>CP077952.1:0-4800000 GCA_024584535.1 Colletotrichum gigasporum
AACCCTAACCCTAACCCTAACCCTAACCCTAACCCTAACCCTAACCCTAACCCTAACCCTAACCCTAACCCTAACCCTAACCCTAACCCTAACCCTAACCCTAACCCTAACCCTAACCCTAACCCTAACCCTAACCCTAACCCTAAAGGATGATTATTACGTAGTAGTTATCGCTAATAAACACCTCGTAGGCTAATAATTTTATGGGTATACCATAAATATCCTTCCCTATAATAACATAATAGGTGGTTTAGTTATTTAGGGTTTAAGCGAGGTTTTCGCTAATTAGAGTAGTAGTGTAGCCGAAAAATGAGACGTGGAATTCATTGTTATACTCGTTTTCCTCGTTAAGGGTAACGCTGGTAAGGTATTAGCTTAGATCTTCCTTGTCCCTAGTGTCCTCATCGTTGAACACTTCATCTCCTTTGTATTTAACGAAGAAATGGCTATATACTTTAGGAAAAGTATTAGAAACGTTCTTATTCAACCTAAAGTGTTTATACACTTTACTTCTCTCCTTTACAAAGTACTTCGTAAACTAACACCCTTCCTTACCGCAAATATAATACTTTTTACTATGGTGAGGGTATCTTCGCTATTATTGGCGACCTCCGTAGTAATTACTTCACCCTTTTCTATTATAATATCGATTAGTCCAGAACTACTTATTTAACTCTATTTTTAATATAAAATGTTAACGGTGACCATCTCTTCCTCTTTCCTTTAAATCGAAACTTATCCTCATCGTATTATAGAGCTCCTCCACTATATTTACTCCAATTAGGTTAATAAAGTAGCACTCGTTTATAAAAATAATAACTCCGATCAGCTTATCCTTTAGGACCTAATCTCTTTAGTAGTATAATATAAGAGCTTACTAGAAATTCGTTAGGTTATTAAAAAGGGTCTCTAAAACCTTAACCTTCGTCTTCTCAGAGTTCTTCTAAATAACTTTATTAAGATCTACTCTGTTCTAATCAATAATATAAGCTTAGCGGCGTTAATCTCCTTCGAAGTAACACCGTAACTTATTAACTACCTCCTCTATTAACCAAATAATCGGCGTACCACTAATATAACCATAGTAGAACTAAGAAGTTCTCCTTTTTAGTATCGTAGGGAATAGGTTAGCCGTTATATAATAGTTAACTCCGATTTTTCTATAAGCTTCGAGGAAGATACGGAATTTAGTATTAAGGACATCGAATTTCTCACTATTATACCTCATATCGTTAATATATACCTTAATAAGTATACTTTACTATTAAGGGGTCACTATTTCGCTAATCTCGTCTATAGTATAGCGTTCTTCCTAATCCGATAATTCCTAAATAAATATGAGTTATCTAGGCAATTATAGCCAATTCTAAGGGCGTAACCCGGTGCGGGCTTAACTTATTCCCACTCTCTCTGAGGGTAGCGGCGCTTACGGGGAGTTCTTCTATACTACGATCTCTTCTAAGCGGAATTCAAACAATAGTAATACCCATTTCCTCGTTAATTCCTTATAAAGGACTGGGCCCTCTATAAGCTTCCTAAAAAACGGACTTTTAAAGCTAATTTCGTTAACTTCTTCTTAGGTCCAATAGTATAAAGCTGGGGTCTCTTTAAGGTTAAAAAATTTAATTAGGATCCTTTACTTTTTTATAGGGATAAATATATTATAGTAAAGTAGGAAATCGCATAATCTTCTCACCACTTAGGTCTCGAGGATATTAAATGTAATTTAGGTTTAATTTTCGAAATTTAACTTAAATTCTACTTCTAAGTTATAACTAATAAACTAATAATACCTTCCACGGTCCATATCTTAATAAAAAATACTACTACTATTATTACTAATTTAGGGTTAAACTCGAGAATCGCCTCTTTTAGCCTATACTTAGCCCATAATCCCCATTCATAAAAGTTAACCTCCTTCTTATACTTCGTTAATAATAAAACTAAGGAGCTATTCATTATTCGATTCTAAGTATTAACGGGGGCTAATACTCTTACCATCTCTTTTTATAGGGGGTCCTAAGTATCCTAGACCTCCTCCGGGGTCGGATTCACCGTAATTAGGTCACTTCCCAACATCTTAGTAGATATTCCAGTATACAACGGTAAGGTTAACGACGTCTCAAACACAGGGCATTTCCTCTAAGCTACAACTTCGAGGGCGTATACTATTTATTAAGCGAATTACTATTTATTATTTATAGAATACTACTTCTAATGAGTAGTATAAAAAAGGAGTTTTCCTTTTTTTAGTGTTATCTCTGGTTTTATATCCACGTCTAGGTCATCTCTAGGGGTAAGGACGACGATAATTAAGTCGGGGTTCTTATTAAATTCAGCCCTTTAAGTATTAGATATTGTGTCCTTAGTAGGTCACTTTAGTCTTAGTATCGGTTACCAGCTCTCTTTTATAAACATAGTCGGAAAGTGGGGTTATCATCTCTAGTATCGTATTCATTGGGTATTCAGGGTCACTACTCTAAAAGCAGGAGTAAGGGGCAACAGCGACGATAGTAAAGTTGGAGTTCTCGTAAAGGTTAGCCTTTTGAGCACTAATTCCGAGGTGTTTCCGTAACTACTAGGTGACGGAGTAGCATCTAAAAAAAAGGGGGGTATTAATTATAATAAATAACTTCTCGTTAAGAGTGAAAATCGGTAATAGAAGTGTAAGGGTACTTTATATTACTACTAATTATAAGATCTTCGTCGTAAGCTATACGTGATAGACGTAGAGGTCGTATTCCGTTACGTTAAGTAGAACTTATCGCTCCGGTGACTTCGTATAAACTCTTAGGAAGCTCCTATGGTATCCTATTATTAATTATATCGCTAACCGAGGGTATCGCAAATTCTTTTTATAATACGAATATCGTGAAATCCGTTGAACGGGCTATTCCGTCCCGGGACTTCACAATATTACCTTTTCTAATAAAAGGTTCACTTTACTAACTTTACTAATCTACGGAAATAGTATTCAACTACTAATTAGTGTTAAATTCACTTTACTAGGCCTAGTATAGAAGGTGGGTAAATAACAATATATTCATCGTATCTACTTTATTGTTGTTAAAGGAAGGAATTAGGCCTACGGCAGCGATCTGACGTTGCCGATCTAAAACCGATTCCTGCCTTCTGATTGGCTCGCTAATCGGGCCAATAGGCGATAGGCGGCAATAGGTGGCGCCAGTCCGGCGTGGATATTCCGACACTATCACTTGCTCTGCAGCCCTGCTGTTGATATTTGCAACCGTTTCGCACATCCAGAGGCCTGGAACAGGCGACTTAGAAATGCAACTCAGCGCCTGCTTCAGAGCTCTGGACGAGTTCTCGTCGTCATGGGAGAATGTCAAGAGAGCTCATGATTTCTTAGTGATGCTCCAGCGTCAATGGGAAATACGGGCCCGATCTAATCGCCTGCGTCGCCATTCATCAACAACTACTTTGTCTCAAACCTCGAGAAAGCGGCTGCGGAATGATCTAGAATCGGGCTCCATTGCCAACAGCCACCCATCAGCACATGCATCCTTGCAGCCGAACAAGCGGCAGCAATACCAAACGGCACAATAAACGTCGATCCATAAGCTATGGGAGCAGAGTTAGGGATTGATCTTGATTGGATATTTGCCGTGGAAAACAGTTCCGGGCCAGAAGCTTTCTTGGGTACATGGGGGCTCTCAAAGTCATATGATACCTAAGTCCGGAAGCCATTTAAAGAGGTGCGGAAAGCAGTCCTGCTGTATACCACTACCAGCAATGACGGGGTTCAGAGATCACCTCCCATTTACCAGTTGAATTTACAACATCTCAGTTACGATTCCCGTATATAATATTCATTTATGTGGCGGTACTAATGAATCATCTTTCCCCTGTCCCATGTTGAAGAAATTCCAGCTTTCCGGGTCTTGAAAAACGTCAGGCATTCCGGAATCGAATAAGTCATAAAAGGCCCTGTCGAGCTGGAGGTATGACGCATTGACCTGTTCCCAAGAATCGACGAGTTGTATTTCGGGGTTCAGACTCTCGCATGCTGCCTGTCCTTGGCTGATGGACTCGTTGTTTTCAGCAGAGACAGGCGTGGAAACAAACGATAGTTGCGAATTGGCCGACGAATCGAATCTCCCTGGCGATGAGTTCGAGGGCGTTGTCCCCGTCAAAGCCGTCCTAGTCTCCGAGGTATGTTTGTTGGTGTCTAGATGCTCGTGAAGTACGCCATTTTTGGTATACCTCCATAACCGCCTTGCGAGCTTTGCCACACCGTTGGTGCTGGACCATCGCTGTGAAAGTTTCTCTAGAACATCGCAGCATAGGCCCAAGTCTTTGCACGCGGCACCAGTCTCCCGCATGCCATCCCTCAATGCGCGATATATGACCGTAGTAGCCATTGAAATCGCATACGGCACCAAGGGTAGTGGGGGAAGGCTCTCCGAATCATCTTGCGAAAGAATTTTGAGAACCCGGTCAGCTGATTGAAGGCGCCGATCGTACTGTGTGCTACCTGGTCCGCTGTAGCGGCACGAAAGCATGGCGGCGACGTGGTACCAAGTCTCCAAGTAAGCTGGTTCATTAGCAATTGTGACAAGGGATCTCCTTCTGGTCGGGCTCACCTGAATGTGACCTATGGAACTGTCCATAATGTACGCCGACTGTGAGCTCTAAGAGGGAAGGAAAGTCACTGGAGTCGTCGACAGTAGATGTCGAACTGGCTTTGTAGACCCTAGTAGCCGTGGTCATCAGATCCCCGAGGGCAAGGGACACAGTCATAACCCGGGACCTGTAGCTATTATCTTTCGGTCTGGTCCTGTCTATAGCGATATCTGTATCGTCGATCATGAAAGGTGCGGCTCCCATTATTGGTTTGTTTAGCCGGTCAAAGTTCCGGAGCGCCCACCACAGAAAGTCGCATTGCTCTTGGTCTGGATTCCCAGGAACCTTCAAGTGCAAAGAAATTGACCATGCTTCGCAGATTGCCTGAGAAAGGTAACTGGAAGATCGATCCACTCCGGACAGACCGTCGTTATGCAAATGCATTAGTGCCAAGATCTGGATTTTGGTTACGCGGTCTCGCTCGAGGTTTGCTTTGATTGCTGCATCAAGCCCAGCCAGAAGGTTGGCGGCAAAGTCCATGGGCTCGAGGACAGGCCCGTGGTCCTTCAACTGGAGAAAAGGTGCCGCCTGTTTGGATTTGCAAGTGACTAGACACATTGCTCTGACCAGGTAGTTGGAAGCCTTCCCATTGCTATAATCACGAACTACACTGGGGCCGTCCATGAGAGGTATGAGATCGTCCATGAGGGTCACATATATCGGCAAAAGCGCGTCCGTGGTTGTTTTAGGCAAGGTCAGGAGCGCTCCTACATCTTCCAAGTACCGTCGATGATTTTCGGACGAAATGGGAGAAGCGACTCTCCATCTTTGTCTTCTGTACCAGAACAGCTGCCGTTTGACACTGTCGCTGCCAACGGTGGCATCGGGTGGCGTGCAATTAACATCCCGCGTGATTGGCGAGTCCCCTGGGCAGAACCTCAGCCGTTTGGGAGCCGGTACGGGCGTTGGATCTCCCGACAGGTCTTCCAAGACAGACTCAGGGTTGTAAGGGCTCACGCGGCCGGGACTTGGACTAGAGTCGGAGATTGCAGGCGGGGAGCGTGCGGTTGGAGCCGCGCTGACGGGATGTGGGGACTTCGTAACGTGCACGGGCGATTCGGCGGTATGATAGCATCTCTTCTTACGCGTCCGACAGCTATGGCAGGGTGAATCGACGTCGTCAGTTCTCTGATGCCGGGATAATCAATGTCTGGGAACTTATCCTGCAGAGTACGCTTCCTGCCCGGAGCAGCTGATGCTTGCCATACAATTTCCATGGCTGTTGCCTGTTTCAAGTGGGTTGGTAGAAAGAGTCGCGTTAATCCTCAAGGCCACGGCCCGAAAGGTGTGGCAGGGGTCAGGAACGTCAGGAACGTCAGAAGGTGGATTGCCAAAAATGGGTAAGGGGTCGGTAGTAATCCTCATCTGAAAATAGAGAAGGGCGAGAACCCGGGTTTCGTTGTCGGAGGTTATGTTTTTGTGATCCTGGCTGTGCGAAGTCATATCCGCCCCAAAAGCGGCAACCATCCGCCTTGACCTCTCCCCGCGAATTACCCCGCATATCTAACTAGGCAAAGATCGCCAGGATGCTCGGCCGTGGGCAGCAAATTTAGAAGATCACGACGGACGTTGTAGTGCACGACGACTTGTCCGAAAATTCTGGGGTTTTTTTTTTGACTGTGTGAAATATAATTGAGCCACTTGAGGGGTCTCACGCGGACCGTTGAGTTTCTGTACCCAGGAACGACGCGTCAAATTCTAGCGGTGAAGAGGCTCGTCGGAATACAGGGCCGGGATCCACACTTGCGAAAAGTACCAATTCAAACTACGATGTCTGCCTTGAATGTAATTGAAGCTGGTTCAGAGACTAAGGAAAGCTACCATCGGACTAATTCTTGAACCATGACAGGAAGTCCGGACTTCATTGAATGGTTTGCACCGACGCCGACCAGAACGGCATTGCCGCCATCACGAATGTAGGCTGCCCGCTTGAATTCGTCCCCCTGCCCCCCAACGAGGACATCTTGAAGAAGAACAGGATCTCCTCCGCCATGACCTCCCTCTTTCTTCTCAACATCGACAACGTAAGGTTCCTCAAACAAAGGGTATACCACAATCTTGGTCTGCTCGACGCCTCCTTGGATGTAGTTCTTTTCCAGGTCGCCAAGGTCCTTCTCAGTAACCGTCTCGCCTCCAGCCGAGTACCCGCTCTCAACAACGTTGACCTCGATTCGGCCCTTGCTTCCGTTGAAAACACATCGATAGCCCTCCCATGGCGCGTACGCATACGTATTGTACGTCATCACCGCACGGTTCTTGTATTTGATAATCATGGAAAGGTTGTCCTCAATGGTGATTCCATCGGCGAAGCAGTTGCGGTCCCGGATGTAGCCGTCTTCGTGCTCAGCCTCCAAATAAAGCTTCTTCAACTGAGCATTTTGTTCGATGTGGATGGCAAATGGATCATTCTTTGCCTCCTCGTTATTGAGGTATCGTTCTCCCAGGTTAGTGACCCCTCGTTGTCGCGCGTTCTCTTTTCCGTAGAATCGAAGATCGCCAATGCAGTAGACCAACTCGGGCTCAGTGTTGAGCCAGAAGTGAACCAGATCGAAGTGATGAATTGACTTGTGCATTTGTATGCCGCCGCTGGTATCCTTGTCTCGATGCCATCGCCGCATGAAATCAGATCCGTGAGCGCAATCGAGGATCCAATCCATATGGACAGTCGCTATTTCCCCGATCACACCGGACTGAATCAGCTCACGGACCTTCGTATGGTGAGTGGCGTAGCGATAGTTGAATAGGACACGAATTTGTTTTCCAGTCCTCTTTTCAGCGTCAATCATGAGCTGAAGTTTCTTCTCGTCAATCGTCATTGGCTTCTCTGTGATCGCATCACAGCCCAATTCCATGGCCCGGATGCAGTACACATGATGGAAAAGGTCGATGGTGGTGACGATGACAGCATGTGGCTTCTGCTGGGCTATCATCTTGTCGAACTCGTCTGCTTTGTAGGTGGGCAGACGCTGCCCTCCAAGCTCCGAAATGCGGTCGTTGGCAGCATTCAAGCGAGTCTGATTCGTGTCGCACAGCCCAACAAGTGTAGCAGAATCGGCAAAGTCTCGAAGAATGCTTTGGTAATAGAAGGCAGAGCGTACCCCCATGCCCACAATGGCATAACGTTTGACTTGAGCAGGAGCCATGGTGGTGTTGGGAAAGCGTATGGGGTTAGGGCGATGAGAATCCTCGGGGAAAAAAAGAAAGGGAACGAAAAGGAGATATATTTATGCCGTCTCGAACAACAGAACAAGCCGTTTTCATGTCACATGGCACAGTTCCGAAAATATCTTGGACACAGAGATTACCTATCGCCCACTCAAACTGCTGCTTGCCCTTGGCGGTACACTTTGTTACTCAAGTCGGACCCAAAATAGGAATTGAGCGACGGCATCCCGAGCGGTTCTCTGTAGCTGTACTTTGTGAGAGAAACTGGCGGATGTCGGTTGGATTTCCAGTCATGGAAGACGTCCAAAATGTAGGAGGGAAGCTTTCCCTTTACAGGTCGGGAGTCTCAATTGCGTGGGGTAGGCGGACCAACAAGCTCACTCGGGCCCCACATCGAGACGGGACGGGACTGAGCGGGCGGCCCGATAGCGAGCAAACCCCGCTGCGGGGTTTCGGCGAACTTTGGCCACCATAAGCTGCCAACAACAACGCTTGAGGACAGCACACCACAAACCTGCTAGCTTCATCAATCTTGCTCGCGACGACGCCGCGCATCCGCAACTTAAATCCAAGAAACCGAACCAGTAAAATGCACGCCCAAAAATTTGTACTGTCGCCACCCAGCTTGGAAGACCTCGCCCATCAATTGAGAGCTCCACTGGCCGCCAACTTCGCTCACTCATCTGTCGCTGTCGTCGAGTGCCCTGATCTCCGAGAGCGGCCTTTCAATCTTGCCACTGAAGGACTCTCCGGAGACGAGAGGATTGCGGACGTTGGTGGTCAGTCGAATCTCTTTCCTCGCCCACGCCTTGATTGCATCTGGCCCATGGATGATCTTGCCAAGACAATGGAGATGAGCCCCGAGAAAGGAAGCTTGATCGGTGCGGGAGCCGGCCCGTTTCATGTCCTTGGTCAGAATGCCGAGCTGGTACCGAATCTCGCTTGGCAAGGTGGGCTAGACCGTATCAGCAACCAAACCCAAGTCATCAAGATAGTTGGGACCACGGGGGCTGTCAGTGTCGAAAAGAGCCTGTCTCTGGATTGCGGATTAATGGCAAATTTGTATGGTTCATCAGGGAATGCCGGTCCAGTACTCAGAATCACCGCGAAAGAGCGACGGGGTCCCGAGAATAGTTTTACTGAATGTATCCGCCAAGGACTCCTTGCTGCGTACGGCGATAGCAGTACGGTCAGTCTTGGTGGGGTATTTGTTGTCAGGTCAGGGAAGGCAGTTTACCATGTCATGCCGGACTTTCCTCCTGATGAAGACCTCCCCTTCAAGAACCGCAATCAGGTCGATAAATGGCTGACTTGGCACGAATTCGATGCGCCGATCGTGTGCCTTTCCGTCCTTCACTCTGCAGACCCAGAAGGCCTGGGCCTTCGGATGGAACACACGCATGCGTTTTCGATTAACGGAGCAAACTGTGGAGGGCATTATCACTATGGTACTACTGGATCAGACGAGTTGATCGAGTATGAGGGATACTTTAATACTGCAAAGATCATATATCGAGTAGACAGACCCTCAACTGCCTCATCTTAAGGTGTCGCGTATAAAGGTCGCAGATCAAGCCGAGCGGAAACGTTATAGTTGTGAAGTTGTCATTATTGCAAAATTTCAACTGCGACGATGCTTATATTGAAGCAACGGTCACATTGGCATCACTTTCCTTGAAGTGACTAGCAGATCGGATGTTCACAGGGAGAAGCTTGAATCATTGCAGCCGCATGCACCCACAAACGAGCAGAAAATCTCTCATAAGTGCATTACGAAATGCAGTTCTAGATAAAACAAGCTTTTTTGGCGCCTTACTAGCACGTGTCATCTCAACTTCGGGTACCTGTGTTTAGGGGCTGGTATTCGACCCCTTTTTTATGGTATGACTCCTAACCCTTTTCACCCTGCTCGGCTGTGGGGCCGAGGTGCTCGACCCGAGGAGTGGCATTACCACGCCTGGTTATGTTTCTTGTTTTGTGGTTGAGTCCGTATTTTATTTCTCTTTTCAGCCTCATTGGGAAATCATGTACGTTTGTCTGGTTACTTCAGCTGACCAAACTCCTGGCGGCAGTTATTTCTAGCCACCCACTCAACGTCTCACGAAAACAACTGGTTCAGCTACCAAGTCCGTTTGCCGACGAGGCCTCTAGACTTCATTGTGACGATTTGCCAATTCATGCCAAGACATCCTGGTACTCGGCTGTGGCCACGTCAGTTACCTGCTTCAATTCCAAAGTATCACTACCCTTTATTTTGCTTGTCATGGACCATAGAACAGCGAAACAAGTTAATTGCTTGAGAATCTCAACCACAATGATTAAAAAGCAAGATCAACTGTATTATTCTCATCTTTTAAGTAAAAGTAGTACGTGAAATCTAAACATGCAACTATAGAAGGAGCAACTGAATACTTTGATTAGATCAACAGCTAAGGCTTAAGTCTCATAATACCTGTTGCAAGTTCACTCGTACTACACCCTTCACTAATCACAACCAACTTTGGATTTGTGTATTCCGATGCATAAGTTTTTATAATTACCGTTAGTATTTTAGAGAAAGTCTCACTGCCCTTAATATACGAATTTTTGTTGTTGTTGTTGTATTTAACGCCATGGCGGCAAGGGCGTAGCCCTTGCGGCAAACCTCCCGAGGGGTATGTGGCGTGGAGAGCCGCAGGCTCAGACTACTTACTCTAAGATACACAGCCCTTACTAGCGTCCTCCAAATCTTACCTACTGGCTATTATACGTTTAATTTATCCCTAGATCCTGCTAGTTCCTCCAGTTCCTTTGCTTCTTATTTAGTTCCCTTAGTAGAGTATATTAGTTGGTTGTCTTAAGGACTAGCCGGGGGCTGGCCCTTAGTAGTGTGGGTAAATCTTCTAGATGAAGCCTATTATATATAGAAAGGCCTTCAAACCTTTAGGATTAGGAATTAACCCCTTAAAATATTACTTAAGTAATCCCATAGGTCCTATAAGCCTTAATAAACTAAAAGGGTGGAGGGTAAGCCACTATTACCTCCTTACTAGGGTTTTTCAATAGTAATGCAACGGAGCGGGGGATGCAGTGAATAGTATGTGCTATATCGTACAATACATACACTCTACTGACCACAGGTTGTGCACCCTCCGTCCTAGGTCTATGAGGGTGATTAACTTATACGAAATTACTTAACCAGAGCTACAATCTAAGTAAGGAGACACCTTAAAACCTGATCAGGGCCAAAGAGGGGTTCCTACCCTGGATATAGACACTAGTGAGTATTAGGGCCTTATTTACTCAGTGGTAAAACAACCTCTATACTATTTATAGTATATAATCTAAGTGAATAGGTAAAAAGAGCTCTGAATATGTCTATTTAATTAACGATGCTTATTAACGTTCCGTAATGTGTTATTTTATAGTCCCTTGTTGTGTCCACCGCTAGAAATGCGTCCCCAGTTCCCCTCTCTCAAATAGCTCGCTGTCGCCTGACTAAGGAAAAACCCGCTTAGCGTAAGCATTTCCCCCTGCACGGTTTCAGTGGGAAGTGGGAAGGGGGGATATAAGACCTACTAATAAAGGGAGGCATATCACCCAACGTTAAGCCTTAGGCATCTAAATTAAATAACCATTATGATGTTAGTTTGAATTATAGTGGGATGGACTAATAGATCATATCTTTATAAGACCACGACATCACATAACGCGATAAACGCGGGGAAAAGCATAAATATAACTTATAATAAGGTTAAAAAGATATTTTATAGAGTAGAAAATAGTATATTATATATTTATGTGATGAGAGGAATAAAACCGGATATTTATTTATACTTTTATTTAAAAATAGTATGTATATGACTAGTGATTTATATGAGGACACAGCTCAACAGGATATTAGAAAGAAAGTTGGAGCTTTACACTCCCTACGTAAAGAGTATCTCAATAAAACAATGAACCATATATTATCCTAGAGTTCAGCTAAGGAGTTAATGGCCAGCTTATTATATTATGTTGGTTAGTGTTTATTAGAGTAATACAATAAATTATAGGCAACTATCGTAGTTATATAAAGCTGAATAGCAAAACAAGAACCTAGACGGGATAAGTGGCTTGCTGCGAAGGGCTAGGCCTAGGTGTTTTCGACCTTAGGGTGCTCTATTACTGTTTACTTCAAGCTAAGGAGCGAAAGAGAGGAAGTTCCTCGCAAGGGGGGCGGTGTAGGAATCTATACTGCTGGAGAACAAAGGGGACCTCTGGTGGGGCGCCGGAGGTCACCGGAGGCCCTTTGATCGGAGGCCCCTTTGACCGGAGGGCTCTTTTGTTGGATGCTGGTTAACGCCTCAGGCAAAGCTTAGGCCATCGTGGGCATCAGCCCGTAACACTATGGAGGAAAGTTAGAGCTGTAGGTCGCCTTTGGAATATTGTAAAGTTTATACGCGCCTCTCCTTAACGGATTAAATAGTTCCTGAAAACCTCCTCCGAAATAAATAATTATAAGGATTACTAGATCTCTACGAGGAGTCACTTAGAGTTTCGTCTTATTCTTAATAACGAAATAAAGTGGAATTCGATTTACCTAATATTTAATAGGGCTATTGAGAAAAAGGGGGAGTTTTAGATTTTCCTTATTATTATCCGAGATAATAATAACCCCTCTCACTATATACTAAAAGTTAACTTATTATTATTAGAAAATTAGAAGGTCCTCACCGAAATTTATTATATACTCGAGCTCTTCTACTTTTAAATAAAAAAACAGAGGGGTAGGGTAAGGCTAATAGTTATAGCCGTTTATAGGAGGTTACGGTTAGTATAGAATACCTCCTCGACTATCTCCTCGAGTAGAAGACTTATTATAATAATAAGGTTATTCCTATCGATCAGACGATTAACCTCATAACTAAGACCCCCTCATAACCATCTTAAAGAAGGGGGGTCCACTCTCATCGTTACATAATAGCCTCACAGTCCCTTCAATAACGCTTTAATAAGACCACCCTTCCTCTTTATGTAAGGATGGATTAGGGCGACCACTCCCCTTAATCGATTTCACAATTCGGCACCCTGGACGATAAGTACCAATAATATCTCCGAAGCTCTATTAAGTAGGCGTAGTAGAAGCTCTTCTAGTATTATAGTTACCTCGGTGAGTTTCCTCTCTTCACCACCTTAATTATCCTCTACCCTTTACTTAGTTATTCTTACCTCGAGGATATATGGGATGCCGAGCACCAGGTCTCATGGCGTCTTAACGCAAAGGAGGGGCTAGTTGAGTATTTTAATAAGTGGTATCGTTATTAGCTCCCTCTAAGCTCTCCTACGATAACTGGGATCCTTCTTATTAACCTTCCTATTACAATATACGAGGATAGTCACTTTAGGTAGTGGGTCAATAATCGACGACGTCAGCTGCCTGTTCAGTTAAACGAAGCAGATCTCTTCTTTCATTAACCCCCAAAGCTTACCCCTAACCCTGTGAAGTAGTGAGTAGTGGATAGAGCATCGAGAGACGTATCCTCAGCTTAGTCAATTCGCCCTTAACGTCTTCGCAATCCCTGCTACAGCGGCCGACTATAAGAGGGCCTTCTCGTCCACGAAGCTGACCCTGACATTACAAAGGTTACGTATAAAGCCGGGTATAATTAAGAAGCTGCAGCTGACGAAGAATTGGTTGAAAAAGGGGACTCTACGTTACGGAAGGGGGGGTATAGGTTTATTAGTTACATCGTAAAGTCGTTCTTAAAAGCCTTATACTTTTCCTAATCGAATAATCTAATCACATAAGGCCTCACGTATTTGATTAACTAAAAGTTGGTCAACAGGCAAGTAAGCGAGTATCGCGGAAGAGATATGCCAAGTAAGCAAGTTGAGGTTCAAAGTTGAGTTGGTTGCTTTAGCAGCACCGCTGTCCAGGTGTCTTTGTTGATGAAGCTCTTTGCTTCCAGAATTAGTGACACTGATAAACACGCGCAGCAATTGGCACATGTCTTGATTCAGGAACTGTGTATATGGTTAAACGCTTGTTTGAACATAAAGGATGACATGCCTTGATTCTGGCTGCTAGAATCTCGCTTCTCCCACAGCGTAGTCGATGGCTGACCTATCAAGTGTGGGATAGTGGGGTTTTGCCAGTCTTTTGTAGGCTTCGAAAGCTTGCTTCTAGCCGGGGCATGGAGGCAGGCCCACATAGACATCGGACTTGTGTTCCCCAGACTTTTTAGGGCCTTTACAAACACTGCGGGATCAATCGATCCATGTAATCTAAGTAATAAATCATATTGCACAATTTGTGGGCATCAACGCAGTCACACCCCCTTTCATTATCGCTATCCTAAGTGATGAATTCAACAACAAATGGATTGCGCTTCAAGGTAAGGCCTGGTCGTCTCATGTTTCCTTGCTGTTCTGTAACTCGGCCTGCCTTGGATCCAGTTGGCGGGATGGACTTAACGGACATTTTGCGTATTCAGTCATGCTGACGACACCATTGTCCCATCTTCCTTCTCACTCAGTAGGCCCTAGAATATCGGAACAGACGTTTACTGGTATGAGGTTGATTGGCACAATGCCGGCCGAAAGTTCCCGTATTCGCTTCGCGCTGAAGGCATAGCTTATACCAGTATATCAAACCGTCGCGACTACTTCGCCATCGCCGGAAACCAACGGCCGAAGGCTCGACCAGGTGGATCATGTTTTCCACGACACTAGGGAGTTTGAGAGCCAGCCGATCCCGAATTGAGACCGAGATAGCAGCCCGGAGTAGGCGGGATCGTGTTCCAGTGGGCAGCAACCGGCAGCTTGCTTGAACACAGTATAGCTCGCGCTTAACGTCAAGCTGTTGGACAACTTTGCGGTCGAATCGGGGCTGTGGAGTGTATCTTGAGAACTAGCTAGACAAGCTGTCGGTGTTTGGGAAGTAAGCCCGAGGCGGCAATTGTGCCTCTGTCGATAGAACAGACGGTGGTGCGAAGCAATGTACAAAATACCATCCATCAGCAGACTTTATGAAGAGTAATTTTAATGTTGTTGAGACCGAAAGCGGAACGGCTGCCACGATTTAACTGGTGCGACGGCGTATGTCCTCTTCTGATTGGCGAGTCAGCAGGCAGCGCTAATACGTGTCTGGATGAAACATAGCCACGCTGTGTCTGTGCCATTTGAGGGAGGTGAGAAGTGATGCGGTGGTCGTCAATGTCGTATCGCTGACGACCCTATAACCAGCCCTTCGCGACAACTCTAAAGCTGTTTATCATCGGAGTTTGCTCCGTACGCCGTCCACGTGACTACTTGTTCGGGAAGGCAGGTGCCATATCGGTCGGCACAGGATACCGTTGAGGCTGACTTTGTGACGGCGCCGGACGGCCCCACTTACGATATCCCGCAATTTAGGTGTCTCAGATACGCCGTTGCCAGGTATTTTATGCTAGCATACTGCCTTCCCAGCACGGCTGAGATTAAGCTCTTTACGTAACAGAAATCCCGGGCCGCCCTTCCACTGACGTCATTGGCGCTGTTGTCCTGGTCCACTGTTTTCCGTTAGTGCACCTGCGCCGAGATGGCTCGGTATCTTGGCAGATTCGCGTTCCCCGCCTGCTCGCCGCCTCCCTGTTCATCCAGTCCCTCATGCTGCGCACCATGCTGAGACGTACGCCAGCTGAGGGCCAGTCCACTACCTAGTGTAGTGTAGGGGGGAGACGTTGCAGAGATGGAGGTGGAGGCAGTCGGAGATGAGGAGAAGCTACGGATACCCTAGCACAGCTAGACAAACGCGGAGGTGGATGCGACAGATTACTCCAGTGCATCGAGCCTCCTCCTCGCTCACCGGCTCTGCTTCTCGTCTGGTGCTGGGACAGTTTCAGGCCCCTTCTGGGAAGAGGCTTCGCTGTCGACTGCCAGGCAGTTTGACAGTTTGGAGGACCATTCATTCTTCATTTGTTCTGTGGCAACATGACGTGACGCAGCACGTCGCGTGACTTTTTCGTGCATGGACTCGACGAGGCCTTTGGCAAACAGGGCCTCGACGGAGGAAGAGCATTTGTCGGGGCCTTGGTCCGCCTTGTAGTGTACAACCAGCCTTCCCCAATCCTGCCGTCTCCAAGAGCCAATCCAAGATGCAGCTTTATCTGTCACTACGCTATCTACACAGGGATTGGGAGCCCACCCTCGCACAAGGGGAAAGAGCACATAACGACTTGGGGGGTAGTCCAGCGACAGCCACGAATTTGAATGCGGAGCTTACGTACCAAGATGAGAGCGTGACTTGGTATATTTGGGTCTCAAGTAGGTAGTGCGCTGGTGCTTGCATCAACGACAAGGGCGTCCGTTGGACTTCGGCAGATGATGTCGCCGCTCTTCTCTACATGCGGTGTACCGCAATCTACCTTGCCTCAATCGGCACGGGCCTCTATACTCAAGCTGCGCGCGCATACAGGAGCTTCGAATGTTCGCATTTATCTCGGACTCTCAGATGATTCTAGCCTCATGTCTTTCTCAACTTCGGAGAGTTGGGATTCCATGCGCGTTTCCTGTCACAATGCTATCTTATCTTACTTGACCCCAAGAGCTGGCGCAGTGCTTCTATGTGGAGTTCAAGCTAACACGGTGCGGCACACCATCGCCATCCCCCACTCACGGCAGCCCGGCATGGGTCTCTCGGCGGCGTGGGCATGGCGACAAGCAAGCCGCAGCCTTCGAGGAACCGTCTGGTGTCATGTTGGAGCGGCAGAGAGGGAAGAACGCTGTTAGCTAGGATCCCATGTCGAGCATCAGCTTCCTCCGCGCAGCCACCAACTCTCCAAAGTCCAATCATCACTCCGGTGTAACTCCCCACGCTCAGACATTGCCACAAGCGCCTTCTCGAGTTCTTGGTACACACAAAAAGACATCAGTCGCAAAGCATCCACCCCCATGCATCTCGTCCAATCCCAGGCGCCGCGTTAAGAAGTCGCGCACTCGGAGTAAGCGAAATCAGGTTCGGTCAGCCCAAGCCAGAGCCGACGCCTCTCCCGAGAGGGCAAACAGGCGTACCGCCAGACGGCGTACACTACGGTGTGCAGATCAGGTCTCACTCAATTCAGTGGCCGGATGCCGCTGTCACTATCGGCTAGCAACAACTGCCAGAGCGGCCCGTTGGCCGTCGCCTCAAATCGGATTGTTGATCACCGCAATGGTACGGATATGGGCAATCTCCAAACGCGATCAGTGTTTGTTGGTTACCCATTGGCGCCCCCCGCTGTGGCCTTGCATGAAACAGGTGCGCGAACTCGGATTCTCCAGTGAGTGTACTAGATCAGGATGGACATTTCCCCCCCAGCGCATTCTGTCGGAGGCACATGTACCACCCTCCACCACCACTACCAAAACGTGGTGCCGGGACCTGTCCGCCTTGAGACGACGCAGTGTCCATTGGTCCAATGATAGCACCGGTCAGGCACACCGGTCGCCAGGCGACGGGCCCTTCATTGATCAATCACGTCGCTTCGGGCGTCTGTCGCAAAGCAGCACAGGGATGCCTTGAGAAATGACGATGTTCTGTGGGGTAACTGAAACTCTACGCCGCGAGACAGGAAGAAATACATCCATTCTCAATGAATCGGGCAAAGGGTCGAAGCTACGTCAGTCTAGAATTATCTCTGGACCCGAAAGTACATTGTACATGTACATGCATCCACACAGGACACAGCCGTTGCGGTGCCCAGCGTCGACAACGTACCGCATTGTTAGGAGCAGTGCGAGCTTGGCATCCTTCCGGGTTTTCACCAATCGTACGGCCATAACCTGACCCAGTTTGGCTGTTTTTGGTTCCCGGGGGCCCCTGGCCACACCCTGGCACCTTCATGTTGTCCCCAGTTCAGCCTGTTCAGCCTGGTGCTGCTGCCCACGGGTCCAAGGTACCCTTGACCCAAGTATTGCTGCAGGCACGCTGAGCTATCAGTACCAGCAGCGTCCCGAGGGCCCCTTGGGTTGATTTTGGTCTTTGGTTCCCTTAAGGGTCTTGATAAGTGGACCGAACGAGCGAGTGGGCCACCGCGCGGAACCGTACGCTGGAGAATGGAGCCCCGTTGGCCGTTGAGGGCCCTCCCCGTTCCGACCGTCTCCCCGTTCTCCCACCCGCGCCTGTGCTCTTTTCCCTTTCCCAGCTTTCTCGCTCTTTATTTTTGTTGCTCATAAAGCCTGCCATCCCTTCTCTCTTTCCTCCCGAGAACGAGACGCAGCAGATCCTCGCTCGAACACCTACCCCTCCTTCGCAGTGGACGTCCGTGCCATTTGGGCCACCACTTACAGCAACCTTCTGGTTGTCACGCCAAGTCATATGTGCTTCTCTCAAACCTCCTTTAACTTTTCACTCATTCCGTTGTCTCAACGGGGTCCGCTGTCCTGCTCCCAGTATGGCGGCAGCCCACGAGGATAAGAGCGCCATCGGCGAGCTTGGCCGCCCCGCCACGCGCAGCGACGACAGCGGACGGAACGAGAAGACCACCAAAGGGTCCATTGCCAACTCAATCCACAACGCCGAGGTTATTGGCGACAATGCCGACCAGCTGAAGCGCCATTTGACCAACCGTCACATCCAGCTCATCGCCATTGGCGGTTCTATCGGTACAGCCCTCTTCGTCAGTATCGGCACCGGCCTTCAGCGCGGTGGCCCAGCCAGCTTGTTGATCGGTTACACCCTCCACTCCATCATGGTCGGTCTGGTCAATAACGGGATGGCTGAGATGTGCGTCTATATGCCTGTCAGTGGAGCGTTTATTCGCATGGCAGGCAAGTGGGTGGACGAGGCTTTTGGCTTTATGGCAGGCTGGAATTTCTTCCTCTATGAAGCCTTCCTCATCCCGTTCGAGATCTCTGCCCTGAATCTGGTGTTAGGATTCTGGCGTGACGACATCCCGGCCGCTGCTGTCTGTGTCGCCTGCATCGTCCTGTACGGACTGCTCAACGTCGTCGCTGTCAAGTACTTCGGTGAAGCTGAGTTCTGGCTGGCCAGCGGCAAGATTCTGCTGATCGCCATATCTTTCTGCTTCACCTTTGTGACAATGGTCGGCGGCAATCCGCAACATGACGCGTACGGATTCCGTGCCTGGAAAGACCCTGGTGCCTTCGCGACATATATCGGCACCGGCGACCTGGGCCGCTTTCAGGGTCTCCTTGCGTCTATTTTCTCGGCTGGTTTTACCGTCGTAGGTCCCGAATACATCTCGATGGTCGCTGGTGAGGCTATGCGCCCACGGGTCTATCTCAAGCAAGGTTTCAAGACTGTTTACTGGCGGTTTGGCGTCTTTTTTATCGGCAGCGCCATCGCCATTGGCATCGTGGTTCCTTACGACGACAAGAGGCTCGAGAATGCTGGGTCGGGAACTGCTGATGGATCTCCCTATGTTATTGCGCTGCAGAACATGGGCATCGGTGTCCTCCCTCATATCATCAACGTTCTGTTGTGCACCAGTATCTTCAGCGCCGGCAATGCCTACACCTACTGCGCCATGCGATGTCTCTACGGCCTTGCGCTCGACGGACAGGCACCGCCAATTTTCAAGAAATGCCTGAAAAACGGCATTCCTATCTACGCATTCGGATTCGTCATGCTTTTCCCGCTGCTGTCCTTCCTACAAGTATCCAACAACACGGCTCAGGTCGTTACCTGGCTACAGAGCTTGACGCAGGCCGCCCAATTACTCAATTACGTCATTATCTCCATTACATACGTGTTCTTCTACCGCGCTTGTAACGCCCAGGGCCTCGACCGTAAGACTCTGCCATACTATGGTTATTTGCAGCCCTACTGCGCCTATATCGGTATTGTCTGGATGACTTTCATGGTTTGCACTTTCGGCTATGCCACCTTCCTCCCAGGTCGTTGGGACACCTTAACCTTCTTCTCCTACTACACGATGATCTTCGTTGGTATCATCACCTTCACCGTGTGGAAGGTCCTCAAGAAGACGAGGTTCGTCCCAGCTGCCAAGGCAGACCTTGTCTGGGACAAGCCTGTCATCGATGCATACGAAGCACAGTTCACCGAGCCACCGACCCGATTCCGAGACGAGATTCGACGCTTTGTGGGGTGGAAAAAGAACAAGGGAACAACAGAAGGGCTTGCATAACCACTTGAGGTTGCTTCAAGAGAGGGATCAATAACGGTGTCAGTGGGAAGTCGAATGACAAGGTTGATCCTCTTGCGGTTCTCTTTCACATACGACGGTGCAATCCGTCCATCAAACACATAAAAGTAGCACAAACATAATACAGGCAACGGCATGCAATTGTTGCGGGTATCTCGAACTGCACGAACAACTACAATATCTCCTTGAATCGCCGTATGAAAGGGCAAGATGACAAATTACGATCCAATCACGACGTCAAGCCGTAATGACATGATGGAGCTTCGAGGGCTCTGCCCGACATGCCGCTAGCGCTTCCGAGGACAAAGCTTTCAACCAAAGCCTCAAGTATTTGTATCTGCAAGGCGAGGCCCACGGTCCTTCCTACAGCGTACGCTATCTGAAGTTCAACTATATATCATTAGACACGAGTGAAAAGAGACAAAGTACAGAAATGAAATCAGAAGACATCCGTACTCAACAAGGTTAGCAACCTCGAAGCCAATGACAGGCCAGACGGACGGCGCTCCACCTTTTACGGTCATGGTGATCCAACAGAAACTGTATCAGTAACAGATGTGCCTTTGGATTCTGGTTGCATATTTGAGTGGGCTGCGTAGACGTAATGCCATAGCGATTATTTACTAGAAGCTCTACATCACATTACAGGCTACGGTTTGAAGCAAAAGGAATTGATGAAGTAACAGGGCTTACGGTCAAGGTCATACGCAATTCCAAAAGACCGGTATCATTGCTGATGGCGGTTTTCAACGCCGGGTCAGCCTGTGTGTGGGTTGTGGCAGTGTAACGAGAATGCTTTGAGGGAAAGCCACACCTGGAATCAAACCGCTGAATTAGGTTGTGGCTTCGGGTATTGGCTAATCGCTGATTGGGTTGTGCTCTCCTGACACAGTGGTCAACCCAAAGTCCCTGTTTCAGAACCAATATCTGACAGGAATAAACGTCAGGAGCCCTCAGCCATATGGATTTAAACCCTTGGTTCATCCAGAACAATTGCAGTTGGGCCCCAGTGATGAAACTGTCAGAAGACTGCACTATTCTATTGGAACTCACAGTTACCCTGATGTGAAATCCTGCTTTCCGAATCAGGAAAACTTGATTCCACGACGATGTTTAGCACGAGTCTGCTCTGTCGAGATGATCCCCCTGACACCAAATGCTTTTCATCAGTGGCATCTTGAAAGATTACTTAAATATGGCAAAATGCTCACCTCACTTGTATTAAAGCTTTTATTTCTATATAATTATCAGTCTTCTTCACGCCTCTCTGCTAGTATTAATCATCGTTCTGAGAACGGTGCTCATTCTGTTCAAATGTTATTAATTCCGCCGCTTTCTCTAGCTTTCCCCCGGTAACCGAAGTGATTCCATCTTGGATTTTTTTGGCAGTTTCCTTTTCGGCAAATCTAGCGATCGTCTCAGCGCGGCCTGCCCCATGTGAGACGCAAGCTTCATCTGGAAAAGCCATCTACTTCCTCACGAACGACAAGGCCAACGTCGTCGTCGCTTTGCCAATTGCAAGCAACGGCTTATTGTCAGGTGGTACACTCAGCCGGACTGATGGTGCTGGCTCCAACATTATAGATGGCACTACAAACGACACAGGTGCCCCGGATGCACTGGTATCTCAGTCGGCGCTGACGGTTGTGGGCAATGTGAGTAGCTTTTTTTATTATCTACACTTCATTCACCATCTCACATGAAACTCTATAGAAGCTATTTGCTGTAAATGCTGGGTCGAATACAGTCAGCATGTTCAAAATTGACCCAGAGAATCCAACCAAGCTTACGATGGTTGGTCGGCCAGCTCGCATTCCTGGCGAGTTCCCGAATACTGTCGCCGCATCGAACAGAGACAATCTTGTCTGCGTAGGGAAATCCGGATCGAAATCTGGAATCTTATGTGCTCCATTTTCCACGGAGGGCATTGGCGCCATGGATGGACTTCGTCCCCTTGATTTAGATCAAACTACACCACCTGTCGGGCCCCCGAATACTCTTTCTCAGATCTTCTTCTCTGTGAACGAAAACGACTTGTTTGCGACCGTCAAAGGTGATCCAAGCAAGAACTCGACCGGCTTTTTCGCCGCGTATGCGATCGGCAGGGCCTCTGGTGTTGCGGCTGCTAGCCAGGAGGCCGTACGCTCGTCTCCCAAAGGCACGGCCGTCCTCTTTGGCGCATCTACCATCCCCGGCTCCAACAACATTTTCGCTACTGACGCGTCCTTCGGTGCTACCGTTCTTTCTATCGATCGTGGTTCGAAGATTGCCACAACCAAAGGTATGTCTGCGGTCGACGGGCAGAAAGCCACGTGTTGGGTTGGGGTCTCTCCCGCCACCAACTCCGCGTTCGTCACAGATTTTGGGATGAACAGATTGGTGGAGATGTCTTTGACAAATGCAAGTGTCAAAGGCGTCGTGGATCTAAGCTCAAATGGCGATCCAGGCTTGGTTGACCTAAGAGCCGCGGGCCGATTTCTATATGCTCTGAGCCCTGGGAACGGTACCACCGAAGCATCAGTGACGGTAGTTGATGCAATCAAGAAGAAACAGGTTCAAGACTTCGGGTTGCGGGGACTTGGGGTTGGAAGAAACGCACAGGGGATGGCGGTTTTGATTTGAATATAGTTAGTACTGTTCAACAAAGGTTGTATGTTGTGTATTCCCAGGGGGATTCATCACTTCACCCAATATAAAACAACACTAAAACACATCAGCCGCTATATAGACCATGCCTTATTGCACAACACACGTTGCGTATAGTGGTAGGAGGCACATTCCACATGCTTTAAAGCCTTGAGAGAATGGGTGTATGCAGTCCTATCATTTGGACATGAAGGGCGACATGTGGTGCCAGTAGTTTCTCCAAGTCAATGTTTTTGTTAATCTCTAGAAAGCTGGTACTTAGCATAGCCGGTTTAACAAACATTGGAGGAAACAGCTGGGCGGGTTCTTTAAAATTCTTGATTGTTCCTAGCTGACACTCTTGCCTTCTCCAATATCACGCAACAGGATGAAGCTTCACTACGAGAGGCTTCTTCGCCCAAGTTAAGAATACCTTTTGGTCTTCCCAATTCTCTGATACCGGCAACAGCTCAACATCGAACTCTAGAAACAGGTGTGCGAACACAAGCCGCATTTCGTTGTATGCAAGACTAAGAGGTTGTGTTAAGAAGCATTTCCTCAATTTACATAAGACTTTAGGCTTACTTTCGACCTATGCAACACCGTGGGCCAATGCCGAAAGGTTGGAATGCTTCCCTCTCATCGTTGTCGTACAGTGGGTCTTCGCCTAACGATCTTTCCGGTCTGAATTCGTTTGGATTAACAAAGTTGCTTTCGGATCGAAAACACGAATAGTTGCCAATCCCGACCAAAGTACCCCCTGGGACATGGTTTCTGCAGATCATGGCACCCTGAGGCGGAAGCAGACGTGGATGATTGTTGTTGCCAGGGGGGTATACGCGTAGGCTCTCATCTAGGACAGCCTGAAGATACCTTAGCTCATTTAGTCGGAACATTGTAACTTCGTCGTGACTGCGAAATGCGGTTCGAATTTCGCCGACTAGACGATTATAAACAGACTGGTTCTTAGTGACGTAGTAGACGGCGCCTGCAAGCAAGGTCGCCGTGGTTTCGCTGCCAGCAACGACTAGCATAGGTGCGTTGCTAATCAAATTTTCCATTTCCAGCGTCCCAGCCTTTTCGGCCTTCAGAAGGTGCGTGGCAAGATCGGTATGTGTAGGGGCTCTCTCTTTACGTCGCATTATCTTCTCTTTTGCCATTAACCACGTAGAATTGCGCTCGTGCAACACACGTTGGGGTATAAGGCTGATGAGAAACTCGACGCACCCTGGAGCCAATCGACTCAGGGCGATAGTCCACGTGAGATACTTTACCACGCCGAATATCATCCCTACCCATGGATGATATGCTGAGTTGGATAGACAATCAAATGGTTCGCCGAATACAAGATCGCCAATAATATCAAACGTGGTAAACTGGGATCCATAGGTTAGATCTCTGGGTTTTTATTGTTCAAGCAGTCACTCACATTGAACCATTTGACGAGGTCCACTTCATCTGTATCGCTGGCTCTCAGGCCGGCAATGAGCGCCATTGCATACGACAACAGAATTGGCTCTTGTTCTCGAAGCGCCTTATCTGAGAAAGCAGGAGCCAGCAGCTTTCTTAACTTCGCATTTTGGTCTCCTGTAGCGACAACGATGTTTGGGTGCGCTGGGTCTTCTTGGAATGTCGTAGATGGGTCTTTGATGTAGCCAGCAGCACCCCCTCGGGTGCCATAAATGTCTTTTCAAGCTTCCGCTTGTACGTAGGAAAGTTCGTCTGGGGCAATTCTTACGACTGGGCCATACTGCAAGTGCAATCGATGGATGGCAAATGGGAGATCTCCTTTGGCTGTGTGGTAAAGAGACCATGCGACGCTCATGGTCGCGTACCACTGACCAGGATAGGCGCGTAGTGGGTGAAGCCAAGCGTTGTACAGGAGCTTGCAGCCCAGTGTTAGAATAACCTGCCGAACGTTAGTTTGGGGAGACAGAATACTGCACTGGGTTCTGTGCTTACAGCTGTTGCTGCATGTATAGCAAGACCTAAATCCGCGAACATCGATCTGGATTTAGCGGGGCATGTTGTTGCATCCCGCGGTGTGTTTAGTGCAATGGGAAGGGTTTCTGGGGAGCAGTCGGTCCTCTTTTTTTATAATCTCGTCAAATGCCAAGGTTACACAGCATTTACCAGGGTTTCAACCGGCATGAATTCTTCTTTGAAGTGAAAGAAGCGGCCGACTCTGGATGAGCTTCAATATGTGTCGCATCATTGGTTGGAACCCCGCTCGCATGCATGCAGGCTAGGTGCGTAGATTGTTTTGCTGGTCAGACGATTATTTTGGTGAGGTCTCTGTGGTTGGTGCCGAATGATGCTGGTCTATAATGACAATCTTGTGCAGATAGCTGAGTCGTTGTATCATAATCTATCCGTGTTACAACTTTGTTAAGTGTCACGGGCCGTTAGGATCCGAGAGCTAAGACCCTGTTAGGGCACCGGCAGGTACCCGATAAGGCCCTGATATTTTAGATATTCGAAGGGGAACCCAGAATGAAGAGGGGTTTAGAGATGAATTCAGTTAATTAAGGATACTTACCAGCTAAGTCCCTGTTCCCTAGTGTTAACCCTCTTACTTTATACTAAATACTTTAATACTTTTATTTTTTTACTTATTAATAGGGGTATGGACCATTAAAGTAATGAGATAATGCGTATATAAACGGAGGCCACTATAGGGTCGAGTAATAACCAGATTACCGAGTTCGAGATGAGCTAATAAGAGAATTAATTGGTGGGCTCCGAGGAGGTGGACATTAACTCCTTAACGGAGGAGTAACTTAATACCCTTATTGAAAAGGAGGAAAAGAAGATGAGAATAAAGTGGAAAAGGGAGTAATACACAGCCCTTAGGGCCTAATCCACTACTTTAAACGCACTTTACTCGGAAATACCCACCTCTACGTTCAAAACTAATACTTAACCAAAACCTAAGAAAAGGTGTACTAACTTATGGGGAAAAACACATTTACTAATACCGAAATATAAGGGGGGTTCATAATCGAATCTTAATACGTTCCTGTTCACCTTAAATAAGCGTTTTACTATGAATTCGGAGGATCTAAGTACTAATATAATAAAGGTCCTATACACCACTAGCTACTTAGAGGGGACGGTGCTGCAGCGGTGGTTTAACTATGTGGCCCTAGTTTACAACAATAAACTAGTGGGTATGTCCTAGGATACTATGAAGGTATAGCTGGGTAACGGTGTAGTTAACGAAGATACTCGTATCTTCCATAGTGTCCATAAGCTCGATACTATAACGTAATCACCAGGATAATCCTATTAGAACTTCATCGACTAATACAAAATAATAGAAATAGAGTACCCTAATAAACTACTAAAGAGGGTACGGGTAACCAACGTAATTAGCTATTTATAACCGGACCTTCAACAATAGATCCTCACTCATAAGTTCCCATAATTGCGGTTAAAACTGGATAACGTGGCTAAGAAAGTAAAGGTAGTCAACTCCCTATAGTAGCAGAAGGGGGGCACTAAGGAGGCACCGTATCGGTTTTACGAGCACCGAAGGGATAAACCAGCGGCCAAGCTTATCCCCACCCCCAGAGAATTAAAGGAAAACACAATACCTTCAGGGTCGACCTAATCGGAGCCTACTAGCGGGCCTACGAGGTCCCGAGGGCCCCCAACATACTATAATTACAACAAAGTTGGGCATATAACACCCTAATACCCTAACTATCATAAGTATAAGAAACCTTAGCACAACGGCTAACCCTACGGAAATAGTGACCACTAAGAGGGTTACCGAATCCAGGGGGCTACTAAAAAATAGGAAGAGGACTACCCACCCCGGTTAAAAACAAAAATCCGACTTCGAGTAAAGGGCTACTAAAAGGTGGTCACTACCCTTATTAATACGAGCATGGACGTGAATATGGTCGATTAGAGGGTATTATCATTAGACGAGACCCCCCCAGAGACCAATAATAGTACACCCTTAAAAGGGATATGGGGATCCCGAACACCAGAATACAGAACGAAAACCTTAGTTACTCGTATAACTAATAAATTAGGGGTAACCTAAACCATAAAGTAAGAATACTAAGTGAATACTGGAAATGGATATAAGGTAATCCTAGGATTACTATAATACTAAAAAATACAACTTAATATAAACTAGACCACCCTAGGATAAACCTACCCCTTAAGCAAGGATACCTTCGAGTTAATAACCAGCAGGAGAGCACTATGGAGGGTAATAGAGTTATCTAAAGGGGTCCTTATAGGGACGCCCATAATACACCACATCAAACTAGGTCACCTAACCAAGGAGGAGCTGGAGGAGCCCCAAAAACCAATCACAATACCCCCAAAGTATAAAGACTTCGCCAGGGTATTTAATATTAATTTAATAAAAGACCTAAATAGGGACAAAGTACACAATTACCTTATCAACTTAGAACTTGGTACTCAGCCCCTATTCGGCCCCATCTACCCACTAGCCGAAAAAGAGTTAAAAGAATTATAAAAGTATATCATTATAACCCTTAAAAATAGCTAAATCCAACCCTCCTAAAACCCAACTAGAGCCCCGATTATGTTTATACTGAAGAAAGGGGGAAAACTACGCTTCTATGTAAACTACTGGGAACTTAATAAAATCACTATTAAAAACTGTACTCCTCTCCTACTAATCAACGAAATACTAATTAGATTATCGAAGGCGAAGAAGTTTATAAAGCTGGACTTAAAGGACACTTACCACTAAGTGAAAATCCAAAAGGGGGATAAATAGAAAACAACTTTTAGGAGTTAATATAACTATTTCGAATATAAAATTATATTATTCAAACTCACCAACACACTAACTACCTTCTAAACACTTATCCACAACGTCTTAATAAGGTTAATGGATATCACTTATATTATATACCTAAACGACATCTTAATTTTCACGAATAACAAGGAATTATACTCGGGTATTATAAAGGAGGTACTTAGTTGGTTAAACACTAATAGGCTATTCGTAAATCCCGAGAAGTGTATCTTCTATATTAATACCGTTAAGTTCCTAGGATTTATAATCTCCCCGGAAAGAATCTCCATAAATCCAAAGAGAGTAACGGTAATCGTAGAATAGCCGGTACCCACCACTATCCGAGATATTCAATAATTCATTAAGTTCACCAATTTCTATCGAAGGTTCATTAAAAATTACTCGAAAATCTACACACCCCTAACGGATCGACTAGCTAAGTAAATAGGGGGATAACCAGTGATAACCAGTGAAGCACTAAAAGCCTTTTACAAGCTAAAGCAGCGATTCACAAAAGCACCCATCCTATAACACTTCAACCCTAATTTACTAATACGAATTAAAACGAACACCTCTAACTTTACAATCGGGGCCATACTAAGCTAGTTACACCCCAATGGGCTGTGGAAGCCTATAGCTTACCTCTCTAAAAAACTTAAGGGAGCAGAACTTCGTTACGGAGTACCCAAAGCGGAGTTACTGGTCATCGCAGAGTCAGTTTTACATTAGCGTTAATACCTACTCTATAACTAACATAAGATCTTATTTATTATGGACCACTTAGAACACCGATACTTAATAAAAAAAAGACCCTAAACTCACACTAAGTAAGGTTATTTTAGAACTTAGTAATATTCAACTTTAAAATCGAATACCACCCTAGAAAACAAAACACTACGAATACACTATTACACTAACCAAATTATTAGCTAATAAGCACCAAAAAAGAAGAGGTACATAATACATTCCTAGGAGAGTTCTTATAAAAGTTCACTAAACACTAAGTTAAGGGGATCCAGAAAAGGAGGCCAGTTAGTTCATAACTAGAAACCAGCCCAAAAGAGTTAACTCTAACCCTAGCTAATAAAGTAATTAAAACCTAAGGGGATAATTCCTTTATCTAGGAGGAAGGATAAAAAAAGTTAAATACCCATTGGTCTATGGGGACCGACGGGGGACTATAATATAAAAGAGCATTATTTATTCTGGACGGACATAAGCTCCAGAGGGAAGTCCTAATAGTTTTCTACGATAAACCTACAGCAGGGCACCTAGGGGTCACTAGGACTCTCAAAAGGATAGGAAAGTCCTTCTTTTAGAAGGGCATACGAAGAGACGTAAAGGAATACATTAAGTTATATACGATTTACCAATAAACTAAACTAAAACACCACTTACTATATGGGAAACTAGCTCCGCTACTAATACCCAGTCGACCCTTTAAACAAATATCCATCAATTTCATCACTAAATTACCTAAGGTCTATAATAAAATAGGGCGGATCTACGATAATATCCTAATAATAGTGAACAAATTCACAAAGTATACCCTATATATACCCACTAGTAAGGTATTAATAGCGGACAGGTTAACTATACTCCTAGTTAACTATATATTCCTAAAATTCGGAATTCCCCAAACCATCATATCTAACAAAGGATCCCTGTTTATTAGCAAATTCTAAGCAGAGGTCTATCACCTACTGGCCATCAAAAGGAAGCTCAGTACCGCGTACCACCCCTAAACCGACGGCCAAACAAAAAGGATAAATTAGAACGTAGAACATTTCCTCAGGATATTCTATAACCTAGAACAGGATAACTAACCAGATTAGCTCCCGATAGGGCAATTCGTATATAACAATACCCACTAGGAGGCTATCCGGACCTCCCCCACCAAAGTACTACTAGGGTATATACTAACCGGACCACAAAACGTATTACCGGATAACACAAAAGTACAAGTAATACCAGTAGCTCAAAACAAGGCCTAAGAGTTAAAAAACCAAAGGATAACCATAACCCAACTACTAAAAAAAACTAATTAAACCTACGCCCAATACTACGATCAACATAGGTCTACAATATCATTTAAGGTAAAAGACCTAATCCTATTATCAATAAAGAATATTAAACAGCACTAGCCATTAAAAAAGTTATTAAATAAATACTTAGATCTATTCGAAATAACCCAAATAATCAACAATGGACTAACCTATAAGTTAAATATCAAAGAGCAATATCGGATATATAACATATTCACACTTACCCAACTAAAACCCTTCTATAGAGCAACGGTTCCCCCTCGGGAAATACTAATCAAAAAAAAGGATAATATTTACTAAGTAAACTATATTATAACACATAAAAGGTCAAAAAAGAACTATTAATACCTAATTAAATAACAAGGTTATAATAAAATAGAGAATTCCTGGGAACTACAACGGAATATTTCACTAGATTTATAAAGGGGCTACGAAGCTGGTCTTAACCAGGGAGTCACCAGTTAAGCAGGGGTTAGAAAGTAAAGAGGAAATAACCAGGCCCGAAGGCCCGAAATAAAAAACCTTTATTCATACTAAAAAAAACAAAAACTATACTAAATTATACTTATAAATAAATAAGACTAAACTAATACCCACTAAGAGATTAGACACTTATACACTATACCAAAAAGGAGAGGTTATAACCTTATTAACCACTAAAGCTACCCTCCCCACCCGTATTATTACTAAAAGGGGCACCACTACCCTCCTCCTCATCCTCCTCCTTATCACCAACCTTAGAGGAGGTAAAAAGGGCATTCTAATACTAAAAAAAAAAGTTAACACTAAATAAACACCGGGGAGTACTAATTAAGGAACTACTCACTACTTTATAATACATTTTATTAAAATTACACAATTACTCAGTAACGGCCTTAATAACCTGGGTCTAAGTAGCACACACAACCTGGTCCACTTAGCGGGGCTTATTAGCGTCCTCCTTCTTAGCCTAGAGGGCCTTCTTATCCACAAGCTGGGCGGTGAGGAGGTCGTCCTAAAACAAAAGGTCAATAACAAATCACTAACTAAGCACTAATTAAGTACCAAGTAGGGAAAAATACCTTTTCCTCCTTAAACCAGGCCTAATAGTCAACATGGTCGGCCACGTTCTCCATAAAGGCCTTAAGTTTAGTGGTGGTGGTGATAGTTTTATGGTTACCCTACTAATAGTTAGCGACGTTCCTAGGAGTGAATAAACGAGGAGGGGGATAATATACTAGAACATAAGGGAACCCAGGGATAAAAAGGGAACAAAGGTCCATACAATAAATAATACTACTACTAAGGGGAACTATAACTTAGCTAAAGGGCACCTAGTACTAAAATAAGTGAAGCTTTAAAGGGAACTACTATTATAAGTTTAAACTATAATAACGAGGATCGGATTAAAATAATCAACTAATACGTTAATGGGTTACTCATAATAGGGGACCACTTATAATATATTAGGGGGCCTATAATAAATTAAAAGGACGGATCACTATTAGGATAAGGAGCTTATAAGTATCGTAAACCCCTAAAACATAACTGGTTACCCACTAGTTACCTAATAGTTGGATATTAACTCTATAAATAGCATTACTCTTCTTATTATAGGGGTAAAGGTTTAATGAGGGTGACGGGAGCGTATATACTAGGAACCCGCCTATAAACCTCGAAGGCGAGGCTACGAGGAGGGGGATCGTATCACAGGCCGTTAAGATCCGAGAACTAAGACCCTGTTAGGGCACCGGCAAGTACCCGATAAGGCCCTAATATTTTAGATATTCGAAGGGGAACCCAGAATAAAGAGGGGTTCAGAGATGAATTCAGTCAATTAAGGATACCTACCAGCTGAGTCCCTGTTCCCCAGCGTTGACCCTCTCACTCTGTACCAGATACCCTGACATTAAGGTATTGTATCGATGCTCCAAAGAAGGCCGAAAAGCCAATCCTGCGGTTACGAAAAAAGGAAGTGGCTGCTGATAGCAGTAATGAGTGAACAGGCTATTTGTACAATCCTGGAGAGTCTAACGGTCACTGGCTACAAGAATGATGCCTTCTTCGTGGTCTCTTTCCACATGTCAAGTCACGATAGGTTGTCGTAACGTCCCACACCCACATCCGGGACACCCCCACATCCGGGACGCGATTTTTCGCGTGACGCGATGACAACCCCTCTTCAACCACCACCCACAACTTTTTCATTTTTTCATTAATCAACACCAAATTTTCGTCGGAGCTTCGTATTAATGGAATGAAGCAATATACAAAAGCTCAGGTTGATGAGGCTATTAATGCCATCACAAACGGCCTCTCCTATCGACAAGCATCATTAGTCTATGGTGTTCTACGAAGTATTCTCGAGCGACGAGTCCATGGAGCTAAGGGCCGAGATACTGCTTTCTGCAGATACCAGAGGCTCTCTCCTACTCAGGAGACCAACCTGGCTGAATGGGTGCGAGTCTAAGCTGCCCTAGGCTTGCTTCCAACTCATTAGCAAGTTAGGGAGTTCGCTGAACGGATCCTTTCGATTAATAACGACCCTCAACACTTAGGGAAGAACTGGATCTCATCGTTTATTAAGAGGAATCTATCAATTAAGGTTCTCCGAAGTAGAGTAATCGATTCCCAGCGTATCAACGGAGCATCTACTAATATCATCAGAGAATGGTTTAAGCACCTCGCCGTCGATGAGATTAAGAAGATCAAAGCAGTAAACCGATACAATATGGATAAGACAGGTATTCTCGAGGGCAGGGGATCAAACGGGCTCGTTCTGGGATCATCAGAGTATCGTTCTATTCACAAAAAACAGCCTGGGTCTCGTGCTTGGACATCCCTCATCGAGTATATCTCGGCCACTGGTTATACTCTTCCTCCCCTCGTTATATATAAGGGTGCGAGTGTGTAGTAGCAGTGGTTCCCTCTCGAGTTGGATCCCTATGATTCCTGGAACTTCACAGTAACAGAGAATGGTTGGACGTCTAATTTGACGGCGATAGAGTGGTTGGAGAAGGTCTTCATCCCTCTGACTACCCCTGCCAACCCCTCGGAGACCAGACTCCTCATCCTGGATGGTTATGGTAGCCACGAGACCACTGATTTCATGTATCTCTGCTATAGGAACAACATACATCTATTATTCCTACCTCTACACACCTCCCACGTACTCCAACCTCTCGATCAATCAGTCTTTGGACCCCTCAAGACAGTATACAAGAAGCAGCTCGGTTATCACCCTCATTGGGACTGTAGTACTATTATTAGTAAACGGACGTTTATCGAGTACTATGGCAAGGCTTGTTAGGTAGCGTTGACTACCAGGAACATCGTCAGTGGTTGGAGATACACTGGTATGTGGCCAGTCAACGTTGCCAAGCCCCTCCTCAGCCCCTTGCTACTTGAGAACACTATAACACCGGCGAAACAGTTAAAGGAGGTGCCGGAAGGTCACTACAGTGTCAAATCAGGCGAAAAATGGGCTCAGGAATCATCAGCAGTACATTGGTCAACTCCCAGGAGGAGGAAGGAGTTGCAGGACCAGTTCGATATGCTCAACAAGGTTGGCCACGACGTCAGTACTCAACGTCTGTTATTCCGGAAGGTCGAGAAGGGATGGAACGAGAGGGACTACCAACTGGCTGCTGCCCAGCAAAAGATCATGGCATTAGAAGCAGAGGTTAGGGTCAGTAGGGCCAGGAAACGGAAGAAGGTCAAGATGAGCCCCAACTCAAAGTTCGCCAACATCGAGGCCATCCGGAGGGCTCAAATCGAGGCAGGCGAAGTTGACGATAGCTCAGATGAATCCAGCGCATCTGATAACCCTAGTGAGCATGGTAGTTGTATTGTTGTGGCATCAGAATTGGTGGAATAATAGCCTGAAGTTGATGTGTGGTCATATGCATCGTCATTTTGACCCGTCCCGGATGTGGGGGTGTCCCGGATGTGGGTGTGGGACGTTAAGCTCTGAGCAAAAAGGGTTGAATGATTCCTTCGGAAACTTATGACGACCCGCTGTTGTCTGCACAAGAAAATGCTCCTCCAATCAAACCGTTTGCGTATGCATCAATGATATTCTGGACGACGCCAATAGTCAGGAACACAGCCAGGACAATCATCAGCCAGTTGAGCCAGTATACCATGACTTTCCACCAGCTTGCCTGGCGGTAGTGCTGGTGATCGTAAATCCAAAGATACCCCGGCAGGCCAAGTGCTAACGGGTCAAACGTCAGACTTCCTGCAAGAGCCAGTAGGTAGTTGAAGATCGGAATCCCTGAAGCCAAAAGAATGAAACGATAGACATTCCAAGCGTACACGCAAGCCAGACGGACCAGTGTACAACAGAGTTCTTCTGCAAGTGTATCGAGTCGCGAAGAAGGCGAACAAAGAGGTACTTGGCGGCAACATGGATGTAAAGGCAGGCGCTTACCATGAGGCCGATCAGTCCAATACCGTAAGAAACTTTCTTTACCACGTCGCCAGCACTACCGAGAGATGGCGAGGCAACCCATTGCCCGCAATAACGGTAGACGACTAGTGAGAAAGTAAGATAGGAAGCCGTGACGATGCCCATGCAGAGGTAGACGGCCTTGATGTAGTCCCTAGGCTTCTTCATCTCTGAGATGACTGGTAGAAAGGCCGATGTTCCAGCGCCGGAACAGAATATGGTGGCCACGGAAGTGATGCCGGTCACAAAGTTTGGGTTACCAATAACGTGGTAGCCGAGGTCGAAGTCGCCCGTCTTCGGCGCAGCGGCGGGTCGATCCAATTGTGTGACTCCAACACTGCATAGAGTTGGAGCGAAGAGGCTCGGGGCAGCGCCGTAGGAGGTGTAACAAGAAAGACATACACTACAATGAAAACGGCGATATACACCGACAGGAAACCGGCCCATGTCAGCCATGCGATCTTCTCGAACTTGCGAGCACTCGCAAGAATGAAGAAGCCGGCGGTGGCGATCAACATGAAGTATTTGGTGCAGATTGCATGGTTAGAGAGTGCATTGAACGCGACCGATGTACCAAAGATGCCCGAAGCACCAACGATGGCATAGGTGACGAGGAACAAGACTCCAACCACCTCTTTCAACCAACCACCTCTTTCAACCAAACACCTCCAACAACGTTGGCCATATCAGCGATAGAGTGACAGCCGGCGTGGGCGTTGCGGAAATTGCCCTGGATGATCGCACAATATGTGTTGAGAAACTGCCAGCCCAATACGTTGATCGCGCCAGGTAGCGCGCCCAAGACGTACATAGCCGACGGGATTATAAGCACTCCTGTGGCAAAAATGACTTGGCCGCGTTAGAATCATGACTGGCTCGGTCTGCCGGAACGTCTATGTGTTCTTACCCTTCAGGAAGATGACTGATGCATGAATCCAGCCGACTGTGCGAAAGTCGACCGCCCCCTCCCCTCGCTTAAAGACCTCGAACGCATCGTCTGTATTTTCGAGCTTTCCAGCATCAATGCTTCCACTGCTGCGAGGCGGAGCCGGCGTGATGGCATCAGCCTTTTCAGACGTGGTCTGCGACATGTCGGCGGTAGTGTGTTCGGCTCTTGTTGTCGGTAGATAGAGTGTTGCTTGGTCACTTGTCAAACTTCGTCCTCAAATGATGTACGACATCGCCTCAATATTATTTATACGGTATGCGCTTGTCGTTGGATTTGGGGCTTTGGTCGACAGGGTAATTCACGGGCGACAGCACAATAAAGCTCTGGTCGGCTTATCTCGTAGTGGCAAAGAGTTTCCGACCAAGATAACCATCAACAGGGGAGTCCACCCAACCCCGCGACGACCTTCAGATGCCGCTCCAAGGCCGTGGGTCGCCGACTCATAGCGGCAGCCAAAGCAAAACGACCATTCAGGGGTGGGAACAAATCTGTGGAGTTTGATATGGACTTTGATAGGGTTAAGATGATAAGGTTGGGGTATGTCAAGACTTGTTGGACTACATGGCTCATTGCCGCTGATGTTGGGGTCACGATAGGCCTCCATATGACAGGGACATACATTACTCCAAAACTCCACTTCTCCCAGTAAAGATCGGACGTCAGGGAAGATAGGCGCAGAGAAGGCAGGGAAGTAAGGGCAGCGACACTTCACGTGGAGAACTTGCTGAAAATAGAGACCATGATAGTTTAGTGAGAAGAGGATATTTCCGACGAACGGGAGCCATTGGATCATTCTCCTTCACGCACAATGTGATCCGTTACAACATCGTAAAGTCGGCCTTCGCCAAAGTCGGGCCAAAACGTCTTCGGGCAAGGTTACGGTGTTGGAGAGTAACGGGTTTATTCTATTTTAGATAGAGCTAGTCTCTCCTACTCCTGCCTAAGAATAGCTCCTGGGGCTGCCGGCATCACAGCCCCCTTGGGCGGCGCGGTCTTTGACTTGAACTCGTCGCATATCTGCGCCATCGTGACAAATTCGACTCCCTCGTGCTTCTTCATGTGCTCTATGAGCCTCTCGTGCATCAAGAGCACGTGGGGACGACCAGATACATCCGGATGGACAGTAAGCGGGAAGATGAACTCGTCATACTCGCGGTAAAAGTAGTCAAAATGATCCCTCCAAATGTCTTCAACGTCCCTGGCATTGACGAAGCCGTGACTGTTGGGTGCATCCTTGATAAACATCATCGGCGGGAGGTCATCCAGGTACCAATTTGCTGGAATCTCCACAAGCCCAGTTTCTTGGCCTCTAACAAGAGGTTTCATCCACTCGCTGGCCTTCTTCTTGTAGTCGATTTTCGTCCACTCGTCTCCGGTGCGCAAGTAATACGGTTGACAATCATGGTGGCTCATACTATGGTCGTATTCAATACCATAGTCGAGAAGAAGCTGTGCGCCCTCTTTACTCGTTTCCCACCACGGGGCAACGCTACCCCGAGGAGGTTTGCCCGCGAACTCGGTGAGCATACGGTACGTCTTATCAAGAACCTCCCTCTGCTGCTCAATAGTCATATCCATGGGATTCTCATGGGAGTAGCCGTGCAGGCCGATTTCGTGTCCGGCATCTCGGACGGCGGCCATATCTTCGGGAAATGTTTCGAGACTGTGTCCGGGGATGAACCAAGTGGCCTTGATATCGTATTTGGCGAGAAACTTGAGCACTCGTTGCACTCCAATCGTTCCCGCAAAGTAACCTAGAAGAAAAGGTCAACCTGTATGCTCACCACGGGTGGATAACAACACTGCATAGCCTTTCTCGGGTCTTACCTCTGCTGATGTCGTTGGATGAATCCTCGCCTCCATATGAACCTAGCCAACCTGCAACCGCGTCCACGTCGACGCCATAGCTAACTAGAACGCGCTTTCTGGTCATGATGCAGTTGAACTTGGCGGCTGGATATTTGGTGGAATCGTCTTTTTGTCGAAATAGGTCGATGAAATCAACAATTCGTGCGGGGTTCAGCAGACGACAGCGCAATGTATTGTGCACGGGTTTCCGGAAGTGCCCCGTCTAGTCTTAAGGCATGGAGGCCAAGTGATCGGAAATGAGATGGAATGAGGGGTAAATACCATGGATATTGTTAACTCCATTAGTCCGCCGATCCACCTTATCGTGGGGTTAACAACTGTAATCAATGGATCTGCGACATCACGACTACTGCCTCTCCTATTGGAGGACTCCATCATGGAGTGATCAATAGATTTGCCAAATCCTGGTGGTGGGCGCTGGATGTCAAGGGTAGAAGAGGGGTAACGCTAATGCGGACATTATTCGGCCCATCGGGGTTGTTAGTGTTGGAGAGAAAGATATCCATGATAAGGGTGGGTTGGTAAGTTGGAGACCTAATTCGTCCCCATTGGAGTCAATTAATTACCCCTTCTCATAACGCAACACCAATGACTCCCCGGTCGCATCATTAACAGCCATCGCCACAGCTTGTGTGGTCTGGTCCGGAAACCACACTTTGGCTTAACATTGTCTCAGCAGAAATCGCCAAAACATCGCACAAAGCCTCAGTCTAGCTACAGAGATGGCTAGCCCTGATCTTCCGCGTCGGATGAGAGCTGCTCAAATCACCGAAGTCGGTCAATTTCTCTGCCGTCCCGAGTTCAATGGATGCTAAAACAATGCAGTACAACAAGCCATATGAGCTGGTAGACCGGGACGTGCCGAGCATCCACGACAATGAACTCCTTATCAGAGTTCACGCAGCCGGTTTCTGCCACTCTGATCTCCAGGTTCTGCAGGGACAGTTCAAGTCACCGCTGGGAATGATCCCATCTCATGAGCCCGCCGGGGTCATTGTTCGGGCTGGCGCGAAGTGCAGTGACAACTGGAAAGTCGGCGACAGGGTAGGAGCTCTCAACTTTAAGAATTCGTGTGGAAAATGCAGCGGTTGCAGTCTGGCAAGACGCACGAACAACCAACTAGACCCGAGGTTCTGCGACAAACGGGAAACCGCTGGATTCCACCACGACGGAGCATTCGCAGAATACCTCGTCATTGATCCTGAGACCACGGTCCGTTTACCGCCAACCTTACCTTTTGAGCAAGCTGCGCCATTGATGTGTGCTGGCGCCACAGTCTGAGGCTCATTAGAAAGAGCCACAGCCGGACTGCATCCGGGCGAGACAGTAGCCGTCGTGGGAATAGGGGGCCTTGGGTTCCTCGGCCTGCAGTTTGCGAGTGCCATGGGGTTCCGGACAGTAGCCATTGACAGTCAGCCTGCAGGGAGGCAATTGGCCACCGAAGTTTTCAATAAAAGCCTGATGCCATCGTTGGTAGTCGACTCCGGTGCTGGGGACGCCACTTCCAGATCATGGACTTTACAGGCGGGGAGGGTGTTGCTGCAGCGGTAGTTTGCACAGATTCTCTGACCACCAACAACTGGGCTCTGACGATTCTCAGGATAGGAGGTGTGATGGGTGTCTTGGGGCTGCCAGCTGAAAATTGGAGGCTCGATTCTAGTGCCATTGTCTTCAGGGAGCTCACCATCCGCGGAAGCTATGTGGCCAGCAGGGCAGCCACAGAGCGTATGATGGAAGCTGTTGAGAAGGCAAATATTCGGTCCCATATCACAGTGGTTCCTTTTGATCAGGTTCCTGGTGTCATAGAAGCTTATCAGGACAGCGCTTTCAAGGGCAGGTTAGTGGTGCAAGTAACCGACTAGAAGGTTTTCTCTTGGATCTCCTTCTATATTGAAAAGCATCTTGAACATAACTACGCTAGCTTCAGTGCAAACCTTGTTTTGTCTTCCGGACTCGCAGTCCCAAATCGCCGATTGAGATGCTAACTGAAGCCAGCGGCGAACACCTGGCTGTGGTCTGACCGGATTTCCTCCAACTTTCGATTCTTCCTCTCCGAAGGTGGAGCTGGGGTAAGTTCAGCTTATCTTTTGTCACCTTACCCCATTGATACACCCACACATCTCCAACTCCGGAGCGGGGCTTAGTCTTCCGCATCACGTCCGCTAACGCCGACCTCGTCCTCTGCCGGAAACCCGCCTGGTCACAGAACGATACACTGTCCTTCGGGGAACCGCCTCTGATTCCATCAGAACTTGACTCCTCACACCCTGACAACGTCCTGTCTGATGCTCTCTAGAGTCAATCCAAAGGATCCCTTATCCAGCTTAGTAGCAAAAGGTGCTGACCACTGCTCGTAATGTCGGTGTTCTTTAAAGATATCTCGGCGTACGTACGACTCACCTCTTCATACTCAGCCCTTATCTAATTCATTTATGTGCGGTCTAGGGACAACCCAATTCAAAAGGGAGACGTAGAGAAGCTCCTCGAGCCGCTCGGCTTGACAATCAAGCCCGAATAATCAGCCGACTACCAAAAGCTCCTCGCTGCGGTCCATGACTGCGCGACTCGCATCGATAAACTACCAGATTACCAGCCCGTGCCCGACACAAAGAAGTATCCCCGCGAAAACGTTCGTCTTCCCGCATTGGAGGAGCAAGAATTCGGCCATGCTTGGGCACATCGTTTTTTTATTCGGGGCGACAATGCGGCGAAAGATCCGTCTTTGGGGTCTCTGAAGGGAAAGACCGTCTGCCTGAAGGACTGCATTGCGGTTGCGGGAGTACCTCAGTTCTTCGGCAGCGACGCCTTTCCTGCCTGGGTGCCTCAGACAGACGCAACAGTGCTGACACGAGTTTTGGACGCCGGAGCGGACGTCCTTGGCACCTCGATGTGCGAGCACTTCTACAACTCGACGGCATCTTTTACCAGTGCCCAGGGTATCATTGAGAACCCATATCAAGATGGGTATTCAACCGGTGGAAGTACATCAGGCGGTGCTGCTCTTGTCGGTTCTGGAAAAGTTGACATTGCCCTCGGCACAGACCAAGGCGGAAGTATCAGGTCCCTGCGTCGTTCTGTGGCTGTGTCGGGATAAAGCCGACTCATGGCCTGGTGCCCTTCACGGGCATCACAAGTGGTGATCCTATCGATGACCACGCTGGTCCCATATGTCGATCAGTCATGGAAGTCGCGCAATGCCTCGATGTAATATCTGGCTATGACGGTATCGACGACAAGTCTCTTGGTGCTGCAGCCCATGGCTCTTTCGGCTTTTCTGACAGTATCCGATCAAGCTCCGCTAGACTATATGGAGTGAAAATTGGACTTCTCAAAGAAGGCTTCGACCAAGAAATAGTCGATCCCAGAGTCAGAGAGCACGTCCGGGCAGCCGCCGAGAAGTTAGAGATGCTCGGGGCTACCTTAGAGGAGGTGTCTGTGCCTCTCCACCTCGAGGGCCCCTCAATATGGACACTTCAGCAACGCATCTCGGGGTCTTCAGGCATCCTGGGGCGAGCCTCTGGACACAGGGGCCTCGGCCTAACTGAATTTGAGAAGGCACGGCTCCCGTGGATCGATTCAAACTTCCAGAAACTCTTCCATTCAACCAAGAACACCGTTATCAACGGTATATACCTGGGCGACAAGTTCCCCGGACTTTACAGCAAAACCGTCAACATTGGCCGACAGATCTCCGATGCCTACCAACGGGCGTTTGTCAAGTACGATGCGATCATCATGCCAACTACACCATTTGTAGCGCCACGACATGGATCTCGTGAATCCGTTCTTGGGTCCTTCGAGCCCACCATTGGCCTGACATCGAATACCGCCGTTTTCAACGTGACTGGGCACCCAGCCATGTCACTGCCAGTCGGGTTTCTTCCGGCCGCTGACGATCCGAAAGTACTGCTTCCCGTGGGGATGCAAGTTGTTGGTGGACTATGGCAAGAGAACAAGGTGCTTAACATCGGGCACGCGTGGGAGGTCAACTTTGATTGGCGGACCTTCAAATGCACTGCAGCGGAAGACCAGAATACACATCACTATTTGACGAATGGGACTAGCGTTGGTAAGATAGACGGGGGGTCAGGCGCTGAAGGCAAAAGCACTCAATCGCCAGCTCTCAAGCGAGTGAAGCTCTCTGCTTGAGTACTTAACTTAATAAAGAACTCTAGAAAGCCCTGCGGGGGCAGGCACATAGTTGAATCCACCAGATGTATATCTACATCTCCGACTTGCGATGGCAGTTGACCGGGGAAACCGACACCTCCCCGCACGCGTCTTTGAGCAGGATCATACATGGCAAGGTCTATCCCAATCAAACGTCCTGGGTGTAAGCACGCTTCAATTCTGCTCTGGTTAAGTACAAGAGAGGTTTGAAGTTTGGGAGTCGAAATCAGAATCATCCTTTGCCATCGGGCATAATTCCCCCGCCCAACTCGTGATGCCTTGCTCTCGCCAAAGATGACCTCGTCTCACAGTTTCCACCTTTCACTTTTTCTTCTGTTCTATAAGCTTGTCTGTCGAGTTAGTAGCATCCAGGGCATAGATACCTCCACAGTATTGGTCTTCCATTCTTTCTTAGTGTCGAAGCCTGCCTCTCCTAGTCACGTGCAATCTGGCGTCGAGAAGCCAGATGCAATGGTTTCTATCCCATTTTTGGTCGCTTACGAGGACTTTTCACAGCAAGTAAGGACGAGCTTTCGTCTCATCTGGAAAATTCACGGTTTTCAGGACCCTTGCCAATGACATCAACAGCCAGAGCGGCACGACCCGTGCTGCTAGGCCAAAGAAATCATCAGAATGTTGAGATTATTGAGTAGGGTTGAGAATATGACATATCAAAGTTACAGACCTCGGCCGTCAGCTACAGGTAAGAACAAACGTTGGACCGTCTTCATACGCCTATGTCGTGCGTCATGCACTTGGTCATTTCAATCCATCCCATTAGCTGCTCAACATCAATGGCTTGCAGTAGGGTCAGGCGTCCGCCATTGCCCGTTAGTAAGCCCTAATTCATTCTTGTTTTATCGATCCTCCAACATCATGTGCTATTGACTACGTCATCCATGGGGCTTGGGGGTCTCTTGGAGCACGTGACGTTTTCATGTTTTTCGATACCCCTTGGTAACCTTGGTAACAAGACAACATAAGTCAGACTTCCAACGCCTCCAGAACCCACTTGGGGAGTTAAGTGCGAAAAGACGGCAATAACTATGCCTCGGTTCTCAATTGGTGGTGTAGCCACCGTCAACCACCAAAGCATGACCTTGAATGAAGGAGGCCTGGCTTGAACATAAGAACAAAACGGCATTGGCTACTTCCTCCGGTGTTCCCATGCGCTTCATCGGGGCGATATCAACGGCGGGCTTCATTCGCCGAATTAGCTCCTCAGATGCGGTCATCATTGGCGTCGCAATCACGCCTGGACAGACGCAGTTGACCCTGATTCCGTCCTGTGAGTAGTCGATAGCGTCTGACCGAGTCATGTTGACAATTGCGGCCTTTGAGGCACAATAGGGTGCTGTTATAACAGAACAATGGTATCAATATTTCTCTCCGTGAAAACATGAAAGTGATTGACTTGAGACATTAACTCACCAGCGGCTGGACGGGCCACTATTCCAAGCTGGCTCGCGATATTTACGATAGCGCCCCGCTGCCCCGGATGTTCCTCCAATGGCTGCTCTTTGAGCATGCGACGCAGAACTGCCCGGGAAGCCAGCCAGCTGCCCTTGTAGTTAACATTCGTAATCAGATCGAATGCAGCCGTCGAAGTCTCGTAGGAGCGCGGCGACTCTCCCAGAACGCCCGCACAGCTCACCGAATAATCGAGGCGAGAGAACCTCTTGGTGATGTCCCCTACAAGTGAGTTGATGAACGCCTCATCGGAGATGTCTCTGTTGGAATGTCCACGCCGGACTGGCGCCACCTGTTGCCGCCTATCGCCCATTAGCCTGGTTAGCGAGCCAATCAGAAGGCAGGAATTGGTTTTAGATCAGCAGCGTCAAATCACTACCGTAGGCCCGATTCCTTCCTTTAACAACAACAAAGCAGATACGACAAATATATCGTTATTTACCCACCTTTTACACTAAGCTTAGTAGAGTAAATCCAACACTAATTAGTGGTTAAATACCATTTCCGTAGATTAACAAAGTAAACCTTTTACTGGAAAAGGCAATATTACGAAGTCCCGGGATAGAATAACCCGTCCAACGGATCTTACGATATTCGCACTATAAGAAGAATTTGCGATACCCTTAGTTGGTAATACAATTAATAATAGGATACTATAGGAACTTCCTAGGAGTTTATATAAAATCACTGGAGTAATAAGTTCCGCTTAATGTAATAGAATACGACCTCTGTATCCATCATATACAGCTTATAATAAAGATCTTATAATTAGTAGTAATATAAAATGCCCTTATGTCACGGGCCGAACCCGGTGGTTATGCCCGGGCTATGCCCGTGCTCGCACTGGTGCCCCACCGGTGCCCCACTAGCGCCCACCCCCTAAGAAGCAGAGATTTCGCGCCATATCGTAGTTTACCCTTTTCCTCTTCAGCTTGAAATAAACAGTATTTGGCTACCTTTCGGTTAAGACAAGGCCTAGGACCAGCCCTTCGCATATTTCAAGCTCAGTTTTATCTACTATATAAGATACCGCTAGGTTGAGCACGGCTCCCTACCGGTTACGAAGCGGAATCCCAGGTTAAGCGCAGCTCCCTGACGACAGATCGACGAACGTCGGACGCTGGGTAGAGCGCGGCTCCCCACCGGTTAAGAAGAGGATACCAACCAGCACAATGGCTAACGAACTGCAGGCCCAACTGCAGTTAGCCTTAAACGAGGCCCTCGGGCCCCTACAGGCGAGGATTGCTGAGCTCTCTAATGAGCTGGAGCGAAGCCGAGGTTCAGGGGCGACGATACCGACCCCTATGGAAGATGCAGGCACCGAAGCCCCGCCAGTGGGCAGCCGCCACCTCGCAACAGAAACACCGACGCACCGTAAACCGCTACCAACACCCTCAAAGTTCTCGGGGAAGCGGAAGGACTACCCTTCTTAGGCGCAGCAGATGAGGGACAAGATCGCCATGGACAGAGCGTTCTACCCTACCAACCAAGAACTATGGTACCTAATCAACTCCTGTCTGGACACCAGTCCCCAGCAGGTGGTTACCACGTTCTACGCAGCCGGGGGGCCTAGAGGCCAACGTAACCCCGAAGATTTCATGTCCTACCTCAACAGGACCTACCGAGACCCGAACACCCAATCCCAAGCCGTAACCCAACTACAAACCCTCCATCAGAAAGATAACGAGAAACTGGCTACTTTCCTACCAAAGTTCGAACGAATAATGGCAAACACAGGAGGTGGTGCATAGCCCGACACCGTTAAGATTGCTATATTAGAAAACACCCTTACTTCCCGCCTAAAAGAGCACCTGGTCACCGTCTCCCTACCAGGGGAATACACTCAGTAACTCACTAGGGTACAGGACGTCGCCTAGAAGCTGGAGCGTATAACACCCATCGCTACTAAACGGGAACGTCGCTGGTCCCCAACCCCAGCCCCTCCACGGAAGGATCGCAATGGAGATATTCAGATGACTAGCGCTGCCCGCACCTCATCGACTCGAAGGGAGGAGAAGGACCACCACCACCGCCGCTCCTCGGGTAGCCCGCCGGTAGACCACCGTGAGTACTTTCACTACGGCAAAGAAGGCCATATCACCAGGAATTGCCGGAAGAAGGTTCCTAGGCAGGCGAAGGTCGCCCGTACTAAGGCGACGAAGAAGCAGAAGGATCCCGGGTCAAAAGAAGAGGACCGAGAGGCCACCAGTGCCTCCTCTAATGAGGACAACTCGGGAAAAGAGTAACTCTAGTACAAAGTCGGGTACCAGAACCGACAAAGGAGGAAGCCAAAGGATAGGAGTCCCACCAAAAAGAGCAGCAGCAGAGGAGCCAAGGGTCAGCCACTATTCAGGCAAGGATTAACAAAGGACACTTAACACACGCCCTCATCGATACTGGCTACGACGTCTACGCAATAGTGGATCAGTCTCTCTCTAGACGCCTCCGACTACCACTAGTGGATCGGAAAAAGCGTACCCTACGAGGGTATACACAAGACGGGCTATCACCTGGTGATGCCCAGGGTGTAGCTGTCCTGGATCTGGAATTAAGTGGCCACACTCAGAAAGTTTACGCATACGTAGTAAAGGGCCTAGACCCCCCCATATGCCTAGGGAAGCCATAAATGGAAGCGAACCGTGTAGTGTATAACGCCGCTGCCCAGCGAGCGCACCACGGTAAGGGAGGAGTAAACGTATACCTCTCTAATCAGGAAAAACCAGCTACTATAAAAGAGATTCGCACAACCCGATTACTAACGGCCCCTACGTTTGCAGCTGTATACCGACGAGTAAAGCGCCAGAGGGCACCAGAGGCCCAAGCTATAGCTGTGAGCTTGAGGGACATCGAGGACGCGCTAAAAGAAAAGAAGCCTGTGGATATAAAGGAACTCGTCCCAGGCTGGGTCCATGAGGAGCTTAGAGACCTATTCGACCCGGAGAAGGCGTACTCGGTGCCCCCTAGGAGGCCAGGGGTTAACCATAAGATCCCCCTTATTAAGGACACTCACGGCCGGGAGCCTACACTTCTATAGGGACCCTTATATAGGATATCCCGTAAGGAACTCTTAGTCCTAAAAAAGACACTAGAGGACCTACTGGACAAAGGGTTTATTCGAGCCAGCAGCTCGCCAGCGGGTGCCCCAGTGTTGTTTATTAAGAAGCCTGGTGGGGGAATTCGGTTCTACGTTAATTACCAAGCCCTCAATAGCATCACAAAGAAGGACCGTTATCCACTACCACTTATATCAGAGACCCTCCGACGGGTAGCCACTGCGTAGTGGTATACGAAGCTTAACGTCGTAGCCGCGTTCCATAAGATTCGGATCGCAGAAGAAGACGTCGAGAAGACAGCGTTTCGTATGAGATACGGACTCTTCGAGTGGTTGGTCTGCCCCTTTGGACTCACCGGGGCCCCAGCTACGTTCCAGTGGTATATCAGTATAACTCTCCAAGACTTCCTAGACGACTTCGTCACCGCCTATTTGGATGATGTCCTGATTTACACGTCTGGGTCAAAGAAGAAGCACGAAGAGAAGGTACGGGTAGTCCTCCGGCGCCTAGCAGAGGCCGGACTACGACTAAACCCTGAGAAGTGTACCTTTTCAGTTAAGACCGTGAAGATTGTAAAGGGGGTTAGAAGTTTCCTTGGGTTTACGAATTATTATCGCATTTTTATACCCAACTATACCCTTATTGTTGAGCCCCTTACGAGGCTTACGAAGAAGTCGGCTATGTTCCACTAGGGACCTAATCAGGAAGAAGGATTCCAGGAGCTTAAGCGGCTATTCAGTATAGAGCCGGTGCTTCGCCGCTTTAACCCTGAAGGAAAGACAACAGTGGAGACAGACTATTCAGGGTTTACCTTGGGCGGCACCCTTATACAAGAAGGCTCCGATAAGCACCAGAGTTGCAGCTGAAGGGCCAGATCGCGGAATATGCGATTAACAAGCAGCAGAGGCTGACGTTCTGGGACGAAGTATGGGTTCCCGGAGGAAAAGATGATGACGACCCTTCGAGCCTACTACGGACAAGGGTTATACAGGAGTACCACGATTCTAACATAAGTGGTCACCCGGGGAAGCAAATGGCGAGGATAAGTGGTAGGTAGAGGAGATTTACGCTACTAGATGGAAGACGGTGGGTAAAGGGAGAAGACGTGAAGCCCTGGTGAAGTGGGAGGGCTATATTAACCCCACGTGGGAGCCAGCCGGTGCTATAGAGGAAACGGAGGCGCTGGACCATTACGAGGAGCGCTATGGGCCAATATTAGAGAACGACGGGACGCGGCGTATGCGTAGGTGCCCCCCCAGGAGGCCAGCCAGGAACTAGAGGCCGCGCGGGGGGAGGAGGGGGGTAGTATCACAGGCCGAACCCAGTGGTTATGCCCGGGCTATACCCGTACTCGCACTAGTGCCCCACCGGTGCCCCACTAGCGCCCACCCCCTAAGAAGCAGAGATTTCGCGCCATATCGTAGTTTACCCTTTTCCTCTTCAGCTTGAAATAAACAGTATTTGGCTACCTTTCGGTTGAGACAAGGCCTAGGACCAGCCCTTCGCACCTTATACTTCTATCGCCGACTTTCGCTTTCGACGAAAAGTTATTTATTATAATTAATACCCCCTTTTTTTTAGATGCTACTCCGTTACCCTATAATTACGGAAACACCTTAGAATTAGTATTCAAAAAGTTAACTTTTACAAAAACCCCGACTTTACTATCGTCGCCGTCGCTACTCACTCTTACCTTTAAAGTAATGACCCTAAATACCCAGTAAATATAACACTAGAGACGATAACCCCATTTTCTAATTATATTGAAACCGGGCAGGGGAAGCGCGCGGCTCATCTTCGGGATGATGGTTAGGGTACGGCGACGACGACCCCTTATAAGGAGAGACTTTCTTTTAGTATTTTAGACCTGATCAGGCCTCTACACACACACAGCACACACCTCGGGGGAGCCTCCTCGATAAGAATATTCACTTATTTTACCCATTTTTGTTATTGACGTTACTATCGTGACCGTAGCGTATAATACTTTATACGGAGGTCGGTTTACCACTGAGTAACAAGGTAACCTAGTTTTGGATACGCTTTTCCTGGCTTTTTGAGCTTATTCTAGACCTGATTAGGTTTAGAATACTCGATTCCCCTTAAAAGTAGCGTCCCTGAGGTTGTTCGGTACGAGTTAATCACCTCTTCGGACCCGTGATAAGAGGTGTGCGACTTATGGTTAGTAGAGTATGTATATTATTATTCGTATAATATATACTGTTCACTATATCCTCCGCTCCGTTTCACTAGTGCCTCGTAGGCGAATTGAATGCCTAATCTCCTTATTACTACTTATATTATTTACCCCCCCTCCTCCTTAAAAAAGAATAACAAGAATACGCAAAGAAAACGAGTAATAGGATCTCCTTTAGCCTGACCAGAAGAATAAGATGCTTTTTGGTTAAAAAGAATCTGGGAACACTAGAGACCCTAAAAAATCGTTTTATACGATTATTAGCCCTCCCTCCCTCCTAGCTGATATGGGCTGAACACGAACCTAATAAGGGAGAGAGAATACGAGAAGCTTCGAGATATGATTTGAACGACGAGATACTAACTAATATGACCCGATTAGACCAAAAGAAATACGTATACAACAATTAAAAAAAAGAACAGCTAGCCGGAAGGACCCGTAAGAACAATAAACACGATGATGAATATTGGAATTTTTATTACCGATTCGTTTAATTTTGAATGTTTAAGTAATAGTAGGTGGATGAACGGATTGGTCCAGATGCGAACCCTTGGCCTGATCAGCTATTCCCAGATGTTATAGACGGATTGCACGACCTTAATAAATTCAGAATGTTAGGTGACCGGCCACCGGTTAACATCGCGAGTGGGGTTGTGTCTTATTAACCTGAGACCGTTATTAATTTTCGCTAAGTAGGCCTCCCTTTATTTTGGTTATTATGGGCGAGCAATCCTACGTCTAGCCCTAACCACCGCTGCTCTAGTAACCTTAGCTATTACTGAGGGACTTAAGTACGTATTACTATGGATTCTACGAGAATTATAACCCCTAAAACTATTCTCCCCCCTTTCTTTTTTAAAAAGCTATTATCCACCTCTACTATACCCGAACTCTAAATAAAAATAGTAATTACTACGAATTACTAGACCTAATTAGCCGAATTAGAATACTATTATGTTTACTTTTTTACTAGAATTGTTTAGGAATATGTAACCCCGAGCCTTCGAGGAAGACGCTGAAGACGCTGGCCCGGATGACTTGTTCGGCCTAGATCGAAATACGAAGGATAATAAAGGTAAAAGGATCGATAAGAATAACCCTTTCCTTACTCTATTTAGCTCTAATTAGACCTCTGGTTTAGATCCCATTGTCGACTTGGCGAGGATCATCTAAGTTATGAGCCATAAGGGGCCCATTCTTAAGATGCCCGCGCTAGGGATAAAAGGGGCTCCTAAGTTTACCGGTAATAACATCTCTAGTTTCCTGGAGAAGTTTAAAGCCTAGGTGGACTTAGTTAGTTTTTCTAATTAGGATAAGGTGAAGGTTTTCTCCTAGTATTTAGTAGACGAGTACTAGGAAGTCGTTAAAGTGGAGATCGAGTTGATTTCCTAGGAGGTTGCGAAAAAGTATATACTTAAAACCTATGGCTACTTGGACAAGGACTATATCCTTAGACCGAACAAGTAACTCCGTGACCTTGCTGAGGGACCCCTGATTAGGAATAATGATCTCAAAGGAGTAGTGAAACTCTTCTAAAAGGTCGAAAACATTAAGGCTAAGGCTTTTCGTTAAAAAAAGGTGGTGATAAGTAACCTAGAACTGATCGAAACTATTATACACTATTTTATAAAGATGGCGATGACCAACGCGGCCCTATAAATGAAAACGACTACGGGAGAACTGTTCGATTCCAGAAATTTTAACGACTATTAGGACCGTCTACTTATTTAGATCGACCAGGAATCCCGGTGGAGCAAGGCCTTTGGTGATAGCGCTTCCTCGGACGACGATCCCTAATTAGTAGTGCAATAAAACTCTGGGCCTAATCGGGCTTATACTATGCTTATAAAACGAACTACGTCCCCCTCTTCAACTCAGCAACATCAATTAAATAAGGACATAATCGTAATAGGCCCGGCTAGAATCGACAATCTCACTAATAAGCTGGATACCCTCTAACTAGCTATCTAAGCTATAAAGAACTATTAATAATAGCCTAATTAAGCTCAGAACACCCCGTCCATATAAATCTATTACCAATTAACGTACTTAATAAACCGGAATCCCCAGGGATCACCATACTAATAGGGTTCACTTTACTAGTTATATAACCCATAATCACCTGGACAATAGCCCTATAATCCTATACAGAGGGGACCGTCTAGTTAGAATAAACCGGGGTTTATTCCCGGATTAGCGGGACGTTGTTGGTATAATAGGTGTTTGGGTCGGTAATTCTGGTGATACGAGTAATTCTTAGAGGACGTTCGAGCTGGTCTACTTACGTTCTACGATGGTAATTACTAATACGGAGACCTCCTTAACCCTTTAGGGGAGACTAATTAGGTCCCCGATTACATTATTTTGGAAACCCGAAGCAAATATTAGCCTAACCAACTAGTGATCCTTGGATATTTAAAGAACTAGTAGTTATTCCTAAATATTATAATTATGGTGGGGACTATTTTAAATAACTAAGTTGGCCGACCCTTCTCTTAGTTGATATAAGCACCCTAGCCGGTGCCTGCTCCTAGTACCGTTGTATACGTATTAGCGTTCCTTCTAAGGCCTAGAATAACAGTAATAATCCTAACGACTTCCGAGGCCAAGACCTATGTAGCCACCAGATTAGGTAATAATGTAGCGGGGATCCTCCTACGAGGAAGTTGGGATGGCCCTGAATAGACGAGGAAAGTTATTTAAGGAGGGATTGCGAAACTTATTTCTCGAAGAAATAGTAATTCGTCGATCTAATCCCACGAATTAGAGGTCGAAGAAGTCTTATGAGAAGGATCCGAGGTGTTTCGTTCTCAGATAAGGGAGGTAACGACGATGTAATACGATATTCTAATAATGGATTAATATAACTCTATACCTAATCGGACCTAGGAAGTAGTGGACGATAATGCTATAGCTACCCAAGTAGCTCTTCGAAAGTTGGGTGGTTTAGTATAGGTGCCTAATCATATAGCTATAAAGATGTGGCCGGCATACCGTTTTCACATGACCAACTTAGCTTAGTAGTTATTAGATGAGTAAATAGTAAACGACGTATACTTCCCGGTGCCCTTAAGCTTAATTAGCATTATCGACGACGAGCCTAGTAAAAAGATTGCATCTAAGATCGTCGAGAGATATAACAGCAGTCCTAATAAAACATACATCCTAGTAGTCTTTACCACCTTAACTAAGCCATCCACCCCCGTTATTAGAAGTAAAAAAAGGAATCATCTTCCCAGTTCTTAGATAACTCCTTATTTCAAAATCGAAATCTTAATAAGAGGCGCCACACCTGATCAGAACGAGAAGATCATGGCCATCCTGGATTCAGGAGCAATGACCAACATTATAAGTGACTAGTACATCAAGGAGAATAACCTATAAGCGACAAGGACGATGGTCATAATACAGACCCTGACCCTAGAAGTAAGTGGGCAAGCTTAATTTAACGGCGGTGTTATAAGTTACGTATAGGTCGGGGAACACAAAATCCCTATAAACTTCTTTATAGCATCGGAAACGAAGATGAGTATTACGAAGACCTCCCTACTTAGAGGACCGTTCTTAATTACGGGATAGCTCACCTAGGAATATACTAATGACCTGATTAGGGTAGTCCTTAGAATCGGAGATACTCGTATTCACATTCCTATGGGGTTTATATAACTAGGAATCGAAGGAGGAATAGAGTTCTACTTCCCCGACTAGCAGAATTACCAAGTAACCCTAAAGGAATAGGAAAACTAGAGCCCAGTAATAAAGTTAATAAGTCTACTAAGAGAAAAGAATGGACTAGCCCTAATCAGAATATTCCCGACCTAGAGGAAGGCGACAGAGTTTTGTGCAACATGGACAAAAACACAGTAATCTCGGTTTTGGTGTTATTAACTCGCTAAGAGTTCTAGCCACTAGTCGACGTTATTTACGCTACTACGTATATCATAGGTAAACATCCCAATAATTGCAAGGGTTATAAAACGGTAAGGACGACAAAAGCAACGCCGGATCAGGTTCTAATAGCGAAGATCCTCCTAAGTAAAGCAATTATAAGGAAGGAAACCCGAAAATGAGACCAGTATAAGCGTAAGATCAATAAAATACTAATTAGCCTTCTCCGCCCGTACTACGCCTTTAAAAAAAGATAAAAGAGACGGGAAGCCAAGAAGCTCGGAATTCTAAAAAAGCCCGAGCCTAATCAGCTAACCACCACCATCACCACGATATACAAACATAAGGATTAGAAAATTCTATTCATTAATAACATTCCACTAAACGGGACAACACCTAACGGTGACCCCCTCTAAAAAATTAAAAAAATAAAAGTAACTAGAGTATAATCGAGAAAGGAAGTTAGCAGGTTTATAGGCCTGATCACCCTGAGATTCACTAAAACAAAGCTAGGATTACACCTCATAAACAAGAAGAAGGTAGCCATTCTATAGAAGTGCCCGTACCTCAGATAAGCCGAGAAGGACCTACTAGAAGCGATCCTACTAAACAAAGAAATAGCCCTCGCATAGGACTAGACCTATATAAGTAGGGTTAACCCCCTCATAGCCCCACCTTAAGAGATACGAATTATCCCACATAACGCCTAGTAAGTGAAAAGCATCCCAATCCCGCTAACAATTTAAGATACGGTACTAAAAATGTTTCAAGACCGGATTAAGCGGGGAACATTTAAAAAAGGTTACACTATATACAGAAATCCATAGTTCTTAGTTAAAAAAAAGGACGGGAAATACCAGCTTATTAATTCGGTCACTAAGTTAAACAGTATTACTATCCGAGATACGTTTATTCCCCCTAACGTAAACTCCTTTATAGAAGAATACGGTGGGTATTAACTCCTTTCCGTGTTAAACTTCTTTTTCGGATATAATTAGGTCCCCCTCAACCTAGCCAGCAGAGATTATACCACGTTTACAACTCTATTAGGACTTCTCCAATTTTATTCCCTACTAATAGGATAGACTAACTTAGTAATATATTTCCAGCGGATCATAATAAGAATCTTATACAATCTCATCTTATATTACTATAAGGCCTTTTTAGATAATATCACTATTAAGGGCCTAACTTTACAGTATAACAAAGAAGAGATTACCTCTATTCCCAGTATACAGCGATTCGTTTACAAACATTTAGCCAATATCGATAAGGTCCTAGTTAACCTTGAGCTTTCGGGATACACTATGTTAACTAAAAAATCGCAATGGGCACAAAAAGTAGTGGTGATTTTAGGGTATTTGTGCGGATACGATGGCCATTAACCTAATCAGGCTAAGATTCGAAAGATCCAGGAATAGGCGAAGTGTATTAGTGTTATAGAGGTTAGATCGTTTTTCGGAATTATTACCTTTTATTGTATATAAGTAAAAGACTTTATAATAAAAGTATGGCCGTTATATGACCTCCTCCGGAAAGGTGTACCGTTTACGTAGGGACGTATTCAATAGTAAGTTATGGATATCCTAAAGACCACTTTAACGACCTCCCCTATTCTAATTAAACTGGATTATAGCCCCGAAGTTGGATAAATTATTATTTATACTAATACTAGTTTATTTGGGTAGGGTATAGTATTATGTTAACTCGTTAATAGCCAAAGGGTAGTGGCCCGGTTTGAAAGTAGTATATGGAGAGGCATAGAGTTGAAATACGACTTCGGTAAGTTAGAATTACGGACTATTCTTATGATACTGAAGAAGCTCCGAATATATATTTACGGTGTACGTTTTACCCTCGAAACCGACACCGAAGTCCTCGTCGGGTAACTAAACGGAGGGGTAAGCGACCTACCCGGAGTACTATTAATAAGATGGATCGCCTGGATTCGCCTTTTCGACTTTAATATTAAACACGTACTTAGTAAGAAGAATACTATAGTTGACGGCCTATTATGTAAGCCTCCTGGACCCTCTGATTAGGCCGAATACGAAGACCCTGAACGATTAGAGGAATTCATTAATACGCAGATCTACCTGTCCATAGCCTACACCTCCCAGCACCTGCGATCTACGTCTCCGGTTATTCCGTCAAATTCACCGCTTTTCTCAATACCCAGAGACTAGCTAAACCCTAATTAGACCTGGTTACTCGAAATACGATAAATCGTTTATTATTTAAGAACCCTTTTTCGACTAGACGGTATAACACCGGCCGGTTTTCGCAAATTTAAGAATAAGGCTTAGCTATACATATACCATAATAACTACCTTTTCCACTGACCAACCCACTAATACCCGACCCCGCAACGAGTTATTAACAGTGGGGAGCTCCAACGGGACCTGATTAGGTAAGCTTATGTGGAATTAGGCCATAGGAGATGAGATATGACGTTTAATAGAGTTTTCAAGATCTACTTCTAATAGGGAACCTATAATTCCGTTAAACGCAAAGTGGCCACGTACCCAACTTATTAAGTAGCTCAACCCAGCCGTTAAAATGATCAACACATTACGATAACACTTATGGGACTGCCCTAGTCGAGGATTTTACTTAATGTATAATAGATTAGTAAATAGGCCCTAATCGAGGTAAAAAATCAGCTTATAGGCTGGCCCGAAGCCCGTTAGGCGCTTTCCGTATCCTCGAAAATAGTAGTGGATTTCCTATAGGAAGACGTTATTTATTGGTACGGGATTTACGGAGAAATTATTATTAACGGAGGGTCTGAAAATAAGAGGGCGGTGGATAAGTTTAACTAAGTATATAACTACTATAAGAAAGTGATCTCGGCTTATAATACTAGGGTAAACGGGTTAGATGAGAAGGGACATTAGATGCTCGTATATGCACTGTTAACCTAGTTAGATGGAGGGAAGAAGAATTAGGGTACTATATTACTTATAGCGTTATTCATAAACTAAACATTAATTAGAGAGTTGACCGGATTTACGCCCTTCTACTTAGAATATGGTTATAAAGTTATTACACTAATCGAAATTAATACTCTTATATGGAGGATTCTGGACTAGGTAAACGTCCACACACCTAATCAGGAGCTTTTAGCTCGTATTAGAGCCTTCTAATAGTTGGACGAAGACAGAGAAGAAGTAGCCTTTTATGTGGCCTAGATCAGATAGCAATGAACGGATTAGTTCAATGAAGTACATAATAAGACCTTACGGTAACAACGGTTATAGCTCGGAGATCTTGTTCTCGTTTATGATAAAAAACGAGTAATAGATAAGTTGAAGGAACGAAAAATATATTACCGATGGACGGGACCCCTCCGGATTAAGTTAGTACACTTAGAAGTTAGGTTATATCGACTAAAAACGTTAGCTGGGGACGAAATAATTATATGCACTTATGGAGGTTATCGCCTAAAGAGATTCGTGTAGATAGACGAAGGGTTATGGGAGTCGGAAGATCCATAATGAGCAAAAACAGTACTTTGAGATGAACTCCGATGAGTCCTCCCTAATTTCGTAGATGATACGAATATAGTCGACGACGACGACGATAAACCTGATCCGATTATATTAAAGTTATTTATGAGATTATAAGTAGAACGAGAGAAGTGGGAAAAGGATAGGGAAGAGTTAGAAAAGAATATAGAGGTATAGGAGCGGCTAGGTAAATAGATGGTAATTGACTTGAAGTTACTCATGGAAGTAGAGAAGGCGAAGTACTAGGATTTTATTAGAACGGAAGCCTAATTAGAAAGGTTTAAATTGATTTTTTGCTTTGTTTGAAATTATTTATTGCTTAAAATGTTGAAATTTTATTAGGATTAGGGATATATTTGGATAAGTGACCTAGGACGATGGCCTGGATAATGTATTCATAACCACCCATACCCTAACATCTCCTTACATTTGGCTGCATTTCCTCGTTATTTGGGACCTGATCAGATACGTTTACTGTCATTGATCAGATATCTCGGTGCATTTCCCTGCATTTTACCATATTTTAATTGCATCTCCCTTCATGGAACGACATAGTAGAACGTATAGATAAGACACAAACACCACAACATTACCTTTTCTCAACATTCAACATTATTTGGTGTTATTTTCCAGGTATTTTACCCCTAATTAGATGTTTATTTAGCTTTTTCTTTATCTTATTTTTATATTTCGTTAGAATTTATAAACTAAATAAATACATATAATATCGATGTGGAAATTGTTATTATGCTTTTTAGGAGGGAAAACCTTTTAATAAGGGATTAACGGGAATATTTTAGGGATAAGAGAGTAGTATAACACCAACCCTTCCTTCTATTCTTTTCTTTTATTCCTCCACCTAATTAGCCCGAATCCTCCCCCACCATATCCTTCTTCTTCATATATCGAGAACTGTTGCCGAAGAAAATCATATCCAAGATCGATTTCGTACGGGACCGTTTATACATCTATTTCTAAGACTTAATAAGGGTAACGAGATCTTCCTAAAAGCAGTGCTTCGAGTCAATAAAGGAGATGTTTTCAGGGATAGCCGATCCGATTCCGCCACCCTCTATACAAAGAGAACCATTAGTAAGCTGGGCACCGTACCCATACTATGCGTAAAAAGCGGGGTCGTAATAATCGCAGACGGAGCCGGTCTCGTAGAACAGGTAATTAGAACAGGTGTTCTAGTATTCACCGGGAAGAAGGACGTATTCCTAAAAAGGAGCTATAACAACGCCCTAATCAGGCCCGTAAAATAATGTACACTAGCACTCTTCGTAACAATAACAAGGAACTATATTCTAACCACTAACTCCGTGGACAACGAGAATAGCTCTAGTGTTTAGCCGACTACTAAATTTCTAAGTAATAAACCCAAAATAACTACTATAAAAATATAAAATAAAGACCCAATGATTAAAGGTACCGTTTTTAGAGTACTTTTTTATGATCGCCGAGGGATAAGACGCGGGGAGTGAGAGCTAGAACTGTTGGGCTACCTTAGTACGAGTATTACTGTACTTAACGGTATTAGCGAACTAAACTTCGGTGTAAAGGTGACCGACGGGATCTTCGAATTAACACTAGACGAGGAAAGTGGCGATCTGATACTCTAATTAGGTCTATTAGAAGTAGGAAATCAAAAAGGAACGACGTATAATGAGGTTTACGGGGGTGATAATAATAAAGGAACCTTCGTTCTTTGGAGGATCATAGTTGAGTAACTAAAGAACTTCCGTGATAGGAGCCGTTCAGTTACACTTATGGTTAATATCCTTTGGAGGTATATTATTGAGTTATGGAGTACCAAATTAGGTCGAGGAGCTAAGATTGGGGATATAGTAGTAGTTATTATGAGGAAGAAAAAGGTGGAAGAAAAGGCGCCCTCTTATACTAGCCCTGAGGGTGGCACTAATTCACTAAAGGACCTTCCAACTTAGCTGAGGAACCGTAATAAGCATCTAATCAGATGAAAAGGGACTAACTCACTTCCTTTTAACACACTCTTTCATCGGAAGGAAGGGCACACAAAGTGACCTACCCTTCCCTTTTCGACTCATAAGACCACCTACCTTTCACCTGGAGTCGCCCTTGGCTCTGATTCAGGAATCAACTCACCCTGCGCCAATAAACAAATAACCCACCCCTCAACCCTCACCTCTTATCTTCCACTTCCCTACAATAAACCCAACCTGATCAGAAACAAGGCTTCCTTCTCAACCAACTTTATATAACTATCATCAACTTCTCTACTCTTTCCATTACACTACCCACATATAAACATCATTATATCGGTTATCCCAAACTGAGTTAACTTTTAGGATAATAACTATACTAGGACCCTTCTTCACAGGTTCACAGCCATGGGACTCGACCCTATTCGATAATTTGCGCCTAATCCGGTATAAAGAAGTGTTATAAAACCTAAAGACTCCTAATATGTATTACTAGTAATACTTCGACTACTCACCAGGGTTGCGGATCCTGATGAGCAATATATGAACCCCATACGCCCACAAAATATACCCACATTAGACGACAAAATACCAATTCCAGCTCCCTCGTAGCTTCCCATACAAAATTTAGAAGTAACTATAACTCTATGAATACGATGGGCGGCCGGTTTCGATAATTAGGGACGGTGGATGGGTTAGGCCCCGAATATAGTTACCCATATTCTTAAAGACTATTATAATATATAAGGGAACATTATATAAAGGGACTAGCTTAAACACAGGGAAGTGGAAGCCGCCGCTGCGATAGCTCGGTGAGATCTAGAAGCCCTGGGCATCAACATTAAGATTACCACATAACCCTGGGGAGATGTACCCTTAACCCCTTAATAACTCAAACCGTACTCCGACCAACTAAAAACACATATCCACGGAATTAATCTAGTCTACTTTATTATAACTTATAGCGGAAATCACTTTATAAGCATTTTTATTAACTAAGTTTTAGGTTACACTTTCTAGTTTAATAGTATATAAAGTATGGGATTTTCGGAATAATGGTTTTCAGTTAATATACATAACTTAACGTCATAGTATTAAACCATGAGTGCTGGATCTGACCTGATCGGGGTTATTCGAACAGCATCGGGCATCGTTAATACGGTTTAGCAGCCTAATGGTTATGGGTATAGTGTCTTCGTAGTGGAATAGCTTCGAATTATTTTTCGAGAAAATCATAATACACCATAGGTGGCATATTCCTGGACCCATTACTCCACCACTAACCACGTTAAAACTATATACTAGAGATGGATTAGTTGGATTACTTAGGAGTTTTGTAGTGTAGGGATGGATCATAGTCTTCGTAATAAACCTCGCTAATTCATTAATAAATACACTACCGCTGTTAATAAGAAGCCGAAAAAGGCCTCTAAGAAACCGCCTCCACCTAATTAACCTCAGAACACTAATAATAACCCGTTATCGATCACCAGTGGTACCAATTCCGACATATCTTCAGGCCTATCTAACCCACCGGACGATTTACTTAATAAGCCCTTCTTCTCTTAATTACTACGACTAAAGGTGACCTCGACGTCCCTTTACTCGTATAACTTGACCACTTTAATATAAGTAGCCCGAAGATGAGCATAGGACTACGAGGTTGATCGGGAGGTCCTCGTACACGGGTATAAGACTAAGTACTAAAAGTGGAAGAAGGTCGTAAAGGTTAGCTACGAGAAGATTACCGACTATACCAGAGAGGAGTTTATAAATAGGATCGATAACCTATACTAATTTGTAGTATATTAAATAAAAGCCTAGGAGCTGTTCCTCGAACCCACTAAACCTAATTAGTGGTAAGGACATAACCGGAACGATACGGCGGTGTATTAGAACAAAGTAGCAACGGTGGAGAAAGCGGAAAGGGAGCATTAGAAGAGGCTAGAGGAACCACCTAAGGAAGACCAGAGGTACGGTCTTCGTAACTAATACACCTAATTAGGTTTTATGTGTACTAGTTTCCTTTTCTTTTCTATTCAGCCTACCCGTTTATAGGATTATCTTGGTATACTAGAGCTTAGAACTAAGATAAGGGGACGATTGAAACCGGGTAGGGGAAGTGCACAGCTCATCTTCGGGATAATGGTTAGGGCACAGCGACGACGACCCCTTATAAGGAGAGACTTTTTTTTAGTATTTTAGACCTAATCAGGCCTCTATATACACATAGTATACACCTCGGGGGAGCCTCCTCAATAAGAATATTTACTCATTTTACCCATTTTTATTATTAATGTTATTATCGTGACCGTGGTGTACAATACTTTATACGGAGGTCGGTTTACCACTAAGTAACAAGGTAACCTAGTCTCGAACACGCTTTTCCTGGCCTTTTAAGCTTATTCTAGACCTAATTAGGTCTAGAATACTCGATTCCCCTTGAAAGCAGCGTCCCTGAGGCTGTTTGGTACGAGTTAGTCACCTCTTCGGACCCGTGACGAGAGGTGCGCGACTTGTGGTCAGTAGAGTGTGTGTGTTGTTATTCGTACAATACATGCTGTTCACTGCATCCCCCGCTCCGTTTCAATATCCATAAAAGAGAGCCGGTAACTAATACTAAGACTAGAGCGACCTACCAAGGACACAACACCCAACACTCAAAGGGCTAAATTCAATAAGAACCCCGACTTAATTATCGTCGTCCTTGCCCCTAGAGATGACCTAAACGTGGATATAAGACTAGAGACGATACTAAAGGAAGGAAGACTCCCTTCTTATATTACCTATTAGAAGTAGTATTCCATAAATAATAAGTAGTAATTCACTTAACGAATAGTATACACCCTCGAAACTGTAGCTTAGAGGAAACGCCCTATGTTTGAAATATCGTTAACTTTACCTTTGTATACTAGAATATCTACTAAAATGTCGGGAAGTAACCCAATTATAGCGAATCCGACCCTGAAAGAGGTCTAAGATACTTAGGACCCTCTACGAAAAGAGACGGTAAGAGTACTAGCCCCCGCTAATACTTAGAGTTAAATAGTGAACAGCTCCTTGGTCCCATTATCGACGAAGTATAAAAAGGAGGTTAACCTTTACGAATAGGGATTATGGGTTAAGTATAGGCTAAAAGAGGTGATTCTCGAGTTTAACCCCAAATTAATAGTAATAGTAATAGTATTCCTTATTAAGATATGGACCGTAAAAGGTATTATTAGCTATAACCTAAAAATAGAATTCAAATTAAACTTCAAAGATTAGACCTAAATTACATTCAATATCCTCGAAACCTAAGTAGTGAGAAAACTATGCAACTTCTTACTTTATTATAGTATATTTATCCCTATAAAAAAGTAGAGGATCCTAATTAAACTCTTTAACCTTAAAGAGACCCCAGCTTTATACTACTAGACCTAGGAAGAAGTTAATAAAATCAGCTTTAAAAGCCCGTTTTTTAGGAAGCTTATAAAGGACCTAGTCCTCTATAAGGAATTAATAAGGAAATAGGTATTACCATCGTTTAAATCCCATTTAGAAAAGATCGCAGCGTAGAAGAACTCCCTATGAGCGCCGCTACCCTTAGAGAAAACGGGAATAAACTAAACCCACACCGGGCTACGCCCTCAGAATCGGCCACAACTACCTAAACAACCCATATTCACCTAAGAATTATCGGATCAGGAAAAACACCGCACTATAGACGAGATCAGCGAAACAGTGACCCCTTAATAACAAAGTATACTTATTAAGGTATATACTAATAATATAAAGTATAATAGTGAGAAATTCGACGTCCTTAACACCAAATTCCGCATCTTCCTCAAAGCCTACAGAAAAATCAGAGTTAACCATTATATAACGGCTAACCTACTCCCTACAATACTAAAAAGGAGAGCTTCTCAGTTCTATTACGGCCATATTAGTAGTATACCAACTATTCGGTTAACAAAGGAGGTAATTAACAAACTACGATGCCACTTTAAAGGAGACCAACACTACTAAGCCTATATTATTAATTAGAATAGAGTAGATCTTAATAAGGTTATTTAAAAGAACCCTGAGAGGACGAAGGTTGAGGCTTTAGAGACCCTTTTCAACGACCTAACGAATCTCTAGTAAGCTCTCGCACTATATTACCAGGGAGACCAGGTCCTAAAGGATAAGTTAATTAGAGCTACTATTTCTATAAAAGAGTACCACTCTACTAACCTAACCAGAGTAAATACAATAGAGGAACTTTATAATACAATAAAAATAAGCCTTAACTTAGAGGAAAGAAGAAGAGATGCTCACTATTAACACTTTGCGTTAAAAATAGAGTTAGACGAGTAGTTCTGGATTAACTAATACTATAACAAAAAAGGGCAAAGTAACCATTATAGAGATCACCAATAACAGCAAGGATACCCTCACAACAACAAGAAGTACTACGTTTACAGTAAAAAAGGGTACTAGTCTACGAAGCACTCTATAAAGGAGAAAAGCAAAGCATATAAACATTTTAAATCAAATAAGGACATCTCCGACACCTCTCCTAAAGTATACGGCCACTTCCTCATTGAATACGAGGGAGATAAAGTGCTCAACGACGAGAACACTAGGGACAAAGAAAATCTAAGCTAATACCTCACCAGCACTACCCTTAACAAAAAAAATAAGCACAACAACGAATTCCACATCTCGTTCTTCGGCCACACCACTACTCTAGCCAGCGAAGACCTCGCTTAAACCCTAAATAACTAAGCCGCCTACTATATTATTATAGGGAAGGATATTAATAGTATACCCACAAAGTTACCAGCCTATAAAGCATTTATCAGTAATAACCACTACACAGTAACGATCTTCTAAGGGATTATACTTAATATAGGAGTAGCCGGTGTTTCCACAACTAGATACCCTTAATTCCTTACTCTACAAAAAATTAACACTATTATAAAACTCAATACCTCTAAAGTAGGCTAAACAAGCATTACTTTCGGAGATAACCCCCTAATACCCTCCATAGGACTAACCCATATGAATTCACCCTTCAAACAACTACCCTTCCACATTATGAACACTAGTACACCATTCTTACTCTATCTAAGAAATATAAACGATTTAGGGATCCATTTTAATAATATCCACAACTTCCTCTAACAAAAAAACGTAAAAGTCCCTATTATACATAAATAAGGGCATCCGTGGATACTTATATACTCTCTAGAACAGAGTTTTATATAAAATCACCTCATAAACACAGAATTACACAAAATCCACCATTATTTCGGCCACCCATTAGTATAAAGGCTTTATACGATCCTAGAGAGAGCCAATAACAACATAACATTTAAAATAATCCAGAAACTCATAAAGCACTACTACTAGTACTAAATAAACGGACGAGCTCTAGGGAAATTCAAATTCACCCTTAAAGACAATATGGACTTTAATTATAAAATCATTATTAATATTTTTTACCTAAAAGGGAATAAACCTATGATCCACATCGTTAATACAGCCACTTCCTTTAACACAGCCAGGTTTCTGGAAAACATTAGTGCAAAGTACACCTAGGAAACACTATACGAATACTAGATTAATACCTACCTCGGACCCCCTAACTAGATCATCATAAATACTAATAGAAACTTTAACTCTAAGGAATTCAGGAATTCAGTAAGATCCATAATAATCAAAATCAAAGAGGTGCCCGTTAAAACCCATAATAACATTAGGAAAGTAAAGTAATACTATGTACCCCTATGATGAGTATATAATATTATCCACTAAAAATCCCCTTCTACACTACTAAAGATTACCCTATAAAATGTAATTAAAGTAATTAATAATACAATTAACCTAAACAATCTTATTTTAACCCTATTTATCTTCAGAGTATACCTACGCATAAATATAAACTCACTACTATCACCAAAAATACGGTAATATATAAAAACTATGTAGAAGGCTATAGTAAAGTTATGAGAGATTTATATAAAACGCATAATAGTTAATACTTTCGTAATGAGAAACGGCCCAAATACGGCCCCTATACGAGATCTACTATTATAATCGAAAATTATCGTTTAGTATAAAAGAAGGGGCTAAACAAGCTCATATACACTCCTCGTTAACAAAAGCGAAGACTATGTTGTCTAATTACCCTTTAAACTAAAAACTTTTAGGTTTATTATTATTAAACCCTTTTTAGAGGATAACGACGAGAATATAGTCCTAGAAATACCGAGAAATAACGAGGAAGACGTCCCTAATAAGGAAAAGGAAGTCCGAGATGAGATTATCGTCTAAACGGATACACTACCCCCAAAGGAAAAACTAATACTACCACCTTAATACCCGAAAAGTAAACCACAAAAGAACACCCAGATTAACCTCCTAGTAGAAGTTAACACCTTTAATAATACTAAAAGTGAGGTTATAATAATAATCGTATTTATAAGTACCAAAGAAAAGGCAGATCACACCCTTGTACTCGAACTATATAAAAAGGGTATAATCAAAGCCCCAGGACCCCCGTTCAAGGAGTCCACTAAAAAGGAGATCGACGCCCTGATCAAACAAGGAGTCTTTGAATTCACTTAGTACAACAAAGAAAAACATAAAGGGATACGTATATTCTACTTAAGGATCGTTAACAAAGTAAAGGGCAAAATAAAGACGCCCTACGAAAAGTCCAGACTTATTATTCAGGGATACATAAACGACGGCAAAGAGGCTATCCTCACGTAGTCTCCGATTATTTAGAGCACTAATCAGAGACTGATTCTCACCATCGCTCCGTCTCTCATCCAAAAGGAGGGCTATTCACTATGGATAAGAGACATCACTCAGGCGTACACCCAATCCACAACAAAACTCAAAAAAACGATCCTCATAAGATTACTAGACCGAATAAAGAAAAATTACCCTCCAGGAACTATTATGATCATCGTATAACTATTATACAGTATCACAGAAGCTAAAACCCACTAGTACATAATATACAATAAGCACCACAAAGAGAAACTCTAAATAAGGACTTCTATGTATAACCCCTACTTACTATTACTAAACAATAAAAACGAGAACTTCACAATAATCAGCATGCAGACTAATAATACTATTAGCCTAAGTAACGAAACCTTCGCTTAACAGGAAAACAAGGAACTCTAAAAAGCGATGTTCACGGTAAAAAAGAAATAATACCTCTCCACTAAAACACTAATCGTATTCAATAGAGGGATTATTTTAACTAATAAAAAAACCATCTTTTTACGCTTAAAGGACCAGGGAGCGAAAATACACTTAGTTAACGCTAAGTCCACTATTACGAAGGAGTAGTATATTGAATAGTGTACTAAAAGTGTATATACCACCTTAAAGTGTTAACCAAAGGTAGCGTTCAATCTATCCGTAGTAACCTAGCACCGAGAAGTGACACTAGAACAGATTAAAACTCTAAATCGACGCCTACTATAGCAAATAGAGTACCTAGACCGAGGCCTCACTTATATACCCCTTAATCTAATTACCACTAAACTTTTTGTTTTTATTAATAACTCCTTTACTAATAACAGTAACCTAATATCCTAGCTTGGATTCGTAATCCTCCTCGTAAATAAGACCAGAGGAGAAGAGGACTTTATAATAAAAAGAAATATCATCCACTACTCCTTAATAAAATCTAAGAGAATCATAAGGAGCATCCTCGTATCCGAGATATACGAAATGATTACTAGTATTAATATGGTTTACGCTCTCTCTACAACCCTAAAAATTATAACTAATAAGCTCTAAATACCTATAATCCTAACTATTATGTATACTAACTCATACTTACTCTACGAATATCTCATTAAACTTAAAACTATAAAGGAGAAATGCCTAATAATTAATATTATAGCGTTAAAGTAATCTTATAAGAAATAAGAATTATATAAAATCCGATGGATCCACGGAGATGATAACCCTGCCGACGGCCTAATAAAAGCTATACTAAACTAAGCTCTTATAAGGCTTATCAAGGAGGTAAAAGTAAAGATTAGGATAGAGGGATGGGTTATGAGACCCTAAGGAGCATCGACGGCGCCGAATAAGAGAAAGAATATAAAGGAGATTAGGGGATATAGGAGGAATACTATTACTATCACTAGTGACGGTGAACTGGACTTTGCTCATAGCTAGTTATGGGATATACTCATTTCTGCTGAAGGTGGTATGGCCGAAAACAGCACTTCTACTGCTTCCGACCACTTTACACACTCGTTCCGTTTATCGATTTTTTTTATCGTATTTTAAGTAATTTAGTGCCCACACCGAATAACGCTCAATTTTCACTCGTTATTTAAAAAAGGGGCAATTTATAGTAAAAAAGATAATTACTAGTGTTGGAATGTCCACGCCGGATTAGCGCCACCTATTACCGCTTATTGCCCATTGGCCCGGTTAGCGAGCTAATTAGAAGGCAGGAATTGGTTTTAGATCGGCAGCGTCAGATCGCTGCCGTAGGCCCGATTCCTTCCTTCAACAACAACAGAGCAGATACGACGAATATATCGTTATTTGCCCACCTTCCACACTAGGCCTAGTGGAGTGAATCCAACAGTCTCCCTCCTGACTAAAGACCTCGACTTCGGGGTCAATCTGATGAATTGCATCTCGTGTGTTCGCCAGAGACTTGCGATTGAGTTCGGTGATGGCAATTCTCGAGCAACCCGATCGAGCAAAAGCTTTCGCGACAGCTGCCCCGATGCCTGACGAGGATTAGAAGGGCACTCCGGTGGAGTGGAGTCAAGGACTAAGTCGACCGGACGTACCTATTCCTCCAGCACCTGTAATGAATGCTACTCCCGGAAACAAGAACATTCTCAGATCAGTGATCAGTGACTCTGTCGCTGCAACGTGACGGGGGGTGCCGCGGAATTGGTTGATGTTAGATTCAGCTTCCTGTGATGTGAGCATTAAGGCGAAGCCTTCGCGATGGATGGCATTCTAGGGCCAAACCTACTCCAACCGCCTAAAGAGGCCCAATCACCCGATTTCAAAAAGCCGAGTGGATAGTGCGGGGAAGCCTGGTGAGACAGGAGACCAACGTGCAAGGGGTACGTCAACAACTTGCCTCCAAGAGCCTGTCACCCTGTTTACCTGGTAGATAAGGGTCGTGGGGGGCGGTACGAGTCATGCTTCCAAGATAGGGGATGATTTGGAGTCTTCAAGCTGGCCCCACCACAAGTCGGTTTTCTCCAACATAAGCCCAGGTGATGCCCCAAATCATCTTCTCTCCAACTTCGACCGCCTTCACCTCCAACTACGCAGGCGTCCCTGTCTGTGATGTGGGTCAGCATGCTCTCCCATCACGATACGGGCTTGCAGACACAGCCGCCACCGCAGCCGCAGTCGCAGCCGCAGCCGCAGCGGCCGAGACCGCATTCGACTCCAGTCAAGCGAAGGAGGCGAACCGGCCATGGCTCCGAGGCTCGTTCGTGCCCTCATTGCGGGCGAACTTTCCAGCGCACCGAGCACTTGGAGCGCCATGTTCGAACGCGTCAGTCGCTGCCCATCGCATCCCTGATGTTGATTCTCCACGGCTGAGTGCTCGGGGTCGCGCCACCTGCCTTGTGCTGACTTTCTTGCCTCTCAGACACGAAGGAGAAGCCCTTCATTTGCCGGTGTGGAGCTGCCTTTGCTCGACGGGATCTGCTTACCTGCCGTCAGCGGATCGCCTTTCATGAAGACGGATCCGAGTCTTCCGAAGGCACTTCGGAGCCAGACTCCGGAGAGACCAGCCACGGGCCGGTCGAGGCTGACTTGGCGGCCGCAGCCTCTCTCTCCGGAATGAGCGTCAACCATTGGTCTCAACAGCAGCCGCAGCCGCCAGCCCAGCCGCCAGACCTATATCCCATGGCCGTCGCCAGGGACGATAGTCTTGTGGACGCGTCATATCAGCAGACTCTCATAGCAGACCAGTTTTACAAAAATGGTTAGTCCAAGACCCCGCCTCGCTTTTCTGGTCTCAGGGGCTGAGACAAAGTATCAGGAAATCAGGATATCGTCGGATTCGACACTCATTTTAGAGAGTTTGCCAGCTTTCTAGATGGTGTCAGCCTGCCTGCGGAATGGAGTCCGTACTTCCATGGCCCAGACCGAGACAACGACGTCGTTGATTCAACCATTCGAGAGTCAAGGGAAGAGACCGTCACTCCTGACCCTCGCCAAAGTAGGACCCGCCCTGGGACCCCTTTCAGCTCTTGGCTGCCGTCAGCGCCGACCGGTAACCGCATATCGGAGAATCTACCGGATGCAAGTAAGTCTGCTTCTGGGACTTGTTCACCCCCGAGTTCCTCTAATTCCCTTGATAAGTCTCCCGTTCCGTCGACTCCGATTCTCAACCATATCGCATCTCGGACGATCAACGCTCTCGTCTCAGCGCATCTATCGAAACCTTTCGGGACATACTCGACCCCGACTTCAAGTTCCCTTCCCGGCATGCGCTCACTCGGTACTTGACGTCTTATTTTGAATGCTTTCACTCGCACATGCCATTCATCCACACTCCAACATGGAGGACATTCGACCATTCTCTTGAACTCATCCTGGGCCTTGCAGCGGTCGGGGCCCAATATTGTTTCGAGCATCGCATGTCAGAGAGGCTCTTCCATGCCGGCAAGGCGATTCTCATGGAGAGGCTCCTCCATGAGTCTGGCAAATTCGGTCCTAAAACCGGCTCGTTCCTCAACCTGCACAGTCTCTCCCCTCAGAGGATAGAATCGCGGACAATCCAAAAGAGGGACTGGGGTTCGTGGGAGCCCATCGAGACGGTCCGTGCATTGATAGCCCTCATGGGCTATGCCACGTGGGAGCCCTCAGCGTCACTCATGCAAGAAGCGTTCGCCTTGCAAGCACTACTAGCACAAGCCCTTCGCGAGGTAGGGCTTCACGAGGACAACGAGCCTGAGTTTTGCGCGGGCCAACAAAGAAATCCGCAAGCTTCCTGGTATGCCTGGGTCCGGCAGGAAACCGCACGGCGGTCCAAACTCATCGCCTTTTCCTTCATGCATACACACAGCATTGCTTACAATGTGTACCCCGTCCTCCGTAGTAATGAAGTTGGCCTTCGACTACCCTGTTCGACCAAGGAGTGGAAGGTGTCAACGGCTTTCCAGTGGCAGGCTGCTCGAAGAGAGACCGAAAAACAGCAACTCTTCTTCCAAGACGCTCTATCGTTGCTTCTCAAGAACACGGACGGCACAGCGCCTCTCGATCCTATTCCCACACCGCTGGGCAACTACATGCTCCTCCACGGATTGCTGCAACGTATTTACATCGTTCGGGACCTCTCTCTGCCAGTTATGGACCAGTCGGCATCTTTGCCCAGTGAGGAAGTTGACAAGCTTAAGTTCCCCCGTTTTGAAACATGATTAGATGCAACACTGAACATCCTCTTCCGCCAGACGCGGTCTGCGGTCATGGACAGCAGGATGGCAGCAGGCTCCTGAATCGAGCCTGGACCCCAACAATGAGAATGGTCCGATTCCCTTCACATCGAGTTCTTTGCTCGGGCTAGCCTATGTCCGCATCTACCTGCATCTCGGCCCTTACCGATTACTAGAGACACGCGACCCTGTTCGCATCGCCAAGGCCATCAGCCGATCTCCGCCAGTCGAACGAAGCAGCGGAGTCATTACTGCGCTCCTGTACACGGCTCATATGCTAAGCATCCCCGTCAGACTTGGCGTTGACTGTGTCGCACGAAGCCAGGCCTTCTTCTGGATCGTGCGGCACTCACTATCAGGCCTCGAGTGCGCCGTTCTGCTGAGCAAATGGCTGTTTTCCCTCGCCGAAACATCGGTCTCGGCGCCTCTGAGTGGTAAGCCTTTCCGCAGCTACAACACTATTTCTTCGGGCCTGTGATAGTAATGGGAATGGCAGATAGCGAAGACCGCATCCTACACTGGGTTCGGTGCATCGTGGAAGAGGCATACGACGTCGTCGACTTCGAAGATGATGAGCCCGAAGTTCCGGTGGACCGAAATCCGGCCTCGCTTAGTCTGGCGGTCCTCAAGATCTGGGCGCATTTCTTTAAGAGCAACACTCAATGGCCGTTCATCAACATGATTGGAAAGAGCTTGGGGAAGTATCGAGAGCTCCTCATCCGGAGCAGATTGCAACTAGTGGTATGAAGGCTAAGATGCCGTGGGCACGTCTGATTCGCCGTGGGCTGAGGCATCTGACCCTGAATCCCAATACGGATCTTTGTGTCGAGCACCCCTGCAGACTTTTGACTGTTTTCGGCCCCTAATGCTGACAGGAGGCGGGCTTCTGTCAAGATGGGCTGGGAGTCAGGAAATGTCTTAAAAGCTGAGACATCGGCACCGGTCTGGTCCGTTCATCAAACGACTTTCATTACTTCCAGCCACATTTCCATCCAACATCACAATGGCAACTCCCGAAGATAGGTCCCGCGACGCCGGTCCCCCAAAGGTCATTTGTGTCGGCATGCTACGTACAGGTACCAAGTCAATCGCGACGGCACTCTCGATGATGGGCTTCGAGCACGTCTTTCACGGCCTAGATTCTCGCACCAAGCCGAGCCACTGGGTATTCTTTGAAAAGGCGGCGATATCAAGCTGGCCAGAAGTCAACGCCAAGGGCCAGTCGGCTGTGCCGAAGCGCTTTACGCGGCAAGACTGGGATGAACTCTTCGGGGTGTTCGATGCGGTGACGGATCTGTCGTGCTTCTGGGCGCTGGAGCTGGCGGATGCGTATCCCGAGGCCAAAATCGTGCTCACAGAGTGAGACTTTGACAAATGGTTCCCCAGTTTCGACAGCGAGGTCCTCCAGCTTCTGTTTGCGCCGTGGGTCGACGTCTTTCTCCTGGGCATCGGCACTATCGTCGGCAACCGCGCCGGATTCGCCATGCAAAAGACCATTCGTGGCTTTTTTGGCGGAGCGAGCACGCTTGAGGAGTTGCACCGGGCCGCTCCAGACGTGTATCGCAGGCATTCCGAGAGCGTCAAGGCTCATATCGCACCGGAAAGACTGCTGGTGTACCGCGTGGGCAAGGATGGCTGGAAGCCGCTCTGTGATTTCCTCGGATGCGAGATACCTAAAGAGGAGTTTCCGTTCGCAAACGACAGGGAAGCGCATAGCCAGTCCCACCAGGCATTGCGCAGGTACTGGTGGATCGCGGCAGCAAATATTGTTGGGAAATATGCCGCTGCCGCGGCGGTTGTGGGATTGGCATGGTGGTGGTTGCGATAGACCAAGCTGGACGGGTACTTCGGGACCTCTTCCAGCGTACCCAACGAGCCATGCGAACAAATGGACTTTGAATTGATTGTTTCGTTGGTGCCTTTGAGATGCTGTGTCTTCTCCGTGGATCCGTGGAGTCCAGCCAGATGGATGAATGAAGTTGATTGTGGTGGTAGGGTAGGTAGTGGAGTGGAAGGCATCCCTACCTAGGTACTAGGTACGCAGTACAGTGTAGTGGGCGTACAGGAATTGTGCACCAGTGAGGCAGGTGTTCGATAGGTCGCAGCTTACGTAACCAACGTCAACTGGCGGAAGCCCGTCATACCTTACTTAAGGTGGCTTAGGTAAGGAACATGGATGTACCCGCTTCCCTTTACCCCTCCACTGTCTCCATTCTGGAATCCAACCAACAGCCGACGTAGCGGCGCCGCATCGCCAGCTTCGCTTCGCCCAACACCGCCGCCGCCGTTGTCTTCTCTTCAACCGCACTCCCAGGGCTGTATTTATAGCAGGACCCGGCTCGCCATCTCGCTTCGGTATCTCGGAGAGTCAGTCATCGACATCTAAAGCTCCCCACCGCCGACCGCCAGCATGCAGTCTGGCATCTCTGGTACGTCTCCATTCCTCCCACAATTGACCGGGCTACGAATGCCCTCATTTACGCGTGTGCCCAAAACTGATGCCCGTCAGCCTCTGAGGAGCTCGTCTCTCAGTTCAATACCCTGCTCTCCGCCGACGGTCACTTTGGTCTGCTTGTCACAATCGATTCCGAGACTCTCCAGCCCGTCCAGTTCCTCTCCAAGACCTCGTCCTCCTTCAACGACAATGTCTCCGCCCTCCAGCCTCACCTTAAACCCAACGAAGCCCTCTACGCTCTCTTGCGCCGCTATGATACTGCACCGCACCTCACTGCCGTTACCTACGTTCCCGACTCTGCCAAGGTCCGCCAGAAGATGCTCTTCGCCTCCACCCGCCTGACGCTCGTCCGCAAGCTGGGCTCAGAGCACTTCCGCGAATCCATCTTCGCTACTACGCCCGAGGAGCTTTCTGCTCAAGGCTTCGCTAAGCACGACGCCCACACAGAGCTTGATGCTCCACTGACCGAAGAGGAACGCAGCCTCGGCGCCGTCAAGCAGGCCGAGGCTGAGGCGAGCACCGGTACAGGAACCCGCGAGATCCACCTTAGCAAGACCCTCTCCATGCCCATCGCCGAAGACGCTCTCGCCGCCATGAAGGAGATGGGTCAGGACGGCGGTCGCGTGCTGGTTATGCTGGTACGTACACGACTTCCGCCGCACTCTGCAGGGCCACGTCTGACCTAATTGTAAACAGAAAATCAATCCTGACAAGGAATCCGTCGAGCTTGTCCCCTCCAGCGAAACCCCCTCGTCCATCTCGGAACTGACGCAGGTCATCTCTCCCTCCGAGCCGCGCTTCACTCTCTACCGCTTCACCCACACCCACAACGGCGCCGAGTCGAGCCCCTTACTCTTCATCTACACTTGCCCTATCACCCCGGGCAACAAGTCCATCAAGAACCGCATGCTGTATCCGCTTATGAAGCGTGCCGTCCTCGAGGTCGCGTCCAGCGAGGCGGGCCTTATTCTGGACAAGAAACTTGAGGTCGAGGAGCCGAGCGAGATTACCGAGGAGTCAGTCCTGGCGGAGCTGCACCCCCAGGTGACGGCCAGACAAGGCTTCAGCCGGCCCAAGAGACCCGGCCGGTAAGCAGACCGTGGGGAGACATGTCATGGGAGATACCATGAGATATGGAAACGTTGAGATGAATTTGATGGAGAGCATCCACGGCGTTGGTGGCCCGGGCCTGTAGATCGGGCTGATGATAGACAGAATTCATTCGCAATGCTACACCTCTTTATTCACAGCGCGCGCACGCTCTCTGTATATCTACACTCTTCCCCGCATCTTCATACTACTCTTTGCTTCAATTACAACCTTGAAGTCATGATATCCACCCTCCCTTTCTTTCTAGGTACGATGCGCAGATCAGGTGCTGGTATATTGCTTCGACAGACGGCCACCAAACTCAGTAAGACTCCGACGCGCGTGAAGTGTTCCCCCAAACACAATGCTACTCCTCATAATTGCCTCCAGTGAAGGATAGGTTGCTCTTCTCCAGTTTCTCCTTGAGATACTCGTAAACAGTGAAGGTCACGGCCTGGCCGGGAGCGACACGCATGATGCGCGGCGTAATGCCCTTGTAGAACGCGTGGAATCCTTCTTGCCTACAGATACGTTTATCAGCCCGCCAACTTCTCCACAGCCATGTCACAAGGAGGGGAGGCCGTACTTGAACATGTCGCTAGAAATGGTGACAATGCGACTCCACGCGCTCGTTCCAAACTCAGCGGGTGTCTTTTGCAATCTCGTCTTGATGGTGTCGATGGGCGCATTGCTCAACGGACCCATGGCACCGCTGACCAGGCCGATCACGGTGGTCTGCCAGCTGGGGAGGTTCGTCCCCTCGAATTCTGGCTGCCACTTCTTGAGCGCCTCTTTGAAGTATGAGTAGGCAGTGAAGTTGACCGCCTGGTTGCTGCCCTGCCGCAGAGCCGTCAAAGATACACCGCGATACAGCGCGCCCACACCCTCCTCCTTGACGACCGTGTAGAGCGCGTGCGCGGCGTTGCGGTACTTGGGGATGTCGAGCGGGTCGGCCATGCTGTGGTGCTGCGCCTGGAGACGGATCTTAATGACCTCCATCGGCGTCACGACTGCGACGGCCTCGGTAACACCCGCCGCGAGACCGGCTGCTCGCGCGCGAAGAAGTCAGCGGTGGCCATTCGGGGAGGGGGATGAGCCCACGCGGGCTTTGGGGTCGTGTACCAAAGAAAGTCGCCTGCCCGCTGACAACTCCCGTCTTCTCGTCAGCCAGCATCTGCTTGTAACCCTCGAAACTTGTGAATCGAATGGCCATCTTCGGCACGATGCCCGTCAACACGGCGCCAAGACCCTTGTAGAGACCCAGCGGTGTTTCCTTCTTGACGATCTCGACACCAGTGCGGATGAAGCCGCGCTTGGGGGCGCCAGGCTGCCTTGCGCGCCGAGACAACTGCATCCGGACCTTTATCGTGTCTGTAAATTCGGGCATGGTCAATTGGGCTGTGTCCTTTTGTCACTCTGGCGCAAGAGGCACTCCGAGCTTACCTAGCGGATGGCAGACCAATGCCTCCATCATGCCTGCACCACCACCAGCTGATTGTCATGTTAGTCGCCCGACCGTGGTGGGGAGGTACTGTCGACGATACATACCAATGAGGTTCGTAGCCGCTGAGGGTGGCGTCTTGCCATCTTGCTTCACCTTGGAAGCCATGATTCACGCGAAGGCTACGGCTGCGCGGGTAGGGTGTTGAAGAGCAGGGGATAGGAGAGGCAGAGAGAAAGAGAAAGAGGAGGGGAGGGAGAGAGAGAGAGACAGAAGTACAGTAAGAAATCTTGAGACTGTGCCGAGGCTCACGAGATCGAAGTCAAGCAGGACTGCTGCCTTTGTCGTTCCAGGGACGATGACTCTCTAGGATGGTAGAGGCTAGGTAGAAAGATAACCAGGTTGTCGCGAGGAGAGGCACTTGAAGGGGAGTCGGGACAGGAGAAGAATAATATTCGGAACAGGTCACCAGGGCCTACAAAGCAAACATCCTCGGCGCCGATGATGAAAGCCACGGCAGAGCGGGCAGAGCGGGCAGGCGATCATATAAAGGTGGCGTATTGGAGGGGAAGAGAGGGGGGGGGGGGGTCAAGGCACAAGCCAGAATAGAATCAGCCCCAAGGCATCTCAGCCAGGCAGATGACTCAAGGTTCCCGACATCAGACGCGGTGTGTGTGTGACTGCGGATGCGTATACACACACCATCGGCGGAAACTAGAGTGGAAGCACTAGTAGAGAAACATATGAGGAGAAGGACCCTCCTCCTCATCGTACCCTTTCATCCGCGGCAACTCGAGGCCAGGCCAGTGCCAGGGGCATCGGCAACGCGGGCGCCAGGGCGTGTGCGCATGGAACTTGGATGTCTTCCACGCAGTAGTAGTAGAAGGAAGCCAAAAGGGAAGAAAGGATGAGCAGAAAGAAGCGCGCCGCAAGCACGGGACCGATGCCTGAGTGACTCAAACCATCGAATCTTCAGACGTCTGTAGCGGGTTGCGACAACATGGCGACCATCCCGATTCGGCGGAACGGAGACTGGGGGGGAGGCTGGTCGGCCACCCGCAAGCGTAAACGGCGTGGATGATAACATTGGACTCTCCCCTCTCCATCACCCATCACCCTTCACCTTTCGCCCCCTGACTCTTGTTGCAAAGGTCAATTGGCTGCGGGCAGCGAAGTCGCAGTGGTGGACGACCGGAGCTGGAAAGTGCACATCGGTCCTGGATTCAGAGTCATTGGCCCCATGTGCTCTTGGTTCATGCTGCTCTTCTCTCTGGGCCTGTGATTTTGCCCCAGGCGGTGACGTAGCGGCGACCTCGAACTCGTTCCAGCGCGGCAGAACCGCTGCAGCTTTGCCGACTCCAAGCCGAGCTTGTGATTTTGCGGGGGAGACGGGACGGGACTGGACTGGACTCGTGGAGCTCGACGAACAAACGGTACGTACCTCTTAACTCAGCTACCTAGGTACGTACACGACCTTAGTACTGCGTATCCATCCGGCCTTTGGCCGACTGGCCAGGCCATTCGCCAGAATTTGCCGAGGTTCGGGGGCTTGTCCTGGACCACTCACTCATGTCTCCTTTTATTTGTGCTTGGAGACAGTGCCTGGCTTAGTCATGTCTCACTTCTCAACCACGCACCGCCTCATCTCATGGCCCATAACTCATGGACCACGCCTCATGCTTCATGCCTCTTTTGAGTCCGGCCTCTTGGCCCACGGCTTAGGGTCAGCTGATGTATGGACGGGCGGGAGGAGACGCGGCCTGAACCTGGCTGGTTTCTGTTGGCGCTGGCGCTGGCGCTGGCGCTCCCGCCGCCCCAATTTGCCCTGGCCTAGCAGTGTAGCATCGGATGAAAGTCCTGAGTGAGGCTGACGAACTGTCTATATCCAACGTGATGTGAGACACGAGCATGTGATGACAAGGTTATGAATCGCGGATTCTGTGGTCCATTATCTCAAGCTCCTGTTATATCCTGTACTTTGGATGGTGCCGCCACCTTTTCTTCCCATCTCGTGCTCTGCCACATTTTAGACCCATGAGAAAACACAACCCGTAAACGCCTTTCGAATGGCCGGTTTCCTTCCCCGGCCCCGTGTCCCCGAGGACTTTTCTAAATAATATGAACAAGACAGGCTGCCTGATGACATTTCGTCGTGCAGCAATCTTCGTCTCTGAAAATTCGCCGTTGGGGGAATCGTTTCGCCAAACACCGGCCAGAAACAGGAAGAAGAAAAATAAAAGAAACACCAACAAATCCAATCATGACCGCCTACGCAGGAGTGCCACACTCCTCGAGAGGCCCGTCTGCTTCAAAGCTATAAAGGCGGACCTCGCCGTCCTCACTTCCGCTTGCCATCCTGCTGTCGCTCAAGCCGACACAGGTGACCGGGCCCGAGTGGCCGGTGAAGGTGCGCTCGCACTTGCCACTCTTGGGCTCCCATACCTTGACCATCGAGTCGTTTGCGCCGGTAACAACGCGCAAAGTGTCACCGACCAGGCCCCAGATGCCCTCGACGTGTCCAAACATGGTGCGGAGGCACTTTCCGGTAGCCGTGTTCCACACCTTGACCGTGTTATCCAGGCCGGCGGTGAGCATGTAGCGGGGCGGCAGCTTCCGCTTCGGATCCGACGTGAAAGCGCAGCCGAACGCCGTGCGGTCGTCGTCCACGGACGCAGAATCGCCGAAGGAAGAGCCGAGAATCGACGCCACATTGGCATTCGCCGACGGCGTATTGCTGCGGCCGCTGTGGACCGAGGCAGCGTCGGTACCGTCGCCCGCGAGCAGCTCCTCGTCCGGTTCGAAGTCTTCTGGCATCAGCAAGACCTGCTGTACCTGGCCCATGTGGCCCTCAAAGACCTTGATGCATGTCTTGTTTCGTAGATCCCAAAGTCGAACGGTACAATCATCCGAGGCCGAGAATACAGTCTGCGATTCGGCGTCCAGCCGGACCTGATTGACGTAATCGCCGTGTCCCCGGAGACAAAAAGTTTCCTTGGTGTTAAAGTTGAAAATCTTGACCGACCTGTCAATGGACCCCGAGGCCAAGAACTGGTTGGAAATCTTGACCGGCTTCTCGGTGGACCCCGGCGCCAAGGGCTGTTCTTCCTCAAAAACATCAAAATCAACCGTGATGACGCCTTCGCTGTGGCCACGCAGGGTATTGATGCAGTCACCCGTCTGCCAATTCCAGACCTTTATCGTGTGGTCCAAACTGCCACTGAAGAGCATGTTGCCGACGAACTTGAGGGTGCGGATGCCCATCGTGTGGCCTGAAAGCGTGCGAATCTCCTCTCCCGTTCTGATGTTCCAGATCTTGATCTTTGCGTCGTAGGACCCCGTGGCGAGAATGTCGTCGTCGAACTGCAGGCAAGTGACGCCGTTGTCGTGGCCTTTGAACGTCTTGATGTGGCACCGGCCATATTTCCAGTTGAAGCCGACCTTGAAGCGGTCACGGTAGACACTCTTCCATGGCTGAATCAATCGCTCCCGCTCACGTTCTGCCCCGGCCTTGGGCGCATTGGGCTCGCCGATGTCGCCCAAGCACGTCCGCTTCCTGCTGTCATCAAAAACAACCATCTCACGCTTCTTGTTGCTGTTGGGCGACGACGTCGTTGTTTCGGCATCCACTTGTTCCTCGGCCCGCTCGTCCTGCCGTTGGCTTCTGGCAAGCTCCTTTTGCTTGTTCCAGTCTCTGAGTCTCTTGCGCTCGAGCAGAGGCAGGCCGAATCCGCACTTGGTGCACTTGCGATCGATGTGCTGTTTGCACATGCGATGCCATACCACATCGTCATCGGCGAGGTCCCGCCACCTCCTGCTCACCTGAGCGGCTTTGCATAGAGAGACGGTGTCGAGGTAGCCAAGCACCTTGTAGGAAATTTCGGTCGGAAGGGCAGCCAAGAAGTCGATCTTCAGCTGTTCGTGTACTTCGCGGGAGACGGTGGATAGTTGAGGGAAGCAACACTGGGTGATGATGCCTTGGAGCATCAAGTCACGATGCTTGGCGGGCGCGGCAGAGAAAAGTGACCAGACATGGGTGATGGCTTGCTGGTCAGCTACGGGGAGCTTGTCGAGTTCCTGTGGACAGCATGTGTCAGCACGGAGTCGATAGGCCATGTGGGCATCAAGACTAGCTGGGCTTACACTCTGGATCAAGACCATCTTGGACTCGTCGGCGGCTCGACGACACTTTGCGTCGGGGCGGTGACGATAGCAGTACTTGCTGTTGGGGTCTCGTTTCTGGCTGAGGTCGACGTCCGTCTGAACATCGGGCTTCCCTATGGGGGCGTAAATGCCGGGGATGTGTTCTCTAAGGAAGGGCGTAACAGTCTTACCGACCAGCTGGGTCGGCATGTTTGCGGGGAATCGAGAGGAGTCTCCCTCGTCGGGTCTCCGTCTATCACAGTTGTCTTTGGAAGGAGGTTGGTTCCCAGTGGTCACATCGTTGGTGGCAGAAGGGGCAGCATTGGAGGCAGCATTCGGGAGCGAGGAGGCGGGAGCAGCGGCGGTGAAGGTCGGTGTGTTTTTGAATGAGTTGGGAGGGATAGAAGGCTCATCGAGCTTGTCTGGGCGGTGACTGGGCGACGACGAATGGCGAGCCAAGTCCATGTTGAGGTTCAGGCTCAAGCCCCGGGGATCCGGGACGGTTGACGTGCTTGCGAGGTCCATGGCCGCAATACGTTTCAGCAAGCAATGGGAAGCAGAGCAAGCAGCAGGTGTGGGATATTGTATCAAACCATCCGGGGCGAGACGGACGGGTGTGTGCTGGTGCTGGGTCTCCTGGTGCTGCTGGTTGGTACTGCTGGTACCGCTTCTCGGGGGCAGTGGCAGAGGTCTTGGAGGCAGAGGCCACGGATAGCACCGTGTGCAGTGACAGCAGGGTGACACTTGGTGGTCGACGGGCGTTTTGGGTGAGGGTGAGGCGAGAGGGCCTGGCGATGGCGTGCGAGCCAGGGGAGACGAGATTCGAGTACTGCTTACAGTATGGCGTTTATCTGGTATCTCTGCCAGCTTCCCAAGATGGGCGCCCCGGACGATCCACAGGAACGGCGTCCGACTGGTGAGCTCAGCGGAGTCGCAAGGGCACGCAATATCAGCGCACTCTGTCGAGTGTCGCGCGCGGGCGTCGTCGGTGTCGATGTTGTTGGGGAGCGCAGGGACGGCGGGCTGGATCAGGCGCGACAGGAGGTTGAGCAGCCCCTGGGCTCTCCTTTTTTTGTTTTTTTTTCTTTTTTTAGCTTTTGCCTTGCCTGGTTCTGGTTTCGAGCGATGGCCTTTCGAGACTAGCCAAGCGATGCAAGGCAAGGTGCGTGATGCGAGTATCCGGTGAGGTGTCCCGAGACGGCGACGTGTATGGCGGAAGCGCAGCAAGGTTCGAGAGGGAAGAAGTATCTATCGTTCGTCGTACGGATGGATAGTGCGCCGCTGTCGCAGTCGTCGCCGTGTCTGTCTGTCGTGATTGGGGGGGATGCGGCCAGACGTGTGTCGTCTCGGGGGAGGAACGAGAAAGTACTTATCGTCGACTCGGCGTCGAGGTGGAGAGGCAGGAGAAGCAGCAAATGTAGCGAATGGAGGCACAACCTTGGAGCACACCAAAGCCAAAGACAGGCCGCAGACGGAGCCAGAACCAGAGCGGCGGTTTGGGTGCTTTGGGGCGAAAATGGCGTTATCGCTGTGTGGCCCCCAGATGTTTCTCCACCCACCCTTGCACAGCGGTCCAGCGTCCCCAGGGGTCCGACCCCACTCCCAGCGATGAGGTGACCGCTGAGCAGCCACTGAGCAGTCACTGACAACCCTCTAGCGGCTGTCGCTGCGGCGTAGCAGACGGCAACGGACGGGTCTCGCTGCACCGTCGCCGATAGCCGACCGAGTAGCCACCGTTCCAAAGGGGCCTCACTGAGATTGCGGGGGATTAGTACGGTAAGGCTGGCCCGACTGCCATCCATCTGTGAAGGGTTAGATAGAAACTCCGGGTACCTATCAAGGGTAGGTAGGTAGGTAGCTAAGGCAGGTAGGCAGCTGCCTCAGGTACCCACCTCACCATACCGGCAAACCGCTTACCTAAGAACATGCGCAGCCGTGCACTATTTTATTTATACTTATCAGTCACCCACAAAAAAGAGTCAGCTATTATGTTTTAATACAAATTTTCATCCAGCCGTTTCTTGGACCTGCGTAGTACTCCTAGTGCGTCCACAAATTTCTCGGTTTCTCTCTCGTCATCCGCTGGGTCCCGTCTGATTCAGCAAGTCTGGAAGCCGCCAGACCGAGAGATATTCGTCGCCTCTATCCGTACTTAATCAGCATAAACTGACGACATTTCCCAATCTCATTCACAAGTGAATCTAACTCCTGCTTTTCAGCGGGGAACACCCAGCTGAGTCACTTGCACTGGCAAAAGGTGCCCTTCTCCTGACAGTACCGAGTACCGACGATGAGGTTAAGGCCGCCGCCAATGTCGCCATCCTGGTTGCCAATCTCCCCGATCGGGATGAGCTAACGCGAGCCTGCAATGGCGTCATCTGAGCCGCTCGTGGGGCCTGCAAATGTCCAGATTCATCATCTTCGAGAACTTCTGCGCCGCCCTAAGAAACTCGTCCATACCCGCCCGACTCTTAAGACAATACGCTTTCCAGCACAACCATTCCGGGATGCCCGCGTCCTTACATTCTTTCGTATGAGGTGCCTACAAGACACATCCTTCTTCAAATCATTTCAAGTCCAGCCATGTACAGACTTCCCTCGCGCTATTGGCCAATTCCGCGACCTGCGCTGCGCTTGTCAGGCCAAGCTGCTCGTCGACGTCTTCATCCAATAAATGTTGAGACCGACAGCCGCAACGGAGCCGTTGGTCCCCAACATGGAAGCCGCAGCAGCCCACACAACACCTCAGTCCACCTCAGTCCACCCCATTCCCGACCCTGTCGCCGACGAGAAGGCGCATACTAATCCAATTATTATCCTGCCCAGTTAGAGTCCTGGTGATATGTCTGGACCTAGCAGATGAAAGTCGGTCAGGTTCGGCCGGGATCTCGAGCGGCCGGTGACCTTTCCCACCCACACCCACTGAAAGACCCCCGGAGCTGACTTCCAATCACCGCCATCCCCTTGTGCCAGACGCCGGGACACGTCGCTGCACTTTTCTTTCCCCCGCTGGATGCAGAGACGCCACGTTTCTCCGACTTATTAGCGACGCCAATGACTTTGTTTCCAGTCCAACATCATGACACATAAAAATCTGCATCTAGCCCACGGCCTGCCCAGAACTTGGCTGAAATCTACACCACCATCATTCGCTCTGAACGAGACACTCAAGAGACTCAATGAGAAGAAATGTTGCTCATTGCCATGTCTGGTTCAATTCCCGATACATGGGTTTTTGAATCAGTAGTCTTCCACACCTTAGTGACTTTCGGCCAAATCCTGGGAGAATTAACCTCTCACCAACCCCAACAATGTTACGTCTCAGACTTGGCCTGAGTAAGCCACTGTGCCTGTTCCAAACCTTCGACCTGCAACTCTATGCGTAAACCATGGAGCGTGAGAGTTAGCATTAGATGCCGGTCGTAGAAAAATGACAGTTGCTTCCGAGTGCGTCCTCCGAGGGTCTGCATTTCAGATTTGTACACACGGCAATTTTGGTCCTCGATATTTTTCTCGGCTTTTATGTACGACATATTTGGTCCTGTTTTTGAATAGGCGCTGTAGTCGTGGACAGATGGGATGTCGCCGATGGCTCTTTTTCTCGGACCTTAATACCGGTCTAACTGTGCAAAGTTGCCATCCGTACAAAAACCGCGGCCTTACTCTTGCGTAAAGCATATCTCTAATTCACAAGAAAGGTTGCTTAAGACTTTGCCTAAGTCGGCTCGAGTTTGGTATCTCCTTTTATCCCTAGGTGGTTCTGTGGGCAGCCCGCCCCATCATGGAAGCCACTCAAGTTGCAAGAGTTTCTAAATGCCAGGGATGGATTACAGCAATACATTAGACATCAATGTTCCCACAACTCCTCATATTGCAGGCGAAACTTACCATGTGCGGGATGTATGAGATGTCTAACTTGGTTAGGTTGGCGTTCCCTTCTACTTGGTGCACGTCCGCTTGGTTTGCGACTATAACGAGTAATAACATTCAATGCATCATCCACATCAGTACCCCGATGTTAGCGACTAGCAACTCCCCTCCCCGTAACTAACCACTGGACCCTGGGCCCTCGCTTGCTACCAAGTACGCCTCGACAGTAAACACCCGGCCGAGAAGCGGAGAAAGAGGTAATTATTAAATTTTCCAAGTTGAGTCTGCGCTAGCGGGTGTAATGAAAGAGAAACTTGTTGTCGGATCTCTAGTCTATTAGGCAGCTATGTAATTCATGCTATCCGAGCCCCCACACGACCAGGGATCATGATTTAACTACACTAGAGCCTCATCCATGGATCCTACCGTCGTTGGAAATTCTGGGAGTGGTCAGGAAAAGGGAGTTGGCCCCTCGGGGTTCGAATACATTCAAGATACCAGGTACTCAAGGTTGCCTGATTGTGAGCCTAGCAACACTGAAAACGTCCAAAACCCCGGTTTGGGCTGTGGCCCAACAATAATAGAGTTCCGCCATCGCCCACTTACTCTGTTGGCCATTGAGAGGGCGCTGACAACCCTTCTATCATCGTCCTCGGATATCTTCAGTTCGCCAAGTCGGCTCTCATATGCTTAGGTACAATTGGCGTGGTTTTGGCCTGGACAGGAGATCGTCGCCGACAACCGCTGGTCTTATCGCAAGTTGTGATTCGTCGCGATGCATGCCAAGTGCTTGGCAACAGTCAACCAGCCAAACCTTAACCATCTCCGCTCCACAGGACAGGAAGGACTTGCATGATCCCCCGCTTCTGCCAACGCCTTACATGACTTCTTGACAGCATGATGCCCTTTTTGCAGTATCGGGCAGTGGGCGTCGTGCAGAGAGTGGGTGGCCAGTTGAGCGAGTATTAAATGCCTTACTGCTCCTCCCGGTGATGTGCTTTATATTACAACCTTAACCTCCCCGGACAGTATTTCCTCTCATATCTGGCAACGAGAGCCAAGTGACTATGTATGGAAAGGGCTTTGCCATCCTAAGCTGGCTTGCCAGCTCCGCCGTTGCCGAGACCGTCCACGGCGTGGTTGTCTTCACCAGGCACGGAGACCGTATGTCAAGCGCCCCCTCCTCCCCGAAGCCGGTCAATACCATTCTGACACTGCAACCAAGGAACAACAAAGCACTATGGAGCTCAGTCTCTGACCAGTCTTGGGGCTCAGCAGTGCTTCCAGGTCGGCAGCGACTACCGCACCCGCTACCTGGACTCCAACTCGTCCCACCAGATCCTCGACATCTCGGAGGACAAGTACGTCTCGTCACAGATCTGCGCCAGCGCCCCGGACCAAGGAATTCTATTGAACACGGCCACGGCGTTCCTTCAGGGTCTATATCCGCCGCTGGTAGACCTCGACGCAAAAATTGCCACACAAACCCTCAACAACGGCAGCGAGAGCACCAGCCCATTGAACGGTTACCAGTACGTCCTTCTCCATGGCGAGAACTCCAACTCTCCGGACACTATTTGGATAAAGGGCGACGACGGCTGCCCCGCCAATGCCAAGGCCTACAAGACCTTCGAGTCCAGCGAGGAGTTTGGTGCCCGCAAAAAGTCGACCAAAGATTTCTATGCTGGATTTTACGATGTTCTCGAGAGTGTCTACGACTACAAGCCCGAGAACATGACTTACAAGAACGCCTACGACATCTTCGATCTCATCAATGTCGCTCGCATTCACAATAGCACTTCCATAGCTCGAAATGTCACTGAAGAGGAGCTCTTCCAGTTGCGCACCCTCGCCGATAGCGCCGAATTCGGCTACAACTTCAACAGCTCTGAGCCCAATAGCTACATTCACTCAAGGACCCTCGCTGCCGGCATCCTTGCCCAGCTCAAGCAGACCGTTGCCTCCAAGGCCAAGCTCAAGTTCTCCCTACTTTCAGGCAGCTATGACACCTTCATGTCCTTCTTCGGTCTTGCGGACCTCATTACTGTCTCCGACGACTTTTACGGTCTGCCTGACTATGCTTCGACAATGGCGTTTGAGCTAGTCACCGACGACGCCACCGCCTTCCCCGAAGATGTGGACGCCGATCTCCGTGTGCGATTTCTCTTCCGCAACAGCACCTACGGCAAACTGACGGCATTCTCACTGTTCAACACCAACGAGGAGACCCTCTCCTGGCCTCAATTTGTCCGTGAGATGGAGGAGCGTGCGATTAGTACCGTCGAGGAGTGGTGCGACGCCTGCTCGAGTTTGGTGTCCTTCTGTGCCGCCAACCGGGACGAAACGACGAGCTCTAGCTTGGGCAATGGCGGCATGTCGAATGCTGTCGCTGGTGTCGTTGGTGCCATGGTTAATCTTGGTGTTGTGGCTATTGTCGGCGCTATTGCGTTTGTTGTTCTGAGGAAACGACGTCCAACAGCCGCTTTGAACCAAGGTATCACCACCGGTGAGAAGTCGAGCCTCAGTGGAGGTAGTGTTTAATATGCGAACAAAAAGTGTCGCGCGTTCAAATAATCAAGTCTGGAGGGTTGAGGGAGGGGTCTTTTGAAGAATGTTTCTTTTCATGACGGATTGATTAACAGCACGACTGCAAGATTCCCCAGCACGTTTAGACCGCCTTTGACGTGAAGCCTGCCGGGCGGGGTCAGCCCGAACTTCAGATACCAGATAATTGAAGACTTGTCACATACGGGCGGCCAGAGAGCTTTGTTGAGTGGTCGCTCTCGGCGTCATCAGTGAATACACGTGATCACAGGGTAAATTTAAATAAGGATGTACTCGACAAATGATGCGGTCTATATCATTCGAGATATATACGTTAGGTAAAGCAATATACAGTTAAGACTTAATACATGAAACGGATCGGTGTGAGACCGAATCGACGGTGCCTTCACAAGGGTGAAGTCCACCAGCAGCATGAGGAAACTCGTCCCCTGAGCCACCCAAGCTTTGTCGGCCTCAGGGCCGGATATCAAGTGGCACAATAGCTCCTTTATGAGGAGCGGCGCTCGTGGAAACTCATGCGCTTGGCAACGGGAGTCTCAGCGGGGCAGTCGTCCTCCTCCTCATCAGCAGCCTGGGTAGGGGTGGCAGAGGCGACGGGGGCGGCGGAGGTAGGGGTCTCGGCAGGGCAGTCGTCCTCCTCCTCCTCGGCAGCCTCAGTAGGAGTGGCAGAGGCGACGGGGGCGGCAGAGGTAGGGGTCTCGGCAGGGCAGTCGTCCTCCTCCTCCTCAGCAGCTTGGGTGGGGGTGGCAGCCTTGGAGATGACGGCAGAGGTGGTGGCCGGAGTCTCAGCGGGGCAGTCCTCCTCGTCATCGGCAGCCTCAACAGCAGACTGCGTGGGAGTGGCAGCAGAGGCGGTGGCAACCGGGGCAGAGGTGGCAACAGGGGCGGCGGAGGAAGCGGGGGCGGAGCCAGAGCCAGAGCCAGAGCCGGAGCCACCGGAGCAAGTGAACAGGGCGGGGCCGGGGATCTTGTACTCCTGAGCCTTGTAGGCGTCGAAGACGATGCCGGCGTCGTTCTCGGTGTAGGCACCAGGGAAGGCGACAAGGTCAGAGGGAGAAGTGCTGCCGGAGCCGGTAACCTCGATCTGGTGGCATCCGGGGTAGAACTGGGCGCCAGGGTAGGCGTAGGCGGCGTGGAGAGCAATGATCTCGTGGCGGACCAGGTAGTGGCCAGGGGCCAAGCACTCGGGGATGGTGTACGAGACACCAGAGTTGCCAGCCTTCATGAGAGGGGTGGCAGCCCAGGTGTTGGAGGTGCCCTCACGGCCACCCTCCTGAACCTTGAACCAGACCTTGTCGGTGCCGGGGAGGTAGTCGGTGCAGCCGGCGTCGGGGCACTTGGCCATGTAGGTGATGACGGGGCCGACGTGGGACTCGGGCCAGAGAGTCCACTTCAGGTTGACCTCGGAGCCAGCGGCGGCCTTGGCCTCGAGCTTGGCGGGCTTCGAGCCCTCGACGCCACCAGCAGTGTAGCCACCGCACTGAATGTCGATGCTGGTGAGGTCCTCGACGGGGCCGTTGCCCTGGATGGTGCGGGAGACACGGTCGGGGGCAGGGCTCATGTAGGGGTCCTGGTAGGGCTGGTAGAAGGTGTAGGCTTCGCCGCCGATGGTGGCGTTCTCGACGTAGCCGTGGGCAGCCACCAGGGCTGCGGATCCAAGAAGGGAGGCGACAGTGTATTTCATTTTGGCGGTTGGGGTGGGTTTGGTCGGGTGATCAAATGTGCCGTTGGCTTGATTGTGGGAATATCTGCGTTGGAAATGAGCGTTGTGGGAGGTCTGAGACCGAAGAAATGAATGACTGCCTGGTCAAGTGGAAAAGAATGACGAAGTTGAATGAAGGAACGAGATAGAATCACAGATCAAGTGAAGCTGAACACTATGGATCGGAGGAGAGATGGAAACTGCTGATGGTTGGGCGAAGGTGGTGATATATACAGAAGCCATCGTCGCCTAGTTCCCAACGCGGTCACTTGGGCCGTTCATGCCCAGGGCCCTCAACTCCATCGGTTCAAGATGAAAAGGATCATTCCCGCCGCTCCGCCAAAGTTTCAATTATACGCAGGACAATCATATTCGGCAAGGTTGGTGGGGGTGAGCACGGCGACGGGGGATCTCGCGTATGCGGGAGGCAAGGTGGGATGTGGGTGGCAGTCTTAAGTGGCTTCCCGCTTCACTGCGCATTAGCTGCGTTTTGGCAGACGTGTGGTAGAGGCGGTTAAGTGGGATGAAGCCATATGGGCGCATCCACGGAGCTGGGATTGGAGCCTGGCGACGGTGAGGGCCCCAGTGGGAATCGTCCAAGCCAGGGCAACAGGCGAGTGCCGACTGGGCTTACGCGGGTGTGTGTGATGCATAGTAGGTGGACAGGGTGCGGATACACGCTACTGCCTACCTAGTGTGGTGTAAGTCGAGTCTGGCCAACCAACTGAGCAACTGCAAGTGGTGGTGTTAGTTGAAATGTCAGATCAGTTGGCGTGCAAAAAAAAAAAGAAGTGAGACTGCCCCTCGACATGGGCCAAGTCGATAGGCAGGGGGGTTGCCGGGGCTCATGGCCCCGTTCCGTCCCTCGCTGGCGGAGCCGATTGGCCACATCGGCGCCGATCCCAGTCAGGCCGCCGCCCAGATCCCGGCGGCCACCCTGAAACAGCCAAGTCCTGACCCTCCCTTTTGTTAATTATCGCCAGATTCGCCCTGTAGGCGCCGTGGGCTCAATCAACGCCCTACGCGCTATCTCCCAATAGAACTCCAGCCTCCATGTGCCTGCCCGCTGCTGCGGAGCCTCAAGGGACCCTTCAAGACTCATTTCCCCTGCACCACGCAGACGGTTTGCCCCCTTTCCACCAATCCTCTGCACTTTACTCCCACTGCTGGCTGCACTTTGCCGCCAGCGAACTCCTCCTGAGCCAACCTGGCTGACTGCGAGCCAAGCTTCGGGTGGTCATCTATCGCATTCTGGGCCACGCGCAGCACGCTGGAGTCTGGACGGCCTAGGTAGACATGCTGGGCCAGGCTTAAACTAGTAAATGGGCCTGCCCGGGCTGGTCTTCTCAATCTTGAATCTCCAATCTCGCCTGCCTCGTGCTTCTTTGGCTCGTCAACTCTTCCGGATATGAGCTCGACGGGATGGAAACGGGGCCTCTGGGCCTTGCGGTGGTCCAGAGCCCGGGGACAAGACCATTCTTTGCCTAGGCCATGTCGGCCAAAATTACGCTTGATCTTTGCTGAGCCGATGATCCGGCAGCTAGTAAGTAGAAGGAAAGGGTTTTGCGATGGGAGATTGATTTAAAGTGCACTGGTTGGTGCCCACCACGTTGTCTAACGCTATGTTACCTGTTCTACTTTACCAGTGCTCGATAGACTTCCCGTGCCCACACCGATGTGTTGCAAGAAGCTATGACGAAATTGATTGTACCCGTCAATGCAAGAATCGTTTGCCGTCGCCGTCAACGACTATTTCTCTTGCCAGCGTTCGATGTCGTCGGCTAACCGCCAGGTCTCTCGACGGCGGCCTCGTACCATCCTACTGATCACCCATCCCTCCCACAGCTCCAACAAATCTATCTGGCCAAGCCAGCGCTTCACCGCACATCACGCACTTCCGCTGCTCCACTGGGGCTGACCAGGCATCCCCGAGCCGTTGGGACCCACATTGCGACTCCAAATCGCTGTCCCACTGTCACCGAAGACCCAACAAGGGTTGGCCACCCCTCTCGCCCGATCGGTCAGCGGCCAGGATGTGTAAAATGGTCGATCTTATGGCAATCCTCACATGCCCACCCAACCTCGCTTTGGTTTTCAGCACAGTCCACTCCTAACCCTCAACTGATGTGAAGCCGGGATGCCTTCGTGGAGAGCAGATCGCAACTCAGGGCACGAAGCTTGGCCTTTGATCGTCGAGTTCACCGAGTCCTTTTTCTCGGCCGAGTCAAGCACAGGCTCAATTGAGCTCAGGCGACATTGTATCTCTCGGCACAAGTCTGACTCGCCCTGTCAGGATTTGAACAGGAGGTTGCAGCGTCACTAAATATGATTCAGGCAAGAAAAAATTCCCCTGAATGCGCCACACTGTGAATCACTCCCTCGGTTGGATTTGACAACACCCAACACGATCAGACGGCCAACAACACGTATTCGAGTCATGAGTTAATTCTTATCTGAGCTTGCCAATTGTCCGTCTAAAGATGCGGGTATAAAACAAAACGAAACGGTTCGTGAAAATTCCAGCGATCAATCCTTGAAGCGCCAAATCCACATGTGCACCAACTCCCTCCCAGCCTTGCGGTGCGCTCCCCTGAAACTCCAACTACGCGCGCGCGCGACATCATGCGGCGCTGCGTCTTTTCCGGCGCTGTCTTTCTCTTTGGAAGAGAGCCAGACCGGACATGGCAGCCATGACTGCCCACCGTTCGCCCAATTCCCCCGACAGCCCGCTCCCCATGAAGGCAAACTTGGCCACCTTGGTCATGCTCATGTTGGCGTCTGTCCAGGCTGCGACAACCTCCTTTCCGTCGCCTCCTCTAAATGCACCAGGTGTTGCGTTTTGTGGTACAGACTGAGCCAACCGTATGAGCTTCCAGCCTCTGCTCCTCCCATCTAGAACGGCGATGGCCTCGCCGGAGCTCTGCCGCCACTCGAACTCTTCTAGCCTTTGGCAGTTGGGACCGACGCCCATGGCAAAAGCGTAAGTTGAATGGGGGAAATCGGTCCGTGACTCCAACTCGAGGATCGGTGCACCTCCGGGACTCCCCTTCGGCGCCGGCGGCAACGTTATGCTCATCCTGCTGCTGAAGCTGTGGTGCTCCACTGATGCCAGTGGGGGGAAGGTGTCGGCCGGCCCTGAGTGCAGCACGATTGGCGGCGAGCTGCTGAAACCGCTGTGAAGTGACATGGCGTAAAACGGCTGGTCCTGGTGCTTGCCGAGGAGAAACGTCTGACTGAAGCTTTGCGAATAGACGTTGAACGAGGGAGGGAATTGGCGAGCCAGTTGCGACCCCGAAGGTCCTGCACTTGGGCTCGGTAGGCTTCCTGGGTGTATGCTGCCGGGCGCCGGGCTTCGGGGCGGCTTCTCCTGGTACGGAGGCGGAGCTGCATCCGCAGGGATATCCGGGAGAGGCTTTCTCCTAAGATATTCGGTGGACGCTGTCATGGTATTCTGGACGATCTGGGTTTACGGCTATGACGATGATTGAAGAAAAGATTCGGTCGAGATGCCTGTCAAGTGAAATTCTTGGTGGCTCAATCGCGGCTTCTTAGTCCTTAAGTTCAAATCCCCTCCCAGCATGATGTCACTCCAATTGTCAGCCTCAAAGCTACGGATCCTTCACAGCCATCGCGTGATGAGACTTTAGAAGTGGCACAGCTTACGCCCGGAAGGCGACGATCTACACTCAGCCACACCCGCAGGGTCAGGCAACAGTTTAGCGGTGGTTACCAAACACAAAACCTCTCGGACATTCCGGGCGCTCTCCACAATTTTCTCCTCTGGGTGCCACACCGCCACTACGCAGCTTATTTGAACCCTCCGTTCCATGGCGAACCAGTTAATAGGACTCGATACATGTTGCTCATCCTTTTTCGTCACCCAAATCTGTGACAAAACTCCATGGAAACCACGCGCTCATCCGAAAGCGTGGAAGTTGGCTCTATTCTAGTTTGTTCTGCTGTAAAGGTTGAGTACATGCTGTGAAAGTTCTAATACTGCAGACTACTTCTTGATTTAGAGATGTTTGACCTGCGATTCATTGTTGTTTTTTGTTGTTGTTGTATTTAACGCCATGGCGGCAAGGGCGTAACCCTTGCGGCAGACCTCCCGAGGGGTATATGGCGTAGAGAGCCGCAAACTCAGACTCCCTACTCTACAATACACAACCCTTACCAACGTCCTCCAAATCTTACCTATTAGCTACTATGCGTTCAATCTGTCCCTGGATCCCGCTGGTTCCTCTAGTTCCTTTGCTTCTTATTTGGTCCCTTTAGTAAAGTAGGTTAGTTGTTTTAAGGCCTAGCCGGAAGTTGGCCCCTAATATTATGGGTAGATCTTTTAGAAGAAGTTTATTATACGTAGGAAGGCCTTAAAACCTTTAGGATCGGTAATTAGCCCCTTAAAGTATTACTCTAGGGATCCCATAGGTTTTATCGGCTTTAATGAACTAGAAGGGTAGAGGGTAGGCCACCGTTACCTCCTTATTAAGGTCTTTTAGTAATAAACTAAGTAGTCTACTTCCTTTGCTTCCCCATAAAAGCAGGTAAGCAGGGCTTTAATATAATTAAAGTATTAATAATACTATTCAAAGTCTCCGTGGCCTAATCGGGCTACTAGGAAGTGGTATAGGGTAGCCCGTGGTAGGGCTAGTTCCGGGGAGCTGAATAGGGTGGCCTTAAGTCCTAGTGGAACGGAGCGGGGGATGCAGTGGACAGTGTGTATCGTATCGCCTACAACACACACACCCTACTGACCACAGGTCGTGCACCTCTCATCCCACGTCCAAAGAGAAGACTAACTCGTACAAAACAGCGTTAAGAACAAGATTCTTTGAGTATCCGGGCTCACTTAGGCCTGATCAGGGCCGAAGATATTCAGATAACTCTCCGAATAGGGTTCCATTAGCGAAAAAGGGTGCCTTATTGCTTAGTGGTGAAGCGACCTCGTCTCACGTCCGAACAACGTTCTCCGAACTTATGATGGAAAAAAAGGGGGTTAACGCTCGAATTGAATGTCTAAAGAGATGTGTCTATGTTGCTGTGTGTTCCTGTCTATCCTATCCGGCCTAGAAAATGCCGGGACTTCGCTTTTTATACCATGTCGTCGCCGATGTGGAGGCTCACCCCTCTCTCGGGACACCTGTTTTCCCTGCCCGGTTCCACTAGTTAATGTATCGATTTATTACCTCCTTACGCCACTATTGTGTATGTTAGGTCCGTATCCGTTTCTTAGCGAGACGCTTAATCCCTACTAGAGCTGCTAATTGGCCTAAGAGCACTAGGAGTATTATGCCCTGCTTAGCTAAGTGGTCTACTTCTTCGTTGCCTTTTATCCCCTGGTGCCCTAGGGCTTAGTGGGTATATATATTATATATCCTAGCCACCTTTTGAATTTTAAGGAAGGCCGTTTATGAGGATTTTAGAGCCTCGCCCCGTATCCCCCGGATAATACTAGTATTATTAATATAAATATATATCGGTTGGCCTTAGGAAGTAAGGAGGGCCCGCCGAAGCCCTGCCCTCGCTCCTTCAGCCTCGCCGTTAAATACTTCTACTAAGCTAAGTTGGCTATAACCTTAGGTTATATACTTATTACCTTTATAAATAACAAATCCATATCTCATAGCTTTATTAGATATGTTAAAACTATTTAAATAAATAATCATATAATTATTTGGGACAGCTTTTAACCAGTTCTAAAAGGCCTTAGCAGCCTTCTCCTTTATGTATAGAACTATTAGGTTTTGTGACCCTGGGAGGTGTTATGGTTAGAGTAGTGCTAGTCTTAGGACCCTTAAAACGAGGCTTATTATCTATTAAAGCTGTGTTTATTACCTCCATTATTGTCGCGGGTAGGTCGCGGGATAGTAGGAGCAATATTGCAACTCGTACTTCCTTTCTCGACTGAGAATCCTCAGATGAGGAAGGAAGGTTTTGTAACGGTCCAAGCACGTATATTACAACTAGCTATGGCGACTACTACGAGTATCTTTAAGATAAGGAGAAAGGAAGGAAAAATCTGTTACCCTACAAATCCGTTGGGTTCTGATTAGGTTTACTTAGGCCTAATTAGGCTTAGTAAGTAGCGGTTAGTGTTGAACATGGCTAAGTGGTTCCGAGGCCTCTGATTGGGCTTTGGCCTATAATAATTACCCCTTTCTTCCCCTCCCTTCCTAAGGGATATTCTCGTAATCGGCTTTGTAATAGTCTAAGGTTATTATATCCGCTAATATATCTATTAGTTTTTAGGTGAGTTAAGTATAATCCTTTTATTTCACTAAGACCTTTTATTTATTTTATACTTTTTATATATTATGGATCCCCTTAACTTTAAACTCTTCTTTATTAGTTATTAGTATTATAGGTGGCTGGGCGTCGTCATGGTTTTATGATAATAATGGATTAACTCTAGTGTATTTGATCAGGTTTACGTAGAAGACGTTATGGATCCCTAATAGTATATCTAGTTGATAAGTATGGGATCCAATTAGTTTAAGGACGGTGTATTTTATGTTAACTTAATTAAATTCTTTTAATAGTTAATTAAACTAAATATTCTATAACCTTAGCTAAACCTTATCCCTAAGCTTAAACTAATTAGATAGTTAGCGCTTTGTGTTTACGGTAATCTCTTATTTCTTTTGTGTTACCGTTATCGCCGCCTAAGCTTACTTAGAAGTGTCCTTTAGCTTCTGGACTAGAGCCTCTACTCTTATTATAGGGGTTTTATTATTATTCCGTAGGGGTTCCTCTACTTTAATTAGGTCTAAGTTATACTTATAAGTAATAAAGAACGGGCTAAGTTTTATTAATAAGGTGACCTAGTTATTGATAATTATTATTATTACTAGGAGTAGTTTATCCTAATTATCCTAAGTATATGTTATTGTTACGGGCTGATGCCCACGATGGCCTAAGCTTTGCCTGAGGCGTTAACCAGCATCCAACAAAAGAGCCCTCCGGTCAAAGGGGCCTCCGATCAAAGGGCCTCCGGTGACCTCCGGCGCCCCACCAGAGGTCCCCTTTGTTCTCCAGCAGTATAAATTCCTACACCGCCCCCCTTACGAGGAACTTCCTCTCTTTCGCTCCTTAGCTTAAAGTAAACAATAATAAAGCACCCTAAGGTCGAAAACACCTAGGCCTAGCCCTTCGCATACTTCAAGCTCAGGATTATAACCTTACCGTAACGCTGGGTTGAGCACGGCTCCCCACCAGTTAAGTAGAAAGGAGTATAGGTCGAGCGCAGCTCCCTACGAAGAACAACACTCCCGGGACTCTAATAAGTTAACCACTAATCCCTAAAAGAATAATCGAAATAGCCCAGTCGCCCCAATGGACACCGCTATACCCCCGATGCTCCATAACAAGCTAACTATAGAAGAGATGTTGAATACCACTCTAGGATCCCTATAAGCCCAGATAACAGAGATTAGCGAGAAATTGGAGAAGAGTTAGAACTAGAGGTTAATAACCCCTAGGAGCGAAACCCTTCGTACTCCTAGTGGTATCCACACCAATACCCCACCAATGCTTACCAGTGAGTTAACTCACCGGAAGCCTTTACCTAACCCCCCGAAGTTTTCGGGTAAACGAAAGGAATACGCCCCTTAGGCGCAATAGATAAGAGATAAGATTTTAATAGATCACCCCTTTTACCCTATAAACTATAAACTCTAGTACCTAGTCAATTCATATTTAAAAGTTGGTCCCTAATAAGTAATTAACACCTTCTACGCCGCTAAAGGACCTAATAAAACCAGAAACCCCGAGGACTTTATGTATTACCTTAATTATACTTATTTAAATCCGAACACCTAATCCCAAGCCGTTACCTAACTATAAACCCTATACTAAAAAAAAAATAAAAGTTTTATAATATTTTTACCTAAGTTCAAATAAACAATAACCGACGTTAACGGTAGTGATTAGCCCGCTACTATGCAAATATCACTCTTAGAGGTAACCTTAACCCCTTCGCTAAAGGACCAGCTACTCACGGTCAAGTTTCCCAAGGATTACCTAGGCTAACTCACCCGAGTATAGGACATTACTTAAAAGGTTAAACGGGCCTCTAAATATAATCACCCTTAGAGGTCCACCTACTCCCCCACCATTTATCCAAAGGATAACAATAAAAATATTATTATAATAGGAGCGGTTTGGTCTATAAGAGCTAAGAAGATAACCACCACCAGACCCCGGAGAGGCTTTAACTCCTCTACGGATAATAACTATTCCCAATAAAAAAACCCGGAATACAATAAGGACCACCGCGAATACTTCGAATATAGAGAAGAAGGACACTTTACACGGAACTACTAGAAAAAGGCCAAACACCGCTAATAGGCCAACCGGCCCCTTATAGTTAAAACTTACCTAAAAGGAAATATAAAAAAAGAAAATTAACCAATAACCCCTAATTCGAGTAATGAGTATGAATTGGGAAAAGAATAACTCTAGGATAAAGTCGGGCTCCGGAGCCTACTAAGGAGTAAGTGAAGGGATGGAAGAAACACTAAAAGAGCCAGTAATAGTAGGGCAAGTAGTCTATAATCATAAAAATTAGAATTAATAAAGGATACTTAACTAATACCCTGGTGGACACCAGCTACGAAGTTTATGCTATAGTTAACCGTTCCTTTATACGACACCTCTAATTACTATTTATTAATATAATAAAATGCCTTATAAGAGGTTATATAATAAGTAGCCCCTCACCGGGTGGAAACCAGGGAGTAGCTGTAATATAAATGGAAATTAGTGGTTATATACAACGAGTTTACGTATATATAATAGATAATTTAGAATTAGATATATTTTTAGGAAATCCCTGGATAGTTTAGAATGAGGTGAAGTATGATATTAATACCCACTAGTTTACTTATGGGAAAGGAAGAGTAAGAGTATACTTCTCTAATAAAAAAGAGCCCGAAAACATATTAGAGATACGTTAGGCTAGACTATTACTAGCGGCACCGTTTATTATAGTTTGCTGTATGACGCAAAAAAGAAGATAAAAAGATAACTAGAGACCATTAACTGCTGTTATAGTAACCAGCTTATAAGATATTGAGAAGGCTCTCGTAAAGCTGGAACTATAAAAATAAGAAGATATTTCGAGGTTAATATTAGAATAGGTGTATAAGGAGTTTAGAGACTTATTTAACCTAACTAAAGTGTACCCGGTGCCCCCCCACTAACTAAGTATAGACCACGTAATCCCTTTGGAGATAAGGCCAGAAGGGAAGGAGCCCCAACTCCCTTGGGGACCTTTGTATACTATGTTAAGAGAAGAGTTACTGGTACTAAAAAAGACACTTAATAATTTGTTAAATAAGGGGTTTATTCGAGCTAGCTGCTCAGTAGCCGGTGCCCCCGTGTTATTCGCTAAGAAGCTAGGAGGTGGATTGAGATTCTGCGTTAATTATAGAGCCCTAAACGCTATTATGAAAAAGGACTATTACCCGCTCCCACTAATATCGGAAACTCTTAGTAAAGTAGCCACTACTAAGTGGTTTACGAAGTTTGATGTTGTGGTTGTTTTTTATAAGATACGGATCGCTGAAGGAGACTTAGAGAAGACTGCTTTTAGAATAAGATACGGGTTATTTGAGTGGGTGGTTTGCCCTTTTAGGCTCACCGGTGCCCTAGCAACGTTCTAGTGATACATTAATACTTCCCTATGGAAATTCCTAGACGATTTTGTTACGGCTTATATGGATGATGTCCTTATTTACACTGGTGGTTCGAAGAGGGATTATAAGGAGAAAGTACGAGTGGTTCTCCAGGCCCTAGCCAAAGCCGGCCTGAACCTAGACCCGAAGAAGTGCGAATTCTGTGTTGAGAAGGTGAAATACGTCGGCTTTATTGTTATTGTGGGAAAGGGTTTATTGTGTGATCCCGATAAGTTGAAAGTTATTAAGGAGTGGTTAGCCCCTAGGTCCCTTAAGGGTGTACGAAGCTTCTTAGGTTTCACTAACTATTATCGTATATTTATACTAGGGTATAGTGGGCTAGTGGAGCCCCTAACCCAATTAATGAAGAAGGGGGTAATCTTTTATTAGGGAATAGCTTAAGGAGAAGTATTCGAAACGCTAAAGAGGATGTTCATAGAAGAGCCGTTCCTATGGAAATTTGACCCGGATAACGAAATACGCGTTAAGATAAACTGCTTAGGTTTCGCTTTAGGTGGTGTATTATTATAAAAGGACCCAGAGGGTCACTAGAGGTTAGTTGGGTTTTACTTATAAAAACTCTCATTAGCAGAGTATAATTACCTAATCTACGATAAGGAGTTTCTCATAATACTCACCTACTTATAATCCTGGAGGGCTGAACTCCGTAGTATCTAGCACTTCATTATCCTAACGGATTATAAGGGTCTAAAGTATTTTATAAAAAAGTAACACTTAACTAAGAGATAAAGCTACTAAGTAGAAGAGTTATCCTAGTACAATTTTAGGATTAAGTACTAGCTAGGAAAGGAAGCGATGGTACCTAATACACTATTAAGAAGGGAGTAGGACGTCCCCTAAGGATGGGACGATGAGAGGGAAAAGGGCCGGGTAATCCAGATAATTCCCGACTCTGTACAGCTAAACCGTACTCCACCCGGTGACCCTCGAATTGGATAAACTACCGAAGATATACTAGAAATACCATAAGCCGCTGTTTTTAACACTAACCCTATACTATAAGCCCTTTGGGATAGAACTATGAAAGCCGATGGAGTATACTAAGCTACTTATCTAGTAGTAAAAAAAAGGAGGAGAAGTTTCCCACTAAAGCTTAAGTTAAAGGTTTAAATTGCTAAATACGAACTCGATGAGCTGGGAAGATTAATATGGAGAGATCGATTATGGGTACCGGGGGGGGAAAACAACGATAACCACCTAAACGAATTATGAACTAAGATTATATAAAGGTATTATAACTCGTATACTAGTAGCCACCTAGGACGGAATAGTATATTAGTAATAATAAGTAGATAGTTCTTCTAATTAGGTTAGTCCTAGATAGTTTGGAGGTTTATACGAAATTACGATACTTATGGAGGGATACACATCTGGAGGTAAGCCAAAAAAGGGTTCCTTAAACCTTTACTAGTGCTTACCCACATCTACTACGACTTATTAATGGACTTTATTACCGACCTTCCTCTAATAAAAAGGAAAAAGGCCCGATATTTATGGGTTATTATGGATAGGTTATCGAAGAACCCTACGTTAAAAGAGATGGAGACTATGGACGCTGAAGCTTGTGCTTAGCGGTTCTTCTCCTATTATTATAGGTTTTACGGAATACTATAGATAATAATTAGTAACCGAGGATCGAATTAGATAAGCTGATTTTAGAAGGAATTCTGTAGGTTGACCGGTGTAAAACAATTACTGAGCATTGTTTATTACTCGTAAATAGATGGAGGGACGGAACGCCTTAACTAGGAGATCTAAGTAATTCTCTGTGTATATATAATATATGCCTAGGACAATTAGGGGGAATTGCTGCCCAGTGTACAGTTAGCCCTTAGGAACTGAACGAGTACTACTACGACGATGTCCCTATTTTTTATAGAGTATAAATACTATGTTAACCCTTTATTAATAATAAAAGGAGATAATTAATTAGAAATAAATTAAAAGGAAATAGCGAAGTAGTTAGTCCAGAGGATGAAGGACGCTATAAAGTTCATTTAAGTAGTAATAGTAGTTGCTTAGTAGCGAAGCGAAGACTCTACGAACTGCATTAGGGGACTAGCTGAGTGGTATAAGGTTGGAGATAAAGTGTGGTTAAACGTCGCCAACTACTTATCCCTAAGGCTAAGTAAGAAATTAGTGTAGCTTTACTATAAATATGAAGTTATATAGGTGATCTCAGTTCACGTGGTAAAGCTGAGTATATTAACCGGTATCTATCTACGCTTTTACGTGGACCTCCTCTGCAGGGCAGCTAGTGACCCGTTACTAAGGTAAAAAACGACTAATAAACAATTACCCCCAATTCGTAATATGGACGGAGATCCTGAATAGCTTGTGGAAAATATATTAGCGGTAAGGTGGTAGCCGGTGGGTAGAGGGCGCCGTCGCTAGGCCCTAGTTAAATGGTAAGGTTATGTGGAGCTAACTTGGGAGTTTATGGAAGTAGTATCGGAGATAGAGGTTTTGGATAAGTATGAACGGTGGTATGGAGAAATTAATACAGCGGATGGGGACCTAGTGTACGCCCCGAGAAGACGTCGGAGGGTAGCAAATTAACAGCAGAACACCAGTAGGGAGGGAGGGGAGAAAGGAGGGGGTATTTGTTACGGGCTGATGCCCACGATGGCCTAAGCTTTGCCTGAGGCGTTAACCAGCATCCAACAAAAGAGCCCTCCGGTCAAAGGGGCCTCCGATCAAAGGGCCTCCGGTGACCTCCGGCGCCCCACCAGAGGTCCCCTTTGTTCTCCAGCAGTATAGATTCCTACACCGCCCCCCTTGCGAGGAACTTCCTCTCTTTCGCTCCTTAGCTTGAAGTAAACAGTAATAGAGCACCCTAAGGTCGAAAACACCTAGGCCTAGCCCTTCGCAGTTATATATACTCTAAAATAGGTTTTTATTACCTAGTTTGCCCTCTCCATAGCTCCGTTTATTTCTGGGTGGAACATTGTAAAGAGTCTTTATTTAATCCATAATAACTAGTAGAGTTGTTTTTATATAAGACTCGTAAATTATAGTCCCTTATTTAATATGATTATATAAGGTATCCCATGGTGCCTGATTAGACTTCGGATTAGTTAGTCTATTATTATATCCATTATAATATTCTTTAATAACTCGAAGATTACGTTTTTTAATAAATAATCGGTCACTATTATGATGTTCGTAGCCCTATTACGGCGGGAAGGGGGTAGTTTTATTATAAAGTCGATAGAGACCTCTACTTAGTTCCGTCCAGGGATAAGTAGAGGCTTTAATAAGCCCCTCTTCTTATTACACTATACGTTTCTTTATTTATAAACATCGTAGTTCCTTATAAATCTTTGGATATCCTGGGATAGGCCTGGTTAATAGAACTGGTGGCTAATTAGGGCCTTTAAAGTGTCCCTCCCCGGATATTCTATTAATGTAGAGTTGTGGAACCTCTGGATTAAACCCGTCCTTAGGGGCTCGTAATATGGAATCTAGATTTTATCCTTTTATAATAGTCTCTCATTATCGTTAATCGTATATTTTAATAGCATCATCGGCAACTTCTACTACGAGGGAAGTTATTAGTCTACTTTTTATACTATTCCCCTAATTAGCTAATATTGGTTGTTTTGGTCTAAGGCTTTATCCCACTAGGAGTGTAATAGCTTTTTTTTTTTAAAAGGGTTTAATGGGGGTTCCATTTTATTTAGGCTAGGGTCATCGGTTTAATCCATGTCTCCGGGGGAGTCTCTTATACTAGACTTAACCCTCTCTGCTTACCCTGATTAGGTTTACACTTCTCTGATTATCATTGTGTTATTAACTCGTAATGCGTTAATCCTGTTCTTTAGGAGTTTAATTTTCTGACCCTCTAATTTGTTTTTTATAGGGTGTTAGGGATATCCTGTTCGTATCTCGATAATATATTAGGAATTACTATTTCTTTTATTAGGTTTAAACTAAATAATAAAGTTATAATGGAATAATAATTCTAATCACTTAATTTAATGTTTACTTAACTATTTCTTTGTTATAAAGTACTTCAGATTTAGGTGATTAATTAGGATAGTAAACTCTTTTATACTCTGCAGTTCTAAATCCCAGTACTCTAAGTAATATATTATTACTAATAATTCCTTATCGTATATCGGGTAATTATACTCTGTAGATAAGTTCTTATGTGAAAAGAATACTATAAACTTTAGGATCCATTCGTCATCATACTATAATAAGGCACCTCCTATCACATAACCAGACAAATTAGTCTCGAGTATTGTAGTTCGATTAGGGTCCCAGTGAGCCAATATAGGTGTGCTGATTAGGAGCGTCTTCAGCTTCTCGAATACTCTAATGCACTCCTTGCTCCAAATGAATGGTATTGTCACGGGCCGAACCCGGTGGTTATGCCCGGGCTATGCCCGTGCTCGCACTGGTGCCCCACCGGTGCCCCACTAGCGCCCACCCCCTAAGAAGCAGAGATTTCGTGCTATATCGTAGTTTACCCTTTTCCTTTTCAACTTAAAATAAACAGTATTTGGCTACCTTTTAGTTGAGATAAGGCCTAGGACCAGCCCTTCGTATATTTTAAACTTAGTTCTATTTATTATATAAGATACCGCTAGGTTAAGCCCGGCTTTTTACCGGTTATAAAGTGGAATCCCAGGTTAAGCGTAACTCTTTAATAATAAATTAATGAATATTAGACGCTAAGTAGAGTACAGGTCCCCACTAGTTAAAAAAAGGATATTATTTAGTATAATAGCTAATGAACTATAGGCCTAATTATAGTTAACCTTAAACGAGGTCCTTGGGCCCTTATAAGTGAGGATTACTAAGCTTTTTAATAAGTTAGAGTGAAGCCGAGGTTTAGGGGTGATGATACCGACCCTTATGGAAAATGTAGGTACCGAAGCCCCGCTAGTGGGTAACCGCTACCTTGTAATAGAGATACCGATGCGCAGTAAACCACTATTAATACCCTTAAAGTTCTCGGGGAAGTAGAAGGACTACCCTTTTTGGGTATAGTAAATAAGGGATAAGATCGCTATGGATAAAGTGTTTTACCTTATTAACTAGGAATTATGGTACTTAATTAACTTTTGTTTAGATACTAGTCCCTAGTAGGTGGTTGCTATGTTTTACGTAGCCGGGGGGCCTAGAGGTTAATATAACCCCAAAGATTTTATGTTTTACTTTGATAGGATTTACTGAGACCCGAATACCTAACTCTAAGTTGTAGCCTAGTTATAGACCCTTTGTTAAAAAGATAACGAGAAGTTAATTACTTTTTTATTGAAGTTTGAACGAATAATAGTAGACGTAGGAGGTGGTGTGTAGTTTAATACCGTTAAGATTACTATATTAGAAAACGCCCTTATTTCCCACCTAAAGGAGTACCTAATTTCTATTTCCCTATTAGGGGAGTATACTTAGTAGTTTATTAGGGTATAGGACGTTACTTAGAAGTTAGAGTATATAATACCCATTATTATTAAACGGGAGTATCGTTGGTCCTTAACCCTAGCTCCTTTATAGAAGGATTATAATAAAGATATTTAGATAATTAGTGCTACTTACACCTTATTAACTCGAAGAGAGGAGAAGGACCGTTACCGCTACCACTCTTTGGGTAACCCGCTAGTGAACCACTGTGAATACTTTTATTACGGTAAAAAAGGTTATATTATTAGGAATTACCGGAAAAAGGTTCCTAAGTAGGCGAAGGTCGCTTATACTAAAGTAATAAAAAAGTAAAAGGATCCTGGGTTAAAAGAAGAGGACCGAAAGGCCACTAATACCTCCTTTAGTAAGGATAATTCGGGAAAAAAGTAATTCTAGTATAAAGTCGGGTATTAGAGCCGACGAAGGAGGAAGCCAAAGGATGGGAACCCTATTAAGAAGAGTAGTAGCAGAGGAGTTAAGGGTTAACTATTATTTAGGTAAGGATTAATAAAGGACATTTGATATACACCCTTATCGATACTAGCTACGACGTCTACGTAATAGTGGATCAGTCTCTCTCTAGACGCCTCCGATTACCGCTAGTGGATCAAAAGAAGTGTGCCCTACGAGGGTATACGTAAAACGGGCTATCACCTGGTGATGCCCAGGGTATAGCTGTCCTGGATCTGGAATTAAGTGGCCATACTTAGAAAGTTTATGTATATGTGGTAAAGGGCCTAAACCCCCCCATATACCTAGGGAAGCTATAAATGGAAGTGAATTGTGTAGTGTGTAACACCGTTACCTAGTGGGCGTATTATAATAAAGGAGGAGTAAATATATACTTTTCTAACTAGGAAGAACTAGCTATTATAAAAGAGATTTATATAATTCAATTACTGATGGTGTAATGGTCCAAGCACGTATATTGCAACTAGTTATGGCGACTACTATGAGTATCTTTAAGATAAGGAGAAAGGAAAGAAAAGTCTATTACCCTATAAATCCGTTGGATCCTAATTAGGTTTACTTGGGCTTGGCTAGGTTTAGTAAGTAGTGGTTGGTGTTGGATATAGCTGAGTAGTTCCGAGGCCTCTGATCGGGTTTTGGTCCGTGATAATTACCCCCTTTTTCCCCTCCCTTCCTAAGGGATATTCCCGTGATCGGCTTCGTAATAGTCCAAGGCCACTATATCCACTAGTATATCTATTAGCTCCTAAGTGAGTTAGGTATTGCAACGGAGCGGGGGATGCAGTGAACAGTATGTGCTGTATCGTACAACACACACACTCTACTGACCACAGGTCGTGCACCCTCCGTCCCGGGTCCGTGAGGGTGACTAACTCGTACGAAACCGCTCAACCAGGGCTACAATCTAGGTAAGGAGACACCTCAAGACCTGATCAGGGCCAAAGAGGGGTTCCGGCCTTAGATGTAGACACTGGTGAGTGTTGGGGCCTTGTTTGCTCGGTGGTAAAGCAACCTCCGTACTGTTCGCGGTATATGATCCAAGTGAACGGGTAAAAAGAGCTCTGAATACGTCTGTCTAACTAACGATGCTTGCTGACGTTCTGTAATGTGTTACTTGATGGTCCGTTGTTGTGTCCTCCGCTAGAAATGCGTCCCCAGTTCCCCTCTCTCAAATAGCTCGCTGGCGCCTGACTAAGGAAAAACCCGCTTAGCGTAAGCATTTCCCCCTGCACGGTTTCAGTATAGTTTTTTTTACTTTATTAAAACTTTTTATTTGCTCTATACTTTCCGCGTATTACGGATCTGCTTAACTTTAAACTCCTCCCTATTAGCTATTAGTATTATAGGTGGTTGGGCGTCGTCACGGTTTTGTGATGGTAATGGATTAACTTTAGTGTACTTAATTAGGTTTACGTAGAAGATGTTATGGATCCTTAGTGGTGTATTTAGTTAGTAAGCGTAGGATTTAACTAGTTCAAGGATAGTATACTTTGTATTAACTTAGTTGAGTTTTTTTAATAGTTAATTAAATTAGATATTCCGTAACCTTAACTAAACCTTATCCCTAGGCTTAAATTAATTAGATGGTTGGTGTTTTGTGTTTACGGTAATCCTTTTTTTTTCTTATGTTATTGTTATCGTTACCTAAGCCTACTTAGAGGTGTCCTTTAGTTTTTGGACTAAAGCCTCTGCTCTTATTATAGGGGTTTTATTGTTATTCCGTAGGGGTTCCTTTATTCTGATTAGGTTTAAGTTATACTTATGAGTAATAAAGAATGGGCTAAGTCCTATTAACGAGGTGACCTAATTATTAATAATTATTATTGTTACTAAAAGTAGTTCGTCCTAATCGTCCTAAGTATATACTATGTATACTTTAAGATAAGTTTCCATTACTTAGTTTACCCTCTCCGTAGTTCCGTCTGTTTTTAGGTAAAACATTATAAAGAGTCTTTGTTTGATCCATAGTAATTAGTAGAGTTATTTCCATATAAAACTCATAAATTACGGTCCTTTATTTAATATAATTGTATGAGGTATCCTATGGTACCTAATTAGATCTTAGATTAGTTGGTTTACTATTGTATTCGTTATGATGTCCTTTAATAACTCGAAGATTACGTTCTTTAATAGATGATTGGTCACTATTATGATGTTCATAACCTTATCGCAGCGGGAAGGGGGTAGTCCTATTATAAAATTAATAAAGACCTCTACTTAGATCCGTCCAGGGATAAGTAAAGGCTTTAATAGGCCCCTCTTTTTATTATGTTATACGTTTCCTCGTCCATAAACGTCGTAGTTCCTTATAAATCTTTGGATATCCTAGGATAGGCCTGGTTAGTAGAACTGGTGACTAATTAGGGCCTTTAAAGTGTCCCTCCCCGGATATCCCGTTAACGTAAAGTTATGGAACCTCTAGATTAAACCCATCCTTAAGGGCTCATAATGTGGAATCTAGATTTTGTCCCTCCATAATAGTCTCTTATTATCGTTAATCGTATATTCTAATAGTATTATCGGCAACTTTTATTATAAGGGAAGTTGTTAATCTCTTTTTTGTATTACCCCCCTAATTAGCTAGTATTAGTTATTCTGGTCTAAGGTTTTATTTTATTAGGAGTATAATAACTCTTCTTTAAAAGGGTTTAAGGGGGGTTCCGTTTTGTTTAGGCTGGGGTCGTCGGTTTGATCTATGTCTCCGGGGGAGTCTCTTATATTAGACTTATCCCTCTCTACTTACCCTGATCGGGCCTACACTTCTCTAATCACTGCTGTGTTATTAACTCGTAATGCGTTAATCCTGTTCTTTAGGAGTTTAATTTTCCGACCCTCTAGCCTGTTGTTCTGTAGGGTACTAGGGATATCCTGTTCGTGTTTCGATAGTGTATTAGGAACTATTACTTCTTTACTAGGTCTGAACTGGATAGTGAAGTTGTAATGGGATAGTAATTCTGACCACCTAATCTAATGTTCGCTTAACTATCTCTTCGTTATAAAGTATTTTAGATTTAGGTGATTAATTAGGATAATGAACTTTTTTATACTCCGTAGTTCTGAATCCCAGTGCTCTAAGTAGTATATTATTGCTAATAGTTCCTTATTATATATTAGGTAATTATACTCTATAAGTAAGTTCTTATGTGAAAAGAATATTATAGGTTTTAGGATCCCTTCGTTGTTATACTACGATAAGGTACCTCTTATTATATAACTAAACGAATTAGTTTTGAGTACTGTAACTCGATTAGGGTCTTAGTGAGCTAATATAGGTGCGCTGATCAGGAGCATCTTCAGCTCCTCGAACGCTCTAGTTCACTCCTTGCTCTAAATAAACGGTATATCCCTTTTGGTTAAGGTTGTTAGGGGTTATGCGATCCCCGAGAAGTTGGGTATAAATTACCGGTAATAGTTAGTAAAACCAATAAACCCACGGACTCCTTATACTAATTAGGGTACTTCCCATCCCTAGATTACCTTAATCTTCTTAGGGTCCATGCGAATTCCCTTACCAGCATCAACAATAAACCCTAAATACTTGATACTCTTAGCCTCGAATTCACACTTATCAATATTCACATATAAGCCTATAGCGCCTAGGTGCTTAAGGACCTTCTTAATTTTTTTTTTATAATTAGAGAGGGAGCTGTCCAAATAAATTAGAATATCGTCGATATAAGCTAAGTAGAACTCATCTAGGAAATCTCATAGGGTATAGTTAATATATTACTAGAACATCGCGGGAGCTCTAGTTAAACTAAAGGGGGTAACCATCTATTCGTATAACCCATACCTCGTCCTAAACACCATCTTCTATTCATTTCCTTTCTTAACCCGGATCTTATAAAACGTAGCAATAATATCCAACTTTATTAACCACTTCACTTTTACTAGTGCCCTTAGGGTCTCACTAATTAGGGGTAAGGGGTATCGGTCCTTCTTTATAATAGTATTAAGGGTACGGTAATCGACGTAGAACCATAACCCTCCTCCAGGTTTCTAAATAAATAAAACGGGCAATAATATAGGGGAGCTACTAGCCCTAATAAACCCTTTATTTAATAATTCTATAAGGGTTCAGCATAGTATAATTAACTCTTCCCTTAATATACTATATAAAGGTCCCCAGGTCACTAGTTTATTTTAATTATAGGAGTTCTTCTTAATAAGGATAGTATAATTAACGTTCTTTTGGTATAGTAGTAGTTAATTAGCCTTATCTTAATTAAAGATATATAAAAACCTATAGTAATATGTAAGGAGTTTTGTCCTCGGGTTTATTTTTATTTTTAGTACTAGGGCCTTCTCGATATCGGCTAAATTTACGGAGAACGCGTTTAGGGTAAATATACTAAGAGGGGTCTCTCTTCTCTTCCGTACCCACTTAATCAGAGCTAAGAATACCGATCCAGTTTATTACTGGATTAGGAACTTTGGATCTTGCTGGGTCTGACCCGGTTTCTTTTTTATTACTTAGTAGTCCATAACACTTATATACAAAGTACTTTGTACTGGGTAAACCGTAACGTCATCGTTAATTATCCAGGACCTTCTAAGGATAACGTCGTCTTCTTAGTTAAGAATAATATAAAAGAATAATCGGTGTTGTTTATAACCATTAATATTAATATTAGCGTAAGTGATGTAGTGGATTATACTAGGAACTATAATAATAACTTATATTAAGTTCCGAGGTGTAATACTAATACGTAGTAAGCAGAGTTTCTTAGTGAAGGCGTCGCTAATTAGGGCGTATATTAAATACCCTATATTAATAAGGGTAGTTATATAGTGTATCCCATTAATCCTAATATTAACGTAAAATAGGTTATAATTTATACTCTTTTTAATAACCTTTTATTCCTTTATAACTTGTTCCTCCTAATAACGACTTTTACTAGGGGTTACTCTTTTCCCGAGTCCTTAGAGTCCTAATTAGAACTATTATCCATTTCACTTTATTCCTTAGTTTTTCTTTTAAAAATCTTAGTTTTCCTTATCTCTTTTCGATCCTCAGGGCATTACTATTATATATGCCCTTTTTTATTGTAGTTATAACATCTATGAACTTCCTCTTAGCTTAGCTGTTTACGGACTTTCTTGTCCTTAGCTAACTTATTTACCTTCGTAGGTTCCTACTTTATTTAATTAGGTTAGGGGGACTCTAATTAACTGTTCTACTTCTAAGGGGACTTAGTTCTTATTTGGTCAAGGGTTAGCGATCTCCTACGCTGACGCTCACAGCGGGCTTAATAGAATTCACTATCCAATTCTAAGTTTATACTTAGGAACATCTGGGTATATATAACGTATATCGTTAGTTTATTGATTATGCTGATAAGGGGGGCTCTTATTATGGTATTCAGGGCTCCTTTAAGGTAGTTGATCCTCATAACGTCTAACCAGTGTCCTCCTCCGGCTTCTACGAGCTCCTTTTCAAACTTAGGGAGGAAGTAAGCGAAACTCTCGTTCTCCTTTTACCGTATAATCCTTAGTTAGTTAAGGGTTCATACTTCTACGTTAAGGTTCGTATAATAACCCTTTAAGTATTCCATAAATTTATCCGGGTTTTTCAACCCATTAGCCCCTTTTTGCGCATAATAGGCGCTTATTATGGCTTATATAGTGTTTTCTAGCTTAGAGTAGATATAAGTGAATACAATTAACTCTAAACCAAAGGCTTTTTTATTTATACTTATCTTCCCTCCTATCTCGAAGTACCATTATTAAAACTTTTTACGTAATCCATTAAACTTTAGTAGGTCGGGAATTTAATATTTAATTTATTTTAGAGATAGTATATAAACCTAATTGGGGGGAATCGGTATTATAGAGGGTATTAGGGACTAGTTTATCGTCGATATCGGGTACTTAGGTTCTACTAGGGCTTCCTATAATAATCGAATTTGCTCTTATTGGGTTTCTTATTTGATTACTTAGGTGGTCCACATCTCCTATAGTTAGGTTATAAACTATCCGATTAGTTACACCAATTATTATAGGTTTTTAGATAATTCAGCGTTACCTTCCATCGTTGCGTAGTTATCGCTTATCCTAGTGTTTTATATTCAATAGTAATCGTAGTATACTTAGTAACGCGGTCGAGGTACTCTACTACGAATACATATACACATCGTTTCGAGTTTATAATAACCTCTAGGTCTAATCAGGCCGTACTAATCAACTTTAGATGTTCAGGGACTCCTTAGGTCAACCCGTCTAAAACTTCTTACTACTTTTACATAAATCGTGGACTTCTATACTAAGTGTTCAATTAATTACCTTTAATAATCTTAAAAATAATATAACGATCCAAGTACGTATATTATAACTAATTATAGCGACTATTATGAGTATCTTTAAAATAAGGAGAAAGGAAGGAAAAGTCTGCTGCCCCACAAATCCGTTGGATCCTGATTAGGTCTGCCTGGGCCTGGTCAGGCTTAGTAAGCAGCGATTAGCGTTGGACATGGCCGAGTGGTTCCGAGGCCTCTGATCGGGCCTTGGCCCGTGACAATACCGTATTTCAATCATATATTAACCATAAATCAAAACCAAAACTTAATAATCATAGGATCTTCGTAAAGGCCTCTTTAATAATCATAAACACAAGAAAATCGCGTTTTAAGCTCTGGGCATCACTGGACGAAGCGTTCTATCCAACACTTCCCGACCAGTCAGAAAGCACACTTCCAGAGTAGTATATTAACTATATTTTCCATATCTACACATCGAGGCAAAAATCCTCGAGAATCCAAATCAATAATATATTAAACAATTACCTCCTCCTCAATCTCTATTAAATTCAATTGTATATTAGTATTATCAACTTTAGTAATTCAACTATTCATTCTAACGTAAAAGGTAGCTTTAGGAACGTTATAAATAATCGCTACGTATCGGATACTTAATTATAGAGTTAATCGAATCGCTTTAATCGCTAAATTAATCCTATTTTCGGATAAGGTATTAGGTATTATATAATAGAAGAAAAAATGTATTAAAGTGGGAGGATGATGGAGGTGGGAAAAGTGTCCTGGTCGATGATGGTGTCCTGCTCGATGATGAACCACGTTATAGGTTATTATAAATAAGTTATTAAAGAACCCTATGTTAAAATAAATGGAGATTATAAACACTAAAGTTTATACTTAGTAGTTCCTCTCCTATTATTATAAGTTCTACGGAATATTATAAATAATAATTAGTAACCGAGGATCGAATTAGATGAGCTGATTTTAGAAGGAATTCTGTAGGTTAACTGGTGTAAAACGGTTATTAAGTATTACTTATTACCCATAAACAAATAAAGGGACGGAACGCTTTAACTAGGAGATCTAAGTAATTCTTTGTGTATATGTAATGTACATCTAGGACGATTGGGGGGAACTGTTGCCCAGCGTGCAGCTAGCCCTTAGGAACTGAACAAGTATTATTATAATAATGTCCCTATTTTTTATAGAGTATAAATACTATGTTGACCTTTTACTAATAATAAAAGAGAATAATTAGTTAAAAACGAATTGAGAGGTAATAGTGAAGTAGTTAGTCCAGAGGATAAAGGATACTATAAAGTTCATTTAAGTAGTAATAGTAGTTACTTAATAGCAAAGTGAAGACTCTACGAACTATATTAGGGGATTAACTAAGTATTATAAGATTAGAAATAAAGTGTAATTAAATATTATTAATTACTTATCTCTAAGGCTAAGTAAAAAGTTAGTGTAATTTCACTATAAGTATAAAGTTATATAAGTGATTTTAATTCACATAGTAAATTCAAATATATTAACTAGTATTTATTTACACTTTTACATAGACCTCCTTTATAGGGTAGTTAATAACCTATCACTAGGGTAAAAAATAACTAATAAATAATTATCCTCGATTTATAATATAAACGGAGATCCTGAATAGTTTATGGAAAATATATTAGTAGTAAGGTGGTAGTGGGTGGGTAAAGGGCGCCGTTACTAGGCTTTAGTTAAATAGTAAGGTTATGTAGAGTTAATTTGAGAGTTTATGAAAGTAGTATTGGAAATAGAGGTTTTGGATAAGTATGAACGGTGGTATAGAGAAATTGATGCCCGCATGGCGCAGTGGCGTGCGTCTGGCAACCCCTCTCCATCGCAGAGGGGGCTGGTACGATTCCAACTGCGGGCACGAAGCGTTTGGGTCGCGCTTCGCCATAGGTAATAGTTGGACCCGCTATATGCGGGTCTTCCGGTCTCCCCTAACTAGAACAATACGGGACCGGTGGCTAATACGTTGTTAACGAAACTAATTAGATTAAAAGGAGGCCTAGGGTTATTAACTAGTATGTTCTTAGGTGCCCATTAAGGGCCTAGGACAATAATATAAGGCTTAGTGCCTAAGCAATTAAGGAGGGATAAGGTGCCCATTAAGGGCCCACTAATCCCAATTCACTAATTAGGGGTAAAGCACTACTTATAAAGGACCCGTAATAAGTAGGTCGGATTAACAAATTTACGAACTGCACTCGCTATTCCCATTCGAACTTAAGCCGGGTGACCCAGCGGGGCCTAGTGACATAGTATAACAGTTACGTAGCCTATAAGGCATGATTTAGAGGACGCTAGCCGGGTTCATGTACTGTAGTATATAGCTTGAGCTGCGGCTCTCCACGCCACATACCCCTAGGGAGGTCTGCTGCGAGGGCTCCGTAGCCCTTGCCACCATGGCGTTAAATACAACAACAACAACAACAACAAAATAGAGAAATTGATATAGTGGATAGGGACCCAGTGTATACCCTAAAAAGACGTCGGAGAGTAGTAAATTAATAACCGTTGGTGTACTAATAGAACACTGGTGGGGGAGGGGGGGGAGAAAGGATGGGGCATTTGTTACGGGCTGATGTCCACGATGGCCTAAGTTTTGCTTGAGGCGTTAACCAGTATTCAACAAAAGAGCCCTCCGGTCAAAGGGGCCTCCGGTCAAAGGGGCCTCCGGTCAAAGGGGCCTCTGGTGACCTCCGGCGCCCCACCAGAGGTCCCCTTTGTTCTCCAGTAGTATAGATTCCTATACTGGCCCCCTTACGAGGAACTTCCTCTCTTCCGCTCCTTAGCTTGAAGTAAATAGTAATAGAGCACCCTAAGGTCGAAAACACCTAGGCCTGGCCCTTCGCACTAGCCTTTTAAAGCTAAGAGAACCCTAACAAAGTCGTCGTACTTTGTAAGTAAAGTAAACTATGTATTCAACTTTTATTTTACCTCTCTATTTAGCCCTCCTATTAAAGCCGTAATCTTTGCATTATCAGACCAAGTATCGGCATTAACTTCGTAGAGTGTTCATTCAAACCTTACAAAGTACTTTGGTATGCTCGACTACCGTTATTCGAGGTCTCTAAGCCGTTACCCAGCCTTTTTCGCTTTATTAGGATCGTCAAAAATTCATTCAAAATACTATATTAGTCCAACTACATCCTATACATTAATCTTCTCTAATTTACGTACAAATAATAATACCATAACTTAAACATTTAAATTAAGTAAGCTATAAACATAGTATAACTATGAATCGTTATTTCTAATCGCTAGGCCATCCACCTTAAGCTTTACCTTCATAACTAATATCCATATATCCCAGTCACCACTTCGGTCATTAAGTTTCACATATATAAGTAGTACTTATCGTGGTCGACTAATCCGTTCAGCCTTTAAGGCATCGATTTACTGCTAAAGGGATTTAATTATATTAACTAGTTCTACTTCTCGTTAGTTAAGCGTCGTACCCTATTAAGTTCCTTATATATCCATAATTATATCGTTAAGTATTCCTTATACCGTATAACCGTAACCCTGGAAGGGGGATCTAAGGATTATATCGCAAATAGGGCACGGGATAGTAGGAGCAATATTGTAACTCGTACTTCCTTTCTCGACTGAGAATCCTCAGATGAGGAAGGAAGGTTTCTTGTTCCTTTAGCTGCATCTATGTGTCCTTTTATCTCCTGTATCCCTTGATGTCTCACTCTAATGCCGAGCTTTGCCGGTAGTATCGCATGTGAAGGGCTTGGCCCGTAACACTTATTATAGGAGCCTTAGGACTAATAGGTGTTATTAGTCGACCTTTTATAGTTGAACTGTGAAGTGTAAGTGTACCCCTTCTAAAACCACTTTCCTAGTAAATAAGCCGGCATCTCAGAGGAAATTACTTATTAGGGTTATTTTTTAAATTAAGAGGATAATTTGGGTTACTCTTATAATAACCTTATTAACCTTTTAAATAAGGCCCTTTTAACTTATATTAATAATCCCTCCCTAGGAGGAAGTGGTGTTACTTAGAGCTAACTTAGTTAGCCCCCTAAACCAGGTTTCGGTTTTATATAAGGCTATTAGGAGAACACAAGTGACGACCACCTTTTATATAATAACTACTAGGATCCCTCCCTTTGTGTTTATTAGGTGCCCCAGGTGCTAGGCTACCTTCTTCACTATAACTACCCTTATTTCAACGTGGTATTAAAAAAAGAGTCTTTTATTAAACCAAACCCCTAACCAACGAATCAGCTTAACTAAGGCTTTGATTTTAAGGTCTCTAGTTTTAATCCCAGGTAGGTTTTTTAGTTACTTATGTTTCCTAGTAAAATGGATAACTTCATATTTAACTGAGTTAAAAGAGACCTTATTATTAGTACTCTAATTTAGAATTTAGGTAACCTATTAGCTTAAGGATATAGTATTGTTTTTAAGGGATAGGCCGGTAATTAGAAGGCCTATATTATCTATATATCTAAACCAAAGCCTTAGGTCTTTAACTAGAATATTAGAAATATAAAATAAGAAGATAATAGGTGTTAGTGGGGAGCTCTGAGGTAGCTCATAGGTTAAAGGGAAGTCCTCTGTTATTACTTTTTCGAGCCTAACCCTAGTAATATGGTCTAATACAAAGGCATAAATCAGCTTAATCAGACTATTAAGCTAACCTTATTACTATAATCGGATAATAAGGCGGTTCCGAAGAACAGAGTCAAAGGCCCCCTTCACATCCATCGTCGCCAGCGTAGCTGTAAGCCCCTTATCGAGGGCCTGTTTGATATTGTGTGTGAGATAGGTTGTTAGGTCGATAGCTACCTTGCTTAGTAGGGCCCCTATTTGCTATGGGCTGGCCACCCCTTCTAGGATAGTGAGGTAGACCATTCTCCTAGCTATTAGTCTCTTAAGCCCCTTGCCCAGGTAAGATAAGAGGGCTATTGGTCTCTAGGATCCAACTTTTAAGAAGTCGGTCTTTCCAAGCTTCTAAATCATAACAACCTTTGCCCTATGGAAGGGCTAGGGGAAGTAGCTGGGCTTAATATATACCTAGAATAGTAGCCTAATAAGCTTAACTATAAGGTCCTAATAAGCTTTAAAAAATCTTGTGGTGATTCCGTCGATACTAAGGGTCATAGTCTTTGTTAAGGTGGCTGCCCTTACTTCCTCCTAACTAATCGTAGCCTACCAGGGTATTTGTTGTCTTAGGACCGTAGCCACGTCGAAGGGGTCCCCAGGTAGGTCATCCGCATCGTTGAACCTCTCCAACAGGGCCCTCCGTAGGGCCTGGGCCTTATCCTGGTTATTGTCGTACATCTGGTCCTCAACTATTAAGGGGGGGGGCTTTGATTGCTAGGCTGGTTTTACACCAGCCCATTATTTTATAAAGGTCCTAATCCAATTTAACCCCTTCAATCTTAGTAGCCCAGTAGGCCCGCTTGGCCTTCCTTACTATGTCCAGGAAGGCCTTTTGCTCTTTAGGGGCAGGGGGTAGTGAGATCGGCTCTGGTCCCTAGGACTGTTGAATACGAGCCTTAAGGTAGGATCGGTGGGCCTCAGAACACTCCTCTATCCTCCAGGGAGCCCCCTTTCCTAGGTTTTATCGTTTTTTCCCTATTACCTGGATAACTGTGGATAATAGACTGGTTATCCGGGTAGCCTGGGCGTTCAACTCGGCTAGGGTGGGTAGGTCCTTAAGGGTAAGTAAAGTTAAGGCCCCTACCCTAATTAGGTTATTAAACTAAAAAAGGGCTAAATCCGGGACTAATATTAGCCTTAATTAGTGTATTTATTATTATTTATTATTATTAAGGGGGATAATAGCTATAATAAGTTGGTGATTAGCTTTTGGATATAAGTGTAGGTAGGGTCCTGTGTGTATAAGGGGGATATTTGAGAAGGACAGATTAAGGACATGATTATGGGTATGGGTTAAAGCCCCTACTTCTCCAATTAAGGAGAGGCCATGGTTGTTAACCCAGTTAGCTAGATCGTCTCCCCTATTCCGGTTAACGGATCCGGGTTCCTAGGAGTAGTGGTGGGTATTAAAATCCCTAACTATAAGAGCTCGTAATAGTAGTTAATAACCTAGGAGAGTGGTTATTATATAATTATAAGGATCACTTAGTTATTTATAAATGTTTATAATAATAGTGTTATTAACCTTTAATTATAGGATATCCCTTATTTGGATAAGCTTTTATTATTATACTTATAGCCTTATCCTCTTTTATATATATATTATTACCCTGGGCCTTATTTCCCTATTATCCCAAAAATCAACTAGGATATAAGAGTCGTACCTAGGGTGTATATTAATCTACATTCTATTAGTATAACCTACCCAGGGCTCCTAGATAAGGACTATATCGACCTGATCAGCCCAGTAAAGCTGTAGGAAAGTTGTATATACTAGAGGCTTTTCCCCCACATTATATTGGGCCACACGTAGCACCCATGGGGGGGTCTATTTAGGCCTACGCCTCCGAATTGAGGTCCAGGTGGGTGTAGGCATTAGTGATATTATAATCAGGCTTTTGAGCCACCCTCTGGCTCCTATTTCGGAGAAGGTGGATAGGGTGGTTGGTCTAAGGGAGGGCCTCGGGGTTTTCAACTTCGTCTTTGTCCATACTATTAGCTGTATCCCCATCGCCTAAGCAGACGATTGATCCTTAAGAGGGGGTCCTAGTGTATGGACGCTTAAAGCCAGGCTGTTAGTCCTGATTAGGAGGGGAGTCCTGGGGTTGCTGAGAGCTGCTCTGAGTGGTGGCTTGGTTAGTGTTATAGAGGGCCTCGGAGGCCTTTTGTCCAGCTTTTCGGATCTGGGCTCGTTCCTTTTGGCTTAGAAGGGTAGGGTGGCCGTTGACCATCATAGGCCTTACTAGGCAATTTATATGGCCGGCCTAGAAGGGCCCGGAGTAGTTAGTGTATTGTGGTTTAGTTATATAAGGACTAGTTTCGTGGGCGGCTAAGGGCTTATTATAGTTATTATAAAGTGGTTACTAGTTATAGTACTGGTTTATATAATATCCTGTGGTGAAGCCTGCGTAACGAACGGAGTCATTTTGGTAGAAAGTGGCCTGTCTTCTAGAAGTCTAACTACCGGGCGAAGCCCGCTTCTAAATAGGCTACAGAAAGGGTGAAGTTACGTAATACGGGTCACGTGCAGTATCACATGACTGGCTCTGCACACCGAACGGGCTGGTTCAGCCAGGAGGCTATCACGACATATCCCTAATAACTAGGGTTATACCTAAATAGGGTCCTCCTTTTTTAAATAAGTTAAGCCTTATTACTCTAATTAGATAATCTAAAAAGTGGTCCCTTAGCTATAAAGGAGACCACCTAAGTGACTTTGTTCATAGTAGGGTTTAGGCTAAGGCGGGATTACCGGGCTAGGACAGGCTTATGACCAGTCTAAGTGATAACCTCGTCTTCGATTAGAGTTAATATATTAATACTATCCCCATCTATTCTTTGGAGCTTAGATGAGCAGTGTAGGACAGTGTATATAACCCATTTCGTAGGGGTTTCTACTTTAAAAAACTCCTAAATAATTTATTAACTTTTATTTATTTCTAAGAAAACTTTACTAAACTTATTTATTTAGGAGCTTTAAAGAGTATTTAGTTAAGATATAGTAAATGTGTAGGATATCTCTTAGCTATAAGCTGAGGGCCTAGCAACTTGTACAGCGCAAAGCGAAAGGGGCGTTCTTCCGAGCAGCCTCTAGGTCTTCTTCTGGGATACGAATGAAGACCCGGAGGTCTTCTAGTTATACCTAGGCTTATAGGCGGGTAAGAGCCCGGTTCCGGGCCAGGGTGGGGGCCGGGGTTGAGATTAGGGTTAGGGCCAGGGCTAATATTATAATAGTCACCTAATTCCGAGTTAAAATTAGAGTAGTTTCGTTATTCATCAACTTCTTTAAAGCTTAGATTATATAGGTTGTCGCCTCCTTTGCGATCTGCTTTTTTGGCCCCTTAAAACTAGAAACCACATTATTAATAGACTGGGCGATAATTAAAAAGACATCTTTTCGGTCCTCATAGCGTCTGGCTTGCTCATCGAAGGCGGCTAGGATAGATCCAGTAGCCATCCCACTTGCGTTCAAGGGCCCCTTTACCGTAGAGGGGGCTATATCAGGAGTGTTAGGCTGGCTTCCCCCAAGGTTAGGCCGGAATGGCTGGGCCTCAGTGTCGCGGCGGCGCTTAGCCCTTGAGGTAGGGGTTGGCTCCGGAGGTGACCCAGAGCCCCGATCAGGGCCGGCCGGGGGGGCCGGCTGTATTCCAGTGCCCGCCGGAGGTTATGAGGTTATCGTAGGAGGGCTCCGGGAAGGAGAAGTGAAGACTTTTCAGCTGTTAAGGATCTTGGTGGTATATTACCTATTTCATCAATAGCGGGTGCTAAGAAAAATTAGGTGAGGGAAGTTGACCTGCGATTCAAAGGAATCCCAGTTAATATCAGGATGTCCATTGTGGTTCTGGTATATTTTTATCTTCTTGTGTTTCTTTGGAAAATAACGGTCAACGTCGCTGCTCTTGTGTAGTTTGACTGGGCGTTTTCCTATGGTTCAGTCAATCTCGATTTTATCCTCATTTTATTGTCGATTCATTGGCTCCTATGCCAGAGGCCCGGTTTGAGCAGTCATAGAGCATGTCAAGGAATAAGAAATGTTGCTTTTAAATACGTCAACAACCTGAAATGTTCTTATTAGGGATAATAGACTATATTTCAACTCATTCTTAGACACAACAGTCACCTAAGTCTATGCACAGCTTGATGAGCTAAAACCTATATCTGGTTCCTCAATTCCAAACTAGTATGCTGTCTCGTTATTTGAAAAAAGATACAAATGACAATTCCGGGCTGGCTGCCCAACCGCCCAAGTCGAATACTTGAGTCCTTTAGAACCACTTGTAGACCTCAACTTCGATTGGATCTAGAGTGCATTGAGACACAAGCATTTCCGAACGATTTATATTGAGCGATACGGCTCGAGATAGGAGTTGTGTTTGCAAACGGCGAGACAGACTGAAGGACTAGATGGTCTTTGAAAGTGTGAATATCATTCATTGAGCTAGAGCTTGATTATAAATTCTAAATCAAGAATTACTAGACTTCTTGTTTCTAGGCCGGCATTGCGTAAGCGACCAATGCGCTGTCTAGAATGGCTGGCATCTTGCACGGATTATCGATACAATCTCACATTGAAGTTGGGTGAACGCTGGTAGGACACCATAGTTCCCAGACACACAATAAACGCTCTCAAGGTAAACCTTTGCAAAAAAAAATTCAGGCTAGCCATCTTATCAAACTCAGAGAGGCCCATGTATCTTCTACCGACTCCACTGGTCGCGTCTTTAAGAGATGAGAACAACGGCCCAGGAGAGAAACGCCCCCAACCTTGGTTGCCCGCCCCGTTGTACAAGACGACAGCGAAAATTCCACTACATCTGGAAATAGGATCAAAAATGGCAATGAAACTAAAAAAACACAGTCGGGCTTGAGAGCCTCCCTCCATGAATAAAAACACGCTGTGGCAAATGGCTGCTGTTGTCTTTGTTATACCCTCTGGGCTCTGGCCCTGATAAAGCCTCCCAAAAGAACCGTAAGATATGTTTTGCCCCGTTCCTATTCTGTCCCTCCAATAGCCTACATGCTCTTGTGAACCTGGGGAAATGATGGATTTCACGACGAGGAACCTGGCCAGAACACTAATGAATGCCCAATCCAGGCTGCTGGGTGTTCCATGGTCCCAATCAGGTATCCGAATGGTTCTTCGTGATATAAATGCTGGCGGTGAAACATCGTCGATACCCGCCCGCCATCTGAGCTTTGTGGAAACGAAGCATCCCACATTGCTGGACCTCAGAGGTCAAAGGTGACCCGCTTCACATCTGTCAAAATGTCTCAGCATACAAGGAAGTCTTGACGCCGCTAACAGGAGACCTGACTTGAAGCCCTCTTCCTCTTTGATGCGTAAAATGCGTACGTGGAATCATCCTCGCCATCGAAATCCACCTCCTTGGACCTTCCTGACGTCAGAATCTGCTCCCCGGAACATGTCAGCAATCATGTACTGTCAATGTCCGGAAAGAAACAGCACGGCGTGTCGATGAAACGCGTTTGATCCAAGAAAACCTACAAAGTTGAAGGTAGATGCGCCGGCAACCAACACCATTAGTACGATGAGCACCAGTAGCATCCCACCGAGCCCATCCATGTTGGCAAACATCCTCAACATTTTGGCACGAGTTTTGTGTAGAGCCAATAAAACAGCCAAAGTCAACCTGACGATGTTTTCGTAGGGGAATGGACCGATCGTGGATGGGAATGTGGTAATTGTCTCACACTCTCCCTGTGACGTTCCCGACTCCAAAGTTGAAGAATTTTCCTCGCGCGACAATCGACGGAAGAGAATGTTAAATAGACTTTTGGTGGACGGAGAATCGAAAAAAGGGGGGGGGGAGAAGGGGCGGGCAGAAGAGCAGACGAGACTTTTCGGAAAGCAGGTCAAAATGAAGACATGGAATGGAAGGCCAACATGAATCGCGGGGTCAGGCAGCCAAGAATAACTCTGACCTAAGCAAAAGGAAGGACGTGATTGATTCCATTTGCCTTCTCATGTTGCGGACTGCCTCAGCTGCCCAGCCCGACACGTGGGCTTTTTTGGAGGCTGCCACACCAGAACCTCCAACCTGGGATCGTCTTCATGTCCGTGCCGGGGTGGCCTCACCGTTGGCGGGAAAGCGTGGGCTGGAGGCCGAGTCCGTCCCGTTTTGAGACGGATGGGCACCAAGGCTGGGAACATGGAGGTGTGGGGGCAGACTCGGGCACTCGGGACAGGACGGAAGTTTGCTGGGCGTAAGCGGGTGGAGGTCCGAAGTGAACGGGGTGTCGGGCTTTCAGCAATCAGCGATCAGCGATCAGCGATCAGCAACGTAGGTACTTTAGTGCGTAAGCACAGGACAGTACCTAGTATGAGCAACCAGCAAGTCATCGGCTGTCAGTGTGCGAGCGAGCGTACCATCGCAGCAAACGCTGTTGCCCCCAATGTCTCTGCCGCAAGCTGCAGGCCAGACAGACAGCCAGCCAGCCCATAATCCTACGGTGGCGTTCTGCAGGCCGGCGAGCTCCTCGTCTCGAAGAATGCGGGGAAAGGAACACGCAAGGAACCGAGGCGAGCGGTGGCGTCCAATTGCTGGCGGCAATGGGATGGCGTTGGCTGCAGATGAGCGGAAACAGTGGTGACGCAAATCAAGCAAACATGGACGCAAACTACCTACCGACGCTGCTTAGTATACTACCTAGGTAGATAGGCATACGCAGTACACCTGCATGGCCGAGTCGAGCGACAGAGAGCGTTGATAAGACGTGGGGGCCGGTGGTTGGCGAGCCGCGGACCAGGCACAGTTCGTCTCGACAATCAATTGTTTTTTGGTACAGACCGAATTGTATGTTCATCATTAGTAGGTAGTGTATCATCATCATCATCAAAGTGTCCGTCGATGCGTCCATGCCAATCCAATCCAATCCAGCCCAATCCCCGTCCCAGTCCCAGTCCTAGCGCCAAGTCAACACATGGCACGGCTCCTCCTCAACACCCGCCGCCGTCGTCAGTCTTACACTACATTCCATCGGCTGCGCGCCCCAAATCTTTTTGATCTCCCCTCCCCCTAGCAATCGTCCCCTTTTTCCCATCCGAAAACCCGAGAAGTGAATCCCAAAACGCCAAGAGAACGAAACTCTTGCCCAAAGCGCCGCGCGGAAACTTTTGAAACTTTTACGCCAGTCAACGCCCGCTTTTTGCCCCTGTGAGAACGACAGTGAGAGGGAGTATGAGTGTGTGAGGGTGAGGGTGAGAGTGAGAAGTGAGAGGCAGCGAGAAATGATGACCGCTGCAACATCCGATCGCTTTCTCTTTCTCAGTCTCCCCCCCCCCCGTCTCGCTGGCTCTCCTCCCCAACCGAAACAAGAAAAATCGAAGAATAAAACAACACTGGATGCGACCGTGAGAGGAGGCCGCACGCAGGCCAACATGGTCTAGTCCCCTTCAGGTTCAGCTCGTCTCGTCCGCGCGCAACGCCTTGACCTCCAGAGCCTCGTCCCGGATGAGCGCCCAGGTGTCGCGGACGTAGTCGCGCATCTCAATAAGGAGCATCACCGCATACGCCGCCGTCATCAAAGCGAGACAGTAAAACGCCTAGGCCACAATCAGTCTCAACACTTTTCTCTCTCGCGGGGGGGGGGGGGGGGGGGGGGAATGAGATGCATTTTGTGCCAAGAAAGCACAAAGCAAATCATGGCAATGGCGGCATTGAGACTTACCGACAAGACGCCCCAGTCCCCCCATCGCACCAAGGCCATCTCTCCCAGCCCGTAGAGCCCGTCGACGCCGGATGCATTTCTCATCAGGAGAAAGCCATCGTCTAACCGCGGGCCGTAAACTGCTCGCAGCTCCTCGATGTTCCGCATTGCTTCGGGTACGCTCTGGAAGCCAAAGTAGAGAAGCCCCAAGGCGAGTGGCAGCGGCAGCGCGTGGTACGCCCAGGCGAGGCCGGCGAAGATGCCTCTCACAACCATCCTGACAAGTTCTCTCATTGGCCACGTAAGGTCCAACATGCCGCGCAGGAAGAAGTCGAAGATGACGGCCAGCAACGCTGTTAACGGGTGGAGAGGCTGTGGCTGTGGCTGCAGCTGCAGTGATGCTCGTCGCCGCTGCCGGGCCATGGACGTCGTCGAGGCGGTCGACGACGGCTTGGCTTGCTTAGCCTGGACCCGCGCCGCCGACAGGTGTGGGGAGGCCAGCGCCGAGAGCCTCGGGGCCGGGTTATAGAGGCGATGGTGATGGTGTTGCTGCTGGTAGTAGAAGTTCTGGGGCCCCGAGAGGCCGGCATTCAGGAGACCCTTTTGCGTAAACGCCTCGGTTGACATGGTGATGGCCGGCCCGGTGCAAGGGGATGGGGGTTGGGACGACGGCGAGGAAGAAGGGCGAGGACCTGAGGTTCCTCTTGGACGAACCGAAAACGAGGCGATGAGAGCGAAGGGGCCCAAGATATAAGTCGGTGAGCCAGTCCCGTAGTGAGCAGACTGTGGTGTGCTCGAGCTTTATGACAAGCAGGGAAAAAGCGCCTTAGCGGAATAGCGTTTGTTGCTTAGCGTTGGTGGCTAGCGACGCACCGTCCGCGACCGTTTTTATGCAGTTGCTCGAATCCGGTGCGGGGGTTTGTGGTGTGAGCGTGAGGTGAGTACGAGGTGGGCGAATGTAAAGTGTCTATGCCAGCATGGCAGTCAGTCCATGCTTGAGCAGCGTGGGAGAGACGGTCAGTCGCTTTCGGTCACCGACCGAAACCATCACCAACAAAATGCAGAGCGCAACACGCAGACGAGAGCGAGAGGGACGCCCGCTTCCGACAGTTGGGGTCAGAGAAGGGCGGCAAATCAAACAAACACCTCGGAGCGCCGCCCTGGCATGCAGAAATATCCCGCCGACATTGCTCGCCAATCCTCCGCCCTTGATAGTCGACTTCCGAGGGCATGGGCATCCGATGGGCTGGCTCCCTCGACTCGCCGACGCCTGTCCGTGTCTCTCTCACTCGTTTGCGGTCGAGTGAAGCGTCCATGTTGTGTGTACGGATCGGTAGTGGGTTGCATCAGATACCTCCTTATCTAGGTAGTCTAGTTAAGTAAAACTAAGGCTCCGGCCAAGACACTCCTCCGGCTGGAATGTTGTCTCTCAACGCAACGCCAAAAAGAGAAAAATGTGCCCCGTACCTGTCTGTACCTGTGTCTGTGTCTGTTTGCCTGTCCTGGCTGTCCACTACCCTGCGGACTGCACATCCACACACCCACACACAATAAGACAGACCGCCTGTATGCAAGATAGATATATACGCAGAGCCACTCCCGTCCCCTCCTATCCTGTCCTATCCTATCCTATGCATCTTGTGCAATGCAGCGGCAAATGGGAAAACCAAAATGTACAATCGCATCGTAATGAAACTTGAGACCGCCCTCGCTCTACTACTCCAATCCCCTCATGTTCCAATTATAAATCCGCCCTCAGAGTGTGCAGCAACTGCCCGAGAACGAAGGACCGCGGCGGGCGCCCTGAGCTAGAATAGGTCCCTTCCGGCTGGTTGCCGGGCTCCTCCGGTTGGTCACTGGCATGCCACCTTGATGCTAGCTTTTCGCATCCGACCACTCCGTCTCAACCCGGTAGTGTCTTCAGCTTCCCCGGAATCTTCTGCGGCTCTCTGGCGCTTGTTTCCAACCCTGTACTTGGGCGTCGCTCCTGACCCCGCATCTTCCTCGCCAGTCTCCGATGGCGCCCCCGTCGTCGGTCTCTTTCGGCCGCGGATGCGCGCCTCGTCGTCTCGTCCCAAGAACCGATGAATCGTGCGATGGTCCAGGATGCGCTCCTCCTTGTCGCGAGGCCCGGCCTTTTCGGTCTTCGGCCAGATGTACCCGTACAGCTTTGAATGCCGCTCGCAGCGCGGACACGAGCTCTTGGTGTAGTACGCATTCTGCTGCACGAAGGCCGTCTCGCAGTTGGTGCAGCGAACCCATGCCGTCTGCGGCTCAGAGAGTAGCAGCGGTGTTAGAGTGTAATCCCCGGGTGTTCGGGTCTTTGCGGGTGGTGTGGTCTCTTTGATGAAGGTGCGCCGTTGATACTTGCGCTTCTTCAGGGGAGGAGGTTGGTCAGCAGCCTCCATCGTCTCATCAACCGCACAGACGTCCACATTGTCCATGATCGGCGTAGGATTCTCTGTCGACGCCGGTGCCTCAACCTTCAAAGCCTGCGCCGTGTCGGGGCTGTGGGAGCTCAGAGCTTCCTGCTCAATTGACGTCACGACCTCAACATTTGGCGTCTGCTGCACAACACGCTCAAGGCGAGAGCTCGCAAGCGCCTCTTTTGTTGGCGCCATTCTGTCAGCCTGCATTATCTTCAAACTGCCTTTGCAAGAGACAAACGATGCACCTGCGTCTGACATCGCCACCGCTCTTGGACTAATGTTCTCACAGACAGCCGCTGCGATGCTCATGATGGGCCTCGGCGTCGATGAGGCAGTGTCGGTCGTTGAGAAAGCCATTGCTCTCACGATTGGGGCTTCCACTACCATAGATGATGATGGCGGTGGTGGCGGATCGCAGAGAGATGAGATGGGTATCGACCTCGTGGTCGCGACGAACGCCTCTCGAGTCGACTCGGACGTTTCGGCAGAGCCTGCAATCGCCGTGCCTTTCTTGGCCAACCGTCGCGAAGAGAACGGCGCTGCCTTGGCTAAGACTTGCTCCGTGGGCTCCTCGCATTCCTCCTCCTTGACCAGCTCCGTCTTGCGGCGAGTTTCGCTCGGCTCCGGAGTATCCTTCTCCGGCTCCGTGATGTCCGTTACCGAGCCATCTTCGTTACCACCGCTCGTCAAAGACATGCTGCGCACCGACTCGGAGGCCGAACTGTCCCTCAAACTGTCGGCAACCTCTGTGGGTTCCGGAGCTGCCTGCGTGGCCGACATTTTTCGTCTTTTGGACGGAGTTATGGGCGGTGTGACGAGGGAGTCGTACGATCGTTTTTTGCTCGGAGACAACGCATCAGACATGGGCGACCCGACTGCCAGTGATTCGCGGCCAGACTTTCCCCCCCTAATCCGGGACTTTGACACACGTGGCCGGATGTCTGGCGTGACGGACGGCGTCCGCGAAGAGGGACCGGCGCTCTCGTCTCTCCTTCTCCGACGCAGAGAATAACCGTCCATGACTGAATCCTCAATACTTTTTTTGACCACCACCTGCCCGTCGGTGGGCGCCCAGCCGTTGACGCATCTGTCCTCGCATGTCCTGCAAAGACACTCGCAGTTGTCCTCGCCAAAGTAGTTCTCGGCATAGGTGACGGTGATCTCCTCCCCGACCTCAATGTTCCTCGTCGCAATGATTTCAATGCCAGCGGTACCGGTAGTCATCAGCTTCGCATTGGCTCGACAGTCGTGGTTTGCAAATCGGGCAGGGCCCATGAACAGGCTGGTGCACTTGCTCCTCGAGGAAATGATGATGCTAAAGTCTTTCTTTCGGGCCGTCATTTCCCGTTCTTCCTCTGGAGAAATGTTGACCTGGGTTCCAGCAAGGTACTTGATGTTCTCGTTCCTCCTGAGGAAGCGGCGGGCGGTGATGGCAGCCTCGTGCGACACGATAGAGTAGCGATTGGTCGAATTGACCTCGAAGGGGCAGTCAGGGAGGTAGACCTGGGTGTAACGGCGCATGTGGCGCTTGAAGTCATCTTTGGCCTTGTCCGTCTTGAGAGCATTGAAGAACTTGCGGAATCCGTCCGTCGCTAGCAGCCTGCGCTCGGCGGCCTCGAGGTCTTTGTTGACGGCGATCTCGGACTGTATGATCTGGGTGATTTCCTCCTCGCGCACGCCTCGTGAGGGATGGTAGGAATTTCGGTTCTTGGGAATGGTGGTCCAGTAGAACGCCTATGCAATGTGTCAGCTTCAACGTGGGGTTGCGAGGGCGGAGGGCCTGGATGCGCTGCCGGGCCGGACCGATGAAGATCGTATCGTACATGGTCAACAAGAGCGTCAGTTAAGAAGTCGTCGTAAGATGCTAATTGCGCCAAGGTGAGCGTCTGCTTCTTCGATGCAGTAGCGGAGGGCGGCATCTTGGGATAGCCGCCGTCGTCGTCGTCTTTGTCGCAATCTCGGTTCCGGCGCAAGGTGAAGGAAGGGACTTGCGGCAGAATCGGAAAAGGCTAAACGAGTGTGTCGGGACCAGCGTCGTCGCAGGGCAGCGGCAGCACGGCGCACAGAGCAAGGAGTGGACGAAGGGACCAAGGTCGAGCGAGGTTGGGCTCCCCTCGATGGCCCACGCAAAGCAGAGCAAATAAAGCAAGGCGGAGCTGAGCAAAGCGCACTCGGGGCGGGTATCGATTGGGACGCCAGACGTTCAGTGACAGCCAGGCTGGGATGAATTGTGTCGCAAGTTGACGCTAAGATCAGAAACAACTGGGTGAGACTGGGAAGAAGGGTGTTTTCTCCAGAAAAGGCGCAAATTGGGCGGACGAAGGGTCACCTCAGGCCGGGTGTCGTCATATCTTGGGTTCAAAGGGGGCATAAACAAATGCCAAAATGGACCAACGAAGGACCCAGTCGAGATGCCAATAGGTACGGGAGGTGCTCCGTATATGGTTGGGGCCGGGACGTGGTGTGGGCGGTGGAGATTAATGCGATTGCTTGCTGGCAGGGTGTGGATAAAGTGAGATGAGAGTGAGAGAGGAAAGAGAAGATAAGGGGAGGGGGAGGAGGAGGAAAACGTAGACGAAGACGAAGATGACAACAAAACAAGAAGAGCGCCGGGGTGCTGGTTACAGGATCGGTAGGTGTCCAAGAGAGAGAAGGGGGAAAGAATGAAGATGGGGGCGCAATAGCTTCACCCAAGACGAGGAGGACTGCAGCGTAGCGCAGGGAGGTACCCCAGAGGACAACAAAGGCAGGTAGGTAGGTAAGGTAGGAGGAGAGCCCAAGCCTCAGTGAGGACGGTGTGTGCTGGCTGGCGTCTGGAAATGAGAAGCGGCAAGTGAGGTGAGGCTGGTGAGAAGGAGCGATGGAAGTCGCCGTCCAGTCCGTCCCGGGTTGATTCGGTCTGCTGCTGTGGCCACCTCGTGCAGCTCCTCCAACACAACAATCAGAACAGGTTCCAGGGGATGGCAGGAGGAGCGAGAGAAACATTGGAGTGCGCCTTACCAGGGCTCTGCCCAATCAAAGCCTGCAAAACTCAGTGGCTAGGCAATTATCGTAAAGTGGCCCCCAGCTGAGACGTCAAAATAGTTGCACAGACCAGCGGGAGAGCGTTACGTCAGCCGGTCACCTGCACATCGCCCAATCGAGGCCACCACTCACGTCCCATCCCGTTGGCCGGACCCATTTCTACAAATGCACCTTTCCCAAAGTAGGTTAGCGAGCACCTAAGATAAGCAGGCCCGGGGACAGGACCTATCGGGACTATGGAAGGCACGGAAGTCCGGCTGCACGTAGATCCGTGAATCGAATATTCAAGTTTGCAGCTCCACCTTGTCAAGATAGCCTCAGCGACACTGACCAGTTAGGGGAGATCTGGCAATCAGCCGCTGCACCACAAGGTCTCGCCGTCAAGATGATTCAATTAAAGGTACGATGCACCAGACATAGACCGCACGACGAGGATCAGGCTAATATGCGAACAGACGATGCTGCAATGCATCGACAACTCGGGCGCCGCCCTCGTCGAGTGCGCCATGGTCGTCGGTCAGAAGAGACACGCCCGCATTGGTACGACAGCGCCCCTTTCCTCCCCTCCCGAAAGTCGAGCCCCAGTTTTGACACACGAACAGGTGACAGAATAGTTGTTGTCGTCCAGAAGCACCGCGGTGCCGGTGATGGTGGCATGGCTGGTACCTCGGCTGCCCACAAAGTCAAGCGCGGGGACATGCGCCACGCCGTCGTGGTTCGCACCAAGCAGAAGTCTCTCCGTCCCGATGGCAGCGTAGTCCGCTTCGATGACAACGCCTGCGTCCTGATCAACAAGGCAGGCGACCCCGTCGGCTCTCGCATCAACGGCGTCGTCGGTGCCGAGCTGAGGAAGAAGAAGTGGAGTAAGATTCTCTCCATGGCTCCCATGCACGCATAAAGCAGCTGCCATCGGATTTGGGGGAGGGGCCGTGTAGGGTCTTTGTACATGTGCAGGAAAAGTCGAGGACGTGGGAGTGTACTATATGAATGCATGAGCCGGCGTTTCCAGGTTTGGCAGTTGATACCAATCTCCATCGTAAAACACAAGACCATATGCAAGCCAAGTCACAGCGGTTGGAAGGCGGCAAGATACGTGACGAAAAAGGGACAACTGTCCGCTTGAGATTGCTACTACCAAAACAAGCAACCATGGCATAGCTCCTCGCCAAGCCTTTTCCCTGTTTAAATGCTCGAACGCCGCCTTGACTCCGTAAAATGCATGAACCCCTCCTCCTCCTCCCATATTCAAATCCTCGGGTATCATCAAGGCCGCATCCATTACTGGAAGATGTGACCGCAATCGCAGCAGACATAGAACAGTTTCTACAGGCGCTTGAGTTAGCCATGTGCCCCTCCACAACGTGCCAATAACCTGGGGCCCGACTAACCATACCCGTCTCAGCACTTCGCTGCTGGGACTGGAAGAAGACGGCTTCGGAGCCCTTGCAGACGGGACATTCCTTGTTTGATCGTGGGAGCTAGATCCGAAAGACGAGTGTCAGCCAGCTGGTCACAAAGGAGGTCTCGAATCCAAGAAGGAAGCAAAAATCCATTGCAACAGCCAACCCAACACCGCAGGGCGATAGGGCATCCGGAAGCAAGTCGGGAGGATCCGTGTGCAGAGAGCTTTTCACTGATTGACGGCAAGCTGAAACGCTGGCCATGAGATGTGTTGCTTTGTGTTGGCGGAATCCTTGTTCAGGACAATGCTCGCAAATCCGTCGTTGATCTCGTCGTCGGAGGCAGGGTTCTTCTCTTCGTCGTATTCGTCGGAAGCTTCCTCGCCAGCCATCTCCATCAACTCTTCCCAAGTGATCTGAGCCCTTTTGGTCTGGGGAGCAGCAGCCTGGGCGATGACGGCAGACACGATAAAGTCGTCCGACGAGTTGCCGCAGCCGCTGCACAGAATGGCGAGGCCGCAACAGATGCATACAACGGGGGCAAGAACGGCCGACTGGGAGTCACCTACTGTAGGATCTGAGCCCACGTCCTGGGTCACTCCGGCGGTCTCGCCGGCGGCGTTGTTCATAACGTTGCGGAAGACGCAAGTAGACTGGGCTTCCTCGGTGAACTGGCAGGTGCGGCATGTGAACTGAAGCTTGTGAGTCTCCTCGTCCTCCTTGGGGTACAGCATGTTGGAGCACTCGGAGCAGAAGCGGAAGGTGATTTGCTCGAGCTTCTTGTTGCCGGTCTCCTCCTGAGAGGTAGTGGACATGGGAGAAGCCATCGTGTTGTCGGCTAATATTAGATGTGTTTGCGCGGAAGAGGGGTTTGTTGAGCTATGAGTTTGTAGCGGAAACCGTGGATAGCGTCGCGTGTCGGTGGTCGAGGCAGTAGAGGCGATGTGGAAATCGGTATGTTGTCGATGCGATGTAGAAACGAGGCAGGCGAAAAGCGCGGCGCAAAAGAAAAGCGGTGCACGGGCAGCCTGATAAGGTAAGTCTGCGTCCGTGGTGTTCTGTCGGAGTTAGGCTCAGGTGGGGCAAGGCAAGCGGGTCACCAGGGTCAGGCTTGACTTTTCTGGCTGAGTCACCGCCTCACCAAGCCGTCCGTCAGTCGCTCGACAGTTCATGCACCTGATCGAGTCACGTTTCCCACGTTGAATTTTGAAGCCATTTTCATCCCGACTCACATGGTGTAAAATTATGACCGATGCAAAAACAAACTTTCCAATGGACAGCCGTCGACGATGTATGGGCAGCAAATGGCTCTGGTCATGCCTTGTTCCAGTGCCTGTGCAACCCGTGGAGTGAGGCTGATCGCAGTTGCACGTTTAGGGCAGTCTACCTTACAATGTCAGAAGTTGGAAGGAGGCTGCAGCCTGAGTTCGATCCTACGGAAGGGATATGCAGTACAAGTAGACGGCTGTTGCCTGTTTCTGCACTCTCGAATGAATAAAAATCCCATGCCTGACGACTTGCACTTTGACGGTTACGGATACACTGAAAACCCAAAGCTGGTCAGACGCATCACCGACTCATCGAGGAGGCCATGAGTTGACTGACAACTGAGAAGCTCAAATGGAAACTTGAACAGCAATAAAACAGCACCGTACCTTACCATGTCGTCTACCTGCGGAACGTATCTTTGGGGGAGTGTCAAAGCTACAACGGCGCACGGGGTCTGGGTCTTCTCTCCACGTGATTCCGTAGAAATAAAGCGGGTATTTCACCAATGGGGACACAAGTTTCAGCCAGTGGGCAACCCCTCTTCCAGCGCCTTCTTCCCCCGCCTTTCAGTGCCAGGGCACCAGAGGAGGTGCGCCGCTGAGCGTTATCATCCCCTGTCCAAGGTCACACCAGGTAACCCCATGGGCCCCTCTCTCCCCACACGGCCGCGGTGGTTGGCTGGCCTGAAGCTCTTGCTGGTGCTTGTCCTTTTTTTTTTTTCTAACCCTTTTGCGCCGGCGCAACAGCAACAACCGTAACCCCGGCAGCGGCACGTCATCCTTCAGCTCCCAGAGGCGCATCACACCCACCGGACGTTCCTGCTTGCTGGTGGAGGTACACCTCACAACACCAAACCAGCTGCACCCCCTCGTGTTCCTCAACTCAACCTTTCTTCTCCTTATTTCCTCATTCCCCAGAGCGCCGTCCACTCTTCGGTCTTGACCACATTTCTTCTTGCGAACCCCTGGTCACCGTCCGCCCCGAATAACACGAAACCGCATCGCATTGCAGCGTCTCCGCGTAAACATCGTCACATCGCAACTATGGTAAGCAACGAACGCATCCCCGCAGCGAACCTCGCTCCTCGGCTCTCCTCTCTGCCTCCGGCTCTTCTTCGTTCTATGGCCCAGCCGCCCTCTCCCTCCCTCCATTGAGCCTCAAGCCCACTCTCAGCTCGCATGCTGCTCCCACCGCGAGCCTCGTCCACTGGCCCCCAAGACAATGCCATTCCAGCGAGCTAACATAACAATTCCCTCTTCCGCAGGCTGACACCGGTCTCCCTCCTGGCTGGGAAGTGCGACACTCCAACTCCAAGAACCTCCCCTACTACTTCAATGCCGCCGAGAAGGTCTCGCGCTGGGAACCGCCCGCAGGAACCGACACCGAGAAGCTGAAGCACTACATGGCCACCCACCACAGCGCCGGCGTTGGCGCCAGACCTCAGGCCGTCCCCGTTCCCGAGGGCAAGATCCGCGCCGCTCACCTGCTCGTCAAGCACGCGGGCAGCCGTCGCCCTTCGAGCTGGAGAGAGGTACGTCTACGGTCCTGCCCTGCTGTGCACAGTTATCAATGTTGGACGCGAGCTAACAGCCATCTTCCCTAGGCCGAGATCACCCGCAGCAAGGAGGATGCTCTCGAAATCATCAAGGCTCACGAGGAGAAGATCAAATCCGGCCAAACATCACTCGGCCAGCTCGCCCTGACCGAATCTGACTGCAGCAGCGCCCGTAAGAGGGGTGACCTGGGCTACTTCGGCAAGGGGGACATGCAAAAGGAGTTCGAGGACGCCGCCTTCGGCCTCAATCCGGGTGAGATCAGCGGCGTGATCGAGACTGCGAGCGGCTTGCACTTGATTGAGAGGTGAGTTTGTGCTTCCCAGCACACGTGCCTGAGAGCGGGTTGCTGACGACGAGCTACAGACTGGAGTAGGCGATGGTTCGCAGTAGAGGATGGCATTAGCATTTCGAGTAGGCGTGCCCTCAGGGCCGTCAAAAAGTCCAACTGTGTCTATCGAGGCCACTTGATTGAGCTGAATCCTTGGCTTTTTTTGCATTTAACGTGCTGATGGGCACGTCTGTATATCAAAATACCACACGCATTTGGCGAGTGAACGAGCACGAATGCTTCTGTTACCTATCGGTGTGTGCCTCTGTCGTGCTACGCGCCTAGAAAGTTGTCTTCGATGCTTTCATCGCCGGCAGCCCCCTATTTGCCGTTCGCTAGGCTCGCCAGCGTGCCCGTAAACGGCGGCACAGCTGTAAATACGACAGTCATGACTCCAAACACAGTCATGGAGAGCGCTGCGTAAGGCGCCGCCCGGCTCTTCCTCTCATAGAGGTACGCGACGCCCATGGCTGCCCCATTGATACCAATCGCCGTCCCCGCCCCGATAGTTACCGCGTCGTCCTTTTCTCTGCCTTCCTCTGTCTCATCTTGCTTCTCCTCTATCCCGAGCTTACACAGCAAAAAAGGGTACATTAGCTGTCCCAGGATTCCGTTGCTAACCACAAGCGCCGCGTTGACGACCTGGTTTCCTTGTAGGGCCTCCATCGCGGGCTTGGCGAGTGCGAGCGTAGTGCTCCGCGCTGCAAACGCAAGCGCCTCGGGTCCAGCAAGACCTACTGCGCTGCCCAGGAGAACAGACAAGAAGACGTTGAGTGCCGCGATACCAACTGAGAGGACTACAACAGCCGCTCCCGCACGAGACCATATCTGGCGTCGGCACTCATACAGCTTGAAGCCCCAGACAACGATGCCGCATTCGAGAGTCGAGAGCGCCGCGTCGCCAGCACCAAACCATTCGCTCCGGCCCTGTATCAGGGACCAACCCATGACCCTCAATGCCCAGAGGTCAGCGAGAGAAGTGCCGCCGCTGAACATGGCGAGAGTGTTTTCGATCGGCGTATGAGTCGCGGCAGCTTTGGCGCGGGTGTATGCCGTCATGGCTAGGGTTGTGAGGAGGACCGGGTTGAGCATCGTCGCGGTCGCGGTCTTGGTGCCCTGAAACCTGGTGAGTAGATTGCTGCGTCTGAAAGCGCGCTGGACTATGGTGCTGGTGATCCAGGTGAGCCACATCATGCAGCCATCAAGAATCCGGTCATCGCCCGTGCAGCGAGAGACGGGTATGCCCACGACGACAAGGGAGAATAATGCCAGCACTGTAGGATAATATTCTTTAGCCAGACCGGACCATATCGATTTCTCCTCCGATTTGTGTGCGCATTCTGGGAGACTTCCTTGGCGTCTGTGCCCAACTTCCGGGGGCGGCGGGACAGAGGTGGAACACTCGCTGTCGGTGAAATAAGCCGAGGCAGTCCTCGACTCTGGGGCCAAACCGGCTTCCTTGTCGGTGTGGTATCCGGTAACCGTGGTCCCATTCAGCGTGGTTGTCTCTGATGGTCTGCGGCTGATGCGCTGAGTCGGTATCTCGAGACGCGGGGGGGAGGGCGGCCTGGCGCTGGATCGCCACGCCTGCTCGGCCTCGACGTTGGCGTTCTTCCGCGGGTTCCGGATCTTTTGGGCAGGTGCTCTCATCATCACAGCCGCAGTGCTCCAGGAAAGCAGAAGAGCCAGTATCCAGAAGATAAGATTCGTATTCACTAATAGGTCAGCGCGTGTTTGAGGGTTATGATGGTGTTGACGAGGCGTACAAAAGTTTCCGATTACTCTTCCGATGCCTCCACCACCAAGAAGATTCTCTCGGCTGATGGTGACTATGGGAACTGGGAAGCCGAGCCCGAGATTGTTGTTGATGAAGTCGATCTGACCACGTTAGTCTGCCACTCGGATCAACGGTAGAGATACAACAAACCTTAGACTTAATGTTGCGGTGGTAGAAGCCATCTGATCCAGAGCGGATTTGTTGAATGAGAGCCATTGTAGAGAACACCAAGACCATTCCTACGATGGATGACAGGAACTGTAGGCCGGCGTCTCGAAGGGCCAAAGAGAGACCCCATACCAGCAGCTCGCTGGCCAGGTATAGCACCGCAACCCAGACGATGTCGCCAACCCGCCTGAGAACAGGAAGCCAGCTACCCCTCCAGGCACTGCTAGTATCGTTTTTGTTGCCCCTTATGGACATTCGTGATGGAAAACGGGAAATCAGCTCGAGAACATGGTCTGTGTAGTGTCTAAGACAACGGAGTACTTGGGCAGGCATGCGCTTAGAGCGAGCAAATATGTTTGCAATCATTCTGAAAGGCAGTCTGACAGTGTATGACAGAACCGAGTGTTATACTTTGGCCCATCACCGAGGAGCAATCGCTAACCACACAAAGGCAACAAGAGAGAGAGAGAGAGAGAGAGAAACATGGAGGACAAGTTTCGCAGTGTCGCACACGTCGGGATATACTTATGGGAAGGAGGGAGAGGTGACAGGTTCATGGCAAGCAACCTCTGAAATGCTACGGCTAGCTTGGATGCCGTCGGCCACTGGTTCCAGGAACAGAATGGCATGAAAGGTACCTGAGATGGGATAGATGAGATTGCTGGAAGGATGTGTGCGGGAGAGACAACACAAACGGCGACGACTGGCAAGTTGAACCTCCCGTCAGAATATTGGCGAACTGGAAACGCGTATATATGAGAGCAAGCAGATGAGACCCACGATGAAGCCATTCAGCGGACCGGCACTGATGCCGGGCGGATCCAACCCCTACGGACTACGGGTCGATCGATGACACATGGAAGGAGAAAAGGGCGAAGAGTAAGATGTCACATGTGAGGAGAAGTCTGGTCTCATTTTCGTTTGACAGCCAAGCACTTGGATAAAAACGACGGCCAAAGAATTTCGTTGAGAAGCTGGACAGGGACGTCCAACAGCCCCCTTCTCGACCGTGTCAGATGTCATGCTACCCACGTAGGGCAGCCGACATGCTGCCCCAATCCCCCCAAGTTGGCGGCTCTAAACATGGCCTCGGCAGCCAGCAGCCAGCAGAAGTACTGCATGACATATTTCAGAAGTGACACGTTAGAGGTCATCCCCAGACGTGCCCTCTTAAGCTGCTGCCATCTGCATCCAGCCTGGCGTGCGGCGGGGGATTGGCAGTGGAGTGGGAGTGTGCAAACAACAACCAACACAGGCGTGGTTTCGCTGGCGGAAACTGGCCGGAGGAGGAGAAAAGGGACATTTGCAGACGTCTCCAACTGCATGATTCCGCAATGCAGGCGATGTGTTGATCCTTGGTGTTGGGGTTTGGGCAAAGCTTGACGGGTGGTTGCTGCCGTGTAAGTCCTTCAGGCACTTGGTACCAAGGGCACGCACTCAACGATTGGCTCGGTCTACCGTCGGGGCACCCTAGGGCCTGTGCAGACAGCAAGCCGTTCCAGCCGCGTCTATGGTTGGGCGGTCCCAGATGCTGGTGGAGTCCCTGTCCGTTTCCGGGCTAGCCACCAACGCGAGTGGGTCCCCCCGTTGTTGCCGACCGACGTTTCTGTTTGCACTTCACCTCAGTGCTTCTCTCTCTCGGCCACGGGCGGGAGCTGTATCGGGCCTCGTCCTAGCCTTCGTTCGATCCCACCGATATTACTCTGTCACCTCTGATTTTTATCTGGCTCTCACATCGAGTCCCACAGATCACCTCAGAGCCACCACTCGCAGGACGCAAAGCAACCCGTGCCGAGACGGGTACACTACGGCACGAAGCTGAAGCTGGGCTGGTCGCACGACGACAGCGGTGTGTGCCGCTCTGGACGCCGTGGTCTGCTACACCCAGCGGGAACCAAAACTTGGAAGCCCTTCGCCTCTTTTGGGCCGTGGACTAAAGCACAAACTCTACCGTTTTCCGTCATTGGATGACTACATCCCGTGTGCGCTCGTCACGGCCGTTTTTGAGGAAACGACCCGCCACCCCTATCCGAGTCAAGTCTGTATAGCCACAAGTCAGACACCAAGGCACGGCCCGTCCTTCGTTGCCCTCGGAATATTGCCCACGTGCGGCATCCCGGGTCCTGAGTTGCTCATTCCAAACACGACTTGCCTCTGTTTGACCAAACCTCTCAATCGCCGGCCTCCCGCCGCCCTGCAACCGTCAACATGGATGTCTCACACTTGGAGAACATCATACGAGGCTACGGTATTGCCATCGACAGACACACCCTGCAGGCAGCCCTAGACGATCCAGAGCATGGTACAGCATTCACCGAATGGGCACGCCTTCACCTCGGCCCCGACAACCTCCTCTCCAAGGACGAACTGATGCTGTAAGTATCCTTGCCAGCGGGTTGTACACACGGAGTCCATGTCTTACGCAAATGGCGTCCAGGTACTCTACCCTCGACAGACACGGCCAGATCGACAAGCTTGTTGCTGCACAGGACCTGGCTACCGTCCAGGCACTCGGCGAGCGTGAGATCCAGAGAGCCATTGACGAGCTCAACCGCTCAACCGCTGCCATTGTGAAGCAGACCGAGACCTTGAAGCAGCAGCAAGATGCCTTGGCAAAACTCGTCAAGAATAATGCCAAGGTCCAAGAGGCCCGGTCGGACCTAGTATTCCAGCGGACTCAGAAGCACGATGCTGAACGTAAAAAGATGATGACGTCGGTAGGGTAGTGCGACTCTTGGCTCTCAAAACATTCTACTAAGTCCACGCCCAGGTCGAAGAGTTGTCGCAAAGCCTGGAGTTCAGGGCTTCGGACCTGGAGCAGCAGTCCAAGGCATCTGGAAACGGCCTCCAGCAAACACTTGATACCCTCTTCCACTCCGACGACAAACTCCTCTTGAGCTTGAGGAAGCTGGGCTTGGAGCTTGAAACAGAAGACCCGGAGGATCGTGAAAACATTGAAAAGCTCCGGGAAATATGCATGAGGTATCTATTGCTTGCCTGGCCTCGGAGACGTTCCATTCACGCTATCACAGGCTGATAAAGTACACTGTCGAAACGGCGCGTACAAAGCTTGACCGCCTCTATCTCGAGGCACTCAGCTCCGTCCACCGTGGCGAGACAACCCCAAGCCCCTCGGACGACGTCAAGCCTCTACAGGAGGAGCTCGAGTCCCTCTACGCAGAGATTCTTCCCGTCGCCCAGATGTCAGTTGAGCAGCAGTACCTGGAACCTGCGCTCAAGTCGTTGTCCAGCAAGAATGGCCAATCCCTTGGCCGCTCAGCTGCAGCCATCGTCTACGTAAGTTCCCAGGAATGTTACATTCTCGTGAAAAAGCCTGTGTCTAACACTCTCAGATTGACGAATGCCTTGACTACCTTCTGGATCACATTGAGCGCCTATCCGCCTGCATTGAGACGTACCAATCTCACCAGACCGCAACAACAAGCCTCGTCGCCACCACCCGCTCGGAACTCTCCGTTTCCTTGTCAACCCCCAGGAAGAAGACCACCGCCCAGGACCTTGTCTCTCCGGTTCGTCGCCGGAATACAGGACCCGGCTCTCCGGCCCGCCACCGGTCTAACACCGCCAACTTGGGCGTCCTCCGCCGCCGTTCGTCCGTGACGATGACCGAGGAGTCTCCGCTTGAGGCCCTTCTCCGTTCCGTAGCAACCGCATTTCCTGAGGACGCCGACGGCACCCGTCAGACGGCATTGCTGTCCGGCATTTTGACTGAACGACAGGCCAAAGCCCGAGACGTAGCGTGTAATGCCCAGGAGTCCTTCGAGGGCAGCGCCGCCGCGCAGCTAGCAGATGCGAAGCTAGCCGTCCAACTCTTACGAGATAGTCTGCTGGCGGAAAGCCCCTTTGGCGACGTGCGGCTTGTGGATGAGGGCATCGAAGCCTCCATCGCCGTTCTGGGCCAGGAGGTTGAAAAGATCAAGGAGCGTGTAGAGCGAGTCGACGCGGGAAAGGCGAGGCAGAGGAGTGAGAGGAAGAGGGAGATTCTCGAGAGATGGGCTCGGTAGGCCATAGTTGATGGAGATTAAGCACGCTTCAATCAATATAGTCTATAAAGATTTAATGGATCTTTTCGCCGGCAATTTTGGCTCATGTTTCTCGACCGTTGGATTCTCAAGTAGAAATCCAATTTCGCTCTTGGCAGAGTTTCCCCCGAGCTAGCTCCTTGAACCCAGAGCACCGAACAGCACAGTTTCTCTGCCGTGGTCGAATGAGCAGCAAGGTGCAGCCAAGACGAGATGCCAAGGCAAGATGGATAGGATGTGTCTGGTAGTTTTAGCGTGCAGGCAAATTGCGGAGGTGGAGAACAGCGTTGGAGCGTGGGCAGTTGGAAGCGCTGTCTTGGCGCAGCAGGAACTTGGCGCGTGGCCAGCAGGGCGTGGTGTCGACGATCGGGATCGAGATTCGCATTCCTGTTTCCGAGTTTGGCCTGAAGCCAGGTGAACCTGAGCTTGATGAGGGCGTCGAGTTCCAAAGAACCAGCGTGGAACCGAAATAGCCGGAAACCAGAGCGCAAGCTTTACAACCGGTGCTAAAGATTGCCCCTTGTCACTTTAGTATCACAGGCATAATGAGAATGGAGTGGTCAAGTGGTATATTGGTATCGATTCCAAAGGCTGTGAGATCTAAGGTGGCAGATACTGAATCCAACCACGCATTAGATTGCCAGGTGCAGGTCCGGCGTACAAGAAAGCAAAATCATCCTCCACCTGGGTATATATCGATCTCTTATCGTCCCCTCATTAGAAGCGTACGAGCGAATCTGGGTATTTTCTCGCGCAGGCAGGGCGAACAGCAAGTTGCAGGCAATTATGGACCAATGAATGCTCAGGAGCTCTTCTTCTCACTGTCGGAGGCCTCACGTTCAGCCTCGCGCTCGCTACGGTGCGACTTCTCAAAGGTGTAGAGCGGCTCCAGTGTAGCACTGCGGTTGAATAAGACCCAGCGCTTGATGAAGTAGGGAATGGCCTTGGTGACCTGGTAAGACGCGAAGCGGCTGGTGGGCAGGGCGAAGACCCAGTCGAGCTCTTCGAGGGTGCGCTGTTTAGTCTCGGGAACCCAGAAGAGAATCATAACAAAGGCGACAACGTTGAAGCCGGCATACAAACCGAAGGCCCCGATGACGCCGAGACTATCCAGGATATAGGGGAAGGTCATGCCCAAGATGGCGGCCCAGAACAGGCAGGTGGCAACGGCGAAGCCCATACCCATCTCACGGTGAGACAGCGGGTAGACCTCGGCCGAGTAGGTGAAGGGAACAGGGCCCTCGCCGGGAGAGTAGAAGGCGCCGAAGAGATAGACAAAGAGGGCCACCATCGCGAGACGAGCGGTTTGGTCAGGGATGAGCGTGCAAAGACCGGCGGCGAGCAGCGTCCAGGTCATCTGGGGGAAAGTGAATAGCAGCAGAGACCGTCGACCGAAGGTATCAATGGTCCAGAAAGCCGGGAAGGCAAACAACCAGTTAATCATGCCAAACCCAAAAGAACCGAGCAGGGCCTGGAAGTCATTCATGTTGGATTGTTTGAAAATTGTGGTCGAGTAGAAGGCAATGATGTTGATACCTACACGCATCTTAATCAGTTAACTGCTTAACGGGCGTTTTGGCCAGGGCGCAACCTACCGCACATCTGCTGGGCAATCATAACTGTGAACGCGGCCAGGTTGGCGCGACGCACGCGAGGGATGGTGAAGAGCTGAGTGAAGCGTGTCACGTAGTTGTTCTTGTTCAGGACCTGGTCCTCCAGCTGCAGTTGCGCGTGAATCGAGTACATGTCGCGGGCGCACTGGATTGGGTGGTTTCGGAGCTGGATCATGGACTTCCACGCGGCAGCGTAGCGGTTCTTCTTCATAAGCCAACGGGGGGACTCGGGGCACATGTAGATCATGAGGAGCAGCGGGACGGCCGGGAGGAAAGGGGCACCTGAGCAACCAGACGTTAGCATAAGCTGCACCACCGCGAGACGCAAGGCCCCAAGTGTTTCCGCACTTACCAAGCATGAGACGCCAGTTGTACTTCGTGTAGTAGACGGCCAAGTTGAAAGCCGTGCCCAGCATGATGCCAAACGCAGTCCACATTTCTAGGCCACGTCAGTAAACTCGATCTACGCAGCATTTACACAGGGACACTCACGCCAAGACATCACGAGAGCACCACGAACTGAGGGGGGCTAAGAGACCTATCAGCGCGTGCTCGTCAAGTTCGGGTTTGTGATGATAACTTACGCTGTTTTCGGCGGCGTAGATGGGGACGGTGGAGGCCTTGGCACCCATGCCGATACCCATGAGCAGACGGTTGACGAGCTGCTGTTGCCAGTTGTGGCTCAGGGCGGAACCGATGAGAGGCCAGATGCAGAAGTGAGCGGAGAAGAAGATGACACCACGACGACCGAAGTAATGGTTGAGAGGATCGGACAGCCAGCAACCGAGCAGACTGCGGGGTTTGGTCAGTATCGGGTGGCAGGAGCTGGCCTGGGTACGAGACTCACGCGCTTCCGATGTAAGGCCCGGCGTTCACAAGACCCACGAGCAGAGTATCGTCCTCGATACCGTACTCCTTGGGGAAGAAGATGTTGGCGCCGTTACTGCCAGTCTGGTCCCATCCCTGGACGGCGGCGCCGATTGAGCAAGTTGCGATGGTCAAGAAAAGCTTCTTGGGCATGCGCCACTTGTGGTCAACCTCATCGCGGAGTGCCTTGATCTCGGCGTCGTCGAGGGCTTCGGGGCCTTCGATAGTCTCGTAGTTGGTCGGATCCTGCGCAACCAAGGCACCCTTGCGGAAGAGGGCAACCTCGTCCTGGAGGCCCTTTTCCTGGCAGAAAGCCTCCACGTCGCGCATAAGCTGGTCGTAGCTGATTCCCTCGAGAGGGTTCTTGATCCTGGGCGATGTGAGCCCGTGCCGAGCTCAACCGGGTCCATGATGACTTACTTGGCCTCAATGTTGCGGCTCAGTTCAACAGGATCATTGTGAACACCGCGCTCCTCCTTATGGCTAGTGATATCAGCCGTCTTGTCCCTGTGGGAAGAGACGGGTCAGATACGCGTTGGTCAGGCAATTGGGGTGTGCGAAGACATACTCGTGGGATTGTATCTTGTCGGCCATGATGGCGATTTAGCAGGCAATGTGAAGCCGCGCTTTGTTCCTGTATGAAGGCTCAGGTCTCGGCGGACAAGATTATGTGTGGGACGATGTCTACGGTATGGCTTCACAGCTGACTGGAAGCACGGCGCACCTGCAGAGCAACCAGAGGACAAAACAAACCGGAGCACGTCGTATGGGAGGCCATGGATCTTTATACCGACATGCTCGACCCCATGGGCACAGACTGAGAACAGCCGATGATCCTCTACCAGAAACTCGAGAAGCTATCTTCTTGGCGTCTCCGCACACCCCATAAGCTTCGACTATGGTGTTGGTCCTGCAAAACGCGAGGGGACTCGTCGAGATCGACGTGGTAATCAAGTTCCTGGCCCATGTCGCCCCACGCGAGGACGGGGGAGCCGACTGCGAGGCTGCTCTTCCGACTGCAGATGCTGACCTGAGAACGCGCTCCCAAGTGCCAGGTGCCACGAGCAAGCGTGACCAGGTGTGTGGCCGTAGATGTTGCTTTTTCCTCTTCCTGCAGCTTGCGCCGTCGAGGATTGGATTTACGCCGCCGGGGGGGGGGCCAACGAATTGACGGGTTTGTATTTGTGGGCTGGATCCAGAATAATACAATCAAGGGAGACAAAGGAAGGGAGCATTTACTGGGCGAGTACATTCTGTTCCAGTGAACACCTACGCCGGGCCCTTGTCGACTTCGCGTCTAGGTGCTTCAGAATGTAACGTGCAGAGCATTGGCGACAGCTGAGTCGTTCATCCAGTTACACGCGTCCCGCAACGCCGAGAAGTGATCGCGAGAGCCAAGAGCTTGGCGGACTCTGTGACTTTGGGCGCAGTAGTCCTTCACACAGGGCCACGGCAGGCTGACCCCCAGGCGAGATACCAAGCAGGGACAGAGACCCAAGCTCGATCGTCGAGGCTTCGCGTGCGCAACGTCCATAGAAACCGTCCGCCGAGGGCGCTACCGGCCGTCAGCCAAAAGGCTTGGGCTGAGCTTGAACCGACTTGACATGTCTTGGGGAGACTCAGTCGGCACACGTGAATGCCGGATTGCGGCTACTCCTTGTGCGGCGCTCCCTCAAGCAAGCGGACGACAAGCGGCAGTGCGGAACAGAGGAGGCACAGTTGCGCCCGGCTGCCTCTTCCCCGTGAAGGGCAGCGCCTCCGTCTCCCAGATGCCGGAGTATTAAACAATGGGGCTTGTCATACGTCATCGCGGGAGAGAAGAAGGATGGCAGTCTGCAAACCAAGACCCACGGCAAAAGGAGGCTGGCATTGGCTGGCAGCAAGTCCGCCTGTGTCTCGCTTTGTTTTAACCAGAATAAAAGGCCTATCGGACCGACATTAGGCGGACTGCCGAGCCTAACGCGCCTGAATAAGCTGCAGCTCAGCGGGCGAGGGAGCGGAGGGTGGCCGGGGAGACGGGGGGGGGGGGTGCCGGTCGGGGTTGGTTGCGGGGTAGGTGACCAGCGAGGCCCATGGACCGCTGCAGAGCGGTTTATGAAGGATTCAAAACCCGACTCGCAGCCGGACCGCATTGGACGGCAGCTGGGAGCTGGATGGGGCGGCGCTAATATTGAGACTGTATCAAACGGTTGACTGAACTGGCGCGACATGGAACGTTGATGGTCCCGCGAACGAATAAAAGCCGGACATGGCCTTCGGGCGATGGATCTCGGGCGCTGTGGGCGCCTGGACCGAGGCAGAAACGGGCGCGCTGATTCGATCCCCAAGAGTGCTGGGTCGGGATACGGCAGTATTGAGGGCTGGGCAGCGGTGGGGATGCTTCATACGTACAGCGGCACCCGTAGTTGGTGAATGTACCTACTCAGGCACTTGAGGGCAATGTACCGCAGGAGAGCTCCGACAGAGGCGAGAGGCGGACAGAGCCGTTGGTGATAAAAAAAAAAAAAAAGTTTGCAGTTGCAAGCGACAGGACAGGGTCTGGTGCTTGGGAAGACAAGACGGGTGGACGGATGGCGTCCGTATTCGGAGATGCACGCTAATTCGCTTGCCGCTGGGCTGGTTTTTCGGCGGTTGGCGAGGTTGTGGGTCGTGATGAGCCCGTTTTGGTTACGGACGTCTTCGCCTCCGTTTTGGTGCTCTGCAAGGCTGGCATGCATATGTTTCCGTGAAGCGACTTCATTTCTCCGTCGTTCAACCTGTTCGTCGTCTACCTAGCCTTGTGGTGTGAGAATATGCGCCGGGCGTCGACAACAAAGAAGATCTCGACTGCGACGGGCAGAGAGTTCTGGCCAAGCTCCATCGATTCATCAACTGGGTCCCGAAGGCTGTGGAAGTCTGGGTCGCAACATGTGCGTTCGCATGTCCATTTTCTGATGTTGCTGCAGGGACATGCTGCCTCGCTGGGTGACATGCCACTCCATCCCAGGCTGGATGTCGTGTCGCCCGGAGGGGTGTTTCTGCAGAGCAGTCTATCTTGGTCCGCCTCCACCTTGGACACGACTGCAGCCAACGGCCCAAGAGAGCGGTGGCAGACGTCGAGGACCGCTCCGTTCTGGCAGGCTTGGACACCCTGGCATCCTGATATCCCGGAATCTTTTGACTAAGACCGGGGGCGAAACTTGACTCGAGCCCATCGAGCGGTGGTCCGACTGGCAAGACTGGGTCTGCCTTGATGTACCGCATTGGACAGGCAGGTCCAGTAATTCCCCTCGGGGTTGAATTGTGGGTTGGCGGCCAAGGTCGGGGAAGAAAGCACTGACACTGGAGAACTGGAAGGACGCCAGGAGAGAGCTTCGCAGTGGAGCAGTGCAACCCGCCGGCGGCAAATCAGACATCAGTCGCGTGCCGGGATGCTCGACGACAGCTTGTGATCATCCTGGTCGAGGCAGCAGAGCATTGGGCATCGTTGGCTTTGGCAGAGGTTCTCCATGGTCCGCCTTGACGGAAGACGGATCGACGTGACGGCTCTAACAGAAGACGACGGCCAGTGTCCTGTTTGCGCCTGTGCCTGTGCCTGTGCCTGTGCCTCCGCCGTGCAGCATTTGGCTGGCTGGTATCAGCATCTTTTCTCGCGCGCACATGACGGGTGATGGATGGCTTCGGGAGGATTCGCCCGCATGAGAACGACATGGCCCTTTCGCCGAAGCGAGGTGAACAGACGTCACGCTGGCTAGCCTGGCTGTGAGGCCCGTCCCATTTCAAATATTTTCAAGTAAAAAAGGTGCGAGGTCTCTGGGGTAATCATCCTACTCCATGGCATGGCGGGGGGTCCGAAGTGGTTGGTTGGTTGGTTGGCTCTACGCTGGATTGGTGGTGCTGTCGATGAGATAGATGCGCGTCTGACTTGAAACAGAAACGGCTTCCTCAAGATGTAAAAGGCAATTGACAGGTGCTATGTCGACAGCCTTCCTGCTGGCTTCGATGAGAGGCGGTCGGAGAGGCCGAACCTTGGCCCGCTTCTTCAAGCCATGCCATTCAGCCCCGGCCGGTGTGTCATCGTGGACGGGCTCCAAGAATGCCACAGAGTGGACCGGACGCACGTCGGTGGGCATTGGGCAAACATCGTCGCGCCGTCGTTCTGAATGGGTTTGACTTTTGAGCCGCTTCGGTGTGGTGCCACGAGTGAGCAGGGGGAAGGTGGACTTCGGTTGGGATTGCGAACGGGTGGATGAGACGGGCAGCGATTGGTGTTGTTGGGGTCTCGATCTCGGGACGCGCGACAGAAGATCATCGTGACTTTTCTCTTTTCCAGTTCTGGCCACTAAAACTGGTTTGGCTGACCACACACGCAAAGGTACAGGGCCGTTTATTAACACTGTGAAAGTGCCTCTTGGGGCGGTGTGGTACTGTGTCCGCTGCTACAGTGCACCCACCTACTGGACAGTCGACGCACAGGCCAGGCAGCATTGGTTTGCTTACCTTATGTAAGGTAATTTAAGCATCCGGAAGGTCGAATTGGTTAACCCGAAAGTTGCTGAGGTCCCAGGTTACCTACCTTAGGTACCGTACCGTGGGCTTGAGCTTCCTTATCCGACCCGTCTTGGAGCGCTGATTCGTTGTCGTGGGCAGCTATCAACGTCCCACTGCACACACGCTTTGGCTCGGCTCACAGTGGCAGCTACCTACCTACCTTAGTGTAGCGTAACTTGCAGCTGAGGTGCCCCTCTTTCGTGCCCCTCATGCCCCTCCGCGACTCAGTTTGCAGAGTCTCGATGTTGGCCAGAACACCACACCAAGCCGTTCTTCGCATCAGCGGCACTACGTTCTACTCTAGCTACTCTAGCCTGATCTCCGTTCCTGCGGCGTCCGGCCTCATCCGTCAACTCCGAAGCCAACGTTTCTCCGCAGCGTCATCCAGACCCCTTGGCGGAACACCCGGCCGAACTCCTACTCCTCTGTCATCGTCGAACCGCATCGCATCGCGAGCTACGTCGAAAACAAAGCAACTCTATTCCGCCACAACCACCGCGACCATGGTTCAGGACTACGAGACCGTGATCAAGGGTAAATACCCCGCCAAGGACCACGCCCGCCGCGTCGCCGACTTCGTCAAGTCCAAGGTCCCCGATGCTACCGGCGTCCTCTATGTCGAGGGCCGCATGACGAAGCTCCTTGAGGACAACGACGAGCCTGAGCCTTTCAGGTATGCCCTGCCTTGACTCTCCAGAGCTCTCAATTGCTTTCGTCCTCCCAATCCCCTTTTCTAACAGTTATCGCAAAGACAGCGCCGCTACTTTTACTACCTGACCGGCTGCCCGCTCGCCGACTGCCACTACGTCTTTGATCTTTCCACATCCGAGTCGACCCTCTTCATTCCCCCCATCGACCCCGATAGCGTCATCTGGTCTGGCTTGCCTGTCAGCGCCGCCGAGGCTAAGGAGCTGTACGATGTCGACCATGTCAAATACACCACCGACGTGAACGCCGAGCTTGTGCGACTCGGAAAGGGCGATAACAAGACCGTCTTCGCTATTGAAGGGCAGGTGCTGGATACCATCACATTCCTTGAGTTCGATAACAAGAACTTTAGCGTCTTGAAAGACGCCATTGAACAATGCCGCGTGGTGAAGGATGACTACGAGGTCGCACTCACCAGGAAAGCCAACGCCGTCTCGACCATCGCCCACCACGCTGTCGTTGAGCACGTCAAAAAGGCCAAGAATGAGATGGAGCTGGAGGCTATCTTCTTGCACCGCAGTGTGTCGAATGGCGCCAAGAACCAGGCCTACCACGGCATATTTGCTGGAGGTCGAGCCGCTGCCACCCTGCATTACGTCGCCAATGACGCCCCCTTGGAGGGCAAGCTCAATCTGCTCCTGGATGCCGGCACTGAGTGGAACTGCTACGCCTCTGATATTGTGAGTGACAGCCTGTGGTGTTTGGTTCGACCTGTACCTTTCTGACATGTCGCAGACGCGGACGTTCCCCATCTCGGGCAAGTTCAGCAAGGAGTCCCGCCACATTTACGACATTGTGTTGAAGATGCAGCTGGACTGCACAGCAGCCCTGAAGGAGGGCGTCGTATGGGACGACATCCACCTTCTGGCTCACAAGATCGCCATCGACGGCCTCCACTCCATTGGAATCCTCAGGGGCGATAAGGACGAGATCCTCAAGAGCCGAACCAGCGTTGCCTTCTTCCCCCACGGTCTTGGCCACTACCTCGGCATGGACACCCACGATGTCGGCGGCAACCCCAACTACGCGGATACGGACCCCATGTTCCGGTACCTGCGTGTCAGGGGCAAACTGCCTGCTGGCAGCATTGTAACCGTCGAACCAGGCATCTACTTCTGCAGCTTCATCATTGAGCCGTACCTGAAAGACCCGGCACACTCCAAGTTCATCGATACCTCTGTCCTTGATAAATACTGGGACGTCGGCGGTGTGAGGTAAGCAACTGACGACGATAGCTGTTGTCTATGAGCCGTGCTAATGTCTGCAGAATCGAGGACAACATCCTCATCACGGCCAACGGCAGTGAGAACCTGACGCCTACCATCAAGGACCCGGACGAGTTGGAGAGGATTATTCAGGCGAGCTAAAGGGAGTCATGACAAATACAGCTGTGTATATCATGCTGGAATTAGCTACCCGGCAACTAATGAGAGGGTCCAATGCTTCCGTCACTCAATTCCTGACGGTACGAGACACCATGCTGGGTTTTATGATTTTTCAACCAAGGCCATAAGGCTGAAGCCGATGTTGTCGCCCCCTTTGGCAATGAATTCACGGACAACATCCAGTGACTTGCTGCCGAGATCTACGCGATGTTCTTCGTCCGGAATGCCTCTGTCAACCGGCCCTTTCCGGTCACCGTCCAGCTCATAAAGATGGCCGGTATCAGGCGACTTGACGAAGCAGATGTAATGGAAATTCACCTCGTCCTCGGCACTGGCTGGTGCAGCTGTGGCACCCTTGGTGGCGATGGAGGCGTAAGCCTCTTCCAGCTCGGTGGAGCTCTCCAGCACCATAGCTGCCTGGGCAGGGTCCATGGGAGCCGTGATGGCCAATAAGTTGTCTAGCAACGATGTCGACCCTAGCAGATGCGTCAGCTCCGGAGCCCCGCATCACGCTGCTCTCGAGTCGGTTGCCTACTAAGAAAGTCTTTGGCGCGACCGTTGGCCATGGCATGGAGGATGGCGTAGAGCCCGCAGGCGTTGTTGATTGTCTGTTTGAACCACACAGCATCTTCGTCTTCCTCGTTGTGTGCTACCATCCAATCCTGAGCACCAGCTTCTTCTGCCGTCAGGCGTGCTTCAAAGGTAGGGGTGGTTGGGAAGACGAGAACGAGGGCAAGAATCTTCTGCGGCAGCAGGGCGGGGTCGTCCGTGGTCAAGATGTCTTCGAACTGGAGCGAGGGCGCGGCGCCGAGCAGACGGATGAGCTCATTGAAGACATCGGGATTCGACTCGAGTGGAATGAAAGCCTTGTTGTATACTTTGGGCATGGCGAGAAGGGCGGATGGGTCGTGGCAGTCGTGGATCTGTACAGTGTTGATGGTGAGGGGCGTAGAGTCGATATTCGTCCAGGGCGTGAAGTGAATGAAGGTGGTAGTGGTGCTGTAGAGGTGCTGACTGAGCGTAGGCGCTAGCTTCCACTGCCTCATTCGCGGTCCATGGCCCCCGGATGCCCAGCCCAGATGAAGTTCAACCAAGACGGCCGAAACCAACAGCTACCCACCAAGGTAGGCTTCGATGATGCATTGCTGCTTGAGCGACGCCTCTTTTGAGACCTTGATGGCTGCTCAGTGCCTCAATAAGCTTTTGACGGCCCGAGCCAGCTTGAGGTCCCGGAGCTTGGCCGCCGGCCGCCGTCGGCACGGAGCAGTCAGCGCTGGAATCCCCACCCAAGGCCCCCCCCCCTCAGGCCCCTCAGGCCCCTCAGGCCCCTCAGGCCCCTCACCAGCGACCCCAAGTGCTGTAATGGACAAGATAAGATAAGCCAGTCCAGCGACAGAGATGGAGGGGTTATGGTGGCCATGGCAGCGCTGTTTTATTCGCGCCTTGTGGTCTCTGGCTCCTCCTAACAAGGGTAGCCTGGTGCACACATGGGCTGAACTAGCTACGCCGTCTGCTGGCACATGACACCGTGGGGTGGGGATGGGAGGGGCCATGGGACCGGCCGGAGGGCAGCGCCGTCGACAATCTGCTCCCGCCGGCTGAGCATCTCAAACCTGACTTCTCTCTTCCCTCTCTCTCATGGCCACACCTGTTTCTCTTCTTCTTCCTCTGCAATAAAACAGTTTCCTCTAAACACATCAAGCAGAGCTCGAGACTCTCGGCTTGTGTCAGCGCCAGGAACCCTTTCTATAGCGAACCCGACAGCAACTCATCGACAGCTTCAGCAGACATGGCGCGCTTCCGCGTGCCGTTCCCCTCGCTCCCCATGCCACCATTCCTCCAGGGTGTGCCGGCACCGACGATCCGCATCATAGGTCTTCTCGTGAGCATCAACATCCTCGTCTGGGTCGCCGCAGCCATCGCCCTGCACTTTCACCCTTCCCTCATCTCCCCAGCCGCCCTGTCCTACGTGCTCGGCCTCCGTCATGCCCTGGACGCCGACCACATCTCCGCCATCGACCTCATGACCCGCCGCCTCATCGCCTCCGGCCAGCGGCCTGTCACCGTGGGCACATTCTTCTCGCTGGGACACAGCACCATTGTCATTGTGACCTGCGTCGTTGTCGCCGCCACCAGCGGTGCCCTGAGAGACCGCTTTGACGGCTTCACGAGGGTGGGCAACATCATCGGCACGAGTGTTAGCGCTGCCTTCCTGTTACTTCTGTGTGCCGGAAACGGCTGGGTCTTGTACAAGCTCATCCGCAGGCTCAAAGCTGTGCTCGAGCAGGAGCAAAGGAAGGCTCTCACGGGGCAGGACGCCGTCGAGGACGATGACGAGGGGGATGCAGCGGCCAACTTGAAGCTGGAGGGCGAGGGATTTCTCGCTAGCGTCTTTAGAAAGGTCTTCCGCGTTGTTGATCGGCCGTGGAAGATGTTTCCCCTCGGCATTCTCTTCGGTCTTGGCTTCGATACCAGCTCCGAGATTGCCATCCTTGGTCTGTCGAGCGTACACGGGGCGCAGGGCACAAGCATCTGGCTCATCCTCATCTTTCCCATTCTATTCACAGGTAAACACCTTGAACCCGTTCATCAACGGACTTGGTGACGAGAAAGAATTGGCTAACCCCTACCAGCTGGCATGTGCCTTCTCGACACCACCGACGGCGCCCTTATGATGGCCCTCTATACCTCCAAGGCTTTTGCGCGTGACCGCGTCGCCATCTTGTACTATTCCATCGTTCTTACCGGTATTACTGTCTTTGTGTCGGCCTTCATTGGCATCATACAGGTGCTGTCGCTAGTCCAGAATGTGGCGGAGCCCGAAGGAGGCTTCTGGGACGGCGTCGGCGCCATCGGGGACCACTTCGACATCATTGGTGGCAGCATCTGCGGGTTGTTCGTCGTTGTCGGACTGGGTTCAGTCTTGGTATATCGCCCTTGGAGACGAAGGATGGATCGCAAGAACCAGGAGAGGGCCGTACTTGTCCCTACCGAGGAGGAGGCGTTGGGTCCGACCGAGGGGACGAGTTATGGGGCTGTCACAATCCAGGAACCTGCGATAACGAAGGGAGACACTATTGCGAACGAAAGAGATGCTTAGATAATTCGGAACTCGGGCTTTGTGTTTTTGTTGGGCGTTACTTGAGCAGGAGCTAGAGGAGACTCGAGACGAACTAATAGCAACAACAAGAGTAGATGAGACATTATTATTCTCCTTCTCATTATGCCTTTCCTCATCCAGCGACAGCCAAAGTCGTCGTATTAGATCTCAGAACCTCCGTGCCAGTATCATGTTCCTTGTCACAATGGCGGAGGTCCCATTTACCTCTTTGACCTCAGTGTATCGGGGTCGTTGGATAGACAGACGACAGACCCAAGTCTCCCCCCCCCCCCCCCCGAGAGTACTTTCGTCTGTTTCCCCATCCATGGATGTCGGAGATTGTTTTCGTCCTTTCCCACTTTTGCAACAGAAACCCCGCTGCTGCAGTATTCTGGGGGCGTAAGTCCACTCTAAAGGCAAGAACATGAACTACGCCCGCTGGGCTATGTTGACTCGGGTTTATATTAGAATAAGGCACAACAGAAGTCAGGAAAGATCGACTACATACCGTGATTCTCCTTTCAATTCATGGCGTTTTTGTTGCCATTGGACTTCTCTTACGGCCTTCGAGTGATTTCTTCTGCTGCCAGATTTCTCTAGCCCTGATCAGCCTCTCAGCTAGAGCTGCTCCCGGAGAGAGTTCACGAGCCTGACCCTGGGCTTCCTGGTCTTGCATCGGTTCGTTCTTGTCTTCCTCGTTCTGGACCGTCTGGTCTTGGGCTGCCTGAGTTTGAGCTGCCTGCTGGGCCGCGAGCCTCGGTTCCGTTCGGGACCGTAGGTAGCGTACCGTCTCGGCTCGTACCATCCTAGGTTCGTAAACCTCCCAAATTATTTGAGAGAGTCCCATTGCGTAGTGATACTGTCCGCAGTCTGTTTCTATAATTGGAATCAATGGAAACTCGATTAGCGTAGTTGGCTTGGGTGTACCTACGTCGAAGAAAAAGAAAATTCAACAGATTACTAGTCGAATAATTCTGTCGCGTTCCTATGTACCTGATGTCGTAGCTGTGGTAATGTGAATGATTTCAAAGACGTGACAGGTAATACAATGAAATTCTACTGTAGGAGAAGCTGAGAAAACATGCATGTTTATAGGAATCTATAACACATCTCCGATAATTCGTCTCCCAAGGTCTTGATGAATCTGAAAGCTTGTTTGCCTGTCTCCGATACGTTAACGTTTCTCTGATATCACGGTTGATGCGGCCTCGATGGGGGCTGAGGTGTAGCGCCCTCAAAAGATAGATCCCAAGGTCACCGAGAATCAAATCAAAAGTCATGGACATGAAAGAAAGGAGGAGACTCGACCGTACGGTGTAAAAGCTTGATATTCTCTTCAAGCAGGCACTCACACCTCTGTCGTTAACTTGGGTCGTAGCTGTCCTAAACCGCAACCCGGATGTCGAACTCACACACAAGGTCATGGTGAGATTTTCTTTTTTGCGATAGCTCAATATGGCGTGTTAGATAGAGTCTCGAGGTTAACCATTAGAATAATGTCTAACGATAACAATCAGGAGCCTAGCCAAGGGAGGCAACGTGCTAGTGAACAGAAAACTTCAACGCGGCGGCGGGTGAGATAAGACCAATATAACAGATATGGAACATTACCGGGAAGTTGAGGGAAAATTCCAAACATACTAGACAATGGGAGTAGCCAAGGGAACCTCGTGGAGGACTTCACCATTCCTTAGACCCGTGGAGGCCAACTGGGCCCTGACTGGGTCGGTCCGCACCGCTGCAGACTCCTGCGACAGGCAACAAAGGCAGTTTTTACATGTCGCCGTTGAATTCGCTTGTGGATAGTGCTGGCCTGTCCGGAATTCGCAACTTGTTTGATGCTGCGCCGTGCTGCATTGGGCAAGTCGATCTTGGCTTCCACGTGGAAAGTCTGCCAATTCCAGAACGACCAACAGGCACTGGAACAGGGATGAAAACACGAGAAGTCTACCGTGCTTCGAGACTGAACTTTACCCCCCCTCCCCATCATGCCAGTAGGTGAAAGTTACATGCGAAAACAGCTTGGTTTCCATCAATCACAATCACGGCTCAGCTGTGGGGACAACCACGAAGATCTGGGTCGAGACCTCAAAGGTCTGGGTTGCGGCATCGGAGGAGAAGCTGTCAAGTATGTGAGGTCGGTGAAGCGGCGGACAAGATCCGATAGGGCAACTTGTGCCAGACCTTGGCCCAAAACGGCAATCCTGGCAAGTACGTGCGATGAGAAAAGTATTTACTTGGAGCAGCTGGCGGCTGAGATACCTCGCAGCCTTTCCTGTGCAATCCATGCGCGGTCGACCGGCCTGGGCTTTGTTGCCACTGGCGTGTTTCTGCTGGCCTTGACGATCAGGGTCCATCCACACCGACCAGACCTGCCTGACTAATTTGGCAGATCACACATCCGTGGATCCCTTTCTTTTTTGGCTGTACAGAGTAAGTGTATGTAGTGTTTCCCGTCCTCGGCTGTCCCGCCGTGGCCAATTTTCAGGGCGACACGAATCAGTCTGGGTCCTTAACAGTCTCATCTGATTGCCAATCATTGGCGTACCGCCCCAGGTAGCGAGAGTATCTGTACCCCGAAAGAGGGGAATACTGCGAGGCTCTGTGTGTCTTGTAAACCGCGGCACAGTGCAGTGTAGTGGAAATAACCTGTCGTAGGCGCATGGCGTGAGATGGGTCGGGACCCAATGCGATAATAGGGGGACGAGTCGGGTCGATGACAGAGGCAATTCGTACGGCGGGCATGCGTTGGTCCTTTCCTGCTAGGCAGTATTATGCCTTGCCGACTGAGCTTCGACCACATCCAAGAAATGCAGTGCTCCCCGCCATCGAGTCAGGCAGCGTGGTGGGGAGTGGTCGGGAGTCGATTTTGGCTCGCGGCATGCAGCATTTCCCGGTTTGCGCCAGCCAAACCCGCATGCCGCATAACAATGTCTGTCAGACAAGGCGGACGAGGGGATTCCGAGGCTGAGACGATGTGCTGGCGAGGAGGGCTTTGCTGTTCCGAGCTGTCGCTGCACTGCAATATGCGCGTTGCATTGTGATTGCTGACCGACAGGCAGACAGCCAGAGCTACCTTACGGTGTCAGTGTAAGTCGGGTGTACGCTACAGTACTGAGTACCTACAGACGCAGTATGGGGGTTCCGAGGTCCAGCCTTCCCCCACCCCCGTTGGGGCGTTGCCACCTCCTGCATCGTGCATCTGCATGCGCAGGGTGAGGTACCCAGGCTGCCGTTGCAAGCTGCCAGTTCAAAGCGGCGCCATGCCATTCCAGTCTTCTCGTACAGCAGGTGGCATGGCATTGAGTGATTGGCATATCGACTGGCCGTCGCATGGACATCCCCGGATTACCCATTATCGTTGCAGTACGCAGTGGCAGTACGGCGAACTGCGGATATCCACCAACGTCCACTACGCTAGGTAAGGTACTTACCTACCTAGTATAAGGTAGGGGGTACTGGCACCGTCGACCTAGGACAGATGGGGTAGGCAGAGGCGTTCGCTGGGGGGCTGAGGCTGCTGCATCTGCATCTGCATCTGCGTCTTGGGGTTATCTCTGCCATCTACTTGTAGGTATATCTCGGGCAAATATCTTGGGGTAGCCATCGTCGGACCCTGTCGTCCCGTCTCAGTCGAGTGCCAAAGCGCAAGTGGAAAAAAGAAGGACAGACGGCTTTGGATTGCGTGATGTTAATGGGGTTGGCCCGCTCGAGTGGCCCTCGTGATGCGACCCGATGCTCACCACTTGCAGAGGGAGGAGCTGCACAGTACTTCGTTCGCGGACGGGACGCGTACCATCCATCGATTAATGGCCCCGTACGGGCCCGTACGGCTGAAGCCGAGCCTCAACTCGTGTTACCATCGCGAGCATGACAGCCTGATTCATGATTCATGATTCATTGCCTTCACAGGGCATTCGGAACAACGCGACTCTGCTGACGGCCGGCGTTAACGGGGCCGGGTCAACTGACACGGCTGCCTGGACAATTCATTGTGCGCCCAGAGGCCAATGGATAGCGCAAGACCATAGTTAACGGAGAGGCTGTCAGACGCTCCGAGGCAGGCAGTGGTGAGGCAGCCGACCGTATCGAGGGGCCTTCTGCCCGCCTGGCGATGCCCTCATCTCTCTCTCGGCGGCACTCGTTGTGGGAAGCCACCGTCAAGTTTGGCCCCCAACGGCCCCCTATACTACAAGAGTTTGGAATACTGAACACCAGCAGGTTCCCTACGGCCTACGGAGATCAGCAGGGCGAATCCAGGGTGTACCCCTCTCGGCAAGGTCGGCTGGGCATGTCACTGGCGGTGGATCGGCGCCGGCCAGGGCAAACATCTGGACTTGTAAGAACTAAGACCAGGCTGGGGCTGATGGATGGCGGGATGGGTGATGGGTGATGGGCGCCTTGATTAATTTAGTACTGCTTTAGGATTGCTTCGAGAGATGTCCATGTGCTTGCCTACTTGCTTACTTGCCTACATCGGGGGGGACATGTCGTCGGGGGTCACGTCGTCGACGTTCATGCACCGAACAAAGAAGAATCGAAGCCAGAACAACTTCCAATGTGAACTGGAATGAGACAGTGGGAGCAAACCGCGTCTTGGGGGGGAGGACGTGCTGGACGGCTGGACCTGGACTTGGACCTGGACTGGCCGGATAAGGATCTTACCTGAACCGCCGCGCGCCAAACACTGTTAAGGGTCTTATCAGTAGGGGACCGCTGACAACTCCCGTTTCCAGCAGCTGTGAAGCCAATCAGGGCTGCTGCTTACTCGGCTGGACCCTGGGCGCCGCCAACTAAGGCACCTTACTGATACTGGGTACCTTAGGTACGTAGGTCAGGTAGGTATACCTACGTAGTGCAAAGGCGCTGGAGGCCGCAGTCATCTGCGCTAACGCCCACCAGTGCATGTACCACGTCTTGGGGTACTCTGCAGCGTACCGATGCTGTATCGGTACTTTTCAGGCTTGTGTCCACTGCCCTAGCCTCGCGCAACCTCCGATATTCCTCCACGTCGACCCAGCCATGCGGGCGGCGGCGCCTTCGACTCCCGTCTTTGTCCTCCCACCGAGACACACACACACACACACACACACACACAACAAGACAAGACACACCCACACAAATCCATTATGCTTTCCCTCTCTTCCACCGCCAGAATGGACGAGACCCTGCGGCGTTTGCAGGACCACTTTATCGACCCTGGAAAAAAAACGACCGGTCCAACGCCAAGAGAGACCCTTGCCCCGCCCATGTTCCTGCTCCTTCGTCCGGCTCGCAGCCAATGCCCATCGCCATCGCCATCGCCGGCAACTCGGAGACGGAGACGCAGCGGCAGAGGCAGACACAGAGCCAGACGCGACGGTAGTGTATCAAAACTGTGTGTCGGACAAGCACAGGTCAACGCCCGGCCCCTCGTCCTCTTCGTCGTCGCCGCCCTCGCCCCGGGGTGGGTGATGCGATGCGGATGCGCCGCGCCCCAAAGCCAATGGCTCGTCTGGAGGCAACCCCTCGGCTTCCGACTCGACGCCTTCTGCTGCCTTGATGCGGTGACTGGCCCCCGTGGACCCTGTCATGCATCTGCGTCGACTCGACTCGCGCTTGTCAGATCGTCCAATCCGTCCCGCGAGGCTGCGGCTCCGTGTCCAGGTGAGCCCTCTTGCCCATCATCCCCCCCCCCCCGGCCTTCTCTCTCTGCTTCGGTTTCTTTATAAGCCCGCCCCTTTGCCATCCCACGACTCATGCCCGACTATCTGTCCTCGAGATACCCTACATATCCCTCCCCTCTGTTTCCTCACGTCTGAGTTGGCCGTCTGTGCCACGGCATTGGGCCGCTCGCTCTCTTGTTTCTTGTCTCTTGACTCTTGACCCCCACCCATAACTAACCCGCGTGCAACAGTTCGCACAGAACGCCTACCGCGTGCTGCCTACTCTAGATAACTACTGCCCGCCCCCTGCTTTTCCCCCCGACCCTGACTTCTCAACTGTCTGTGACCAATTCTCTCCAACCCTGCCTTGCGAGTCCTAGTTCTCCGCCCATCGTCAATATGCACGGGTATAGCTCCACCGAGGAGTCGGAAGACTACCGTCGACCCCGTCCGGCCCCGGCCTCGACAAACAGCAACGACCAGAAGAAGAAGAAAAAGAAGAAGGCCCCGCCCCAGCAGTCCATCAACCGCATCTGGAAGAAGTTCCAGAACAAAAAGTTCAACAAGGCTCTGGCCGTACTGCCCTTCGACCCTGTCTTGCCACCGGCCAGCACCGACAAGCCGAACGAGCTGCTGACCGCCGGTTACGAACGGGCTGTCCAAGAATGCCGCCGCAAAGTCAAGAAGATCATCCAAGAGTGTCGCCGGGTCAACATGCGATACCGCGACCCTGGCTGGGATCTGGTGAGTGTCCTGTAATAGCACTTTGCACGTTGTCTGCAAGGCTAACGCGCTTTCTCCAGGATTGGGATTTGAAGTGGGAAAAGGGTCACTGCCTCAACACGCTTGGCCACACAAAATGGCAGCTCTCCCGGACGACCCTCTCCAACCCCAGCGCATCTGTTCCCAAAGCCGTTAAGCGCGTTCACGAGATCTTCGAGAAGCCCACCTTTATGAAGAATCTCAGTGGCGGGGACGTCAAGCAGGGCAGTCTGGGCGATTGCTGGCTTATGGCTAGCTTGACTGCTCTTGCAAACGTTGAGGGCGGAATGGAAAGAATTTGCGTCGAATACGACACTCGCATTGGCATTTATGGCTTCGTCTTCTTCCGAGACGGCGAGTGGATCTACTCCATCATTGACGACAAGCTATATCTCAAGTCCCCGTGCTGGGACTCGCCGAGCATGCAGCGCGATCTTTTGCAGCAGATTGACCGGGAGGACGTCGAGCGTGTCTACCGCAAGACGTATCAGACCGGTTCCAAGGCACTATTCTTTGCTCAATGCAAGGACCAAAACGAGACATGGGTCCCCTTGCTTGAGAAGGCCTACGCCAAGGCACACGGCGATTACGCTTCATTAGCAGGCGGCTGGATCGGTGAGGGATTAGAAGATCTCTCCGGCGGAGTCACCACCGAGCTTCTCACCTCTGACATCCTCGACATCGAAGGTTTCTGGGACAATGAGCTGTCCAAGGTGAACAAAGAATTCATGTTCGGCTGTTCGACGGGGTTGCTCGACGGAGGCTACGGCGATAGAGATGGAATCTCTGAAGGTCACGCATACGTTATCATGGAAGCCAGGACGCTCAAGTCTGGCGAGCGTCTGATCAAGCTGAGGAACCCTTGGGGCAAGATCCGCAAGGGTGTGTGGGAGGGTGCCTGGTCAGATGGTTCAAAGGAATGGACGACAGAAGTGCAGGAAGAACTCGGCCACCATTTCGGAAACGACTCCGTCTTCTGGATTAACTACGAGGATTTCCTCTGCAAGTACCAGCACATCGACAGAACGAGGCTCTTCCGAGACCCGGCGTGGCGATGCACCCAAAGGTGGATTGGCGTTGAAGTGCCTTGGAAGCCACAGTTCCACGAGCAGTTCCAAATTAAGCTGTCCAAAGACGGGCCGCTTGTCCTTGTGCTCTCTCAGTTGGACTCGAGGTATTTCAAGGTAACATTTTCCCCATCCTTGAGTAACCATAGAAAGCACTAACCCGCAGACAGGGCCTTCAAGGACAGTACACTTTCCGGATTCACTTCCGCATCCACGAGCGCAGCCGCCCTGGCGCCGAGGACTATATTGTTCGCTCACATGGCAACTATTTAATGGAGAGATCTGTCTCTGTTGAGTTGCCCGATATGCCGGCTGGCGAGTACAGCATCTACATGAGCATCGCTGCCGAGCGAGACAATAATCTTCCCTCCGTCGAAGATGTTGTTAAGCGCGAGTGCCGGAAGCGCGTTGAGAATGACAAGCTAGCGCAGATTGGCGCTGCCTACGACCTGGCTCACAGTAAAGGCACCGCTTATCTCGAGGAGTTGGCCAGTCTACGAAAGATCAAGGAGCAGCAGCGAGCGTCCCAGTCTCGGATGAACGAGCGTCGGAAGCTCTGGGAGAGACGTCACCTAAACCGACAGGTCACCAAACGCCAGACGAAGAAGAACAATAAAAAGCGCGACCATAGGATCGCTAAGGCCGAAGAAGCAGCCAGGAAAAAAGCCGAAGAAGAAGCTAATAAGGCCGCAGAGCAAGCTAAGAAGAAAGCTGAAGAAGAAGCCAAGAAGAAGGCCGAGGAAGAGGCCAAGAAGAAGGAAGGGGAGACGAAGAAGGAAGCTGAGAAGCCCAAGGACCAAGGCGTCCAGACCGAGGCTGCCGAGGAAGAGTCCAAGGAGGACAAGTCTGTTCAGACTGAGGCCGCCTCCTCGGAAAATACTGAAAAGTCAACTGAGGAAGCAAGCGATGAGACAGCCGTTTCCGCAACCTCGGACAAGACTTCTTCGGAAAAAACAGCCAAAGCCGAGTCTACGGGTGAGTCCAAGGACGAGCCCAAGATTGACTCTCAAGATGAACCCAAGGCCGACTCCAAGGAGTCCAAGGCGTCTGAGGGAGAATCCAAGGTCGAAACCAAGGACGCGTCGAAGGACGAGTCCAAGGATAAGGCTGAAGAGGCATCCAGAGACGAGGAGTCGGATGAAACTGAAAAGGCCATCGACCAGCCTCCGCCGCCTCCCCCAGCCCAAGCTGCGAGGGCCTACGACTCTGATGGGGATTCGTCGGACTCTCCGGTTGAAGACTGGGAAGAGCTGTACAGCAGCGACGACATGGTTAGGAAGCCACGTCTCACTCCTGCAGGCCCGCCGAAGACTCACGACGAACGTTACGAGTCAGAGGAGGAGGGTTTGCCCGACCCTTGGAACGCTGTTTGCATCGTTGGCATCCGCGTCTACTCTATGGACGAGGATCTCGAGCTTCGCGTGGTTATGGAGGACGGCGAGCTACTCGAGAGCGGAATGGGAAAGAAGGGCGAAGCTGACCTCGACAACGCTCAGTCCAACGCCGGAGGGAAGCGTGAGAAGCAAGAGTCTGACGGCAAGACCGAAGAAACCGGCAATGAGCTTGCCACCAAGGCGGAAGACGACCCTGTTGCCAAGGACGCATGTGTTGAGAAGGATGGAGTTGAAGAAGAGGAAGATGAGGACCGGACGGCGAAAGATGCGACCGAAGAAACGACCAAGGAGTCCAATGAAGACTCCAAATCGGAAAGGAGCGCCGATTCGACTGAGTACGATAAACTAGACTCCGGAGCCACAACACCTGAGGTTGTCGCCACGCCAGAGCCGACGCCTCTTGACTCGAGCAAAGAGTTGTGCTAGACAAGCGAAAAGAACGTGTAGATTGACGAAGTATATGATGGTAGACGATACAGTAGAGAGGACACGCCCTGCTCATGACCACGACGAGGTTTCATTTTGCTGTGAGGCGTTTGGAGCTGGGGACGTTGCCAGGCTCATGAGCTGGCGAGTTGCATCCTGGTGATTAGATCGCTTGTGAGAGTTAGCGAGAGAAGATATAGTCTTGGTTGTATAGTGTGGAATCAGGTGTCAGGCCTGTATGTACACGAAGAAGGTCCAATTTTGTCCGCTCTGTTCTTATTTCACAATAATCTCATGGGCAAGCTGGCTTGCTCAAGGTGGCAGTCCAAGGGCTCGCATCTCACTATAGTAATTGCAATTTGACCGCGAGATATATGTGTAGTAATCTCTTAAATACTGGTTTTCTGAGACCACTGATTGCAATGTTCACTGTCATTGCCTGGCCAACACGATCAGGCTGGCGTCAAGCCAGTGGTTGATTATGGACTATATGGTTCGCCGCGAGGAAGCCATGTGTCATCGCAGGGCCTAAAATCGACCCTGCTCCCAAATAAGTCCTGCCCATGAGACTTGCAGCAGTGTTTCCAATGGCGTAAAGCCCAGGTATGTGCGTCCCATCCTCCTTCAATACCCTCTGATACTCGTCGGTGAGAAGCCCGCCCTTGGTCCCCAGATCACCTGGCCACAGCTCCACGGCGTAGAAGGGCGCCTTGATCAACGGCCCCATGTTGTGATTGGGTCCCCCGGCTGTGGGATCGCCGAAGAAGTTATCGTACGCATTGTCACCCTTGCCGAAATCGAGGTCTACGCCCGTCTTGGACATGTCATTGTATCTCTGCACTGTCGCCGCCAACCCGCTGGCATTAACCCCTATCTTGTCAGCCAAGCCCTCGACCGTGTCCGCGACGAACATTTTTCTGTCGGTGATGGCCTTCTTGGGTTTCATTCGCGCGAACAGCTGCGCGCCGAGCATGTACCTGTCCCTATGGTTGCTGTCCATGACCAGCCACGCGGGGATGGCCTTGACCATCTTGTTCCTCTCGTACTGGTCGTGCCCGGCGTCGGTATACGGCTGCGCCTCATTCATGAAGCGCTTTCCCGAGGCGTCAACGATGATACAATGCGGTCGTGAGCGGTCGACGAGCGCAAAGTGCGGCTTGTAGCTGACAGGGTCGAGGATGGTGGGACCCCACCACGCGTTGTCCATCAGCGCCGTGGCGGCACCGAGCTTGAGTCCGGCGAGGATGGCGTCTCCATTGTCTCCCTTGGGAGAGCTCGTCCAGGCTGTGGTCACGGGAGCGGGCAGGTATTTCTCTCGGAGCGCTCTATTGTGGGCGAAGCCGCCGGCCGCGAGGACCACACCGCGCAAGGCGGTGATCGTGTGGACATATCCCGAGGGGAGATGTTACTTTGGCCCCGAGCACTGCGCCCTTAGTGGTTTGGATGAGCTCAACAAGAGAGGTTCTCAGGATGATATCGTTGCCTTGTTTGAGGTTGAGGTAGAGAAGCTGCGCGACCAGACCACGGCCCATGCTAGCTACTTTCTGGCCCAACAGAGTTCTGGCGATGGACGGCAATAAAATGAGCATCGATTCAGCGAAAGCCTGTGTCGAAGACATTGCTCTCGTGATCACCGGCGCTTCGTGAGTGTAGATGGCCACGGGTGTGGCGGTGGACGGGAGAGCAGCCGCCCACTTCCCTAGCTTCTTCGTGTTGAAAGCCCGGGACTCAATCGTCCTACCACCGTTTTGGTTCATAGCCCCTTTCATCTTGGGGTAGTAATCCGGATACCCTTTGCTGAAATGAAAACGTAAGCCTTCTTGCTGGAGGAACTCTATCATCTTGGGACCGTTGTCGAGGTAGGCGTGCCGACGGGCCAGCGAGGAGGCGGGGCCGACATCACCGACAGCCTGGTCAAAGTACGCCAGTGCGGCGTCCTTGGAGTCCGTGACGCCAGAAGCTTTCGAGACGGGGTTGCACGGGATCCATAGTCCGCCGCCCGAAATTGCGGAGGCGCCTCCCAGAGTTGCCTCCTTCTTGATGACGACGACACGGAGACCCTGTGTTTTGGCCCGCAGAGCGGACGTGAGGCCTCCTGCACCGCTGCCTATGACCAACACGTCGACTTCTTCGTCAGTGTGTGACAGGCTGGGTTTCGGTTTGCCTTGGAGCCATGAATGCTGGGCGATTGAGAAAGATCGAGTATATCGGCGTGTTGCGTTCGCGGGTGGCCGTAGGCGAGCGATGATAAACAAGTGATTTGAATGCAGCATTCTGGTCTTGTCCAATGCGGTCTGCATCAAGACCCTGTTGGTGAGCCTTGATGTTAAATATCAACAGTTACAAAGAAAATCGACCGATATTCTGACGTGAGACGAGTGCGACCGAACGAGTAGTCTCATGGTCGAGAGCCGAATCCTACCAGGAGCGACACAACTTCTTCTACGTTTAAATCTTACAAGCCAAGCAGCGGGCAGTACGGCAGCGCACCCCGATTGTCCGCCCCAGCCGTTCATCAAGTGTAGGGGTAGGTGTTTGGACCGCGGACTTCTGGACGGACCCCAGGTCGGTTCCAAGCCATGTGTAGACGTGATACCGGGATCATGGAGGTAGATGGTGACATGGCATTGAAGTTTGCTGCTAACTAACATTGGTTTGTTATGTTTGCGTGTGAGTGGGCTACCTGAAATAATACAAACCAACAAATGTTTGTTCGTTTCATTTGTGACTTGCACATTGTTCTCCGCGGGACCCATGCACTCCGTGGGAATGGGAAGACAAAACTGTAACATTTTAGTCAATGGAAGAGTGGCCTTGATGGTGGACGAGCGTGGTTGGCTGACGCTCGGTCTGACATACGTTGCGAGGACGCCGGTGTCCTCGGTCGCGGTTTGGTAATATCGTCCCTTTTCCGCAGATGTCCAGACAGCTTTGAACAAAGTACATAGTTCAGGAATGATTCAAACTACATACAAACACACAAACGCAGGGTGGCTTGCGCTAATTTTATGTCGGCAGTTACGCATATCGAATACCCAGTGAACTGGTCTGTATATTGAGCTGTGCTATCCTGGATGTAACCCATTTTTAGCGAATTCAATTATTTCGTCACCTTTCAACTACCGCCTTAACAATAATAACAATAATAAAAACGATAACAACGACAACGATAACGAGGACGACGACGAGTAGGAGAACAATAACGATAATAATAACAGTAATACTAATAATAGCAATAATAACAGTAATGCCTCCCGGATAGCAAATTCTGTATGTTTTACCAGCAGATAATATGAGATGCAGTGGACACTAAGAAAGAGAGCCGCAGCATTCCGAGACGTTAACCAGTCCAGTGTCCTTAAGCTAAGACTCACTGTCACTGTACAGTCCCTCAATCTTTCCCATTGAAGCGTGGTTCCTTGAACACAACTCGTTATATTCTCAGCCCGTTTCTCTCCACGTCCAGAGACACCATCTTTGAAAGGCTGCGTGGATCATGCTCCATGGCAAACGACCTGATAGCAGCAAGCGAACAGACGGGCTGGCCCTCTCCAAGACATTCTCAAACAGAGCCCGAGTCAGTAGCCTCTTGCCCGAGTCCGTCCCGTCTTCAACCTTGGTATCGCACATTGTGGCTGCCTGAATACACAAGGGATGACTCCAGTCCGGAGTGGCGCCGGCTCGGCTCCGGTAGGTGAGGAGTGTGGCGGGGCAACTGCCGGGCCGAGGAATGGGTTTTGGGCGCTACAGTGTACTTAGGGGGTCAAGGTCTCGGTGCCGAGCGGTAGGGGAATTGGCGGCCCCGGCGACGCGGTTGGGTGGGCAGCGCGTGGCAGCGGAAGATGGTCAAATACGAAAGTGACGCAGCCACGGACTCAGCAATAACCAAAATAACCAAAACAACAGCCCGATGGAGCGGTAATCAAAGGCGGCGGTCCGTGTCAGCGCGTGGAATTGCGCTTCGAGCCCACTCGGTGTGCTTGGAACAATCCCTGGCCTTGCCTACTGCGGTTAGCCGCCGTCAGCAGGCACTGCCCCCTATCCAAGGATTCCTCTTTCTTTTTTTTTTTTTTCAGTGGGCCCGATGTAGATTCATTTGCCAGTGTCTGATGCTCCATCGCTGGGAAAGCCCGTGTTTATTTCATCTCGCCCCCGGCAACTTGGGACATGCCACCACCACGAACACCACCTCACCTCTGGTTCTGCGGCATCCATGTCTGTTTTATAGTTGCCTAATGTCCTTCTGATCGTGTCGTTCGTTCCCTTTTTTTCTCTGCGCCGCATTCACTCGCTTCAGGGCCGGCGCCATCATGGCCTTTGCCTTCTTCTCTCCGCTTCTGTTCGCCATCCTGGCCGTTTTTCATTTTGGACCAGCAGCAGCAGCCACCGGCGACATCAATCTCTGCGGCCAGTCCGACCATTGGAACTCCACCGAGGTCCCGTACTCATGTGCGTGTGCTCTTTTGTGCTTCTACGTCATCGCGTACCTGTATCCAATCTAGGTACATACATACACAGCATGCATGTACTGACATCTGCCTCTCTAGTCAACAACAATGCTTGGGGTAACGACAGCTCGGGCTACCAGTGCCTCGCCGTGCATGACGGCGGCAAGAGCTTCAGCGTCACCTATAAGTGGACAGGCGACGCCTCTCTCGTCAAAGGCTTCCCCTACATGAAGGCCCATCCGTCAAACCTTCCCGTGCAGCTGTGGAACGTCTCGAGGCTTCAAATCTCCGGAAACTGGCAGACCTACGTCTCCGGAAAGGAAAAGGTCAGCCCGGAGGAACAGGCCAAGGCCTTCGACGATGTCGGTCTGTACTCCAACGTCGCTGTCGACATGTTTTTGTCTGATGACCCTACCAACTCAACCATGCTCAGCCCTCCCTTTGAGATCATGATCTGGCCGTGGTGGGTGCCTACCGTCAAGCCTTTAGGCTGGGCCGATAGCACGCCCGATAAAGACACCGTCACCATCGACGGCACCCCCTTCTCCCTGTATCACGGTTGGAACGACGGGGGCCAGCACGTCTTTTCATGGCTGTCTCGCAAGAACCTCACCCAAACCGACGCCGACTACAGTCCGCTGCTGAAGTACATCTGGCAGAAGGGCTTGCTTTCCGGCGCCCTTTGGCTCGGTCAACTTGAGCTGGGCACTGAGATCAAGCATGCCGGAGCGGATTGTCATTTCGAGGCCAGCAACTATACTCTGAAAATCGTGCGACAGGGTGACCCAGAAGACCGCACGTCCACGTCCACGTCGACGGCTTCCACGAGCACGAGACCGGCGTCCACGAAGACGGGGGCACCTACTACCACTACCCCGGCTGGAATGCATGTCTCGACATCAAGCAGTCCAACAAGCTCCAGCGCCGCATCTCCAACCCTTTTGATGGAAATGGTCCTATGGTCACTTGTGCTTGCCGCCATAATAAATAATCACTAAATATAATGCTGAGGGAGGTGATTTATGGATCTGTATTATAGTTATCAAGTTGAATTGGATGAAATCCGCGATGGCCTTCGCATCATCGTGTGTCGTAGCAATTTCTGCAACACTTGATCGCATTGGCTATCACTTATTCACCCCCATGTGGTTTTCTTCGCAATGCAAATCACTACAAACGTTCAAATACCCCGTAACTGAACAAGATACAATGCTGGTCGTGTATAAAGGGGGCAATTTCTCCCTCGGGACTCTTCGACCATTCCAATCCACATCTCACTTCAGTACCAACCTCGAGGACATTAGCCGCTTTCCGAAATTACTTCTTTCTGCTGCTTTCTTCGGCGATTGCATCTACATCAAGGTTTTCAGCACCCCGATATGAATTATCCTCGGGACCGACGAGGAAATGGCGTCAACAAGTGCGTGTGCCCAACTTGTGAATGCCGCTCTCTGGTCGCAAAGTATGGAATGGTTTGCGCCTACTGCATCAATGAGGGACACGTTAATACGTAACTTGGCGGTTTCGTTAAGACACTAGAAGCCAAGTATAGAGTAGGGCCAATATACCTCCGTTTGGCGTCCCAAGTGCCCGCGAAGCGATAGATAAGTTGTCTCCGACATTGGAGGTTGACTATCATGCCCATGATCTCCTTCAACGGTGGTTCGTTAAAGACATCGACTCAGCAGCGAAATGAGCGGGCAAGAGCGGCAATATTCTGGACCCTTTTTGTTCATCGAGCTGTAAGCGGACCACACAATTTACTGAGGACAATCTACCTCAATACAAACTCCTCATTCAGCACTGCAGGGCGACTTCCAAGGCTGCGTAGGTTCTTCCCTGCGCTAAAACCATGTAGCCTCCAGCTTATCAGTCTTGAAGTCACTGTCAATGGGCATAGAAGTGACAGCCAAGCCTGTTTAAACCGATAAAGAGTACAACGTGAAAATTCAACGCCGCATACCCTAGTATTGTTGGAACTGCAAACCCATGTTCTCATTCAACTCTAATGTTGGCTAAGACCAGCATGGCGGCAAAATAACAACTCGAAGAGACAAAGTAAGGAATACCCAAAGCGACACCTCCCACTGAAATCCCCTTAACCCACAAAACCATCATCAATGGTGCACCCAGCAGTGAACCAGATGTCTTAACCATCATTACAATGGAAAATATATGAGATTCCGAGTCTTTCAAGCCCGGTTGACCGTCGTTCCTTTTCGGAGCGATAAAAGGGGATCTCAACAACGAGAGTGTGAAGACGGGGAGCGCAGAGCCAAGGGCGTAAAGGAATAGAGAGGGAACCAACATCCAGATTTCCGTAGCCACGGCTATAGCCAGAGCACCCAGTATAGAAATGACGAGACAAACATTGGCGTAATGCATATTTATCCGGTGACTGACCATTTCTTGGGGCATATGGCGTGGTACATTCCGAGACGACCGCAGGATTGCGGGGATGATAACCGTTAGAAGAGTGAGATTTATAACGGCCTTTGCCGAGAGAAGATAACCTGTGGATGCGAACGTCCAGTGGTATCGTTTCGAGATGTATTGGACTAAGAGTTTGGTGTCTGAGCTGGCAAGAGAGGTCAAGACGAAGCTGCTGAGAAGGAGAGTCATGTTTCGAGGGTGGCTTGAGACGATGGAACGCAAGAGACCAAAACGCTGGAATATAGACCCCAGCTGAGAATAATTGGCGCCTTGGGCTTTCAGAATAGGTGAAGAAAGCAGAGGGCGTGCTTGTTCGTCCACGTTGCCATGAGGAGACGACTCGGACGACGTCTTGACCGAGTTATCCAGCATCGATATGAGAGGAATGGCTATCAGGAGCAGGCATATTCCGATCCAGAACGGAAGCCAGAGGAATACACTCATCGTTGCTGACGCAAGGGCGGGGCCGAGAAATGCGACTACATATGAAACTGAACTCATCCAACCGAAATAGGTTGCCCTTCAGGAAGACGTCAGAGGTTGACAAACTTTGAATGGGAGTAAAAAGAGGACTCGACTCACCGCAAAATGTGGTCATCGGTCATGCCTGACGCAATGGCATAAGTGATTGAGTTGAAAACGCAGTCTCCGCCTAAGACAGACAAGAACGGAGATGCAACGATAGCCTTCGTTGGCAGGGCGTGCTCGAAATAATTCACCATCAGAGCCCATGCCAGCATTACGATGCGAGGAACGAGGTTCAAGCACAGGATGTGGCGACGCCCGTAACGCTCAGCAAGAAATCCAAGCGGAATGGTCATGAAAAAATCTACAAGTGTCATTAGTCAAGATACACGTCATGGCCTGCGGGCTCAACACCTACCTCCCAAGACCCAGGCGGTTTCCATGGTCCCTTGGATCCAAGCTAGGCGCTTCTGAACGCTATCGATTTTGCAGAGACCTTCGTCCACATTACCGTCGCGGTCAATTGCAGTCGGATTTGAAGACGAATAGTGCTCGCGGCAGAGACGCCTCTCGATGACTCTGTTTAGGGGCAACTGATACAAGCTGGCGGCCAGGTTGACGAGAAGCACCAGAGCGAGGAGAGCGCCGACGCCCGCTTTGCACGGTTTTCGAGCAGCATGAGAACCCCTAGGATCATAAAGATCATCGTTTTCTTCGGCGCTTCCTATGGTGGACGGCATCGCTCCCCAGATCGGCGTGAACTTGTGGTTGATGTTTCTGATAAGTTGATAAGCGATTAACGTTGCGGGTTTAGTACCAGTCTACGCCTACGATGACTAATCCGTCCGTGTGACCAGCAAGGACGGACCACATGTTCATCAATGTCTGCAACATGGCGCGAAATGGAGGCTTGAAATGCTGTGCGGGCAAGAACTTTAAGATCGATCCCCGCGGATAGAGACACGAGGACAATCCCTGTCATTGCTGGACAATTATATCGACGAACCGTTCAACTGATTTCCCTGGACTTGAAGTTAAAGTACGACGTAGAAACTTGGAAGTTGTAGCAGCCTGTCCAATTGTATCCAGATGCATGCGCATGTCGCATCCACTTGTGTTCTTCACGTGCGGTTTCTAATTATGCTCCAAACAAGACTCATAGTCAAATACAGTGTCATGATCGCCGTCGAGTTCTTCCCAGTATTCAGGGCCCGAGGATAAAACCGTGAGGTCCTCAAAGGCCCAGGATTTCGCTTCTCGCAGTTCAGCGGCGAAGGAATGGAGTTCCTGTGCTGTTGTCTCGTGTGATTTGATGAGACGTAGTTTTCGCAAAGAGGAGGGAAGAGACTGCACAAGTCCCGTCGGTCCGAAGCCAAAGCTACGAACATCGGTAGTAAGCGACTCAAGGCTAGTCAGCCTATCCAACGGCACCTTGATCCTGGAGCTCCCAGACCTGCGATTCCATCCGAAGCATACTGTGAGGCTTCTCAGTGTTGCTGCGTGTTTTGTAAGTGCTTGGACGACCTTCGCCAAGTCTTCTGGCTGGCCGCGCCATATGGTAAACTCGAGACGGCTCAGCTTCTCCATGCTCAAAATGATGGATTCTAAGCGCACCGGCGTGATCGGGCAGCGCAGGATGCAAAGGCTTGTGAGGTTTCGACCGAATTTTCTGCTGGGATAGTTGAAGTCGCACATGAATAAACGAAGTTTGGCTAGATTTGGTGCCCGATCCAGAACGTGATCAAGTTCAGCTATTCGCCACCCTGCCTGTACGAGGTAGAGATATTCGAGATTTTCGAAGCGAACGTGTGCCGTACTATCATACTCTGGAAGAAGGCCCTCGAATGCTGGCCGATAGATTCCTCTAAGCTGGCAGAATTCCAGTTCCACACTCTGGGCGTGTCGGGCCTGGAACAAGGCGAGTTCGATCAGGATGTCGGTATTCCAGGTGTATTCGTACCAGTTGTCACGCACGAAGACGCCCATCCGCCTTGCCGTATCAGAAATGAAGGCGATATCTTGGTCGCAAATAATTTGGGGTGGCGTTCCTCCAGGTGCCCATTTCGTCTCGATGGTAAGGCGCTTAGTATACTCGGCGCAATGGGGCCGAGATTTCCAGCACTTCAGCAGGGACATGAGCGGCGCTGAGGTTGCTTCAGGGATGTAAACGAAGCGGTAAAGAAGGGGCTCAACCAAATCGCGTAGTACGTGACATGTGCGGCACAACTTAGCCATTGCGGCCAGCCCTTGATCTAAGCGTTTGGTATCGAACGATGGCTCTGCGTCCTCGAAGCGAAAACGATACGGCCCGGGATGAGGATCGAGAAGACCGGAAAGGATTTTGTGCACGAGCTCCTGGGGAAGCTCGAGTAGATATGCCATTATTGTTTGCAATCTGTACTTGCGCTTGACGCGGGGTGAGATTCGTGGGTGATGGCGGGAGGTGTGTTTGTTGGTGATCAGTTGACAAAACTGCCGAATGCGAGTCTCGAGCCTTGGGAGGAAGCGTTGTTTTAAATGATCTACCACCCCTGCATAAAAAGGCGCTGGCTGACACTCCAGGCGTGCTTAGCGAGTCGCTGCCTAAGTAGGATCACATGGCCGACTGGAGTGGAGAGACTTCAGGAGATAATTGGCTAATAAGTCACCCAACAATGCAAGCTTGGCACGCAGGGTTGGCGGTTGTCCAGATAACACGCGCCGAGGAAAGAAGTAGCGTTTAACGTATTGGATACTTTTGAACAAGAACAAAGTACTCTCATGGATAAAAAATCCATATAGATACCCGGACATTTACATTTCAGGGAAACAGCGTTTGCAGCATGGCCGCAGGCCGGTTTGTTGTCTTGGGAGAGGACTGTGTTAAGGATAGGGGTCACAGCCGAATGATTTAGCAGCCGATGCGCATGTTGAAAATTCAAGATGTGGCCGTCTTTTTCGTTTTCTTTCAGGAGACAGTACATGAACCAAAGAAGCAGGAAAATAGTGTCCCAGAAGCAATGGATAAAGGCCGTCAGCCTTGAACAACAGAAACAAGATTCGTTAATATTTCAGAACGTTCTCTAGCTTGACACTAAAAGATAAATTTAACCAATTTACTCCCAAAACATTCATTCCTAAAGTTGGAGGAAAAGAAAAGGGAGCCATATATGTGTAAGTCTGATAACATTTTAATAAGTATTTCGTGTCAGACTTGTCTTCTCAATCTATGCCTGATATCTACATGTATACTAGTAAGCACCCTGACTCAAGTTGACTTTGCCCTACACCATTAAACATAACTAGCTCTGCCTATGTTTGCTCTGCCTTTATTCCCTGTCCTTGTGTTACCAACACTGGCAGCCTTCCCACCAACGCACACAGGGTCTACACCTGAACTGACAGCACCGGAACCATCTTGGCAGTGGTTTGCGCCATCGCAAAAGCCCTTGCCGCCAGCGCAGGACTTCGCAGTTGCTGTCAATCCTGATTCAGATATGTGATAGAAAAGAAGCTGATAATTAAAACCACAAACCAATGCTGACCAAAGCAGACACAACAAAAATCGAAAACTTCATAATGGGAGCCATGTAAGCGGAGAGCTTTTTAAGTGGACTTTGATGAGAGTAATAAAAGTGAATAAGTAAGTTCAAGTAGACGCTTTAATTTGTAAAGTTGAAGTAGTTTGGGTAAGATTCAAATACAAATCGCCGTCCCAGATGGCCAATGGTTGAATTGAAGAACTAAATTGAGAGCAGCTCAGGTGAATTGCAGGACAACGTCACGTATTTATGTGCCGATGGCAGCGAGAAGCACGTCAAAGTTGTTTTTGTAACTTGACAATTTCTCAAGGGATGGTGATCTAGAAGACCTGATACACGTTTAAACTCACACGGAACGCGCGGTATACCTGTGCGGATTTTAGTAGTAAGGAGTGACAACATTTGGGATATAATTCGGCGAATGAACCTGTGCTACATTGTCATTTACCATTAATTAACACGAGTATTAATAAATAACATGCCTATTTGAGTTATACATGAGATGGTGCCGGGGGCTGCTTGTATTGGACACTAATGATGTTCAGTTTTTAAGCATTTGTATCGATGAGCGTTTGAGGCCTGATGTCAGGACACCCAATGATTGTTTCACTTCGTCTCAAAAACTATGAAGGATCCAACATTTCCTGACTCATGTAAAACCCCACGTCAATAAAATATTCAGCATGACAACATCTGTTTGGTTAATTCACCCGACTGGTCCAAAGTGCACGTCGTGCATGGTATGCTGGATGTGCCTGTGAAGGTCCTTTGAATAACACATAAAAGCTATGTAAGGCAGCTAATTTGGCTTATAATACTGCGGATAATTCAGATCGAGTCCTGAGAACGAAAGTGAATAAAAGAGGTCATGGATAGGAGTCGTAGTTATTTGAAGGCAACATTGAGCATCTGGGCTCATTAGAATATAAATGATGAGGAGATTGTGGCTGCGAGAAATAAAAAAAAACCTTTTAAATCCAAACGTAACTATCTAAACGATGATTGCCCGGTGCCTTACCGTATGAGCCTGCTCAAACGAAGGTTGTTTTTCATGGTCTCCCAGTTATCCCAAACCGAATTACGCCGAAAACATGTGATCAATTGGCCTTCCTTCGGTCCTCGCTAGTGTCCTCTCTCTCGTGACTCTGGAAGCCTTTGAGAAGCAGCATTCAGTTGCCCGATGGCTCCGTATGGGTTGACGCGAGCGGCTCGTCTCTCCTGACCGATCGCTCCGAATGGGCTGGCACGAGCGGATTGCCTCTCCTGTCCAATCGCTCCGTTCGGATTTGTGGCTGAGAGTTGTCTCCAGCCTGGAATGCGCAAGGGATTGAGGGGCTCTGGCTGAGAGTCGGAAACAAGCGCCTGACTGCCGAGAGAGTTGTTTTGTTCATCCACGGCCGTCATCAGGTCCTCCAGAGAGGCTGAGCGAGAAGTCCATGTCGACGCCTGGTGGTTTCGGAGGAACGGGTCCTTCTTGCCGGCTTTTTGGCTGTCTTTGGAATCTTCTGACTCACCAATGGCTGAGTTAAGCCGACTCATCCTCCGGGCAGCATTGCCAGTTTCACGTTGAGACATGTACTTGTGGGGGACTGCTACACGTGGATCAGCCCAGCGAGCGGAGGCGACTGGTGTTTCTTGCTGGCAATGTTCGCAAAGTCCCTTTTCGGACTTGAAATCGTACCATTGGAAATCAGGACAGATTCCCTCAGGACTGCAGTAAGCGTTCAATACGAACTCGCGGGGTTGGTTGACAAACCATTTATCGCAGTAAACCCAGGCAGTGGGGTCAACTTCGGTTTTCGTGACGTGACCTTTTTCCGGCTTGGACTTCCCCTTGCCGTATTGATGCATGTTGCGGATAGGACAGGACTCGTTTGGGCACGGACAGACATAAAGATACCGAGTTCCTGTGCACATCTTGCTTGACGACAAGGATGGTTTTCGAGGCGATTGGGATTTTCGTGGAGGCTGACGTGTACGATAAAAAAGGCGGTTGTGAAGGAAACAGGCTTGTGTTGTGTAGATTGAATTGTAGATTGGCTGACGATCAGAGGAAGTGTGACTTACTTCAAGCCAGGACTCGAAAAATATATGTTTTCGAAGGAGTAACTTACCTGCTCCTTACAATGACATTGTCTTGGCACAACTTTGCTTCCCTAGATCAGAAAGAGAGGGGCTGTGATAGTGCTGGCCATGTCATCTACTTCAATTAGAGGGGCCTCATTGTTCCTAATGCAGAGAAGGCAACACAAGCTGTCATGTGTTCTTTGAGTGATGAAACGTGCAAATAGGTGGTCTTGATTGTCCTTTTAGCTGTGAGCAAGCGACGGAATAAAAAGATTTCCCATTAATGACCGGTCTTGCTTCCACTCACGCTATTAAATTTAGTTGTAGACAAAGCATGTGGTCGGTTGTGGCAATCCCTCGCAGTATTGAGAACGCTGAAGACTCTAAAACGAGATGGACCGTGTAACATATCCATGGATGTCATCTGGCCCTTGAAACAAAACCCCCAACAACGACGACAAAAGCAAAAGCATCGCCTGATGGAGTTGACGATAGCATTCTTTTGTTTAATTAAAAATTTGAAGCACACAACCAGCCAGCGTTTCATATCTTGTCCAACAAGAGGCTTGGGCTCTGCACGTTTAGCTGATAAGTTCTCATGTTTGCTGCTCTAAATAATTCCTCGGGCTCAAGCTCCTTGCTGCCAAACAGCTTTTCTTAGTATCAACCAGGGACAAAGACGCACTCGGATGTCTTCATGAATTCGCCCTTGGGGCTTGGGCCTCTGGTCCAAGTCCAGCAAGACCTGTATCTGTGAGTATCACCAGCTTGTTGTCCATGTTTGGATTGGTAGACCTGCACAAGTCTTCTGACTGGGCACATCAGACTCACATTACGTTTCTCCACGCGGCTACACCAAATTGGCCGAGTTGTCTGATACGCAGGATTTGGTCGCTATCTATTACAGCAGACTGTCATGTTTCTTGCTCCTCTGAACTGAGTCCTTTATCGTATCTTCACCCTACAGTTTCTTGCAATTGGGTAGGGTCAGGAAGAGCCTGTGGAACCCGCCCGCCGATGCTATTCTCCTGGCAGACTATTTGCCTGGTAGGCTTCCTCCGTCACCATCTAGACACGTCTGTCAATACTGCTATAGGTCTCATCTTCCATTAAAAGACCCGTGGGCTGAAGGGATGCGACCTCCTTTCCCAACTCCTTCCTCTCCTGAATCGACGGTGATCCTCTCGCTCCCGCCGGCTCAGCTCATACTCGTCGCGCTTAGCGATTTCGGCGAGAAGAATATCCTTCTGTTCCCTCTCACCGGCGAGCATGGACTGCAGAAGCTCCACTTTCTTGATGAGTTCATCGACTCTGGCTGATCTGATGTGTTCATCGGCGAGTTTTCTCTCAAGCTGCTCAATTGTTCGCAGCAGCTTCTCAATCTCTCGCTGGCGGCCCTCGTGTATCGTGTGATTTCGGCGTTCGACCAGGAGGTCCTCCTCCAGAACCTGGACATTGCGCACGAGGTCCGCAATCTGACGCTCGTATGTCTCCGCCGATGGGTGCCTGAGCCTTTCGTCGGCGAGTAGAGCCTCTAACTCCAGAATTCTCTGCTCCAAATCACACGCTTTGCGCTCCCAATGCTCCGCCCTTTTCTGCTCCCGCTTCAAGTCAATCAGCAGTCGTGCGTTTCGTTCCTCCAGGTCTCTTCTCCATCTGCGACCGTCTTCATCCGAGACCCAATTGCAACGCAGGATTCGAATTTCCTCATTGGATTTGTTGAGTCGAATGATGGCGTCATCGTATTCTACTTTTAGCTTGTCGTAGCGGTGTCTGAGATCGTCGTGATGGGGTGTGCCGTGACCTTTCTCCTTCAGCCTTTCCTCCAGATACTTGATCTTTTTGAAGAGCTCTTTTCTTGAGTGCTCGTAACATAGCCTGTCGTCACCGGTATCGTTGTAGTTAAGACAGCCATCAGTCTTGCAGCAATGCTCTTCGCAGAAGCCGAGACGAATCTTGCATGCCTTTCTGCAGCCTGCCCTCCTGCATTCGTGCTCTTCGCAAAATGTCCCCCCTTCCACGTGAAGCCTGTCGCATCCATCCCAACGGCAAGAATGATGGCTGCAATAGAAGCCACGGAGGGTCACCTCGCGACAGTCAGCCACGGAGCAAGTGTGTCGGCGGCAGTGGTACCCAAAGCTCCCTCCTTTGTTTACGACGGCTACGGCGTAGCATCGGGCGACACCACAGCCATGCTCAGAGCAGAAGAGCCTCTCGGCATCTTTGTCGTTGTCCCGGCAATTGAGGCACCCCTCAAATGTGCACTTGTGAATACCACAGTACCTGGATCTGGGGAGGTACAACCTAACACAGTCTTTATAGACGCAACGATACTCATGATGATCTGTGAAGAGGTCAGTATACTCCAATCCCTCGATTTAGGCCACGTGACATGTCTTACGGTGCTCGCAATAATCCCATAGGCCATCAGCGTGCCGGTATCTCCAGTATTTGCAATCTTTGACAGGGCATATCTGATGAACAATGCAGCGAAAGTCGGAGTGAACCGGTTCTCGACAGTTTTCCTCGCGGCATAGTCTCGAGACATGATCGACACAATATTCCTCATCTAGGATACGCCTTTCGTAGCAACTCCCCACCACACATCGGTGATCACTGCAATAGCCGTAGTGATTATATCTTTGATTGTAGCATCCATCGACGACACATTTGTCTGTTCAAACTGCTAGTCAACGTCATATACTCGGACAGTGCAGTAGGTGAAACTCACGGCTCGGACACATCCACGGTAAGGGCACCCCGAGCGGACAATCCCCTCTGTTGGCGCAAGTCAACACCCCGCACTTACGGTCTTTCCCCAATGTCAGTCAGTTTTGACGAATGAGATGAAGCGGAATATTCTCACGTATGGAACAGAAGCGGTGATGAGCCTCTTTTGGTTTCCTGCACATCTGCTGGCCGAAGACGCAGTATTTGCAGGTATCTATGTAACGCTCATTAGCGTCAAACGAGACAACGAAGTAGGAGTGTCTCTACTCACGTTCCACACAAAAGTCGGAGTAGATTTTGATATTACCATCACGCACAACGTAGGCATGTTTTCTGGAGCAGCCGTCGTAGTGGCAGAGCCTGCACCCGTCGAGGTCGCAAGACGACATAATCACTCCGGGGTGGCTGACCGCCGACTGCGTGTGATAGATATGGCGTGTCTGGTGAAATAGGACAAATGTCCGACCGGTCGCGTATTTGAATCGGAAGAGATAAAGCTGGGTCGAATGGTGTCAGTGGTGATGAATGCAGCCGCAGCTGCAGAAAGAAGCGCGCGCTCGACACAGAGGGCGGAGAGAGACAGCTTAAATCATGCACGAAGAAGAAAAAGAGAAAGTCGTATGAACGGAGGGTGGGTTGAAGGAGGTGAAAGTGAATGTAAAAGCAGGTCCGGGGTGAAGGAGGCCAACTGGAACAAGGGCCCCGTGAGGACGGCATGACATGGGCTTCATCCAAACCTTTTTGCTGGACGTGTGGCTGAGCTTTATTCAGACCATCCCACACGCCTACCAACGCTCGGCCACGCGACCGGCTTTATGAGTGCCGTCCTCTCCCAGTATTATCTTTTCATTTCCAATGTTTCGTCAGAATTGCTGAACTTCGGCGTGCTCAGGCTTCAAAACAGTATCTCGGCATCGGAGGCATCATCTGAAGTGGGCAAAGTCGCCGTTCGGTTTATTTTCAAACATTTCTGGGAGTCTTCCCATTTATATTTGGAAAAGGTGCGCCCGGTATCACCAAGCCGGCTTCGACAGTCATGTAACATGCAAAAACCCGCTCTCTCGGCCCCTCTCGAAACTGATTCGGGTGGCGCAAGTTCGGCAACGAAGGCTAGTTTCATAGTAAAGAGAATTGAATGATGTTATCTAGGCAATCAGAGGCAGGTTACACTCAAGTTCCTCAAGGCTGAAAAGGACTGGTTGGACTACTGGGCGATCCCCTGCGAACAGACGTCCGACAAGACGCAGGCGAAACGAGACCAAGTTGACAGGTGTTGGGGCTGGCCAATCCAGAGGTTTAAACGACACGCGCATGCGTGATGTAACAGATAGAGGGGGAAAGAAACTCGGTGGAAAACTGCAAAATTGCCAGTGCATCGGAGGTGCCCAGTGAGCACCAGCCACATTTGACACCCGACCCTGGACTGGCCGGCTGATGGAGGGCCGGGTCTCAAAGCATCACATGGGAATAGATTTGTGTGGCACATGCTCCCAGCAGGCCAAGACACCGTCCCAAAGCCAGCAAAAGACCCCATGATCATGTCAGGCACCCTTGGAGATCATAAAAGCACAAGACGACCGACAGGCCAAATTTTGATCAAATACCTAGAGTGAGCACGTCTGGTCCCTCGATCCAACAAAGTTTGCAATTGTGTGCACAAGCAGCCAGCAACAGCGGTGCGGGCAAGGAAAAATGTCCCCGGAGAGGCTGAACTAACTGTGGCTCCTTTTGACGTTGACTACTTTGCTAAGCCAAGGTGGTTATTTGTTGAAGCACGACTTCGGCATTGCGGAATGTATACCACTTCGTTGGACGGTATGCCGACAAAAGCCGCCCCCAAAGCATTCAGTTAGTTACTGCGCTTGGTCTCCTCGCTCATTCGTTCATCCCTTTTTCAAAACGGCTCGGAACGAGCAAACACATCGCAGGTGATAAAGGGCTTCCGCTGAAACTCAAAACTGAACGAGGAAGTCCACGAGAAACGCATGGCCCCGGGGTGAGGACCACTCCGGCCATTACTTCTAGGTTGTCAAAGCGCCTACTTGTTTTTCTGCAGCGACAAATCAAGCGGGGATTCTGCAGATGCTTCGTTCTCCTCGTCGCTCTGGACTATACCACCAACAGGCCCTTCTACAACCTTCCCACATGCTTTCTGTGGGTTGAAACCAAGGGTAAGATGATCCTTCCTGATAAACAGCTCCATTTAACAGCTGAAAGGCACAGGGGTCGGGCCATCTCGGACAGCGTGCTTGCAGACGCTTGCATGCGCAACCACAGACCCTCTCATCCCTCAGCCCTGACGATCTGGCTGACGAGGTCCTCCAGCACGGACGCAGCCCTACGCAAATCCGGAGCTTCGCCATACCAGCGTTGCAGAGCCCATGTGGCCGAGTCTACGGCTTGTTTCCATCGGTCCGGCATTCGGAACCTGCCGCTCTTGACTGCTGCCAGGAGCAGGAGGGCACGGGTCATCGCCGCTCTGGCCATGAACCATGTTCCGTGATGCCGGTGGTGCGAATTAGCGCCCAGCAGCAGCTCGACCGATAGTCCGAGGCATTTCTCCGCTAGGGGCATAACGCGAGAAACCCACGGGTCGTCGGGCGGTTGGTGAACTACGTAGTAGACAAACGGCCGGTGGATCCATTCGCGACAACTTGTCGCTCGGTTTTGGATGTAATGAACTAGCTCGTTGCTGGAAAGCTCCTGGTTCTGCCAGTTAATCTGTGATGGGATATGCAGGCACCTGAAAAGCGTGTCAGTAAATCCTTCCACTGTTGTGACAAAACTTCTTCTTGTCGGGTGGCTTCGTACCAGACGTCTATCTGGTGGTCGAAGTCTTCGCATTTCTCGGCCACTTTTGCAATATCCCGTACCCATGCCTTCTCTCCGTGATAGCCCATCACAGCTATTGCGCGATTCATCATTCTGCGCGACGATATTTCAGCCAAGTAATAAAACCAGCTTGTTTCCTCCTCCGGCTGAATGTCTTCTTCTAGAATATCTAACGCATTATCACGGGCCGTAGGAGAAGCAACTTCCGACGGAGGAGATGGAAACAGATCGGGATAATTCAAGCAACAGATTCCGCTCGGAGGTAACAGAATTTCGCACCTGAACTCACTGTGAGTCCAGAACACGTCAGCCTCGATTCTAAACATGGAAACAAAAAGCGTGACTCACCACTCCGATTTCATACAAGACCAGTAAAGTCGTTGCTCAAGACGTCTCGCCTTTTGGGAGATATTTACCGGGGTCCGCCTTTGAGTTCGCCGCCAAAGGAGATTCTTGAACTGCACGCAGGTTAGTGGATGAATGGACAGCCAGAGATGGCAACATACCACGAGACAAGCCTGATTAAAGTACTCCCAAGCTTGTAGCGGACGGAGGGAATACATCTCAAATACACCACAGAAGAAAAAACATTGAACCTGAAGCATAGATGGTTCGAGAAGCCCCAGGCGCTTTTTCGCCGCAAAGTAATACGCCTGGGCTGTGTCAGGATCCGTGGATGTCGACGCCGAGGATCGAATGGACTCGGGCGTGCCATTGAGACCAGACTCAAATTGGAAGGGGGTTGCCAGACAAGCAAGTGCGCAGGCTATGAGCTGAAGTAAAGGCTGGGGTTAGTGGATAGCCAGATAGGAAAGGAATAACAACATACCACAAGGCAAGACGGGCCGTCCCATCGTGGGCCATTTTCTATCGCATCCCTGACGTGTGCCTTAAAGTCTGGGATGTCAAGCACTGGGTTCTTAACGTGCACATATGCAAGGAACTTCTTGGAAAGTACCGTGAAGTCGTCCTCTTGAACACCCCTCCCAAGACTCCTATCACTAGTGGCCTTAGTCTGGCTAGAGCAGTTCGGGTCGTCATTCTCCAACTCGAGAATGAAAGAATGGACGTCAGGTACCATGTCTCTGAAGATGGGCCACCGCAGAATCGCCTCACAGTTGGGACTGGCGGCGGCGTGATCTGGTATGTCAAACCTTGTCATGACATCATCTTCAGGTAACCCATCTTCTTCTCGACACAGGCTTCCGCATTCCTCAGTAACGACACCGGAGCTTCCTTGCGGTCCGTTTATTGATGTGGGAGATAAGGCTAAGCCCTGGTGCCCATGGGGAACAACAGCGACTGACTCAGCTGGTAGTGGCAGCTGTGGCCGACTTTCCAAGAGTGAGACGACGTGGTTGATTCTGTCCAGGATTACCAGGCTTGCTGGGTCAAATCTGGCGTCGAACAAAGGCTCAGCGGCTTTTCGGAAAGCGATAGGGAATGGGAATTGGCCAACCATACGTTGAGAAATCATTCGAGCTGTCGGGATACGTACACAGACCGCCGTTCCGCTGGCAAAAGCCGCAGGCGGGCCGGACGTTGTCGCACTTCGTCTTCCGGACGCGGCAAGGTCCACAAGCGGCCACGGCTCGCCTCCTCTGGTACATGCCCGCCGTGCGACGTCTTTTGTTGGGCGCTTCAGGGGCCTCGTTTCCCGCATCGGCGTCGGCCATGGTCTTGGGTGCCGCAACGGGGAATCGAGGGATACAATTTTATGTGGAGATGTAGGGGCCGAGACAGGTGAGACTCTACTTTCCAACACACGATAGCGGGGGTCTCGTTCGTAGTGGCTTCTCAGGAATCGTCGCCGCGGTGGCTGTTGATGATGGGAATTATTATTGGGGACGCTGGGCGCGGGGAGTAGCGGAAATATGAAGAAAAACCCCCGAAGAAAGCGAAACCGAGGCCATGGATCCAGGGTTCTGCCACTGGGACTGGCCAGCCGATCTCGGCTAGTGTCCTCGCTGCCCCGTGTTACTGCAGATCCAGCCTAACTTGCACTTCAGCATAAGTTACCCAAAACACAACAACCAAGATGAAGGAGCAACAAGATACCATGGGATTGAAACCTTGGTTGTTTGATTCTACTCTAGCATGATTGGTTGCGAAGCTGTCAGTTTTGCCACCTGTTTCTTGATGGCTCTGTAGCCATACCATGCCAGAGCGACAGCGCCAAGGAAGATCAGGACGGACATCGAGATCATCAAGATCAGATTCCGGATATACCCTGTGGTCCAGCTTCTCTTTGAAGCGCTTTTTAGGTCGTCCACGTTGAGCATATCGGCACCTTCGCGCGTTAACACCTCCCATACGTAGTCGCGATAGGAAATAGGCCAGCTAGGCAGGTCCCAGTACCGAGTTTTCAGACCGGACCACTTGGCCGTGAATATCTGTCTTCTCAGCTTTTCCAGCTGCTTGTCGCTGAAGCCTGCTATTACTGATCCAATGCTCTGTTGGAAAGAGACTGATGTGTAATAAGCATCGTCCTTGTCCCACATGACGCTTGCTGCCAAGCCACCATCGGGTCCACCCCAGTATTTGAGTCTGTTATCCTGCGGAAGAATTTCGAGTGGTGCGTCAAGGAATGCATCGTGGTAATACGTGTACGAGGATGCATTTGGCCAGAGATTGGTGGTCCTATCCTCCAGAAGGTTGCCGGTGCCAACGATTGTCACCGGCCCTGGCCAGTCATGCTGTCTGAGCTCCAGACCTGGCCCTACAGCGACGATTTCAAACCGTGTCAAAAAAAGTTTTTCTCGCAGCGGCTGCAATTGCTGCATGACGACTGGCCAAGTTTTGGAGGCGTCATCTTTGACGTCCAACAGAAGAACCACGGTCATGTTAGGCTGGCTCCTGAAAACCCCCTGGGGTCGGTCTGTACGAGTGAAATTCGACCACCGATCCGGGGGGTTTATCGTGTTAAGAATATCAAGCAGAGGGTCGAGATATAGAGACCGTAGACTCTTGCCGGGTGAAAGCGAATCCCTGTCATGCCCAACCAATACGTCTGAGCCGTCGTCACTAAGGAAGACATCAGCTTCGACTCCAGTGCAACCGGCTGCCAGGGCGGAGTATAGAGGGTATTCTCTCCAGTAGTCGTTGTGAGAATGACACATGATAGGTATTACTTCGCGCGAGAAGTCTTCTGTCCATCGCGAAAGGCCATCGTAAGGCTGGCCATTTGACGTTTTCGGATATTTTGAGGTGAAGGTCTCGGAGGCGACGTTCCTGAGCGCTTGTGGTTGAATGATGAAAATGAAGACGTAAAGCAAGGTTCTGAGACCGATCTTATTAGTGGTCCAGAAGAGGCTAGAGGTGATCGAATGCAGTGATACTCACATCAATATGGCACTCCCAATCGTAGCTGCTGCCCCCAAGCAGACTAATTCCTGCACAAGATTTGGCTTGCGAAAATACCATGAGTGAACTAGCTCATTCCGCCAGATGCCAACACGTCTAAAGGTGCCGGCAACGAAGGTAAGTAGAGGCCAGTATGATGATGGTGGTAGATGGCTCTGATCCGTTTCAGGCATGCTGCCGGACACTGATGATGATACATCTTCCGGCCAGCTTTGATGGGTATCACTGCCTCCGATTGAATACGTTTGCCGATCCATGTCTGTTGGGTAGCGGAGTGGTCACTGCAAAAACAAGAGAAGAGCTTTGACGCGTCTTTTATCATGGGTTGTGAATGGGGCGACCATCGGTAGCGAGCGGCACAGCACCAACAGGCGCTAGGCAACAGCAAATGCAGGAGACCGCATGGTGGGACTCTTGGCTACATAAAGGGCCACTTCGCGACTGTTTAGCATCGTCTGACGAAGAAACCTGGGACCTATCTAGAAACTTGTCGTAACGTATTTGTCCACGCGTAAGCGAAGGGACCCATACTGTCAACAAATTCCACGGCGAAGCCTGGCTTCGTATGTCGTGCGTCCAGTCTACAAAAAACCCGCTTGATACATAGGAGTCCTAGGCCTCGCCTTCGTCGTCTGATTCTATCTTATGCATCGCCCGTGCCCTTCGCTGGACCCATGCCTCGCAACCAATCTCATCGTACTTGGGCTTCTCGCCCTCTTTAATACAAGTCTGTACAACACCGCAGCTCTCATGCAGTCCAAATCCAAAGAAGAAGGGCATGCTGACACGCTCCTCATTGCTGAGGTTCTGTGCTCGGTGCACCGTGCTAACATAGAGGTCGTTGGTGATGCGCTGGAGATAATCGGCGATGTTGACGACAAAGGTCCCAGGTATCGGGGCTGCCCTGATCCACTGACCCTGTCGGTTCAACACTTGCAGACCTCCAACTGAGTCTTGCCAGAGAATGGTAAAAAGCTGGAAGTCCGTGTGCGAGCCTATTGAAACCTGTGACTCCACGTCTGGGCCAGCAGCACCAAAGTTGTCGGAGAGCGGGGGGTAGTAGTTCAGCGCCAACGCGGCGTCTGGGTATGCAAACTTGGCGTCGAAGTGGTCCTCCGACAAATCCAGAGATAGGGCAAAGGCACGCACTAACGCACGCGCAAGCTTCAGGCAGGACTGCCAGTACCTGATGATGGCCTTCTTGAAGTGCGGCTTGTTGGCTGTCCCTTCCCAGTGAAAATCTTCTATTCGAAGGAACTTCTTTGCTTCTTCCGGAATGGCTGCTATATCTGCGACGTCAGGGTCGTGCCGAGGATCATATGTCCAGCTGAACGTCTCGCGCACGTCGATGCTTTCCGACTTGTTTATGCGCTGGGAACCGGGCGGCTTGTAGCCGTTGAAGTAACGGCTTTTGCCGACCCAGGAACGCATTTTTGCATCCTCATCCTGCCAAAAATATTCAAGACAGGCTGAATGGGCGGATTCGGTGATGAAGGAGTCGATCCCGTGGTTTATGATGTAGAAGAAACCGGATGTGGTTGCAGCTTCGCGAATTTGACGAGCCACATGCTGTCGATCCGCCCACTCAGCACTGAAGGAAGACGAAATGTCTATGATGGGGATTTCGGTAGGAAGAGCGTCGCGGAGGGGTGTGCGGAGAATCCGACGCGTTACCGGGCCGTTTCCGGAAGCCAAGCGGAGGAGGGTCGTCTCCGGCTCGGGGGCGATTGTTGCAGTGCTCATGGTAAACCTGGGGTAGAGAAGCAATGACAGTGATCCATGGAGCTCCAAGATCTAAGGTCACGATACTTGTTCGTCGACGTAACTGGGAGTCAAGAATGGTTCTTAAGGTTTACTGACTAGCAAAACACAACTACATATACGTGGGGAGCGACTCAGCAATGCGGGGTGATCCGGGGCGATAAGATAGGGGTCTGCGTGCCAATTCGCTCTTCACCAGACGCCGGTCATTTTGTCGGAGATAGCCGCCCGTGCGAAGTCGGCATCGCTGGCTCGTTCGAGTGGTTCTGCCTCTGAGTTCAATCTGTTGCCTGGTGCGAAGATACGTGTCAAACAGTACCAGGAATTTGATAATCATTAATGTTCAAACGATTCACAATGCGGGTACTGCAGAACGAGCAGCCACCACGCTCAGATGCCGTAAGCCAGCAGAAAGGGCTCAACAGTTCATGTAGACAGCTATTCACATATGAGTTCCTGTCTTGTCAAAGCAGTAGATGACTTACCATTGGCGTAAAGTGAGTAGTTATCGGCATTCTGTAGCGCCCGGTCAGGGGATAGGGCAACACTTGCGTTATATGCATAAGCATAATCGTTGGTGTGAGGTTCGTACACGGCAGGGCAATGAGTCGTCTCGTGTATTGTAGTGGTGGCCTGGCACTGCCGGTGACAGCCAACCGGAAGAGGAGGCAAGCCGTAAAACAATGGGCACATGACCATGGTGTTGACATCCCACACCGTGTAAGCATTGAGCGGGCCATCGATATCACAGACACCGTAGTAATCGTAGCAGAAGTACCGGGACACTCCCGAATCTGTGGATGCGCACTCCTGCGCAACGTTCCGAAGTCGTGTAATGACAATGTTGCGCGTTTCTGACGAGTTGGCCCCGAAGTATTCGACAAATCGCTTGGAAGATGGGTCTGCCGCGTCGGCCGCGGCTGCCAGAGCCAGCGCCTGGCAGTTTGCGAGGGTCTTGGTGCTGACTTCTAACGTGGTTTCGTTGCACCCAGGCTGTCGATTGGTTCGACCTTCGAGGACTGGAGTCATCAGAGCCTTGCTGGCTGCCGCCGCATCGACCTCAATGACAATTGTGTTTGACTTGAAAGCGACGGCGGGCTGGGTGAAGTCCGTAGATGGTGCTAAAGCGACTGGGATCACGCCCTCGGCAGTGACGAAGTATTTACCGGACTTCTCGAATTGGTGCACCTTTGCTGCGTCAATGACAACAGTCACCGAGTCCCCAGTTCCAAGTTTATGGAAGTGGCTCGCTTTGAGAGCACTGTACTGGATGCTCGGCTCGATGCCTCTGAATGGAACCGCGCTGCCTGGTGACGACTTAGCGCTCGATTCTTCGTGTTTTCGGCGCAGGATATCTTACCCGAGTCGTCCGAAACCGTCACTCGCTGCACAGGGAGCTTGTCGTCCAAAATAGTGCCAACTTTGAGCAAATTCAACTCGACAGTGCCGGTATTCTTGATCGTCGCGGCAACTCCGGCGGTCGCGTTGGAGACAGACGGTGCCAAAACCACCTGGAGTGCCGAATCCCGCTTGCCATTGGGATGGGCGTCAACGGCGGCCAATGCTGCCAGGAAAAAAACACCGCGCCAGAACATTGCCAATTCCGCGATTTTTGAGGGCCCAAACACGAAGCCATACGGTCGAACGGCATCCTTTTCTTATATCATACTTCATCAGCATAACAAGCAAGAGACTGGTAGGCCAAGATTTCTGTTCTTGTGATTTTCCTGATTAAGGCAATAGTCCGCATTGGCGCGCATCTCCCAGGGCTGTTACAATATTAACGGGCCAATTATAGCACCCCAAGCTCGTATTTGAATAGGGGCCTAATTTGGCGGGTGCTGTTAAGCTTGTGCGGTGACATCGGCCTCCGATGAGTCGGTGGGCCTTGAGCCGGGGCGATAAGAACTTCCAGGTTGCCAGCGCCTGCACATTGAATTAAGGGTGTTATGCTGAACGATCGGAGTGGAAAATGGCTCTTTCATTGGTTTGAGTGGTCAAGTCATTGCATACGACGCAAGTCAATATCACGTCAGTCAGTTGCGCAGTGCAGTCGTTAACACCATCGTTCTCAAATAACTTGGTCAAAACCCCTGGCTCGTAGGAGAATTCAGTCAGAGCGATGCGACCGGGCCTGGTCCAGACTCCGGGCGGACGGGAGCACCGAACAACGTGAAGAAATCTTGGGGTTTTGGCTCTTTGGCGGTTGTAAATGCCACTGCTGGTGTCTTGAAATATTTAAGTGCGTTGGTTACGATGACTATCCATGGATTAGGACCGAAGTGGCGACATAGATATCCATGGATGTAAAGCATCCGTAGCTTGGAGAACCGACGGTACTACCGTCCAGTTCAACTCCTAAGCTCCGTCTCCATTCTCTACCTCGCAAAAGCGGCGACGGCTCAGCCCAGGCCCAAGAAGTACGCTAGCCAATGTACCATAGCAGCCGGTGGCTTCAGGCTTCCCGCTTTCTCTTGATGTTTTAGGACGGAGTTGACGTGTGTTAGCATCCCAGTTCTCGGTTCCTAGATGGATCACGCTGTCTGTGGTCATATCGACCCGCAACTACGCACCCGATCACGGCCCTGCTGATTTATCAGCCTCCGAACTGCATAAATACCGTTTGCATGCCCCAATACCAACTTTGTCTTCCCGTTGTTTTCCACTGCAATTGTTTTGCCCACAAACCCCACCACGCCATGTCTTCCGAGATCCCGACCCTCCGCTGGGGCATCATCGCCACTGGCCTCATCTCGTCATGGTTCGTTCAGGATCTAGTGCTCGAACGTTCCAATGCTAGAGCAAAGCACATTGTCCAGGCTATTGGGTCGTCATCAGTAGAGAAGGGCAAAGCTTTCGTTAAGGAGCACTTGCCAGGCCACAACCCTACCGTTTACGGTAGCTACGCCGACGTCTATAACGACCCTAACGTCGATGTCGTATACATCGGTACGCCGCACACCTTCCATAAGCAAAACTGCCTCGACGCCATCAACGCTGGCAAGAATGTTCTTTGCGAAAAGGCCTTTACCATCACTGCAAAGGAGGCCCGTGAGGTCTTCGAGGCCGCAAAGAAGAAGGGCGTCTTCGTCATGGAGGCTATGTGGACGCGCTTCTTCCCGCTAACGCGCTCTCTGCTGAATGTTCTACACACCGAGAAGCAGGTCGGAGATATCTACCGCGTCTTCTGCGATTTCGCTATGAACATGAACATCGCTTCCCTCGGCCCTGATTCCCGTCTCAAAAACCCCGCCCTAGGTGCCGGAAGTCTCCTCGACATTGGCGTTTACAGCTTGACCTTTACGATTTTGGGCTTGGACCCCGGTGTTGGAGAGAAGGCCGAGAAGCCCAAGATTGCTGCAACTCAGACCCTGTCCGACGACATCGACATCGCAACTTCCGCACTTCTTCTTTACCCCAGCGGAAAGCAGGGTGTCCTGACTGCCTCGACACAAGTCAAAACCGCCCCTGCTTTCTGTAGGATCGAGGGAAGCGACGGCTATGTTGTCGTGGAAGGTATTGCCACTTCCGTTCCTTCTTCATTCACTGTTCACACTTCCAAACCATCCGGCGACGGATGGTCTGAGTCCCCAACGGACGGGCTCAAGGCCAAGAAGTATGACTTCGAGAGACCTGGAAAGGGCTTCTACTGGGAAGCCGATGCCGTGGCGTTGGATATTACCGCAGGACGCAAGGAGAGCGATATCATGTCTCGGGCTGAGACAATCCGCGTGATGGAGATTCTGGACGAAATCAGAAGGCAAGGTGGTGCAAAGTTCCCTCAAGATAACCAGTAGAGGGCCAAGATAAATGCCATTCATGAACTCCCTAAACTGTGACAGAAAAGAAGTTGCGATATCTTTCTCATACAAATAACGTGCTTGATAAGCGAGCGAAACAGACAAGCGATTGAAACACGAATTGGCGACCACAACACAAGAAAGCAGAAAACAGAACATCAACAAAATCGATTTAATTAAAACTATAGGTATTAGAGTACTCGGTTTACTGCTTGTTAATGTTTAAGTCCTGGGTTTTAATTAAAGTGTATCAGCCGGTTTATTATAAATACTATATTAGGGTAAGTTATAACTACTGTGTATAATATGGTCCTAACCTTCTTTTAGTACTAGTTAACCTTTTATGTATTTATTTTCTTTTTATAGGGGAGTAGCTTATTATTGGTTATTAGGGTACAAGTGTGTTTTGTGATTTTGGTTTTTGTGATGTTAGTTATTAGTAGAAGTAGTTTCCTCACTTTCTCAGTATATACGAATTGAGAAATTTATAAATACTAGGTGCTCTGGTCATAAATAACTTTAATTCCTAGGAACTATTAAAGTGGATTGCCTCCTTCTAAATAGTATCTCTTTTGTAGTTTGGAGATAGTTTGTTAAGTACTTATTTCATACGCTTAGGGAAAGGTGTAACGGTCCAAGTATGTATATTGTAACTAGCTATTGCGAAGGGCCAGGCCTAGGTGTTTTCGACCTTAGAGTGCTCTATTACTGTTTACTTCAAACTAAGGAGCGGAAAAGAGGAAGTTCCTCGTAAGGGGGCCGGTATAGGAATCTATACTACTGGAGAATAAAGGGGACCTCTGGTGGGGCGCCGGAGGTCACCGGAGGCCCCTTTAACCGGAGGCCCCTTTAACCGGAGGGCTCTTTTATTGGATGCTGGTTAATGCCTTAGGTAAAACTTAGGCCATCGTGGGCATTAACCTATAATAAATGCCCCCTCCTTTCTCTCCCCCCTCCCCTATTAGTGTTCTATTAGTGTATTAGTGGCTATTAATTTGTTACTCTCCGACGTCTTCTCGGGGTGTATACGGGGTCCCTATCCATTGTATTAAAACTTTTTTATATTACTGTTTATACTTATCTAAAGCCTTTATTTCCGATACTATTTCTATAAGCTCCTAAGTTGGCTTTATATAGCCTTGTTATTTAATTAGGGCTTAGTAACAGTACCTTTTACTTACTTATTATTATTTTACTACTAATATATTTTTTATAAGTTATTTAGGATCTCTATTTATATTATGAATTAGGGGTAATTATTTATTAGTTATTTTTTTACCCTAGGAATGGGTTACTAGTTGCCCTATGGAGGAGGTCTATGTAGAAGTGTAAATAGATATTAGTTAGTATATTTAGTTCTATTATGTGAACTAAGATCACCTGTGTAACTTTATACTTATCGTGAAACTACACTAGTTTCTTACTTAGCCTTGGGGATAAGTAGTTGGCGACGTTTAACTATACTTTATTTCTAATCTTATACCACTTAGTTAATCCCCTGGTGTAGTTCGTGGAGTCTTCGTTTTGCTACTAAGTAACTACTATTACTATTTAAACGAACTCTATAACATCCTTTATCCTCTAAATTAGCTATTTCGTTGTTATTTTTTAATTTGTTTTTAGTTGGTTGTTTATTATTATTAGTAAAGGGTTAATATGGTATTTATGTTTTATAAAAAATAGAGATATCGTTATAGTAATATTCGTTTAATTCCTAAGGGCTAGTTGTATGCTGGGTAGTAGTTCCCCTTAATTGTTCTGGGTGTACGTTATATATACGCAGAGAATTGCTTGGATCTCTTAGTTAAGGTGTTTTGTCCTTTTATTTATTTGTGAGTAGTAGGTAGTATTTAGTAGTTGTTTTATATTAGTTAGTTTATAGAATTCCTTTTAAAATCGGCTTATTTAAGTCGATTTTTAGTTACTAATTATTGTTTATAGTATTCCGTAGAACTTATAGTAATAGGAGAGGAACCACTGAGTATAAGTTTTAGTGTTCATAGTCTCCATCCTTTTTAATAACGTGGTTCATCATCGAGCAGGACACCATCATCGACCAGGACACTTTTCCCACTTTCATTATCCTCCAACTTTAATACGTCTTTTCTTCTACTATATAATACCTAATACCTTATCCGAAAATAGGATTAATTTAGTAATTAAAGTAATTTAATTAACTCTATAATTAAGTATCCGATGCATAGTGATCATTTATAATATTACTAAAACTACCCTCTATACTAGAATAAACGGTCAAACTACTAAAGCTAATAATATTAATGTATAATTGAATTTAACAGAGACCGAGGAGGACGTAATTGTTTAATACATTATTAACCTAGATTCTCGAGGATTCTCACCCCGATGCGTAGATGTGGAAGATATGGCTAATATACTGTTCCGGAAGCGTGCTTCCCGACCGGTCGGGAAGTGCTGGACAGAACGCTTCGTCCGACGATGCCCAGAGTTTAAGATGTGATTTTCTCGTATTTATAATTATTAGAGAGGCCTTTACGAAGATCCTATAATTATTAAACCTTAGTTTTAACTTATAATTAGTATGTAATTAAAATATAGGATTATAAACGAAGATTTCTATAATTTTAACGAAACTAATTTTATAATAAGTATAATTTAACTTAGAATAATTATTATACATTCTAATTAAATTAGGAAACCAAAAAAGGTTTAACTTAGTAATAGAGAATAGGTAACGGTGGTTTATTATATTACTAGTAATAGTTATACGATGCCGCCTTTTTTGGTGGTTTAGGGCCACTTCCACTTTGTGAGTTAGTACTCCGAGGCCCAGATTCCGGACAGCTGGGCAGTTAAAACAACTTCTAATAGATGGACCGATAACGAAATTACCCTCCAATGGCTTCAGTATTTCGATAAACACTTAAAATAGCGATTAAAAAGTATATAACGTAGTTCATTAGTGAGTGGACCACCATCAGTGACCGGGTTACTTTTCCCACCTTCACCACCTTTTAGTTTTAATATGTAATTTTTTTTATAAAATAATATCTGAAACCTTACCCGAACACAGGATTATTCTAGTAATTGATGTGATCCGATTAATACTGTGATTAAGTATCCGATGTGTAGTGATTATTTATAATGTTTTGAGAATTACTTTTTAGTTTAGAATGAAGGGTTAAAGTATAAAGGTCGATAATAGGAATATGTAGTTAAATTTAATAGAGATCGAGGAGGAGGTAATTATTTAATATATTATTAACCTGGATTCTCGAGGATTCTCACCCCGATGCGTGGATATGGAAGATATAGTTAATACACTGCTCTGGAAGTGTGATGGCCGACTGTTCGGGAAGTGTTGGATAGAACGCTTCGTCTAGCGATGCCCAGAGCTTAAAACGTAATTTTCTCGTGTTTATAATTATTAGAGAGGCTTCTATGAAAATCCTACGATTATTAAGTTTTAGTTTCAACTTATAGCTAATATATAATCGAAATATAGTATTATAAACAAAGATTTTTATAATTTTAATAAAACCGGTTTTATAATAAGTATAATCCAATTTAGAATAGTTATTATATTTTAATTAGATTAGGAAATTAAAAAAGGTTTAACCTAGTAATTAAGAATAGGTAATAGCGATTTATTGTATTACTAATAATAATTATACGATACCGCCTTTTTTAGTGGTTTAGGGCCACTTCCACCTTATGAGTTGGTACTCTGAGGCTTAGATTCTGGACAGCTGGGTAGTTAAAACAACTTCTAATGGATGGACCAATAATGAGACTGCTCTCTAATGGCTTTAGCATTTCGATAAACACTTAAAATAGCAATTAAGAGGTATGTATTGGATATTAGTCGTTGATGACCATGAAAGCTATATTAATAGTGATTTCGAAGAGTATTATAAAGAGAATAAGATTATAATTATCTGCTTACCTACTCATTCATTATATCTAACCCAGCCTTTCGACGTTGGCTGTTATAGTGTGTTGAAGTTGAGATATGGTTCTTAGATTGAGCATTTTATTAAGGCCCGGATTACTTATATCACTAAACCCGAGTTCTTCCTCGTATTTAAAACTGTATTCCTTTAAACCTTTACCTAGGAAAACATTTATAGGGGTTTTAGAGGGGCTGGGCTTATTCCTTATAACCCTTAAGCTATCCTTTTTAAGCTGGATATGCAGTTATGGACACTAATAACCCCGAACACCCCCATTAGGTTACCCGACCCTTGGGTTTCTAAAACGCCCTAAACCACTAACAAGGCTATCTCTTAGTCTTCACTTATAAAGGAAAGAATCTCTAAGTATCAGGGAAGCTCACCAACTCTAATTTATGAAGTTGCTGATAAGCTTTTAAAAGGTTTATAATATATTTCCCATATAATTACCCTTATAGAAGAAGAGCTACACTATCTTCGAGATACAAATACTGTCACGGGCCAAGGCCCGATCAGAGGCCTCGGAACCACTCGGCCATGTCCAACGCCAACCGCTGCTTACTAAGCCTGACCAGGCCCAGGCAGACCTGATCAGGATCCAACGGATTTGTGGGGCAGCAGACTTTTCCTTCTTTTCTCCTTATCTTAAAGATACTCGTAGTAATCGCTATAATTAATTGTAATATACGTACTTAGACCGTTATATTATCTTTAAGATTATTAAAAGTAATTAATTGAACGCCTAGTATAGAAGTCTACGATTTATGTGAGAGTGGTAAGAAGTTGTAGATGGGTTAACCTGAGGAGTCCCTAAACGTCTAAAGTTGATTAGTATGGCCTGATTAGACCTAGAGGTTATTATAAACTCGAAACGACGTGTATGCGTATTCGTAGTAGAGTATTTTGACTATGTTATTAAGTATACTATGGTTATTATTAAATGTAAAATACTAGGATAAGTAATAGTTATGTAATAATAAAAGGTAATACTAAACTATTTGGAAACCCATAATAGTTAATGTAACTAATTGGATAACTTATAACCTAACTATAAGAAATGTAGATCACCTAAGTAATTAAGTAAGAAACTTAATGAGAATAAATTCGATTATTATAAGAAGCCCTAGTAGAACCTAGGTACCCGACATCGACGATAAACTAGTCCCTAATACCCTCTATAACACTAATTCCCCCCGATTAGGTTTATATACTACCTCTAAAATAAACTAAATATTAAATTCCTAACCCACCGAAGTTTAATAAATTATATAAGAAGTTTTAATAATAGTATTTTGAGATAGGAGGGAAAATAAGTGTAAATAAAAAAGCCTTTAGTTTAGAGTTAGCCGTATTCACCTACATCTACTTTAGGTTAGAAAACACTACGTAAACTATAGTGAACACCTATTATGCGTAAGGAGGGGCCGATGGGTCGAAGAACCCGGATAGATTTATGGAATACCTAAAGGGTTACTACGCGGACCCTAACACAGAAGTATAAGCCCTTAACCGACTAAGGATTATACGATAAAAGGAGAACGAGAGTTTCACTTACTTCCTCCCTAAGTTTAAAAAGGAGCTTATAGAAATAGGAGGAGGACACTAATTAGACGTTATAAGGATCAACTACCTCAAAGGAGCCCTGAACACCATAATAAGAGCCCCCCTTATTAGCATAATTAATAAACTAATAATATACGTTGTATATACCCAAATACTCCTAAGTATAAGCTTAGAATTGGATAACGAATCCTATTAAGCTCACCGTGAGTATTAGTATAGGAGATCGTTAACCCTTAACTAAATAAGAACTAAGTCCCCTTAGAAATAGAATAGTCGATTAGAGTCCCCTTAACCTAATTAAATAAAGTGAGAACCTATAAAAGCAAATAAGCTAACTAAGGACAAAAAAGTCCATAAACAGCTAAGCTAAGAGGAAGCTCGTAGATATTATAACTATAATAAAAAAGGGCATATATAATAGTAATGCCCTAAGGATCGAAAAGAGATAAGGAAAACTAAAACTTCTAAAAGAAAAACTAAGGAATAAAATAAAATAAATAATAACTTTAATCAGAACTCTAAGAACTCGGGAAAAAAGTAACTCCTAGTGAAAGTCATTATTAGGAGGAATAAGCTGTAGAGGAATAGAAGGTCATTAAAAAAAGTATGGATTATGACCTATTTTACGTTAATATCGGGATTAATGGGATACGCTACACAACTGCCCTTGTTAATACAGGGTGTTTAATATACACCCTAATCAGCGACGCCTTCGCTAAGAAACTCCGCTTACTACGTATTAGCATTACACCTCGGAACTTAATATAAATCACCACTATAGTTCCTAGTATAATCCGCTATATCACTTACACTAATATCAATATTGATAATTATAAATAACACCAATTATTCTTTTATATTATTCCTAACTAAGAAGACGACGTTATCCTTAGAAGGTCCTAGATGATTGATGATGATGTTATGGTTTACTTAGTATAAGGTACTCTGCATATAAGTGTCGTAGACCACTAGGTAATAAAAAGGAAACCGGGTTAGGCCTGGTAAAATCCAAAGTTCCTAATTTAGTAGTAAACTAGATCGGTATTCTTAGCCCTGATTAGGCGGGTATAGAAGAGAAAAGAGACCCCTTTTAGTATATTTACCCTAAACGCATTCTCCGTAAGTTTGGCCGATATTGAGAAGGCCCTAGCACTAAAAATAAAAATAGACCCGAGGACGAAACTCCCTACATATTATTATAAGTTTTTATATGTTTTCGACTAAGATAAGGCTAATTAATTACTATTATACTAAAAGAACGTTAATTGTACTATTCTTATTAAGAAGGACTCTTATAATTAAGATAAACTAATGACCTGGGAACTTTTATATGGTATATTAAGGGAAGAGTTAATTGTATTACACTGAACCCTTATAAAACTATTAAATAAAGGGTTTATTAGGGTTAATAGTTCCCCTGTATTATCACCTATTCTATTTGTCCGGAAGTTTAGAGGAGGGTTATAGTTCTACATCGATTACCGTGCCCTTAACGCTATTATAAAGAAGGACCGATACCCTTTACCCCTAATTAGCGAAACCCTAAGGGTATTAGTAAAAACGAAGTGGTTAATAAAGTTGGATATTATTGTTATATTTCATAAGATCCGGGTTAAAAAAGAAGATAAATAGAAGACGGTGTTTAGGACGAGGTATAGGTTATACGAATAGATGGTTACCCCCTTTAGTTTAATTAGAGTCCCCGTAATGTTCCAGTAATATATTAACTATACCCTACGAGACTTCTTAGATAAGTTCTGCTTAGCGTATATCGACGATGTCTTAATTTATTTAAACGGCTCCCTCTCTAATTATAAAAAGAAGGTTAAGAAGGTCCTCGAGCACCTAGGCGCTGTAGGCCTACATATGGATATCGATAAGTACGAATTCGAGGCTAAGAGTGTTAAGTATTTGGGGTTTATTGTTAATGTTAATAAGGGAATTTGTGTGGACCCTAAGAAAATTAAGGTAATCCAGGGATGGGAAGTGCCCTAATTAGTGCAAGGAGTCCGTGGGTTCATCGGTTTTACTAACTACTACCGGCAATTTATACCTAACTTCTCAGGGATCGCATAACCCCTAATAACCTTAACTAAAAGGGATATACCATTTATTTAGAGTAAAGAGTGCATTAGAGTATTCAAAGAGCTAAAGACGCTCCTAATTAGTACACTTATATTAGTTCACTAGGACCCTAATTAAGCTATAGTACTCGAGACCGATTTATTTAGTTATATGGTAGGAGGTACCTTATCATAGTATAACAACAAAGGGATCCTAAATTTTATAGTATTCTTTTTACATAAGAACTTACCTACGAAGTATAATTACCCGATATACAATAAAGAACTATTAGTAATAATACACTACTTAGAGTACTGGGATTCAGAACTATAGAGTATAAAAGAGTTCACTATCCTAATTGATCACCTGTCATGATATAGCCCACAATTACTGTCCCGTAATTGTGGTTCCACTTTTGCGACAGTTATGAGCCCTTGTCTCTACGAGCCCTCTGGTTGAATGGCTAAACGCCTCGCTAAAGTGGCAGTATGTGGGCCGACCTAGAGGCCATGGGTTCGAGCCTCGTTGTGCTCACCCATTCTCGCTTCAGCAGCAAGTCACCGAAATGGAAGGTTAGACTTGCCAGCTGGGAGCGGCCGGCACCCAGTAACAGTCAACAAAGACTGTCAGCTGCGAGTGTAAGCCGGTGCTGATTGCTTAGTCAGCAGACCTCTTCTCTCCTCGGTCTGGGGGGGTGTGTCATGATATAGCCCACAATTACTGTCCCGTAATTGTGGTTCCACTTTTGCGACATCACCTAAATTTAAAGTATTTTATGACGAAGAGATAATTAAGTGAACATTAGATTAGGTGATCAGAATTACTATCCCGTTATAACTTCATTATTTAATTTAAACTTAGTAAAAAAGTAATAATTCCTAATACACTATTAAGATGCGAACAGGATATCCCTAATACCCTATAGGATAACAAATTAGAGGGTCAGAAGATTAAACTCCTGAAGAACAGGATTAACGTATTACGAGTTAATAATATAATAGTAATTAGAGAAGTGCAGGCCCGATCAGGGTAAGTAGAGAGGGTTGAGTTTAGTATAAGAGACTCCCCCGGGGATATAGATTAGACCGACGACCCTAACCCAGATAAGACGGAACCCCCCTTGAACCCTTTTAAAGAAGAGCTATTACGCTCCCAGTAGGATAAAACCTTAGACCAGAATAACCAATACTAGCTAATTAGGGGGGTAATATAAAAAAGAGACCAATAACTTCCCTCGTAGTAGAAGTTACCGATAATATTATTAGAATATATAATCGACAATAATAAGAGATTATTATGGAGGAATAGAATTTGGATTCCATATTACGAGCTCTTAAGGACGGGTTTAATCTAGAGGTTCTACGACTCCACGTTAACGGGATATCCGGGGAGGGATACTTTAAAAGCCCTAATTAGCCACCAGTTCTACTAACTAGGCCTATCCCAGGATATCCGAAGATTTATAAGGAACTACGATATTTATGGACGAGGAAATGTATAGTGTAATAAAAAGAGGGGCCTATTAAAGCCTTTACTTATCCCTGGACGGATCTGGGTAAAGGTCTTTATTAACTTTATAATAGGATTACCCCCTTCCCGCCGCGATGGGGCTATGAACGTCATAATAGTGACCGATCATCTATTAAAGAACATAATCTTCGAGTCGTTAAAGGACATCACAATAAATATAATAGTGGACCAACTAATCCAAGGTCTAATCAGGTATTATAGGATACCTTATATAATTATATTAAATAGGGGATTATAGTTTATGAGTTTTATATGGAAATAACTTTACTAGTTACTACGGATTAAATAAAGACTTTTTATAGTGTTTTACCTAGAAATAAATAGAGCTACGGAGAGGGCAAACCAAATAATGGAAACCTATTTTAGAGTATACATAGTGTATACTTAGGACGATTAGGATGAACTACTCCTAATAATAATAATAGTTATTAATAACTAGGTCACCTCGTTAATAGGACTCAGCTTGTTCTTTATTACTTATAGGTATAACTTAGACCTAATTAGAGTAGAGGAACCCCTATAGAATAACAATAAGACCCCTATAATAAGAGTAAAGGTTCTAGTCCAGAAGCTGAAGGACGCTTCTAAGTGGGTTTAAATAGCGATAACAGCAACATAAGAGAAATAAGAAATTACCATAAACATAAAGCACTAACCATCTAATTAGTTTAAGCTTAGGAAGAAGGTTTAGCTAAGGTTATAGAATATCTAATTTAATTAACCATTAAAGAAACTCAACTAAGTTAACACAAAGTACACTATCCTTAAACTAATTAAATCCTACGTTTACTAGTTGGATACACTATTAGGGATTTATAATATTTTTTATATAAACCTAATTAAGTATACTAAAGTTAATCCATTATTATTATAAAATTATAATAATACCTAATTACCTACGATATTAGTAGCTAATAGGGAGGAGTTTAAAGTTAAGGAGATCCGTAATACGCAGAAAGTACGGGGCGGATAAAAGGTTTTAATAAAGTAGAAGGATTATACTTAACTCACCTAGGAGCTAGTGGATATGCTAACGGATATAGTGGCCTTAGACCGTTACGAGGCCAATTACGGGAATATCCCTTGGGAAGGGAGGGGAAGAAGGGGGTAATTGTCACAGGCCAAGGCCCGATCAGAGGCCTCGGAACTACTCGGTTATATCTAACATTAACCACTACTTACTAAGCTTAACCAGGCCTAAACAAACCTGATCAGGGTCCAATAGATTTGTAGGGTAGTAGACTTTTCCTTCCTTTCTCCTTATTTTGAAGATACTCGTAGTAGTCGCCATAGCTAGTTGCAATATACGTGCTTGGACCGTTACACCCCTAGTTTGAGTGATAAGTATAAGTTAAGAAAAGAATAACTCTGGGATAAAGTCAGGCCCTAGAGTCCACTAAGGAACAAGTGAAGGGATAGAAGAAACATTAAAGGAGCCAGTAGCAGCAGGGTAAGTAGTTTATAATTATAAAAATCAGAATTAATAAAGGATACTTAACTAATACCCTAGTGAACACTAGCTATGAAGTCTATGCTATGGTTAACCGTTCCTTTATATAACACCTCTAATTACCGCTTATTAATATAATAAAACGCCCTATAAGAGGTTATATAATAAGTGGCCCCTCACCGGGTAAAAACCAGGGAGTAACTGTAATATAAATAGAAATTAGCGGCTATACACAATAAGTTTACGCATATATAATAAATAATTTAAAACCGGATATATTTTTAGGAAATCCCTAAATAATTTAAAATAAAATAAAGTATAATATTATTACCCATTAATTTACTTATAAGAAAAGAAGAGTAAGAGTATACTTTTCTAATAAAAAAGAGCCCGAAAACATATTAGAGATATGTTGGGATAGTTTATTATTAGTAGTACCGTCTATTATAGTTTGCCGTATAACGCAAAAAAGAAGATAAAAAGATAATTAGAGACCATTAACTGTTGTTATAGTAACTAACTTATAAGATATCGAGAAGGCTCTCGTAAAACTAGAACTATAAAAATAAGAAGATATTTCGAAGTTAATACTAAAATAGGTATATAAGGGGTTTAGAGACTTATTCAACCTAACCAAAGTACGCCTAGTACCCCCCCACTAACTAGGCATAGACCACGCAATCTCTTTAGAAATAGGGCTAGAAGGGAAGGAGCCCTAACTCCCTTAGGGACTTTTGTATACTATGTTGAGAGAAGACTTAATGGTACTAAAGAAGATACTTAATAACCTATTAGATAAGGGGTTTATTTAAGCTAGCTACTTAGTAGCCGGTGCTCCCGTACTATTCACTAAGAAACTAAGAAGTGAATTAAAATTCTATGTTAATTATAAAACCCTAAATACTATTATGAAAAAGGACTATTACCCGTTCCCACTAATATCGAAAACCCTTAGTAGAGTAACTATTATTAAATAGTTTATAAAACTTAATATTATGGTTACCTTTTATAAAATACGGATTACTAAAGGAGATTTAGAAAAAATTATTTTTAGAATAAGATACGAGTTATTTAAGTGGATAGTTTACCTTTTCGAGCTCACTAGTGCCCCAGTATCGTTCTAGTAATATATTAATACTTTTTTATAGAAATTCCTAGATAACTTTATTACGGCTTATATAAATGATATCCTTATTTATACTGGTGGCTCGAAGAGGGATTATAAGGAGAAAGTACGAGTAGTTCTCCAGGCCCTAGTTAAAGCTGACCTGAACTTAGACCCGAAGAAGTGTGAATTCTGTGTTGAGAAGGTGAAATACATCGGTTTTATTATTACCACGAGAAAGGGTTTATTGTATAAGTCTAATAAGTTAAAAACTATTAAGGAGTGGTTAGCCCCTAGGTCCCTTAAGGGTATACGAAGCTTCTTAGGTTTCATTAACTATTATCGTATATTTATACTAGGGTATAGTGGACTAGTAGAGCCCCTAACCCGACTAACGAAGAAGAGGGTAGTCTTTTATTAGGGAATAGTTTAGGGAGAAATATTTAAAATACGAAAGAGGATGTTTATAAAAGAGTTGTTCGTATGGTAATTTGACCTGGATAATGAAATATGCGTTGAGATAAACTGCTTAGGTTTTGTCTTAGGTGGTATATTATCACAAAAGAACCTAGAGGGTTACTAAAGGCTAATAGGGTTCTATTCACAGAAACTATTACTAATAGAATACAATTACTTAATTCATAATAAGGAGCTTCTCATAGTGCTCACCTACTTATGATCCTAAAGGGCTAAACTCCATAGTATTTAGCACTTCATTATCTTAACGGATTATAAGGGTCTAGAGTACTTTATAAAGAAGTAACACTTAACTGAGAGATAAAGCCGCTGGGTAAAAGAGTTATCCTAGTACGATTTTAGGATCAAGTATTAGCCAGGAAAGGAAGTGATGGTACCTAATATATCATTAAGAAGGGAATAGGACGTTCCCTAAGGATGGGATAATAAGAGGTAAAAGGGCCGGGTGATCCAGATAATTCCCGACTCTATACAACTAAACTATACTGCACTTAGTGATCCTTAAATTAGATAAATTACCGAAGATACACTAGAAATACCATAAACCACTGTTTTTAATACTGACCTTATACTATAAGCCCTTTAGGATAGAATTATGAAAACTAATAGAGTATACTAAGTTACTTATTTAGTAATAAAAGAAAAGAGGAGAAGTTTCCCACTAAAGTTTAAGTTGAAGGTTCAAATCGCTAAATACGAACTCGACGGGCTAGGAAGATTAATATAAAGAGATTGGTTATGGGTATTAGGGGGGGAAAACAATAATAACCACTTAAATAAATTATAAACTAAAATTATATAAAGGTATTATAACTTATATATTAGTAGCCACCTAGAACGGAACAGCATATTAGTAGTAATAAGTAGATAGTTCTTCTGGCCAGGCTAGTCCTAGATAGTTCAGAGGTTTATACAAAACTATAATACTTATAAAGGGATATATATTTGGAGGTAAGCTAAAAAAGGGTTCCTTAAACCTTTACTAATACTTACCTATATTTACTACGACTTATTAATGGACTTTATTACCGACCTTCTTTTAATAAAAAGGAAAAAGGCCCGATACTTATAAGCTATTATAGACAGGTTATTGAGGAACCCTATGTTAAAAGAGATGGAGACTATGGACGTTGAAGTTTATATTTAGTGGTTCCTCTCCTGTTATTATAAGTTCTACGGAATACTATGGATAATAATTAGTAACTAAGGATTGAATTAGATGAGCCGATTTTAGAAGGAATTTTGTAGGTTAACCGGTGTAAAACGGCTATTAAGTACTGCTTATTACCCGTAAATAGATGGAGGGATGGAACACTTTAATTAGGAGATTTAAGTAATTCTCTGTGTATATATAATATACGCTTAGGATGATTAGGGGGAATTATTGCCTAGTGTGTAATTAGCCCTTAGGAATTGAACGAGTACTACTATGACGATGTCCTTATTTTTTATAGAGTATGGATACTATGTTGACCCTTTATTAGTGATAAAAAAAGATAATTCGTTAAAAACGAATTAAGAGGAAATAGTAAAGTAATTAGTTTAGAGAATAAAGGATACTATAGAGTTTATTTAAGTAGTAATAGTAGTTGCTTAGTAGTGAAGCGAAGACTCTACGAACTGCACTAGGGGACTAGTTGAGTAGTATGAGGTTAGAGATAAAGTGTGGTTAAACGTTGCTAACTACTCATCCCTAAGGTTAAGTAAAAAGCTAGTGTGGTTTTAATATAAGTATAAAGTTATATAAGTGATCTTAGTTTACGTAGTAGAGTAAAATATATTAATTAGTATCTATTCACACTTTTATGTGGACCTTTCTTATAGGGTAATTAGTGACCTATTATTAGGGTAAAAAATAACTAATAAATAATTACCCCCGATTCGTAATATGAACGGAGATCTTAAATAGTTTATAAACGATATATTAGTAGTAAAGTAATAGTGGGTAACGTACTTGATAAGCGAGTGGCCACCACAAGCGAGTGGCCACCCCTATAGCGACCACATCACATAAACCAGTAAACACTAATGCTAATAAAGACAATTCAATTAAAACTAATCGGAATCCCCTTCCTTGGACATTTCTTCATTAAACTAGCACGTTCGCGCATTGTGACTAGTATTTCCGTAGACGCCACATCGCTATTGACCTATTTTAGTCCTCGGTTTATGACCACTACTCCGATGCATTTCCTCCTCAATCTGGGTTATCACCTCTCTCTGCGATTAGATGTCTTCTCCCTTAGCTATAATAAAACTCCCTCCTTATCTAAGACGGGTTTTCTTAGCCCTCCGGCGTCGACTAAGTATATTATTTTCCTCTCGAAGGATCCTATTCTTAGACCTCAGTAAAGTAATCTGATGTATAAATCCACGTACCCCCTTTGATAAATACTCTATAGCTTTAATAATTGAAGTTGGTGAGTTATTTTGATGATGGGAAATTCGATTTTTGATGAGTTCTAATTAGAAAGATGCTTTTATTGGGTTGTTTGGTGTCTGAGAAGTCTAAGTTGGGGGTGTTATTGGAAGTAATCTAATAGGTATTAAAGTATTTAACTTAATATCAAGTTTTAATAAGACACTTTCTACACTAAGAGGAACGAGACCAGCTCCTCTAAATCCTCCCTAGACGTTTTTTTCCGTAATTACTTAGGTATAAACCTCGCAAAATGCAGGAAAGAAATCTTCCTTCGTAATATGGGTATTACCCCAACGCATCTTATCCTCAATTTGTCGGCCGTACGCCGTCTTTAGAGGCCTAAAACACCCAACGTCCAAGGGCTAAAGTAAATGAAACAAATAAGGTGGTATACAGAGTATAATAATATTATTTTCCTTATAATATATTTCGAAGTCGGCGGCGTAGTAACTTTCGTACTTATCGACGATGAGGAGGCGATATTAACCTTTTAAATACGGTTTTATATACTAGTCGAAGTACTAGAACTAATCTAGGCCTCTTTCGTTTATTATCCATCCGTTTTTAGATGTTATAATAACCTAGTTGCGTAGGAGACCCGATTTAGTATACTAAGTAAAGAGGTGATATTAGCTTACGACGATGATGTATAGCGGGATATTATAACCCGACGAATTAATAGCCCAAATAACTATAACCCATTCCCAATTACTAAGCTATATCATTTTCGTATTTAAACACCTTTTAATACTTATTACAATTATTCCGGATATAATCTAGCCTATTATAAAATTAGTTTTATTAAAATTATAAATATCTAAATTAATAATACTATATTTTACGATTATATTCACTATAAGGTAAAACCATGCGTTTATCACCTTTGGATCTTCGTATTAGGCTTTTTTATAGTTGTATTTATAAAAGAAATACGTCCAGAGTTATGGTTATCGTTTAATGAAGTTTGAGGCCCATTATTTGCCGACCGGCGGTGCGTTACGGTCAATAAATAGTCGATTAGCCATTTCTTTAATACTAGTAATCCGAGGAGGAAATGATCGGGAATCCAAGTCCAAAATATACTTAACGAGCTTCTTTTCTTTAAGCATCGTCAAATTCCGAGAGTTGGGTATAGTATCGTATTATGATGGTGTTCCTTTTAATCACCTCCGTAGCGTTATTCAGGGTACTAAGTAAATCTTTGTAGTAGACTTTATGGAAAGATTAGGGTCTTTTTGAAGTGCTTGGACTGTAAAGCTAATCTGGGCTTTTTTATTTGTGGATTGCATTGTTTTTGGTGAACGAGTGTATTTTAAAAGATGAAAGTCTAAGATTTGCGATCGGGGGTGGCCACTCGCTTGTGGTGGCCACTCGCTTATCAAGTACGTTATTCTTTTTTAGTTCTTTTCTTTCCTTTGCTTATTGGGCTTATGTTGTTTGTAGTCTTGTGAGGGGCTATGAAGTGGCCTGATTAGGTGTATTGTTGTCGTCATCGGCTCCTAAGCCGTCTAGTAAGCTTAGGAAAGTATCTCGTAATTCGTCGTGGAGTTTATTCTTTGCCCAATAAGGGTCTTTTAGTTCCTATAACCCACTATCTTACTATACAAACTTCTTAAGGTGGTATCCGTTATATGTTTATTGTGTTATTCTGTCCTTAACTAGTGTCTTTAGGTGATATAAAAAAGCCGTTAAGTATATAACCCTAATCCGAAGAGGGCTAGTCCATTGGTAATAAATCTTTTGCTCCTTTAACTTATTAATAACTCGTTTCTCGTTATAAACTAGTATAAGGTCTCCTGGCTATAATCGCTCTTTGCGGAGGGTTTTTGTGTATATATTATTAAACCGGTCAATCCACCGTTAATGGACTTTGGTAATGCGAATAGTAGCTTCCTCCCTGTTTTCGTCTAGTTATTAGAATATACGGATCTGCACTGAGAGTTCCTAATTAGGTGTATGGACGTTGTTCTAATTTAAAATCTTTTATATAAGGGTGTTAAGCTTAATTAGAGTAATAGCTTTATAGTTGTTTTTTCAATAAAAGGGTATAAAATTAGTTGGCCTTCTGATAGTCGTTTAGTTTATAAATAACGCCGTATATAGTATGGTGCCCTAATCTTTCTCCCTCTGTTTAACCAGGTTAAAAGAGTATAGGTAAACACCTGGTGACCTTTTTTATTAAGCCCGTTGGCCCTAGTATTATACGCTGAGATAATTTTCCGATGAGAGCTATACTTCTGATTTCGGTTTTCTATTGCCCCTTTGTTTTTTAATCCTTTGTTAATAATCATTATCCTATAGACCATGTGGTAATAAATAACGTTTTCTTATAAGAAATTCTTAATGGTCTTAGATGTTATGTAGAGGGTTTGATGGGCTTCTGGCTAGCCTAATAGGTGATTCCTTGCTTCGATTAGGGCCTATTTACTAATCTATTATATATTAAGTGAAATCCAGGTCTAGGGTAACCCTATAAGTATTATGGTGATATACTAGTCATTTTAGTGGCCTAGGTAGGTTAATTAGTAAGTCGGGTATTTAGCCACTTACTTTTTAACGTCCTCCTATACCCCTTACTAGAAGTAGAGCTTAAAGATTCATTAGAACGTTGTGTTATATCCCCGATAACCAGATTCTTTATGGGCTTATTTAATTAGAGTTTTTCGGAGTTTTTCGTTGTTAATAATTCGTTGGGGGGTTAGGTATTAGCGGGTCGGGCATCAAAAAAGGTAGCCGCCCTTTATTATAAATATCCACACCCAGGCCTTAAATCTCGGGTAGGCCACTTTTATAATTCTATCTAATCATCATAGGGTATTCAAATAATAAATAATCTATTACGTCTTATCTAACCAGGTCTAATAAAGGCTAAGCTATTCGTGAGGCATAGAAAAGAGAGGGGAGTTCAAGGGAATAAACGCAGCGTCGGGTTAAGTGGCTTAGGACACGTAAGCGGATACTAGGTAGATTTGTGTATTAATAAACTTTTTTAATTTGTTAGGGTTTTTATATTTAGCCTGATTAGATGGGCCTGGAGGCTTATGTAATAGTCCATCTATTATTATGTTCTTCTTCTTAGGTAAGTATTTAATATTAAAATTAAAGAACTGAATTTATACGATCTATTATATAAGTAGGGCACTTAGTAAATTACTCGCCCCACTATTCAATTAACTGATTAGGACCTGGGTATTGGTCTTTAGGGTGAATTGTATACCGTAAATATATATCCTAAGTTTCTTTAAAGTTATTAGAATAGCCTTTAATTTGAGTTTACCCAAGTTATATTTGAGCTTAGTGCCCTTTTAGATGCTATTTTTGTACTAAGTGATTATACGGTGCCCGTCGATTAGTTAGTAAAGCACTGCTCCTTAGCCTCCTAGGCTAGTATCGGTGTAAATAATAATTTAATTAGCCTTAGGGTCGTAATTAAACTTGATTAGGATGGGAGATGTTGTTAGGGTGTTTTTTAGGATGTTTATTGCTTATTATTGGATACGTTCTTAGGTGAATAGTACGTTCTTCCACAAAAGCCTATATAGAGGGGCTACTTTTTTAGTAAACTTTTTAACTTAGGATTAGTAGAAAGTGATAATACCTAAAAAGGACTGGACATCCCTAATGGTATAATAGGTCGCCTATTCTATGATCTTCTGAGTTTTAGCCTGATTAGGTACTCGTTCATTATAACCATAAAGATAGCCCAGTATTACTACCGCTTTTTATGCTTATTAAGACTTTTCGGTTACCGCTGTGTACCCCGCTAGTTCGAGGTTAATTAGAATTTTGTTAATATTGATTAAATGTTTGTATATAAAGTGCTATACGCCAGGGATCGAGGTAATCTTTTTATTATTGTATTGGGAGGTAGGGCTTTTGATAGCGATGTCGTTGAGGAAGGTTTTGTAGTCATGGGGGATGAGATTGTATAAGATTTTTGTTATGATCCGTTGGAAGTATGCTATAGAGTTAGTCCAACTTATTAGTAAGGAATAGAATTAAAGTAGCCTTAAAGGTGTTGAGAAGGTCGTGTAATCTTGGTTTATTGGGTTAAGGGGAACCTGATTATAGCCCGAGAAGAAGTTTAGTATTGAAAGGAGCAGATAGCCGTTGTATTCTTCCGTAAAAGCGTCTATATTAGAGGGGATAAACGTATCTCGGATCGTAATACTATTAAACTTTGTAATAGAGTTAATAAGTTGGTAGTTATTATCCTTTTTTTTGATGAGAAACTAAGGGTTCTTATATGCGGCCTGTGATTATTTGAGTGTCCTACACCTAATCCGGTTTTGTAGTATTTCTAGGATATGGTCTTATAGTGCTGCGGGGATTGGGATGCCCTTTACTTACTATACCTTATGTGGAACCATCTTAATTTCTTATAGTGGGGCTACTAAAGGGTTAATACTGCAACGGAGCGGGGGATGCAGTGAACAGTATGTGCTGTATCGTACAACACACACACTCTACTGACCACAGGTCGTGCACCCTCCGTCCCGGGTCCGTGAGGGTGACTAACTCGTACGAAACCGCTCAACCAGAGCTACAATCTAGGTAAGGAGACACCTCAAGACCTGATCAGGGCCAAAGAGGGGTTCCGGCCTTGGATGTAGACACTGGTGAGTGTTGGGGCCTTGTTTGCTCGGTGGTAAAGCAACCTCCGTACTGTTCGCGGTATATGATCCAAGTGAACGGGTAAAAAGAGCTCTGAATACGTCTATCTAACTAACGATGCTTGCTGACGTTCTGTAATGTGTTGTTTTTTTTATGGTCCGTTGTTGTGTCCTCCGCTAGAAATGCGTCCCCAGTTCCCCTCTCTCAAATAGCTCGCTGGCGCCTGACTAAGGAAAAACCCGCTTAGCGTAAGCATTTCCCCCTGCACGGTTTCAGTAACCGAAAAATAAAATATAAAATTCCTAGTTATTTTCGGTGTTTTTATTAATTATAGTACTTATGAGGTACTAGTGGAGGTCTTCGTCGTCTCTATTCTCGTCATCTAGATTTTTATACTCTTCATATTCGGCGAGGAAGTGGTTATATACTATGGGGTAAGTATTAGTGACGTATCAGCTTAATTTATATCATCTAAACACCTTATTACTCTCTTTCATAGAGTATTTTATCAACTAGCACCCTTCCTTACTATAAACGTAGCACTTCTTATTATTATCCGAGCTTTCTCACTATTACTATCTACCTCCATAACGATTACTTTTGCCCTTACCGTTAAAACTTTTATTAGTTTAGAAGGTATCGTTTAAAATAGTATTGAACGTTATATATTAATAGTGGACTTCTCTATTATACTCCTCTAAATTAAAGCTTATTTTTATAGTATTATAAAGCTCCTCAGAGGTCTTCGTTCCAGCCATAACACCTATCCGGCATTCCCTAAAAGTGAGCGTAACACCGATCAGCTTATCTCTAAGGACTTCGTTGCACTAGTATACTAGGACGAGAGCCTGCTATAAGTTTATAAGGGTTTTGAAGAGGATTTCGAGCACCTCGACTTTCATCTTATCTGGGTACTTCTAAATAACTTTAGCGATGTCTACTTTGTTCTAAACGATTATATAAGACTATCAGCGTTAATCCTCTTCGAAATAGCCTCTGATCTTATCGATAACCTTCGTAGTCAACCATACTATTTCTATACCATTAACTTAAGCATAATACAATATTACAGCCCTTCCTTTTAACATGGTCGATAAGAGACTCACCTTATAGAATCAGTCAGCGCCGAGCTTTCTATAAGCTTCCTAAAAGATCCAGAGTTTAATATCTAGAATATTATACTTCTCATCTCTATACCTTATATCGTTGTTATATATTTTCACAAGATTAACCTATTATTAAGGGGTCACTATCTCACTGAACTCTTTATCGGGGCAAGAGGTCTCATAGAATCTCTCCGTAGCCCAGAGAGGCTCGTATTCTATTAATTATCTTTGGATTATAGGTAGTCGAGTTAAGCTACTTGGATCTCTTATAGAACGTTCTGGTGTTAAGATTATACTTTTCGTTAAGAACACCTTTTTTGTAATTAAAATCTCTTTAATAAGGATAATAGTTAGTGGTATTTGGATATCCTTATAAAACTTAGGGTTTTCGAGTTATTATTAGAAGTTAGTATTCTTTTTAATAACCTCGTTAATCTTAACGTTTATTTAATAGTATATTTCCTCGGTAACTAAGAGTTTAAATAATTAGCTAATAATAAAGTAATAGGGTAATATCTAAACACTAAAAGACCATAAATAATCACGGAGAGCTTTTATAATCTCCTTAGCTATTAGGCTAATTATCTCGGTGGTCCACCTTTCTAAGTTACTTTAGAATACAATTTCTAAATCTGATCCTTATAATCCGTTAACTTGCCATCTTTCCATAAGGTAAACAATAACTATTACCACCTCTATTAGCATTATTTTATCGATATCCATATATAACCAGCGTCCCCATTCTTCTAGGTCAATCTCTAGGGCCCATCTCACTAGTATTAGGAATCCTTTTCTTTTCCTATCAAATCTAATTGTTGGATTTACTTCACTAGGCCTAGTGTGGAAGGTGGGCAAATAACGATATATTCGTCGTATCTGCTCTGTTGTTGTTGAAGGAAGGAAGGAATCGGGCCTACGGCAGCGATCTGACGCTACCAATCTAAAACCGATTCCTGCCTTCTGATTGGCTCGCTAATCGGGCTAATAGGCGATAGGCGGTAATAAGTGGCGCTAGTCCGGTGTGGATATTCCGATACTAGTAACTATTTCTTTTACCGTAAATTGTCCTTTTTTTAAATAACGAGTAAAAATTGAGTATTATTCGGTGTAGGCGCTAAATTGCTTAAAATGCAATAAAAAAATCGATAAACGGAACGAGTATATAAAGTGGTTAGAAGTGGCAGAAGTACCGTTTTCGGCCGTACCGCCTTTAGTAGAAATAAGTATATCCCGTAGTTAATTACGGGTAAAGTCCGGCTCGTCGTCGTTAACGATAATAATAGTATTCCTCCTATATCCCCTGATCTCCTTTATATTCCTCCTTTTACTTAGTATTATAGGTGCTCCTTAGGGTTTCGTAACCTATCCCTTTATCCTAATCTTCGTTTTTGCCTCCTCGATAAGCTTTACGAGGGCTTGGTTTAGTGTAGTTTTTATTAGGCCGTCGGTAGGGTTATTATCTCCGTGGATCCATCGGATCTCGTATAATTCTCGTTTCTCATAAGATTATTTTAATACTATAATATTAATTATTAAGTATTTCTTTTTTATAGTTTTAAATTTAATAAGATACTTATAAAGTAAATATGAGTTAGTATATACGATGGTTAGGATTATAGGTATTCGGAGTTTATTGGTTATAATTCTTAGGGTTATAGAGAGGGCATAGGCCATATTAACGCTAGTGACCATCCCGTATATCTCGGATACGAGGACGCTCCTTATAACTCTCTTAGACTTTATTAAGGAGTAATGGATAATATTTCCTTTTATTATAAAGTCCTCTTCTCCTTTAGTCTCATTTACGAGGAGGATCATAAATCCGAGCTAGGATATTAGGTTGTTGTTATTAGTAAAGGAGCTATTAATAAAAACGAAAAGCTTAGCGGTAATTAGATCGAGGGGTACATAAGTGAGGCCTCGGTCTGGGTACTCTATTTACTATAATAGGCGTCGATTTAGAGCTTTAATCTGCTCTGGCGTCACTTCTCGGTGTTGGGCTACTGTGGATAAATTGAACACTACCTTTGGTTAGCACTTTAAGGTAATGTATACACCTCTAATACACTATTCAATATACTACTCCTTCGTAATAGTGGACTTAGTGTTAACTAAGTGTATCTTCGCTCCCTAGCCCTTTAAGTGTAGGAAGATGGCTTTTTTATTAGTTGAAATAATCCCTCCGTTAAATATAATTAGTATCTTAGTGGAGAGGTATTATTTCTCCTTCGCTGAGAATATCGCTTTTTAGAGTTCCTCGTCTTCCCGTTGAGCGAAGGTCTCGTCGCTTAGGCCAATAATATCATTAGTTTATATACTAATTATTACGAAGTTCTTATTTTTATTATCTAGTAATAGTAAATAGGGGTTATATATAGAAGTCCTTATCTGGAGCTTCTCTTTATGGTGCTTATTATATATTACGTACTAGTGGGTTCTAGCTTTTGCGATACCGTATAACGGTTATATAATGGTTATAATGGTTCTTAGAGGGTAATTTTTCTTTATTTGGTCTAGTAATTTTACGAGGATTGTCCTTTTAAACTTTATTATGGATTGGGTATACACCTGAGTAATATCTCTTATCCATAGTGAATAACCCTCCTTCTGGATAAGAGATGGAGTAATGGTGAGAATTAGTCTCTGATTAGTACTCTGAATAGTCGGAGACTATGTGAGGATAACCTCCTTACCGTCGTCTATGTATCCCTGAATAACAAATCTAGACTTCTCGTAGGGCGTCTTTATTTTACCCTTCACTTCGTTAATAATCCTTAAATGGAATATACGTATCCCTTTATGTTTTTCTTTATTATACTAAGTAAATTCAAAGACTCCTCGTTCAATCAGAGCATCGATCTCCTTTTTAGTGGACTCCTTGAATGGGGGTCCTGGGGCTTTAATTATGCCCTTTTTGCTTAGCTCGAGTATAAGGGTGTGATCTGCCTCTTCCTTAGCACTTATAAACGCGGTTATTATTGTGGCCTCGTTTTTGGTGTTATTAAAGGCGTCAACTTCTGCTAGGAGGTTGATTTGGGCGTTCTTCCGTGGTCTACTTTTTGGGTATTAAGGTGGTGGTGCTGGCTCTTCCTCCAGGGGTAGTATATCCGTCTAAACAACGATCTCATCTCGGATTTCCTCCTCCTCGTAAAGGACGTCTTCCTTATTATTTCTTAGTATTTCTGGGATCATATTCTCATCGTCATTTTTCAAAAAGGGTTTAATAATAGTAAACCTAAAAGTTTTTAGTTTAAAGGGTAATTAGATAACGTAGTCTTCACTTTTATTAATAAGGAGTGTATATAGGCCTATCTAGCCCCTTCTCTTATATTAAACAATAACTTTTGATTATAATAGTAGATCTCGTATAGGGGCCGTATTTAGGCTATTTCTTATTACGAGAATATTAACTATTATATATTCTATATAAATCTCTCGTAGCTTCGCCATAGCCTTCTACGTAGTTTCTATGTATTACCGTATTTCTAGTGATGGTGGTGAGTTTATATTTATATGTGGGTATGCTCCGAAGATGAGTAGGGTCGGAATAAAACCATCTAAGCTAGCCATATTATTGATCACTTTGATTATACTTTATAGGGCAATTTTTAGTGGTGTAAAAGGGGATTCTTAGTGGATAATATTATATGCTTATCGTAGGGGTACGTAGTATCGCTTTACCTTCCCGATACTATTATAGGCTTTAACGAGCACCTCTTTAACTTCGATTACTATAGATTTCGCTGAATTCCTGAATTCCTTAGAGCTAAAGTTTCTGCTAACGTCTATGATGATCTAATTAGGGGGTCCGAGGTAGGTATTAATTTAGTATTCGTATACTGTTTCCTAGGTGTACTTTACGTTAACGTTTTCTAAAAACCTGGTTATATTAAAGGAAATGGTTATATTAACAACGTGGATTACGGGTTTATTCCCTTTTAGATAAAAGATATTAATAATAACCTTATAATTAAAGTTAACATTATCTCTAAGAGTGAATTTGAATCTCCCTAAAGCTCGTCCATTCATTTAGCACTAGTGGTAATGCTTTATGAGCTTCTAGATCACTTCGAATATTACGTCGTTACTGGCTTTCTCTAGGATCGTATAAAGCTTTTATACTAATGGGTGGCTAAAACGATAGTGAATTCTGCGTAATTCTGTGTTTATAAGGTGATTCCACGTAAAACTCTGTTTTAAAGAGTATATGAGTATCCACGGATACCCCTATTTATATATAATAAGAACTTTCATATTTCCCTATTAAAGGAAGTTGTGGATATTATTAAAACGGATCCCTAAGTTGTTTATATTTCTTAAATAGAGTAAGAATGGTGTACTAGTGTTCACGACGTGGAAGGGTAATTGTTTAAAGGGTGAATTCATATGGGTTAGTCCTATGGAGGGTATTGGAGGGTTGTCTCCGAAGGTAATACTTGTCTGGCCTATTTTGGAGGTGTTAAGTTTTATAGTAATGTTGATTTTTTATAGAGTAAGGAATTGAGGGTATTTAACTGTGGAAATACCGGTTACTTTTATATTAAGTATAATCCCTTAGAAGATTATCGCTACGTAGTGGTTATTACTGATAAATACTTTGTAGGCCGGTAACTTTGTAGGTGTACTATAGATATCCTTCCCTATAATAGTGTAGTAGGTGGCTTGGTTATTTAGGGTTTAAGCGAGGTCTTCGTTAGTTAGAGTAGTGGTGTAGCCGAAGAATAAGATGTGGAATTCGTTGTTATACTCGTTTTCCTCGTTAAGGGTGGTACTAATAAGGTATTAGCTTAGATCTTCCTTATCCCTGGTATCCTCGTCGTTAAACACTTTATCTCCTTTATATTCAGTGAGGAAGTGGTTATATACTTTAGGAGAGGTATTAGAAATGTTCTTATTTAATTTAAAGTGTTTATATACTTTACTTTTCTCCTTTACAGAGTACTTCGTAGACCAGTACCCTTCCCTACCATAAATATAATATTTTTTATTATAGTAAGGGTATCCTCGTTATTATTAGTGACCTTCATAGTAGTTACTTCACCTTTTTTTATTATAGTATTAGTTAATCCAGAACTACTCGTTTAGCTCTGTTTTTAATATAAAGTGTTAACGATGAGCATCTTTTCCTCTTTCCTCTAAGTCGAGGCTCATCCTTATCGTATTATAGAACTCCTCTACTATATTTACTCTGGTTAGGTTAATAAAGTAGTACTCTTTTATGGAGATAGTAGCTCCGATTAGCTTATCCTTTAGGACCTGGTCTCCTTAGTAATATAATATGAGAGCTTATTAGAGATTTGTTAGGTTATTAAAGAGGGTCTCTAGAGCTTTAACTTTCGTCTTTTTAGGGTTCTTTTAAATAACCTTATTAAGATTTACTTTGTTCTAATTGATAATGTAGGCTTAGCGGTGTTGGTCTCCTTCGAAGTAGTACCGTAGTTTATTAATTACCTCCTTTATTAACTAAGTAGTTGGTATACCACTAATATGACCATAATAGAATTAAGAAGCTCTCCTTTTTAGTATCGTAGGGAATAGGTTAACCGTTATGTAGTGGTCAACTCCGATTTTTCTATAGGTTTCGAAGAAGATATAGAATTTAGTATTAAGGACATCGAATTTCTCACCACTATACCTTATATTGTTAGTATATACCTTAATAAGTATACTTTATTATTAAGGGGTTATTATTTTACTAATCTCATTTATAGTGTGGCGTTTTTCCTAATCTAATAGTTCCTAGGTGAATATGGGTTATCTAAGTAGTTATAGCTAATTCTGAGGGTATAGCCTAGTACGGGTTTAACTTATTCCCTCTCTCTCTAAGGGTGGCGGCGCTTACGGGGAGTTCTTCTATGCTGTGATCTCTTCTAAACGGGATTTAAATGGTGGTAATACCCATTTCCTTATTAATTCCTTATAGAGGATTAGGTCCTCTATAAGCTTCCTAAAAAACGGGCTTTTAAAGCTGATTTCGTTAACTTCTTCTTAGGTCTAATAGTGTAAAACTAGGGTCTCCTTAAAGTTAAAGAGTTTAATTAGGATCCTCTACTTTTTTATAGGGATAAATATATTATAGTAGAGTAAGAAGTTGCGTAATCTTCTCGTTACTTAGGTTTTAAGGATATTAAATGTAATTTGGGTTTAGTTTTTAAAGTCTAATTTAAATTCTGCTTTTAGGTCGTGGCCAATAATGCTTTCCGTAGTCCATATTTTAATAAGGACTATTACTATTATTACTACTAATTTAGGGTTAGACTTGAAAGTCGCCTTTTTTGGCCTATACCTGGCCCATAGTCCCTATTCGTAAAGGTTGACCTCCCTCTTGTATTTCGTCGGTAATGGGACTGAGGAGCTGTTCACTATTCGATTCTGAGTACTAGCAGGGGTTAGCGCTCTTACCGTCTCTTCTCGTAGAGGGTTCTGAGTATCCTGGACCTCCTCCGGGGTCGGATTCGCCGTAGTTGGGTCACTTCCCGATATTTTAGTAAATATTCTAGTATACAAAAGTAAAGTTAACGACGTTTTGAATATAAGGCGTTTCCTCTAAGCCGCAGCTTCGAGGGCGTATACCGTTTATTAAGCGAATTACTACTTATTATTTATGGAATACTACTTCTAATAAGTAGTATAAAAAAGGAGTTTTCCTTCTTTTAGTATTATCTCTAGTTTTGTATCCACATCTGGGTTATTTTTAGGGGTAGGGACGACGATAGTTAAATCGGGGTTCTCGTTGAATTCAGCCCTTCGAGCATTGGATATTGTGTCCTTGGCAGATCACTCCAATCTCGGTATTAGTTACCAGCTCTCTTTTGTGGACATAATCGGAAAGTGGGGTTATCGTCTTTAGTATCGTGTTTACTAGGTATTTAGGGTCACTATTTTAGAGGTAAAAGTGAATAGCGACGATGACGATGGTGAAGTCGGGGTTCTCATAAGGGTTAGCTTTTTGAACACTAATTCCGAGGTATTTCCATAGTTACAGGGTAATAGAGTAGTATTTAAAAAAGAAGGGAGTATCGATTATAATAAATAACTTCTCGTCGAAAATGAAAGTCGGCGATAGAAGTACAAGGGCGCTTTATATTACTACTAATTATAAGATCTTCATTATAAACTATACGTAATAAACGTAGAAATCGTATTCCATTACGTTAAACAAAACTTATTACTCTGGTGATTTCGTATAAACTCCTAGGAAACTCCTACGGTATCCTATTATTAATCGTATCACTAACTAAGGTTATCGTAAATTCTTCCTATAGTACGAATATCGTAAAATCCGTTGGACGGGCTATTCCGTCCCGGGACTTTGTAATATTACCTCTTCTAATAAAAAGTTCACCTTACTAATCTACGGAAATAGTATTCAACCACTAATCAGTATTAGATTCACTTCACTAAGCCTAGTGTAGAAGGTGGGCAAATAACAATATATTCATCGTATCTGCTCTGTTATTGTTGAAGGAAGGAAGGAATCGGGCCTACGGCAGCGATCTGACGCTGCCGATCTAAAACCGATTCCTGCCTTCTGATTGGCTCGCTAATCGGGCCAATAGGCGATAGGCGGCAACAAGTGGCGCCAGTCCGGCGTGGATATTCCGACACTAATCCATTTAGACCATTCAGCATTAACTTCCTACTAATTAGTTAAGTTGATCTCATTTAACGGTGGTAGTGATCGTTGTTAAGTAGGGACTAGGGCACTTCCCAACATCTTAGCAGGTATTCCAGTGTACAACGTTAAGTCTAATAACGTCTCGAATACGGGGCATTTCCTCTAAACTACAACTTCAAGAGCGTATTCCATACATTAAACGAATTACCGCTTAGTATTTATAGAATATTACCTCCAACGTAGGGACTAGTATAAAAGGTGCATTCTAAGCTCCCATAACCTTATCTTTTCCATAGTAATACGAGGTCTCTTTTCTTCCGCTCATCTACACCTGCTTTTACAGTTCAATCTTATCATCTCCTAGGTGCAGGAGCGTTCTAAGTATAAATACTACGTAGTTCTCATACAAATCAGCTGTTTAAACACTAATTCCGAGGTATTTTTCATAGTTACTAGGGACAAAATAGCGTTTATGAGTTATAGGAGAAGGAGGAGGAGAGGTTAATTATGTAGTATAAGTAAGAGGTCGGCAACGTTAATAATTATCCCTTTGCAGGGTCATTATTAGAGATTGTATATAATACACATAAGAGTCGTATTTTCCTTCGTATTTCCCTATTAAATAATTCCAGGCGAATTTAATATAACTCCCTAAAACAAAACCATAATAACCCTATTATTCAATACACAGGGGCTTCTCATAATAACTTCCTATAACACAAATCGGTGACTACCCTCTAATTCAATCAACTATTAGGCTAACTACTTCGCAGGTCCTTCGGAAACATCTCTTCTAATCGAAATTTCACCTTACTAATCTATAGAAATGGTATTTAACCACTAATCAGTGTTAAATTCACCTCACCAGGCCTAGTTATAGTGGGTAAGCAGATAACGATATATTCGTCCTATCTGCTGTTATTGTTATTAGGAATCGGAAGCCGAAGGCGGCGCTGGTGGCCGAAATTCTGAATCCAATCCCTGACCTCTAATTAGCTCGCTAATCGAGCCAATCGGCGATATGCGGCAACAGGTGTCGCCAGCTGGACGGTGGTGTTCCGACAGTTACTCTTTTCCCGAGTTCTTAGAGTCGTAATTAAAGTTATTATTTATTTTATTTTATTCCTTAGTTTTTCCCTTAGAGGTCTTAGTTTTCTTTATTTCTTTTCGATCCTTAGGGTATTATTATTATGTCATAATATAGCCCACAATTACTATCCCGTAATTGTGGTTCCACTTTTACGATAATTATAAGCCCTTATCTGTACGAGCCCTCTAGTTGAATAGCTAAACACCTTGCTAAAGTGGCAATATATGGGCCGACCTAGAGGTCATAGGTTCGAGCCTCGTTATGCTCAGCCATTCTCACTTCAGCAGTAAGTCACCGAAATAAAAGGTTAAACTTGCCAGTTAGAAGCCGCCAGCACCCAGTAACAGTCAGTAAGGACTTATCAGCTGTAAATATAAACCAGTGCTAATTCCTTAGTTAATAGACCTCTTCTCTCCTCGGTCTGGGGGGTATGTTATAATATAGCCCACAATTACTGTCCCGTAATTGTGGTTCCACTTTTGCAACATATTATATATACCTTTTCTTATTATAATTATAATATCTATGAGCTTATTTTTAGCTTAGCCGTTTACGGACTTTCTTGTCCTTAGTTCACTTATTTACCTTCATAGGTTCCCAATCCATCTAATTAGGTTAGGGGGACTCTAATTAACTATTCTATTTCCGAGGGGACTTAGTTCTTATTTAGTAGGGGGTTAGCGATCTCCTATACCGATACTCACAGTGAGCTTAATAGGATTCGCTATTTAATTCGAAGCTTATACTTAGGAGTATCTAAGTGTATATAATATATATTATTAGCTTATTAATTATGCTAATAAGGGGGGCTTTTATTATGGTGTTTAGGGCTTTTTTAAAATCGTTAATCCTTATAACGTTTAGTTAGTGTCCTCCTCCTACTTCTACGAGCTCTTTTTTAAATTTAGGGAGAAAGTAAGTGAAATTCTTAATTTTTTTATCTATTATATAATCCTTAGTTAGTCGAGGGTTTGTACTTCTGTGTTAGGGTCCGCGTAATGACCCTTTAAGTATTCTATGAATTTATCCGGGTTCTTTGACTCATCAGCCCCTCCTTACGCATAGTAGGTGTTTACTATAGCTTTTATAGTGTTTTCTAGTTTAAAATAAATATAAGTGAATATAATTAATTCTAAACCGAATGCTTTTTATTTACGCTTATTTTCCCTTTTATCTTAAAATGCTATTATTAAAATTTCTTATATAATTTATTAAACTTTATTGGGTTGGGAATCTAATATTTAGTTTATTTCGAAGGTAGTATATAGGCCTAATCGAGGAGAACTAGTGTTATAGAGGGTATTAGGGATTAGTTTGACGTTGAGGTCGAGTACCTGGGTTCTACTAGGGCTTCCTACAATAGTCGAATCTACTCTCGTTGGGCTTTTTACTCGGTTATTTAGGCGGTCCACATCTCTTATAATTAGGTTATTAGTTATCCAATTAGTTATACTAACTATTATGGGTTTCCAGATAATTCAGCGTTACTTTTTATTGTTACGTGGTTATTACTTATCTTAGTATTTTACGTTTAATAGTAACCATAGTATACTTAATGATGTGGTTAAGGTACTCTATTACGGGTATACGTATACGTTTTTTCGAGTTTACGATAACCTCTAGGTTTAATTAGGGCGTATTGATCAGCTTTAGATGTTCAGGGACTCCTTAGGTTAACCCGTCTAGAACTCTTTACCACTCTCACATAGGTCGTGGGCTTTTGTATTAGGTGTTCAATTAATTGTTTTTAGTAACTTTAAAAATAATGTAACGGTCTAAGTATGTATATTATAACTAGCTATAGCAACTATTATGAGTATCTTTAAGATAAGGAGAAAAGAAGAAAAAGTCTGCTGCCCTATAAATCCGTTGGGTCCTGATCAGGTCTCCCTGGGCCTGATCAGGCTTAGTAAGCAGCGGTTGGCGTTGAACATGGCCGAGTGGTTCCGAGGCCTCTGATCGGGCCTTAGCCCGTGACAGTTTACGGTTAGCTGCTTAGTATGTTTTAACTAGAACCCTGGGCCGAAACACCAGTGTGTAGTAGACCGGGTACTCCGTTACCTCTATTTTATACCTTACTTTTGTGTCGAATACGGTACTGAACTAGGTAGTAACGAAGATACTCCAAGTTGTTCTTTTTATTGTAAGTAGTGAAGGAGGTTATTTTTGTAAGCCGCCTTATTAGTGCTTTGAGGATATAGTTACCCACGGAAGATGGTTTGGAAATAGCCTTCCCTGCGTAGAATACGTTAGCACTTATAATTTAGTTTTAATGTGATAACGTATAGACTATATATTTTATAATAACCAACTTAGTTATATTCTACATATGCTTATGTTACGTCGATATATATAACCACTAGTTATACTAGGAGGTTATAGAAAAACGTATTTTTATTATATATACTTTGTTAATAGAGTTAATGGTAAATAGCTTAATAAAAAGTTTAGTACTTCCTTAGTTCCAGGAGTTCCGAAAATAGGTTAGGATAACGGAGTAGAAGGAGCTTTTAGAGTATAATAAAAATATAATTTAAATAAGGAAAAAGTTAATTAATTTTCTAAAGTATTAAAAGAAGACGTTTAAGTAATAAAATATAATATAATAGAACGGAACTTATAATCTCTAGTTGACCATAGGAAGTTTATAATCTTCCTTATTAAGTGTGTTATATATATAAAACGCTTTCCCGTAGGAGACGATTAATAGAGCACGAGGTTAGCGTTTAGAGAGTGCTTTGGGCAGGGAAGCCCTTTCTACGAGGCCTCCCCTGAGGGGGCGTATTAGATTGAACGCTTTAAAAGCGCCTTGGAATGGGCGCTCGGCGTAAGGTTGTTCCCGAGCGCGCCTCAGGCATCCAGGGGCGTCCCCTATTCCTAGGGTCAGGGATGCTCCCTGAAGCACTTAGCAGACACAACACATCAATATACACAATTGACCCTCAATTTGACACAATGTCACCGCCACAACTGAAATCCGTGGCTGACTTCCGTATTACGTAACCGGGCTTTCCGACAAATATACTCTACTAACTTCTCCTTTTTAAGTGTTATTAAATTCTATGAGTTGGGCATAGTATTGTAGCGTAATAGTATTCCCTTTAATCGATGTGTTAAAGTTATATGATTAACTGAATAGATCTTAGTTGCGGCCCGCACACTAAGATTTGGGTCGTTTTTGATAGCTTGTAGGGCAAGCTGCACGTTTGCCTCTTTGCTTTGGGGTGCCATGACTTGTTGTGGAAGATGTGATGACGCGAGCCCTGACTAATAAGGTGGCGTGGGTCTAGGCCATTTGGAAGGGTAATCTTAAAGGCCGGATGCGTGTAAGTGTGCCGGAAGCGGCCTTAAGGCGGCGCCACTGGTACGTAAGGGTGTTTTTGCATATACGTGGTTTTTCACCCTTTTTACCTATATATAGGGGTAACAGGGGCCCCGGCGGAAGGGCCCTCATAGAGTAAAGCAGTTACAATTAATCGTTATTACCACCCACTCCATACACTTAATCGGGACCTTGTTGTCACAGAAGATACGTGGCCAGAAGCGCGAACGTGTCGTGGTCGCCGATTCGTGTTTCACCCGCTTATCAAGCACGTTAGGCTTTCCAGCTAACCTGGAAGTTTTATAAAAGCGCGCCCGCATGACAGAACACGCTTTATGGTGGCAAATTAAACTTTTAAACATCCAGTCAAGGAAAGCTAGAAATTAACAGTGTCAATATGAAAGCACTTTGTTTCATATCTTAGTAGTAGCATCAAGCCACACGCCAAGCAAAATCGATCGAGCTGCAAAAACCAGCAAACCACCAACGAATACGACAGCGAGATAGAGTCCCGACAGCGCAGTCGAACCTAGGGATTCCAACATTTGACCGCCAATCGGCATTGTAAGAAGCGAGGCGAAGCTTATGACAAAGTTCATAGTCCCTGGCGCAGTTAGAGGAGACTTGACGAACGCAAGGCCACATCAGTGATGCCTCAGTTAACCTACCATAGTATCTTCCGTAGTCTTTGGAGTGGCAAGTCTTGCCCATGCATACTGTCTCGAGCCCCATAATCAGCATTTGCTTCAATAGTTGACAGTACTGATGGAAACTTCCATAAGGTAGCAAGTTCAACGTACCCGGTGTAAGGGATAGTGTCGGAATATCCACGCCGGACTGGCGCCACCTGTTGCCGCCTATCGCCTATTGGCCCGATTAGCGAGCCAATCAGAAGGCAGGAATCGGTTTTAGATCGGCAGCGTCAGATCGCTGCCGTAGGCCCGATTCCTTCCTTCAACAACAACAGAGCAGATACGACGAATATATTATTATTTGCCCACCTTCCACACTAGGCCTAGTAAAGTGAATCTAATACTAATTAGTAGTTGAATATTATTTCCGTAAATTAGTAAAGTGAATTTTTTATTAGAAGAGGTAGTATTACGAAATCCCGGAACGACTTAGCGTGCTCGATGGATCTCATAATACTCGTATTACCGGAAGAATCTACGATACCCTTAGTTAGCTAAACGATTAACGATAGGATACTATAGGAACTTCTTAGGAGTTTATATGAAGTCACTAGAGTAATAAGTTCCACTTAATATAATAGAATACGGCCTCTACGTTTATTATATATAGTTTATAACGAAGATCTCGTAATTAGTAATAATATAAAGTACCCTTACACTTCTATCGTCGACTTTTATTCTCGACGAAAAGTTATTTATTATAATTAATACCTCCTTCTTTTTTAGATACTACTCCGTTACCCTATAATTACGGAAATACTTTGGAATTAGTACTCGAAAAGCTAACCTTTATAAAAACCCCGACTTTACTGTCATCACCATCGCTACTCACTCCTGCCTCTAGAGTAGTGACCCTAAGTACCTAGTGAATACAATATTAGAGATAATAACCCCACCTTCTAATTATGTCCATAAAAAAGAGCCGGTAATAGATACCGAGATTAGAGTGACCTACTAAGGACACAATATTCAACGTTCGAAGAGCTGAATTCAACGAGAACCCCAACTTCACTATCGTCGTCCCTACCCCTAGAAACGACCTAGACGTGGATATACAACCAGAGATAATACTAAAGGAAAAAAAACTCCCTTCTTATACTACTTATTAAAAATAGTATTCCATAGGTACTAAATAGTAATTCGCTTAATAAACGGTATACGCCCTTAAAGCTGCAGCTTAGAGGAAATGCCCCGTATTTGAGACGTCGTTAACCTTATTATTATATACTAGAATATCTACTAAGATATTAAGAAGTAACCTAATTATGGTGAATCCGACGCCAGAGGAGGCCTAGGGTGCTTAGGCCCCTTAATAAAGAGAGATGGTAAGAGTAACAACTATTAAGGAACCTAATTATATTATGGTTAACAACTCCCTGGTCTTATTACTAAAGAAGTATAAGGACGACGTTAATATTTATAAATAGGGACTATGGACCAGATTTAAGCTGGAGGACGTGATCTCTGAATTTACCTCTAAGTTAATAGTAATAGTGGTAACGTTCCTTACGGAGATATACGATGTAAAAGGCGTTATTAACTATAAGCTAAAAAAGGAATTTAAAGAAGACTTTAAGGAATGGACCTAGGAGACCTTTAAAATACTCAAAAGAAAAGTAGTAAAGAGATTACGCAACTTTCTACTCTACTATAGTGTTTATATTCTTATAGAGGGAGGGAAGATCGTAGAGGAGCTTTTTAAGTTTAAGGATTTAGAAGAATTATGCTATTGGACTTAGGAAGAAATCGAGAAGGTTAATAAAAAGAGTAAGTCCTTTAGAGATCTAATAGAGGACCTAGTTCTCTATAAGGAATTAACAAAGGAATAAATACTATTATAACTTAAATTACACTTAGAAGAGATCGTAGTATAAAAGAACTCTTTATAAGTACCGCTACCCCCAGAGAGAGCGGGAATAAGTTAAACCCGCATCGTACTAAGCCCTTAAATTAGCCATAATTACCTAGATAACCCATATTCACCTAGGAGCTACCAGATTAGGAAGAACACTGCACTATAGACGAGATTAGCGAAATAGCGACCCCTTAGTAACAAAGTATACTTATTAAAGTATATACCGATAATATAAGGTATAATAGTGAGAAATTCGACGTCCTTAACACCAAATTCCGTATCTTCTTCGAAACCTATAGAAAAATCGGAGTTAACCACTACGTAATAGCTAACCTACTCCCTACGATGCTGAAAAGGAGAGTTTCTTAGTTCTACTATGGTTATATTAGTAGTACACCGATTATTTAGTTAATAGAGGAGGTAATTAATAAGTTATAGCACTATTTTAAAGGAGATTAACGCCGCTAAGCCTATATTATTAATTAGAATAAAGTAGATTTTAATAAGGTTATTTAGAAGAACCCTAAGAGGACGAAGGTTGAGGCTTTAGAGACCCTTTTTAATAACCTAACGAATTTCTAGTAACTTCTTATATTATACTACTAAGGAGACCAGGTCCTAAAGGATAAGCTGATCGGAGTTATTATTTTTATAAAAAAGTACTATTCTATTAACCTAACCAGAGTAAATATAATAAAGGAGTTTTATAATATGATAAGGATGAGCTTCGACTTAGAGGAAAGAGGAAGAGATGCTCACCGTTAATACTTTATATTAAAAATAGAGCTAGACGAGTAGTTCTGGATTAACCGATACTATAACGGAAAAAAGCAAAGTAACCACTACGGAGGTCACTAATAGTAATGAGGATACCCTTACCATAGTAAAAAGTGTTATATTTATAGTAGGGAAGGGTGTTGGTTTACGAAGTACTCCGTAGAGGAGAGAAGTAAAGTGTATAAATATTTTAAATCGAATAAGGACGTCTCCGACGCCTCTCCTAAAATATACGGCCACTTCCTCACTGAATATAAAGGAGATAAAGTGTTCGACGACGAGGACGCTAGGGATAAGGAAGATCTGAGCTAATACCTTATTAGCGTTACCCTTAACAAGGAAAACGAGTATAACAACGAATTCCACGTCTTATTCTTCGGCCACACCACTACTCTAACCAGCAAAGACCTTACTTAAACCCTAAATAACTAAGCCACTTACCACATTATTACGGGGAAGGATATTAATAGTATACCCGTAAAGTTACTGGTCTACGAAGTGTTTATTAACGATAACTATTATATAACAACGATCTTCTAAGGGATTATACCTAATATAAGAGTAGCTGGTGTTTCCACGGTTGGATACCCTTAATTCCTTATTTTATAAAAAATCAATACTATTATGAAATTCGACACCTTTAAAGTAGGCTAGACGAGTATTAACTTCGGAGATAACCCTCCGATACCCTCCATAGGACTAACCTATGTGAATTCACCCTTTGGACAATTACTCTTCTACGTTATAAACACTAGTATACTATTCTTACTTTATTTAAGAGATATGAACGACTTGGGGATCTGTTTCGATAATATCCACAACTTCCTCTAATAAGGAGATGTGAAGGTCCTTATTATACGTAAATGGGGGTATCCATGGATGCTCATATACTCTCTAGAATAGAGTTTTACATAGAATCACCTTATAAACACAGAATTATATAGAATCCACCGTCGTTTCGGCTACCCATTAGTACAAAGGCTCTATACGATCCTAAAAAGAGCTGGTAACGACGTAATGTTTAAAGTAATCTAGAAGTTCACAAAGTATTATCACCAGTACTAAATAAATGGACGAGCTTTAGGGAGATTTAAATTTACCCTTTGTAACGGTCCAAGCACGTATATTGCAATTAGTTATGGCGACTACTATGAGTATCTTTAAGATGAGAGAGAAAAGGAGAAAATGTCTTCTGCCCCATAGGACCCGTTTGCTTTGATTAGGCCTAAGGTTGATCTGTCTTAGGTAAGCTGGGCTTAGGTAAGCGGAGTTTATGGCTGAGAGGCTGCGAAGCCTCTAAGAGGGCCTAGTCCGTCATAATTACCCCCCCTCTCCCTCTTCCCCGTTTAGAGGAACTCGTCTATAATTAGCTTTGTAACGATCCAAAGCTGCAGTTTCTGTTAATAACTCAACTAATTCCTAAGTAGGCTCTACGTAGCCCTTCTACTTAACTAAAACCTTCTAGGAACTACGAATCTTCTTAGTGCCCTAGATCTTTTCGACTTTGAATTCCTTTTCGTCGTCTACTAATAGAGGTGGTGGTTAGGCGTCGTTTCGTTTTTATGATAGTAATGGGTCGATTCCCGTATACTTAATTAGGGATATATAAAAAATGTTATGAATACCCGGTAGCGTATTAAGCCGGTAGGTATGGGATCCGATTATTTCTAATATAGTGTATTTCGTATTTATCTAGTCTAACTTTTTAGATGATCTCTTAGAATGGACGTTCTTAAGCCTTAACTAGACCTTATCCCCTAGTCGAAACTAATTAAAAGGCTGGTGTTGTATATTTGCCGAGGCTTCTTATTGCTCTTAGGTGGAGGCCATTACCGCTTATGCCTATTCGGAGGTCTCCTTTAACTTTGAGATTAGGGCCTCTACCTAAGTTACGGGGGTCTTTCCTTTAGTCCACAGAGTTTCCTTTACTCTAATTAGGTCGATGTTATAGCCGTGGGTAGTAAAAAAAGGGCTAAGGCCTGTTGACGAGGTAACCCTGTTATTAATAGCTATTATCGCTATTAGAAGTAGGTCGTCCTAATTATCTTAAGTGTATAAAATATAAGCTCGGAGGTAGGTTTCTATTACCTGGTTAACTTGTTTTATGGTGCTATTTGTCTCCGGGTGGAAGGCCGTAGATAAACGTCGTTTTATCCGTAATAGTTAATAAAGCTGTTTCCATATACAACTAGTAAATTAGGGGCCTTTATCCAAAATAATAGCTCTCAGGGGTCCATGGTATCTAATTAGGCCAAGTATTAACGCCATAGCCATAACGTCCGTTATTATATCCTTAAGTAGCTCGAAAATCACGTTCTTAGATAGTCGGTCTATTACTACCATAATATTCGTTGCTCCCATACGGCGGGTTAATGGTAACCCTATAATAAAGTCGACTAATATCTTTATCCAGACCTAATCAGGGACGGGTAAGGGCTTTAGAAGACCCCTTTTTTTGTCCTACCATATATTACCCCGTCCATAAACGTCGTAGTTCCTCATGAAGCGTCGGACATCCTACGATAAGCCTGGCCAGTGAAAGCGGCGGCTAATTAAAGCTTTTAACATATCTCTGCTGAAATGGCTACTAAGTGTTAAGTTGTAGAACTCTTAGATTAACTGGGTTTATAAGGGTTTATAATAAGGGACCCAGATCCTCTCCCTCTAAAAGAGTTTACTATCGTCGTCCACTAAGTACTCTAATAGTATTATAGGCAACTTCCATTATAACAATAACTAACAGTCCCCCCTTTTCACAACTATCCTAATCAACTAATAACGATTATTTAACTATAGTCTTTTAGTCCAAGTAGACTTTAGGGGCTCCTCTTCAAAGGGGTTTAGGATGGGTTCCGACTAATCAACCTTAGGATCGTCGTCCTAATCCATATCGCCTACTATAGTACTTTCCACGAATTCCATTATACCCATTTGATTTGTTTTAAGAATTACCCGGTTCACCATAACTATATTCCGTTTCCCCTTTAGGAGTTATATCCTCTATCCTTCTAGTTAATTATCTTACTAGGTATTAGGAACGTTTTATTCTCATTTAAATAGTATATTAGGGACTATTACTTATTTACCGGGTTAAAACTAAATTATGAAGTTATAACGGGATAGGAGCTCCGACCATTTAACCTAGTATTTACTTAATTACCTCTTAGTTATGAAATACTTAAGGTTAAGGTAATTAGTTAGGATAGTAAACTCCTTTACACTCTTTAATTCAGAGTCCTAGTGTTCTAAATAGTGGATTATAGCTAATAGTTCCTTATTGTGTATTAGGTAGTTGTATTCTATTAGTAAGTTCTTCTGTGAAAAGAATGTAACAGGCTGTAAAATACCCTCGTCATCGTATTATGATAAAGCACCACTCACCATATAACCTAATAAGTTTATTTCTAGTATAGTGGCTTAATTAGGATCCTAATGTGCTAGTATAAGGGTACTAATCAGGAGGGCCTTCAACTTATCAAACACTTTTATATACTCGTTACTCTATATGAATGGGACATCCCTCTTCATTAAAGCTGTAAGGGGGTGTACTAACCCTGAGAAGTCTAGTATAAATTGATAGTAATAATTTGCAAAATCAACGAAGGTACGGACTCCTCGCATTAATTGGGGGACCTCTTATATTTAGATAGCCTTAATTTTCTTTAGGTTAACGCGGATACCCTTCCCTGCATCGATAATGAACCCTAAGTATTTAACCCTTTTCGTCTTAAAGTCGTATTTATCGATATCGATTTGTAGGCCGGCAATACCTAAACGACTTAAGACCTTTTTAACTTTCTCCTTATAATTAGCGAGTAAACTATTTAAATAAATTAGAACGCTGTTAATATAAATAGTGTAGAATTCGTCCAGGAAGTCCCGTAAAGTGTGGTTAATATACTTTTAGAACGTAGCGGGGGCCCCTATTAAGCTAAAAGGAGTTACTATCTATTCGTATAAGTCGTATCTTATTCTAAAGGTCGTCTTCTATTCGTCGCCTTTTTTAACCCTGATCTTATGGAATACAGTAATAACGTTTAACTTTATTAGCTACTTAGCCTTAATTAGGGCTCTTAGAGTTTCACTAATCAGGGGTAAGGGATATTTGTTTTTTTTAGTGATAGCGTTCAGAGCCCGGTAATTAACACAAAACCTTAATCCTCCTCTGGGTTTTCAAATAAATAGAATGGGTGATGAAATAGGAGAACTATTAGCATAAATAAAGCCTTTATCTAATAGTTCTATGAGGGTCCGTCGAAGTATGATTAGCTCCTCCTTAGATATCCCATATAAGGGTCCCCATATAACTAGTTTATTTTGCCTTATTAAGTTTTTCTTAATAGGAATTACGTAGTTGATGTTATCTTAATGTGGTAATAATTAATCAGCCTTATTTTGGTTAAAAATATATAAAAACTTGTAGTAATACGTAGGGAGTTTCGTCCTTAGGTCTATTTTTATTTTTAGTACTAGGGCCTTCTCAATATTAACTAAATTTACGGAGAATGTATTTAAGGTAAATATACTAAGAGGGGTCTCTTTTCTTTTCTATGCCCACCTAATTAGGGCTAAGAATACTAATCTAGTCTACTACTGGATTAGGAACTTTGGATCTTACTAGGCCTAACCCGGTTTCCTTTCTATTACCTAATAGTTCACAACACTTATATATAGAGTACCTTGCACTAGGTAAACCGTAACATTATCATTAATCATCTAGGACCTTCTAAGGATAACGTCGTCTTCTTAGTTAAAAATAATATAAAAGAATAATTAGTGTTATTTATAGTTATTAATATTAATATTAGTGTAAGTAACGTAGTGGATTATACTAGGAATTATAATAGTGATTTGTATTAAGTTCCGAGGTGTAATACTAATACATAGTAAATGGAGTTTTTTAGTGAAGGTGTCGCTAATCAGGGTGTATATTAAATATCCTATATTAATAAGGGTAATTATGTAGTATATCCCATTAATCCCAATATTAACATAAAATAAGTCACAATCCATACTCTTTTTAACAACCTTCTATTCCTCCACAGCTTATTCCTCTTAATAACGATTTTCACTAGGAGTTACTCTTTTCCTAAGTCCTTAGAGTCCTAATTAGAGCTAATATCTATTTCACTATACTCTTTAGTCTTCCTTTTCGAGGTTTTGGTCTCCTTATTTTTCTGGTCTCTAAGGCATCTCTATTATATATGCCCCTTTTTACCGCAATTATAGTATTTGCGGGTTTCCTCTTAGCTTAACCTTCTTTAGATTGGTTTGTCCTTAGCTATCCGGTTTACCTTAGTGGGTTCCTAATCCATTTAATTAGGTTAAGGTGATCCTATTTAATTATCCTATTCGGTTAGTGATTCGATTTTGTTCTAGCCGGGTATTAGCGATCTCCTATATTAACGCTTACGGTGAGCTTAGTATAATTCACTATTTAACTCTAATCTTATTATTAGGAGTATCTGGGTGTATATAATATAGGTTATTGGTTTATTAATTATACTAATTAAAGGGGTTCTTATCGTAATATTTAGAGCTCTTTTTAGGTAGTTAATCTTAACGTTATCCAGCTAGTGTCCTCCTCCCACTTCTATAAACTCCTTTTTGAACTTAGGAAGGAAGTGGGTAAAACTCTTGTTCTCCTTTTAACGTATTATTCTCAGTTAGTCGAGGGCTTGTACTTCTGTGTTAGGGTCTACGTAGTAACCCTTTAGGTATTCCATAAATTGTTCAGGGTTTTTTAACTTATCGGCTCCTCCCTGTGAATAATAGGTGCTCATTATAGCTTATGTAGTGTTTTCTAGTTTAGAGTAGATATAGGTGAATACTACTAATACTAAACTAAAGGCTTCCCTATTTACGCTTATTTTCCCTTTTATTTCGAGGTACTATTATTGAAATCTCTTATGTAATCCGTTAAACTTCGGTGAATTGGGGATCTAGTATCTCGGTTATTTAGGAAGTAGTGCATAGGCCTAATTGGGTGGGATCGGTGTTATGGAGGGTGTAGGGGTTTTATGTAATATTGAGGTTAGGTATTTGGGTTTTATTAGGGTTTATTATAGTATTCGAATCTATTCTCGTTGGGCTTCTTGTTCAGCTACTTAGGTAGTCCGCATCTCCTATAGCTGGGCTAATAACTGACCAATTAACTATACCAACTGCTATGGGTTTCCGGATAAGTTAACGTTATCTTCCATTATAATACGGTTATCGTTCCTTTTACACGTTTTTATTTAGTAGTGATCGTAATATACTAATCGATGTTATTAAGGTACTCTACTACGTAGAATATATTTTTTCGAATTTATTAAAACCTTTTAGTCCTAATTAGACCTCGCTGCTTAGCTTTAAATGTTTAGGGACTTTTAGGTTAACCCGCTTAGGACTCTTTACTATTCCTACTAAGGTCGTAGACTTACTTTTCGTTAACAATTATTTCCGTACTTAGCGTACTCTCGTTATCTCTAATGATACTAAGATTTTAAAAATAATATAATGGTCTAAGTACGTATATTACAACTAGCTATAGCAACTACTACGAGTATCTTCAAAATAAGAGAAAAAAGGAGAAAATGTCTTCTGCCCCACAGGACCCGTTTACTCTAATCAGGCCTAAGGTTAATCCGTCTTAGGTAAGCCGGGCTTAGGTAAGCGGAGTCCATGGCTGAGAGGCTGCGAAGCCTCCAAGAGGGCCCAGCCCGTCACACCCTTAGAGATGATGTGGACTTTAATTATAAGGTTATTATTAATATTTTCTACTTAAAAGGGAATAAACTCGTAATCTATGTTATTAATACGACCATTTCCTTTAATATAACTAGGTTTTTGGAAAATGTTAATATAAAGTACACCTAGGAGATACTATGCAAATACTAAATTAATACTTACTTTGGACCCCCTAATTAGATCATTATGGACACTAGTAGAAACTTCAGTTTTAAGGAATTCAGGAATTCAGCCAAATCTATGGTAATCGAAGTTAAAGAGGTGCTCGTTAAAGCCCATAATAGTATCGGGAAGGTAAAGCGATACTACGTACCCCTACGATGAGCATATAACATTATCCACTAAGAATCCCCTTCTACACCACTAAAGATTGCCCTATAGAGTATAATTAAAGTAATTAATAATATGGTTAGCTTAGATGGTTTTATTCCGACCCTACTCATCTTCGGAGTATACCCATATATAAATATAAACTCACCACCATCACCAGAAATACGGTAATGCATAGAAGTTACGTAGAAGGCTATAGCGAAGTTATAAGAGATTTACGTAAAACATATAATAGTTGACGTTCTCGTAATGAGAAACGGCCCAAATACGGCCCCTATACGAGATCTACTACTATAGTTAAAAGTTATTATTTAGTATAAGAGAAGGGGTTAAATAGGCTTATATATACTCTTTATTAACGAAGGCGAAGACTACGTTATTTAATTACCCTTTAAATTAAAAACTTTTAGGTTTACTATTATTAAACTCTTCCTAAAAGATAACGATAAGAATATAGTTTTAGAAATACTAAAAGATAATAAAGAAGATATCCTTAATAAGGAAAAAGAAGTCCAAAATGAGATTGTTATTTAGATGGATACACCACCCCCGGAGGAAGAGCTAATACTACCACCTCGATACCCGAGAAGTAAACCACGGAAAAACACCTAAATTAACCTCTTAGTAAAAGCTAACGCTTTTAATAATACTAAAAGCGAGGCTATAATAATAACCGTGTTTATAAGTGCTAAGGAAGAGGTAGATTATACCCTGGTACTTAAGTTATATAAAAAGGGTATAATTAAAGCCCTAGGACCCCCATTTAAGGAGTCCACTAAGAAGGAGATCGACGCCCTAATTGAATAAGGAGTTTTTGAATTCACTTAGTATAATAAAGAAAAACACAAAGGGATACGTATATTCCACTTAAGGATCGTTAATAAAGTAAAGGGTAAAATAAAGACGCTCTATGAAAAGTCCAGATTTATTATTTAGGGATACGTAGACGACGGTAAGGAGGTTATCCTCATATAATCTCCGATTATTTAGAGTACTAATTAGAGACTAATTCTCGCCGTCACTCCGTCTCTTATCCAGAAGGAGGGCTATTCACTATGGATAAGAGATATTACTTAGGTGTATACCCAATCCATAATAAAGCTTAAAAGGACGATCCTCATAAAATTACTAGATTAAATAAAGAAAAATTACCCTCTAGGAACTATTATAACCATCGTACAACCATTATACGGCATCGCAGAAGCTGGAACCCACTAGTATATAATATACAATAAGCACCACAAAGAGAAGTTCTAGATAAGGACTTCTATATATAACCCTTATTTACTATTATTAGATAATAAAAACGAGAACTTTGCGATGATCAGTATATAAACTAATAATACTATTAGCTTAAGTGATAAGACCTTTACTCAACGGGAAGACGAGGAACTCTAAAAAACGATGTTCTTAGTAAAGGAGAAATAATACCTCTCCACCGAGACACTACTTATATTTAACGAAGGGATCATCTCAACTAATAAAAAAACTATCTTCCTATGCTTAAAGGGCCAGGGAGTGAAAATACGCTTAGTTAACACCAAATTTATTATTACAAAGGAGTAGTATATTGAATAGTGCACTAAAGGTGGGTATACCACCTCAAAATATTAACCAGAGGTAGTGTTCAATTAATTCACAGTAGCCCAGCACCGAGAAGTAATACTAAAGCAGATCAAAACTCTGAATTAACGCCTACTATAGTAAATGAAGTACCTAAACCGAGGCCTCATTTACGTACCCCTTAATCTGATTACCATTAAACTCTTTGTTTTTATTAATAACTCCTTTATTAATAATAATAACTTAATATCCTAACTCGGATTCATAATCCTCCTCGTAAATAAAATTAGAGGAGAAGAGGATTTTATAGTAAAAAAAAATATTATCCATTACTCTTTAATAAAGTCTAAGAGAATTATAAGGAGTATCCTTATATCCGAGATATATAGGATGGTCGCCGGTGTTAATATGGCCTATGCCCTCTCTATAACCCTAAAAATTATAACTAATAAGCTCCGAATACCTATAATCCTAACTATTATGTATACCAACTTATATTTACTTTATGAGTATTTCGTTAAACTTAGAACTATAAAAGAGAAACGCCTAATAATTAATATTATAGTGTTAAGGTAATCTTATAAGAGACGAGAATTATATAAGATTTAATAGATCCACGGAGACGATAACCCTACCGATGGCCTAATAAAGGTTACACTAAACTAAGCCCTCGTAAGGCTTATCGAGGAGGTAAAAGCAAAGATTAGGATAAAGGGATGGGTTATAAGACCTTAAGGAGCACCTATAATACCGAATAAGAGGAGGAATATAAAGGAGATTAGGGGATATAAGAAGAATACCGTTATTATCGCCAGCGACGGTGAGCTGAACTTTATTCGTAGCTGGCTACGGGATACGCTTATTTCTACCGAAGGCGGTATAGCCGAAAACGGCACTTCTACTACTTCTAACCGCCTTATATACTCGTTCCGTCTATCGATTTTTTTATCGCGTTTTAAGTAATTTGGTGCCCGCACCGAATAACACTCAATTTTCACTCATTATTTCAAAAAGGGACGATTTACGGCAAAAGAGATAATTGCTAGTGTCGGAATATCCACGCCGGACTAGCGCCACCTATTGCCGCCTATCGCCTATTATCCCGATTAGTGAGCCAATCAGAAGGCAGGAATTGGTTTTAGATCGGCAGCGTCAAATCGCTACCGTAGGCCCGATTCCTTCCTTCAACAACAACAGAGCAGATACGACGAATATATCGTTATTTGCCCACCTTCCACACTAGGCCTAGTGAAGTGAATCCAACAGATAGGAATGAACCCGTTCCAAATCCCCACAGAGCAGAGAAAGCATACAACGCTTCGATACGAGTGGAACCGAATGCTGTCAGAGTTGCAGCAGTATAGACCAACGTGAAAACAACCATGATGAGCAGAACGTTGAAATGACCCATGTAATCGCCTGCCAGGCCTGGCAAAATGCGTCCGAGAGACGACAGACCGTTAAGAATTGCAACCATACTGTACCCAGACTCGAGTGGAAATCCCGCCCATGCCACTAGAGTTGGCAGGATGGCTGTGGCGCCAAATATGACAAACTCCAAAAGAAAAATGGCGCACATAATGATTGAAAAGGGAGTCGATCGAAACGCTGAAAAGTCCATCGCCGCACTCTTCTTCTTCCGACGACTAGCTTGACTGTCTCTTTGACCCGCGGCCAACAGTCGTGGGAATGGAGTGAGACACAGAATTCCCAAAGCCATCGTACCTAAAACAATGAACCCCACGGCTCTCATTGACCACTGCCACCCTAGTTTTGGAAACATTTGCCGGAGAGCAAGTGGAAAAATGACCCCGCCCGTGGAGGATCCAGCCAATGCAATGCCCATGGCCAGACCGCGTCGTCGAAGAAAAAGCTTTCCGATGACAGCTACACCGATAGTTGTGGTAATGGCGTTTCCTATACCACCTAGGACGCCTAGACAAAGCATGAATTGCCAGTAGCTTTGACATTCTCCAAGCAAGAAGTACATAGGGACAGAAACTCCAGTTGCCAGAGGTGCGAGGGGCCTGGTGCCGAAGACGTCCATCAGTGGACCGGTCTGGATGCCCAGAAACATGGTAAGAGAGGTGTATACGCCGGTGATCCAACCGACATCTCGAGCTGAGTATTCTCTTAACTGGTTTTCCTGGAAGAAGGCCTGTATAGCCCCGATAGACTGGAGGAAACCTGCAGGCGCCGAAGTTAGCCCTAGCCAAAACAATGGCATATTACGACCTGGCAGGAGCTTGCTGGGGCTTCACTTCGCATACCAAAAGAAGCCATAAGAAAAAGAAAGGATCCAGCAACGCAAACCCAAGCTTATTTCTCTTTCTCGGCCTCCAACGGGTTGTGGAAGTCATCTGGTCGCCTGTCGTCGCTGCCTTCAGCTCCAAGTTCCGTCGGCCTCCTGGAGTCTGTCACTGTGACATCACATTCGTGCTCTTCCTCCCGCAGTGCCATGATTCTTAAAATGGGCCGACCATGAAACTGACTCTTCAAATCCGCTGGGACATCGGCAGAGATGCGAAGTGTTGTATGTCGTCTGCTCTCCCGTGTCTCGGTTAACGCACACGTGTGGTTATTGGCGGCGCATGCCTCAACGCGGAGTTAGCGGAGTTGACGTGGACATCCATGGATCGGCATGGTTCCCGTGTGGTCTTGTGTGTGCCACACCTCCTTCAGGCGGTCGGTATACCGGATTGCCGGCCCCGTGACCCGAAAGTGCAGAAGACCTTTCCGTTGACTAACGCGATGCCACGGTAACTAACACTTCGCAGCGAAAATAGTTTCGTAAGCAAACGCCAATCCAATGCCACTGTTTGACTCCTGTTCCGTGCATCATAAGCCGTGGCCCTTACCCTTAGAGGGCCATGAGAAGCTCAGATTAGCCCGTTCGTCCCTCATCCACATCGACAAAAAGCCCCACGGCGCGTCTTGCGAAAAGTCAGGGTCCAGAATTGGGGAAACGTAAGTCGACAGGCCATAGACCACGGATGGCATGCGCCCAATGTTTTGCGAAAAACGCAGTGTAGGTAACGTGATTTCAATTCTAGATGCTAGAACCGTCTTCCTTTCCGTCGGCCCGGATTTTGCTAACCAGAGGGGTATAATGTAGACAATAATCTCAAAACCACAGAGGTAGATGTTCTACCCAATACCCGCGTTCGTTTGCCTTCGTCAGTGCAGGAGGGCTCTCGACCGCTTGGAGCCATAAGTCGGGTCCTGGGATACTTTTTCGTCGACAATAGCAGAGAACCACAATGTGTCTTTCCAACTACGAACAGTTAGACATCAGGGCCGAGTCGTTGATGAAGTAGTTATACGAATGTCCCTTTGATATCGTCCAAGAACAAAGTGACGCTCACTTTGGCTTCATGCCCCAGCAGCCACCAGCTGAGCCTGTCCAACCACACGCAGCTGAACCTTGAGAAAATCGCCTTCCAGAAGACAGACCAGACACAACAATATACCCAAAGCCGTTAGTGGCGATAGTCCCAGCTGTAATCATGTCTACTGTGCAACTTGAATAGGTGATTGAGGTTCAGTATTTCACGGCAAAGGGCACACAGTCACCTCAATCCGCCACCCATGCTCAATACCGCCTGGCAGGATACAATGTCATTGTTCTGTTGGAGAAGCTATGTCAAAGTCTATTGCCTGTCCATGTAACAGGGTTAGTCGGCACTCGGCTTTCCTTTCCTTGCCATTCCTGACTCGTGCAGATGTCCAATAGTCGCCTACAATCCTCTCAACCTCGTGGTATAACAATGCTTGTCATTAAACTGAAGACGGCCTTATGTTGTTGTTGTTGTTGTTGTTGTATTTAACGCCATGGCGGCAAGGGCGTAGCCCTTGCGGCAGACCTCCCGAGGGGTATGTGGTGTGGAGAGCCGCAGGCTCAGACTACCTACTCTATAGTATACAGCCCTTGCCCGCGTCCTCCAAATCTTGCCTATTAGCTACTATGCGTTCAATTTGTCCTTAGATCCCACTAGTTCCTCTAATTCCTTTATTTCCTATTTGGTCCCTTTAATAGGGTAGGATGGTTATTTTAAGGCCTAACCGGAGGCTAGCCCTTAGTAGTATAAGTAAATCTTCTAGAAGAAGCTTATTATACATAGGAAGGGCTCGAAGCCTTTAGGATTAGTGATTAACCCCTTAAAGTATTACTTGAGTAATCCCATAGGTTCTATGGGCTTTAATAACCTAAAAGGGTGGAGGGTAGGCCACCGTTGCCTCCTCACTAGGGTCTTTCGGTAATAAACTAAGTGGTCTATATCCTTTATTTTCCCGTAAAAGTAGGTAAGTAGGGTTTTATTATAGTTAAAGTGTTAGTGATATTGTTCGAAGTCTTTGTGGCCTAATCGGGCTACTAGGAGGTGGTATAGGTTAGCTCGTAGAAGGGTTAGTTTAGGAGGGTTAAATAGGCTGGCCTTGAGTTTTAGTTAATTATATTAATTTATTGCTTCTTTACACTATTATTGTATATATTAGGCCTGTATTCATTTCCTGGTGAGTTACTTAATCCCTACTAGGGTTACTAGTTGGCCTAAGGGCACCAGGAATACTATACCTTACTTAGCTAGGCGGTCTATTTCTTTGTTACCTTTTATCCCCTAATACCCTGAGGCCTAGTAGGTATATATATTAAATATCCTAGCCGCCTCGTGGATCTCAAGGAAGGCTTTTTATAAGGATTTTGGAGCCTTGCCCCGTATCCCCCGGATAATACTGGTATTATTAATATAGATATGTATTAGCTAGTTTTAAGAGGTAAGGAGGGCCCACCGGAGCCCTACCCTCGCCCCTTCAACCTCACCATCAAACACTTCTACTATACCAAATTGGCCACAACCCTGGGCTATACGCCTTCTACCTTAGTAAATAACAAATCCATACCTAATAACTCTATTAGACACCTTAGAGTTGTCTAAGTAGACAACTATATGGGTATCTAGGACAGTTTTTAGCCGATCCTAGAAGGCTTTGGCAGCCTTTTCCTTCGTCTGTTGGATTATTGGGTCTTGTGACCCTGGGAGGTATTGTGGTTAGAGCAGTACTGGCCTTGGGACCCTTGAAATAAAGCCTGCTGTCCATTAAAGTTGTGTTTACTGCCTCCCTTGTTATGTGAACCTTAGGACTAATGGGTATTGTTGGTCGACCTTTTATAGTCGGACTACGAAGTGTAAGCGTACCCCTTCTAAAACCACTTTCCTAGTAAGCAGGCCTGTATCTCGGAGGAGGTTACTTATTGGGGTTATTTTCCAGACTAGGAGGATAGCTCGGGCCACTCTTATGATGACCTTGTTAACCTTCTAGACGAGGCCCTTCTGGCCTATATTAATAATCCCCCCTCCCTAAGGGGGGGTAATATTATTTAGGGCTAGCTTAGTTAGCCCCCTAAACCAGGTTTCGGCTCCGTATAAGGCTATTAGGAGGACACAGGTAACGACCACCTTTTATATAATAGCTACTGGGATCCCTCCTTTTATGTTTATTAGGTGCCCCAGGTGCTAGGCTGCCTTCTTTGCTATAATTACCCTTATTTCGACGTGGTATTAAAAAGAGAGTCTTTTATTGAACCAAACCCCTAATCAACGGATTGGCTTGACCAAGGCTTTAATTTCAAGGTTTCTAGCTTTAATCCTAGGTAGGTCCTTTGATTACTTATATTTCCTAGTAAAGTGGATAGCTTTATATTTAGCTGGGTTAAAGGAGACCTTATTATTGGTACCCTAATTTAGGATTTGGGTAACCTATTAGTTTAAGGATATAGTATTGTCCTTGAGGGATAGGCCGGTAATTAAAAGGCCTATATCGTCTATATATCTAAACTAAAGCCTTAAGTCTTTAATTAGGATATTAGAAATATAAAGTAGGAAGATGATAGGTGATAATGGGGAGCCCTGAGGTAGTCCATAAGTTAAAGGGAAGTCCTTTATTATTACCTCTTCGAACCTGACCCTAATAGTGCAATCTGGCACAAAGGCATAAATCAGCCTAATCAGGCTATTAGGCCAGCCCTATTACTATAAACGGATAATAAGGCGGTTCCGAAGAACAGAGTCAAAGGCCCCCTTCATATCCATTATCGCTAGCGTAATTATAAGCCCCTTATCGAGGGCCTGTTCGATATCGTATGTGAGATAGGTTGTTAGGTTGGTAGTTGCCCTGCCTGGTAGGGCCCCTATTTGCTATGGGTTGGCCACCCCTTCTAGGATAGTGAGGTAGGCCATTCTCCTAGTTATTAGTTTCTCGAGCCCCTTACCTAGGTAGGATAGGAGGGTTATTGGTCTCTAGGATTTAGCCTTTAAGAAGTCGGTTTTTCCAAACTTCTAAATTATAACAACCTTTGCCCTACAGAAGGGCTAGGGGAAGTAGCCGGCCTTAATGTATACCTAGAATAATAGCCTAATAAGCTAAGCTATAAGGTCCTAACAAACCTTAAATAATCTTATAGTAATTCCATTAATACTAGGGGTCGTAGTCTTTATTAAGGTGGCTACCCTTACTTCCTCTTAACTAATCGTAGCCTACCAGGGTATTTATCGTCTTAGGACCGTAACCACGTCGAAGGGGTCCCCAGGTAGGTCATCCGTATCATTGAACCTCTCCAACAGGGCCCTCCATAGGGCCTGGGCCTTGTCCTGGTTATTGTTGTACATCTAGCCCTTAACTACTAAGGGGAGGGCTTTAACTACTAAACTAACCTTATATTAGCCCATTATTTTATATAAATCCTAATTAGATATAGCCCCTTTAATTTTCATAACCTAATAAGCCCGTTTAGCTTTCCTAATTATTTCTAAGAAAACCTTTTATTTTTTAAGGATAAGGGGTAATAAGGCTGAGGCTAGTTCTAATTCCTGTACCTATTGGATACGGGCCTTAAAATAGGATTAGTGGGTTTTAGAGTACTCTTTTATCCACTAGGGGGCCTATTTTCCCCAGCTTTATCGTCTTCTCCCTACTACTTAGATAACCGTTAAGAGTAGGTTAATAATCCGGCTAGCCTGGGCATCTAACTTAGCTAAGGTAAGTAGGTCCTTAAGGGTAAGTAAAGTTAAGGCCCCTACCTTAACTAGGTCTTTAAACTAAGGAAGGGCTAAATCCGGGACTAATATTAGCCCTAATTAGTATATTTGTTATTATTTATTGTCATTAAGGGGGATGATGGTTATAATAGGTTGGTGATCAGCTCCTGGATGTAGGTATAGATAGAGTCCTGTGTGCGTAAGGGGGATATTTGAGAAGGTCAGGTCAAGGATGTGACCACGGGTATGGGTTAAAGCCCCTGCTTCTCCAATAAAGGAGAGGCCATAGTTATTAACCCAGTCAACTAGATCATCTCCTCTATTCCAGCTAACGGATCCGGGTTCCTAGGAGTAGTGACGAGCATTGAAATCCCCAGCTATAAGAGCTCGTAACAGTGGTTAGTATCCTAGGAGGGTAGTCGTTATATGGTTATAAGGATCACCTGGTTATTTATAGACGTTTATAATAATAATGTTATTAACCTTTAATTATAGGATATCCCTTGTTTAGATAGGCCTTTATTATTACATTTATAGCCTTATCCCCTTCCGTATATATATTATTACCCTAGGCCTTATTTCCCTACTATCCCAAAAATCAACTAGGATAAAGGAATTATACCCAGGGTATATATTAATCTATATTCTATTAGTGTAGCCTATCCAGGGCTCCTAGATAAGTATAATATTAACCTAATTAGCCCAGCAGAGCTCTAGGAAAGCTGTGTATGCTGGGGGCTTTTTCCCTACATTACATTGGGCCACACATAACACCCGTGGGGGGGCCTGTTTAGGCCTACGCCTCCGAGTCGAGGTCCAGGTGGGTATAAGTATTAGTGATATTATAATCAGGTTTTTAAGCCACCCTCTAACTCCTATTTCGGAGAGGGTAGATAGGGCGGTTATTCTAAGGGAGGGCCTCGGGGTCTTCTACTTCGTCTTCATCTATACTATTAACTATATCCTTATCACCTAAGCATATAATCGATCCTTAGGAGGGGGTCCTAGTATATAAGCACTTAGGGCCAAATTATTAGCCCTGATTAGGATGGGAGTCCTGGGGTTATTAAGTACTACTCTAAGTAGCAGTCTAGTTAATACTATCGTAGACCTCGGAGGCCTTTTACCCAGCCTTCCGAATCCGTCTACGTTCCTTTTAGCCTAGGAGGGTAGGATAACCATTAACCATTAGGGGCCTAGTTAAACAGTTTATATAGCCAACCTAGAAGGGCCCTAAGTAGTTAATACACTTCGGCTTAGTTGTATAAGGCTCGGTCTTATGGGAATTTAAGGGCTTACCGCAGTTGTTGCAGAGTGGCCACTGGTTGTAGTACTAGTTTATATAATATCCCTAATAACCAGGGTTATACCTAAGTAGAGTCCTCTTTTCCCTAATAAGCTGGGCCTTACTGCTTTAGTTAAATAGTTTAAAGGGTAGTACCTTAACCGTAAAAGAGATAACCTAAGTAATTTCGTTTATAATAGGGTTTAGGCCGAGGTGGGATTGCCGAGCTAGGACTGGCTTGTAGCTAGTCTAGGTAATAACCTCCTCCCTAATCAGGGTTAATATATTAATACTTTCCCCATCTAAGCTTTAGAGCTTAGATAAGCAGCATAGGACGGTATATATAAGCCATTTTATAGGAGTTTCTACTTTAAAAACCTCTAAATAATTTATTAACTTTTATTTATTTCTAAAAAGGTTTTATTGGATTTATTTATTTAGGGGCTTTAAGGAGTATTTAATTAAAATATAATAAATATATAGAATATCTTCTAGTTATAAGCCAAGGGCCTAGTAGACTGTACGGCGTAGAGCAAAAGGGGTGTTCTTCCAGGCAGCATCCAGGCCTTCCTCGGGGATACGGACGAAAACCCGGAGGTCCTCTAACTAAACCTGGGTTTGTGGGCAGGTAAGGGCTCAGTACTAGGCCAAGGCAGAGGCCGGGGCAGAGGCCAGGGCTAAAACTAAGGCTAGGGTCGGGGCTAATACCGCAATGGTAACCCAATTCCGAGTTAAAACTAAAGTAACTTTATTATTCATCAACCTTTTTAGAACTTAGATTATATAGGTTATCACCTCCTTTACGATCTACTTTTTTAGCCCCTTAAAACTAAAAACCATATTATTAATAAACTGGGTAATAACCAAAAAAAACATCCTTTTGGTCCTTATAACGTTTAACTTATTCATCAAAGGTAGCTAAGATAGATCTAATGGCCACCCCGCTTATGTTCAAAGGCCCCTTTACTGTAAAAGGGGCTACATCAGGAGAGTTAGGCTAACTTCCCCCAAAGCTAGGCCAGAGTAGCTAGGCCTCAGTATTACAGTAACACTTAGCCCTTAAAAGAGGGGTTAGCTCCAAAGGTGACCCAGAGCCCCGATCAGGGCCGGCCGGAGGGGCCAGCTATAATCCAATACCCACCGGAGGCTATAAGGCCATCACAGGAAAGCTCTAAAAGGGAAAAGTGAAAACTTTTCAACTATTAAGGATCTTAGTGGTATATCACCTATTTCATTAATAGCAGATGCTAAGAAAAGTTAGGCGAGGGGGAAGTTGCTAATAAACTAGAAGAGTAGAGGATAGGCCACCATTACCTCCTCGCTAGGGTCTTCCAGTAATAAACTAGGTGATCTACTTCCTTTACTTCCCCGTAAAAACAGGTAAGCCGGGCTTCAGTATAATTAAAGCGTTAATAATACTATTCAAAATCTCCGTGGCCTAATCGGGCTACTAGGAGGTGGTACAGGGTAGCCCGTAGTAGGGCTAATTCCGGGGGGCTAAATAGGGTAACCTCGAGTCCTAATTAGACGTATTAGTCTATTACCTCCTTACACCACCATCGTATATATTAGGTCCATATCCATTTCTTAGTAAGACGTTTAATCCCTATTAAAGTTATAAGTTGGCCTAAGGGCACTAGGAGTATTATGCCCTACTTATCTAAGCGCTCTACTTCTTCGTTACCTTTTATCCCCTAATACCCTAGGGCCCAATGGGTATGTATATCCTATATCCTGGCCACCTCGTGAATCTCGAGGAAGACCGCTTATAAGGATTCTAAAGCCTCGCCCCGTATCCCCCGGATAACACTAGTATTATCAATACAGATGTGTATCAGTTGGCCTTAGGAAGTAAGGAGGGCCCGCCGGAGCCCTACCCTCACTCCTTCAGCCTCGCCGTCAAACACTTCTACTAAACTAAGTCGGCCACAGCCTTAGGCTATACGCTTATTACCTCTATAGATAACGAATCCATATCCCGTAGCTCCATTAGACGCTTTAGAACCATCTAAATAGATAATTATTTGGTTATCTGGGACGGTTTTTAGCCAGTTCTGAAAGGCCTTAGCAGCCTTCTCCTTTGTGTATAGGACTATTGGGTCTTGTGACCCTGGGAGGTGTTGTGGTTGGAGTAGTGCTGGCCTTGGTTATGTCGTGCACTTATGGAAAGATGTACCGTATTAAGACGCCTTTGAGTTCAGTCCGAGTCTCGAACGGCCAAGTGTATGCTCACTCAATGCTTCGGCTTGGGACTGGAGCAATGCAGACGACTAAGCCGGCAGCCCGCACCACAACCAAGGAATAATATCAACGGCCTAAATGCAAATCCGGCGAGAAACCATATCAAAGATCAAAGCGCCTCGCTTTTAATCTATCTGGGACGCACAGTGCTCATGCAAAGAGCTGATACTTGCAGGGTCCCTGCATCGTAACACCCGTTCGGCAACCTGATAAACACCGAAAGACGTTGCCTGCAACAACTCCGTCCCATGATGTTGTCAGAGCTCCGTCTTTCCTACGATGTCAAACGAAGACGCCCGGGGTCGAGAAATAATATAAAGGGAAAAGCAGATTATCACCAGCATAGCATAGTGCTCATGTTCCTCACTGTCATTCAAACTCCTTTTCTTCTTGCAAGCAACTCATCCAACACTTCGGTTGACCTACGCCATTTCATTTGAGCTACGCGCAATGCCTACTTCTCTCGAATTTACACTTAGTACATAGAGGTTGTAAATCAAAAGACAACATGCAGTTCCCAACCATCGCCATCATCGCCGGCCTTGTCACCCTAGCCGCGTCAGAGACTACTCCAGGCATCTGCACCCAAGGCAACAAGCTGTTTTGCACCAGACCCGACAGCACCGACGGCCTTTGCAAGCCTGGACAGACTGTGAAGGCGGACATCAATGCGAACGAATCCGCATGTAGCAGCAAGAAGAACAGAGAGGCGTGTACCATGACCTTTTCCTGTGCTTAGACAGTGGGAACTGAGAGTTGCATGATGCAAGGCGTGGGTGTTTATGTCTGCCGCCGTGCGATACTTTCCAGAGCGTGCTTTCTTGCATTTATTCCAATTTAAATGAGAATTTAGATGGGGCCTATCCTAACCCGCTGGGTCAATTGTCTTTCTAGTTACAGTGGTCCTTATAAATATTGGTAGATCGAGAGCTGCAGATGACTTGTTGGGATGAGCCCAGGTCAATCAGAAGCGTTGCGAAACACCGCCTCCCCAAAAGAACGCACGAAGTAGTTGTGTTACTTAGCTCCTTTTTTGCCTTGCTATTTCGTACCTCAGCATCCCGTAGATATTCTCCATTCAATTACGCCTTATTCGATTTTCACATTCTTTCTCGTGGAGTCGGGCGACATCATCCCACCAGGTCCCAAGTGGGGACAGTGTCGCTCTGGACCGCACCGCGAATTCCCCAGCGAGCAAAATCAGCCAAGTTAAGGCAACCAGAACGCTGAAATAAAGAACCCCTTTTGAGTCGGTTCGAGCACCTTGACTATATCTCGGAGCTGCCGAGAAGCTAACCACTTTTTTCAGGTTCTCACAAGGCCGTTTCGCCTAGTGTTTTATGTCATCGGACCTTATGCCATCTCAATCTGCTTGACCCTTCCTTCCTTATTACCATCGTCGCCGTCACCGCCGTCACCGCCTTCAACATCAGCCTCCTTTTCCATGCCGTACTTGGACTTTCCCTCAAAGACCTCTCGAATCTCTTCGAGCGTATGACCCTTTGTCTCGGGGAACAAGAACCATATAAGGACGAGCAACAGGCCTAGTATGCAGCAGAAGACGATGTAGTACTTCCAAGCAATGGCCTTCATCGCCATGGGGTTCACCTGGTTCCCGATAATTAAGCCAGTAAAAGCAACAATGTAAGTAACGGAGAGGCCACGTCCTCGAAGCGTGTAGGGGTAGATCTCGACAGGATAGGCCTGCAGAAGAGGGGTCCAGGCAATATCATAAAAAAAGTAAAAAATGAAAATAAACGCCACAACCGCTCTCCCGGTTGCTTCATTTCGGCTAGTAACGAAGTAAGATGTAAGACCCGTCCAAATAATGTAACTGGCAAGCATGCCTCCAGTGCTGATCAGGAATAGTGGGCGGCGGCCGAGTCGATCCACCATAAGGGCCCCGAGAAATGTCGAGATGACCCAGTTGAAAATCTGCAAGAGTCCGTTTATAAGGGTTTGGTCTTTAACTTCAGTGATGCCGATGGTGTTTAGAACCTTGAAATCGTCAGTAACTTGGTTTGTTAGATAGTGGGAGGAAAGTATTGACAAGGTTAATATAGTAAGAAACCACCGCTACCCCATTCCACTGTGAAAAGAAACCAACAATAACTGCAATAAGGGTTCGCTTGCGGTTCGCGGGGGTTCGAATGAGTTCAAGCCAGGATGATTGGGACATTGCCTCGGCTTCTTCTGTCAGGGTCTGTTCGACTTCGCGCATCTCGAACTCAACAAGAGGGCTTTTGAGATCCCCGCCAGCATGGTAGTCTGCAAAAACCTTTCGTGCTTCTTCCTTACGACCGCGGCTCATGAGCCAGCTGCAGGTTTGTCAGCAAATTCCTGATCCGATAAGAGCATGACGCAAGTAAGGCCGGTCATACCGAGGCGACTCGGGGAGAAAGAAGAACCCGATAAGTTGGATGACAGGAACACCACCTTGTAGAAGGGATGGGATCCTCCAGCTCCAAGTGGAGGGGTTCTTGAACGTCCCGAATGTGCACCATGCAGCGAAAATTGAACCAAAGTACTACGAATAAGCCGCGTCAGCATTTTCTGGTGAAGAAGACTCTTACGCCACATATGAATATTAACTCACAAAGAAAGTATTGTATAATGCCGTCACCTTGCCTCTCTGAGTCGGATACGCCAGTTCAGTGATGATGATGGGGCTGGGTTGGCTTATGAACGTCGTGAAGAAACCAAGCAGCGCTCTGGCAGTGACGAAGCTGGCCAGGTCCCGGGCCATTCCTTGCAATATGGCAAATCCAATACAGGCGACAAGGCCGATGAAGAGAGGCAGTTTGCGGCCCCAGCGGTCGGAGACGTAGGTGACAACGAACAAAGCAACGACTTTCCCGAGAGCTGCAGAGTTTGGTCAGTGTCGATGGTAGTTCTGGTTGCGATAGTTTGTGACTCAACATACGGTAGACGGCGTTCATGAGGCCAAGGACCGCGCCCTCGGGATTTCCAAAGAATCGACGCCACTGTGGAAGTGTTTGTAGGCCATTCTGGTTATTCATTAGCCATAGATCCTGGAGCGTCTTCGGATGAAGTCGTTTTTACCATCATCGAGCCTGATCGCGGGGTTCTGTCAGTACTAGCGTCGCCCAAGGAGAGTAAATGGCCCAGAGACGTACCATCATAGCCAACAGAGGCAGAAGAAAGCAAAGGGACCAGAAGAAGGATATTCAACTTGATTATGTGAGGAGTCAAATACCACGGCTTCGGATTTGTTGGGAGGACCTAGTTGTCTTCGATGAGTGATGCTAGGCACGAAGGAGAAAGATGGCCGGAGCAGCAACGTACAGCCGCAAGTGCTGACCCAACAGCAAGCTCAGCTCCCTTTTTCCTGTCGAAAATACCCATTGCGAATGCGGGAAGGTTGGAACCGTGAAAACAAAGTGGGTGAACTTTCGTCTCAAGTAGCGGTTGAGCGTTCCCCTATCTCGACTGGAAGCGGTGTCAACCCAAACTGCAGACCCAAAACACCAAAGACCTTAAAACCACGAAGGGGGAACCATGCCATTTAAACCGCCTCTCCAAAAACAGCAGAATGAACGACCAACATCAGGCTTCCCAGCCACCACCGAGGTTCCAGGCTCTTGGCACGTCTCCACGGTTCCATCGAACCCCGTTCCATCCCCATGGGGTATTCGGATCGGAACTCGGGAGCGAGGGTCTCTGGAAGTCGGAAGCCAGGATAACTGCGGGGAAGAGAGCAGGCTGCAACACGCCCGACACTCCCCGGCGGCACTGCCAAGTCCTGGTGGCTGCCGACACTCCACGGAACTCAACAACGCCTCGGGGAGTATCGGCAGATGCAGGTATCCAGTAGTTACGATTCTCCAACGTCATCTAGCAAACCATTGGGCAATGGCCGACAGGCGATATTTTCTTTGTCCAGACTCCTTTGGCATATGTCAATCTAGGACGGTGCAAGCAAGCATCACAGAAGGAGTGACCTATCTACATCGGCTCCCATACTAATACTAGCATATTTAAGAATCCCCCCCCCGTTGACGGTTGCTTCGCTTGCCCATTGAATGAGAAAGTAAGCCAGTGAGGCACGGCCAACATTGAAAGGCAGACAGATCCCAAAACAAGCGAGTCCGTTCTTTGCATTCCTTAGCAAGCAAGAATCGCATAAACGAAAACCATTCTGCCAATCAACCATTGCCCTCAGCTCTACAACATGGCCTCTCAACAACACACGCGTATTCTCCGGGTCGGCATCATCGGTTGCGGCGAGATCACCCAGGTAGCCCATATCCCCAATATCAATTTCCTCTCCCACCGTTTCCAAACGACGTACCTGTGCGACATCTCTCGGCAAGCCCATCAACATTGTGCCACAAAGGTCCAGGGTGGACCGCCCAAGACAACGGCAGATGCCGCCGAACTCTGCTCCTCGCCCGACGTCGACGTCGTCGTGATCGCTAATGCCGATGCGTACCATGTGGATCACGGCATTCTAGCCCTCAAGAACGACAAGTACTGTCTCATCGAGAAGCCAGCTTCTGTTTGCTTCCGAGATCTTGACTTGCTGGTCGAGGCTGAGAAGAAATCTAAGGGCAAGGTGATGGTTGGCACCATGCGTCGGTTTGCAACCGCATTCACGGATGCAGTCCAGGAAGTCGGTGGCATGAAGAAAGTTCAGTACGCCAGGGTCAGGGACATCATTGGTCCCAACTCCATTTTCGTCGACCAGTCGGGCACCTTTCCTCAAAAGTTCACCGACTACAACGATGCAGATACCGAGGATCGATTGAAGCGCGAGGCGGACATTTCGGAACAGGCGCTAGCAAAGGAGTTTGGTGTCGTAGTAACTGACAAATCCAAATTGATGCTACGGGTTCTCGGAGGGTATGTGTGCTGTTTGGCTTGCACTGTCTTGGAGTCTTAAGCTGACTGATCGATATAGCCTTGGCGCTCACGATCTTTCCGCCATGAGAGAAATCATCGGCATGCCCCAAAGCGTTGCAGGCGCGTGCCTCACTTTCCCCGGGATTTTCAGCGTCCTATTCAAGTACGACGATTTCCCAGTTACGTACGAATCCGGCTTCAGCAGCATCCCGCAGTTCGATGCTCACATCGAGGTCTACTCCCCGGACAAGATCGTCCGTGTCGAATTCGACAGCCCCTACGTCAAGGGCCTTCCGGTTACGATGACTATCAGGGAGCTGGTTGGCGAGGGCGGATTTCAAGAACGCAAGATCAGAAAGACTTACCAGGACCCGTACACGATCGAGTTCTTGGAACTGTATGACTGCGTTGTCAACAGCAAAGCCCCGAAGACTAGCGCATCGGACGCAAGAAAAGACATTGAACTGTTCAGGATGATAATTCAAGCCGATGCCTCAAGATATCAGAGCAGCAAATAGAAACTTCGGCCTTCCCTCTGGGCCAAATTGACACTTTCTAGTTATTTGCGACGTTGAATCTGTTTCATATTTGTGAGGTCCGCGAGGCTACAGATGCTGAGGTACATGTACTGTTCATATCCACTGCTTCAAGACACCCTCATCCCGTTCACTCAGAACCCAATTAGTCGTCAGGTAGGGGTTTGGGGCTTGTTAGATGCGCAGTATCTCTTCCTTGTTTAACAAAGCTCTTTACAACTAATCTCACATTATTCGCAGATCATAGGCGGGGCGACGAGAGCAGAGAAAGAGGATGGATGACGCTTCTCCTCTCATAACCTTGAACTTTGAAATTTGTGACGGATCAATGTTCATGGTCACCGGCATGAGTCTCGAAGCCGTCGACACAACCGACCCGACGATCTTAGGGCCAATCATACGTTATTCCTCAACTGCATATCGGCTGTGTCGATGGCTTGGATACAGCATTGGACGGGTTGGTCTGTCTGCAACCGTTGAGAAGACCAAGCGCAGTATCGTCAACAGCATCGTTGTATGCCGCGCCGCAATTCGGGTCACTAGAGTATGGGCTGTCAGCAACAACTGTGTCTTCGCTAATAAGATGCTATGCTCACCTCGCGCCACCACTGGCGCTGTTGAAGTACGAGCAGATGTCATGGGAGAAGCAGTCTTGGGTATAGACGTTTCCGACGGCAGTCCCAGTACAGCCTGCACCACAACGACCGTTGCAAGAATAGCTGTGTTCCGATCTTAGCGAGGTCTCCATAAGAATTTCTGCAGGGGAAAGCCACATACTCTCCGGATCCAGAGGGATTGGTACCGTAGTTGCTTCCGACAACGCCCGTGAAGGTGCACGTCTTGCCGGCGCTGTTAGTCCATCTTGCGGTCGCTGTCGCGCCGACCTTCAGACAGGTGATGGCTCTCTTGCTGTGCTCAAGGGGGACCGGTGAAGGGACGGCAGTCGCCAAGAATGGGAGAGCGGCCAGCAGGAGATACAGTGGAGGCAACATTGTATAATGCAAGATAACAAAGACAACACAGTCACAGTTGTTTCCTGCTCAATCGTCCAAGGAGAAAGCCTCGGAGCATGAATTTATAAGAGGTTACGGGTCATGGTAGTTGGGAATCGTCCTCGTGATCCGCATCAGCCTCAATTTCGCCGACATCACCTCCATGACTACCAAACTCCGAAGCATCGGAGCATGCTTGCGTTGGGAAACCGTATCGTCCCTGGACTGACTGGGTTGCAACCACTGCATGAACCCAAACGGCAGTTCGTGGAATAAAATCTGGGGTTAATGCAATGACGCGATCAATCGTCATCGGCAAAAGCCCAGTAAAGGGAAGGTCACGGAGAATTTTACGGAGAAATCTGCCAGGGCGGTTCGTGGATGGTGATCTCCCCAGCGCAGAACCCCGACCAAATCTGTTAAAAGGGGTGGCAGGCCCGAGGCGCTGAGGGCGCTGGACGCGCTGAAGGCGCAGGAGGGCCGCTCGAGGCACGCTTAGTCACACAGGCGTGCTTAGTCACACAAGGCACACTAGATGTGACGACGCGAGCCCTGACTAATAAGGTGGCGTGGACCTAGGCCATATGGAAGGGTAATCCTAAAGGCCGGATGCGTATAAGCATGCTGAAAGCGGCCTTAAGGCGGCGCTATTGGTATATAAGTGTGTTTTTGTATATACGTGGTTTTTTACTTTTTTTACTTATATATAAGGGTAATAGGGGCCTTAGTGGAAGGGCCATTATAGTAAAATAAATATAACTAATTGTTATTCTCACTTATTCCATATACTTAATTGTCGCAAAAGTGGAACCACAATTACAGGACAGTAATTGTGGGCTATATTATGACACACCCCCCCAGACCGAGGAGAGAAGAGGTCTACTAACTAAGGAATTAGTACCAGCTTATACTCGCAGCTAACAAGTCCTTACTAACTGTTACTGGGTGCCGGCCGCTTCCAGCTGGCAAGTCTAACCTTCCATTTCGGTGACTTACTGCTGAAGCGAGAATGGGTGAGCATAACGAGGCTCGAACCCATGACCTCTAGGTCGGCCCACATACTACCACTTTAGCAAGGCGTTTAGCCATTCAACCAGAGGGCTCATAGAGACAAGGGCTCATAACTGTCGCAAAAGTGGAACCACAATTACGGGACAGTAATTGTGGGCTATATTATGACATTAATTAAACCTTTGTTATTATATAATAATACGATTTTTAGTGTTACTTAGTTTGTATATAAAACAGCTTATAAATAGAATAAATAGTCCTGTGTAGAACTTACACCGGATTGAATTTATAGAGAGTAGTGGAGATCTTATAGAACCTAGGAGATAATGCTTTACGATAACTATAGTAGTGGTGATAATACTAAGGGTGATGAGGTTAGTTAACCTACGCTGGCTTATGCTGAAGATCTAGGTGCTCGAGGAATTAAATTATGAATATATTATGTAATTTAAGGAACTGTAAAGGGGATTCATAAAGAGTAAAGAAATTATTTTTAGCTCGTGGTTTAGTAGTGTATACTTAATAGATTTACTCTTAGCGATGGTCGTTATATAAGGAATAACCCTTTTTAAGGTGGATCCCATAACCATATTTTAGAGTTCTTAGTTAAAAACTATTTTTATTATATGGGATATTCTAAACTTTGAAGATCATACTCCGGAGGCATGTGAAGAGCTTATTTTATAAAAACCGGCTTTATTAAAAGACTATTTTAAGGATTTCTAATTAAAATATTAAAAAAGTATTTCCTTAAGGGAACTTCGAATTAGTTTATTTAGTTAATCTAAGTGATAATAATTATATAGCTCCGTAGAATGAACTTCGAAGATAATATTATAGAGGTGGAGAATTCATAAATTAGAAATAAGTTTTATAATAATATTTTGGAGGAGTTAATATCTTTTATAACTTATATATTAGAGGGTACGAAGATTTAGTAGACCTTTTTAGATTTATATTATTTATAGTATAATATTAAGAGGGTAACTTTATAAACGAATTTATTTAAATACATTTAAGGGAAATGACCCTATTGCGTATATTATGAAGTTTAATGAGTTATTTTACTAATATTAAGTGGCTAGAGGAGTGATAGTAAAAGAGATTATTATTTACGTATTCTTAAAGGGAACGCAGGTGTAATATAAGGATTAGGTTATATACTATTATTTATAGTACTGATTAGGTGTATAGATCTTATTTAAGGTCCTCACCGTGGATCTAATTGACGAGGTGCGAGTCTCTACGAGGGGTAAGGCCATGGTGACTTAGATGCTAGGTAATTCGAATCCATGGCGAAGAAGGGACTCTAAATAAAATAACCAGGATACTATGCTTATAAAGAAGAAAAAGGGGAAGTTTATTTGTTATAGTTATAGTTAAGAGGGGGTAATACGTTATAATTGTAAAGTATATAAAAAGGTGAAGGAAAAGGAGAAAGAAGTTTATAATACCTTTAATAATAGAGGTGGAACGGCGCCGGAACTAACCAGCATTAGAGAAATGACCTCTATACTAAAGAAGACCGGGACGTATAACCAAGTTTACTGGGCTCGGATTAACTCCTACGACTTCTACTTATTCCAACTTAATTATTAACGTAACGTACTTGATAAGCGAGTGGCCACTATAAGCGAGTGGCCACCCCTGTAACGGTCCAAGCACGTATATTGCAACTAATTATGGTGACTACTACGAGTATCTTTAAGATAAGGAGAAAGGAAGGAAAAGTTTGCTGCCTGCGAAGGGCTGGTCTTAGGCCTTGTCTCAACCGAAAGGTAGCCAAATACTGTTTATTTCAAGCTGAAGAGGAAAAGGGTAAACTACGATATGGCGCGAAATCTCTGCTTCCTAGGGGGTGGGCGCTAGTGGGGCACCGGTGGGGCACCAGTGTGAGCACGGGCATAGCCCGGGCATAACAACCGGGTTCGGCCCGTGACAAAAGTACTTTTATATAAAATTTATTATTTTATAATTATTATAATTATTTAAAATAAGTAATCTAATCTCACAGGGGTTCCCTGGGGGTAATTAAGGGAATTGTCGAATCCGCTGTACCAAGCGCCCAATCCACTTCCGGCGCGCTCGAAGGCCGTGCACGGCGTGGAATAATAACGGGCCGAAACGCGCCCTTGAACCAGCCACTTTAAGAGTCAAATTCTCCCCTGAAGAACAAGGAGAAAAAGAACAATTACACACAATTGAATATATCACGAATTGACCCTTAATTCCGACAGGAATAAAGACTATTATTATTAACGTGGTTTATCATCGAGCGGGACACCATCATCGACCAGGACACTTTTCCCACCTTTATCGATAAAAATTTACATATCTTAACTACAATCAATTAAATCAATTACAACTACTCAGAATCACGTAAACTAAACTACTTATTTCCATAACTTCTGGATAGGTCTTTACGTTATAACTAATTTTATAATAAATACTATAATGTCGTAAACCTATCCGACGATACTTCGATAACCCCTCGTTTTTCTCCTTTTTACGCCCTTCCTCTTTAATAACACCCTTTTCAACTATAACCTCCCTCACCTAAAATCCATTTATTACTCCTCTATCCCATAATCGGGTTTTTTTTTAGCTCTCCACCGTTTACTTAAAACTATATTCGTATCCCAAAAATATTATACTTTTTTAATAAAAGGGTAATTATATAAGAAATAAACGATAAACCTTTAAAAGATTTATTAATTATATTATAAATTAGAGTTAATAAACTTCCCTAATATTTAGAAATTCTTTTTTTATAAGTGAAGATTAGGAGATAACCTTTTTAATAGTCTAGGGTATTTTAAAAACCTAAGGGTTAGGTAGCTCGACCGGGGTACTTAGGGCTATTAGTGCCCATAAATATATATTAAATTTTAAAAATATAACTTAGGGGTTAAAGGGAATAAGCCCTACCCTTTAGAAACCCCTAAGAACATTTTCCGGGCTAGAGGTTTAAAAAAAGGCCGTTTTAAATATAAGAAAGAATTCGGGTTTAGTGATGTGTATAATTCGGGCTTTAATGAAGTACTTGATTTAAAAGCTATATCTCAACTTCAAAACACTATAATAGTTAACGTTAAGAGGCTAGGTAAAATATAATAAATAAGTAAGTAAACAAAGAGTTATAATATTATTCTTTTTATAATACTCTTCGAAATCGCTATTAACGTGGTTTTCGTAGTCATTGACCACTAATATCCAATATCTACCTCTTAACCGTAGTTTTATATATTTATTAAAATATCAAAGTTATTCTAAAATAATCTCATTATTAGTCCATCTATTAAAGGTTATTTTAACTACCTAGGTGTTTGGAATTTAGACCTTAGAGTACTAATTCGTAAAGTGGAAATAGCCCTAAACCACTAGAAAAGCGGTATTACATAACTATTACCGGTAATATGACAAATCGCCGTTACTCATTCTTAATTCCTAAACTAAATCTTTTTTAGTTTCCTAATCTAATTAAATTAAATAATAACTATTCTAAACTAAATTATACTTATTATAAAACTGGTCTTATCGAAATTATAAAAATCATTATCGAGAATACCGTATTTTAATCGTATATTAATTACTAATTAGAACTAAAACTCAACAATTATAGGATTTTCGTAGAGACCTCTCTAATAATCATAAACACAAGAAAAACGCATCTTAGGCTCTACGCATTACTTAACGAAGCGTTCTATCTAATACTTCCCGACTAATCGGCTTTTATACTTCCAGAATAGTATATTAACCATATCTTTCACGTCGACCCGCCGGGGCGAAAATCCTCACTTATCTATATTAATAATATATTAAATAATTACCTCCTCCTCGGTTTCTATTAAATTTAATTATACATTAGTATTATCAGTTTTAGTAATTTAACTATTTATTTTGGTGTAAAGGGTAACTTTTAAAACATTATAAATAATCGCTACGCATCGGATACTTAATCGTAAAGTTAATCAAATTACTTTAATTACTAAATTAATCCTATTTTCGGATAAGGTATTAGGTATTATTTAATAAAAGAAAAAAACATATTAAAACTAGAGGATAATAAAGGTGGGAAAGGTTGTCGGATTCAAGGGTCAATTCGTCATTGCGAAGGGCTGGTCCTAGGCCTTGTCTTAACCGAAAGGTAGCCAAATACTGTTTATTTCAAGCTGAAGAGGAAAAGGGTAAACTACGATATAGCGCGAAATCTCTGCTTCCTAGGGGGTGGGCACTAGTGGGGCACCGGTGGGGCACCAGTGCGAGCACGGGCATAGCCCGGGTATAACCACCGGGTTCGGCCCGTGACAGTCATATATGCAATTGTGTATATTTTTTCTTATTCTCCCTGTTCTTCAGGGGCGAACTTAGCCCTTAAGATGGCTGGTTCAAGGGCGCATTTCGGCCTATTATTATTCTGCGCTGTGCGCGGCCTTCGAGTACGCCGGAAGTGTACTAGGCGCTTAGTATAGTGGTTTCAATACGCCCCTTTAGGGAGGCCTCCGTTTAGTGGACTTCCTATTACTTAATCCAATCTTTAATAGCTATTTCTAAATATTATAATTATTTCGAGATTTGAATTCCGTCTTTCTATATTTAAAACACTTTTTAAACGTCCTTCCCGTGGGGTTTATAAGCCCTAGGAGTATAAAGAACACAAACTTTAACGTTTTATATACTATCCTTAGCCATCCCGGCCTCCCAGCGGGCCTCATCTTCGGTGAGGTCGCAGTAATGGTTGTTCTCGAGACGAGCCCACTAGTCACTTATATTTAGTTACATAAGAAACACCTGAAATAGCTGCTTTGAAAGTGCTTTTGTTAATCTATCTGCTATTAGCTCGGCTAATGGTGTATATGCGACGTTAATGCGGTTATTCTCGATTTTTTGATGTAATTAGTGGTTATGAATATCGATGTGGTATAGGTGTATTTATAATTTTATTTGTTTTGTGGTTATAAGGTGTATGATTTATTGGTTATTGTATTATATATGAATTTGTAGTTAAGAGTGTATTTAAGGTGTGAACTTAGTACTCTGAACGTCCTCCGTAGGGAGTTGTATTTATAAAATAGATATTAGTTAGTTTATAAAAATGGCTTTTTTTATTGTGTGTAATAAGATGAGAAGTTTGGTTTTTATTATTAATATTATAATTATTTATTACTTATTTATTTTCTATAAGATGGTCTCACCGAAAAATCGTATTATAAGTGTTTTAAGAGCTTTTCTAATTTAGTGTATTATCAGCGAAACTCGTATTTGAAACAACTTCTAAAGTGTTTTTAGAATTACTTAGTATATCTCCGTATTCTAAATAAAAGAAGTGTATTAAGTAAAGGTATTAGAGTACTTAATTCATAATATGGTGGTGATTTGGCCCTGGGTTCTAATTAAAGTGTATAAGACGGCTTACGGCGAATATGATATCCGGGTATATTATTATAACTACGTATATAATAATTCTAACCTTATATTAGTACTTTTTGATTTCCTATAGTTCGGCTATCCCTTTGTAAAAGAAAAGCTTAATAACTATTATAAGGGTATTATAATATACTTTAAACGGCTTATTAGTGTCTAATAAGAGTCTTCTCACCTTCTTAGTAAATACTAATTATGAGAACTAGATCTTCTTAGCTTCTTAGTTTTTTAGAAATTTAATTTCTAAGAACTATTATAATTTATAACCACTTTTTAGATGGTATTATTTTTAAAATTATTTTATTAATACTATTACTTCGTTATGAAACTTATGACGGAAGGCTAAGATGTAGTTGTTAATGTAAAAGAAGAACGTGATTTGTTCCTTTTGCTAATAGTAGGTCTCTTCGGTAACTCGTTGAAAGCTGAGTTTTAGGAGCCCGTTTTTTAGGTGCTTTTATTAGAGCAGAGGGGACCTTTTAAGGTTATAAAGTGTCTTTTTAAGTGTAATACTTATTTAGTTTTTTGGTATCCGGGTAGGAGTTGTATATATACTTCCTCGTCGATTGTTATGTGTATAAAAGTATTTACTGTGTTATATTATAAAAGTTTTATATTAAAGTGAGTAGTTGTTATAATAAGGATTTGGAACAATATACCTATAAGCGTAGTAGTATACATTTCTCGCTTATTTTTTAGTTATTAATCTCTACGGATAATGAGGCGTGCCTTGAATTTCAAGAGCCTTCTGTGTTTATTAAGCTTATAAGTATATACCTAGTAGCAGCCGAGAATCTGCTTACCACGTATTTACACTTGACTGACCTCCTCCTAGGAGCGGGAGTTTTTATGGCCGTTTAAATAGTTTATTTTAGCCGTTTTAAAGTTATCCCTATACGAGTAATCCTTTAAGTGATCGTATAATATGGGGAGAGGGGGTAATTTCTTTTAGTAAGTACCTATAAGTATACTACCTTCACGGCCTAACAAAGAAAACTCTTTATACACATAACTTAGAGTACTTCCCTTAGTGAAAGTCCCCTCTTAACCAGGCTTTTTTAACTCACCAAAAAGGTTACACTATTAGAGCACTTTCCCATCGGCGTTTTAATTTAATATACTTTTATTAAAAGTTCTAAGGTGACCAATCTCATTAGGGGCGCTGGGTTAGCTAGACTATAAATACAAATCTAAGAGACCGTCCATTAATTGCGTTTCGCGGTACTATTTCCACTTTAGAGCTATTCCTACTAAAAAAATAAATTTAAATGAGATTCTATACCTCACTATATTTATACTATGATCTAAGGTTATGGTTTTATATTATACTTCTCCCTTATTTTTCCCCCACCCCTTTATAACTAAAGCCACTTCTAAAGTAATAAAAAATAATAAGGGTCTTAGTAGTGATATTTTAGGCGTCGGGTATAGCGTAAAGTACCTTATATTATACTATTTTAACTTATCCGAGTACATCTCCATAACAGAGCTCACCTTTAAAACACTTTTGTTATACTTTGGACTTATTTTAAGAGTGAAGGTGACCTTTTTTATTTCCTTGTTAACATTTTATATTAACATTTGTATTTGGGTTTACTTAATAAGCTCTTGAATTTGCGTTTCGATCACTTATAAGTTTAAGTGGTGAGATTCTTTAACAGTACCCTTAAGGTTCCTATTAAAGTGTACTTTTTTATTAAATAAAATGTCCCTCATTGTAAAGATGTGCCTTTTAAGAGGGTTCCACATTTTGAATTAATTATTTAATATATAACCCACTAAAAAGCCGATCCATATACAAGGGGTGAACTTCTTCCGCCGTTGGCACTTAAGTTATGTGTCGGTTATTAAGGTGTAGGCCTTATAGCCGTAGGATCATAGGTGGGAGAGGTTAGGGACCGTATAAATCTCATCTTCTCCGCTCCAAAGCTGCTTATAGAACTACTTATAAAGCGTTTTCCACCCGTGTATTTATGATGGGGTTTGATTATAGACGTAGACTATTGTTTTAACGATCTTAGGTTATAAGTATTCTAGGAAATTCGTTGTAATAGTCATTGCCCTAGCCTTAGCTTTAATAATCGTAGTAAGCTTTTTAGTACCTCCGTTCTAAGCCTACGTATTAGGCGCTAACGTTTTAATTATTATTCCACACCCCTTTAGGTCTACTATGAGGTGTGGATATCTCAGAAGCTCGTTATTAGTCTCTAAGAACTTGATCTTTATATTATAAATATGTTTTAAATAATTAAGTAACTCGAATAACACTTCTAAGATCATCTTTATTATTCTCTTTTATAGATAAAAGTCCCACATTAACCTTAAAGCTTAGTTAAAAAAGAGTATAAGGGACATATACCCTTCGTATCCCTTATTATAATCGTGGAAGTCCAATACTAAACGGTCTCCAACTTTTACCCATTTAACCAACTCTTTTAGTATTCAGCGGATTTAGTATATTATATTTATTATCCTATATATATCGTATTCCACTAAGTCTCTACTTTTATAATTTTAGAGTCTCACTCCCCTTAATATATTACTAAAGTAATTCAGAGTATCTCTCCTTAGGTATTTAAATCTCTAATACCATCTTTTTATACTTACTTAAATAAGTTTATTAATTATTATACTTATAAAATGGGTTCTTTACAGGGTTCTCAGGAGTTTATTTGGTATAAGTTAAGGGAATAGAATAATTATTATGAGTACCATTTTATTTTTTATAAGTTTATAATTAAGAACATTCTAATTATAAATTTCAAATAATTTATAAACGTAGTTTCGGTTTATACACCTAATATAGTTATTACTAGGGCTAATATTCCACTAAAACCCTTTCGGTATAAGTGTTTTAAAGAAATAAGGTTATTCGTAAACCCTTTATAAAGTATTATATTACATAAGTGAAACTTGAGTAGCTTACCGTTTTACCCTTTAACGCGAATATCCACTATTCCAAAACTATTAATTACTACTTACTAAGTACTTACTTAGAGATAATCGCTAAGTATAATTCTTATTAATTATATAAACTATGAGGGGTTATTGAAAACGTGGATTATAGTTCCGGAGTTGAGGATTATGGATCCATAAAATAAGTACATTTCGTGAGAGGTTGTTAATGTAGCTCGAACGCGGGCTTAATAACGTCCTATGAGTTAACTTGATTTTGTAGTAAGTTTGAGTTTTTGGATGTATTTAGGAAGGTTTTCGTTATTCTTAAGTTACTTAGTAATAAACTTCTTAAGCACTCGATCACGGTATATATGATCAGGGTACTTATTAGGGAAAACTAGCTAATACTTAGAGAACTAGTAACTTTGTTTTAGGTATACAATACACGTCCTACCCTTATTAGAGTTACTAGATCTATTAATTGGGGAGTGCGGCCGTTTACTTTTACTCTTCCCGTTGCCCCTTCCACAACCTCTACGACCTCCACTACGGGCCCTTCACAGTTAAGTCCTTATTTATTATGGTTCATCGTCGCTATTAGCCGGTCCGCTGGTTGTCGCTATAGGTCCAAATACTCCTTATCTAGTTTTCTGTATATCCTTTGTTTAGCGGAGGACTTATTAAACCTTAGTAAGGATTTTACTTAATATAAGTAGGTCGTTTATTATTTTGGTTTTAATTATTAACTAATAGGTTTAAATCCATAGTTTAATAAGGCTTCCACTAAGGGCTCGTATAAACTCTGGAAACCAAATACTTAAATATGTAGCTTATGGGACGTTTATAGCCTAAGCTTCATAGAGAACACTTTCCTAGCGGCTAATCCAGTCCTCAGTATCCTTTTATATAATAAACTTTTTCCTATTTGGATAACTTAAAACTTTAGAATATACTTCTACTACATTTACTCAATACTCGTATAACGCACCTCCGACGCGGGTTTATAGTTCAGAGACCTATTCGTTAGATCCCTTATCCATAATATAATAGTATTTAAAAAGGTCTAAAACGATAATCTCATAAAACTAGTTTTAAAGTATATATACAACTTTTATCCGTTTAATATAATATTTATAAATATTATTATATTCCGCTCATCATTCTTTATTTAAAGTAAGGTTTATAGGGGATAGGTCTTCGAGAGTATAAACTTATTCCATAAACACTTTAGGGCCTAGGACGAATACTTTGTTAAGTTCCTAAGTTGCACTACTTCCTAAGGCGCTTCTAGCCCTTCAGCGGATTACCTTTGGGTGATCAGAGATCACCGGCTACTCTGGTATTCAAATAATCTCTTTATAGGTTTCTTCTCCAGCACTCTCAGAGCACTCAACTAATAAATCTATAGCGTCCCATAAATTATAGGTTTTCGCCTAGGATTATAATTAGTTAAACTAAAAGACCTAATCTCTGGTTATTTAAAGAGTGATTCTCATAATAGGGGTTATTATTGTTATTATCGAGTGGGTATTTCGTATAGGAATAGTGGTTATAGGTAGAGTTCAATTCAATAACTACTTTCAGCACATATCAGACTATTAATTATCGGATTCAAAGGTTAATTCGTCATATATTCAATTATATATATTTTTTCTTGTTCTCCTTGTTCTTCAGGGGCGAACTTAGCCCTCAAGGTGGCTGGTTCAAGGGCGCATTTCGGCCCATCATTATTCCGCGCCGCGCGCAGCCTTCGAGCACGCCGGAAGCGTACTAGGCGCTTGGTACAGCGGATTCGACAAAAGTGTCCCGGTCGATGATGGTATCCCGCTCGATGATGAACCACGTTATACGTCTTTCTGATGTGTGGTGTATAAGCCGCTACACGACTCATGCGCCCTACCCTAATAGAGTAGAAGAGGCCTAATTACGTCCGACTAGGTAACATCTAGCCGGGCGGTACCTTTTAGCACAGTGGGTTAGGCACTGCCTTTTCCTGTGACAATTATTAACTATTCTATTATTATTAAGTCTAATATTTAACTATTCTCTATTATTATAAATTATAAATTATTAACGTGGTTCATCATCGAGCAGGATACCATCATTAACCAGGACACTTTTCCCACCTTTATTATCCTCCCACTTTAACACATCTTTTCTTCTACTATATAATACCTAATACCTTATCCGAAAATAGGATTAATCTAATAATTAAAGCAATTCAATTAACTCTACAATTAATTATCCAACGCATAGCAATTATTTATAACGTTCTTAAAGTTACCCTCTACACTAGAATAAACGGTCGAACTATTAAAGCCGATAATACCAATGCATAATTGAATTTAATTAAGACTAAGGAGGAGGTAATTATTTAATACATTATTAACCTAGATTCTTAAGGATTCTCACCTTAATGCGTAGATATGGAAGATATGGCTAATACACTATTCTGGAAGTGTACTTCCCGACCAGTCGGGAAGCACTGGATAGAACGCTTCGTCCAGCGACGCCCAGAGCTTAAAATGCGATTTTCTCGTGTTTATGATTATTAGAGAGGCCTTTACGAAAATCCTACGATTATTAAACCTTAGTTTCAACTTATAGCTAATATACGATTAAAATACGGTATTATGAACGAAGATTTTTATAATTTTAACGAAACCGGTTTTATAATAAGTATAATCCAACTTAGAATAGTTATTATATATTCCAATTAAATTAAGAAACTAAAAAAAGTTTAACCTAGTAATAGAGAATAGGTAATAGTAATTTGTTATATTACTGGTGATAGTTATACGATACCGCCTTTTTTAGTGGTTCAGGGCCGTTTCCACCTCGTGAATTAGTACTCCGAGGCCCAGATTCTGAACAGCTGGGTAGTTAAAATAACTTCTAATAGATAGACCAATAATAAGATTACCCTCTAATGGCTTCAGTATTTCGATAAATACTTAAAACAGCAATTAAGAGGTATATATTAGATACTAGTCGTCGATGGCTATAAAAGCTACGTTAACACCGATTTCGAAGAGTATTATAAAAGAATAAGATTATAATTATTTACTTACCTACTCATTTATCACATTTAACCCAATCTCTTAACATTAGTTACTATAGTGTATTAAAGTTGAGATATAACTCTCAGATTAAGCACTTTATTAAAGCCCGGATTACCCACATCACTAAACCCGAGTTTTTCCTCGTATTTAAAACCGTATTCTTTTAAACTTTTACCTAGGAAAACGTCCATAGGGGTTATAAAGGGGCTAAGCTTATTCCTTATAGCCCTTAAACTATCCTTTCTAAGTTAGATATATAATTATAGACACCAATAACCCCGAACACCCCTATTAGGCTACCCAACCCTTAGGTTTCTAAAATACCTCAAACCACTAACAAAACTATCTCTTAGTCTTCACTTATAAAAAAAAAGAATCTCTAAACATTAGGGAAGCTCACTAATACTAATTTATAAAATTGCCGATAAGCTTTTAAAAGGTTTATAATATATTTCCTATATAACTACCCTTATAGAAGAAGAGCTACACCATCTTCGAAATGCAAATACGGCCCTTAATAAGCGCCGTAGAGCTAAAAAAAAAACTAGACCATAGGATAAAGGAGCACTAAAAGGGTCTTAGGTAAGGGATACTATAACTAAAAAGGGTATTATTAAAGAGGAAGGGCGTAAAGAGGAGGAAAACGAGGGGTCATCAAAGTATCATCGGATAAGTTCGTAATATTATGGTATTTATTATAAGACCGGCTATAACACAAGAACCTATCCAGAGATTATGGAAATAAGTAGTTCAAGTAATTCTAAGTAGTTATAATTAATTTAATGAATTTTAGTTGAAATATAGAAGTTATTAGTAATAAAGGTGGGAAAAGTGTCCCACTCAATGATGGTGTCCCGCTCAATGATGAACCACGTTATATAATTTAAAATTAAGGGGAAACTCCTATTATTAAATACTTTTCTTTTTATATATAGTTAGTGGAGGAAGGGATCTTCCGGTAATTAGAATATACTTAATAAGTAATATCTAAGTATACAATCTAGACTATTTTCATTATATAAAGTAATACTCTAATAATCTCAAAACTAACTCATTAAACCCTTTACCCTTTAGAATATTAATCTTATTTATATTTTATTAATTCGTAGTTTTAATAATCTTAATTTTAAGAGTAGTAAAATAACTAAGCTATAATTTAATAATATTAATAACAGTTCCGTTAATATACTAAGAGTTAATAGATCTATTTTTAAACTTTAACTAATAATTTTTTATATAAAGAACTATACCTAATTTTTCTCTAAAAGTTATAAGTTCTTATCGAAAGTTAGTATACATTTAATAAATTTACGGAGCTATTAATGGTTTAATAGGAGTCCTAGTAAAACCTAAATTCGAACTTATTTAACTAAACGTACCTCCTTTTTCGGAGGGAGCCTTTAGAGATTAGTATATACCTTTATATACGATTTGCGACCATAGAGGCGATCTTAAATAGTTAACTTTGGAACACCCCATCGTAATAATGCTTTTCGTACACTAAGACCGTCCATAACGGCCTGTATCACTAAAAAAACTTCATCTTTAGTGTATTACTTTATTTAATAATAATCTCAGTCCGACGAAAAGATAGTGTTAATTAAGTAAAAATTAATAAAATTGTGATTGTTAGAAGAAGAGGGTTAATCATAGGGTTGAGGGATTTAGGGTGTCCGAGATGTGGGGGTGTCCGGCAAGTGGGTGACGGACGTTACTATCTTGCAAGGTTTCTCGAGAAGGAGCTGAGCCGATGGAGGAATGCTCGGGCGTAAGCAGGACAGGGGGCATCGCCGTGGTGGTTGACTCGTCGCAGCTGGGAGGGCCGTCTACTGTTCGTTCGGAGAGCTGCAACAGAAGATAACCTCCCTCGATCTGGCGCACGATGTCCTCGACGGACGCCCCCGAGCGAATCTTCCTTAGGACCTCAAAGGCATGCGGCTCGGGCAGGGATCGGAGGGCGACGAGAAACTGCTTGAGGCAGCCGTTCTGGTGCTCCAAGTCGGCATGCTTTCTCTTCAGCGAGGCATTGCGTGACTCGGACGGGTCGGCGTTGTAATGGCAGTCAAAACCCCTGACGGCGCAGCTGGTGCATTTGGGTCGGTCGGCAGTGCACTTGTGCAGGGCCATGTGTCAGTGGGCGGGTTTGTCAAGCGTGGGAGAAGAAACAGGAGCAGTCACAGGGCCGAGGGGCGAACTTTGGTCTTGCGCTTCTTGCATCTTTCGCAAGCTACCCAGACGTTGCGTCTAGCGGGTTTCTGGTTCGAGGTCGAGGGCGAGGCCGAAGACGACGACGACAACGATGAAGACGATAGCGAGGGCCGGCTCGGGTCGGCGGGCAACGGCATGTGAGACAGAGAATCGGCTCCGGCGTCGCGGTCGGACGCGGGACGGAGCTCGCGGTACGAGTGATTGCTGGCCATGCAGAACGAGCGGGCGGCACATGTCATGGCAGAAGCATCATCACCATGGCCACCCATTCCGACCAGAGGCGTCGGGACGAGGGGCTGCAAGAAGTCGCCCCATGGCTTGAGAATCTTATGTACCCTCAGCAGGTACATGTAGCAGTAGTACGGCCGTCAACAGTCAGACACACGTATCCCGGGTATTGTCTGGCTGTGATTGGGCGTGACGTAAATCCATTGTTGTCTTGCACCCAGAAAAGTAACCGTCGGCCCCTTGGGGGAGGGACACGGGGAGTGTCGAATGACTCTGCTGCGCCTGATGATTGGCCGTTTGCGTGCAGCGCGGCTGGGGCAGTTCCGCGTCGGAAAAGCAATCTTTGGTGCGAGATCGAGATCGACTTTCCCCTTTCCCATGCCCACTCTCTCATCCTTTGCTAGGCTAGGCCGGACGGGAACGAACTCGGTCCGGGCGAACGATGTTGCGATGGGTAGAGCAGGTCACATGAAGCCTTACGTGAAACACTCTCCTGGGGAATGCACCCACGAGAGTGATGATCGGTGATGTGTGCTGGTGTGCTGGTGTGTTGGTGTGTGGCCAAAGGTGTTGTACCCTAACCCTCAACCACCCGGACAGCTTCACCGAGGGGCGTGGCTCGGTGAGCCTGGCGGGTTCCAGGCCAGCTTTCTGCATGGGAACCGCGAGAGCCCAGATGCCTCGATAGCCGGTCAACGAGGCCTGGATTTGTCCGTCACCAACAGGACTCGTTCGGGCCCTCGCTGCGAATTGACCCATCGGAACTTGTGCACGGGTGGGCCAAGGTCGCATTCATCATATTGTGGCCTTTCACACCTCACCTCACCTCACCTCACCTCACCTTAGAGCAGCAGTTCATCTCGTGTCTGCGGTACCAGCAAACAGGCCTTGACAGGGTGACCAGGTTCAATAAAGATGAGCCGACTGGCCGCCAGCAACCCCTCTGCCAAGCAGTCGGGCTCCCTTGGCCAGGCGTATCTATTATGACAACCAACACCAAGGCGCTTCACCGCACCGACATGACATCAACTCCCACTGCCCAGCGGCCCTGGTCCCCCAAAAGGGTTCGGTCTCCAGGGCGCGCGGGACAGAAGGATGCGACGCTGAGCACGCTAAAACCCCGCACGCCATCGTCCTCTTCGCCCGTCCCCCTTGTCTGCCCCCTGTTCACCCCGGCCGGCCGGGCTCGTCCTCGACAGCTTCAGGGCGTGGTGGGCTGGGGTTCAAATGAAGCTTCCCCGCACCGCAGCAACTGAGCGGCGGGAAAATTCGAAATTCTCTGGCCCAGCATCCTAGTCTACGGTCTACGGTCCCCCTCCCACCACCCCTGGCCCTTCGCTCCTCGAGACCGCGTCTTGGGAGATCGTCGGCTATCCAAGTCCTGCCAGTCTTGGCTTCGCGTTACTTCCAGCGCCTCTCAATGGTCCGGCATGGTCTCTTCGGTCCTCGGGCCAATGCCAGCCGGTCCATCTCGGCCGGGCCCTTCATGAAGTCATGAAGAGTATAAAAGCCCAGCGTCGCATCGTCACGGCCCAGTCTCGTCTGGAGAGAGGGAGAGAGCAGAGACGCCTCGCGCCAAGTCCCCTAGTAGCAGCAGCAGCAGCAGCTTCTTCCTCTCACCAACCGTCATTGTCACCATGGCGCTCGCAAAGCTGTTCTCGTCCGGCCTCCTGTTCGCCTCCCTGGCCGCCTCCAAGTGGATCGTCCCCGGCGGCAGATGGCGTGACACGGATGGCAACCTCGTCAACGTCCATGCCGGCGGCGTTACCCTCGACAAGGAGACGGGCAAGTTCTTCTGGTTTGGCGAGTACAAGACCGAGGGCCAGGAGGAGGGCGGCGGTGTCTCTGTCTACAGCTCCGATGACCTCGCCACCTGGGAGTTCCATGGCAAGGCCCTGGAGCCCATTGAGGGCCACCCCTACATCTCGACCGACATGATCATCCAGCGTCCCAAGGTCGTCTACAGCGAGCCCACCGGCGAGTATCACGTACGTCAAACCTCCCGCAAACCCCGAACCCCATGTCCGCAGTTGACTAACATGCCGTCCAGATGTGGTGGCACGCCGACAACTCGACATACGGGCTCCTCCTTCAGGGCCTTGCCACGTCCCCCAACATCTCGGGCCCCTACACCTTCGTCGACGCCACGGCGCCTCTCGGCAACTGGTCCCAGGACTTTGGCATCTTCACCGACTACAAGGACGGCCGCTCCTACGCCCTTTACTCCAACGGCGACCGCCGTGAGGGCCGCGACGTCTACGTTAGCTCCTTCAACGAAGAGCTCACCAACGTGACCGAGGTCGTCCACCGCTTCGACAAGTACGACCTCGAGGCCCCGACCATCATCCAGACCGACTCGAGCTACTACGCCCTCATGTCTCACAAGACGGGCTACCGCCCCAACAACGTCGTCGCCTTCCGCGCCGACTCCCTCTCCGGCCCCTGGTCTCAGCCCTTCTTCGTCTCCGACTCCTACACCCGCACCTACAACTCCCAGTCTGGCTTCTCCCTCAAGATTGAGGGCTCCGAGGTGACGACCTACCTCTACCTCGGCGACCAGTGGGACTCCAACTCCCTCTGGGAGAGCCGTTACATCTGGCTGCCGCTGCAAGTCGACGACGAGAAGAAGTCGGTCCACGTCGAGTGGCACGACATCTACGACCTCAACGTCAAGACGGGCGTCGTCACCCCGATTGAGGGCAAGACCTACTACGCACACGAGTCGGCCACGACGGCCGGCGCCGCCTTCAAGCAGGAGGCCAACTTCGCCAGCGGCGGGTCCATCGTCACGGGCATCTACGGCAACGACAGCACCGTCACCTTCGCCGGCATCGAGGGCGCTGGCGAGCCGCAGTGGGTGTCCTTCTACTACCAGAACACGGACGACATGGGCTTCGGCGACCAGCCCGGCGGCACCCCCGACCGCATTGGCGGCTCGTGGCAGCTGCGCCGCATCGCGAGCGTCGTCGTCAACGGCAATGAGCAGCAGGTTGAGACGCTCTACCAGCGCGACACGCACAAGGGCATCATCCTCTCGACGCCGCTGCAGCTGACCCTGGACCAGGGCTCCAACAACACCATCACCATCGGCGGCCTGTGGAACGGCTTCGACTTCAAGGGCGCCGACATTGACCGCATCGTCGTCTACCCGCCCGAGGGCAAGCCCATCAAGTGCAAATAGACCATGTAAACGTAATGATTAATATTTAAAGCACGACTGGGTAGCTATACAATATATTATCTTCCCACAGTGTCCTCAGCAATGGACTTAAGCACTGCCAGACAATGCTGGAGCTCGGCTCCTTTTGTCCCACCGTTGCCTACCGGGGATCGATGGCGCGTAATAGTGAGGTTCGTAAATGTCTCAAGGCGGGACTTGGCTGCCGTTACTTGCCATTCCCTGGTCCAAAGTTCATGACAAGTCAAGTAGTAATCGGCAAGTCTTATTGACAGTTGATGTCTATCTCTGAACCGCTTCCGTTGAAGTCAACCAATCTAAGGATCCCGCTCCATTCAACCAGGGACCCGTGTAAACATGCCACCCTTTGCAACGCCTCTTTTTCTCATCACACTTCAACCGCCAAGTCTAAGAGGTATGCACATCCGCCTTGGCAATCGCCTCCGTCACCGACTCGATGGCCGGATCGGCCTCAGCTTTCTTCTCACCCGACTCGACCGTTGAAGCCCCTGCGTCAGCCTTGGCTTTCTCGGCCTCCTTCTTGGCCTTCTTACGTGCCTTTTCCGCATCCTTGGCAGCCTTCTTAGCCGCGGCCTTCGCAGCAGCCTCCTCCTTTTGCTTGCGGACCTCTTCTCCGCCAAAAGCGTCCTTCCATTCGTCAATCTTGCTGGCAGGGATTTGAGTGAAGAGATGCTTGGGAGTGCCGAGCTTGTGTCCGGGCTTGATGGCATCAACGGCCCAGCTATCAGGGATCGTAGCCGTGGTCTCGACGCCAAGCTGCTCGAAAATAGCTTTGGAGGTGTTGGGCAGGTAGGAGCTGACCAATGAGGCAAGGAGGTTGATCTGGTTCAGGGCGGCACCAACAACGGCGGCGCAGCGGTCGGGCTCATCGGTCAACAGGCGGTTGTCAAGCTTGTTATCCTGGAGGAGCTTGTTTCCAAGGCTGGATCGGCTATCAGTAATCTGTCTGAGTTATCGCGTGAACACGGGAGAACTTACGCAGAAATCGACATGATGGTCGCCAGACCGGCCCTCATCTTAGTACCCTCCAAGTTGCTGATGTAGTCTTTGAGGAGAGCGTTGACCTCGTCCACGTGGTTCTTCAAGTAGTCATCACTATGCTTGGTGTAATCCGGGACAACACCATCAGTCTTTGCCTGGCAGAACTTGATAACTGGAAGGCGTTAGCTCAGTCGGTTGCCGTGATGGAAGTCTCGACACTCACCTCTCTGGCAGAAGTTGCCAAGGTTCTTGAGCCTATTTAGGAGGTTAGTTGCTGTCAAAATCATGCTCTTGTCAGAGAACATACAGCTCGTTGTTGTTGCCGTCAACCATCTCTTGCCACATGAACTCGGAGTCGGATGTCTAACCATATGTTAGCAAGTCGCACTACCCCACCATCAGGAAAGCTTACCTCTGGTCGACGGGCGAGGAGGTAGTATCTCCAGACATCAACGGGAACACCAGTTTGTTGAACCTGGTTACCGAAGACACCAACGCCTCTAGACTTGCTGAACTTGCCACCCTCGTAGTTGAGGTATCTACGGCTGGTTAGGACAGCGATCGTGCGACTGGCACAGCATGACTTACTCTGTGGTGGAGATCTTGTGCAGCTTAGTCCAGTTCTCGCCAGTGCCGAGCTGCGACCCGGGGAAAATGATGGTATGGAATTGGACGTTGTCCTTGCCCATGAATTGGTACTGCGGCGGACATCAGTTTCCCGTGCGTTCCGGGAGAATTGCACCATGCGCGTGCGACTCACTAGCTTGACATCATCCGGGTTCTTCCACCACTGCTCCCACTTCTTGCCCCCGAGATCGTCGCCGTCAGTGTAGTTCTTAGTGATGGAGACGTAGCCTAACGCCGATTAGCCCTTTTCCTATGACATGTTCCATTCCCTCACTCACCGATACACGCGTCAAACCAGACGTAAAACACCTTCTTCGCGTAGTCCTCGCCAACCTCGCCGGTCGGGATGGGAACACCCCACTTCAGATCTCTGGTGATACCGCGGGGCTTCAGGCCCTTGTCGATCCACGCCTGAGTGATCTGCTCGGCGTTGTTGCTCCACGCGCCCAGCTTACTAGAAGACTTGAACCACTGGACAAGCTCATCCTTGAGGGCGTCAAGTCTCAGGAACAGGTGCTTTGTCTTGCGCTTCTCGGGGGTGGCTCCGTCGAGCTTGCATCGGGGGTTAATCAGCCAGCCAGTAGCCTTCGCGGCTACGTCGTCGTCGGCGGTCGCGTTCGGATCGGTCTCAGGCTCCAATGGGTCGAGGAGATTACCGCACTTATCGCACTGGTCTCCTCTTGCACCATCGTAAGCGCAAACTGAGCAGACACCTTCGACGAAACGGTCGGCAAGGAAGGACTGGTGGGCCTCGATGGGGCAGAAGGGCTGGGTGGTCTCCCGCTCCTCGATAAAACCGTTCTTCCAGAGCTTGAGGAAGATGTCTTGGACGATCTCGGTCTGTTGGGGGGTCGGAGTGCGGCCGAAGATGTCGAAGGAGATGTCGAAGTAGTCGTAGATGCCTTTGTGGATGGCGTGGTACTTGGCGCACAGCGTGGCGGGGTCAACGCCCTCCTCCAGGGCCTTGGTCTCGGTCGCAGTACCGTACTCGTCAGAGCCGCAAACTGTTGACAGAGAAGAATGTGAGCCAAGCGCAGAGATGACAAGGAGAAGTGTCGCAACTGACTGTAGATGGTGGGGTTGCCGCGGGCGCGGGAGTAGCGGGCGAAGACGTCGGCGGAGAGCACACTGCCGATGATGTTGCCCAGATGAGGCACATTGTTGACATACGGCAGGGCAGAGGTGATCAGGATGTTGTTTTTGCCCTTGACGGGCAGGATGGGCTCGGTGGGAGCCATGTCGAGGAGATGCGATCGGGAATGCGGTGGAGTGTGCGAAGGGATTTGAGGCGAGAATGGGCCGTTTCGGCGGGTTCTGATTGCCCAATTGACAACGGGGATGAGAGCGCAAATGCCGGCAGTGTCTTTGTTTGCTTGTCAACGTCGCTGAGGGACTCGGAGAAGGGAGCTTCGGCGAGGGAAAAGTAGCAGCTGGCCAGACTAGAGACAGAATAGAAAGGAGTCACACGCAACGCCTGAGAATAAGAAATGGGCTTTGACTCTCTGGTTGACGCAAGAGCCACAACCCCGCACTATTCCCCTTTGGGATGAGGGGCACTGTCCCTCAGGTCCGCGTCGGGAGTGAGTCTGCGGGGACCTACGTACAGCGCACCTGAGCACCAGAGCGGCCACTACCTTAGGGACCTGCTTACCTACCTACCTAGGTACCTTACATCGCCGGGGCTACAGGGAGCCAGGGCGCACAGGGCGCGGTTGACGATTGAACCGGATGCCACACGGCGAGGCACGCCCTAAAGCTGGCCTCCATGGGCTACCTAAGGGCCGACCTATACTGGAGGTCCACTGGTGGTAGCCCGGTAAGTGGGTTCAGGGCTTAACTCGCACTTATGTCGACCCACTCGCTGAGCAGCTATCGGTGTGGCTCGGTCTGGTCTCGATATTTCACTGACGTGTCGTGCTATGATTCTGCGTTGGCTCGACATCTGGGTTACTTGGAGCTCGGACGCAATCATCTTGCGCAAACTCAATTGTGTCTCCCGGGTGTCTTTCTCCCCTTCTCTGGCTGCTCTCGCATTCATTTGGGGACAATACATCAGATGCTACAACAGACCTTTCACTAGTCACCTGAGCTAGAAGAGAACATGCACATGTTCCGGAACCATGGAACCTGTCGCATCATAAGGCAATCCCAGTCTCTCATATGGAGGCTTCGTAGACTGCAAATGATACTTGAGAGAAACGCGTATGCTTCCCTGTGAGTCAATGGCTTCCACGCTCCACCGAAGAAGTTTCTCGTGAGCGTGACTTTGCACCACCCACTGTGTGAGGATGAATTATCGTGTAAGTGAGCCCGTTCATCTGAAGATCAAATACGCCCCCAATTGACCTTTCCCCAAACCAGGGACGCCTGATGACTCGCCAACCATGATCCGTAAGTAGGTAAAGACTTAACTTCTTGGTGTCTGGTATACAAAAACTAAAATCATTATATTGCGAAGCAACAGGCCGGACTCCACTCAGTCTTCAAACGGGGCAGTATCCCAAACATCAACCACGCCGCTATACCTCCCAAGAGCCATCGTCTTTCCATCCGCCGAGAACGCCGCCGCGGTGACCAGCCCGTCGATCCCCGGCGCCGTTCTTACTTCCGCAAGCACCTGCCCCGAGTACACGTCCGAGATATCCATACCCTCCTCTGTCCGACACGCCAACAGCCTGCAATCCGGTGATATCGCCAACGGCCATCCCTCGTTACTCCGGACCTTGTTGAGCTCCCAGCTTGACATCCCCCCAACCTCATGCTCCCAGACATACACCGCTCGCGGCCAGACAGACACGACAACTCTGCCGTCCGGAGAGACTCCCAAAGCACACGCGCCCATTCCCGTCGCCGTAAAGACTCCATCAACTTCCATCCGCCTCAGCGTTTTCCCTGTCTTGGCCTCCGAGATCCTCACCGTCCCGTCCCTTGAGAGCGACACCACTTCTAGTCCGTTGGGCATGAACTTGACGTGCGTTGGCTCGGCGTGATTCACGATACCCGCCATCTTCTTGGTCGGCAGTATCGACGACGAGTTCGGCGCCGCCTCGAACACAAGCAATACTCCCCTCGAGTCGGTGGCCGCAAACAGCTTGCCGTCATGGCTAAAATCGGCAGGGCTTCCGACCAGGGGCAAGCTGAACTTCCACATCTTGCCCTCCCCCTTGCGGATTTTGATGCGTCTCTGCCCCGCGGCCCGCTCGAGTGTGGCGGTGAACCGACCGTCTGCGCTGAAGATGACGGCGGGACAGTCGTCCACCTCTGACGAAACGATCCGGGCACTGCCGGCGTTGCCGGATGAGATGCGGAAGTCCCATAATTTGGTGGTAGTGGGCGAGGGGCTGTCGGGCTTTTCGTGCGAGACGGCGACGAGTCCGCGCGGCGAAATGTCTAACCTCGTCACCTCGCCGAGCTGGCATGACTGGCGACCGATTCGCCTGAGGCGGAGGGCCGAGGGCGCCATGGTGCCGTCGTACAGGGAGAGGGAGCGGACCGACCCTGTGGCGGAGGCGCCCGGTACGGCGAGGTTTGAGCTAGACGCGGTCAGTGCTCCTCCGATTCCAGCATAACTGTGGTTGTGGTTGTGGTTGTGGTCGTGGATGAGAGAGAGAGAGTGAGCACAAGCTGGGTATTTCAACTCACCCTTCTGCGATTGCCTCCGCATAGCTTGGCCGTTGATCATCACCCGCATGGTGGTGATTGGCGCCGAGGCCGGTTTCCGTCATATCAAGTCCTGAAATTTGAATCGTGGCGACAGTGTCGCTCATTGTTCTGTTCGGGGGGGGGGGTCCTGAATGTGTGATCAAATTGTTCTCCTGGGCGATAATGAATGGCTGTAACCATGTAAATGCAAAAGCGGTCGGTCATGGATCCCACACCCTTGGTACTTATGCATCATATGTCTCTGAGGCCCATCAGACCCCGGTCTCTTGGAGTCTTGGGAGGTAACCTCACAGCCGCACTATGGGTTGAGCAAACCCGGGCCATTGGCGCTGTTGCCGGCCTATCGAAATTTGGGTGCGTCGCCGATGACCGGCCCATCGAACCATTTGCAGCCGTGCTGCTTTCGGCCTGCCGCCTGCCTCTCGTGCCCAAGAAACGAAACCGCCCGGATGGTACTGAGCTGCTGCCTCAGCAGCCGCTCCCGGGGACGCTGCGCCTCAAATCCTCCGCCACATATCTTCCATTTCTCCATCACGCGAGCTCCAGAGGATGCGTCCAGACGTGGCCGGGTGTCACTCGCTGTGCATCAAACGGCAAATGGTATTTGTTTTGGTTGGCTATGCACATTACATCCGCCCGAGTCCCCGTCACTCCTCACTTGCCAAAGACCTCATCGTAGTTGGTCAGGCAATACCTGTAGCGGACACTGGACGTCTCGATGCCGTCCATGGCCGAACGCAGACCATCCGCACTAATGGGGACCTCCTGCACCCACGTCTTGATGCCCTTGTCGGCCGCCAGCTGCAGCATCTCCAGCGTCTCGCGTCTGCTTCCCAGGTGCGAGCTGCCAATGAAGCAGCCGTTGGGGAGGAAGTCCTGGTTGCGGACCGTGATGCCGCCGCCGCCGGGGAGGCCAACCGACACCCACTTGCCGTGGACGTCGAGCAGGCTGAGGTATGCTGAGAGGTCGAAGCCCTCGAACGAGTTGGCCGTGTTGAGGATGAGATCGAACGTCATCTTGTGAGGCTCGTTCCAGCCCTTCTCACCGCTGGCGAGGTAGCCGTCGGCGCCCATCTTGAGCGAATCGGCCTCCTTTGACCGCGAGCGGGAGATAGCCCAGACTTCGGCGCCGAGAGCCTTGGCAAACATGACACCGAAGTGACCGATGCCGCCGATTCCCACCACGCCAACCTTCTTGCCGGGTCCGCAACCGTTCCGGATCAGGGGGCTGTAAGCAGTGAGGCCGGCGCACAGCATCGGCGCCGCAATGGTGCTCGGCAGGGCTTCGGGGATGGGGAAGACCCTGTTGAGGGAGTCAGCATGAATCTTGAGAACGGTGGGTGTGGAAAGCTTACCAGTGCTCGTGGGTGCGCACGTGGGAGGAGTAGCCGCCCTGAGAGATGGCTCCGGAGTCGGGGAACGTCGAGCCGTAGGTGTCGAGCTGCTCCTTGCAGTAAGTCTCGTTGTCGTTCTTGCACTGGCGGCAGTCGAGGCAGGCGTAAGATTGGGCGCCAACGCCGACACGCTCGCCCGCCTTGATCTTGGTGACCTTGGGACCGACTCTCAGGGCCTTGCCAACGATTTCTGAAGCGCAGTCTCAGTTGCAAAATCTCATGCTTGGCAGAAAATCGTGGACTCACCGTGACCGACGGCCAGAGGGTAGGGCTGGTCACCCCAGTCACCCTTGATGGTGTGGACGTCGCTGGCGCAGACACCGCAGCACTCGATCTTGATGTCGACATCGTAGTCACCGAACGGCTTGGGGTCGAACTGCTGCTTCTTGAAGTCGCGCCAGGTCTCGGCGCTGTTGACCTGGAAGCCAGTGAACTTCTCGGGAATGTTGGCCATGGTGTCTGGATGTACGAGGATGGCGTGGTGGCTATTGGGTATCAAAGAGTCTATTCGCCCTGTCTGAAGGATATACACCTGACGGCTATACAGAGAAGATGCAGAATGTCAAAACGAGAAGGAGGAGAGGAAGAGAAACCAGAGACTGCTCAAGGAGGGCCAGAGGGAAGCGCGGCGGATGAAATACTCTGGCCATCGCAGAGCTGCCCCCCAAGAACCCCCCACCTCGTCTGTCGCTGGTCTGCGCGTGGAGCAAAGCACATCCATCCCTGAATGAGGGGCAGCACCAACTGCGACAACAATGAGGGGCTAACGTCGCGCCGCAATGTCATCCCATGCGAGATGGATGGCTGGATGGAGGGGCAGGGGGCGGGACCCTGGCCTAGGCAAGGCTAGGCGCTCGTTGGGGACAGGACGGCAAGAAATATGTCGCCCTCGTTCGACTGTTCCACGATAACGAGCCAATGGCTTCACCCGTATGCCCGTCGACGTGCTGCATGCCGCGTGCAGAACGGGCGACGGGGACGCTTCTCGGGGTCTGGTCGACGGCAGGCGCGTATGCCGTGAGGTTCCGGCGTCGTGACACCCCGTTGTTGAAGCTGCTTCTCTGCTTCTCGCTCGACAAACTCCGCCTCTTGTCCGTCCTCTCCCTCCATCCCATCCGTCATGCCGCCTTGCCCCGCGATCATACCCCACCATCGCCCGCCCAATTGCACCGCATAATCCACCCAACCCAATGTGGCTACCCTGGGGCTTGGGGAAGCGAATTTGTCCGGGGGATTTTCCGAGACCGGATGCCGAATTTCCCGCCAAACAAAACGTCGCCTGTTGGTTCAGACCTCGACGAGCTCAACGAGAAACCCACGATCGCAGATGGCATCGGGCTTGGCCTGGACCAAAGGCCCTTGGTCGAGGTGCCAACCTCGCTGCACTATGACCGGATTCGCTGTATTTCGGCAAATGTCTCCGAGCCCGCGTGTGTCATGCGAATGACCCCAGCCAACCAACCATCCAACATAGTGTGTAACCGACAACCCGTCTCTGCGTTCCGTTGAGAAAGACTTTACGCCGGCCGGATGGGCTGCTCAGCCAGCATGTCGGTATTTGCTCGGGCTTGTTCTTGCTTCGAACTGTGCGGCCTTTTCCATCGAATCGGGACGCCTGCATGCAGGCCGTATCGCAACATTATCCCCGATGAGTGTTTTTTTTTCTCTTCCTCAATTGGGTTCTCGGCAGCGGCGTTATGGTGACCGAACATCGGCGTGCTCGGCCTCGGTGCAATGTTCGGACGGTCTTCCGCCGCAGCGAGGCCACAACCCGGTGGGGCAAAGCATTCATTCGGGCGGTTCGGCGTGCCTTTACTCCTTCTTCTGCGCCGGGACCGGCACCACGTGTCGACCGTTCATGCCGACGCCGGCCAGGAACGCGATGCGCATGGAGGCGCCCAAGTAGACAAACGGCACATTTCCCCAGTCAATGGCGTTCCACTTGGCGACGTTGTAATAAACCTCGGGGCCCAGACCTCGAACGGTGTACAAGTGGCCAAAGTCGGCGATCAGCAGTACGAACAGGACCGTCTTCCACACGCGCAGGTTGGCTGTCGATCGAAGGACGAGCGCCTCGTTGAGGGCAAAGAGGAGGTAGAGGTTCGCGAGCTGGGACAGTACGATTCCTGTGCCCTGGGGAATCACGTCGGGCTTCGAGACGGCATGGGTAAGGGTGAGGTACTCGTCGGGGCGGAAGTGGGCGTAGAAGGCGCCAACGAGGGCGGAGATGGGCTCGATGGCGAGGAAGAAAATGCGGTAAAGCAGGGGAACCGTGAAACCGGCTGTGGTGACCTGCGCTGTCTTGGGAGGCATCGTTGCGGCAGTCGGGACAGTCGCTATTGTTTTTCGGTAAAGAGAGCTACGACGGGATAGTCGAAGGGGAAAACGAGGGGCGTTGAGGGGGTTCAAGCGGCGGTTTCGTCTCATGATGGGGATTTCTCGTGTGACGAGGACCCTGATGGGCCTCATGGGGGATATGGAAAAACTAGAGTCCGGGCTCCGGGCCGGGCCCGGGCCTCCGCCGTGCCGGAGCCGATGGGGTGCGACCTGTGGACTGTGGACGGGAGGCGCCTCCAAAAGGATTCCAGCTGATGAAACTTACCTAGGCAAGGTCAGGTACGCTGCGTGCTGGTTCACCATTGCCATGTTCCCATTCCGGAGCCATCCCCATGAGGCTGCTCCGTCGTCTCACCAGCGTCAAGTCGCCAACAAAGATGCTACGTTCAACTGAGGTGGCAGGCCCTGAAGCTGTGGCTTGAGTGGCCTCAGGCCTTTCAGAAAATCCTTCCGCGACTAGACTAATTGTCCGACTGGCCGATGAGGAACAGGAACGGCAACTAGCCCTTGGGTTAATCTGGGGAAGCGAGAACAAGATCTGGGCATTGCGGAAGCATCCATGATGGCGCCTTAGCGACTGACGAGGAACGCATGGATGGCAGGCAACCTTGAAGGGGTCTGATCACAGAGATCTACACAACCTACACAACGAGACTGCTTTCGCGGCAGGGATGGCGAAACGGAAGCTTGGGGATGCTGACCGCCTCCGGACTCTGCTGCGATCCGAGGACACAAAGGCAATGTCGTGCTCCGGTTTGAGAACCGTCGCCATGGTATCTTACGCAGCACGTACCGCGATGGTTGCCAACGAACCCCAAGGTGCGGCTGACAGCCGGCCGGTGAGGCGGCGGCCAGCGCGGCCAGGTGCTGAGGTGGTGGGTGGACGGCATGCCGCATCCCCTCAGCCCAAGGTGTGGCAGCTAATCTCCTGCTGCGACACTGAGGCCGCAGCTGCCAGGAACGATATTATTCCCTCTAATTTCCTAGCGGCCCAACAACGGGGCGCTGGAATGGCCAAGGGCGTCGGCCAAGTGTGATGTTGCGGTGCTTGGTGTGAGAGAGCAATGGAATAATACCACAGTACAATGCCTGCCTACCTACCTCGGTACGACACCTACCTCAGGTAAGTTACCAGGTAGCTACTTAGTAAGGGCAGGTAGGTGAGGTAGGTAGAGATCAGCACCTGTAAGCACAAGCACCCAGGCGCGCGAGTCAAGCTGGGCCGGTCCCTCTGCAAAAAGAAAGCATGCATGCATGCATACCTATGGTAGGGCACGGTCGATCTACTTTGGTAGAGTCCAGGGGGGAAAACTCAGAGATTGACTTTTGCATCCCACCTGTCAACCCGGGTGATGGTTGCCACAGCCCAGGCGCTGGAATCCAATGAGGGGCGAAGGGATTTTCAGGGTGCATGCACGGAAGGACAGCCATCCCGGGCTTGTCACAGACTCCTCCACTGGCGCCTGCCCCTGAGAAAGCAAGCAACAGTCAAGACGCCCTGAGCGGACTGCGCGTTGGTCGTTGGTTGCAGCGCTGCGTGAGGTGAGATGTCATGGTGGATGGGGCGGTTTCGCGGTAAGACAGGTAGAGAGAGGTTTCGGGTACTTTTTTATTGCTGGAAGATGGCACCACGCGGCGCGTAACCCCTACATTTTGGCAAATAACGAGTCCGCCGCTGATTTTCGCTGCAGGCAGGCAGGCGCACTTGCACATTGCGCTGTAATCTCGCCATGTTACAGCGGCATCCAGAGCCGATCCCACCACGAACTCTGCTGAGGCGACCCGTCCAGGTCGTCTATCCTCGCGACTCTCGGGAGTCAACACACTCAAGGTTAGTATCCAAGGCAGGTAGTAATCCAATGTAAACAATGCGACGCTGTTTTCCCAGCAGCAACAGCGGTTAGACGACGTTTGATTTTCGAGTTTCAACTACCTTATTGCCAGAATATCACCGTCAACAATAACATCAGCAGCAGCAGCAACAGCCTCGTGTGCGCGGTATACATAGCTACGGTATACAGTGCCTTGCTGGATCAACTGGCCATCCATCCATAAAGCAGTCCCTCCCATAGGTATTTACAGATGATTGTCCATTCCCACCAGAGCCTGTCACACCCGTCCTTCAGCATCCCGCTCTCCAGCTCGACGCCTTGTCACTGGCAGCACCTGTCGCAGATCTCTCGGCTACAAGCCATCGAGATCCTTTGCAAGCCAAACCCCAGACCAAGACCAGAGGCACTGTCCACGGGACGCGTCGTTGCGCCTGGTACCTACCTACCTTATCAAAGGATACCTTCCTATCAGAGGTACCTTACAGAGAGAAACTGGTTGACTGGACACCAAGGCCGCTCTGTTCCCGGACTGCCCCCTTCGCCCTCGCCTCGCCTTGCAACAGACACAGCGCACGTTCAACAACACGCCCTCGCCCGTCGGCCAGCCCGTCCCTTGTTTCTGGCTTCTGGCTTCTGGCTTCTGGCTTCTGGCTTCCTCCCGTTCAGTTACCCGTCCTTCAGTACCTTACGCTGCTGTTCTTCACGACGCCGTGTCGCATTGCCCTTTTTGCTTTTTCCTGCCCTTCTTTTCTTCCCGCTTCTCCCTGCCTCCACCGTCCGAAGAGAGGAATCTTCCCTGAGCCCGGACGGCATACAGTAGAAGGTACATTGGGCTTCCAGCTCGCCAGCACCTGTCCTCGCCTTTCAGTACGTACACCTTGTGTACCTCACTGTCCCAAGATTTACATCCACATTGCGCAACCTGGAATTCTGCTCAACAAGAACAAGAACAACAACAATAGCAGCCGGGAAACAAAACACAGGGTTCACACCCGGCTGCATCTTCATATGCACATCCCTCTCCCTCTCTTCCGCCGTCGACGACAACGCCGCCTCTCACGTTCTGCCCGCCCAGGCCGTCGTTTCTCCTTTCCTTTGTTGACTCGTGTGCGGCGTCAAGGAGCACACTACTGCGACACCCGCTACCGCCTGGCTGTCCGGTTTCCCGTTTCCAACACTGCTGTACGAATACACTACACACTACAAACTACAAACTACACTGAGCGACACACCGTACATCGCCGAACCGAAATCTCCTCCCACCGCCCTTTTTCCCGCAGCCGACTCCAGCCCCGATCCGGCCAGCCCAAGAAAGCCGATCCCTCCTCCAAGGAGACCGGACCCTGAAAAATCTGAGAGGACCAGCCGGGGGAACGAACACCCTCTAAGCCTGAAAAGGACCAGCTAATACCAGCTCGCCGAGCCCCCCCAACGGCCCCCAGTCCCCAGTACCACCACCACCATCGGCAGCACCAGCAGCACCCCAGAAACGGCCGACTTCCGTGATTTCCACGCCTCCGCCTGCACTGCGACTGCAGCCCATCTCCCATCTCCCGTCTCTCCCCCCCCAAAAAGGGCCCCCGAATCTACTCCCTGCTCGCTCCGACTGGCTCCAACTGGTCCCTACCGCACCTCCTGGCCGCCACCCTGCGATCCACCCCGTGTCCACCCTGCAGCTGCCCAGTCTTTTGGAGAGAAGCCCGAGACAATCCCGTCTTCTCCTGCGAGTTTCGGGCGCGTCAGACAGAGTCAGGTCTGGGAAGGGAAAATAAGCAAAAAAAGGGAGTCCGCGAGAGAGGCTAGGAATCTAAAGGTAAGGAGAAAAGAGGCTTCCCCTACTCCAGTACTCCTACTACAGCACTCCAGGCCCCTCATAAATGATTCAAGCCTCCCGCTGACCATGTGATGATCCCAGGCGCTCGTGCTCCCGCTGTCACCGTTTCTGTCGCTGTCGCTGTCGCTGTTGCTGTTGCTGCCCTGCACCCACGATCTCGTTTCGATCTCTTCCTTCTCCTTTCTCCGATAGCCTCCTTATCCGATCGAGTTCAAGACCAAGATCGACCTCGAGCTCCTCCGGCATAGTAAGACACCCATCCGCCGACGTAAACAAGACCTCTCGACATGACGCGACGAATCTTCAACGTCGCCGACTGGGCCCCGACCCAGGAGGCCATCTACGACGAGCCTTCGTCCAGTTCCGCCATCCAGGAAGACGATGTCGACGGACAAAACCCCAGACCGTCTTTCCACCAGCAGCGTCTCCGCAGCATGAGCCTGTCCCTCCCCTGGCGGCGCAAGTCTTTCATGCTCCACGCCGACTCCGATCTGTCTAGCCATATGGAAGACCTTTCCCTCGAGCGGTCACGGAGCCACGCTGGCCCCAACGACGACAAGGCTCTCCATGGCAACAACAACAACAACAACAACAACAACAATAATAATAACGGCGGTGGCACATACACAACAGGGCAGGGGAATGGTAGTATCAAGGGCATGTTCCGCAGGGCGTCCATTTCACTCAAGGGCATGGTCCATCACAAGAGACACTCGATCGGCGGCGCTCACCACGTTGAGGAGCCTCAACATCACTACCACCACCACCCTCACCGCCCAGGAACCGCGCACGCGCAGTCTCCCTGGCACCGTCTCCGTCAAGCCACGAGCTTCCGTCACTCCAAGTCTTCCCACGGCCACGAAGCCGGCAGCGAGGCCTCCGCCTCCGATCACTGCTTCCCCTGCATGCCGCTCCCCGGACACAGTGGCGAACCGCCCATCATCCCGTACCACACTGGCGCCGCCGCGAAAGCTGCTGCTGCGGCGCAGAACCAGGCCCTCAACCTCCAGAACAAGTGGCTCCGCGCGTCCCAGGATGACTGTGGCGACCGCGAAAGTGGCATTGGCATTACCGTCACGAACGCCGATTCTGACGCCGAGGCGGAGACGGAAGACACGAGCATCAGCCGAATCGACTTCATCTCCCATCTTCCCGTCGAGCTCGCGATCCAGGTTCTCGCCCATCTTGATGCCACTGCTCTTGGCACTGCGAGCAGAGTGTCCCGGGACTGGCAGCGCATGATCCAGAACCAGCACGTCTGGCGGGAGTCTTTCTTGCGCGAGAAGACGGGCACCTACGCGACCAGCCTCCCGGTTCAGCCAGGAAGCGGACAGGGCGTGCCCGCCATCACTCCACAGGTCGACTGGAAGCAGGCTTACCAGGTCAAGGAGGAGCTCGATCAGCGATGGAAGGAAGGCAAGGCAAAGCCGACATATCTCAATGGTCACTTGGACAGCATCTACTGTTTGCAGTTTGACGAGTAAGCAACTGCGCATTTCAACTCATGTAACGGTCGACTAACCACGCGATAGGTCCAAGATCATCACCGGATCCCGCGACAAGACGATTCGCATCTGGGACATGCGGACATTCGAGTGCCGCCTTGTGATTGGCCCCCCTGAGGTCGTCAATGATGTCTCCCTTCTCCTCGACGAGGACGGCCAACCGGTTCACTACGCAACCCTGCCTGACAACCAACGCGCAAACCCGTCGATGCCTGCAATGGTCTCCTTCCCAACCCATCACAAGGCATCGATTCTGTGCCTACAATACGACGAGCGAATCCTCGTGACGGGCTCATCCGACTCCAGCTGCATCGTGTACAATGTGCGCTCGGGATACCGGCCGGTTCGTCGCCTCCGACACCACACTGCCGCCGTGCTCGATCTCGCTTTTGACGACAAACACATCATCACCTGCAGCAAGGACATCAGCATCTGCGTCTGGGACCGCGCGACGGGCCAACTTCTCCGCCAGCTGCGGGGCCACTCCGGGCCTGTTAACGCCGTGCAGATGCGTGGAAACACCATCGTGTCGTGCTCCGGTGACTTCCGCGTCAAACTCTGGAACATTGATACAGGCAAGAACATCCGCGAGTTCCAGGGACACACCAAGGGTCTCGCGTGCTCGCAGTTTTCCGAGGACGGGCGCTATGTCGCCTCGGCTGGCAATGACAAGGTCATCCGCATCTGGGACGCAAACACGGGCGAGTGCCTCCGCGAGATGAAGGCGCACGATAACCTCGTGCGCAGCCTACACATCGACTCGGTCAGCGGCCGTCTTGTCAGTGGCAGCTACGATACGGACATCAAAGTCTTCGACATGGAGACCGGCAGACAGCTACTCGATTTTCCACGGTGGCATGCTAGCTGGGTGTTGAGTGCAAAGAGCGACTACCGTCGGATCGTCAGTACCGGTCAGGACCCTAAGATCCTGATCATGGACTTTGGCGCCGACGTCCCGGGCATTGAGACCCTCGAGAGCGGCGGCGCCTGTATGATTGAGGGCGGATACATATAGATTCTCACGAAACCAAAGACTCAACAACGAACCTACGTAATACCCTAATACCGAGAGCGGCTCGGCTGGCCCGCCCTCACTAACGAATTCCATTTCATCACGACGAAGGATCATGAGCAGCAGACCATACAAAAAGAAAGAAAGGTGTTTGGGATTGACAGACTCCTTCGTTGGTGGCGTACAGGGGAAAGAGCAATCGTTCACTTGCACATGGATTGCAGGTTTTGTCAGGATCTTCTTTGTTGGTTCTTTTCATGTCGGATTGGACTTTTGCATGGCATCCCCGGCTTTGTTGCGTAGACGGCTACTGGATAGAAGCATTATAGATTCTGTTTTGCCATCGCTCGTCGAGAACCAATGCCGTGTCGCCATCGTCGTGTCTCGATCGACAGCGGCGACACACTGATGGGGCTGTTAAATGCCATGCTATCGTTACCATGTGGATAGGTTGAGGACGTGGCGTAAGAAAAATAATCATTTTGGGGAGAGAGCCCGGAGAGGGGATACCTTCGTACATCAAAGCGGCCCGGACATGACCATGCGGAGGATGATCAGCGGCGGGGACGGTTGTCTTTTTCTTGTTCTTTTTCTTTTCTCGACTGATCTCTCGAAGAGCTCGGGTTTCAGAAGAAGTGGGGATGAGTTCGTTTTGTTTCGACCACGCTTGCCTCTCGGCCGGCCGGCCGTTGAGAGTTTAAGAGTGTGTGCGTGGCATGGCATTTGTTTCGATAACGTGTTTCCCTTCGTCTCGGCTTGATGACCCAGTCGAGGACGAGCGAGTCTGTGCGAATGGGTCGAGACGAAGACGGGATCTCGACCCGGGGCAGGTTGGGGTAGTCGCCCGTCGTCGTCTGGTTCTTTGGGGTTTCGGAGACCGATGCTCGGATGCAGGGTGTTTGGTGTTTTCTGGGTCGTCGGTGCCGGATTGTCCATCCACGGCGGTGACGGGAACGAGACGAGGGTACGCGTACCCCTTCTTGCAACTGAAGCTTGAAGGCTATACTGCGTATGGTTGGTGTGCAGTTGGGCAAAGTCGCATATTGCAGCCATCGGCATGAACGCCTGCGAGGTATAGTCCGGTGGCGAGAGGCTGATCTCGTCGTCTCGAGTTCCGACGTTTTCAAGCTTCGGAGGTCATCTCGTCTTGGTTTGGCTTGTCTCGGGGCAAACCACTCACATATCATAAGCTGCAATCGCCTCAATTCATGCCTGACACTAGTAATACCGGACTGCAATATGTCCAGACTGTCTTGGTCATGGTGTTGTTCGTTTGGTTTACCGCGTATCTGATATCCATGTACATAGTTCTGTGGAAGAACCGAACCTCTCTCGGTCAGAGAAACTGCTGGGGTATCCGTGATTCTCATCTACACCAGCAAAGTTTCGGTCATTCACTGGAGCATGCCGGAAACGAGCTTTGGGGTGACTTGGCCATGATAGGAATCCCAGTTGATACCTACTCTGCGGTCTCCGCACCGAGGACGCGACATGCTGAACGATGGGTTCTTGGGTCTTCGGTCTATCTTTAGTCCTTCACACATAATGTCGGTAAAGTTGAGAAACTAGCAATCCCAAAGAAGACATTGAAGCGGTGGGAAGCCAAAAGTAGAATGCTACCTACCTGTTAAGATGAATGAATTATCATTGTATGTTAGTTAATCTTTCATCTGCGGAATGAGATGATCGACAAGTCGCGCACACGAAGACAGAGAATGTTAGCTTGGGTTTCAGCTGGATTGCCTGTAAATTGTGCGAGGCAGTTGACTCGGACTGTTTACCCGCCGGTGACTAGAGCTGAGAATCGAAAGATGACGAACATGAATAAGACCGAGACCGGTGGAGATGGTATCACAAAACGACCTTCCTCTCTTGTCCTCCCCGCACCCCCAAAAATACCTTGAGCTGAAAGACACGCTCCCAGCGGGCAGGTTTGAGTAAGGTTTGGATCACAAATAAATTGAAATCGCACAGCAGGGAGCCGCCGCGATGGTGCCGGATGCTACGCTGCTCGGTCGGGCCGGCTGTGAATAGCCATGCCAACCTCATTCTCACGACAACGTCTAGTTCGTGTCGTCTCGTTCTCGGAACAGCGGTCCCGGGAGCGCGTCGGCCCCATGTCACGGTGGCTGAAATTTGATTTCCCCGTGTTCTAGTCCAGGGCCAGATGCACCACGCCCTTTACGACGTCTACCATAGTAGCTCCGGGATAGAGACGCCGCAGAGGAGCCGGCTGAGCCCCCAGATCCCCAGCAGGAGCCTTTTTTTCTACCTGCACCTGTACCTTGCCTTTCGCGCCCGTGTGGGCAGCAAAAGAGTAAGGTTGGTGGGAGTTCTCTGTCCCATGGGGATGATCTGCACTGCCACTTTACACCGTCGCAGGCGATCTGCGAGGTAAAAATGAGGAGAAGAGAAGGGGAACGTAACCACGAGGACTGGGCTTGGGCGAGACATGCATACCTACGATGCAATGGGTAGATTGATAGTGGATGATTCCCCAGGTCTCACGACTCCACGGTTTGCCGCCACTGGCCCAAACTACACACACTACTACTGCTACACTACTTCTAAACTCTACGTACCCGGGGGCATCTCACTACGCAGTACACTACAAAACCTAGGTACACTACATGGCGTCGCAAGGGTAGCCGCACCACGAGCGCAGGGCCATGTGGACAGGGAACTTGGCTGCCACCTGACTGGCGAAAACGAACAGCTCGAGAGCGCCTACCTCCATTGTGGTGTGGAAGGGGAGGGGTGTAGATCAGTGTTCTGGGTTCTTCCATGTTGAGAGCCTTCCACGTCGACCCTTTTTTCGCGCGTGGTGCTGGATCTCATTCTAGTGTAGCTTCGACAGCCTGAATGGGCATCGAGGCATGGCAAAAACGCCAAGACCGTCTCTACTAAGGACGCTTCTCGGGCCTAAATCGTGCTTAGCTGTCCGCGCATGAACGTTAATCTCCGCCAGAAAGCCTGGGATGGTTTGGCGGCAACGCGACGGCGACGCATGGTGATCCCGGTTTGCTCCCAGTTTGCTTTAGTGACATGTAGCTAAAGTCTCAGAGGGGGCGAGAAAATGGTCGGTATTACTGCTCTCCCCTGCGGAGAGTGATGAGGGCGCAAATAGCTTGGCAGCGGTCTCGCCAGTTGGCTAGGAATAGGATCATCGATGCACAGATAGAGTGCGCAGGGACATTTGTCCCGATGAAGACGGGCGGGGAAAAGGGGGGGAGAACGGACTCCCGACGACTAGCGAGTGTCTTGACTCAATGGCCCTGTGCCGGGGGTAAAGCACTTGGTTGATCCTGAAGAGGCGCACGAACAGAGAGGGAACATGAGTGTGAGCGAGCGAGCGGTTGCTTGGTGAGTGCTGGAAGGCGAAGCAGGGATGACTTGAGCAAGAACAAAATCTATCGAAATGACGGCACTGCGAATAAGAATAATAAAACAACAGCAGTGAAGCTCTGCCTGTTTGGAGGCAACGTGACTTCGCGGTATGTGATGCGACCTGTCTCTGCAAAGTGTAAATGGGGAAACTGAATCTGCATCAAAACCCAGATCTCCAAGTAGCGCAGAGTTAGTCAGCAGCTCCCCAAAAAGCCATCCATGGAGGGATGCGCTGTCATGTCATGTTGTGTTGGACACAGGTCCTCTGCTTATTCTGCTGCACACGCAGGCCATGTTAGTCAGGTGACCTAAAGGTTGCTGCTCCTGTTGCTGTCGCTGTAGATGGCCTCGTCTTTGGAGTCGCTCGCATGCATACCCTCCCGCCCTCCCTGGCCTGTCCCGGCGGCTGGCAGCGAACATGACTCTCTCTGCAAGGGGCATGCGAGCGACTGACATCGTCAGATGGACCCGGGGTTCTCGGAGGGGATACATGGGCCAAGGAGGGAATACCCCGTGCGACGGCCGTGCCGAAAGAGAGCAATCGTTCAATTAATCGATCAACTGTCATCACTAGGGCGCGCGGGCGCGCGCGCGGGCGCCCGCGAACAAGTCTTTCGAGTCGAAGCTGTCTTCTCCACAATCCTCAACGTGACGCCGGAGCAGTTGCTCTTTCTGAACAGCGTCCATGAGCATCATTTGGAGGTGAGAGTGTCTTGCTCGTTTGCGACCATGTGACAGCGCTTGGCTCTGGAGAAGGGCCGAGTGAGAGTCTGGGGGGGTAGGGGGTCGTAGTGCAGTAGCCGCAATATTGGGAGCGACTGCTGGACGCTGATTTCTGGAGAAATGAGCGGCGAGTGACCTGGCATCACGAGTGTCGGGCCCATGGCGGAGGTTGCAGTGAGCATCATCAGCGCGCGATGCTGGTCGTCGAGAAGGGGGCCCGATGGTAGCCCAAGCTTACAGCTGCCATGTGCCGACGGAGGCCAGCATCACCGTCGCTGTCACTGTCAAGGAGGCGGACGATGCCCATGCTGCTCCATGCGTCGGCTGCGTGGCTGTCGTTGACAGGTTGTACCAGCATCCACGCCACGGCCGATGAGCAGCAGACATGAACGAGCGCCTCGAATTCCAGAACAGAACCTCGACGGGCCTTTCAAGCTTCCACGGGTGCACAGCCCAGAAGAGCCTCCCCCCCCCCTTCCCCCCCCAAAAAAAAAAAAAAAAAAAAAAAAACAAAAAAAAAAGAAGGCTTGGTTACCCGACGTCCACCACGCGGGTGGCATCCAAGGGACATTAAGGACATTAAGGGATCGCGACCTTCCCAAGCGCTTCGTCATCTCGCACCAGGAACGACTCCCATCCAACCAACGCTGTCCCTCTTCGACTGCCGCTGCGGGATCGGGTCGCAACGCGCCCAGCTCTGTGACGCGAGAGTCGCCAGTCACCAGCCGCCAGTGCATCGCATTGTGCCCGCTGGGCGTCTGCTCTGCCGCTGGCGGATGGGCAGACGGCCTTGAAACGGCGCTATACCCGATCCTGAATGCCCCCTGGCTGCCATGTCTAGGCTCTTTTCGTGTGTCTCGCTCCGAGTGGCAGAGAAGCCATTGCATAATAATCCCTGCTGCTCATCTGTGGAGAGGAGAGGAGAGGGGCGCAAGGGGGCAACGCAACCGCAGCGCGGCGAAAGGCGAACACGGACAGGGGAGAACAAACGTCGCTTTGCATTTGTTGTTCCCTCTTCATCTCCAGTCAAGTCCCCTTTGTGCGCGAAACAAGAGAACAAAGACCCGTGGCGCACCCAAGGCAATGCAAGGCAAGGCAAGGCTCGGCAGCGCAAGACTCTGCAACTTCTTGTCTCTGATTCATTGCCCCGTGTTCCTTGCTGTTTTCTTGTTTGGTGTCTGCCCTTGATCGTTCCAAAATCTGCCCGACTCGGAGCCACTTCGCAACACTGCTGTCACCTGTGCTCAGTTCCAGCCACAGCAAGACACTCCTGGCCGGTGTCTTCTTGGGGACGGGAGGGCTGATCCTCCGTGTGGGCTTTCGCTTCCAGTCCTGTCCGGGTTCTCATTTATTCTCCTTCTACTCCGTACAGAGGCCAGGCCAACAGATCTCGCCGAAGATCATTATGCGGGCTCCGAGTTGCGGCAGGGATCATGACTGACGGCCGGCCGGTCCCTTGGTAAACCAAACCTTGGTCCGTTTGCTCTCGAGGCTCCTCAATTCAATTAACCTCTCACCACCACCAGAACACCACCACGGGTAGGTATTCCAGAAGCAGGGGGCTTGGAGAGGGACCAACGCCGGCCGCACTAGGGGCGGCTGTCGCATCGCATTGACTGATCCCCCCCCCCCCCCCCCCCCCTGAACGCTGGGCAGGGCAGCCCCCCCTCCCATGTCGAGTACGCAGTAGACTACTACGCGGTATGTGGATGTGGGACGCTTCGTCCGAACTACTTGCGTGTGCTTCTCCCGTCGCCTGTCCATCACCGGCAGCCGTGAGCAACGTCCGTCCTCCATCACAGTCCCCCCTCCTGCATCCCCCCTCAATCGCGGGCCTTGCTTAGCTCTGTTTGAAGCTACATCCCCTCCTACCCAATAGCGCCCCTCTCCAGATCCCTGTTTCATCGCATTTTTGTCCTCGCAGCCCGGGATTGCCTCTCCATCGCGGTAACTCGGCTGCTGTCGAGGGGTGGTGGTAGTGTAAAGAAGGCTAAGGTTGGCTAGGTTTGTCGAGCTCGGGCGGGCCACGGACGTCCAATATCCTCCCCCCCCCCCCCCCCCTTCCTGGGCATCTTGCTCTCGCCCCTCGCCGGGTTTGCTGTCTGCCGCCCAGAAGGCCGAGATCCAGTGGTTGACAAACAGCCGTACAGTAATTGTGAGCCGGGATCCAGGGCCCGGCTCGCCTCAGACTGAGCGAAGCCCGACTGCGGTGCCGCCACCATGGCGATAAATCGCCTGGCGAGGCAGGGGACTGCCCAAATGGTACGTCGATATAAGACGGTGATGGTCGCCGTCAACCTCTTCTAAGCCTGTGGTGTCTCCCCTTCCCTCTCCCGTGTCTCGACCGCACACCCTCCTCCCGTCGACGTTCTTTCGTTTCGTTTGTTTTCCTACCTCTACGAGGGGAATTCGACTTTGCCCTCGCTGTTCGATTCGTTCCAGTCATTCCTTCTACCACCCAACCCTCCCGGCGCCTTGATCGGCCGTCACCCGCTGTCGTCACTCTCAAGCTTTGGTGAGTATTGTGCGCCGTCTTGGTCCGGTCCCGTGCCTTTCTCTCCCCACCCTCTCCCAACCGGCCTATTGTCTCGGCTCTTGGTGTGTTCTATTGCTCGAGCTGTGTATGGAACTCTTTCGGGAAGAGCGCAGTCACGTAGGACTTGTCATCTGAGGCTTGTCCGCGGCGACGGCAAGGTCAAAGAGGTCGGAACAGACAACCACTCTGGTTTCTTAGTCTTGACGGGACAATGGGACAATGGGACATGATCCAGGCTTGTGACGCGCAACAGTCGTTCAGTCACAGACAGGAAGGCTGTTCGTGAAGCGGCCCGATGCGAGTCGACTACAGTTAGTCACCGACACTCACAAACTCGCGGTACTTAAAGGGTGCCTCTTTGGATCGTGGACGAGTTGTCGAGGTCAACAAGCTACCTGCCCTCTCCCACACCCACACAACTACAAAAACAAAACAACAAATACCCCTTCCACCTCTGTTTTTTCTCGGGCAGTCTCGAGTTTTCCATCTTCTGGCAACTGCGTTTTGTTTTGCGCCTGCTAACAATCAACTTCAAACTGCGCAGTCTTCATCTTCATTCTCACCAACCAAAACTAGGAGGACATCGTCGATCAGCTGGCTCTATATCATGATGGGCCTCTCAACAATCCTCACGACCACTCTCCTGGCCTTGCGCCTCTTCTCTCTGGACGCCCTCGCGGCTCCTGCGCCTCTTCCGGTGCCCGAGCCGCAGGCGTCCCCCACCGCCGACGCTGCTGCTGGCTACTGGGTTGCCTCGATCGAGAGACGCGGCGCCTCTGCCTTTGGCGACGCCAACTACAAGATCTTCCGCAACGTCAAGGACTACGGAGCCAAGGGCGATGGCGCGACGGACGACACTGCGGCTATTCAATCTGCGATGGATGACGGTAACCGCTGCGGCTTCGGATGCGATTCCTCAACCACGACGCCCGCCCTCGTCTACTTCCCGGCCGGCACTTACGTCGTCAGCAAGCCTATTGCCATGAAGTACTACACTCACATGGTCGGAGACGTCACCAACCTGCCGACGATCAAGGCGGCGGCCAGCTTCACCGGCATGGCTGTCATCGACGCCAACCCGTACGACGACCAGGGCAACAACCAGCACACGAACCAGAACAACTTCTGGAAGCTCGTCAAGAACTTTGTCATCGACCTGACGGCCATGCCAGTCACTGCCGGCGCCGGTATCCACTGGCAGGTCGCGCAGGCCACCAGTCTGCAGAACATGGTGTTCAACATGCGCACCGATGGTGGAGACAGCAACGTGCAGCAGGGTATCTTCATCGACAACGGCTCCGGCGGCTTCATGACCAACCTCACCTTCAACGGAGGCAAATACGGTGCTTTTATGGGTAGCCAGCAATTCACCACACGGGACCTAATTTTCAACAACTGCAAGACTGCCGTTTACATGAACTGGAACTGGCTTTGGACATTCCAGAACCTCAAGATCAACAACTGCGGCGTCGGTATCGACATGTCCAACGGCGGTTCCAGCTCGCAGACTGTCGGCTCGGTCCTCCTCCTTGACAGCACCATCAGCAACACCCCTGTTGGCGTCCTGACCGCTTACAACCCTGCCTCTCCCCAGACCAACGGCAGCTTGATTCTCGACAACGTTGACATGTCGACCAACGTTCCTGCGGCTGTCCAGATGGTTGACACCAAGAACACCATTCTCGCTGGCAACCAGAAGGTCGCCTCTTTCGTTCAGGGCCGGACTTACAGCGGCACCTCCGGCAGCGGCAAGGCCGTCCAGGGCGCTCAGGATGCCATCACCAAGCCGGCTGCACTTCTGGGAAGTGACGGAAAGGTTGTCACTCGCTCCAAGCCCCAGTATGAGAATGTTGCCGCGAGCTCGTTCCTCAGCGCCAAGGCCAACGGCTGCAAGGGCGACGGCAAGACCGATGACACTGCCGCCATCCAGGCTCTCTTCAACAAGGCTGGTGCTAACGACATTGTTTACTTCGACCACGGCGCCTACATCATCTCCGACACCATCGAGGTGCCCAAGGACATCAAGATCACTGGTGAGGTCTGGCCTCTGTTGATGGCCAACGGCCAGGCTTTCAAGGACCAGGCCAACCCCAAGGTTATGCTGAGAGTCGGAAAGCCTGGCGACGTAGGCACTTTTGAGATGAGCGACATCATTGTCCAGACCCAGGGACCCCAGGCTGGTGCCATTCTCGTGGAATACAACATTGCAGGTTCCACTCCTGGCGCCGCTGGTCTCTGGGACGTCCACTTCCGCATCGGTGGCAGCGCCGGCACCCACCTCCAGTCTGACAAGTGCGCCAAGAACCCCAACGTCACGTCTCCCGCCAACCCCGAGTGCATCGGTGCCTACATGCTCACCCACATCACAGCCGAGTCCTCTGGCTACTTCGAGAACGTTTGGTGGTGGGTTGCTGACCACGAGCTCGACCTCCCCGACAAGAATGCTCAGATCAACATCTTCAACGGCCGTGGCGTTCTCACCGAGGCCACCAAGGGAACCTGGTTCTGGGGTACCGCCTCTGAGCATAACGTTCTGTACAACTACCAGTTCAACAAGGCATCCAACGTCTACATGGCGCACATCCAGACCGAGACGGCCTACTTCCAGGGCAACCCTGATGCCAAGACACCCTTTACCGTCAACGAGGCCATTCTCGACCCCAACTTCGAGACCTTCTGCGCTGGCCAGGACGACAAGTGCGCGCGTACGTGGGGTGTTCGTGCCATCGACTCCAAGGATGTTCTCATCTACGGTGCCGGCCTGTACAGCTTCTTCAACAACTACGATCAAGTCTGCGTTGGCGAGAACAACTGCCAGGACCACGTGGTTTCGCTTGAGAACAGCGACGTCAAGTTCTTTGGTCTCAGCACCAAGGCAACCATCAACATGGTCACGGTCAACGGAAAGAGCGCAGCGCTCGATAGCGACAACCGCAACAACTTCTGCGCTACCGTCGCCCTCTTCCAGGCCCCTCTTTAGGCGAGCTCGTGGAACGCGACAAACCCGACGTCCAAAGCCAGCTGGTAACCAGGCGCCCGTCTTGCATCTTGCTGCAAGTGTGGTAACTGTGTTCAAGCAGTGCTGAGGACAGGCTATGACTTTCACTTCTACTTCATCTAGCGAACCCCCCGTGGTGACCGCTGTACTTTTTTGTGCGACTTTTTTTTTTCGGGACTGGTGGCATACTTGCATAAGGGCAATAGGAGTTTGAGGATTCTCGAAAAGGGACATTTGAGTCCTGCGTGCTGTCGATCGTGGTTACACGAGGATTGGGCGGCATGGACAATACATTCTTGTTTTGCCCTGAGGGGGGCACTTTGATACCAAATAAACGAACCAACGGTTTTGATCAGCTTTCTAAGATTGAGTCCTGTCTGTGACGATGAACTCGTGTGCTCCGCGGTCGCATTCGGGATATCCAGTCTGCTCGCACTGCCCCCAAGTAGTTTTGCCACCTGTTGCGAGACCTAAGGTACGGGCAACACTTGCAGCTGCGTAATCTCAACTCTCCATCTTCTCTCGGCGTCTTTGATGTTCTGTGGTAATGTGTCCTGGACTCCCAAAAGTCTGGCGAGGGCGAGGACTGGTGACAGTGAGAGCTGCGCGTTTGCTCATTGGTCCGTCGGTGTTCGCAAAGAGCCGGCTCTCCGACAAGGTACCTAGGTACTTCAAGCGAGGTACCTTCCTTGCCTTAGCCACCGCGGCCGCACCGCCCAACAGCAGCCACGAACGATCGCAGGAAGATACGTACCTTTTCTCCTGGTAACACGCCAGCAACGTCATACTTGTCTGTCGCCGATTTCTGCTTCCAAGCAAGCTTCTCGTCCCTTTCATCCCACCACCTTAAGAGGTGTCTCTCCAGCACAACCATCCTTTTCTCCGACAGATTCTGCCCCCTATGCAATAGCACACTCCCAAGACGCCCCGAAGTCTCAACAATGGAAACACCGCCGACAGCGAACTTGCGAAGCAAGACCAGGCACGCCCTGGACGAGCTCAACGGAGCCGCCACCTCGCCGCCGTCGGCCCCAACGAAGACGAAGCGCAACAACCCTTACCTACCTACGCCCCTCGAGACCGTTGTCCTCGCTGCCTTCCCCGTTATCCTCTTCTTCGGCACTCTCTTCTCGCTCCTCTCTCCTGACGTGCGCTCCTCCCAATACGACCCCTCGACCCAGGCCCATGTCCAAGATACCGCGCCCTCCTACTTTGCGCGCAAGTCAAACCTCTTCAACATCATCTTCGTCAAGAGGGGCTGGTTCTGGATCACAGCAGCTTTCTTTGCCTTCGTCTTCACTCATCCCGCGACCGTCCACGCGACCGCTCGCGTACAAGCCGTTCTACGCTGGGTCCTGATCACGAGCTGGTGGCTCTTCGTCACGCAATGGTTCTTCGGCCCTGCCATCATCGACAGAGGCTTCCGCTGGACCGGGGGAAAATGCGACATGATTGAGGAAAAGGTGGAACTTGGTGAGGGAGATGCCAAGGAAGTCTTCACGGCGGTCGCATGCAAGGCTGCTGGCGGACGCTGGCGCGGCGGTCACGATATTTCCGGACATGTGTTCCTCTTGGTTCTCGGCTGCGGCTTCCTGCTCTCCGAGGTTGGCTGGGTAGTCATGCGGTGGAAAGGCGCAAGAAGAGAGGAGCGCAGTATTGTCATGACGGATGGCGCGACAAAGATGGCCAGCGTCGAGGCTCAAGGTCTGCGGCGGGAGCCCGTCCCGGGTGACGCCCTCGGCATGGGAGGCAAGTTTGCGGTTGGTGTCATTGGACTGAGCTCTTGGATGCTGCTCATGACGGCTATCTACTTCCACACATGGTTCGAAAAGGTTACTGGCCTTACGACTGCCCTTCTGGCCCTCTACGGAGTCTACATTTTGCCCCGTTTCGTTCCCGCGATACGCCAGGTCGTCGGCTTGCCCGCCATCTAGTTTGGGAAGTCTACGCTTTGGGTAACCGCGACGGAAAATAAGAAATACCCCATTCACAAGAAATAATCATCCGTTAGATTGCGATTTCTCTTTTTCATATGTGTGGCGTCGCATGTGTTTCCTAACGCTGTGTGGTAGGTAGTTTCCATGACGATTGCAGTGTCAAAATGGCCTAACCAAGACTTCGGTGAGCTCGGTCAGACAAAGGTAAGTAGATGACCTCGGTGAAGGTGGGGTCAGGTGGGGTGCTGCCCGTAGCTCCCGTCCCTTTCCACTGGAACTTACCTTAGGTACCAACTGAAGCGTCTCAGAGTGACCTCATCCCCCCGTGCTTCTTTCACAACCGTTGACACGCCTCGGCATCGCGTCCCATCGCTGTCCAATTGACCCTTGCGGATAGCAGAAATGTCTCCGATCAAGGCGCCTGCGAATCTCCCGGAGCTCGTAAAAGCAGCTTTCAACAAGGCCCGCGCTAACGGCGACCTGACCTACTATGCGACCCAAGTTACCGTACTCGACGCGAACTCGATCCCTGTAGGTTTGGATCGTCCACGACTTCCAATGCCTGGCTTCTGCTGACATACACTTGCAGTTCCAGCTCCGATTTTCTCCCGCTCTAGCAAACAAGCCGTCACCTCCAAGGCCCAAGACCGACGCGCCGCAGAAGCCCTTCGATCCTTTCGAGAACCCCGAGAATGGCCCGCTGTTCATTGCCGATATTCCCCTGTCGGGACACAACCTCGTCTTGAACAAATTCGCTGTCGTTCCTGAGCATTTCATCCTGGCGACGAAGGAGTACAAGAAACAGACACATCTGTTGGAGGCAGGCGATCTAGCAGCAACGTATGCGTGCATCGAGGCATATCGACAGTTTGGAGGGCATCACAACGACGGTGACGGTGAACTGTACGCCTTTTTCAACAGTGGGCCACACTCAGGGGCAAGCCAGCCACACAGACACATCCAGCTGCTACCGGTCGTGCGCATGAAGGAAGGCCTCAAAGAAGGCTCCAAATGGGATGTGCTGGCCAAGCAGCTGGGTTCGCTGAAGGCCACGGGAGTCCCATTTGCGACATTTGGAGAGAAAATTAACCGCGAAATGTCGCCCGAAGAGCTACACACTGTCTACATCTCCCTCTTTCGGGCTGCGATCGGCGCAGTCGAGTCACACGTGGGGGCTGTTAACGATCCTGGCAATGGCGAGGCGCACATCAGCTACAACCTTGCTATGACGAGCAACTCCATGGTGGTAATGCCGCGTTTGGCCGAAGGCGCGGCCATCTTGGAGAATGGTACACCTGTGGGAAAGCTCAGTCTCAATGGAACCGTGTTGGCAGGGACGGCTTTGGTCAAGAGTGAGGCCGAATGGAATGCCCTCAGGCTGAAGAGCGACAGCCTCCAATTGCTCGACGTCCTGGCGAAGATTGGCGTTCCCAATTCTGACGGCCACAACAAGAAGCTGTGAGATTTAAGAAAAAAGAAAGAAGGTCAAACAACGTGGATTCGAATCAGGGATACATGCAACAAGCAAACATTTTTGCCCAGCGGCAGGGTTCTAACTAAAGAAACGTACATATGCAGACCAGCCATTACTCCACCTTTAACGACAGCTCACATTTTAATTGCCAACACCCGACAACCGCTGCAACCCATCCCATCGGAAAACGATCTTATCAAACACGGCCCTCCGGGCACCGCCCCGTCCCTCCCGAATGTCACTCCATGGCTCCGCCTCTGCCCATGTGTCGTCCTGCCGCACAAAGCACCAGTTCGTCCCATTTCTTGCGGCATGTGGCGTTGCCAAACAAGTACGTGCCGCCGTTCGCCTGGATGTACTCGGCCACCTGCTTCCAGGGGATCTTGGCTGTAGCTGGGTCGCTTCCCTTGGAGAACTTGCGGACGGCCTTCTGAAGGAGGTGGACCTACCAGCCATAAGAGTCAGAATAACTTCCATATCCGTGCCATGAACGTTGGCACTTACATCTTTGTCGCTCCACTCCGGCTTCCGGACTCTCTCTTCCTTGCTCTTCGTCAGGGTGCGATACCGTCCACGCAGGGTCGATTCCGCCTCGGTGAAGTTGCCCTTGACTCGGATCTCGCGGTATGTTAGGCCTTCTCGCTTGGCCTTGAGAAGGTATTCGTCCTTTGCAGTGCGCTCCACGGGATCCGGAAGAGAGACAGCCGCCGGGCAGGGCTTCGCCTGTTTCGGCCGGAGCTCTGTTTTGGGAGCTGTGGGTGCTACTCTACGGTGCGGAGAGCTGCGGCGACGTACTTGGCTAGTCGAATCGACTCGAGATCTTGGCTTCTCCGGAAGCACTTTCCGCGGTTTCGCGGCCGGCACCTGGTGAATCCGTGCCTCAGACTTGATTCCAGCACTGCCGTGGTGGCTCTGGAAGATAGGTGCTCTCATCGCTTGGAGACGGTCGTCCACGTGGCATTGATGATCGATCAGGGGTTCCTGGGCCGAGGGGAAGAAGACCATGGGCGTTGGCTCGGCAAAGGGTTCTGCCTTGATGCCGGACAGTCCATCGGGCACCATAGTTGAGGATGGGAAAGGTGAGTTGGCATACTCGAACTGCTGAGGCGGGCTGGTGATAATGGAACCACCCTCGACCGAGCTGAAGGAGCCAGAGCCGAGGAGACTGGGAGCACCGGCGGAGGAGAAGCTTCCAAAGCTTGCACCAGAGTCTGATATTGTAAAGATGGGAGAGGAGATGGTCATATTTTGGCCAAAGCTACCATCGTCCACGGGCGCGACACCAAAATGGAACTGCATCGGAGCAAACATCGACTGGATGTCGTTCGCGTTTGGCACCCCGAAGGTCTGCCACGGCTGATTGTGATCCATGACTGGTCGCTTGGTGCTCAAAGAACCGTCAAACTGCTGCATCCTTTGAAGGAGCATACAATGGTCAGGGTCAGCGAAGGGACTGCCCGCGGTGCCGGCGAGGTATCTGTTCCGCAGCTGCTGGGCCTGGGACGAAACGCCTGGTCAGCACGACGACGGCCTTTCATCACATCTCAGAAATATGAAGGAAACGGAACGACTGAGGAAATGAGCCAACGAACGCACCTCGAAACTGTCTTGGATACCATCCGACGTGCTGGCCAAAGACCAGTCTTCGCTCGACATGACGCCTGCTTGCTGGTTCAACCTTCGAGAGCTCAGAGGCTGTTTGCCGTTGCGTGCAATCAATTTTCTCAGACGTCGGTTGTTCAGGTGTCGTTGGGCTTTTGCTGCCATTCTTTGCTCAAAAGCGAAGAAGTCCGAGCCATGGCAGCCCCGCCGGGGAGGGCCGCTCATAAACATCCTCGGCGAGAAAGACGACGCCTTGGGGCCGAGTGCGATAGGAAGAGCTAGGCTATGTCCTCACCGCCTCTTCTGTGACGTTATATCGGTGTTCTGTGCGGTTTCAACTCGCACGCACGATGTCGTCGTCCGGCGGTGCGTTGAAGAAAGGGGAGATGTGGGGGGAGGGGGGTTCGGCGGTCAATGAAGAAGTCTGGAGGTTATGCAAGATGCAGCGTAGGCGCCCGTGAAGTGTTCCACCGGAGCCTACAAAAGTAGATGGCGTTCTCCTCGGCTGGGAATGGTGGTATGGAGATGATCAACGGCTGCCAGCGGACGGGTGGCGAGGCGAACCGGTTCTTCTCGCTGGTGGTCAGATGGCCCTGTTGAGGCAGCTCGAATGGCCAATGAAACCGAAGAGAACCTCTTGCCGCTCTCTGTGAGGCCTCAGAAAGGGGCTCGAGCTTCGTAAGGGTGGTTTTGGGGGAGAAGCACAGGTCCAAAAAAGCGATGAGTACGAGACACTAAACATTAATGGCCTGGAGAGCCGGAGTATCGGGGGATAAACGGAGGGGAACGGAGGCCTGTCGACGTGATGGAACAGGAGGAGGAAACCAGATCGACAGCACCTCGGCCAGACATCGTCGGCTTGACGGGAAGGGAGGCCCTTTTCAAATTCAGATCAGAGCCCACGCCGTGCTGCCCACGGCCAGGACTGGAGTTCAATTAAGGTATTGCGGGACGATGAAACTGCATTTCATTTTCTGATCTTCAATCCCGCTACAACCCACCATGATCCTCTGGGAAATATGCACATGTTGACCTTTTGAGAAGAGCCTGCGTATACGAAGCGGCTCCGATCCGGCTGTTGAGGAAGGGGTCGCTCTGGCGAAGGGCCTACTGGGCCAAATTGTACCCTTGGCCAGGGCACCACTTCATTTGGCCGGGCCGAGACTGGTCCCAACGTGGAAGTCTGTCACTTTTCAGCCTCCGCCAAACTCCAGTGCCTGGTTGTCTTTACGGCACGGAGTGTGCGTGGTTCAAGGCATGGGCGGTACTGGTGGCAGGGCAAGGGGGTAACATGCCCTGCCTAGGTACGTCCGGCAACGGTATCCGACTGTACACCATCGTGCCCTCGGCCTACGACTAGTCGATGACTCTGGTATAGACAGGTGGGGCGGTGACAGCCACCAGCATGGCCTCCCGGCGCGATCGCCCCGGCGGTCACACCTCATCCGAAGTCCGATGGTCGCGGTGCCTCTGTTCGGAGAGCGTTTACTGTCGTCTGGGGTCGGGGAGTGTCTCCCGGTGGAATGGCGCTCGGCTGTGAGCGTTTGAACCGCCAGCCGCAAGCGAGTGGAAGATGAGCAAAGCACATCACTTGGCAATGGGTTCGGTTGCAAGAATCCGACCCTCTGATCTGGGTTCTTTTTTGGGGGGGACGGCTATGTGCAGAACGATCCTCTGGCGTCCTCCTGAGGTTCGCCAGCTGCATTGAAGTCTGATCATGCAAAATCAGAGAGTCTGATTCGCCACAGGTGACAGTCGGGCACGGATCAAGGGCTTTAGAGCTGAGCCGTTGAGTTCCAAAGTCCGGTTGCTCTTGCATACGAGATCTGGATCGGTGCTCGGCTTGGAGACGATAGCGGCAGGCAGGCAGCGTGCCTGACCTGCCACGTCAACTCGATCTCGCAGTGTGCAGTCGCTTCGGGGCGATTTAATGAATTACCAGAGGATCTGCCCATATTTGAAAACTGAACGGTGCGAGAGACGACAGATGTCGCCGGCTTCAGGTTTCTGTCAAGGAGGCAACTTGGGCGCGACACCCTGGAACGGCCAGCCGTAGTACGGCGGAGCATGGGTGTCTCATTCCCCGGCGCCATGACAGACAGGGCTGAGGCCTTAGCTACGTTTCCCTTCTGAGAGGATTGCATACCGACAATATGGAACCCGTGTTGGATGCGGCAACGTCTCGTCTTGCGCAGTACAGCACAGACCCGTCGTGGCACATACGGGCTTCGGGGAGACTGCAGGCTGCGTGGGAACGAGATGTGCTTGATCCCTGTCCCGAATGTACATGAAGCCATACAGGTAAAAATATGCAAAGCTGTACGTACATGAGCAAACCGATCCTGGACTGCGGAGCGCTTGGGAAGCGGGAAACGCGCCATCGTCAGATGAGGGGTAGTTCCAGAGCGGAACGGGGCCATACGGGTCTGTAGACACGAGGAAAACAGACACCGGCCTTCATCTCCTGGTTTATTGATTTGAGTCGGCAGACGAGCCGACCAACGCCCTGGCTCTGACACTTTGACGCATCGGCAAAATGGAAGCGAAGATCTACCGGAAACAGCTCCTGCTCCCACGGCAAGGTACTCGTTTGCACGAGCCAGACTCCAGAAACCCCCAACAGCTCAGAGGGGCGGGTGTCCATGTGGGCTGTCATGAACATGGGTCTCATCATCATGGACGCTGACTGCAGAGAGAGAGAGACCAGACGATGAACTCGCAGATATGCGGGTATGCACGGCCAGGTTGGACTGCAGCGAACTTGCAGCTTCCAACATCTGCACATCCTCAAGGCCAACCGGACCAGCCCAGTTTCGTCACTGCTTTGAAGAAGAAATTCTCAAAACACGGCAGGTAAAGACGTTGATGACAGGCGATGAGCTCAACGTCTGCAATCGACTTGTTTGCGGGTTGCTGAATCTTTTAGGGATATCGCTAAGACCAGGTCACCCGTCCTTTCTTTTTTCTTTTTTTCCCCCTTCCCGTTCGACCACCGCGCACATCCCGCGGGGACTGGCGGGCACGCCAATCTGATCCGTGGCTTTTCGAGGCAATCCTTTCGCCCGATGGGATCTCGTGCATTGGCCAGCAACGAGCGCCAGCGGTGGCCCGTCCAGACATGCAAGCTTGACATGTCACATACGTTGGGCTTGTTCTCGGCGGAGTGACCGCGGCTGGCGGCAGTCAATCCGGGATCTGGGATTATCGAACCGGCTTGCCGGAGAGAGCCAGAGTGGGAGTTGAGGGGAGGTGACATGGCAATGGGCTCATGGTCAAGGCGGCCGTGTCGATGGCGGTTGGGTGTGGGCATGCCTTGCCCGCCCCTTCACGGCTCTATCCCCTGCCATGTGGTTGAGATCTCAGAAATCTGAATGCACCACCCCTCAGAAGGCCCAGGAGGTGCGGTTCGGCCTATAGTCCGTGCGAATGCTGTACGATTTGCACCCGTTCCGATGTGGCGGGACTGCATTAGCCTGGTTCCCCGGGACGAGAGAGAAGTAGACTGGCGGCGGCGAGCAGGTGGATGGTGACAGAGTAGACCGCGTCTGCAACAAAGCCAAACGGAGCGATGGGCATTGGGGTGACTTGAAGATGACGCTACAGAACCAGGGGTTTAGCTGAGACACATGAGCCCGCCTGCTGCCCCCCTTTTAGGACATTGCTCTCTAATGCCAGCTTGCTATCCCGACTCGCTGGAGTCCTGGAAACCTGGAAAATGACGTGCATCTTGGCCTTTTCACCATCATGTCTTCTCGGGCGTTGACTGCTATGATATCTCGGTCTTCTCCCTTCCGCTCCATAAGACTAGAACTAGAGGTACCACTTCAACCAAACAGAGACCTATCTTGGCAGATATTATCAGGTGGCGTTTTGAGATATCTCCAACCGTGATTGCGTGCAAGGCACGCGGCCACCCCGATCCACTCGGCAGGGTGCCCGTTTGGTCTGGACTTGAGCCGCAAACACCACCCAGGCGAGCCGCCGGAGGGTACCTGGGCCACTCGAGACTAGAGATTGATACCGTCATCCTGGAGATAGAGTCACGGGCACTCTGCACTGCACAAAAAAGGCTAAACCTAAAGCCATCGTCTTGTTTGTACGGCCATATCATACATGGCAAGATATTTACGGTGTGACGCATTCGTCTACAATATTTGCATTTTGAACAGGAAGTGCCCCCTGGATATCCTCAGTGGGTTACCATGCCGCACGTCACTAGACCATGGCAGGGATGTTGATCTCTTTGATGGTCCAGACCTTTCCGCCTTGGCTGCTGGCCAGACCAGCGTAGGTGCCCTTCTGAGCAGTGGCGATGGTCTTGCCAAAGTTGGGATCGGCAACGGCGAGGGTGATCTCGGTGTTGATGTACTGCTGTTTAGCAACAGTAGGGCTGCAGTTGGCGTTGCACTCGGTACCCGTGCCGTAGCCCCTCATAAAGGGCCCAGACTTGTGCTCGTACGAGCTGAGCTTCTTGCCTGTGTCGGCATCGGTGACGGTCTGGCGCCAGGTATCATTGTCCGAGAGAAGCTCGTAAAGAATCGTGACCTTCTGGTTTCCGGAGACGGGGCTCGCGTCGCCGCTGAGCTGGCCAAAGGAGCCGAAGAGCGAAGCGCGGACACACCACTGGCCCTTCTTGGCGCCGCACCATGAGTTGTCGTTCCAGGACTCGAGCGTCGTCTAGACGAGGTCGCCAGTGCCGTTGGACATGCCGGGCCACAGAGCCAGGACGCCGTTCTGAGTGGGAGGGGCGTCTCTGGGGATGATGGTTGTCACGGCTTTGATGATGGTCGAGGTAGTCGGGCCCAAGGAAACCGAGCCGCCCCAGGTGTCGACGGCGACGGAGGAGCCGATCAAGGCCGCGGCAACGGTTGTCTTGAGGAGTCCGTAGATCATGGCGGTGGTATTGTTCGGGTCAAAAGAGTGTTACTTGGAGCTTGGTTCGTTGCGCTTGGTCAAGGGCAGAAGAAGACGGGACTCTGGCATTTTATCATTTTCACGTCTGCACACTGCCGAGGGCGAGCGTACTTGTCGTATTCAATAGAGTGATTACATCGCGAATTTGGAAGTCTTCGCCTGCCATCGGAGGGGCGTTAATATCGACGAGCGGATACGGGACTTGTGTTATTCGGAAGTTGAGGTCCAAAGTTGGCTTGCCCCTGAAGGGGGAAAAGTTTTGCTCTCCACCAATGAGACAGCTTCCGTCGTGCCAGGCCAGGCTCACAACCTGCCCACGGCACCGTTGCATCTCCCCATATTTTGCACAGAAGCTCGCCTTTTCCAATCCTAGCTCCATCTGATGTTCATTAAGGAGCGCGGCGCCTCAACTGATCCGGACAAGACATTCGAGGCCAAATATTCCAGCCCCAGCAGCGAGCTCTCATTTGCGCGCGTGGAGCCAGTCGTCGAGCTCTCTCCCCGGCGAAGTCCAAAGCAGGCAAATGTACTTACCGCCGTATTATCCGACCTTCCGGTCTCCGATCGAGCAGTACCGAATGGCCGGCATGTGCCAAGCAACTACGGGGATTTTTGGTTCTGAGCCGCAGTCCGTGTAACTAACTTAGCCATGTCAGCGACACCCCCTGATCTTCAAGTTTGGTGAGCTCTTCCCTGTCAGCTCTTGCTGAGTTCTTCATGGCTTTGGCTGGGAAATGACCTGTTTTCGACTTGTGGGGAAGGGCTTCCTGGATCATGAAGAAAGGCTGGAAAGAAGGCATTGGAGCTGGGGATGAATTGGCGGCCAAGCGAGAACCCTACAAGTAGTCACAAGACTTTGCCACGGAACTTAAAAAAAAAACACGCTGTTGAACAGGGAACAGCCGAGAACAGGGTCGTATTAGGCGAGTAGAGACTGCTGCTCAACTATGCTGCATTGATGCTTCTCATGTTACATTGCACTTACGATGGATTCAGGGAGCATGGAGTGATGTTGCTTGCTCACTTGCTTAGCTGCACAAACTTGGGCATCATGGTGGTCACCCGCATCAAAGTCCCGGACATTGAAAAAAGTAGCAAATGATTGGCCAGTTAACCTAGAAACTCACCTCTTATAATTGTCGGTATTAAGGAGACCCGATATGAGTCGGCGCCACTGATTTGCCGAGAACACCATCTCAATGTCGCTTTCCCTCTCCGTCAGTAGAACAGCAAGTTCGTGTCAACTACCAATTAACCTCTTCCTTCTCCGACGAGAGTGTCGGAAGAATAACCCGAGGCTGTTGAATCGATCCCAAGATCTAGCCGACTTGGTTTAGCGCATCAAGGCCGCTCTATTAGCGAACTGTATCACCAAGGACGCCGCTTACTACATAGAGGAGAAGATGACGAGGCAGAGGTCACAGGGCAACGTCCAACCCAGGTGTGCCCTGCAGAATGCTGAGCTTGTTGCTGAAAACACAGGGGCGGCTGCGGCTGCGGTGTGATTGGCATGAACCTCCATGGATGTTGGGGTTCAAGCAAGCGGGATGGCGGCATCGTGGCATGCCGTCCTTTCAGGAACAATGACGAAGCGCACGGCGCCTAAATCAACCTCCGGTCCAATGAACACCATTCCATCTACGTATTCTCAACGCTTTTCCACAACCACTCATCATTCGCACCAAACGTACCCCCCAAAGGCCTTGTCAGCCGCTGTTCATAGCGCCAACGGTCAACCCTGGCATGTCAAACGGGCTAGCAAACCAACAAAGCCAACCATTGTCAGGTATGCCAGCCGGAATCGTTCCCGGGGAATGCGTTCAAGGGAAGAAACCGACTCGAAAGTCACGACAGCCTAGAAGGGACTGGGCCCGAACCTTCGGGTCTGCAGTCATCATTATCAATCTGAAGGGCGGGGTAATCCCTATATCTAGTCGGCGACAACTTGCTCATGATTGGACCCCTCTAGTTTCTGGCACCTCGAAAGCAGAAAAGAATTGATGGAAGCAACGGGAATGCTTGCTGGGGGGACAAGACAAGGAGGAGTTGTTTCTCAGGGCCCTCCCTTCTTCATCTTTCTTGGGGATTGAGAGGAAAAAAAGGCAATTCCTGACTTTGGACGTAAGGTTCGAGTTTATTCAGTGAAACGAAACTTTTGACTCGCCCGCTGGCAAGTGCCGCAGTAGCTTCGAGGTTAACAAGGTTGAAACATTTTCTAAAGGCTAATCCCCTCTGTTGGGCCTGGCTCAGCCGACGGGTGAAGCCTCCCAGTCGCGTCATGCTTTCAGCCGCCGTGCTGTTATTCCGACTTGATTTCACCGATAACAGAGGAATGCCAGATTCGTTGCGTCGCTTGGGGAAGTCAGATTAGGCGAGGTCTGCCTGTGGTGACGTGTGAATGAGAAACGGTAATCGCGGACTACTGTCGCAGAAGCCGCCAGATCGAACAGCTTCGTCCTCAAGTTGACCCCGGTTCATCGCATGATGGCGTGTTCCAGAAGTCGCGGCGGGCGTTAAAGATTTTGGGAACCGCTGGTCTGTCTGAAAAGTCCCTCCGCTTCCACCAGACCGTCAACCAATACAAAAGGCACGCAAACAAGCCAAGAGATGCGTTATCGCCGGCTGCACACCAGTCTGGCCGTTCCAACATCGCCACCGACAGCAATGCCCAGGCTGCTATGGGCCATACGAGCCCCCAGCATCAGCTCCTGCCACATGAAGTGTCCTGCTCCTACATGACCGCCAAGCCCATTTTCGAGCATACGTCGGAGGGCTGCAATTGGGGGCTGCAATCGCGCCAAGGAGGCACCTTTGGAGCCCAGCCCTTGGATCCGGAGAGGGCGCACTTTCCGTATCCGACCATTGTGAGTGTCCACGGATTAGACAAAATGGAGATTAGTACGACATAATAACCCTCTCTAGGCAACCACGGACGAGATGCCGGCATGTCGCAGCATAGGCAGGAAGAGCGAAAAGGACCTGCCTCGTGCCTCGATCCGACAGTGCTGCCAACCGAACGACGACAAGGTTCTCGCCAACCAACACCTTTATGAAATCTGGCCTGGTTCAACAGGCGTGGCACATAAGTTTCGATGCAGCCTTGGCTGCACGTCCGCATGCAATAAACCCGATGGGGAATGTCTTCAGAACGTTCTTGGCCACTCGCGTACGTATGGTCCCCCGGCTCAACTAGGCCGGCTTTTGACTTTCATCACAGGACTGTTGCGCTTGGCCGACCGTAAGATCACTGGAGAAATCCTGCGAGCACAGAGAAATTTGCAGACTCCATACCTGATGGCTTGGCTTCTCGTGTTGCTGGGGCACCGGGGCCTTGATAGCTTCTGGATGATCTGCTTCTACTCCGCAATATGCTACCTCGTCGCCAAGTACACCTACAGAGCATTGCTTTGCCCCTTGGCAAAATTTCCGGGTCCGAGAATCGCCAGCTTCACCAAGCTCTACGAGGCCTACCACGTTTTAGTCAAAAATGACTGGCTGGAAAACCTCAAGTCGCTCCATGAGCAGTACGGTGCGATTCATCACTTCCGCATCACCCTCAGACTTCGTTACCTGACTTATTACTTGCAGGCCCCGTTGTGAGGATTGGCCCCAACGAGCTACATTTCATCGACCACAAATTCTGCCTGGAGTATCACAAGCGCCCCGATCTCTTGAAATGTGACAATTATTATGGCCTCCTGAACAAACTTCTTGGCGGACTTGCTAGTCCGACGAAGCATACCCAGAGAGCAGCAGCTATGCGACCAATATTCTCTGGGAAGACTCTGGCGCAGTTCATGAAGACACTGGACAACTATCTGGAATCATTCCACTCCCGCCTCAGCGATGTTTCCGGCGGCGAAGTCACCAACTTGACCCACTACCTCTGGGCATTCACCAACGATGTCATGATCTCGTACCTCGTGGAGGAAAACTATGGTTTTCTCAGAGTCTTCGACCTGGAAGCGGCACACGACAAGACAAGGGCTTTCAGCGCCATCGACCTAGCCACTATCCTCAGATGCTTGCCGCCGGTTAAAGTGGCGTTCGACGTTTTCCCCGTTCTTCGATCATACTCGCCACTTGGCTGGCTGGATTCTGTAAGTTCTCATCTCACTCTCGCGGAGCTTAAATAGTTCTTGGCTTGTCTGACATCGCAAAGCTCGTGAAGGACCATGTGCGCCCCATCGCCAAAACCTGGGATGACGAGAACAGCCATCAGGGCGCCTTGGCTCGAATCTTCAACGAGCTGGGTAACGAAACTCTTACCATTCATGAATCTTCTCAAGCTATTTTCATCGGGAACGAATCGCTGCTCAGCAATTTGACGTTTTTGATGCACTATATTATCCAGAACCCAGAATGCGTGAGGAAGATCAGGGCCGAGCTCGACACTCTTGACCTTGGCTTGTACGGCCACCGGGTCTGGCGAGATCCCAAAGTCCTACAACTCAGGTATCTAGTATGTCTCCGCGGGTTCTGACATCAATACTTAGTTCGGATTTTCTGACTTTAGCTTAGGACGCGGTGTGTAAAGAGTCAACCCGCCTGAGCTCTCCTGGGTGGCACCGGCAACCCAGGCAGAGTCTCGAACCAGTGAATTACCAAGGCGCGGTAATACCTCCAATGGTCGGCCACCTCAGCCTCTCCTAGTGTCGAGTCTTCAACTGATTCGCTGATTTAGACGAGTATGAGCTTTACTCCAACGTTGCTTGAGCAGGATTCATCCCTTTTTCCTGAACCTGATGTATTCAAGCCTGAGCGCTGGATCGGCTTCAGCGAGGAGTCCAAGGCCACGAGAAATCATGCGGTGACCTTCGGGACCGGGACGCGAACTTGCCTGGGCCAACAGTAAGTCTCAATTCATGCTCTTACTATCTAAAAGGCCGACTCTTACATCGATATAGCATCGCACAAAAGGTTCTGCGCAAAACAGTCGCATGCCTTGTTTACAACTTCGACGTATCGCTTTGGGATGAAGAGCTTGACAGAATGCAGCGTTACAGATACCTCAACACATACCCGAAGAAGGGCCGTGAGGGCTATTTGAAGGTTCGATTGACACCCCGGTTTGGATGCCACGCATAATAAATACACGCTCTCCTTGTTCCTTTTGTTCATGATTCCCCATAGACAGCGACGGAGGCTACCCGTTATTCGCACATGTAGTCATAATACACGAACATGCCGAAGAAATCAAACTATGGCAGTGACAAAGGCCATACAACATCATAAAAGCTTTGGTCTTAGAATCAAGGACAAGTACAGCTATTGAACTACCCTGCAATTGTATCAGGTGGCATGGGTTGGTTTGCCGCTACAAGTGGTTTCGGCGGCCATTCCCCAGCATCAAAGAAACATTTGAATTCATGAACACCGGACCGAATGACTCGAGAAAGTTCAGAAGTCTCGTCAAACTCGGTTCGCAACTCCGAAGGCAGAGTCACAATGGCCGAACAACTGGGCGGCACCGCCAGCCTCAATTTGAACCTGCCTCCGACCTCGAGCGTCCATTCACAAGCAACTTTTCCGTACGGCCCATCGAAAGAAACCTTCGCGCTTGCGAGGTTCCCACCCGGAACTGGACGGACTCTAATAGTCCTCCAGCATGGCTCAAGAGGAGAAATGCCGCCAACGGAGCCGTGCAGCCAATCCGCTACAGCACCTAGAGCGTAATGATTGAAGCTGGTCATCTGCCCGGGGTTGATGCGTCCATCCGGCAGCATGCTGTCCCAGCGCTCCCAGATGGTGGTTGCGCCCATAGCTACAACTGGGTACATCCAACTTGGGCACGTTGTCTCGAGGAGCATGCGGTATGCTAGCTGCGGCCGGCCGATGATGGTGAGCGCGTGCGAAATGACCGGCGTCCCCGCAAAGCCGGTGCTGATGTGGAATCGCGCTGTTCGTACCAGTTTCTCTAGGGCTTTTGCGGCCGTTCTCCGCTGGAAAGAGTCGGTCGGATAAAGACCAAATTGGAAAGCGAGGGAAAGACCGGTTTGAGAAGTAGACATCAAATTGCCCTCAGCTGTGATGTAACGTCGCTGGAACAAGGTCTTCAGCCTCTCCCCATCGTCGGCGTATTTCTTGGCCAGGTCAACTTTCCCAATCGCAGCACAAAGCCGAGAGAAGACCAAAGTTGTGTGGACGAGATAGGCGTTGGCCACGAGAATATTGTCGGTTCGCCCGTTGCCTGGGTCTTCAGGAGGCGCGCTCGGATCAAGCCAGTCTGCAAGCTGCCACTTGTCGGGGTTCCAGAGCCCATCCGGGGCTCGGTCGACTCCCTGGTCAAGCCATGCTTGCATACTCACGAACTGGCGCTCCAGTAAACCCTTGTCAGAGCTGTGTTGGTAGAGTGTGTTCGGAGCAAGGACCGTGACATCGTCCCAGACTGCTTGCGCCATATGAGGCCAGTTGGGGCTAATGGCTAACGGCACGACCAATGGCGGAATACCCCCCTTTCCTTCCTCAAGCTGCTCTGCCGCAACATCTTGTAGCCAGCTGCCCAGTATACCAAGAGTATCGTAGAGGAACGTTGCCGTCGGACAGAACACCTGCAAGTCGCCGGTCCAGCCAAGCCGCTCGTCTCTCTGGGGGCAATCGGTAGGAATGGAGAGGAAGTTTCCTCGCATAGACCAAACAACGTTGCTGTGTAGTTGGTTGACGTTCGGATTCGAACACTCGAAGAAGCCCCGACGCTTCATGTCGGTATGCATGACGAGAGCTTGAATGTCATCAGTAGAGGGGGCACCGCCCGGCCATCCGTCAACCTGGACAAAGCGGAAGCCATGGAAGGTGAACTTGGGTGTCCACTCCTTGAGGATCTCCCCTGAGCCGATGATGATATCGCAACACTTGGCATCTCGTAGGGGCCTGGTCCCGAGCTCGTCGTTCTCCATAACCTCTGCATGTCTAAATATGACCTTTGCCCCCTCCTCAAGGTGTAGTGACTTGACTAGGAGCTTTCCCACGAGGTTCTGGCCAAAATCAAGAATGACCTTGCCGCTCTTGCTTTGGAAGACCCTGACGCAAGGTTTCGTCTCGATGATTCGGACAGGCGGCGCATCAGGGGCCACCAGCTTTGCTTGGGGCCAAGACATGACTCTTGTGCCTACTGCCGTATCCCAACTTGAATTCGGCAAGTTCCAGCCCTTCGACTCCTCCCTCATGTCATATACCTCTCCATCGTAGATTTCGCTATTCGTGATCGCGCTAGGGGCGCAAGACCAAGAGTCATCCGACAATAGGGTCCATGGCTCTGCTGTAGTCCTTTGTATCTCCAGTTGCGCGAAAACTCCAAGAACGTCACCGTATCGGAATCGAATCCCGCCCTTGAAACCGAGCCTTCCCGCGTACCATCCCTCGCCAACTTCAATACATATGGTATTCGTCTGCCCTGGGAGCAGTAGTCTGTTGACGTCGAGGATACGGTAGACTAGTCGGTGTCTGTAGCTCGTCCACCCTGGCGCCATACATTCGTCCGTTACCGGCTTTCCGTTGATGGTGGCCTCGAATACCCCTAGACAAGTGATGTAGAGGCGAGCCGAAGAGGCTTTGAGGTCTGCATCTGAGGGAATTGTAAAGTCCTTGAGAAATCGAATGGGTCTCAGGGGACTTTGGGGGCCAATTTGGTCCGCAGACGTGATGAACTTTGCTCGAAAGTCTTCTCGTTCTAGAAGGGCGGCTTCCACAGTTGCAAACTCAGACCATGGACTCGATTTCTCAGTGTCGTATCCTCCGTCGGCGAGACTTTTCCCATATACTCGGACACGTACTGCGGCCGCTTCTCGTGATTGCAGACCCCTTGCTGGCCATGGTACCAGAACGGATTGATCATTTGTTTCCCGAAAGATCTGGGGCGTCTTATCGAAAACAAACGTAATCTCGAGTTCGTATGATGTCTGGACCCAGGCGGCTGCCGTGTCGTTGGTTGCTTGGAATCGCCACGAGATCCTGGGTTTGAAGCATTCCACCCCGAGTCCATTGTGATGATGCTCGAATACCGGCGCGGTGACTGTAGGGCAAGACATGGCTTCGGGTTCTGTTCAATGATGGTACATGTAGGCTGTCGCCTGTGGCGCGTCAGGCCTTCTAGGATATCACGAATGAAATACCTGTTGACCCGCGTCATTGAGAAACTGAGCTTACGCAGGCTGAGAATCACGCCGGTGCAAAGAAGTACCGAGGCGGGGGAGTCTCGGCACGAGACAAGACGTTTGAAGAAGCACGACACCAGTGATTGTGATCTCATCGACCCATCGGGTTTCCTTCCGCGCATGCCAAGAGCAGCTTGTCGATCAATGAAGAGATGGTTGACGGATAACCCGAAGGATCTCGAGGCTAGTAGTTGCGGAGTTTCCGCACCCCCGCAAAGCTCGAATGCCGCACGATCTCGGGCCAGTCCCCTGTCCCTCTCCTCCCCCTCTCGGCAAACATGGGCCACGAGGGCAATGAAACGATCTCTACATGGTTTCTAGAAACCAACCTCGGGGATTGTTAGTACCATGAAAATGTAGCATCGGTGACATCGGGCTATCTTTATGCCGAATAATCACATCTTGGATAAAACAGGAAAACAAATGTAGATAAGAGAACCCCGGATTTCCACTTGCATGATGGAACCATAGGTCGCCCCCCTCTCCCCAGAGTTACGTGCCCCAACTCCACCTCGTCTTATTCAGCATGAACTTCCTCATCGTTGCTGTGGCGCTTGTCGCAGCACAAGGCGGCTTCATCTATGGCTTTGACTCCGGCATGCTGGTTTTCTCGTCTGATGTCCCATAGCCACTGCTGACCTAGTTCTGTAGGGATTATTGCGACAACCTTCGGTCATGACAGTTTCAAGCTCAAGATGTACGGAACCTCGATGGTCAACACTGCTTACACAGGTAGGCTTTATTGCTCGTCAACCTGACTAGTGACCGTTCTCACAACTCGTCTGAATAGGTGCCATTGTTTCGGTTTACAACGCAGGTCAAGCCATCGGCGGTATGACATGTGGTTACCTAGCCGACAGATTCAGCCGAAAATACACGATCCTCTTTGCATCAATCCTCAGTTCGTTGCTTGAGCCCGAAGCATATCCCAGAAGAGCTCTAATCGTGCATATTTAGCTATCATCGGGTCCGTTCTCCAATGCGCTGCCATGGAAGTTGGCATGATGATTGCTGGCCGTCTTATCGCAGGCATAGGCTGCGGAGAGCTTCTGTCGGTTGTGCCCATCTACCTTGCTGAAGTCGCACCACCAGCCCGCCGTGGGTTTCTCGTTGGACTTCAGGGGATGATGATCGCTATCGGGTTCGGCCTAGCTAACTGGGTTGGATTCGCTGGCGCATTCGCCTCCGGAGACGGCCAGTGGCGGATCCCGCTAGCGATGCAGCTCCCCATCCCCGTTGTGCTCTCCGTCATGGTCTTTTTTGTGCCTTTCTCGCCCCGTTGGCTTATCCTCCGGGACCGGTATGAGGATGCCAAGAGCGTTCTTGCCAGCCTGCACGGTTCGGCGGACAACGATGACTTGGTTGGACGAGAGCTCATCCAAATCCGGGAGCAGATTCTACTGGAACGGCAGCAAGGTAACATGAACTGGGCCACTGCCATCCGACAGATGTTCTCGCGCCAGTACGTCCGTCGCACGCTGACGGCTGCCTTTATCGTCGCGATGGGCCAGCTCAGCGGCTCCTCCGTTATCCAGAACTTCCAGAACATCTTTTACGCCACAGTTGGTTTCACGGGTCGAACCGCTCTATTGATCAGCGGCGCATACGGCATGATGGGTATTATCGGCCAGGTTATCTATCTAGTAGTCTTGGCTGACCGCTGGCCGCGCACTCGCACCTTGTGGAGCGGGTCTGTGGTCTTGAGCTGCATGATCGCACTCTGCATGGCCCTGAGCGCGGTGTATGGCAGCAAGGACAACGACAACGCTGCGGGAGCGAGAGCCGCTATCGGAGCCATTTTTATCTATTCCATGTGCTACGCCACTTTTTTTAATGCCATGATCTGGGTGGTTCCTTCGGAACTGTTTCCCTTCTTCCTGCGCACAAAAGGTCTCGCGTTTGCGGTCGCTGTCAAGTCAGTCACCGCCATCGTACTCTCCCAGATCACCCCGCTCGCAATTGCGTCCGTTAGCTGGAGGTAGGTAGCCCACGATAAGTACAGCATCGGGTTTGGGCATTATTGACCCCTTCTAGATACTACTCACTCTTCATCGCGACTAACCTCGCTGCGGCCGTGTTTTACTTCTTCTTCCTGCCTGAAACGGTACGTATATGTACTAATTGAGACACCTTCTTTGGAATTCCCGCATCTAACGATACAATTTAGTCCGGGAAGTCTCTGGAGGAGATTGCGGAGTTATTTGGAGACGATCTGGCCACAAACCGTCTGGGAGAACTCGACGTGGATGCAAAGAACGGAATTGGTCCGGAAGCCGAGTTCCACGAGTTCTCGGAGAGACGTCCAGAGCAGCGGTGCTGCTAAAGCAACCAACTCAACTTTGACCCTCAAATTGCTTACTTGGCATACCTCTTTTATGATATTTGTTTATTTGCTTGTTGACCAACTTTTAGTTAATTAAATATGTGAGGCCTTACGTGATTAGACTATTCGATTAGGAAAGGTATAAGGTTATTTAAAACGATTTTACGATGTAACTAATAAACCTATATCCCCCTTTTTATAACGTAGAGTCCCCTTTTTTAGCTAATTCTTTGTTAACTATAGCTTCTTAATTATACCTGGTTTTATATGTAACCTTTATGATGTTAGGGTTAGTTTGGTGGACGAGAAAGTCCTCTCATAGTTGGTTGCTATGGTAGGGATTGCCAAGATGTTAAGGGTGAATTAACTAAGTTGAGGATACGTTTCTCGATGCTCTATCCACTATTTTATAGGGTTAGTAGTAAGTTCTAGGGGTTGACGGAGGAAGAGATCTATTTTGTTTGACTGAATAGGTGGTTGACGTCGTTTATTGTTGACCTATTATTTGAAGTGATTGTTTTTGTGTGTTATAATAGGAAGGTTAATAGGAAGGATCCTAGTTGGTGTAGGAGAGCTTGGAGGAGGCCTATGATGATACTATTTATTAAAGTATTTAATTAGCCCCTTTTTTGTATTAAGATACTATGAGACCTAATACTCGGTATCTTATATATCCTTAAGGTAGGAATAACTAAGTAAAGGGATAATTGAGGTGGCGAAGAGAGGAGATTTACTGAAGTGATTATAGTATTAGAAGAGCTTCTGCTATGCTTGCTCAATAGAGCTTCGGAGATGTTGTTAGTATTTGTTGTTTAGGGTACTGAATTGTGAGATTAATTAAGGGAAGTGGTTACCCTAATTTATCCTTATATAAAGAGGAAGGGTAGTTTTGTTAAAATGTTATTAAAGGGATTATAAGTGTCGGAATATCCACGCCGGACTGGCGCCACTTGTTGCCGCCTATCGCCTATTGGCCCGATTAGCGAGCCAATCAGAAGGCAGGAATCGGTTTTAGATCGGTAGCGTCAGATCGCTGCCGTAGGCCCGATTCCTTCCTTCCTTCAACAACAACAGAGCAGATACGACGAATATATCGTTATTTGCCCACCTTCCATACTAGGCCTAGTGAAGTGAATCCAACAATAAGGTTGTTGTATAATAATAGGAGTGAACCTCCCTTTTTAAAATATTTATAAGGGGGTCTTAGTTATAAGGTTAATCGTTTAATTAATGGGAATAACCTTATTATTATAATAGGTTTTTTATTCGAGGAAATAGTTAAGAAGGTACTTTATACTAATTGTGACCTCCTATAAACGGCTATAACTATTAGCTTTACCCTACCCCTTTATCTTTTTTATATAAAAGTAGAAGGGTTTAAGTATATAATGGATCTCGGCGAGGACCTTTTAATTTTTTAGTAATAATAGGTTAACTTTTAGTATGTAGTGGGAGGGGTTATTATTGTTTTGGATAGAAATAAGGAAGGTCTAAAGTTCCCCCTTTTTCTTAATAGCCTTATTAATTATTAAGTAGGTCGAATTCTATTTTATTTTATTATTAAGGATAAAACGAAACTCTAAGTAACTCCTCGTAGAGATTTAGTAATCCTCGTAGTTATTTACTTTGGAGAAGGTTTTTTAGAACTATTTAATTTGTTAAGGAGAGGCTTATATAAATCTTATAATATTCCGAAGGTGACTGCGAAGGGCCAGGCCTAGGTGTTTTCGACCTTAGGGTGCTTTATTACTGTTTATTTTAAGCTAAGGAGCGGAAGAGAGGAAGTTCCTCGTAAGGGGGCCGGTGTAGGAATCTATACTATTGGAGAACAAAGGGGACCTCTGGTGGGGTGCTGGAGGTCACCGGAGGCCCTTTGACCGGAGGCCCTTTGACCGGAGGGCTCTTTTGTTGGATGCTGGTTAACGCCTTAGGTAAAGCTTAGGCCCTCGTGGGCATCAGCTCGTAACAACCACACCCTATAAAACTTCTTAGATAAGTTTTATTCAACTTTTATTAATAATATCCTGATTTATTTAGATAGCTCCCTCTCTAATTATAAAGAGAAGGTTAAGAAGGTCCTTAAGCGCCTAGGCGTTATAGGCTTATATATGGATATTGATAAGTGTGAATTTAAAGTTAAGAGTGTTAAGTATTTAGGGTTTATTATTAATGTTAGTAGGGGAATTCGCGTAGACCCTAAGAAGATTAAGGTAATTTAGGGATAGGAAGTGCCCCGATTAGTGTAAGGAGTCCATGGGTTCATCGGTTTTGTTAACTACTACTAGTAGTTTATACTTAATTTCTTAGGGATCGTATAACCCCTAATAACCTTAACTAAAAAGGATATACCGTTTATTTAAAATAAGGAGTACACTAGAGTATTCGAGGAGCTAAAGACGCTCCTAATCAGTGCACCTATATTAGCTTACTAGGACCCTAATTAAACTATAATACTCGAAACCGATTCGTCTAATCATATAATAGGAGGTACCTTATCGTAGTATAACAATAAAGGGATCCTAAAGCTTATAGTGTTTTTTTTTACATAAAAACTTACCTATAGAGTATAATTACCCGATATACAATAAGGAACTATTAGTAATAATACACTACTTAGAGTATTAAGATTTAGAATTACAGAGTATAAAAGAGTTCACTATCCTAATTAATCACCTAAATCTAAAATACTTTATAACGAAGAGATAATTAAGTAAACATTAGATTAGGTAGTCGGACTTACTATCCCGTTATAACTTTACTATTTAATTTAGACCTAATAAAAAAGTAATAGTTCCTAACACACTACTGAGATGTAAACAGGATATCCCTAATACCCTATAAGACGATAAGTTAAAGGGTTAGAAAATTAAACTTTTAAAGAATAGGATTAATATATTATAAGTTAATAACATAGTAGTGATTAGAGAAGTTTGGGCCCGATTAGGGTAAATAAAAAGGGTTAAATCTAATATAAGAGATTCCCCTAGAGACATAGATTAGGCCGACGACCCTAGCCTAGATAAGACGGAACCCCCCTTGAACCCTTTTAAAGAAGAGCTATTACACTCCTAATAGGATAAAACCTTAGACCAAAATAACCAATACTAGCTAAATAAGGGGGTAATACAAAAAGAAAACCAATAACTTCCCTTATAGTGGAAATTACTGATGATACTATTAGAATAACGTGGTTCATCATCGAGCGGGACACCATCATCGACCAGGACACTTTTCCCACCTTCATCACTAATAACTTCCATATCTCAACTAAAATTAATTAAATTAATTATAACTACTCAAAATCAGTTAAACTACTTATTTCCATAACCTCTGGACAGGTTTTTACGTTATAGCTAGTTTTATAATAAATACCACAATATCGTAAACCTATCTAATAATACTTTAATGATCCCTCGTTTTCCTCCTTTTTACACCCTTCCTCTTTAATAATACCCTTTTTAATTATGGTATCCCTTACTTGAGACCCTTTTTGTAACGGTCCAAGCACGTATATTGTAACTAGCTATGGCGACTACTACGAGTATCTTTAAGATAAGGAGAAAGGAAGGAAAAGTTTACTGTCCTATAAATCCGTTGGATCCTAATTAGGTTTACCTGGGCCTGATTAGGCTTAGTAAGTAGTGGTTAGTGTTAAATATAGTTAAGTGGTTCCGAGGCCTCTAATTGGGCTTTGGCCCGTAATAATTACCCCCTTCCTCCCCTCCCTTCCTAAGGGATATTCTTATAATTAGCCTCGTAATAGTCTAAGGCCATTATATCCACTAGTATATCTACTAACTCCTAGGTGAGTTAAGTATAGTTCTTTTATTTTATTAAGACCTTTTATTCACCTTATATTTCTTGTGTATTACGGATCTCCTTAACTTTAAACTCCTCCCTATTAATTACTAGTATTATAGGTGGTTAGGTATCGTTACGGTTTTATAATAATAATGGATTAACTTTAGTATACCTAATTAGGTTTATATAAAAGATATTATAGATCCCTAGTAGTGTATTTAGTTAATAAGTGTAGGATTTAATTAGTTCGAGGATAGTGTACTTTACGTTAACCTAATTGAACTTTTTTAATAGTTAATTAAACTAAATATTCCATAACCTTAACTAAACCTTATCCTTAAACTTAAACTAATTAAATGGTTAGCGCCTTACGTTTACGGTAATCTTTTATTTCTCTTATACTACCATTATCACCGCCTAAGCTTACTTAGAAGTATCCTTCAACTTCTGGACCAGAGCCTCTACTCTTATTATAGGGGTCTTATTACTATTCCGCAGGGGTTCCTCTACTTTAATCAGATCTAAGTTATACCCATAAGTAATAAAAAATGGGCTAAGTCCTATTAATAAGGTGACCTAGTTATTAATAACTATTATTATTACTAGGAGTAGTTTATCCTAATTATCCTAAGTATACACTATATATACTCTAAGATAAGTTTTTATTACCTAGTTTACCCTCTCTGTAATTTTATTTATTTCTAAGTGGAATACTATACAGAGTTTTTATTTAATCCATAATAATTAGTAAAGTTGTTTTATATAAAACTCATAAACTATGGTCCCTTATTTAATATAATTATATAAAGTATCCTATAATACCTAATTAGACCTCGGATTAATTAGTCTACTACTATATCCATCATAATATCCTTTAATAACTTAAAGATTACGTTCTTTGATAGACGATTAGTTACTACTATGATGTTCATAGCCGTATTATGGTGGGAAGGGGGTAATCCTATTATAAAGTCAATAAAGACCTCTACCCAGATCCGTCCAGGGATAGGCAGAGGCTTTAATAAGCCCCTCTTCTTGTTGCGCTATACGTTTCCTCGTCCATAAACGTCGTAGTTCCTCATAAATCTTTGGACATCCTGGGATAAGCCTGGTTAGTGGAATTAGTGGTTAATTAGGGCCTTTAAAATGTCCCTCCCTGGATATCCTATTAACGTAGAGTTATAGAACCTCTGGATTAAACCCGTCCTTAAGGGTTTATAATATGGAATCCAGATTTTATCCTTTTTTAATAATCTCTTATTATTATTAATTATATATTCTAATAGTATTATTAGTAATTTTTATTATGAGGGAAGTTATTAATCTCCTTTTTATATTATCCCCCTAATTAGTTAATATTAGTTATTCTAGTTTAAAGCTTTATCCTATTAGGAGTATAATAGCTCTTTTTTAAAAGAGTTCAAGGGGGGTTCCGTCTTATCTAGGCTAGGGTCGTTGGTCTAATCCATGTCTCCGGGGGAGTCTCTTATACTAGACTTAACCCTCTCTGCTTGCCCTGATCGGGCCTACATTTCTCTGATTATTACTACGTTATTAACTTATAATACGTTAATCCTGTTCTTTAGGAGTTTAATCTTCTGACCCTTTAACCTATTATCCTATAGGGTACTAGGGATATCCTATTCGTATCTTAATAGTGTATTAGGAACTATTATTTCCTTATTAGGTTTAAATTGGATAGTAAAATTGTAATAGGATAGTAATTCTAACCACTTAATCTAATATTTGCTCAACTATCTCTTTATTATGAAGTACTTTAAATTCAGGTGATTAGTTAAGATAGTGAACTCTTCTATACTCCATAATTCTGAATCCCAATACTCTAAGTAACGTATTATTACTAATAGTTCCTTATTGTATATCGGGTAATTATACTCTATAAGTAGGTTCTTATATAAGAAAAACACTATAAGCTTTAGGATCCCTTCATCATCATACTACAACAAAACACCTCTTACCACATAACTAAACAAATCGGTCTCGAGTATTATAATTTAATTAGGGTCCTAGTAAACTAATACAAATGCGCTAATTAGGAGCGTCTTTAGCTCCTTGAACGCTTTAGTGCACTCCTTACTCTAAATAAATGGTATGTCCTTTTTAGTTAAGGCTGTTAGGGGCTATGTGATCCCTGAGAAGTTGAGTATAAACTACTAGTAATAGTTAATAAAACTGATAAACCTATGAACTCCTTATACTAATCGGGGTACTTCTTATCTCTGAATTACCTTAATCTTTTTAAGGTATATACAAATTCCCTTATTAAAATTAACAATAAACCCCAAATACTTAATACTCTTAACCTCGAATTCGCACTTATTAATATCCATATACAGGCCTGTAGCCCCTAGGTGCTCGAGGACCTTTTTGACCTTCTCTTCATGATCAGAGAGGGAGCTATCCGAATAAATTAGGATATCATCGATATAGGCTAAGTAGAACTCATCCAGGAAGTCTCGTAAAGTATAGTTAATATATTATTAGAATATTATAAGGGCTCTAATTAAACTAAAAGAGGTAACTATTTATTCATATGACCCATACCTCGTCCTAAACACCGTCTTCTATTCATCTCCTTTCTTAACCCGGATTTTATAAAACATAGCAATAATATCCAACTTTATTAACCACTTCACTTTTACTAATACCCTTAGAGTCTCACTAATCAGAAGTAAGGGGTATCGGTCCTTCTTTATAATAGTGTTAAGAGTATAGTAATTAACGCAGAACTATAACCCTCCTCTAGGCTTTTGGATAAACAGAACAGGTAATGATATAGGGGAGCTATTAATGTTGGATTAACCTCACCAGGCCTGGTTGTAGTGGGTGGGCAGATAACGATATATTCGTCCTATTTGTTATTATTATATAAGGTAGGAATCGAAGGTGGAAAGTAGCACCTAGGGCCGCCAATATCAATCCAATCCCTGACCTCTAATTGGCTTACTAATCGGACCAATCAGCAATATGCGGTAATAGGTGTCGCCAGCTGGACAGTGGTGTTCCAACACTAGCAACTCTCTCTTTTGCCGCAAAATCGCCATCTAACACTAAATAGGCGATTTTGAGTATTATTCGACACGGGCATCGAATTACTTAAAAATACGATTAAATTAACTAATAAAATGAGTATATAAGGTGGTCAGAAGTAGTAGAATTGCCCCTTTTAGTTATATTACCTCTTAGTAGAAATGAGTGTTTCCCGGGCCCAGCTATGGGTTTGTAGTTGTTTCGATGTTCTTAACGATGTTAACGGTAATTCCCCCCTTTCCCCCCTTATATTCCTCCTTTTATTAATATTGTAGACGTCTCCTAGGGCCTCGTTACCCATCCCTTTATCCGTATTGTTGCCCTTATATCTTCGACGAGCCTCGTAAGGGCTTAATTCGGTGTTACCTTTATGAACCCGTTAGTAGGGTTGTTATCGCTGTGGATTCATCGGATCTCATAGAACTCTCGCCGCTTATACGACTACTTTAATACTATAATATTAATTATTAGGTGCTTTTCTTTTATAGTATTAAGTTTTACGAGATACTTATAGAGTAAATAGAAATTAGTTTAAATAATTATTGGGATTATAAGTATCTAGAGTTTATTAGTAATAATTTTTAGAGTAATAGAAAAGGTGTAGGTTATATTAACTCTGGTGACCATACCATAGATCTCGGATACGAGGACACTTCTCATAACTCTTTTTAATTTCGTCGAGGAATAGTGGATAATATTACCTTTAACTATGAAGTCTTCTTCTCCTTGAATCTCGTTTACGAGAAGAATAACAAATTCGAGTTAGGATATTAAATTGTTGTTATTAGTGAAGGATCCCTTAATAAAAACAAAGAGCTTAGTGGAAGTCAAGTTAAGGGGTATATAGGTGAGCCCTTAGTCTGGATCCTCGATTTACTATGTTATATATTAATTCAAAGTTTTGATCTAGTCTAGTGTCACCTCCTAGTACTAGGCTATTGCTGATAAGTCGAAAGCTACCTCTAGTTGGCAAATTAAAGTGATATATGCCCCTTTAGTGCATTGTTTAACGTATTCCTTTTTCGTAATAGGCGACTTAGTGTTAACTAGGTGTAATTTCGCTCCTTAGCCCTTTTAGTAAAGGAATATAAATTACCCGTTAATTGAGATGATCCCTCCATTAAAGATGAGTAGCATCTCGGCGGAAAGAAGCTATTTCTCCTTCACTATAAACGTCGCTTTTTAGAGTTCTTCGTTTTCTTATTTAAAGAACGTTTCGTTACTTAAGCCTATAGTATTATTTATTTGTATTCTAATTATTATAAAGTTTCTATTTTTGTTATTTAGTAATAATAAATAAGGGTTATACGTAAAAGTCCTTATTTAAAAATTCTCTTTGTGATACTTATTATAAGTTATATACTAGTAGGTTCCGGCTTTTGTGATCTTATATAAGGATTGTATAATAGTTATAATAGTTTTTAGTGGGTAGTTATCTCTGATTTGGGCTAGTAGCTTTGCGAGAATTGTTTTTTTGAGCTTCGTTGTTGATTGGGTGTATGCTTGAGTGATATTTCTTATTTATAAGGAATAGTGGTCTATTTGGATGAGGGATGGGGTGATGGTGAGAATTAGTCTCTGATTAGCCCGTTGGATAGTTGGGGATTGTGTGAGAATAGCTTTTTTGTTATTATTAGTATATCCCTGGATAATTAGTCTCGATTTCTCGTAAGGGGTTTCTGTTTTCCCTTTTATTTTATTAACAATTCGTAACTTAAAGGTTTGAATACCATTGTATTTCTTTTTGTTATATTGGGTGAACTCGAAGACTCCTTGTTTAATTAGAGTGTTGATCTCTTTTTTAGTGGATTCTTTGAACGGGGGCCCTAAGGTGTTAATTATCCCCTTCTAATAAAGCTCGAGCACCAGGGTGTAATCTGCCTCTTCCTTGGTGCTTATAAATGCGGTTATTATGCGTATTTCGTCGTTAACGTTATTAACGCCGTCAACTTCAGCGATAAGGTTAATCTATGCTGTTTTCCTGGGCTTGCCCCTTGGGCATCGAGGTGGTGGTGCAGGCTCTTCCTCTAGGGGCAGTGTATTTACTTGTATAATAATTTCGTCGATAACTTTTTCTTCCTTTTACGGAGAGGTCTCCTCATTATCGTTTATTATTTCCTAACCCTTTTTATTATTATTTCCCTAGTAGAACAGCTTAACGATGGTGGTTTTGAATGATTTTGGGTTAGATAGAAGTTTAACGACGCAGGTCTCACCGTTATAAGCGATAAATGTGAACAGGCCTGTTTAGCCGTCCTTTTCATATTATACTTTAATGAGTAATTATAGTAGTAGATCCCTGGTTAATATAGTATTTGAGCTGTTTCTTATTACGAGAACGTTTATAGTTACTCGTTTAGTATAGAAACTATGTATTTTAACTATAATTTTCCTAATAACTTCCATTCTCTATTATATCTCTAGTAATAGTAGAGAGTTATTTATTAGACGTGGATATACTCTAAAGATGAGTAGGGTTAGTATAAGGCCATTTGGGCCTACTATATCGTTTACCGCTTTGATTATGCTTTAGAGAGCTAATTTTAGTAGTATAGACGGGGATTCCTAGTGTATTATCCCGTATACTCAGCGGATTATAGTATAATATTATTCTACTTTCCCAATGCTGTTATAGGCTTTTACGGGTACCTCCTTAACCTTTATTACTATAGATCTCACTAAATTCATAAATTCTATAAAGCTAAAGTTCGTTCCTCTATTTATAACGATCTAGTTAAGTGGTCCAAAGTAAGTATTAATTTAGTATTCGTAAAGTATTTCCTATGTATACTTAGTAATTACATTTTCGAGGAATCTTATAGTATTAAACGAAGTAGTGGTATTAATAATATAGAGGACGGGTTTATGCCCTTCTAAGTAGAAAATGTTTACGATTACTTTATAGTTGAATTTAACGTCGCCTTTTAGAGTGAATTTAAAGTGTCCTGGGGCTTATTTACTTATTTGGTACTAATAATAGTATTTCGTAAGCTTTTAGATTGTTTCGTAGGCCATATTGTGATTAGCCCTCTCTAGTATTGTGTGGAGTCTCTGTATTAAGGGGTGGCCGAAACGACGGTGTATTCGTCATAGCTCAACGTCTATTAGGTGATTCCACATAAGACTCTGTTCTAGTGTGTGAATAAGTATCCAGGGGTGTCCCCATTTTTGTATAATAGAGACTTTAATATCTCCTTAGTATAGAAGGTTATTAAGGTTATTAAACTTAATTCCTAATTAGTTTAACGTGGTTCATCAGTGAGTAGACCACCATCAGTGACCGGGCCACTTTTCCCACCTTCACCACCTTCTAATTTTAATATATAATTTCTTCTATAAAACAATATCCAAAACCTCACCTGAACACAGGATCATTCTAATAATTAATGTAATCCAATTAACACTACAATTAAGCATCCGACGTATAACGACCATTTATAACGTTCCGAGAATTACCCTCTAGTCTAAAATAAAGGGTTAAAGTATAAAGGTTGATAATAGGAATGCGTAGTTGAATTTGATAGCGATTAAGGAGAAGGTAATTATTTAATATATTATTGACCTAGATTCTCGAGGATTCTCACCCCGATACGTGGATGTAGAAAATATAGCTAATACACTACTCCGAAAGTGTAATAGCTAACCGGCTAGGAAATGCTGGATAAAACACTTCGTCCAGCGATACTTAGAGCTTAAAACGCAATTTTCTTACGTCTATGACTATTAGAGAAACCTCTACGAAGATCCTACGATTATTAAACCTTAGTTTCGACTTATAGCTAATATATAATCGAAATATAGTATTATGAACAAAAGTTTTTATAACTTCGATAAGACCAATTTTATAATAAGTATAATCCAACTTAAAATAGTTATTACATATTCTAATTGGATTAGGAAACTAAAAAAAGTTTAACTTAATAATTAAAAATAAGTAATTGTAATTTATTATATTATTAATAATAGTTATACAATACCGCCTTTTTTAGTAGTTTAGGGCCGTTTCCACTTTACGAGTTAATACTCTGAGGCCTAGATTCCGGACAGCTGGGTAATCAAAACAACTTCTAATAAATAAACCAATAATAAGACTACCCTCTAATAGCTTCAGCATTTCAATAAACACTCAAAACAGCAATTAAAAGGTATATATCGGATACTAGTCGTTAATAACTATAAAAACTACGTTAACAGCGATTTCGAAGAGTATTACAAAGAGAATAAGATTATAACTATTTACCTACCTACTTATTCATCACATTTAACCCAACTTTTCAATATTAGCTATTATAGTATATTAAAGTTAAAATATAATTCTCAAATTAAGTACTTTATTAAAACCCGGATTACCCACATTACTAAACCCGAGTTCTTCCTCGTATTTAAAGTCGTATTCCTTTAAACCTTTACTTAGGAAAATATTTATAGGGGTTTTAGAGGGGCTAGGCTTATTCCTTATAACCCTTAAATTATCCTTTCTAAGTTGGATATACAATTACAAACACCAACAACCCTAAAGACCCCTATTAGGCTACCCGACCCTTGGGTTTCTAAGATACCTTAAACCACTAACGAGGCTATCTCTTAGTCTTTACTTATAAAGGAAAGAATCTCTAAGCATCAGGGAAGCTCACCGACGCCAATTTTTAAAACTGCCGATAAGCTTTCAAAAGGTTTATAATACATTTTCCATACAGCTGCCCTTATGGAGGAAGAGCTACGCCATTTTCGAGATGCAAATACGGCCCTTAATAAGCACTATAAAGCCAAAAGAACTAGACTATAGGGTAAAGGGGCACTAAAAGTGTCACGGGCCAAGGCCCGATCAGAGGCCTCGGAACCACTCGGCCATGTTCAACGCCAACCACTGCTTACTAAGCCTGATCAGGCCTAGGTAGACCTGATTAGGATCCAACGGATTTATGGGGTAGTAGACTTTTCCTTCTTTTCTCCTTATTTTGAAGATATTCGTAGTAATCGTTATAGCTAATTGTAATATACGTATTTGGATTGTTATATTATTTTTAAGATTATTAAAGGTAATTAATTGAACGCTTAGTATAGAAGTTTATGATTTGTGTAAGAGTAATAAGAAGTTTTAGACGGGTTAACCTAAGGAGTCCCTGAACATTTAAAGTCAATTAGTACGGCCTGATTAGACCTAGAGGTTATTATAAACTCAGAAAGACGTATATGTGTACCCGTAATAGAATACCTCGACCACGTTATTAAGTATACTACGGTTACTACTAAATGTAAAATACTAGGATAAGTAATAACTACGTAATAATAGAAGGTAATACTGAACTATTTGGAAACCCGTAGTAGTTAATATAGTTGATTGGACAGCTTATAACCTAACTACAGGAGATACGGACCACCTAAATAACCAAACAAGAAACCCAACGAGAGCAGATTTAATTATTATAGGAAGCCCTAGTAGAACTCAGGTACCCGACCTCGACGATAAACTAATCCCTAATACCCTTTATAATACCAATTCCCTCTAATTAGGTTTATATACTACCTCCAAAATAAGTTAAATATTAAATTCCTAATCCACTAAAGTTTAATGGATTATATAAGAAGTTTTAATAATAGTACCTTAAGATAGTGCAACGGAGCGGGGGATGCAGTGAATAGTATGTGCTGTATCGTACAATACACACACTCTACTGACCATAGGTCGTGCACCCTCCGTCCCGGGTCCGTGAGGGTGACTAACTCGTACGAAACCGCTTAACCAGAGCTACAATCTAGGTAAGGAGACACCTTAAGACCTGATCAGGGCCAAAGAGGGGTTCCGGCCTTGGATGTAGACACTAGTGAGTGTTGGGGCCTTGTTTGCTTGGTGGTAAAGTAACCTTTGTACTATTCGTGGTATATAATTTAAGTGAACGGGTAAAAAGAGCTTTAAATACGTTTATCTAATTAACGATGTTTATTAACGTTCCGTAATGTGTTATTTTATGGTCCGTTGTTGTGTCCTCCGCTAGAAATGCGTCCCCAGTTCCCCTCTCTCAAATAGCTCGCTGGCGCCTGACTAAGGAAAAACCCGCTTAGCGTAAGCATTTCCCCCTGCACGGTTTCAATAGGAGGGAAGATAAGCGTAAATCGAAAAGCCTTCGGTTTAGAGTTAACCGTATTCACCTATATCTACTCTAAATTAGAAAACACTATATAAGCCATGGTAAGCGCCTACTATGCGCAAGGAGGGGCTGATGGGTTAAAGAACCCGGATAGATTTATGGAATACTTAAAGGGTTACTATGTGGACCCTAATACAGAAGTATAAGCCCTTAACCGACTAAGGATTATATAATAAAAGGAGAATAAGAGTTTCACTTATTTCCTCCCTAAGTTTAAAAAAGAGTTTACCGAAGTAGGAGAAGGACACTGGTTAAACGTTATAAGGATTAATTACCTTAAAAGAGCCCTGAATACCATAATGAGAGCTCCCCTTATTAGTATAATTAATAAGCTAATAATATACGTTATATATACCTAGATGCTCCTAAGTATAAGCTTAGAATTGGATAGTGAATTCTACTAAGCCCGCTGTGAGTATTGGTATAGGAGATCACTGACCCCTGACCGAATAAGAACTAAGTCCCCTCGGAAATAGAATAGTCAATTAGAGTCCCCCTAACCTAATCAGATGGAGTGGGAACCTACAAAGGCAAACAAACTAACCAAGAACAAAAAAGTCCGTAAACGGCTAAACTAAAAGGAAGCTTATAAATATTATAATTATAATAAAAAAGGGTATATATAATGTTATACCCTAAAAATCGAAAAAAGATAAGGAAAACTAAGACTTCTAAGGGAAAAACTAAGGAATAAAGTAAAATGGATAATAGTTTTAATTAGGACTTTAAGGATTTAGGAAAAGAGTAACTCCTAGTGAAAATCGTTATTAGGAGGAACAAGCTATAGAGGAATAGAAGGTCATTAAAAAAAGCATGGATTATAACCTATTTTATATCAATATCGGGATTAATAGGATACACTATACAACTGCCCTTGTTAATACAGGGTGTTTAACATACACCCTAATTAGCAACACCTTCACTAAGAAACTCCGCTTACCATATATTAGTATTATACCTCGGAACTTAATATAAGTTACCATTACAATTCCTAGTATAATCCATTATATCACTTATACTAATATCAATATTAATAACTATAAACAACACCAATTATTCTTTTATATTATTCCTAACTAAAAAAATAACGTTATCCTTAAAAGGTCCTAAATAATTAACAATAATATTACAGTTTACCCAGCGCAAAGCACTCTATATATAAGTATCACAGACCACTAAGTAATAAAAAAGAAACCGGGTCAGGCCTAGTAAGATCCAAAGTTCCTAATCCAATAATAAATTAGATCGGTATTCTCAGCCCTAATTAGGTGAGCATAGAAAAAAAAAGAGACCCCTCTTAGTATATCCACCCTAAATGTAACGGTCCAAGTACGTATATTGCAACTAGCTATGGCGACTATTACGAGTATTTTTAAGATGAGAGAGAAAAGGAGAAAATGTTTTCCGCCCCACAGGACCTGTTTGCTCTGATTAGGCCTAAGGTTGATCCGTCTTAGGTAAGCTGGGCTTAGGTAAGTGGAGTCTATGGTTAAGAGGTTGCGAAGCCTCTAAGAGGGCCCAGTCCATCACAATTACCCCCCCTTTCCCTCCTCCCCGTTTAGAGGGACTCGTCCATAACTAGCCTCGTAATGATCTAAAGTTATAGTCTCCGTTAATAACTTAATTAGTTCCTAAGTAGGTTCTACGTAGCCCTTCTACTTAACTAAAACCTTCTAAGAACTACGAATCTTCTTAGTGCCCTGGATTTCTTCGACTTTGAATTCCTTTTCGTTGTTTATTAGTAGAGGTGGTGGTTAGGCGTCGTTTTGTTCTTATAATAATAGTGGGTCGACTCCCGTATACCTAATTAGGGATATATAAAAAACGTTATAAATACCCGGTGGCGTATTAAGCCGGTAAGTATGGGATCCGATTATTTCCAACATAGTATACTTCGTATTTATTTAGTCCAACTTCTTAGATAATCTCTTAGAATGGACATTCTTAAACCTTAACTAAACCTTATCCCCTAGTTGAAATTAGTTAGAAGGCTAGCGTCGTATATTTGCTGAGGCTTCTTGTCGCTCTTGGGTGGAGGCTATCGCCGTTTATGCTTATTCGGAGGCCTCCTTTAACTTCGAGACTAGGGCCTCTGCCCGAGCTGCGGGGGTCTTTCCTTTAGTCCGCAGAGTCTCCTTTACTCTGATTAGGTCGATGTTATAGTCGTGGGTGGTAAAGAAAGGGCTGAGGCTTGTTAACGAGGTAACCCTGTTATTGATAGCTATTATTGTTATTGGAAGTAGGTCGTCCTAATTATTTTGAGTGTACGAAGTATAAGTTCGGAGGTAGGTTTTTATTACTTAGTTAGTTCGTTTTATGGTGCTGTTTGTTTTCGGGTGGAAGGCCGTAGATAAACGTCGTTTTATCCGTAATAGTTGATAAAGTTGTTTTTATATGTGATTAGTAAATTGGGGGCCTTTGTTCGAAATAATAGTTCTCGGGGGTCTGTGGTGTCTGATTAGGCCAAGTATTAACGCTGTAGCTATAATGTCCGTTGTTATATCCTTAAGTGGCTCGAAAATCACGTTCTTAGATAGTTGGTCTGTTATTACTATAATGTTCGTTACTCTTATATGGTGGGTTGGTGGTAGCCCTGTAATAAAGTCGACTAATATCTTTGTTTAAACCTGATTAGGGACGGGTAAGGGCTTTAGAAGACCCCTTTTTTTGTCCCGTTATATATTACCCCGTCCATAGACGTCGTAGTTCCTTATAAAGCATTGGACATCCTACGATAGGCCTAGTTAGTGAAAGTGGTGGTTAATTAAAGCCTTTAATGCGTCTTTGTTGAGATGGCCACTAAGTGTTGAGTTATGGGACTCTTGGATTAACCGGGTTTGTAAGGGTTTATAATAAGGGACCTAGATCCTCTCCTTTTAAAGGAGTTTACCGTCGTCGTCCACTAAGTACTCTAATAGTATTATAGGCAACTTTTATTATAATGGTAACTAATGGTCCCCCCTTTTCACAATTGTCCTGATTAGCTAATAACGATTATTTAATTATAGTCCTTTAGTCTAAGTGGACTTTAGGGGCTCCTTTTCAAAGGGGTTCAGGATAGGTTCTGACCGATCAGCCTTAAGATCATCGTTCTAATCCATATCACCTATTGTGGTGCTTTCCACGGATTCCGTTGTATCCATTTGATTTGTTTCGAGAGTTGCCTGGTTCACCATAACTATGTTCCGTTTCCCCTTTAGGAGCTATATCCTCCGTCCTTTTAGTCGATCATCTCGCTGGGTATTGGGAACATCTTATTCTCGTCTAAATAGTGTATTAGGGATTATCGCTTATTTACTGGGTTAAAACTGGATTGTGAAATTATAACGGGATAGGAGCTCCGACCATCTAACCTGGTGTTCACTTAATTACCTCTTAGTTATGAAATACTTGAGGTTAAGGTGGTTAGTTAGGATAGTAAACTCCTTTATACTCCTTAATTCGGAGTCCCAGTATTCTAAATAGTGGACTATAACTAATAGTTCCTTATTATGTATTAGGTAATTGTATTCTGCTGGTAAGTTCTTCTGTGAAAAGAATGCAATAGGCCATAAAATACCCTCGTCGTTGTATTATAATAAAGCGCTACCCACCATATAACCTGATAAGTCTGTTTTTAGTATAGTAGCTCGATTAGGATCCTAATGTGCTAATATAGGGGCACTAATTAGGAGGGCCTTTAATTTGTTAAACGCTTTTGTATACTTATTATTCTATACGAATAGGATATCCCTTTTTATTAAAGTTGTAAAGGGGTGTGCTAACCCTGAGAAGTCCGGTATGAATTGATGGTAGTAATTTGTAAAATCAACGAAGGCACGGACTCCTCACACTGATCGGGGGACCTCCTATGTTTGGATGGCCTTAATTTTCTTTGGGTTAACGCGGATACCCTTCCCTGTATTAATGATGAACCCTAAGTATTTAACCCTTTTCGTCTCGAAGTCGTATTTATTAATATCGATTTGTAGGCCGGCAGTACTTAGATGGTTTAAGACCTTTTTGACTTTCTCCTTATGATTAGTGAGTGAGCTATTTGAATAGATTAGAACGTCGTCGATATAAGTGGTGCAGAATTCGTCCAGGAAGTCCCATAAAGTATAGTTAATATACCTCTGGAACGTAGCGGGGGCCCCTGTTAGGTTAAAAGGAGTCACTATTTATTCGTATAGGCCGTATTTTGTTTTAAAGGCTATCTTCTATTCGTCGCCTTTTTTAACCCTGATTTTGTGGAATATAGTAATAATATCTAACTTTGTTAGCCACTTAGCTTTAGCTAGGGCTCTTAGAGTTTCGCTAATCAGGGGTAAGGGATATTTGTTTTTCTTGGTGATAGCGTTTAGAGCCCGGTAATTAACATAAAACCTTAATCCTCCCCTGGGTTTTTGAATAAATAGAATGGGTGATGAAGTAGGAGAACTACTAATACGAATAAAGCCTTTATTTAGTAGTTTTATGAGGGTCCGTCGAAGTACGATTAGCTCCTCCCTAGATATCCCATATAGGGGTCCTTATGTAACTAGCTTATTTTGCCCTGTTGAGTCTTTTTCGATGGGAATTGCGTGGTCGATGTTGTTTTGATGTGGTGGTAATTAATTAACCTTATTTCGGTTAAAGATATATAGAAATTTGTGGTAATACGTAGGGAGTTTCGTCCTCGGGTTTATTTTTATTTTTAGTATTAGGGCCTTTTCGATATTAGCTAAATTTATAGAGAATACGTTTAGGGTGGATGTATTAAGAGGGGTCTCTCTTCTCTTCTATGCTCACCTGATTAGGGCTAAGAATACTAATTTAGTTTACTACTGGATTAGGAACTTTGGATCTTACCGGGCCTAACCCGATTTCCTTTCTATCACCTAGTGGTCCGCGATACTTATATATAAAATGCCTTATACTAGGTAAACCGTAACGTTATTATCAATTATCCAGGACCTTCTAAGGATAACGTCGTCTTCTTAGTTAAGAATAATATAAAAGAATAATCGGTGTTGTTTATAGTTATTAATATCGATATTAGTGTAAGTGATATAGTGGATTATACTAGGAATTATAATAGTAATTTACATTAAGTTCCGAGGTATAATGCTAATACGTAGTAAGCGGAGTTTTTTAGCGAAGGCGTCGCTAATTAGGGCGTATATTAAACATCCTGTATTAATAAGGGTAGTTGTGTAGTGTATCCTATTAATCCCGATATTAATGTAAAATAGGTCATAATCCATACTCTTTTTAACGACCTTCTATTCCTCCATAGTTTGTTCCTCCTGATGACGACTTTTACTAGGAGTTACTCTTTTCCCGAGTCCTCAGAGTCCTAATTAGAGCCAATATCTGTTTCGCTATACTCTTTGGTCTTCCCTTTCGAGGTTTTGGTCTCCTTGTCTTTCCGGTCTCTAGGGTATCTCCATTATATATACCCCTTCTTACCGTAATTATAGCATTTACGGGTTTCCTCTTAGCTTAACCTTCTTCGGACTAGTTTATCCTTAGCCATCCAGCTTACCTTAGTGGGTTCCCAATCCATCTAATCAAGTTAAGGTGATCCTGTCCGACTATCCTGTCTAGTTAGTGACTCGACTTTGTTCTGGCCGGGTATTAGCGATCTCCTGTATTAACGCTCACAATGAGCTTAGTACGATTCACTATTTAGCTCTGATCTTATCATTAAGAGCATCTAAGTATATATAATATAGGCCGTTAGTTTATTAATTACACTAATTAAAAGAGTTCTTATTATAATGTTTAGAGTTCCTTTTAGGTAGTTGATCTTGACGTTATCCAACCAGTGTCCTCCTCCCACTTCTACGAACTCCTTTTTGAACTTAGGAAAGAAGTGGGCAAAACTCTCGTTCTCTTTTTAACGTATTGTTCTTAGTTAGTTAAGGGCTTATGCTTCTGTGTTAGGGTCTACGTAGTAACCCTTTAGGTATTCTATGAATTATTTAGGGTTTTTTAACTCATCAGCTCCTCCTTATAAATAATAAGTGTTCATTATAGCTTATGTAGTGTTTTTTAGTTTAGAGTAGATATAAGTGAATATTATTAATGTTGAACTAAAGGCTTCCCTATCTACACTTATCTTCCCTTTTATTTCGAGGTACTATTATTGAAATCTCTTATGTAATCCATTAAACTTCGGTGGATTAGGGATTTGGTGTTTTGGTTATTTGGGAGGTGGTGTGTAGGCCTGATTGGGTGGGATTGGCGTTGTGGAGGGTGTAGGGGCTTTGTATAACGTTGAGGTTGGGTTCCTAGGTTTTACTAGGGTTTATTATAGTATTCGAATTTGCTTTTATTGGGCCTCTTGTTCGGCCACTTAGGTGGTCCGCATCTCCTGTAGTTGGGCTAATAACTGACCGATTAATTGTACTAGTTGTTGTGGGTTTCCGGATAGGTTAACGTTGTTTTTTATCGTAATACGGTTATTATTCTTTTTGTACGTCTTTATTTAGTAGTGATCATAGTATACTAATTGACGTTGTTGAGGTACTCTATTACACAGAATACGTTTTTTTGAGTTTATTAAAACCTCTTAGCCCTGATTAGACCTCGCTGATCAGTTTTAAGTGTTCAGGGACCTTTAGGTTAACCCACTTAGGACTTTTTATTATTCCCACTAAGGTCGTAGATTTACTTTTCGTCGATAATTATTTCCGTACTTAGTATACTCTCATTATCTCCGATGATACTAAGATCTTAAAAATAATATAATGGTCTAAGCACGTATATTATATGTAGGTTTGACCCTAGGTCAAAGGGTCGCCTAGGCGATAGGGTTGAACAGCAATAACCGATATATTGAATACGTAGTGTTGTTGTTGTTGTTGTTGGAAGGAGGTTATTCCGACGTGGGCTAGGCCGGCTGTTGCTAGATCTAGTTGGTGCACCAGAATCCCTGTCTTCTGATTGGTCCGGTCGGAACCGGCTAATTAGGAACCCGAAAGTGGGGTTATTGCCCGATTCGGATTCTAATACTAGAAACTCTTTTTTTATGCTTACTAATTGGGTAAAGGCCACTTTTCTCCTAAAATATTTAAAAATGTAATAAAACGATGAATTCGTTTGAGTGTGTAAGGTGGTGAGAGGTGGTAGAATTAGATTCTGCTTTTGGTGGTGTAGCCGGCTTTCCGGCCCCTATATCGGACCGGTTAATTGATGTTGTCGCCGGTGTTAGCCATGGTATTAACGATCCCTCCGTCCTTTGTGGTCTCTCGAGCCCTGTTGACGTCTCTTCCTCCTAGGCCCGTGTTACCCATCTATTTATACGAACCGTTGCTTTTTCTTCTTTGAGAAAACGCTTTAAAGTTTCGTTTAACACTACTTTTGTGAAATAGTTAACTAAGTTATTTTCCCCGTTAATCCAATGGATTTCACAAAACTCTTATTACTTATAGAACTATTAGAGTACTATAATATCGATTATAAAACACTTCTCCTTAGTAGTTCCAAATTTAACGAAGTATTTATATAACGAATACGAGTCGGTATAGATAATCGTGGGGATCTCGGGAAGCTCTAAGTGATTGGTCACCAACTTTAAGGTCGTAGAAATAACGTAGGTTGTGTCCACGCCGGCCACCATACCATAGATCTCGGACACTAGAACGCTGCGTATCACTCACTTCGATTTGGTGGAGGAATAATGGACGATGTTGCCCATCAGGGTAAAGCTCTCGTCGGCTTGGGTCTCGTTGGCTAGGATAATGAGGAATCCTAGTTATAATGAGAGGTTATTGTTGTTAGTAAACGAGCTGTCCACGAAGACGAAGAGGGTTACTATCTCGAACTGGACAAAGTTATAGTCTAGCCCTGCGTCCGGGGTCTCCATCTACCTCTTCAATTACTTATTAAGGGCCTTTATCTGTTCTTCCGTAGGCTCTTAGTACTAGGCCACTACGGAGAGGTTGTAGTAGGCCTCGATATCGCAAACTAAGGCAATGTATGCTCCGCAAGCTCTTTGGACAACGTATTACTGGTAGCTCGACGTTATCCCAATCTCCATAAACTGGATTTTCTTTCTTTACCCCTTTTACCGTAATTTAATAGTTTTACTATCTAAATAAACGATCCCTCCATTAAACACAAGGGGTTCCTTCGTAGTTAGCCGTTACTTCGCCTTCGTTATAAACGTTACTTTCTTCAACTCTTCTTCTTCCTTCTAGGAGAACTTCTCGTCGCTTAGGCCTATTATATCGTCTATTTGTATCCCGATTATCGCAAGGCTTTCGTTTTCGGGCGTTAATAACAGTAGGCATAGGTCGTACGTGGAAGTCCTCATCTAGAGTCTCTCCTTATGGTGACTACTATATGTCGCATACTAATGGGTCCCTGCTTCGGCAATTCCATAGAGGGGCTTCACGACCTTCATAATCGTCCTAGGAGGATACTTATCCCTGATTTAATCCGGTATACGGGCTAGGATCGTCTAGGTAAGTCTCGTTTTCGACTAGGTATAGGCCTAAGTAATGTCTCGTAGCTAGAGTGAATAGCCCTTCACCAGAAAGTAAGGGGCTAGGGCGAGAATTAGTCGCTGGCTTACTCGCTGTATCGTAGGGGATTATATGAGGACGGCCTCCTTACCGTCGTCGACGTAGCCCTGAATCACAAGGCGGCTCTTCTCATAAGGCTTCTCGGTTTTCCCCTTAATCTCATTAATAATTCTAAACTTAAAAATCCTAGTATTACTATACTCCGCTTTATCGTAGGGAACGAATTCAAATACACCTCGGCCTATAAGGTTAGCGATCTCCTTTTCCATTAATTTCTTATAGGGGGCACCCAGTGTAATTATTACACCTTTCTTCCGAAACTCGTCGGTTAGTATAAGGTCGTTCTTCTCCTTCGCCGATAAGTATACGTGGATAGAGGGTCTTTTTGGTCCACTAGTTTCTGGGTGGAAGTAGGCGGTACTAATGTTATAAGTAACGCCTGGGTTCTTCCGTGGCCGGCCTCGTCGCCTCCTAGGTGGCTAAGGCTCTTCCTCCTCTAGTGGAGGGGACGTTCTAACAATAATCTCGTCCATAACCACCAATTCAACATCATCTACATTATCTTCCTCTTCCTCGCTCTCTTAGCCTTCCATAGCCTCGTTTCCTACTTCATCACCTACGGCGGTGGGCTCCTCTTACACCTCTTCTTCAGGGTCTCAATAGTATGGCTTAATAACCGTTAAGCAGAAGGTCTTCGGGCCTCTGGGCATCTAAACGACGCAATTCTCGCCGTCTATGGCTACCAAAATGAATAGGCCTCTCCATCCCTTCTTTTCGCACTATACCCTGACTTCTAAGCTTAGTAGTAGGATTTTTAGTGTAGTATTATCAGGTCCATTCCTCATCATAAGGGCGTCCAAAACTTGACGTCTCACATTAACCTTCCTAAGGTCTTCCGTAACTTTCCTAATAACCTCTACGCATTAAATTACTTCCGGTGATAGGGGAGAGTTGTTTAATATCCTAGGGTATACGCTAAACACCAACAAAGTTAATATAATTCCGTTTAGCCCTGCGGTATTGTTAATAGCCTTTAGTGCACTCTGGAGGGCGGTTTCTAGCGTTGTAGAAGGGGATTCCTGCTGGATAATACCGTATACTCGTCTAAGTTATACGTAATATCTCTTAACCTTCCCTATACTATTATAGGCTTCCACGAGGACGATCTTAACCTCGATCCCCATAGACTTCGCTATTTACTTAAATTCGGACACCTTAAAGTTAGTGCCGGTGTCCACAACGATCCAGTTGGGTGGCCCTTAGTATACGTCAATCCAGCATAATCTAAGCATTTCCCACGCCGTCTTTACGCTTATATTACTCAGGAATTGTCCTGCGTTAAAGCCTATAGTTATGTCGACGACCTGAAGGGCGGGCTTCCCGTCGAAGTACAGTACGTCGACAATGATCTTATAGTTAAAGGGTATATCGTCTCGGATTGTGAACTTGAAGTGGTGGGGAGTTTTTTAGTTCATCTAATAATAGTGGTAATACTTCGTGAGGTATTTAATAGCTGCTAATTCCACTTCCTCTCCAGCTCTTTGGAGGATCTTATAGAGTTTCCGTACCAAAGGGTGACCAAAACGCCGGTGTAGGCGTTGTAATTCGATGTTTATGAGGTGGCTCCACGCAACGGATTTGTCCTAGTGGCCCAGTTTCATCCAGGCGTGGCCGAACTTCCTAGTAACTAGTATAACAACATCTCCCTACCTTAGAGTATTCCTTAGATTATTAAAGTAGACCTCTAAGCGGTCCATATCCTTAAAACAAAGGAGGAACGGAGTATTATAAAGGATAACGTAAAAAGTAAGCGGTCCAAGGGGCGTTATAACTATAATTATTCCTATTAATAAGATGACCTCCCCTAGGCCGAATTTGATGCTTGCCTGGCCGGCTCGAGTTTTGTTAAGGGTAATTTCTGGGTGTAGGCGTCTAAGAGCGTTAAACTAAGGCTCTCCCATTATTAACAACTCAACTACGCCTATATCCAGTATAATTCCATAGAATACAACGTCGGCGTATTTTCCTTCGAGTATATAAGCCTCCGAGGTTTTCACGAAAATAGCCTCGTTAAATAGGTCTTCCTTCGTAAGGGCATAGTATATTACCTAGTCCCTAAGGGTCATTATAATAATCTCACCGTTAAGAGTGGTCTCCGGGCCCAATATTAAAGTGTAGAACTGGTCTCCGTAGGTCCAATCCTCGTAGTCTTCCTCTTCCGGGTCCACAACGAAGAACTCGCGGATTCTATTATCCTCATCCTCGGCTTCGTCGCCCTAGGGGCCTTCGTATTCGAAAAAGAAGGATTCCATAGCTCCCTTAGGAGGTTATATATGGAATTATCTCTTATACCCATCTTAGAACACTTGGAAGGCTTTGTCTACTTCCTCTTTTGGGTGGTTAGAGGACTAGTAGCCGTCCTTCCCGCAAATATAACACTTCTTGTCCCTTGGGGGTCGTCTCGGGGCGGAGTGTTAATTACCTCGCCCTCTACTAAATCCTCCTCACTGGCTGAATTTTACTTACTTCCCTCGGCTGTTATAGCATCTCTCTGTAAAGAAGTAGTCTATCTCCTCGTTAGTGGGTTATTATAGGAAGTGTTATCTAATACCTAAGTTAAATCTCATAGAGTTTCGAATAACGCTTCATAACTGGCCACAAAGGTCTTTAAACGTATTTTTCGGGTCCTAGAGAGCGTAAACACACTCCCTTATATTGTTAACTGCGGAAAGGAGTTGATCTCGTAGTACTCTATTAGTATTATATTCGTTACCGAGTATATATTATATCTTCCTTAACCTCTTAACTAATAACTTAAATACCTTGTTGGGCTTCTTCCTATAGTTCTCATCTCTGATCGTTGCTTAGTTGGTCGTTTACCACTCCGTCAAATAATCTCTATAGGCCTCCTTCATCTCAAACCAGTCTTTTAATCTCCTGACGATGGTTTCCTAGGATAAGAAGGTCCCTAGTACGCCTAACTATATAATATGTTCTATAAAAAAGTCTAGGGCCTTGTCCTTTAATATGGTATTAATAACTAGGGTAGCTAATTCCGTTAGTATTTATAGAACCTTATAATAGTGCTTCTATAACCATAGTGAGTTTTCTAGGACCTCGTAGTATTCTCCTCTATACTTATTCACTTCCTTCATCTACTTTGCAAATACCTGGATTTAATTACTTATTAGAGGAGATATATATGGGTTATCGGTAATGGTTACCGGGGAGTCCCTAAAAGTCGGTTAGATTTGCGAATTTATAAGTGATCTCGTTTAATATAGCAGGCTGGGTTCTATTACTAGTTACCCTAACGTTAACGGAGTCTCTCTCTGTGGTTCTGTTATCGTTTATAGTACCTCTCTCCTTATCTTGGTAGGAGGGGTAACCTCCTAAGTGGCTTAGCGGGGAGGGTTATTATAACCGTTTATAATCTCCTTAATAATCATTAGGTCTTCGAGGAGCTCCCTTAGACCATATTATCCACTCCTTTTAAAGTGTTAAATCTCCTCGTTTATTCATATATAAAACTCTTCCTTAGTGATAATATCTATGAGCTTTTTCGTATTATGGGTAATACTGTTTAAGGGGACGTAGACTACACCTCTCCTAAGTACGTTAACCGTATTAATTACTATCGCCTTATTAACACCGTTCTATATCTCCCTAGTTTAACTTTTAAAGTCTAATCGGAACTATATTCATAGGTCCATTATTATTAGTTTTTTCTGTTTATAGATAATTAGGAGGAAGGTGATGATAATGTCCTTCTCCGGTTAGACCGTTCCTTTGATAAACTTAAAGTCTATCTACTTCCCCCATATTTCTAGGTTTACGTGGGCGGTGTATTCCTCTAGGATTAGGACTAGTAAAATCGTCCTCTTTACGAGGGTCTACTGTATTCCCTTGGGTTATGTAGTCCCTTAAGGGGTAATTACCCGAAAAGAGTTTTTTAGAGGGGTACTCCTCTTAGAGTTTTCTCCTAATTACTGGTTTATCCTAGGAAGTTAATAGTACTCTGGTTATTCAATTAGCTTGATGATGCTTCGAATATATTGTGTTTCCCCTAGGCCGCAGTTTCGAGGGCGTATAGTGTTCATTAAACGAATTATTGTTGGTTATTAGGTTAGAGCACTGGTGTTTCCGTTAGTGGTGGTGTATTCCGTGTATTCTGATATCCGGAGGGTATATATTAAGGGGTGAGCGTCCCTTAGTAGTGGTCTTTTTTTTTACATAGGATCTTATTGAATTCCTTGATCTGATCGTTCTTTAGTGGTGTTTACTGCGTATTATGGGATCCTGAGGGTGAGGGTACGTTTCCCGTGTCTCCCTGAGGGGCTTGTTGTCTCTAGTATCGTCCTTCCGAGTATTCTAGTGTAACCTCTGATATCGTTGGTATCCTAGTAGGCGGATCCCTTGCGGTTAGAGGAGAGGAGGAGCGTTTTCCTTAGTGTCCCTATGTGGCTCGGGTATTCTAAGTAGTTACACCGGGTAATTTAGTTGGACGACGGTGACGGCGGTGATCCCGGCGTCCTTGGGGTAGTCTAAGTATCGTTCTAATTACCGAGGTAATCTAAGATAATATTTTAACTATTAAAATAATTTTTTCGGGGATCCTTTTGCGTTTAAGGTTTATGGGGGACTTATTTACGGTGTCCTCCCCGAGGATAGGAAAAAAGGTAGTTTTTCGTGGCCTTTAGCAACGTACCCACGGCTATGGTCGTCGTCTTTTTTTGAGGGGTAGTGTAGGAGGGAGGGTCATAGTGGGTAAAAGTTAGGGAATTCTTCTAGTTCTGCTGTCCTTTTTGGGTATCACCTCGGTATTCGTATAAAACACATAATCGGTAGCTAAAAATAGTGGTAGAGAAGGGTATTAAGGGTAAAGAGTATCGATAACGGAACCTACGCCGAAGGCTGAGCTTCGTCCGTCCTGCGAGATCTTCGACGTCCTTGTACGTGGTTAACGTAGGTGGTTGAGCGTAGTTGTTGTAAACAGAATACCTCGTTGAAAATAATACTTCCCCTATCCGTATAATCTCCGACGTCTCCGTTTCGAAACCTCCTCTTTTAGTATAGTGTCGCCGAAATAGTTAAACTTAACTACGGGTTCTACGCATTAGTAGAGTCCGATCTTTTATTTATTTAGTAAAATCGTCTCTTCTAGTAGTCGTTCCTTACTGATCTGTAGTAATGGTCAAATTTACTATTGATTAGTGTAGGTTTGACCCTAGGTCAAAGGGTCGCCTAGGCGATAGGGTTGAACAGCAATAACCGATATATTGAATACGTAGTGTTGTTGTTGTTGTTGTTGGAAGGAGGTTATTCCGACGTGGGCTAGGCCGGCTGTTGCCAGATCTAGTCGGTGCGCCAGAATCCCTGCCTTCTGATTGGTCCGGTCGGAACCGGCCAATCAGGAACCCGAAAGTGGGGCTATTGCCCGATTCGGATTCCAACATTATAACTAACTATAATAATTATTACGAGTATCTTTAAGATGAGAGAGAAAAGGAGAAAATGTCTTCTGCCCCATAGGACCCGTTTACTCTGATTAGGCCTAAGGTTAATCCATCTTAGGTAAGCCGGGCTTAGGTAAGCGGAGTCCATGGCTGAGAGGCTGCGAAGCCTCCAAGAGGGCCCAGCCCGTCACACTAAATACATTCTCCACAAATTTAACTAATATCAAGAAAACCCTAACACTAAAAATAAAAATAAACCCGAGAACAAAACTCCCTATATATAACTACAAATTTCTATATATCTTCAACTAAAATAAAACTAATTAACTATTACCACACTAAAAAAACATTAACTATACTATCCCTATTAAAAAGGACTCCTATAATTAAAACAAACTAGTGACTTGGGGACCTTTATATGGCATATTAAGGGAAGAGTTAATTATATTACGCCGAACCCTTACAAAACTATTAGATAAAGGGTTTATTAGGGCTAGTAACTCCCTTATATTATCACCCATTCTATTTATCCGGAAACCTAGAGGAGGGTTACAGTTCTACGTCGATTACCATACCCTTAACACTATTACAAAAAAGGACTAATACCCCTTACCCCTAATTAGTGAAACCCTAAGGGCACTAATAAAAACGAAGTGGTTAACAAAGTTGGATGTTATTGTCAAATTGGTGGTCAAAATCGCGTATCTTCTGTTATGTGTCTCTAAGTTTTGGAAGCCCCCTGGGCCCGTAGGAATAGGGGTAGGGGGTGCCCCAAGGAGGCTGGGGCGCGCGCTCGGGATTATAGTTCTTCCGAGCGAGCGCCGAGCGCTCAATCTGACAGTTATCGCTGTATTTCATAAGATCCGGGTTAGTATAGGAGATGAATAGAAGACGGTATTTAGGATAAGGTATGGGTTATACGAATAGATGGTTACCCCCTTTAGTTTAACTAGAGCCCCTACGACATTCCAATAATATATTAACCACACCCTATGAGACTTCCTGGATGAGTTCTACTTAGCCTATATCGATAATATCCTAATTTATTCGGATAGCTCCCTCTCTGATCATGAAGACAAGGTCAAAAAGGTCCTCGAGCACCTAGGGGCTACAGGCCTGTATATGGATATTAATAAGTGCGAATTCGAGGTTAAGAGTATTAAGTATTTGGGGTTTATTGTTAATTTTGGTAAGGGAATTTGTGTAGACCTTAAAAAGATTAAGGTAATTCAGAGATAAGAAGTACCCCGATTAGTATAAGGAGTTCATAGGTTTATTAGTTTTATTAACTATTACTAGTAGTTTATACTCAACTTCTCAGGGATCACATAGCCCCTAACAGCCTTAACTAAAAAGGACATACCATTTATTTAGAGTAAGGAGTGCACTAAAGCGTTCAAGGAGCTGAAGACGCTCCTAATTAGCGCATTTGTATTAGTTTACTAGGACCCTAATTAAATTATAATACTCGAGACCGATTTGTTTAGTTATGTGGTAAGAGGTGTTTTGTTGTAGTATGATGATGAAGGGATCCTAAAGCTTATAGTGTTTTTCTTATATAAGAACCTACTTATAGAGTATAATTACCCGATATACAATAAGGAACTATTAGTAATAATACGTTACTTAGAGTATTGGGATTCAGAATTATGGAGTATAGAAGAGTTCACTATCTTAACTAATCACCTGAATTTAAAGTACTTCATAATAAAGAGATAGTTGAGCAAATATTAGATTAAGTGGTTAGAATTACTATCCTATTACAATTTTACTATCCAATTTAAACCTAATAAGGAAATAATAGTTCCTAATACACTATTAAGATACGAATAGGATATCCCTAGTACCCTATAGGATAATAGGTTAAAGGGTCAGAAGATTAAACTCCTAAAGAACAGGATTAATATGTTACGAGTTAATAATATAGTAGTAATTAGAGAAGTTCGGGCCTAATCAGGGTAAGCAAAAAGGGTCGAGTTTAGTACAAGAGACTCCCCCGGAGACATAAATTAGGCCAACGACCCTAACCCAAATAAAATAGAACCCCCCTTAAACCCCTTTAAAAAAAGCTATTATACTCTGTCGCAAAAGTGGAACCACAATTACGGGACAGTAATTGTGGGCTATATTATGACACACCCCCCCAGACCGAGGAGAGAAGAGGTCTGCTGACTAAGCAATCAGCACCGGCTTACACTCACAGCTGACAAGTCCTTACTGACTGTTACTGGGTGCCGGCCGCTTCCAGCTGGCAAGTCTAACCTTTTTTTTAGTGACTTGCTACTGAAGCGAGACTGGGTGAGCACAACGAGGCTCGAACCCATGGCCTCTAGGTCGGCCCACATACTGCCACTTTAGCGAGGCGTTTAGCCATTCAACCAGAGGGCTCGTAGAGACAAGGGCTCATAACTGTCGCAAAAGTGGAACCACAATTACGGGACAGTAATTGTGGGCTATATTATGACATACTCCTAATAAGATAAAACCTTAGACCAGAATAATTAATATTAGCTAATTAGGGGAGTAGTATAAAAAGGAGACCGATAACTTTCCTCGTAGTGGAAATTACCGATAATACTATTAGAATATATAATCGACGATAATAAAAGACTATTATAAAGGGATATAATCTGGATTCCATATAATAAGCCCTTAAGGACGGGTTTAATTTAAAGGTTCTATAACTCTACGTTAACGGGATATCCGGGGAAGGACACTTTAAAAGCCCTAATTAACTACTAATTCCACTAACCAGACCTATCCTAGGATATCCAAAGATTTATAAGGAACTGCGATGTTTATGGACAAGGAAATATATAATACAACAAAAAGAGGGGCCTATTAAAACCTCTACCTATCCCTAGATGAATCTAAGCAGAGGTCTCTATCAACTTTATAACAGGACTACCCCCTTCCCACCACAATGGGGCTATAAACATCATAGTGGTAACCGATCGTTTATCAAAGAACGTGATCTTCGAGTCGTTAAAGGACATCACAACGGATATAATAATAAACCAACTAATCCGAGACCTGATCAAGTACTATAGGATACCTCATATAATTATATTAAATAAGAGACCACAATTTACGAGTTTTATATAAAAATAACTCTACTAGTTACTATAAATCAAACAGAGACTCTCTACAGCATTCCACCCAAAAACAAACAGAGCTACAAAGAGGGCAAACCAAGTAATAGAAGCCTATCTTAGAGTATACACAGTGTATACTCAAAACAATTAGGACGAACTATTCCCAATAATAATAATAACTATTAACAACCAGGTCACCTTATTAACAGGACTTAGCCCATTCTTTATTACTCATAAGTATAACTTAAACCTAATTAGAATAGAGGAACCCCTATAGAATAATAATAAAACCCCTATAATAAGAGAAAAGGCTCTAGTCCAAAAGCTGAAGAACACTTCTAAGTAGGCTCAAACAACAATAACAACAACACAAAAGAAACAAAAGATTACCGTAAACGCAAAACACTAACCATATAATCAGTTTAAGCCTAGGAACAAGGTTTAACTAAGGTTACGGAATATCCAATCTAATCAACCATCAAAAAAGCTCAACTAAGTTAATACAAAATACACCGTCCTCGAACTAGTTAAATCCCATACTTATTAACTAAATACACCACCAGGGATCCATAACATCTTCCACGTAAACCTAATCAGGTACTGAAACCGTACAGGGGGAAATGCTTACGCTAAGCGGGTTTTTCCTTAGTCAGGCGACAGCGAGCTATTTGAGAGAGGGGAACTGGGGACGCATTTCTAGCGGAAGTAGAAAAGAACCCACCATCAAGTAACACATTACAGAACGTCAATAAGCATCGTTAATTAGATAAACATATTTAGAGCTCTTTTTACCCGTTTACTTGGATTGTATACTACGAATAGTACGGAGGTTATTTTACTATGAGTAAATAAGGCCCTAATACTCACTAGTATCTACATCTAGGGTAGGAACCCCTTTTTGGCCCTGATCAGGTCTTGAGGTGTCTCCTTACCTAAATTGTAGCTCTGGTTGAGTGGTTTCGTACGAGTTAGTCACCCTCGTGGACCTGGGACGGAGGGCGTATGACCTGTGGTCAGTAGAGTGTGTATGTTATACGATACAGCACATACTGTTCACTGCATCCCCCGCTCCGTTGTAGTACACTAAAATCAATCCATTACTATCACAAAACCATAATAACACCTAACCACCTACAATACTAATAACTAATAAAAAGGAGTTTAACGTTAAGGAGATCCATAATACGCAAAAAATACAAAATAAATAAAAAGTCTTAATAAAATAAAAGGACTATACCCAACTCACCTAGGAGCTAGTGGATATACTAGCGGATATAATAGCCTTAGACTATTATAAGGCTAATCACGGGAATATCCCTTAGGAAGGGAAGGGAGGAAGGGGGTAATTATCACAAGCTAAGGCCCAATCAAAGGCCTTGGAATCACTCAACCATATTCAACACCAACCACTACTTACTAAACCTGATCAGGCCCAAGCAGACCTAATCAGGACCCAACGGATTTATGGAGCAGTAGACTTTTCCTTCCTTTCTCCTTATCTTAAAGATACTCATAGTAATCGCCATAGCTAGTTGTAATATACGTGCTTAGACCGTTACACTTATAATTATATAAAAAGGAATCCAATTATTATAGGAAATATTATAAGTTTTATATATATAAGGAAAAGGGTCTTAATTAGTAAATCTATTATAAAGGCTTCACTAGAATAGGAAATTTCAAAAAGGAGCCCTCGTATAAAGGTGAAAAAGGAGGGCCGATGAGGTCTAAGTAAAGTGGTGTTACCGCTGGTGGTGACGGCGGTCACTGGCCAGCGCCTTAGCCATATAAAGCAGCGGAATCCCGTATTCCTATTGGTCAAACCTACTAAATAATTAGTAGATCAATTAAACTAACTCAACTTATGGGGTTAAATTTATTTAATTAGGTAATGTGAATAGCCTCATTTAGTTGGGTTAGTTGGAGGTTGACTTATTAGCGTTGCGTTGATAGCACCGCTGGTCCGGAGACTCAGGGAGCAGAGAGCACAAGCCGTGTCTAGTTACTATGATATACCGCAGGCATCCCATCGTTCAACGCTTGCTTGGACTGAAAGGACGACATGCCGTAGATGTCTGAAGCAAGCTTTTGAGCACGGAACGTCACACCATCCTTTGCTCGATTAGAATGGAAGACACAATACCAGGCTACTTGAGGACCATCTGGCCAAGTTTATAGTTCCTTGTGGCCGTGAGCAAGACGCCTTGTCTTCGTCGCTACATAACGGTCACGATGTATAGGAGAAGGAAGAATACTCCGTTTCCCGACACATGCCAAGAGCCGTGGGCTTCAAGCCCGATACTCCCCGGAACGCAGGTGGAGTGGTCAACTGACCGATGCGGGGTCGCGGGGTTCAGCACCGTTGCCGGCTTTCTATCCGAGAGGAGATCCGGACAAGCTAAATATTACTTTCCTGGGCATGGCATGGTACGGAGTACATCTCGGGGCAATCCGGGCCCTTCCCCCTAGCGTCTTGTTGCTCCCGTGTGAGGGCGTCCGCACTTCTACCCGAGTTCATTAGCCACTGGCAGGGCGAGCTGAGCCTCTTACCAGACACGCACTTGACGTCAAAGCATACATAGATACCCCAGCTTGACGATCTTCGTGATCGTGAATTGTGTTGTTGCGAGTTGAAGAGACCGACTTCATATTGTGGAGTGAAATCTGACCATACTTGACTAAGGTGACAAGCTCATGTAATACAGACGTCATAAACTTACCCGGACTAACAGACACAGTTAACAACATACCATACAGCCTGTCAACAAAACAACATCAAACCATATCGACTTACACGAGCTCGCCAGTAAACATGATGAACGCAGAGGCGAATCACATCCTAATCACCGGCGCCGCCGGCTTCATAGCCCAGGAGCTGACCACCGCCCTCTTACTCTCGTCGCCCACAATTCACCTCACCATAACAGACATCACCGTCCCTCCCATCCCGCCACAGTCCGTCGTCCCCGATGCGGCATCGCGTATAACCGCGCTGCAAACAGATCCCACCTCCCCGGAGGCCATCGCCTCTCTCCTCACCCACCACTCCCGTTTCAACGCGGTATACCTCCTTCACGGCATCATGTCCGGCGGCGCTGAGGCGAACCTCGAGCTCGGCCTGCGCGTCAACCTCGACAGCCACCGACTCATCCTCGACGCCCTGCGTCAAGAGACTTCGCCGCACCGCGGCACCGTTGTCGTGTTCCCTAGCTCCCTGGCGGTGTACGGCCCGGCCACCGGAGGACAGGGGCAGGTGGTCTCGGAGGCGACATGTCCAGTGCCGCAGTCGTCGTACGGGGCGCAGAAGCTTATGGTTGAGACGTTGTTAGGGGATTACTCCCGCCGCGGGCTACTCGACGGCCGAGTTGTGCGGCTGCCGACGATTATTGTTCGTCCCGGAGCACCGAGCGCGGCTGCGTCATCATTTGCGTCAGGGATCGTCAGAGAGTCGCTAAAGGACGAGGAGAACATCCTCCCTGTTCGCCCAGAGCTAGCGATGTGGGTGTGTTCGCCGAAGACGGTAGTTTACAACCTTATTGCCATTAAGGATATCCACCGAGACAATTTCGGTCTGTCGAGAGTCGTTAATTTGCCTGGCATCACTGTGACCGTGGCGGATATCCTGAATGCATTGGAGGTTGTGGGTGGGCTGGGGGCTCGGGCTAAGGTGACTGAGGAGAGGAATCCGTAAATCGAAGCCATTGTGGAGAGTTGGCCTGCTTTCTTTGACGTTTCCAAGGCCCTCGGCCTTGGACTGGCTCAAGACGGGGATATAGTCACTACCGTCAGGGACTTTGCCGAAAGACTGCGGTCCGGGTTATGATCGACTATGGAAAAGACAACATTGTATAACGTACATGATAAGCGAGCCGATCAGACAAGCGAGCCGATCACCCAACCACGATAATCCATCTTCCCACTTTCAACACGTATCCATCCACCAAAAAAAATACCATCATCAAACAAAAAATTCCAGGTCATACTAGCGGTCCAGGCAATCACAAAAACCCCAAATCTTAGTATCCAAGCAGCCGCCCGGATCTACTCTATATTATTTTTAACCTTATACAACCAATTAAAGAGCACAGTATTATAACACAATAATATACTAAACTCGCGGAATTTAATATTATTTAAAAAAAAAGAAGTTAATTAAGTATATTCTTAACTTAGATTCCCGATCATTTCCTCCCCAGCTAATTAATATAAAAGAAATAACTAATTATTTACTCACTAACCGTAATACACCCCCAGTCGGCAAACACTAAGCATCGAACTTCGTTAAGCGACAACCACAGCTCCGGACACGATTTTTTCGTAAATATAACTATAAAAAAGCCTAATACGAAGATACTATTATAATAAACACGTAGTTTCGGCTTATAATAAACATAATTATAAACTATAATATTAAGAACTTAAATATTTATAACTTCGATAAAACTAAGTTTATAATAAGCTAAATCTTAATTAGATTAATTATTATAAACTCTAAAAAGCATTTAAATACGAAAATAGTATAACCTAGTAATCGGGAATGGGTTATAATAATTCAGGCCATCAACTTATTAAACTATAATCTATTATTATACATCATCATCGTAAACCAATATCACCTCTCCACCTAGTATACTAAATTAGGTCTCCTACTCGACTAGGTTATTATAATATCTAAAAATAAATAAACAATAAATAAAAGAGGCTTAAATTAATTTTAATACTTTAATTAGTATATAAAACTGTGTTTAAAAGGTTAATATCACCTCCTCGTTATCGATAAACATAAAAATCACTACTCCACTAATTTCAAAATATTTTATAAGGAGAACAACATTATCATACTCTATATACCAGCTCATTCGTTGCATATCCTCTAACCCTTAAATATTAGTTATTTTGGGCCCCTTAAAACAATATATAATCGAGAAATCGAGAATAAAATACGCCGAGGTAATACTTATATTATAAAAAAAGACTTTTTCCTCACCTTTTATAATACTTTTATATAAACTTTCACAAAAAAGAATATCCAGGGGGGTTTTAGAGGGTCCAAACTTATTCCTTTAAGTATAAAAAGTATCTTATCGAAGCTAGACATCAAATTACACACTTGAATGCCCCCGGGGTCCCTCCCAGTAACACCACCACCTTAGGCTTCCAAAACACCAAACAACCCAACCAAAACGAGTTCTTAATTAACTCTAATTAAAAAGCAAATCTCCTATTATCAGAATAACTCCCTAACACCTATTTTATAAACTATTAATTATATTATAAAAAGTATAATAAGAGTTATATATAAGTTTACTTTAATACGATCTAAACTTAAAGTACTTTAAGAGGAAAATAGCCTACTTCGTTAACACCGGAGAACTAAGAAAATACATCTAAGGTAAGGAGGGAGTCTTACTAGAACTAAAACAAAGGAGATATAATCCCAAAGGGAAACAATAACCCAGGTAAAAGAGGAAACACACCAAAGTAATAGTCATAAACCGAGGACCGAATCAGGTTAACGGCAATGTAGCGTTTACGGGAACACTAAACATAATAAACAAACGTATCCAATTAATAAAGCGATATCTAAGGAAGAGGATTCCGAGTAATTTCAATTAATTTAAAGTTTTTGTTATTACTTCTCAATCGTATTTATAAAGTGGTCGTGGTTAGGTGATCGGCTCGCTTGTCTGATCGGCTCGCTTATCATGTACGTTAGTGCCTTAATAGAGACGGTAGTTCATTTCACCCAACAAAGCCTTCCAAGCAAAAACCATAAATCGTCTATGCATTTTGATATCACACGGGGTATCTAGGGTGGTTGCCTGCGACTCACTTACATCCCCTAAAAGCAATTCCAGTACGCAGTTAAAATAGAAAAGGAAAGGTGAGGCCCGGATGCCTATAGTACACTCCGCATGGCCTGATCCTCCTAGTCGTCCCACTCCTCGTCGAGTTGGTCTATCAGTCGGTTTTCGTCCTCGCGGTTGCGTCCTCTGCTGGGGGATCCGGACAGATGGCGGTAGCCACGCCTCCCGGGCAGAAGCTGGGCGCATGAAGAGGTCGCAATGACGAACATGTCCTATACACTTGAATCAATATGCATCCCCAAGGAGATATGCTACCGGGAGCTACTCACACTGACAAACCCCCAGATGCCGGCCCAGAGGCTGTAGTTGGGAAGCTGTCGCCAACCACGGGCATGAGCAACAGTCCGTTGGTAGAACACGCCGCCACCAAAGTAAACCAGGACGGCAATGACAAAGATGATGGCGAAGACACTACCGGGGCCGACGCTGCCCGGCTGGTGGGGCTCGGCTCTCGGACAGGCGTGCTGGGAACGGGCCTCAAAGAAATAGGCGCAGTCGTCGGGGTCTGAGCCGACGAAGGAAATGTGGGCTACTCCACCGACCTGCTCCGTGTCGCAGTGGAAGGAGATCGTCGCAGATTTGCGACGGGTCGTTTTATCATCCTTTTCGGCAGAAGCCTTGTTTTGGCCGTCTTTCGGAGCCGCGATGATGGTCCTGTCATCGTCGTCGGTGTATCTGTTGTACGAGGCGTCTGTGTGGGCAGTCGTTGACCTCTTGCTCTTCGACTTGCTCTCGCCGCAAGGAGAGCCGTCCTTGTACTGAAGCACCAGTATGCGCCCGCGGGTCTGGATGTCCATGGACGATTGTCTACGGTCCACTCTCGTTAGTTCTCCAACCAGGAAAGACCACAGCAACATAAGACACGAACCCTATCGAGTAAATCTCGTTCTTGTAGGTGTAGTACGCGCTGACGTTCTTGGAGGCGCCCTTGCTCAAGCCCACCACATCCTCGACGGACTCGATGACGGGCGCGCAAATGTTGAGGGTGAAATTCCGGCCGTAGTCCCAGCCCCTGGCATGGTAATCGGTCGTGACACTGGCCTTTGACGACTTGCCATCCTCAGTCTTGATGGCGATATCCGGGCGCAGGTCGTAGTAGGCGCCGGTGCCGCTTTTCGAAGCTGCCGTACATGCCGGGGCGCTCGTGGTGGTTGAGGACGTCGAGGTGCCGGCGGCGCTCGCTGTCGCAGCTGCCCCAAGGAGTAGCAGGAGGCTCGAGGAATGCGGGAAATGCATGGTCGTGTCTCGTCGTAATATCGATAAAAAGGGGGAAGCGGGCGTAAGCGCTTCGGAGCGCGGCTGGGCTGGGCCGAAGGAGGTTCTATGACATGGATTGAAGATGATGCAAAATCTGGAGAATCGCAAATGAAGGCAACAATGCTGCTACTGTTGTTATCCCGTGCGACCAGAGCGAATAGTCGTGCCGGCGTGGTCGAGGGCGATTGGGAGGACAATTTAGAGTTGAGAATGATGGAAGCCACTTGGTCATTCGTCAGCCTTTCACAGGGAGAAGCCGTCGGGGGACGGGCGAGTGATGGGAAGGGGGGCATTGATTGGTGGATGGGGCCTCCCTGTAGCACCGTCGGAGCCTGGAATGCCCGCCAGGCTGCATTCAGGGTGCCTGGCCACCGCTACCAATTCCACTACAAGCTGTGTGCAGTGCAGCACTCCGTCATCTTGGATCACGTGGAAGGATCCGAACATCCTTAGGTAAGAAAAAGCTGCTTGCGTGTCTTAGGTAATCACCGGCAGATGTTCGGCACTTGGCAAACTCTGATGGCCGGTCATTGGACGGACCTGGCTTCAGAGACCCACCCAACTCAGGGTCGTTGGTTGGTAGCGACGTACCTTAGCCAGATCCCTTGCATCCGTAAGACGGGAAGATCTCGTCTTACTGCTTCCATTGTCGAATCATGTCCAAGACATTTTCCTCTTACAGGCAGCTTGGGGCTGGACAACTCACGAAGCCTCCGATTTCCACATCATGCGGGCCGCTTGGCTTCATTTTGTTCCGATGCTCTTGCAATGCGTGCACGTCGCTCCGGGAGCCGTTTCCTCGGTGGAACCATTACTCCGGGCGTGGGACCGGCGGGACCCCATCAAACAGGCGTGGATGTTAGCGTCATCGAATTGAGGCGGTACCACGTCGAGCACATTGGTTGAGGTCACCCGGAAAGTCTCAGCTCCGGCTCCCACAACGTCCTCTCAGCCCTTAGCGGCCTTCGCTTTCTCGAATTCGTATTCCGGCTCGTCGGTCGTATATGTACAAGTAAGACCTCGTCGGCAGGCGGTGAACGGTTTTGTGCGGCCATTCCATCGCTATCAAAACAAAATAACAGTGGCAACAGAAACTTCTTGCGCAGAACCAGCTCCATACGGAATATCTAGCAGCGGGCCACTCACGATGGCGCACGCGTTGACGAAACCCGCCGCCCAACAGCCGCATGGCTATCACTTTGGAGGACCGTGAGTAGCTACCTACCTTTCCCATGCTACAACTGCACGTACTGATCTTGAGGTTACGCAGCTTCGGCACTTTTGGCATCTCCGTCGCTCTGCCCTTGCTCGTCTACCTCTTCGCGTTCGCCTGCAACGATGTCTCGGGTTGCCCCGCACCGTCTCTACTCGACCCGAAGACCCTTACGCTCGACAAGCTCAAGCGCGAAGTTGGATGGCCCGAGGAGGGCGTCTGGGGCCTGGGAAGCGTGAATGTCACAGGTGTGGTACTGGGATACTACTTTTTCAATGCGCTCCTCTACCGGCTCCTCCCAGCCACCGAGGTCGAAGGTGTCCAGCTCGCCTCTGGCGGCCGTCTCAAGTACCGATTCAACTGTGAGTCGCCCATGCCTGCTTTCGACCAGCTCGAATAACTAACAGGACCAGCTTTCGCGTCCAGCATGTTCATCTTGACTATTTGTCTCGCTGGTACCATCGCTCAGGGCGCTGAATTTCCTGTCTGGACCTTCATCACCGACAACTATATCCAGGTCGTTACTGCTAACATGCTGGTCGCCTACGCCGCCGCCACCTTCGTATACGTGCGAAGCTTCAGTGTCAGGCCGGGCAACAAAGAGAAACGTGAGCTAGCAGAGGGCGGACATTCGGGCAACCTGATATACGACTGGTTTATTGGCCGCGAGCTGAATCCCCGAGTGACCCTCCCCATCATCGGCGAGATTGATATCAAGGAGTTTATGGAGGTCCGGCCGGGTTTGCTGGGCTGGGCACTGGTGAACTTTGCCTGGGTGGCCAAGCAGTACCGGACCTACGGCTTCGTTTCGAATGGTATCGTCTTCATCTCCGGTGTCCAGCTTGTGTACGTCATCGATTGCTGGTGGAACGAACCTGCCATTTTGACCACGATCGATATCATCACGGACGGTTTCGGTTTCATGCTCTCGTTTGGCGATGTCGCCTGGCTCCCGTTCATGTACTCGCTTCAGACCAAGTACCTCGCCGTGTATCCTGTCTCGGTTAGCCCGCTGGGCATGGCCGGCATTGCTAGTGTCATCGGCGCCGCCTTCTTCATCTTCCGCGCCTCCAACAGCCAGAAGAACGCGTTCCGCAACAACCCTGACGACCCCAGTGTTGCCCACCTCAAGTATATCGAGACAAAAGCCGGCACCCGCCTTCTCATCACGGGCTGGTGGGGAGTCGCCCGACACATCAATTACCTTGGCGACTGGCTGCAGGCTTGGCCGTACTGCTTGCCCGTGGGCATGGCGGGATATACGATTGTCTCTGCCGGCAGCGGATACGTGCAGGCCGGGGTTGACGGCGCATTCAAGATGGCAGACGGTCGTGAGGTCATCCAGGGCGATGCGCGTGGGTGGGGTATCCCCCTCACGTACTTCTACATCCTTTACTTTGCGATTCTCCTGATTCATCGCGACCGCCGTGACGACGAGAAGTGCGCGCGCAAGTATGGCAAGGACTGGGAGAAGTATAAGAAGATTGTAAGGTGGAGGATCCTGCCAGGAATCTACTAAGAGTCCAAGACAAAACTAAGACATTTTGCTGGGAATTTGAGCCGAGGGACGGAAACGACAGGAAGCCACTCGGTCCGTTTTTTGCCTCTGAATCGAGGGCATTACCATGAAAAGCGTCTGGGGTACTGGTGTGGTCGTCGGTTGCGCATGTGGCGTTGGTAGCTAGCGGCGTGGACAACGGATCTTTGTCACAACAGATCCATGGTCTTGGTACATGATTAAACTCATTGTAAGAGGGTGCGGTATGAAAACTGGGACATATTTAGGTAGTCGAGTAAGCTTCTTCCTTTTTTGGCTCGTTACTCACCGAACCCAGCCATGTGCGGTGGCAGAGCTGATTTCCCGATCGGTGACTGGTGACTGTGTTACAAACGAACTCTAGACGAAGATTGGCTTCCAACGTGCGATACAGACAGCAGCTAGAAACTCGACTGGAACGTTACTTGGCCGGCTTGCCTGCCGCAGGCGCGCACGTCAGGCGAGAAGCTGCTTCTCGACCCCTCTCTCGAGATGCAACGATGAGGCTTCTCCAACAGTTTGTAAACGGGCCGAAAGACTCGGGGGTCCCGCTCCTTGGCAGCGGCCGGCGCACTCGCGATTCGCAAATGGGTCAAGTGGGTGGCCGAAGCCTCAATGCTGGAGGTGGACTACTCCAATACACTAATCATGACGGAGGGGCCTGGGGCACAAAATGAGGGGTAGTGCCAGGGTCCGATGGGACTCGGCCAGGTTAAAATGCGGGGGAGATGGGGAGAGGGGGATGGGAGAAGAGAAAGAGTGCGTGAGCAGCGGTGCGGCGAAGCGGTGGGGATGCGTTGTCCATGGGGTTGGCATGGCGTCATGTGAATGCTAGCGTCTTCTACCTCTGAGCTGTGAATTGATGGAAATGCCACTGCTGACTGTTACTTGTATGCCAGTCACCAATTTGAGACGAAAGAGGGTCAGAGTTAAGCATACAATGCAGGTCTGCCGGTGAGATGAGACGGATATTAAAAGTGACATGACGATGGATGACTCGGGCGTGCGCGTTTAGAGTTTTAAGAGCCTTTTCCCGTCCATCCCGGCAGCGTTGCATTATTCATACATCAAACGAAATGTTTACAAACGTTCACAGGTGACAGTGGAGGATACGAGAAGAGAAGATTTGCTAAGCGGAACGCGCGAGACAAGTGCCGATGCTGTGGGGGAGCGTTTATTCCGATCTGCGGCCACTCGAAATCTTGATCATGCCGGTCTCTTACACAGCACTTCTAATGAGCGCGCGCGGCCGAACACCGCCACAGTACGGACGGGTGTCTGTTTGTTCGTACCCGTAACTAACAGGGACAGTTTCTTGTTCAGCTGCAGCAGGCGGTGGGAGCCAGCAGGCGGCCAAGAGCCAATTGGTGGTGACCAAGGCCGCAGGTCTTGTCATGAGTGGATGGGCTCTTGAGTCGAGATAGCTTGGTCAAGGCGGTGGTGAGTGTCTCCCGTTGCCAACAGCGGGAGGCGTCGCGCCACCTTCTCTCTGATGAGTACACTAAGTACCGCGTATTGGACTGTTACTCCAAAGTGGTTTTGGTGCTCTGCTTCCCCTCGCCAAAAGGCACCGGTACGTACCGCCATGGTCAGCCAAGACCGGCTCTAGCCAGGAACATGTTTGGTGTGGGCAGTACTACCGAGATACATGCAGCCACCCCGAATTCTCCGCGCCCAGTCATGTTTCCCCACGGTCATGAGGGCCCAAGGTAACCCGACAAACCCCGTCCTGGCCTGGCCTGGTCTGGTCTGTCCTGCTTGCTTGGGTACTTGGGCGTAGTCGTGTAGCTGCTAGGTACTAGGTAGTGTTGGTTGGTCGTCATGCCAGTGCCGGTCATGCTGCTGCCAGGCTTGCCCATCCTGTGCGACTCGCCTCTGCTCAACCAATTTCCCCCGTCATTTCTTCTCCTGTTTCCTGATAAACACTGAATGGCCCCACTTCCCCACCGGTTCCGATTAAGGTACAACACACCACTGAGTGTACTTCGTGGGTAGTCTTTTTCGGGTAGGTACGTACTGATGCCAGCCGTTGCCCCCCGTCCCCGCCCCGTGCGTCTCTTCTTTCTCCTCGCTCGTTCCTTGTCCCATCTTCAACGACCATGTTCATCATTTCCAACGAACACCACTGCTATGTCCAATAGTACGCCGCCTCACCGATCCATCATCAGCACTGGATCCAACGGCGCCCATCCAGGGCCACGTCCAGCTTTCCCTGCGGAGACACTCGGCCTTAATGTTAATGGCCCAATGGCTCGCCTCTCCCCCGGTTGTTCCCCGCCCTGTCCTATGGTGCTCACCCTGTCCGTCATCGAACTGGCTGATCGGCCCTTTTTTGTCATGACATAGTTACCTCGACGCAGCCCGTCGCCCAGCGGCCCAGCGGCCCAGTCGTGGTCACGGCTCCTCGGTCTTGGGACGGCGTATACCCTGGGCTCTGCGCTGCGAGGGACTTTTTATGTCAACCCGAAGCTCCTTTTCGAGTCTACAAGAGCTGCTCCGAGCGCAATTGACCCAGTCGAAGCTGGAAACAACCCTCCATCTCCAACCCATCTGACCCTCGTCCCGTCTGAAAAACCCATCTCTTGTTGCCCTCAGCCACCTCCCCACCTCAACACCGCTTCCTCAGCACGCGCGTATTGATAGTCAAGAGTGGTGGGATACTTTGTATCCAGCACTCACTCGTCTGCACCATGGTGGGGTAGCATCCGTCCAACGTGATGCTGCATATACCCACAGAGCTGGTCCCATACCTTGTCGGCTTCTAAGCAAGGAAACATTGTTGCATCATCAGACCTGGCCCAGATCAACAGGACCAGTCCATCACCACTTTCGAGCAAGAGGACGGGGACCGTCCATCCTGGAGCTAAGGTACCCCGGACGCCCATCCCAGGCCGTTTGTCAGTAATAAAGCAGCCGCACCCGCACCTGTTGTCGTCCCATCTCCCAGTCAAGGTGCCGTGCTACCTGTCCACGAACCCAGCCCGAGTCGACACTTCCCTCTTGGACATCTCTTGCTTGTCGATTACGGCCAGCTCGAGTGCTCCCGCCCTACGCCAGCTCCATTGAAGCAGTGTCACTGACTGATTCACTCAACTGGAAGCACCTTCCACGGTCGTGTCTCGACTCCCGTTCTCCCACCAGTCGTCTTCCCAGACTTCACCAGCCAAGACGGCAGCCAACCGCAGCGCTGGGGTTCATGATGAGGACACAAGCTTTGGCTGTTGCACTGTTGGCAGTAGCTGACCACGTTGCCGCTGCTGTCACGCCCGAGGCCAAGTTGCACAAGGTATGTTGCTGCCGAATGCAGACCGCCAGTTTCACATTCTCGTGATTTGGACGACGTTTGCGTGACATAGGTCTCTTCTCTTTTCGCCAGTTCGAGACACTACCGTCTTAATATCGCGTACGATGCGAACAAAAGTTCATCACCAGCATTATTTTTGTAGTCCCCTTCTTTTCGTTATGACTTGTTGCCACGTCTTGTCTGTCTCTCTCTCACACCTGTATTCTCTAATTGTACGGGGCACTTCCAACCGCTTCCCTTGCCCGCAATCATGCATCTTCTTCCGTTTGCAGCCCCGGCTTTCGAGCTTGCGCGACTCTCGCAATGCTTCAATCACTCACACTGCCCGCAGCGCGAACTCGCATACTCGCCGCCCGTGTACCCGTCACCATGGATGGACCCTAATGCCGAAGGCTGGGCCGATGCCTATGCAAAGGCGAAAGACTTTGTCTCCCAATTGACCCTCCCCGAGAAGGTCAACCTGACTACTGGAGTTGGGTGAGTGTCTGCTTTTATACCAGCCAACACGAACAACCTAGCTAAGATCACCGCAGATGGCAAGGAGATTTGTGCGTCGGAAATGTCGGATCAGTGCCTCGCCTCGGGCTGCGCGGCCTTTGCCTGCAGGACGGTCCCGTCGGCATCCGCTTTAGCGATTACAACTCCGTTTTCCCCTCGGGACAAACTGCTGCCGCAACTTGGGACAGAGCTCTGGTATACCGCAGGGCCAATGCCATCGGTGCTGAGCAGAGGGCCAAGGGTGTCGATGTTGTCCTGGCCCCCGTCGCCGGCCCTATAGGTAAGACTGTCGACTAAGCTGTGTTGTCTATGAATGTTATTAACATACAGACCAGGCCGCGCCCCAGCTGGTGGTCGCAACTGGGAGGGGTTCAGTGTCGACCCTTACTTGACGGGTGTCTTCATGGCCGAGAGTGTCAAGGGAATTCAGGACGCTGGTGCCATTGCCTGCGCCAAGCACTTTGTCGGAAACGAACAAGAGCACTTCAGACAGGCCCCCGAGGCCATTGGTTACGGCTACAACATCACCGAGTCGTTGTCCTCCAACATCGATGACAAGACCATGCACGAGTTGTACATGTGGCCCTTCGCCGACGCCGTCCGCGCCGGTGTCGGCTCCATCATGTGCTCTTACAACCAGGTCAACAACTCGTACGGCTGCCAGAACTCGAAGCTCCTGAACGGTCTCCTCAAGGACGAACTTGGCTTCCAAGGATTCGTGGTCACTGATTGGCAGGTATGTTGATGAACTCTCCCACGTATAAACATTGAGACTGACGTGTACAGGCGCAACACACCGGAGCGGCCAGCGCAGTCGCAGGGTATGTACTTTCACCTGCTGCAGTGCAGAGGCGACTTAAGTGACTAACACATCATAGACTGGACATGAGCATGCCTGGTGATACGCTGTTTGACTCAGGATACACCTTCTGGGGCACGAACTTGACCATCGCTGTCCTCAACGGCACCGTGCCCGAGTATCGCCTTGACGACATGGCCTTGCGCATCATGGCAGCTTTCTTTAAGGTTGGCATGCAACTAGATGACGTACCTGACATCAACTTCTCCTCGTGGACCCTCGACACTGTTGGTCCTGTCCAGTACTACGCGAAGGAGAACGTTCAAGTCATCAACCAACACGTTGACGTCCGCAAGGGCAGAGAGCACGCCAACTTGATCCGCGAGATCGGGGCCAAGGCCACCGTCCTTCTCAAGAACAAGGGTGCTCTGCCGCTCGACAAGCCAAAGTTCTTGGCCGTCATTGGAGAGGATGCTGGGCCGAACCCGGGCGGACCCAACAGCTGCCCCGATCGGGGTTGCAACAAGGGGACTCTTGCCGCCTCCTGGGGATCCGGTTCCTCCAACTACCCCTACCTCATCACCCCGGACCAGGCGCTACAGGCGCGTGCGATTGCCGACGGCACTCGCTACGAAAGCATTCTTAGTAACTACGAATCTGCTGCTACCACCGCCCTCATTTCTCAAGCTGACGCAACGACCATTGTCTTCGCCAACGCCAACTCTGGTGAAGGCTACCTCAATGTCGGCGGAAACGAGGGTGACCGTCAGAATCTGACTCTGTGGAACTCTGGAGACGAGCTGATTAAGAATGTGTCGGCTATCTCCAACAACACCATTGTTGTCATTCACTCCAGCGGCCCTGTTTTGGTGACTGACTGGTACGACCACCCAAACATCACGGCCATTCTCTGGGCTGGGCTTCCGGGACAGGAGTCGGGCAACTCGCTCGTGGACGTTCTCTACGGCGACGTCAACCCCGGAGGCAAGTCCCCCTTCACCTGGGGCCCGACACGCGAGAGCTACGGCGCCGATGTCCTGTATGAGCCCAACAACGGCGAGGGCGCTCCCCAGGATGATTTCACGGAGGGAGTCTTTATCGACTACCGCCACTTTGACAAAGTAGACTCTGGATCCAACGGCAACGGAACCTCTCAGAACTCCAGCAGCACTGCCCCTATCTACCCGTTCGGCTTTGGGCTTTCTTACACAACCTTTGAGTATGCCAATTTGTTGGTCCAGCCCAGAAACGCGGTCGAGTATAAGCCGACCACGGGCGAAACGGCAGCTGCCCCAACGTTCGGCAACCACAGCACGGACTTTGCCGACTACGTGTTCCCGCAGGATGAGGCGCGGTACATTTACAAGTTCATCTACCCGTGGCTGAATGTTTCAGACGCCAGTGAGGCTGCACAGGATCCCCACTTTGGCCAGACTGCCGAAGAGTTCCTTCCGCCCGGAGCCATGGAGGGCGGCCCTCAGCCGAAGCACCCGGCCTCTGGCAGTTCCGGCGGCAACGGGCAGCTGTGGGATGTGCTCTACCAGGTGACGGCGACGGTGACCAACACGGGCGACGTTGCTGGCGACGAGGTTGCGCAGCTGTACGTGTCGCTCGGCGGTCCGGACGACCCGGTCAAGGTGCTGCGCGGATTTGAGCGCATCCCGCTCCAGCCCGGCGCGTCTGCGACCTTTATCGCGGACATTACGAGACGCGACCTGAGCAGCTGGGACACGGCAAGCCAGAACTGGGTGGTGACGGAGCACCCGAAGAAGGTGTGGGTGGGAGGATCGTCGCGAGACCTGCCCCTGAGTGCATCGCTCTAAATAATTCTCTACAAGAAGTGTACAAATGCGCCTGTTGGAGACGGCGGCGCCTTTTAGTTTACTAGTCTCTAATCAGTATTTTTCATCTGTTCCACGGGCTACTTTCATCTCTGACGCGCAGTCGCGCCTTGTGTTTTGGTGTGGGAGCCCGAGACCTTTTACTAGTGTTGCCTCGTCCCTCCCGTCAATGATATATTTGCCGAGAAGCCCTGCATTGAGCGTTGGTCCAGATACAGTCGCATCTCTCGTGATCGCATCGAGCATCTTGATTAAAAATTGGCACAGAGAGCCTCACTCAAATCAGGGATGGACCGCGACTGACTCGAACAGCCGCGAAGAGTGACGCAACAGGGCCACATTTCGGCTCACTGAAAATATCGTTCCGTTGCACGCAATGAAATGACGTCAAGGACTGCGAAGAGCTGGGAAGCAGAATTGGGCAGTTTTGTCTGTAATCAATCAACAACTTTCATCCTAAGATCCAGGGGCAAGAAGCCTTTTCTTTTCTCTTTTTTATTTTTATTTCTTTTTATTTTAAAAAAAAAAAAAAAACCAGTCGCTCACCAACAACAAGGTGGGCCACTGTCGCTAACCCTGCTTAGATCAGACCTTGGTCCCGTTCTGCTCACCTACGCTTCCCGTTCGCCCCGCCTAGGTGACGCCAAGGCACGGGTGAGCAGCAACACTTGAGCCTGACTGGAGACAATCTGGCCCGTGCTCTGCTCTCTAGTCAACCAATCGCGGCAGATGTCGCACTCTGTACTCAGTACACCGGGCAGTGTAGGGTGGATGTGGGGCCGGGCCGTCCACTGACAACGCCCGGAAACGCAAAAACAATCTGGAAGCACTGGAACATCGGTCAAAAGTGGTGTCGCTCAGCAAACACAGCGAGTGGGGCGTGGTAGGCCTGGCGCGCCTCTCTTGATTGGGAGCTAGCGCGCTGATCCGAGGCCGCTGTACCGTAGTGTAGCGGCGGGGTGGCCACTGCGCGCCGCTGAGTCCCGGTCCTTTCACAGGTGCTGGCCCAACGCAAGTGAAAAAGAGCCTTACTCATCAGCTCGTGGCCATCTCATCTAGTCTCTTTTTTTTTTTGCCTTTTTACCCAAGAAAAGAAAAATCCAGGGTCCCGAGCTGCCGAAGACTGACTGGCACTGGACACACTGGACACTGGCGCCCCCGCATCCATCAGCGGCGTCCCGTTTCGAGCCGTCTCTCGTGCTCGTTGTCATTACCCTATCCTCCCCCCCCCCTTTTTGTATTTCTCGTCAATCCGTGGACCACTCGCGCCAGCAGCAGCAGCAGCTCCTCACCTCGTCGCCTCGCCGTCGCCTCGGGATTTCGGCATTCGAGCTTCAGACGCGCCAGACCCCTCCCCTCAGCTATCTCTCTTTTGTCTTCTAGGCACACGCATTCGGATATAGCGACGGCTACAGAGAGACCCAGCCCCTGCCCGTAGCCGGACCAGTACCCGTTTCCCCTCTCCAACGAGCCGCATAGGGGGAGGAGTTCAACCTCGTCCAACGCCCGCTCGGCGACCCGGATCCCGACCAGACACCACGCCCGCATTCAGATTCCGTCACCGTCACCCGTCATACCAGACCATTCCCCGTCGCCGCCCGTCTGAGCTAGACATCCGTCTGCCGTCTGCCACTAGACCACTCGGTCACCGTCGCCGCCGCCGCCGCGTCCCGTTGCGCCGAAAACCCGTCATCTGTGAACCGTGAACCGCAACCACGGACGGGCCTGAGGGGTTCCACCTTTGCGCCTGTCCCATCTGATGAGAGTTTGTCGTCGTCCTTCGTTCGGCCCAATACCGCGCGCTCGCCGGCTACACCTCTCCTGAGCCCGCTGCTGATGCAAGGACGCCACCACCGCCGCCTTCATCATGCCTGAGTCGCAGACGACCCCGGACCAGGCCTCCATCGACGACCTGACGCCCGAGGAGGCCAACCGCATCATCCACTCGCACCGCAAAGTCCGCTATGGTGAGTGAGACGCCCCGGCATTGGTGACTCATGCCTCACTCATCCGTCATCTGCGTCGTTGCCTGTCGCGTGTAGCGTCCACAAAGACTGACTCCCTCTCTCAGGCACCGCATGCTGGCCGTGTCGCCAGCGCAAGGTGAAATGCGACAACAAGCAGCCCTGTGAGAACTGCGTCAAGCGTGAGCACCCGCAGCTGTGCTCCTACAAACCAAACCGCACCGCCTCCCACGGCACACATCACAAGCCCGCCGTCTCCGTCACCACCGACAGCGGCAGCGTCCATGGCGGCAACGGGGCCGCCGCAGCAGCCGCCAACCCCAACAGCCGTAAAAGGCCTCACTCACCCGAAGGACCCGGCGGCGACGCCGCCGCCGATATCCCTCCCTTAAAGCAGGAGCCCGGAAGCGCGACCTGGCCTCGAACGGCCATCGGTAAGTCCGCCTCTGCCTCTGCCTCAACCTCTGCACCGCCTGCACCGCACCCTGTGTTGGGACCAGCGCCGTCGTTCTCGCTCCTGCGCAACGGTTCGTATACTAACCCAGCGTCCTCCTCGGGCGGACAAATAGCGGCAAGTATGGATGAGACCGAAGCCCCCGAGGCCGTAACACGGTACCTCGGCCAGAACAGCATTCCTTCGTTGCTCCGCGAACAGTCAGCCGCCAACGAGCTGCAGGAGGGTGTCGATATACGCCAGGACATGCGCTCCATACTCGGTCTCGATACGTCAGCGCCCTTCCCGCTCATGTCATCCAAGCATCTCGACAGCTTAACGAGGGAGATTTCGGCGGAACTGCCTTCGGATCGCGAGGTCATGAAGTATGCTGCCCTCCCCCCTGCTCATGTTTACCTGCAGCAATGCCCCCCTCTTCGAGAGCACACATTAACGTCTCACAGACTCTTCCGCACATACAAGGAAACACCACAACAGTTCTGGGGATTTGTCGTTGATATCGACGACCTCGAGTCGAAGCTCATGGTCTACCTCGAGGACAGGGCGCGGAACGCGAGCAATGCGACGAGGACGCCCAAGCCGGTATCGGCGTCGTGGCTGGCCATTCTCTTCGCCCTCTTGGCTGTTGGGTCGCAGTACCACGACTCGCCTTACCACATCCGCACGCGAGACTCGCAAAAGTACATCCAGATCTCGTTCCATTTCCTGCGGCTCGGGAACTTCCTCCTCAGGTTAGTCACGTCCTGTGACAAGAAAAGCCTCTCACAATGCTGACGCCAGACCTAATTGTCGACAGACCCACCTTTGACTCCATCCAAGCTCTGTTACTAACCAGCTTCGTCTTGCTCAATGACATGAAGGCCGAGGCCTCGTGGGCTCTGCTCGGCCTGACATGTCGACTCGCGCAGTCCCTCGGCCTGCACCGACCGAACCCCTCTGACGGAAGAGACAGCGCCCGCAACGATGGACAGTCCAAGGAGATGATCCGCCGCAAGCTGTGGTGGACGTGTGTATGGCACGACACCCTCACGTCCCTGTCGTTCGACCGCCCACCCATGACCAACATCCCCTGCTGCCCCATACCGACAGTACAGCACACCATAGCTGGCGAGTACAGCTACCTCGACACCATGTACCACTTGTGCGAAATCATCTCGCGCCAACTTAACCCCGACGTTACAACGACGGTCAGCTACGAGCAGATGGTCGAGAACTGCGAGGCCGTTGAGAAGCTCCGGAACATGGTCGCCCATAACATCCGCACCAAGGAGCAATGCAAGACGGCGATCGACCGCCTCCAGCACTACGCCGTCCGCCTGCACACCTCTTTCGTCATCTCCGTCTGCTGTCGACCTGCGCTGCGTCGAGACTGCAACAAGCTCACGCCCGAACAGAAACGCCACCTGTCCGACAAATGTCAGCACAACCTCGCCGAGACAGTCCGCATGTTCCTGGCCATGCACCAGCTCTCCGTCATCCCCACCCGCAGTTGGGCCTTCACCTACCACGGCCTCTCCTCCGCCCTGCTGCTCGGCATTCTGGGTGAGACCAAGAACAGCCCCGAGGTGCGCCAGCTGCAGGGCGACCTCATCGCGGCGCTGTCTGCGACGGCCGCGAAGGAGGTTACGTCGCCCACGGAGCACATCCCCAAGACGGACAAGGACATCGAGCTGTCGGGCCCGCTGTGGAGGGCGCTGACGGCGTTGCGCAACATCTACGAGCACGGCACTATCATGGGTACTTCCCAGAAGAAGGACTCGGACTCAAGCGGCACAGGAAGCGGAGCGCGGACGCCGCTGCCGCACATGCTCATGGGCCCGATGACAAACAGCGCCAATGGCAACGGGAACAACGCTGCCAACAAGGCCTTCGGCATCGACCCGCACCAGGATGCTGCTCTCGCCATGGCGGAGATGCAAAACGGCACCACCCTGGCCGAGTACGCTCCCAAGTATGACCTTTTCCCACCGTTGCTGAGAAGTTGACATCCGCTAACGCGCCACAGCATGACGTACCCGCCCGTGAGCATGGAAAACATCACCAACATGGACCCCTCGACCTACATGTCGCCCATGGATCTCTACGAATCCATCTGGTGGGGTACGTAGCACGCCGCCGTCCGCTTCTTGTCCGCGACGAATGATGACTGACGTTGCCGCAGAATCGCCCGACCCATGGAATAGCGGCGTCGACACCATGAACTTCGACTTCGTCGCACAGCCCCCGCCAGGCCAGCCCCAGCAACAATTCTACTTTTGAAGGAGCGAGATACCAAAGCAACAAGGAAAACCAGAGAGCACCTTTTGGAGAATCACATACTTGACGGGAAAATCGAGGCGCTTTATCAGGAAGAATTGAATTCGGCGAAGGGAAAGGATTGAACAGGCGGGGCGGCTGGCATTTAGCTGAAACCACTTCGGCAAATTTCCATTGTGCTTTTTTTTTTTGGTTTACCCGGGTGCCACATACATAGTCTTCTTTCGGGAGGTGGATGTTGTTTATCATTGCCGATGGTGTTTTAATACGTTTTTAATGTGTTACGATTTGACGGAGGGGTGCGTTGTCTATCTGTCCCATCATGTTCGCCTCGGCCGTCCCCTGGTCTTGAGTGACGGGGTGTCGCTTGTCTCTATATGGGAGGGGAGATTCGATATCAAGAGTCAACATATTTTGTAGTTATAGGACTGGCTGGGTCGGCCGGAGTAGGAAGATTGACTCTTCACGCTTGACGCCCAAGGTTGTCCGTTACATCCTGTTGCGAGTCACCCATTTGTCTATCGCAAGTATCAGATGGCAAAGCAAGGCCTTCGGGCCTTGGGAAACGCATCTTATTCATGTTCAACTGTAAAAGAATCATCCAGTCATTCATGCTCAGGGCCCAGACAAGCCAGATTGGCACGTGGACCCAGCCGGCTGTGAGACCTACCGGAAACCCACACGCCGGTCCAAACAAGCAGAAGTCTCCAGGGCTTAGGTCAAACGTAACGTCCGAGTTAAACTTGACGACACGAGAGGGGAAGTCAGACATGCGTTTCCGCGATGGTCACGCAAGAGAAAAGACATTGGCGAGGGCTACGGAACAGGGGAATGAGCCAACCTCACCCCCTACAGATGGAATCGAGCAAGATGAGCATGGGCATCTAGAACCATTTTAGCGCCTGGCCAAGAGGTCGGAGAGCCTTGCCACTCTTGCCCTTCCTCATGCCGGACACACATCTCAACCCCACTCAAGAGTGTCTATCTTGGGCCAAACGCCCTATGACGACGCGTCCATGTGCCGCGGAAAATTGCCATGTTGGTTGAGTGTTGTTTATTCGCCCAAGTTGCCCGCGGTACCAACCAACAACAGGTCGTGAAACTCGTCGCAGAATTGCCTAGCACAGGGCAGAAGCGTACGCGTTCGTGGAAATTGCAACATTTAGTACGTCCCGTTCGTGCCGAATGCCGGTACCAACAGCTCGGAGGCCGGTCCCGCATCAGATCGGCCGCGGCTACGGCAACCGGTTCCGTGGGCTACGCGGCAAGATTGCGCAAGATTAAAGTGAAAGATCCGGAATGCGGGTGCCGCGGAGCTGCGAATTGATCGCAAAGGCAAAGGCTAATGCTCCGCCTTGGTGGCTTAGAAATGCATGGCGGCAGAATACATTCCTCCGGGTGTGGAACAGGCGGCTGGGGTGAACCCTTTAAACGCAAACCCAGTCCCTACGCCAAGGTGAGACAGAGACGTCTAGGTACGAAATCCAAAACCCCAAGAATGCCATCTGCCCGGCCAAGTCTGGAATGACGTAGACGTTGCGAGTCGCATGGGAGCATGGCTGTGTTGGGGCAATCCAGGTAGCTAGCCATTCGACGCGGCCGGCGAAGAAGGTAGCTTGCGGCGCAGAACGTAGTGTTGCAAGTTGGCGAGATTCAACTTGCCCTAACAGAACTTGGGTTGAACGGCGGCATAATGCCGTGAAACGGTTGCGGCTCGTCCCAAACATCTCTACTGTCTAACAACCTGGAAGAGGCTTTAGTTCCCAGTAGGACTGCTCAATGATGGGATGATGGGACAATAACCTTGAATGGACCGCATGTCCACCTTTTGATGCTGTAGCCACATCCGAGTCGCAATGAGGAAATACGAGGCGATTCCCCTAGAGAAGAACAAGAAGCAGTAGACTTGTAGCCGCCAATGCACCCCAGAGAAGGATCGAACCCGGGTTGGAGGATTGGTCAACCGCCGTGCGACCAAACTGCACGTGTCGAAGAAGCGCCCCAAGCTCTATCTACACTAGTGCGCAGGCCCTGTATGACGACTGAGCAAACTGGCAGCTAGGCCCAAACAGCGGGCAAAGCGCCTGAGTAGTACAGTTCCAGCCACGTTCTGGGCAGGCAGTTTTAGCCTGGGCTTGGCTTGAGCGGCTATCTGTGCCGAATCCTGGACGAACGCAGGATGGAAGTGCTTGTTCTCTCATCCTCCTCAGAATTGGAGCTGTTACGCCTCAAGGCAGGTGCTCGCAGCCTGGCGAGTCAAGATCAAGCGAAGAGCCGGGAGTGTGGGGGATGAACAGTCGTTGCGTGTTGGTGTTGGTGTTCTTGTACGCGTCAAGCTGCATCTGATTGCCCAGGAAGCGACAAGCCAGATGCGCGGGTTGCATCGAATAAGGGACTGGCCAGCGCGCTTTAATGAAGACCCAAGGGAGTCCCCGGGGAAATTTACAAGGCGAGGATCGCTATCAGCTCCCCGCCTATTGTCAGGCAGCCGTGGGGTCACCGTCGACTTGGCCGGTGGGTGTGTGGATGCTGACATCTCGTTGTGAGATTGACGGAAGCTTGACATGCAAGGCACCAGGATCTCGATCCAACGGACCTTTTTTTTTTTCTCTCTCAACAAGCTCATGCGTATATGTGCCTAGTCGTATCAGTGGAAACACTCTGAACGTTTTCCATTCTCGCGCGTGGAATTCCCAGTTTGGGGGAGCGCGAGAAGGTTTCAATGTATGCCCGAAGAGTGACAGACAATTTGCAACGCCAAGACGGATGGATGCCGGCTAGGACCAGTTGCTGTCTTCAGGAAGGCTGTCGGGCGGCCTGTCACCCAGTGGTGCGACCTGCTCAGCATGAAGGGCATGGGTCTGCGTTCCGTCACCGAGCTGGCGCGAACAGCGAGATTCGCACCGGGCAGCCCGGTTTCCAGTGCACAAAACGGCGACGATCAAGCCCCGACACCCTGGTCGGGAAATGGACGGGGGTCGAGCAGCGTTAAGCCCCAAGCAGCAAGGGCCCTCGTGTGGCTGATGGGATGGGGATTCAGGGGGGAACCAGCGGGAGTAGTACACTTGCAGTAGGTCGCGTGCTGTTGGGTCTGTCCCACACTTTCTCGGATACAAGCACATGTGACTGGTTGGTCGCTCGGAACGTCGATGGGAGCCGTTCAGCAGCTGGCTGACCGAGGAAGAGTAGGCAGTAGTTCAACCCTCCTGCAAAAGCGCAAACACCGGACTGTCAGTCATGGAGGCGCATCCCATCCTCTGGATGTTGTTTCGTTGCGTGTCATCACTTGGGCAGTTGACTTCCGCCAGCGATAACTCGCACCCGGTAAGAATTGCCATTCGATGTTTGCTTGCAATGTCATGGGTAGATGCCCTCATGTTCATGAACAGCTTAGCTCGCGTCTGTGCCCGCGACCACTACAAACACACTAAAGCTCATGGTTGTCAGTTGACGATGTCGATCTTCAGTGGTGGTGGTGGTGATGGTGGGGATTACTGATAGAAATGCAGAAAACGGTTTCTCGAGATCGTGTTGGGGGTGCTGGTGGGCTTGGTAGGCCAAGCAACAGCAAAAGGGCGAGGTTGATGGCCTTGGCGGAAGCCTATTCGTATATCTCATTTTCCTTTTCAGCCGAGACGCAGCGATTTCTTCCTCTCATTCGATGGGCCCTGAAGCTCGGGATGGACCGCCTTCGTATCGGGCGATTAGAATCGGGATGGGTATCAGTCAGCCATCTTTTTCTGCTGGGGTGTCCGGCGAGCCTTGGTTGTTGAAGACTTGAATTGGAGTTGTCAGACGGGCAATTGTCTGGGGGCGGCAACGGCTTCGATTTCGGAGAGCCAAGACGCCTGCGGAGCGAATTGCCCCACCGGGCTAGAGGATTCAAGGTTTCTTCGGCTGGGATTGCTGGTGCTGGTGGTTGAATCTGCTGGTGCGGCCGACAGCACTGGACGGGCTACCGAATCGTGACTAGCGAGCGGCAGCGAGCTTCGGAGCATTCTGCCTAACTGTTTGGATAGATAGCGCTGTCCATTATGACTACGGCGTTGAAATTGGCTGGACAGGCCCCGACATGCAGAGTGATATCACGGCCGGCCATGCTGCACAGCACATGTTCAAAGCGTTCCATGCTGGCAATCTGGAAACGGTGGTATCTGGAAACAGAGTTGAGGCGACGGAGACGTGTCGATGAGGTTGAGATGGTTTGGAAGCGGTGGAGTGGCGGCTCGACTTGACGGAGTGAGATACTTGTTAGAGGGAGGCAGACACGCCTACGGACTCGTGGGCGAGGTAGGTGTCTCGTTGCGGATTGATTGGAGGCGAGCTGGGGTCGGGGGGCGGCCGAGAGCAGCAGCTGGGAGGGCCTCGCGCGGGAGACGGGGGTAGCTGCTGTTGTAATTGTTGTACCGGGTGGAAAAAGAATAAAAATAAGTTGAAGGCGGCGCAGCCAGTGTAGTAGTGTAGGCGAAAACCATGCCCTGGATACAGCGTGAGGCGAGAGATGCTGGACAGAGCAGAGCTGCAACGTACCTGATAAGGTACCACCTGAGATAAAAGACAGATTGACAGGGCTAAAACATGTGGTTCAGCGGCCGTGTCTCTGCTGTCTAAGAATAAGGGCGGGCGCATTGGGAAGGTTGAGGTATCGCTGACCTCTACACGCCAGTGACAGTCAATGGGGGGCGGCTGGCAGTTGGCAGTCCCTCCTACCCCCCTCTCGTATCTACCTAGTAGCCAGTGTGCTGTGTGTCTGGTGCGCCTTCCACGACTCAGACTTTTGGGCGGATGCCGAGCATTGGGGAAAAGGAACGGTGTGTGCTGCTCCCAGTTTCGCACCCACTTCGACCCATGTCCCCAGTTCACCGTGGCCGTGCCGGCAAAGTGGAGACCCCGTCGCCCATCCGACCCAATCACGTGGACGTTTGCACCTCCAAGAAGTCTGGCATCATAGCCACCCCACCTTCCCTCCGCTGGGGGAACACACTCTGCAGTGCTTGACGGGTACGTACCGCCTCCCCCGAACCGAAAAACACCCCGGTGCAGTGCACCTCAATGCCGTACTTTATGGTACCTTACCGCAGGTCAAGTACGGAGTACATGCCGCACCTACCTTGGTGGCTCGGTAACCTTTCAAGGTCAATGGTATTATAGGTGCAGAGCGCCGCAGTGCGGTAGCAGTGCCAGTGGCAGCAGCACCACCACCAACACCGCCAAACAACCGGACAGCAGCAGCAATCACCTTGGCATGCCTGTCTCTGGCCGCCAAGCACACTGGCAAAGTAAAGTAGGTACCTGCAAGGTACTGAGTAGGGCGCTGGCAGCAGCAGAGATAAATAAACCTAAGGTAAGAGGGCCAAGCCGCTGGTGTGCTGTGGGACCAGGGCGAGGAGCGACATGACCTGCTACCCTTTTGCACTTTGGACTGACAGGGATGAGACGCAAAAGAGAAGAAACCCATCAAGTCTTGGCATCGCGCCCCGATGCCGCGTGTGCCCACCTCTGGCGGCTCTCTCTTCCTTGCCTTGCCTTGCCCTGCCCGCGCCGACGTCGACCAGCAACAGAGCTGTTTTTCGCAGCGCAGACAGGCTGGGCCGTGTCCGGCAATTGTCTGCAAAAACGCTCCATCTGTTAAAATGAACGGCGGTGCCCACTCTTTCCCCTAAGCTTCTCGCAGTATACCCTTCTGCACCTCCTTTCTTTGCGTCTCCTCCTCTCTCTCCCTCTCTCTCTCTTTCTCTCTCTCTCTTTCTCTCTCTCCCTCTCTCTCTCTCCCCTTTCAGCCTTTTGTCGCATCGCAGCTTCCCAGGCCCTTTCTCTCTACACGAGGCTGCTCCCATCCTCGTCGTCGTCGTTCTCCTGGCAGCTTTGCTCCGGGCTTCGAATTTGCAGTCAAATCGACCGGGTTTGAAGGACGTGTTTAGGGATTCGGGGATCTCGACCGCTCGGTGGATGCCCGAGGGCATTCCGACGCAGAACGAAGCGAAACGAGATTTCTTGGCGGCTTGGCTTGGCTGTAAGACACTGCGGACGCCTGAGAGAAACACATCTCGACACTGCGACTCCCCGAAGCCTCTCCATCTTCCCCGGCATCATGTCCGACGGAAGACTTCCCAACGGCAAGCTGCCCTACGGCACGCCCGAAGGCGGCTGGAAAGCAGTGCACACTTGGAGAACGCCGGACTGGGTAGAACCAATTGTAAGGAAACTCTGCAGCCGCCGCCCTCTTGGCAGCGCGTTGCCAAACAGCGAAAGAACAAGACGTCGGGCTAACACCAGCACTAGCTGATCGTTTCCATCATGCTTACCGGGCTGTGGTTCACCCGCCGAAAGAACTTCTCCATTCTCCGCAAGGGCAGCGCAGCCTACGAGCCGCTCTTCGACGAGCGAGCAGACTCTCCTCGCATCTCGGACGACTCATTCGGCAGCCCGATTCGAACCGATCCCTACCCGCCCAAGTTTCGCACCATCTTCGGTTGCTTCCGCGTCCAGACCCCGAACTCGAGCCGCTTCGCCAAGTACATTCACTCCCGCATCCTGCAAAAGTTTCCCTTCCTCGTTGAGATGTTCTACTGGGCAATCTCATTCTTCTTCTACCGCATGACGGCGACCCTGGCCCAGAACTACTACGGTGGCATGAAGAACGTGTGGGATGTTGCGCAGCAGCACGGTCTGTTCCTGCTGGAGACCGAGGCGAAATTCTTTGGGGAAGGCACCAGGACTGGCCCCGAGCGCTGGGTCGAATGGCGTGTATCACACTGGTTCTTGGAGGGCGCCCAGGTTGACGACTTCCGTGGCATCTGGCTGACGATCCTGAACCGCGGCTACTCCATGATCCACATCCCCGGTACCGTGGGCTTCATCGCCTACTACTACGGCATGGCTCCCACCCACGCCCGCTTCTGCACCGTCCGCCGCACCATGACCCTGCTGAACATGTTTGCCTTCCTCATCTTCATCTTCTACCCATGCGCGCCCCCGCGTCTGATGCCTTCCGAGTACGGCTTCGTCGATACCGTCAACCTCGAGAACGCTGAGAGTGTTTGGATGAGCGGCAAGTTCGTGAACAAGCTCGCTGCCATGCCGAGTATGCACTTCGGCTACGCCTTCGCCATCGGATGCGTCTTCATTGCTGACTCGGCCATCCTCAACTTCCTCTTTTACCGCCTGCGCAACTACCTCCTCAAGGACGACCTGGACAAGAGTCTGGATATCGATGATGTCGAGCTGAAGGAAGTCCAGGAGAACCGCAAGCGTTGGAAGAGCTGGGCCATGTTCGCTTTCGGTGTTTGGTACCCCAGCTGGATTCTGTTGACGATCGTCGGAACTGCCAATCATTATCTCATGGACGCCCTTGTCGCCACCTTCTGCGCGCTGATGGCTTTCCTCTGCAACCGCGCCCTGCTCGTCTTCCTTCCCGCCGAGGACATGCTGCTGTGGGCCTGGAGGCTCGAGAAGCCCGTCCCCACGACTGGCCGGATGAAGAACATTGTCGTGCGGTAGTTTGGTGGCTGCTAGGGAGAAAAGAAAACGTTGATGAGAGATGCGGAATAAACTTCCCTAGTTACCTGTTCGAAAGCATTCTAGAGGCGTTGGGAAATGGCAAACGGCCTCGTTATTTTATATATTGCACCATTGGCCAGCATCGGGGGGGAGGGGGTAAACTGTACGAGACCCTTATAATGAGATCCTTTTCGTTCATAGAAAGAACAATTGTAAACGATCTTCCTCAAGACGGTGCGGGGGGGCCGGCGCCCTTTTAAGCTTGCTTTCAGAGTGCACGGGATGTGGTGTCGGTTCGTACTGGGTGGGCCTTGTTGTCTTCGGTTCGGTTCGTGATTCGAAGCAACCTACTCAGCTAGCAGGGCAATCAATTAAATTGAAGTCCATACTGCGTAGGTCGCTGTGGTCGACTTTTTGGCTTAGCCTTTATGCGAGCTTGCGCCGATTGCCAGGCCGAGCTATCCGTGCGGTCGCCCTCGTTCGGGGAATCGTCGAGTTCGGAAGCCGAACGTGCCGGTGTCCGATTTGAGAGCCTTCTCGAGTGATGTTATGGGGTCTTCATCGTGCTTCTGTCGCTAACCGGCCCAGTTTAGAGCCTTTCCTAGCACAGATTCAATAATGACATAGAGCTTGAGGGCAGACTCACATGGGGAGGCCTCGGGCCATTATAAGTGCAAGCTGGCCACGCGCAGATGCGGCGGAGAGACGGGAGGGTTCCATTCCTCACAGGAAGAGATTACTAGCTAAGGGTGCTTGGAGCAACTCTCATGCGATGTCTGGTTGGCTGTGGAGACCCTGGTCCTGGTCCGGCAGCAGTCCTATCCAGTCCCAGCTCAACACCACGTGTGATGCGGCTTATTCCAACTGCCATATTTACGCCGCTGCACATCATCTCGGAACCAGCAGCAGAAGTGGCATGGATAGGCATGTTCTTTACCTGGCCGGTAAGGCGGGCCCACGTCGGCTCGGTAGCAGTGACTGGATAGTACTTTGAGAACACATCAAGAGCCTCCATTTTGATCTTGCAGTTGATCTACAGACGAAGCTTCTTGATTGTGGCAACCAAGAAATATTGAAGGCAGTCTTTGTTAATTCACTGTGTGGCCAGACCTTGTCTTGATAATTAAACAAGTTTATTATGCGATTCAGTGTCTTTGTCCACGAACTATTCTTGATTTTCAGCACAGCCATTGTCTCTTAGATCAATATCTTTGTTTTGATATTCGACCGTAAGGGTAAACAGTACATATAGCTCCCAGAAGTCTCTCATGATGCTGCTATTATCCCACTTCACATCATCAAATCAAAAAGCGAAATCATGGAATCCTCATCCCACACAGCTATGCAGCGCCAGTCTGAGCAGGCCTACAACTGCTCGCCCCAGCAATACCTCCGCATTCCTGGTCTCATCTTCAACCCAGTCCCACTTTTGATACCATACAGTCATCAGGCCGCCTTAACTTTCTTGCAACCTCATTCAGTTGAACTTGACCTATCTTGGAGGGAGTACTACGAGCTCCTCCAGCCCTTCGACGACGTTGCGTTCAAGGCTGTCGACGTCCTTGAGCTCTGCATCGACCAGCTCAAGCACTTGCCTCTTGCCACGAACGACGTGGGCGAGAAGCCGAACTGGCGTGCTTTCTTCAAGCAAGTGCTCGAGAACATTGGCTCCCGCGCCAAAGAGGTTGGGTTGCAATGGGTTGATGTTATGTGGCTTGTGTTCTTGTACACCCGCGCCTACGATACCACTCCGCTGTTTCTTAGGCAGAAGAATCGTGGATATTGGCTCAAGGCCAACATCCGCCACTTTCATGACGTTCTTCAAGATTGGGCGGCGTTGCTGGAGAAGCGAGGCTTGAAATGGGCACTCGTCTTTGCTGAGCTCTTTAGCAACTGAAAGAGTTTCTTGAAACACCGAACAATGATTCTTTCCAGGGCTGACCAAGAGTTTTGTACACAAGATTGATCAGATAGAATTGCGATTGTCCCCCTTTTCCTCAATTCACGTTCCGTCTGGTGTCTACCATCCTGTGAAGTTACATGTAAAAGCTGTGCCCTTGCCCTTTCCCCTTAGCTTAGTCCGATGGAGTAAGTCCGAGGTCAATCTCTGAAGGGATGTAGTTCTATGATTCTGTTCAATTTCGAATTGTATTTCCGAGCTTTGTTCGAGCGCCTTGGAGCGGGTGGTTGAGAAACTATTGATTTCGCTTGATGAATGACACATTGTGTGTGGGCAACAGAATTTACTCTTAACTGCCGATAAATAATCTCCTGCAGATCTTGAGCCGGGTTGAGACTTTATGTTGCTCGTTCTACGTATCGGGACCTCGGGTGCTGACGTGGGATTAATGTACCGGATGGGCTGTTACATACGAGGTTGCCTGGAGCGGGGTTATGCAACATGTGGCTTGGTCCTGTCATCAATATTATGGGCACAGAGCCGCTTCATAACATGAACTTGTCTCTTCTCAAACCCTCCATCCGCATCCCCTCAAACATACAGGCTGGACAAGCAGCATTCAACGAGAGGAAATTTCCTTCAAGCCATGTCGAAACAATACGCAGAGTCAGGCGTCCCCGGACCCTCAACAGAGCGGGGTCTTCTCCCAAAATTACAACCAGCGTCGTCTTCTGTTGACAGCCCAAACAGTATGGTGGAGAGTCATAGAAGAAGCCTTCAACAATCTTTCGAAGAGCTCGAAATTACTTTGGAAGAGTGTTGTGGCAGCCCATCAAGCGGGATTCCTGACATCCATGATTGTCTTGAGAAGGCATCATCTGGGCTCTCGATAGCCCCTCTAAGGGAAACCACAAATAACGGGAACCAAAAAGACGATAAAAGAGAGATCGCTTCAAAAAAGCTGGTAGTTTCATGGCAACATTATATCCAGTCTCGAAACTGGCTCTTGGCCTCGACGGAACACGCCCGCATGGCGCAGTGGCGTGCGTCTAGCAACCCCTCTCCATCGCAGAGGGGGCTGGTTCGATTCCAGCTGCGGGCACGAAGTGTTTAGGTTGCGCTTCGCCATAGGTAATGGTTGGACCCGCTATATGCGGGTCTTCCGGTCTCCCCTAACCAGAACAATGCGGGACCGGCGGCCGGTACGTCGTTAATAAGATTAATTAGACTAAAAGGAGGCCTAGGCCATTAACCAGTATATTCTCAGGTACCCATTAAGGGCCCTAAATAATAATATAGGGCCTAATACCTAAATAATTAAGGAGGGATAAGGTACCTATTAAGGGCCCACTAATTCTAATTCACTAATTAGGGGTAAAACACTACTTATAAAGGACCTATGATAAGCGGGTCGGATTAATAAATTTATAAACTATACTTATTATTCCTATTCGAACTTAAGCCGGGTAACCCAGTGGGGCCTAGTAACATAGTATAATAATTATATAGCCTATAAGGTATGATTTGGAGGACGCTAGCCGGGTTCATGTACTGTAGTATATAGTTTGAGCTGCGGCTCTCTACGCCATATACCCCTAGGGAGGTCTGCTGCGAGGGTTCCGTAGCCCTTGCCGCCATGGCGTTAAATACTACAACAACAACAACAACAACAACTCGACGGAACACTCGCATCCAACATACAATCTCCGCATGTGCAGGTTGCAACTCATGGTGCCTTAAGGCTTTTTGAGGTAACCCCCTCTGCATGTTCGCGGAGACTAAGGTGCCAAAGCTGACTGCCATTCCAGCTGGTGCAGGAAAGACATTCGTGTCGTAAGCAATCATAAGTTTCGATAGGAATCAAGCAAGCATAACTAACTCGATGTAGTTCCCGCATGGTCGATGAACTTGAAATACTCGCTCGAGAACAGGATGTCGGTCTGGCTTTCGTCTATTGCGAGTACAACAAAACCGAGAGTCATTCTGCGAAGAGAATGGTCGAATAAATAACTCGGCATCTCCTGGCGAGAAAGCCTAAAATCATCCCGGACTTTCTTACAAGGATCGAGGATGTGTCGGCAACGTTAGAAGACAGGAAGGAACTTCTGAAAGATGTGATTTGTTGTCACAACCGAGCTTTCCTGTTGTTGGACGCCTTGGACCAGTGGTCTGCTGATGCTTCTGAGAGGCTTGCGCTGGCCTGCTTGCTTAAGGGGATTGTCGAGGAATGCTCTGAGAGTCAAGTGGGACTTTGCATTACCTCGTGCGTATCGAATGAGATATGGCAAGATTTACATATGTCGAAAACCCCATCAAGCATTTTGGATGTCTGCCAGGGTAAGGACGACATAAAGGCCCTGGTTGAGCTTTTTTGGGATGGAGCGGTTGAACGCTTCCCCTGGATGAAGAGAAACGAACCATTGCTAGAAATGGCCGTTAACAAAATCGCGGAAAAGTCTCTTGGCAGGTACGTCTGACACGACTTGCCCAAGATCTAAAACATTCTGATAACGCCGTGTAGATTCAAATTGGCAACCCTGCAAACTCGGTTCGCAACGCAGCAGCCCTCAGAGAAGGCAATGATAGGATGTCTAGAGAACTTGACCCACGACTTGAACTGGTACTACCACCAGACGATGTCGAGAATTGCCAATCAGAAGGATACTGGCCCGACTATCCTCAACCTGTTGACATGGCTCTTGCACTCTCCAACTCCCATGCATTCGGATGAGCTGGAGCTTGCACTGGGCCTACATGCAGGCAGTACTTCTGAAACAGACGCGGAAAGCCTTTTGGTGGACGTCTTCCGACACGTGGAGCTGAGTGAGGGTCTAGTTTCCGTGGTAGGCAACCTGAGAGGCCCTAACAGACCTCAGCTGGTGCTAGCTCACCGCACAATTCGCGACTTCCTTTCCAACAACAACAACAACAACAACAACGAATGGAACCGAGCGGACCACGATGCCTTCTTCGTCGATGTGTGTCTAACCACCATGACATTACCCATGTTTCTCAATGAGCTACCAAAGATCTGGCAAGAGCTTCGAAACCGAGAATGGTTTCCCCCCAAGGCAAGCAAAAACTTGTCCATCACCTTTGGAGACTCGTGTCTGAAAGTGCCCGAATTCCTGTTCTGGGCCTTGGCACATTGGCATCGATTTCTCAGCGTTGAAAACATTACGCCGGCAGCGAAGCACAAAATAATTGCCATCCAGCGAGTCTCGCAGGCAGAAACATCAGCCTGGAAACAAGAAACCAAGTTGGAACCATACAGCTATCACCGTCTCAACTCCAAGGGCACAATATCGGATGGAGAGTTTGAAACATTTCCAAAAGACGTTTCGGTGATCGATCCCACGGACGAGTATCAAAGGAGATATGCCCCATTCCTCAGCCATTTCGACATACATCCCATTCGGCCACTAGCTGGTCCTTTGTATTGGTGTGAATTGGAAGGCTCGGCATTGGGGTGTCAGCTTCTGTTGCCCTTTGAAGAGGATCCCAATGTTCTTTTCAACGTCCCAGTTGGCAGAGAAGACTCTCATTCGTTCTGCGAAACTGTACTCTCGGCAGCGGTTTACCAGGGCAAACCCGAGACTGTCAAGGTTCTCTTAGATGATCCCCGAATCGACCCTGACATTGGAAAGATCCATTACGTATACGGTCATGTGACGCCCCTCATGCAGGCGTGCCGTAGCGACAACAAGGAAATGGTCAAGATGCTTGTGGCCAGGAGCGACGTCAACGTGAACGACGTTGGCATGGGTGGATATGACTGCGCGTTACCGCCGCTTCTCTGGGCCAGAAAAGAAACCGCAGATGTACTCCTCGAGCGGAAGAATATCGACATCAACCTGGAGAGATTGGGACGAGCACCTATTCATCATCTCGCCAACATGGGAGGCTCGCTGATGGCTCTGGGGAATTTTTTTGTTGTTGTTGTTGTATTTAACGCCATGGTGGCAAGGGCTACGGAGCCCTCGCAGCAGACCTCCCTAGGGGTATGTGGCGTGGAGAGCCGCAGCTCAAGTTATATACTACAGTATATGAACCCGGTTAGTGTCCTCTAAATTATACTTTGTAGGTTACGTAATTGTTATACTATGTTGTTAGGCCCCGCTGGGTCACCTGGCTTAAGTTTGAATAGGAATAGTGAGTGTAATTCGTAAATTTATTAATCTAACCCGCCTATTATAAGTCTTTTATAGGTAATACTTTACCCCTAATTAGTAAATTAGAATTAGTGGGCCCTTAATAAGCACCTTATCCCTCCTTAGTTACTTAGGCACTAGGCCCTATGTTGTTATCCTAGGCCCTTAATGGGTACCTAAGAATATACTAGTTAGTGGCCCTAGGCCTCCTTTTAGTCTAATTAGTTATGTTGACGATGTACTAGCCGCCGGTCCCGTATTATTCTGGCTAGGGGAGACCGGAAGACCCGCATATAGCGGGTCCAACCATTGCCTATGGCGACCCAAACGCTTCGTACCCACAGCTGGAATCGAACCAGCCCCCTCTGTGATGGAGAGGGGTTGCCAGACGCACGCCACTGCGCCATGCGGGCGATGGCTCTGGGGAAGCTTCTCGGGAATTCAAAAGCTGATGTCAATGCGCGAACAGAGGCTAAGTTTAGCCGGATAAAATACATTGATCAGCGAGACAAGGACGTTTTTACGCATTCAAGGACGGCTCTGATGGTTGCGAGCTTTGTCGGTCATCCAGGAGAGACTGCCCTCCTGCTAAAACATCCGAACATCGAGACAGGCTTGCGCGACTCTATGGGAATGACAGCCCTGATGCTGGCTGCTGTGGGATACACACGCGACAACACCTACAGCATTAAATATGAGGGCTTTGGGTCGATTCTTACTGCCAAAGATCTCGAGCTGCAGCATTCTGTGCAGAACCACCCGGGCACAATTCGGACCCTTGTGCGGACTTCCCATGTACAAGTTGACGCTCAAGACCATCGAGGCCGTACGGCATTAGCTTTTGCTGCCATGTGCGGTCTCGAAGCAACGTCAGATCCCGATGGAGGCATTGGCTCCGGCTTCAATGGCACTCCTATTTGGACCTTGGACCTCGAGAATCAGGTAGAGGAGAGCAAAGACTACCGCGTCGCCATTTTGGAGGCATTGCTTGAGGCCCCGGGCATCGACGTGAATTTGCCTGATGATCAAGGACATAGCCCGCTCGACTACGCTACGTGGGCAAGAGACGTCCTTGTTGAGGATGGAGACTTTCGGCTACGGGACCTCGAACGCAATGTACAGGAGCTTAAGCCTGAAGGGCTCCAACCGGTGTTGACGGCAGAAGAAGTCGCTGAAACGACAAGAAAGCTCGTTGACCCTGTAAAAAGAGTTTGTGATCTTCTTGTCACCGCCGGGGCTCAGCCGGGAAAGCCGATCCCGGCCCCGGCGTTGCCCGAAGGGAAACGGAGGAGAAGCATATCGTACAAAGAGCGGCGCATTAACCCCTCTTGATCAGGCGTTAAGAAGACTCGGGTGGGGTTACAGCTTGGGTTAAAATACCGCAAATGTCCTCGTTGAAGCAAATGATAGTTGAAGAAACACGTAGTAGTCGGCGATGAAGTCCGAGTAAAGTCTCGCCCGGGCTCCTGTCGGAGATTTCATGGCGTGATCCTTCGGAGACCGAAACCGGGGACGGGCGAAGCCCCACCACCGCCCCTCATTCCAGCGTGATGTCACGGCGGGTCAGACGGCGATCTCGGGCAAACTCCCTTTGCGCTTTACGTGCATGTTTCTTCAACTTGGACCATCCCAAACTCTCCAATCTCACTCGAACCCATCCAAGACTGCAAATCGGAGCTGCTTTAAGGAAAGATCGCGCAAAAATGGCAACTGGAAAATACAACTTGGCCAGCCGGGTCACCGTAAGTCTCATCAGCAACCCCGCTCTCACTCACACCAACGCCTTGCGCACCAGCTGACACGGTTTGTACATCTAGCTGGCAAATGGCAAGACCATCCCCCAGATCCAGTTGGGTCTGTATTGCATGTCTGGCAAGGAGGCCACCAAGACCATTCCTTGGGCCCTGAAAGCCGGCTACCGCGGCTTCGACTGCGCGCAGATGTACCGCAACGAGCGCGAGTCGGGTAAGGCCATCAGCGACTTCCTGGCCAGCAGCGAGAACACGCATGGCCTGAAGCGCGAAGACGTTTTCTATACGACCAAGCTGGCAAGCTGCAGCGAAGATTACGACGCCGTGCGCCGCTCCATCAAGGACTCGGTCGAGGTCTCCGGCCTTGGCTACGTGGACCTGTTGCTGCTCCACAGCCCTTATGGCGGCAAGGAGGCGCGCTTGACCAGCTGGAAGGCGCTCGAGGACGCCATCACTGATGGCGAGGTCAAGATGGGAGGAGTCAGCAACTACGGCTCTGCCCACGTGGGTCTCCCGTGACATGTGGCTCGAAGGATGCATTCGTAGACTGACACCACTTCAGATCGAGGAACTCATGGCTTCCAAGCCCCGCATCGCCCCGGTCATCAATCAGATCGAGGTCCATCCATTCAACACCCAGAACAAGATTAGGGAAACATGCGCTAAGCACAGCATTGCCATTGAGGCTTATGCGCCGTTGGCCCGCGGAATGCGCATGGGGCACCCAAAGATTCTGGAGCTGTCCAAGAAGTATGGCTGCAGCCCGGCCCAGCTGTTCGTGCGGTCAGTATTTGCCTTGGGTTTATCCGTTCCAAGTATGACCTCTAACGATCTCTAGCTGGTCGCTGCAACACGAGATGATCACTCTCCCCAAGAGTGTGCGTCAGGAACGTCTCATTGAGAACGCTAGCGTGGCGAACTTTGAGATTTCCAAGGAGGATCTGGCTGCCATGGATGCTCTGGACGAGAAACTCGTTACTGATTGGTAAGTTGCACTGTCAAATGCCATTACGCATTTTGTGCAATCAGCAAGACTAAAAAGAAGTTATAGGGACCCTACAAATGCCCCTTGAAAGGTGGGTTAGACAAATAGGATGTGTAGTGGAGTTTTGTGAGCGGTACGGTAAAAACACGAAAACGCGATCCTCAATGCCATTTCAGCTATAATGCTCACCACGTACTGGTCAAGAACCTCTTCAATTGCCGACTTGTCCAATCGTAGACATCTCCGTTCAACATTTGCATGCCCCATCCTATTCCACATTACAGCCAGACCCTTAACCCAAGAGCTCCTCTCAATCGAATCTCTTCTGATGTTTCGGCTACCATGCTCCATTTGAAACCTATGATTTCCCTTGAGTTTCAAGAGTTTGTGGAATAATGAGGCCATATTACACCATTCTGTCGTCAATTTGAGGGCCGGCAGCAGAGCAACGTAAAGGTTCCTGGGAAACTCGGATAAACTGTAGGAATCCCGTATCAAGATTCAACAATCAATGTCTTTCTGCTCTGTGCAGAACGTGGGCTCCCGTGATGTCCGAGACCTGAGGTTTGAACTGATCTTTATTTTCCAAGAATTTCTCTCACTGCGTCCACCTCCGCTTCTTTCCTCGCCAGCTGTAGCTTAAGCTGGTCCCGCTCGTCCTCAACGTTCTTCAACGCAGACTCTAACTCAGCTATCCGATCTCGACCCTTCTGGCGGTAACGACGTGCGGCAATGGTGTTTCGTTGTCTTTTATCGGCAGCAACTACCTCGCTGCTGGCCTCCTCCAGCGCATTGACGTCTGAGGCCTCGGCTTTGCGTTTGGCAGTTACACTGGGTGCTACCCCCGACCCTTGAACGATTTCTGGGAGGTTTCTTCGTAACCGCATGTCGCACTCGTCGGTGTTGCTAAGAAGAATCGCTTCATGTACTTCGTCGCAGGCCTGCGGGCGTGTAATTCCGTGCTGGTTTGTGTGGAGGTGTTGTATACTTTGTCTGCTGTCAAAGGATATTGCAGGACCTGACGAATGAGCCATATGGGAGCTGAGTTGCTCACCACGGTCATAGTATGTTGAAGTTGCGTCGACGGAATTGAACAGTTGTTGCAAACGATCTTCTCCAGTATACCCCGATTCGCCGCTGATGGCTATGTCACCAGATTAATCCGATAATGAAGGTAGACTCTCAGGGATGAGGTGAGGATCGAGAGGAAGTTGTGCTGTATGATGACGAAGTTCAACCCTTGTGTCAGGGTATCTGGTACAGAGTGAGAGGGTCAACGCTGGGGAACAGGGACTCAGCTGGTAAGTATCCTTAATTAACTAAATTCATCTCTGAACCCCTCTTTATTCTGGGTTCCCCTTCGAATATCTAAAATATCAGGGCCTTATCGGGTACCTGCTGGTGCCCTAACAGGGTCTTAGTTCTCGGATCCTAACGACCCGTAATATAATCCCCCTCCTCGTAGCCTCGCCCTCGAGGCTTATAGGCGGGTTCCCAGTATACGCACTCCCGTCATCTTCGTTAAACCTCTACCCTTATAGTAAAAAGAGTAATACCGTTTATAAAACTAATATCAAACTACTAAGTAACCAGTAGGTAACTGGTTATACTCTGGGGGCTTGTAATACTTACGAGCTCCTTATCCTAATAGTGATCCGTCCTCTTAGCTTATTATAGGCCCCCTAATACGTTATAGGTGATCCCCTATTATGAGTAACCTATTAATATATTAGTCGATTATTTTAATCCGATCCCCGTTACCGTAATTTGAACCCATAATAATAACTCCCTTTAGAACTTCACTTATTTTAGTACTGGGTACCCTCCAGCTAAGTTATAATTCCCTTAAGTAGTAGTATTATTTATTGTATAGACCTTTGTTCCCCTTTTATCCCTGGGTTCCCTTGTGTTCTAGTATATTATTCCCCTCCTCGTTTATTCACTCCTAAGAACATCGTTAACTACTAGTAGGGTAACCATAAGACCGTCACCACCACTACTAAGTTTAAGGTTTTTATAGAGAACGTAGCCGACCACGTCGACTACTAGGCCTAATTTAAAGAGGAAAAGGTGAATTTCCCCGCTCAACACTTAACCAATACCCAGCTAGTAATTTATTACTAACCTTTTATTCTAGGATAACCTCCTCGCCGCCTAGTTTATGGGTAAGAAGGCCCTCTAGGTTAAGAAGGAGGACACTAATAAGCCCGAGGCTAAGTATAAGGCCGAGGACGAGGAGTACGATTAGCTTTTTTGGGAATACGTAGTTGTTACCGCTAAGGACTAAGTGTACACCACTAAGTACTTAACCTCCGCTCTTAATAAGTTCCACTAAGTGGACTAGGCCGTGTACACCGCCTAAACCTAGATTACTGAGGCTGTCGCCGAGTAGTTATGTAATTTTAATGAGATGTACCGTAAAGTGGTGAGTAGTTCCTTAACTGGTACTCCCCGGTACTTATCTAGTGTTAACTTTTTTTTTTAATATTAGAATACCCTCTCTGCCCCCTCTAAGGCCGGTGATAAGGAGGAGGACGAGGAGGAGGGTAGTGGTGCCCCTCCTAGTGATGATACGGGTGGGGAGGGTAGCTTTAATAGTTAATAAGGCTACGACCTCTCCTTTTCGGTGTGGTGTATAGGCGTTTAGCCTCCTAGTGGGTACTAATTTAGTCTCGTTTATTTATGGGCATAGTTTAGTGTAGTTTTCGTTTTCTCTGGTGTAAATAAAGGTTTTTCATTTTAGGCCTTCGGGCCTAGTTATTTCCTCTCTACTTTCTAACCCCTACCTAACCAGTGACTCCCTAGTTAAGACCAGCTTTATAGCCCCTTCGTAAATCCAGTAAAATATTCCGCTATAGTTCCTAGGAATTCTCTATTTCGTTATAACCTTACCACTTAATTAGGTATTAACGGTTCTTTTTTAACCCCTTATGTATTATAATATAGTTCACCTAATAAATATTATCCTTTTCCTTAATTAGTATCTCCCGAGGGGGAACTACTACCCTATAAAAGGGTTCTAGTTAGGTAAGTGTGAATACGTTATGTATCCGATATTACTCTTTAATATTTAACTTATAAATTAGCCCACTATTGATTACTCGGGTTACTTTGAATAAACCTAAATACTTATCTGATAACTTCTTTAATAACCGGCGCTATTTAATATTCTTCGTTAATAATAGGATTAGGTTTCCCACCCTAAACGATATTATAAACCTACGTTGATCATAGTATTGAGCATAGGTTCGACTAGTTTCTTCTAGTAGTTGGGCTATAATTATCCTCTGGTTTCTTAACTCCTAGGCCTTATCTTAAGTTACTAGTACTACTTATACCTTCGTATTATCCGGTGATACGTCTTATAGTTTAGTTAGTATATACCCTAATAGTGCCTCAGCGGGGGAGGTCCGGATAACCTCCTAGTGGGCATTATTATATACGAATTGCCCCATCGGGAGCTAATTTAACTAGTTATCCTATTTTAGGTTATAGAATATCCTAAGGAAATGTTCTATGTTCTAATTTATCCTTTCCGTTTAGCCGTTGGTTTAGGGGTAGTACACGGTACTAAGCTTCCTCTTAATGGCCAGTAGGTGACAGACCTCTGCTTAGAACCTGCTAATAAATAGGGATCCTTTGTTAAATATAATGGTTTGGGGAATTCCGAATTTTAGGAATATATGGTTGACTAGGAGTGTAATTAACCCGTCCATTGTTAATACCTTACTAGTGGGTATATATAGGGTATATTTTGTGAATTTATCCACTATTATTAGGATATTATTATAGATCTGCCTTACCTTATTGTAGACCTTGGGTAATTTGGTGATGAAATTGATGGATATTTGTTCGAAGGGTCGACTGGGTATTGGTAGTGGAGCTAGTTTCTTATATGGTAGGTGGTGTTTCGGTTTGGTTTATTGGCAAATTATTGTTACGGGCTGATGCCCACGATGGCCTAAGCTTTGCCTGAGGCGTTAACCAGCATCCAATAAAAGAGCCCTCTGGTCAAAGGGGCCTCCGATCAAAGGGCCTCCGGTGACCTCCGGCGCCCCACCAGAGGTCCCCTTTGTTCTCCAGTAGTATAGATTCCTACACCGCCCCCCTTGCGAGGAACTTCCTCTCTTTTGCTCCTTAGCTTGAAGTAAACAGTAATAGAGTACCCTAAGGTCGAAAACACCTAGGCCTAGCCCTTCGCATACTTTAAGCTTAGGATTATAACCTTACCGTAACGCTGGGTTAAGCATGGTTCCCCACCGGTTAAGTAGAAAAGAGTATAGGTTGAGCGCGGCTCCCTGCGAAGAACGATACTCCCGGGACTCTAATAAGTTAACTACTAGTCCCTAGAAGAATAATCGAAATAACCTAATCGCTCCGATGAACGCTACTACACCCCCGATACTCCATAACGAGCTAATTATAAAAGAGATGTTGAATATTACTTTAGGATCCCTGTAAGTTTAGATAATAGAGATTAGCGAGAAATTGGAGAAGAGTTAGAACTAGAGGTTAATGACCCCTAGGAGCGAAACCCTTCGTACTCTTAGTGGTATCCACACTGATACCCCACCGGTACTCACTAGCGAGTCGACTCACCGGAAGCCCTTACCTAACCCCCCGAAGTTTTCAGGTAAACAAAAGGAATACGCCCTTTGGGCACAATAAATGAGAGATAAGATCTTAATGGATCGCCCCTTTTACCCTATAAACCATAAACTCTAGTACCTAATTAATTTATACTTAGAAGTTGGTCCCTAATAAGTAGTTAGTACCTTCTATGCCGCCGGAGGACCTAATGGAACCAGAAACCCCGAGGATTTTATACGCTACTTCGATTATACTTATTTAGATTTGAATACCTAGTCCTGAGCTGTTACTTAATTATAGACCCTACGCTAAAAAGAGAATAAGAATTTTATGATATTCTTACCTAAGTTCGAACAAATAATAGCTAACGCTGGTGGTGGTGATTAGCCTATTACCGTACAAATATTACTCTTAGAGGTAGCTTTGACCCCTTTACTAAAGGACCGGTTATTTATAGTTGAGTTTCCTAAGGATTACTTAGGCTGGCTTACCTGAGTATAGGACATTATTTAGAAGGTTAAACGGGTCTCTAAATATAATCACCCTCAGAGGTCTACCCACTCCCCCACCGTTCATCTAAAGGATAATAATAGAGATGTTATTATGATGGGAGTGGTTTAGTTTATAGGAGTTAAAAAAATAACCACTATTAGACCCCGGAGAGGCTCTAGTTCTTCTATGAATAATAACCGTTCCTAATAAAGAAACCTAGAACGTAATAAGGACCGCTGCGAATACTTTGAGTATAGAAAAGAAGGATACTTTATACGGAACTGCCGGAAAAAGGCTGAACACCGTTAATAGGCTAACCGGCCCCTTATAGCTAAAACTTGCCTAAAAGGAAATATAAAAAAAGAAGATTAACCGATAACCCTTAGTTTAAGCGATGAGTATGAATTGGGAAAAGAATAACTCCGGGACAAAGTCGGGCCCCGGAGCCCACTAAGGAGCAAATAAAGGGATAGAAGAAACACCAAAGGAGCCAGCAGCAGCAGGGTAAATAGTCTATAATCATAAAAGTTAGAATTAATAAAGGATACTTAACTAATGCCCTGGTGGACACCGGCTATGAAGTCTATACTATAGTTAACCGTTCCTTCACATAACGCCTCCAATTACCACTTATTAATATAATAAAACGCCTTATAAGAGGTTATATAATAAGTGGCCCCTCACCGGGTAGAAACCAAGGAGTAACCGTAATACAAATGGAAATCAGCGGCTATACACAACGAGTCTACGTATATATAATAGACGATTTAGAACCGGATATATTTTTAGGAAATCCCTAGATAGCTTAGAATAAGGTGAAATATAATACTAGTACCCACCAACTTACTCATAAGAAAAGAAGAGTGAGAGTATACCTCTCTAATAAAAAAGAGCCCGAAAACATATTAGAGATACGTCGAACTAAACTATTACCAACAGCACCGTTTACTATAGTTTACCGTATAACACAAAAAAGAAAACAAAAAAACAACCAGAGACCACCAACTGCTATTATAGCAACCAGCTTATAAGATATCGAGAAAGCTCTCATAAAACTAGAACCACAAAAACAGGAAGACATTTCAAAGCTAGTACCAGAATAAGTATATAAGGAGTTTAGAAACTTATTTAACCTAACCAAAGTGCACCCAGTGCCCCCCCACCAACCAAATATAAACCACGTAATCCCTTTAGAGATAAGGCCAGAAGGGAAGGAGCCCCAACTCCCTTAGGGACCTCTATACGCCATATCAAGAAAAGAATTACTAGTACTAAAAAAGACACTTAATAACTTACTAGATAAGGGGTTTATTCGAGCTAGTTATTCAGTAGCCGGTGCCCCTATATTATTCGCTAAGAAGCTAGGAGGCGGATTGAAATTCTACGTTAATTATAGAGCCCTAAACACTATTACGAAAAAGGACCATTACCCACTCCCACTAATATCGGAAACTCTTAATAGAGTAACTACTACTAAGTAGTTCACAAAGTTTAATATTATAATTACCTTTTATAAGATACGGATCACCGAAGGAGATTTAGAGAAGATTGCTTTTAGAATAAGATACGGGCTATTTAAGTGGGTGGTCTACCCTTTTAGGCTCACCAACGCCCTAACAACGTTCCAACAATATATTAACACTTCCCTACGGAAATTCCTAAACAACTTTATTACAGCTTATATAAATAATGTCCTCATCTATACTAGTAGCTCGAAAAGGGATCATAAGGAGAAAGTACGAGTAGTTCTCCAGGCCCTAGCCAAAGCCGGCCTGAACCTAGACCCGAAGAAGTGCGAATTCTACGTTAAAAAGGTGAAATACGTCGACTTTATTATCACCACAGGAAAGGGTCTATCGTATAATCCCAACAAATTAAAAACTATCAAGGAGTGGTTGGCCCCTAGGTCCCTCAAGGGTATACGAAGCTTCCTAGGTTTCACCAACTATTATCGTATATTCATACTAGGGTATAATGGGCTAATAGAGCCCCTAACCCAATTAACGAAGAAGGGGGTAATCTTCTATTAGGGAACAGCTTAAGGAGAAGTATTCGAAACGCTAAAGAGGATGTTTACAGAAAAGCTATTCCTACGGAAATTTAACCTGGACGACGAAACACACGTCGAAATAGATTACTTAGGTTTTACTTTAGGCAGTGTATTATCATAAAAGGACCCAAAGGGTCATTAGAGGCCAATTAAGTTCCACTCACAGAAACTCTCACCAACAAAATACAATTACCCAATCCATAATAAGGAACTTCTCATAGTACTCACCTATTTATAATCCTAGAGGGCTAAACTCTATAGTATTCAATACTTCACTATCCTAATAGATCATAAGGGTTTAGAGTATTTTATAAAAAAGTAACACTTAACCAAAAAATAAAGCCGCTGAGCAAAAGAGTTATCCTAATACGATTTCAGGATTAAATACTAGCCAGGAAAGGAAATGATAATACCTAATATACTATCAAAAAGGGAATAGGACGTCCCCTAAAGATAAGACGATAAGAGGGAAAAGGGCTAGGTGATCCAGATAATTCCCAACTCTACACAGCTAAGCTATACTTTACCCAGTGACCCTTAAATTAGATAAATTACTAAAAATATACTAAAAATACCATAAACCACTATTTTTAACGCTAACCTTACACTATAAACCCTTTAGGATAAAACTATAAAAACCAATAGAGTATACCAAGCTACTTATCTAATAGTAAAAAAAAAGAGGAGAAGTTTCTCATTAAAGTTTAAGTTAAAGGTTTAAATCGCTAAATACGAACTCGATGGGCTGGGAAGATTAATATGGAGAGATCGACTATGGGTACTAGGGGGGGAAAACAACGACGACCACTTAAACGAATTATGAACTAAGATTATATAAAAGTATTATAATTCGTATACTAGTGGCCACCTAGGACGGAATAGCACATTAGTAATAATAAGTAAACAGTTCTTCTAGCCAGGCCAGTCCTAGATAGTTTGGAGGTTTATACGAAACTATAATACTTATAGAGGGATACACATCTAGAGGTAAGCCAAAAAAGGGTTCCTTAAACCCCTACCAGTGCCTACCCGCATCTACTATAACTTATTAATAGACTTCATCACCGACCTTCCTCTAATAAAAAGGAAAAAAGCCTAATATTTATGGGTTATTATGGACAAGTTATCGAAAAACCCCATATTAAAAGAGATAGAGACTATAAACACTGAAGCTTATACTTAGTGGTTCCTCTCCTATTATTATAAGTTCCACGGAATACCATAAATAATAATCAATAACCGAGGATCGAATTAAATAAACCGATTTTAAAAGGAATTCTATAAGCTAACCAATACAAAACAATTACTAAATACTACTTACCACCCACAAACAAATAGAGGGACGGAACACCTTAACCAGGAGATCCAAGCAATTTTCCGCGTATATATAACATACGCCCAGGACAATTAGGGGGAATTACTGCTCAGCGTACAACTAACCCTTAGGAACCGAACGAATACTACTACGACGATGTCCCCATTCTTTATAAAGCATAAATACCACGTCGACCCTTTACCAATAATAAAAAAAGACAACCAACTAAAAATAAATCGAAAAAAAACAGCGAAGTAACTAATCCAGAGGATAAAGGACACTACAAAGTTCATTCAAACAGCAATAACAGCTACTCAACAGCGAAGCGAAAACTCCACGAACTACACTAAGGGACCAACTAAGCAATACAAAATTAAAAACAAAGTATAACTAAACGTCGCCAACTACTCATCCCCAAAGCTAAATAAGAAACTAGCGTAACTTCACCATAAATATGAAGTTATACAGGTGATCTTAACTCACATAGTAAAACTAAGTATACTAACTGGTATCCATCTACACTTCTACGTGGACCTCCTCTATAGAGCAACTAGTAACCCATTACTAAAGTAAGAAACGATTAATGAATAACTACCCCCAATTCGTAACATAAACGGAGATCCTAAATAACTTATAGAAAACATATTAGCGGCAAGGTGGTAGCCGGTGAGTAGAGGGCACCATCACCAGGCCCTAGTTAAATAGCAAGGTTATATAAAATTAACTTAGGAACTTATGGAAGTAATATTAGAAATAGAAGTTTTGGATAAGTATGAACGGCGGTATAGAGAAATTAATATAACGGATGGGGACCCAGTGTACGCCCCGAGAAAACGTCGGAGAACAGCAAATTAACAACAGAACACCAGTAAAGAGGGAGGGGAGAAAGGAGGGGGCATTTATTACGGGCTAATGCCCACGATGGCCTAAGCTTTGCCTGAGGCGTTAACCAGCATCCAACAAAAGAGCCCTCCGGTCAAAGGGGCCTCCGATCAAAGGACCTCCGGTGACCTCCGGCGCCCCACCAGAGGTCCCCTTTGTTCTCCAGCAGTATAAATTCCTACACCGCCCCCCTTGCGAGGAACTTCCTCTCTTTCGCTCCTTAGCTTGAAGTAAACAGTAATAGAGTACCCTAAGGTCGAAAACACCTAGGCCTAGCCCTTCGCAATTATACATAACTTAACGTATTCCTTCACATCTCTTCGTATACCTTTCTAAAAGAAGGACTTTCCTATTCTTTTGAGAGTCCTAGTGACCCTTAGGTGCCCTACCATAGGTTTATTGTAGAAAGTTATTAGGATTTCCCTTTAGAACTTATGTTTGTCTGGAATAAATAATGCTTTTTTGTATTATAGTCCCCCGTCGGTTCCCATAAACTAATGGGTACTTAGCTTTTTTTATCCTTCCTCTTAGATAAAGGAATTATCCCCTTGGGCTTCGATTACTCTATTAGTTAGGGTTAGAGTTAACTCTTTTGGGCTGGTTTCTGGTTGTGAACTAGTTGGCCTCCTTTTTTGGATCCCCTTGACTTAGTGTTTAGTGAACTTTTATAAGAACTCTCCTAGGAATATATTATGTGCTTTTTCTTTTTCGGTGCCCATTAATTGATGATCTGGTTAGTGTAATAGTGTATTCGTAGTATTTTGTTTCCTAGGGTAGTATTTAATCTCAAAGTTGAACATTACTAAGTCCTAAAATAACCTTATTTAGTGTGAGTTTAGGGTCTTCTTCTTTATTAGGTATTAGTATCCTAAATGGTCTATAATAAATAAAATCTTATGTTAGTTATAGAGTAGGTATTGATGCTAATATAAAGTTAACTCTATGATGGCCAGTAGCTCCGCTTTGGGTACCCCGTAACAAAGTTCTACTCCCTTAAGCTTCCTAGAGAGGTAAACCACAGGCTTCTACAGCCCATCGGGGTATAACTGGCTTAGTATAGCCCCGATTACGAAATTAGAGGTGTCCATTTTAATCCGTATTAGTAAGTTAGGGTTGAAGTGTTATAGGATGGGTGCCTTTGTGAATTGTTACCTTAGTTTGTAAAAGGCTTTTAGTGCTTCACTGGTCATTACTGGTTGTCCCCCTACTTACTTAGTTAGTCGATTCGTTAAGGGTGTATAGATCTTTAAGTAATTCTTAATGAACTTTTAATAAAAATTGGTGAACTTAATAAATTGTTGAATATCTTAACTAATAGTGGGCACCGGCTACTTTACGATTACCGTTATTCTCTTTGGATCTATGGAGATTCCTTCTGGGGAGATCATAAATCCTAGGAACTTAACGGTGTTAGTATAGAAAACGCACTTCTCGGGATTCGTGAACAGCCTATTAGCGTTTAACCAGCTAAGTACCTCTTTTATAATACCCGAGTATGATTCCTCGTCGTCCATGAAGATCAAAATATCGTTTAGGTATACGATATAGGTGATGTCCATTAACCCCGTTAAAACGTTGTGGATAAGTATTTGGAAGGTAATTGGTGTATTAGTGAGTTTGAATAGTATGACCTTATATTCGAAATAGCTATATCGACTCCTAAAAGTTGTCTTCTACTCGTCCCCCTCTTAGATCTTTACCCAGTAGTAAATATCCTTTAAGTCCAGTTTTGTAAACTTCTTCGCCTTCGATAGTCTGGCTAGTATCTCGTTGATCAGTGGGAGAGGAGTACGGTTTTTAATAATAATTTTATTAAGCCCCCGGTAGTCTATACAGAGGTGTAGTTTTCCCCCTTTTTTTAGTATAAACATAATCGGGGCTCTAGTTGGGCTCTGGGAGGGTTAGATCCAACTATTTTTAAGGGTTATGGTAATATACTCTCATAGTTCTTCCAACTCTTTCTTGGCTAGTGGGTAGATAGGGCCGAATAGGGGCTAAGTACTAAGTTCTAAGTTAATAGGGTAACTGTGCGCCTTATCCCTATTTAGGTCTTTTACTAAATTAATATTAAATACCCTGGCGAAGTCTTTATACTCTAAGGGTATTATGACTGGTTCTTAGGGCTCCTCCGGCTCCTCCTCGGTTAGGTGACCTAACTTAATGTAGTGTACTATGGGCATCCCCATAAGGACCCCTTTGGACAACTCCATTACCCTCCGTAGTACTCTCCTATTAGTTACTAACTTAAAGGTATCCTTATTTAAGGGGTAGGTCCATCCCAGGGTAGTCCAGTTCATATTAGGCTACGTCTTTTAGTATTATAGTAATCCTAGGATCACCTTATATCCATCTCTAATACTCACCTAGTACTCTTACCCTATGGTTCGGGTTACCCCTAGTCCATTAATTATATGAGTAACTAAGGTCTTCGTTCTGTATTCTAGTACTCGGGATCCCCATATCCCTTCTAAGGGTATACTATTATTAGTCTCTAGGGGGGTCTCGTTTAGTAATAATACCCTTTAATCGACTATATTCACGTCTATACCCGTATTAATAAGGGTAATAACCACCTTTTAGTAACCCTCTACTTAAAGTTGGACTTTTATTTTTAACTAGGGTGGGCGGTCCTTTTTTTATTTTTTAGTAACCCCCCGGATTCGGTAACCCTCTTAATGGTCATTATCTCCATAGGGTCGGCCATCGTACTAAGGCTTTTTATACTTATAATAATTAGGGCATCGGGGTATTATATACTCGACTTTATTATAATTATAATATGTTGGGGGCCCTTAGGACCTTGTGGGCCCGCTGGTAAACTCCGATTAGGTTAACCCTAAAAGTACCGTATTTTCCTTTAATTCTCTAGGGGTAGGGATGGGCTTAGTCACTGGTTTATCCCTTCGGTACTTGCGAAACTAATATGGTACCTCCTTAGTACCCCCCTTCTACTATTATAGAGAGTTGATTACCTCTACTTTCTTAGCTACGTTATCCAACTCTAATTGCGATTACGGGAGCCCATGAGCGAGGATCTGTTATTAAAGGTTTAGTTATAAACAGTTAATCATATTGGTTACCCGTACCCTCTCTAGTAATTTATTAGGGTACTCTATTTCCACTATTTTATATTAGTCGATAAAGTTCTAATAGGATTATCCTAGTGATTACGTTATAGTATTGAACTTATGGACACTATAGAAAATACGAGTATTTTTGTTAATTACACCGTTGCTTAGTTACACCTTCATAGTATCCTAGGACACGCCCACTAACTCGTTATTATAAGTTAGGACTATATAATTAGACTATTACCGTAACACCGTCCCCTCTAAGTAACTAATAGTATATAGGACCTTTACTATATTAGTACCCAGATCCTCTGAATTTATAGTGAAATACTTATTTAAAGTGAATAGGAACGTATTAAAATCCAATTATAAACCCCCCTTATATTTCGGTGCTAGTAGATATACCTTTCCCCATAAATTAGTACACTTTTTTTTGGGTTCCGGTTAGGTATTGGTTTTAAACGTAGAGGTGGGTATTTCTGAGTAGGGTATATTTAAAGTGGTGGATTAGGCCCTGAGGGCTACGTATTACTCCCTTTTCCACTTTATTCTCATCTTCTTTTCCTCCTTTTTAATAAGGGTATTAAGTTACTCCTCTATTAAGGAGTTAACGTCCACCTCCTCGGAGCTCACCGGTTAGTTCTCTTATTAGCTCATCTCGGACTCGGTGGTCTAGTTATCGCTCGACCCTACGGTGGCCTCCGTTTGTATACGCATCATCTCGTTACCTTAACGGTCCGTACCCCTATTAATAAGTAGAGAAATAAAAGTGTTAGGGTATCTGGTATAGAGTAAGAGGGTTAACGCTGGGGAACAGGGACTCAGCTGGTAAGTATCCTTAATTAACTGAATTCATCTCTGAACCCCTCTTCATTCTGGGTTCCCCTTCGAATATCTAAAATATCAGGGCCTTATCGGGTACCTGCCGGTGCCCTAACAGGGTCTTAGCTCTCGGATCCTAACGGCCCGTGACACCTTGGGTCTGGCTCATCTTCGTGCCAGGTAAACATGTGTTGTAACTTAATCAGAGGCGACGGCTACGCAGGCTCGCTAGGGGGTTTGGGCTTTTTTTGCTGTTGTCGTCGAACGAAATCGATGGCTGGGGGTGCAGCGGATGGCTGTGGTGTTTCCATGAACTCAGGATCGGATGCCTCTCCCTTCTGACGTAGAGGCGTGATGAAGCGGGCGGTAGGAATGGCTTTTGAGTGTCGATGGCTGCGAGTGTCGAGTGGAATGGTAGGTGTTCTTTGGCCGGCAATGAGAAAGCGAACAGGAGGTTGGAGAAGGTCGTCGTTAAAGGATCCATGGATACACACAGGCTCCGGTCACGTGTAGAGGAATTTGTCCCTACCCTTTGAAATTCATTCAACTACCACAAAAAGATATGTGATGGTCCGTTTTCCTTTCCTATCAGAGCTGCTAAGAGCGCCGTGAAGGTACATCAACTTCGATTTACCTATAGCGGAATTTTCAAGCCTACTAGTTGCCTCAGACGCACGTACTCATAATGAGCCATCATGGATCACGGCCGGATCTTCAGTCCTTCAGTGCATGGTTGGATCATGAACATGACACTGTGTTTTTCAAAGGAATCCTTGCCGACGACAATTACTTTTATTGGGCGTAACGACACGGGCTGGAGTGAGTCAGGATGGCTCATAGTGACGATAGTGTTCACGTTGCTAATTGGCCGCCGCGAGGTCAAACATCTAAAATCTTTGGCAAATCTCTCACAATATCATGCCAGAGGATTTTATTTAATGCATACAAGAGAAACAAACAATGCAGATTTTAGAAAATTCTTATTTCCTTAAGTTTAACTGAAAATTAGTAATGAACAAGTTTTTCATCAGGTCTACGTGCTTCTCAGGCACGACTATTATCCAGTATCAGTATCTTGTTCGGTTTAGTTTCCCTTGGCTTCTAACAATCAGAAACGATAATAGACTCGCCCCATCATATCATTGCCAAAGAAACATTTTTTCCTATGTACGAGACAGTATCTAAGACGTTCCAATGTTATCCCATCGACTGCGAGATGGCAACAGTACAATCGCCCCCCTTTTTGTGCCCACTTTTCCCCCTCACAACAGGGATACCTGATAGTACGTGTACGTCATTTACCCCTATATTTTCTTTTCCTCCATACTTTCACCACCAAAATCGACATTTTCTTATGTGATGAAGCGTCACGATGGCCTCCAGCGATTCCGAAGGCTCGGTACGGTCATGTATTAACGTCGCCGTACTTCCTGAAGACCTTGCGAGTGCCTACACCGCCGACTGTACGCCCGAGAGGTGTGACAACACAGTCATACGCCCTCATAAGCCACCCGCCCTCGAGCGAGGGAGGCCTGGTCAATTCGACCCCCTCGACGTACCCCATCGCGAGGCGACTATACGAGAACTTCCTGAGTCGCCAATGAGGTTATTCCAGCGGTATATACCATACGAAATGGCTGAATCGTGGGCCACGTGGACCAACGAAGCGCCGGCGCCGGGCCCCGTGCAGCGACACTCTCGGAGCCGAGCATAGCGGCCAACCTCTGCGGAGGAGGTCTACCTATTCCTGGGTATTTTAATCTATATGGGTATTCACTTAGAAACGAGAATCGAGGAGTATTAGTCTTCCTCGTAGGAGAAAGAGGATCCCATCTATTTATTCACTTATTTTTTAACTCGAAACCGATTCCAACTGCTCTTCCGCCGCCTCCGGATCTTTAATTGTTGGATTCACCTCACCAGGCCTGGTAATTGGGGGTTAGCAAATAACGATATATTCGTTGTATCTGTTGTTGTTCTTGTTAGGAATTGGAAGCCGAAGGTGGTGTTGGTGGCTGCGATTCTGAATCTAATCCCTGACCTCTAATTAGCTCGCTAATCGGGCTAATCGGTGATATACGGTAATAGGTGTTGTTAGTTGGATAATGGTATTCTAATATTGGTAACTCTTTTTTTTGCTGTAAGATTACCATTTAACGCTGAATAAGTGATTTTGAGTGTTATTCGACGCGGGCGTCGAATTGCTTAAAATGCGATAAAATTAATAGATGAAATGAGTGTGTAAGGTGGTCGGAAGTAGTAGAAACGCCCCTTTTAGCTATACCGCCTTCTAGTAGAAATGAGCGTCTCCCGGGCCTAGTTATGGGTTTGTGGTTATCTCGACGTCCCTGACGACGTTAACGGTAATTCCCCCTTTTCCCCCTTATATTCCTCCTCTTATTGACGTCGTGGACGTCTCTTAGGGCCTTGTTACCCATCCCTCTATCCGTATTGTTGCCCTTGTGTCTTCGACGAGCCTCGTAAAGGCTCGATTCGGCGTTGCCTTTGTGAACCCGTTTATAGGGTTGTCGTCGCCGTGGATCCATCGGATCTCGTAGAGCTTTCACTGCTTATACGTGTCGGATTCAAGGGTCAATTCGTCATATATTCAATTGTGTGTAATTATTCCTCTTGTTGGATTCAATGGTCAATTCGTGATGTATTCAATAATGTGTAATTGTTCTTGTTCTCCCTGTTCTTTAGGGGTGAACTTAGCCCTTAAGGTGGTTAGTGTAAGGGTGTATTTCGGCCCATCATTGTTCTGCGCTGTGTGTGGACCTTCGAGTGTATTGGAAGTGTATTAGGCGTTTAGTATAGCGGATTCGATACGCCCCTTTAGGGAGGCCTTTGTTTGGTGGGTTTCCTATTACTTAATCCGCCCTTTAATAGTTATTTCTAAGTGTTGTAATTATCTCGAGATTTGAATTTCGTCTTCCTCCGTTTAGAGCGCTTCTCATATGTCCTTCCTACGGGGTTTATGAGCCCCTAGGAGTATAAGGAATACGAGCCTTAACGTCCCATATATTATCCTTAGCTATCCCGGCCTCCTAGTGGGCCTTATTTACGGTGATATTGTGATGATGGTTGTTTTTAAGATGAGCCCGCTGGTTACTTATATTCAGTTACGTAAGAAACGCCTGAAAAGGCTGTTTTGGGAGCGTTTTTGTTAGTTCGTTTACTATTAGCTTAGTTGACGGTGTATATGCGATGTTAACGCGGTTGTTTTCGATTTTTTGACGTAATTAGTGGTTGTGAATATTAACGTGGTGTAGGTGTGTTTGTAATTGTACTTGTTCTGTGGTTACGAGGTGTACGGTTTGCTGGTTATCGTATTGTATGTGAATTCGTGGTTGAGAGTGTGTTTGAGGTATGAACTTAGTACTCTGGGCGTTCTTCGTGGGGAGTTATATTTGCAAAGTGGATATTAACCGGCTTGCGAAGATGGCTTCTTTTGCTGCTTGTGATAGGGCGAGGAGCTCGGCTTCTGTTGTTGATGTTGTAATTGTCTGTTGTTTACTTGCTTTCTACGCAACGGTTCCGCTAAAAAGTCGTATTATAAGTGTTTAAGAGCTCTTCTAATTAAGTGTATTATTGGTGAAATTAGTATTAGAAGTGATTTCCAAAGTGTTCTTAGGGTTCCCCGGTGCGGCTCCGTATTCTAAGTAGAGAGAATGCGTTAAGTAGAGGTATTAGAGTGCTTAATCCACTGTGTGTTGGTGATTTAGCCCTGGGTTCTAATTGAAGTATATAAGATGGTTTATAGTGAATGCGATATCCGGGTGTATTATCACAGCTGCATATATGATAGTTCCGATTTTACGTTGGTATTTCTTAATCTCCTATGGTTCGGCTACCCCATCGTATGAGAACAACTTAAAGGTTGTTATAGGGGTTTTGAAATACGTTTTAAGTGGTTTATTAGCGTTTAGTAGGAGTTTTTTCACCTTCTCGGTGAATACTAATTATGATAGCTAAATCTTCCTAATTGCTTGGTCTTTTAAGACCTTAATTCCTAAGAACTATTGTAGTTCGTGATCACCTTTTAGATGGTAGTGTTTCTAAAGTTCTTTTATCGACGCTATTACCTTATTATGAAACTTATGAGGGAAAGTTAAGATGTAGTTGTTAATGTAAAAGAAGAACGTGATTTGTTCCTTCTACTAATAGTAGTTCTCTCCGGTAACTCATTAAAAGCTGAGTTCTAGGAGCCCGCTTTTTAGGTGTTTTTATTAAAGTAGAGGTGACCTCTTAAGGCTATAAAGTGCTTTTCTTAAGTATAGTACCTGTCTAGTTTTTTGGTATCTAGGTGGGAGTTATATATACACTTCCTTATTGATTATTGTATGTATAAAGGTATTTACTGCGTTGTACTGTAGAAGCTTTATATCGAAGTGAGTAGTTGTTGTAATAAGGATTCGGAATGATATACTTGTGAGCGTAGTAGTGTACGTTTTTCGTTCGTCTTTTAATTGTTGATTTCCACGGATAACGAGGTGTACTTTGAATTTCACGAGCTTCTCATACTTGTTAAGTTTATAGGTATATACCCAGTGGTAGCCGAGAATCTGCTTACCTCGTACTTATTCTTTGCTGACCTCCTCCTAGGAGTGGGAGTTTTTATGGCCGCTTAGATAGCTTATTTTAGTTGTTCTGAAGTTATCCTTATACGGGTGATTTTTTAAGTGATTGTGTGATATGGGGAGAGGGGGTAGTTTTTTTTAGTGAGTACTTATGGGTGTGTTACCCTCACGGCCCAGTGGAGAAAATTCTTTATGTATATGACCCGGAGTATTTCCCTTAGTGGAAGTCCCCTTTTGACCGGGTTTTTTTAACCCACCGGAAAAGTTGTGTTATTAGAGTGTTTCCCTATTAGCTTTTTAATTTAATGTATTTTTGTTGAAGGTTTTAAGGTGATTAATTTCGTTAGGGGTGCTGGGTTGGTTAGACTATAAACGTATGCTTGGGAGACTGTCCATTAATTGTGTTTTGCGGTGTTGTTTCCGTTTTAGAGCTGTTCCTATTAGGAAAGTAGATTTGAACGAGATTCTATGCTTTACTGTACTTATGCTACGGTCCGAGGTTGTGGTTTTGTATTGTGCTTTTCCCTTGCTTTCCCCCCGCCCTTTTACGGTTAAAGTTGCTTTTAAGGTAGTGAAAAATGATGAGGGTTTTAGCGGTAACGTTTTAGGTGTCGGGTACGGTGCGAAGCGCCTTGTGTTGTACTGTCTTGACTCGTCCAAGTACGTCTCTATAACAGAGCTCGCTTTTAGAGTGCTTTTGTTGTGTTCTAGATTTGTTTTAAGAGTGAGGGTGACCTCTTCTGCTTCCTCGTTAGTGTTTTGTATTGATGTTTATATCTGGGTTTGCTTAATAAGCTCTTGAATTTGCGTTTTAATCGCCTATAGGTCTAAGTGGTGAAATTCCTTAATAGTATTCTTAAGGTTTTTATTAAAGTGCGCTTTTTCGTTGAATACGATGTTCCTTATTATGAAGATGTCCTTTTTAAGAGGGTTCTATATTCTGAATTGATTACTTGATGTGTAGCCTATTAGAAAGCCGATCTATGTACGAGGGGCGAGCTTTTTTCGTCGTTGGCGCTTGAGTTGCGCATTGGTTGTTAGGGCGTAGGCTTTATAGTTGTAGGATTGTAGGTGGGAGAGGTTAGGGATCGTATAGATCTCATCTTCTCTGCTTTAGAATTACTTATGGAACTGTTTGTAAGGTGTTTTTTACCCGTGTGTTTATGATGGGATTTGGTTATAGAGGTAAACTGTTGTTTTAACGATTTTAGGCTATAAGTAGTCTAGGAAATTCGTTGTAATAGTTATTGCCCTAGTTTTAGTTTTAATAATTATAGTGAGCTTTTTAGTACCTCTGTTCTGAGCCTGCGTATTAGGTGTTAACGTTTTAATTGTTATTCCACGCCCCTTTAGGTCTGCTATTAGGTGTGGATGTCTTAGAAGTTCGTTATTAGTTTCTAGGAACTTGACTTTTGTGTTGTAAATGTGTTTTAGATGGTTGAGTAATTCGAGTAATGCTTTTGAGATCGTCTTTGTTGTTCTCTTTTGTAGGTAAAAGTTCTATGCTAGCCCTAAGGCTTGGTTAGAAAGAAGTATAAGGGATGTATACTCTTTGTATTCCTTGTTATAGTTGTGGAAGTTGAGTGCTAGACGGTCTCCGGTTTTTACTCGTTTAACCAACTCTTTTGGTGTTCGGCGGATTTGGTGTGTTGTATTCGCTATCCTATACGTGTTGTATTCTACGGGGTCTCTGCTTTTTTGATTTAGGAGTTTCACCCCCCTTACTACGTTACTAAGGCGATTCAGAGTGTCTCTCCCTGGGTGTCCGAGTTTTTGGTGCTATTTTTCTACGTTTACTTGGATAGGTTTGCGGATTGTTGCGTTTGTAAAGTGGTTTTTTTGCGGGGTTCTCGGGAACTTGTTTGGTGTAGGTTAAGGGAGTGGAACGATTGTTGTGAGTGCCGCTTTGTCCTTTATAGGTCTATAATTGAGAACATCTTAATTGTGGATTTTAAATAGCTCGTAAACGTAGCTTCGGTCTATGCGCCTAATATAATTATTGCTGGGGCTGGTATCCCACTAAAAACCCTTTTGGTGTAAGTGTTTTAAAGAAATAAGGTTGTTCATAAACCCTTTATAGAGTACTGTGTTATATAAGTGAAATTTAAGTGGCTTGCTGTTTCGCCCCTTAATACGAATATCCACTATTCCAAAGTTATTAATTGTTACTTACTGAGTATTTACTTAGAGATAGTTGCTAGGTGCGGCTCTCGTTAGTTGTATAAACTATAAGGGGTTATTAAAAACGTGGATTGTAGTTCCGGAGTTGAGGATTGCGGATCCATAAAGTGAGTATGTTTCGTGAGAGGTTACTAGTGCGGTTTGAACGCGGGTTTAATAAAGTCCTGTGAGTTAATTTGATTCTGTAGTAAGTTTGAGCCTCTGGATACGCTTAGTAAGGTCTTCGTTATTCTTGAGTTGCTCAGTAACCAGCTTCTTAAGTGTTTAATTATGGTATATGTAGTTAAGGTGCTTGTTAGGGAAGACTAGCTAGCACTTCGAAAGCTGGTAACCTTGTTTTAGGTATGTTGTATACGTCCTACCCTTATCAGAGTTGCTGGATTTATTAGTTGGGGAGTGCGGCCGTTTCCCTTCACTTTTCCCGTTACCCCTTCTGCGGCCTCTACGGCCTCTACTGCGGGCTTTTTGTGGTTGGGTTTTTGTTTGTTATGGTTTATTGTCGTTGCTGGCTGGTCCGCTAGTTATTGTTATAGGTCTAAATACTCTTTGTCTGGTTTTCCGTATATCCTTCGTTTAGCGGAGGACTTGTTGAGCCTTAGCGAGGACTTTGCTTAGTGTAAGTAGGTTATTTATTACTTTGGTTTTAATTATTGACTAGTAGGCTTGAATTTATGGTTTAATAAGGTTTCCGCTGAGGGCTTGTGTGAACTCTGGAAACTAAGTACTCGAGTATTTAGTTTATGGGACGTTTGTAGTTTGAGTTTCATGGAGAACACTCTCCTAGTGGCCGATCTAGTCCTCGGTATTCTTTTGTGTAGTAAATCTCTTTTTATTAGGATAACTTAAGATTTTGGAATATACTTCCGCTGTGTTTGTTCAGTGTTCATATAATACGCTACTAATGCGAGTTTGTAGTTTTGAGACCTATTCGTTAAGTCCCTTATCCATAGTATAGTAGTACTTAAGAAGGTCCAGAGTAATAGTTTTACGGAACCAGTTCTGAAGTGTGTGTACGCTTTTTATTTGTTTAGTGTAATATTTATAGTTATCGTTATATTCTACTCATCGTTCTTTATATAAAGCGAGGTTCATAGGGGATAGGTTTTCGAGAGTGTGAGCTTGTTCTATAGATGCTTTAGGGCCTAGGATGAATGCTTCGTTGGGTTCTTGAGTTGCGCTACTTCCTGAGGCGTTTCTGGCCCTTCAGCGGATTACCTTTGGGTAATCGGAGATCACTGGCCGCTCCGGTATTCGAGTAATCTCTTCGTAGGTCTCTTCTCTGGTGCTCTCGGAGTGCTTAACCGATGGGTTTATAGTATCCCATAAGTTATAGGTCTTCGCTTAGGATTGTAATTGGTTAAACTAAAGGACCTAGTCCTTGGTCATCTAAAGTACGATCTTCGTAGTAGGGGTCGTTATCGTTATTATCGAATGGGTATTATGCGTAGGAATAGTGGTTATAGGTAGGGTTCGGTTTAATGGTTATTTTCAGCACGTATTAGACTGTTAATTGTTGGATTTAATGGTTAATTTGTGATGTATTTAATAATGTGTAATTGTTCTTGTTCTCCTTGTTCTTTAGGGGTGAACTTAGCTCTTAAGGTGGCTGGTGTAAGGGCGTATTTCGGCCCATTATTGTTCTGCGCCGTGCGCGGACCTTCGAGCGTGCTGGAAGCGTACTAGGCGCTTGGTACAGCGGATTCGACACCTCTTCTCCCTGTTCTTTAGGGGCGAACTTAGCCCTTAAGGTGGCTAGTTCAAGGGCGCATTTCGGCCCATCATTATTCCACACCGCGCGCGGCCCTTCGAGCGCGCCGGAAGCGTACTAGGCGCTTGGTACAGCGGATTCGACAATACGACTACCTTAATACTATAATATCGATTATTAGGTGCTTTTCCTTTATAGTACCGAGTTTTATGAGATACTTATAGAGTAAATAGGAGTTAGTATAAATAATTGTTAGGATTATAGGTATCCAGAGCTTATTAGTAATAGTCTTTTAGGGTAATAGAGAAGGTATAAGTTATATCGACTTTAGTAACTATATTATAAATCTCGGATACAAATATACTTTTTATAACTCTTTTGGATTTTGTTAAGGAATAATAGATTATATTACTTTTTATTATAAATTTTCTTTTTCCTAAGTTTTGTTTATAGGAAGAATAATAAATCCAAGTTAGGACGTTAAATTATTATTATTAATAAAAGATTTGTTAATAAAAATAAAGAGTTTAGTTGTGGGTAAATTAAGGGGTTTATAAGTGAGCCCTCGGTTTAGATACTTAATTTGCTATGTTAACTATTAATTTAGAGTTTTTATTTACTTTGGTGTTACCTTTTAATACTAAGCTGTTGTTGATAGGTCGAAAGCTGCCTCTGGTTAGTAGATTGAAGTGATATATGCCCCTTTAGTGTATTACTCGACGTATTCCTTTTTTATAGTGGGTGATTTAGTGTTAATTGGGTATAATTTCGCCCTTTAGCCCTTTTAGTGTAGGAATACGGTTTTTCTATTAGTTAAGATGATCCCTTTATTAAAGATGAGTGGTAATTTAGTGGATAAGTATTATTTTTTATTATTATAAATGTTGTTTTTTTAGAGTTTTTCGTTTTCTCGTTTAGAGAAGGTTTTGTTATTTAAACCTATGGTATTGTTTATTTGTATTCCGATTATTATAAAGTTTTTATTTTTATTATTTAATAATAATAAATAAGGGTCGTATGTAAAAGTCCTTATTTAGAGCTTTTTTTATAATGCTTATTATAGGTTATATACTAGTGGGTTCCGGCTTTTATAATTCTATATAAGGGTTATGTCGCAAAAGTGGAACCACAATTACGGGACAGTAATTGTGGGCTATATCATGACAGGTTATAAAATAATTATAATAGTTCCTAGGGGGTAATTATCTTTGATTTGGGTTAGTAGCTTTGCGAGAATTGTTTTTTTGAACTTTGTTATTAATTAGGTGTAACGTGGTTCATCAGTGAGTAGACCACCATCAGTGACCGGGTCACTTTTCCCACCTTCACCACCTTCTAACTTTAATATGTAATTTCTTCTATAAAACAATATCCGAAGCCTCACCTAAACACAAGATCATTCTAATAATTAATACGATCCGATTAACACCATAATTAAGTATCCAATATACAATAACCATTTATAATATTCCGAGAATTACCCTCTAATTTAGAATAAAGGGTTAAAGTACAAAGGTCGATAATAGGAATACGCAGCTGAATTTAATAAAAACCGAGGAGGAGGTAATTATTCAATACATTATTAACCTGGATTCTCGAGGATTCTCGCCCCGATGCGTAGATGTGGAAGATATAGTTAATACACTACTCTAGAAGTGTGATAGCCGACCGGTTGGGAAACACTGGATAGAACGCTTTGTCCAACGACGCCCAGCGCTTAAAACGCGATTTTCTCGTATCTATAACTATTAGAGAGGCCTCTACAAAAATCCTATGATTATTAAACCTTAATTTCAACTTATAACTAATATATAATCGAAATACAATATTATGAATAAAGATTTTTATAACTTTAATAAAACCAATTTTATAATAAGTATAATCCGGCCTAGAATAATTATTATACATTCTAATTAAATTAGGAAACTAAAAAAAGTTTAACCTAATAATCGAAAATAAGTAATAATAATTTATTATATTATTGGTAATAGTTATACGATACCGCCTTTTTTAGTGGTTTAGGGCCACTTCCACCTCGTAAATTAGTACTCCTAAACCCAGATTCCGGATAACTAGGTAATTAAAACAACTTCTAATAAATGGACCAATAACGAGACTACCCTCTAATAACTTCAGCATTTCGATAAACACTCAAAATAGTAATTAAGAGGTATATATCGGATACTAATCATTAATAATTATGAAAACCATATTAATAGCGATTTCAAAGAGTATTATAAAGAAATAAGATTATAATTATTTACTTGCCTACTTATTTATTACATCTAACCTAGCTTTTTAACATTAGTTATTATAGTGTATTAAAGTTGAGATATGGCTCTGTCGCAAGCATACTGGGCCACCAAGACGTCTGGGAGCTGTGCTCAGCTGAGTTAGCACTCACGTGACGTCCTGGCCCCCGAGCCGGCCTATTTATTCTGCTGGACGTACCCACCAGATAGTGAATAGATTAAGCCTTCTTCTCTTACTTAACTTTGTACGCGCGTGCGAACTCGCCACAGTTATGAGCCTAGCTCTGATTAGACCCTTCTTTACTTTTATGAGCGCCGCGTGTACGAGAGAGATTGCTTTACTATTTTATACTTTTTTTCGTCTATTAAAATATTGTCTATTAACGAAATCGTTATCGTTAAGACCATCCTTCGCGGTCGCTAGGACTGGTTATAGTAGTACTCTGCTCTTTAGTATTATGCTAAAGGTTAGGGGATCTGGGAACGTATCGATCCTTAGGTACTAGACACTCTAGATATTACGAGGTTCTCGTTAATACCTCCTATAATCGAGAATTATATAGTATAAGAATAATATAGACGATAATACGAGTACTAGGACCTTTATGAGCAGCGATTTTAGGTTATCGTTAATATTATTTATTAGGTGAGCTTAATTATGAACTTTAATACCGATAAACCAGTACTACTATAAGTACCTTACCCTGTAATTCCCCCGGAGTTTGTATAACCTGCGCCTGTTACGAGGGTTAATGTCCGATCCGATTGGGAGGACGCTCTTAAATTATATACGGCCAGCATTTCCGCCTATACTTTTTTCTAGGTCTCCTACTAGAACGTTTGGAACTGGGTGGATAAATTAGTTATGGAATTAATTTTTATACCCGCTCGTATACAATAAATAAACGAAGAGAACATTAGACTTTAAGTACTCCTTAGGTACTTATAGAACTAATTTACTTTAACTAAAATGAGTACCGAGACCCTCGTAATCACAGAATACACATTAGTCCTCTAAAAGGTGTCTACTAGTATGAGTGTTACCCGTTGGTACATAGAATGGGAAATTACGTACACTAAGTGCTACTCCCATAAAATCCCCATAGTTAAGGGAATGAACGCCACACTGGTGTTTTTCGACGTTGTTGGTAGCTGTTTTGTACTAAGTTGGGCTGAGATAATGCGAAACTCAATTCATTAGGCCGAAATGTTAGCGTAGTAGCCTTTAATACTCGATAAAACGGTTAGAATATTCTTAGCTATTACCCATTTCGATACTATCCGTAAAAAACTAACTAAGCCCTTAGGTTAATTCGTAACCTTCGCCGGAAGGTCTAACTTAGGCACCACTTTTATAATTAGTTCAGGCATTAGGATATTTAAAACGCATAATTGTCTTTATGGAAATTACCGTTAGAAGTCTAATTTGTGTTATAAGGTTTAATATGTGTTCACCGGAGCCGCCGACGGACCTATTAGTATGAATAAGGAACGAGTTAATAACCTTAAATGCGAGATTTTTAACTTAGGTAACTGGACGCACCTCTGGGACGCGTAGAAACATAAAGGGTGGATCACCTCTAATAATAATCCGAAGACCGGGACTGTTGGAGCTATTCGGAAACCTAACTCGAATAAATCCTCGACCTCCGGTATCTCCGATACTAGAAAAGGCTCCTACTCAGGCTTAGTTATAGTTTTCCTCTTAGTTAACCCGGTTATGGAACACCTTAGAGGGCCTGGCCTAAGTATTTTTAGTACTATAGGTACTCCACGTTACCCCTTTTCACTTAGTACTACAATGGACAGCTGCAGTGCTATGCACCTAGTTAACAACAAAGATTTGCTCATTAAAGGGATGTTTATTAGTGAACTTGGTAACTAATACGTCCATTATGGAAACGGTAAGCTACCTATTATAGGATATGGGGAACGATGAATGGAGAAAACGCTTAACGGAGTGTGTAGCCCAGTTACCGAGGACCTTATTTTAAAGAATGTGGTGTACGTGGTGGATTTTTATGTTAATATAATATTAGAAACGCTCTTAAAGTAGTCTAGTATCTGGTACTACGGCTAAGACTATACCCTCCGCTATGGAAGCCTCTCAAAGAGTGTGATCCTTAGATAACTTAAGTGGGAACATAATATAGTCTTATTTGAATACATCCCTATTAACAATTACCCTTTATTAAATATTCCCACGAGTGTGGCATGTGTTATTGTAACCACGTTTCTAATAAATTCTCGCCGTAATCGCCCTTCAAGGGAGCCTAGGCCTAACTGCGCTGTGGACACCACCCTTTGGCACCTTTGCACCGGTTATTTAGGCCCTGATGCTCTCCGGAAGCTAGTCTTTGCGACGAGGGGGGTGAAAATTAAGGGAGCTCCTATAAAGATCAATTGCTAAGCCTGTTCATAGGCGAAAGCTCACCAAATAATATCCCGACGACCTTCGGAAGACGTAGCCCTGCGCCCTTTCTGGTGCATCTCCTGGGACCTTTTCGATTACCCTAGTGGTTATGGGAACGCCTTATGGTTGCTGCTGATAATCGACGAATATACTAATATATCCCAGGGGCTCACAATAACGCGTAAAATACACACCGAAGTCTTTAAAGCCCTATAAACGTATATGGCTTGGATCTTAAGACAGACAGGCCTATCCGTTTGTAAAATAAGGTAGGATATTGAGTGTACGGTAATTGCTATTTAAGGTGAAATAGAATACGAGTGTTGGGTAAGGTGTATAGGAATCGATATTGAGCTCCCACCGGCTGATACTAAAGAGCTTGTGGGACGTAGTGAAAGAGTAGGATATTATATTATTAATAAGGTACTTATGATGTTAATTAGCGCTAGCTTACTAAAGAAATTGTGGCCAGAAGTTGTGATAGTAATTATATTTATTGATAACAATTGCTCTTGGGTGTTAAAGGGCTGGAAATTGCCAAATTAGATCTACGTAGAGTGGATGTAATAATATGTTGGATAATATAATAAAAACCTAGCTTTTTATCCATTTCGAGACCCGTGTCCTGAACTAGGTGGCCTCTATGTTTATAGGTGTAAGGCCTATGTATTAGATTGGGTGTGTAAGGGAGGTTACGAGAAGCGAGAATTCAAGGTTAAGGCATAAGTGCACGTGGGATACCTCGTAGGATACGTCCTACGCATACACAATCTTTTTAGAATATGGATCCCCACGCTTAATCGGGTTATTATTTTACATAACGTTACTTTTGATGAGTACTCCTTTTATGATCCTGCTGATGACGTGGTTACTATGACCACTAAAGAAGTGAAAGTTCTATTAGAGGAAATCGAACCAGAGGACCTATACCTAAGCACGGTCCTCGAGGCCCTCGGGATATATAAATAAGAGGAGGAAGATAACCCTACCTAAGAAAATACGGCTACTAGTACTTTATAAGATGTTATAAAGCGAGGAATACCGCTATGAATAAAGGTTAATAATAGTCTAGTTTCACCTAAGCCCATACTAAACCCTAAGAGTATACTAGGTGCGGTGATGGAAGAAGTTGGAGATATTGGGGCAGATACCGAGGAGGTATAAAGCTTACCTACCTTTTCGGAGATTGCCCTATCCGGCGGTGGTGCCCGACCAAGTATAATGCCGGATAGCCCACAAAAAGCAGAGAGGACGGATCTTAAGGTGGCTAACCAGACTTCCGACCAACTCGCCGACTAAAGTGCCCTAAAAGCGAAGAGAGAGTACTACCGGAAGGTTTATGGACCACCTACCCGGTCTAGTATAAGGCTCAGAGCTACGGGAAGGGAGGGAACCCGAAAGGAGGCCTCTAGGGGGGAGTTAAGGCGAGATCTTAACACCTTCCTATAGTTGGAAAACTTGGAAGCCCCCCATTCACCATACTATATAGCAACTAACCCAAAAGGGATCCCTTATAGGAGCCCCTAGTACGATTTCTTCGCTACCTTTATACCTAATCAACTAAAGGCGGTATAAGAGAGTACCTTAGGACATAAAACACTTCATTTAATAATCGCCAGAGCTGCTAAAGAGTGACCTGCGCAACAGATAAAACCCACGCTTATTAAAGACCCTAAGGGTAACCTTAGATACTATAGAGATACCTTACCAGCACCTCCGGCAAAGTGGAAGAATATCCAATAAATCGAAGACCTATTGAGGACTAAATGGATCGACGTAGCAAAAGAGGAAATCCATAAACTCGTTTCTAAAAGCACTTAGAGGGAGATGGACCGCTTATTAGTGTGCTCTAAGCCCCTCCCCTTGAAATGGGTATTCATATATAAGTTCGATAAAGATGGTTTCTTTGAACGCTATAAAGTGCGGATATGTGTGCGTAGAGACTTTTAGAAGGTCGATCCCCTATAAAACACATACACCACTACCCTTATAGTACACTCCTTTAGAACTCTGATGATCGTGGCCGCTTAATTCGATCTCAAAGTCAGCTAGTACGACGTGGTGAACGCGTTTTTTAACGCGAAAATGGATCCAGATGGAGAACTTATAGTATACGAATTTCCGGACGGCTTTGGATAACCTGGAAAGTGTACTAAACTTGTTCACACTCTCTACGGGCTCCGAGATGCACCCATCCTTTAGTATAAGACGTTCTCAAAGATCCTAACGGACATAGAGCTAGTACCATACCCTAAGGAACCCTGTATTTTCCATATAAAGGACCTTAAGGTCTTTGTTATATTCTATGTGGACAATATCCTGGTTATGAACCACCGTGATGACGCTAAAGCGGCCACTAGAGTCGTTAATAGCATTAAGTCGGCGGTGGAACTCAAGGACCAGGGCCCCGTGGAATAGTACCTTGGAATACGAATTATTAGGGACCGTGAAATACGTAAAATCTACTTTGTCCACGACTCTTATATTAAGAAGGTCGCTAAACGCTTCGGCCTCGTAAACAACACCGTAACCCCTTATACTCCTATACTAGAAGGCCTCGTATTGTATAAGGGACAAGTAACAAGGGCTCAAATTAAGGAATTCCAGGAAAAAGTCGGATCCCTCCTATACACTGTAATCTTTGTACACCCTGACACTATATATCCAACAGCGAAGCTCTCCCTATTCCTAATAAACCCCTCTCTAGAGCATCTCGCAGCCGTAGATCAGGCCATTCGCTAACTTTTTAGTACACACTACTTTGCTATCGGTTATGGTGGCGTGGGGGGTGAGGGAGACACTTAAGTACTTCTAATTGCGGGCAACGCCTCGTTCATAGACGACGAGGTAATAAGACGCTCCTCACAGGGCTTCATAATCTCCCTTTTTGGTAGACTTATTGTATAGAAGGCCACCAGATAAGCGACAATCACAACATCCACCACCGAAGCAGAGCTTCTAAGTCTCTCAAATACTACTAAAGAAACAATCACTCTCCAGAGGTTCTTTAAGGACCTCTCACTCAACTTTGGAAACGTTTAGAGGATTCACTATGATAATTAGTAAACTATAAGGCTTGTGGTAGGTAAAAAAGAACGGATATTAACCCATTTAAGGTACGTAGACATTCATAATATGTAGCTTAAGTAAGAATACGCTAAGGGTAAGTTTGATGTGGTTTATATACTAATAAACCTAATACCCGTAAATGAACTCACTAAAATGCTCTTAAGAGCGAAGTTTAAGCACTTTAGAGGTCTTCTCAACCTTTACGATATACGGAGATTAGTTATAGTGGGCACGGGAGGTAATAAAGAGTGAAGAATGGTTATATTTAGGCCCGCAGGCTGTACACGCCACCGGCGTAGTAAAATAAGAACTTTTCTTGGGTATAAGGCCCCTATATACACATAGCTGGGCACGAAATACGAGTGTTAGAAGCCCCGAAGGGCACAGAAAGCGAGCATAGCCCCTAATCGGAGTGGAAAACGCGGTAAATAGCCGCATGGGCCTCCTCGAAGCCGGGCTTAAGGAAGCCGTGAACAGAGGCAAAGTAGGCCTCGCGGTCACCAACAACCTCGTCAATAGTAGTAGCAGTGGGCATAGTAGAGGTAACGATAGCCTGGGAAGCGCAGCGAGACGAAACACGGTCAACAGGCTTCTTAGTAACCGCCTTCTTAGGGGTGCCCTTCTTAGGTGTAGCCTTAGGGGTAGCGGGCACCGGAGAAAGAAGGGAGGACTTGTCCTCCATCTCCATATCGTCGTCTAGTACGACGACCTCCTCCTCCTCCTCGTCGAGGAGGAAGTGCATAGTAAAACACATATACTAGATTATTTGGAAACTATTAGTATAAGTATTAGCTGGGCTAGTATATAAAAACTTAAGGTATTACTAGTGTTAGGGTCCTAGAGGATATAGTGAAGGCCTAAAACCGTGGTCTTAACGGCCTTAGGGACCGGACTATAGTTGGCGTAGTGGCCATAGTGGCACTCCTAGTACTTGGTGATGCGTGTGTGTACGTGGGCGTAGTAGCGGAGCTCCACGCTCTCCTCGTCTTTACATTTTTTACCCCGGAGGGTATTATGGACGTAGGCGAGGTAGGGAATGTTATTTTCTAGGCCCTTGGTGGCCACCTCCTCTTTGTGCGCACTAGTAGCAGCGGAGTTCTCTTCGAGCTTGGGAATGGTGGTGAAGGGGTTGGACGACCCGCCTCCTAAGGGGGCAGGGACTAATTGTATTTCGTTGCCCTCGTTATCCTCGTTACCCTCGATGAGTATAGGAGTAGGTGTGAGAGTAGGGGTGGGGGTAGTGGAGGTAATATGTGTAGAGAAAAGGGAGCGCTTATGGTGAGCGTTGGAGTGCGTCTGATGAGCCTCGGAGGGCGAGGCGACGGCGAGACTGGCCATGCTCTTGGTGGGCGTGTAAGTATTGCTCCTGGTGGGCGTGAGGCGCAAAACGTAACCGGACTTCTTACCGCTGGCCTTGGGAGTAGAACCTAAAAAATGACCATTAGAAAAATAATACGGAAAACGAGGAAATATAAAAAAAGGGAATACTTACCAATACAAGGTATAGTAATAATATTAGATCGGTGGATTTATACGAAAAATTAACTATTAGTGGTTATAGGGAACAAAAACGCAGCGAAAATACGTACGAAAAGTGGTTTATTAAGATCTAAGGAAAGTAAGTTTTCCAGAGGTAGCGGGCAACGAAAGGTTTTTCCTTTAATTACTAGTGTGCGCCTCGTTTACAGGTCGTCGGGAGCATAGGGCACGTGATAATTGGTGTGACGGGCTGGGCCCTCTTGGAGGCTTCGCAGCCTCTCAGCCATGGACTCCGCTTACCTAAGCCCGGCTTACCTAAGACGGATCAACCTTAGGCCTGATCAGAGCAAACGGGTCCTATGGGGCGGAAGACATTTTCTCCTTTTTTCTCTCATCTTAAAGATACTCGTAATAGTCGCCATAACTAGTTATAATATATATACTTAGACTATTACATTATTTTTAAGATCTTAGTATCATTAGAGATAACAAGAGTACACTGGGTATAAAAATAATTATTAACGAAAAGTAAATCTATAATTTTAGTGGGAGTAGTAAAAAGTTCTAAGTGGGTTAACCTAAAGGTCCCTAAACACTTAAAACTAATCAGCGAGGTCTAATCAGAACTAGGAGGTTTTAATAAACTTAAAAGAATATATTCCGTATAATAAAGTACCTTAATAACATCGATTAGTATACTATGGTTACTATTAAATGAAGATGTACGGAAAGAACGATAACCGTATTATAATAGAAAATAACGTCGACCTATCCGGAAACCCGCAACAACTAATACAGTTGATCGGTCAATTATCAGCCCAGCTATAAGAGATGCGGACCACCTAAGCGGCCGAATAAGAGGCCCAACGAGAATAGATTCGAATACTATAATAGACCCTAACAGAACCCAGGCACCTAACCTTAACGTTATACGAAGCCCCTATACCCTCTACGACGCCGATCCCACCTAATCAGGTCTATACACCACCTCCCAAATAACTAAGACACTAAATCCCTAATTCACCAAGGTTTAACGGATCGTATAAGAGATTTTAATAATAGCACTTTGAGATGAAAGGGAAGATAAGCGTGGATAGGGAAGCTTTTGGTTTAGTATTAGTAGTGTTCACTTATATCTACTCTAAATTAGAAAACACTATATAAGCTATAGCGAGCGCTTATTATTCATAGGGAGGAGCTAATAGGTCAAAGAACCCTAAATAATTCATAGAATACCTAAAGGGTTATTACGTAGACCTTAACGTAAAAGCACGAGCCCTTGACCAACTAAGAATAATACGTTAAAAGGAGAATGAGAATTTTACCCACTTCCTTCCTAAATTCGAAAAGGAGCTTATAGAAGTGGGAGGAGGACACTAGCTGGACAACATCAGGATCAACTACTTAAAAGGAGTTTTAAATATTATAATAAGAACCCCTTTAATTAGTGTAATTAATAAACTAACGGCCTATATTATATATACCCAAATACTCCTAATAATAGGATTAGAGTTAGATAGTGAATTGTACTAAGCTCGCCGTGAGCGTTAATACAGGAGATCGCTAATACCCGGCTAGAATAAAGTCGAGTTATTAACTGGATAGGATAGTCGGATAGGATCACCTTAACCTAATTAGATGGATTAGGAACCCACTAAGGTAAGCCGGATAACTAAGGATAAACTAGTCTAAAGAAGGTTAAGCTAAGAGGAAACCCGCAAATGCTATAATTACAGTAAAAAGGGGCATATATAATGGAGATACCCTAGAGACTAGAAAAACAAGGAAACCAAAACCTCAAAAGGGAAGACCAAAGAGTATAGCAAAACAGATATTAGCTCTGATCAGGACTCTGAGGACTTGGGAAAAGAGTAACTCTTAGTGAAAGTTGTTATTAGGAGGAACAAGCTATAGAGGAATAGAAGGTTGTTAAAAAGAGTATAGATTATAACCTATTTTACGTTAATATTGGGATTAATGGGATATACTATATAACTGCCCTTATTAATATAGGATATTTAACATACGCCCTGATTAGCGACACCTTCGCTAAGAAACTCCGTTTACTATATATTAGTATTACACCTCAGAACTTAATATAAGTCATTATTATAGTTCCTAGTGTAATCCACTACGTCACTTACGCTAATATTAATATTAATAACTATAAACGATACTAATTATTCTTTTATATTATTCTTAACTAAGAAAACGACGTTATCCTTAGAAGGTCCTAAATGATTAACGATGACGTTACAGTTTACCCAGTATAAGGCACTCTATATATAAGTATCATAGACCACTAAGTAATAAAAAGGAAACCGGGTTAGGCCCGGCAAGATCCAAAGTTCCTAATCCAATAATAAACTAAATTAGTATTCTCAGCTCTAATTAGGTGGGCATAGAAGAGAAGAGAGACCCCTCTTAGTATATCCACCCTAAATACGTTCTCTATAAATTTAGCTAATATCGAAAAGGCCTTAACACTAAAAATAAAAATAAACCCGAGGACGAAACTCCTTATATATTACCATAAGTTTTTATATATCTTTAACTAAGATAAGGCTAATTAGTTACTACCACATCAAAACAATATTAACCACGTAATTCCCATTAAGAAAAACTTAACAGGGCAAAATAAGCCAGTTATATAGGGACCCTTATATAGGATGTTTAAGGAGGAGCTAATTGTATTTCGATGGACCCTCATAGAACTACTAAATAAAGGCTTTATTTGTATTAATAGCTCTCCTACTTTATTACCCGTTCTATTTATTTGAAAACCCGGGGGAGGATTGAGGTTTTGTGTTGATTACCGGGCTCTAAACGCTATTACTAAGAAAAACAAATATCCCTTACCCCTAATTAGCGAAACTCTAAAAGCCTTAGCTAAGGTTAAGTAGTTAACGAAGTTAGACGTTATTACTGTATTCTATAAAATCAGGGTTAAAGAAGGTGACGAATAGAAGACGGCCTTTAAAATAAGATACGGCTTATACGAATGGATGGTGACTCCTTTTGGCCTAATAGGGGCCCCCACTACGTTCCAAAAGTACATTAACCACACTTTACGGGACTTCCTGGACGAATTCTGCACCGCTTATATCGACGATGTTCTAATCTATTCAAATAGCTTACTCACTAATTATAAGGAGAAAATTAAGAAGGTCTTAAGTCGTCTAGGTACTATTAACCTATAAATCGATATCGATAAATGCGATTTCAAAACGAAAAGGGTTAAATACTTAGGGTTTATCATCGATGCAGGGAAGGGTATCCGCGTTAACCCAGAGAAAATTAAGGCCATCCAGACATAGGAGGTCCCCCGATCAGTGCGAGGAGTCCGTACCTTTGTTGGTTTTGCAAATTACTACCATTAATTCATACCGGACTTCTCAAGGTTAGCACACCCCCTTACAACTTTAATAAAGAGGGATATCCTATTCGTATAAAGTAACGAGTGTGTAAAAGCGTTTAATAAGTTGAAGGCCCTCCTAATTAGTACCCCCATACTAACACATTAGGATCCTAATCGAGCTACTATACTAGAAACAGACTTATTAGGTTATGTGGTGGGTAGCGCTTTATCATAATACGACGACGAGGGTATTTTACAGCCTATTGCGTTCTTTTTACGGAAGAACTTACCAGCAGAATATAATTACCCAATACACAACAAGGAATTATTAGTTATAGTCCACTGTTTAGAACACTAGGACTCCGAATTAAGGAGTATAAAGGAGTTTATTATCCTAACCAACCACTTTAACCTTAAGTATTTTATAACTAAGAGGTAATTAAGTGAACACTAAATTAGATGATTAAAGCTCTTATCCCGTTATAACTTCACAATCCAGTTCCAACCCAGCAAATAAGCAATAGTTCCCGATACACTATTTAGATGAGAATAAGACGTTCCTAACACCCAACGAGATAATCGATTAGAAGGACGGAGGATACAGCTCCTAAAGGGGAAACAGAATATAGTTATGGTGAACCAGGCAACTCTCGAGACGAATCAAATGGATATAACGGAATCCGTAGAAAGCACTACAATAAGTGATATGGATTAGGACGACGATCCTAAGGTTAATTAGTTAAAACCCATCCTAAACCCCTTTAAAAAGGAGCCCCTAAAGTCCACTTAGATTAAAGGACTATAGTTAAACAATTATTATTAGTTAATTAGGATAACTATGAAAAGGGGGGACCATTAATTACTATCACAATAGAAGTTACCCATAATGTTATCAGAGTACTCAGTGGACAACGATAGTAAACTCCTTTGGAGGGAGAGGATCTGGGTCCCTTATTATGAACCCTTATGAACCCAGTTAATCTAAGAGTCCCACAACTCAACACTTAATGGCCATCTCAGCAGAGATATATTAAAGGCTTTAATTAGCCACCACTTTCACTAGCCAGGCCTATCACAGGATATCCGATACTTCATAAGGAACTACGACGTCTATGGACGGGGTAATATATAGCGGGACAAAAAGAGGGGTCTTTTAAAGCCCTTACCCGTCCCTGATCAGGTCTAAACAAAGATATTAGTCGACTTTATTACAGGGCTACTACCAACCCACCATATAAGAGCAACAAACATTATAGTAGTAACAAACCAACTATCTAAAAACATAATTTTCGAGCTACTTAAGGATATAACGATGGACGTTATGGTTACGGCGTTAATGCTTAGCCTAATTAGATACCACGGACCCCCGAAAACTATTATTTCAGACAAAAGCCCCTAATTTACTAATTGCATATGGAAACAGCTCTATCAACTATTACAAATAAAACAACGTTTATCTACGACCTTCTACCCGGAAATAGACAGCGCCACAGAACAAGCTAACCAGGTAATAAAAACCTACCTCCGAACTTATACTTTATACACTCAAAATAATTAGGACAACCTACTTCCAATAACAATAATAACTATTAATAACAGGGTTACCTCGTCAATAGACCTCAGCCCTTTCTTCACCACCCACAACTATAACATCAACCTAATCAGAGTAAGGGAAACTCTGCGGACTAAAGGAAAGACCCCCGCAGCTCGGGCAAAGGCCCTAGTCTCAAAATTAAAGGAGACCTCCGAATAAGCACAAGCGGCGATAACCTCCACCCAAGAGCGACAAAAAGCCTCGACAAATATACAACACCAACCTTCTAACCAGTTTCGACCAGGGGACAAGGTCTAATTAAGGCTCAAGAACGTCCATTCTAAGAGACCATCTAAGAAATTGGACTAAATAAATACGAAGTACACTATATTAAAAATAATCGGATCCTATACTTACCAACTCAATACACCACCGGGTATTCATAACGTCTTTCATATATCCCTAATCAGGTATACGAGAGTCGACCCACTACCATCACAAGAACGAGACGACGCCCAACCACCACCTCTACTAATAAACAACGAAGAGGAATTCGAAGTCGAAGAGATCCAGGATACTAAGAAAATTCATAGTTCCTAGAAGGTTTTAGTTAAGTAGAAGGGCTACGTGGAGCCTACTTAGGAACTAGTTGAGTTATTAACGGAGACTACAACTTTGGATCGTTACGAGGCTAGTTATAGACGAGTCCCTCTAAACAGGGAGGAGGGAGAGGGAGGGTAATTATGACGAGCTAGGCCCTCTTAGAGGCTTCGCAGCCTCTCAGCCATGGACTCCGCTTACCTAAGCCCGGTTTACCTAAGACGGATCAACCTTAGGCCTAATCAGAGCAAACGGGTCCTATGGGGCGGAAAACATTTTCTCCTTTTCTCTCTCATCTTAAAAATACTCGTAGTAGTCGCCATAACTAGTTGCAATATACGTGCTTGGACCATTACAATTGGGAACGACCTCTCTCACAGGCCGAGATGCACGCGTTACCCCGGATACCATAGTTTTTAACCACATCACAACAAAGAAAAGGGCAAATACGAAGGCCCAAAACAACAACATAACACGGATACTACAACTACTATGAAGCGAGGGAATTTGTTTAGATTAATTGGAGTTATTGTTTTAATTGAATTGTTTGATTTAGAACGCATATAGAAGAGCCTGGTGGCCGTTGCTTCGATGTGAGCAATTGCCCCAGTGGCGCAATTGGGGGGTGTGTCGCAAGTATACTGGGCCACTAAGACGTCTGGGAGCTGTGCTCAGCTGAGTCAGCACTCACGTGACGTCCTGGCCCCCGAGCCGGCCTATTTATTCTGCTGGACGCACCCACCAGATAGTGAATAGATTAAGCCTTCTTCTCCTACTTAACCTCGTACGCGCGTGCGAACTCGCCACAGGCTCTTAGATTGAGCATTTTATTAAGGCCTGGATTACCCATATCACTAAACCCAAGTTCTTCCTCGTATTTAAAGCTGCATTCCTTTAAACCTTTACCTAGGAAAACATTTATGGGGGTTTTAAAGGGGCTAGGCTTATTCCTTATAACCCTTAAGCTATCTTTTCTAAGTTGGATGTGTAATTATAAACACTAATAACCCCGAACACCCCTATTAGGCTACCCGACCCTTGGGTTTCTAAGACGCCCCAAACTACTAACGAGGTTATCTCTTAGTCTTTACTTATAAAAAAAAGAATCTCTAAGTATCAGGGAAACTCACCAACTCTAATTTATAAAATTACTGCGAAGGGCTAGGCCTAGGTGTTTTCGACCTTAGGGTGCTCTATTACTGTTTACTTCAAGCTAAGGAGCGAAAGAGAGGAAGTTCCTCGCAAGGGGGGCGGTGTAGGAATCTATACTGCTGGAGAACAAAGGGGACCTCTGGTGGGGCGCCGGAGGTCACCGGAGGCCCCTTTGATCGGAGGCCCCTTTAACCGGAGGGCTCTTTTGTTGGATACTAGTTAACGCCTCAGGCAAAGCTTAGGCCATCGTGGGCATCAGCCCGTAACAATTACTAATAAACTTTTAAAAGGTTTATAGTATATTTCTTATATAATTGCCCTTATAAAAGAAGAGCTATGCTATCTTCGAGATATAAATACGGCCCTTAATAAGCACCGGAGAGCTAAAAGAACCAAACTATAAGATGGAGGGGCATTAGATGGGTATTAGGTGAGGGAAGTTATAGTTGTGAAGGGTGTTACTAAGGAGGAAGGGTATAAAAAGGAGGAAAACGAGGGGTTATCGAAGTGTTGTTAGATAAGTTTACGATATTATGGTATTTATCGTAAAACTAGCCATAATACAAGGACCTGTTTAGAGGCTATGGAAATAAGTAGTTTAAGTGATTTTAAGTAGTTATAATTAATTTAATTGATTATGGTTGAGATATAAAAGCTTTTAGTGGTGAAGGTGGGAAAAGTGGCCCGGTTATTGATGGTGGTCCACTCACTGATGAACCACGTTATACCTAAGTGATATCTCTTATTTATAAGAAATAGTAGCTTATTTAAATAAGGGATAGGGTGATGGTGAGAATTAGTTTTTAATTAGCTTATTGAATAGTTAGGGATTATATAAGAATAGCTTTTTTATTATCGTTAGTGTATTCCTAGATAATTAGTTTCGATTTTTCGTAAGGGGCTTTTGTTTTCTTTTTTTATTTTATTAATAATTTTCGATTTAAAGATTCGAATAACATTGTATTTCTTTTCGTCGTATTGGGTGAACTCGAAAACTCCTTGTTTAATTAGAGTATTAATCTCTTTTTTAGTGGATTCTTTAAACGGGGGCCCTGGGGTATTAATTATCCCCTTTTAACGAAGCTTGAGCACCAGGGTGTAATTTGCCTCTTCCTTGGTGCTCAGAAACGCAGCTGTTATACGTATTTCGTCGTTAACATTATTAACGTTGTTAACTTCGGTGATAAGGTTGATCTACGTTGTCTTCCTGGGCTTACCCCTCGGGCGTCGAGGTGGCGGCGTAGGCTCTTCTTTTGGGGGTAGTGTGTTTACTTAGATGATGATCTCGTCGAGAACTTCTTTTTCCTCCTACGGAGGGGTCTCCTCGTTGTCGTTTATTATTTCCTAGCCCTCTTCGTTATTATCTCCCTAATGGAATAATTTAATAATAGTGATTTTGAATGATTTTGGGTTAAATGGAAGTTCGATGACGTAGGTCTCGTTATTATAAACGATAAGTATGAACGGGCTTATTTAGCCGTCCTTCTTATATTATATTTTAATAAGTAATTATAATAGTAGATCCCTGGTTAGTATAGTATTTAGGCCGTTTCTTATTACGAAAGTATTTATAGTTACTTGTTAATTGTAAAGATTGTATATTTTAGTTATAGTTTTCTTAGTGGTTTTTATTTTTTATTGGATTTCTGGTAATAATAGAGAATTATTTATTAAACGCGGATATACTCTGAAGATGAGTAGGGTTAGTAGAAGGTTATTTATATTTAGGCTTATCATATTATTTATTGTTTTAATAGTATTTTAGAGAGTTAGTTTTAGTGGTATAAATAGGGATTCCTAGTGTATTATTTTATATATTTAGTGGATTATAGTATAGTATTGCTTTATTTTCCTAATATTATTATAGGCTTTTATGGGTACCTTTTTAATCTCTATTATTATAGATTTTATTAAATTCCTGAATTTCATAGGGTTGAAGTTGCGAAGGGCTGGTCCTAGGCCTTGTCTCAACCGAAAGGTAGCCAAATACTGTTTATTTCAAGTTGAAGAGGAAAAGGGTAAATTATAATATGGTGCGAAATCTCTGCTTCCTAGGGGGTGGGCGCTAATGGGGCACTGGTGGGGCACCAGTGCAAGCACGGGCATAGCCCGGGCATAACCATCGGGTTCGGCCCGTAACACTACCCCCCTCCTCCCCCCTACACGGCCTCTAGTTCCTGGCTGGCCTCCTAGGGGGCACCTACGTATACGCTATATCCCCGTTGTTCTCTAATATTAGCCCATAGCGCTCCTCGTAATGGTCCAACGCCTCCGTTTCCTCTATAACACCGGCTAGCTCCCACGTAGAATTAATATAACCCTCCCACTTCACCAAGGCTTCACATCTTCTCCCTCTACCCACCATCTTCTATCTAATAATGTAAATCTCCTTTATCTATTACTCATCCTCACCATCTACTTCCCCGGGTAACCACTAATACTAAAATCGTAGTACTCTTATATAACCCTTATCTATAATAGGCTTAAAGGGTTATCATCATCTCTTCCTCCGGGAACCCATACTTTATGCTAGAATATTAACCTCTATTATTTATTAATCACATATTCCATAATTTAGACTTTTAATTATAACTTTAGTGGGAAGTTATACTATCCCTACTTCACTACCTCGTAAACTCAGTAGTATAACCTATTTTTTTTAATAATTTAGTCCTAAAATATTTATAATTTATTATTATTCACAAATACTATTATATATAAGAGTATTAGTAAATTATTTATAGTGTAGCCTACTTAGGGGGCACTAGTTTTTTCCTTAGGGATAATATGGTTAAGTAACTAGAGTATTGTCGGAAAACGTATATGTGCACGATCTCGGGGGTCAATTCGTCATGTGTATTGTCTCCGTCCGTCCTGAGACCTCTGTGCTCCCTGGAAGCCCCCTTTCTAACGTGCTTCGTATAACTAAGCGCCCTTTTTACGTAAGTAGGGCGGAAATCGTCCTTTAGAGTACTTTGTGTATCCTATGTGGCCTACCACCCCCTTTTTAATACACCCCTTTAGCTTATGCGGCTCAAAATCTCGTTCCTAGGGCGTTCCTACGCTCCCATAGGCGCCTCCTATGCGCTTTATACACAGTAGCGGAGGCTACCCTTAAGGGTGGTAGGTCTACTGATTTTCTCCCTGTTCTTCTCTAAAGATCCCTCCACTTTATGCGGTCTCTTTAAGAGGGTCGTTCTCTTTACGTAGTGGTCCTATCTCTTTTATTACTAGGTTTAGTTGTTTTATAAACTCCTTAAACGGCTACTGAACGAGACTTTTTATGAGCTCGTCGGTTATAAGATCCTTCGTAGGTGTATGGATAACGTTGATTGTGCTATTATCGACCTCCTACCTTAACTAGTGATTATGTATATCGATGTGATGGAGTTTTGTTCACAGAGTAACCAGCTCTTCGTTAATAAGACGTATTATTTATAGGTTATTACACTAAATTGTTATTCCTTTACTCGGCCTAGTAGCGTTGAGAGTGGCTAGTAAACGGCTCATAAAGATTGCTTTGCGTGCCGCTTACGAGAATGCGAGGAGCTCTGCTTCTATTGTTGACGTTGTGATCGTATCTTGCTTGTTTGCTCGCCATCCGATCAGTCCTCCCATAAATCGTAGGGTGTACACTTAAGAACTCTTTTGATTAGTGGAGTTATCGGTAAAACTAGTATCTAATACGATTTCGAAGTGTAAATCGTGCTTATTGTATTCGAGGCATAGGTAAGCAGTATCGATGATATACTGTAATATTTAATTAGTGGCCCGTTGGTGTTTATCACCTGGGTTTTAGTTGAATCTCGTGAGGCGGCTTACTATATGTTACGGGCTGATGCCCACGATGGCCTAAGCTTTGCCTGAGGCGTTAACCAGCATCCAATAAAAGAGCCCTCCGGTCAAAGGGGCCTCCGATTAAAGGGCCTCTGGTGACCTCCGGCGCCCCACTAGAGGTCCCCTTTGTTCTCTAATAGTATAGATTCCTATACCGCCCCCTTTACGAGGAACTTCCTCTTTTTCGCTCCTTAGCTTAAAGTAAACAGTAATAGAGTACCCTAAAATCGAAAACACCTAGGCCTAGCTCTTCGTATATTTTAAACTTAGGATTATAACCTTACCGTAACGCTGGGTTAAGCGTAGTTCCCCACTAGTTAAGTAGAAAGGAGTATAAGTCGAGTATAGCTCTCTATGAAGAATGATACTCCCGGGACTCTAATAGGTTAACCATTAGTCCCCAGAAGAATAATTAAAATAGCCTAGTTACCCTGATGAACACCGTTATACCCCCGATACTCTATAATAAGCTAACTATAAAAGAGATGTTGAACACCACTTTAGGATCCCTATAAGCCTAAATAATAAAGATTAATGAGAAATTAGAGAAAAGTTAAAACCAGAGGTTAATAACCCTTAAGAGTGAAACCCTTTGTATTCCTAGTGGTATTCACACCGATACTCCACTGGTACTTATTAACGAGTCGACTCACCGGAAACCCTTACTTAACTCCCCGAAGTTTTTAGGTAAATAAAAGGAATATACCCTTTAGGTGTAATAGATAAGAAATAAGATCTTAATAGATTACCCCTTTTACTCTATAAACTATAAACTCTAGTACCTAATTAATTTATACTTAGAAATTAGTCCCTAATAAGTAATTAGCACCTTTTATATTACCGGAGGACCTAATAAAACCAGAAACCCCGAGAACTTTATATACTACCTCGATTATACTTATTTAGATCCGAACACCTAGTCCTAAGCTGTTACCTAATTATAAACCTTATACTAAAAAGAGAACGAAAATTTTATAATATTTTTACCTAAGTTTGAATAAATAATAGCTAACGTTAATGGTGGTAATTAGCCTATTACTATGTAGATATTATTCTTAGAGGTAGCCTTAACCCCTTTATTAAAGGACCGGCTACTCACAGTTAAGCTTCCTAAGGACTACCTAGGCTAACTCACCTGAGTGTAGGACATTGCTTAGAAGGTTAAACGGGCCTCTAAATATAATCACCCTTAGAGGTTTACCCACTCCCCCGTTATTTATCTAAAGGATAATAATGGAGATGTTATTATAATGGGAGTGGTTTAGTTTGTAGGAGCTAAGAAAAAGATAACCACTACTAGACCCCGGAGAGGCTCTAGCTCCTCTATGGATAATAACCGTTCCTAATAGAGAAACCCGGAATATAATAAGGACCGTTGTGAATACTTTGAGTATGGAGAAGAAGGACATTTTATACGGAATTACCGGAAGAAGGCTGAACACCGTTAATAAGTTAACCGGCCCCTTATAGTTAAAATTTACCCAAAAGGAAATATAGAAGAAGAAGACTAACCGATGACCCCCAGCTTAAGTGATAAGTATAAATTGGGAAAAGAATAACTCTAGGATAAAGTCAGGTCCCGGAGCCCACTAAGGAGCAAGTAAAGGGATAGAAGAAACACTAAAGGAGCTAGTAGCAGCAGGGTAAATAGTTTATAATCATAAAAGTCAGAATTAATAAAGGACACTTGACTAATACCCTAGTGAACACCGGTTACGAAGTTTATACTTTGGTTAATCGTTCCTTTGCATAACGCCTCCGATTATTGTTTATTAATATAATAAAACACCCTATAAGAAGTTACACAATAAGTGGCCCCTCACCGGGTAGAAGCCAGGGAGTAGCTATAATATAAATGGAAATTAGTGGTTATACATAATAAGTTTACGTATATGTAGTGGATAATTTAGAACTAGATATATTTTTAGGAAATCCCTAAATAGTTTAGAATAAGGTGAAGTATAATATTAGTACTCACTAATTTACTTATAAGAAAAGAAAAGTAAAAGTATACCTCTTTAATAAAAAAAAGCCCGAAAATATATTAGAGATATGTTGGGCTAGATTATTATTAGTAGTACCGTTTATTATGGTTTACTGTATAACATAAAAAAGAAAACAAAAAGACAACTAGAGACCACTAACTACTATTATAGTAGCTAGCTTATAAAATATTAAGAAGGCTCTCGTAAAACTAGAACTATAAAAATAAGAAAACATTGCGAAGTTAGTATTAGAATAGGTGTATAAGGAGTTTAGAGATTTATTTAACTTAATTAAAGCGTACCCAGTACCCCCCCACCGACCAGGTATGGACTACGTAATCCCTTTAGAGATAGGGTTAGAAGGGAAAAAGCCCCAACTCCCTTAGGGACCTTTGTACACCATATCAAGAGAAGAGTTATTGGTATTAAAAAAGACACTTAACGACCTATTAGATAAGGGGTTTATTCAAGCCAGCTACTCAGTAGCTGGTGCCCTTATACTATTCGCTAAGAAGTTAGGAGGTGAATTAAAATTCTACGTTAATTATAGAGCCCTAAACGCCATTACGAAAAAGGACCATTACCCACTCCCACTAATATCGGAAACTCTTAGTAGAATAGCTACTACTAAGTGGTTCACGAAGCTTAATATTATAGCTATTTTTCATAAAATACGGATCACCGAAGGAGACTTAGAGAAGACTGTTTTTAGAATAAGATACGAGTTATTTAAGTAGGTGGTCTACTTTTTTAGGCTCATTAGCGCCCCAGTAACGTTCTAATAATACATTAACACTTCCCTATAGAAATTCCTAGATAACTCTATTACGACTTATATAGATGATATCCTCATTTACACTAGTGGCTTAAAAAGGGATTATAAGAAGAAAGTATGAATAATTCTCCAGGCCCTAGCCAAAGCTGGCCTAAACCTAAACCCGAAGAAGTGCAAATTCTATGTTAAAAAGGTGAAATACGTCGGCTTTATTATCACTATGGGAAAGGGTTTATCGTATAATCCCAATAAATTGAAAGTTATTAAAGAGTGGTTAGCCCCTAGATCCCTTAAGGGTGTACGAAGCTTCCTAGGTTTCACTAACTATTATCGTATATTTATACTAGGGTATAATAAGCTAGTAGAACCCCTAACCCGATTAATAAAAAAGGGGGTAGTCTTTTATTAGGGAATAGTTTAAGGAGAAGCATTCGAAACACTAAAGAGGATATTTATAGAAGAGCCGTTCCTACGGAAATTCAACCCGGACAACGAAACACACATTAAAATAGACTACTTAGGTTTTATTTTAAGTGGTATATTATTATAAAAGGACCTAAAGGGTCACTAAAGGCTAATTAGGTTCCACTCACAAAAACTCTCACCAACAAAATATAATTACCTAATCCATAATAAGGAGCTTCTCATAATACTCACCTATTTATAATCCTAAAGGGCTAAACTCCGTAATGTCCAGTACTTTATTATCCTAATAAATTATAAGGGTTTAAAGTATTTTATAAAAAAGTAACACTTAACTAAGAAATAAAGCCGCTAAGTAGAAGAGTTATCCTAATATAATTTTAGGATTAAGTATTAACTAAGAAAGGAAGTAATAGTACCTAATGCATTATTAAGAAGGGAGTAGGACGTCCCCTAAGGATAGGACGATAAGAGGGAAAAGGGCTGGGTAATCCAGATAATTCCCAACTCTACACAGCTAAGCTGTACTCCACCCGGTGACCCTCGAATTAGACGAACTACCGAAAATATACTAAAAATACCATAAGCCGCTATTTTTGACGCTGACCTTATACTATAAGCCTTTTAGGATAGAACTATAAAAGCCAATAAAGTATACCAAACTACTTATTTAGTATTAAAAAAAAAGAGAAACTTCCCACTAAAACTTAAACTAAAGGTTCAAATTGCTAAATATGAACTCGATGGGCTGGGAAGATTAATATAAAGAGATTAATTATGGGTACCGGGGGGGGGGAAATGACGATAACCACCTAAACGAATTACAAACTAAGATTATATAAAAGTATCACAACTCGTATACTAGTAACCACCCAGGACGGAATAGCACGTTGGTAATAATAAGTAGACAGTTCTTCTAACCAGGCTAATCCTAAATAATTTAGAGGTTTATACGAAATTACGATACCTATAAAGGAATATACATCTAAAAGTAAACCAAAAAAGGGTTCCTTAAACCCCTACTAATACCTACTCATATCTACTACAACTTATTAATGGACTTTATCACTAACCTTCCTCTAATAAAAAAGAAAAAGGCCCGATACTTATAGGTTATTATGGACAGGTTATCGAAGAACCCTATGTTAAAAGAGATGGAGATTATAGACGCTGAAGTTTATGCTTAGCGGTTCCTCTCCTATTACTATAAGTTCTACAGAATACTATAAATAATAATTAATAACCGAGGATCGAATTAAACGAGCTGATTTTAAAAGGAATTCTATAAGTTAACTAGTATAAAATAATTACTAAATACTATTTATTACCTATAAACAAATGGAGGGACAAAACACCTTAATTAGGAGATCTAAACAATTCTCTGCACATATATAATATACACCTAGGACGATTAGGGGGAACTATTACCCAGTGTACAACTAGCCCTTAGGAACTGAATAAGTACTACTACGACGATGTCGCCATTCTTTATAGAGCATGGATACTACGTCGACCTTTTACTAGTAATAAAAGGAGATAACGAATTAGAAATGAATTAAAAGGAAATAACGAAATAATTAATTTAGAGGATAAAGGACACTATAAAGTTCGTTTAAGTAGTAATAACAACTACTTAGTAGTAAAGCGAAGACTCCATAAACTACACCAGGGGACCAGCTAAGTAGTACAAGGTTAAAAATAAAGTGTAGTTAAACGTCGCTAACTACTTATCCCTAAAACTAAATAAAAAATTAGTATAACTTCACTATAAATATGAAGTTATATAAGTAATCTCAGCTTACGTAGTAAAGCTAAGTATACCAACTAGTATCCATCTACGCTTCTACGTGGACCTCCTTTATAGAGTAGTTAATAACCCGTTACTAAGGTAAGAAACGACTAATAAATAATTACCCCTAATTCACAATATAAATAAAGATCCTGAATAGTTTATGGAAGATATATTAGCGGTAAGGTGGTAGCTGGTGGGTAGAGGGCGCCGTCGCTAAGCCCTAGTTAAATAACAAGGTTATATGGAGCTAATTTAGGAGTTTATGGAAATAGTATCAGAGATAAAGGTTTTAGATAAGTATGAACAGTGGTATAAAGAAATTAATATAGTGGATAGGGACCTAGTATATACCCCGAGAAGACGTCGGAGAGTAGTAAATTAATAGCCGCTGGTGCATTAATAGAATACTAGTAGGGAGGGAGGGGAGAAAGGAGGGGGTATTTATTACGGGCTAATACCCACGATGGCCTAAGCTTTACCTAAGGCGTTAACCAACATCCAACAAAAGAGCCCTCTAGTTAAAGGGGCCTCTAATTAAAGGGCCTCCGGTGACCTCCGGTGCCCCACCAGAGGTCCCCTTTGTTCTCTAGTAGTATAAATTCCTACACCGCCCCCCTTGCGAGGAACTTCCTCTCTTTCGCTCCTTAGCTTGAAGTAAACAGTAATAGAGCACCCTAAGGTCGAAAACACCTAGGCCTAGCCCTTCGCACTATAAAGGCGATATCTGGCTGTGTTATGACCGCTAAGTATAAGATTAACCCGACTTTACGTTAATACGTAGTGATCTCCTTTTTCGTTGTAATGCCCTTGTACGGGAACAGCTCCTTGTTCGTTATGGGTGTTGCGTATCGTATGCGGTGCTTCGGTGCGCCTCCAGTAGTCCCTTCACCAATAAGCCTCGCGAGCTTCTTCGCGTAAGCTACTTAGGATAACCAGATTTTCCGCGTATTTAGATCTCGTATAACCTCGATTCCTAGAAACTAGTAAAGAGGGTCTCCGCTTTCCAGGTGGTACTTTTCTTTAAGTTCATTAATAAGGTGCTTAATAGTATTTCTATACTTAAGGGGAAATGTAAAAACATAATTATTAATATAAAAAAAGAAAAGTACGTAACCCTTTCACCAATAGTAATTCTCATTTATAACGTATTCTATACCCATTATTTTTAGCCTGTTTTCTAAATACCGTTACTATAATAAAGGGGACCTATAAAGGCCGTATAACACCTTCTTTAGCCGTAGGACTTTCCCCTGTTACTCATAGCCTAGTAGGAACTCCATATATACCACCTTGTTAATTAGAGCGTGGATAAAGGTGTTAACTATGTTATATTATAGTAATATGAGTTTTTACTAAGTAGTGATGGTAATGAGTGTATAGAATAATTATCCTATAAGTGTTGTTGTATATATATCCTTAAAAGTGTTTTTAGCTTATTAGTCTCTATGAATAACAATTCTTACTTTAAGCTTTTAGAGTACTCCCTTTTCGTTTATTTTATAAACGTATACCTACTAGTAACCTAAAATCTAATACCCAGCGACTTCTCTTTAATCTATAACGACGTATATGTTCATCTCTTCGTAGTTTACGAGGTACTTCTCTTCTACTTCACAGAATCCCCTCTTATAGGGGTGATCGTATAAATTAGTATACTTTTAAGGTACTAGTAGTAGTACACTAATTTAGAATTCTTACTAGGGTAGAGGACGGCCCTCTCCTGGAATACTAAAAGCCGGGCTAACAACTATGGGCCCCCCGTCACTTAACACGGGCCCTCCGTTATAAAATCCTAATATCTTAGAGAGAAGGCGGCCTTCTCCCGAATTAACGTGGTTTATTCCCTAACGGAGGTCTAAGGTTAACTTATACTTAGGAGCCCTACATTTCCCAGGCCTAGGGGTAGGTCCGCGATTATTACCACTTCTAGTAATAGTAATTCCTTCGAATCTAGTGTTCCCGCGTACTATTATATCCAGGTAATTTTTAGCGTTTCTCACCTTTTTTCTAATCCTTATTTGTTATTTACTTATTTTGGTGCTACTTAGGAAAGCGGCCTCCTAGGAGGTACGCGGAGTAGTAATTAGAAGTTTTTTATGAATTAATTTATTTATATAAAACGCTCCTCGTATAATCGAAGTACACCTCTTCCTCTACCCCTTTACTCTAAGTACCTCTTCGAGGCCTATGAAAAAGGAGGTGGGTAGTATTTATAGTAGTGTAATCAGCTCGAATTATAATTCTATGTACTTGGGCGACGGCGGTGTAGGGTATTCCTGCGCCTCTTTGTTTTTAAAGTATTATATTTTATCGAATTCTTCGTTTACGGTATGGGCATACTCCGGAAATACAACTTTAATAGGCGAAACCTTTAGTTGTGTAAGGGTAGTGTTAAGCTTATCCACGTTGAGGTCTTTAAGGTCATCTCATAACTTATTAATATTATTATTAAAAAAATTCGGTTTCTTTGAACATAACATCTCGTATTATAATAACGTAGATAATAAACGGGTTCTAAACGTAGTATGAGTTACTTATATTATACCTAATAAGGTAGCTGATTTATCCCCTTAGTTAGAGCTTTTTCGACTTATTCTTGTTAAGCTGGGCATCCATTGTGAGCGTATACACCTTATAACCATATACTCGAAGGTGGGTTTAATAAGGTTTTCCGAGGTCTAGGCCTCGGAACTATATATAAAAATACTCGAAGAGCGTCCTCCAGCTATGCACTACGAACAGTGTTCTATTATATAAGTACGTTACGGCGATAATAATCTTTAGTTACAACATCTCTGGGAATTTACTAGTTTTACGGAGGGTTCTAGCCTTTTCTTTAATGATTACCGTAATATACTCAACACCTCCGTTCTGGGTTTGTATATTCGGTGTAAAGGGTTTAAGGACCACCTTTTAAGATTAAAGGTGGGCAGTAACTTACTAATGAATTGTTGCGACCTTATGATCATACTCGAAAATCTTAACCTATATACCGTATTACATCTTCATTATGGCCATATAAAGGTCGAATACCTTTAGGAGCGTTTTTGTTGTATGGTCCTTAAGGTAATAGTCCTATAAGTAACCTGTTAGTTGGTCTGAGAATATTATTATAAACGTATAACCTTTATATCCCTGAGGACTAATTGAGTAGAAGTTGAATACTACTCTTGACCCTGGTTTTAACTATGTTATAGATTTACGTGGTGCACATCTAACAATTCATCTCGTCTTCCCTTTCCTATACGCTAAGTAGTTAAATGATCTGTTATATAGGTCACCTATGATCTTTACGCCGTGCAAGGCGTTGACCAGGTGCTCTAACACCCCTTCACCTAGGTAACCCATTCTCTAGTACTAGTAAAACGGTCTTCCTATAAGTCTTCTGCGTAGTGAGAGTGTTATTTAGCGTTTCCTCGTATACGTAGTAAACGCTATTTTCGTATTATTTTTGATGACCTATTATCTATAGAAATCGTAAAAGTAACAGATAAACGTCCCATCGGCCCTTTGTACGCAATTCTGGCCTAGGTGGTTATCCCACCATATACTTCGTTACCGTAGAAGTCGATAAGAGATTAGATTTATTGCGAATTCCTCGTAGTAAGTGATATTATAAAAGCGGATTCTCACCTTCCTTCCTCTCTAGGTATTTACTATTATGTCCACGTTTTCGTAGCCTAGGATGGGGACTTATAAAACTCCTACCTATAAGTAATCTCCTATTTCGGTTATTCTAAAACTCGTAAATTAAGTATAATCGTTAAATATATAAAGCGACGATCCTGGGTTATATATTATAGAGTTATATAAGGGGTATTCGGTTTAGATCATAAATATAAAACAGTCGTTCATATACCACTTTTTTTATATCGCATTAGCTAATCCCATACACCGACCATATAATTAGGTTTACTTCGCTTCCTTCTCGTATTACTTACGGATCTTTTTTACACGGTCTATGAGGTCGTCGTCACTTTTAAGATGCTCGGTGACCTTTTTTATCATATTGTTATAGGGTTCCCACCCTTTGGGTACTTCCTCGGGGAAATAGTAAAAGTAGTTAACCAGGATGTAACCTTTTCTTTTATATCCGTAGCACTTAGGGACGTCGCTTTAGGTCCACGAATTGGTTACTCTATGTTATTTCTTAGACCTATTCCGGGGTATAATCTCCTCGGGTCCTTTATCTATTATACTTATTATAGTAAAGGCACCCCTTAAGACTCTCGGTCCTATTAATATGGTGTTTATGTGGATTCGTATATATCACCGGACCTCTACTAAGACCTTACTAATTAAGGGATTATCTTCTTTATAGAACTTCGCTTTAAAAGTGGTGTAAAACACGGAAATCGCGGTTTTTATGATTACTTTAAGAAAGTCCTCACTCTATTCACTAAAGTCCTTAATCTAAGCCAGGTTAACTTCCTAGCCCTTTAGTATTACGGTTTCCCACTACTCGAGCTATTTCTCGATTTCGGCCTTTATAGTTATCCACTTTATAGTTATTTACTTAACGATTTTCTCGTATTTTTTATATATAATACTCTTTTTTTCCCCGTTGGAGATCGAGGTTATACCCTTTAATTTTACTATCTAGGTGTAAAGGGATTCCGTGGGATCATAGTAAACGTACATGTACTTCATAGTAATCGTCGACGAAACCTAATTATAAAGTTCTCGTAAAACGGCCACTTTACACTTATAAACCCGTATATCATAGTTATAGTCGTTCTGGAGCTGAATATACTCCTCGTAGTCCTCTTTAATAAGGTCTTATAAGCGTTTAACCATCTCGTTTAATTATACTTTTTCGATATCGGGTATTTAAGATACCTCGATGGTTAACCCGTGGGTATATTATGGTGTATTCTTTTTTTTATAGTCGGAGAAGGCCGGAGGTTCCGGTTTTGGTATCCGTTTTTCGGGTATTTTGGCGCTGGGATTCACTTACTCCTAAACGTCTAAGTTGGTAGCCTTACCTTAGAAGACCTTATACTAAGTAAGCTATTAGGTAGGGTTATTAAGGACGATGGATTCCTTCGCTTTTATTATTTGGTTTAGGTGTGCTACGTGGGTTCTGCGGTGCATAGGTGGGTTATTGTGTATTTTTAGTAACTAATTGGATTCTCGAATAACTTCGTCTAGTTTATAGGCTGGCTAATTGGTAGGTAATTAGATTGTTAATTATCGGAAAACGTATATATGCACGATCTCGGGGGTCAATTCGTCATGTATATTATCTCCGTCCATCCTGAGACCTCTGCGCTCCCTGGAAGCCCCCTTTTTAACGTGCTTCGTATGACTAAGCGCCCTTTTTATGTAAGTAGGGCGGAAATCGTCCTCTAGAGCACTCCGTGTATCCCATGTGGCCTACCACCCCCTTTTTGACAAGTATACATCCCTATTCTCTCTTATCATCCTAGCCCTAAAGGGCGTCCTACTCCCTCCGAGAAAGGGCATCGGGGACTATTACTTCCTTTCCTAGCCGGTACTCCAAATAAAAATCGTATTAGGCTAGCTCTTCTACTCACTAACTCTACTTTTCGGTGAGGTGCTACTTCCTTATAAAATATTTAAAACTTTTATAATCTATAAAAATCTTAAAATTACTTATACTTTATAATTCTATTCTTTAGGCCATAAAGTATATAAGTACGGTGAGTAGTTCCTTATTATAAATAAGGTAGTTATACTTAGCTAATAATAACTTTTATAAGTAAAACACGATAAGGTATTAGTGCTCATCGGGGTCTTCTTATATAAGGGTACCACCTAAAATAAACCCTAAACAATTTATCTCCACTATTATTTTTTCTTCAGGGTTAAAGCAGCAAAACACCGACTCTATACTAAATAACCACTTAAGCTCCTAGAATCCTTCTTCCTAACTAGGTCCCCAATAGAACATAACTGACTTTTTTATAAACTTTGTAAAAGAATTAATAATAATAGTATAATTAGGTATAAAAATATAATAATAATTCGTAAACCCAAAGAAACTTCTAACCCCCTTTATAATCCTAGGGGGTAACCACTTAGTAATAACTCTTAACTTCTCAGGGTTACATAAAATCCTTTTCTCAGTAGTGATAATAAACCTAATATACTTTATGGTCTTAACTGAAAAAGCACACTTCTTAGGGTCTAGTCGTAGTCCGGCCTTTACTAAGCGTCGGAGGACCACCTATACCTTCTCTTTATACTTCTTCTTTAATCTAAATGTATAAATTAGGATATTATTTAAATAAGCGGTAATAAAGTTATCTAAAAAGTCTTAGAGAATTATATTAATATACTATTAGAACATAGTTATAGCCCCGGTAAATCCAAAAAAAGTAAACTAACTACTTAAAAAGTTCATATCTTATATAAAACACTATTTTCTTAACGTCTTCTTCTATAATCCGAATCTTATAAAATACGACTACAATATTAAACTTCGTATACTATTACACAACGGTTACCTATTAGAGGGTCTCTAATATAAGTAATAGTAGATAACGGTCCTTCTTCATAATACTATTAAGGGCTCGGTAATTAATATAAAACCGAATTCCCCTACTAAACTTCTTAATAAATAACACTAGGGCACCCACTAGTGAGCTACTAGCTCAAATAAACCCTTTATCTAACAAGTCCTCTAATATCTTCTTTAGAACTAAGAGTTCCTCACAGGACATCCCATATAAGGGTCCCCATAGAAGTGTAAGCTCCCAGCCGTGAGCGTCCTTAATAAGGGGGATCTTATGGTTAACCCCTGGCCTCCTAGGTGACACCGAGTACACCTTCTCCAGGTTAAATAAATCTCTAAACTCCTTATAAACCCAGCCTAAAACGAGTTCCTTTATATCCATAAACTTCTTTTTTTTAATACGTCCTCAATATCCCTCAAACTCACAACCATAACCTAGGCCTCTAATACCCTCTAATACTTTACTTATTAATATATAACTATAAACATAGGGGCTATTAGTAATCGGGTTATATAAATCTCTTTTATAATAACTAATTCTTCCTAATTAGAGAGGTATACATCTACTCCTCCCTTACCATAGTGCACCCACTAAGTAGTAGCGTCATACACTACACAATTCACTTTTATCCATAGCTTCCCTAAGAATATGGGGGGGTTTAGGCCCTTTACTATGTATACGTAAACTTTTTAAGTATGGCCACTTAATTCCAGATCCAGGACAACCACACCCTAGGCATCACTAGGTAATGGCCCGTCTTATGTATACCCTCATAGGGTACACTTCTTCTAATCTATTAACGGTAATTAGAGGCGTCTAAAGAGAGATTAATCCACTATTACATAGACGTCGTAGTTAGTATTAATAAGGGCGTATATTGAGTGTCCTTCATTAATCCTTACCTAAATAATGGTTAACCCTTAGCTCCTCTGCTGTTACTCTTCTTAGTGGGACTCCTATCCCTTAGCTTGCTCCTTCGTTAGCTTTAGTACACAACTTTATACTAGAGTTACTCTTTTCCCGAGTTATCCTTATTAAAAAAGGTACTAGTAATCTTTTAGTCCTCTTTTTTTAATCCGGGATCCTTTTACTTTTTTATTATATTAATATAAGTAACCTTTATTTACCTAAGAACTTTCTTCTAATAATTCCTAGTAATATGACCTTTTTCACTATAATAAAAGTACTCATAGTAGTCCATTAATGGGTTACCTAAGGAGTGGTAACAGTAACGGTCCTTCTCTTCCCTTTAAATTAATAAGGCGCAGGCAGCGTTAATCATCTGAACATCTCCATTATAATCCTTCCATAAAGGGACTAGGGTTAGGGATTAGTAACGCTCCCATTTAATAATAATGGGTATTATATACTCTAATTTCTAAGTAATATCCTATACCCTAATAAACCACTAAGTATACTCCCCTAATAGGGAAACGGTGATCAGGTGCCCTTTTAGGTGGGAAATAAGGGTATTTTTTAACATAGTAATCTTAACGGTATCGGGTTATACGCTACCTCCTATGTTTACTATTATTTGTTTAAATTTTAGTAAAAAAACCGACTTTTTTTTTTAATAAAAAGTCTATAATTAGGTTACGGTTTAGGGTTAAGTGTTTAGGTCTTAGTAAATCTTATTAAGGTAAGATATAAAATCTTTGGGATTACATTAACCTCTAGGCCCCCCGGTTATATAGAATATAGTAACCACCTACTAGGGACTAGTGTCCAAATAAGAGTTAATTAGGTACCACAATTCTTAGTTAATAAAATAGAATACTTTATTTATAACAATCTTATCCCTTATTTACTATACCTAAAAAAGGTAATCCTTTTACTTCCCTAAGAACTTTAATAGTATTAGTAATAGTTTATAGTATATTGGTATTTCTATTATAAAATAGTGGTTACCCACTAGTGGGGTTTTAGTACCTACTATAACGGTCCAAGCACGTATATTATAACTAGCTATAGCGACTATTATAAGTATTTTTAAGATAAGGAGAAAGGAAGGAAAAGTCTACTGCCCCACAAATCTATTAGATCCTAATTAAGTTTACTTGGGCCTAATTAGGCTTAGTAAGTAGTGGTTGGTGTTGAATATAGCTGAGTGGTTCCGAGGCCTCTGATCGGGCCTTGGCCCGTAATAATTACCCCCTTCCTCCTTTCCCTTCCTAAGGGATATTCCCATAATTAGCCTTATAATGGTCTAAGGCCATTATATCCATTAGTATATCCATTAGCTCCTAAGTGAGTTAAGTATAGTCCTTTTATTTCACTAAGACCTTTTATTTACCCTAAACTTTTTACGTATTATAGATCTCCTTAACTTTAAACTCCTCCCCATTAACCATTAGTATTATAGGTAATTAGGTGTTATTATAATTTTATAATAGTAATGGATTAATTTTAGTGTACTTAATTAGGTTTATATAAAAGATATTATAAATCCTTAGTGGTATATTTAGCCGGTAAACATAGGATTTAACTAGTTTAAGGATAATATACTTCGTATTAACTTAGTTGAACTTCTTTAATAATTAATCAAATTAGATATTCTATAACCTTAATTAAACCTTATCCCTAGGTTTAAACTAATTAGATAGTTAATGCTTTATGTTTACGGTAATTCTTTATTTCTCTTATGTTATTGCTATTACTACTTAAGCCCACTTGGAAGTGTCCTTTAATTTCTAGACCAGAGCCTCTGCTTTTATTATAGGGGTTTTATTGCTATTCCGTAGGGGTTCCTCTACTCTGATTAGGTCTAAGTTATACCTATAAGTAATAAAGAACGGGCTAAATCCTATTAACGAGGTGATCTGATTATTAATAATTATTATTACTATTAAAAGTAGTTCATCCTAATTGTTTTAAGTATACACTATATATACTCTAAAATAGGTTTCCATCACCTAGTTTACCCTCTCTATAACTCTGTTTATTTTTAGGTGGAACACTATAAAGAGTTTTTATTTAATCCGTAATAACTAATAGAGTTGTTTCCATATAAAACTCGTAAACTACGATCCCCTATCTAATATAATTGTATAAGGTACCCTATAATGCTTAATTAAACCTCGGATTAATTAGTTTATTATTATGTTCGTTGTAATATTCTTTAACAACTCAAAAATTACGTTCTTTAATAAATAATAGGTTACCACTATGACGTTCATAGCCCCATCGCAGCGGGAAGGGGGTAGTCCTATTATAAAGTTGATAGAGACCTTTGCCCAGATCCGTCCAGGGATAGGTAAAGGCTTTAATAGGCCCCTCTTTTTATCGTATTATATGTTTCCTCGTCCATAAACATCATAGTTCCTTATAAATCTTTGGATATCCTGGGATAGGCCTGGTTAGTAGAACTAGTAGTTAATTAGGGCCTTTAAAATATCCCTCCCCGGATATCCCGCTAATATGGAGTTATAGAACCTTTAGATTAAACCCGTCTTTAGGGGTTTATAATATGGAATCCAGATTTTATCCTTTTATAATAGTCTCTTATTATCGTCGATTATATATTCTAATAATATTATTAGTAACTGCTATTATGAGGGAAGTTACCGGTTTCCTTTTTATACTATTCCCCTAATTAGTTAATATTAGTTATTCTGGTTTAAGGTTTTATCCTATTAGGAGTGTAATAGCTTTTCTTTAAAAGGGTTTAAGGGGGGTTCTGTTTTATTTGAGCTAAGGTTATCGATCTGATCTATGTCTCTAGGGGAGTCTCTTATACTAGACTTAACCGTCTCTACTTACCCTAATCGGGCCTACACTTCTCTAATCACTATTACGTTATTAATTCGTAATACGTTAATCCTGTTTTTTAGGAGTTTAATTTTCTGACCCTTTAACTTATTGTCTTATAAGGTATTAGGGATATCCTGTTTATATCTCAACAGTGCATTAGGAACTATTACTTTTTTACTAAGTTTAAATTAGATAGTAAAGTTATAATAGGATAATAATTCTAACCACCTAATCTAATATTCACTTAATTATCTTTTTATTATAAAATATTTTAAATTTAGGTAATTAATTAGGATAATAAACTTTTTTATATTTTATAGTTCTAAATCCTAATACTTTAAGTAGTGTATTATTATTAATAGTTCCTTATTATATATTAGGTAATTATACTCCGTAAATAAGTTTTTATGTAAAAAGAATACTATAGGCTTCAGGGTCCCTTCATCGTCGTACTACAACAAAACACCTCCTACCACATAACCAGACGAATCAGTCTCGAGTACTGTAGTTCAATTAGGGTCCCAGTGAGCTAATACAAGTGTGCTAATTAGGAGCGTCTTTAGCTCCTTAAACACTCTAATACACTCTTTACTCTAAATAAATAGTATATCCTTTTTAGTTAAGGTTATTAGGGGTTATACAATCCCTAAAAAAATAGGTATAAACTACTAGTGATAGTTAATAAAACTAATAAACCCACGAACTCCTTATACTAATCGGGGCACTTCCTATCCCTGGATTACCTTAATTTTCTTAGGGTTTATACAAATTCCCTTACTAACATTAATAATAAACCCTAAATACTTAATACTCTTAACCTCGAATTCACACTTATTAATATCCATATACAGGCCTATAGCACCTAGGTGCTCGAGGGCCTTCTTAACTTTTTCTCTATAATCAGAGAAGGAGCTATTCGAATAAATCAGGATATTATTAATATAAACTAAGTAGAACTTATCTAGGAAATCTCATAGGGTATGGTTAATATATTACTAAAACATTATAGGGGCTCTAGTTGAATTAAAGGGGGTAACCATTTATTCATATAACCCATACCTCGTCCTAAACGCCATCTTCTATTTATCTCTTTTCCTAACCCGGATCTTATAAAACACAATAATAACATCTAACTTTATTAACCACTTCACTTTTATTAGTGCCCTTAGGGTCTCGTTGATCAGGGGCAAAGGGTATTGGTCCTTTTTTGTAATAGTGTTAAGGGCACGGTAATTAACGTAGAACTATAACCCTCCTCCAGGCTTCCGGATAAATAGAATAGACGATAATATAGGGGAACTATTAGCCCTAATAAACCCTTTATCTAATAGTTTTATAAGAGTTTAGCGTAATATAATTAACTCTTCTTTTAATATACCATATAAAGGTCCCTGGGTCACTAGTTTATCTTAACTATAGGAGTCCTTCTTAATAAGGATAGCATAGTCGACGTTCTTCTAGTATAACAGTAATTAATTAGCCTTATTTTAATTAAAGATATACAGAGATTTATGGTAATACATAGGGAGTTTCATCCTTAGGTCTATTTTTATTTTTAATACTAGGGCCTTTTTAATATCAGCTAAACTTATAAAGAACGTATTCAGGGTGGATATACTAAGAGGGGTCTCTCTTCTTTTCTATGCCCACCTAATTAGGGCTAAGAATACTAATCTAGTTTACTATTAGATTAGGAACTTTAGATTTTACCGGGCCTAACCCGGTTCCCTTTCTATTACCTAATAGTCCATAACACTGATATATAAAGTACCTTACACTAAGTAAACTATAACATCATCGTTAATCATCCAGGACCTTCTAAGGATAATATCATCTTCTTAATTAGGAATAATATAAAAGAATAATTAGTGTCGTTTATAGTTATTAATATTAATATTAGCGTAAATAATATAATGGATTACACTAGGAACTATAATAGTGACTTATATTAAGTTCCGAGGTGTAATACTAATACGTAGTAAATGGAGTTTCTTAGCGAAGGCGTCACTAATCAGGGCGTATGTCAAGCACCCTGTATTAATAAGGGTAGTTGTGTAGTATATCCTATTAATCCTAATATTAATATAAAATAGGTTATAATTTATACTTTTTTTAATAACCTTTTATTCCTCTATAACTTATTCCTCCTAATAACAACTTTCATTAAGAGTTACTCTTTTCCCAAGTCCTCAAAGTCCTAATTAGAACTATTATCCATTTCATTTTATTCCTTAGTTTTTCCCTTAAAAGTCTTAGTTTTCCTTATCTCTTTTCCATCCTTAGGGTATTACTATTATATATACCCTTTTTTATTATAATTATAACATCTACAAACTTCCTCCTAGCTTAGCCATTTATAGACTTTCTTATCTTTAACTAATTTATTTACTTTCGTAAGTTCCTACTCCATTTAATTAGGTTAAGGGTACTCCAATCGACCATTCTATTTCCAAGGGGACTTAGTTTTTATTCGGTTAAGGGTCAGTAATCTCCTACGCCGACGCTTACGGCGGGATTAATAGGATTCACTATCCAATTCTAAACTTATACTTAGGAACATCTAGGTGTATATAACGTATATCGTTATTTTATTGATTATACTAATAAGGGGGGCTCTTATTATAGTGTTCAGGGCTCCTTTAAGGTAGTTGATCCTTATAACATTTAACTAGTGTCCTCCTCCTACTTCTATAAGTTCTTTTTTAAACTTAGGGAAGAAGTAAGTGAATCTCTCATTCTCCTTTTACTATATAATCCTTAGTTAATTAAAGGCTCGTACTTTTATATTAGGGTCTACATAATAACCCTTCAAATATTCCATAAATCTATCCGGGTTCTTCAACTTATTAGCCCCTCTTTGTATATAATAAGCGTTTACTATGGTTTGCGTAGTGTTTTCTAGTTTAGAGTAAATATAAGTGAATACGGTTAACTCTAAACTAAAGGCTTTATTATCTACGTTTATCTTCCCTCCTATTTTAAAGTATTATTATTAAAACTTCTTATATAATCCATTAAACTTTAGTGGGTTAGGAATTTAATATCTAGTTTATTTTAGAGGTGGTATATAAACCTAATTAGGGGGAATCGGTGTTATAGAGGGTATCGGGGACTAGTTTATTGTCGAGGTCAGGTACCTGGGTTCTACCAGAGCTTCCTACAACAATTAAATCTGCTCTTATTAGGTCTCTTACTCGGTTACTTAGGCGGTCCGCATCTCCTATAGTTGAGTTACAAACTATCCAATCAGTTACACCAACTATTATGGGTTTCTAAATAATTCAATATTACCTTCCATTATCGTATAATTATCACTTATCCTAGTATTTTATGTTTAATAGTAACTATAATATATTTAATAACGTAGTCGAGGTACTCTACTACGGGTATACGTACGTGTCTTTTCGAATTTATAATAACCTCTAGGTCTAATCAGGCCATACTAATTAACTTTAGATGTTCAGGGACTCTTTAGGTTAACTTATTTAGAACTTTTTATTATTCTTATATAAATTATAGACTTTTATACTAGGCGTTCAATTAGTTGCCTTTAATGATCTTAAAGATAATATAATGGTTTAAGTACGTATATTACAACTAATTATAGTAACTATTACGAGTATCTTCAAGATAAGGAGAAAGGAAAGAAAAGTCTACTACTCCATAAATCCATTAAATCCTGATTAGGTCTACTTAGGCCTAATCAGGCTTAGTAAGTAGTGGTTGGCGTTGAACATGGCCGAGTAGTTCCGAGGCCTCTGATCGGGCCTTGGCCCGTGATAGAATAAATAGTTACCCCTTTTAGTTTAATTAGAGCCCCTATAATATTCTAATAATATATTAACCATACTTTATAAGATTTCTTAAATAAGTTCTGCTCAGCTTATATTAATGATGTTTTGATTTATTTGGAAGGCTCCCTCTCTGATTATAGAGAGAAGGTTAAGAAGGTCCTTGAGCACCTAGGCGTTATAGGCTTGTATATGGATATTGATAAGTGCGAATTCGAGGTTAAGAGTGTTAAGTATTTGGGGTTTATTGTTGATGTTTGTAAGGGAATTTATGTGGACCATAAGAAGATTAAGGTAATTTAGGGATAGGAAGTGCCCTAATTAGTATAAGTAGTTCATGGGTTTATCGGTTTTATTAACTATTACTAATAGTTTATACTTAACGTTTTAGGGATTATATAACCCCTAATAACCTTAACTAAAAAGGATATATAATTTATTTAAAGTAAGGATTATATTAGAGTGTTCAAGGAGCTGAAGATGCTCCTAATTAGCGTACTTGTATTAGCTTACTGGGACCCTAATCGAAATATAATACTCGAGACTAATTTGTTTAGTTATGTGGTAGGAGGTGTTTTATCGTAGTATGATGATGAAGGAATCTTAAAGCTTATAGTGTTTTTTTATATAAGAACCTACTTATAGAGTATAATTACCTGATATATAATAAAGAACTATTAGTAATAATATATTATTTAGAGTATTGGGATTTAGAATTATAGAGTATAAAAGAGTTTATTATCCTAACTAATCACCTAAATCTAAAGTACTTTATAATAAAGAAATAGTTAAGTAAATATTAGATTAGGTGGTTAAAATTATTATCCCATTATAACTTTATTATTTAGTTTAAACCTAGTAAAAAAGTAGTAGTTCCTAATATATTATTAAAATATGAATATAATATCCCTAGTACCCTATAGGATAATAGGTTAAAGGGTTAAAAGATTAAACTTTTAAAAAATAAGATTAATGTATTATAAGTTAGTAACGTAGTAGTAATTAGAGAAGTATAGGCCCGATTAGGGTAAGTAGAGAGGGTTAAGTTTAGTATAAGAGATTCCCCTAGAGATATGGATTAGGCCGATAACCCTAACCTAAATAAGATAGAACTCCCCTTAAACCCTTTTAAAAAAGAGTTATTATACTCCTAATGGGATAAAACCTTAAATTAGAATAACCGATATTAGTTAATTAGGGGGGTAATATAAAAAGGAGACCAATAACTTCCCTTATAGTAGAAGTTGCTGATAATATTATTAGAATATATAATTGACGATAATAAGAGATTATTATAAAGGGATAAAATCTGGATTCTATATTACGAGCCCCTAAGGACGGGTTTAATCTAGAGGTTCTATAACTCTATGTTAATGGGATATTAGGGGAGGGATACTTTAAATGTTTTAATTAACTATTAGTTTTATTAGCTAAGCTTATCCTAGGATATCCGAAGATTTATAAGGAATTATGATATTTGTGGACGAGGAAATGTATAGCGTAATAAGATGAGGGGCCTATTAAAGCCTCTGCTTATCCCTAGACGGATCTGAGCAGAGGTCTCTATCAACTTTATAATAGGATTGCCCCCTTCTCACCGCAATGGGGCTATGAATATTATAGTGGTGACCGATTGTTTATTAAAGAATGTGATCTTCGAGTTGTTGAAGAATATTATGATGGATATAGTAGTAGACCAACTAATCCGAGGTCTGATCAGGCACCATTGGATACCTCATGCAATTGTATTAGATAGGGGACCGTAGTTTACGAGTTTTATATGGAACTAACTCTACTAATTACTATGGATTAAACAAAAACTCTTTATAGTGTTCTACTTAGAAATAAACGGAGTTATAGAGAGGGTAAACTAGGTAATAGAAACCTATTTTAGAGTGTATATAATATATACTTAGGACGATTAGAATAAACTACTCTTAATAATAATAATAGTTATTAATAACCAGGTCACCTTATTAATAAAACTCAACCCATTCTTTATTACTTATAAGTATAACTTAGACCTAATTAGAGTAAAGGAACCCCTATAGAATAATAATAAAACCTCTACAATAAGAGCAGAGGTTCTAGTCTAGAAGTTAAAGGACACTTCTGAGTAGGCTTAGGTGGTGATAACAGTAACATAAGAGAAATAAGAGATTACTATAAATATAAGGCACTAACCATTTAATTAGTTTAAGCTTAGGGATAAGGTTTAGTTAAGGTTATAGAATATTTAGTTTAATTAATTATTAAAAAAGTTTAATTAGGTTAATATAAAGTATATTATCCTTAAACTAGTTAAATCTTATGTTTACCGGTTAAATACACCACTAAGGATCTATAATATTTTCCACGTGAGCCTAATTAGGTATACTAGAGTTAATCCGTTATTATTATAAAGTTGTGATAACGCCTAGCCACTTATAATATTAGTGGTTAATAGGGAGGAGTTTAAAATTAAGGAGATTCGTAATATATAAAAAATACGGGGTGGATAAAAGATTTTAGTAAAATAGAAGGATTATATTTAACTTATTTAGGAGTTAGTGGATATATTAGTGAATATAATGGCCTTAGACTGTTACGAGGCTAATCACGGGAATATCCCTTAGGAAGGGAGGGGAGGAAGGGGGTAATTATTATTACGGGCTAAGGCCCGATTAGAGGCCTCGGAACTACTCGGCTATGTTCAACGTTAACCACTACTTACTGCGAAGGGCTGGTCCTAGGCCTTGTCTCAACTGAAAGGTAGCTAAATACTGTTTATTTCAAGTTGAAGAGGAAAAGGGTAAACTATGATATGGTGCGAAATCTCTGCTTCTTAGGGGGTGGGCGCTAGTGGGGCACCGGTGGGGCACTAGTGCGAGTACGGGCATAGCCCGGGTATAATCACCGGGTTCGGCCCGTGATATTACCCCCCTCCTCCCCCCCGCGTAGCCTCTAGTTCCTGGTTGGCCTCCTAGGGGGTATGTACATATATACTACGTCTCCGTTGTTCTCTAATATCGGCCCATAGTGCTCCTCGTAATAGTCTAGCGGCTCCGTTTCCTCTATAGTACCGGCTAGCTCCTACGTGGGGTTAATATAGTCCTCCCACTTCACTAGGGCTTCACGTCTTCTCCTTTTACCCACCGTTTTCTATTTAGTAGCGTAAATCTCCTTTATTTGCTACTTATCCTCGTTATCTACTTCCTTAATAGGTGGCGGCTAGTAATCTAACTGAATTTAGCTTAGGAGGGGGTCACTAGTTGACCTCCGGAGGACGTTTACGTAGAATCGTAGGTAAATCCCTTTTAGTATATTTAACTCTACTATGTGCATACTCACCACCTTAGTAACTTAGTATTAGTAGTATAGCTATATAAACTTCTTATTTGGGTACGGGGACTTATAATTTATAACATTAAACTAGACTTTATTACTTACCCGGTACTTATCTATTAGTAATTGGTGATGGTTAATACTTAATTCGTAGTATTACTACGTTAAGGTTATTATAACTTGGGTAAACGCTATAATGTCCTTCATTTTAGCTACTAGTTCATCCGTGGCCACCTTCCCACGGCTAGGCGGTCCCTCATTATCTTCTTCTATAACTAATAATAGGTTAACGTAGTACTCGTATTCTATGAAGAACGGAGAAATACCGGTTACTAAGCTAATTCTATTCCATAAGGCTAACTGTATTATAGGAAGTAACCCTCCCTAATCGTCCTAAGCTTAGGTAACGTAGGCCCGTAAAACAACCTAAACCTCCTAGTTTATATACTTTATTCCCCCATCGGTCTATAAGTAATAAGTGGTGTTTAGTAGTTGAGTAACCCTAGTTAACTTATAGAACTCCTACTAAAAGTTATTAACCTAGTTCGACCCTCTATTACTTATAATTAACTAAGGTATCCCATAGAAATGGTAATAATTATAGAGGAACTACTAAACATAAAATACTACGTCCATAATCTCTATTTCCTTTAGTGTTAATGCTTTGCTTAGCTGATCAACTATAACCCACATATAACGGGACTTCTTCTTTTTTATTAGTAATAAATTAGTAATAAAATCTATTAATAGGTTATTACCTATCCGGAGGGGGACGGGTAAGGGCTTAAGTAACCCCTTCTTAGCTTACCTCCAAATATGGATACTACCATATATATAATAATTTCTCGTAAACCTTCTAACCATCTAAGAATACCCCGGGTAGTAAAAGCGTCGGCTTATAATATCGAATATGCTATTACACCCCAGGTAACCACTAGTACTAGAATCGTAACACTCCTATATAACCCTTGTCCATAATAGGCTTAAAGGGTCGTTATTATCTTTTCCTCCGGGAACCCATATTTTATCCCAGAACATTAACCTCTACTACTTATTAATTGCATATTCTATAATCTGGACCTTTAACTATAACTCTAGTGGGAAATTACACTATCCCTACTTCACTACCTCGTAAACTCAACGGTATAATCTATTTTCTTTAAAAATCTAGTCCTAAAATATTTATAACTCACTATTATTCGTAAATACTATTATATATAAGAGTATTAGTAAGTTGTTTATGGTGCAGCCCACCTAGGGGGCACTAGTTCCTTCCTTTGGGATAGTATAGTTAAATATTAATTAGAGTACATATCCCTGTTCTCTCTTATTATCCTAGCCCTAGGGGGCATCCTGCTCCCTCCGAGAAAGGGCATCGGGGACTATTGCTTCCTTTCCTAGTTAATACTCTAAATAAAAATCGTATTAGGCTAACTCTTTTACCCACCAGCTCTACTTCTCGGTGAGGTGCTATTTTATTATTGTTGGAATCCGAATCGGGCAATAGCCCCACTTTCGGGTTCCTGATTGGCCGGTTCCGACCGGACCAATCAGAAGGCAGGGATTCTGGCGCACCGACTAGATCTGGCAACAGCCGGCCTAGCCCACGTCGGAATAACCTCCTTCCAACAACAACAACAACACTACGTATTCAATATATCGATTATTGCTGTTCAACCCTATCGCCTAGGCGACCCTTTGACCTAGGGTCAAACCTACACTAATCAGTGGTAAATTTGACTATTACCGCAGATCAGTAAGGAACGACTACTAAAAGAGACGACTTCACTAAATAAATAAAAGATCGGACTCTGCTAACACGTAGAACCCGTGGTTAAGTTCAACTATTTTAGCGACGCCGTGCTAGAAGAGGAGGTTTTGAGATGGAGACGTTGGAGATTGTATAGACAGGGGAAGTATTGTTTTTAATAAGGTATTCCGTTTACGACGATTATGCTTAACCACTTACGTCAACTACGTACAAGGACATCGAAGATCTCACGGGATAGACGAAGCTCAGCCTTCGGCGTAGGTTCCGTTATCAACGCTCTTCACCCTTAATACCCTTCTCTATTACTATTCTTAATTATTAATTATATGTTTTATACGAATACCGAGGTGATGCTCAAAAAGGATAGTAGAACTAGAAGAATTCCCTAACTTCCACCCACTACAACCCTCCCTTTTATACCACCTCTTAGCCCGATAAGAGATACTACACCCCTCATAATAGACGACTATAACAACCACCAGCGCACTGTTAAGGGTCACAAAGACCTCCAATAAACGTTTTTTTTACACTCAGAGAGGGCCCCGCAATCAATCTCAAACGCATATCAAACACAGAGAGATCCCCGAGGAGATTACCTTAGTAGCTAGAACAACGCTCAGACTACCCAGAATACACCACCACCAACGGAAACACCAGTGCTCTAACCTAACAACTAATAGTAATTCGTCTAATAAACACTATACGCCCTTAAAACCGTGGCCTAGGGGAAACGCAGCGTGTTCGAGGCGTTGTTAGGCTAACTAAACGACCAGAGTACTATAGATAACCCAGGTAAAAAAATAAGCTAGTAGTCGGGAAAAAGCTCCGAAAAGAGTACCCCTCTAAAAGACTCTTCTTAGGTAGCTACCCCTTAGGGAATTACATAACCCGAGGGAACGCAATAAACCCTCGTAAGGAGAACCATTTCACTAGTCCTAATCCTAGAGGAATACGCTACCTACGTAAACCCAGAGATATGGGGGAAGTGGATGGACTTTAAGCTTATCGAAGGAACAGTCTAACCGGAGAAGGACATTATTATCACCTTCCTCCTAATTATCTATAAACAAAAAAAACTAATAACGATGGACCTATGGATATAATTCCGATTAGACTTCGAAAACTGGACTAAGGAGATATAGAACGGCGTTAATAAGGTGATAATAATTAATATAATTAACGTACTTAGAAGAGGTGAGGTCTACGTCCCCTTAAATAGTACTACCCATAATATAAAAAAGCTCGTAGATATTATCGCTGAGGAAGAGTTTTATATATGGATAGATAAGGAGATTTAATATTTTAAAAGGAGTGGATAATACGGCCTAAGGGAGCTCCTTAAAGACCTAGTGATTATTAAGGAGATTATAAACGGCTATAATAACCCTCCCCACCAAGCTACTTAGGAGGCCACCCCTTTTACCGAGATAAAAAGAGAAGTACTATAAACAACAACGGAACCACAGAGAGAGACTCCGTTAACATCAGGGCAACCAATAATGGAACCCAACTTACCATATTAAACGAGACCACCTACAAACTCGTAAATCCAGCCGACCTTTAGGGACTCCCCGGTAACCACTACTAATAACCCATATATATCTCCTCTAATAAGTAACCAGATCTAGGTACTCGTAAAGCAGATAAAGGAAGTGAATAAGTATAAAGGAGAATACTATGAAGTCTTAGAGAACTTACTATGGTTATGGAGGTACTACTATGAAGTTCTACAAATACCAGTGGAATCAACTACTCTAATTATTAATACCATACTAAAGGACAAGGCCCTAGACTTCTTCACAGAATATATTATATAACTAGGTATACTAGGGACCTTCCTATCCTAGGAAACCATAATTAGGAGACTAAAAAACTAGTTCGAAACGAAGGAGGCCCATAGAGACTACTTAACGGAGTAGTAGACGACCAACTAGGTAATAATTAGAGACGAGAACTATGGGAAGAAGCCCAACGAGGTACTTAAGCTATTAGTTGAGAGGTTAAGGAAAATATAACGCATACTCGGCAACGAATATAATACCAACAAAGTACTATGAGATCAACTCCTTTCCACAATCAACAACGTTAAGGAGTGTGCTTACACTCTCTAGGACCCGAAAAACACATTTAAAAACCTTTATAGCTAATTATAAAATGCTATTCGAAACTCTATAAAACTTAACTCGGGTACTAAATAATACTTCCTATAATAACCCACTAACGAGGAAATAGACTACTTCTTCACAGAGAAACGCTATAACGGCCAAGGGAAGCAAGTAAGATTCGGCCAGTGAAGAGGATTCAATAGAAGGCGAGGTAACCGACGCTTCACCTTAAGACGACCCCCAAAGGACAAGAAGTACTATATTTGCGGGAAGGACAGCTGCTGGTCCTCTAACCACCCAAAAGAGGAAGCAGATAAAGCCTTCTAAGTGTTCTGAGATGGGTATAAGAGATAATTCCATATACAACCTCCTAAGGGAGCCATAGAATCCTTCCTTCTCGAATACGAAGGCCCCTAAGGCGACGAAGCGAGGGACGAGGATGAGGACGATAGGATCCACGAGTTCTTCGTTGTGGACCTAGAAGAGGAAGACTATGAGGATTGGACCTACGGAGACCAGTTCTACACTTCAATACTAAGCCCCGAGACCACTCTTAACAACGAGATCATCACAACGACCCTCAGGGACCAGGCAATATACTATACCCTCACAAAGGAAGACCCATTTAACGAGGCTACCTTTGCGAAGACCTTGGAGGCCTATATACTCGAAGGAAGATACGCCGACGCTGTATTCTATGGAATTATACCGGATATAGGCGTAGCTGAGTCGTTAATAGTGGGAGAGCTTTAGTTTAACACTTTTAGATGCCTATACCCAGAAATTACCTTCGATAAAACTCAAGCTAACCAGGTAAGCATCAAATTTGGCTTAGGGGAGGTCATCTCGTTAATAGGGACGACTATAGTTATAACACCCCTCGGACCGCTTACTTTCCACGTTATCCCTTACAATACTCTGTTCCTCTTTTACTTTAAGGATATGGACCACTTAGAGGTCTACTTTAATAATTTAAGGAACACTCTAAGGTAAGAAGATGTTGTTGTACTAGTTACTAGGAAGTTCGGCTACGCTTAGATGAAACTGGGCTACTAGGACAAATCCGTTACGTGGAGCCACCTTATAAACATCGAATTGCGATGCTTACACCGGCGTTTTAGTTACCCTTTAGTACGGAGACTTTATAAGATCCTCCGAAGAGCTGGAGAGGAAGTGGAATTAGTAGCCATTGAATACTTCACAAAGTACTACTACCACTACTAAATGAACTAGAAGGCTCCCCACTATTTTAAATTCACTATCCGGGACGATGTACCCTTTAATTATGAGATCGTTATCGATATACTATACCTCAACGGAAAGCCCGCCCTTTAGGTTATTAATATGGTTATAGGCTTTAATGTAGGACGATTCCTAAGTGATATAAGCGTAAAGACGGCGTAGGAGATACTTAGACTATACTAGATCGACGTATACTAAGGGCTACCCGACTAGATCGTTATGGACGCCAGCACCAACTTTAAAGTGTCCGAATTCAAGTAAGCAGCGAAGTCCATAGGGATTAAGGTTAAGATCGTCCCCGTAGAAGCCCACAATAGTATAGGGAAGGTCGAGAAATATCACGTATAACTTAGATGGGTATACAATATCATCCAGCAGGAATCCCCTTCCACAACACCGGAAACCGCCCTCTAGAGTACACTAAAGGTTATCAACGATACCGCAGGGCTAAACGGAATTATACTAACCCTGTTAGTGTTTAGCGTATACCCTAGGATATTAGACAACTCTCCCCCATCACCAAAAGTAATCCAACGCGCAGAGGCCATCAGGAAAGCTATAGAAGACCTCAGGAAGGCCAACACGAAACGTCAAATCTCGGACACCCTTACAATAAGGAACAGACCTAATAATACCACACTGAAGAGCCTACTATTAGGCTCAGAAATTAGGGTATAATACGAAAAGAAGGGATGGAGAGGCCTATTCACTCTGGTAACCACGGACAGCGAGAACTACGTTGTTCAGATGCCCAGAGGCCCTAAGACCTTCCACTTAATAATCGTTAAACCCTATTATCGTAACCCTAAAAAAGAGCTGTTAGAGGAGCCCACCACCACTGATGACGGAGCAGGAAACGAGGCCCTAAAAGGTAACAATGGCGAAGGAGAAGAAAATAACGAGGACGACGTTAAATTAGTGGCCATAAACGAGATTATTATTAAATCGTCCCCTCCACTAAAGGAGGAAGAGCCTCAGCCACCTAAGAGATGATAAGGCTGGCCACGAAAGAACCCGGCCGTTGCCCACAAAGTCAGCACCGTCTACTTCTAAGCAGAGACCGACGGGCTAAAGAGACCTTACTTCGCAGCGTACCTATTAGCGAAGGAGAAGAACGACCTCACACTAGCCCACGAGCTTCGGAAGAAAGGCGTAATAACCATACCCGGCGCCCTATACGAGAAGTCGATAAAAGAGGAGATCGCTAACCTTATAGGCCGAGGTATATTCGAATTCGTCCTCTACGACAAAGTAGAGCATAGTAATACTAGGATCTTTAAGTCTAGAATTGTTAACGAAATTAAGGGGAAAACTAAGAAGCCCTATGAAAAAAGCCGCCTTGTGATTTAGGGCTACGCCGACGACGGTAAGGAGGCCGTCCTCACATAATCCCCTATAATACAATAAATAAACCAGTAACTAATTCTCGCCCTAGCCCCTTACTTTCTAGTGAAGGGCTATTCGCTTTGGCTACGAGACATCACTTAGGCCTACACCTAATCGAAAACGAGACTTACCCGGACAATTCTAGCCCACCTACCAGACCAAATTAAGGATAAGTACCCTCCTAGGACGATTATGAAGGTCGTGAAGCCCCTCTACGGGATCGCCGAAGCAGGGACCCATTAGTACACGACATACAATAGTCACCATAAGGAGAGACTCCAGATGAGGACTTCCACGTACAACCCGTGCCTACTATTATTAACACCCGAAAATGAAAACCTCGTAATTATCGGAATACAAACAGATGATATAATTGGCCTTAACGACGAGAAGTTCTCCCAAAAAAAAGAGGAAGAGCTAAAAAAAGCAACATTTACAGTAAAGGCGAAGTAACGGCTAACCACCAAGGAGCCCCTCGCGTTCAACGGAGGGGTTGTTTATTTAAACGGAAAAACAATTAAACTATAACAAAAGGGATAAGGGAAGAAGATCCAACTCGTAGAGATCGGAACGACGTCCAATAGCCGGCAATACGTCGTCCAGAGAGCTCGCAGAGCATATATCACCTCAGTCTACGATATCGAGGCCTACTATAACCTCTCCGTAGTGGCCCAGCACCAAGAGCCCACGGAAGAACAAATAAAGGCCCTTAATAAGCGATTGAAGAGGTAGATAGAGACCCTGGACGCAGGACTGGACTATAACTTTGTCCAGCTCGAAATAGCAACCCTCTTCGTCTTCGTGGACGGTTCATTTACTAATAATAGTAACCTCTCGTTATAACTAGGCTTCGTTATTATCCTAGCCAACAAGACCCAGGTCGACGAGAGTTTTATACTAAAAAGTAATATTGTCCATTATTTATCCACTAAATCGAAGCGAGTAACGCGTAGCGTTCTAGTATTAGAGATCTATGGCATGGTAGCCGGCGTGGACATGGCCTACGCTATCTCCACGACCCTGAAGCTCGTCATAGACCACTTAAAGCTTTTAGAGATCCCCACGGTTATTTATACCAACTTATACTCGTTATACGAGTACCTTGTTAAGCTTAGAACCACTAAGGAGAAGTACCTTATAATCAATATTATGGTGCTCCGATAGTCCTATGAGTGATGAGAGCTCTGCGAGATCCGCTGGATTAACGGGGAAGACAATTTGGCCGACTACTTCACGAAAATAGTATTAAACGGAGTTCTAAAGTATTTTCTTAAAAAAGGAAAAGTAACGGTTTATATAAATGGATGGGTAACGCAGGCCTAAGAGGAAGAGATATTAGTAGGGCTCGAGAGACCGTGAGGGACGGAGGGATCATTAATACCGTGGTTAATACTGGCGATAACGTTAATTAACCGGTCCGATATAAGGGCTGGAAGGCCGGCTACGCCGTTAAGGGTAGAATCTGATTTTGCCGCCTCTCGCCGCCTTACATACTTGAGCGAATTCGTTGTTTTATTGCGTTTTTGAGTGTTTTAGGAGAAAAGTGGCCTTTGCCCGATTAGTGAGCATAAAAAGAGAGTTTCTAGTATTGGAATCCGAATCGGGTAATAGCCCCATTTTCGGGTTCCTAATTAGCTGGTTCCGACCGGACCAATTAAAAGGCAGGGATTCTGGTGCACCGACTAGATCTAGCAATAGCCGGCCTAGCCCACGTCGGAATAACCTCCTTCCAACAATAACAACAACACTACGTATTCAATATATCGATTATTGCTGTTCAACCCTATCGCCTAGGCGACCCTTTGACCTAGGGTCAAACCTACAATTATAAAGTGTTTAAAGTTTTTATAATCCATAAAAATCTTAAAATTACCTATACTTCGTAGTTCTACTCTTTAGGCCCTAAGGTATACGAGTATAGTGAGTAGTTCCTTATTATAAATAGGGTAATTATACTTAGCTAGTAATAGTTTTTGTAAGTAGAATGTGATGGGGTATTGGTGCTCATCGGAGTCTTCTTGTATAAGGGTGTTACCTAAGGTAAACCCTGAATAGTTTATCTCCATTGTTGTCTTTCTTTTAGGGTTAAAGCGGCAAAGCACCGGTTTTATACTAAATAACCGCTTAAGCTCTTAGAATCCTTTTTCCTAATTAGGTCCCTAGTAGAATATAGCCGACTTCTTCGTAAACCTCGTAAGGGGCTTAATAATAATAGTATAATTGGGTATAAAAATGCGATAATAATTCGTAAACCTAAGGAAACTTTTAACCCCTTTTATAGTTTTAGGGAGTAGTTACTTAGTAATAGTTTTTAACTTTTCGGGGTTATATGAGATCCCTTTTTTAGTAGTGATAATAAATCCGATATATTTTACGGTTTTAACTAAAAAGGTATACTTCTTAGGGTCTAGTCGTAGTCCGGCCTCTGTTAAGCGCTAGAGGACTACCCATACCTTCTCTTCGTGCTTTTCTTTTAACTTAGATGTGTAAATTAGGACATAATCTAAATAAGTGGTAACAAAGTCGTCTAGGAAGTTTTGGAGAGCTATATTAATATACTATTAGAATATAATTGGGGCCCCAGTGAGTCCAAAGGGGTAGACCAACTATTTAAAGAGTTCATATTTTATATAAAACGCTATTTTCTCGACGTCTTCTTTTGTGATCTAAATCTTATAAAACGCGGCCACGACGTCAAACTTCGTATACCATTACGCAGCGGTTACCCGTCGGAGGGTCTCTAATATAAGTGGTAGTGGTTAACGGTCCTTTTTTGTAATACTATTAAGGGCTCAGTAATTAACATAGAACCGAATTCCCCCACTAGGTTTTTTAATAAATAACACTAAGGCACCCATTAGTAAACTATTAGTTTAAATAAACCGTTTGTTTAGTAGGTCCTCTAGTATTTTCTTTAGGACTAAGAGTTTTTTACGGGATATCCCATATAAGGGTCCCTATGGAAGTGTAGGCTCCCGGTTATAAGTGTCCTTAATAAGGGGGATCTTATGGTTAACCCCTGGCCTCCTAGGGGGTACTGAGTATACCTTCTTTAGGTTAAATAAGTCTCTAAACTCCTTATAAACCCAGCTTAGGACGAGTTCCTTTACATCCATAGTGTCACGGGCCAAGGCCCGATCAGAGGCCTCGGAACCACTCGGCCATGTCCAACGCCAATCGCTGCTTACTAAGCCTGACCAGGCCCAGGTAGACCTGATCAGGATCCAACGGATTTGTGGGGCAGCAGACTTTTCCTTCCTTTCTCCTTATCTTAAAGATACTCGTAGTAGTTGTTATAATTAGTTGTAATATATGTACTTAGACTGTTATATTATTTTTAAGATTATTAAAGGTAATTAATTGAATACTTAGTATAGAAGTTTATAATTTGTGTGAGAATAGTAAAAAGTTTTAGATGGGTTGACCTAAGGAGTCCCTGAACGTCTAAAGTTAATTAGTACGGCTTAATTAGATTTAGAGGTTATTATAAACTCGAAACGACGTGTGTGTGTATTTGTAGTAGAGTACCTCGACTATGTTATTAAGTATACTATGGTCACTGTTGAACGTAAAACGCTAGGATAAGTGATAGTTATGCGATAATGGAAAGTAACGCTAAACTATTTAGAAACCCGTAGTAGTTGTTGTAACTAATTAGACAGCTTGTAACCTAACTATAGGAGATACGGACCACCTAAGTAATTAAGTAAGAGACCTAATGAGAATAGATTCGACTATTATAGGAAGCCCTAGTAGAACCTAGGTACCCGACATCAACGATAAACTAGTCCCTAATACCCTTTATAATACCGATTCCCCCTAATTAGGTCTATGTACTACCTCTAAGATAAATTAGATATTAAATTCCCGACCCACCGAAGTTTAATGGATTACGTAAAAAGTTTTAATAATAGTACTTTAAAATAGGAGGGAAAATAAGTATAAATAAAAAAACCTTTAGTTCAGAGTTAACCGTATTCACTTATATCTACTCTAAGTTAAAAAATACTACGCAAACTATAATGAGTACTTATTATGCATAAGGAGGGGCCGATAGATCAAAGAACTCGGATAGATTTATGGAATACTTAAAGGGTTACTACGCGGACCTTAACGTAGAAGTACGAGCCCTTAATCGATTAAGGATTATACGGTAAAAGGAGAACGAGAGTTTTATTTACTTCCTCCCTAAATTTGAAAAGGAGTTCACAGAAGTAGGAGGAGGACACTAGTTAAACATTATAAAGATCAACTACCTTAAAGGAGCCTTAAACACCATAATAAGAGCTCCCCTTATTAATATAATTAATAAACTAACGATATACGTTATATACACCTAGATGCTCCTAAGTATAAGCTTAGAATTGGATAGTGAATCCTATTAAGTCCGTTGTGAGTGTTAGCGTAGGAGATCGCTGACCCCTAACTGAATAAGAACTAAGTCCCCTTAGAAGTAGAACAGTCGATTAGAGTCCCCCTAACCTAATTAGATAGAGTGGGAACTTATAAAGGTAAATAAGCTAACTAAGGATAAAAAAGTCCGTAAACAGCTAAACTAAGAGGAAGTTCATAGATGTTATAATTATAATAAAAAAGGGTATATATAATAGTAATACCCTAAGGATCGAAAAGAGATAAGGAAAACTAAGACTTTTAAAAGAAAAACCAAGGAATAGAGTAAAACGGATAGTAGCTCTGATTAGGACTCTGAGGACTCGGGAAAAGAGTAACTCCTAGTGAAAGTCGTTATTAGGAGGAATAAGTTGTGGAGGAATAGAAGGTCGTTAAAAAGAGTATAAATTGTAACCTATTTTATGTTAATATTAGGATTAATGGGATATACTATATAATTACCCTTGTTAATATAGGGTGTTTAATATACGCCCTGATTAGCGACGCTTTCGCTAAGAAACTCCGCTTACTACGTATTAGTATTACACTTTAGAATTTAATATAAGTTATTATTATAGTTCCTAGTGTAATCCACTACGTTACTTATACTAATATTAATATTAATAACTATAAACAATACTAATTATTTTTTTATATTATTCTTAACTAAGAAGACGACGTTATCCTTAGAAGGTCCTAGATAATTAACGATGATGTTATGGTTTACCTAGTACGAGGCACTCTATATATAGGTGTCGTAGACCACTAGGTAATAAAAAGGAAACCGGGTTAAGCCCAGTAAGATCTAAAGTTCCTAATCCAATAGTAAACTGGATTAGTATTCTTAGCTCTAATTAGGTGGGTATAAAAAAGAAGAGAGACCCCTTTTAGTATATTTACCCTAAATATATTCTCTATAAGTTTAGCCGATATTGAAAAGGCCCTAATACTAAAAATGAAGATAGACCCGAGGACAAAACTCCCTACGTATTATTATAAGTTTTTATATATCTTTAACTAAGATAAGGCTAATTAACTATTGTTATACTAGAAGAACGTTAATTATACTATCCTTATTAAGAAGGACTCTTATAGTTAAAATAAACTAATAACCTAGGGACCTTTATATGGCATGTTAAGGGAAGAGTTAATTGTATTACGCTAAACCTTTACAAAATTATTAGATAAAGGGTTTATTAGGGCTAGTAGTTCCCCTATATTATCACCTATTTTATTTATCCGGAAGCCTGGAGGAGGGTTACGGTTCTACGTCGATTACCGTACCTTTAACGCTATTACAAAGAAGGACCGATACCCCTTACCCCTAATTAATAAGACCCTAAGGGCACTAATAAAAGCGAAGTGGTTAATAAAGTTGGATGTTATTATTGTATTTTATAAAATCCGGGTTAAGAAAGGAGATAAATAGAAAATAGTGTTTAGGACGAGGTATAGGTTATACAAATAAATGGTTACCCTTTTTAGTTTAACTAAAGCCCCCGTGACGTTCTAGTAATATATTAACTATACTCTACGAGATTTCCTAGATAAGTTCTGCTTAGCTTATATTAATGATGTCCTAATTTATTTGGACAGCTCTTTCTCTAATTATAGAGAGAAAGTTAAGAAGGTCCTCGAACACCTAGGTGTTATAGGTTTGTATATGGATATCGATAAGTACGAATTCGAAGTTAAGAGTATTAAGTATTTAGGGTTTATTATTAATATTAGTAAGGGAATTCGTATAAACCCTAAGAAAATTAAGGTAATTTAGGGATAAGAAGTACCCTAATTAGTATAAGGAGTTCGTGGGTTCGTCGGTTTTACCAACTATTACCGGTAATTTATACCCAACTTTTCGGGGATCGTATAACCCTTAATAACCTTAACTAAAAGGGATATACTATTTATTTGGAGTAAGGAGTGTATTAGAGTATTCAAAGAGCTAAAGATGCTCCTAATTAGTGCACTTATATTAGCTTATTGGGACCCTAATTGAGTTATAGTACTCGAGACTGATTCGTTTGGTTATATAATAGGAGGTACCTTATTATAGTATAATGACGAAGGGATCCTAAAACCTATAATATTTTTTTTACATAAGAACTTACTTATAGAGTATAATTACCCGATATACGATAAGAAATTATTAGTAATAATATGTTGTTTAGAGTATTGGGATTTAGAATTATAGAGTATAGAAGAGTTTACTATTTTAATTAATTACCTGAATTTAAAATACTTTATAATGAAGAAATAGTTAAGTGAATATTAGATTAGGTGGTTAGAATTACTGTTCCGTTATAACTTTATTATCTAATTTAAACCTAGTAAAGAAGTAGTAGTTCTTAATATATTATTGAGATGTGAATAGGATATCCTTAGTACCCTATAGGACGATAGGTTAGAGGGTTGGAAGATTAAACTCCTAAAGAATAGGATTAACGTATTATGAGTTAATAACGTAGCAGTAAGTAATTAGAGAAGTGCGGGCCCGATTAGGGTAATTAGAGAGGGTTAAGTTTAGTATAAGAGACTCCCCTGGAGATATGGATTAGACCGATGACCCTAGCTTAGATAAGACGGAACCCCCCTTAAACCCTTTTAAAAAAGAGCTATTACGCTCTTAGTGGGATAAAGCCTTAGATTAGAATAACTAATACTAGCTAATTAGGGGGGTAGTATAAAAAGGAGACCGATAACTTCCCTTATAGTGGAAGTTACCGATGATGTTGTTAAAATATACGATTAATGATAATAAGAGATTATTGTAGAGGGATAGAATCTGGATTCCATATTACGAGCCCTTAAGGACGGGTTTAATTTAGAGGTTCTACGACTCTACGTTAATAGGATATTCGGGGAGGGACGCTTTAAAGGCCCTAATTAGCTGTTAGTTCTACTAGCTAAACTTATCCTAGGATATCCGAAGATTTATAAGGAACTGTGATATTTATGGACGAGGAAATGTATAATGTGATAAGAAGAGGGGCCTATTAAAGCCTCTGCTTATCCCTGGATGGATCTGGGTAGAGGTTTTTATTGATTTTGTAATAGGATTGCCCCCTTCCCGTTGCGATGGGGTTATGAATATTATGGTGGTGACTGATTGTTTATTAAAGAACGTAATTTTTAAGTTATTAAAGGATATTATAATGGATACAGTGGTAGATTAACTAATCCGAGGTCTAATTAGGCACCATAGGATACCTTATATAATTATATTAAATAGGGGACCGCAGTTTACGAGTTTTATATGGAAATAATTTTATTAGTTATTATGGATTAAATAAAGATTTTTTATAATATTTTACTTAGAAATAGATAGAGCTACGGAGAGGGTAAACCAGGTAATGGAAACCTATTTTAGAGTATATATAACGTATACTTAGGACAATTAGGATAAACTACTCTTAGTAATAATAATGGTTATTAATAACTAGGTCACCTTATTAATAGGACTTAGCTCATTTTTTGTTACTTATGGGTATAATTTAGATTTAATTAGAGTAGAGGAACCCCTGCGGAATAGTAATAAGACCCCTATAATAAGAGTAGAGGCTCTGGTTTAGAAGTTGAAGGACGCTTCTGAGTGGGCTTAGGTAGCAATAGTGGTAGCATAAGAGAAATAAGAGATTACCGTAAACGTAAGGCGCTAACCATTTAATTAGTTTAAGTTTAGGGATAAGGTTTAGTTAAGGTTATAGAATATTTAGTTTAATTAACTATTAAAAAAGTTTAATTAGGTTAACACAAAGTATACTATCCTCGAATTAGTTAAATCCTATACTTACCGGCTAAATATATTATTAGGGATTTATAATATCTGTCATGATATAGCCCACAATTACTGTCCCGTAATTGTGGTTCCACTTTTGCGACAGTTATGAGCCCAGGTCTCTACGAGCCCTCTGGTTGAATGGCTAAACGCCTCGCTAAAGTGGCAGTATGTGGGCCGACCTAGAGGCCATGGGTTCGAGCCTCGTTGTGCTCACCCATTCTCGCTTCAGCAGCAAGTCACCGAAATGGAAGGTTAGACTTGCCAGCTGGAAGCGGCCGGCACCCAGTAACAGTCAACAAAGACTGGCTTGTCAGCTGCGAGTGTAAGCCGGTGCTGATTGCTTAGTCAGCAGACCTCTTCTCTCCTCGGTCTGGGGGGGTGTGTCATGATATAGCCCACAATTACTGTCCCGTAATTGTGGTTCCACTTTTGCGACAATATCTTTTATGTGAACCTAATTAGGTATACTAGAGTTAATCCATTACCGTTATAAAATTATAATAACGCCTAATTACCTATGATACTAATGGTTAATGGGGAAGAGTTTAAAGTTAAGGAGATCCGTAATATACAGAAAGTATAGGGCGGATAAAAGGTTTTAGTAAAGTAGAAGGATTATACTTAACTCACCTAGGAGCTAATGGATATACTAGTGGATATAACGGCTTTGGACTATTACGAGGCCGATTACGGGAATATCCCTTAGGAAGGGAGGGGAGGAAAGGGGTAATTGTTACGGGCTAAGGCCCGATCAGAGGCCTCGGAACTACTCGGCTATATCCAACGCTAATCACTACTTACTAAGCTTAACCAGGCCTAAGTAAACCTAATTAGGATCTAACGGATTTATGGGGTAATAGATTTTTCCTTCTTTTCTCCTTATCTTAAAGATATTCATAATAGTCGCCATAGTTAGTTGTAATATACGTGCTTGGACCGTTACACATAGGCTTCTTTTTTTTAGTGCATCCTCAATGTCCCTTAAGCTCATAACTATAACCTAGGCCTCTGGTGCTCTTTAGTGTTTTACTCGTTGGTATATAACTATAAACGTAGGGGCCGTTAATAATCGGGTTATACGAATCTCTTTTATAATAACTAGTTCTTCTTAATTAGAGAAGTATACATTTACTCCTCCCTTATTGTAGTATACCCACTAAGCAGTGGTGTTATACACTATACGGTTCGTTTTTATCCATGGCTTCCCTAGGAATATGGGGGGGTCTAGGCCTTTTACCACGTATACATAAACTTTCTGAGTATAGCCACTTAATTCCAAATCTAGGATAGCTATACCCTGGGCATCACCAGGTGATAGCCCGTCTTACGTATACCCTCGCAGGGCACACTTCTTCCGATCCACTAGTGGTAATTAGAGGCGTCTAAAAAGAGACTAATCCACCATTATATAGACGTCGTAGCTAGTATTAATAAGGGTGTGTGTTAAATGTCCTTTGTTAATCCTTACCTAAGTAATAGTTAACCTTTAGTTCCTCTATTGCTGCTCTTCTTAATGGGACTCTTATCCTTTAACTTCCTCCTTCGTTAACTCTAATACTCGACTTTATACTAGAGTTACTTTTTTCCTGAGTTATCCTTATTAAAGGAGGTATTAGTGGCCTTTCGGTCCTCTTTTTTTAACCCGGGATCCTTTTACTTTTTTATTATTTTAGTATAAGTAACCTTCACTTACCTAAGAACCTTCTTCTAGTAATTCCTAATAATATAACCTTCTTCACTATAGTAAAAATACTCATAACGGTCCACTAATAAATTACCCGAGGAACGGTGGTGGTGGTGGTCCTTCTCCTCTCTTCGAGTTAATAAGGTATAGGTAATACTAATTATCTAAACATCTCCATTACAATCCTTCCGTAGAGGGGCTAGGGTTAGGGATTAACGACGCTCCCATTTAGTAGTAATAAGTATTATACGCTCCAACTTCTAAATAACGTCCTATACCCTAGTAAACCACTAAGTATACTCCCCTAATAAGGAGATGGTGATTAGGTGCTCCTTTAGGTGGGAAATAAGGGCGTTTTCTAATATAATAATTTTAATAGTATTAAGTTATACACCACCTCCTACGTCTATTATTATTCGTTTAAACTTCGGTAAGAAAATAACTAGTTTTTTGTTATTTTTTTAACGGAGGGTTTATAGCTGGGCTACGGCTTAGGGTTAGGTGTTCGGGTCTTACTAGATCTTATCGAGGTAGGACATAAAATCTTCGGGGTTACGTTAACCTCTAAGCCCCCCGGTTATGTAAAACATAGTAACCACCTATTAGGGACTAATATCCAGATAAGAGTTAATTAAATACTATAATTCCTAGTTAATAAGGTAAAACACTTTATTTATAGTAATCTTGTCCCTCATCTATTATGCCCAAAAAGGGTAATCCTTCCACTTCCCCGAGAACTTTAAGGGTATTAGTAATAGTTTATAGTATATTAGTATCTCTATTACAAAGTGGTGGTTACCTATTAGCGGGGCTTCGGTGCTTATATCTTCTATAAGGGTCGGTATCGTTACCCCTAAACCTCGGCTTCGCTCCAACTTATTAAAGAGCTTAGTAATCCTCACCTATAGGGGCCCGAGGGCCTCGTTTAAAGCTAATTATAATTAGGCCTATAGTTCATTAATTATTATACTAATTGGTATCCTCTTCTTAACTAGTAGAGAGCTACACTTTACTTAGCGTCCAACATTCATCGATTTATTATTAGAGAGCTACGCTTAACCTGGGATTCCACTTCGTAACTAGTAAAAAGCCGGGCTCAACTTAGTAGTATCTTATATAATAAATAAAACTAAGTTTGAAATATACGAAAGGCTAGTCCTAGGCCTTATCTTAACCGAAAAGTAACCAAATACTATTTATTTCAAATTAAAAAGGAAAAGGGTAAACTACAATATAACGCGAAATCTCTGCTTCCTAGGGGGTGGGCACTAGTGGGGCACCGGTGGGGCACCAGTGCGAGCACGGGCATAGCCCGGGCATAACCACCGGGTTCGGCCCGTGACACTTACTAAGTCTAATTAGTTAACGGATTTGTGGGGTAGCAGACTTTTCCTTCCTTTCTCCTTATTTTGAAGATACTCGTAGTAGTCGCCATAGCTAGTTGTAATATATGTGCTTGGACCGTTACACTGGGTATAAATACTATGAGGTTTTCGTGTGAATTAGTTATTTAAGTGTTAATTCCGAGGTGTTTTTTATAATTATTAGGGACGAAGTAGTGTTTATGAGTTATAGGAGAAGGAAAGGGAGAGGTTGATCGTTTAGTGTGAGTGAGAGGTTAGTAATATTAATAGTTGTCCTTTTATAGGGTTATTATTAGAGATTGTGTATAATAGACGTAGGAGTTGTAATTATTTTGTGTTTCCCTATTAAGTAGTTCCGGGCGAATTCGATATGACTCCCTGGGATGAGACCGTGATAACCCTGTTGCTTAGTGTATGGGGGCTTCTCACGATAACTTCTTATAGTACGAATTGGTAACTGCCCTCCGATTTAGTCGACTGTTGGATTGATTGCTTTGCGGGTCCTTTGAAAACGTTTTCTTTAGTTGAAATTTCACTTTGTTAATTTGTGGAAGTGGTATTTAACTACTGATTAGTGTTTGATTTACTTTACTAGGCCTAGTAATTGGGGGTTAGTAAATAATGATATATTCGTCGTATTTGCTGTTGTTTTTGTTAGGAATTGGAAGCCGAAGGTGGCGTTGGTGGCCGCGATTCTGAATCCAATCCCTGACCTCTGATTGGCTCGCTAATTGGGCTAATCGGCGATATGCGGCAACAGGTGTCGCCAGCTGGACGGTGGTGTTCCGACATTAATACCACCCTCTTTACACAACTAGACCCCCTCCTTCACGAAAACGGCGTCGCAGTGAAGCCACCCCACGCAAAGACCTTATGCCGAGGGTATATAAGCAAGTCAACCAATGGTCTAGCCATATACAGGAAGTAGGAGACTCCTTTTACATGGCTGGAAGTGCCCTCGCCGTTGACGAAGCCATGGTACGATTCACGGGTCGCTCAATTGAGAAGACGATGGTTCCGAATAAGCCCACCCTAGTTGGGTATAAAGTATGGGTTCTCGCGCAGTCAGGATACTTCCTACGATGGTTATGGCACGTCCATAGCAAAGGACTATACGGTCTCGTTCCACAACAACGGCCACAACGTCACGAGGCGACTAACGATGCCCTCACACATACGCAACGCATAGTGACGACGTTACTAACCCTCCTACCCCTAGCCGAATACCACGTCTTCCTCGATAACCTTTTTACCTCGGTCAAGCTCTTCCGCGCACTGCGATCAAAGGCAATAGGGGCCACGGGAGCATACCGTAAAGACGGCGGGATCGATTAATTACTCGTTGACGAGAAGGCTGATGAAGGGAAGGGCATCCCATAGGGTCGGATCCACTATATCCCTATAAAGGATAGTAGAGTATATAGTAAAAAACGATCCCTCGTATTAATTCATATACTAATTAGTTTATTATACTATATTCTAAGTTCACTAGCTTAGTTGGAAAGATAACGCCCTTGTGTTATTCCTCATAACCGTTTATAGCCACACCGATGAGGTTATACGTAACCACCACCGCCCTAATAAGAGCTCCGCTGCAGCTCGTACCGCCCACGAGGTCTTTGGCCCTAACGCGAGGAAGGAACTTCCTATACCTATCTGTATCGACGATTATAACCGTTATATGAATAGCGTAGATACGAGGGATCAGATGAGGTCATATAATCAGTATGGGCAGTCTATTCATCGAAGAGGATGGGAGTCTCTCGCGTAGAACTACCTCCTCGAGGTGGTCCTTGTGAATACCTTCCTTCTTCAGCTTTGGGGCCAGCCTAACTGGGCGCCGTTGAAGTCCCAATATGAATGGCGACGGACCCTTGCTGCACAGCTAATACAGCACTTTGGGCCATTGGTTGATGGGAGGCAACGGGGCCGGCCCCAGAGGGCAACAGATACGAGGAATGACGATATACCGTGGCAACAACATACGAGAGTCTCGCGAAAGAGCGCCTCTGCTTATGTGGCTTGTAATCGGCCGAAGAAGGCGTTAGGTGAGGGCTCAGCAAACGCACGATCCCATAGGAAAAAGACGAGGTCAGGATATGAGCAGTGTGGGGTTGCAATTTGTAACTCAGATAATTGCTGGTACCTTTATCATAACCAGAATATATAGACGAGGGAGGTACCAATAAAACTGGGCCGTTGGTTAGTTCAAATAAGTTTTGGCTGACCCCTGAGTGGCTATTACCCCTCACGGGGATGTACTGTTGCCATCTCGCAGTCGATGGGATAATCAGGTCAAGGTAGGCGTGAGGCTTGAGAGAAAAACGCTTAAGTGCACGATAAGAAGCAGCTGCCTTGCCCCATGTAAAGTCTTGAAATCCCGATAGGCTTGTGAAGCAGGGGGGAAAGAAGGGTCGCAAAGAGGGAGTGGCAAGAAGTAGACCGGCGCTGCTAGAACCTCATTTTGGCGAGGTCTGCTTGCAACCATCCGACAGTATATTAATAATCTGAGGGCGGGCATGACTGATAATGATACCGAAAAGGTGAAGCAACACTGGATAAAAGCAGACCAAAGTCGCATGCAGGATGTCAATGCGACATAGTTACTTAACAGGATAGTAGTAAGTCTACCAAGTTCCATCTACTAGGTTGATGCATACTGAAAGCTTGCGCAATATTGGTGGCTTGCGGAAGCAGTCTAGTTCCGAGCGGAACGGTGGGGGGCGGGAACACCACATCGGCTTCTAAGTCGGCATTTGATGGGAGGGTGCGGATGAATAATGCTGAATGCGATTTTGGGGTGGATATTGCATGATGTTGTTCGGGCCGATCGTGCGAGATCTTAGTTATTGCGCGATGGGGCGATGAAGGCGGGGTGCTGACTGGAAGATGGCGTCAGCGCACCGGATGGTATATAACGTTCACGACGCCCTTCGTGCCTCGACAATCCAACCATTAAAATTCAACTTGGTTTAAAAACATTCCTCGTACAAAAGGCCGTGTCAGATACCATTTAAAAATATGTCTGCTATTAAGAAGGTCGCAGTGATCGGTGTAAGTCAGGACAGAAACCTACTAACCAACGAACATGCTGACACCTGCAGGCTTCCGGAAACCTTGGCCCCAGTCTCGTTGCTGGCTTGCTAGAGGGCGGATTTGAAGTGACTGCTATCAGCAGACAGGAGTCTACTGCAACCTTCCCCCCTGGTGTGTCCGTCAAGAAAGTCGACCTTACGTCGGTGGAATCTGTCACAGAGGCTTTGAAGGACCAAGACGCCGTCGTTTCCGCCGCCGCAACAGCAGCAGCCGGGGCTCAGAAGGTCCTTATTGATGCTGCCGTGGCAGCTCAAGTTAAGCGTTTCATTCCCTCCGAGTTTGGCATCCACACCCGCGAGGCTCGAGGAACCAAGATCGGTGCCCTCTTGACGCCCAAGATTCAGAACACCGATTACTTGATTGAGGTTGCCAAGAAGCACGACTGGTTTACTTGGACTGGCATTGCTGTTGGTCCATTTTTCGACTGGGTAAGTTGAGTACGAAGTGGAAATATCGATTCCAGCACGAGGAGACTTAACTGACCAAAACACAGAGCTTCAGCAGAGGCCTTTTGGGTCTGGACATCAAGAACAAGACTGCCAACATCTTCGACTCCGGCAATGAGCCTTTCTCCTCTTCCACTCTTGCCTTCATTGGGAGGTCTGTTGCTGGGGTATTGAAAAACCACGAGGCCACCGCCAACAAGTACATCACCGTCGCTTCCTTCACCACGACCCAACGGGAGTTGTTGAAGATCATCGAGGAGGAGACTGGCTCCACTTTTGAGATCAAAAATGTCAAGACATCTGAGCTGGAGAAGATTGCCGACGAGAAATTGGCCAAACATGACTACAGTGCTTTCGTTCAGTTGCTACAACAACATGTTTTTGGTGACGGAAACGGCCATGCTTTCAAGGAGAACGCAGCCGTGACGCTGTTGGGTCTACAGGAGGAGGATTTGAAGGAACAGGCCAAGAAGGCACTGGATGGACTGGAATAGCCCTCTGGAATTATGCGTTACGGCTATCAATCAGAAAACTAGCCAATAGGACAAAGTGTCTTATCCCTCGCATCCGTTCCTGAAATATCATTTCTTGTGCTAGCTCGCGCGTCCCTTCATGCTCGGCGGAATCTAGGCGGAAAGTGGAGTTTCTTGCGGCGCCGGCGCTTGATGGGGGCAGATGCTGATGGGCTTACGCTGGCGCCGTCCAAGTCCGCAAGTCCGCAAATCCACCGCACTAACAATCGATCTAGAGACTGAGCTAATAGCATCGTCACACCAGCGTCGAATAATTTCATCGATATATAGACGGATGAAATGCATACTCAAGCCAGCTGTCATGAGTAAAGCCAAGCGCTCCATCTTCACTCAATCGCTTAGAAAATCGCCCTTCACCCTCCAGTACATACGTTCATCTCCGCAACCGAATCGTTCTCCAACGCAGAATCATCCTCAACTACCGCCCTTGGACTTCCTTAAGCATACAACGATCCAACATAGTCATGTCCACTAACCAGAGGCTCTCGATCCTTATAACTGGCTGCTCCCCAGGAGGGATGGGCGCAGCCCTGGCCATTGCCTTCCACAAGGTAGGGCATCAAGTCTACGCGACGGCGAGAAACCCCTCTAAACTGTCGCCACTTGCTGAGCAGGGTATCGAAACACTCGCCTTGGACATCACGGCTCCCTCGTCCATTGCGTCCGCCGTCTCTTCCCTCTCCTCTTCCATACTAGACGGTAAAGGTCTGGACATGCTTGTCAATAACGCGGCTGGTAGCTACACCATGCCCATCGCGGAAGTATCGCTGGATGCAGCCAAAGAGCTTTTCGGCGTAAACGTCTGGTCACAGATTGCTGTAACGCAGGCTTTCTTGCCTTTACTCCTTCGATCCACCACTGCTCACTCTGGAGGCAACCGCCGGACTCAAGCAACGATAGTAAACCACACCTTGGTCGGTTCTGTGGCTGCACTCCCATTCCAAGGCGTTTACAATGCGTCCAAGGCGGCACTTGCCATGCTCTCCGAAACAATGCATCTCGAGCTGGCCCCTTTCGGCATCCGTGTTATCGACCTCAAGACGGCAGGAGTGCGGACGAACATAATCACTAACAACAACGTCAACTCCAAGGCTGATAGACTGCCGCAGGGGTCGATATACGAACCTGCCCGAGAAATCGTGGAGAAGGCGATGAGTCAGGACGGGCTAAGTGAGAGAGGAATCACGGCGGAGCAGTGGGCCGCCGAAGTGGCAACCTTATTGTTGGGGAGGAACCCGTCGAATGTCATTTGGAGGGGAGAAAGTTCGATGTTGGCGTGGGTAGCGGGTGCGATTCCATGCCACGTGTTTGAAGGAATCCTCAAGAAGATGACCAAGTTGGATATCGTCGAGAATATCATCCAGGAAAACAGGGCCAAGGCATGATCCCGAGCCGGAGGACAGAACAGATGTTTATTAAGAGGTCATCATGGTACAGACTGATAGGGGTGGAATGCGTTCAAGGTCAAGGTCAGAGCGCCCGGTGTGGGAGTATTGTTGCAGGCGGAAAGGTGTTCAACAACTGCCTTGTTTTGGATTAGATTCTTTATTGGAAAACACAATGCTATTGTACTGTTTCGAAATAGCCAATTCCTTTCAGACTATGGTGGTTCAAAGGCTGGGCGAGGGGTCACAAGCTGAACAAGTCCTGGTACCTCCTTTTCTTTGACAGTGGAATTGAAATATGAACAACATGTGTCAATATACTGCTATTAGGTTTTTCTTTACACAGTTAATTGTTTTACTAGAGGCCTATGTTGTGAGTGAATCTCGAGGAAAGCAAAGACGCTTAGTCCGAAGACTCGAAGAAAGGTTCAGAGCTTAGGCTTTGCTTGCTTGGTAGAGATTCGTTAGTTTAATATATGACTTCTTCATGGATCAAAAGGGAGAATGAAACACAGTAATTCTGTTCTCGAATACGTGTTCGATTCTCAGGTTCAAAATATGGACTTGTTAAGCTCACTGTTCCTAGATACGCTTTACAAAGCCTTCCATCGAGATCATGTAGGAGATATATATATCTTTTGCTGCTACGGCTTAAGCTGTTGACTGAAAATTTCATTCTTACCACGACACAACTACACTCAAACTCATTTCCCTCTCCTCTCCTCGAACTCGCACTCAACTAACATGGCTCCTCAACATGGCATTGATCCACTATCTGTGTACTTTCCTCCTCTGAGAATTGCCTTGCAGCAAGACACTAGCCTCTTCAGGAACTTGCAACTGACTTGCATGATCTGCAGAGGCCCGATGAACATCGTTGGAGATGGACTTCCAGCCCCAGACGCTCGGTCGGATGGATATGCGACGACACATGGCGTAGTCAATGCGACCGAACTCAATGCACTTCGTCCCACGCACGACCAAGACATGGCGATGGTACTGCCTTGCGGTCACATTCTTTGCAAAGGTTGCCTTTTCACGATCTGCTTCGACGACTATTATGGTGCTGACTTCGACCCAGACAACATAGAGGCCAAGTCCGACCCGAATTGCCCGGCTTGCTTTTCAGTCCTGCGCTTCATCAATTGCACCTACCGCTGCCGCATCCCCGGGATTCCCTTTCCAGCTTCTCCGGAGGCTCTTCAAATGTTCCAACCGACTCTCCCAGAGGGATTGGCAGGGTTACCGGTGAGATGCAACTCATGCTTGCTCTCAAGGGCTCAATTAATCGCTCAACAACACGTCGACGCGGTCCTTTCTGAGACGATGCCATATCCGCACCGCGTGCTACTTGTTTACACAACAATCACGGACGAGCGGGGGCCAAATGAACCATTCCTCATTCATACATTCCAAGCTGACCTCGAGAAGAGAGCGCTGAATGTGCGGGCTCTGACGGCTCTGAGGCCTTGGGGGGGCCCAAAGGCTGACAGAAACCTTCATTTCATTCTGAAATGGCGTCCGTACTAGGTGCTGTATATGATGCAGTTTACCTGGAAATCAAGGAATTCGCAGAAGATATTCAAGTGCTTGTTGTATTTATGGTTAGAGTGATTCAAGTATCTACTGTTCAATGGTTTTTTGGACTGATTATTCAATTATTTGATGGCTGTCTTCGAACTTCAGTCAATGAAATTGACCCGAGGCCCCTCCTCAGACTCCCACAGATGTCGTATCCCGGAGAAGAATCCGGGATACGCAGACCTGTGGCTGAAAGGGTGTGCCGAAAAGAGGCCGCATTGTCACCGGAACAGTTGCGATTGGGTGCGTCGACTACGTCGCCATGCGGTCAGCCCATGAACAATCACGAGTCGGTCGGCCGATAAATCGAGACCTCGTGTAAAGTTCATGCACGGAAACAGCGTACGACAGTTCTGCACCGCCGATGCAGCAGCCGAGGTGACGTTACCTAGTTACGTACCACCAGTTGCCGCTTTCAAGCTTTGCGGCTTTCCAGACTGGGAATCGGAGAAATACTACATGACCAAAGTAGGATGTGCGACTGACGGGTGACGTCTCCGTGTGAGCCTAGCTTGTCGATCGTCGCGTGGAGAACCGCCTGGTGTTGCGGGGCATTCCGTTGGAGCAAGGAGACATCTAAGCCCGTGGGTGGCATTGGCAGCTGCGCATCCTCAGACTGACCAGCATGTTCCAACAGAGGGCAGCTGCGCCATGACCGGCCGTCCCGGCAAAGCGGTCTAAAGGCAGTGCTGGTGGCACTGCGTCGCCGTATGTCCCGAACGCTGTGTTTGCTGTAGGTTTCGGGCAGGCACATACGAGTAAGACCTATGTAAGACCCGACTCCTCATCATGCTGATCGTTCGTATTCCGAATAAGACGTTTGTCGGTGAAGCTGCTCCTGCGCGGACTAGTGTAGCTAGACGTGTTGGTTGTTCCGATTAGAAAAAAGTTTTTCATCGATATCCAGCCCCCAACGCAGATCCCAACGCCACCCCCATGATGTTGGTGTTGTTGGAGGCTTTTGGGGCAACCTGGTTTTATAAGAAGGACCGCAGTCCCGACCAACCCACCGTCCTGGTTCTCATTTCCATATCATTCCAACCTGTCTCACAACCCGATCATCCAAACATCGCAAGTCCCATACTTCATTGCAGATCACCTTTCTTCCCATCAAACATTTTCGTCTATCCACAGCCACAATGTATATTTCCACCTTGCTCACTGCCGCCGCCGCCCTCTTCATCGGAGCTGAGGCCGGCATCATGCTCCGCCAGGACCCCTACGCCTTGGACTTTCGCATCTGGAGCGAGCGCGGATGCGGCCGGGACAGCAACAATGGTAACCTCGGTGTGTGGACCATCACTCAGTCACAGACCGGCGTTTGCCAACCGACATTTAATGCACCCGACGACATCGTCAAGGGGATCTATCTTAACCCCCCAAGGGCCGGTTGCAGCAGTGAGTCTTCCCTCGTTGCCTCCAAAATATGAGTCGGCTAACCGTTTTCAGTGGTCGCCTATACCGCTCACGATTGTCAAGAGGGAGGGCAGCTGATCTCCGAGAAGACATGCGCAGAACCCACTGAAAGCGACCCCAACTGGCTGAGCTTCAAAGTCACCTGCGCTTCAGAGTAGACGGGAGGCTGCCTGTCCGGGCTTCGAGAAGACTTCCTTTTTTATCTTTGGGTTACGAGGTTTTGCATCCGAGGGGCGTTGGTTCGAGAGCATTGCATCCATGGTTGCGTGGCATAATAGGAGTTTGTCGCCACGTGCCTGGCACGACTTGAAGAACTCTCATTTAATCTTCAAGATCATCTTACAAGGGTATTAATCTTACCACGGTAGCTGCGTGGAATAATCAGTCACTCATTCTCTCATCAAACTGCTTCATACTTTGTCTTTGGGTGCCCTGTCCCGCAAATTCGATACTCTCTCTTGACGGGCAATCAATCAAATTTTCCTGAGACGCAGCGTTCATTCCAAAGTTAATTGAGGTGAGTTCAGCGTCCAAATGGGGTACTGTGACATCAAACTATGTCTCGAAACCTATCCATGGCCCGTCTCTCATCCGTCTTCCGTTCTCTGGTATTGTTGGCGGGATTACCGCCGGCGACGTTATGTGTGATTTTGAATGCTATACTTGCTCGCCATCGAACAAAAGCCATTGTTTTTTTAGTGCGCATGGCTGAATCTCTGGCCTCAAATGCATGATGTCAACAGGAGGACAAAGATCGGCACTAGCGGCGCAACATCGTCATCGCTCCGGATGTCCGCTTAATCAAAGACGAAGAAATATATTTCCAAGAACCCCCTGTTATTCTACAGGCTTACGACAATTTCTTACCAAACTTCATCTCACCCAATGCTGGTCTCAAACATGAGCTCTCAACCGATCGGTCTTACCACGATTCCGAAGCTGCTCCGTACGTGCTACTTCATGTCCCGGTGTCGCAACCTTTCCCCAAACTGACACAACCTTCTCACCGGATAGCCGTAACGGGCGCGTTCGCCCTGCCATTCACGGCATACTACGCCTTTCTTAGCCTCCGGGTGGTCCGCGAGCGGCTCAAAGACAAGCACTATCTCGGGGATAATTCATCCAAGCCCGGCGCCGACACGGAGCTGTACAAAACAAACAAGCTATTCCTCGCGTCTCGGTCGCATGTCAATTTTGTGGAGAATATACCGCTAGCTTTCGTCCTAGCCAGCTTGGTCGAGCTGAACGGCGGGAATCGCAAGGTGTTAAGTTGGCTCCTCGGGTCTTTCCTAGCGCTTCGCGTTCTACACGCCGAGCTTGGCATCATGAAGCCCGAGGGAATGGGCAAGGGGAGACCAGTCGGGTTTTTCGGCAGCATCGGCGTCATCGGCGTGATGGCGGGGTACGGGGCTTTCTTGGTTAAGGGATACTGGGGTTTTTGAGCTGCGAGCTTCGTTCTCCCCTGATGATGCCAAAGGATCATCTTTCCAGGAGAGATTTATATGTTGTCAACATCGAGATGGAATAACCTTCCAGACAATAATATTCGTGGTCGTCAGAGCCGCAGTATAGCCAGCGTGCAGTCGCCACGATTAGTTATGTCTCCATGATGGCATTATATTATTTCGTGAGGAAATGCATTCAGTGGCGCAGGCATGCGTTGTTTTATTTGAGCTAGCGCTGTTATCAAGGTAATAATCCAATGAGAAAACACGGCACACGCGTTCGCGACGTGCATGCTTGCCCACAAAGATTCTTCAGGGACCGGTTAAGGAGCCGTGCCGAAACATGTGTCGGGTGTGCACCGTTACCGACATCAAACATGCGACAGTCGAGCCAAATATCACCGATCGAAAGCCAGAGAGATTGCTCATCGCCAACAGAGAAGTGTTCTCCGCTTATGCCGTATTTGCCATAGCATTCTTCAGCTAATTAGTACACACAATCACGGTACTGTCTGGCACCACGGCCGACCAACAAAGTCGTGCTTGAAAGCTCGCCTGTTTGGGAGGAAAGGAAGAGGTGGCGCGAAGAGGTCTCAGATCGCGGTCGCGCTTGAAGCCGGCAGCTTTCCTCGCCTATGATCATTGCAATCCACTTCGTGTCAGAATCACCCTCTTGCCCACTCGAAGCAAGTCATGCCACTCCGTGATTCTTTCATGAAAAGACAAGCTTTTGGCTTGCCCATTGGGGCTATGGGCGTCCGCTTGTTGACCTGCGCCGCATTGCTTGATACTCCCCAGAAAAGGCTAGTCCAGCCGCCAAGGTTAAATGCCACAGCAGTCTCAGCAACTTCTCCGTCGAGCCAGTCAGTTTTAGCCCAAGCAAGCTGCTGCTTGTGGGAATTATTGGCTAAGAGGCAAATGCCATGGAATGATAAATACCAGAAACATTCTGCGGGGTGATTAAATTTGTATGGGACGCCAAAGCCGCCGTCTAGCCCACTCCAAGACGGTGATTCTAGCTCCTCAACACTTAATGGACACGCGGCTCTTAAAAGACCCCAGATCCCCCGTCGCTCTCTGATCCGGAACGATATTTCGAGCTAATAAAGCACCTTACTTTTCTCGTCTTCCTGTTCTTGGCCGTTCCTCATCCTTTGATAGCCCGGTTCATATATCAAAAATGCCAGTGTCTATGCATCGACAGATGGGCTTGTCCCTGGGGATGCTCTTGTCGGCATTCTCAGCGACCGCAGTTACGGAGACGCCCCTATACAATCCCGTTGCTCGCCGCTGCGGCCCTACTACTGCGAATGTCACTTGTGTCAACCGCTACGGCTCCTTGTTACCCCCGGACTTCGACCACGACCCCAGCCCCATCTTCGGCTACACTTCCACTGAGGTCCCCTCGGATCCCTCGTGGGCCCTGGTCCAGCAGGCAAGTTTCGTCATCTTCGACGAAGAGCTTGCGATGCCCATTCTTGGCGACAACCCACGTATCTATCCCAAGTTCATCGATGTCATTCCTGTCGTACACGAAGCACCTATCTACCACCCTGCGTCCAACAAACTCTTTGTCACCCAGGACGGCCCGCCCGGCAATCTGACCAACCTGATCCTTGACTTAAACTTCGATCCACCCAAAGTTTCTACCTTTGTCACGGACCCGCCCGTCTACCAACCTACGGGTGGCATCCTTTGGAAGGATAAGATCCTGTGGACTGTCCATGGAGCTTCTGGCGGCAACTACACACTTCCTGGCGGTCTTCAACAGCAGGCCGGTGTTGTGAGAGTTGACCCGGTCACGCTCAAAGCTGAATGGCTGGTCAACAACTTCTACGGCAACAAGCTCAACGGTCCCAATGACCTGCATGTGGCACCCAATGGAGACATCTATTTTACTGACAGTCCCTATGCTCTCGCCCTCAATTTGACTCCCGGCGATTCTGGCCTCAAGTACTCCGTCTATCGATTCCGTCCCGAAACTGGCGAGATTAGTGTCGCAGACAACTCCATTGAGCTTCCCAACGGAATTGCTTTCTCTCGTGACGGAAAGACAGCCTACGTTTGCGACAGCAGCGTTGAAATTCTGACCCCGCCTGAAGACGCTTCTGATGCTGGTTTCTATTATTACCCTATCCGCATTGGGTTCAAGTCCGACAACAACAAGAACATCTATGCCTACGATGTTTGCTACCATCCGAATGGTGCTTCTTACCTGTCAAACAAGCGCCACCTGTGGCAGTCGCTCGAGGGTATTCCCGACGGACTCAAGGTCGCCGCCAATGGTTACCTGCTCGTCGGCGGTGGACTGACTCCCAGCATCGACATCCTTGATCCGTACGGACATCAGATTATGCGCATCCAGACCAACCACCCGGTCGAGAACGTCGCATTCACTGGGAAAGACCTCAAGACACTCTATCTTACCGGCATTGGAGGTATCACCAAGGTGGAGATGAACCTGGCAGGGCCGGACCCCAACAACTACTACGATCATTAATTTGTGCATACGTACAAGATGGCATCTCTGGCACGGGGGACGCCGTCACGCAATATCTTATCGTCTGTCTTGCACGGGTAGAAAAGTCTGTGTTCATGCATTGGGCGTTGCGCTTGGGGCCATGGGGCGCTTGATTTCACACTCTCACGTATTATTATTATTATAATGACCTCTTCTCGCGTAACACTACCAGAACGACTAATGAGCACGAGAGAGTTTTTTCTTTCTTTCTTTTTTTTCCTGATTTTTATGTGATGTGTTGCAATGCAAGTCTTGGCGGGCTGGGTGTGAAATCTGCTTAATCCAAATACATCATTCCACGCCCCCATCGCCCGGCATTCCATTGTTTCGGGGACCCTGTTTCCCTGTATGGGTGTAGCCTCAGAGCGTCAGCCTGCCTTGACCTGACCCGCGAAGGGGCTGCGGGCCCTGATCTTCTCTCCGTAGATGCATAGTAGCCAAGGGACAAGGGACAACAGCAAGCCGATGGCTCCAAGAAGACTTCCCGCAACCCCATATCCCAGCCTCTGAAACATGATATTCGTGAACAGAGGGAAAACACCAGCCAGAAGATTTCGACACATGGACTGGGCAGCCTGTGCAGAGGAAGAATAGCGGTGGTAAATGTCAGCGAGATAGTTGAACACAGCCAGATAGATGCTGAATATTCCAATCGTCACCGATCCGATTGCCAGAGCTGGTACAATCCAATGAATATTGGGCGACGCAGTCCAGCCAAACCAGAACAGCCCGATTGGAAGAAACAGCGACTCGACACAGGCAGAGTACAGCCGACCCTCAGGCGTCGCCATCTGCCGGGGCAGGAGCTTTCGGAAGATTGGGTCCTGGAAGATGGTAATAATTGCTCCCAGTATGGATCCAACAAGGACGGCCGTGTACACACCACCGACCTGGCTGCTGCTGAAATTATAGTTGGACCGGAAGGCGAGGCCGATGCTGTTGAACTGCATAAAAAGTAGGGCCCATGCGAAAGAAACCCAGGCCGAAAACCAAAATACGGCCGACTCAGTGAAGAGGAGTTTCAGCGGGAACGAGAAGCTTCGCCATATAATGCTGAGATCGAGTTCCGGGACTTCGGCTGCAGCTCGAAATCGGACGCGAATGATGGATGTGCCAGGGTCGGACCCCGATCCTTCGATGCAGCGCAAGGGAATGTCATTAAAGTGCTTGTTGAGGGCGTCACACTTTCTCTCCAGAATCACGTTGCTCCTTGTTTCATCGAAGAAGAAGAAGAATAGGGCCAATGTCGTGGCACCAACGGTGATCATTTGGAGGTAAAAGATCCATCTCCAGTCGAGATGGTCCACAACAATGCCGCTGATCATGGGCCCGAGTCCCGTCCCGAGCATAATCGACAACGAATACAGCGCCATTGGTGTGTTGCGGTTCTCCTTGTGAAAGACATCACCAACCACGCCGCCCGTTAGAGTCGCGAAGACAGAAGCGCCGTTGCCGACTACAAGCCGTGACACCAACATGCCGGGAAACGAGGCGGTGACAGCACAACCGAGTGTACCCAGGAAAAAGACGCCACCGGAACCAACAAACACCCAGTATCGGCCGTAGATCTCGCTAATCAGAGCGAGTATCATTGGTGCGAAGCCGAACCCCAGGACGAAGAGAGTGATACCGACGTTGCACTCTGTATTTGAGATGTTCCACTTCTCGGTCAACGGAGCCGCAGCCATTGCATATGAGCCCGCAGCATATGCAGCTAGCGTCGAAGCGATGAATGTGCCGAAAAGAACGCTGGTCTTTTTTTTTGAAGGGACCACGCGAATGGCGACTCGTATTTCTTGTCGAGGGTCGCAGGGTAGGCATCTTGCAATAATCCTTCGATGCCTTTTGATCGCAGGCACTCTACTAACGAAAATGCCGGATCCAAGGCGTCGAGGTTCAGGGGCACCTCGATGGTGTCTGCGGCAGCGGCCTCGCTTTCGTTCGCGACCTGCGTTGGAGATTTTTCTTTGCGGTCATCGTAGTTCGTAACCTCGGTTATCTGTGACCGCTCAAGGTCGGAGTCGCCCGCAGAGACGCCCTCCAGGGGGGCGAGGACTGTGCCATGGGTGGTCGCGTGGGTTCGCATATTAGGCCATTGTACTAACACGAGCGTGATACTACGGCTGAGTCGAGATGGCGACTTGGAATCCAATCCATTTGGGGTGGTACTACCGGCAGGTTTTGTTCATCGGCTGTCTCCCCCCGGCTCGGTGACTCAGTTGAGGTTGAGCGGTGGCGGGAACTTCTCCACAGCCCGAAAGAAATGCAGTCCGGGGAGAGGTCCGCCTCCGAAGATCGGAGACACCCTTGTTCATGCGCTGTGGTCCGCATCCGGACGACGAGCTTGTCCTGCATCTCGAAACTCTTGGTGGCATACGCTCTCAGGGACCTTGCCCTCCTTCATTCTAGGGCGAGGGCCGGTTTGCTGCCTTGCGACACGAGACGTGATCGAAAATGCGGTGCAACAAACGGAACGCCGCATAGAGACGATGCCGCTTCCGTCCACTCCGGCCCATGCCGACCGCGACGTCCACAACGGCATATGCTGTGTGAGGTCGTAGCCCGTATACCGCCAAACGAGAAAGAAGAACAAGACTCCGCTTGAAAAAGTGACGATGTCTGCACGATCCCAATCGATCGACTGACGGGCAAGCCGGCTAGCCCCAGGCCCAGGGGCGCGTGGCGATCTGCTCGGATGAGACCCTGAAGGATCGGAGAGTTCGCGGCGGCACGGTCCGCGGCAACGGTCTCCAATTCTCTAAGCTGCTGCATCCTGGCCCGCTACCACTAGACAGGGGGGGTGATGTAGCAGTTTATCCAGATGACTGGAACGCGTGGTCTAGGATGGAGGGGATGTCGGAGAGAAACCAGGCACTTGGTGGGAGAGGTGCAGCTTGGTGTTGTGAGAATGCTGCCCGGTTATCCGGACGACATACCGAAATGACTGATTTTGCGGGGTCTCCGCGGCACCTTATCTTGGTCCCTGTCTCCTTCCTAGACACAAAGGGGATGTTGCAAAACGGCGTGCGATCCGTCAAGTGAAGATTGACGTCATGTACCGCATACATCTGACATTCACCCGACAGTCAACCTCGAGACTTTCGCCAAGCAACATCTATCATGAGTACCGAATGGAAATTGTTCACAATGAGCTTCCAACACGAATAGCTGATGAATGTGAGGATTGGCAGCGCCCGTTGCTCCATGTCTACATAAGCACACGCGTATCTCATGCACAGCGCAGATCTTACCAGCATATCAGGCGCAAGGACCCTTAGCTGGGGGCCGTCGGTCACGGCAATCTCACGCGTTGATCGTGACATCAGGCTTTCAATGCTTCCAAGCAGCAGGATCATGAAGTAGCACTTGCTCCAGCCATATGCCCTCAGGGGTAAGTCAACATAAGGGTGAACGAATCAAAATTCTGGGCCGCTCGGATTTTCATGCTGGTCGATGCTGCCTTTTAAATAAACGGCCGTGGGCGGAGCCATCATCAATGAGACCTGCTGGTCGAGTTGGACTGCTGGAGATGGACAGAATGGGATGCGAACGGAATACCAAAGGGATGCCAGAGGGATTTGACGAATAAATGCCAGACAATCCCGCTAAAAAAGGGCGTCCTGGCCTCGGGTAAACGCGCATAAGGCTTCGTTGCGTTCGCTTGTCCGCGGCTCAGCGCGTCACGCGATGTTAGCTAGAATGGCTTCATAACGCCCAGACGTCTTATTGGGAAGGACCCAAGAGTTGGAAGCCACGTCCTTGCCTATCTCGTCTCTTTGCCCGAGAATGGGGATACCGGGCAAGGAACCTTTGTAAAATGCAGCCAAACGAGGCCTCTCAGCTGAAGATTGCCAAGGTGCTGATTTGTCGCGATGTTGGCGGCCCTGTCGCGCCTTGAAAATTTCTCATTCGGTTGACACTTTTAGTCGTGTCTGGACAAATGTCACCTGAGAAGGGCGTAACCCCCTGGAGCCATCGCGCGGGATGAGGATCGATTTCCTGGTGGGAGATGCAGTCTGGAACTCGGTTCTAGCCGGTGGTGGTTGCCCAACGAACTGCGCAATCGTTACACCATGGTCATCAAATGAGATCTCACACACCCAGCACCAAAGAAAGTGGCGACAGGTGCTTAACCGACCATTGAAGCGAGAATCATTCCACAGATGTCACACAGGCGATGTAAGGAGATTTCGGGCTGTCGACACAAGAGGGTGTCGTCCTTGTTGTCGAGGATTATTGTGCTCTGTGGGCTTCATGTACAATCTACTAAGGACGAAACATTCACAAAGGGTTCAACGACGATGAGTGGCAATGTAAGACTCGCTTTTTTTTTATCAATATAAAATAATTTCAAGCCGGCCGAAAGTAGCCAAAAACGAAGTATTGGTGATTTTGGGGTCTGCAGCTTGAAGACATGGAAGAGTCATGTACCGAAGGCACGTGAAGATGTCTCAGGGGCACATGCTGCAGAACCAACACAAAGAGAGGGTCGTCCTCAGGGCCATGCTCTATTGATCAATTCCTGAACAAGTGCTCCCACTTCCACATACATGCTGCCGATCCGATGAAGTTTGGCTGGGCCGGAAGAGGCATCCATGCATGCATGTCGTGTCATTGATGCTGACGAGCAACAAAAACCACACGGCGCGGTGCCCAACGCCCCCAGGATTTAACTGGGTCCAAGTGCCAAATTTTTCCCGCTCGACATCTTCACCTCAGATCGCGTCATCGGGGCAGTGGACCACAAACAGAAACTATGACACAGAGCTTCTCACCAGGCCACTGGGACCCGTCACCCCTGTTACGCATCCCCTGCCGGCTCCCAAGGCTAGCTGGGACTCATTGATGGTCCATTGATGGCCCATTGGGGGGGGGGTCCTTTGGGGAGGGATCCCGCGAGCTGCTCGGGGCTCTGGGAATCTCGCATTCTCTCGGAACAACGCGGGCAACATGCGCCTTTGCGGGCCATTCTAGAGCCTCCAAGCTTGCCTATGTCCATCATCCCTGCATGAACGTCCATGGGGCCGTCGTTTTCTTCGCTCAAGCGTGGGCATGGATGCGTCGCACCCTTCCCCCAACGACCATCCACCGCACATGGCCAAACAAATTGTCTCGCCACATGGCGCCAACTCGGTGCCTTTAAGACGTGATTCGCTTGGCGGGGCTGTCCGTCTCCAGACATAAAATACTTCTGGCAGCCTTCTAGCTCGCCGCTGTGACTGCACTGCACTGCTCTGCTCTACTCCTTGTCTTCAGTCTCATCGAGCCCGGACAGCAGAGCTTCTGGACTCTGATCTTTACCGCCGACAACCGAGACACAGATCAGTCGCACCATCGTCGACATGGCCAAGCTCTTCGACAAGTTCAGCGGCGGCTCGTCGTCCGCCTCCGCCGAGGGCGGCAAGCACAGCGGGCTCCCAGCGGCCGTCACCTACGACAGCGAAGTCGGTATGTTGCCGCCATCAAGGCCCAATGCGCCGTCCCCTGCCGCGAGACACCACCCACTGACTCTAGACCACAGGTCGCATCGAGAACGCCCGCGAGGCCAAGCGACAGATTGGCATCACGACCGCCATCTTCCTGATCGTCAACCGTGTCGTCGGCACTGGTATCTTCGCCACCCCTGGTTCCATCCTTGCGCTCTCCGGCAGTGTCGGTCTGTCTCTCTTCATCTGGGTTGCCGGCATGATCATCGCCCTCGCTGGTACCGCCGTCTACATCGAATGGGGAACCGCCATCCCGAAGAACGGCGGAGAGAAGAACTACCTCGAATACGTCTACCGCCGCCCCAAGTTCCTTACCACCGGTCTGTATACCGGCTATGTCATCCTCCTCGGTTGGGCTAGCGGTAACTCGGTTGTCTTCGGCGAGTACATCCTGCACGCCGCCGGTGTCGAGGTCGACCGATGGAACCAGCGTGGTATTGGTCTGGCCTGCATCACCTCCGCCTTCTTGATCCATGGTCTCGCTCTCAAGTGGGGCCTGCGTCTGCAGAACGTCCTGGGTTCAATCAAGTTGATCATCATTCTCATCATCATCATTTGCGGTTTCATCGCCCTTGGAGGCGGTGTGAAGCTCCCCGAGGACCAGAAGCCCGACAACTTCAAGAATGCCTTCGAGGGCACCACCGGCAGCGCCTACGGTGTCGTCACCGCCCTCTACAACGTCATCTGGAGTTACATCGGATACAGCAACGCCAACTACGCCCTCAGCGAGACCAAGAACCCCATCCGCACCCTCAAGATCGCCGCCCCTGCTGGTATCATCACCATCTCCATCCTCTACATGCTTGTCAACATCGCCTACTTTGCCGCTGTTCCCAAGGAGGAGATTCTCGAGGGCGGTCGCCTGGTCGCCGCGTCTCTGTTCCGCAACGTTATGGGAGGCACTGCTGAGAAGGCCCTTTCCGTATTCGTCGCCCTGTCCGCTTACGGCAACGTTTTGAGTGTCATCTTTTCCCAGGGTCGCCTTGTCCAGGAGCTTGGCCGTGAGGGTATCCTCCCCTTCTCCCGCTTCTTCGCCAGCAACAAGCCCTTCAATGCTCCCCTCGCCGGTCTCTTCGAGCACTGGCTCATTTGCGTCATTACTATGCTCGCTCCTCCTCCTGGTAAGATGCCTAGACTTTTGACTTTTGCATCAATATAACTAACACCACCCCAGGCGACGCCTACAACTTCATTCTGAACCTCATTTCGTACCCCCTCGCTATCATCAACGTATTTGTCGCCGGAGGATTGGCCTACCTCTACCTGAACCGCAAGGAGTGGAACTGGAACCCTCCCATCAGCGCCTCTCTGCCCGTCGTCATCTTCTTCATGCTCAGCAACATCTACCTCGTCATCGCCCCCTTCGTGCCCCCTGAGGAGGGGCAGAACGTTTACGAGAGCCTTCCCTACTACTTGCACTGCGTTGTTGGCATCGCCATCATCGCCGCAGGTGGCCTCTACTGGGTCATTTGGGCCAAGATCCTCCCCAAGATTGGCAAGTACGAGCTGGTGCGCGAAGTTGTTGTCGACGACATCGACGGCTGGGAGAGAAATGTCTTTTTCAAGCGGCCGTTGGGCGAATCCGTTGCTTCGGAACATCGTGCTACCCCGGAAGTGCCCAATTAACGGTTGCGTTACATGATGATTGCTCGACCGGTAGTTCAACCTGCCAATTGTCTCGGGCCTGTTTATCAAGCGTTTTAATCACGTCCTTTCATATACCCCTAGAGCATAATAGAATTATTTCTAATGATCCAACCTAAGCATCCCTCCCCCGCTTATTTTTCATTTTGTTTCGGTTTTGAATCAGGGCTCAAGAGGCCATGTTGGCCATGGAATGACTCAACCCAGTACCGAGGCCCATGGCTGCCCCTAGCCTCGGTCACCGGGACCTGCCCAAGGAGAAGTCGGACATCGGTTCGGAGATTCATTATAATCCACCTTGTCTTCAACACGGTCTTATCCCATTGCCGAAATACGACATCTCGGGATTGAACAGGTGGACAAAGCCTGAATGCAAACCTCGAGCGCCCCACGTGTCGCCGATACTCCCACCTATGGAACATATCACTGCCTCCAGAATCATTGCCAAGCTGCACTCAAAATTGTCCGTGTAGCTACCAAGCAGCTGGTCGGCTTCCAAAATCTGAGCGTGCCAACAACGTCGGCACCTCAAAGTCTAACCTTAGGCCAGGGCTTCTCGGACAGACATAATTCACTCCTCCAAGGCACATAAGCCCCGCCTAGATGGCCAGCCCCTATCCACAAATACAAATCTGCAAACTTATAATATTGCCAACCTAAAAAACAAAACTTTTCAGCCCTCATTTTTTGCAGTTGTCCATACACAACTGCTATTTAGCTTAGCTCTTCACCTTCGACCTGACGACATTGCTCATTTTCCTGCTTTTTCTGGCTCCAATACCTGACAAGCGACTTCTTCAAAGGCCAGCCAAAGATTCCGAGCGATGAGCACAGCATGAAAGAGCCGAGGAACAGGATCAGGGACTCGTAACGGCCCATCCCGTATCCGGAGCTGATTGGTTTGGTCAACAGCCCAGCAGTGATGGGACCGGTGGCAAGGTTGCCGACCCCCTTCCCAAAAGCCATCATGCTGAATACCGGCTGGGGGTCGTCGGACAGAATAGCCCCGAACTTGGCCCAGAATACCAAGAACCCGCCGGCGAACATGCCAAAGACGACGGCAAACACCACCAGCGTCGCCAGGGAATGGGCGAAACCCCATATGGTGAAGGCCGCCGCCGACGAGACGAAGGAGGAGACAAACATGAGGACAAAGACGTTGTTTGTCCTATCCGAAAGCCATCCGAAGCCCAGTTGGCCGAAGACGGTCGCCAGGTTGTGAGCGGCCAGCAACAACGCACCCATAGTTCCCGACAAGCCAATGGCGGAGGCGTAGGACGGAAGGTACAATGAGGGAATATCCTGAAACAGGTTCGAGATTGCGAAACAGTAGAATAGAGGCTGCTTGAAGAAGCTCACGTCAAACATGTGCAACGCGCTGTGGCTCGATGGCGGCAGACGGCCCTTGAGCATCGGCAGAACGGGCGCGACCAGCGCAAACTGGGCCACGGCAACGGCCCTCAAAGTCGTGCGGTAGCCGAACTTTGACAGCAGCACAGGGAAGTAGAGCATCAGAAATCCCGTGCCGTAGAGGACACCCTGAGTTGCTATGAGCCCCCCGACGGTGTTGCAGAAAGAGGCGCCCACGAGGGACGCGACGCAGATGGCCCAGCCGACGATGACCATGCGTCGCTGGTACCGATGGAAGCGCCGGACCACGGGGGCGGCGAAAGGCGCCCCCAGGAAGTAGATACTCGTCGAGACGGTACCAATGACGGCGATGTTGGAGTTACCCTCGAACTGAGGCTGGGACGAGTAGTAGTCCTGGAAGACACCAAAGGTCAGGGGAAAACCTGTCGCGGGGGCGCAGTGTCATCAGAGCCGTCAGAAAACGGGCGTCCCAATTTCTGCTGTACCCCATAGAACAGCTTCCACTACGAAGCTTGCGAAGAGGAATTTCCATGCCGCGGCGCCTTTGTCGGTTGGTGGCAGGGCCTGTATAAGGGTGTTGTGCTCTTCGTCATTGCTCTGCGGCGCCGAGCGGGCGTCGGGCATCGGACGCAGTTCAACAGACATGTTCGCGTCAACCAAACTCCAGTCGCAACGGCTCAATGATGGAGAGTAATACCTCTGACCCAATGGATCGCAAAAAAAAAAAAAGGTTTCCCAGTTTGATTGTTATAGTAACAAGGCTCCGTCCGAGACCGGACCCGCTTGCGGGGTTCTGACGTTGGAGTTTTCGCTTTCGCTGTCGGCCCCAGAGCCGTAGGGCGTACACCATGCCTATCTCAGTCGGTTACCCGCACATCGTCAGTGGGCGCCGGCTGGTGGAGTTATGCGGTCTAATAATTATTAGACCTGGTTACTACTTTGGAATTTCGTGACTGGCGGTTCTGATGGCGACTGCAAGGGCTTGCAGCCTCCAGCGAATCGGTTGGCTAGCCGGTGTACTTCCTGGTCTCCGTAGACGATCCTCTCTCCATTTCTTTAGTGTTCCAAAGTTGCGGCCGGTTACCAGGGCTCAGCATGTTGGTGCCATTCGCAACGAGAAATTATCCGTTCCTGATTTGTTCTGTTATTGTCCAGGAGCAACAACCTTTGGGCAGAGTGCAGGAGAATTCGTTGCTGTGCCGCAATACAATACAGGTGAGCGAATTATCTTACATCCTTGAGTCTCGTAGATGAAGGAGACAACTCGCGTAACTGCGCGGGCTTTCGTGTGAACCGAATTGAGAGACCCGAGCAACATCAACTCCTGTCCTGACTACCCAGAGACTCTTTCTACACATCAATATGGAACACTTAATTGTGGCGCACGGTAACTTGCCGCATTTGACATGGACCTCAGTTGTTACTCCGAGTCTTTTGGCCCGACCTCACCTGTGTACCGAACATCAACTTCCCTCTCGCCTAATTTTTCTTGGCATCCGCTATTAGTGAAATATGTGATATACCATTAAGATCCTTAATAGTAGAAAACTCTTCACCTCTCCTTCCCGGAGCCCTCCCGTAATGGCTTTATAGCCTCTGGTGGGCATCGGACTGTAATTAGCCCCCCCGGCCGGCCCTGATCGGGGCTCTGGGCTACCTCCGGAGCTAAACCCCACCTTAAGGGTTAAGCGCCGCTGCGACACTGAGGCCTAGCCGTACTGGCCCAGCCTTATGGGAAGCTAGCCCGATAACCCTGATATAGCCCCCTCTACGGCAAAGGGGCCCTTGAACGCAAGCGGGGCGGCTACCGGATCTATCCTAGCTGCCCTTGATGAACAGGCCAGATTTTATGAGGCCCGAAAGGATGTCTTTTTGACTATCGCCCAGTCTGTTGATAATGTGGTCTCTAGTTTTAAGGGATCTAAAAAGTAGATTATAAAAAAGGTTACCGCTTATATAATTTAAGCTTTAAAAAGGCTTATAAATAATAAAGTTGCCTGAACTCTAACCCGGAACTGGGTTACTATTATAGTGTTAGCCCTGGCCCTAGCCCTAGTTTTAGCCCCGGCCTCCGCCCTAGCCTAGAACCAAGCCCTTACCCACCCGTAAGCCCAGGTTTAGTTAGAAGACCTCCGGGTTTTCGTCCATATCCCCCAGGAAAGCCTGGATGCTACCCGGAAGAACGCCCCTTTCGCCCTACGCTATACAGTTTACTAGGCCTTTAGCTTATAACTAGGAGATATCCTATACATTTACTATATCTCAATTAATCACTCCTTAAAACCCCTAAATAGATAAATCTAATAAAAGGTTTTTAGAAATAAATAAAAACTAATAAATTACTTAGGGGGTTTTAAAATAAAAACCCCTATAAAATAGTTTATATACACTATTCTACATTACCCATTTAAACTTTAAAACTTAAGTAAGGAAAGTATTAATATATTAACCCTAATTAGGGAGGAGGTTATTACTTATATTAGTTATAAACTAGTCCTAGCCCGGGAATCCCACCTCGGCCTAAACCCTATTATAAACAAAGTCACTTAGGTTATTTCTTTTATAATTAAAATACTACCTTTTAAATTATTTAACTAGAATAACAAGGCCCAGCTTATTAGGGAAAAGAGGACCCTACTTAGGTATAACCGTAATTACTAAGGATATTATATAAACTAATACTATAACTAATAACTATTTTATAATAACGATAATAAGCCCTTAAACTCCTACGAGACCGAGCCTTATATAACTAAGCCGAAGTATACTAACTACTTAGGGCCCTTCCAGGCCGGTTATATAAACTATCCAGCTAGGCCCCTAATAGTTAACGGTCATCCTACCCTCCTAGGCCAAAAGGAACGCGGATAGATTCAGAAGGTTGGGCTAAAAGGCTCCGAGGCCCGCGATAGTATTAACTAGACCACTACCCAGAGTAGTACTTAACAACCCCAGGACTCCCCTCCTGATTAGGGCCAACAACCTAGCTCTAAATACCTATACATTAGGAACCCCTCCTAAGGATTGATTATATACCTAGGCGATGAGGATACAACTAGTAGTATGGATAAAGACGAGGTTAAAGACCCCGAGGCCCTCCCTTAGACTAACCACCCTATCCACCCTCTCTGAAATAGGAGTTAAAGGGTAGTTTATAAGCTTAATTATTATATCACTAATACTTATAACCACTTGGACCTCGATTCGGAGGCGTAGGCCGAAATAGGCCCCCCCACGGGTATTATGTGTAGCCTAATATAATATGGGGAAAAAGCCCCTAGTATATACAATTTTCCTAGAGCTCCGCTGGGCTGATCAGGTTAATATAGCACTTATCTAAGAGCCCTGGATAGGTTACACCAATAGAATGCAGATTAATATACACCTTGGGTTTAATTCTTATATTCTAGTGGATTTCTGGAATAGCAGGGAAATAAGGCCCAGGGTGATAACTTATATACGAAAAGAGATAAGGTTTTAAGTACAGTAACAGAGGCCCATCTAAACTAGGGACATCCTATAACTAAAAACTAATAACACTATTATTATTTATATATATAAACCACCAGGCGACCCTGATAACCATATAACTATCACTCTCTTAGGATACTAACCACTAAGAAGAACCCTAATAACTAGGGACTTTAATATTTATCATTTTTCCTAGGAACCCGGATCCGTTAACTGGAACAGGGGAGACGATCTAGTTGACTGGGCTAATAACCATGGCCTCTCCTTTATTGGAGAAGCAGGGGCTCCAACCTACACCCATGGTCACATCCTTGACCTGACCTTCTCAAATATCCCCCTTACGCACGCAGGACCCTATCTATACCTATATCCAGGAGCTAATCACCAGCTTATTATACCTATCATCCCCCTTAATAATAATAAATAACAATAAACGTACTAATTAAGGCTAATGTCGGTCCCGGATTCGGCCCTTCCTCAACCTTAAGACCTAATTAGGGTAGGGGCCTTAGCTTTACTTACCCTTAAGAACCTACCCACCCTAGTTAAGTTAAACGCCCAGGCTAGCCGGATTATTAGCCTATTTTTAATAGTTATCTAAGTAGTAGGGAAAAGAAGATAAAGCCGGGGAAAGCGGGCCCCCTGGTGAATAAAAGAGTATTCTAAAACCCATTAATCCTACCTTAAGGCCCGTATCCAACAAGCACGGGAACTAGAGCTAGCCTCGGCCTCACCACCCCTTATCCTTAAAGAGTAAAAGGTCTTCTTAGAAATAGTTAGAAAGGCTAAATGGGTTTATTAGACTGCTAAGATTGAAGGGGTTATATCCAATTAGAACTTTTATAAAATAATAGGTTAGTATAAGATTAGACTAGTAGTTAAAGCCCCCCCCCCCCTTAGTAGTTGAGGGCTAGATGCACAACGATAGCTAGGACAAGGCCCAGGCCCTACAGAGGGCCCTGCTAGAGAGGTTTAATAACACGGATGACCTACCTGGGGACCCCTTCAACGTAGCTACGATCCCAAAATGATAAATACCCTAATAAAAACTATGACCCCCGGTATTAACGAAATCACTATAAAAATACTCAAAGTTTACTGGGACTCTATATCTAAGCTAATTCGACTATTCTTCTAGGCTTATATCCCGACCGGCTACTTTCCCCAGCCCTTCCATAGAGCAAAGGTTATTATAATTCAGAAGCTTAGAAAGACCGACTTCTCAAAGGCTGGGTCCTAGAGACCAATAACCCTCTTATCCTACCTAGGTAAGGGGCTCAAAAAACTAATAACTAGGAGAATAGCTTACCTCACTATCCTAGAAGGGGTGACCAACCCATAACAAATAGGGGCCTTACCAGGCAGGGCAATTATCGACCTAACGACCTATTTCACATACGATATTAAACAGGCCCTTAATAAGGGGCTTATAGTTATACTAATAACGATGAATGTGAAGGGGGCCTTTAACTCTGTTCTCCGGAACTATTTTATTATCTAATTATAATAACAAAGTTAGCTTAATAACCTAATTAAGCTGATTTATACTTTTATATTAGACTATACTACTAGGGTTAAGTTTAAAAGAATAATAACAAAGGACTTCCCTTTAACTTATGGGCTACCTCAGAGCTCCCTATTATCACTTATTATCTTTTTACTTTATATTTCTAACATCCTAATTAAAAACCCAAAGCTCCGGTTTAGATATACAAATAATATAAGCTTTTTAATTATTAGCCCATCCCTTAAAAACAATACTATATCCTTAAACTAATAAGTTACCCAAATTCTAAACTAGGGTACTAATAATAAGGTCTCTTTTAACCTAGCTAAATATGAAGCTATCCACTTCACTAGGAAATATAAAAAACTAAAAGACTTACCTAGGATTAAAACTAGAGACCTTGAAATCAAAATCTTAGTTAAGCTGATCCGTTGGTTAAGGGTTTAGTTTAATAAAGGACTCTTTTTTTAATACTACGTCAAAATAAAGGTAGTTATAGTAAAGAAGGCAGCCCAGCACCTGGGGCACCTAATAAACACAAAAGGAGAGATCCCAACAATTATTATATAAAAGGTGGTCATCACCTATGTCCTCCTAATTGTTACGGGCTGATGCCCACGATGGCCTAAGCTTTGCCTAAGGCGTTAACCAGCATCCAATAAAAGAGCCCTCCGGTCAAAGGGGCCTCCGATCAAAGGGCCTCCGGTGATCTCCGGCGCCCCACCAAAGGTCCCCTTTGTTCTCTAGTAGTATAGATTCCTATACCGCCCCCTTTACGAGGAACTTCCTCTCTTTTACTCCTTAGTTTAAAGTAAATAGTAATAGAGTACCCTAAGATCAAAAGCACCTAGGCCTAGCCCTTTGTATACTTTAAGCTTAGGATTATAACCTTATCTTAATACTGGGTTAAGCGCAGCTCCCCACCAGTTAAGTAGAAAAGAGTATAAGTTGAGCACAGCTCCCTGTGAAGAACAATACTCTTAGGACTCTAATAAGTTGACCACTAGTTCCCCACTAGTCCTTAGAAGAATAATCGAAATAGCCTAGTCGCCCCGATGGACACTGTTATACCCCTAATACTCCATAACGAGTTAACTATAAAAAAGATGTTAAACACCACTCTAGGATCCCTATAAGCCTAAATAACAGAAATTAGCGAGAAACTAGAGAAAAGTTAGAACTAGAGGTTAATGACCCCTAGGAGCAAAACCCTTTACACTCCTAGTAGTATCCACACTAATACCCCACTAGTACTTAATAGTGAATTAACTCACTGGAAACCCTTACCTAACCACCTAAAGTTTTCGGGTAAACGAAAGGAATACGCCCCTTAAGTATAACAAACAAGAGATAAGATCTTAATAAATTACCCCTTTTACCCTATAAATTATAAACTTTGGTATTTAGTTAATTTATACTTAGAAGTTGGTTGTCAGGTTGGTCCGCGTAGAGTGAAGGAGTCGGCGATGCCCAGGTAGGGTGTGGTAATGACTAGTATTCGAATCTGGCCTCCTATAGAAATTCCCACTGCGTTACCCCTTAAATCCCTTTCCCGGAGTAACTATTTTCCGTTGGCCCTACTCCGGGGTTGCCCCTTCGGTGTTCCCCCGGCCCCCGTTGGTGTACTTGATACGATCCCCCTGCTCCCTAGGCCCCGTCCCGGGGCCGTTTGGACGTTTATTAGCCTTATTTGGGGCCTGTACCGGCGCCTCTGCTAGTGCTCCTTAGTTACTACGCTTGTTTTTAGCCTCAGGTTTGGGGGACCCGAAGCCCGGCGATGGTCGGTTAGCGCCTACGTTTCCCTAACCGGAGGTGCCTTCCTTCTATTCTTTCCCGAGGTATTTTGGAGTTAGGTGGTTACTCGTTACTTCTCTAGTTTATGGGAGGTTAGGTGTGAGTGGGTGCCCCTCCGCTGGGCCGCCGCTCTGCTTCCTCCACTGGTAGCCCACTAGGATAGTTTCCTGGTGTCTTTTTGTAGACACCTCGTGTACTAGCTAATAGACCTACCTCTTTCCGCTCCTTCCCTGCTAGTGGCCTTATAGAGCGTCCTTGTGTCCCCTTTTAGTGGGCCAGGGTGGTCCCTGTCCTCGTTCCTTTGTACTTCTTCTAGTGTTGAGTATTAACTCCTGGTTTTAAGAATGCGAGAGACTCCTGTGTTGTAGGCACCCCTGGTGCCCCTCCGGTGCTCTTTTTGTGTTGATGATCCCCTATTGTAGTTTATTCTCCTTAAGCCCTGGGCGCCCTGGTGCGATTATTCTGCTGCTTCTAATATAAAACTGGTTTTACTATGCGCTTTGATTCCTCCGTTCTTTTCTTTTTTTAGTGTTGTTTTTCGTCGTTTTCTCGTCCTTCTGGTTATTGACCTTGGCTGCTATTCCTCTATTGCCCCCGCCGCTATGTTTTCCGGTCCTGCTTCCCCCGCCCCTGTTAGTGATGACGGTGGTTCTGCTCCGCTGGTTCCCCTTAACCCCTTCGGTGATATGGAAGGTGACGACGATGAGAATCGCCTTTGCGCTGTCCCCTGTGTCCGTTGCTTGCGTTGTATGGTGGGCTGGGACCTTAAGGGTAACGCCCCCGTTCTGCGTTACCTCGAGACTATTAGTACGTCCTCTCCTCCCTTGGTGCTCCCCCGCTTCCGTTACTGAGGATTTAAGTTGCGAGTAATAAATGCATTGTTTGTGTTACTTAGTGCGGTAAGCTTTGCTTTTCGGTATGTACTTATCCCCCCCTTTAGTTTGGTTACCTTTGGGGCCTTCTAGATATCGCTAATACCTTATAGTTGCTCTGCGAGTGCTCCTCCGCTGCCCTTATACTCCGCCGTTACTTTAATGAGATCTACGACGAGGTATCGAGTAGCTCCACCTTCTACGATACCTAAGCTAAGGACGTAGTATATTGTCCTTATTATAATACTGGTCCCCACCTAGTACCCCTCTATTATATGCCTACTAATCTACTACTTAGTTTATTTATAAGGTCGCCTAGTTTGTGGGTAAGAAGGCCCTCTAGAAGAAAGCCGAGAATGTTAAGGACCCCGCTAAGTGTAAAGCCGAGGAGGAGGAGAAGGGATGGCTGCTCTGTTAGTGTAAGGTCGTGGTCTTCGAGGTGTTAACTTCCTCCGCTAAAAAGTAGGCCTCGGCCACCTCCCACCTCACCGCCTCCGCTGCTGACCAACTAGTGACCCTCCGCTCTTATACCGATACCCTTACCACTTAGACCACCTCTATCCAGGCCCAGATCACCATTACTACTACTCTTATTATTACCGTCATTACTACCTTTTAGGAGTTCACAGAGTTTTATACTAGTGTTGTAAGTACCCTATTATTCCCCTAGTGCCCCTTAAGTGGGCCTCTTTTTACTTTGCTTGACTTGTTTTATTTAGAACTGTGCTGTTCTCGACACCACCTCCTCTAGGGAGGGCTTACCTTCGGGTAATGGTGTTAGTGAGGATGAGGAGGTTAGAGGTGATAACGCTGATACTAATAACTAGTCACCCTGTACTACTCCCCTGGTGGTCCCCCTTCGGGCGTTTCGATAATTCTTATTTATTCCTAGGCCCCTAAGGCTATATAATTTTCCTACTTTGGGTTAAATATATTCCCTAACTAGCCGGTGACCTGGTCCTTATAACTCGTTCCTCCTATGATCCACTAGTAATCTACTAGTAATTCTCCGTTTAAGCTCCGTCTTATAGTTGTTAATTAAATCTTATGAAATATTCTTCCGAAGTTCCTAGGAATTCTCTTCAGGCCTATACCCTTCCTATTTTACTAAATATTTCCGTTTCCTTTTAGACCCCTTATAGCCTACTAGGGTCTTAACCACGTATTCATCGTCGTTCTCCTTAACTAGTACCTTTTATGGTTATAGTAGGTCACCATGGAACTTTTTTAGTTGGGACGGGGAGAAAATGTTATAGATCTTATACCCTGGCCCTAGTTCGAGTTCATAGGTTACCCCACCATTAACTACTCGTTTAATAATGAATAGTCCCAAATACTTATCGGCTAGCTTTTTTAATAGCCTACGTTACCGTATATTCCTAGTCGATAATAAGACGTATTCACCGACTTAGAAATTAATATACGCCCTCCTCTTATTATACTATTTTTTGTATATCTTATTAGAGTGGACCAATAGGTCCTATACTACTCTCCTCTTTGCTTTTAGCCCTTTTACCCTGTCCTCCACCGTTGGTATATCTGCTAGGGCTTTTCCGTTCATAGTAACGTTGTGTGGTCCTGGTGGTAGGTAGCCCATTAGCACCTCCGCCGGTGCTAACCTGGTGGTGCTATACTAGGTATTATTATAGACGAATTAGGCTATTCTTAGCTACCGTGGCTAGTTATCCTGTTTTATATTATAGAATGCCTATAGAAAGTGTTCTAAGTTCTGGTTTTGCTTCTTTGTTTATTCGTTGGTTTGAGGGTGGTATACTATACTGAGTTTCCGCTGGATAGCTAGTTGGTGATACACCACTACCTAGAACTTATTAGTAAATAAGGAGCCCCTATCCGAGATTATTGACCAAGGAATTCCATACTATAAGAACACCTTTTGTACTAGTAGTATAATTAACTGGTTTATAATAAGTGACTCCCTGGTGGGTATATAAAGGGTATACTTAGTTAACCTATCCACTATTACTAGGATATTATTATGCCACTTCCCATTTCCATTATCCACCCCCGGTAACTTAGTAATAAAGTCGAGGGATACATTTTCTTATGGGTAGTTGGGCACCGGTAATATGCTTAGTACCCTATAAGGGAGGTGGTGGCGTGGTTTTGTACGTTGGCATACGGTGTATGTTTTAACGTATTCTATTATATCCTTTTTTATCCTTTTCTAAAAGAATAAACGTTTTATCCGGGTTATTATCCTAGTAACCCCTAGGTGGCCATTTATTAGCTTATTGTAGAACGTAGTGAAGATCTCCCTTATTAATGGGTAGCCCTCTAGTACGATAACTTTGCTCTTATACTTCACCATTCCTTTATTATTTCTTCCCTAGTGCGCCTACTTCTCCTACGCTGTGCCCTATAGTATAGGGTTAAACCTCTAGGCCTCCTATACTACTTTTTCTAGGCTTAGGGCTAGTATTTCTAGTATAACGTTTGTAGCGTCGGGCCGTGGCTCATCCCTTACTACCTAGTTACGTCTCACCCTTAGTTAGAATTATTCTAGGAAACCTTCTAAAAATATACCCCTAGTTTCCTCCCGTTCACCCTCCTTAGGTCTATAATCTAATCTCTGTGATAGTCCATCGGCTACGTTTCGTTTACTTAGCTAATATTCGATGCGGAAGTTAAATAATAAGAGGTCCTAGAGTAACCTAGCCTAATGGTTATTTAATTAGGGCTTAGTGGTGAGGTAGCGGTGCCCTAGGTGGTCCGTTAAAAACAGCGTTTAGTGTTATGTGTATAGTAAGTAGTGTTACTAATATATAACTACTTTTCGAATTACTAATAACTCCACCTTTGGTGCTCCGTATTTTAACTCAGCTCCCCTTAGCTTCTTAGAGAGGTAGGCGACGGGGTACTAAGCGTCTCCATATAGCTGGTATAAAACTGCCCTTATCACAAAGTCTAATACATCGGTTTCGACCCTTATTAGGAGGGAGGGGTTAAAGTACCTGAGAATAGGGGCCTCCGTGAATAGTTCCTTTAGCTTATAGAAGGCCTCCAATGCCCTGTTATTCATAATCGGCTCCCCCCCCATCTTCTTTATTAACCTATCCATGAGAGGTATATACACTTTAGCGTAATTCTGGATAAAACGCTTATAAAACCCTGTGAATCCTAAGAAGACCTAGATATTTTATATACTACGAGGTACTAATTACTCTATAATAACTGTAACCCGGTCCTATTTTATTATAATCCCTTCCCTAGAGATCACGAACCCTAGGAACCCAATCTCCTTAGTATAAAACTCGCATTTCTCGGGGTTAGTATACAAGCTAGTAGTATCCAAGCAGCGCAGCACCTCCTAGACTACCTCTACGTACAACGCCTTATCCTTCGAAAAAATAAAGATATCGTTTAAGTACACTATACAGGTGATGTCGACGAGGCCCACTAGTGTATCGTTAACGTAGACCTAAAAGGTTACTAGCGCATTAACGAGGCTAAATAGTATAATATTATATTCGTAATGGCTATACTTAGTTCGGAAAGCCGTCTTTTATTCGTTTCCCTCATAGATATACACTTAGTGGTACCCATTTTTAAGGTTTAGCTTCGTAAATTAACTCACTTCTGAGAAGTGGTCTAGGATTTCTCCGATAAGGGGTAATAGTATATAGTTCTTTATAGTAATACCGTTAAGGCCCTGGTAGTCCACGCAGAGCCTTAGCTTACCTCCCTTTTTAGGGATGAAGAGGATTAGTACCCTAGCCGGACTCTTGGACTACCTAATCTAGCCCTTAACTAGTACCTTAGTAAGGTATTCCCTTAACTCCGCTAACTCCAGCTCTGCTAATGGGTAGATGGGGTTATATAGCAGCTCTGCTCCTAGTTCTAAGTTAATAGCGTGGGTGTATCCACCCCGTTCTGATAGTATAGCTGCTAGTATAGTGTTAAATACGTAGGACTACTCCTTATACTTATATAGGAGGACTAGTCCCTGGGTAGTCTGCTGGTCATTAACTAGTACTCTACTTATCCTCACCTCGATCCTTTTTATACCCGGGGTGACTATAAAGGTCGCCCTCGTATTCCTCGCCGCTCTTCGGATTCCCCTTTTACCCGAAATTAACCAAATACCGTCCTTATTTAAAGGGTAGGTCTAGTTCAGGGTCTCCTATTCAAGGTTCGGTTAGACTACTCGGCACTAGGGGATCCCCAGTATTACCGTATATCCTTTCACCTTAGTGATCCTAAACTTATACGACCTTATATAGTTTACCCTGAGATCGTTTATTATTTAAGTCACTAGGGTCTTTGTGCTATAATTGGGTATACGTAATCCCCATATACCTTATAACGGTGGCTCACCGCTAATGACCCCCGGTGGAGCCCCTTTATAAGGGAGGATCCTTTAGTTCACTATATTCTTATCCGTTCCCGTATTTAATAACACTTTCCCCTCCTTTTATATCCCCACTACTCTTACCTATAAGGTCACCTTTACCCTCCGGTGACCCTACTCTATTTTCTATGGGAATTGGATAGTGTTCACCCTTATGGCTAAACCTCCCGTCGGTTTTATTGTCTTAGGCCAGCATTATCGTTCCGAGTACCTTGATTATCCGTAGTTATAGTAGTTGGGCTTTTAATACTGGTCCGAATAATATCCTATTTGCCCATAATTAAAGTACTTAATGTAACTCAGGTTCCGCCCCGGTAATCCCCTATTAGGTATACTCTTTTTTCGTTTCACTAAAACTGAGCTCTTAGAGGTCTCGGTAGTAGTTCTTGGTATTTTCGGGGTAAGTTAGGTAATATTAGTTGTAATCTTTTTTTAAGGTATAAGATTAGAGTAAGTAGGTAATTACCGGTTTCCCCCCTGTTGGTCCCTGGTCCCCTGAGTAACGGGCTTAATGTGCTTTTACTCCTTTAGGTACATTTTTTATATTGTCTCGGCCCTCTTAGCCACGTTATCTAGTTCTCGACGGGTACTTAGTAACTCGTTGGCTATCACCTATTGTTATAGGTTAGGTAATAGTTAGTTGATTATATGGACCACCTGTATCCTCTCCGGTTAGGGATTAGGGCACTCTACTTTAACTATTTTATATTAGTTAAAGAACTATTAGTATATCTAATTCAGCTTTTACTTTATTTCTTCTAATTCTATTATAGCTATGTATACCCGGGTATTCACGTTAGCTATGGTGTTATAGAGCTACTGCTCTATTGTAGCCTAAGTAACGTTGGATACGTTGTTATTATAATTCGTGGTAACGTAGTTTATCCATTGGCGGGAGGTGGTGCCCTCTAAGTATCCCCCCGTAAATAAGACCCTAACCCTATTAGAGTCGAAATCTTCTCTGTATAGGCCGAATTGCCCTTTTAATTTAAATAAAAAATCACTAATATCGGTCCAGTTTCCTCCCTTAAAATAGATAAGGGTAAACTACTTTATCTATACATCGGTATAAACTCACTTAAGTTCTAGTGGCTAAGGAGTAGTAAACTCTTAGTATATCACCTTATTTAGGTTAGCACCGTTCCTAAAGGCTATTATTTAGTTAATTATTTTCTTCTTTTTAACTTATTATACTACTTCATAGAGGAGGGCGTTAACCTCCTCGGTAGTTATTCCTTTTATATCCTCGATGTTAAGGCGCTGGTGGTCCCCGGCTACTTTGTTGTTAAGTATTATCTCGATTATTAACTTGGTGGTTGGTCGCTTAACGTCTGTGGAAATAACTCGTTGTATTACTGGTACTCTACGGGGAGCCATTATTACTTTAATGGTTTATACACTTATAGGTAAGTAGAGATTCGAACGTGCTAGGTTAGTCCGCGTAGAGTAAAAGAGTCGGCGATACCTAGGTAGGGTATAGTAGTGATTAGTATTCGAATCTGGCCTCCTACAGAAATTCCCACTACGCTACCCCTTAAATCCCCTTCCCAGAGTAACTATTTTCCGTTGGCCCTACTCCGGGGTTACCCCTTCGGTGCTCCCCCGGCCCCCGCCGGTGCACCTGACATTGGTCCCCAATAAGTAATTAGTATTTTTTATGTTATTAAAGGACCTGATAGAACTAGAAACCCTAAGGATTTTATGTATTACCTCGATTACACTTATTTAAATCCGAATACCCAATCCCGAGCTATTACTTAGTTATAGACCCTATACTAAAAAAAAATAAGAGTTTTACGATATTTTTACCTAAGTTTAAATGAACAATGGCTAACACTAGTGGTGATTAGCCCGTTACCGTGTAAATATTACTCTTGGAGGTAGCCTTGACCCCTTCGCTAAAGGACCGGCTATTTATGGTCGAGCTTCCTAAGGACTACTTAGGCTAGCTTACCCGAGTATAGGATATTGCTTAGAAGGTTGAACGGGCCTTTAGATATAATTACCCTTAGAGGTCCACCCACTCCCCTATTATTTATTTAAAGGATAATAATAGAAATATTATTATAATAGGAGTAGTTCGGTTTATTGGAACTAAAAAAAAGATAATTATTATTAGACCCCGGAGAGGTTTTAGCTCTTTTATAGATAATAATTATTCCTAATAAAAAAACCCAGAATATAATAAAAACTATTATAAATACTTTAAGTATAAAAAAAAGGACACTTTACACAAAATTACTAAAAAAAGGCCGAACACTACTAATAGGCTAACTAACCCTTTATAGTTAAAACTTACCTAAAAGGAAACGCAGAAGAAGACTAGCCGATGACCCCTAGTTTGAACGATGAGTATAAGTTAGGAAAAGAATAACTCTGGGATAAAGTTAGGCCCCGGAGCCCACTAAGGAGTAAGTGAAGGGATAGAAGAGATACTAAAGGAGCTAATAGTAGTAGGGTAAGTAGTTTATAATTATAAAAGTTAGAATTAATAAAGGAAACTTAACTAATACCCTAGTGAACACCGGCTACGAAGTTTATGCTATGGTTAACCGTTCCTTTGTACGACGCCTCTAATTACCGTTTATTAATATAATAAAACGCCCTATAAGAGGTTATATAATAGGTGGCCCCTCACCGGGTGGAAGCTAGGGAGTAGTTGTGATGTAAATGGAAATTAGTGGTTATATATAACGAGTTTATGTATATGTAGTGGATAATTTAGAATTGGATATATTTTTGGGAAATCCCTGGAGAGTTTAGAATAAGGTGAAGTATAATGTTGGTATTTACTAATTTATTTATAGGAAAGGAAGAGTGAGAGTATACCTCTCTAATGAAGAAGATCCCGAAAACATATTGGAGATATGTCGGGTTAAATTGTTACTAGTAGCACCGTTTATTATAGTTTACTATATAATATAAAAAAGAAAATAAAAAGATAACTAGAGACCACTAGCTGCTGTTATGGTAGCCAGTTTATAAGATATTGAGAAGGCTCTCATAAAGTTGGAATTATAAAAATAAGAAGATATTTTAAGGTTAGTATTAGAATGGGTGTATAAGGAGTTTAGAGACTTATTTAACCTAATTAAAGTGTACTCGGTGCCCCCCCACCAATTAGGCATGGACTACTGAAACCGTGCAGGGGGAAATGCTTACGCTAAGCGGGTTTTTCCTTAGTCAGGTGACAGCGAGCTATTTGAGAGAGGGGAACTGGGGACGCATTTCTAACGGAGAACACAATAACGGACCATTAAATAACATATCACAGAACGTCAGTAAGTATTATTAATTAAATAAACGTATTCAGAGCTCTTTTTACCTATTCACTTGGATTATATACTACGAATAGTATAAAGGTTGCTTTACTACTAAGTAAATAAGGCCCTAATATTCACTAGTATTTATATCCAAGGCCGGAACCCCTTTTTAGTCCTAATTAGGTCTTAAGGTGTCTCTTTACTTAGATTATAATTTTAGTTAAGTGGTTTTATATAAGTTAATTACTTTTATAGACCCGGGACGGAGGGTGTATAATTTGTGGTTAGTAGAGTGTGTGTATTGTATAATATAGTATATGCTATTCACTATATCCCCCACTCCGTTGCATTAGTGCCTCGTAGGTGAATTAAATGCCCGATCTCCTTATTACCATAATACTATTATCCCCTCCCTAATTTTATTATATAATATAATAAAGGTGTAATATCGATAGAATAACGAATATTCGGCTTAATTAGATAATTATGACGGCTTTAACGTGTTAAACATAGGTATACGAAGAACCCCGAAAAACCTCGGGCTTAGCTAAAACACTAAGAAAGATGGCTAAGTAACACCTGAATAAAAAAAAGAAAGTGGACTATAACTGAACGATAATAGCTAAGGAGCTAAGTATGGGCCCATAAACCTAATTAGACCTTGTGAATGGACACTAAACCTAAGAAAAAGGAAAGAATAGTATAAATAAATAATAAGAATAATAATACAATTATGAATTATTTTAGGATTTATACCGAGGATTATATGGACCTTGAGTATTATATAAAAGGTTGATATTTGAGTAGGTTAATTTAGATGCGATCCCTTGGCCTGATTAACTATGTTTAAATAAAATGAATAAATTAAATAGTTTCGGTAAATATAAAAAAATGGTTATTAGTTAGGAGTATGATATTATAAGTGGGATTGCACTTCATAGATCTTATTCCCTTAGGACGGTTAATAAAGTAGAGTGCCCTTCACCTTAGGGTATTCGGAAGAACAGTTATGTACTTTGGCCTAATTACTATGTTTTTCGTTATTAAGATAGTAATAATAGTAATGGGGGAAGTTGCTCGGTGAGCTCTATTAGAACTATGTTCCCTAATATAAGCTAACTCCCCCCCCATAAACGATCCCTTTTTATTTATTTAACTTCCCCATACTATAAAATAACCAATTACACAGCATATCTAACCTGATTAGCCCGACCAACCTATAACAATACTTATAGACCTTTCTAAATCGTTCTAAAATATGTAACCCCAAGTATTTAAGACTTATGAGGATGGAGACGCCTCATAGGATAATATACCCTCACCCTCCCACGACGTCCCCAACGTTAAGGGTAAAAGGATCGACGAGTAACCTACTTCGCAAACTCTATTAAGCTCTGATTAGGCCCAGAGTATAGCCCCCTACGCTAAGCTAGTTAAAGCCCTTAAAAAAGCGACCAATAATAAGAACAAAAGGGCGACCATCAAAATACCCTAGCCCAAAACCCAAAAAGCACCTAGGTTTCGCAGTAACAACATCTCTAATTTTATAAAAAAGTTCAAAATATAAACCAACTTTACTCACTTTTTTAATAAAAAAAAACAAAAATATTACCTTAGTACCTTCTTAACGAATACTAATTAGTTATTAAAGCCGAAACCTTGGGAACTATTTAAGTATCCGCTAAGAAGTATATACTTAACACTTTTGGTCACCTAAATAAGGACTACACCCTTCGACCAAACAAACAGCTTCGCTAGCTTGGCGAAGGAGGCCTGATTAGGGATAATGACCTTAAAGGAGCAGCAAAGCTCTTCCAGAAAATCAAAAACATCAAGGCCAAAGCCCTCCTCCGGAACAAACCTATAATATCCGACCCTAAGCTCATCGAAATTATCGCCCACTACTTCTCTAAGTCTACTACGATAAGTACAGTAACTCAGATAACGACGACTATAGCCCAACTCTTCGAGTATAATAACTTTAGTAAATATAAGATTAGTTTACTCGTATGGATTAACTAGGAATTCCAATACAACAACACCTTTAGAGATAGCACCACTTCGGATAACAACACTCAAACCATCAATACCATCCATACCAATAACTCCAGCCCTGATCAACCACATAACCCCCACTTCAAACACCCAATAACCCTGAACACTAAACACCAACTTACTATAATAAAAGAGGTGTTCATCAAGGAATTAGTTAATATTAACGACCTCGCTAACAAACTTAACGCCCTCAAACTAGCTATTCAGGCCCTTAAAACTCATCCATAAACGTCTAATCAGGCCTATAGGCCAGCCCGAGTCGCTTATATGAGCTACTAAACAATTTACTTATCGAATTATCCCCCCCCTAATTAACAATACTCTAGCGGATACCAACAAAGCTCATACCAACAATTATACAATACTCTGCACTAGAATTTTGAATAACGAGGCCCTTCTAGCTTCTAGAAGCCTGGGTTTGTGCTTAGACCGCCGGATCATTATTAGTATAATAAGTATATAAATCACCCCTTCTAAAAGTACACCTAACTATAAAAAAACGTCCAAACCGGATTAATCACCTTTTATAAAGAAAGTTATCGATATAACGATCTCTTAGAAACTCAAGGGATAACTAATTAGGTTCCGGATATAATTATTTAGGATACTCAGCACTATTATTAACCTAATAGACCGGTATTAATTACTTACCTAGTTAACTAGTAATCGTTCCCAAAAGCTATAACAATAGCTAAGGAGATTATAAATAAGGGAATTGGTCGTCCCTACACCCCCCAGGTCCAGACACCTTAGAGTATACCTTCCCTAACAACAATAAGCTTCATTTTTGTATGCCTACCTGCCCCTTAAACAACGGCGACAATTCTCGTAACTACGAAAACTAAAGCCTTTACAACTACTAAATCAGGTAATAAAAGTGTAATAGTCCTTCCTTAATCAAAATATAATAACCCTACCCAACTTTAAAAAATTATTTAAAGTAAAATCACTAAACTAATCTCTAAAAAGGCCAGCTTAACTTTATTAGAATTACATAAGTTAAAAGTAGAAGAGGTTATCCAAGTAATAGGGGATAATCCCTATAACTAAACTCTGCTCGTAACCTAAATTATTATAGACATTAAAAGGACCGGAAAGCCTACCTTTATACCTAATTAGGTATAGGAAGTTACCGATGATAATACAACTACTACTTAAATTACTCTTCGGAAGTTTAGTAGTTCCATCTAAGTGCTTAACCACATCGTAATAAAGATCTAGCCCGTATACCACTTCCATATAACCAACCTTACTTAACACCTTTCTAACGAAACCTAAACTAACGACGTTTACCTACCCGCACCCCAGGGCCTGATTAGTATTATTAACGACGTTATAAGCCGAAAAATAACTATAAAGATTATCGATAAGTATAATAATAAGTTTAACAAAGCCCGAATTCCCATTGTATATATTACCAAGGTTAACACTTTAGCTCCCCCTATTAAAAGTGAGGAAAGGAATTGTTTTCCTAGTTCCTAAATAATTCCATACTTTAAAATCGAGGTCTCTATTAGCGACTCTTCACCTAATTAAAACGAGAAGATCATAGTAATACTTAATTCAGGGGTAATGATTAACATCGTTAATAACTAATATATTAAAGAGAACAACCTACCTTTAACGAAAACAATGGTTTTTATGTAAACCCTAATACCAAAAGAGAACGGCTATTCGAAGTTTAATGAAAGCGTTTATAACCACATCTAAATTAGAGATTATAAAATTCTGACCAACTTCTTCGTAGTACCAAAGAATAGCATAAACCTTACTAATACTACCTTACTTAGAGAACCCTTCTCTATTACTAGCCAAATCACCTAGGAGTACATAAATAACCTAATCAGAACTGTAATTAAAATAAATAACATAATAATTCACATCTTAGTAAGTTTTATAAACCTTAAACTAAAAAAGGGAATAGAGTTTTATTTCCCTAACTAAGAAAACTACTAAACTACCCTAAAAGAACAGGAAAACTAAATCTCAGCGATAATATTAATAAGTCTACTGAGGGAATATACAACCCTAGCCCTAATTAGACCTACCTTAACCTAAAAAGTGGGGATGAAATTGTATACACCCTAGACGAAAACACAATAACCGAGATTATAGCGATATTAGTAAAACCCGAGCTTTAACCATTAATTAAAGTAGTCTATAAAGCCGCGTAAGCGACTAATAACTACCCACACAATTATAAAAACTATAAAATAGAAACGAAAATACTACATAAACCTAACTAGTCCCCGAAAGTTAACGTATTCCTAACTAAAATAATAACAAAAAAGGAGGTCCACCACAAAAACAAGTGCTAGCGTGAGATCGACAAGCTAGTGGCCAGCCTCCTCCGACCATACCACACCTTCGAGTAACAACAAAAGCGACAATAAACCCGACGAAATTAGAACCTTCTAACAAACCCTACACCTAATCAGCCCATCTCTATTATTACTATAATATATAAGAAAAAAATCAGAAGATCCGACCAATTAACAATAAACCACTAAACAGCTCAATTCCGGAGGGAGACCCCTTATGGAAGGTTAAGAAGATGAAGGCCACGGAACTAAAGATAAAACAATAAACTAGACACTTTACAGGCCTAATCACCCCACACTTTACTAAAACGACCCTTAGGACGCACCTCATAAACGAGAGGAAAGTGGCGATTCTCTAAAAGTGCCCACACCTGTATTAGCCCAAAAAAGATCTACTAAAAGTAATCCTACTAAATAAAGAGATGGTGTTAGCGTAGGACTAGACTTATACGAGTAGCGTTGACCCCTTAGTGGCCCCACTATAAGAGATTAAAATGGTTTTATATAAGGTATAGTAAGTGAAGGGTATCCCAATCCCCGTAATGTTATAAAACCATGTCCTAGAGATACTACGAAACCGGATTAGGCGTAGGACACTCAAACAATCACAAGCTGTGTATAAAAACCCTTAGTTTCTTATTAAAAAAAATAATAACTATTAACTTATTAATTTTATTATAAAGTTTAATAGTATTATAATCCGAGATGTGTTTATCCCCCCCAACGTAGATACTTTTATAGAAGAATACGGTGGCTATTAGCTTCTTTTAATACTAAACTTCTTCTTAAGCTATAATTAGGTTCCCCTTAACCCAGTGAGCTGAGATTACATAACCTTTTCGACGTCTTTAAAGCTACTTCGATTCTATTCTTTACTAATGGGTTAAACTAATTCTATAGTATACTTCTAATGGATTATAATAAGAATCTTATATAATCTCATCCCCCATTACTATAAAGCCTTCCTCGACGACATCGCTATTAAAGGCCCTACCTCTTAATACGATAATAAAGAGATTACCTTAATCCCTAGTATACAGCGTTTTATATACGAACATTTAATTAATATTAATAAAGTTCTAGTTAACCTCGAATTAGCGGGGTACATAGTGGTAACCGAGAAGTCTTAATGGGCATAAGAAGCGGTAGTGATACTAGGTTATTGCAACGGAGCGGGGGATGCAGTGAACAGTATGTGCTGTATCGTACAACACACACACTCTACTGACCACAGGTCGTGCACCCTCCGTCCCGGGTCCGTGAAGGTGACTAACTCGTACGAAACCGCTCAACCAGGGCTACAATCTAGGTAAGGAGACACCTCAAGACCTAATCAGGGCCAAAAAGGGGTTCCGGCCTTAGATGTAGACACTGGTGAGTGTTGGGGCCTTGTTTACTCGGTGGTAAAGCAACCTCCGTACTGTTCGCGGTATATGATCCAAGTGAACGGGTAAAAAGAGCTCTGAATACGTCTGTCTAACTAACGATGCTTGCTGACGTTCTGTAATGTGTTACTTGATGGTCCGTTGTTGTGTCCTCCGCTAGAAATGCGTCCCCAGTTCCCCTCTCTTAAATAGCTCGCTGGCGCCTGACTAAGGAAAAACCCGCTTAGCGTAAGCATTTCCCCCTGCACGGTTTCATTATCTTTACGGTTATGATGGCCAGGCGCCTGATTAGGCTAAAACTCAGAAAATCACAGAATAGGTAACCTATTACACTATTAGGGACGTCCGGTCCTTTTTGGGTATTATCACTTTTTACCGATCCTAGGTTGAGAAGTTTACTGAAAAGGTGGCCCCTTTGTATAGGCTTTTACGGAAGAACGTACTATTCACCTGGGGATGTATCCAATAACGAGTAATGGACGTCCTAAAAGACGCCCTAATAACGTCTCCTATCCTAATTAGGCTTAATTACAGCCCTAAGGTTAATCAGATTATTATTTATACCGATACTAACTTAGTGGGCTAGGGAGTGGTACTCTATTAACTAATCGACGAGTACCGTATAGTTACTTAGTATAAAAGTAGTATCTAAAAAAGTACTAAACTTAAATACAACTTAGGTAAACTCGAATTAAGGGCTATTTTAATAGCTCTAAAAAAACTTAGGATATATGTTTATAGTATACAATTCACCTTAGAGACTAATACCCAGGTCCTAATTAGTTAGTTAAATAGCGGAGCGAGTAATTTACTAAGTGCCCTATTTATACGATAAATCGCATAAATTCAACTCTTTAATTTCGATATCAAACACTTACCTAAAAAAAAGAACACAGTGGTAAACAGGCTATTGCACAAACCTCCAGGCCCATCTAATCAAGCTAAATATGAAGACCCCAATAAACTAAAAGAGTTCATCGATGCACAAATCTACCTAATATCCGCTTACACATCCTAAACCACCTAACCCAACACTACGTCTATTCCCTTGAACTCCCCTCTCTTTTCTATACCTCACGAATAACTTAGCCCTTATTAGACCTAATTAGATGAGATGTAACAGATTATTTATTATTTGAACACCCTATTATGACCGGATAGAATTACAAAAGCGGCCTACTCGAGATTTAAGGCCCAGGCGTAGATGTTTATGACGAAGGGCGGCTACCTTTTCCGATGCTTAACCCGCCGATACCTAACCCCCTAATAAATTATCAACGACGAAAAACTCCGAAAAGATCTAATTAAATAAGCCCACAAAGAATCTAATTATCGGGGACATAACACAACGTTCCAGCGGGTCTTTAAGCTCTACTTTTAATAAGGGGTATAAAAGGACGTTAAAAAGTAAATAACTAAATACCCAACTTACTAACTAGCCCGACCAGGCCACCAAGATGACCAGCATATCACCACAATGCCTATAAAGTTACCCTAAACCCGGATCTCACTTAACGTATAATGGATTAGTAAATAAGCCCTAATCAAAGCAAGGAATCACTTATTAGGCTGGCCGGAAGCCCATTAAACCCTCTCCGTGATATCTGAGGTTATTAGGAATTTCCTATGGGAAGACGTTATTTATTACCACGGGGTTTATAAGATAATAATTATTAATAAAGAATTAGAGAATAAAGGGGTAATAGAAGACCTAAATCAAAAATATAACTCTTATCAGAAAATTATCTCAGCGTATAACACTAGGGCCAACAAGCTTAATAAGAAAGGTTATTAGGTATTTACCTATGCTCTTTTAACCTGGTTAGATGGATAGAGAAAGAATTAGGGCACTATACTATACACAGCGTTATTTACAAACTAAACAACTATCAGAGGACCAACTAGCTTTACACCCTTCTATTTAAAAAACGGCTATAAAGCCGTTACTCTAATTAAGTTTAATACCCTTATATAAAGGATTCTAAACTAGAATAACATCCTTATATCTAATTAGGAGCTCTCGGCGCGGATCCGTACATTCCAGCAACTAGATAAAGACAGGGAGGAAACTACTATTCGCATCACCAAAGTCCATTAACAGCGGACTAACTAATTTAATAATACATACACAAAAACCCTCTAAAAGGAGCAATTACAGCTAAGAGACCTTGTACTAGTTTACGATAAGAAACAAGCTATTAATAAGTTGAAAAAGCGAAAAATTCACTACTAATGGACTAGCGCTCTCCGGATCAGGGCTATACACCCAACAACTTCTTCATACCACCTAGAGACGCTAGCTGGGGACAAAATAACACAACGAACGTACAGAGAATACCATCTCAAAAAGTTTATATAACAAAATAGCGGGTTATGGGAACTAGAAGACCCTTATTAAGCGAAGAATAAACTCCGAGACGAGTTACGAAATGCCCTCCCAAGCTTACTAAACAGCTTAGGAGCCGACGACGACAACGACACACCTGATCAGGCCACTTCGCAACCCCTCACAAGACTATAAGCAGCACAAACCCAATGGGCGGAGGAAAGAAAAGAACTAGAAAAGAATATTGAGATATGGGAACGGTTGGGTAAGAGGGTTACAGTCGACCTACAACCGCTGTTAGCAGCAGAAAAGGCTGGCGTCACGATCTATTCGACTCCGCAGCCCTAGGGAGACGTGCTCCTTAAGCCAGAACGACTTAGCCCGTACGTTGACCACGCTAAACTCAAACTCCGTAGAGCTAATCTAATCTACTTCGTTATAGTCCACAACGGCAATCACTTCACTAGCATCTTCGTAAACCAGACCACGGGACGTACACTCTAGTACGATAATCTATAAAGTATGGGTTCCTCTGAGTAGCACTTTATAATTAATATACATAACCTTCTCTCTTAGTATAAGGCTATGAGCGCCCCCGAAACCCTAATTAAGTGTATTCGTACAAGCACAGCTATGGCTAATAGCCCTCAACAACCTGACGACTAGGGGTACAATATTCATATAACAGAATAGTTCCGCATCATCTTCTACGAAAACATAATATCCCACAAATTAGCCTTTTCTTAAACCTCTTAGTGATTAAACACCCAAAGGCCAACTATATATCACCGATGAGTTAATTAGATTACACAAAAGTTCTACGACTACCCCAGAAAAGGCCCGTTACACCCAAAACCCCACAAAGCCTACACTATATAAACCACTAAATAAGCCATAAAGGACATAGTAGCTCCGCCCAACAATAATAACAATAACGTTATACTTATAGAAAATAAACCTAATTAGACCTCTAAAAAGGATAAACTAAGATAACGACCCCTAAAACCTACTACATTACCTATAACCCAATCACTAACACCTCCCGAGTACCCTCATAATACTAACGTCCTAAGTAATATTACACGTAATACACTTCACAACTACGAAAATAAGCAGTAATACTTTACACAAAGCTATTAACACCTAATTAAACGACGTAATAAAGTGGCCGCCGCAAATCTTTAATTAATTACAGTCTATAAAGAGGAGGAGTTCACTAAGCGGGTAAACGACTTTTACGAGTTCGTAGTAATACGTACAGGAGTATAGGAGCCCTTCTTTACCCCTACTCAGCTCAATAACTAATAAGGACATAATCGTAAAAACGAAAAGTATCGTTAAAAAGAGATGTAGGAGAAAAAGGAGCAAAAGGCCACACGTAAAGCAAAAATCGAGGAGGGGCTCAGCGGTTCATAGTACTATAACCTACACCACTAACGAACCTAATTAAGCTTCTATTCGTATAATCTAATCATTTCCTTTATTTCCCTTTTTATATATTATTTATTATCTTAGTACGCAGGAGCTTAGAGCCAAAATAAGGAGATAATTAAAACCGTACAAAGGGAAATACTTACGCTAAGCGGGTTTTTCCTTAGTCAGGCGACAACAAGCTATTTAAGAGAGGGGAACTAGGGACACATTTCTAGCGGAGAACACAAGAGGGCACCACCAAAAACACAACACATCATAAAACGTTAACAAACATCGTTAATTAAATAAACGTATTTAAAACTCTTTTTACCCGTTCACTTAAATTATATACTATGAACAGTATAAAGGTTACTTTACTACTAAGTAAATAAGGCCCCAATACTCACTAATATCTACATCCAAGGCCGGAACCCCTTTTTAGCCCTAATTAGGTCTTAAAGTATCTCTTTACCTAAATTATAGCTCTAATTAAGCGGTTTCGTATAAGTTAATCACCCTCACGGACCCGGGACGGAGGGTACACAACCTATGGTCAGTAGAGTGTGTGTATTATACAATATAGCACATACTGTTCACTGCATCCCCCGCTCCGTTGCAATATTAATAATAATAAGTAGACAGTTCTTCTGGCTAGGCCAGTCTTAGATAGTTCAAAGGTTTACACAAAACTATAATACTTATAGAGGGATACACATCTAAAGGTAAGCTAAAAAGGGTTCCTTAAACCCCTACTAATACTTACCCGCATCTACTATAACTTATTAATAAACTTTATCACCGACCTTCCTTTAATAAAAAAGAAAAAGGCCCGATATTTATGGGTTATTATAAACAGGTTATTGAAGAACTTTACGTTAAAAGAAATAAAGATTATGGATACTGAAGTTTGTGCTTAGTAGTTCTTCTCTTATTATTATAGGTTCTACGGAATACTATGGACAATAATTAGTGACCAAGGATCGAATTAGATGAGCTGATTTTGGAAGGAATTCTGTAGGTTAACTAGTATAAAACGACTATTAAGTATTATTTACTACCCGTAAATAAATAGAGGGATAGAACACCTTAACTAGGAGATCTAAGTAATTCTCTGTGTATATATAATATACGCTTAGGACAATTAGGGGGAATTATTGCTTAGTGTATAGTTAGCCCTTAGGAATTAAATGAGTATTATTACGATGATGTCCCTATTCTTTATAGAGTATGGATACTACGTTGACCTTTTATTAGTAGTAGAAGAAGATAGTTAACTAGAAATGAATTGAAAGGAAATAATAAAATAGTTAGTTTAGAGGATGAAGGACACTATAGAGTTCGTTTAAGTAGTAATAGTAGTTGCTTAGTAGTGAAGTGAAGACTCTATGAGTTGTATTAGGGGACTAGTTGAGTAGTACGAGGTTAGAGACAAAGTGTGGCTAAACGTCGTTAACTACTCATCCTTAAAGCTAAATAAGAAGTTAGTGTGGTTTTACTATAAGTATGAAGTTATATAAGTGATCTTAGTTTACATAGTAAAACTGAATATATTAACTGGTATTTATCCACGCTTCTACGTGGACCTCCTCCATAGAGCAACTAGTGACCCGTTGCTAAGGTAAAAAACGACTAATAAATAATTATCCCTGATTTATAATATGAATAGAGATTCTGAATAGTTTATAAAAAATATATTAATAATAAAATAGTAATTAGTGGGTAAAGGGCACCGTTATTAGGCCTTAGTTAAATAGTAAGGTTATATGGAGTTAATTTGGGAGTTTATGGAAGTAATATTAGAAATAAAGGTTTTAGATAAGTATGAATGGTGGTATAAAAAAATTAATATAGTGGATGGGGACCCGGTGTATGCCCCGAGAAGACGTTGGAAGGCAACAAATTAATAGCCGCTAGTGTATTAGTAGAACACTGGTGGGGAGGGAGGGGAGAAAGGAGGGGGTATTCGTTATTAGTTGATACCCACGATGATTTAAGTTTTGCTTAAAGCGTTAACCAACATCCAATAAAAAAGCCCTCCGGTTAAAGGGGCCTCCGATCAAAGGGCCTCCGGTGATTGCCGGCGCTCCACTAAAGGTCCCCTTTATTCTCTAGTAGTATAAATTCCTACACCGCCCCTTTACGAGGAACTTCCTCTCTTCCGCTCCTTAACTTAAAGTAAATAGTAATAGAGCACTCGAAGGTCGAAAACACCTAGGCCTGGCCCTTCGCAATAAGAAGTTTTAATAATAGTATTTTGAGATAGGAGGGAAGATAAGTGTGAATAGAGAAGCCTTTAGTTTAGAGTTAATTATATTCACTTATATTTATTCTAAGTTAAAAACACTACATAGGCCATAGTGAACGCTTATTATACGTAAAAAGGGGCTAATAGGTTGAAAAACCCGGATAGATTTATAAAATACTTAAAGGGTTACTATGTAGACCCTAACAAAAAGGTATAAGCCCTTAACCAACTAAGGATTATACAGTAAAAAGAGAATAAGAGTTTTACTTATTTTCTCCCTAAGTTTAAAAGGAGCTTATAGAAGTAGGAGGAGGATACTAGTTAAACGTTATGAGGATCAATTACCTTAAAGGAGCCCCGAGCACCATAATAAGAGCCCCCCTTATTAATATAATTAATAAGCGAATAATATACGTTATATACACTTAAATACTCCTAAGTATAAGCTTAGAATTGGATAGTGAATCCTATTAAGCCCGCTGTGAGCGGCGGCGTAGGAGATCGTTGATCCCTGACTAAATAAGAACTAAGTCCCCTCAGAAACAGAACAATTATTTAAAGTCCCCCTAACCTAATCAAATAAATTAGGAACCTACAAAAGTAAACAAACTAACTAAGGACAAGAAAGTCCATAAATAGCTAAGCCAAGAGGAAGCTTGTAAATATTATAACTATAACAAAAAAGGGCATATATAATAGTGATACCCTGAGGATCGAAAGGAGATAAGGAAAACTAAGACTTCTAAGGGAAAAACTAAGGAATAAAGTAAAACGGATAATAACTCTAATTAGGACTCTAAGGACTTAGGAAAAGAGTAGCTCCTAGTAAAAGTTGTTATTAGGAGGAATAAGTTATAGAGGAATAAAAGGTTATTAAAAAGAGTATAAATTATAACCCATTTTACGTTAATATCGGAATTAATAGGATACGTTATACAACTACCCTTGTTAATACAGGGTATTTAACATACACCTTGACCAGTGACGCCTTCACTAAGAAGCTCCGCTTACTATACATTAGTATTACACCTCGGAACTTAATATAAGTCACTACTATAATCCCTAGTATAATCCACTACATCACTTATAATAATATTAATATTAATAATTATAAATAACACTAATTATTTTTTTATATTATTCTTAACTAAAAAAACAATATTATCCTTAAAAGGTCCTAAATAATTAATAATAATATTATAGTTTACTCAGTACAAAGCACTCTGTATATAAGTGTTACGGACTACTAGGTAACAAAAAGGAAACTAGGTTAAGCCCGGCAAAATCCAAAGTTCCTAATCCAATAGTAGACTAAATCGGTATTCTTAGCTCTAATTAGGTGAGCATAGAAGAAAACAGAGACCCCTCTTAGTATATCTACCCTAAACGTATTCTTTGTAAGTTTAGCCGACATCGAGAAGGCCCTAGTACTAAAAATGAAAATAGACCCTAGGACGAAACTCGTTATACATTATTATAGATTTTTATATATTTGTAATTAAAATAAGGTTAATTAATTACTACTATACTAGAAGAACGTCGACTATACTATCCCTATTAAAAAGGACTCCTATAATTAAAATTAACTAAAAGCCTAGGGACCTTTATATAACATATTAAGAGAAGAGTTAATTATACTATACTAAACCCTTACGAAACTATTGAATAAAGGGTTTATCAAGGTTAATAGCTCCTCTGCATTATCGCCCATTCTATTTATTCGGAAGCCTAGAGGAGCGTTATAATTCTACGTCAATTACCGTACCCTTAACACTATTACAAAAAAGAACTAATACCCCTTACCCCTAATTAGCGAAACTCTAAGGGTATTAACAAAAACAAAGTAGTTAATAAAGCTGGATATTATCGCTACGTTCTATAACATCCGGGTTAGGAAAGGAGATAAATAAAAGACGGTGTTTAGAACAAAGTATAAGTTATACGAATAAATGGTTACCCCCTTTAGTTTAACTAAAGCCCGTACGATATTCCAGTAATATATTAACCACACTTTATAATACTTCCTAGATAAGTTTTACTTAACTTATATTAATAATATTCTAATTTATTTAAACAGCTCCCTCTCTAACTATAAAAAAGAAATTAAAAAGGTCCTCGAGCACCCAAGCATTACAGACCTATATATAGATATTAATAAGTGTGAATTTGAAGCTAAGAGTATTAAATACTTAGGGTTTATTATTAATACTAGTAAGGCAATTCGCGTAAACCCTGAGCAGATTAAGGTAATCCAGGGATAGGAAGTACCCCGATCAGTGCGAGGAGTCCGTGGGTTTATTAGTTTTACCTGTAACGGTCCAAGCACGTATATTGCAACTAGCTATGGCGACTACTACGAATATCTTCAAAATAAGGAGAAAGGAAGGAAAAGTCTACTACCCTACAAATCCGTTGGATCCTAATTAGGTCTACCTAGGCCTAATTAGGCTTAGTAAGTAGCGGTTAACGTTGAACATAGCTGAGTGGTTCCGAGGCCTCTGATCGGGCCTTGGCTTATAATAATTACCCCCTTTTTCCCCTCCTTTTTTAAGGGATATTCCTGTAATTAGCCTCGTAATGGTCTAAGGTTGCTATATCCATTAGTATATCTATTAGTTCTTAAGTGACTTAAGTATAGTCCTTCTACTTTACTAAGATTTTTTATTTACTCTATACTTTCTACGTATTACGGATCTCCTCAACTTCAAACTCCTCTTTATTAGCTACTAGTATTATAGGTAACTAAGTATTATCACAATCTTATAATAACAATGAATTAACTTTAGTATAACGTGGTTCATCATCGAGCGGGACACCATCATCGACCGGGACACTTTTCCCACCTTTATTATTAACAATTTCCATATCTTAACTAAAATCAAGTAAATTAATTATAATTACTTAGAACTACTTAAACTACTTATTTTTATAACCTTTAGACAAGTTCTTATATTATGGCCGGTCTTACGACAAATACCATAATATCGTAAACCTGTCCAACGACGCTTTGATGACCCCTCGTTTTCCTCCTTTTTACGCCCTTCCTCTTTAATAATACCTTTTTTAGTTATAGTATCCTTTACCTGAGACCCTTCTAATGCCCCTACATCTTATAGTCTAGTTCTTTTGGCTCTACGGCGCTTATTAAGGGCTGTATTTATATCTCGAAAATGGTGTAGCTCTTCTTTTATAAGGGTAATTATATAAAAAATGTATTATAAACTTTTTAAAAACTTATTAGTAATTTTATAAATTAGTATTAGTGAATTTCCCTGATACTTAGAGATTCTTTCCTTTATAAGTGAAGACTAAGAGATAGCCTTGTTAGTGGTTTAAGGTGTTTTAGAAACCTAAGGGTCGGGTAGTTTGATAGGGGTGTTTGGGGTTGTTGGTGTCTGTAATTATATATTCAACTTAGAAAGGATAGTTTAAGGGTTATAAGGAATAAGCCTAGCCCCTTTAAAACCCCTATAAACGTTTTCCTGGGTAAAGGTTTAAAGGAATGCGGCCTTTAATGCGAGGAAGAACTTGGGTTTAGTGATGTGGGTAATCCGGGCCTTAATGAAGTGCTTAATCTGAGAGTTATATCTTAACTTTAATATACCATAATAATTAACGTCGAAAAGTTGGGTTAAATGTGATAAATAAGTAGGTAAGTAAATAGTTATAATCTTATTTTTTTATAATACTCTTCGAAATCGCTGTTAACGTGGCTTTTATAGTTATCGACGATTAGCATCCAATATATGCCTCTTAATTGTTATTTTAAGTATTTATCGAAATACTGAAGTTATCGGAGGGTAATTTTGTTATTGGTCTATCCATTAGAAGTTGTTTTAACTACTTAGTTGTCCGGAATCTGGGCCTTAGAGTATTAATTCGTAAAGTGGAAGTGGCCCTAAATTATTAAAAAAAGTGGTATCGTATAATTATTACCAGTAACACAACAAATTACCGTTACTTATTTTCTATTATTAGGTTAAACCTTTTTTAGTTTCCTAATTTAATTAGAATATATAATAATTATTCTAAATTGGACTATACTTATTATAAAATTAATTTTATCGAAATTATAAAAATCTTTGTTTATAATATAGTATTTCGATTATATATTAGTTATAAATTGAAACTAAGGCTTAATAATCGTAGGACTTTTATAGAGGCTTCTCTAATAATTATAAATACGAGAAAATCGCATCTTAAGTTCTGGGCATCGTTGGATAAAGTTTTTATCTAGTACTTCCCGACTGGTCGGGAAGTACACTTCTGGAATAGTGTATTAGTTATATCTTTTATATTTATGTGTTAAGGCGAGAATCCTTGAGAATTTAGGTTAATAATGTATTGAATAATTACCTCCTCCTCGGTTTCTTTTAAATTCAATTATATATTAATATTATCGGTTTTAGTAGTTTAACCGTTTATTTTAGTATAAAGGGTAGCTTTAGGAATGTTGTAAATGATTACTATGCATCGGATACTTAATTGTAGAGTTAATTGAATTATTTTAATTACTAGATTAATCCTATTTTCGGATAAGCTGTTAAGTATTATATAGTAGAAGAAAGGATGTGTTAAAGTTGGAGGATAATGAAGGTGGGAAAAGTGTCCTAGTCGATAATGGTGTCCTGCTCTATGATGAACCACGTTACCTAATTAGGTTTACATAGAAAATATTATAGATCCTTAATAATATATTTAGTTAATAAGTGTGGGATTTAACTAATTTAAGGATAGTATACTTTATATTAACTTAGTTAAGCTTTTTTAATAGTTAATTAGATTAGATATTCCATAACCTTAGCTAAACCTTGTCCCTAAATTTAAATTAATTAGATGGTTAATGCTTTGTGTTTACGGTAATCTTTTATTTTTCTTATATTACCGTTATCGCCACCTAAACTTACTCAGAAGTGTCCTTTAGCTTTTGGGTTAAAGCCTCTGCTCTTATTATAGGGGTTTTATTATTATTCTGTAGGGGTTCCTCTATTCTGATTAGGTCTAAGTTATACCTATAAGTAATAAAGAACGGGCTAAGTCCTATTAATAAGGTGACCTGGTTATTAATAACTACTATTATTATTAGGAGTAGTTTATCCTAATTGTCCTGAGTATACGCTGTGTATGCTCTAAGATAAGTTTCTATTACTTAGTTTACCCTCTTTATAACTCCATTTATTTTTAGGTAGAATGCTATAAAAAGTTTTTGTTTAATTTATAGTAATTAGTAGAGTTATTTTTATATAAAACTTATAAACTATGGTCCCCTATTTAATATAAGTATATAAGGTATCCTATAGTACTTAATTAGACCTTGGATAAGTTAGTCTACTATTATATCCGTTGTAATGTCCTTTAATAGTTTAAAGATTATATTTTTTAATAAATAATTAGTCACTATTATGATGTTCATAGCCCCATCGTAGTGGGAAGGGGGCAGTCCTATTATAAAGTCGATAGAGACCTCTGCCCAGATCCGTCCAGGGATAAGTAGAGGCTTTAATAGACCCCTCTTTTTATTGCGTCATACGTTTCCTTGTCCATAAACGTCGTAGTTACTTATAAATCTTCGGATATCCTAGGATAAGCCTGGCTAGTGGAACTGGTGGCTGATTAGGGCTTTTAAAGTATCCCTCCCCGGATATACTGTTAACGTAGAATTGTGGAACCTCTGGATTAAACCCATCCTTAGGGGTTCATAATATGGAATCTAGATTTTGTCCCTTTATAATAGTCTCTTATTATCGTTGATCTTATATTCTAATAGCATTATTAGCAACTTCTATTATAAGGGAAGTTATTGGTTTTTTTTGTATTACCCCCCTGATTAGTTAGTATTGGTTATTTTGGTCTAAGGTTTTATCTTATTAGGAGTGTAATAGCTCTTTTTTTAAAATGGTTTAAGGGGGGTTTTGTTTTGTTTAGGCTAGGGTCATCGGTCTTATCTATGTCTCCGGGGGAGTCTCTTATACTAGACTTAACCCTCTTTGTTTGCCCTAATCGGGCCTGCACTTCTCTAATTATTATTATGTTGTTGATTTACAATGCGTTGATCCTGTTCTCTAGGAGTTTAATTTTCTAACCCTTTAACTTTTTATTTCATAGAGTGTTAAGGATATCCTATTTACGTTTCGATAATGTATTAGGAATTATTATTATTTTATTAGGTTTAAATTAGATAATGAAGTTGTAATGGGATAATAATTCTGATCACCTGATTTAATGTTTACTTAATTATTTCTTTATTATGAAATACTTTAAATTCAGGTGATTAGTTAGGATAGTGAACTCTTTTATGTTTTATAATTCTGAATCCTAGTGCTCTAAGTAGTATATTATTGCTAATAGTTTTTTATTATGTATTAGGTAATTATACTCTATAGGTAGGTTTTTGTGTGAAAAGAATGCTATAGGTTTTAGGATCCCTTCGTCGTTGTACTATGACAAGGCACCTCCTACTACATAACTAAACGAATTGGTCTTGAGTATTATAGTTCGATTAGGGTCCCAGTGAGCTAATACAGATGCGCTGATCAGGAGCGTCTTCAGCTCCTCGAATTCTTTAGTACACTCCTTACTCTAAATGAATAGTATGTCCTTTTTAGTTAAGGTTGTTAGGGGTTATGTAATCCCTGAGAAGTTGGGTATAAACTATTAGTAATAGTTAGTAAAGCTGATGAACCCACGGACTTCTTCTACTAATCGGGGCACTTCCTATCCCTGGATTACCTTAATTTTCTTAGGGTCCATACGAATTCCCTTACTAGTATTAATAATAAACCCTAAATACTTAACACTCTTAGCCTCGAATTCGCCCTTATTAATATCCATATACAGGCCTATAGCGCCTAGGTGCTTGAGGACCTTCTTAACTTTCTCTTTATAATTAGAGAGGGAGCTGTCTGAATAAATTAGGATATTATTAATATAGTGTCGCAAAAGTGGAACCACAATTACGGGACAGTAATTGTGGGCTATATTATGACATATAGGCTAAGTAGAACCTATTTAGGAAGTCTCGTAGGGTGTGGTTAATATATTGCTGGAATGTTATGGGGGCTCTAATTAAACTAAAGGGGGTAACCATCTATTCGTATAACCTGTACCTTGTCCTAAACGCTGTTTTTTATTCGTCTCCTTTCCTGACCTGGATCTTATGAAATGCAGCGATAATATCCAGCTTTATCAACTATTTTGCTTTTGTTAGTACCCTTAAGGTCTCGCTAATTAGGGGTAAGGGGTATTAGTCCTTCTTTATAATGGCGTTAAGGGCATGGTAATCGACGTAGAACTGTAACTCTCCTCCCGGCTTTTGGACAAATAGAACAGGTGATAATATAGGGGAACTACTAGCCCTAATAAACCTTTTATTTAGTAGTTTTATAAGGGTTTAGCGTAGTACAATTAACTCTTCCCTCGATATACTATATAAAGGTCCCTAGGACACTGGTTTGTTTTGACCGTAGGAGTCCTTTTTAATAGGGATAATATGGTTGATGCTTTTCTGGTGTAGTGGTAGTTGATTAGTTTTATTTTGTTCGAAGATATATAGAAAATCGTGGTAATGCGTAGGGAGTTTCGTTTTTAGGTTTATTTTTATTTTTAATATTAGGGTCTTCTTAATGTCGGCTAAACTTATAGAGAATGTGTTTAGGGTAGATATGCTAAGAGGGGTCTCTCTTCTCTTTTGTGCTTGCTTAATTAGGGCTGAGAATACTAATTTAGTCTGCTATTGGATTAGGAACTTTGGATCTTGCTGGGCTTGACCAGGTTTCCTTTTTATTACTTAGTGGTTTGTGATACTTATATATAGAGTACCTTGTAATAAGTAAACCGTAACGTTATCGTTAATTATCCAGGACATTCTAAGGATAACGTCGTCTTTTTGGTTAAGAATAATATAAAAGAATAATTAGTATTGTTTATAGTTATTAATACTAATATTATTATAAGTGATATAGTGGATTATACTAGGGATTGTACTGGTGATTTATATTAAGTTCTGAGGTATAATACTAATACGTAGTAAGTGGAGTTTCTTAGCGAAGGCGTCGCTAATTAGGGCGTATATTAAACACTCTATATTAATAAGGGTAGTTGTATAGTGTATCCCATTAATCCCGATATTAACGTAAAATAGGTTATAATTTATACTCTTTTTAATAACCTTCTATTCCTCCATAACTTGTTCCTCCTAATAATAACTTTCACTAAGAGTTACTTTTTTCCCGAGTCCTTAGAGTCCTAATTAGAGTTATTATCCGTTTCACTTTATTCCTTACTTTTTCCCTTAAGAATTTTGGTCTTCTTTATTTCTTTTCGATCCTCGGAGTATTACCATTATATATACCCTTTTTTATTATAATTATAACATTTATAAGCTTTCTCTTAGCTTAACTGTTTACGGACTTTCTCGTCCTTAGTTAGCCTATTTACTTTTATAGGTTCCCATTCCATCTGATTAGGCTAGGGGGACTCTAATTGACTGTTCTATTTCCGAGGGGACTTAGTTCTTGTTTAGTTAGGGGTTAGCGATCTCCTACACCGATGTTCATAGTAGGCTTAGTAGGATTTGTTATCCAATTCTAAGCTTATACTTAGGAATATCTGGGTATATTGAAACCGTGCAGGGGGAAATGCTTACGCTAAGCGGGTTTTTCCTTAGTCAGGCGCCAGCGAGCTATTTGAGAGAGGAGAACTGGGGACGCATTTCTAGCGGAGGACACAACAACGGACCAAAAACAACACATTACGGAACGTCAGTAAGCATCGTTAGTTAAATAGACGTATTTAGAACTCTTTTTACCCGTTCACTTAGATCATATACCGCGAACAGTATAGAGGTTACTTTACCACCGAGCAAATAAGGCCCTAACACTCACCAGTGTTTATATCCAAGGTTAGAACCCCTCTTTAGCCCTAATTAGGTCTTAAGGTATCTCCTTACTTAGATTATAGTTTTAGTTAAGTGGTTTCGTACGAGTTAATCACTTTTATGGACCCGGGATGGAGGGTGCACGACCTATGGTTAGTAGAGTATATGTATTATACGATATAGCATATACTATTCACTGCATCCCCCGTTCCGTTGTACTAATACCTTGAGGGCGAATCGAACACCCAATCTCCTTATTACCATAATACTATTATCCCCTCCCCAATCTTACTACGTAATACAATAAAAACACAATATCAATAAAATAACGAATATTCGGCTTAATTAGACAATTATAACAGCTTTAATGTGTTAAACGTGGGTATACGAAGAACCCCGAAAAACCTCGGGGTTAACTAAAATACTAAAAAAGATAATTAAGTAATACCCGAATAAAAAAAAAAAAGTGGACTATAACTGAACAACGACGGCCAAGGAGCTAAGCATGGGCTCATAAACCTAATTAGACCCTGTGAATGGACACTAAACCTAAGAAAAAGGAAAGAACAATATAAATAAATAGTAAGAACGATAATACAATTATGAATTATTTCAGGATTTATACTAAGGACCGTATAAACCTTGAATATTGTATAGAAGGTCGATATTTGAGTGGGTCAATTCAGATGCGATCCCTTGGCCTGATCAGCCATGTTCAAATAGAACAAATAAATTAAACAATTTTAGTAAATACAAAAGAATGGTCATCAATTAGGAGCACAATATCATAAGTGGGATTACACCTCGCAGATCTTACTCCTTTAGGATAGTTAATGAAGTAGAGTACCCTTCACCTTAGGGTATTCGGAAGAATAGTTATGCACTTCGGTCTAATTACCGTATTTCTCGTTATTAAAATAACAACGATAATAACGGGGGAAGTTACTCGGTGAACTCTATTAGAACTATATTCCCTAATATAAACTAAATCCCCCCCCATAAACGATCCCTTTTTATTTATTTAGCCTCCCCGTATTATAAGACAACCAATTACATAGTATATCCAACCTAATTAACCCGAATAACCTATAACAATACCTATGGACCTTTCCGAATCGTTCTAGAATATATAACCCCGAGCACTTAAAACTCATAAGGATGAGGACACTTCGTAGGATAATATACCCTTACCCTCCTACGACGTCCCCGACGTTAAGGGCAAAAGGATCGACGAGTAACCTACTTCGCAAACTCTATTAAGCTCTAATTAGGCCTAGAGTATAGCCCCCTATGCTGAGCTAGTTAAAGCCCTCAAAGAGGTGACCAGTAATAAGAACAAAGGGGCAACCATTAAAATGCCCCAGCCCGGAGCCCAAGGAGTACCTAAATTTCACGGTAATAACATCTCTAATTTTATAAAAAAGTTCAAAGTATAAGTTAACTTTGTTCACTTCTCTAATAAGGAAAAGATGAAAATACTACCTTAGTACCTTCTCGACGAATACCAACTAGCTATTAAAGCCGAAACCTCGGGAACTACCTGGGTATCCACTAAAAAGTATATACTTAATACCTTTGGTCACCTAGATAAGGACTATACCCTTCAACTAAATAAACAACTTCACCAGCTTGGTGAAGGAGGCCTGATTAGGGATAATGACCTTAAAGGAGTAGTAAAGCTCTTTTAGAAAGTTAAAAACATTAAAGCTAAAGCCCTCCTCCGGAATAAACCTGTGATGTCCAACCCTAAGCTTATCGAAATTATCGCCCACTACTTCTCTAAATCTATTACGATAAGTATAGTAACTCAGATGGTGACGACTATGGCCTAACTCTTTGAGTATGGTGACTTTAGTAGGTATAAGATCAGTCTGTTCGTATAGATTAGTTAGGAATTCTGATACGGTAACACCTTTAGAAATAGCACCACTTTGGATAACAATGCTCAAACCATTAATACCGTCCATACCAGTAACTCTAGCCCTAATCGACTACATAACCCCTACTTTAGACGCCTAGTGACCCTGGACACTAAACACTAACTTGCTATAGTGAAGGAGGTGTTCATTAAGGAATTAGTTAATGTTGACGACCTCGCCAATAAACTTAATGCCCTCCAGTTAGCCATTTAGGCCCTTAAGACTCGTCCATAGACGTCTGATCAGGCCTATGAGCCAGCCTGAGTCGCTTATGTAGGCTACTAAGTGATTTACTCATCGAATTGTCCCCCCCCTAATTAACAGTACTCTGGTGGATACCAGTAAAGCTCGTACTAATAGTTATATAGTGCTCTGTACTAGAATTTTGAACAACGAGGCCCTTCTAGCTTCTGGAAGCCTGGGTTCGTGCCTGGACCGCCGGATCGTTATTAGTATAATGGGTATACGAGTCGCTTATTCTAGAAGTGTACCCAGCTATAAAAAAACGTCCAAACCGGATTAATTACTTTTTACGGAGGAAGTTATTAATACGGTGACCTTTTAGAAACTCAAAGGATAACTAATTAGGTTCCGGATACAATTATTTAGGATACTCAGCGCTATTATTAGCCTAATAGACCGGCATTAGTTACTTACCTGGTTAACTAGTAATCGTTCCCAAAGGCTATAACGATAGTTAAGGAGGTTGTAGATAAGGGAATTGGTTATTACTATGCCCCCTAGGTCTAGACACCTCAGAGCGTGCCTTCCCCAGCGATAGTAGGCTTCGTTTCTGCATACCTGCCTGCCCCTTAAATAACGGCGACAATTCTCGTAACTACGGAGGCTAAGGCCTTTATAGTTACTAGATTAGATAATAAAAGTGTCGTAATCCTTCCTCAATCAAAATACAATGACCCTACCCAACTTCAAAAGATTATTTAGGTTAGAATCGCTAAGCTAGTCTCTAAGAAGGCCAGCTCAACTTCACTAGAATTACATAAGTCGGAAATAGAAGAGGTTATCCAAGTAGTAGGGGACAACCCCCGCAACTAAACTCTACCCACAACCCAGACCATTATGGATATCGAGAGGACCGGAAAGCCTGCCCCTACGCCTAATCGGGCATAGGAAGTTGTCGACGACAATACAGCTACCGCTCAGGCTGCTCTTCGGAAATTTAGTGGTTCCGTCCAGGTGCCCAACCACATCGCAATAAAGACCCGACCTACAACTACTATCAACGGTAAAAAAGGCATAATACCAGAGTTTTACTAGTACCGGGACCTAATTAGCTAACAGTAAACATGTTTCCTTGTGCAATTATTGTAAAGTTGTTGTTTTTTTTTTTTTTTTTTTTTTTTTTTTTTTAAATTATTATTTAAGTAACCAGATGCCTTGATATTGTGCATTGTTCCCTTACATTGCCCCCCCCCCCCCCCCCCCTAATATCTAACTAACATTTCTTTACATTTAACTTGTATTTAATTGTATTTTGCTTGTATCGTAGCCCTGATTAGCCGCATCTGGCTGCATTTCCTTACATTTCGTGCACATTGAGCTGTATTGTGGCAACGTTTTACTGACATAGGGCGACATTACCACGTATTTCCTTAGCATTTTCCTACATTTTAAAGACGCACTAGTGGTATTCAACATCGCTTTTAAACACTTAGATAAGCACTTTACCCCTGATTAGAGTTTATTTACTATGTTCTCTTTGTATTTTATTGTTTATATTAAAGAAAAACTTATAATATTTATTGTAGTAATGGATAAAAAGCCCTTCCTTTTAAGATCCTTAGAAGTGCTTTAAGGACGAGAAGTACCTTAACTCGAAGACCAGTGCCCTGCTTCCTATCCCGACTAGTATACACAGGCCCGATCAGGGTTAGTCCAAATACTCTATGTCCTTTAGAGTCACGAACCGCTTATTATCGCTGAATGACGTTAGCCGTAGGATGGACTGGGCCTTCCCATAACCGCGTTCCTGCTACTACTCTGCCTCCATTGCAACCATGTCCTCCTAAAAGTAGTACTGCGAATCAACCGTCGGGGTGTTGTTGGGGATGACCGATCAACCGACTTCACCACAAACACTTAGCAGCAGTGGGTTCTAGTCTCGTGAAAAAGGCAGTTGGAGCAAGTGTTACTGTACTCGCTAAGCAAAAGCATACACTCCCAAAAAGGAGCTATAATAGCACTGTGATCAGGGCCGGCGAGCAATGTACGCTACTGTTCCTTATAATAACGGCAGGGAATACGGTTCCGACCATTAGTCGTATGGATAGTAAGAGTTGTACTAGTGTTCGGCTGGCTTCTAAATTTTTATTCTAAAAGTCCGAAGTATCCTTGGTGGGTTAATAACATAAAAACCCGACGGCGAAACGTACTATTAGGATTGTATTTGCGTATGATTAGGTTTGGATGGGAAGTGGGAAGGGCCTGCTAGAATTATTAAGCTACTTTGGTGTGAGTATTACTATACTCGATAGTGTCGGTGAACTGGACCTCATAGTATAATAACCCGATAAGTGGTTTGAGATGGGCTTAGATAAGAGAAGCTGAGATTTGTAATTCTAATTAACCCTGGAGAAAGAAAAGATTATAAAACGGGAGGACCTACGATAAGGTTGGTGTTATTAATGGTGATGTACTGGCCACTCTTCGGGTGGGGGTAATCGAGAAACTATGGAGTCTTAGGGCTCGGAGTAGTGCATTTACGTTTATGATTAATTTCCTTGGGAGGTATTGCGACCATCTGATTAGGTCTAAAAGCGAGGAATTAGGGATGTAATAGTAGAGATTAATAAGAGGTGGTTAAGGTTATTGTTGGCCGGGAAGAAGTAGATCTGAGAAGGAGAGAAAGGGCTTTTTTATAATGAGTTAACGTAGGGAGCTTATAACCCGGATTCAGTAGTAGCTAGAAAAAGGAAGGAATAGCTGGTCTAATTAAGACTAAAATAAGTTACTGCACCTACTCCATTAGAAAAGAAAAGTAACACAATAATCAGCCCCCCCTACCTTCCTAATAACTACGTACCTACCTTAACACACTGATTAGACGAATAAAAACGATCCGCAGAGTAATATCTCACTACTAATTAATACTCTTATATTAATCTAAAATACAACTTTAATTCACTCCCTTAACTTTCCACCACTTAGACCTTATAAATAATAACCTACCCTCCTTCCCTCATATACTCGGAGCTCTTTTTCCTACGTCCTTAGCCCTAATTAGGTTCAGCGCCTTCCTACTAAACTCTTCTCATTTTTAAATAATCCCTTTACCTCCCTTACTTTAATTAGTAGCCGAACTACGTAATTATACGAACATCACTACATTACCACTTCTTTTCTCTTAATTAGGTGTAATCACAATACTCTTTCCACAATAATCATAATACTCCTTCTATAATAGGAACGACCAGAATTATAATTACCCCCACAAAATAAACGAACATCTAGGACGCCCAACATACATAAAACCACCTAAATATCTATATTATTATAAATAGTATTACTAATCACTAATATACACCTAATTAGGTGTAAGGTGATGTTAAATGAGTAAAAGACTTTACTTTTAAGGTGTTAAATAATACGAGACCACTTAGCCCAATATTTAACCTAGGTACCGGATATATAAACCCGAGGTGGCTAGTAGGTACCCCGACGCTTGACGATAAGTTAAACCCTGCACTATAATAGTATTCGCCGATGAGTGTTATAATAATAGTAGAACTCCGGGTTTGTTACGTTACCGGCTTCGTAGTTAATGGTAGTTGGGATTTTTAGAGTTGTACTAAGGCCAATAGCATCTTAAAAGACCTCTTTAACGCTTAGGGTTTTATATAATAGTAGAAGTGGCTCGAGATGGGCTCGGTTAAAGTAGCTATTATACTAATAAGATGGGACCTAGAAAAGGCTGGTATTACGATTTATTCGATTCTGCGGCCCTGGGGAGATGTGCTCCTTAAACCAGAACAACTTAGCCCGTACATCGACCACACTAAACTTAAACTCCACAAAACTAATCTAATCTACTTCGTTACGGTCCACGGCGATAATCACTTTATTAATATCTTTATAAACTAAATTATGGGATATATACTTTAGTATAATAATTTATGGAGTATGGGTTCCTCTAAGTAGCGCTTCATAATTAATATACATAACCTTTTCTCTTAGTATAAGGTTATGGGTGTCCCTGAGACCCTGATTAGGTGTATTCGTATAAGCGTAGTTGTGGTTGATGGCCCTTAATAGTTTAATAGCTAGGGGTACGGTATTCATATAGCAGAATAGTTCCGCATTATCTTCTACGAGAACGTAGTATCCCATAAGTTGGCCTTTTCTTAGATTTCTTAGTAATTAAATACCTAGAGGCTAATTATATATTACCGATGAGTTAATTAGATTATATAAAAGTTTTATAATTACCTTAAAGGAGGCTTGTTATGCCCGAAACCCCGTAAGGCCTATACTATGTGGACCACTAAGTAGGCTATGGAGGACGTAGTGGCTCTGCCCGATAATAATAATAACGATGTTATACTTGTGGGAAGTAAACCTGATTAGACCTCTAAGAAGGATAAGTTGAGATAGTGACTTATGAAACCTATTATATTACTTATAACCTAATTACTAACACCTCCCGAGTACCCTCACAATACCGGTGTCCTAAGTAATATTGTGTATAACACACTTTATAACTACGAAGATAAGTAGTAATACCTTGCACAAGGTTATTAACACCTAATTAGATAATGTAATAAGGTGGCCACCGCGAATTTTTAATTATTTATAGCCTATAAGGAGGAGGAGTTCGCTAAATAGGTGGACGACCTTTACGAGTTTATAGTAATACGTATAAGAGTATAGGAGCCCTTCTTTACCCCTATTCGGCCTAATAACTAATAAGGACATAATTATGAAAACGAGAAGTATTATTAAAGAGAAACGTAGGAGAAAGAGGAGTAAGAGGCCACATATAAAATAAAAATCGAGGAGGGGCTCAGTAGTTTATAACGCTATAACCTACACCACTAATGGACCTAATTAGGCTTTTATTCGTATAATCTAGTTATTTCCTTTATTTCCCTTCCTATACATTGTTTATTATCTTAGTACACAGGAGCTTGGAGCTAAGATAAGGGGACGATTAAAACCGTATAGGGGGAAATGCTTACGCTAAGCGGGTTTTTCCTTAGTTAGGCGCTAGCGAGCTATTTAAGAGAGGGGAACTGGGGACGCATTTCTAGTGGAGGACATAACAACGGACCAAAAATAACATATTACAGAACGTCAATAAGCATCGTTAATTAAATAAACGTATTCAGAGCTCTTTTTACCCATTTACTTAGATCATATACTACGAACAGTACGGAGGTTACTTTACCACTAAGTAAACAAGGCCCCAACACTCACTAGTATCTATATCCAAAGCCGGAACCCCTTTTTAGCCCTAATCAGGTCTTAAGGTATCTCCTTACCTAAATTATAACTCTGGTTAAGTAGTTTCATATGAGTTAATCACCCTCATAAACCCGGGACGGAGGGTGCACGACCTGTGGTCAATAGAGTGTGTATATTATACGATATAGCACATACTGTTCACTGCATCCCCCGCTCCGTTGCAATATATAATATATATTATTAGTTTAACGTACTTGATAAGCGAGTGAGATAGACAAGCGAGTGAGACACAAAAAAGCAAAAAACAGAGTATTAACAAAATTAATTCAATTAGAACTACTCGGAATCCTCTTTATTAGACATTCTTTTATTAAATTAATATGTTCGTGTATTGTGTCCGGTGTTTCCGTAGATACCACATTGCTGTTGACCTGTTTTGGTCCTTGGTTTACGACCACTATTTTAATGTGTTTCCTCCTTAATTTGGGTTGTCACTTTTCTTTACGATTGAATGTCCTCTTTTTTAGTTATAATAAGACTCCCCTTTTATTTGAGATGTGTTTTTTTAATTCTCCGGTGTCAACTAAGTAGGTTATTCTCTTCTCGAAGGATCCGGACCTTAGACCTTAATAAAGTAATTTGGTGTATAAATCTATGTGCACTTTTTGATAAATGCTTTATAGTTTTAATAATTGAAGTTGGTGAGCTATTTTGGTGGTGGGAGATTTGATTTTTGATGAGGTTTCATTGAGAAGATGCTTTTGTTGGGTTGTTTAGTGTTTGAGAAGTCTAAGGTGGGGGTGTTATTAGAAGTGATCCTGGAGGTGTTGGAGTGTGTAATTGAATATCGAGCTTTAATAAGATACTTTTTACACTAAGAGGAACGAGATTAACTCTTTTAAAACGCCCCTGGATATTTTCCCCCGTAATAGCCTGCGTATAGGTTGTGTGGAACGTAGGGAAGAAGTCGTCCTTGGTAATATGGGTATTACCCCGACGCATCTTATCCTTAATTTGTAGACTATACGTTAACTTAAGAGGTCCAAAACACCTAATATCTAAGGGTTGAAGTAGGTGAGATAAATAGGTTGGTATACAAAGTATAATAATGTTGTTTTTTTTATAAAATATTTTGAAATTTGTAGAGTGGTGATTTTCGTACTTATCGACAATAAGGAGGCGATATCGACCTTTTTAACGTGGTTTTGTATGCTGATTAAAGTACTGGAGCTAATTTAGGCCTCTTTTATTTGTTATTTATCCATTTTTAGATGTTGTAATAACTTAGTTGTGTGGGAGATCTGATTCGGTGTATTAGGTGGAGAGGTGATATTGGCCTGCGACGATGATGTATGGTGGGACATTGTAGCCCGACGAGCTGATGGCCTAAATAATTATAACCCATTTACGGTTACTAAGTTGTATTATTTTCGTATTTGAACGCCTTTTAGTACTTGTTACGACCATTCCGGATGCGATTTGGCCTATTATAAAGCCGGTCTTATTAAAGTTGTAAATTTTATCGTCGAGGATACGGTATTTTGTAATTATATTCACTATAAAGCGAAACCACGCGTTTATTGCGATGGGATCTTTGTATTGTGCTTTTTTATAATTGTATTTACGAAAGAAATGCGTCCGGAGTTGTGGTTGTCGTTTGATAAAGTTTGAGGCCCATTGTTTGCCGACCGGTGGTGTATTACGGTTAGTAAATAGTCGATTAGTTATTTTTTTAATACTAGTGATTTAAGGAGGAAATGATTAGGAATTTAAGTTAAGAATATACTTAATTAGCTTCTCTTTTTTAAGTTCCGTCAAAATCCGTGAATTTGGTATAATACTGTTTTGTGATAGTGTACCCTTTAATCGACGACTTAGTGTTATGTAACTGACGGAGTAGATCGTAGTAGCTTCGTGAGCGCTAAGCTCTGGTTTGTTTTTGATTGCTTGAACGGCAAGTTGTATACTGGCCTCTTTATTGATGTGTACTATGATGTGTCGTGGAAGAAATCTGCCCGGTCGTATCATTGTGTCGTGGTCGCTGTTTCGTGTCTCACTCGCTTGTCTGTCTCACTCGCTTATCAAGTACGTTATTGATTATACTAATAAGGGGGGTTCTTATTATGGTGTTCAGGGCTCCTTTGAGGTAGTTGATCCTCATAACATTTAACTAGTATCCTCCTCCTACTTCTATAAACTCCTTTTCAAACTTAGAGAGGAAGTAAGTAAAATTCTTATTCTCCTTTTACTATATGATCCTTAGTCGGTCAAAGGCTTATACCTCTGCGTTAGGGTCCACATAATAACCCTTTAAGTATTCTATAAATTTATCCGGGTTCTTCGACCTATCGGCCCCTCCTTACGCATAATTGGTGCTCACTATAGCCTACGTAGTGTTTTCTAACCTAGAGTAAATATAAGTAAATATAATTAACTCTAAACCAAAGGCTTTTCTATCCACGCTTATCTTTCCTCCCATCTCAAAATACCATTATTAAAACTTCTTACGTAATTCATCAAACTTCGGTAGGTCGGGAATCTAAGGCGTGATCGGGGGGAATTGGTGTTATAGAGGGTGTTGGGGATTGGTTTGACGTTAAGGTCGGGTACCTGGGTTCTACCAGGGCTTCCTACAGTAGTCGAATCTGCTCTCGTTGAGTCTCTTGCTCGGTTGCTTGGGCGGTCCGTATCTCCTGTAGTTGGGTTATAAGCTGTTTAATTAGTTGCACTAACTATTGCGGGTTTCTAAATAATTTAGTGTTACTTTCCATCGTTGTATGGTTATTGCTTATCATAGTGTTTTGTGTTTAGTAATAACCATAATATATTTAATAACGTAGTTAAAGTACGCTATTACAGGTACATGTACGTATTTTTTCAAATTTATAATAACCTTTAGGTCTAATTAGGGCGTACTAATTAGTTTTAGATGTTTAGGGACTCTTTAGGTTAACCCGTCTAGAACTTTTTACTACTCTTATATAGGTCGTGGGCTATTGTACTAAGCGTTTAATTGATTACCTTTAATGACTTTAAAGATAATATAATAGTCTAAATATGTATATTACAATTAGCTATAGCGACTACTACGAGTATCTTTAAAATAAAGAGAAAGGAAGGAAAAGTCTGCTGCCCCACAAATCCGTTGGATCCTGATTAGGTCTACCTGGGCCTAATCAGGTTTAGTAAGCAGTGGTTGGTGTTGAACATAGCCGAGTGGTTCGGAGGCCTCTGATCGGGCCTTGGCCCGTGACATTACCAACTACTACCAGCAGTTTATACCCAACTTCTCAGGGATCGCACAACCCCCAACAGCCTTAACCAAAAAGGACATACCGTTTATTTAGAGCAAGGAGTACACTAGAGTGTTCGAGGAGCTGAAGAAGCTCCTGATCAGCACACCTGTATTAGCTCACTAGGACCCTCATCAAACTATAATACTCAAAACCGATTCGTTTAGTTATATAATAGGAGGTACCTTGTCATAGTATAACGACGAAGGGATCCTAAAGCCTATAGTGTTCTTTTCACACAAGAACCTACTTGTGGAGTATAATTACCCGATATATAATAAGGAACTATTAGTAATAATACACTACTTAGAACACTAGGATTTAGAACTGCGGAGTATAGAAGAGTTCACTATCCTAATTAATCACCTAAATCTAAAGTATTTTATAATAAAAAGATAATTAAGTAAATATTAAATTAGGTGGTTAGAATTACTATCCTATTATAAGTTTATTATCTAATTTAAACTTAGTAAAAAAGTGGTAATTCCTAATACATTATCGAAATACGAGCAGGATATCCATAGTACCATATAGGATAATAGGTTAAAGGGTCAAAAAATTAAACTCCTAAAGAACAGGATTAACATATTATAAGTTAATAACGTAGTAGTAATTAGAGAAGTTCGGGCCCGATTAGGGTAAGTAGAAAGGGTTAAGTCTAATATAAGAAACTCCCCCAAAAACATAGATCAGGCCGACGAACCTAGCCCAAATAAAATAGAACCCCCCTTAAACCCTTTTTAAAAAAAGCTATTATACTCCTAATAGGATAAAACCTTAGACTAAAATAACTAATATTAACGTAGTCCATCAGTGAATAGACCACCATCAGTGACCAGGCCACTTTTCCCACCTTCACCACCTTCTAACTTTAATATATAATTTCTTCTATAAAACAATATCCGAAGCCTCACCTGAACACAGGATCATTCTAATAATTAATGTAATCCGATTTACACCGTAATTAAACATCCAACGTATAACAACTATTTATAACGTTCTGAGAACTACCCTCTGGTTTAGAATAAAGGGTTAAAGTGTAAAAGTCGATAATAAGAATACGTAATTAAATTTAATAAAGACCAAGGAGGAGGTAATTATTTAATACATTATTAACCTAAATTCTCGAGAATTCTCACCCCAATGTGTGGATATAGAAGATATAGTTAATATACTACTCCGGAAACATAATAGCTAACCGGTTAGGAAGTGCTAAATAGAACACTTCGTCCAGCGATACTTAGAGTTTAAAATGCGATTGTCTCGTATTTATAACTATTAGAGAGGCCTCTACGAAGATCCTACAATTATTAAGCTTTGGTTTCGATTTATAACTAATATGCAATTAAAATATAATATTATAAACAAAGATTTTTATAACTTCGATAAGACCGGTTTTATAATAGGTATAATCCAGCTTAGAATAATTATTATACATTCTAATCGGATTAAGAAACCAAGAAAGGTTCAACCTAATAATCGAGAATAGGTAATAGCGATTTATTATATTACTAGTGTTAATTATATAATACCACCTTTTTTGGTGGTTTAGGGCTATTTCCACCTTATCAGTTAGTACTCTGAGGCCCAAATTCCAGACAACTAGGTAATTAAAATAATTTCCAATGGATGGACCGATAACGAGACTACTCTCTAATAGCTTTAGCATTTCAATAAACACTTAAAATAGTAATTAAGAGGCATATATCGGATACTAGTCGTCGATAACTATAAAAGCCACGTTAATAGTGATTTCGAAGAGTATTATAAAAAAATAAGATTATAATTATTTACTTATTTACTTATTTATCACATTTAACCCAACTTCTCAAAGTTAGTTATTATAGTATATTGAAGTTGAGATATAACTCTTAAATTAAGCACTTTATTAAGGCCCAGATTACTCATATTACTAAACCCGAGTTTTTCCTCGTATTTAAGGTCATATTCCTTTAAACCTTTACCTAAGAAAACATTTATAGGGGTTTTAGAGGGGCTAGGCTTATTCCTTATAACCCTTAAACTATCCTTTCTAAGCTGGATATGTAGTTATGAACACTAATAACCCCGAACACCCCCATTAGGTTACCCGACCCTTGGGTTTCTAAGACGCCCCAAACCACCAACGAAGCTATTTCTTAGTTTTCACTTATAAAGGAAAGAATCTCTAAGTATCAGGGAAGCTCGCCAACTCTAATTTATAAAACTACTAATAAACCTTTAAAAGGTTTATAGTATATTTCCTATATAACTACCCTTATAAAAGAAGAGCTACGCCATCTTCGAGATGCAAATACGGCCCTTAGTAAGCACCGGAGAGCTAAAAAAAAAAAACTAAACTACAAGATGAAGGGGCACTAGATAGGTCTCAGGTGAGGGAAGTTATGACTATAAAGGGTGTTATTAAGGAGGAAAGGTGTGAAAAGGAGGAAAACGAGGGGTCATCGAAGCGTCGTCGGATAAGTTCACGATATTATGGTATTTATCGCAAGACCGGCCATAACACAAGGACCTATTCAAAGGTTATAGAAATAAGTAGTTTAAGTAATTCTGAGTAGTTATAATTAATTTAATTAATTGTAGTTAAGATATAAAAGTTTTTAGTGGTAAAAGTGGGAAAAGTGGCCCGGTCACTGATGGTGGACCACTCACTGATGAACCACGTTAACTAATTAAGGGGGTAATATAAAAAGGAGGCCAATAATTTCCCTTACAATAGAAGTTACCGATAATACTATTAGAATATATAATCGACGATAATAAGAGATTATTATAAAGGGACAAAATCTGGATTCCCTATTATAAGCCCCTAAGGACGGGTTTAATCCAGAGGTTCTATAACTCTACGTTAATAGGACATCCGGGGAGGGATATTTTAAAAACCCTAATTAACTACTAGTTCCACTGGTCAAGCTTATCCTAGGATATCCGAAGATTTATAAGGAATTGTAATGTTTATGGATAAGGAAATATATAATATAATAAAAAGAGGGGCCTATTAAAACCTCTACTTATCCCTGGACAAATCTGAGGAGAGGTCTCTATTGACTTTATAATAGGACTACTCCCTTCCCGCTACGATGGGGTTATAAATATTATAGCAATAACTAATTATTTATTAAAAAACGTGATCTTCGAGTCGTTAAAGGACATCATAATAAATATAGTAGTAGACTAATTAATCCGAGGTCTAATTAGGCACCATAGGATACCTTATATAATTATATTACATAAGGGACTATAATTTATAAGTCTTATATGGAAATAACTTTACTAGTTACTATCTCTCTATAGCGTTCCACCCAGAAATAGACGGAGTTACAAAGAGGGCAAACCAGGCAATAAAAGCCTATTTTAGAGTGTACATAGTGTATACTCAGGATAATTAGGACAAACTACTCCTAATAATAATAATTATTATTAATAACCGGGTCACCTTATTAATAGGACTTAGCCTGTTCTTTGTTACTCATAAGTATAATTTAGACCTAATTAAAGTAAAGGAACCCCTATGGAATAGTAATAAGACCCCTATAGTAAAAGCAGAGGCTTTAGTCCAGAAGCTAAAGGATACTTCTAAGTGGGCTTAGGCGGCGATAACGGCAGCATAAGAGAAATAAGAGATTACCGTAAACATAAGGTGCTAATCGTTTAATTAGTTTAATTTTAGGGATAAGGTTTAGCTAAGGTTATAGAATATCTAATCTAATTAACTATTAAAAAAACTCAACTAGGTTAACGTAAAATACACCATCTTCAAACTAATTAAATCCTATACTTACCGGCTAAATATACTATTATAAATCTATAATATTTTCTACGTAAACCTAATTAGGTATACTAAAATTAATCCGTTATTATTATAAAACCATAATAATATTTAATTACTTATAATATTAATGGTTAATAGAAAGGAGTTTAAAGTCAAGGAGATTTATAATACATAAAAGGTATAAAGTGGATAAAAGGTCTTAGTAAAATAAAAGGATTATACCTAATTCACCTAGGAACTAGTGGATATACTAATGGATATAATAGCCTTAGACTATTATAAGGCTAATTACGGGAATATCCCTTAGGAAGGGAGGGGAGGAAGGGGGTAATTATTACAAGCTAAGACCCGATTAGAGGCCTCGAAACTACTCAGCTATGTTTAACACTAACCACTATTTACTAAACCTAATCAGGCCTAAGTAAACCTAATTAGGACTTAACGGATTTATAGGGTAATAAACTTTTCCTTCCTTTCTCCTTATCTTAAAGATACTCGTAGTAGTCGCCATAGTTAGTTATAATATTGCGAAGGGCTGGTCCTAGGCCTTGTCTCAACCGAAAGGTAGCCAAATACTGTTTATTTCAAGCTGAAGAGGAAAAGGGTAAACTACGATATGGCGCGAAATCTCTGCTTCCTAGGGGGTGGGCGCTAATGGGGCACCGGTGGGGCACCAGTGCGAGCACGGGCATAGCCCGGGCATAACCACCGGGTTCGGCCCGTGACAAATATACGTGCTTGGACCGTTATATAATTATTTATTTAAACGGTTCTAAAGCGTTTAATAAAGCCACGGGATATGGATTCGTTATTTATAAAAGTAATAAGTGTATAACCTAAGGCTATAGCCGACTCAGCCTAGTAAAAGTATTTAACAGCGAGGCTAAAAGAGTAAGGGCAGGGCTCCAGCGGGCCCTCCTTACTTCCCAAGGCCAGCCGATACACATTTATATTAATAACACTAGTATTATCCGGGGAATACGAGGCGAGGTTTTAGAATCCTTATAAGTGGCTTTCTTTGAGATTCACAAAGTGGCTAGGATATAGGATATATACACTTACTAGGCCCCAGGGTACCAGGGGATAAAAGGTAATAAAAAAGCAAACCACCTAACTAAGTAGGGTATAACACTCCCAGTGCTCTTAGGCCAACTAGTAACTCTAGTAGGGATTAAACGTTTTACTAAAAAATGGATATAAACCTAATATATACAATAGTAGTATAAGGAGGTAATAGATTGATACGTCCAATTAGGACTCAAGGCCACCCTATCCAGCCCCCCTAAACTAGCCCTTCCACGGGCTATCCTACACCACCTCCTAATAGCCTAATCAGGCTACGAAAACTTTAAATAATATTATTAACACTTTAATTACACTAAAGCCCTACTTACCTACTCTTACAAAGAAATAAAAAAAAATAACTCACTTAGTTTATTACCGAAAAACCCTAGTAAGGAGGCAACGGTGGCCTACCCTCCACCCTTCTAATTTATTAAAACCTATAGGACCTATGGGTTCCCTAAAGCGATACTTTAAGGGGCTAATTACTAATCCTAAAGGCTTTAAGGCCTTCCTACGTATAATAAACTTCTTCCAAAAGATCTGCCCACGATATTAGAGGCCAGCTTCCGGCTAGGCCTTAAAACAATTAACCTACCTTACTAAAGGGACCAAATAAGAAACAAAGGAACTAGAGGAACCAGCGGGATCCAGGGACAGATTGAACACATAATAGCCAATAGGCAAGATTTGGAGGACGTTGGTAAGGGCTGTGTACTATAGAGTAGGTAACCTGAGCCTGCGGCTCTCCACGCCACATACCCCTCGGGAGGTCTACCACAAGGGCTACGCCCTTGCCGCCATGGCGTTAAATACAACAAAAACAACAACCCGTGTACCGAACTGAGCCGTTGCAGGCCGACGATGTTCTATGGGAACTAAATCTTGGAGGTGAGCCATGTCGGATTCAATGGTCAATTCGTGATGTATTCAATAATGTGTAATTGTTCTTATTCTCCCTGTTCTTTAGGGGCGAACTTAGCCCTTAAGGTGGCTGGTGTAAGGGCGTATTTCGGCCCATCATTGTTCTGTGTTATGCGTGGACCTTTGAGTGCACCGGAAGTGTATTAGGTGCTTAGTATAGCGGATTCGATATACCCCTTTAGGGAGGCCTCTATTTAGTGGGCTTCCTGCTACCTGATCCGCCCTTTAATAGCTATTTCTAAGCGCTGTAATTGTCTTAAGACGTGAATTTCGTTTTCCTCCGTTTAGAGTACTTTTTATACGTCCTTCCTATGGGGTTTACGAGCCCCTAGGAGTGTGAGGATTACGAGCCTTAACGTCCCATATGTTATCCTTGGTTATCCTGGCCTCCCAGCGGGCCTCATCTTCGGCGAGGTCGCAGCGATGGTTGTTTTCGAGACGAGCCCGCTGGTTACTCATATTTAGTTATATAAGAAACGCCTAAAATAGCTTCTTCGAAAGCGCTTTTGTTAGTCCGTTTGCTATTAGCTCGGCTAATGGTGTATACACAACGTTAATGCGGTTATTCTCGATTTTTTGATGTAACTAGTAGTTATGAATATCGATGTGGTATAGGTGTATTTATAAGTGTACTTATTTTATAATTATAAGGTATATAATTTACTGGTTATTGTAATATATGTGAATTCGTAGTTGAGAGTGTATTTGAGGTGTGAACTTAGTACTCTGGGTGTTTTTTATGGGGAGTTGTATTTATAAAGTGGATATTAACCGGTTTATAAAGATGGCTTCCTTTGTTATTTGTGATAGGGCGAGGAGCTCGGCTTTTATTATTAATGTTGTAATTGTTTATTGTTTACTTGTTTTTTATATAATAGTTTCGCTAAAAAGTTATATTATGAGTGTTTAAGAGCTCTTCTAATTAAGTGTATTATCGGCGAAACTAGTATTAGAAGTGATTTCTAAAGTGTTCTTAGGGCTCCCTAGCGTAGCTTTGTATTCTAAGTAGAGAGAATGCGTTGAGTAGAGGTATTAGAGTGTTCGATCCACTATGTGTTAGTGACTCGGCCCTGGGTTCTAATTAAAGTGTACGAGACGGCTTATGGTGAATGCGATATCCGGGTGTGTTATTACAATTATATATAAAATAGTTCCAACCTTACGTTGGTACTTTTTAATCTTTTATAGTTCGGCTACCCCGTTGTATAAAAATAGTTTAAAGGTTATTATAGGGGTTTCGAAATGCACTTTAAGTAGCTTATTAGCATTTAATAGGAGTCTTCTCACCTTTTTAGTGAATACTAATTATAATAACTAAATCTTTTTAATTACTTAGTCTCTTAAGACCTCGATTCCTAAGAACTACTATAGTTTATAACTACTTTTTAGATAGTAGCATTTCTAAAGCTCTTTTATTAATATTATTACTTTATTATAAAACTTATGAGGGAAAGCTAAGATGTAGTCGTTAATATAAAAGAAGAACGTAATTTATTCCTTTTACTAATAATAATTCTTTTCGCTAACTCATTAAAAGCTGAGTTTTAGGAGCCCGTTTTTTAGGTATTTTTACTAGAATAAAGGTAACCTCCTAAGGCCGTAAAGTGCTTTTCTTAAGTGTAATACCCGTTTAGTTTTTCAGTATCCAGGTGGGAGTTATATATACACTTCCTTATTAATTATTATATACATAAAGGTATTTACTGTGTTATACTATAAAAGCTCTATATCAAAGTGAATAGTTATTATAATAAGGATTCGGAACAACATACTTATAAGCATAATAGTATATATTTCTTATTTATCTCTTAATTATTAATTTCTACGGATAATAAGGTGTACTTTAAATTTTATAAGCCTCCTATGCTTATTAAGTTTATAGGTATATACCTAGTAGTAGCCGAAAATCTGCTTACCTCGTGCTTATTCTTTATTAACCTTCTCTTAGGAGTAGGAGTTTTTATGGTTATTTAGATAGCTTATTTTAGTTATTCTAAAGTCGTCCTTATACGAGTAATCCTTTAAGTGATTATATAATATAGGGAGAGGGGGTAATTTCTTTTAGTGAGTATTTATAAGTGTATTACCCTTATAGCCTAATAAAGGAAGCTCTTTATGTATATAACCCAGAGTATTTCCTTTAATGGAAATCCCCTTTTAACTAGGTTTTATTAATTCACTAGAAAGGTTATATTATTAGAGTATTTCCTTATCGACTTTTTAATTTAATATACTTTTATTAAAAATTCTAAAGTAACTAATCTTATTAGGGGTATTAGGTTAATTAAACTATAAACGTATACTTAGGAAACCGTCCATTAATTATATTTCGTAGTATTGTTTCCGTTTTAGAGTTGTTCCTATTAGGAAAATAGATTTGAACAAGACTCTATACTTTACTGCGTTTATATTATGGTCCAAGTTTATGGTTTTGTTTTACACTTTTCCCTTACTCTCCCCCCACCTCTTTACGGCCAAAGCCACTTTTAAGGTAATGAAAAATAATAAGGGTTTTAACGGTAACACTTTAGGTGTTAAGTATAATACGAAGCACCTTATATTATACTATCTCAACTTATCCGAGTATATCCCCATAATGGAGCTCACCTTTAGAGTACTTTTATTATACTCTGGACTTATTTTAAAAACAAGGGTAACCTCTTCTACTTCCTCATTAATATCTTATATTAATATTTATATTTAGGTTTACTTAATAAGCTCTTGAATTCGTATTTTGATCACTTATAGGTCTAGGTAGTGAAATTCCTTAACGGTACCCTTAAGGTTCCCATTAAAGTACACCTTTTCGTTGAATACGATGTCCCTTATTATAAAAATATCCTTTTTAAAAGGGTTCTATATTCTGAATTGATTATTTGATATGTAGCCCACTAAAAAGCCGATCTACGTATAAGGGGCGAACTTCTTTTGTTATTAACGCTTAAGTTACGTATTAGTTATTAGAGTATAAGCTTTATAGTTGTAGGATTGTAAGTAGGAGAGGTTAAGGACCGTATAAATCTCATCTTCTCTACTCTAAAATTATTTATAGAACTACTTATAAAGCGTTTTCCATTTATATATTCGTAATGGGGTTCGGTTATAGAAGTAGATTATTGTTTTAATAATCTCAGGTTATAAGTAGTCTAGGAAATTCGTTATAATAGTTATTGCCCTAGCTTTAGTTTTAATAATCGCAGTGAGCCTTTCAGCACCTCCGTTCTAAGCCTGCGTATTAGGCGCTAACATTTTAATTGTTATTCTACGCCCCTTTAGGTCTACTATTAGGCGTGGATATCTTAGAAGCTCGTTATTAGTTTCTAGGAACTTGACTTTTGTGTTATAAATGTATTTTAGATGGTTGAGTAACTCGAATAACACTTCTAAGATCGTCTTTATTATTCTTTTTTGTAAGTAAAAGTCCTATATTAGCCCTGAGGCTTAGTTAAAAAGAAGTATAAGGGACGTATACCCTTTGTATTCCTTATTATAATTATGGAAGTTAAGTATTAGACGGTCTCCGGCTTTTGCCCGTTTAACCAACTTTTTTAGTGTTCAGTGGATTTAGTGTATTATATTTACTATCTTATATATATTATATTCTACTAGGTCTCTACTTTTGTGATCTAAGAGTTTTATTCCCCTTACTGCGTTATTAAGATAATTTAAAGTATCTCTCCTTAGGTGTCCAAATCTCCGATACTATTTTTCTATGCTTACTTAGATAGGTTTGCGGATTATTGTGTTTATAAAGTGGTTTCTTCGTAGAGCTCTCGGGAGCTCGTTTAGCATAGGTTAAGGGAGTAGAACGATCGTTACGAGTACCACTTTATCCTCTATAGGTCTATAGTCGAGAACATCTTAATTATGGATTTCAAATAACTCGTAAATATAACTTCGGTCTATGTACCTAATATAGTTATTACTAGGGCTAATATCCTACTAAAAACTTTTTTAGTGTAAACGTTTTAAAGAAATAAGGTTACTCGTAAACCCTTTATAGAGTATAGCATTATATAAGCAAAACTTAAACGGCTTACCATTTCGCCCCTTAACGCGAATATCCACTATTCTAAAACCATTAATTACCATTTACTAAGTATTTACCTAGAGATAATCGCTAAGCACAGCTCCCGTTAATTGTATAAACTATAAGGGGTTATTAAAAACGTAGATTATAATTTTAGAGTTAAGGATTATAGATCCATAAAATGAGTACGTTTTATAAGAGGTTGTTAATGCAGCTTAAATACGGGCTTAACAACGTCCTATAAGTTAACTTAATTTTATAATAAATTTAAGCCTCTAAATATACTTAATAAGGTCTTCGTTATTCTTAAGTTGCTTAATAACCAACTTTTTAAGTACTTAATTATAGTATATGTGGTTAGGGCACTTATTAGGGAAAACTAGCTAGTACTTCGAAAACTGGTAACCTTGTTTTAGGTATACTATACACGTCCTACCCTTATTAGAGTTACTAGATCTATTAACTGGGGAATACGATTATTTACCTTCACTTTTCCTATTACCCCTTCCGCGGCCTCTACGGCCTCTACTACGAGCTCTTCGTAGTTAGGTCCTTATTTATTATAGTTTATCGTTATTATTAGCCGGTCCACTAGTTATTATTATAAGTCCAAATACTCTTCGTCTAGTTTTCCGTATATCCTTCGTTTAGTAGAGGACTTATCGAACTTTAACGAGGACTTTACTTAGTATAAGTAGGTCATTTATTATTTTAATTCTAATTATTAATTAGTAGGCTTGAATCCATGGTTCAATAAGGCTTCCGCTAAGGGCTCGTATGAACTCTGGAAACTAAGTACTTAAGTATTTAACCTATAGGACGTCTATAACTTGAACTTCATGGAGAACACTCTCCCAGCGGCCAATCCAGTTCTTAGTATCCTTTCGTATAGTAAATCTCTTCTTTTTAGGATAGCTTAAGACTTTGGAATATACTTCCGCTGTGTTTACTTGGTGCTTATATAATGCGCCTCCGATGCGGATTTATAGTTTAGAGACCTATTCATTAAGTCCCTTATTCGCGGTATAATAGTATTTAAGAAGGTCCAGAGTAATAGTTTCGTAGAACTAGTTCTGAAGTGTATATACACTTTTTATCCGTTTAGTATAATATTTATGGTTATTATTATATTCTGTTCGTTGTTCTTTGTATAAAACGAGGTTCGTAGGGGATAGGTCTTTGAGAGTGTAAGTTTATTCTATAAATACTTTAGGGCTTAGAACGAATACTTTATTAGGTTTTTAAGTTATACTATTTCTTAAGGTACTTTTGGCCCTTTAGCGGATTACCTTTGGGTAATCGGAGATCACCGGTTACTCTAGTATTTGAGTAATTTCTTCGTAGGTCTCTTTTCCGGTGCTCTTAGAGTACTTAACTAATAGGTTTATAGTATCCCATAAGTTATAGGTCTTCGCTTAGGATTATAATTGGTTAAACTAAAGAACCTAATCCCTGGTCGTTTAAAGTATAATCTTTATAATAGGGGTTGTTATTGTCGAATCCGCTGTACTAAGCGCCTAGTACGCTTCCGGCGTGCTCGAAGGTCTGTGCGCAGCGCGGAACAATGATGGGCCGAAATGCGCCCTTACACCAGCCACCTTAAGGGCTAAGTTCGCCCCTAAAGAACAGGGAGAATAAGAATAATTATATATTATTGAATATATTACGAATTAACCCTTAAATCCGATAATTAATAGTCTGATATATGCTGAAAATAGCTATTAAACCAAACCCTACCTATAACCGCTATTCCTATGCGTAATACCTATTCGATAATAATAATGACGACCCCTATTACGAAGATCGCACTTTAGATAACCAGGGACTGGCTTCTTTAGTTCAACTAATTATAATCCTAAACGAAGACTTATAACTTATGGAACGCTATAAACCTATTAGTTAAATACTCCGAGAACACCGGAGAAGAAATCTACGAAGAGATTACTCGAATACCAGAGTAGCCAGCGATCTCTAATCACCTAAAAGTAATCCGCCGAACGGCTAAAAACACCTTAGGAAGTAGCGCAACCTAAGAACCCGACAAAGTATTCGTCCTAGGCCCTGAAGCGTTTATAGAATGAGCTTATACTCTTAAAAACCTATCCCCTGCGAACCTCACTTTATACAAAGAACGATGAGTAGAATATAACAATAATTATAAATATTATACTAAATAAATAAAAGGTGTATATGCGCTTTAAAACTAGTTTTGTGAAACTATTACTCTGGACCTTCTCAAGTACTATTATACTGCGGATAAGGGACTTAATAAATAGGTCTCAGAACTATAAATTCGCATCGGTAATACATTATACGAGCACCGAGTAAACGTAGCGGAAATATATTCCAAAGTCTTAAGCTATCCTAATAAGAAGAGATTTACTATACAAAAGGATACCGAGGACTAGATTAGCTACTAGGAGAGTGTTCTCTATGAAGCTCAAACTGTAGACGTCCTATAAGTTAAATACTCGAGTATTTAATTTCCAGAGTTTACGCAAGCCCTTAGCGGAAACCTTATTGAACTATGGATTTAAGTTTATTAGTTAATAATTAGAACCAAAGTAATGAACGACCTATTTACACCAAATAAAGTCCTCGTTAAAGTTTAACAAATCCTCCACTAAATAAAGGATATACGGAAAACTAGACGAGGAGTATTTAGACCTATAACGATAACCAGCGGACCAGCCAGTAATGACAATAAACCACAATAAATAAGGACCTAACTACGAAGAGCCCGTAGTAGAGGTCATAGAGGCCGTGGAAGGGGTAACGGGAAGAGTAAAGGGAAATAGCTACGCTCCCTAGCTAATAGATTCAGCGACTTTAATAAGGGTAGGATGTGTATAATATACCTAAAACAAGGTCACTAACTTTCGAAGTACTAGCTAATTTTCCCTAATAAGCGCCCTAACTACATATACTGTGATCGAACACTTAAAAAGCTGGTTACTAAGCAACTTAAGAATAATAAAGACCTTACTAAGTGTGTTTAGAGGTTTAAATTTACTATAGAATTAAGTTAACTTATAGGACGTTATTAAGCCCGCGTTCAAGCTGCACTGGTAACCTCTTATGAAATGTACTTACTTTATGGATCCGTAATCCTCAACTCTAGAGTTATAATCCACGTTTTCAACGACCCCTTATAGTTCATACAACTAACAGGAGCTACACCTAGTAATTATTTCTAAGTAAGTACTTAGTAAATGGTAATTAATAACTTCGGAATAGTGGATATTCGCATTAAGGGGTGAGACGGTAAACCACTTAAGTTTCACTTATATAATATAATACTCTATAAAGGGTTTACGAATAACCTTATTTTTTTAAAACACTTACACCGAAAGGGTTTTTAGTGGAATACTAATCCAAGTAATAACTATATTAGGTGCATAGACCAAAACTACGTTTGTGAGTTATTTGAAATCCATAATCAAGATATTCTCGATTATAGACTTATAAAGGACAAAGTAGTACTCATAACGATCATTCCACTCCCTCAACCTACGCTAAACAAGCTCCTGAGAGCCCCGCAAAGAAACCGTTTTATAAATACAATAATCCGCAAACCTATCTAAGTAAGTATAAAAAAATAGTATTAAAAACTCGGATACCCAGGGAGAGATGCTCTGAATTACCTTAGTAACACAATAAGGGGGGTGAGACTCCTAAATCGAAAAAGCAGAGACCCCGTAGAATACGATGCGTATAGGATGGTGAATATAATACACTAAATCCGCTGAGTACCAAAAGAGTTGGTTAAACGGGTAAAAGCTGGAGACCGTTTAGTACTCAACTTTTACGATTATAACAAGGGATATAAAGGGTATACGTCCCTTATACTTTTTTTTAACTAAGCCTTAGGGTTAGTGTAGGACTTTTACTTATAAAAGAGAATAATAAAGATGATCTTAAAAGTGTTATTCGAGTTACTTAATTATTTAGAACGTGTTTACGATACAAAGGTTAAGTTCCTAGAAACTGATAATAAGCTTCTGAGATATCCGCGCCTAGTAATAGACCTAAAGGGGCGTAGAATAACGATTAAAATGTTAACACCTAATACATAAGTTTAGAACAGAGGTGCTGAAAGGCTCACTATGATTATTAAAGTTAAAATTAGGGTAATAATTATTATAACGAATTTCCTAGATTATTTATGGCCTAAGATCGTTAAAACAGTAGTTTACCTCTATAACTGAACCCCGTTACGAATATACGGGTAAAAAATACCTTATAAGTAGTTCCATAAGTAATTTTAGAGTAGAGAAGATGAGATTTATACGGTCCCTAACCTCTCCCACCTATAATCCTACAGCTATAAGGCCTACGCCTTAACGACTAATACGCAACTTAAACGCCAACAGCGAAAAAAGCTCGCCCCTCGTGCATAGATCGGCTTTCTAGTGGACTACACATCAAGCAATTAATTTAGAATATAAAACCCTCTTAAAAAGGACGTTTTCATAATAAGGGACATTATATTTAACGAAAAGGTGCACTTTAATGGGAACCTTAAGGGTACTATTAAGGAATTTCGCTACCTAGACCTATAAGTGATCGAAATGCGAATTTAAGAGCTTATTGAGTAAACCTAAATATAAACGTCAATATAAGATACTAACGAGGAAGTAGAAAAGGTCACCTTCGCTTTCAAAACAAGTCCAGAGTACAATAAAAGCACTCTAAAGGTGAGCTTTGTTATGGAGACGTACTTGGATAAGTCGAGATAGTACAACATAAGGCGCTTTGCGCTATACTTAACACCTAAAACGTCATCACTAAGACCCTTATTATTTTTTACTACTTTAAAAGTGGCTTTGGTTGTAAAGGGGCGGGGGGAAAGCGAGGGAGAAGCATAAAATAAAACCATAACCTCGGACCATAGCATAAGCACAGCGAAGTATAAAGTCTCATTTAAATCTGCTTTCCTAGTAGGAACGGCTTTAAAGCGGAAATAACACTGCGAAATGCGATTAATAGACGGTCTCCCAGGCATGCATTTATAGTCTAGCTAACCCAGTGCCCTTAATGAGATTGGTCACCTTACAACTTTTAATAAAAGTATATTAAATTAAAAGGCCGATGGGGAAATGCTCTAATAACACAACCTTTCCGGTGGGTTAATAAAGCCTGGTCGAGAGGGGACTTCTACTAAGGTAAATACTCCGGGTTATGTGTATAGAGAGTTTCCTCTACTGGGCTGTGAGGGTAGTGTACCCATAAGTACTCACTAGAAGAAACTACCCCCTCTCCCCACGTTACATAATCGTTTAAAGGATTACTTATATAGGGACGATTTTAGAATAGCTAAAATAAGTTATCTAAGTGGCTATAAAAACTCCTATTCTTAGGAGGAGGTTAGTAAAGAATAAGTATGAGGTAAGTAGATTCTTAGCTACTATTGGGTATATACTTATAAACTTAATAAGTATGGGAGGTTCGTAAAATTCAAGGTACACCTTATTATCCGTGGAGATTAATAATTAAGAGATAAGTGAGAAATATATACTACTATACTCACAAGTATATCGTTCCGAATCCTTATTGTAATAGCTGCTCACTTCGATATGGAGCTTCTATAATATAATGCGGTAAATGCCTTTGTGTATATAATAATTGATGAGGAAGTGTATATATAACTCCCACTTAGATACCGAAAAGCTGGATAGGTACTATATTTAAAAAAAGCGTTTTATAGCCTTAGGAGGTCACCTTTATTCTAGTAAAAATACTTAGAAAGTGGGCTCCTAAAACTCGGCTTTTAACGAATTACTGGAGAGAACTACTATTAATAAAAGGAATAAGTTATATTCTTTTTTTATGTTAACGACTATGTTTTAGCTTTCCCTTATAAGTTTTATAACGAGGTAATAGTATTAATAAAAGAGCTTTAAAAACGCTATTATTTAGAAGGTGGTTATAAGTTATAGTGGTTCTTAGGAATTGAGGTTTTAAGAGACCAAGTAATTAGGAAGATTTGGCTATTATAATTAGTATTCGCTAAGAAGGTGAGAAGACTCCTATTAGATACTAATAAGTTATTTAAAGTGCATTTCGAAACCCCTATAACAACCTTTAAGCTGTTTTTATACGACGAGGTAGCTAAACCATGGGAAATTAAGAAGTATTAACGTAAAGTCGGAACTATTATGTATATAGTTGTGATAATGTACCCGGATATCGTATTCATTATAAACTATTTTATATACTTTAATTAGAACCTAGGGCCGAGTCACCAGTGCGTAGTGGATCGAGCACTCTAATACCTTTACTTAACGCATTCTCTTTATTTAGAATACAAAGTTACGCTAGGGAGCCCTAAGGACACTTTAGAAATTACTTCTGATACTAGTTTCGCCGATAATACGCTTAATTAGAAGAGCTCTTAAGTGCTCGTAATGCGACTTTTTAGCGGAACCGTTGCGTAGAAAGCAAGTAAATAATAGACAATTATAATATTAACAATAAAAATCAAACTCTTCACCTTATCATATATAGTAAAAAAAGCTATTTTCGTAAACTAGTTAATCTCCACTTTATAAATACAACTCTCCATAGAGGACACTTAGAGCACTGAGTTTGCGCCTTAAATACGCTCTTAACTACGAATTTATATATAATACGATAACCAGTAAACCGTATACCTCGTAACCATAGAATAAGTATAGTTATAAATACACCTACGCCATATTGATATTTATAACCACTAGTTACGTTAAGAAATTAAGAATAACCGTGTTAACGTTGTATATACGCCATCAACTAAGTTAATGGTAAATGGACTAATAAAAGCGTTTCCGAAGTAGCCTTTTTAGGCGTTTTTTGTATAGTTAAATATGAGTGACCAGCGGGCTCGTTTTAAAGATAACCATCGTCGCGATATCGCCATAGATAAGGCCCGTTGGGAGGCCGGGATGGCTAAGGATTATATATGGGACGTTAAGGTTCGTGTTCCTTACCCTTCTGGGGCTCGTGAACCCCGCGGGAAGGATATATAAGAGGTGCTTTAGACGGAGGAAGACGGAATTCAAGTCTCGAGATTATTACAGTACTTAGAAATAGTTATTGAATAGCGGATTAGGTGGTAGGAAGTCCACTAAACGGAGGCCTCCCTGAAGGGGCGTGTCGAATCCGCTATACTAAGCGCTTAGTACACTTCCGGTGCGCTCGAAGGTCCGTGCGCGGCGCAGAACAATGATGGGCCGAAATGCGCCCTTGCACCAACCACCTTAAGGGCTAAGTTCGCCCCTAAAGAACAGGGAGAATAAGAACAATTACACATTATTGAATACATTACGAATTAACCCTTAAATCCGACAGTTATTGTTATTATCGAATAGGTATTATATATAGGATTAGTGGTTATAAGTAGGGTTCAGTTTAATGGTTGTTTTTAGCACGTATCAGATTATTAATTATCGGATTTAATAGTTAATTCGTAATGTATTCAATAATATGTAATTGTTCTTATTCTCCCTGTTCTTTAGGGGCGAACTTAGCCCTTAAGGTGGTTGGTGCAAGGGCGCATTTCGGCCCATCATTGTTCTGCGCCGCGCACGGACCTTCGAGCGCACCGGAAGTGTACTAGGCGCTTAGTACAGCGGATTCGACAAGCCAATACACTGGATGCTGCCAATTACCGTCCAGGAACGATCACCCTCAAAGCCTCGCCGAATGACTCTGAGGCGTCTTGTCCTGCTATGCTATTGGTTCAATTCTTAGTGCTATACACAATCTGGAAGGTGACGAGTCTGCCGCCCTGAACCCTGTAAACTGCCAGCGCCGGCGGCGATGTGGGTTCTGGATGTCAGACGGCGCCCTTGGCCCCGTAAGCTCCACCGACGCCTCGACACCCATGAATCTCCAAACTACATGCACTACACGCAACTCACCGATACAAATACCTTGGGTGCCTTGAGGGGAATTCAGCTTTTGGTATATTGTAATCTCACCATCTCACAAGCATACACAGCGACGATGGGACCCAGACTCAGACTCGGAGAATTGTCCTTTTGAGACGTTTGCGCGCTTTCAACTACCCGCCAATAATCCTCCAGCATCAGCTTCTTTAATCGACATCGATACTCCCATTATAAGTCATCTCCACATTGCTTCTTGCAATGACAAAGACAACTTACCTCAAGGACTTCGTGGTGACCGACCGCGGCGGTATCGTCGAAAACACACACGGTGTCCACGCCGCCGTTGTCGATGCGGACGGCAAGCTCCTCTACGCCGTTGGCAATCCATCTCGATTGACCCTGGCGCGGTCCGCAGCAAAGCCCGCCCAAACCTTGGCCGTCCTTGAGACCCCCGGCTTCGAGCGCTTCGGGTTCGATGATGCTGACCTCGGACTGATGTGCGCCTCACACAACAGCGAGGAGAGGCACATTGCACGGGCCATATTCATGCTCGCACGAGTGGGAGCTTCCGAGTCAGACCTCCAATGCGGCGGCCATCCGTCAATCTGTCCCAACGTCAACAGGACATGGATCAAGGCCGACTTCGAGCCAACCGGAGTGTACAACAACTGCTCTGGAAAGCATGCGGGCATGCTGGGCGGAGCGCTGGCCCTCGGTGCTGGGTTCACCGGCTACCACCTGCCCAGCCATCCAATGCAGGTAAATGTCAAGAAGGTTGTCCAAGACCTGAGTGGTCTACCTGAGGATGAGGTTAAATGGGGAATCGACGGCTGCAACCTTCCGGCGCCCGGTCTACCACTCAGCTCGATGGGGCGTCTGTTTGCCACATTCGCCAGAGCGGCCGACATCGTACAACATGCTGGGTCATCCACACCGGAAAGAACCCAGCACATGGCACGCATCTTCAACGCCATGGCGACGCACCCGGAAATGGTTGGCGGCGAAGGGCGCTTCTGTACCCTGCTCATGGAGACCTTCAAAGGGGCCCTCATCGGCAAAGTCGGTGCGGACGGATGTTACGGCGTCGGAATCAAGGCATCGGAATATACAAAGCAACTTGGGACGGAAGGAGCGATTGGTATCGCGGTCAAAATCGAGGATGGGAGCCTTGAGATTCTCTACGCCGTGGTGACGGAGCTTCTCGAACAGCTCCGCATCGGAACGCCGGACATGAGGAAGAAGCTCGCATCTTTCCATCATCTCAAGCGACTAAACAGCATGGGCGTCGAGACGGGGCGAGTGTCTTTGGCCTTCAAAGTTCGTCCGGCTTGAGAAGATGTACCATTGGTATCCTTTTGGATCGAGTGAAACTTCTAGACAATCAACAGGTCTGTGTCCTAATCTGATCCAGGGGCACCATTGCACTGTAAGATATTTGCAATTATGTCAGCTTTGTAGACCTTCAATAGAAAGAGGCAATTCAAGTATCTGCCTGTCGAATCATCATTGCCAAGTCTCACGAATGTGTGGGTGTCTTCGGGTAAAGGGGCCTGTTGCTTACGGCCACTTGCTTAGAACACTTGAAGTGGACTGAGACTGCTGTAGTTATTGTATTTTGATTTTAGCGTTTAATAATTATGTATGTGTTAGCAATCTTCTCCAACCTTAGTCTGGCATAGATTCATCAGCGGTCGGATCCTCTGTGAGCATAAGGATCTCCAGCTGATGCACCAAGCTCCGCCCCTGAGCGGCATAGCGGTCAGTCATCGCCAAGTCCAAATCGAGCACCCACTGTGCCTCCGCCCTGTTCTTCAGTTGAGCATCCGCATGGACCTCTCCCTGCTCCTTCAACTGCTTCAGCACGCGTTTCGCCTTGGCCGGGAGAATCGCGGCGTGCCGAAGCGCCATGCCCACCATTCCTTGAGCAATGAATCCCGACGTCGGAAACGACACGTACAGGTCCTGCAGCCCGGACAAGCACAGGTCCAAGTAAAAATTACATTCTTTCCCGGCTGGTGCGTCATGATGGCCGACGGACTGCCCCGCCTCCCGTATCATGGCGTTGGCCACGTACACCACGGCGGTCTGCCACAGAACGGATAGCCTCGCGGTTGTGTACCGGAGGCGGTAAAGTAGGAAGAGCCGCTTGAGCTGGTTCACCGATGCTGCATATACTGCTTCCGGGCTAGCGAAGGCGCTAGAAAATGAGCCGAGACGGCGGGTGCGAGAGTGAGAGGCGAGAAAGGGCCGGAAGAGGTCTGTCACGGCTGCGTGGAAGTATATGCTGGTCATCGTACTTTAGTTTCACATTCGCACACAGTATTGGGAAAGGGGAGTATAGGCGACCAGTGGGGTGAACCTACTGCATCATCATGACATCGTGGCTGCTCTCTTTGCACCTTGCCAGATCAAGAGGTAAACTATTGGCCCAGTCGAGCAGCCGATGATAAACCTCCTCTGCAAACTCTAATGATGCGTGTCGAGAAATGTCCGCTGTTTCATTACGGTAGTATTCTTGCAACACGTCTTTGATGATTATCCATAGGTCAGTCGAGGCACTAAACACCTGCGCGCGACGGACAGTTCTTGCTGCCTCGATAGAGTCGGTGTCTTCTGCGTGCGAGCCCCCAACGATGTCCCGGGGCTTTGGGAGGGAAGGCGGCGTCTCAATCTCGATGGTGTGATAATGCATAGACACCAGCCTGTGTGATTATGCAACGTTAGTTGAGCACTCCCTTGAAATCTCCTGCGGCCACTGACGTTACCCAGTTGAACACCCCCCACGCAGTATATGATGCTGCTCGCGTCCAGTCTTTGTAACCCTCGACCCAGTACCCAGCCGACTCCGCTTCCGAGTTTGCGTCGAAGAGACCCATCAGCCTCCCCAGTCTCACGCTCTGCTTGATCAATTCCCTGCTCATGTCGTCTTCGCCCAATGTGACGGCGGTCATGCCGAGCAGTTGCAAGGCAGAGACGGTGGTCAGGGTGTTGGGCTGCGTTTGGTTGGTGTAGTCCCTCTCAGCCTGTTCGTATAGAAGAAGGCTAAGGGCCGCACAGTCAGAATGAAGGGGCGTCAAGGCTTTCTAGCTACCCATATCAGCAGGCTGGACTCCAAGGAAAGTGGAAATTAATGCTCGACGTACGCAAGCCCAGCATAGCAGTGAGTTGACGAGGAAGGAGGAGCAGAAGTAAGATCGCACTTCGACCAGGTCTCTAATGAAGAGGTCGGCATCGAAGAAGGGAAATATTGGGTAGTCGATATCAAAGTAGTGAGACAATACGCTGATGGCCAGTTCGTTGGAGATTGGCACTGGCGTCCAGTTTGCGATGTCGACCATCTGGAGGCGCTCGTCAAATAAGGGCCCGAAGCGGATGGTGTCCTCGAGGTCTCCTTTGTCGGTTTGTGTGTCGACGCCGGTCTCATCCGCATGCCCAAATTGTTGCTTGCCCGTGGGCGCAGACTCCGACTCCAAGTCATGATTTGGTGAGCTAGGGGCTGTTAGTGCTGAGTCCACCGCCTCCACAAACACAAACCAGCCCCACCAAGGGCATGCGAAAATCCCATCACGGAGGTGAGGCGGTTGGGAAACTAGAAGATATGGATATCAGAGGGAAATGCGCATACGCATCCTGTTTCTGCCGTGGCCGAGGAGCCGCCATGGGCTTGAGCAAGAGCCCCAGGGGCGTGTCCGTGTATGAAACGGGGAACAGCGTGGGATAGGCGACGGAATGACGCAGCGCGAGCTCGAACTCGAGGCTATTCTGGGTCGGCGGCAACAGGGCCCTCAGGAACCTCTGCTCCGATAGGCGCGAGGGCAGCTGGGAAGGGCTCTCGGACCCGTACCGGAACTTGTGCAGCAGGTCGACGGCCTGCTGGTTGGGCAGCGTCCGCAACGCCTCGAGCATGCCGCCCGAGCTCTGCTTCGAGGCGTCGGCCCCCTCGGTGACGGTCACGGAATGCCGGACGCTGTACGTGTATGCGCAGCTCTCGCCTCGGTGTTCGCACATGAGGCACTTGGGCAGCCCGCCGTCGCACTGTCGAGGGTTCAGCACCCAGACCCAGCCTGCTCTCGCGTGAGGGACCTAACCCTGGTCTTCCGCTTGCGACACGGATCACAGGCGGTGTTTGGCTTGCGCTGCCGCGAGGGGCGTCGGGGGATCGGTCGCGTCGAGGCGGGAGGGTCGACCCGGGGCCGGACATCGGCCGAGGCCGACGTGGCAGTCTGCGGCTGCGGGAGCAGCTCTCGTAAGGGATTCATCTCGATCACGATCGCGACCACCAAGCGACGACTCCAAGGAGTCGGGTGAGTTTTCGGGGGACGGCCTTGGGGGGGTAGGCCGTGGCCACATATCTCCAGCTGGTGTAGCCAGATTGGATTCGGGGAGTGGTCGCCTCTCCTCTGACCCCTCACTGTCCATACAAAAGGCTCGGAGTTGGCCGCCGCGCTGATCCGGCCTCCTGAGTGGTTGGGAGATCAGGAGTCGGACTCGCCTCCTATTGGCTGCTTGGCACCTCTGAGCATGCTGCATGCCTTCAAAACATCTTCACATCTGCCATGCTGCCTTGGTCCTGGCATGCGAGACAACACTTTCTTGCACCTGGTAGTTTCCTTTTCCTTTCTCAGAAATACCCAGAATCAGAATCAGGGATCCTTCTTTAGTTTGGACCCGTGACGAAACCACTGAACTGCCGGGATATCAAATCTTACAATGAAATAGGCCTTTCTTTCTCCATCAGATGCCATTCGCCCTCCACAAAATACTCGCAGGTCTCGCCGTTTCTCGAAAAGAAATGCACATATCGCCGTAGAGGCCTGTTCTCCTCTCTCACACAGCGAATCCCAAAGTCCACGATGCGGTCATCTTCCGGCGGAGGCTCCCAGTTGCCCTCCGGTTCCCAGTTGTCTTCATCATCCAGCTGAATCTTGTGCTCCATCTCAATCAACCGCCGTCCCAGGGTTACCATCAGTCCCTCGTCCCATATGTTGTCCCCCGGGTGCGACAGCCTCTTCATCAGTTTAAGTGCCGCGATCCTCAGGCCGAGCACGCGGCATTTCGCGACCGCATACGTAAGGAGCGAGCTGAACCCGAGTTCGAGCGCCGACCTCCCGCCGAAAATGGACGGCCGCTTCCTCGCAGACTCCAGGTCCGTGTCGGCCGACTGCTCCGGTGTCGCTAGATTGATCATCTCCCTGAATTCGTCCACGTATGCGTCATACACACACTCGCTCGCGGGGCGGAAGCAGGTGGCCGTCCATATTTTAGCTGTGATTCCCCGGATCTCCAACAACCGCAGCGAGTACAACTCCTCGTCGTCGGTCGCCCCGTGTCTCTTGAGCTTGCGGAACAGCTCGAACCAGTCTTCTAGTTCAGCCAAGATGGACTGCCGCACCCACTCGGTGCCCGGCTCAGGCCCCTTGATGCCAGCACCGAGACAGCACTCGCCGCCGGACCGCACGAAGCGGGCCGCCCGCACGAGTATCGGGACGAGCTGCGCATGTGCCTCGGAGAAGCTGCTAAACTCGGTGCTCGGGCGGTGCTCGGCAGCGTCCTTGAGGCACGGAAAGGACTTGGGTTCAATGCCGTACAGGTAAAGCACGAGACTTAGGTGGCGGATGGCCGGCTTGACGTGGTTCTTCAGAAAGTCAGACTCGCTGTGGACCTCGTTGAAGATGTTGATCCCGTGCCGGCAGTGGGTGATGGCATCTTTGGAGTTCTTCCGCATCAGCTCGATGCAGATGAAGAGAATGCATATGAACAAAATCAGCGCCCGGTCCGTGGTTGTCTGTAGGAGCCTGATGGCCTTGTTGTAATTCGACACCGCGAACGGATTCTCTCGGTCCCTCCTCCCCGGAATACCCTCTAACGATCCCTTGCAAAAGTCCTCATACACAGCGCTGAGCGCCAGCACCGCATGCTTGGCTACAGGCTCCTGGGTTGCGATCTGGATCACAATGTTGGCCCAGAAGTACCGGTTTAGCGACCCGGCGAGGGCGGGCGCGGCAACGCGCTGGAAGAAGCACAAGGCACGTTTTTCGGCAACGCTCATATCATTATAGGTTGATGCTGATGGTTGAAGTGTATCAATCGATGGCCTTGCCCGGAGGAGTTGCGCCCATGAATATGTGCCCTTGGGTGGCGTTGTATAGCCGTCGCATCGACGGCCTGTTGAGACGCATCGCCAGCATTGCGGACGCCCCTCGTCGCACTTGATTTTGCGGATTCTGGTCGAAAATTAGTGCCTCTCCCGCCGCTAATGTATTATGTTCTGACACACTTGCACGTTATGCAGCCTGACTTCACCTTCTGAATGCCTGTTCGAGGCATGGGTGCATAATCGGTTCGAATCGGTGGAAGCTGGGATCGCACTTCATATGGGCGGGCCACCACACTTGTTGAGCTGGGATCCAAGTTGGAGGCCTTGAAAACGCAATAATAGCGGCCCTGAGTGACACGACCAGCTCTTTCACGATGATTTGTTGAAGGAGCACCGCCTTCAAATACAACCACGACACTGGAAGATGACGCACAAATGCACGTGTCAGACCATCTGAATTGACGTCGAGTTTCAAGCGCCCATCCCATGAGCCAAACACATCCTCGGACGTCGCGGGGCGTTTCCGACCAGACCAATCATGATGCTCCGACGACAGCCTTTGCAACTCTATTTCGCCGTTCCTGCCAGACGTGGGAACATGAATGTCCGCCCGTTGACCCCCGGACTTCACGACAGTCACCCGCGACTTCCTGGTTATACTGTAGACGCGCCTGAATAAACTCATGTGTAAGCCTACCTCGGATTGACTGCCCTTTCTATCCATATAGCAACTAAGAAATGCGTCACGCTCAAGCTTCCATGCACTATCCCATCGAGTGCTGCTGGACCCCATTTTCGCCAAGGGTGGGGTGAAGCCGATCAGGGCTCCAAGTCCACTTATCGTAATGAATTATAATCGAAGATGAAAGATACATTTATCATCTATAGATTCTGGGTGTAGTAAAGATACCAGTAATCCCTATTGATACATAACGCTATATTATAGTCTAAGTAACCCTTTTGAGTTTTTTTTTTGAGTGAGGTTATTCCTAGATATTTCGCTTAGAGCCTCGCGCCTTAATGTTTTCCTACTGCCGTAGTAGGAATAAGGTGAATTTATCCCCCTTAGTCCTTTCCTATGGTGTTGCTATGGAATTGAGGTCTTCTTTTTATCGTTAGCTCGTTTGGGGCGTGATCTCTAGTGAGTTTCTACTAATGGACCAAATTACTGAATTAGTTGGGCTATAAGTAATTGCCGCTATTAATACTGGCTCTTAACTGTTCACCAGTTAGGCTTGCTCTATAGTTGTAAAAAAAGTTATTCATAGCGATCACTTTAAATAGGAAATTCTAAGCAATTAACTACTAGCCCCCTTGACGAATAGAGCACCCGTACTAATAGTATAACCTCATCTAATTACTAGTATTAACACTATTAATTTTGTGATTATACTTATTAATTAGTTCGGGCACCGGAAGATCCTTTTAGATATCGGGCCCGAAGACCTACTGGGCGGCCCGCTTTATAACTAAATCTCCAGTTAACCGACGACGGTTTCGGATAATTTCCCGGCTATTTTAAAAAAGAAAGTTATAAAAAAAACACAAAGGTATTATCCTTTTAAGTGAATTAATTAACTTAAATATGTAAATTAGTATAAGTATATTTATAAAAAGAAATTTATAATATTACACCTTCTTATTTAAAGTAGGGATACTATGGATTTAACCCTAAGGGATATTCCTGTCGGATTTAGGGGTCAATTCGTGATATATTCAATTGTTTGTAATTGTTCTTGTTCTCCTTGTTGTTCAGGGGAAAACTTAGCCCTTAAAGTAGCTGGTTTAAGGGCGCATTTCGGCCCGTTATTATTCTACGCCATGTCTGGCCTTCGAGTACGCTAGAAGTGGATTAGGCGTTTAGTATAGCGGATTCGATACGCCCCTTCAGGGAGGCCTCCATCTAGTAGGTTTCCTGCCACCTAATCCACTCTTTAATAACTATTTCTAAGTATTATAATTATCTTCAAGATTTAAATTCCGTCTTCCTCTATTTAAAATATTTCTCAAATATCCTTCTTATAGGATTTACGAACCCTAAGAGTATAAGGAATACGAGCCTTAACATCCCATATATTATCCTAAGCCATCTCGACCTCCTAGTGGACCTTATTTACGGCGATATTACAACGACGGTTATCTTTAAGACGAGCCCACTAGTTACCTATATTTAGTTATATGAGAAAACCTAAAAAGGCTACTTTAGGAGTACTTTTATTAATTCATTTACTATTAATTTAGTTAATAGTATATATACAACGTTAATACGGTTATTCTCAATTTTTTAATATAACTAATAGTTATAAATATTAATATAGTATAAGTGTACTTATAATTATATTTATTGTATAGTTATAGGATATATAGTTTATTAGATATTATATTATATATAAATTTGTAGTTAAGAGTATATTTAAAATATAAACTTAGTATTCTGGGCATCCGTTATAGGGAGTTATATTTATAAAATAGATATTAACTAGTTTATAAAAATAGTTTTTATTGTATATAATAAGGCAAGGAGCTCGGCTTTTATTATTAATATTATAATTATTTATTATTTATTTATTTTTATATAATAGTTCCACAAAAAAAATATATTATAAGTACTTAAAAGCTTTTCTAATTAAGTGTATTATCGGTAAAATTAGTATTTAAAGTAATTTCTAAAATATCCTTAGGGTTCCCTAGTATAGCTTTATATTCTGTCACGGGCCGAACCCGGTTATTATGCCCGGGCTATGCCCGAGCCCGCACCGGTGCCCCACTAGCGCCCACCACCTAGGAAGCAGATGTCAGATTGAACGCTCCAAAAGCGCCTTGGAACGGGTGCTCGGCGTAAGGTTAATCCCGAGCGCGCCTCAGGCATCCAGGGGCGTCCCCTACCCCTATCCCTAGGGTCAGGGATGCTCCCTGAAGTACTTAGCAGATATAACACATTAATATACACAATTGACCCTCAATTCGAAAATTAATAGTCTAATACGTACTATGTTTACAATAAGCGTCGCCAGCCATCTATTCATTTAATTCTATATACACGAAAGCGCTTCCTAAGCACTTAATTCATATCCAGCCATCGAAATGGCCTCCCTAAGCTCAAAGATCTAATTGAAGACCAATAATAACTGGGTTTTATGGGTTAACTAGATATAATTAAAAACTAAATCCTATAACTTATAGAAATATATTAATCTAATACATCCTAATACCCTTCGGAGCTTGTGAACGCTCCTTGAGTGGTGTATAGAGCGTCCTATACGCCCCGAGATCTATGAACACCCTAAGACCAGTAGAGCTGAAGTCCTCAGCGACGATGCTGAATATGAACTACGTATATAAGGCTTTAAAGAACTCTCTGTAGTAAACCTCGTATTATATAAAGAGTAATAAGTAGAGTATATAAAGTAGGTAAAAGACTATAAATTGTTTTTTAAGGGTATTAGAATATTTAAAGACTAGGTTTAAGAAATAAGTTATTTTAACTTATTATACTATTATTATATTATAAACTATACATTAAATTAATGAATTTATGTATTAAAAGAATAAGTAGGGAGTAATATAAGAGAGAGGTGCTCCGAAGTAAACAAAGTAAATGAGTGGACACTAATAGTGTTCAAGTAAAAGTGTTTTATTATAAAAAAAGACTTAGAGGAGTGGTTTATAAAGTAGGAAAAGGTAATCTACGAAGTTAAAATAATAAAAGTCCCCGGAATTAAATTCCCGAGTATTTAGTTCCTAGAATTCACTATAGTTATTAATTATAATTATGTGGATATATGGATTTTCTTATACTAAATAGTTAAGGATGAGTATATCGAAAACGAGACGAGAATTTAAGTATTAGAGAGGTCCTTTTGGATACTTAGAGATTCTTTTAAATTATTTTAATACTTAACTTAAAGAAATAAGTTAGCTGTAGAGTATTTAGGTTAATTATAGAATTGATAACCCGAGATGAAAGTAGTTTTAAAGTAATTTCCCTTATATGTTTAGGTGTTTTAGGGAGTAATACTTAGGGTAGTCGGGGTCGTAGGAGAGGTGGAGCTCCTCGTAACCAATTACGGAAAAGGAGTAACAGAGATTAAGTGAATAACCACCTTTACTCTATTTACTTATATTTACACTAACTCTCTAAGTACTAGTTAATTAATAAGTGAAAATGTCCTAAGTAGTATACCCCTAATTAGGAATTTCTTAAAAACCTAGAAAAGTGTATAAAAGAAAACGAAGACCTAAGAGAGTGTATTAGAAAGGTGATGGGTGTCACGGGCCGAACCCGGTGGTTATGCCCGGGCTATGCCCGTGCTTGCACTGGTGCCCCACCGGTGCCCCACTAGCGCCCACCCCCTAGGAAGCAGAGATTTCGCGCCATATCGTAGTTTACCATTTTCCTCTTCAGCTTGAAATAAACAGTATTTGGCTACCTTTCGGTTGAGACAAAGCCTAGGACCAGCCCTTCGCAATGGGAACCCTTAAAAAGAATACTAATTATATAAATAATGTAAAGTAAGTATCCTAAGTATATTCTATACTACAATAAAAATATATAAGCTTCTTAGATTAACGATCCTAAACTTAGGCTTAATAATTTATATTTTCAACGATCCTATGTAATTTATTATATTTACGAGAGTATTAATAGGAGATTATATCTAAGTATGCACTCAATAAGTGGTTATCGAAGTATATAATATAATTAATATTAAAATCAGGGGGTGTAAAAGGGCTACTACGAAGCCCCACTTATATAATATTATACTTTATACAAGCTTTATTAGTAACCTTATTTCCTTTACTTATTTTTATAAAAGGGGTTTTTAATAAGATATAAGTCCTTATAATAATTACTTATAATACTTAGATGGAACCTTCCTATGTATACTTATAAAAGTTGCGAATTAATAAGTCCTGGATTATCGGAAAATCGAAGCGTTACTTATAACTGCGCTTATTAGACGAAAAGCACCGGAAATCGAGCCTACGCCACCTCGAAGGCATAAATATACGATAACGATGCACAGGAAACCGATCAAGGGTAGCGTAGCCCTCTAGCATCGAAGGCTAGGTCACGTAGACCCCGAGGCCATCTAGTACTTAGTAAACGCCTTAAGAGGGGTTAGGCTGATCTCAGGGGGTGAGCCTGTTATAATAATAACCTGCGATGCGTGTAGAAAAGGTAAAGCTTACCAAGTGATCCGGTGAGCTCCGCGAGAATCCCTTAAGCACGCAAAGCCTGGAGAACGGTTTATAATAGACTTTTATAACTACTAAAAGAGTTACAAAGGGTATATATCTATGATGCTTATTATTAACTAAATAAGTGGATTTACATAGGATTTTTACCTTATATAATATATTATAAATATACTCCTAGTGACCCTAATAGACTTCTTTGAGCTACTTAAGGTTCACTATGAGATAATAGTAAAGATATTAGAGTTTAATAGTGAGTTTAAGTGGCACTTATGTGTTACTCAAATACTCGTTGCGCAGGGTATAACCCTGGAGATCCTAGCTCTAAATACATAATCCTAGAATAGTAGAGTAGAGTGTATCGCAATGGTAATTAAAAAGCGTATAAAAACAATAGCTTTAGGTACTAAGCTTCTAAACATCCTTTGGCCAGAAATAACAAAAACAATAACGTATATATATAATCACATACTATTAACAATAAGAGGATAAAAGTTATTATATAAGCTATTTTATAAGTACTTTTAATACAAAGAAAACGGGATATATAAGCACCTAGACCTTTCTTATATGCGCTTGTATGGGTGCAAAGTGTTCGTTATAACCGCTGATGCTTAGTTGAAGTGTAATAGGTGCTAGAAGCTATTAGTGTATACTTGGATCGGATTCCTAGTTGGTTATACATTAAGTAATTCTTTTCGAATTTAGAATCCCTTGTATAACAAAATTTTCACTATTTAAAATATAACATTTAACGAAAAACGTCACTTTAATAATAATATTAAGGGCCTAGTAAAAGAGATTAATTATATAAATCTTAAGGCGATTTAATAGTATTTAAAAGAGCTAATCTAATAGATAACTAGTGTGGGAACATATAATTAGAGTATTAATAAAAAAGTAAAAGAAGTAATAGAGTATACTAACCCCGATGAGCCCGTTTTAGAAGTAGCTATAAAAGTGCTCGAGTACCTAAAAGTTGAAGTGGATACACTTAAGTAAACGGAAGGGTAATATTCGGAAATGCAGTTCACACCCTTTTTAATACCAGAGGCGTCACCTCCGACCTCGTTTATCGCAACTCTAACTAAGTTTAATGTGAGGGGGTATAAGGAGATATATATAATAGAGTAAATATGTTAAATTCCTATTTTAATACCGACATCAAGGTGAGTTATACTTAGGACATTATATAAAGCTACTTTCTTAGTGGGTACAGTGCTCTATAAGAGAAATCCCCGATGTTAAAACGGTCCTCCAAGGGACCGTATTATGCCTAGCTAGCCGTGTACCCTAGAATAGGGTTCCAAAGTGTCCTTTGTGGTAACAGTATTAGATACTAAAGAGCTTTGTGCACATAAAGTGCTCCTAGACGATTAAGTTAAAGGTTAATAAAAGGTAAGTGAACTTTAAAAGGAAAGCTCTGTGGTAATAGTATTAGAGATAATTGTACTCCACTCCCATAGAAACTAGAGCTAGACGTATATAATAGTCTCTAAGGAGTGAAATGTGTATAATAACCGGGATATAGTAGAAGTATTAGAGATAACCGAGCTCTGTGTATGCGTAAAAGTTAAAGACCCGCGTAGTATCTTTTAAAGGGATCTACCCCCTTTGCTAATATCTTATAATTAATTATAAAACCATTATTTTAAAAGTAAATTCCTAAGTACTGAAAAAAGCCACTTAAACGGGTATAAGTAGTCCCACTCGTGGGAAAAGGTTATGAAAAGTATCTCGCATAGCAATTAAGTCCTAGGATACCACTAAGTATACACCTATAAACTTAATAAGTATGGGTACCTAGCTAAGTTCAAGGTGCGCCTAGTGATCCATGGTGACCAGTAGACCAGAGATGTCCGAGAGATGTATACTACGATGCTCATAAGTATATCCTTCTGAATTCTAATAATTATTACTATATACTTTAACTTAGAATTATTATAATATAATACAATAAACGCCTTTATTTACGTAAAACTTAATAAAATAATTTTTATAAAGCTTTTATTTAGTTACCGTATTCTTAAAAGAATCTTATATTTATAAAAAGTGTTATATAGTTTATGATGGTCTCCTCTTTTGTAATAATACCACTTAGAAGTTAGTTTTATAGATCGCGGATTTGAGTATATAATAGGCGAAAACTATTATTAGTGGAAAGGTGAAATTATATTCTTTTTTTATATAGATAATTGTATACTAGCGTTCCCCTGCGTATAAGAAGTGAGCATACTCTATAAGGTCTTTGAGTTATAGAAGTGATATTATTTTGAGGGAGGTAATCCACTCTAATAGTTCTTAGGAATTAAGGTTATACGTAACTAAGTAACCCACTAATTATGGTTTTCGTAGGTAGTTTACGCTAAGAAAGTGAGGAAACTACTTCCTCTACTCATCAACACACCAAAAAATGAATCCGAAGTGTAAATATATACCCTAATAACCCTTAAAGAACTTTTACTATACAAAAGCGAAATAAGTATATAAGAGGTTAATTAATATTAGTGTAAAGTTAGAGCAATTTTATATACGGCTATTATAACCCGTCCTAACGTAATATTCATAGTAAACCACCTAATACACTTTAACCAGAACCCCGGGCTAAAACACTAACACATAGTAGACCAAGTACTCCACTACCTCTATTCCATACATTACCTCTATCTCGAATACAACACCGAACCAGGTAACAACGAAGATACCCTGATCATAGCGTTAAACACCAACTTCGCAGATAACTCACTGGATCAGAAGAGCTCTTAGGTGCTCACTATGAAGCTCTTCGGGGAACTTATGGCGTAGAGAGCTAATAAACAAGCTACAGTTACAACGTCTACAACGGAGACTAAGTTGCTCTCTTTATCGCAAGTAGTAAAGGAGGCCATCTTTGTGAACCACCTCATCAGTACTCTGAAGGTATAACTACCCACGGAAAACACTATGGAAGTAGCCTTCCCTACACAGAATACATTATTATCTACGATTTAACTTTAATATAATAACATATAAACTATACACCTCATAATAACCAAGTTAATCACACTCTAAATACACTTATACCACATCGATATATATAACCACTAATTACACTAAAAGGTTATAGAGAAATGCGTTTCCGTTATATATACTCCGTTAATAAAACTAATAGTAAACGGTCTAGCGAAGAGCCTAGTGCTCCCTTAAACAATACAACCTATCTCTACTACATTTATTGAACAGCTACGTATATTACTATAGTAGGCCCCTCTTATATATAAGACCCGACTGAGCCCTTGTAGTTCTAACAAAGAGTTTATTAAGTAAACCTAATTATAAATGTTAATATAAGACGTTAATAAGGAAGCAGAAGAGGTTACCCTTGCTCTTAAGATAAATCCAGAATATAATAAAAGTACTCTAAAAGTGGGCTCCATTATGGAAATGTATTCAAATAAGTTAAGATAGTATAACATAAGGTGGTTTACACCGTACCCAACACTTAAAGCATTACCACTAAGACCCTTATTATTTTTCACTACTTTAAAAGTAGTTTTAACCGTAAAAGGGTAAGGGGAAAACAAAGGAGAAGTATAATATAAAACTATAACCTCGGACCACAACATAAATACAGTAAAATATAGAATCTCATTCAAATCTACTTTTTTAATAGGAACAACTTTAAAACGGAAATCGTATTACGAAATACAATTAATGGACGGTCTCTTAGATTCGTGTTAAATGGTCTAGCTAACCCAGCGCCCCTAATGAGATTAATCACCTTAGAACCTTTAATAAAAGTATATTAAATTAAAAGACTAGTGGCGAAATGCTTTAATAATATAACCTTTTTAGTGAGTTAAGAAAACCTAGTTAAGAGGGGACTTTTACTAAGGGAAGTACTCTAGGTTATGTGTATAAAGAGTTTTCTCTACTAGGCTATGAGAGTAGTGTACCTATAAGTACTCACTAAAAGAAACTACCCCCTCTCCCCATATTACACAATCATTTAAAGGATTACCCGTATAAGGACAACTTTAAAATAATTAAAATAAGTTATTTAAGTGGTTATAAGAACTTCTACTCCTAGGAGGAGGTCAGTAAAGAATAAGTATAAGATAAGTAGATTCTCAGTTATGACTGGGTATATACTTATAAACTTAATAAGTATAAGAAGCTCATAAAATTTAAAGTACACCTTATTATTCGTAGAGATTAATAATTAAAAAGATAAGTGAGAAATGTACACTATTATGCTCGTAGGTATATTATTCCGAATTCTTATTATAATAACTGCTTATTTTAATATAAAGCTTTTATAGTATAACGTGGTAAATGCTTTTATATACATAATAATTAACGAGGAAGTGTATATGTAACTCCTGCCTGGATACTGAAAAGTTAAACGGGTATTATACTTAAAAAAGGTGCTTTATGGCCTTAGGAGGTCCCCTCTATTTTAGTAAAAGTACTTAAAAGTGGGCTCCTAGAACTCGGTTTTTAACAAGTCACCGGAAAGAACTACTATTAGTAAAAGGGGTAAATTACATTCTTCTTTTACGTTAACAACTATATCTTAACCTTCCCTTATAAATATTATAACAAGGTAATAGTGTTAATAAACTAGTTTTAGGAATATTATTATTTAAAAAATGGTTACGAATTATAATAGTTCTTAGGAATCGAGGTCTTAAAAAACTGAATAGTTAAGAAGATTTGGTTTTTATTATTAGTATTCACTAAAAAGGTGAGAAGACTCTTATTAAATGCTAATAAGTTACTTAAAGTATATTGTAAGACCCTTATAATAGCTGTTGAGTTATTTTTATATAATGGGGTAATAGAATTATAGCAAATTAAAAGGTATTAATATAAGATTAGGACGATTATGTATATAATAGTAATAGCTCACTTAGATATTATATTCGCTGTAAGCCGTCTTACACACTTTAATTAGAACCCAGGGCTAAGTCACTAACGCGTAGTGGATTGAGTACTCTAATACCTTTACTTAATACGTTCCCTCTATTTAAAATACGGAGCTGCGTTGGGGAGCTCTAAGAACACTTTGGAAATCGCTTTAGATGCTAGTTTCGCTGATAATACGCTTGATTGGAAGAGCTCTTAAGTGCTCGTAATGTGACTTTTCGATGGAATTGTTGCGTGGAAAGTAAGTAAATAATAAATAGTTATAATATTAATAATAGAAGCCGAGTTCCTCGCCTTATTATACACAGCAAAGGAAGCTATCTTCGTAAACCGGCTAATATCCATTTTGTAAATATAATTCCCTATGAAGGACGCCTAGAGCGCTGAGTTTACACCTTAAATATACTCTTAACTACGAATTCATATATAATACAATAACTAGTAAACTATGCACCTTATGACCATAGAATAAGTATAATTATAAATACATTTATACTATGTTAATATTTATAACCACTAGTTATATTAAGAAACTGAGAATAACTGTGTTAACGTTGTGTATATGCTATTAGCTAAGTTAATAGTAAATGGACTAATAAAAGCGCTCCCGAAGCAGCCTTTTCAGGTGTTTCTCGCGCAACTGAATATGAGTAACCAGCGGGCTCGTTTTAAAGACAACCATCGTTACGATATCGCTGCAGATGAGGCCCACTAGGAGGCTGAGATGGCCAAGGATAACATATAAGATGTTAAGGCTTATGTTCTTTACACTCCTAGGGTTTATAAATCCTATGAGAAGGATATTTAAGAAGTACTTTAAATAGAGAAAAACGGAATTTAAGCCTTAAATTAATTATAGTGTTTAGAAATAAATATTAAAGAGTGGATTAGGTAGTAGGAAGCCCACTAGACGGAGGCCTCCCTAAAGGGGCGTATCGAATCCGCTGTGCCAAGCGCCTAATCCACTTCCGGTGCGCTCGAAGGTCGTGTACGGAGTGGAATAATAATGGGCCGAAATGCACCCTTGAACCAGCCACTTTAAGGGCCAAGTTCTCCCCTGAAGAATAAGGAGAACAAGAACAATTACACACAATTGAATATATCACGAATTGACCCCTAAATCCGACAGATCTTATCTATCCCACTATCCTTCTAACAAGTACCGGATGCCCCGATTTGCTGTTTCCGGAGGGCCCGGAAGAGTTGTATGGAAGTAAAGAGATTATTTAGAAATACGTAGTATATTGTGGTTGGAAGTAGGGTAACTAGCGTCATCATAACCCGTTGAGTTGGCGTTAGTGTAGCCTGTTTTCCGGCCTCGCCTGGTGATAGCCGAGCTTGTGGGACTAGCCTGTACGGGCCTCTTCTGTGTATATACTATAGTCACTGGAGGTAATAACCTAATTAAGTAAGTATTCAGATCTTGAAGCCGGTTAGGATTGGCTTTGTTGGTATTATTATTATTTAAAGAGATCAACCCGTAAACTAGACTATAACCTCATTAATAGTAAGGTCTAAGCTGGTTAGATAGAAGGAATCCCTGGTTTCCTGGATATAAACTAACTATTTATTAACATTCTAATAAATATCCGGTATTGGATTTTCCCGGGCTTAGCCCCAAGGCCGGTCCCGGTCCTGGTGGTTAGATAAAGCCAGAGGTGGATTAGGCTAGAACTTCGAGGTATTAAAGATATAGAGCTACTAAAATAGTAGCTAAAAGTAATCCCAGGATATAAATCGAGTAAATGGATAGATAGGATCTTCTTTTTGCTACTGAGATGATTAGTATCCTAATATTTAAGGTTTATAATAAATTCCTATATAGAATAGAATTCCTAAGAAGAGATAAATCTTATCTATTAACGTCTTCTGTTATTTATAAATATATGATGTTCTAGCCCGGGGGCTCTTTTTCGGTAACAATGTTATATTCGTCTACTTAGCCTATTATTTAACGAAGTCCCGGTGAATATACTAGAAGAAGAGATTAAGGGGATTCGCTAATAAGCTCCGTATTTCTCAGGGCTAGGCTGGTATATTAAACGGGATAAAAGAGCCCGGAGGCCTATGTTCAATAACCGGAGGCTCGTAAGGCCGGACTATATTATTATTACACCACTCCGGCGTATAGTTAATAGTACAAGCAGCGGTAAGGTCTTCCGGAAGGACCTTAACTACTATATAGCTCTGTACGGAGGTTTCAGAGGCTCCGGAGGCATCGGAAACATCAGAATTAATAAAAGATATTATACAATTGATCAAAATAATGGTTTGAGTAGTAATAATAGCTAAAAGCACATAAAGCTCAATGACGTATCATCGATGTACTAACCAAGTGCAGAGTAAAAATGGGTATTAAAGTGGGTACTTTCTGGCCTTGGCGAAAATGGGGTCCAGCAGCACTCGATGGGATAGCCAAGTAATTCCTATCCTCGGCCCCGGAGACAACGGCTTCAACCACATTCGCTTCAATTCCAGTCCTTTGTGACGAACATAACTTGTCTGGGCGTCATACCTTTGCTCAATGCTCTCATTCCGTCCATACGGGCGTCCAAACAGTTTATACCACGCTCCCTTGTCATCTTTATCGAATTTCACGCCTTCCAGTCTCTCCTTGAAGAAGACGAACCGGTCACAGTACTTGAGCCCTTTGGAGCCAATTACCCTTTTGATAGCGTCGACGAGTCTTGCGAAATCGACCTCCGGCTGATAGCGGGTTGACCTAAAACTCCCCAGTGTCAATCCGAGATAAGCGCCGATCTCGGAAATGAGATGGCTTTCGGTATAGTCGATCCCCAAAAGAAAGCAGCAAGGGTTGAGCATCAGCTCAGTAAATTCATCTTCGTCCATCTCGGTCCCCTTCTTGATGGATCGTGTGTAGTGAAGCATCTTCGTCATCTCATCTTGTATCTCTCGAACCGCAGGCTTCACTAGATTGACGACGTCCGACTTTGTCAGGCTAGCGTCCTCCAGATCCACTTTGTACTTGAGGGAACGAAGACATTGAGCCGTTTGCTTAGTATCGGCAAAGTCCACATTAATGAATTTCCGGAGTGAATTTCTCTCTTGGTTGGAAAGGCGGTCTGCGGGATGGGGCCATGGGAGCTTCGTTGTTAGTCTAGGTGCAGTCCAGAGCTGGGTTACATCGTTTTGAGGGTATGGATCCATGGCCTCAGGCGCAAGGCTCGGATCCTTGTTGTATTTCCAGTCGGCTACCTCGAGGAAATGAGCCGGGGCGAACTTTTTGTGAATCAAGACGTCCCGCCGTACCCATACCTCTTTATTGTTGCTGCGCTTACAGTATCCGGGGAACCCCAAGGAGTATATGTCCGGAAGCATGAGCAAGGCTGTCGTTTGATTTGACTTCAATGCTCGAGAACCGCAGTGGGCCGGCATGGTCAGAGCAGAACCCTCCCACGATGGGGGTACAATCTCTAGCCAATCGCTCTCTCGAAGTTTTAATGACAAAACAAGCCGGTGTACCTTCTGCGTGTTGATGTGATTCTCGTTGATGGAGAACGCCTTATGAAGCTTAAGGTCTTGGGCGTATATGTGGCGGACGTATCTGAAGATGTGGACATAAGCGGCCAGCCCACGCTCCTCATGGAAGCGGAAGAAATGCGTCGTGAGCAGAAGGAATTTTGCCAAGCTGGGCTGAGGGACGTTGTGCTTCGGTGTTGCGACGTAATCTCCCTCACATGTGGCCAATTCTTGGCCGTTTTTTGCTTTCGTGTCGTAGTGGCACCAAACGATACACATCGACACAGCGAAGGTGACTGGAACGAGATCTTGTGGGTATTTCTCAAGGAACGAAGTGATCTCGTCCAACAGTTCCTTTGGAATATGCTTGCCAGAAATCTTTGGCATCTGCAGGCGGAAGTATGCTCGATTCTCGGGAGTCATGGTGTCGAAAGCGGCGTAATCTGTGGGGACGTCGGTTTTCTCCACAAGGACCGAGCACGGAAGACCGAGGTTGAAGTGGTGCTTTTGCTCTTTTTCGAATTGTTCTCTCTTGTCCGCGGGAAGCTGCCGAGAATGGTCGAGCCCAGGATCCGTGGCCTTCATACACTGCGTTTGGAGAAAGGACATCTGGTAGGGACGCAGCATGTCACAAGGCGGGATGGTGAGACCTCCACAACTTAGCTCACGGTACGAAGCGAAAAAGAATTGGCCTTTCTCGTAGCTGTTGTCAACGTCGGCGGGGTTTAAGAGAGGTTTTCCGCGCCGAAGAAAAACCGGCTGGAGGGTTGTACTGTAGATGCCGACATAGTAACACCCTGGGCCGAAATTATATTTCCGCTGATACATTTCGCAGCCTCTTCTCAGAAGCCTGACCTTGATGAATTCGTCGTGGTCGTTCAAAGTCCAGACTTCGGTTGCTCGTGGGATTTCGATATCATTGGGTATGGAGTGCGAGGACTTTTTGACGAGATCAACTGTCGCCGGCAATGGTGCTTCGGGTCCTGTGCAACCAAGCCTAGGCGCATCATCGTTCGCGGTGGCCACGCTTGCCATCTTGAACCAAAACCAAGAAGGCTTGCACTTCGTTCGTTTCGCGGGCGAGATATTGACAGAGCGCAGACAAGGGCTACTTGGTGACCTAAGGGAATAACAGTACCAGGAAGCTTCGGCTGAAAGACCAAGCAAATCTAAGAGATGTTGGAGGAGGCAAGAAGCTCGCAAGGCCCGTCGAACAGAAAAGGCGCCGAGAGTGTATGTCGTGAGATTAAGGCGTGGTAAAAAGCCAAAGTGCTAGAGAAGAGAATACACCCAGAAAGAGGGAAATCAGAGCAGGATCAAACGAAATGGATGACGGTGGGAGGAACGAGAGATAGTGAGTGGTGGGCGGTTCTTGCTCGTTCGGTTGTGGCCAAGTCGGCATCCATGGATGGAGGTGCGTTCAGCGGGCAACGACAACCAGCGGAAGGCGGCGGGTTTCTTCATCGAATTGCGGGTTTACGTTGACGTCCTTTTCGAACCTCGTTCAGGGCTGGTTTTGGAAATCGAATCAGGACAACAATCGCCAAGTTGCGGAATAAATGGTTTTGCTTTTGCTCACAAACTCGCAGATACAAAGTTAGTTGTCCAAGACTCAACCTCCTGACCAGATATCTCATCTCAAATCGAATCAACCTCGGCGTCGTCAACGACAATATCCTCACTCTCCTCCTCGACGGGCTCCCACGCCTCGGGCCCGATGTATGTCTTTGGCCAAATATTCATGGCAGTCTTCAAGCCGTCCCCAAGCGGCAAGCCCGCATGGATGAGCCTCGGATCGCCAGTCCCGTTGGCGTGCAGATTCACCCAGAACAACGCGTTGCCCCGGACCGGCTTGAACGCGAGCCCACCGTCGTCGTGCTTCCTCCACAGAGCCTCGCCCTTGGCCCTATCCTGCGGTGCCACCGCTTCGATCTTTGGAAAGTGTGTCTCGCCCTTGGTGCATTCGTCCTCCAAGATGGCGAAGAAGCTCGCGATGCGATTCCACCTCCTCTTCCGGTGCAGCTTCATGTCCGGCTGGAAATCATCGTAAAAGTCATAATGGGCATTGAAGCGTTCTCCGCGCTTGTAGCGCACCAGCTGCGGCGGACCGATCTCGTCGCGGCCCGGCGCGAGCATCGTGCCCATGAATCGCTCCGCGCGCCCGAGCACGCACTGCACCGCCGCGTTGTCGAGCGGAAGGCCCGCAGACCATGACGTCCTGTCGGGCGTCCCCTGTGTGCGCCCGTTCTTGTACACGTACGACGGCTTGAAAGCGGGCTCACCGGCCGCGAGGAGCGCCGTGATGTCGTGCTCGTTGAGGAAATTGTGGATGTACACCACCAGCGGGTCGAGTGAGACGATCTGCGTGGTGTAATTTTGCGCGAGGCAGACGAATGGCTCTTCGGCAGCTTGCTGTGCGACAACTGGGGCCTCGTCCTTGGGAGAAGCTGAGGATTGGAATTGCGTCTGCAGGAAAGGGAGGACGTCGTTGAAGGACCAAAGTGAGGGGGACGGTAGGTCGAGACCTTGGAGGTAGGGCGCCGTCACTGCCACCAGCCCGGTGTATGCCGAGAGGCCTAGGAGCTTCGTGATGAAACCGGGCATCTTGGACGGCGCATTGGAAGCTCCCAAGTGTTCGATCTGAGCGATGCCTTTGGCGGAACAATCTCACAAAACTCGTCAGTACTAGGTAGGGAGACGCTGCGCAACGTCTGCGAGCGCAACAACGGCACTCATTAAATACCGTCCCCTCCCCCGTAGATCCCGTCCCGTTCTAAGCAATCTGTCCCGTTGTCACGCTCGCATCAGATAGATCAATGGAGCATCGTCCTCCGACTGGGCGGGGAATCCCACGCGCGGTTCGGCTGATTGGACCTTGCGCCAAGTGCCTGCCAAGGACAACCCGGCCGTCCCTCTCCACATTTCGATGGTCAAGGGTCTAAACTCGTCCGAGGTCAAGGTGAGGAGGGGTTCGGGACCTCTTCACCGAGGCGGCAAGGCTAACAGGAAAGAAAATGTTTTGTTGAACGAACAAACTGCTCCGTGCTACATAGTGTGCAATCGTACAATGCTCCCCGAGCCAAGCGCACCAATGGGTTACCAAAAGCTCTTGCCCGACAGTGGCATCTTGTCGGATATTCGTGTGAGCTTCATAGACTCCGCCCAATGAATCGCGGGTAATATGTGGTGACATGTATCAACAAACGCCGCAAGTGTGATAGGAAAGTTTCCCGCCCAAAGTCGCAAAGGGCACGCAAAAACCATTCGACTTCCACGCTCTGTGCGCATTAGACCTGGCTGTGGCGCGCGCGCTTGCGAGTGCTCCCGGGCGTCGACGACGAGGGGCGCAGTTTCTCGTTGCGCTCCCGCTTGAGCTTCTCGTCGAGAACGCGAGCTGCCTAAAGTTAGCGATTTGCCCCTCAAACCTCCACACACGGGAGACCACATACTAAGAACGTCGTATCCAAACTGGGGGTACTCCAAGCACAGGGAGCGGAACTCCTCCTCGGCCTCAGCGCGAAGGGTGTGCGAGCGCGTGGCCCAGAAGCTCGCGACAGGGGCGCGGATGGAGTTGTCGTCCTTGTTCGTGTAGGCGTAGACGTAGCGGGCATAGGCGATCTCGCCCTTGGCCGTCGAGTTGACGCAGTGGATCTTGGAGCTAGCGAGTGACCGCAGGCTAGGCATACCGAACTTCTCCGCCAAAGTGTAGACGCGCGCATGCTTCAGGAGCTGCGTACCGTCTGAGTCGACCTCGGGGGTGGAAGGGTCGGGCTCCAGGGTGCGCGAGCCGGCGACCTTGCGGGGAAAGTACTCTCCCGTGTAAATGTACTCGAGGAAGCAGCCGACGGCGTCGAGGTCCTCTCCGGCCAGCTCAACCTGGCGCGGCTGTCGTGCAGTCTGTCAGTATACTACCAAGGAGTGGCGCCGGCCGGGCGCAGGTGGGGAAGACTCACGCTGCCGTCGTCGCTGAACTGAGCGCATGCGTCCTTGAAGAAGGGGCTCTGGACGAGGAGGGCCTGGTGCGCCGTGAGAATGGCCTCCGTCTCGTTATGGCCGACGAGCAGAGTGACGACGGGGCTGGAGAGATAACTGATGAATGTGGTGCGCGGCTCGGCCTCGGTCTCGCCGCCCTCAGCGAAGGGGAGTTCTTGGGCGTCGGCATTGTCGCCCTCCTCAGCCATCTCGACGTCAGCGCCGGGGTTCGAGGGGGCGTCCTGGGTCACCTCGACGTCGTTGTTGAACTCCTCAGCCATATTGATAGTTCGCGCGGTCTAGTCGGGGAGTTAGCGTTTGGTGGGATGATTCGAGTCGGATGCTTTCCCGGCACGCTTCGTCGGATCGCAGAATGGTCGATTGGTCGCGTAGATAGATAGATATTTGGAACAAAACGAGCGCGTAATGAGCGGCGGTAAGGTGCGTGTCGAGGTATGCTGGCGCACAGAATTGGATTGACCGCAAGCGGGAGATGGGTAGAAAGTGAAGGTCGCAAAATCAGCCGACAAGACGACTCTGGAACAGGTTTGGGGAAGGGAGCTCGAGCCCAGGAAGCTGCACTGGACCTGCGCCGCTGCTGCTGTTAGCTGCTCCCGCGCTCGGCGCGCACAGGCCACAATCACTTACGAATTGGCGACTGAGACACCGGAAAATAGTGGGTCCTCTCGTTTCCACAGGCAACTGCGACGGAATGGCCAGTGACAACACCGGGCGCCCCTGCCAAGCACAGTAATCGATAAGACGAGGCATAGCAGGAGCTTTATCGATAAGACACCTCACTTTAACTTGCCTCGAATGCTGCCAAAGACGGATGATGTCACTTCCAAGTGCTTCCCTAGACGCATATGCCATCGCATCTCATCGAGAGAAAGAGTATTGCAATGTTTGGATGAAGTCTCAACCAAGCAGAAAATGCACAAATGTGGAAGTCATTGCCACATCTGACCAAGTTTCGCCAAGGGAAAACGCGCTACTCAATTCAGCTCAACGCTCCAAATGCGACTTGCCAATGCTAACACCGGGTATCATGGACTCGCGAGATGCTTTTCTAGCAATAAGAAGAACCCGCCCATTTACGCTCGGCCAAATCTGCCCAACGCTGTGCCACATACCGAGCTGGCATGGTATCTGTACGGATTTCGACCCGGGAGACACCGCCGCAATGCAATTCATCATGCGCCAATGTCCTTCGAAACATGTTCTCAGCGAGGGCTTGTCGCCCCTCAAGTATTATGCCTTCTCACTTCCACTCGTTCTCCTTCCCTTTATCTCTAGGCTTACGATTTAACGACAACGTCGGCAGGTTGTTTTGAACAAGCCTTAACGGTTGTTCGGCCTTGAGCACCCCCCAGTGCTTCTTCAACATGTCTTCGCTGACGACAAGTTCGAAGTTGGTCAGGAAGCAGAAATTAATCTCCAGCCGAGCCAGCTCCTGCTTGCTGACGCCACCAACCTTTGACATCTTATCGTTCGCATAGCTGTGGTCCTCCAGCGCTTTCATAGCCACTCTCAATCCGGCCAGCACTAGTCGATGCACGTTTCGCCTAGTCACAGGTATCGTTCTTTCTTCGACGGCGAGGCGATGGATATAGAGACTCGTCGCAAGGTACACCCCTGTGCTCATCGGACAAAACTTGTGTATCCTGGCAAGATAGTCGCGGATGGCGATCGCCGGTGGCTTCTTGGAGTAGAACTTGCGCGTAATGGCGCTGTGCTGAAGATTAATAGGCTCCGAGTTCTCCCCAATGATCACATAGGGCTCGGGCGGTCTCGTCGGCGGCGGCGGAGTCGGCGTCTGGGACTGCTTCAGACGGACGCCGTCTATGACCTGAGGCGGCTCTACTACTTGCAAGGTTGAGCTGCTGGCGCCGATTGTGGGCGAGTCGATCCACGGTCGCCGGCGCGCTGCCTCGGCAGCCGCGGCGGCTTCAGCTTCCTGGCGTATCCTTGCAAGATTCTTTTCCGAGTTGGAACGTATCAGTTCCTTTTCCGCCGTCATGCCTCTCATATTAGGCAGTCTTGGACTGGTAGGTGGGGGAGTTGGTGGGATATCGCCGGTGATGCGGACGAGGGCGTCGATGCCGTCGCTCAGCAGCTGCATCGCCTTACGTGGGGAGAGCTTAAATACGTCGTCGTTGTCGGGCACATTCGGGGGGCTTTCGCAATCGACAACGGTAAGCCTCGGGTCCGACGAAGGGTTGGGCGGAGGGGGGAGTTCGGGGACATCGCTCGAGTTCGAGTCGGGTTGCTGCAGAGGAGCATCGTCCTCTGGCTTGGGCGTCATGCTGCCGCGGTTTGGGGATGCTCCTCAAAAGAGCACCGAAGTCGTGAAGAAGGCGCCAATGACGTTAAGAGGGTTGCAGCAAGAAAGGTGTGTCCCACGGGCGCAGCGTGGGCGTCAGCAAGCAGCTAGCCCTTTGAATAAACGGAGAATGACGAGTTTCGCCGCCAGGGAGGGCTGTCTGGTTCGTGGTGTACCCTTGGATTTGCCGCAAGAATCATATTCTCGAGTCCTGCTTCGTGGAGTTGCAAGTCTTCCCTCGGTCTGGTTCGGGTTGCGGAGGCCGGGATAGTTCGTCGCAGCTGACCGTCGGCTGGGCTGATGGAGGCGCACTTGCAGGGCCGCTCTAGGTCGAGCTAAGAAACGGCTGGGCCTGGGTCGATTGATAAAATGGAAATTGTCGTTCGCTTGCGGAAAGATAAAAGGCAGAGAAAGTAGGGCAAGGTGCGGCGTATACAATACGTATGGCAATGTGTTGATCTGGGCTGTTCGAGGCAGGGGGTGTCTGTCTTGCTTGGGGCAATGTCGTTGGAGGTGGTGGTCTCGACCTTACCGGCCAAATTACTGGCGCTGGGCGTGGCAGCGCGCAATCTTTCTGCTGATCTCGAAGCTAGTGCGGGGAATTGCAGGCATGCAGAAACACCAGAGGGCACGGCATCCCCGTCACGGTGTAGGGATCGGCGATCGTCTCAAGTCCAGCGGCTGCAAGGTGTTGTAATGATAAACGGTGCTGGGTCAGTGATGTTCCCTGTCGGTTTGGTCGTTGTTCCTCTGCTAGCCTCTAGCGGATGAGGAAAACGAGGACGTCAACAAAGACAAGGGCGAAGGGCGACAAGGACGACAGCAGCGGCTCGGGGGGAAGGCAGGATCCGGGGCTGGCAGGCTCGAGCTGGAGGAGGCGAGGCGAGGCGCTGGCAGCGGGTTTGGGCTGCAAGGACGGGGGACAGAACAGCACACTTCAGTGGCGTTTGCCTGATGTGCGCTGCAGCTGGTGCGATGCAGTGCAGCGGTGCAGCGGACCTGGCCGTCGAAGGCAGGCAGGCAGGCAGGCAGGCAGGCAGGCGAAGCGGTGGATGGCGGCACAACGCAGGGGAGCCTGGACGGTCGAGGTCGTATTCCTTTTCCTCGGCGGCGAAGGCGACTCTCGTTTTCGACCGGGAAGCAGATATCCCAGCAGATTGCCGCGCAGTGATACCCTGGTATCAGTTGATCGGCCTCTCACTGCTTGCGAGGTGGCTGACCACGGGGGGGCAATATGCAGGAACCACCGCAGATGTGTTGCGGGTGGCGAAGCTGGTGATAATGGCCTAAGGTATTATTATCGCTAAGGTAACGTATGGGCGAGCAGACAGCGGCGGCTGAATGCACGGTGTCGTTGTCGTCGTCGTCGTCGTTGCTGGAGTTGCCGCCGTAGGATCGGCCAGCCTCTAAGAACGAAGAAAAACCGAGGCAGGACGGGAGAGAGGGAGAATTAATACTATCGTCAAAATTTTGGAGAAATTTCCATGTACGAGGGAGGGGACGTTGTGAGCTGGGTGGAGAGGAAGATGGGGACCCTGTGCGACCAACTTACCCTGCCTACCTACTAGGTATGTACTGCCTGAAGTGTGCCTACCTGCCCGGTCACAGTTGTCGCTTGACTCCAGTCCGAGTCTGAGGTGGGCTGGCTGGAGAGGATGGCCATTTCCCACAGGTCTCCCCCCACCACCTTGCTTGCTACCCTCTGACCTGCTGCCGTGCACCAAAACGAATTACTATTACCACACGTCGGCGGCACCTCACAGGCAGGACGAAGGGAAAGCTCCGCGGCAGGTGCATCTTTCTGTCTCCTTTTGGTTCGCATCAAGTGTCATCGGGCAGGCGGGTGGTGCGGTGCCTCTTGCCTTACCTCGGGGGATCAGGCAGCGTGCCCGGCTCCAGCGGTGACACCCGACATGTATTTACCTAAGGTACCTTGGGTGCCTACCTAGGTACCTAGTAAGGTTAGGTAGGAAGGTAGGTAGTGAGGGGTCCCCCGACGAGCAGTGAGATTGGGGTCTCCAACGGCCGATAGCAATTGCATTGTGCCGGGTGGAATGGCACCTGCAGTGGCCTTTAATTGCTTTTGGCGTCTTCCCAGCGTGCTTCTTCACCTTCTGTGGCTTCCCCTCAGTGGGTACCGCGCTTTTGCAGTTGGTGGTGGTTGCAGGGGTTCAGTGCACAGACATGCAAGTGGCCAGTGCCGGCCCCCACGGCCCCATCCTTTTTTGGAGCAGGCGAGAGGCGTGAGGGGTGGCCTGGGTGGTGGTGGTGGGGTTTAGGGGTCTTTGATTGTCAACTGACCAGATTTGATGCAGGCGCTCTGCGATGCCAGCCAATCCCGATTTTACACCATGCCTTTTTTTTTTTTTTTTTTTTTTTTTTTCTGTCTCTCTCTCTGCTCCGAGGCACCACCTTATTTTCCTGCATGTCCACGCGCCGTTAAAGATTCAATGCGACGAGGCGACGGGATGCGCTGCTGCGACGGCGGCAAATATTGCCAGATGCCTGCCTGACCGAGGACTCCATTCTTGCACAGCATCATGCCAGCCACATCATGTCGATTCGATGCGCCCTCTCCTGCCGGTATCCCCATCCCCAACCCCATCACCATCACCACCTCCGCCGCTCTCGTCCGCATCATGCCAGTAAAAGTCAGCACACCACTTCGCATGCCACCGTGTGCCGGCTCCGCGGCGAGATCTACCCGCTGGGTAAGGTACCTGGGCCAGCCACTCACTCTCGGCAGCGCAAGCCAACGCGACGCCCGTCGCCATCTCGCCATCCCAAAAACTAGGCCATCTCGCCGTCTCTAATGTCCGCTCGCCGCTAGCATCTTGCACTTTCCCGTCCTCTTCGGCTCCACAGATGCAGGCGCCAGGCGGAGATAAACACGGACGAACGACCGGCGTCCAGGCCGACACAGCTCACACGCTGGGGTGACCCATGCATCGTGATACGGGTCGCACACGCCATGGTATCCTACCGACATCCGGTGACTCTATTCTGCCGGGTTCTACCCAAATCAGTTCATCTACATGCCCGTCTACGTCTCCGTCGGTAGCACAGCGAGTCATCAGAGTGCTCCGGCCTCTTCACCGAACTTCGTCAGACCACACACATCAAATCAGTCATGTCATGCAGCCGTGCGGCTCCGTCTCGGCCTGAGCCTCAGCTTAGCATCCCATGGCCACCTTGACATCCAAAACGGCTGTTTGTCCTCCCTGGACCGTCTCGATCGCCTGCTTCAGCACTCCTTCGAGGTCCGCCGCATTGTCCACCCGCGCAGCAAACAGATCGCCGCCTGCCGCCGCCTTGGCAATTCCGGCATAGTCCGGTGAGGGATCGAATGAGATGTTGATCTCCTCGTTGGACGCCTTGGAGCCCTCGCCGTCAGGGTGCACCAGCAGAAGCGACCGTCGGGGTGCGTTCCAACCTGGACTTGTGTGAGCTTGAGCTTTTAAACCCGGGCTACTTTCAGAACTTCTTACCCTTGTTGTTCAGAATAATCGTCAGTACGGGAATGTTGTACCGCTTGGCAATCCAGTACACACTGCCTGGCACCGAAAAGAGGAACGTGCCATCACCGACAATTTGCACGACAAACTTGCCCTTGCCCTTGCCGCCGTTCTCGTGGTCGCTTGCCAGCTTGATGCCCAACGCACCGCCGCCAGACCAACCGAGACCGCCGCCACCGCAGTTGATCCAGGAACCGGGTAGGGTGGGCTGGAGGTTGTCATGTACGAAGATGGTGTTCGTCACGGCTTCGATGGCCCAGATGGTGTCCTTGGGGCAGAGCTCTTTCAGCATCCGGGAGAGGTGACCTGTGCCGAACTCTCCGTTCCACTGGGGCCTTGTCTTTTCCTCAATCTTTGACAAGAGCTGCTTGTACGACTCGTTCCTCTTTGTCTCACGCTGCTTGGCTTCTTCGGACTCCAGCTGCGCGGCGAACTGCCCCGACTTGAGATGTGCCGTGATTTGCTCAACGGACAACAGGCTACTTGCGCGGTATCTCGACTGCGCCTTGATGTAGAAAACGGGCATTTGCTGCTTCAGGGGGTCGACGTCGATGTGGAATACCTTGGCCTCCTTTGACGGGTGGCACAAGGTGTTGATCCACGGCACGTCGCAGTCCAGCACCAAAATAACGTCGGCAGTCTTCACGGCTTCGTCGATGCCGAACCGGAGACCCAGCCAACCGGGGTGGTCGGCCGGGAAGCACATGTCACTGCCGCCAGTGTCGACGACGCGCAGGCCCTTGACAGTGTTTGCAAGCTCGACGAGGGCACCGGGGAAGTCGTGGTTCCTGCCACCGTATCCCGTGATGATGAGGGGCTCCTTTGCGCCGGCCAAGGCCTCGGCCATCTTGTTTACCGCGCCCTTGGGCAGGCCGCCAAGCTCAACCGGGTCCCACTCGTCTTGACGAATGCTGTACGGCTCGACCTCTGCCTCCATAACCTCTCTTGCACCGCAAAGATAGACGGGCCCCTGAGGGTCTGACCGAGAGAACTGCAAAGCGCGGTTGACCATCTGCTTAACGTTTGTTGCCGTCTTGAGCTCGCCCGAATAGCGGCAGTACTGCGACACAATTTGCTTCTGATCCGGGACGTCCTGGATCCAGTGAATGTATTCGGTTCGGCTGCCGCGCATCTCGCCTTCCAGCGTAAACGGAGACAGGCCGGCAAATACTAGCACCGGTGCTCGGCCACAAGACGAGTTGTGCACCGCGGCACCCAACCCCTGGGTGCCTACGTCGACGTGGACAATAACACATTGTGGCTTCCCGGTCAGGCGGGCGTAGCCATCGGCCATGGACATGGCCACCATCTAGGCCAGTCGTCAGTACGGCCGGCTCGGGAAGGGGTGGATGGGGAATGATTACTTCATTAGGACACGTGATGATGCGAGGGAAATTGCCTTTCCTCTCGCGCTGACCCTTGACCATGGCCTCGATGATACTGGGGTGGTCAGAACCCAGGTTCACGAAGCAGTGGGAGACGCCGGCGTCCCATAGCGCCTCGAAAAAAGCAAACGACGCGGTATACATCTCGGCAGACTTGGACGAGAGGTTCCGGGCTTGCTCGATGGTGGCCCTGTACTGGTGCTCGACGGCCGGGCTGGAGGAGGCGGGTTTTATAGCAGCAGACGAGGGCGATGATGTTGATCCCCCACTTCGACTTCGGCTGGGTGGGGCAGCGGATGAGAGGCCGGCAACTTGGCGAGCATGGCCGACAACGGCTGCTGGACTCGCAGGCAAGGTCTGCTGGAGCCGGGCTATTCCCCCTGCTCTCGCAGCTGCAGGGCGGACGCTGACGCTGCTGCGCAGGCAGCGTGCCATGGGGACCGGCAAATGTCTGAAGGGCATGGTGAAGCGCGGCAACAAGGGAGGGCGGGGTATCAATAACACAGGGCAGGCAGTGTGTGTGTGTGTGGGCGAGTGAGTGAGTGAGTGTGGGTGAGTGCGAGTGTGTGTTACTTCACAGTGTTATCAACCACCTCCTCGTCGGGCTTGGCAGCAGGTCGGAGTCGAGCGGGTTGAAGCCCGGCGGGTTCGGCCAATGGAAGAGGTGACGATGACGCGCCTCGGCGGAAGATTGGCACGAGGGCGGGAACTCGGAACTAGTACAGGAACTGGAGAAATTCTGGAGCTGATGAGATGACGGAAGTCAAATTGGGGTGTTTGTGTTCGTGAAGGGCGACAAAAGACACTTATAGCTCCGGCCGGGATGAATTCACAGACCGACGGCCGGCCTAAGCGTGTTCAGCGTCTTCCACATTCCTCCAAGCCCAGGGCCAGCTGCCAGCCACCAGCCGGGGGGGTGGGGACCAGATCCAGATCCAGCCAGATACGGATAGGGAGCATCGCGCCCTGCGGCGGGCCAACCCCGCAATCGGCCTGGGGAGGGGCACTGCTCGTGCCTTGGACACTCACTGGACCAGGTTTCATAGGGCGCTTGGGATCGGCTCATTGGACGCTGGAGCCGCCGCGGCCCTCACCCGCAGATACCTAGATATACCTACTAGGTAGATAAGACCTCTGCATTACAGGGCCATACAGCTAGCGTAACACGGTACCTATGGACGTCTTGGCCATGCTGAAGCTGCTAGCTGGCAACAACTGACAGAGAGAGAGGGAGGAGAGAGAGAGATCAAGAGTTGGAAAACCATCTTGTCTCGGCAACATCTGGTCCTTTTTGACCTTTTACTTTGCTTTTGATGAATCTCTCCTCTCTTCTCTTCTCTTCTCTCCTCTCTTCTCTTCTCTCTCTCCCACCCAGTGACATCTAAGCCGAGGCACCGCAGCCGGCCGCTTTGGGCCGAGAATTACCGTCCCGAGTGGCCACCCAGCAGCAGAGCAATGCGAGCCCGGCAAGGACATGTCAGGTATACGGTCTCACCCCGTCCCCCGCAACAAAGCGCGTCCGGGCGTTCCTGGGCCCATCCAGCTGATCTGTTGAGGTCGTGCGGGGTGGGTGCATGGCGCTGTTATCTACTCGGTAGCTCTTAGCTAATGGGATCCGCTCGCCTCTGCCCTTCATCGCTTCATCGCAGGTTTCCGACGGGACGCAGGGCAAGTGTCCGTCTCTGCACTGCACCAGAGCCATTATTAATAGGTTGGGCGCAGTCTATCTTACTAACAATATCCCATGTCTAGCGGGAGGCACAATTCCGACACGGCATCCATGACCGGACCAAACCCCGATTGCACCAGACAGCGAAACCCACAAACCGGACCAGACCAGACCAGACACGGCACTACCTACCTACCAGTCGGCCCTCAATCCATCGGGCCAAATCCACCCAATCAACGTCCCTACACCGAAGGCGAATAAACAAATAACCAGCGTCATGAGCAAGCTGCTGCGGACATTTACAGGCGCCGGCTTCGTCCTGCGCGCCGCCGAAGACTGTGTCGTCGAGGTCGGCCTCGCCGTGATGGCCGTGTACCACGAATAGGTCGGCTGCGCCGTGGGTGTGCCGTACAGCGTGGTCTCGGGGATGTCCATGGGCTCGTAGGCAGAGCTGGACGTGGGGATGGCGCTGGGGGTGCTCGTCGTGACGGCCGTGGACTCGCCGGACCAGTCGTGGCCGTCAAAGGCCTTGTACCAGTCCCATGGCGAGAAGGTGTCGCTCCAGTCGGCGCGGATGCCCGGGCACTCGTTGAGGCAGTTGTACAGGGCGGCGGCGGTGCCCTGCTTCTTGTTGCCGTGCTCGTCGGCGAACTTGAGGCCGCAGGTGCGGAAGCAGGCGTACGACGAGCAGGGCAGCGCGTTCCACGGCTTCACCCAGCCGCCGTAGTGCTCCCACGACGTCCACTCCTTGATGTCGGTGTTGACGAGCGTGAACGAGTTGGAGTTCTCGAGACCGTAGTAGTTGGTCACCGGCTTGCTGCCGTTGAACTCCATGGCCGTGATCATGTATTTCTCGGACGGGCCGAGGTCCTTGGGGATCTTGATCTTGGGGTTCGTGGTGCCGACGGGGATGAAGTCGCTGAGATAGCCTGCGATAGCCGGGTCGGGTCAGCGGGTTTGGTTTGGTCAACCTGGGAGAAACGAGGTTGACAGTTCACTAACATGTAAACATCCATTCGTCGGTGTAGAGGTATAGCTGGTAGTGCTCGTAGAGCATGTCGTGCCCGCACCCGACCTCTTCGTCGACGGGGTTGCGGCACACGGCGGTGACCTCGTCGAAGACGGGGCCGGGGAGGGTCTCGTAGACGAAGGGCTGCTTCCAAAAGTCGAAGCCGACGGTGATTTCGGTCTCGACGCCGGCCGAGATCTTGGACGGGACGGTGACGGTGATGGCGCCGGCAGTGGCGGCCATGGTCGCGACGAGTGCGACGAGCGGCCGGGGGAGCGCGCGCGGGAGCATGATTGCGGTTGCGAAACGACGATTAACGAAAGTGGGATGCGACGACGACGCAAATGCCAAGGACCAAGCGAAAGGACGGGAGACGGAATCTCCCTTGCGCATGCGTGGCAAAGGGAAGAAGAAGAGGAGGAGGAGGAGGAGGTGGTGGTGGTGGTGGTGGTGGTGGTGGAAGCCATCGCGAGAATTCTGGCAGCGGTGTTGGTGTCCGTGGGATTAGAAACCCAGACAAGGGGGCGGCACGGCCGCTAGCCTTCTTTCTATCTACGCTACATACGCGCTACTACACTACTGCGCCGGGTCTAGACCGCTGCAGATCAATACCGGAGCCGAAGCGAGAAGCTTGTTTGTTGGTTGTATTATTTTCGGCCGTCTCCGCGACCTTCTTTTCTTCACGAGATTGATTCTGGGCTGTGCACAGCGCATTCGTGAGGTGGTGAGTGCCGGGATACATGACATTCGTGTCATGCGCCGCAAAGGCAAAATCTTCGGACGATGGCCGTAGCTTCTCACTTCTCCATCTCGCCGCTTCTATTTTGTACCTCAGTTCCGTGTCAGCTGAGCGACCGCTCGTTCATCCGTCAATGTCGATGCTTCGTTGCAGATCGAAGACGAAAGCTTCCTGGATATCTTCCACGACCGCATTTTGAATCTTGACGGAGCTCAGGGCCCCCCAGATAGCCCGTCCGATCGACCCGCCCTCGCATCGGAGTGCCGTATCAATCAATCATTCCTGGAAGCTCGAGACTCCGTAAGCGGGGGAACGCATGGCCAACCCCAATGGTTCAGATGAATGCTCTGGAAGAGATACTTATATACCGCCTCCTCCCTCTGAGGTCATGAGGGGTCGAGATGTCCAGTTGCACGCATCCACGGCAGTTGTCTCACCCAAACACATCGTAGCCGCCAGCGATCCAGAATCCCGAACACCATCCAAGCCCCTCTACAAACCCAATACCGCGGGCTTCCGAAACCATGGCTATCTCTCCCTTCTCACCAGTGCCCAGCTACGTCCTCGGCACGGGGCTGACCTTCGTCGGCCTGCTCGGCTTCGCTCGCCCGCTAGCCGTCTACGACGCCTTCGGCATTCCGCGCCCGCTCTCGGCGGAACCCGAGGCCTTCAGCTACGCAAATTCGGCGCGCGACCTCGCCTCCGGCCTGCTCTTCATCCTGCTCGAGACGTACCAGGAGGGCAGCGGCAACGAGGACGCCGTCACGCTGCTGTGGGCGACCATGGCCATCGTGGGCGTCGCCGACTGGTGGATCGTGCGGCGCATGGGCGGCAAGGAGTACCAGCGCAAGGCGTGGGTGCACCTCACCGGCGGCGGGCTTCTGGCCGCCTTTGCCGCCTGGAGGGTTTTGTATTAAGGTCTGAGGGCGAGGGGGAGATGCGTGTTTGGTGTTGTGAGGGGGATGGGGTAATGTTACACAGGCCGGCGTCACTGCTACAATGCATCACTTGGAGGATGGAGGTGAATCAAACTGGTCAAAACTGTCGAGCAGGAGGGATAATCGACTATCTTAGGCAATTCATCAACCAGTCTTACTTGTAGACAGACTGCATTCTCCAGAGCTAGACATCAACGTTCAACCGAGAACTCGAAGCATCACACATGTATCCGGAGCCTTTTTTTTTTTTTTTTTTGGCTACCTGTAACCCCCCCCCCCCCCCCCAAGAATCAGGCAATTTGCAGACCGAAGAAAGCACTCCCAAACATGCGATAGTGAAGCCCCCTGCTGAACAAAGTCGAAAAGTAGTGCTGCTTCGAAGTCGATAGGGTGCAGACTGGGGCTTTGACTTCGAAAACGGAAAGCTTTGTTCCTGTTCCGAGCAAGAAAGCAGAACTGGGCGATGATCAAAATCAATGCGATTGTCATCAGCTCTAAAATATCCAAGACCTAACTTCTTTGATGGCCGTGCTCACAAGGCCTTTGAACCTCCAGGGCTTCAACAATAACACTCTTGTCTTAACTCAACACTTGGTTCACCTGAGCGTTTTGTTGTTTGTCTTACTTACACCATACATCTCACGGAACCTTTGTCGACAGACCCATTCGGGTGGGCTAGAACAATCGAGCTGGACAATCCGTTGTCATTCGAAGTCAGACACGTTGAGCCTACAACGTTGTCGAGTTGTGTACATAAACATCATCCAATTCCGCCCAAGTCAACCAGGAGCCTCCATCAGCATCACAACCATCTCAGCCATCCTCACCTCAGCATCCTTATCAGCACTACAACATCACCGACACAAACATAAAACACATCGAAGATTCACACAGCACTGTCGAAAATTCTCATCTACTGACAGTTTCTCAGAGGTTTAGACGGAACACCCAATCTGCCGATTAACCCCAGACTTTGGTACCCATACAACAACCTCTAACTGGTATCGGATTCACAATGGCACCTGAAAGGAACAACAACTCCACCCACTCCATGAGGCTTCGCTCTTGGTTCATGAGCAATGCGAATACCACTTTGTCAGGTTCTTCGAGTCAAAACGAGGACCAGATCCCGCACGCTAACACCACCGTGACCTCAGGTCGAAAGTGGCCATCCCCCTTGTCGACCGAGGAGTCAGAGTCTGAAGATTCGGAATCCGAAGAGCGCCCCAGAAAGCGGACGAAGCATGAAGAACACGAATCCGAGCACGACACTGAAGACCATCCTTCCGGAAACCAAGAGAACGAGGAACCGAGCTCGCCGCAGCAGATTCTCATCAGCGATGACTTTTGGCCAAACATCCGGGACCATTTCATGAACGCTCGAAACGACGAGAGAATCACCATTGAGGTTCCATGCGTTGTTTGCCACGACTTGCTCCTCCTGCCTGGCGTGTCCCAGCCTCCTCCTCGGGATGAGACCCGCGACTATGCCGAGGCGTGTGTTATTCTGCCCTGCGGCCACACAATCGGTGACTATTGTTTCAGCGAGTGGAAACATACATGTACCCAAACCCATACCCCAATCTGCTGCCCCATGTGCAGGCTCACACTGGAGTGCGACGTATGCGATGCGCCTTTCGGCGAGGTGCTCGTTGACTATCTAAACGCAGACGACCTGCCGAGGACGGTGCCCGAGGGCGGCTCCTGCCAGACGAGTTGCAACGACTGCCAGGCAGAACTCATCTGGCTCCAGATGATCGGCGACGGCACGCCCGTCGCCAGCCTTTCGCAACGAACCAACCGCCACTTGCGCAGGTGGTTCCGCGAGTGGAACGGCAGTCTCGCGGCCGCGGTCAACAGGTCGAGAAACCTGCACCCAGGAATATCCCGCGTGGCTATAGACTCCATGTTCCAGCGACTCCATGAGAGCATCGACATCGTCGAGGCGGAGGTATACCGCGGTCGACAGGAAAGAATGGACAGGATTCTACGGGATTTGCGTGTGACTTCTGTTTGGACCGAGCGTGCCCGACCCTGATTTGTGGTTTTAGCGTTCTCGTGATGGGGTGTCATTTTAGTCTCTATAAGTATGTCGAAAAGTTTTGCTGTCCATGAGTTAACCCGTTTTTTTGATCAATTATCGTATCGCCTTCCGCCTCAACAGCAGTAAAGGTGACGATAATAATAATTATAACAGTGATAACAACGACGACGACGACGATAATGACAATGACAATAACAATATTAATAAACACCATACCTCCCGGATTGCCAAAAAGTACCTCCCTGATAGCAAAACTGATGTCGAATTGTGAGCCAGACTCGCTTCGTAAGCTATCTTAGCAATGTGCAGTGATGAATATCCATACTTCCCATGTGGATGTCAAATAATCGATTGCTGACAAGATAAAAGAATAGCCTGATCCAAACCCACGTTTGACACTTCCCGCATGCTGCGCCAACTTTCCTGCATCGCAAGAGGCTGGCCAAGTCATCGTGCATGTCCATGGTTATAATTCGTCAGCCTGATCATCAAAGAAAACGTCTTATAAGGTCCCTTCCCCTCTTCTGCAGCATTTTGCCTTTCCTTGACTTCTTTTACCACTTCCCCGTAGATCGGGCCTTTTTCGCCAGCACCGGCCTCTGCTCTGTTTGGTTTCGGTTGCCCTCCCTATTCTATCCGCATAATCTAGCTACCTCACAAACCGTGTCTGGCCGGACTACAAGGGAAGATGGCGGAAGTTCTCGGAACTGTTGTGGGCGTCGTGTCGCTGGGGATGCAGGTCTATTTGGGAATAAGCACCTATTTGGATGGGATCCAGTGCCGCAAGGAGGATATCGAGTCCACAATCCAACACTGCGAATCCATGGAAAACATGCTGAAGCAGATCGCATCACTTCAAACTCGGCTTCCAGCGTCGGCAAACGCAAACGATGTGGCGCTAGCAGAGTCCATGGCATCGGTGAAAACAAAATTATCCGTCCTCCAGGATTTCGTGATGAAGATCAGCATAGACGAAACATCGTTGAAGTCTGTCGTAGACAGGATCAAAGACCAAAAGAAGAGGCTTTTGTACCCCTTGCGCAAGGATTATCTGGATCGTCTTGAGGACTGACTCGTGGTAGCAAACGAAGCCCTCCAGACAGCGCTTCAACTAGCCGAGACGTAAGATATATGACAAAACTTGACGTTCGAGGAGCATTACTGACATTAAATCTAGTGAAACGGTCCTTGAACATGGAGTCGCCCTCAGAGGACTTCAAACGAACCTCGATTCATTATCGCGCGATTTCTCGGAGATGAGCGTGGGAGTGCAGAACTTGGTCCTCGATACACGTCACGAGACAACAAGTATACTGTCAACATTGCTCGATATTGAGACGAAAGCCGAACAGAGGACAGTGTTGGCCCACGAGGAACACGTAACGCTCAGGAAAGACGTGGCCGAGGTCAAGATGATGATGGCTGCCTTGATGTCTCCCGATGGCACAGCGTTATGCCAGAAATTGATGTCAAAACCAGACGCCCTAAGAAGGATCTGCGACACCACCGGGGTTCATCATCCAGGAACGGTAACTTTCCATTCCTCTGAGATGAGGCGTGGCTTGCGGTCTTCAGATCAAACCAGCACATACCCTAGCTTGGAGTGTTGTTGCAATGCACGCCGAGTTTTGAGACGAAAGAAAAGACGCTTCGGGCCAGCCTTCCTGCTACAAGAGGCAGTTACCGAAAAGGCACAATTCACTGGATGCCCATTGGCGGCTGATTTCAACCGAACCACAAAGAATATCTGGTCTGCCGGGATATCTATCAAACTATTTCGAGGATTGGTATCGACAGCCATTACTGCCACGATGTTCTCATCTTTTGGCGCAGGAGGCTTTGGGCTAGCGCCGTCCTTTATATATCGCTACGTTTACCAGAGTCCAGCCTTCCAATTAGTTCATCTTCTTCAAGGTGTTGGCTGGCTGGAATTCAGCGACGAAACATACCAAGACCTGATTCAGCGAGGCATCAAAGTGCTACAGATGATTTTCAAGTCAGGGAAGTCATCGCCTCTCGATATCGACAGCCATGGGAACACATTGATACACTATGTCAATGGTGCGGGCATTTTCGCGGCTACCTGGAGGCATAACCGTGCTTTATTGAAGTTCCTTGCCGATGTTGGGGTCCCGCGAGATGTTCCAAATCATGACGGGAAGTATGTTTATTATGTCTGGTTGTAACCGTGTCTGACAAATGCACCAGACTTCCCTTCCAACTGCAATTTCAAATTTGCAACGAATATCGCAGAACAACAAGACTCTTTGCAGTCGACATTACCTGCCCTGATGACTCCATTTCGGCCTTCGAGGCCCAGGAAGAAAAGCCATATTTTGATGGCTACGATGTGGCATTGCACCGTACTTTAATTGATAGCTCAACGAAGATGGCTAATTGTAAGACTCAAAATAGATCTACGGATAAAGCAGTCTCCTTAGGACATGAAAGCTAACATTGAAAAGTCTACGTAGGTCTTCCACTAGAGGCTATTTTCCTACGCAATAGAACGTTATTGCTCTCGATTTTGGACAACATCTCTCTAGACTTATCAGAAGTAGACGCATTCGGCCAGACGGCTTTCAGCCATCTCATCTGTTGGCACGAAGGCCTGGCTATCATGTTGAAACGGTTCGGCAAATCGATCCTGGAACTACAAGACCAAGACAGTACCTCAGCACTTGAATTTGCCATAAGCTGGAGCGGTTTCTCGTGCCAAAGCCAAAATTCCACCCTTTGTGAAGAGACATGTCCCTGTTCGACATCAGTTCGACTGATATTGGAGATCGATATTTGCAGTCTCGCTAGAGCCGTCTCACGGCCACACTGGATGGAATCTATGGCAAGAGCATCCGCCAGAGCGCGAGATTTGACTATCGACAGTCTCAAGAATTTCCGACAGCAATTAAAAGACCTTGCTTTTCATCACTTGAGCCTTGATAAAATAGAGCGTCTGCACCTTCTGGAACCCGAGATACTCGACGCACACACCAATGAGGTACTCCAAGCATGTCACGTGGCTGGAATCTGACTAAGGAAAGCATGGCGGCTAAGCCGATTCCAGACTGCGACAGGGCTTGACTAAGGAGGACTATATATATAAAGGCCTGTCCCTCCCCTTTAAGGAGAGGGTCAGAGAAGAATGAGAGTTATAACTAGTACCTACTTATTGTCCTCTTATTGACCTCTTTACTTCACACCGCAAGCCCCTGACAAAGCACTTGAGGCACAAAGAATTAGCATTCCAACTCACCTTCGGACGCAATGTGTCAAAATCAATGGGTCTCTGGGCTCCGTGTATTGCTTGATAGCCGAATACCTCCCTGGGTCGCCTGCCCTTGCGACCGCTTTTCATTCAAAGGGGTTCCGCGATATCGACGTTCCCGGCTCTGACGGGTTTGTCCCGTTGGCCATGTCACGGCTCGCAAATTCCATTATTTGGCTATAAAACACGGCGCAAATTTGCATGCCCAAGTGCATAAGGCTGTGGCTGGGCATAAGACTATGCACACATGCATCGTCGGAGTCGTCACATCTTTGATATGGCCTGGTTTCGACTCGGCATCGGCACTATTAAAGCTGACTATGGGGCCCATCAATGGTGCCCCAAATCTCGATGTTTGTACGTGCGGTTGTTCATTCAATGGCTGCCACCCTTACACGAAGATGTGGAATCAAGCATTGAAGGGATTCCGTGAGTGCGTAACATCAGACCTAGTCCGCAACATTGCAGAGAGAGTATCTAGGATTTGCCAAATTTCCGAAGAGGGCTCAGACGTTCCATCAATGTTTCGGTCTACGTGCCTGCGGGCATGTACGTTTGAGATGCTTGCTCTTACTCATACCTGCTGCGATATCGGGGGCGAGGCAAGGCATGAAGATGAAGACGTCGACGAGATTCGTGCGGAGGAAGCAGCCGAGCTTTCACGCTTGGAGACACTGCTTGTGGAATTCGAAGACAAACTGGACGGAATAGGCTCCAAGTTGTCGGAGTTCATGCTAACATACTGGATGGACCGGATGACCGAAGTGTTTTGTGAGATGGAAAGTGTAAAACTCACCGCGGATGAGTTGGGTGGTGCTAGGGAACTGGGTGTATTCCTGAAGATTGAGCAACAGAATGAGGTTACAAGCGACGACGATCGGAGTCGGCCGGCGTATTGGATCAAAAGAATGGATGCGTTGTTAGAATAGCAAAGAACAGACTTCCGCACTAACATTGTACATATCTTGTGATCAGCGCAGCCGCCAAAGCAAACAAAGCAAATCGGCCCTCATATTTGTTGATTTGCCTCATCGCTGGTAAATCCTTACTTATTTGGCCATGTTGATAAATCCATCAAATCAAAGGCACGTGACTGTTTATATTGCCTGATTAGGAAATAATTGAAGCTATTCACAGGTCTCTCTAGATGTCACCGATGAACTACTAATCCATCGATCCCTGATAGTCGCGTGAAGCTTAGCATGATAAAGATACAGCCATATGAGTGGGAAAACCGACGCCTTATATCGTCGAAGAGAGTCAAAAAGGCAGGTCACAGATCAGTAAAGGGATGAAGGGGCTGGCGGGTGAAAAATGTAGGGTGAGATAAATACAGGACGACATGGCGAAAGAGTGGTGTGTAGCATAACATATTGGATCTGTTCTGGAAGCGGTATTTGGCTACGCTGATACCTATATGCTTACTGTTAAAGCCCGACTAAATATATCATGAGGCAGGCTGGTCGTCAGCTTCTATGTAGACAGATCTAAAAGCACTAAGTTACTGGCCGTCAACTCGCCCAGGCCCAGAGCTACCCATTGGTTGTATCCCGCTCTCCACCTGGAGTTGTGCAATTGATTTGCAAGAGGCTGTTGTCGAGGTTCTTGCACTCGTACACTGGCGGCTCTCCACTGGGAACTGTCACTGTGACGTTCTCAGCACGAATGTCGCTGCAGCGCTGTGGCAGTGAGATACTTCGTTAGTACAACGCTTGGACGAGCAGTTTATCAAAGCGATGGGGCACAGGAAACTTACGTCTGGCGCACTGCAAACCAAAGTTCCCGCTTGCGGGTCAAGCTTCGCCGATGTCGTACCGTAGATGTTCTTAAGGGTGATGTCTGAAATCGTCAAGTTGGCCTGTGACATGACGGTAATTAGCAACCACGCTCCTGCCAATTATGTGTGTGGAATATTATCAACTCACAGGGTGCTCTTCGCAAAGCGTTTGGTTCTTCTGGCCGTAGCACTGCGTGATGGTGATGGCCCGGTCGTTGTTGATGTTCTTGAACAGGTCGTAGGTGACGTTCTTGACCCGTCCAAGACCTCCTCCGCCGTTAAGCAAGGTCTGGAACGATGTTTCGACGCCAGGCCAGACTTTAATGCGGGCAGCGTCGCTTGCATTCGCCATTGAGATGTTGTAAATGTACAAGTTCTCAACGATATCAGTCTCGCCCTTGTACTGGCCTAGAGATCCAACGCTCATGCCGTGAGAGCCAGTACAGTCCATGTTTTGCACAACGACGTTGGTGCTGTTCGGCTTAAATGAAACACAATCTGGAAGGTTGACAGAGTTAGCTGCGGTTTATTCACCGAGAGAATGACTTCAACTGCTATTGTCGGGTGTGGCAACTCACCGTCTGTGTTGATGATGAACGAATCTTGAATCACGACACGGTCAGATCGGTACGTGTCCCAGCCGTCCGAGTTCGCAATCTTGACACCGTCCAAGCTCTATGGGCATGTTAGAGAAGTTGGCTGTAACAGAAGAGTGTTGTGACTAACTTCAGCTCGCAAGTCCATGTTGCTGATCAGAACGTCGGTACTGTTGGCAATGAGGTTGAACCACTGCACAATCGTCAGCGAACGGGGTGCAGACCTAGACGATTACTGATGCCGGCTTACATTAGGTGGGTTGCGCATGCGGAGGTGGGACATTGTGGCTCCCTTCACGCCATCAAATGAGAACAACATGGGACGGAGAAGCTGTCGGTCGTCATTAGTTTCTCTGGGTCCATGTTCAAACGGTCGGGTGCTTACGCTCTTATTGGTCTGAATCTCTTCCCAGTAAGCCTGACCACGTCCATCAATCACCGACTTGTCGTTGCTCAGGTCACCATAGATGTTAACATCCTCGCCTCCGAGCTTCCAGAAGACCGATTGATTCTGAAAGTCAAACTTGAAGCTGTTCTCGGCCCAGTAATAGGGCTCGTCGTTGAACTGGATTTCACCGGTAATGACGACGTCGATGTGCTTCAAGAAGGTAAGGTCGAGAGGAGAGCTGATCAGGTACGACTTGTCGAACACCACGGTGCCGCCGTTGTTGCACTTCTTGAAGGCATCCAAAATCTTGGGCGCGTCGTCACGCTTCTCGCCACATCCCGGCTTCACGTGGCAGTACCGGCCTTTCTCTCTCGGGGGCGAGAATGGCATGGACCGTCCGGCATTGAAGGGTGCTGGCACAACGTGTGGCCTCTCGGGGATGCTGGAACCTGTCGAAGAGACTGACAGCGCCGAGGAAACCGACAGCAAGGCCGAGGCCGCAGCCAGGAAACTCAATTGGGAGGATCGCATTGTCGTGACCGAGCTTCAACGAAGAGCGCTGTACGAGGATTGGGCTACACGATGGGCATCACAGCTCGACCCGGCCTGTATTCATGTCAAGTCTCCTACTTCATATACCAAAGGACCGGAGATTATCAAAGTCTAATTAGGTTAGACAAGGAACCTCGGCCTGCGCATCTGTCATTGTCTCTTGAGGCTCAGTGCAGCAATACGTGGAATATTTGTGGAGTCGGTAAGGTCCCTCGGGGCTGTCGGTGAAAGATATGGCGGGACAAGGGTCTCATTTCTCCAGCCCAATCTTCCCCAAATGGCGATCTCCTCCCACCGGATTGTTGGTCGACGTGGATAAACACACTGCGGCTGAATCCTGACCACGCGTCCCCGCATGTCTTACCCCGCGCGCCACGGGGCAGATGCGGGGAAGCTGGCCACAGAAGCATGGATAAGCAACCTGGCCAGTGGGTGTTTTCCGCTTGGTAGCTTTCAATCTTAGTGTTGTGGCTGCTAGCGCGGTCAAGAGACCCTTCCCAAACCACTGGACCCTCAGGATCAGGATGTTTTGCGGCTGTGGCGGGACAGCAGCTTAGCTCTGACGCCTTTACTTTCCAAATTTCCCACTGCGACGAAGAAATCGTGTTTGCAAACAATGTCATCAAGGCCGGTTTCGAACATTTCCCAGTCGAATCTCCGTACCACCGTTGCCACGGTCAGATATAGTTCAGCGTATGCAAGACTAAATATGTCAGTTGGCCCCGCTCGGAATATACGAATAAGTTTGGCTTACTTCATGCCAAGGCACTGTCGGCTGCCTTTCCCGAATGACACGAGGTACCTGTCCAGCCTCTTGCCTTCCTTTTCCGCCTCCAGCCATCTCCCCGGCCGGAATACTTGAGGCTCAGGAAAGACAGAGGGATGCATCAAGACAAAATATGGGGTCTCGGAGACCGGTGTCTTCATGTCCAATGGTTAGCGGCTAGCCATTCAGAATCGTACATGTAAGTTACAACATACTCCTGCGGGAATCACATAGCCCTTGTAATTGATGTCATGGTGTAATATACGTGGCAGTCTGGTTGTGGCCCCGTATGAGAGTCGCAGCCCCTCGCGAATTACCGCGTTCTGGAAACAAGCTCAGTTAGACATGAAGATACCAGACTTGGCGTTGGGGATGCCAGTCTTGAAACCCACCAGGTAGGGGAGTCTCTGCAGCTCGCTCCACGGGAGGATCTGCGACATGCTTGGCATGGCTGTATCCAGCTCATCTTGAAGCTTCTTCAGCGTGTTCGGGACGGATTTGAGATAGAAAAGAATGCGTGCTAGCGTCTGCGCCGTCGTCTCAGAGCCCGCGCCTGTCAAGATCTCTGCCTCGTCACAAAGTCTCTGCAACGTCTTTTCCTCGGGTGGTAGGTCACTATCGCGCAGCGTGTGGAAAATAGTCCTCGAAGACGCATCCTGCTTGGAAATATCATCCGTCCCGTCCAGGATGGGCTTCACCTGCTGTTTGACACCCCCCTGCCATTGGAGCAAGTGGCCAACTGACGGGTTCATCGCCGATACTAGGAAGAGGGGTAGGCGCTTCATTATCGGAAGCATCCAAGGGAACTGCCGGCCGACTGCACCGCCCTCACCTCGATCGACAGGTCGCATCCGAGCTAAATAGCACCCCAGTCCATGACTATTTAGCTCCCTTTCCGAATCCGATAATGGTGTCAAAGGATGAAGCCTTCCGGGCCACCGATACTAGCGGCTCGCCCAAGTCGTCCAAGTCGGGCAAATCCAGTCCCGCAGCACGCTCACCACCGCGACCACCCTCCGGGCGCGGGTTCCCGGCCGGCGTGGAAGCAGGCTACGAGCAGCCTCAAGTAGAAGCTGACGTAGACTAATCCTTCCCAGACCACTCGTAGATCAAACGGCTTACCAGGCCGTTCCGCAGGCCGATCGTGGTAGCGACACAGAGTCGAACTACGCTAGTGATGTCTCCGACACCTCAAGTGCTACATCGTCAATCTTCAACTACGAGTATGAAAATGGTCGTCGCTATCACGCATACCGCGCCGGACAGTACCTTTTGCCGAATGATGAGACCGAGCAGGGGCGTCTTGACATGACACACCATGTCTTCTTGTTGACTCTGAAAGGGGAACTGTGCGCAACGCGCCTTGAAAACCCCCAGAAGATTCTGGACATTGGTACTGGCACGGGGCTATGGGTAAGGCCACAGCGCACCTTTTGATCTACACATGCATGTTCTAACACTGCAGCGAAGGCGATAGAAACTGGCGACCTGTTTCCATCAGCTGAAGTGATTGGCACCGACCTGAGTCCGATCCAGCCAACATGGTATGTTGAACAACGGCCGTCCTCGCCTGTGAGGATGGCATCTTACATCAGATATTATTTAGGGTTCCGCCAAACGTTCATTTCGAGATCGACGACGCCACTCTGCCTTGGACCTTCCCGAAGAACCACTTCGACTTCATCCATGCGCGGACCCTTGCTGGTGCCGTACAAAACTGGCCAGCCCTCCTCCGCCAATGTTACGAATATTGCAAGCCCGGTGGGCAGATCGAAATATCCGAGGGAAGGGCGAACTTCTTCTGCGATGATGACACCCTAAAGGAAGACACGTCCACTTGGCGATGGTTGAGTGAATTCAGAAGACTGAGCGCCCCGCTGGGATTCGACATCGCCCCGGCACTTCCCGACATGTTGAAGTCCGATAAGATTCACTTATACACGTACACGTGAGTTGATTGCATGCGGTCTGGCAGAACTTTGCTGATTGAGGAACAGTGTTTTTGTTACCGGACGGAAGCCCTTGAGTGCGGTATGAACGGTCAGAAACACTGACCTCTAGACGTCATCCGAGTATACAACATGAACCAGGTTCAAGGTTCACATGAGCGTACGTCTTGTCGACGAGTTTACTATTATGCATCTAGAAACTGGTGGATTTTAGGCAAGTAAGATACCATATTTATGTTCGATATATCGTTCTCTCCATTGTAGTCTCCTTCTTGGATGTGTAGCTACATGGTAAAGTGTTCTCAGGCATCTATCTGCCTTGGGTACGGGTATTAGTAAAGTGACTGCCGAGGCGGACGGCAGTCCGTGGTTGGTATGCGTCCCACTCTCTCAAGCCAGACAATGGTGGTATTCCCCTCTGCTGTTCCAGGTATTGCGAGCCATCCGCTTCCATCCTTCAAGTCTTGAATATGCAAACTTTGAGATCCGGGAGAAAGGAAAGACGCTATTGTACTCATGTACCTTTGGCGTGTGAGCTTTGACAAAGGACGGATTTGCTTCAAGCTTGGTTTCGCGGTTGGCGCCTTGTCATCAACGTATAAAAGCTTGAATACAGAATCCGGCAATCAATGCCGACCACCCCAAAACCATCGTGGTTGTGGCGGCCTCTCTGTTCGCCTGGGGCCGTTGAAGGTGGCATTCCCCCACGGAGTGTTCGGTGGTCGCTCCGAGCGGAAGGGGCCGTTGAACTTCGGCTTAAAGGTGTCGTACTGATTTATGTGGAATTCCGGCCGCGGTCTTTGCGGTTGCGGCGGGGGCATCGGCGGGTGGGATCGAGGCCTCTGGTAGGTCCGGTAAGCCCGCGGGGGCGATTTGACGTACGACTCAGAGTAGCTTGTTGTCGTCTCATCGTCGTACATAATGTAGGAAGAAGTTGGCCGTCTCACGCGCTTATTGGCCGTCATGCAATACCAGGCGATGAGGACGATAGCCACAAAAGCAACAATGCCGCCCAGGATGGCGCCGATCTGGGCACTCGACAGCGATCCGCTGCCCCGACTCGGCGGCGGTGGGGCCTCGGTCGGGGAAACGGCCGGCGGGGGTTCGGAGCGGCCTTCACCAGGAGTGGAGATCGGCTCGCCCTCGCCTAGTGTAACGTATGTGACGAACGTGGTGGTTGGTCTCCGGATTGTCTGGGTAATGACGTGAACCACGGTCTCCTCCTGTCGGGCAGCAACAGGGAGGGGGCCTCCGGCAGGCTGCAGCGAGATCGGAGTGGGAAGGATATGCATTGCTGACGGGATCGCATCAGGCAGGCCGATGTGACGAGCTGCTTCTTTGCCGACTTGAACGAGAAGGTGACACAAGAGGGAACATGAACCCAGCCGAAGCAGAGGCGAGACTCGATGACATGGATGAAGACCAGTGCGAAAGCCGCGAGAGGGAGAAAGAAAAAAAAAAAAAAAGAAAAAAAAAAAAGTGCAAAACGGGCTGCTCTTATCGAGGGCGAGCAGAAGCAGGCTGTGGCCCGAACGGGCAGACTTGCGTGCCATCTTACAATTCCCCCCTCTGCTGCCTGCCAAGGGGCGACCAACTCACACCTCTATCGCCAGATGTAAGGCGCACATGAACGCGCGACGCCCCGCGGACGGGCTGCAAGGTGTTGCAGCAGCGCGACACAAAGCGCGAATAGCACCGGGCAAGGGCACCGCCCAAGACGCGACTAACCTTGTTTTGACACCTCCTCGCCGCGCCAGAGGCCATGTCGAACGGCTGCGCCTGACACATCCGAAGAGCTGCAAGACGGCTGCGAGCCATCGAGGCTGGCCAGTGGCAGCCCGACAGCGTGGTGTCATAAAGCTGCAACATGCCCACATGATTTCTGCCAGTCAACCCGCCGCGATACGGGCAGAACTGGGCTTTTCTGACGGCGACGATGGGCAGATCCACCAATGGCACGGAATCCTTGGGCTGCGCTGCATGGGCTGGCGGACAACCGAACCAATGCGGCGCGGGTGCCGACACCCTCAGCAAGTACCGCGCAGTGAGACATCGTAAACACACCCACCCGGGGTGCGGCCCGTCTCCTTGGTTCCGTGTGAGTGAGTGCCTTGGCCGGTGGCTCATGTGGTGAGCCTGGGTGAGACAGGTGTATATCAACCAGGACGACGTCTTAGTTGGCATCCCCCCTTCGCGAGTGCGAATTTGGCCCCCAACTCGACCCTCCGCTAGACAACTTGGACGACATTAGTGCCCTTCCTGCAGCAACACGTTCGTCCGTTCATGCCTGGCCGTTGTCGTGTTCACTGTTGTTATTATCTCGGCATCAATCACGGCGTCACCACCTCGTCGAGGCTGGTTTGGTTGGTTGGCTCACACTCGCATTTCTTTTTTGTTGAACAGATCCCGACGAAGTCAATTTGCTACCTCAACGGGTGACGCGATGCCGGTCTCATCGCTCCTATTTCCAGGTGTCGCCACGTACTTGATCGTGCTCGATCGGTCCCCTGCACCCGCGAACCCAAGGCGTCATTTTTCCTTTTTATCCCCCGAAGAACTCTCGCCTGATAGAATTACAGTGCCCCAAAGAAATAAGTGCATGAACGAAAATTACATCATGCCATTTATTGTGGTGCCAGGAAGCAGCGCTGCGCGTGTGGAGTGACCGGAGAAGGCTCCATGTCCGCGATGGAAATGACCAAAGAGTAACCAGAATTTGCGTTCGATCATTTTGGGGCCAGGCGAGCGAACTCCAAACTTCTCTGACAGAGTATCATTGGCAACATCTAATGGGTGTCGAGTCAGCGCTGTGCTTCTCGTTTCACCGCGGTGGACCACAGGCATTGAAGGTGAGGAGGTAGGGGGGGACCCGATGACTTACTTATACTTCGATCGGACTTTAGAAAGAAGATTATGCGACGGCTCTCCCCGCGAAAAAAGAAAGAAACAATCCCACTATGCCGCTCGCGCCGCGGCACCAGCTGCAGCGCCGCCACCGTTGCCGCCTTTGCCCCTGCCGGCTCCCTCGCCTGCACCGGCGCCCGCTCCGGGAGCGGCACCACCACCAGCAGCGACGGGGTTGTTGTCGACGATGATACCGACGCCGGCACCGCCCTCGCCGTTGCCGAGCTGGACCTTGGGGCCCTTTGTGAGGGCGGCCTCGGCGTAGGTGAGCGCGCGGTCGAAGCCGCCCAGTTGTCTCTTCTCGACCTTCTTGGCTTCATCGCGTCCGGCGATGATGCCGCGTTGGGGAGCGCCCGGAACGGCGGCAGCGGCAGCGGCAGCGCCGGCCGCACCAGCACCCTCGTTGGCCTTGCCGCCGCCGCCTCCATTGCCCTTGGCCTCGCCCGCTCCGCCTTCCGCGCCACCCGAGAATGTGAGCGCACCATCACCGACCACCAAGGCAGGGGAGTAAGCGCCAAGGTTGATGTTTAAGGGTGCGGGGGCGGCGTTGATCCCCACGGCGAGGAGAGCCAGGGTAAGGAGAGCGTCGGTAATCTGCATGTTGACGGGTCTTTTGGAAGAATTTAAGGAAGGCTTTGTTGTGATGGTGTCGGCGCAGCCGGTACTTTCGCTCTCCGCAGGAGGATTACTAGGTTGTATTGAAGTGGGTGGAGGAGAATCGAAGACCAAACAAACAGCACAGCTGGTGAGGAAAATAGGTGAGAAGAAAAGAAGGTAGAGGTAAAAAGCACAGCACACGCGTCAACGAGTGGCAAGGCAGCGGGAGGGAGAGCGTGAGGTAATGAATGGAATCCCTACGGTGCGCCAAGAGGAGGTTCAAATACCTCGACGTGGAGAGAGAGTCAGGTTCGTGGAGGCGGGTCGAGGACGAGGGTGAGGACGAGGGTGAGGGCAGGACAGGACGAGGGTGGTGGATGGCGAGAGAGAGCACAAGCACTGATGCCGAGCCTGCGACGGCGTTATGCGTGTCAAGAGTGCCGCTGCCAAGACCAAGACCAAGCAGCTCTCCAGCTACGCGACTCAAAAATAGAAGCCCTCCCTCACTCAGATCCAACTCAGGGTGCTGGCCGAGACGAGATGATAGGCCAGGGGCGATCATGGCCCTGGGGAGGAACTCGGGCCTGTGTGGATGCACAGCAGCACTGGATGGGGGGCAACAGAGCCAAAGAGCGGCAGCTGGCCAGGGAGCCATGTGGTATCTCGCGGCATTTGGAGGGCCTCTGCCCGTCTTTGGTGGCATCCCCTAATACGCGGGTTGCAACGAAAGAGGTGCGTCTGAGCGAACGTGAAACGGTCCAAGTCCCAAGACCGCCATCGACGGGGAACCCCCGAAACTGCAGAAGGGCTTGGCACAACAGGGCGAGATGCGCCCTATGCTTATTGCAGAGAAGCTTTTTTTTTTTTTTTCTTTTTTTCTCAGTGGTCTGTTAGTGTGTGGTGTGCCCCCTTCACCGCACGCTGCCTCGGTGTCTCGTCTGTGGGCGAGTGTAAAGATAGATGAAGCCCGCGTTTTGGAATGGCAGCGCAGCACGCGGAGTCTCTCCCAGGCTGCGATCTGCGACCTGCCACAGGCTAGCAGACGCTCGCATAGCACCGCCCGTCTTGCCTCCGGTGCCAACTCCGGACCCCGCGGCGGTGATTTCCCCCCTCCCGGATCGAGACTTTGTTCAACCGCTCGTGAGACGCCAAGCCTGCTCGAGGCCAAGCCCTTTCACCCAAGAAACTGCCCGGCCATCGATCGCAGTACCAAGCCCGCCCCCAAGACTTCCAAGAGATCTGTCGCTGTCATGTTCAAGGGGATGCGCTGTCGAACTCCGGCCCTGTGGCCCCCAATGCCGTAGTAGACGAGGGTATGCGTCTCCATACCAAGACCTGTTTCCCCGGTCTCCCGCAAGAAGGGGGTGATGGGCCCGCGCGGCGTTTCCTCGCGGCCGCTGAAGAAACCTACCTACCTACTCGCACACCGACCCGGGCCGACGGGTGCAAGTCAGGACTCAGCAGCACACCCGCATATAAGGCAGCTTCGGGAGTCAGTGTTCGGGCCAGAATATGGCAGCGGCGATCCGACATGACACGTTGGACTCGGCGGAGGGCGGGCGAGGTAATACGAAAATTCCGTCAGGCGGCACAGGAGCATCTTGGTGAGTGACGGGCGATCGGGAAGCCCATGTCTGGCTCTGATACTCTGGAGCATGTGCTGTCCAGGCTCCGACTGTGAGAAAGTGTTGCCGATCTTGTCTGGACAGTCGCCCCCGGGCGAGACATCGAGGCGTTCCACTGCCCTTCCTTGCAAGTTGTAACCGTAGCGTCTTACCGGCGGAAACACATTTGAAGTGCGCCCCCAGCTCTGCAATGTGAAACCCTTGTATCGAAACTTCTCTACAGGCAGCTTCCCAAGTCTCTCAGCGCCCGAGTCGACTCAGTCCAGCTCCCCGACCAACCACAGGCTGCTATTGGACATCAGAGTCGTGCATCCCGCAATATCGTATGTCTTGTGCAGCTAAAGGCGATTCGCAACAATGGCATCATTAGCACAAGTCAGACCGCCGTCTCGGGGCTGCGTTCTCGCAGACTAATCCGCACCATGTGATTGCAAAAAGCAGGAGGCTGATTAGGTAGTATGCATTTAAGCCTATTCTAAGCCTAAGTTCTTAGTTAGTACGCCAAAATTCATGGTTATCCAACTCCCCTGCCAGGCCCTTGTTTGAGGCGATCCAGGGTTGATCGCACCCCAGCTCTCGACATTTATGTGAATAGCTGCACGTGGGGCGCTATCTGGCTGACAGACCTGATCACCTGCAACAAGGGGCCGCTCAGTGACAGAGGCCGGAATATTACGTGGCTACTTTTATCAAGCGAATTCCGTCCGCCCAGTCAACGGCACTGACATATGCTAGCCAGCAGTCTGGGCACCCATGCTTAGGCAAATGTTTCATAGAGCCCAACCAGCGCGATGAGGGCAAAAGAGCCGCGCCTAGTTTCAGGCCTGGTTCGCGAGCTGCCTGTTGGCATTGTAAACGGGGAAACAACCCCACCTTCAACCTTTTCTCCGTCCTTCATGCAATTTCCCAGCCTTTGGTCGTTGAGCTGAATCGCGAAATCCATGTGCTTTTCTCCTGGCAAGTAACGAAGGACCTGCAACTTTCGGGGACTTTGAATCATGTCATGTGCGTTCACTGAGAGATGAGCAATTTCCAGAATGGCCCCTAGAGTCTTGATCATCCTGACTCACCTTGGCTTCCTCCGTCGCCCTACAGCATCTCTTAAGGGATTTGATGTGTGAGACTCCCACAAAACATATGGGTTTTCATTGACTGTTGGGCTATCTAGCTAAAGGCGGCTGGTCAGGCGCGACAAACCTTTGTCTATTTTCGATGGGCAGTCTCAGCTTGATTCTCGTTGTGCCTTAAACTTCCATCGCTCATACTTCTTCCTACTCCCATCCATGTCGGACATCAAACTCCCGGGGCAGCGCTGAACCACCTGTTGTCCTTATAGAGAGTCTCGCTTGCGATCAATCATCTCAGCCATGGCTCTCGGACGCTCCTGGAATGGGTAAGGATACAACTGCGTGTACTTCTGGTGAATATCCTGGTCGTGAAGAGCACTCGCCAAGGCCTCGAGAAGAGGCTCCAGCTCGGGAACAGTGATGTAGTCGCTGTGGTCGCCCTCTCCCTGGCGTTCCGTGTCAATACAAGGAAACCAGACCGCCCGAGCCTTTTCCTCGTTGAGAATCACGCGAACGAGCCTCCGGCTGAGTCTCTCAACCCGCAATATGCGGCACCGCTTGCAGCAGCCCGGGCGCGAGCCGCCCTCGGGGATGGTGCGAGGGAGGTTGCGCATCTCCTCCATATTCTGGGGCAGACCATGACCGATGCGGCCGGGGTTCTGGCAGCTCTCGCCGCAGTGCGGATACTTGCCGAGGCCCTCCTTGCAGAAGGGGCACTCCGGGGGACGAGCATTCGGGTTGTCGACGGGGTTGTCCACGTTGGCGCAGATGCGGATAACGCACTCGGAGCAGAGAATGTGGCCGCACGGGAGGATCCTGGCCACGTTCCTGGAGCTGGTGGCCTGGGCCCTCATCGAGGTCACGCAGACGGGGCACGAGAGGGTGAGGTTGCGGAGAGAGGCGTCGGTGGTGAGCTTGGCTCGGAGGTCGGGCCAGAAGACCATGCCTTCCGGTCCGGCGTTGTCGGTTGCGTCGGATACGACAGAAGGGGCCATGGAGGATCCGAGGTCCATGGACCCGAGTCTTTCGGCGACGTGGTTCGCATTGTGGCGGTTCGGGTATCGGGGGTCCATTTTGGAGATTTCGGTGGCAGCAGCTGAAAAGTTGAGAGTCGAGAAGTTGTCTGTCTTACGGGTACCGTTGTACTTGAGCTGCTGAGTGTGCTGGCTTTATGTTCTGGCGATGAGATGGCTACCTGAGTGTTCCAGACAAAACGCGCAGGGTCAATCTTGCCTCGATGTCGAGAATGGCCGTCTTTGTTCCAGACACTGCATCGTGGTACTTTGGCCCTCGGGCGCACTCGTCTCTTTGTTCAGAAACTGCCTTCGGTCAAGTTTGTGTCACTAATCGTTCAATCCCATTACAGGTCGACTCTGCTCCAATGTGAGCCTTTCGGATGTGGTCGTTGAGCCTCATGTCTTCTTTAGATATCCTTTATCCACCTCTTCTCCCTGCTTGTGTCGCAACATCCTCCTAGTTCGATCAGGTCCTTCTCGTGTCCTCTTTCGAGCTGCCAAAGGGTCACAAAGTCGAAGTCTGTCTGACTTGGACAATTCTCACCATGGCCGACTCTGGAACAACCCAGTTTCGGTTCTTTGATTTCCGCACTGAAGGGCGATGCTTCTTCAAGGCCACAAAGTGCTTCAGCAGCCGTAATGCTGTTTTTTTTGCGGGCATTTCCCCAATTTGCCAAGCCTCGGGTCAAGACCATGCGGGTCGCGACTCCATGTCTGAGCCAGTTTTCAGACGAAGGAACAAGGTCTGCTGTTCCTCGCCTCCCGTTCAGCTACCGACCTTGAGAGAGCAAAAATGTTGAACGGCAAATCACTTGGCCGTACGTTCAAGCAGCACAAGAGTTATTTTACCGGGCCGAGCACACCGTTACGCGTCACTAGAGTCCTGGGCATGTCAGCGGCGCAGCTTGATTAATGGCTTCTTGTCCTTCTTGATGGCGCCTAAAAGCCGCAATGGTGCCCCTGTGGTGGAACCCGCCGAGCCGTTGGCGCAGTGGATTCAAGGCGGGAATTATGTTATGAAAACTCGAACCCAAGTCGTCTGCCGTCATCGATGACCCGATTCAGCTCAGCCTTACAATGACAAGGAAAACTGACGTCAATCGCGAGTTCCGAAGTGCCGGATGCACTCGTCGACGGCTCTGCTTGTATCCCTTGGCCCATGCAGGTTGTTTGCCTTGCAACGCGTCACCTGGAAGGAATGCAATTGATAGATGGGGCCCTTTTAAGTAATGCCATTCACCTGTGCCTGTCAATCAACTGCCACCCTGCAACAGTCTTTGCCAATTCAAACAACCATTATTCAATCGGGTCATCCTGATTAATCGTATCCAATTGTACTCGTCCCCTTACCTAACAACAACCTCTCGGAATCAGAGACACGCGAGATGAGCAAGGTTCAGAAGTATCCCGCTCCCGATGCGCCAATGGTGCGAATGATTGTGTTGGAGACGGACGAGCCTCACCCCGACACCCATGCAACCAAGGGCAGCTTCGGGGAGATCCTGCACAGTCATTTCCAGAATGCTGGAGCCGACCACGATCCCCCACTGGCAGTCGATACCGACCAAAGATCTGTGGTGGAGGACAAGGGAGGCAAGGTGCCATCATTCGAGGATTTCGACGACTACCAGGGTGTCTTGATCACGGGCAGCATGTACGATGCGCATGGGGACAACCCCTGGATCTTGAAGCTGATGGACGTACTCAAAGGTATGGATCGCAAGGGACCTTACCGTTGTTAGATTGACCAATCCTAACTGCGTCCTGCAGAATTATGGGAACGCCGACCTGACCTGCATTTGAGCGGTGTTTGTTTCGGCCACCAGCTCCTCTGCCGCATGCTCGGCGCCGAAGTTGCGCCATCCCCGTCTCGGGACTGGGAGCTCGGCCACTCACGGATCCATCTTTCAGCCGTTGGCAAGCTTCTGTTCCGGACCGACGATGACAACGTCCATCTCCACCAGATGCACCAGGACCACGTCGTTGCGCCGCCGGCACACGAGACATCCAAGGGCCTTCTCAAGCCGGGTACTAAGGTGGGCGTCTGGGGCCACAGCAGCCACACCAAGGTGCAAGGAGTGTACATCAAGGGCCGCCTCTTTACGACGCAGGCGCACCTCGCATTCGACGAGGACATGGTGAAGAGGCAAATCCAGATGAGGATTGACAGTGGCGGCATTCAGGATCTGGAGCATGCGGACCGGGCTGCTGAGACGGCGGACCTGGAGCATGACGGAGATCTGGTAGCTGCGGCGATTCTAAGATTCTTCCATGGAGATGACGACAGTATTGATTAGATGACCTGTTAATCTTTGTTCTGTTTGAATAAATCAGAAATTATATTATTGTCACGACGATGGATTTCGAACATGTCCTATCCGACATATGGCAGAGAAATGATCGTGAACAGTCCGGCTACGCAGGTCGTCTCGATAGCTAGGATCTTCCGCATCCAAAAGCCTCGTTCGACCATACGCATTTCTAAATCCCATGTCCTTCGACCCTGTATGTTGATATCTCGCAATTTGAGCTTCAGTTCACGCCTACAGTCCGTCATGGGGATGCTCTTATCGTAAATGCGAGACCCGGGAGGCTCGACAGCCTGAATGGCGGCTGTGATGGCGCTTGAATCGCTCTGCAAGCGGAAGGGCGATAACCTAACGGCGTCGAATCTCAAATCTCGGCCAGAGACCCAAAACGTAGCCAGCACAATGTCGCTTTCCGATCTTCCCTTGAACATCAGCGTCCATCGCCGGTGCCGTCCCAGCTGAAGGAACAGGGCCGAGTTGAGAGCCCGTCCCTGACGATACTCGTGCTGATAACTATAGCACCGCAGCGGCCCGCGCTCTTGATCAGCCGTGAATATACCGCATAGGTAATATCCATCAGCCGCAGTATAACGTCGGGGCGTAAGTGCTGTCGCGCCGAGGTGCAGCGTCTCGGCCTCACTCAACAGCGGCGGCTTCGGCCCCCACGGGTTGTCGTAGTACCCGATCTTGAGCTCTGATGTGCCGCTGATACCGCACACCTTCATGTGCCTCCCCTCCCTCGTTCCAAGATCAGCAAGCTCCGACGGCCGCGCTCGGGCGTAGCGGTTGCCGTCCTGCAGTTGCAGGTGCACCCCAATCACCTTCTGAGGGTCGCCGCCCACGCTGCAGTTGAGGGCGAGGATGACGGACGGTGCGTGTCCGCGGTAGAGCAAGGTGTCGATGAGTGGGCGCCGCCCGACGGTCTTGACCCTGGACACGAAGTTGATGCCGCGCTTGGACACGTCGACGGGGCTGCGCGGCCAGGTCTGCACGATGTTGTCGCTCTTAGGGCTTGTGTCGCTTCGCAAGCGGTGGTATGACCCATCGCGGAAGTTGGCGAACTTGTCTGGGGATCGTGCGAGCAGGCCACGGAGCGGTTCCTCGGCGGCTGACTGGGACGATGCGCGCCAAGCGAATAGTGTGTGGTCATCCGACTGCTTCAAGATCTTCTCCTGTAGCCGTGTAAAAGCGTGGGTTCCTTCGCCGTACAACAGCGGCATGTTGACGTCGAAGATACCAAGGAGAGAATACGCGATGTCTTCCTCGCGGGTTGTTTTCCTCCCTGCTGCCCAGCTCATGCGGCGCCCGAGACTGACGCGCTGTGGCGAGCCGCCTCTGAGAACAAATTCGTCAATTCCTGTGATGCTTTGCAGTTCCTGTACGATACTTTTCTTCTCCGCAAGTCTCTGCCAGCGTGCGTTATAAAATTCGACGCGGCTGGGGGCAATCAACTCCTGCAGTGTCCATCCGCGGGTAAACCACCGACTTCTTGCAAACTGTGATGATGACTTAGACGACTGAATATCTTGCAGCTTGTGACCAAACACGTCTTCAAGGTGGGCGTAGCACACATTAGACCCCTGATACCACCTGAACATGGAGTTGATTGCCTCGCCAAGCTCCGCGCTGCTGGTCTTGTCAATGCAGCACGAATCCACCCACACATACTCAAGGCCGTCGCGTTCTGCCTGCCGACAAGTGGCCTCAATCTTGTGGAACGCCGGCCGCGTCGGCAATGAGGCACTGTCACGCTGTAGGTCCTGGAGCGTGACCTCGTCAGAGCCCCACGTATGGGAGAGAATGGCATATTGAGGAATGCGCCCAATGAACTCTTTGAGCTGCATCGTCGGGGTGTGGATTAGGCGCATCATCTCGGTCTCGGGTGTCGTAGCCGGTAGCGCCTTTGGCAGTCGTGCGCCGCTAACGCAAATCTGCAAGTGTTGGAAATGGCGGTGGGGGGACTTGAGTGAAATATGTATGTCTTGAAGAGTCGTTGACGTGCAGGTGCGATGTTTGTCCAGCTTACTAAGATCGTCGTTGACAACAAAGCGAAGTAGCATGAATCAGGCTACGACCAAGTCTTGTCAGATCATAGTGAGACCCATGATGCGGGCAAGACATGCATGCATGCACGCTAGAGCGCTCTGGTCTAGCCTGCTGCTTCTCACCCCAGACCGGACTATTGGTCCATCGCATCAGCTTTGCCGGATACAACGCGTCTCGACGAACGTGAGACAACGGTGCTAGCGGCGAACTAATCCTCCATGAAAGCATGGAAATGCTAGCGTGGGCAATTATTTTCAGCTCTGGTTCCCATCTCTGTAGTTAACTTAACTTGAAACGTTGCTGCAACCGTTGCTATCGCGACTCTATAGAAACATAAATCAGATGTTGTTCTCGGTTGACCAAACACGATTCTCAGAATAAACATTTGTTTCTCAAGATTTCCATCCCAAATTTACTTTAGTTTCAATCAAGTATGTTTCCAGTTTACTTACATAGAGTTTCGAAACTCGACGTTCGGTCGACATTGTGTCCTAGGCAGTAGTAATATAAAGCTTTTCCGGTCACCAATACTTCTACTATGCGCCACATTAGTCTGCTCGAATCGTCGTGGTATTTTTTCGATTTGTTGGCATTCTTCTTGAAACCACCTGAGAGTCAAATGAGTAGATATGAACTTACCAGACCCAAGATTGGATTGATAGTTACCAGTCAACTTGCCGATTGCAGCATGCAGTTTCTATCCATGGATGAATAACGACTGATCTTTCAGTACGTTTTCTCACAGGTGGCATGTGCATAATAAACCTCCATCTCCCCTATGAATGCCTACAGCCTCCTGAAAAGGAAACCTAAAGTTATCTTTTGCGATAGATGAGGGAATTAGCGCTCCCTATTTGATCATGTGGGCAATCTACCGGGGAATTCTGGACATGCCTTGTCAAATCATGTCCTATTTACTAGATTCTCCATCAGTTAGTTAAACCATCATTTGGCTGGGGCTATCTAGATGAGCCCGTATTCGGCTCAGAGCGTTTTCTGGCGCGGGTCATTACCACTATTCAAAACTGGGGAGTATCAATAACTTCCGGTCATGTGCGCCAGCCAAGATTCTGAAATGTAGCTATTGTGAGAACGCAAACTTAATCTGTCAATGTTGGGTGAGGAATCTGAATGTAGTATGATGTCTTGTTAACAACAGCATTAACGTCTATGGATTCGGGAGGGACCGGCCTTCGTATGTCACCAATGTTTTTCTTATCGCAGCAGCAGCACGAGCCTGTCATCAAGATGTAGTCAACTTCTTACTCCAACGTGGTGTAGACCCAAACAGTAGCAGCAAGCCTTTGGACCTATCGTGGCACGGCTATGTACGTATCAGGGGCACCGGTCGCTGGTGGAAGTGTGGCTATTGCGGCCATTGCGTGGAAGTTACTAGATCGCGGCTCCGTCCTTGGCACCAACACAAAACACATGCACTATCTCATTCGAGCTGTATAAGATGACTGTACGCCTATGGTAAATCTTCTATCCCCTTTCGGAAGAAACTCAGTGCACTGTCAGAGTCGCTGTGGAGTGTGGGCCCGATGGTATGGTTGAGAAGCTCGGGCCCTTTAGCCACTATCCATGTTACTACACCAAATATTTACAACGCGAGGAAACGGGGGTTAGACAGTGTGATAGTATGGTCGACCTTTTGGACAGCCTGCATGTAGCTGCTGGTGGAGCTTCGCGATCCATGGATGTCTAAGAATCAGACGCCCGGTGGGAAAATGTACGTCTGCCCTGCCGGGTACCGACAGCCGAATGGATTGGAGGGCACATATTCGACTATTTAGCATCAGAAGAGGAGACAGGGATGAAGCAAGGCACGGAATAAAGAATAGTGGCGGCATGGAGGCATCAGTGCCTTCATGTTCACATGAAACCTGGCTTGAACACATCCTCGGTGTTGCAACCAAACTTGGACAGAATTTAGTTTAGCGACCCCAAGCGAGCTGGTACAAGATGAGATGTGTTTACCCTGGCATCTTCCTTTGGCCGCATGTGCTCTCTCAGGGCCCTCAATTAGGGCCGTTAGGCGAAGTGTCAAGGCCTGTAAACGTACGATTCGGCAACGCCAATTTAGTGGGAACAGGTTGGCGGGGGCGCAGACTAACGCAGTCGTGATATATTGCAGACGAGTGAGGTAATAGCAAAACTGAACGACATCGAACGCATAGTCTGGAGCTATACTTGCTGCCGCTTTATGCGAGAATGTCATGGAAAGACACTGTCTGTGAGTGCCAATACCTACATGTAGTGACAGAGTCGGTGGTTATGCTTCCAGGTTCATAAATGCAAACAAATGTTGGCTGCTGTTGCCCACAATATCGGGGGCCAACATGCAGTCTCAAAGTGAATTGTTATGTGCAATCAAAGGCGGGCGTATCATCTGTCTTCAGTTTTGATCTCGGGGCATCAAGCTCGCCGACGGGACCGGCCGTTGACGTGGTGGAGACTCAATGAATGAGGCGAGTTATCTCGGATAGGACTTATTGGATCGAAGCCCTCGCCAAAAGCTGACGCGTCGGCAACGTTCACTGCAGAATGCAGTTACTCAGGCTCCCTGCATCCGAACTTCTTGGCTCGAACTGATGATAAAATTAGGTGTGGTCTTTGCCAGCCCTCAGGAGGCCCACCTTGATCGGGTAAGGCCTGAGGCCGAGGGGAAATTGCAACGACACATCTCAACCAGGGGCTCTCGTCCTGTAGGATTTCCCGGAAGAAGCCTGGAAGGCGAGATCCAGGGGGGTTTCTCCATTAAATATCCTGGGCCAACGTCCAGCCACAGAGCTCCATCCGCTTCCCCGGTGCGAATCGCCGACGCCTTCTCTGATAGGCGTCTTTTCGCAGGTTTTTTTTTGTCGCGAATGATCCCTGATATTCCTATACAAGGATAACGCCCGACTTTGCCGCACTGGCACAGCTATCCCGTCGGACGTCCTCGCAACCGTCTCGTATCAGCCCCCCTTCATGAAGTGCCCGCCAATGGGGGGTTTTAGCCGCCGGCCTCTTTTTCCCGAACTGTTGGAAGATGCAGTGTGAAGGAGGCAAAGACATGTGGAACAATTAGCCGGCATCGGATAGAAACCAAGGAGATTTGTGCCGCACCAAAAGCCGCGAAGGGGCGACATGAACGGGGCAACAAGCACGCATCCGGTGGGAGAAATGCCGCAACGAAGGCACGAAAACGCAACGACAATATGAAGAATGCCATGTGAAAGTGTTTGGAGTCGAGCATATCGGAATGCATCAGTCCAATGCACCTGATACAATGAGTGATGTCTCTTGCAGCAGAACACACTGCTATTTCCGATGGATAAAACAACTGTAATAATATTGTACATGTTAATGTCAGTTCCTGGAATTTTACTTTTGATGCTCCGAAAACATAACCGTCGTGACGGTCGTTTTCTTGATACCCCGTCCCCCAGGCAAGCTGTCCCGCAGCCCTGCCTTGTCCACGCTCTCGTCGCTTTCCTCGACCCCGGTTCCAGCCATGACCGTGGTCGTGCCAGCAGGGCGAGCAGCATACGTCCCCAACTCGTACTCTTCCCCTCGCCGATCTCTGAAAGATTTCAGTGCTTTTTCGCTGTTGGTCTCGTCTGTGTCTGCAGGCCACTGGGTGTTCGAAAGAGTCTGCCAGTTGTTCGCGCTCCGCAGAGTACCGCGACCGTAGTAGGTGCCTCCTGTCGGTGCCTTGGACCCCTTTCCGTAAATGCTCCCTAAGAAGTCCTTGAACAGAGGTCTGAGGGTGGGCAGACTTCCAGCAGTGATTCCAACGTTTGCCTCAATGACTGTCCACATCTGAATGTGTCGGGAGTCCCAGAGAGGATCGAAACTCTTCCCGTAGCTCGTAACAACGTAGTAGACCTTAGCACACGCCGCAGCGCACGCAAAAACGCCGAGTCCGAGGATGATCATGAGTGATATTCTGACTCGGCTAGGTACGTTCAGGGTCCATAGCATTGGCGCGGGAATTGCGATGGCGAACACGAGGTCGGTCAAGATGTTCACCGAGGAGTTTGTATAGGCGAGAGCCTTGATCGTGTCGATGTCCCAGCAAGTAGCTTTGACGGTAAAGTCCCAGAACACGCGGACGTCTGTGCACTGGAAAATGATGGTCTACGGGGCAGAGGAGAAAGAGTTAGAACGGGGAAACAAAGGTTCGGTTTGTGGGGGTTCGGAAACTCTAGAGAGAAGAGTGTTACTCACGAAGATGCAGGCTATGGTGTACGCCGTCATAAATACCATGATGCCAATGATCAGGTTTTTGTAAAGCTTCTTCGATGCAATACGAAGCAAGGAAGATCCGACAGCAAGCTTGACCAGACAGAGAGCGGAGAGATACAATGGTTGGGAGACGAAAGACATCATCATGGCGACCGGATAGTCCTTGCTGAGGTCGACATCTCCAGTGTGTCGGCCGACTCCGTGACGGACTTGCATAATGATGAAAGCTTGACCAGCAATTGCAATAGCCATTGCGAATGTCATAAACCCATCCTGTAGTTGGCGATTCCGTTAGCAAGGCCGATTGTTTGGTCAGAGTTTCGAGGAGAGATCGACATACATCCAGGCCAAAGCTGTGAATCTTACCAAGGCGCACGTACAAGCGTGCACACAGAGTAAGAACAGCCACACAAGTTACTGTGAGCGTGGCTCCCAGCACCGTGGGGCCTTCATTTTCGTCGGGGTTCGAGGGGAGCTCCATCCTCTGCTGGGTATCGAAAGGGACATCAGACAAACAAGCATCATGGTCAGATCAAAAATCTGCAGCGGACGCGGCGTTAAAAGAGAGAGCATCTAAGACACTTTCAATCACAGGCAAAAAGCAATCACTGCATTTCTGCATCTGTGGCCAGCCACACCCACCCAAACTCTTCATCTCCTCTCGGAGGCCGAGTTCAGGAGTCTGGCTAGCGCACATCAGGCAGCGTGGCACCCGCATGAGACTTCCGATCGAGCCACTTCTTCACGTCAACTTCCCGTTCTGTGATGGCCACTTGCCTTTCACCAGGGCCAGAATCCTCTGCAGGTGAGTCCAGGCGAACCAGAGGCTTCGGGAAGCGGGCGGACGTAACCGACGGCCTTGGGAGCAGCCTGCGGCATGGTCATCCATGGCCGTTGGTTGGTGGCATTCCCACTTGGCGAGATGTATCAAAGTCTGCGATGCGAGACCGGGGGTGGCGGGGGTCTTCGAGTTTCTATGATGCCAAGATATCCACCTCGGCTGCTGGTTGGTTGTTGGTTCAAGGTGTTACTCAGTTAGGGCCAACGTCGCCTTAGCCTTTCCAGAACCTGGGGGATTTTTTAAACTGCTGGGGCTCGTGGCCGGACATCGGACGCCGGTCCACATCAGGCAAGAGGTCTCGACATGGGAATATAGTTAGCGGCTCGCCGACTTGGCCCGGACCGCGCCCCGGTCGAGTAATCCCGCCATACACCTGCATAACGAATTTGCCATGCCCGCCGCCTCTTCCGCACTCCTGGTCTTGGATGGCGAAAGCGAAGGCCAAGCATCGCAAAAGTGTCTGCCTCTCCCAATTCCCCTGCGTAGGTGGAACCATTCTGCATCAATAGTGCCTAGTTCCTGGGACATGTCTTGCAGAGGCCTTGCACCAAGCCCTGCAGATACGGTCTTTTTGTGTTGGTGGCAATGCAAATGCGTCTTTTACGCGATATGATCCACCGGCGGACCCTTGAGCTTTATGAACCTTTTCGAGATAGCATCCGGGATGACTTGACAAGCCCTTATACGATTGCTTATCTTGGCAGCAGTTCCTCCGAGGCTAGGGATCAGTTTGTGGAAAATCTATATATCTGCCACATGGCTGGCGCCTCTGCTGCAGACAGCTTTCTTCTGCCCTCAGCCAGTTCTCCAGCTCAAAGCCACCCCTAACACACAGTTCAAGCGCTTCCCATTGGCCTCCATCATGCACGCCCTGTCCCTTGGCATCCTCGCCCTCCAGGCAGCATCCGCTGTCCTGGGCAACCCGGTCCCTCAGACGGATGCCAGCGCCGTTGCTGCTGCCGAAGGCGTTGACGAGCTGGCGGCTCTCGCTCAGGCTGCCTTTGAGAAGTCTGAGGAGCTGGTCAACAGCGGAGACCTCCAGAAGCGTGGAAGCACTTGCTCGCTAGGAAACCTCAAGATCCGCAGAGAATGGTGAGTGCAAGCATCCTTACACTATCGCCATCCATGGATGTCAAGGCTCAACAGGTTTTTAACCCAACCACAGGAGCACGCTTCGAAAGCAGGAGAAGCTCGACTACATCAAGGCAGTCCAGTGCATCCAGTCCAAGCCTGCGCGCACCCCTTCTGAGCTTGTCCCTGGTGCTAAGACGCGGTTCGACGACTTCGTCGCGACGCACATCAACCAGACCTTCAGTATTCATCTCACTGGCAGCTTCCTGTCATGGCACAGACATTTCACCTGGCTGTACGAGGAGGCGCTGAGGGAAGAGTGCGGTTACAAGGGCACGCAGCCGGTAAGCCACACCAGAAACAGAAACGGCCATAACCGAGCACATTCACTAACAAATTTGACAGTACTGGGACTGGACCAAGAGTGCCATTACTGGCATGGAGACCTATCCCGTCTTCGACGGCAGCGAGACGTCGATGTCGGGCGACGGAGAGCACGTTGAGAGCAACGGTCCGATCATTCTGACCGACGCCGACGGCAATGAGGTTGCCCGCCTCCCAACCGGTAACGGTGGCGGCTGCGTCAAGTCGGGACCCTTCAAGGACATGTCGGTTAACCTTGGCCCTGTCGCCCTGTCTCTCTCCGGCGGCGGCTCCGAGATGAACCCGGACGGCATCTTCGCCTACAACCCTCGCTGCCTCAAGCGCGATCTCACCACCGAGATCAACCGCCGCTATGCCAACGCGTCGGCCGTTATCAGCAACATTCTCCAGCCGCAGGACATCACCTCCTTCCAGAACATGATGCAGGGTGCCGGTGTGGACAACCTCGGCATCCACGGAGGTGCTCACTACTCCTTTGGCGGTGACCCGGCCCGCGACTTCTTCACTTCCCCGGGCGACCCCGTTTTCTACCTCCACCACGCCATGATTGACCGTGTCTGGTGGATGTGGCAGATGCTTTCTCCCCACGACCGCCAGTTCACCGACAAGGCCATCGCCGGTCTTATCAGCTTCTTGGAGATCCCCGACAACCGCGACGTCACGCTCGACGACTACATCGACTACGGCTATGCTGCTGGGCCCGCAATCAAGATCCGCGACGCCCTCAGCACAGTTGCAGGCCCGTACTGCTACCTCTACCTGTAAGACATGGCGGGTATGAACCTGTCTCGTGCTGAAAGGACGGCCATGTTGTAAAAAGAAGTATCAATAATATATATAGAAACTAGCTCTCGCACATAATCTAAAGTACCTAATAACGTCCGTCACCCACTTTCGGCCACCCCCACTTTCGGCCACCCCAAAAATGATGATGCATTTTTTGATGCATCAACTTCAACCTATTATTCCACCTATTTTGATGCTATAATAATACAACTGCTATCTTCACTAGGGTTATTAGACCCGTTAGATTCATCTGAGCTATCGTCAACGTCGCCAGCCTCGATTTGAGCCTTCCGGATGGCCTCGATGTTGGTAAACTTAGAGTTGGGGCTCATAATGACCTTCTTCTTTTTCCTGGCCCTACTGGCCTCAACCTCTGCTTCCAATGCTTTGATCCTTCGCTGGGCAGCAGCCATATGGTAGTCCCTCTCATCCCAGCTTTTCTGGACCTTCCTGAATAATAGACGTTGAGTATTAGTATCGTTCTCCAACTTTATGAATAGACCGAACTACCCCTTCAACTCCTCCCTCTTCCTAGGAGTTAACTAATGTACTACTAATGAATTCTCTGCTCATTTTTCACTAGCCCTATTATTAGAGTGACTTCCTGATGCTTCTTTTGATTGTTTAGCTGGGGTTCTCGTATTCTCGAGTAGTAGGGGGTTAAGGAGGGGTCTACTTATATTCACTAGCTATAACCTAGTGTATTTTTAACTACTAATAATGTTTTTACTTATTAGGCCTACTTAACGAGCTTTGTGATAATACTCTAGGAACATCCGTTTACCCATAATAGTACTATAATCCTATTTAGGTTAAAACCCTAGCTGCTTTTTATATGCTGCTTTGAGTGGCCCAAATACTAACTAATTGAGAGGTTAGAGGACGTGGGAGGTGTATGGTGGAAGAAATAGAAGATGTATATTGTTCTGGTAACATTTATACATAAAGTCTATTATCTTATAACTACTATAACTATCTAAGATGAGTAATCTGGTCTTTAAGGGGTCGTTGGGGGTAATGAAGGGTATAAAGACTGTTTCCAACCATTCCAGGGCTATTAAGTCTAATATCCAGCTAGTCTCTGTTGCCGTAAACTTCTAGGAGTTATATAGAGTTAAATCGAGAGGGAACCACTATTACTAAACACTCTTCCCTTTATATATAACAAAAGGAGGGAGGGATTTTCTGGTGGCCGAAATATACTCAATAAGTGATGTCCAAGTACGTGATCCAGGCTGTTTTCTTCGAACAGAGCGACTCTTAGAGGATCCCAGGACTAGCCCATTAGATCCTCTGTCCTTGAGAATACCTGTTTCGTTCATATTATATCGATTAGTTGGTGTAATGTCTTTAATCTTATCGATATCGAGGTGTCTAAACCATGGTTTAATTGTATTAGTTAAAGCTCCATTAATACGCTGGGAATCGATAACTCTACTTTTATGGACCTTAATAGATGAGTTCCTTTTAATAAAAAACTGAACCCAGTTCTTTCCAAATGGTCTATGGTCTCTTTTAATCACTAGGATCCGTTTAGCGAATTCCCTGAGTTGTTGATGGGTTGGAGGGAGGCCCAGGGCAACTTGTATTCGCACCCATTCAGCTAAGTGTAACTCCTACTCAATTAAGAGCCTCTGAAGGTTAACGAAGCCTTCAGCCCTGCTTTTTTGGCCCTTTATATGATTCCTAAGTGTTGATCGTGGGATACTATACTGAAATGCTATAGTTTTGACGTTAATACCGTTTATGACGTTGTTAATAGCCCGAGAGATGTCATCTTCGGAGTACTACTTTATTGTATAGTAAATAAACTCCGACTAAAATATCGTGATAATTGGATAAAAATTGAAAAAGTGGTGGTGGGTGGAAGAAGAGGGGTAATTATGGTGGTGAGGCATTTTTGGGTGGCCGAAAGTGGGTGACGGACGTTATTCAAGTCGTGTCGAAATCGAAGGTGAAGCACAGATGACTTTTGTGGTGTGATGACGTAGGATGACAAGCCCCCGCGCCGCCAAATTCACGAGCTAGGCAGCGACGAATTTGTCGGATTTAAGGGTCAATTCGTGATATATTCAATTGTGTGTAATTGTTCTTGTTCTCCCTGTTGTTCAGGGGAGAACTTGGCCCTTAAAGTGGCTGGTTCAAGGGCGCGTTTCGGCCTGTTATTATTCCACGCCGGGCACGGCCTTCGAGCCCGCCGGAAGTGTATTGGGTGCTTGGCACAGCGGATTCGACAGAATTCACTGTCATGCACCTGCTGTGAGCTTCTCGCCGTGTTATTGCAGCAGGCGGACCCCACTATAAGACAGGGACCTCGTTCTGTGAAGTGAAGCCCAACGTCAAGCTTCGCCATCTGTCGTGAATTGTCCACATTTGCCTCCTCAATCCATCCGTCAGCAAACGTGCACGTCACGTCACCATGGATCCAGCGTCCGCCTTGGGTCTCGCTGCGAGTATCGTGCAGGCAATCACCTTTACCGGCGACCTGATCTCCAAGAGTCGACAGCTGCACCACTCGGCGCAGCAAAGTCTCGTCGAGAATGACGAGCTGGAGGCCATCGTGCGGACTCTGCAGTCTCACAGCCGTCGCATCGCGCTTCAACTAGGCAACTCGCAGGCGAGGATGACCGAGGCCGGGAAGGCGACTGTCAAAGACCTTTCCGAGCTCTGCAAGGGAGTGCAAGAACTCTGCAAACAGCTCATTGACACCATCGAGGGGCTAAAGAAACCCGACTCAGCCACGCCATGGGACAGCTTCCGACAGGTACTGCGCAGCGTTTGGAAGGAGCAAGACATCAACGACCTAGCGCAGCGGCTGGAGCGTTATAGGCGTCAGATCGATTCTATCCTTCTGCAAAACATGAAAGACCAGCTCGAATCTATCACACGGGATGCCGAGAACCGCCACGATCGGATCGAGAAGAACTTCGCCAAGATCATGGCCTCACTTGAGCCAGGGAGCAAGTGGCAGACCGAACTGTTTCAAGCAGCTCGCCAGAACTTGGAATCACGCCCCGCCGACGACAATGTGCTTCTGGATCTTGTCTCCGCCTCCCTCACCGCCGGGGCAAAGGAGGAGCGGGACAAGCTGATGCAGCGCCGCACGCTCGAGTCCCTAAAATTTGCTGATATGAGGGATCGCTACGACCGCATCCCTGAAGCTCACCAGAAAACGTTTGAGTGGATCTTCAACGAGCCATCAGAGTCACTACCCGAGCATAAGGTTCAGCCGGGGGGCAATCTCAGCGACTGGCTCAAATCTGAAAAGCAGCTGTACTGGATCGCTGGTAAGCCAGGGGCGGGCAAGTCGACCTTGATGAAATTCCTCTCCGGCGATAGCCGTCTCTCATCCCGCTTGCAAAGTTGGAAGAAGAATCTGCCCCTCTACACCGGCTGCTTCTTTTTCTGGAACTCGGGCACCACAATGCAGATGTCCAAGATCGGTCTTCTTCAGTCTCTACTTCACCAGACTGTTTCAAAATTTCCACACGAGATTCCTCACCTCTTCCCTGACAGGTGGGAGTATCAGGAACTATTCGGCTATGGTTCTCGGCCTTGGACCTGGTCCGAACTGTCACAGGCGTTCACAAGACTCGTCTCTGATCAAACCAGGACATTTTTCTTCCTCATAGATGGGTTAGACGAGTTTGACGGCGACAGCAGTGAGTTAGCCACCTACCTGTTGGGGATCTCTTCAAAGGGCCCGAACGTCAAGTTTTGCGTAGCCAGTCGTCCATGGCTAGTCTTCGAAGACGCCTTTATGCTCAAGCCCTCGCTTCGGATGGAAGACTTGACCATGGCAGACATACGACTCTTTGCGTCGGAGAAACTCACAGAAAACGTCATGTTTGCCCATCTGAAAAATCATGACGAGAAGGCGGCCAAAGGGCTCATCGAAGAAGTCTCTGAAAAAGCCTCGGGTGTTTTTCTCTGGGTCACGCTCGTTGTGAAGTCCCTCCTTGATGGCCTCAGAGACGGCGACAAGGTCCAGGATCTCCAGGCGCGACTTTTGGAGCTTCCACAAGACCTCGAGCTCCTCTTCAAGAAGCTTCTTGGCGACCTTGAGCCCGCTTATTTTGAACAAGCATCACGCATATTTCAAACTGTCCGAGCATCCCATTTGCCCTGGAAGTCAATCCATGTAGGAGAATACAAATCCATTGACGTGGTCAATCAAGAACGGGATAGTTGGTCTCCTCTGAGACTTCTATCTCTTTCATTCATCGACGGAGACCCTCAGAAAGCTTTCTCCAGCGATTCTGATAAGCCGATGAAGTCAGAGGAACAGACTTACCGAGCTGAGGTGATGAGGCGACAACTGCAAAGTCGCTGCAAAGGACTACTCGAGGCGCCAACATTCAGCAAAAACGGAGCGGAAACCAAGGTGGAATACCTGCACCGAACGGTCAAAGACTTCCTGGAAGAGGACGGTGTTGGCGGCTTCATGACTTCCAATCAAGGCACGTTTGATGCCCACGTGGTTCTTTGTGCAGCCCTCATCCGGCATGCCAAGGCAATCAAGCCGGACGAAGACGACATGACTGGCATGGAGGCGCTTGCCGACCTTTTGCGCGAGTTCATCACCCAGTGCCACTGGCTCGAGAGACAAGGCCGCGACGAGTACGTTCCGTTTCTCGAGGAGATGAACAAAACCGCCGAAGCCATCCTGGGCGGCCCTGGAGACGACGAGCCTCCCCCATACTCCTCCACGGGAGAGGACTGGGTCTTCTCCTTCCCACACTGGACGAGACGCGTGGATCCCTACGTCGGACGGAAGGCCGCACGGGTCTGGTGCCTGTTTGACTACACCGTCGTCCGCTCGCTCACCCAGTACGTCAAGAGACGTCTGGCAGACGGTTATTCGTTTGAAGAGAACCCAAATCATCGGTTTCTCTCTGACTACGTTTTAGAACATGGGACCCAAGACATGGCCGACCTCCTCCACCTGGGTCTTGTAGCGGTTAAGGCGAAGGCGCAAGAGACCGATGGTGTTGCTCCGATAGAGGCCAAACCCGGGGATGTTCCTGTAGCGTCTCAAAGCACCGCCAACGACGAATCAGGAGGAGAGGCGAAAGAAACTCTAAAGAGGCAGGAGAAGCAGGAGGAGCAGGAGACCCAAGGGAGAAAGAGAGAATCATTCAGTTTTCGGGCGGTTGTGCAAGACATGGCCCGAAAGCTCAGCTTCCGACGATGACGATTTAGAGTGGGGAACCCGTACACCGCGCAACATTAATGCCCATAGTGTTTGGGGCTGGTGTCCTACTGTATGTATCCCGAATGAGGCACGCAGCCCGTTTCATCCATTGTCGGTGGTCGCTTAGAGGATTGATCTGGGAGCAAGGGACTCGACATGTCCATTGTTCTCTCGCCAGTCTCCTCCTTCTCCATTGATTCGACATCGAACCTGCCCACGTGTATGAAGAGTTTCTCCCGCCTCTTTTGTTTACACAAAAACACTGGTGTAAGGGGGTCGCACGTTCTGAGGTCGTTCCGGAAACGGTGCTGCCTCTTCCCAATTGTGATAAAACCCGACTCTGCTGCCTCAAGAGAACCTCGTCCAACCTTTCTCATCATGTCTCCCGTCCTCAACTTCAGATCCTTCGTTTGTATCCCCTCGAGCATCCTCATTCCTCATCAGACACGGGATTTCATCAGACCGAAGAAAAACCATCAACCCGGCCGCAAACATGAAGCTCGCCAACGCCATCACCCCCACCGTCTCGCTGTTGGCCGTCGTCGTCACCGCTGCTCGAGAGTGTCCGGAGGAGTCGGACTGTATGGAAAGACTGTGCACAAATTTCGGATCGATGAACGCCGTGAAGTACAAACATGGGGCTGGGGGAACGGGGATCACATTGGTCGCTAGATGCAAAGACGACGCTGGCAAGGAGTGGAACACCTCCCTTGATCTTAGAAACTGTATCGCCAACTACGATGGCTATCTTGCCTGGGCCGACGCGTTGAGTCACCTTATTTCTTTTGCTTCCATTCACCTTCTTGCTTCACGACGTGTTACCTGCTCTTCTTCCTCCAATGCTGCGTCCGGTCCTTCGTTGATGCCCTTCTTGTTGACCTGATCTATTCTCGCATGCAGAGGCAACCAAAACTGCGAGGGCTGCTCCATCAAACACGAAGCGGCGGACAAGCCTGTCATCTTGAAGTGCGACTTCTGCGCTAGGAAGAACGCATTCTGGAGGGGGTACATGTGGTCATGGCTAAACCTCTGTGAGTTCACACCAAGGCACAGGCCTGCGATGCGCGGTGGTGCGTCCCAGCTAACCTTTGCTTGCTCAATCCAGCATACGGCATCTGGGTCAAGAACGGCGCCCTTGGTTGCTTTTCGCACGAAGGCACCAAGGTTGAACCTTCCTAATTGGGCCATGGTGAAGGGCTTACTCAGGCAACCTCTACATATCTACATATTTGGGACGTTTGGGGGAGGATGTGAGGATGTATGCGTATTGCTGCGTTGCTTTGTCGCATTTTATTTTATGCTTTACGAATGTTTGATTATGAGGATATCGGTTTGTGTTACTGGCTCTCAGCTCGCTTCGGATATGTATTTGACATCCACGTGGCCGACAACTTGCTGCGTCGTTGGATACTTGGGCAAGCAATACAGTACCATGATAATCATACAAAGAACGTGGCAAAAGCATCCAGGGGTTGGCTCTTCTAGACAAAGTCACCAGAAAAAAAAAGGGATGGTTTCTTTCCTTTGTGACTAACCAGTTTGGCCGACTGCAACTGCGGATGGCGAATACAGGGTTGCGCCAGGTGTAACTAACAGAAAGCTACTGGTGGAGGCCTAAAGTTCTGGCTTTACATTGTTTGCAACCTCAATGCCGGCGCAAATGCCAGCATGGATACGAAGGTTGTATGTTGCGTATCCCAAAAGGGATCCATCTTTTCACCCAATATATAAGACCCAGTAGATAACGTTCAATAAGAGAGCCGTTTTTTTTTTTTTTTTTTTTTTTTTTTAAAAAAGAAAAACTAGGTACTCAAAAGACCAATAACGTGGTTCATTAGTGAGTGGACCACCATTAGTGACCGGGCCACTTTTCCCACCTTCACCACTAAAAGTTTTAATATGTAATTTCTTCCACAAAACAATGTCCAAAGCCTTGCCCGAATATAGTATTATTTTAACGATTAATACGATCCGATTAACACCGTGATTAAGTATCCGATGTGTAATGACCATTTATAACGTTCCGAGAACTACCCTCCGGTTTAGAATAAAGGGTTAAAGTGTAAAAGTTAATAGTAGGAATGCGTAGCTGAATTTAATAGAGACCGAGGAGGAGGCAATTATTTAATATATTATTAACCTAGATTCTCGAGGATTCTCGCCCCGATGCGTGGATATAAAAGATATGGTTAATACACTGCTCCGGAAGTGTAATAGTTAACTGGTCGGGAAGTACTAAATAAAACACTTCGTTTAGTGATACCCAGAACTTAAAACGCAATTTTCTTGGGTTTATAATTATTAAAGAAGCCTTTATGAAGATCCTATAATTATTAAGTTTTGGTTTCGACTTATAGTTAATATATAATTAAAATACGGTATTATGAATAATAATTTCTATAATTTTAATAAGACCAGTTTTATGATAAGTATAATCTAATTTAAAATAACGATTATATATTCTAATTAGATTAGGAAATTAAAAAAGGTTTAGCTTAGTAATTAAGAATGGGTAATAGTAATTTATTATGTTATTAATGATAGTTATACGATGTCGCCTTTTTTAGTGGTTTAGGGCTACTTTCATTTTACGAGTTAATACTCTAAGGCCCAGATTCCGGATAACTAGGTAGTTAAAACAACTTCCAATAAATGGACCGATAATAAGACTGCCCTCTAATAGTTTCAGCATTTCGATAAATATTTAAAATAATAATTAAAAGGTATATATCGGATACTAGTCGTCGATGGTTATAAAAACTACGTTAATAGTAATTTCGAGGAGTATTATAAAGAGAATAAGATTATAACTATTTACCTACCTGCTGCGAAGGGCTAGGCTTAGGTGTTTTCGACCTTAGGGTGCTCTATTACTGTTTACTTCAAGCTAAGGAGTAAAAGAGAGGAAGTTCTTTGTAAGGGGGGCGATATAGGAATCTATACTATTAGAGAATAAAGGGGACCTCTGGTGGGGCGCCGGAGATCACCGGAGGCCCTTTGATTAGAGGCCCTTTGATTAGAGGCCCTTTGATTAGAGGCCCTTTGATTAGAGGCCCTTTGATTAGAGGCCCCTTTGACCGGAGGGCTCTTTTGTTGGATGCTGGTTAACGCCTCAGGCAAAGCTTAGGCCATCGTGGGCATCAGCCCGTAACACCTGCTCATTCATCACATCTAACCCAACCTCTCAACGTTAACTACTATAATGTATTAAAGTTGAGATATAGTTCTTAGATTAAGTATTTTATTAAAGCCCGGATTACCCATATCACTAAACCCGAGTTATTCCTTGTATTTAAGGCCGCATTCCTTTAAACCTTTACCCACGAAAACATTCATAGGGGTTTCAGAGGGGCTAGGCTTATTCCTTATAACCCTCAAACTATCCTTTCTAAGTTGGATATACAATTACAAACACTAATAACCCTAAATACCCCTATCAGGCTACCCAACCCTTAGGTTTCTAAGACACCTTAAACCACCAACGAGGCTATCTCTTAGTCTTCACTTATAAAAAAAGAATCTCTAAGCATCAGGGAAGCTCACTAACTCTAATTTGTAAAACTGCTGATAAGTTTTTAAAAGTTTTATAGTATATTTCCTATGTAGTTACCCTTATAAAGGAAAAGCTACGTTATCTTCGAAATGTAAATACGGCCCTTAGTAAACGCCGGAGAGCTAAAAGAACTAGACTATAAGATGGAGGGGCATTAGATGGGTCTTAGGTGAGGGAAGTTATGGTTATAAAGGGTATTGTTAAGGAGGAAGGGTGTAAAAAGGAGGAAAACGAGGGGTCATCGAAGCGTCGTCGGATAGGTTCACAACATTATGGTATTTATCATAAGACCGGCCACAACGCAAGGACCTGTCCAGAGGTTATGGAAATAAGTAGTTTAAGTGATTCTGAGTAGTTACAATTAATTTAATTGATTATAGTTGAGATATAAAAGCTTTTAGTGGTGAAGGTGGGAAAAGTGGCCCGGTCACTGATGGTGGACCACTGACTGATGAACCACGTTAATTAAAAGGCATAATATGAACTAATAAGGTGGCCAGTGGGCCTTTTTTAACCACGACGGCTACGGCTAGGTCTCTGTTGAACCTACCACCAAGGTGGTTGAAGACTCACGATGTGAGTCACACTGCTACGCGGAGATGGCTTCTTTCAAGGTCCTCGATGAAAAGCTTGATGCGGCCAGCGCGGGTATAAAGCAAGCGACTACGCTGGGCTTCGGCCATTCCTCTTCTTCGCCATTATGTTAACACGATCCTCCAGCTTCAAACCCAACTAAACAATGCGATCCTGCAACAACACGGAGCTTAACATGAAGCTATGCCCCCCGTAGGGTAGGAGCTTCTGGGTTGCTTTCGAGACAATCGTCTCCGTGGAGATCTCGACGAATAGAAGCTCCTACCCTACGGGGGCCAGTATGGATACAACGTAAATAGTGCGGGGGAATATGAATGAGTACAGTGTTTGTTTGCGTGGAATAATGATCAACAGCCCGAAGATCTGTTTGGCTCAGAATTACCAAGGAGGGAATATCTGCAGGAGCCTGGCCTTGGAGTGACGGCGAGAGGCGGCTGTTTGGACCGGCGTGAAACGGCCGACATACTGAGCGAGAGGAACTTGTGTATTTTAAAGAAATCATTGACGCCAATGACATCCGGTGAGAGTTCGGGGGTTGAACTCTGTAAGATTTCACATTTGAGCATGGGACGAGAAAGCGTGACAGAGACATCAGACATCATTTCTGATATAATGAAGCTATATACAGGAAAAGGAAAATGTGGCAGAGACACGTCATATTATCGTGACATATGAATATACAGTAGCTTAATGTCTGGCCGGCGCAGTCTCGTTCACACCTCCGTAAACGATGCGGAAGGGGAGGGTCTCGGTGGTGTCGTACTCCTCAAGCTTGGAGGCATCACCGAAGATGCGCAGGGACTTGACGGCGAACTTGTACGCGCCCGCAGGGGCGTAGCTGCCGTCGTCAAGCTGGCCGTCCCAGTCGACGGCGAAGACACCGCGCGAGACGTACAGGTAAGGGAAGGAGCGGGGCTGGCCGAGGGTCGTGGTGCCGAGGACCTCCTTGGTGAGGTTGCCGGCGACAGGGGAGAGGGGCACAAGGTCAGCGCGGACGAAGGAGGAGCCGAAGGCCATGTTGACGGCCAGGGCGGGGAGGACAGCGTCGGTCTCGTTGGCGGTGCCCTGGGGCGGGAGGATGTAGGTGTGGTTGGCAGGGACCTCCTCGAACTCCTCGTCGTCGACGCTGGTGGAGGTGGTCATGATAGCCACGTCGAGGGTCACGTGGCTGTGCAGGCTGCCGCCGATGCCCTGGTACGGCAGGGAGAGGCTGGAACCGTCGGTGCCGTTGAGGGTGATGTAGCCGGACCAGACGGGCAGGCGCTCGGCGACGAGGCCAGCGGGGGCAGTAGGGGTGACCAGGACGGTGGCCTCGCCACCGGCGGGGACGCTGACCTTGGACTCGCCGAAGGCCAGGGAGGCGTACTCAGCGGTCAACTCGTTGGGGAAGGGGGCGGGGAACAGGTCACCAGCAGCGGCGAAGGTGTAGGCCGTGGCGGCGCCGACGTTGCCCAGGTCGTAGGTGACGTCCTCGGAGCCGGTGTTCTTAATGGTGAAGTTCAGCTCGGGGATGAAGTTGTCAGTGTCGTTGAAAGAGAGGCTGGAAACGCTCAGGATAATGGAGGAGTAGGCAGCATCGTAGGCCTGAACAAGACCGGCACCCTGCTGGGGAACGGGAGCCAGGAGCTCATCGGGGCCGGTGCCGTAGTTGAACTTGACCGGGTTGGCGTGGGCGGACAGCAGGTTCTCGATGGTGGCGGGGTCGAGGGTCTTTCTGACCTCAGCGATCAAAGCCACGATACCGGCGGTCTGGGGGCAAGACATGGAAGTACCGGAAAGAACGGCGTAGCTTCCGAGAGCTCTGCATGACATTTATTGTTAGCTTCTGACAGTACGTCAGGCGATGAGGCGGTCGGCCAGGAGTTGAGGAATAAAGATCGATAAAAAGGATCTACTAACCTGGGGTACAAGGAGAGAACATTTCCTCCAACGGCACCGAATTGGGGCTTCTGGTAGGCATCCCAGTTGGGACCCCATGAGCTGAAGCTGGAAACAGAGCCTCCAGTGGCGTTGTTGGCAGCCTCAGTGAGAATCTGCTCGCCCTCGGCAGGGTCGGTCATCTGGAGAACAACCTCGGATCCGGCGCTGAGAGCCTCGAGCCACTGGGCAGCAATCTCGGGGGTGGTCATGCCAACGGCCAGAATCTCCGGGACATCAGTCACAGAGGCGGAGCCAGCACCGGGAGCGTTGTTGTAGAGCATGATGTACTTGGCACCAGCGGCAGCAGCGTTCTGGGCCTTGGCCACAAAGGTGCAGGTTCCCCGCTTGATCAGAACGATCTTGTCGCTCAGATCAGGGGTGTCGGCGGGGTAGGGGTCGCATCCAAGAGCCTCGGTGGAGGTAGAGTCGAGGCTGACGGACCACAGGGGAAGGGAGACGCCGGCCCAAGCATCGGGCTCACCGGGGGTGTAGGTGAAGTTCTGGGTCTCGCCGCCGTCAACGGTGTAGGAGTTCTCGATGAGAACGGCGGGGGTGATGACGTTGTCGAAGGAGGCGATGGCGGTGACACGCTTACCGCTGGCGGCGGTAGAGGCGAAGAAGATGCCCTCGTCGCCAGAGTTACCGGCAGAGACGGTGCAAGGGACACCAGCCTCGACGATGCGGGAGACGGTGGCGGCCCAGGGCTCGTCGATCCAACCGGAGGGACCGCCGATGGAGGCGGTGATGATGTCGCTACCCTCCTCAAAAGCCTGGTTGTAGGCAGCGATCAGGACATCGTTGCTGACCTCACCTTCGCAGCCGAAAACCTTGTAGGCACCAAGGGTGACACCGGGAGCAGTACCAGTGAAACCGAAGGGGTTGGACTGAGCGGCAATAATGCCGGCAACGTGGGTTCCGTGACCACCACAGTCCATGGGGTCGGGGTCGGGGAAGTGCTCGTTGTAGCCGTCGTAGGCGTCACCAACGAAGTCGGTTCCGTAGCTGACAAGGCATTCGGGGCCGAAGCAGCCACCGAGGGCCGGATGCAGGTAGTCAATGCCGCTGTCGATGACGGCGACCTTGAGACCCTTGCCGGTGATGCCGTCGGCGCGAAGCTTGTCAACCTGCGTCATGACGTGGGTTGAGAAGACATCAGCACCCTCCTGTCGCCTTCTCAGGTCGATGTAGTCACGGCCCTGCTTGCCAGTCCAGATAACCTCCGGCTTGGGGATGCTGTAGGTCCGAACGGGGTACATGGCCTTGACGGAGGGCAGCTGCGCCATCTTGGCGGCCTGCTCGTCGGCGGCCTCGAGGTTCTTGAACTGGATCGACGCGCCCTTGAACAGCGAGTAGGTCAGGTTCAGACGAGTGACGGCGTCGATACCGACCTCGGCGTAGAAGTCGGAGGCATCCTGCAGAAGCAACCAGTCAGCGACAATGTCTCACTGTGGGCTCAACGGCCTCATTATTCGTGGCTGAACTAACCTGGCCGTCCTCCAACTCGACGATGAAGGCACCCTTGACGGTCTTGGGGGAGGTCGTCTTTCCCTGGATGGCGGAAGCCGCCGCGAGAAGCGGCAGCAAGAGACTGCTGCGAACCATGTTGTTTGGCTTACGGATGACCTGAGGGAGACCGGAGCTGGCTGGAAAAGAAGCATCTCAAGAGCACAGCGTGCCGGGGGCCACAACTTTTATAAGTTGACCCAGACAGGGTCGCATCTCAGACCAAGCTCTGGCGGGGGGAGACTCGCGCGGAGCTGGGTAGCCAGCTTGGCAAGACGGTCCTTGTCGAGCGGCCCCCCGCCCCCGAGAAGGCTGTCGTTGTCGTCATGAAATTAATTGGGGTCCAGCCAGGCGCTTGCTTGGCCGGGGCAGGTGGAGAGCGACAGAGCCACAGAGAGAGAGAGAGAGAGAGAGAGAGAGAGAGAGAGAGAGAGGCGATGCAAATGCAAAGGCGCGGTGGCAGTGTGGCACGCGATGGTGTCCGGGGTATTCCAGCCAGGATGAGAATGGGTGGGATCATGAGCCAGGGCCGGCATGGAGATCCCAAGCACAGCAGCGGGCGGGTCAGGAAATAAGAAATTGCAGGGACCCATGTTTGCAGAGTGCGCGACGGAATGCGACTGCGAGGAAAAGGAGCTCGGCGATCAACATATTAACGCTGCGTTGTGAGCTGCCTGAATGAGGCTCCTAACAGGTAGAGAGAAAAGCAGGATTGATTAACTGGCCCTGGTCATTGGAGCTCCTGGGTGGTGGTTAATCTACCCAGATGGCCTGCCTATATGGGCAAGTGCCTCCGCTTGTTGTTGTTATTGAAGTTGGGATGGATGATGGAGGGTGCTCCTGGTCAGGTCGAGTCCACAGTGGAGCTGGAAGGGCCGTTGCGCGAAGGAGGACAAAGTCAATTGTCATTTGTTCCACGACTTGCCCTTACTCCTACTCAAGTGGCGAGCTGTGCCTCGGCTGGGCTGGCTTCTAGCGTCGAGCGGTCGGTGGAGGACGATTGGGGGACACAGGAGATCGGGATGGGTTCGTTGGAGATCTCTGGGCCGCACGCCAGCGGCGCCACAGTGTCTTGCTCCATGATTCTGGCCGTTGGCTACTTCGGCGTAATGGGGGTGACATGGCCAGCCGTGCCGTGCCGTTGGACTCGCAGATGCTAGTCGTCCGAACCAAGATTGCTGCACGAGGGCTTTGTTCCTATCAGGATCCCAGGAGGACAACCAACCCTGAGCTTCAGCGATTGTGAGCGGCGGCGCTGCTGATAAACTTGATACCACCGCACCAGGTTCTCGATTCCTTGAGCATGGCCATCGCTGCGTCAGCTCGAGCCAAGCGGCCAAGGCTGGCTCACTGCCGTGGTAGCACTGCATCGCGGGTGTTGTTTGGGGCGTGCCTGAATGCCCTCGTGTTGTGCCAAGGGAGGTGGATCTTGGCAGCTCAGGTACGACGGCAGCATCCACGCGGGGACAGACATCCCGGCCGCGTGGTGGGGTTCGTGCGATTGCGTGGGACGTCGTACCTGGCACGTCAATGTCGCTCGAAATACTCAGGATCGCTGGTCGTCTTCCTGCAGTCCAGACGAACGGTCCAGTCCAGTAGCTAGCTGTTCGCGACCAACCACACAGGTTGGGCAACGAAAGCAAGCCATCATGCCGAGTCCAGCGACTCATGATGGCCGGGACGGTTCGATTCGATTCGGGCAGGAGAGGAAGAGTCCGAGGGCCTTTTGCTAGCCGCCGCCGCCTATTCTTCCGCGTTGATAAATGCCATGCCCCCGCACCGTCGTCGGCAAAGTGGCGGACGCGGTGAGGGGAAGACGTGGTAGAAGAGCTCCGGGGAGGGCTGAGGAGGGGACAATCATCCCATCATCCCATCATCCAGGGCTGTCATCCTCTTGTTGGGCCCCCCATCCGACTCACCTGCCGAAAGCTCGATAACGCCGTCACCACCCCGGTCCCAGACCGGATGCAAAGGTCGTGGACGCGGGCTGTCCTGCAGAGCAACGCTGCACGGCTTCAAACTGACACCACATGAGGGGCCAGGTGCATCGTGGAAACGCTAGGTGTGATCAAGTGATGTTGTTTGTTTGTTGCGGACAAAGACAGAACTCTGGGCGGACAACATGAACATGAGGATAGATGCCGGGTCGGTGTCCAAGCGGACAAGACGGGAGGACGCGATCGGTGTGGTGGTAGGTGGGTGGGTGTTGTTGTTGTGTTGGTGCGGAGTTTGTACCCCTGAACAGAAGAAAGGATGGCCCAGAATTGATACGCCCGGGCCACCGTCTAACGGCCGCTTTCTGCCCTTAAGCAGAAGGGGTTCAGGGGGGTCCCTAGCAGTAGGCAGCGGCAGAAAGTTCCTGGGGATGCTGCTAGGGTCATCATCTAGGCAGCTCGTGGACAGACCGGACTCCGTAGCGGACTCTCAGAGTTCCTTCGCTTGGAGTGAGGCGAACTTTTGATATGCATGTTCGAACTGTTACCAAATGAATTGGTGATTCATTTACGTTCATGAAGAAGACGAAGGAGTTCTCTGAGAAGGTTTTTGGAAGGTCATTAAACAGTAGCGGCCATCTCCGCCCCATTAACCTGAAAATTGCCTTCGTAGGGGGGGGGTCACTGACTCTGACAGCTCACCGGGGCCACCCGGAAAGGTCCCTCTCCTGAACAGCGTTGCACGCTGCTTAGCCCTTCATTTAAAGGAGCTGGCTTGCGGTAATTGCTGTTAACCTTACTATGGCGCTCAACTTTGTTTCTGGCAGACACTCGGGGAGCGGCATTCCGGCAGCTCCTTCGGCGATTACACATCTTAAAGCGGCTGCTGGCGTCTAAGCCATCGACGTGTGCCCAGGAGCGCGACACGTATGAGACAAGCTTTTACATATGCCGGCACTGTAGTTGAAGCACATTCTCGCCAAGGTGCTGATCTTCAACAGGCCCCATGAATGAGCAGGACATTAGGTGCATACATGTATGTGCCAATGCCCCCCGAAGCGGTCAGCCAGAGAGATCGTACCTGACAGATACTACCGTCGCAGCCCGTCCCGCCGCGCGCGCCCGCCAGCAGCAGGGGAAAAAACGGGGTTGCACGACAGGAATGGCCCTGGAGTCTTGGCCAGATGGCGAGCTGGAAGGGCCAAGAGGGTTCCACAATAGCCAACAGGTGTGGGATGAGGACGAGGAGCGTGTCTTGGTGTAGAAGTAGATTACTTATTATTGAAGCTCATATGATTAGGCATGCCCATCTAGACCATCTGGGGTAAGTCATCCATCATGCAAGAAGTTCTCTCGCGACCTCGTAGGAGTTGATGTACTCAATCCCCTCCTTCCTCCATGTATCAGGCTCCACAAAGCTTGTGCTGGCATTCAAGACCATATTCTTGGGGTCCTTCAAGTCATACTTGGGCCAATAGGGCAGCAGACCGTCGCTGCCCGTGCCGTTCCCGCCCTTCGGATTGGGGTCCAGCTCATTGACGAACCGGACGTATGCTTGCCCGATGGCCTGGGCCAGCTGCGCGTGGCTGTCATACGCGGGCGACGGGCCCAGCAACCCAGTGATGTTCTGGAAGCTGAAGGCGACGTTATCAAAGTGCTGCACGCCCTCGAGCTCCGTCCGGTTCCACAACCGCTGGTCGAAGCGGTAGCTGTACACGGGCTGGTTCGCCTCGGGCCCCGCGTAGAGCTCGCACATCTTGCGCCGACCCGAGATCATGACTAAATCACCTCCAATGGAGGCGCCCCGTCGCCACTGCAGGCCTTTGGCGGGAAACACGGAACAGTTGGTGATGGAGTGAGGTGGCTGAGTGCATGGATCGTTAGGGTACAGCTCGAAGAGCTTCCTGATGGTGGGCGGCGACAGCGCGTAGGAGCGCCAGATGGCGAAGCCGTTGAGGAGGGCCTCCTCGCTGTCGGGCTTGGGGCTGTTCGGGTTGAAGTTGGTGCCCTCGTCGCTGTTGGCGCCGTTCAGGAGCGGCACCTTGACGAACTTGCCCTCGCGGATGAGCTGGCTCGGGTAGCCCGTGAGGAAGTCTCCGTCGATAAGAGGGTTCCACACCTGGCTGGGCTTTGCGGCGAAGAGATCGGCCTGGCTCAGACCCCGGAGGCAGGCGAGCTGGTCCTTGGCGGTCCAGCAGCCGGTGGTCCGCGTCAGGTTTTCGACTGGGGAGGTGTAGTAAGCCAAGTTCTGCACCTGGGCTCCCGTCGGTCCACCGCTTTCCAAGATTGCGGCGCGGTACAAGCCGTCATCCCGGCCGTCGTAGCCGAAGAGGTGGTAAGCGATGCTCTGCGCGCCGGCGCTCTCGCCCCAGATTGTCACCCGATCCGGGTCTCCACCGAACGCCGCGATGTTCTCCTGGATCCACCGCAGGGCCAACCGCTGGTCCAGCAAACCCGCATTGCTCGAACCTTCAGCCAGAAGCTGAGGTGTTTGCAAGAAACCGTACATGTTGAGACGGTAGTTCATTGCAACGCTGATGATGGGCTGGCCCATTTCCTGGCTCACTTTGACAATGCCCGAGAGGTTGTACTGAGGGTCGGCCTGGAGGGCTTAGTAACGCTCGTGTAAGTCATGAGGGAACAATCCTACAATAGAGCCAGTGTATAAGCCGCCTCCATAAATCCAAACTAGAACTGGAAGTGGTTTCTCTGGCTTTCCTGCAGGTCGGACGACGTTTAGTGTCAAGCAATCCTCCGACATGTTGAAGTTTCCGCGGTATTGCATGCAGCTGTACCCGTGCTCGGTTGCATCTCGAACATGGTCAAACGAAGAGTTGAGGCTTTGGGGCCAACGATATCTCAGCTCGCCAACAGGGGGCTGGGCAAATGGAATGCCGAGGAAGGCATCTTGATCCCACCCAGAGATATGGCGGCCTCGGTAGGTGCCGTTGACCACCTCGGCGGTAGGCTCTTGCGCAGCAACAACTGCCCGCAGACAAGCCAAAGCCGCTGAGACTAAGTGACACAAACGAGCCATTGGTTCAAAAGAGAAACGGCTACCTTGCCTTGGGAGTCATTTCGTTACATTTCAGCCATTCCTCCCTTTTTATACGCCCTTCAGAGCAGTAGCATCGGGGCTGTTCTGGCATCTGAACCGCTGAAAAAGCATTGGAGTTTGATTGCCTGATTGGAGGAAAATCGACAGCCGCAGTAGAACCTCATCGCCCTAAACACCCAGGGCCGGAGGAAATAAGCCTATGTGATCTGGGGTAAATCATTGGAGAAGAATGCGGGGGATGCGGGGGGACGCTGTCGATGGCCCTGGAGCCGGCCGGACGGCCATCTTGAACTGGAGTGAATGCCGGACTACGGATATGATGAGGGACACTGATGAGCGTCATTTGGTTCTAGTGTGTTTTTCCGGGCATCAAAATGTGTCCACTGCAGCAAGGCCTCTGCATTCGACAAGGGGAGCCGAGGCATGGCGGCGGAAGAATTGAAGCCATTCATGGTGACATTGGAGAGCCGGGTACCGGGCGCCAAGACGTTCTGTATGGCTGTTCATTAGCATTTAATGAGAAACTTGCTATTCGAATAAGGACCAGCTTTTTTTTTTTTTTTTTGGATAGCAAAAACTGAGCATCATGCCTTAGAGAAGAGTAGGTTAGAGCGGTTGAGTGAGTTTGGTTGAGCAGCATGTTTTGTGTTCATGGGAGACTCAAGTGAGTGAAGTACCGTGCAGACCCATCTATACCGTCTTACATACTGTAACACCGGCTAATCACCGGCAATTCACCCGGCTCACATTGACGTCAACCGGGCCGAGCTTAGCTTAGAAATTTGGGAAAGAAGCTTCCAATTCCATTATCGGCCGGGAACTCAATTTGACAGCAAGAGACGGACAGCAAAATTCTCTCCATCTCCCTGCCCGACACACACTGCGATTTATATGAATCATCATCAGAACGATCGAGAAACTCCCTTGAAATGCTCTGCAGATCGTGCCGACGCGCAATCGCGCTCTCCAAAGTTGCTCCCAACAGCAACTTGGTCTCCAGAGCGTCCATCACAAGCTTCCCGGCCGCGACAAGAAGCTATTCCCAGCCCGCCTTCACCACCCGACCGAACACCCCCTCAGTCTTTGCCTGCCAGTCGGCATCACGATCGAGCCTTCAATCAAGCTCCAAGCGCTTCTACTCCGCGACGCCCGAGGCCTCAACACCACTCGAAAAGCCCGACCACCTCGACCCCGCCGAGTCGATGATATGGGATAAGCTGGTCGCCGAGTTCTCCCCGACGGAACTCATTGTGCAGGACGTCTCGGGCGGCTGCGGCTCCATGTACGCCATCGATATCACATCGGCCAGGTTCAAGGGCGCAAACATGCTGAAGCAGCAGCGCATGGTCAACGCCGTGCTGGGCGACATGATGAAGCAGTGGCACGGCGTCCAGTTGCGCACGAAGGCGCCTTGATTGCTCCCCAACGGACGCAGACAATCGCTGCGACGACGGATGTATATTAGACGACAGTGTACCATCAACCCACAATACCTGAATGAGCAATCCTCCAGAGACAGAGCACACCAGAGTACTATGGGAGGGACCCTGATGTGTTCTGATGCTGGCAACCCATGTACAAATGAGGGCCGGACTGGGCTTCAAACGCACGGGATCATTAGCAGAGGTTTGGATCTCTTGTGAGCTTCTTGCTTCTCTCCTTTTTTTTTTTTTTTTTTACCCAGTATCGAGGTTCCTCAGAGACACCTGCACCGTCAACGTCGGCCTTATCTTTCTTCAGCCCGTCACATGTTTGCCTCCGACACCGTGCCCCCTCGCAGACTTTCGCGAGCCTCGCAGACCTTGCAGACCCCAACCGCCCAACCTCCGTACACTTGCTTGCAGCCCCCAGTAATTCGGCCAATGGGGTCGATCTCATTACTGCTTCTACCCGCCCAGTGGGATTGATATGGGTTGCTGAGGTCTCTGCTCATTTTTGCGCACATCCACTCATGTCGAGCGGGGTCTGGCGGTGTTGACCCTACTTTTCGTGCATATCTCAGATGTTGAATTTGCCAGAACTCGACGGTGGTGCGCCGTGACATTGGCGAGGTCAAGTGCTTACGCCAAGGGGAACCGCTTTGGTGTCACACAATAACGGTCACGGAGGCTCTCCTCCAACGGTTCCCTCCACATCGTCCCCAGATTGCCCAATCAAGAGAGTGCCGTATCAATTTCCCAGGCCCTGCGATTCCACGATTGGTCGAAGCAGACTGCAGTGAGGGTTTGCCGACTTCTTAGTTGATGCATTCGCCCGATTACTTGTAACCTTTCTCCCATAGACGGTTACCCGTAAAGGTAATAAGTTATAGCGTAGTTACTGCGTAGCTGCTCGTGATGCGCGGCTCGGGCCATATAGCCACCAAGCAGCACCGTGACCCCGGCCGGTTGACGTGGAAAACGGAGGCGCTTGCCTCCCCTGGTCCGTACATGCGACTGCGATGCAACACTGGACGGGGATGTGATGATGTTGCCCCTCGGCGCGTCAAGCGATTGCTTGGGGCGGGGGAAGCACACAAGATAAAAGATGTTCATGGTCGCCATTGAAAAGCGATCCGTTGTCTGGTGGTCTGGTGAAAGCTTCACTGGGACCGTTTCGCAGCCTTGCTCACTTCTGGTGTCGACCCGTCGCACTCCATCACCATGGCCCTCTCCGGTCTCTCGTCGGGCATCGACGCCTGCTCAGCCTTGTTGTGTCTCCTCGCCGCATTTGTCGTCTACTATGTTGTCACCTCGATCGCAGCATGGAACCGCCTCCGTGACTTCCCCGGCCCGCCGCTCGCCAGGTTCTCCTACTTCTGGATGATATCCAACGCCCGCACGGGGCGGCCGGCAGAGCACTTCACGAGACTCAACCGCGAACACGGCCCGCTGGTGGTCATCGGACCCAACGACCTCGTCACGGACGATCCGGACATGTTTCGGCGCATGAACGGCGCCCGCACGACGTACAGCCGCTCGTCGTGGTACAACTCGGCCAAGTTCGACGCCGACGAGGAGAGCATGTTCGGCATGCTCGATACCGCGGCGCACGACCGTCTCAAGGCGCAGTGCGCGGGCGGATACGCCGGGCGGGAGAACCTCGCGCTCGAGGGCGGCATCGACTCGCAGATGGTCGGCGCCGTGGATCTCATCCGACGCAAGTACCTCACCGTCGGCGGCGACCTGATCCCGATGGACCTCGGCAAGGTCATACAGTACCTGACGCTGGACGCCATCACCAAGGTCGCGTACGGCACGGAGTTCGGGTACATGGCCACCAACTCGGACGTCTACGACTACATCACGACGATTGAAATGACGGTTCAGTTTTTGGAGATCTTCGGTGAGGTTCCTTACCTGCAGAAGTTGATCTACTCGAGGTTCATGATGAAGAACTTTGGCCCGAAGCCGACGGACAAGTCTGGGCTTGGGAAGATGATGGGGTGCGTGGCCTTACCTATGGCATCTTGGAGGCGAAACTGACGAGGAATTAGAGTTGCCCGGGACGTCGTGTCCAAACGATATGGTCCGGATGCTATTGATGAGCGTGATATGCTGGTAAGGCGCACGGAGTTCGGTATACGACCTAATACTAAGCTTTGCAGGGTGCATTTGTTCGCCATGGTCTCACTCAAGGCCAGGCCGAGCAGGAAGTCCTCTTCCAGATCATCGCAGGCTCCGACACGACCGCCACGGCAATTCGAACGACTTTCCTCTACATCATAACCTCACCCCATGCATACCGTACTCTGAAGCAGGAGATCAACACTGCGATCAGTGAGGGCCGCATATCATCCCCGATCACCTTCGAAGAGGCGAAGCAACTGCCCTATCTCCAGGTACGTCATGGCTTCCCCAACAACAGCGAAATCGTGAGCTGAACACGCCTAGGCGGTCATCCACGAAGGCCTCCGAATGAACGCCCCTTTCACCGGTCTCTGTGCCAAGGAGGTGCCGGCTGGGGGGGACACGGTCGACGGCAAGTTCATTCCCGGCGGAACGCGCATCGCGCAGAACTTCTGGGGTGCGATTCGCCGCAAGGACATCTTCGGAAAGGACGCCGACCTTTTCCGCCCGGAGAGATGGATCGAGGCGGATGCGGCAGCGAAGGAGAAGATGAGACAGACGGCGGAGCTCGCCTTCGGTCACGGCCGATGGGGCTGCGGCGGAAAGAACGTCGCGTTCCTCGAGCTGAACAAGGTCTACGTTGAGGTGGGGTTCGCTCTGCGGGAAATAACCCTTTGAAACGATGCTAACAGCTGTCCCAGCTACTCCGAAACTTCGATTTCCAGATTGTCAACCCCGGCAGGCCGTGGCATAGTGAGAACCACAATTTGTTCATTCAGGACGAGTTCTGGGTGAAGGTCACGGAGGCGGAGGGGACCAAGAGCCAAGGTAAGGGTGGTTAACAGCGTGTGATTCAGGTTCCATTAATTTGGCGATATAATAAATACAAATTTTGGACTTGAAAATATAATGGAGCCTTGACTAAGATGATGTAGACACAAGATTCGCTTTATCCGATGTGCCTCCGCATGGGGTTTGGAGGCGAACTCAATTGAAATCGGTACAGTTCCGTTGTGTTTCAGTTGCAAAACCGTGGCCGGCAACAAAGCAGCCTTGTTCGTTTGGGCCGTTGGCAACTAGAAAAAAAGACGTTGAATTGAGACTCCGAAATTGGAACATCGGGAAGGCTGGACAACTGCAACTCTGCGCACCAAAGCTCCGCTACATAGGACCACCTACGGGAACAACTGTCAAGGATCTCAAAAGCCTTGGTGGCTCAGTGGTAAAGCGTCTCACTCGTAATGAGAAGATCGGGCGTTCGATTCGCCCTCGAGGCAAGATTCGTTTGTTTTTCTTTTTGTGGGTTACGTTGACTAATACTTTGGCATGCCGGGGGACGTTTTTGACCCGCTGGAAAGTCCCCTTCTGTCATGTGTGGGCTCTATCTAGTCTAGCATCCAACATCTCTGATCTCACGCAACGGAACGTTACTCAGACTCATACATGTTCACATCAATTGGTCTGTCTGTCTGTCTACTCCTTGCGGATAAGGTGCTGGAAGAACTCCCCGAGAAACAGCGCCGACCGCTTCGGGTACCGCGTCTTGTCCGGGCTCTCAAAGTCGATCCACGTCGCGCCGAACCTGTCCGAGAAGCCGGCCGCCCACTCCCAGTTATCGGTGAAGGTCCAGCCAAAGTACGACTTAATGACAACGCCCTCCTGCGACGCCTTGGCCACCTCGGTCAGGTAGCTCTTGAAGAAGTCGATGCGGAACGGGTCCTCGAGGATGTCGTCCGGCCCCTTGGGCTTCCAGTCGTGCTCGCCCTGCGCCGTCGTGCCGTTCTCGGTGATGTAGATGGGCACGCCGTACCGCGCCCAGATCCAGCGCAGCAGTTTCGCCCACCCCCAAGGCGCCGTGCGCAGCCAGTACGTGTCGCTCATCGGCCCGCGCGGCACGCCCTGCTTGTTCTCGTCGAACTGCTCGATGTTGCCCTTGTGGTCGTTGATGTCGGCCGGCCCGTCGCGGTGGCGCACGTAGAAGGCCGAGTACGAGTTCATGCCGTAGACCTCGGAGCTGCCGAGCACCAGCGCGCTCTCCTCGGGCGTGAAGCGCGGCAGCCGGTCGCCGAGCTGCGCGCGCATCGAGGCCGGGTAGTCGCCCGTCCGGTACAGCGGGTCGGCGAACCACGCGATCTCGAACTCGCGCGCGCGCTCCGCCGCCTCGACGTCGAGCGGGTCGTTCTCGTCCCACGGCTCCGACCAGTTGCCGTGCAGCGTGATCATGATCTTGCCCTTCTGCGCCGGCTGGAACTCCTTCTTGTACATGTCGGCCACGTAGGCGTGCGAGACGAGCTCCGTGTGCGCGACGATGAAGGGCTCCGTGCTCGAGTCGCCCTCGGCGTTGCGCTCGCGGAAGCTGGACCGCGCGGGGGCGTGGACGCCGGCTGCGTAGCCAGCGAGGGTGTACACGCCCGGCTCGTTGTACGTGATCCAGTCCTTTACGCGGTCGCCGAAGCGCTCGAAGCACACGCGGGCGTAGCGGATGAAGTCTGGGGTGTACTTCTCCTTGTTGAGCATGCCGCCGTAACGGTCCTCGAGCGCCTGCGGGGTGTCCCAGTGGAAGAGGGTGACGTATGGGATGACGCCGTTAGCGAGCAGCTCGTCAATGAGGCGGTTGTAGTACGCGATGCCGGCCTCGTTGACGGGGTCGTCTTTGCCGCCGAGCGGGATGATGCGCGACCACGACAGCGAGAAGCGGTAGCCGCTGACGCCGTATCTCTTCATAAGAGCGACGTCGGTCTTGTAGAGGTCGTAGGACCGCACGGCGTCATCACCAGAGCTGCCGTCCTTGACCTTGCCCGGCGTGTGGGCAAAAGTATCCCAGATGGATACGCCTTTGCCATCTTGGTCCCAGGCTCCCTCGACCTGGGCCGCCGCTGTCGCGAAGCCCCAGGTGAAGTCGGGCGGCAAAGCGCCCTTGATGGAATCGTCGAATTCGAACTGCGGTGCCATGATGGTCAGTCGGTATCCGTGAGAGTGTGACAGCAGCGCAGAATCACCTTGGACTCGGGCTTCTACATCATGCAACAGGGCTCAAATATGCAGCGCCCAACCCAGCCCCACCTCACGATCATGTGCTTGGAGCTGGAGCTGGAGCTCGCAAGATGCGATTTCAATAGAGGGGCATTCCTGAGGCGGGATGAAATGATGGTGATTCGTGGACAGCCATGTCGGTCGCAGCTTGCCCGACGGCTGTTGAGCGGATGGACGGTTCAGTGCCGCTTCAGGGGGCTCCACTAAGTTACAGCACGTCCGCGCCATGGCACTGGGGAAGTCTACCCAACATGGCCCGAGTCGAGCTGCTGAGGCCATGACGCTGTCTGCTCATTTGATGCCATTGCCATGATTGTCGACGACAAGTTAAGGTAGCTTGCAAATGGGCCAAGGGTTTTCTTCTTCCTTTTTCCTTCTTCTTTTTCATTTATAATTCATCATGTCGACTTCGGGTCTATTTCAGAACCCGGAGGATGTCATGGTTCACTAGCAGACAGGGCATCCCAGTTGTGTGACCTGACACTGTTCTTGCCAGCTCGACGGGCCGTCGTTCCTGGCAGTGGAGCTGCCGCTGGTAGGGCGCATCACAAGATCACTCGAAAGATTGGCAATGTTTTGTTACTGGTTTCATCACCCAAGGTAACTACTGGAGACTACTTCTCATGTCTCTACTACCAACCAATAGCCTTGATGCTATTCCGGGATCTATAATGTTACTCCAGCAGTTTTACTTGCTAGGCGGGAGAGGTTTTGGCACCGGCGGCGGGGGGAAAGTATGGCTTGGGCCGGGGCTTGGGCCAGAAGGGTGCCATTCTTGCGACTGTTCTTGTTTGTTGAACTTGTTGATTTGACTTGCTTGGCTGATTGTTTCTGATTGCTTGTTAATGCTTGCGTGTTTGTTGATGAGAATGAAGATCGTTTGCCAGGAGGAGCTGGCTCCGCCCTTTTATACTCTTTTGCCAAGCAGTCACCGACTCACCACAGTAGACCGCATCACGGCGACAACCTGTCAACAACTGCTGATTCAAAACCTATCAATCTGATTGTCTCTGCCGAATCACTACAGGCGGGGCCGCAGTGGCCGACGAAGGCGGAAAGTGCCAAGTTGCTCACTCCACAAACTGTGTGGCATGCCCGCTCGCTGATCACACCTCGTGGAGCTAACCAGCAAGTTACCAAGGCTTTGAATATTCTCCTCGAGGCCCAGAGTTTTGCAAATTCACTTGTTGGGGCGCTTAATACATCAATCGGATGTATCCGGAGTTCAAAAGGCCTCCCGTAGGAACCCCGCGGAGGACGTGGAGAGACCAGAAGGGCAAGGGTGGTGTGGTATCGAGGGTCTTTCTGTCGTTGGGTTTCCATGGCGCACGGGAAGTTGCTTCACCAAAAAAGGCAAAAGTTGTCACAGGTCTCAAGTGCCAGGTCATATAGTGGCCTAGACGAACAACCGACGGCTTGAGCGGCCGCACGAGCGGAAATGGTTGGATCATCAAGACAGATGAAAAATGTCACGCCAAGCAATACATCACCCACTACTGCCCAGTCACCAGTTAGCAAAATACAACACCCCAACATCCATCATTATGGTTCACCTTGAGCGTTTTAGGACATCATGCGGAAATTACGGCCATGACTTGACCCCTCTTAAAAGGCGCATAGTCGCTGTTCTTTCAAGTGCTCGCATTCTATAAACCGCTCACCTAACTCCCTCATCAATGGACACAGAATCTGGAGGTCTCCCAGATATCTCACGGGAGGATGATCATGAACGCTCATCTAGCGACAACGACTATGATAAGCCCCAAGATATCCAGTCTGCTGATTGTCTTCCTCCTACGATCCCAGGTCCCGATGTGTGCGCGAAAGGAGTTGCATCCGCAACGCGACATTTCCTCTGCTCTAACATTAAATGTCGGTCCCCTCATAATCTTTCAGTCATTGGGTTCTGTCGCTGAGAAAGCCAGACGGCGTCCGCCAATTTCAAAGCTTATGCTTTCCGACTTACCCGCCCGCTACTCGCAGTGCGGAGATGCCCAGGCCTCGCGATACCTATTCAGACGAACAGTCACCCCAAGATGGCCTCTGTATCTCATCTAAGGAGAAGCAGTATGCCGCTCGTTTGAGGTCGGCAAGAGTTCTGGGACTCCTTCGAGATACGCTGTGTTCTTCATGGCTCAACGGCCTCCTTGTCTTCATCCCCATTGGCCTTTGGGCCTTCTTATCTAATGTTAGACCAATCCTTGTGTTCGTGTTTAATGGGATCGCCATCATACCATTGTCATCGATCCTCGCCGATGCCACTGAAAAGATCGCCAACGATTCCGGAGACACGGTCGGGGCGTTTCTCAACATCAGTTTTGGGAATGTCGTTGAGCTAATTTTGTTGTAAGTCCTGAAATGTATCTGAGTGGCCATCATAGTTGCTGACACGTCTTAATAGCATGTGAGTTGTTTGCCGATGAAGCTCCCCTACCAATACATCGAGCTGACTTTTTGAGTGTTGCCCTCAAACATAATCAGATCCATGTCGTTCAAGCCTCCATCCTCGGTTCCATGCTCGTCAACCTTTTGCCAATTCTCGGCACCGCACTCTGTGTTAGTGGGCTGTCGCACGAAAGTCTTAGACTCAACACCACTGAGACGCAACTTCTGAGCTGCCTTCTGTTCATGTCTGTCTTTGTATTCCTACTCCCGGTAAGGTCAATTCTTGTTGGAACTTTGTTTCTTCTGGCTTATGCAAGACAGATAGCCTTCGAATATACGTTGAATGGGACCGAGGAGGTCAAAGCAGTGGTCCTGAGAATGAGTAGAGCCTCGGCTCTGTTGGTCTTGCTCATCTACATACTTTACGTTGTACATGAGCTGAGAACAAGTGACATGGGCAGTTCATACGACGCCGCTTCATCAGAGACTTTTGTTCTTGAAAACTGTCCAGCATCCCCGCGTAACGATAGTCGAGGCTGCTCTTACGATCCCCTGGCACATCCACGGCGCTCGTCTCTGTCTCCCTCCGACGGTTCAATTCAGGAATGCCACAGCCGGGGTTCTTCCATTTCAAGTACGAACCATCGAAGCCTGATGAGATCTGGTCTGGCAAACCGGCATAACTTGGGGAGCAATCGCAGGAGCGTCGACGGCACCCCGTCGGAGCAGTTGCGCTCTCGAAGACATATGATGCTACCGGTAATAATTCTGGTCATAAGCTCAGCATTGATGTCAATGTGTGCCGAGTTTCTCGTCGGTACAATCGACGAGATCACCCACGAAGGGCACCTGTCCGAGTCCGTCATCGGTCTTATCATCCTTCCTATCGTGGGAAATGTGGCCGAATATGTCACGACAGTAACTGTGGCAACCAGGGGGAAACTCGACCTTGCAATTGCTGTGGCCATTGGATCGTCCATCCAGATTGCCCTCTGCGTGACACCTCTGACGGTCATTGCGGGATGGATTCTATCTCGCGATCTCTCCCTCAACTTCAACATGTTCGAAGTCACGGCTCTGGCGGGAACGGTTATGTTGGTGAACCTATTGATATTGAATGATGGGAGCAGCGTTTTGCGGACATGCGGTTTGAAGGGAGCTCTTATGTGCGCCTGCTACGTGATAATTGGGTGAGTTTTATGCCTACTTTCAAACTATTATCTTAATACTGAGACTACACAGCTTCGGATCATATCTATCACCAGGGCCAGAAGTCTAAGTTAGATATACAAGTCGAGTTGTGGGGCTTCGTAATAATTAATTCCTAATGCATCTGCGTCTTCTCACCCGCTGGCCCGCTGCTAAGTGAGGACGGTGCTGAAATCGTCAACGTGGACCTAATGAAATGAAGAGCCAAGCAGCCGTACTCTTATACCATCAGCTCATGCATCTTAGATCCTTCATTGCACATGTGACGTCAAAGCTCCGGTGTCAAGACGTGCATTTGGACATCCGAGAAGCCACAAACCCTATCTTTAGCAAGCCCTCAGGCTCCCTCTCCGCCCGATATAGGCCGCCAGGGTAGCTCCCGTATGGATGTAGCGTAAGCGCCTGGCGCAGTGAGGATAACTTCGCCCGCCAACGTTGCGCCACACCAGTTTCATGTACTGAGATCCAGATCCTTCAGAGATATGCTTTCTCCCACATGCCTATTAGTCTAGGCGGAAATGTGGCTGGGATTTAGGACGTGCACCTGCAGCGTGTTGGTGTCCGTCGCATAAAACATTGTACCCCGGCATCTCCTCTTTCCATGCTGCCCATCCCCTGTTTTGCTTCATGAATTCCCTTTCACCTTCTTTCCGACCCCATTATCCAGCTCGGTGGCTTGATGTCATAGCTTTCTGCATGAGGTGACCCTACTCTAGTCACGATGAACGGTCGAGCTGTGACCACGACGGACGAATCGAAGACCAACTTCAGAGGATGGGAGATTGATGGGTCCAGCAGTAAGTCCCAACACCTGTATTCTGAAGTCCTAGATATATGTGGAATGACAGAAGACTGAACGAGTCGGCTTTTCAACGCACATACAGCCCGGGCGATCTTTTGTGACGGGGCAGACCAGACATTCACCTCCTCCCAAACATATTTTCTGAACTGCTGTGGAAAGGATGCTTGCGCTATCCCGACAGCATGCCAGGGAAACGTGCTTTTTTATCCTGGAGTGCCTACCTCGGCGACATGGTCAGATTGCGACCAAGATGAAAGCGGCTGCAAGGCTAGATGCTTCGCCTTGCGACATAGGCTGACGCGAATGCGCCGATAGTAACGGAGGTGCAACGTGTCACTCTGTGATAGTCTACCCGAGTCCTTCAGCAACCGGTAAAGCCTCAACGCACATATTCTACGGAGTAACAAATCTACCCGTCGACCAAACGCTATACCGGGCATTGGAGGTGTCCACTACCTCTTCCAAGGGTGAACAACGATTGAAGTGCCTTCAGACAGAAATGGCGTTCAAGGCTGATTCGCGCCGGGAACAGTAACTTCACCAAAATCAGTAGTACGCATTAGGTCCAAGACTGCGACGACGGCGACAATAGCATCAACAGCGGCAACAGCGACGGCGACTTCAGCCACCTCAACCCCCGACCCGAATCAAGGAGACAGGAGGGCGTGGATTGCCGGCGTCGTGTTGGGCCCGCTGGTTGGCATTGGCATTGGGTTCCTGGCATTCGTACTGCTGAAGAGGAGGTTGAAGCGAAAATACAGCCAGGGCGACAGCGTCGTGGAAAGCTGGGCGATGCAACAAAGTCCTTCTCATCAGCCCCTTCAACACCATGCGCAATGGGGCCTGAGCCCACAGCCCAGTCCGCTGCCAGTTCCAGAGTTGGAAACGGACGAGTGGACGCGCCCCCCGACTGAATTGGATGGAGGACACGGGCACAGGATTTGAATTGGTGAAAAAGATACCATATAACAGTACAACTTCAGGGCTGGCGAGCGACATTTTGACGAGCCGTTCGCTTATGCGAAATCAGGTTCTGAATTTACGATACAGACCGGGATGATGAAGAGCACGAAGCTAACGAGACAAAAGGCGCATTTAAAGTATTAGATTGGCATAGGCCCTACCGAAGAGCAAGCCAGGGATGTCCGCAATTACTTTGTCTTATCGTTCATGTATTATATATATATTAGATCAAGTCGAGTTCAATTTAAGCCGTGGCATATTCTCCGCAGCCAACCAACCTGACAGAGTATCAATCTTTAAATAATCAAGTGACTCAAGATCCCGGATGTTAATATGAAATCCAAAAAGGTTCAGACAAGCCCCACGACCACACTAGACATATAAATCTCCCTAGCGGCTTAATCTGTGCCAGTGTCGAACTCCGTCCATGAATGGGCTTCCAAGTATTAAAGAAGGTTTACAATGCTCCAGAACATAGCATTGCAGGGAAATTTCTGGACGATGTGCAGCCTTATCGGCGCTCCTTCTCCAAGCCAATGTAACTTTACCCCTAGTCTTTGCCGAGCTTCCATCTCCAATGGCAATCCAAACCTCTTCTTCGGCATCTTGCTCCTCAACCACAAGCCCTAGGCTTTGAGCCTTATGAATGGAGATGACGTTCCCGTCTAGCTTCTCAAGAACGACGGCTGTCACGTACTTCATCTCGCCTGTGGAAGATTCGACGTAACCGCTGCAAGACTTGCTGACATTGTCCGTGTCTACCATCAATACTCTACTCCGAGAGAGATTCTCATTGGTTTCGGAAGATTCATGTGTGTCGCGCTGGGGGTTTTCTGGCGTTCTATGCCTGGCGGGAGGTGGTATATGTGAATAGCGTCGTTGCGTCCGGGATTGGCTAGAGTCGCTCCTGGGCGGAGAGAGTCGGGAATCGTTACGAGATTGAGATGAATCGCCCGATGATTGTGAAATGAGTTCCTGATCCTAAGGAAGGTTACGTTTCATTAGTGGCGATTAAAAAAGAAGTTGTGGGTATCAGATCCATACCGGGAGAGTCACTAGAGAATCCTCCGATGGCCATGGGGACAACTTAGGTGTCCTGGGAAGGTGCTCGGTTTCGGCCATACTTCTTCCCATTTGAAAGAGAGATTGATGGCTATGTTGTATGAAGTCGCTGGTATGTGAGTAGTTCATTTTTGAGAATGTATGCCTTCGAATTCGAACCACTTCCGCCTCGAGCCTCTGTATAGTCTTTATCTGACTTCTGATAACGCCTTTGAACAATTTACTAAGACGTTCCATGTCAGCATGATCCACATAGGGCTGCCGCCACTTCATGCCTTACATATCCTTTTTTAGTTGTTTAATTCTTTTCTGCGAGCCTGGGGGCAAGTTCTCGCTCTCCAGGTACAGCTTCTCTCTCTCCAGGTACAGCGACTCTAATATAGCCGAGTTAAGTATCAAATTGAGGCAAGTCTTGACGCTCTCCATCTCTGGAAGAAGCACTAAAACTGCATCCTTTTGAAGCCACCATCTCATGAAGGTAAGAAGAGTCGATTGGCTTCTCGTGCCGTGTTTGAGGCGCCTAGTAGCATCGAACAGGTGTCGTTTGACTGACAGGGCCTGTATTTCGAGGGAGCCGAGAACTTGCTGTGACGATATATACATCAAAAGAGGGGACTCGGTATGACTACCGCAATGTTGTTTGAGGGCGAAATACGCCACGCCGATGGCGTTCGAAAAGTTGTGAGCCTGATTCGCGCAGCGCTCCACCTCGTCGGTTGCGGACCCGGCGTGCTTGGAGAATGTGTATAGTTCACTGGCCAACTTCTGAGCCCATCCCGCGAGTTGGACAAGTGCCACACAACTTGAAAGAATGCCCAAGGCTTCGGCCATCTTAGTATAGGCAAACAGGACAAAATGGGGAAGTAAATGCCAGCACCGTTTAGTAAAAGTTTGTGTCAGCGTTCCCGCTTTTTAAAAGGGCTGATGCAGCACATAACATCATCTGGGGTGCAGCATGTACTTTGTCATTTCCCATGACATTCTACACCTATGACTGTGCTGTTTACTGAATGGTCCGCCTCGATGTAGGCATCCTCGCTGCGGGCCTATGAGTTCACGCTGCATGCACTGCCGGTTGAAACCCACGAGACTGGAGGCGGACTTATAGGCCGACACGTCTTTTCATGGCGTGCTGCAACCAAAGCTCCAATCGCGAGTGCGATCAACCACACAGAGTATGCACGCAGCAAACACCCTCATTCCGTGTCCATGTAATTCACACCAAATTTGTAATCAGGCTGCATATCAATCTGCCCACATCCACATGCTGCGGGCACCAACACTCTACAGCCCGACCATATAGCACGAGTGCATGCACGAGTACTGCAGTCTATCGGTCAAGCGAGGAACTTTTATTGGACAAGAATGCATTAAGAAGTCGGCCTCCCGCATGAAAAATATGCCTCGACGATCTCCTCTGCACGGTACTAAGTTGCACCAGCCAAGTCAACAGGGGCGAGGCCAAAAAGATGGACAATCTAGGAATCGAACCTAGGACCTACCGCATGCTAAGCGGTTGTTATACCACTAAACCAATCGCCCATTCATTAATTTGAACTCACTGACGAACGCAGAACATTTCGACAAACGTATGAGGCGCTCCGGTGGCCGTGGGATGTTGGACGAAATGGTATTAGTGATGTGTCTCAAAGTGCGTCGTGACTGGCGGTAAGGACGCCGTTTGCCTCGGAGAACATTCTCCCACTGCGGGATACATGTAAACAAATTTCTCTAGTTCGATTAATGTCAGATAGTGTAGTAACCTATGTGCGAAGTATACTCACCAACATAGGTGGACGAGAGGTCATGAAGGGCCGGGCCGCGTCTCCACTTGTCCGATGGGCGGGCCGCGAGGCGGGGCGCCTGCTTCGGGATACTCCCGTCAGACTTGAGCTAAGCCAACACTTCCCTCCTTAGTAGAAATCTAGATAACTCCGGAAGCCTCATCAGTGGTTTCTATGGAAGTCTTAGCCATTCAAACCTTTACACTCGTTTCTTGAAGCGTTCACGTTCTCTTGTTTCTGCTCCCCCCCCAGCAAAAAAAAAAAAAGATTATGGTTGAAGCCAGCAGAAAGAACAGAGTCTTGAGTGCCGTAGCCCCCTAGTGATCCATTTTGCAAGTCGAGTACTTGACATATGCTTTGAGCGGAAGTCCCGGATAGTTGGAGGCGAAATATCGACTCACTTGGCCAGATGTTTGTGAAACAATGGAGAATCGGGTATATTTTTAGTGATGACTAATTGAACTGCGAGAGCTATGTCGGTGATGTCATGGATTAGTGAGCATTTCACAAAAGACCAAACATTCACACATTCACTGCACGCCTCTTTGCTCATCAAACAACCTTTTCCAACCAAATCCTTCGAATTACGCTCAAAATGTCTTATTCACGGGTGGGTGTTGTGACCGGTGCCAACAAGGGCATTGGATATGCAGTTGGTAGGTTGCATATGCCCCTGTGCCGTTGCCGATCACGCCATGCGCGATTGACTGACTATTTCCGTGTTATCAGTCCGGCAGCTTGCGCTGCAGTATCCAAAGTCTCACTTGAACAGCGGGTCGCTTCTGATTTACCTGACGGCTCGCGACAAGTCCCGTGGCGAGCAGGCTCTCGCTAACATCGAAGGTGATGCCGACCTCAGGCAAGCCAAGGCGCTGTCTGCGCATGGCGGTCTGGCCGACATCAAGTACCACCAGCTTGACATCTCAGACTCGCAGAGCATTGCAACCCTTGCCTCTTTCTTAAAGAAGGAGCATCCCGATGGTATCGACTTTGTCATCAACAACGCTGGCATTGCGATGCAAGGGTTCAGTACGTTTCCGATCGAGGGACACTTGGTGCATGAGTTTTAACAAGAGACCACCCACGCAGATTCAAACGTTGTGGAAAACACTCTCGGCTGCAATTACTACGGCACTCTGGAGGCGACGCGGGCTTGGATTCCGGTTCTCAAGGCGGATGGTCGCATCATCAATGTGGCGTCCGCCTCCGGCTCGCTAAGCAAGTATTCAGCAGACATCAAGCAGCGATTCCAAGGTTCTCAGTCCGTGCCGGAAGTCACGAAGCTGATGGAAGACTTCGCCGCCGCGGTCGAACGGGGAACCCACGAAAAGGAAGGCTGGCCTAGCGCTGCCTATGCGGTGTCCAAAGCCGGCGAAATCGGAATGACGAGGGCGATTGCCAATGAGTTGAGGGGGAAGGACAGCAAGATCCTGGTCAACTCGTGCCATCCTGGGTATGTCGTGACAGATATGACAAGAGGTGGAGGAACCAAGACCCCAGACCAGGGCGCCCAGACTCCCGTTCATCTGGCTCTGGCTGATATTGGAGGACAGACTGGAGAGTACTGGTCTGATGAGAAGGTTTCCAAATGGTGAAGTGAAGTTCAACACGGATAAACATGACTGCAGCATAATAAAATATTTCGCACCACACGATGAACTATCGTCGCATCCTAAACGTTGACGGACATAGGCTCAAACGCAAAAATGAATGCTGTATCCGTCAAAGTGTGACGGATGACAGGGAACTGCAAAAGCTTAGGTCCATCCAGGATTCGAACCTGGGCCTACGGAAAGTTCGAATGTTACCATCAGAATCCGACGTCCTAACCAACTAGACTAATAGACCAATTCAATTGGTTTACGGGTTCAGTATTTTTGGCACTAATTTCATCCATAGACCCAATGACATTGCCAGTACCAGCTGAAGGTCGCCTACCACACTAATCTGCGATTCCTGTATTTTTGAATACAATCTTTGGCTACATCTCGGAGAAACAGCCGAATCAGCGGTCTGGGAAGAGCCTTGGGGAAGGACGTATTTTGATCTCGAAGCACGGCGGGGTTTCGGGCGGAGGGAGGGAGCAAATGCCCCGCGGAAGCCGGGTGTGTGGGCTCCCTCAGTGAGAAATGGTCTCTGGGTAGCTCCCAGTGGCGCATGCCAGCGTCCCTTAGGCTCTCGGCGCAGGGCGTGGTCCCTGCCAGCCACTAAACAAACTCCCCGCCAGTTTGTTTGTTGGGCCGGAGTAGACTCCTTGAGTCCTTTCTGCCTCATCCAAATTCCAACTCGTGCTTCATGACAGCGTCTCCGCGGCGACCTTGATTGCCCTTGCTCGCGTCTCCTTTCGGTTAATGACGAATCAAATCATGTGTGCGGCCCGAGACTAGCACTCGAGCTGGTCGGGCGCCTGTCCTTCACTCCACCACCCTGAACGCAGTCAAAACTCAATTCCGCCGGTCTGGGGACGTCGCATCGATCACGCTGGGCAGAGACCAATGACCGGGCATCTGGCAAATGGGTGTTTTGCACCTGACGAATCGAAATCACGGTTATGTTACGTACAAGCCAAGACCACCAAGTACGACGACAGCTTGCTGCAAACCAGCCATGAGCAACGGCGTTCTCCTCGGCTTGTGCCTCCTCGCCAGGGTGTGGGGGACACAAAAGACGCGGACAAATCTAGTATGTCGCTACGAGACAACATGGAAGAAGACGCCGGTCAAGCTGGACAACTTCCAACAACCAACCAGCGGTTCGCAGCCGTCAGCAACGCGCCCACCAACTTGGACGGCCCAATGGGACGAGCTTTCCCATCTCGGCGAGGTTATCGCTACTTGAGAACGTGACGTACAGCCGATGGCGAGTTCCGTCTGCCAAGGGATCCTGACCGGCCTCCATTGGCCTCATGTATTTGCCAAGGAGCCAAGGACCATAATCAAAAACTTACAGTAACGCAATTGGGGAATGGCAATGGGATTCCTGGCGTCTGGGAGCAGGGGACGCGAATCCCCCGTCATCCTAGCAGCCACCCGGTCAAGCACCCACCGCCCGAGAGAGCAACAGCAGGTGTTCTTCCTTTTCCGATGCACAGCCTCAGCATCCATGGAGGCGGATGCCACCACGCGAGAGCCAAGGTGCCAATGCCCTGGCTGGTCACAAGCGGGCGCCCATCATCAACGACGAAATCGATGACAAGACCCACGATGTGTTGCGTTTCCCCCTTTCCCCGAGCGCCTCATTGCTTGTCGTCCCGTCGAAAAGCTTCGCTCCGCCTTGGCTTGGGGGTCCATCTCAATGTCATTCGACAGCAGGTTCCAGGACCAGGCATGCGGTCCAAATAACCGGAGCTGCCACCCGTGCGGCGACGGCAGCTGGAACGGCGTCTTCACCCGCGCGAAGCACGCAATCGGCCAGCCCTTGATCGAACCTTCGTTGGTCGCCTCGTCCGTTTATCTCTCGTTCTCATGTCGCACGAGGCGCAAATTAGCGCATCCCACTCCGTGGTTTTAGCACCTTGACATGAACCGGAGACACCGACATTGCAGCAGACAGGCGAATAATGTCGAAGCTGATCATCGTACAGCCAGCCCGGTTCGGTTGACCGAGAACCCTTCTCCTTTGAGATAGCTGTGGGCTTCCTTCAGATGCATTCCGCCCAACTACGCGTCGAGGGACCTTCACTTCCTGCTTGAGGAGGGTTGATAAGACTCGTTATCTCCCTCTTCATCTACCCTGGCGCTCCATGTCGTCACTGCCCATGGGCAGCCATGTCCAGGCACACCCGTGTCAAGTGATTGTGGACCAACCCTGTCAATTTCCCGACCCTGAGCCAGTCATCTCAAGTACATTCACAAGCTCAAGACCGCCGAGATCCAGAGTATTTCGCGCAGAACTTGGACGAGAAGAGGCTGGGCTGGTCCCTGGGAGGTTAAATCCACAGACACGCATACGGATACTCTCGGGCCAATACCTCTAACTGACTAGCCCGAGGACAATCGTACGGCGGCGCGCCCATGGACGAGAAACACTGCGGCCATTCACAACATGGCATCCTGGTGCGCCCATCCTCTTCCCCAGTCGTGCGCCTCCGGTCCCTTGCCTTGTCAAGCATGGTTCGCAAGGGAATCCGCTTTCTCGCAGACACACCCTCATCCTCATCCCCTCCCCCCCACTATCCCACCACGCTGCGTGCGGTGCAGTGCGACCCTGCAGTCTGTCTTGGTCGGTCCCTGATCTCTGGGAATTCGTAGGCTTCTCTTAAAGGGATCTGCGGTCCCCCTTGTTGCCTCGCAGCGCAGATTGCTCTTGGCTCCTCGCTCTTCTCTCACTTGACGTAGGCTACGTCTTCTTCGTGCGCGAGAGGGATTTCCTTCTCAGTTTACCCAGGCACTGCCAGCGCTTCGTCGGAAACCCATATGGAATTCAAAGTCCAGTTCTTCTGTCTCCTCCTCAAGGCCATTCGATAATTGAAGCTCGCAACATCGCGACTTCACGAAGCCTCTTTTTTCTATACCACTAACCCGCAGCACGCTTATCACCAGGCAAGCCACCCGCAAGCCGCTCCGACCAAACCAGACGCCGCGCCGAGCACAGTTCTCCAACTCGATCGGCCCCGATCTCCGCATCCTGCGACCATGTCATCCACGGGCATTGATCGCGTGGGGAACCGCGACGGCGTGCCCAGTTACCCCTACTCCAACGACCGGCTGCCGGATGAGAAGGTGGTCGGCGAGCCGTACGGCGAGACCTACGATGGCGGCTTCCGTTCCTCGCTCGACTTTGGCGACAGGAAGGACCATACCCATCGCAAGCTGAAGTCGCGCCATATCCAGCTGATTGGCATTGGCGGCACCATCGGTACGACTCCCAGACTATTCTTGATCATTTAGGCTAACATCGAGCAAAGGTACCGCCCTCTACGTACGTTGACGACGCCCTTCCGCCGTCGATACCATGCTTACATCCCTACTCAGGTTCAAATCGGGAGAGGTCTGCTCAACGGTGGCCCTGCGAGTCTGTTCTTGGCCTTCAGCATTTGGTGTACCTTCATTCTGGCAGTGACCCTCAGTATGGCCGAGATGGTGACCTACCTCCCAATTTCGAGTCCCTTCATCCGCTTCGCCGGTCGCTATGTTGACGAAGCCTTCGGCTTTGCCGCCGGTTGGAACTTCTTCGTCTTCGAGGCCGCTCTGGTTCCTTTCGAAGTGGTCGCCTGCAACCTCATTATCCACTTCTGGAGCGACGTTGTGCCTGCTGGAGGAATCATTGCAATCATCCTCGTCTTGTACGGCCTGATCAATGTCATGGCCGTGCAGTGGTACGGCGAAACGGAGTTCTGGGCTGCACTGGGCAAGTTCCTCTTGATCGTCGGCCTCATCATCTTCACCTTCATTGTCATGCTCGGCGGCAACCCTCTCGGCGACCGCTTCGGATTTCGGTATTGGAATAACCCGGGCGCCTTCACAGAACTATACTACGATGGCTCTCTTGGTCGATTCCTCGGCTTCCTGCAATGCTTGATCCAAGCCTCCTTCACCATTGCCGGACCAGACTACGTCGCTATGGCTGCTGGTGAGGCCGAGAACCCCCGTAAGGTCATGCCCCGTGCCTTCAACGCCGTCTTCTACCGTTTGACCGCCTTCTTCGTCCTCGGTTCTCTCTGCGTTGGTATCTTGGTGCCCTACAACGACGAGGAGATGACTCGTGCTTTTAAGGACGGTGAACCTGGCGCCGCAGCCTCGCCCTATGTCGTTGCCATGAATCGCCTCCGTATTGGTGTCCTCCCACACATCGTCAACGCCATGGTCCTGACCGCCGCCTTTTCGGCGGGCAACTCCTACGTCTACTGCGCCTCGCGCTCGCTCTACGGCCTCGCGCTTGAGGGCAAGGCACCCGCCTTTTTCAAGATCTGCACCAAGAAGGGTGTGCCCGTCTACTGCGTCATTGCTGTGCTCCTCGTCGGTCTACTCAGCTTCTTGCAACTCAGTGCCAATACCGCCGTCGTGCTCAACTGGTTCGTCAGTCTTGTGACGGCCTCGCAACTCATCAACTTCTCATGCATGTGCACGGCATACTTGGCCTTCTACCGCGCGCTCAGAGCTCAGGGAATCAGCCGTGACTCGCTGCCGTACAAGGGTTGGTTCCAGCCGTACGCGGCCTGGTACGGTCTTGTCGGCACTTTCATCATGACTTTTGTCGGTGGCTACACGGTGTTCCTGCCTATCGATGGCATGTGGAGCGTGCCCGACTTCTTGTTCTCGTAAGTTCCCGACAGCTTGTACATGTATGTTTGGTTGATGCTAACCTAGGCCAAAAGGTACACCATGGTTGGCGTATTCCCCCTCTTGTACCTTGGGTGGAAATTCGGCAAGAAGACGAAAATTTACAAGCCCGAGGAGGTAGACCTGTATCGCAACAAGGATGAGATTGACGAATATGAGCGGCACTTCGTGCCTCAGCCGGCAAAGTAAGTCGCCGTGCGTCTCTGTTTGAGCAAGTCAGCGCTGACATCAAGGGAAGGAGCGTCTTTGAACGGGTTTTGGACAAGCTCTTTGGCTAATCGCCAATGCTACCAATTTCGCGAGCTCTACCTACTAATCAAAGACACCGACGGCGTTATGGTATTGGAAAGGACTAGGATACCCCGTGGGAAGAAATAACAGAGGGGGAAATTCAATGAAAACGACGGATTCGGCTGTACTGGCATGCCATGCCCACTGCCTCCCACGCGCTGTCCGGCGTCCCAACGTCCAGGATGCGCGTCTGCGGTGCAATGGTGCCCACCCATCATGCCTTGCAACCTTGCAACTGCAGTCCTATGATGCCGCACTTCTGTGACGTGCCCATAACTACATGTATCATTCTTCAATCGTCGGTCCCTAGTCCAAGTGGAATATACCTAGGCCATCCATGCGCGTATAGGCCGTCAAGAAAGCCGTCTATGAGTATGATAACCAGCCAACGGCTTATTCAACCGTCTATGGCTTTCAGACAGGCTCAATATTCAGGGTTGCTTCGTGTGCCCTGTATTGGCATTCATCATAATCTCACGTCATTCTCTGCGCCTCATTCTCCCCAAGTACATTCGTGATTGCGCTAGCACAATTCTCACACAGGCCTTCCTCCTACTCTTTGTCCAGTCTGTATCGCCTGCCCACTCAAAGTCAGTCTTCGTGTCGAGTCGGGAGCAATATCGCGATGAGACACCAGATAGAGGTCACCATGGCGCAAACTAAACGAAAAGACAATCACGTACCCTAGAAAGACACTGAAAGTCCGCAATAATGTTTGCAGCGAGCTGTCCTACGGCAGCCAGACATCCGGCAGCCGTCAAACCAAGCTGGAGCCCGCAGGGCACGATCTTGCAGCCGTGGCTCTCCAACTTCTTGTCGGCATCGCGGACGACGCGCTCAGCATCAGAAAGCTCGGACCAGACGGCCTTGCTGACATCTTCAAGCTCACTGAGGACATCATCGAAGACGTCTCCAGCGTTGTCGGTCACATTCTCGAGGAAGTTGCCCGCGTCTTCAAAGATGCTCGGTGATGGGCTGCGGAGGTTGAGGGATGGAGGTGTCGCTCGAGCCAAGGAGGATGGGAGAAGAAGTGAGACAAGGATGCAGATAGCTGAAGGTAGCTTCATAGTAGTTTATGTGATTCTTTTCCAGTTGTTTTGTGGGACAGTGTACGAGACAAAGTAATGACTTCTCGAGAATACACAGGTTTAATGACGAGGAACAGAAGCTAGAAGCTATTTCTGAAGTGCATCGTTCCAGACATTTTATGTCAAGACTCGATTTTAGGCAGGCACTTTCACGACTCCAAGTTTGCATTCTGTTCTTTTCTAGCGTCTATTGAAACGGCCCAGGAAGCTTGGCCTGAAGAAGCTATTCTCACCTGTTGGTTGTAAACGGGTCTGGCCGCATGTGGCCCGCAGGATCGTCCCGAGTGCTCCTTCCCGTCGCAGCCTCACCATCAACACTCTTTTCTAAGAGTTCTCTCATTTTCGTCAAAGGCGTGATTTGTCGCTTAAAGTACACCTTTTCTGGCAGCGCCCGCGGATACATGCATGGATATTGACCTCCACTGCCAACCCTAACGTTTGTGACCTAAGTGGGTATCGTTAAACGCTTCATATCCACCTCGCTTCCCAACGCAGATATCGACATCTCAAATCACCAGTCCTCGATAGTCTAGTGGTTAGGATGCGAGCTTGTCACGCTCGAGACCGGGGTTCAATTCCCCGTCGAGGAGTTTCTTTTGCTTTTTGCGGTTAGATGTCCTTCCCAGGAAGCGTTAACTAGCTGCGGGTAAACAAACGTCTTTAATTTCTGATCACATTGCTGTTTGTGCTCAGTTGCGAGTTTAGTAATGATGTTTCAATTATTTCTCTTGCGAGCCCTTCTTTGCTTTCTGTTGACCCGACTTGGAGTACCCTCCTCACCCTGTTGGCCTTCTCAACTCTACAGGACTAGATGAAAAGCTCCATCAGCTCTATCCGTTGCTACGACACCCTGGTGGCATGTTGAATTCTGGCCTTGATACTACTTCCACAAATCATCGTCCAGCCTATTATTTCAGACACTGGACACACCACTCAACATCCTGGGACTCCATGCAATACCTATATGTGAAACTTTGGTCTTGCGCTGTTGGATTCACTTCACTAGGCCTAGTGTGGAAGGTGGGCAAATAACGATATATTCGTCGTATCTGCTCTGTTATTGTTGAAGGAAGGAATCGGGCCTACGGCAGCGATCTGACGTTACCGATCTAAAACCGATTCCTGCCTTCTAATTAGCTCGCTAACCAGGCTAATGGGCAATAGGCGGCAATAGGTGGCGCTAGTCCAGCGTGGACATTCCGACACTAACAATTATCTCTTTTACCGTAAATCGTCCCTTTTTTAAATAACAAGTAAAAATTAAGTATTATTCGGCGTAGGCACTAAATTACTTAAAACACAATAAAACAATCAATAAACGGAACGAGTGCGTAAAGTGGTCGGAAACGGCAAAAGTGCCGTTTTCGGCCATACCGCCTTCGGTAGAAATGAGTATATCCCGTAGCTAATTACAAGCAAAGTCCGGCTCACCGTTATTAACAACGGTAACGGTATTCCTCCCATATCCCCTAATCTCCTTTATATTCCTCCTCTTACTTGGCGCCATAGGTGCTCCTTAGGGTCTCATAACCTATCCCTTTATCCTAATCTTCGCTTTTACTTCCTCGATAAGCCTTATAAGGGCTCGGTTTAGTATAAGCTTTATTAAGTCGTTAACAGGGTTATTGTCTCCGTGGATCCATCGGATCTTATATAATTCTCATCTCTTATAAGATTACCTTAACACTATAATATTAATTATTAGGTGTTTCTCTTTTATAATTCCAAATTTAATAAGATACTCGTAGAGTGAGTATAAGTTAGTATATACGATGGTTAGGATCGTAGGTATTCGGAGCTTATCGGTTACGATCTTCAGGGTTGTAGAAAGGGCGTAGGCCATATTAACGCCGGCGACCATCCCGTATATCTCGAATACAAGGACGCTCCTCATAATTCTCTTAGATTTTATTAAGGAGTAGTGGATAATATTTCCTTCTACTATAAAGTCCTCTTCTCCTCTAATCTTATTTACGAGGAGGATCACGAATCTAAGTTGGGATATTAGGTCGTTATTATTAGTAAAAGAGCTATTAATAAAAACGAAGAGCTTAGCGGTAATTAAATTAAGGGGTATGTAAATGAGGCCTCGGTCTGGGTACTCCATTTGCCATAATAGGCGTCGATTCAGAGCTTTAATCTGCTCTAGTGTCACTTCTCGGTGCTAGGCTACTACGAATAGATTAAACACTACTTCTAGTTAGTATTTTGAGGTAGTGTATACACCTCTAGTACACTACTCGATGTACTACTCCTTTGTAGTAATGGATTTAGCGTTAACTAAGTGTATTTTCACTCCCTAGCCCTTTAAGCATAGGAAAATGGCTTTTCCATTAGTTAAGATGATCCCTTTATTGAATACGAGTAGTGTCTTAGTGGAAAAGTATTATTTCTCCTTCGCTAAGAATATCACTTTCTGGAGTTCCTCGTTTTCCCGTTGAGCAAAGATCTCATCGCTTAAGCCAATAATATCATCAATCTATATACCGATCATCGCAAAGTTCTCGTTTTTATTATCTAATAATAGTAAGTAGGGGTTATACATAAAAGTCCTCATTTAGAGCTTCTCTTTGTGGTACTTATTATATATCGCGTATTAGTGGGTTCTAACTTTTACAATACCGTATAATAATTATATAATGGTTATAATAGTTCCTAGAGGGTAATTTTTTTTTATTTGGTTTAGTAATTTTACAAGGATTATCCTTTTGAGTTTTGTTGTGGATTGGGTGTACACCTAAGTGATATCTCTTATTTATAGTGAATAGCTCTCCTTCTGGATGAGAGATGGAGCGACGGTGAGAATTAGTCTCTAACTAGTGCTCTGAATAGTTGGAGACTATGTGAGGATAACCTCTTTACCGTCGTCTACGTATCCCTAAATAATAAATCTGGACTTCTCGTAGGGCGTTTCTATTTTGCCCTTTACTTTGTTGACGATCCTTAAGTGGAATATACATATCCCTTTATGTTTTTTTTTATTATACTAAGTGAATTCAAAGACTCCTTGTTCAATTAGGGCGTCGATCTCCTTTTTAGTGGACTCCTCGAACGGGGGTCCTAGGGCTTTAATTATACCCTTTTTACGTAACTCAAGTATAAGGGCGTGATCTGCCTCTTCCTTGGTGCTTATAAACGCGGTTATTATTATAGCCTCGTTTTTGGTGTTATTAAATGTGTTAACTTCTATTAGGAGGTTAATTTGGGTGTTTTTCCGTGGTTTATTTTTCGGGTGTTAAGGTGGTAGTATTAGTTCTTCCTCCGGGGGTAGTATATCCGTCCGGATAATAATCTTATCTCGGATTTCTTTTTCCTTATTAAGGACGTTTTCCTTATTATTTCTTGGTATTTCTGGGACCGTATTCTCGTCGTTATCTTTTAAAAAGGGTTTAATAATAGTAGACCTAAAAGTTTTTAGTTTAGAGGGTAGTTGGATAACATAGTCTTCGTTTTTATTAACGAGGAGTGTATATAGGCCTGTCTAACCCCTTCTCTTATACTAAACGATAACTTTTAATTATAATAGTAGATCTCGTATAGGGGCCATATTTGGGCCGTTTCTTATTATGAGAATGTTAACTATTACGTATTCTGCGTAAATCTCTCGTAGCTTCGCCATGGTTTTCCGCGTAACTTCTGTGTGTTATTATATCTCTAGTAATAGTGGTGAGTTTGTATTTATACGTAGGTATGCTCTGAAGATGAGTAGGGTTGGAATAAGACCGTCTAGGCTAGCTGTATCGTTGATCGCTTTAATTGCACTCTATAGGGCGATCTTCGGTAGCGTAGAAGGGGATTTTTAGTAGATAATATTATATACTTATCGTAGGGGTGCATAGTATCGCTCTACCTTCCCGATGCTGTTATGGGCTTTAACAAGTACCTCTTTAACTTTAATCACTATAAATCTCATTGAATTCCTGAATTCCTTAGAATTAAAGTTTCTACTAGTGTCCATAACGATCCAATTAGGGGGTCCGAGGTAAGTATTAATCTAGTATTCGCGTAGTATCTCCCAAGTATACTTTACGCTAACGTTTTCCAAAAACTTAGTTATATTAAAAGAAGTGGTCGTATTAATAATATAAATTATGGGTTTATTCCCTTTTAAGTAGAAGATATTAATAATAACCTTATAATTAAAGTCCATATCGTTTTTAAGGGTGAATTTGAATTTCCCTAGAGCTCGTCTGTTCATTTAGTACTGGTGGCAGTACTTTGTGAACTTCTGGATTACTTTAAACGTTATATTATTACCAGCTCTCTCTAGGATTATATAAAACCTTTATACTAATGGGTAGCCGAAACGACGGTGGATTCTGTGTAATTCCGTGTTTATGAGGTAATTCTATGTAAAACTCTGTTCTGGAGAGTATATAAGTATCCACGGATACCCCCATTTGCGTATAATAGGGACCTTCACATCTCCTTATTAGAGGAAGTTATGGATATTATCGAAACAGATCCCTAAGTTGTCCATATCTCTTAGATAAAGTAAAAATAGTATACTAGTATTTATAACGTGGAAGGGTAGTCGTTTAAAGGGTGAATTCACATGGGTTAATCCCATAGAGGGTATTGGAGGGTTATCTCCGAAGGTAATGCTCGTCTGGCCTGCTTTAGAGGTGTTGAGTTTCATAATAGTGTTAATTTTTTATAGAGCGAGGAATTAAGGGTATTTAATCGTAGAAACACCGGCTACTCCTATATTAGGTATAATCCCCTAAAAGATTGTCATTATATAATGGTTATCGTTAATAAACACCTTATAGGTTAGTAACTTTGCGGGTGTACCGTTGATATCCTTCCTCATAATAGCGTAGTAGGCGGCTTAGTTATTTAGGGTTCAAGTAAGGTCTTCGCTGACCAGAGTAGTAGCGTAGCCGAAAAACGAGATATGGAATTCGTTATTATGCTCGTTTTCCTCGTTAAGGGCAGCGTTAATAAGGTATTAGCTTAGATCTTCCTCGTCCCTAGCATCCTCGTTATCGAGCACTTTATCTCCTTCGTATTCAACGAGGAAATGGCCGTATACTTTAGGAGAGGTGTCGGAGACGTCCTTATTCGATTTAAAATGTTTATATACTTTACTTCTCTCCTTTATAGAGTACTTCGTAAACCAACACCCTTCCTTACCGTAAACGTAGCACTTTTTACTATAATAAGGGTATCCTCGTTATTATTAATAACCTCCATAATGGTTACTTCGCCCTTTTCCGTTATAACATCGGTTAGTCCAGAACTACTCGTCTAATTCTATTTTTAATATAAAGTATTAATAGTATACGTCTTTTCCTCTTTCCTCTAAGTCGAGGCTTATCCTTATTACGTTATAAAGCTCCTCCATTGTATTTACTCTAGTTAAGTTAATAAAACAGCACTCTTTCATGGAGATAGCAACTCCGATCAACTTATCCTTTAGGACCTAATCTCCTTAGTAATATAATATAAGAGTTTACTAGAGATTCGTTAAGTCATTAAAAAGGGTTTTTAGAGTTTTAACCTTTGTCCTCTCGGGGTTCTTCTAAATAACCTTATTGAGATTTACTCCATTCTAATTAATAATATAAGCTTAGCGGTATTGGTCTCCTTTAAAGTAGCGTTATAACTTATTAACTACCTCCTCTATTAACCGAGTAGTCGGCGTACTACTAATATGGCTATAGTAAAACTGAGAAGCTCTCCCTTTTAGTATCGTAGGGAATAAGTTAACTATTACGTAGTAGTTAACTCCGATTTTTTTATAGGCTTCGAGGAAAATACGGAATTTGGTGTTAAGGACGTCGAATTTCTCACTATTATACCTTATATTATTAGTATATACTTTAATGAGTATACTTTGTTATTAAGGGGTCGCTATTTCGCTAATCTTATCTATGGTATAGCATTCTTTTTAATCCGGTAGCTCCTAGGTGAATATGGGTTATCTGAGTAGTTATGGCCGATTCTAAGGGCTTAGTACGATGCGGGTTTAGCTTGTTCCCGCTCTCTCTGGGGGTAGCGGTGTTTATGGAGAGTTCTTCTACGCTACGATCTCTTCTAAGTGTAATTTGGGTTATAGTAGTATCCATTCCTCTATTAATTCCTTATAGAGAACTAGGTCCTTTATTAGGTCTCTAAAGGATTTACTCCTTTTATTAACCTTCTTAATTTCTTCTTAGGTCTAGTAGTATAGTTCTTCTAAGTTTTTAAGTTTAAAGAGCTCCTCTACGATCTTCCCTCCCTCCATAGGAATATAAACGCCATAGTAGAGTAGGAAGTTACATAGTCTCTTTACCACTTTTCCTTTAAGTATTTTAAAGGTCTCCTAGGTCCATTCCTCAAAGTCTTCCTTAAATTCCTTTTCTAGTTTATGGCTAATAGCGCCTTTTGCGTTATATATCTTTATAAGGAACGTTACCACCATTGCTACTAACTTAGGAGCAAATTCAGAGGTCACGTCCTCCGGCTTAAATCTGGTCTATAATCCCTATTCGTAGATATTAACATTATCCTTATACTTCTTCGGTAATAAGACCAGGGAATTATTAACCATAATATAATCAGGTTCCTTAATAGTTATTACTCTTACCATCTCTCTTTATTAAGGGGCCTAAGCACCCTGGGCCTCCTCCAGCATCGGATTCGCCGTAGTTGGGTTACTTTTTAACATCTTAGTAAATATTCTAATATATAATAGTAAAGTTAACAACGTCTTAAACACAGGGCGTTTCCTCTAAGCCGTAGTTTTAAGGGCGTATATTATTTATTAAACGAATTACTACTTAGTATTTATGGAATACTACTTTTAATAAGTAGTATAGGAAAGGAGTCTTCTTTCCTTTAGCGTCGTCTTAGGTTATGTATCCACGTCTAGGTCATCTTTAGGGGCAGGGATAATAATAGTAAAGTCGGGGTTCTCGTTGAATTTAGCCCTTCGAGCGTTGGATGTTGTGTTCTTAGTAGGTCGCTCTAGTCTCGGTATTTGTTACCGGCTCTTTTTTGTGGACGTAGTTAAAAGGTGGGGTTATCGTTTTTAGTGTTATGTTTACTGGGTATTTAGGGTTACTACTCTAGAGGTAGGAGTGAGTAGTAACGGTGACGATAATGAAGTTGGGGTTCTCGTAAAGGTCAACTTTTTAAGTACTAATTCCGAGGTGTTTCCATAATTATTAGGTAATAGAGTAGTGTTTAAAGAAGAAGGGGATATTAATTATAATAGATGGTTTCTTTTCGAGAGTGAAAGTCGGCGATGGAAGTGTGAGGGTGCTTTATATTGCTATTGATTGTGAGATCTTCGTTGTGAGCTGTGCATGATGAACGCAAAGGTTGTATTCCGTTACGTTAAGCGGAATTTGTTACTTTGGTGACTTCGTATGGACTCCTGGGAAGCTCCTATGGTATCCTATTGTTGATTGTTTAGTTAACCGAGGGTATTATAAACTCTTCTAGTAACGCGAATATCGTGAGATCCGTTGAACGCGCTAAGTCGTTCCGGGATTTCGTAATATTACCTTTTTTAGTAAAAGGTTCACCTTGCTGATTTGTAGAAGTGGTATTCAACTACTGATTAGTGTTGGATTCACTTTACTAGGCCTAGTGTGGAAGGTGGGTAAATAACGATATATTCGTCGTATCTGCTCTGTTGTTGTTAAAGGAAGGAATCGGGCCTACGGCAGCGATCTGACGCTGCCGATCTAAAACCGATTCCTGCCTTCTAATTGGCTCGTTAACCGGGCCAATGGGCGATAGGCGGCAACAGGTGGCGCCAGTCCGGCGTGGACATTCCGACATGCGCAAATGCGAATCATTCAGTCGTTCCCCTATTAGCATTTCGCTCTCGAGCGCATGGTTACTTCGATGCTGTCCGGATTGCTTTCTTCTCGGATTATTGTAAAAGTCTGTCGCAGTCCTGTACGTCTGGTTGAGGTGGTGAAGAGTTTACATGTAGTGGCGTCCGCGAACTTTGCTTGGTGTATCGGACCGGTTATCTAGGCAATGGATCTTTCGCGCTTTTAGACTCTCATCTCAGTATTCGAATGGTGAATTTGAAGTTTCTTTCCAGGTCTCCATTCATGAACTTGAACTATTGTCTGGTTATCTATAGTTGAGTGTTTCTCCATTCTATCCCATCGACTGCGAGTGGACTACAGTACAACCCCGTGAGGGGTAACAGCCACTCAGGGGCCAGCCAAGATTCATTTTGACCAACCAAATACGCTAGTTTTCTAGTACTTCTACTGTCTATAATTCTGCTTATGGAAAAGCTACCAGCAATCTTATGAGTTACAAAGCGCGACCTGGCACTGCTTACAGCCCGACCTCGTCTGCTTCCGTCGCTGCGTATTCCTGGAAACCTCTTCTAAGGCCACCCTCGCTTTAGGGTTGTGATGATTACACGCAACGCAGGGCGAGGAGGTCTTCCGCGAGACCCTTGTATGCTGCTCCCACGGAATAGAGTCATTCCTCGTATCTGTTGCCTGTTGGGGCCGTCCTCTTTGCCTCACATTAACTAATGGCCCAAAGTGCTGTATTAGCTGTGCAGCAAGCAGCGCAGAACCCCCACCAAATCAACTAATCAAATATAACCGATCAATCAAATAAGTTAAGGATATTCACGCTTTAAAACAGCCAACTATACGAGGGTCAATATTTAATATGTTTAATTAATTTTGGCCCAAATGGAAGAATGCTTTTCCGGTCTCCGAACTAATTAGAAGGTAGGAAAAAATATAAAAAAAGGTCAAAGTGGAACTCAAATTTACGATTTCCATAACTTTTTCAGTAACTTATATTATTTAATTATAGTAATTATTTAAGAATTAACTACTTTTTATTGTAATAAGTAGGAAGTTCACTTTTTTATAGAAAAAAAACTCTATATTTGTGGTAGAAGTGTGTTATTCTAATACATTACTAAACATCCCCCTTTTCACTAATTCTTCTTACTTCCCTCTACTACCCCTAATATTACCCATAATACCTATTTTCATAGTTAATATAACTTTTACTATTTTTAGTATATAAAAACCTTAGTTAATTACTTTATAACTCGAAAAGGACACATTTAACACCAGTAACACCTCTACGATCGATCTAACCAACCATGTTACGGGCTAATGCCCACGATGGCCTAAGCTTTACCTGAGGCGTTAACCAGCATCCAACAAAAAAGCCCTCCAGTTAAAGGGGCCTCCGGTCAAAGGGCCTCCGGTGACCTCCGCTACCCCACTAAAGGTCACCTTTGTTCTCTAATAATATAAATTCCTATACCACCCCCCTTACAAAGAACTTCCTCTCTTCGACTCCTTAGCTTAAAGTAAATAATAATAAAATACCCTAAGGTCAAAAGCACTTAGGCCTAGCCCTTTATATACTTCAAACTTAGGATTATAACCTTATCATAACGCTGGGTTAAGTGTAGTTCCCCATTAGTTAAATATAAAAGAGTATAGGTAGAACGTAGTTCCCTGTAAAGAAAAATATTCCCAGAACTCTAATAGGTTAACTGTTAGTTCCCTATTAGTCCCTAAAAGAATAATTAAGATAACCTAGTTGCCCCAATGGACACCGCTATACCCCCGATACTCCATAATAAGCTGACCATAGAAGAGATATTAAATACTATTCTAAGATCCCTATAAACCTAAATAATAGAAATTAATAAGAAATTAGAGAAAAGTTAGAATTAAAGGTTAATGACCCCTGGGAGTGAAACCCTTTATATTTTTGGTAGTATCCGCACCAATACCCCACCGGTGTTTAATAGTAAATTAACTTACTAAAAGCCCTTACCCAACCCCCCAAATTTTTTGAATAAATAAAAGGAATACACTCCTTAAGTATAATAAATAAGAGATAAAATCTTAATAGATTACCCCTTTTACCCTATAAACTATAAATTTTAGTACCTAATTAATTTATACTTAGAAGTTGGTCCCTAATAAGTAATTAATACTTTTTATGTTATTAGAGGACCTAATAAAATTAGAAACCCCGAGGATTTTATGTATTATTTTAATTATATTTATTTAAATCCAAATACCTAATTCTAAGCTATTACTTAGTTATAAACCCTATACTAAAAAAATGAGAATTTTATAATATTTTTACCTAAGTTTAAATAAATAATGGCCAACGTTAGTGGTGGTGATTAGCCCGTTACCGTGTAGATATTACTCTTGGAGACAGCTTTGACCCCTTCGCTAAAGGACCGGTTACCTATGGTTAAGCTTCCTAAGGATTACCTAAGTTGGTTTACCTGAGTGTAGGATATTTTTTGGAAGGTTGAACGGGCCTTTAAATATAATTACCCTTAAAAGTCCACCTACTCCCCTATTATTTATTTAAAGGATAATAATAGAGATGTTATTATAATAGGAGTGGTTCGGTTTATAGGAGCTAAAAAGAAGATAACTATTATTAGACCCCGGAGAAGCTTTAGGTTTTTTATAAATAACCACCGTTCCTAATAGAGAAACCTGGAATATAATAAAGACTATTATGAATACTTTAAGTATGGAGAAGAAGGACATTTTATACGGAATTATTAGAAGAAGGCTAAACACCGTTAATAGGTTAACCGACCTCTTATAGTTAATACTTATCTAAAAGAAAATATAAAAAAAGAAGATTAGCCGATGACCCCTAGTTTGAGTGATGAATATGAGTTGGGAAAAGAATAACTCTGGGATAAAGTTGAGCCCCGGAGCTCACTAAGGAGTAAGTGAAAGGATAAAAGAAATACTAAAGGAGTTAATAGTAGTAGGGTAAGTGGTCTATAGTTATAAAAGTTAGAATTAATAAAGGACACTTGATTAATGCCCTGGTGGACACCGGCTGTGAAGTTTATGCTATGGTTAACCGTTCTTTTATATGACGCCTCTGATTACCGTTTATTAATATAACAAAACACCTTATAAGAGGTTATATAATAAACGGCCCCTCACCGGGTGGAAACCAGGGAGTAGTTATAATGTAAATAGAAATTAGTGACTATATATAATAAGTTTATATATATATAATAGATAATTTAGAGCCGGATATATTTTTGGGAAATCCCTGGATAGTTTAGAATAAGGTAAAGTATAATATTAATATTTACTAATTTACTTATGGGAAAAGAAGAGTAAGAGTATACTTTTCTAATAAAGAAGAGCTCGAAAACATATAAGAGATACGTTGAGTTAAACTATTATTAGTAGTATTATTTATTATAGTTTGCCGTATAACATAAAAAAGAAAATAAAAAAAACTAGAGATCACCAGCTACTGTTATAACAGTTAGTTTATAAGATATTGAGAAGGTTTTTACAAAGTTGGAACTATAAAAATAAGAAGATATTTCGAGGTTAATACTAGAATGAGTGTATAAGGAGTTTGGAGACTTATTTGACCTAATTAAAGTGTACTTAGTGCCCCCCTATTAACCGGGTATAAACTATGTAATCCCTTTGGAGATAGGGCTAGAAGGGAAGGAGCCCTAACTCCTTTAGGGACCTTTATACACTATGTTAAGAGAAGAGTTACTAGTGCTAAAGAAGATACTTAACAACCTATTAGATAAGGGGTTTATTCGAGCTAGTTGCTTAGTAGCCGGTGCCCCCGTACTATTCGCTAAGAAGTTAGGAGGTAGATTGAAATTCTATGTTAATTATAAAACCCTAAATACTATTACAAAAAAGGACCATTACGCACTCCTACTAATATTAGGAACTCTCAATAGAATAACTACTATTAAGTAGTTTATAAAATTTAATATTATAGCTACTTTTTATAAAATATAAATTACTAAAGGAGATTTAGAGAAGGTTATTTTTAGAATAAGATACGGGTTATTTAAGTGGGTGGTTTACGTTTTCGAGTTCACTAACACTCTAATAATATTCCAGTAATATATTAATACTTCCCTATGGAAATTCCTAAACAATTTTATTATAGCTTATATAGATAATATTCTTATTTATACTAATAGCTCAAAAAGGGATCATAAGGAGAAAGTACGAGTAGTTCTCCAGGCCCTAGCCAAAGCTGACCTGAACCTAGACCCGAAAAAGTGTAAATTCTATATTAAAAAAGTGAAATACGTTAACTTTATTATCACCGTGGAAAAGAGTTTATTATGTAATCCCAATAAGTTAAAAGTTATCAAAAAGTAGTTAACCCTTAGGTCCCTTAAGGGTATACAAAGCTTCCTAGGTTTCACCAACTATTATCGCATATTTATACCAGGGTATAGTAGACTAGTGGAGCCCTTAACCTAATTAACGAAAAAGGGGGTAATCTTCTATTAGGGAATAATTTAAAAAAAGTATTTAAAATACTAAAGAGGATATTCACAGAAAAGCCGTTCCTACGGCAATTTAACCTGGACAACGAAATACGTATCGAAATAGACTACTTAGGGTTTACTTTAAGCAGTGTATTATCATAAAAGAACCTAGAGGGTCGCTAAAGGTTAATAGGGTTCTATTCACAAAAACTATCACCAGCAGAGTATAATTACCTAATCTATAATAAGGAGCTTTTCATAGTGCTCACCTACTTACAATCCTAGAGGGCTAAACTCTATAATATCTAATACTTCACTATCCTAATAAATTATAAGGGTTTAGAGTATTTTATAGAAAAGTAATACCTAACTAAGAAATAAGGCCGCTAAGTAAAAAAGTTATCTTAGTATAATTTTAGGATTAAGTACTGGCTAGGAAAGGAAATAATAGTATCTAATATATGATTAAAAAGGAAGTAGGACGTCCCTTAGGGATGAGATGATAAGAGGGAAAAGGGTTGGGTAATATAAATAATTCCTAACTCCGTATAGCTAAGCTGTACTCTACTTGGTGACCCTCGAGTTAAATAAATTACTGAAAATATACTAAAAATATTATAAACTATTATTTTTAATATTAACCCTATATTATAAGCCCTTTAGGATTAAACTATGAAAACTAATGGAGTATACTTGTCACGGGCCGAACCCGGTGGTTATGCCCGGGCTATGCCCGTGCTCGCACTGGTGCCCCACCGGTGCCCCACTAGCGCCCACCCCCTAAGAAGCAGAGATTTCGCGCCATATCGTAGTTTACCCTTTTCCTCTTCAGCTTGAAATAAACAGTATTTGGCTACCTTTCGGTTGAGACAAGGCCTAGGACCAGCCCTTCGCAATACTAAACTATTTATTTAATAGTAAAAGAAAGGAGGAGAAACTTTCCACTAAAACTTAAATTAAAGGTTTAAATTATTAAATACGAACTCGACGAGCTGGGAAGATTAATATAAAGAGATTAATTATAGGTACCAGGGGGGGGAAACGACGACGACCACCTAAATAAATTATAAACTAAAATTATATAAAAGTATTATAACTCGTACACTAATAATCACACAGGACGGAATAACATGTTAATAATAATAAGTAAATAGTTCTTCTGGCCAGGCCAGTCCCAGATAATTCAGAGGTTTATATAAAACTATAAGATTTATAAAGGGATACACATTTAGAGATAAATCAAAAAAGGGTTCCTTAAACCCCTACTAATACTTAACCACATCTATTATAACTTATTAATAGACTTTATTACTAATCTTCTTTTAATAAAAAAGAAAAAGGCCTAATACTTATGGATTATTATGAACAGGTTATCGAAAAACCCTACGTTAAATAAATTAAAAACTATAAACGCTGAATTCTATGCTTAATGATTCCTTTCCTATTATTATAGGTTCCACGGAATACTATAAATAATAATTAGTAACTAAGGATCGAATTAGACGCGCTGATTTTAAAAGGAATTCTATAGGTTAACCGGTGCAAAACGGCTACTCAGCACTACTTACTACCCGTAAACAGATAAAAGGACAAAACACCTTAACTAGGAGATTTAAGCAATTCTCTGCGCATATATAACGTATACCTAGGACAATTAGGGGGAACTACTGCCCAGCGTATAACTAGCCCTTGAGAACTAAATAAGTATCACTATGATAATATCCCTATTTTTATAGACTATAGATACTATATTAACCCTTTATTAATAATAATAAAAATTAACTAAAAACGAGTTAAAAAATAATAGTGAATTAGTTAATCTAAAGGATAAAGGACACTATAGAATTCATTTAAATAGTAATAGTAGTTACTTAGTAACGAAGTAAAAACTCTACGAACCGCACTAGGGGACCAGCTAAGTGGTACGAGGTTAAAGATAAAGTGTAACTAAACGTCGCTAACTACTTATCCCTAAGGCTAAATAAGAAACTACTATAACTTTACTATAAGTATAAAGTTACATAGGTGATTTTATTTCACATAGTAAAACTAAATATATTAACTAGTATCTATCTATACTTTTACATAGACCTCCTTTATAAAACAACTAGTGACCCGTTATTAGAGCAAAAAACAACTAATAAATAAGTACCCCTGATTCGTAATATGAACAGAGATCCTGAATAGTTTATAGAAGACATATTAGTAGTAAGGTAGTAGTGGGTAAGTAAAGGGCACCGTCGCCAGGCCCCAATTAAATAGCAAGGCTATATAGAGCTAACTTAGGAACCTATGGAAGTAGTATCGGAAATAAAGGTTTTAGATAAGTATGAATAGCGGTATAGAGAAATTGATACAGTGGATGGGGACCCGGTATACGCCCCGAGAAGACGTCGGAGGGCAGCAAATTAATAGCCGCTGGTGTACCAACAGAATACTAGTGAGGGAGGGGGGGGGAGAAAAGAGGGGGTATTTATTATGGGCTGATACCCATAATGGCCTAAGCTTTACTTAAGGTGTTAACTAGTATCCAAAAAAAGAGCCCTCTAATTAAAGGGGCCTCCGGCCAAAGGAGCCTCCGGTCAAAGGGCCTCCGGTGGCCTCCGGTACCCCACTAGAGGTCCCCTTTATTCTCTAGTAGTATAGATTCCTACACCGGCCCCCTTGCGAGGAACTTCCTCTCTTCCGCTCCTTAGTTTGAAGTAAATAGTAATAGAGCACCCTAAGGTCGAAAACACCTAGGCCTGGCCCTTCGCAGGAAGGAAACAATGAAGAGGGAACTTACAAATACCCTCATAACGATCCATCTATCTTTTGACCTCTGGACCTCACCAAATTCTTATACTATAGTTATTATATGTACCCACTTCCTCTTAAAAAACTATAAACCGACCTAATTCCTCCTCGCCCTTCGACGATAACCCAGTGTCCACTCAGGAGATAATATTACCGAAACCTTTAAATTTATAATTATTGAATAGGATTTCGTTGATCACCTTAGCACTTTTATATACGATAATACCTCTTATAACGAGACTTACCTCGAATCTCTATTTAAATCCCTTGACAACCCATTCACCGAGAATAACATACCAGTAAGAAAACTCCGCTACTACGGCTATATTCTTAACCTCGTCGATAATATATTTCTATTTAGCTAAAATTATAAAGTGTTTAAAGAAAAAGCGGATTATTTATAATATGGTAATAAGGTTAATTAAGATCTCACCCACTAGTATTAAAGAGGACCAGTTAGTAAACTTCGGAATATTATAAAGTTTATTAGATTATTATTATAACACAGTGAGTAATTCTAAAAGACTACTGGGGAGGCTAAGGTAAAAGGCGACGACGAGACCTATCTCCTTTTCCAGGAATTAACCCGTGAACTTCATCTTATCCTCAATAACAATACTAAATAAAATTCCACTTATTTTATAATTAATCGTACCCTCGAATTATAATAAAAAAATAAAACTTTATTATAAAAAACTAAACTAAAAAAGACCCTCGACGACAACTCCCTTATTAGGACAAATTATCTCACGAAAACTAATAACTACTTACTGAATTAATAAAAAAACATTAAAGCCTTTATATTACTAAACGATAAGGTATTAGGGCTAGGGTAAGGGAAACGGCTATAATTACCTCTGGGAAGTTATAGCTAGAATAGAGTTTCTTCTTAATAAGTTAGAAGACTAGAATAAGTTATTTAACATACTAACTAACGAAGAAATCGAAACTACAGCTTCGCAGACTAATTAAAATCAACAATAATCATAAAGTACCCGTAGGAGGTGCTCTCTTTAATATTCACAACGCTAACCTACCCCCTAAGTTAACACCCACCCCTTACACACTTGGTCTAAATATATCCCCGACCCCTACCACCTTAAATAATACAATAAGCTCAAAGACAACTCGAGAATCTATTTCCGTGTATCTATAAAGAACACATAGAAAAGCTTAACTGTAACGGTCCAAGCACGTATATTGCAACTAGCTATGGCGACTACTACGAGTATCTTTAAGATAAGAAGAAAGGAAGGAAAAGTCTGCTGCCCCACAAATCCGTTGGGTCCTGATCAGGTCTGTCTGGGCCTGATCAGGCTTAGTAAGCCGCGGTTGGCGTTGAACATGGCCGAGTGGTTCCGAGGCCTCTGATCGGGCCTTGGCCCGTGACGTTAACGACTATTACACTAAACTTAACAACTCTCCTCTCTACACCACTATTATTATTCTTAACCCAAATATAAGTTTACAATAATTAAAAAACATTAAACAAATTAATAAGAGAAGGTGTAACTTATTAAAGTAAAAAAGGCTCTTTGATCTTATTGGGAACAATAGTATCTTAATACTTTACAAAAATAATTATCACCATCACCGACGAGGGGTGATTTTTCCCCTTTACTCGGAGAGCTTATCTAGGAGGCCTTGGACTTCCACGAGTAGCTTAATAATAGGGCTATATAAATCTCTATTAATAACACTTCTAAGTTGGATCAATATTCCTATATAGAAATTACGTCGCCAGTAGGGGACGTTATTGAGTTCTGGATTAATTAACAATGGACCTTCCCGACCCTTAATAAACTAGCCCTTAATATATTCGCGATCCCCGCCATAGTAACCGACTATAAGAGAGCGTTCAGCTTAGCAAAGCTTACCCTGACGTCGTAGAGATTTTCGATAACCCCGACAATTCTCGAGTATCTATAATACCTCTAAAGCTAGCTCCGAAGTGGCCTAATGACCGTCGGGGGGTCCCCGTATAGTATATAAGGGCTACCACCGCCGCTGGCCCCGAATACGCCGGAGGGACGACGATGACGCCGGGTTGAACAACGAAAAGGTAGCGTTACCACGAGATCGAGGGCTAACACCTCCTCCATCGATTACACAAAGAAGATGGTCACCTTAGCTAAGTTTACGAAGAATATGAGTAGGTACAGCGTTACTAAAAATCAATACGTTAAGGGGAAGGGGGAGGGCTTTATATACGACTAGGAATAGCCTCAGTTTTCAAATCAATCAAGTATTTAATCAAATAACCAAATATACAACGATGGAGGCGTCAAACAGCCAAATACAACCCACATATTTGATTGATTTGATCGGGGTTCTGCGCTGGCAGCAAGGGTCCGTCGCCATTCGTATTGGGACTTCAACGGCGCCCAGTTAGGTTGGCCCCAAAGTTGAAGAAGGAAGGTATTCATAAGGACCACCTCGAGTAGGTTGTTCCACGTAAGAGATTCCTATCCTCCTCGACGAATAGACTGCCCATACTGATTATATGACCTTATCTAATCCCCCGTATCTACGCTATTCATATAATGATTATAATCGTCGATATAGACAGGTATAGGAAGCTCCTTCCTCGTATCAGGGCCAAAGACCTCGCGGGCAGCACGAGCTGTAGCGGAGCTCTTATTAGGGCGGCGGTGGTTACGTATAACCTCATCGGTGTAGCTATAGACGGTTGTGAGGAATAACACAAGGGCGTTATCCTTCCAGCTAAGCTGATTAACCTAGACTATGGCATAATAAACTAATCAGTATATGAATTAATACGAGGGATTGTTTTTTGCCATATACCTCACCATCCTTCGTAGGGATGTAGTGGATCTGACCCTATGGGATACCTTTCCCTTCGTTAACCTTCTCGTCGACGAGTAATTGATTAATCCCGCCGTCTTTACAGTATGTTCCCGTGGCCCCTATTACCTTTAATCGCAGCGCACAGAAGAGCTTAACCGAGGTAAAAAGGTTATCGAGGAAGACGTGGTATTCGGCCAGGGGTAGGAGGGTTAGTAACGTCGTCACTACGCGTTGTGTAGGTGTGAGGGTATCGTTAGTCGCCTCATAACGTTATGGCCGTTGTTGTGGAACGAGGCCGTATAGCCCTTTGCTATGGACGTACCATAACCATCGTAGGAAGTATCCTAACTGTGCGAGAACCCATACTTTATACCCAACTGGGGTGGGCTTATTCGGAACTATCGTCTTCTCAATTGAGTGACCCGTGAATTGTATTATGGCTTTGTTAACGGCGAGGGTACTTCTAGCTATATAGAAGGAGTCTCCTGCTTCCTGTATATGGTTAGACCATTAGTTGACTTACCTATATACCCTCGGTATAAGGTCTTCGTGTGGGGTGGCTTCGCCGCGACGCCGTTTTCGTGAAGGAGGGGGGTCTAATTGTGTACAAAGATCCGGAGGCGGTGGAAGAGTAGTTGGAATTGGTCTCGAGTTATAAAGTGAGTGAATAAATAGATGGGATCCTCCTTCTCCTGCGAGGAAGAACAATACCCTTTGATTCTTATTTATAAGTGAATACCCATATAGATTAAAATACCCAGGAATAGGTAGACCTCCTCCGCAGAGGTTGGCCGCTATGCTCGGCTCCGAGAGTGTCGCTGCACGGGGCCCGGCGCCGGCGCCTCGTTGGTCTACGTGGCCCACGATTTAGCTATTTTGTACGGTATATACCGCTGGAATAGCCTCATTGGCGAATCAGGAAGATCTCATATAGTCACCTTGTGATGGGGTACGTCGAGGGGGTCGAATTGACCAGGCCTCCCTCACTCGAGGGCGGGTGGCTCATAAGGGCGTATAACTACATTGTCACACCTCTCGGGCGTACAGTCGGCGGTGCAAGCACTCGCGAGGTCTTTAGGAAGTACGGCGACGTTAATACATAACCGTACCGAGCCCTCGGAATCGCTGGAGGCCATTGTAACGCTTCATCACATAGGAAAATGTCGATTTTGGTGGTGAAAGTAGGGAGGAAAACATAGGGGTAGATGACGTACTGTTATGTACCCCTTGTTGTGAGGAGAAAAAGTGGGTAGGAAAGGGGGGCCGATGTACTGTAGTCCACTCGCAGTCGATGGGATAAGCCTCTGTGTCTCACTTCATGCTGACGTCGAGACTGTCGAGTGACTATCACCTTCTCATGTTGTCCTTCTATTTGGAAGTCTAAAAGACTCGATTTCATCAAGACTCCCAATGTGGCCGTCAAGCCTCGACGTGAAGAAACGCGGCCTTCAGGAAGACACCCTCCCGGAGAGAATTACCAGAATCTCTCCCTGTGGCAATGAACCTACATTTAACTTCTTGAACTGAAGACGGAGAGCGAGGCGGCACTGCGCCGACCTGCACGTAGGGAAAATGAAAAATCCCGGACCGACGACCCCTCAATGCAGGCGCCTCTTGCAGCGGGAAAGGACTTGCGCACGCATCCCCTCGATTTCCTCTATCCTCTTATACCGCCACTTCCGCGCTGATGCAGATGCACATCTCGTACCTTAACTCTGACAAGTCAATCTTATGCAAGTTCGACCCCTAAGTCGACCAATCCGCCCCCAAGATGGGGTCACAGACATAATTCCTTGCCGGCGCCGGCCTCGAAACTATATACCCCATTTGACGAGATTTGACAAGCGCAATGACCAGTAGCTTAGAATTCTCCGAACAAGAACAAGAGGGGCGGCGGGCGGCAAAAACCGGAGACCTACAAGAGTCCGAGCATCCAAAGCATCCGAAGCTGGTGGGGGGCCTGCCAGCATCGAACCATGTGCCGGCCTTCTCTTGACACGAAAGAGCGTGCCGGGCGCGCCTCAGCCCTACCGGTTCTTTTTTCTGCCTTCTCTCATTTCAGCCGAACCATCTCTGCCTGCCTCTCGGGGGGCGCCATGTGTATCTGCCTCAAACTCTCAAAGAATCAAATTCCCAGAATCCCTCGAATGGGGAAAGAAATCGAAGCAAAGAAAAATGATCAAAGCTATCAAAGCTCCGGTGATATCAAGGTGGCAGCGAGGAAACTTCGCGGGAAGAAGACTGCAAGCCAGAAGTGAAACGCGTTCGGCCCAAGGGCATATAATGAGAGCAATTAAGCATATTCTCCCCAAACAAGACGCAAGACGCAAAAAGCAACGAACGAACCCCATCTCATGAAAGAATAGCAGAAAATAAAAGGCTCTTGGATCTGAGCTGTTTGCTCGCAAGCTCAAGCTCAAGCTCAAGTTCGTACCGGCGGGAAGCTCGGGACGGAAGCCGGACCCTTCACCCCCCCTCCACGGACGGGCCTGTCTGCCTTGACAGGCGCGACATAGATCGTCCCATCCCCATTGGTCGGCCGGTGCGGGCGAATCAGTATTTGTGTGCGTTTCGAACAGGAAACGATGCGATTCGCACCGGGGCCGCTCGCGGACGCAGCTCGGACAGAAAAACAGGCGCTCAGGCCCAAAGCTCCCCCTTCTCCCTGGGCGGATGGATGCCCGGACGATAGAAGCAGAAGCAGAAGAAGAAGCGTCAGGCGTCAGGCGCTTGCTTGCATTGCATGCATACACTACCACACCGTCCAACACACGCCCTCGCACGAGGCCCGGTCTCGTACCTTGGCCTTCGCCGTTCCACGCCGGCCCCCGTGAAGCTTTTCGCCAAGATATTTCGGCGTCTCATTCGCTCACGCAGATCCGGTTTCGCCGCTTAGTCAGAGGGCGCCAGGCGTAAACGCACACCGAGGAGGGACCCTGCTCACCGTCGTTGCATCGCGAACCTGTCGCCCCAACCGTTTCGCCGCCTCCGTTTCACGAAGCGTCACGCGCCATGGGGCCTTCATGGGCAGCTCCAGACCTTTAGATCATCACATACGACCATACCCACTGGAAAACTCGGGATCCCGTCCGCTCTCCCATAGATAAGCCAGTGAGGGCTGGATTAGTAGTTGGGTCGGTGACGACCAGCGAATACCCGGTGTTGTATGTCTTTTTGTTTTTTTGACAGATTTGATTGGTCTTGTCGGATAGATCAGTTGCATCGTCAACCCATCGTCAACCCAAATGCTTGATATCACGTAAACTTCATGTGCTATATTCATGTAGCGTACAAGGTATATTTCACAATCTAGACCCCAGATTACCGGTCCCTTGGTTGGCGGCATCTTTAAAGCAAAACACAAAGGGAATCCTTGATATCAAACCAAATCGGGACTTGTCCTCTCCATTCAGCGCCACCTGTAACCCAGTCTTCATCCCTTTTCGCTTCCGCATTATTCGTCCCATCCGCTATGGCAGCATCGTCGGCGACGACCGGCCGGAACAGCTGTCGTCGTCGACGTAGCCCTTCTCGTTCCCAGAGTCCACGTCGCTCTCCGTCGCCCACCGGCCGGGACATCCGGGGATGTCCCGCTCGTGCTGACGGTACTGCTCCTCACGCTCGCCCTCCTCCCGGCGTTGCCGCAGGTTGAGGCTGATGGACGACTTGGGCGAGGCCTTCTTCTTCTCCTTGGTGTCGATGTCGGGCATGCCCATCTTCATCATCAGCTCCTCGTTCTCCTCCTCTTCCTTGGCGGCGTCGAACATGGCCTTCAACATGTCAGCCTTCTCGGGCGTGCGAACGGTGGCGTCAAAGTCGAAGAAAGCGGGCTTGGCGATCAGCAGAGGCGTGTAGTCATTCCAGTGGACGGGAACCTCGGTGCCGTCGGCGTTGCGCTTCTTCTGGATGTTGAGCGCCCACGCCACGCCGCCCATGGTGAGGAAGAGGTCCTGGTCAACGATGGGCACGCCCTGACATGTCCTGCGGCCGAAGCCGAACTGGCTGAAGCCGTCGAGGTTGGGGAAGCGCGTGAGGGGCTCCTTGTAGGTGGGGTACTTGGGTTGCAGCCAGCGGTCGGGGTTGAAAGTCTCCGGGTCAGGGTAGATGGACTCATCACGGGTGATGCCCCTAGGGATAATTAGCACGCGGCGCTTATTGTTGAAGGTGCCGAGGAAACTCACCACTCGAGAGCATGAATAGTGGCACCAGCAGGGATGAAATAACCGTTGTAGACATCGTCCTTCTCGACAGCGTGGGGAATGCCTGTACGTCACAGTCAGTCATGAAACCTAGCATCGGCCTCCTACCCGGACCATGTAATATACCAGTAGGGACTGGGGGCCTCCACCGAATGACCTCCTTGACGACGGCTCTCAGAAGCGGCAGCTTCTCGCGATCTGACCATTGTGGGCATCTGCCTCCGCAAACCTCGTTGACCTCACGCTGCAGCCTGGTCTGCCATTCGGGGTAATGGCACATGGCGAGAAGGAAGCTCTGGATGGGGCTGCCGATCGTGAGGGCGCCAGCAATGGCCATGAGGCCGACAACGTTGGTCGCCTCCTTGAGGTCACCCCACTTGCCCTTCTCGTTAACGAGGCCCTCGTTAATGAAGTCGCTGATGAAGCTTGGCGAGGCGGTTCCCTTTTCTACTTGGTCGACGACGAAGTCAACGTTACTCTTGAACTGGCGGGACTCGAGCTCGTGGCGCATCTTCTCCTTCTTCTTCCACGGCGACACGATGGCGGGGACGTGCATGAGGAAGGCCATGACGTTCGGCAGGGCGCCGGAGGGAGAGATGGTCTCCAGCAGGCCAAAGGTGGTCTTGCGCAGAATGCGGGCCGGGTGAGCAGTGCCCCATGACAAACGGCTGACGGTGCGGCTGGTAAACTGCTCAATGTACTCGCGGTACTCGCTGGGCTTCTGGGAGAGGAGGTACAGGAAGCGGTCGCGCTCACGGGTCGGGTAAGCGTGGAGGTCCTGCCTGTCACTCTGGTTCATGAGGTGATGGCAGAGCTTGCGCTGGCGCTTCCATGTTTCTGCCCCCTGTGTAAGCTACTGATAGATGAGCAGCGCAAGGAGACTTTGCTTACCGGTCCGGCCGAGAAGAGCGAGATAGTCGCCGCTGGTTCGGTTGTCCGGCAAGTTGGGGATCATGGGTCGGTCAGAGTAGATGACATTGCGACGGCTGAGGAGGTCGTGGGCGATCTGCTCCGAGGAGATCCAAACGTGGATAGAACCAAAGATCTCCTGCTGGTAGATAGGGCCGTATGTCTTGCTCCACTCGTAGAACTTGAGCCATGATCCGTTCTCTGGGACGTCGTGAACACGGCCGACATATGGGAGGCCTAGGCTATAATGAGCTTCGACGACGTGGTGGTCGTCAACAAGGCAACTTACCAGGAGGTCCGGGGAGAGGCTTCGCTCCCTCTGGGATCCTCTTCTTGAGCCTGATGGCGGCAGATAGGCGCCAGGCGCAGAAAATGATGAAGGCGAGGAGTGCTACGCCCAAGGCCATGGTTACAGACTCGTGAATTACACAATAAAGTAAAAGCTTCGTCTACGGCTGTATGAAGAAAGAAAAGGGTGGGGGAACGACCAGGTCGAGGGAGAAAAGAACGAAGAATAATAAGTCCTGCTGCTGCAGAAGACAAGAACAGGCAAGAACTACGATGACGGGCTGATGGGCGGCTGGTGACTGGGCTGGCTGTTATTAAGGAGTCAGGGCCACGTTCAGCCGACTGGTCATAGGAGCCCAAGCGGGCCGGCCGAGGACGCTCAACGGTTCCAGACAGAGGGGACCATGACTGACCTGCGTATGGACACACGCCGGATTCCCCAAGCGCCAAGGCAAAATCCAGCCATTACGAATTCTAAGATCGGCGCACAGCTGGCGGCGGCGGTGGGAGGCGGCGGCAACATATGTCAGTCCAGCTTATTCTCGTCTGTCCTGCGCATCCTTCATCCAATGACAGGCGAGGCCCAGAGTCTTGGTCCGAGAGGAAGTGGATAATCCTTTCCAAAGTTTGCACAACCGGCTTGTGTAGCTCTTGCAGGTTCGGCCGTTGTGCAGGGCTTGGCTCGTTCCCAGACATACGGTTCGTGGAGTTCTGACATCGGGGACTGAGCTTCCTGGGAGGAGACATCAGACACACCGGTTCGCCTCCCACCCCCTCCCCAGAGACGGGGACGAAGTCAAGGCCCGACAGCTCCCCTTTGAGGGGCCACGGAGAGCTAGCAAATACCGACGCCCGTCTTTGCGTCGTGTATGGGAAGAGGGGGGGGGGGGCGTCAACATGGGCGTCAGCAGGGTTTGTCCTGGGCTGGTTAGGGCCCAAGGAGATGGTTAGAAGATGAGGTGAGGGCTGTACACATGTTGCAGGAGCCGCGGGAGCTCAAAACACAGGGGCCACGAGATTGGCACGACGGCAAGGCAGCAAGTGGTCCATCCAGCCTACACGATGGCCCTTCGGCAGGGGCAAGGGATCATCCCCGCTGCTCTTGGTGACTGTTCTCGTTCGCTGAGCATCCGAACCAGATGCCCAGGCACACAAACCGGCGTCAGGTAGAGCTCTTGCGGTGGGTGCCGGAGGTCGGGGATCATCCGGTCTCGGCACAGACACCGAGCCATGTCGGCGGACAGGACTAGTTTGCAGTTAAAACCTTGGACAGGGCACAAAGGGCAAAATCGCACCGCTCCCTCGCCCAAAAGCGGAAAGCAGAGCATTCCGCCGTCTGTCGTTTGGAAGCGTTCTAGGCAAAAGGCTGCCGCTAGGGCGCTGCTCGGAGGTTGAAAGGGCCAAGGGAGACGACCTCACGCCATGATGCGGATGCCGAGTCCGCAACGTGCTCCACGCCGGATGGACGCACCGACGAATGTGTTGTGAGTTGTGATTGCGAAGCCCTGTCCAGCGGGCTGCTGTTCTGGGGTGAGATGTATACTGGGTAGTATGTCAGTTTCGGCCGCCTAATATCGAGACATGTCTCCCACACGGCAACGATGGTCGTGGACTATGTTCCCCTCGGCATTGAGAAGATTGGCAAAAAGCAATAAATGGCGTCACGCAGTCATCAATGCTGGATGTGTAGATGAGGGCCGTCGATCAACTGCAAGCCACGGCGCGGGCGCGGCTGGACTGCCGGAAATGAGGACAGTCAGGCGTAAGCAGATCGAGTGAAAGGCAGCCAGAGTCCGCCAAGGGCCAGCCAGGGCCGTCGCCCGCCATCGCAACTCTAGCGTTTGAGCATATGCAAGATTCGGTGTTAGCAGGGATTCGGACGCCCTTAGCGTTATCCGAGCGAGGCGATCACTTAGTTGGCGCCCAGAAATGGAACTCTCCCACGCAAGTCGCCGACCATCGACCGTCAGACAAAGCCACCACAACGCTTTTGAGCGGGAGGACCAGGGGGACCAGGAACTGCCGTAGCCGTGGCTGTAGCTGTAGCCGGAGCCGTACCTACCGCGCCTTGCAGTTGCAGCAGCCTGCACTGTCTGTCTGCACTCTGCTTTGACAGCGCGGCCATGACTCTCCTCACCTGAACATGCCCATCGCCATGCGAAACGCCTCCGTTGTTGCGGCCTCTGGCTCTCGACCTGCCTTGCGCTGCCTTGCTGGGCTATGCTGCCCGCTGACTTAGCCACCTTGCTCCGTTACGCAATCTTTCTTCGCCGCTGACTTAAGCCAGCCTGTTGAGTGCTCTGGCTGGGCTGAGACGCGAGCAAACAGGCTGCCTTACCGGGAGAGAGGGTGAGAGAGGTTGGGTCGTCCTACCACACATTCCAATCCTTCCAAGCAGCTCCATCTCATTGCAGGCACCGTCTGGACTTCAGGATTTGATCAACTTCGTTCAATTAATCAGCACTAACGGCTGCGCTCAACAGCGCGTCCATTGGCTCGCGCCATCTGTCTGTCCGACGGCCGCCACGGAACGTTCAAGGACACCGACGGCATCCATTGATCGAGAGCATATCGTCTTCTCGTGTTGCAAGGCGCTACACTGGTCCAGCTCGCGCGCCATGTTAGCGTGGCACCACACCGTGGCTTATAGCTAGTCGCCGTTATGCCGGCATCTATGGCAGTGGCTTCTCATCCGCAACGGTCATTGGTACGGTGACTTCTGGTGCTGTTGGTATCACTGCATCGCTTTTACTTCTTCCTGGCGACCCAAATCTCCGTGAGACGGCCAGACGACCGCCACCGTTTCCTCTCTCAAATCATCGCGCCATAATGCTACATTACATCCTGAATGAGTGGTCAGCATCAGGTTTCACATGCAAGACAGTACAGCGCTGCAGCCTATCGTGCACTCACCTCTCGACCGGGTTAAGTCCCAACAGACGCATGCCGTTGTACAGCACGGTCCTGGCAGACGTGTACAGTGCCAGGCGGGCCTTCATGAGCGGAAGCTCGCTTCCGACGATTCGCAGGTGGTCGTAGCTGCTGCTGAGGACATGAGTCATGCGGAACAAGTAAGTAAGCACAGTAGTAGGCTCCAAGGTCCTGAGAGTGTTCTGCACCACATCAGGGTATTGGCTGAGAATGCGAACCAGCTCAATCGCGTGTTTTTCCGTCAGCAGGCTGAGGTCGGCGCTTGCGATCTCCTCCTCCGAAAGACCAGCCTTTCGGAAGATGGAGCAAAGTCGGGCGTGGGCATACTGGAGGTACGGTCCGGTGTCACCCTCGAACGAAGTCATGGTGTCCATGTCGAACTTGTAGTTGTTGATCCTGTGCGGCCCTGTCAGTGCATCCTAAAACGCCGGGACAAAAGAACAGACGACTCACCTCTTTCCGCTCATATCCTGGACCATCACACTGCTGATGCCAAGAGTGTCGGCAGTGGCCTCGGGGTTCTCGACCTGGGCGTACTTGGTCTCATTCTTCTTCATGACCTCGTGCATCTTATCGCCGACATCTCGCAGGATGTCGTCCAGGAACTTGACGGTACCCTTTCGGGTGCTCATGCCCAGAACCATACCAAAGTTGATGTGCTGGCACTTCTTGGCCGTTTCGGGGTAGCCCATCAGCTCGATAATCTTGAACAGTTGCTTCAGGTGCAGATCCTGCTGGGAAGCGACGACGTAGATCATGTTGTCGAAGCCGTACTTCTTCTCACGGTGCAGCAGCTCGCTAATGTCTCGGGTCAGATACAGCGCCGTGCCGTCCTTTTTCCGGATGATAGGGCGCTCCAAGCTCTTGCCGGCCTTGCCAGGCACGTGCTTAGTAAAGTCGATGATGACAGCGCCCTCTGACTCCTCAGAGATCTTCATCTCCTCAAGCCTCTTGGCCGCAGCCTCCATATCAGCCTCAGAGACCTGGCTCTCACCAGAGTACTCGTCGAAGTGAATGTTGAGGCGGGCGTACGTTTCCTTGTAGCGGACGATGCTAAGATCGCGGAATCGCGCCCACTGGGCAACAGCAGCCTTGTCGCCAGCAACCATGGCCTTGAAGTACTTGCGGGCCTGCTCATCAAGAGTGTTTTCCTTGAGCGCAGCGACATCCTCGCCGGCCTTCTCCTTGGCTTCGATCTGCTCCTTCTCTTCGCTCATCTCCCTGTTGATCTTGACGTAAACCTCGTACAAGTGGTTGATAGGGTCAGCGGCGAGCGCCTCCTCGCTGCCGAACCTCTCGAAGCCCAAGGCCAGAAGACCGTACTGCTTGCCCCAGTCACCGAGATAGTTCATGCGGATAACATCCCAGCCAGCGACTTCGTAGAGGTTGGCAATGAAACCGCCAATGATGGTGCTTCGCAGATGGCCGGCATGGAAAGGCTTCGCAATGTTGGGGGAGGAGAACTCGACGATGATGCGCTTCTTGCCCTGAGAAGGGTCTTCGGCGTTCTTAAGGCCGTTGTGGGGGTTCTTGCCGAAGTCCTGGGCGCGCTGGCGGATCTGGGGAACAAGCAGCTGGGTAAGGGGGCCGGGCTTGAACCAGAACTGGAGGAACGAGCCGTTCTGGAAGGAGACGGGCTTCTCGATCAGGGGAGATTCGGGGAACTGGATGCAGATATATGTCAGTCAAGTTTTGGCGCAGCACGGAGCTGCCATTGAGGTGTCACAACTGACCTTCTCGAGCCACTCAGCGGACAGCTCGGCAGGCTTCTTGCCCTTGATGCGGAGGGCAGGAACAGCCAGGACCAGGTCGCCCTTGTCTAAGCTCTGGGTCCATTGGAGCGCATTGTAGATGATGGGCTTGTCGACGCCCGTCACGTCGTGCAGCAGCGACGTGATGTGGGAGCGGTAAACGTCAACGGGGTTGAGGTCAGGGTAGCAGCCGGGGAAGGAATCCAGCTTGCCAATGGAGAGCTTCTCCAGCTGGGCCGCGATCTGGCCAGCGCCAGTGTCTGTCGCCATTGTCGCAAAGGGGGCGGCGGGGTGAGGGGAGAATCCGAAGATGAGGGGTGATGGGACGACGCTGGGACGACTGGAGGGCGGTCGCCGCGGGGTCGAGAACTTTCGCTTTGTCGATAGGAGGCGAGCGGATGACGCAGAAGAGGCTCCTCGTCGAAGACAGGCAGTATAAACGGTGGCGGAACGAAGTGAAGAAGAAGAGGAAGTGGTGAAGAGGAAGCGCGCGACACTAGTCATCTGCAGGGAAGGGGGAGGGGGGAAAGGAAGGAGGGGTCTGCATTCGCCAGGCTGAGGGCTTGTGGTTGTTGTCACCCGAGAAAAAAAATTGCGGACCAACCCAAACTGACTCACAGAGCCAATCGCTCATCTGATTGGGTTCTCACCTGGGTGGGGCCTCCACCGAATGAGGGGTAACAGTGACGTCTGGAGGGGCACTGCGCCTGCTGCAAAATGCCCCGCGATCAAGCCCTTCAGTGGCGGGGCTTCGGTGAAGGCATTTCTCACCGACGGTCTCTGTACTTGATGACTCTTTAGATACGTCGACCTTGATTATACTTATCGGCTAGAATTAGAGTCACCATTGGTTGATTCACGCTACCAATGATTCATGCGAAAATCTTCCCATCAATCTGTCCCTCCGTTCCAGTCTCTAGAGACTCCTTGAAATGCCTTCGATTGACTACTCGGGAGTGCCATTGAGTCATTCCAACAACCCGGAGACCTCTCCCAGCTGTTAGCGGGAAATTGCTATCGCGGCTCCTCAAATGGTCCTACATATCGACGTGGCCAATTATCATCAAGAACGACCAAGCAAACCTTTTCTGACGAACGGCTCATGCTCCATGAATTAACCGGCAAGGCACTGGACCTCGCTCTGTATATACAACATTATCCAACATGTACGTCTAAAAGGAATACTCCTCCACAAAGAGGTGGATGCCCTGCGCCCCAGTCCCCTTATGGACAGCCCTCTCGTCCGACAGTGCCGCGACACAATTTCGTACCGAACTGGCCAACGACTGGCCGCCACAAACAACAACCGAAGTCTCTCCCCCTGCGGCCTCGACTGGTTCCCGGATCAGAGCTTCGAGATCTGGCCGGCTGTAGTACTCCTTGATTATGCCCGTCGACGAACTACTTCGCGGCCGGGGCGTCAGGGGGATCTGGTCCCCCTTTTCCACATCCAACACACGCTTCTCCTGGCATCCTCCGTCAATAGATCCGTTGGAAGCGGTTTTTCGATTTGCCGATGAACTCGAGCTGGCATCGCGGTCCGAGTTCAGTACCATCGTAATCTCTCCCTCTTTTGCCTTGCCTGACCTCGTGATGGCGATGTGCACCTGTAACTCGAGTCCGACTTGCTGCGCCCAATCTATCGACACGCGCAGTCGCTGTGTATAAAACTCGATCTCTTCGCTCTGGCAGGCTAACAAGATGAACTCGATCCTTGTCGTACATGTCTTCTTGCGGCTCTGCAGGATGCTTTCCAGAATGGGCAAAGTGAAAGATGCCCCAGTAGAGGCCGAGATCAGAACCATCGTCTCGTAAATATCCCACCTAGGCGGCGCACCAAACGGCCCCAGCACGAACCCCGTCAGCGTCTCCTTCCTTCTAGACTCTTGCGTCTTCTGCGCAAACTTGTGGAGTCTCCTCGAATATCCTCCATGTGAGCGGACGACCAGCTGGATGCTGTTACAGATACACGTCTCCGGCAGCTGGTGGGCGCACGCAATAGTGTATGGGTGCGCCTCGAATGGACCGACTCGAGGAAGCCAGAGGTACAGGTGCTGGCCGGCCTTCCACGAGAAGTGAACATCCTTGATTGTCAATATCGTCGTCGCGGAGCCCGCCGCCCTGGCCTGCACTTCGTGGCCGATCCGCTTCATGCCCTTGCACGTCGACCTTTTAAGCTTGATTCTCGTGTTCTGCCATGCCAGAAGTGCCCATCGAGCGAGACGGTCGAAGCAGATGACGGCAATAGTAAACCAGAGATACCGTTGCGCGTATGTCGGGATGTGTACGTATACCAGCCAGATGAAGATGACGATCGAGAGGGTATGCTGCAAAACGAAAACCTCATAAGCCATCCCGCGAATGGGCCGGAAGCCGCTGATGAAGGTCCAGAGAAGGATGCCCCACGCTCCAAGGCCGTGCTTGATGAAGGGCATGATCTTCAGCTGCGTCTCGACAAAGTCGGCTCGCACCCACTCGGTCCAGAAGTGGAATCCGTGGACGGTCGCCGTAACAAACATGGTTCGCGCGACCCAGCGGTGCAGCCAGTTCAGGCGCTCATGGGATACACCGATGATGAACCCCACAACGTTGACCTTCATGGCGAGGAGATAGACGAGTGGCATCTGCATAATGCTGACCCAGGCGTTGCGGAACCCGATGCGTTCCCAAAAGTAGGCGTCCTTTACGACGGCTTCGTTGGCCATCATGTAGACGATGACGGCCCAGTAGGCCAGGAGGACGAGAATGCGGCCAAGAGGTGGTGGCGTTGCCCATCTCAGGCCTTTGAACGGGACATACAACTGTGGGTGACCGACCTCGCGGACGATTGCTGTGGCGGTCGCCCATATCTGTGTCATTCGATTCGATGGGCGTGTTGGGAACTGAACGGATTCCGTCCGGCATCTATTCAATCTGGAATGTCATTAAGCACCAGATTCAGTCGAGGTCGGGGCAAGAGTCCTACCTTCTGAGGGTCTCCAGATGGTTCACGCCCCGGACAATCCCGAGGAAGCCCACGACACCAGCGATAATGTACCAGAATGACTGGGCGAGGTGAATGTTTGTCTTCTGGAACAGGTCGGTACCCATCGTCATCCCACCCCCGCTTCCTCCGTGGCCTCCATGGTCGTGGCTCATGGTGATAATGTGAGACAGCGGCGACGAGCGAATTGGGCTGGATGATCGCTAAGGATACTGATAACGATCGATGCAGAACTATTATGACAGACCGAGCTTTATTGTCTGCCAAGCCTCTCGTCTCCCTTGCACAAGAATCGACAGGCTATCGGAGGGATGTGGCGACGGCGACGTTGAAGAGGACGGGTGAGCGATGCGCAAGGTCATGAAGAAACCAAAAGCCTCGAAATCATCTCGAATAGGCCCCTCTCACTCGCGCATCAACATGGGGAGGAATCCAACACAAAACAATGAAAGCGAGATCTTCGGCTCTCAAGGCCCGACAAAACCAATGTTTGAGGATGAGGAAGATGAAGGAATGAGTTGGATTGAGCAAGTTCAAGAGGCAATCAGTCTGGGCAGCGCATGGAGGATGACAGTCGCTGGTGTGTGACAGCTGAGCTGAGCTGGGCAGGCGGCAGTGGGAAGGCGGCACGGCGGCACAAGATGCGCAGGTTTGGGAGCCGTTGCTAGCGCGCGCGGTCCAACACGCATCCGAACTAACCTGGAGGGATGCTTCGTGTGAGGTCGGGTGGCTATGGTTCGCTGTGTGTTATGGTAAGGCTTGGTTCCTAGTCATGATGGGAAGGCCTGTCTTCGTTGACGGGTTCGTCGGCTATACCTTCGTTTTGACTCGAGCGAGGCTTATCGTTTATCGGGTATGCCAGACCTTTTTTTGCGTTCGTTTCGTCTTTTGTCAAGTTGCTCGGTCGGTTTGCTTGTGTTGCGTAGCCTGTTGCTCACCGTTCATGGATGGATGCCAACACTTACACGACGTCCAGAAGTATCACCATAGTAACAACAAACGGCTCGGCGCATTTACGTCTCCATCAATCTCTCCAACTGCCAGAAATGTCGTCTCACTCTCATTACGTCTACCCAAAAGTCCCGAAGCAATTGGGCAAAGCAGCTCGATCCGGCCAGAAACATGCTCACGACAAACACCAGCACCATGAATCCTGCCCCCAAAAAGTCTCGTTGATTGGGAGCGACAGGGGACCCCCAAGATCAAATCCGCGCCAACGCCACAACTTGCTCAAAACCTCTCAGTGACACCCCCAATCGCGACCTCCCATTGGCGCGAGTTCCCCGCGGAAGCCAACGAGCCCCTGCGCTCATCTTCGAGCTAATCCGATCAAGGTTACACCAACATCCCCATGCGCCGCGACCGCCTCTGATATCGCCAAGTCCACGTTTGAGACCCCGAACACAGAACTTCTCGCCGCAACTCACCAAGACCCTGGTGGGCACAAGAGCCTCACCCGCTCACTTATACCTCCTCCACCAAGCTGGGGGACTCAGCGCCATCCCGAATGTTCCGAGCGCAGAGAAGACAGGGAATGGCCTCATCCGTCCCTGCATCTCCCAGGGGCGACTCCTCCTTCGCATGCAACCACCGACGTGAAGCTCTGAGCTAGTTGAGGATCCAGGGTGGACATGTGCAGTGAGCAAGTTTTGTCTCTCTTTTCCCATTCCCGCCGCGAGCAGTTAGCCACCTTCCGCTATAGTCAAACAAGCTGCAGCTCCTACTATGCCGAGTCCTGAGAACGAGTGAGTCCATATATCGACATCCCGAGCTGGTCGTCTCTCGTGCCAGGATGTTTGCCCAAGCGCCCCCCTCTTCGGCCGGATGGTTACTCTGGTTTGCCTCGTTGTCACACTCTAGCGTTCCAGTACGGCGGCTCTTTTTAAAAATCGGCAATGTCCCCCGTCTCTCCGTCAGCTGTGTGGTAGACTACTGAGTGGTTCCCTCGTGTCATACAAACAGAGCTCAGGAACTTGTCATCCGTCATCTAGCCCCCTTGAAGACAGCGGTGTCGGTCAGGCTAGCCCCACGAAAAGGCCGTTGCAGTGTACTGTTTCCTCCAGCCATTGACTAATTCACCTTGTTCTTAAACACGGGCTTCCCACCCTAGCTAAGCTTATCTGCATCTTACCTCTAACGCATTGCTCTCTACCCTGCGCTGCGCGCCCACTATCTCACACCTAATCCACTCGCCTCTTGCAACGACACCATCACCACCGCCCTCACACAAGCCAAAATGACGCGCCTGCTCCTACCCCTCCTCCTCGCCGCCTCGACCGCGACGGCGCACTTCTCCCTCTCCGTCCCCAAGCCCCTCGGCGACAGCGACGACAACCAAGGCACCGCGCCCTGCGGCGGCTACACGGCCTCCTCGTCCTCCGCGACCACCGACTTCCACGTCGCCGGCGACGCCGTCGGCATGGAGAACGGCCACCCGCAGACCAAGTGGCTCTTCCGCGCCACCCTCGACCAGACCGCCGGCGGCAACTGGACCCAGGTCTTCCCCATCGTGCTGCAGACCGGCCTCGGCAACTTCTGCGAGCCGCAGATCGCCGTCCCCGCCGACTATGCGGGGAAGAAGGGCATCGTCAGCGTCGTCGCCCACTCGCCCGATGGACTGTTGTACTCTGTAAGTCCATCAATCAGGAACTTTCTCAAGTCCGGACTGTAGCTACTTGCTCAGATGCAGTCAGTTGATGAAAATGAGACATGAACTGACAGAGATTGCAGTGCTCCGCCGTCAACTTCGTCACCGGCACCGCACCCACCCGCTCCGAGTGCAAAAACGCCTCCATCACCGTCGACTACGACTCCGACCCCTCCCTGACCGCCCTCATCAACGGCGGGTCGAGTAGCAGCACGCCCTCCGGAACAGCCACCCCACCCGCCGGCTCCAACACCAATGCCGCGGCCGGCATGACTTCCAACCTCTTCACTGTCGGCACCGTTGCAAGCGTTGTCGTTTCCCTAACCGCTGCCCTCGGCGGTGCTGCCATCTTCTTTTAAGGACGTTTGGTACCTCGGGGAGATTGTGGTACTGAGTACACTGGCTGTATAACTTCATGAAAATGACGAGAATTATGTAAGACAAGACTTGTAGATACCTGTTGCGGCGACGAAGAATCCGGCTGGCGAGGTAGTTGGCGGCCAAGTGAGAAATTAGCATAGTCGGGCGACCCACGATTTAAGCCGCGGTGAAACGCAACAATGATGGAAACCTTTTTTTTTTGCAATTTTCCTGGGTTGCTTACCCTTTGAGTTCGGGTCAAGTTGAATCATCACAAGACTCGCCTTGCGCCGCGAAGGCCCATCATCATGTCGCTACGCGCTAGGGACGATGCTGTCAGAATGCCACTCGGCACAGGACCTCACGCGACATGAAAGACAAACAAGTACGACCAAATACGTGCAAGAAAACAAAGGGCGCAAGGAGCAAAATAATGTATATAAGGGCTCTCGCCCTCGCTAATGTATAAGCTACAGGAAGCGACGCCGTTCGCCAAAACCCATATTTTCATCTATTTTCGTGACCGAGCCATTCGTCCCGTCTAATGACAGATGCGCGTACGTTTACAACCTACCCCTGACTCTCCAGGGGCCACGAGCGCCCGCGGCTCCAGCGGCGCCGACTCCGAAGTTATGCAGCCTCTCCCCAATAAGGTATGCCTCGTCTCTGATGCGCGCCTTCCAATTGTTGAAAACGCCCACGACGCTCCAGAATGCCATTGCCGCCAACGCGCTAAACGCCGCGGCGGGGTAAGACAACCGGTATATCATCTTAAGCTCGTGAGGTGCTGGAGAAGGTGACCCCAGCATGCCGTGCGACTGCATCCAACCGACGGCGTACGGAGGACCGAAGATGGCCAGGATGCCAACAAGCAAGCCGGGAACGACAAACGCCCTCGTCAGAACCAGCACGTCGGGCTGCAGCCAACCCCGACGAAGGACGGCGCGGACGGCCTGTGCCATGCGCGTACCTTCGTACAGGCTTGTAATGGCACGAGCACCAAGTTTAATATAGAGCAGACCCAGAGTCCAGGACTGGATAACTCGGGCGGTGTGCTGGTTAGACACAACGATGCCATCCTTAAACTGACCGCTGCTGTTGCCTTCGACGATGTAGGGAGTAAGTGGGTACATGTAGGTGTGGAGGGGAATGAGACAGTACAGCTCCATGAGTGCAGTCAGAATAAGCGGGAACACCACCAAAAGAACCGTGTATGCGTAAGCGAGTCTGGCCGCGTGGATGCCCACCAGCGCGAAGCGCATGGGAGCGTCGCTTTGCCACACGCTCTGCAGGGCCGCTGAAGCCCACGCTGTTGCCTTCTTGAAAATCGAGCGGGCGTGGAACAGGAAATACGCTGCGGAGCCCAGGATATAGATACCGATGCTGAAAGCGTAGATGTCGTTAGTCCGGATATGCGCGGGGATGAGGACCTTGAACATCTTGCGGCCGAACACCAGCGGCACAATGGTGAAGCTGACGCCCGTAACGGCAGCAAAGATCCAGATAAACATGATGAACAGGAAGACCCTGATCCGGAAGTGTGGAGGAATGTACACCAGTTGGTACTGGTCAGTAGAATAAAGGTCGGCGCCTGGGGAATCGTCTTTCCCGTCCAAGCGCATGTCTTTTTCTGAGACGGGCAGAAACACGCGTCTGCCCTTCGGAATCTTGACCTGGTCAGAAGCCGGTGTGCGGACAAAGTGACCGTCGGTGATGAGCTGTCCCGAGTCCACGAGGTGAGATTTCTTCATCTTCAGAATGAGCAATTGCTCGTCCGGGATGGACGACGTCGGCTTGGCTGTGCCGCCCTCGAAAGTATCCTCCCAGGTTTTCGGCACGACTTTATTCTGGGTCATGTTGACCTCAAGGAACCATCGCCTCCACCATGGCAGAGCAAGGTCCTCAGAGCCAGGTTTCAGAACCAAAATGCCTTCTTCGTCGATGCGCCGTTCGCCAAACAAGAACCAGGTCAGGCGAAGTCCTCTCGCGCATTTGCGGAACCACCAGGTATACATCGCATGCAGACCGTCGCTTGGCTTGAAGAACTTGACGGCCAAAGGCATAGCAAAGTTGTAGAAGAGGAGATCGACGGGGAACTCCAACACAGGTTCGTTGGATGAGTAGTGAATAGGTAGGACGCTGGGAAGGGTGAGAGCCAGGCCCCATACGACACCACCGAGGCAGATGATAACCAATGCGCCGTACACAAAAGCCGAGAAGAGAATCTTCCGCAGCTGCGTCATGACGTTGCGCTCTAAAACATCGCGCACCGGGTGGAATTCGGGGTCATCGGGGTCGCGGATGAAGTCTGTTGAGCATTAGCGGTAGCCACTTCTGGTAGAGACAGGCCAACTTACACAGAACGCCTTTGCGCATGATCTTGCGGCACATGGAAACGAACAGCGCAAAGTGGAACATGTACCCCGTTCCCACGAACCAGTGCACAAATATCGACGTCAACGGATAATTGACGGTGAAGGCCAGCCGGGATCTCAAGGTGGTTTGCTCGAAGAGCGGAAGTAGGGCGACATCCAACAGAAGGCCGCAGTACAGCGGGAAAATGAGCATCTCTATGCTAATGATGAGAATAACCTTCATGACACCGCTGGCCTGGTTGAGCAGATCGATCAGCGAGGCTTCCCACTCCTGGCCTGTTTGTCCCGTGGAGAACGGCGATCCTCTGCGTAGGTAAAGAGCGCTGATGGCCGAAAACGTAAAGTATCCGCATAGGATAGCCCAGAAGCGGTCGGTCCCCGACCAGTATGACAAGGCAGGGTTCACCGAAGTCGAGGGCTCCGGCACACTAAAGCTAATGACCCACGAGCCAGGGTTGAGGAGACTGACAGGTACGTCCCGAGCAGCGTTCCAGGCGATCGCGGTAGCGTTTGCAGATAGAGAAGCAACGTGCTTGGCATTGGCAATCAGGTCACGGTCGAAGACAGAGCTGAGGACGTCGCCGGCAGTAACGAATGAGCCGGAGATGTAGGCCTTCAAGTTGAGCAGTGCTTCGTGACTGATGGCAGAAAAGTTCTGCATCTCAGTCGTAGAGATAATTGGCAGTTCGCTAGTGAGGCTCTCGAGAACTCTGCTGAACGCGCTCATAAAGAGATTGAATGTCTTCATGAAAAGGACGCCGACACCATTACCTGCTGGAAAGCCCATAGCTCTTCCAGTCGTGTAAATGAGACCCAGAGCTAGACTAGCAGCCCCAGCCATGAGGCCGACGGCAAGGTCTTGAATAAACTTGGTCATACTGAAGAGCATCCGCACTAGGCGCATGGGGTTCATGGCTGCCCAGACGCTGACTCGGCCAAGGTTGTAAGGCAGGAACACGCATACGAAGATGGTGACGGAAACGAGGACAACGCAGAAAATAGCGTTCTGGAAGAGTCCGGCAATGGGGCCGCGCATGCCGATCAACTCCATTATGCCTTCAAAGTCTTCGGCGTCGTCGATGGCTTCGGGGTCCAGTCCAGCGGCAACGGCAGCTTCGACTACCTCGCGGTCTTGCTCGACATCATCCTCGTTGTCGTCCAAGTCATCGTCGAACTCTTCCTCGTCGCTATCGTGTTCGTGGCCGTGGGCAGCCTCATCTCCGTCGCGACCGATGTCCAGCTCCCGTACTTCGACATCACCCCACATGAAATCAGCAACTCGGTCCATCACGCCTCGCTGGAGCGGCGGACGCTGAGGCGCCCGAGCTTCGTCGGCCTCTGGGACGTCGCCGAGGGTGTCATCGAGAGGTCCTTCGACAACAGGTTCCTGCCCAGGTCCAATGAAATCTGCTGGAGTCGCGTCCAAATCATGTTCAATAGCCTCGAAGGGCTCGATGTCTTGAGTGGAGGGGAGCCGTCCGAAACCAAAATCCATGTCAGAGCCATACTCGGCCGAAGTGCTCAAGGGCGGGGTAGAGGAACTCTGAGGAAGAGGAAATTGTTGGACCGACAGTGGCATACGGGTTGTGGGTATCGGCTCCTGAGGTTGCGCTGGGGGTTCTGTATTCAGATTCGAAAACGACCAGCTGTTGTTGGCGAGAGGATTGATTGACTCGTTCCGCTGGGGGCCGTCGGACACAGATCGAGGTCGAAGAGGACTCTGAAAAGAAGGTGCCCGTGAGCTGCTTGCTCCCTCATCGCCAAACCTAAACAGCTGGTCTTCGTTCTCCGCCTGTACTTCTTTTCCCTTGCCTTTGGCATCACCATTAGTGCTGCTGTCGGCTGGTAGGTTAGGGGGCCAGGCAAACTGGGGTGTCGAAGGCGCGGGCAACTGAACCATGAATTGTGGCGTGTTCTGCGATTCCCGAGAGTTGGAGGGGCCATCAGATACGGAGTCGTTCTTCTTCGACTGCCCTGCGGCCCCTTCTCTGTTCTTATCGATCATGGAACGCGTGATCCTAGTCCAATAACCGAGGGTGTCATCGAGATCCTCTTCTTCGATGATTTTGAGAATCTTCTGAGGGTCACCACCAGCTTGGCGATAAATGCGAAGGTATTCGTGAACAGTAGCGACGGGCGTTTGCGAGTCCTTGTTTGAATTGATTTCGGGAGGGTCGTTGAAATTGAAATCGGGCTCAGCACCTTCATGAGTGCGCGGACGAAACCCGCCGAGAGCTCGCGATTGAGAAGGCTCCGCTACCTCAGCAGTCGGTTCCAGCTCGTCCCACGTCATGTGAGGCATATCGTCCTCAGTGCCGGGTCGCCCAGCGGTTACCGAGCCTTCATCGTCGTCATCAGTGTCGCTCGCTTCTCTGAGGTCCTCGACATGGAAATGATCAATCATCTCAATGTCGTCGTCGTGCTCATGGTCGTGGTGATGCTGAGGTTGCGCCTGGGCGTTGTCGTTGGCAGCAAAGGCAGCCCTCATGTTGATTTCCGGTTGCTGCTGAACAACATAGTCCCGAACTAGAATGACCAGAATAAAGGAAATGATGACTAGTATTGTGATGATCTGGCCTTCGAGCACGCCGATGACGGTCCTGTTGACCACCGGAAAGCGAGTCAAGTTGCGAAGCCAGTTCACACCACTCAGAAGAGAAGGGTGGCGGTCCAAGACGGGGTCACTGTTTCCTGAGGCTGCCGAGGTTGAGTTGCTAGAGCTCGATGACGTGATAGAGCCTAGGAGCATTCGCAAGAGAGCCGCGGACACAGAGTCATTGGTGGTGATGTTGACGCCGTGGAATGAACGGCTGAACGGAAGCTCCTGTCCTTGGATCATGTCCTTCAGCATTCCTCCCAGGTTTGCTGGCGTGGTCGTGGGTTCGAGGAGCGGCGATGCCGGGCACATGCTCGACGATGCGACGGAGAAGGCCACCGAGACGCCCCGGCTGACAGTGTGATTGGAGCTGTTCCACAGAGCACCGCTTCCTAGGCCTTCGTCGCTGACCCAGAACAAGAACGCCCAAACGGAGCGCATCAGGTAGGGTAGCCAGCAGAGCCAGACGCTTATGACCAGGGCAGCGCGCAGCCATACAAGAACATTGCGGAATAGGTACTTGGCCATGTGGCCAACGAAGACGTGGGTAGGCAGCGTCTTGGGCATCTTAGGCGAGTACAGCTTGGTGAAGCGGAATGGGGTCTTGCAGAGCTCGCAATGCTTCTTTTGAGAATGCGAGAGCCATTCCATCAAGCAGTCCTGGTGGACATACTTGATGCTGCCGCTGCATTTGCAGGGGTAGAACAGCGGCTCCTCAGCGGTCGCCTCGCCTCTGCATATCCGGCATGTGTCGGGGTCTAGTGCGCCGGCATCGTTGGTTTGGGATCGGGATTTGACGGCTTCGTGGCCGGTGGAGGAGGATTTGGATGCCGAGAAGCGGCGACGAGGGTGCGCGACGGCGTCGGCGGCCATGAGCGGCTCCATCGCGGGGTCGGCCATCTCGATCGGGTCGTCGGGAGCGGCGGCAAGGACTGGAGCCCTTTACAGAACAGCAGGATCGTCAGGAACGCATGGGCATATCTAATCGACGTTGGCGATGCGGATGCTGATCGAGTGAATGCCGATGGCGGCCGACGAGCCAGAGAAGCGAATCGGAAACGGGACGGAAGACACGTGAAGAAGACTCGTGGAGATGTTGAATAGTCGTGAATGAGGCCGACTAGTGCTGTGAACAGATTGCGACTTGGGCGAACTGGCGAAAAGAGATGCTCCAAGGGTCACGAAACAGTGAAGAGAGAAGTGGAAGGCAGCTGGGTATCATGAAATCGTCAAGGCTAAACCTCTCACAAACGCAAGCCACTCCAGAATATTTGGGGGATTAATCAACCAAGATCCCTTGCGCTGACGGTCGAAGGTTCAGGTCCAAGTGGCACTCGCACTGGATTTGGGAGGCCCTGGCTGGCGGGTCCAGTCCGCTTCAGCGCGGTCCGAGCAGGGGTCCAGCGCACTTTCAAGATTCGGATAATTGAAAGGTCCGCTCCGAGTCCAAACCGCAGGATGGACCTGGATCATGGTGGAATGGACAGCGGGGCCGACAGTGGGTCTCTCAGCACGTGATCAGTCTGATTCTACACCTGGCCAATCAGGCTCTCGGCGAATTCGGGACAGCAGCAGCATTCACGGAGGCACTTGCTGCGGAGACTGGGGCAGCAGCTTGGGATGGTGCATGTCATTGTGCCTCTTTGCAGCTGTTCCTCGGCTTACGACTTTCTCGTCCCAGACACTCGAGAACAAAATGGAAGGGCTGTTTGAGGTCCTTGACCGTTGTCAGCTTATCATCAGCTGAAAGAACAGCGAAGACCCGGAAGAAGAAAATTGCATGTCGAAGCAGGGTCCCGACCTGCGATTCGAGTCTGGCATTCACTTTCATGGCGGATATGCACGTGTCAAACCTAGCAGCTCCCGCATCTCCTTAACACCGGTTATTAAAGTACCCGGCTGACCCGATCTCTATCTCTGCGCCGCGCCTCACCAATGCAGCAGACTTCCTGTCGTCAAGCACCCAGCACTCAACAGTCAACAACAGCAGTAACAGCATCATCACATGGGCCGGCCAAGACGCCGATGCCGACGGGCCACGCCCACGGGCACGGCTTCGGCTGCCCACCCCGAGCTCCAAGCTGGTGAGCCACACTTGCGTGCCAGCGATGCAATACTGCATCACTAGGACGTCTGGGTGATCCACTTGATTGGACCCTTCGTCCGGGCTCGTTCAGTGTATCGGGGACTGTGGCTCATGGCCAGGCTTCTGCCAATCAAGCAGGCCCGTCCGTGCCTCCCTCAGCAGGGTTACGGCGGCGCTCGATGCGGAGATGTTACGAGGACATGGGATGGATGGCAGCATGCGTCGAAGCGAGAGCGACCAGCGGCAGATAGATAGAGTGAGGTAAGCCGTGAGGATGAGGGCAGAACAAAACGGGAGCGAGGCCCGGGAAGGGGCAGAGCGCGTCAATTTGTGATACCTGGTTGTCCGATGCCGATGCAGTGGTGGTCAAGATTTGGTTGGGTGTGGTTGGACGGATGGTTGGATGGTAGAGCGACAGCTTGAAGCCGATGACGTTGGTGAGACATTGTCGTTCTGCGCAGCTCAGACTTTCGCAAGCTAAGGAAGCCGCTAGTGCAAACGTCTCACTTAGGTAAGCCATACGTAGTCAGGTACTCTTTGGGTGCAGCGACGCCGAAGAGTTACCTGGGGAGCTGGCCCGAGCGCCCCTCCCCAGGCCAGCAGGCGTCAAAACTTGGCCCAGAAAACGGCGGGAAGCAGCAGCCTGAAGTGAGGTGAGGTCAGGGCCTTACACTGTTGGGGGCAAGGAATGGGAAGGTGCACAACAACAGGTAACGGAAACACGCTTTTGCATCACCACCTCCCGACTCCAGTTTGTTTTTTGACTTTCGTATTTTTTTTCTTCCTCCTTCCATCCCTTCAACACCCCCAACAAACCAAACACCAGACCCGCCAGCGTGGCCCTCCCAGAGTCCCAGCAGCTCCGGCTCGACCCTTCCTGGTGTCCTGAAGCAACACCATCGCCATTCTGAAGGTAGATCATGAACTCCTAGCTCCACTGGCCAGCCTCCTAGGCGACCCCCAAAGGCCAAATCCAACCCCAAGTGGCCCAGTGGCCCCGTCTGCCCCCTGCAGCTTCAGCAGTGCACTGCTATCCACAGTCCCTCAGGTAGCTTAGGTGTGGTGCCCAGCCCGGTCCAGCTCGCCTTAGCAGTGCAGTGAACCAGCCCATGCCCGCCACAGACTGGGACTGGACCGGGACTTTGCTTGGCTGGGACTCGACCAGGAACATCTGAAAATCGACAGAGCTCCTGCACATCCGAGCCGCCGGCTGTTATCTTTTTCTTTTTCCTGGTTCCTATCTTTGCCCTCATTCTTCTCACCCTCACCAGCACCTCTTCTTTTTTTCCCTCTCCCCCAAAGCCCTGCTGACCTTCTTCTCTGCAGCTTTGAGCTCTGCATCCTCGCCGACGTGTGCACCCTGTCGTCCCGAAGCCTCAAAGCTTGCCCGCCTGTCGGCCCATAGCACGAATCACAAGTCACGAATCACGTCACGCCCGTGCGACCTGCCTGGCCCTTCCAGACCGCACGTCTTCCATCATGGAGGCTTCCAGTGGCTACACCAACGGCTACTCCAAGGCCCCGAATGGCAAGATTAACGGCAAGACCAACTCTAAGATGAACGGCCACGCTGTGAGCGTGAAGCGCAGGACAACTCCCAAGCAGGGGCCGACCTTTCTGGGTCGCTCTTTCAGCATCATCGCTAGGTATGTCGTGCATCTGTTTGTGCATTTGTCTCCACTGTCGTCATGGTGATCCTGCAGCTCTGGATGGCCCCCCGATTTCTAGGACCTCAGACCTCAAACTTGAAAATGGATGTTGCTGATTGCGATTGCTGACCTCTGGCTCCAGGATCCTGACGTGGTATTCCATCGTCTCCATCCTCTTCCGCTGCCCGGCGACCCTCGATGCCTGCGACGAGACCTCGCCCAAAATTTGCAAGCCTTACTTCCAACTGAAACACGCCGTATCACCCCACCTCGAGCCCTACTACGACACTTACGCCGCTCCCTACTTCGAGAAGGCGACGCCCTACTACAACACCGCGAACGAGAAGGTCTTTGTCCCGACCAAGGCCTACGTCACCAAGTATGGCGCCCCACGCGTGCTGCAGGCCCAGGCATACGGCCAGGCCCAATGGGACAAGAACATCCAGCCCCAGCTGGCCGTCTACCAGAAGCAGGCCCAGGACAAATACGACCAGACGGTCGCTCCCCACGTCGCCAAGGCCTCTGCCGTTGTAGGTCCCTACTACGATATTGCGCGCACCAACGCTCTGCAGACCTACCACGATGTCCTGCTGCCTTCGTACCAGTTCGTCCAGCCCTACGCCGCCCAGGGCTACGCTGTCGCCTCCGAGTTCACCACCGGGACGGCCATTCCTTCCGCCTACTGGGCCTGGAACAAGACCTACGTCTTCCTCGACGCCACCGTTTGGCCCCAGGTGCGCGTGCTGTACGTGGAGAACGTTGAGCCCCAGCTGGCCAGGATCGGACAGCGCCTTGGACGTTACAAGAACAAGACCAAGGGATCGCTCGAGAATGTCTCCGAGAGGTAGGAACTAAAGGCATCGACCTTGTCTATCATTGAAAACGTGCTCACATGATGCACAGCGCCGCAATCAAGGCCTCGTCCTTTACGAAGCCGGCGTCCTCGGCCGCATCCTCGGCCGTCTCTTCTGCCTCATCCATTGCCACGGAGAAGACTTCTTCCGTCGTTGAGAGCACGCCCATTCCCGACGCATCCGAGATTGCAGAGGAGGCAAAGGTTGAGGCGGAGCAGCAGAAGGGCCAGAAAATCATGGCACCTCCCCCGTCTGAGGATGAGAACGAAGTTCGCAGGATCGCGCGCGAGACCGTCGCCGAGGATTTGAGGAGCTGGCAGGACAAGTTCGCCAAAGCCGCCGACGAGGGTGCCAGAGAGATCGAGGACCAAGTTGAGGAAATTTCTCAGCGCGCCATCAAGCAGAACGCGCAGACCCGAGGCAAGGCACTCGTCATCGACCTGCAAGCCACTGCGAAGGCCGAGGCGGCTGCTCTGCAAAAGCAAATCATCAAGATTGTTCACGAGTCTGTCGATGCCCCTGTTGCCGCCCAGGATGAGTTGGTCATTGCTGTCCGCAAGGCTGGCCTGGCTGTGAAGGAAGCGGCTCAGAAAATCCGCGCCTGGAAGGATGACTATGAGGCCGAGATCGAGGCTGCCGTCACCGAAGCCGCCGACAGCCATTTCAAGATCCTCGACGGCATCCGTGATCTGGCGCTTCAGAAGATCGGAATGAAGTGGGCCTGGATGGACGGCATCACCTACAAGGACTGGGCCAAGTACCACGAGCTGAAGGACCGCTTCGAGGAGTGGGCCAACGACTTGAAGAAGCTGATCATCACTCACCCTGGTCTGGAAGAGGCGCGCGAGGCCTCTAACGAGGTTGAGGACTCCGGCATGGCCGTCGCCCAGGCTGCTGCCCAAGAACTTGCCAGGCTTAAGCAGGTTGGCCTGTGGAAGCTGGCTGCCCGCGATGTCTCCGATGACTTTGACAGTGAATCCACTCGTCTGGCCGCCGAGGACGCGGAGCGACGTGCCTCTGAGGCTGCCGCCGCTGCGTCTTCTGCGACTTCGACGCCCGAGGAAGACACTCTTGTGTCGGCCGCGAGCGCGATCGAGGATGAGTCGCCTGCCACCGATCTCGGCTCCGACAGCGCTGCCAGCGGGGTCAAGGAGAGCCTCAGCAGCGCCGCTTCCGCCGTGTCCGAGTCCGTCGATAGCGCTGCCACTCAAGCGTCCAGTGTTGTCGCCGGCAGCTCTTCTAGCGTCGAGTCTCACCCTGATCTGGCTTCCACCATTATCCCGGGTGATGATCAGACCTTCATTGTTGACAACACTGGATCTTCCCCCGCTGGTGATGAGGACGCGGCTGTTCCGGGAGAAAAGGTGAAAGAGGAGATCATTCCAGAATCGGTCGAGGACAAGCCTGCTTTTGCTGAGACTGAATCCGTTAAGCCCGCCTGGCTCGGAGCCGCAGCCCAGTCCGTACCCAGCCGTGTGCCCATTATGGACGAGGATATCGATGACGAGAGCATTTCTTCCCGAGCCAAGGAGGCCTACTCCAACGCTGTTTCCCAGGCTTCTGAGCAGTATGCGTCCGCCAAAGCCGCTGTGTCTGCCAAGATCTACGGCACTCCTGAGCCAGTTCACGACAAGATGTTCGCTTCTGCCTCCAACGTGTACGCGGCTGCCATGGCATCGGCCAGCTCTCGTTTTGACGACGCCGTGAAGGCCGCCTCTAAGGGCATCTATGGAACACCTACTGCCAAGGCTACGCCTTCGTACGACTGGGCCAGTGTCGAGTCTATTGCCGCCCAGCGCCTGAGTGAGGGGCGTCTGTGGGCTGAGCAACAGTATGAGAGCGCCAAAATTGCGCTTGGTCTTGCCACTGCCACCCCTACCTCAACCGTCGAAAAGCTTCTCGAGCAGGCCAAGTACAATTACTACGCCGGTCTTGGTGTTGCCCATGCCCGATACTCGGAGTTCTTAGCTGCCGCTTCCTCTGCCCTGAGTTCTGCAACCGCTGCCGCTACCCCCACCGACGTTGCCGGTACCGCATCCTCTGCCGCTTCTGTGGCCACTCGGTCTGCAGATGCGGTTGCATCGGGTGCACAGAAGGAGGCCATCGCTGTAGCTTCCGCCGTGAGCGATGGGTTCGAGGCTGCCGCTTCCATTGTTGGTGACACTGTTTCAGCAGGCGTCAAGGAAGTCGTCGACGCTGCGCAGGCTATCGAGAAGGGCGTCACGGAAACATGGGATGCCGTTGTCAGCCAGGTCAGCATTCAAATCTACGGCAAACCAACCCCGACTGCCTGGTACTCGCAGGCCACTGCTGCTGTCGCCGAAAGCGTCCTCGCAGCATCCAGCCAAGCCGCCAAGCAGTACGAGGACATGAGCAAGCTTGTGTCTGAGCTTCTGGTCGGGAAGGAGCCCACGTTCTCTGAGAGTGTCCTGGCTCGTCTGCAGGCAGCTTACGCTACGGGGGCTGCTTCTGCCGCCAGCTTCGCCAGCGCCGCCTCGGCCACTGCTTCCTCCGCCGCGTCTGCCGTGACGGATGCTGTCAAGGAGACCATACAACATGTTCGTGACGAGTTGTAAACCCCACCAGATACCCTATACACACTACGAAAAACACGATTGCATGAGTAATAGCACACAAAGTATCCTCAACGCATTCCCAGCAAGGACTGCGACTTTCACCACGCTCATTTACGCACCAGATACCCTCACGCCTCAAAACATCGGGGCCGACCAGTCTTCAAGATTTCCATTTCTATCCTGCTCTCACTGAGCTACCCACAAGCCCCAGTCTCGGGACCACCGAAATTGTTCACAGCTCGCGCAGAGACCTGAGAATTCGATTCTTTTGTCGTGTCTGAAGTTGGGAAGGGGATGAAGGACGAGGCTGGTTGTTTTGGAATGTGGCAGGGCATTGAGCTGGCGTTTTAATTGGGAAACCGTCTTGTTTCTTTGGGAATACAATGATCGGCTGGCCCAGCACTGTTCGAGTTCACGTTTATGTATGGTTATGTGTCATGTCTGTGTACATCAAAGGATAAGTGAAGGAAGAAAAATTTAATTCTACTCTGTTGCACTGGGGTGACTGTAAATCTGTGTGAAATTGGTTGAATGTTATGGCCGTGTCGCGGTTCCCGATGAAGTAAAATGATCATGACACTGTAAACAGGCCACACAATTCGAAGGCTGGCAAGGAATGGAGGATGTCCAGGTTGTCGTATATGTTTCTATCCAGAGTGTGGGATAGTGTGTTTATCGAGCATAGGACCCGGGGAGATGGGACCCTGTTGGTCCTTTCCTTCTTTGCCTCGATGATATGGCGAATTGAGTTGTGAGGTTGGATGTGTTGAGTTGAGATGAAGTTGTTGGGAGTGGGTGATTCGGCAGCCACAGGTGACAAGGACCGGCTGGTGACAGAGGGCATGGCGACTTTGTGCGGCCTTTGTGCGCGTTTTTTCGTGAGGGAGTCCGCTGGTACTATAGAATTGTGCCGCGTTCATGCCATGGCTCATCGTGATCCCTCCTGCTGAACGGTCTTTGGGGTGGGTAGGTCATGTCGGCGCAAGGTCGGCCAAATCTTGGGCCGGCGACGGGCATGCTGGGTGCTTCGTGGCCTTGTCAATTGATTTAGATGAAAACCAGAATGGAATCTACGAATTCGCAGATATTCCGGTTAAGGGTTCCAAAATTTGTCAGTGCTCGACCATGTTGAGTATTTCTCGTCCCCGGTCTGTCTGATATCTCCTAGTCAGAAAGGCAGAAATAGACCGCGGAACGCGAAAAGTGACAATATTGTGGTATCCTGGAGGCTCTCTTGGTTCATAGACTACGAATATAGAGACAATTTTACTCGTCTTAGGGGTGGCAGTGCATATCGATTTACAAGGCATAAATTTGATGTAGTTGAAATCCTGTGAAACATCAACATAAAAAACCACAAATCACCTGAACAATGTGTGTCAATTGAGCGAAAATGACAGCAATTTCCTATTAAAAGCCATTAATGAGTATTAATATCGCATTCTGTAGTACTATACTGTCTCAAGGTTGTATGTGAAGGACATGGTCAACGATTCTCTACAACGTCTACATAGATCATCAAACTGTCTCAACACCATCAACTGTGACGAGTCTAATGACAGATCCATCAAAACCGTACAGCACAATTAAATTATTTTGAAGAAAGGTAGTATCAATAAAAATGAACGTGAAGATCAGACGACGCATCTCTGGAAACACGTTCAAGTTGTGGCCGTCGCGTGCTTCACGGCGCTCCGGGGCACGAGCTGGGCAAGGAAGGCCATGATCCCCTCTCAACTCCCAACTCAGGCTGACTAAGGCCACCTATCCAGCATCAGACTCGTGCCGTTCCGTCCTCTCCAAACGCGAAAATCTTTCCCCTCCGTCGCTGGGCGGAACGACAGCTCGCGATTTCCAACAGAGTAGTCGGCACGATTCAAAACGCCGCGCGATGTCGCCGAGTATGGGTACTTGACCCGGTCGGGGAACGACAGATCCCAAAGCGGCAAGATTTCCATATAGAGCGATTCTGCGGAGATGACTGCAGCCCGAGTCGGCGTTGCCCATTCTTCTGAATCAGTAATCAATATCGACGCACGCACTATGGCGGGACAAGCGCCGGCAGGGAGACTGGAGCAGGCAGCCTTCGGCCATCGCGAAGCCCGCCGGTTTCACGGGGGATGGTGGTGGGATGCCCGATGCCCAAGGAGGTAGAACTTCTGCGATGATCGCCGGACGAGGTCGTGGCTAGGTGTATGTGGGGATGACAGGTTCTCGCCAGCTTGGCATCCAGGCGGTCAGTCGCTCGATGCCACGATATGCCGTGGAGAGGGTGCAACGTGGTCGACGTAGTGTAAACAGGGCATGTGGTTTTCTTAGGCGGCTCCATCGTCAGGGGCAGCAGAACCTTGTCGATCCCGCAAAGGCACCGAGATTATCAGCAATGCAGTCACTACCTTCAGACCAGACTTTGGATGAAGCCTCCGGCTGGTCGGCTTGGGACGCTTCATGGTGAGAATCCGGCGAGAGTGACCGGCCAGCAGCGCCACTGGGATGATGCCGAGGCCAAGTCCGACGAGACAAGTACGATGAAGCACATTCTGGCAGATAAAGCGGTCTTGGACATCTCTCTCGAACCATCATATGCCGTGACGGAGCTGGCGAAAATCCTGCTGTAGTCCGAAAGCAATCAATCAGCAAGGGGTCGTGTGTGTGCATGACCATGAGATAGATTTTCTTCTCGTCATTTTTCGGAGGTCCTTTCGACCGACTGTCGTTGCATGCGATGAGTCGGTGACACTGGTGCATATGATGGGGGCCAGACCGGCGACTCGATTCGCCGGTTCGCAAACCACTCGCATTGGCGGTCGGTGCCACTCGCAGCAGCCGAGCAGGCAGCAGAATTATCTCGAGACTCGGAGACCCGGCCGTGTCTCTCCTGCCTGAGACTCGGACCAGAGGTCTCACGACCGTGAGGCAGTACAGGGGAGATTTGACTCAAGGTGCTGACGTTTCCCTCGTCAGATGCCACTATTCAGAGTCCCAAGGCGCGGCATGGCGAGGGAATGCGAAAGTCCCTTTCACGAGCCATATTCAGCATGCAATTTACCGTTGCCGTGGGACAAGAGGGGCACAGCAGGCTACCGCATGTGGTAACGGCGACAAATATCGTCATGCTATCAGTGGTTCCTCTCGGCGGAATATTCAAATCCTGCTACCAAGATGCCCTGAGCCTAGTGCCAGATCCAGAAACGAAACTGGCCAAGGAGACGCAGTGTGGGCAGAAGAAGAGAACTTCTGGTGCGAGCGTACTCGTAATAAGAACGGAGCCCCCCTGGCAAATTAGGACATTGACTCAAAGCATGTCATTTCCCCGATGTGATGGGCAAACGGAAATGCCGGGTGCCGTAATGTGGAACTCGAGTGATGTTGGTTTGTCGGAGATGATGTGGGTGGCTCCAGTCTGTGATGGTTTAGTGTTTAGGCACCGAGATAAAAAGACGCCAGTGACCATGGATCATTGGACGGCCGTGGGGAGGGCACTAGGAGCAGGAGGACGTGCCCAAGGGCCACATTGGATGGACTTTTGCGACTGAGATCTTTTGAATGTGTGTGTGACAAAAGGCGTGTTTTCAAAGCCCCAAGAAGCTTGCTTTCCATTAATAGGAGAAGGATGAGCGGAGCTGTCTTGAATCGTGAGGAAGCCAAATGGGCTCACCAGGGACGATGATGTGCGCCGGGATAGTCGAAGAAGGAATTTTAGTGTATTGACGGATCTCGCAGGTTGCTAGGTGCCAAGAACGAGGATAGTCAGTGACAGCGGCCCATCCGCGGTCCGCTGGTAGGCAGAAAGGGGAGGGACTCGGTGGCCAAGGACTTCGAGTCCGATCGTGGGTCTCCAGATACGGTCACGGACACGGACTCCGCTTGTGGTCGCAGACCAGCAATAGACTCAAGCGGGAGAGGCAGCGGCGGAGGACGGATCCAGAGAGACCACGACAGGACAGGGTTGGTGTGGACGGTCCGCCTCTACTGCAGCGCATGGCCATGCAAAGTGGCAGCCGGGGTGGTGCCGCTAAGACGAGCCTCAGCTTACTCAGGTACGGACATGGTGATTAGAAAGCAGCCAATGTCGGGCATCGCGAGGGCGCTTTTCTGGGGCCGTCGACAGCTTAGCTCGACGTCTGGAGAGGATGGGCGTGCTGATCCCGTATCAAACGCGATGGCGGTGGGAGAGGTCGAAGCAAGAGAGGAGCCCCATTGGAGGCCGCCAGCGGAGGTGTAGCCCGAAGATGGAGAAGATGGGCCAAATGGCATTGTGTCGTCTCGACAACTCGACAATGGAGTATCGTCAGCTGCGGGTGGACTCTGAGAGAGGGATACGGATACGTATCTGGATTCTTGGTGCTGCAGTGCTGTCGTCTGTCGTCCAACCAGAACACCACAGTTGAGGCTATCGAGGCACGTGAGACAGGCACGTGAGACAGGCACATGCGAGGATTCAGGGTCTCGAAGCAATCAAGCAAAGCAACCAGGCATTAGAAGCCATCTGTGATGCAGCCAGCAGGCCAGGGCCGAGTGCCAGGGTTGCTGAGCAGTTGATGGAGTGAGGCAAGAGAAACAGACTCGGCAAGGAGGTATCCAGCGCACGAGCCACGGGAAGGGAAGAGTCAATGGAAGACTGGAGACTGGACGAAAAACCCATGGTGCATTTCCTAGCAGCCTGCGCGCGGCGTCGAAATGCGATGCGATGCGCCAATGGTGCCATCGGAAAGAGTACGTATCTGTGTTCCCGCGCCAGACACTGCGTATCCCCGGGCGGAGCAACCGCGTCACGGCAAGCACCGATTGCACCGTGCCCCACTTACCAGGCTCCAGAGTGTCGAAGGCCAATCAGCAGGTCTCAATTGGAAGACCCGCCAAGGATATGTGGGTCGCGGCCGAGACGAGCGCCACAAGCGAGACCAGTCACAGACGCTCCGTCTTTCAGGCAACAGCATTCCAGCCAGCAGGAGCAGCAGGAACGACAGCGGGAAGCCGCAAGCTCCAGGCGCCAGAAACAGACGGGAGCACCACTGGAGAGCACAGCGCCGCAACACGCTCTAAAGAAGGAAAGGCCTTTCCCACCCCGGGCCAGGTCACCCAGTAGACAACCTGGGAAGGCAGGGTACTTCAGTGCCGTACCTTCGGGAGATAGGTACTTTGGAAGGCAGACCCCAGACAGCCACCAGGCCCCAGGCGGCAGGCCCTCTCTCGGATTATCGCAGCCACAATCCACAACCACCACAATCTGGCAGCGACGGTAACTAGAGAGCACTGCAGCGCTGGCGCCCTTGGACCTCTTCCGTCCTTGTCGGTGCTTCTTTGGCGGCGGAGCCACCCCCAGCTTAGCCCAGCCCATCAAGAGCCTCCGTTTCGCAGGCACCGAAATAATCGATTCCTCCTTCCCGCAGCTTTGGGACCTTTGGCGCTGCGACCTGGCCTTGGCCCTCATCGGTCCTCATTGATGACCACCGCGAGGCCCGCGATTTCAACACCACCTTTTTCCGTTTCTCTCTCTTCCGCACACACATCGAATATTTCACTTCGCAGCTTGGAGCTCTTAATCTCGTCGACGAGCCAGCGCGTCACGAACCAGAGTTATTTTTGTCGAACCAACAACAGTTTCTCGATAATTTGCGTACTAGCATCGTTCCATCACAGCCTCAAACCGGGTCCCCGCCGCGTAATCAACCACCACCACCATACGCGCAAAAATACGTACTGCCGCTCCCCGGCCTGACCCCTCCTCGCAGAAAAGGTAGCATTCACCACCAGTAGCACCCCCCGCCTGCGCGACTCAGCCCGACCCGCCGCCGAATCTTCGCCCGCCTCCGATTCCGACGTCTCATCGCCTTTCACCACCTACACCACAGGCAGAAGAACAGCAACCCAATTATGTCATCTGGACGGAGACGCTGAAGACTCGATTCATTCATCTCCCCGTCCTCCCGTCTTCTCCTCATCGACACAGTCTTACCTAGCCCCCAGGTGAGGGGCATCCCTCTTTGTCCCTTCCCGTCACCCCGTTCCAACCGCCATCATGGAAGGCGTTGGCTTCACCGGCGGCTTCCAGCTGCCCATGCAGCGCCGCCTGAGTCGTCTGTATAACGACACAAAGAAGTCGTCCGATTTCGTCAAGGAGCCCATCCAGGCCACCGAAGACCCGGAAGTCAAGTCCCTCTACCGCAAGCTGCGCATCCAGAAGGACCGCTTCATGAGCTGGGGCCTGGAATGGTCAGACCCGAACCAGTCGGCCGAGATCGACACCTCGCTCTCAAAAGCCGGTGTGAGTGAGATTGTCGGCAGCATCCTGTCCACCGTCAAGGACACCTTGGCCGAGGTGAATGCCCTGTGGCAGGCCTACCAGAAACAGACAGGCAGCATCTCCGAGAAGTCGTCCGGCGACCGCAAGACCCCCTTCGTCGTATGGGACAAGGCGCGCTTTGCCGACTACATCGCCGACCTCACTCAGTCCATCGACACCCTCTACGATCTTTCCAGAACCCGCTCCTCCGCCGCCATGTCGTCGTCATCCCGTTCGCGCCTCCAAAGGCCCATGGCCTCCCTCGAGGAGCTGAGGCCCTTTGAGTCCACGCGGATGCAGACCCCCCAGCAGATTGACCCCTCAACGTTAACCAACATTCGGTCCATGCAGGCCGAGCCCATGACTGAATCCAGGACCCACTCGCCCCCGCGAGACATCGTATTCATGAGCAAGCAGGCCTGGTCGGATTTAACGCAGCATATCGGCCGCCAGCCGTTTGCGCCGCTCCTGCTTGAATTCGCGACGTTCGACTCCATCTACTCAGTAACGGGGATTATGCCCCCAATGTCGAGATTCGAGAAGCTGTCTTCGGGATTGCAGCAGGAATCCCAGAGAGCGCCCGGTGCCTGGATCGGTCTGCCGAGGCTGCTGGGTTACTTCGAGGATCTGGAACACTCCCGCCTGGGACTGGTCTACCACTTCCCGCCGAGCTTCAACGCCGTGTCTTTCGAAAACTTTACCCAGAACCCCCTTTACAACCTCTGCACGCTGGGCGACCTCCTTTCGCGCCCTGATTTTGAGCCGACACTCGAGGCCAAGTTCCGCCTCGCTCACAACCTCACTAACACCGTCTTTGACCTGCATGCTCGGGGCATCACCCACGGTAGCCTCATCGACAAGAATGTTTCCTTCTGCAACATGGCTACTCCGGACCTGACCACAGGACCCGGTGAGGTCGACGTACGCCGGCCCATGATCTCGTCCTTTGACCTGTTCCCCGACGCGCCGTCAGACCAGGAACCGACCTCCCCGTCCGCCCCGCTGTTTCGCCATCCTCTTGACCCTCGCACGACAGCTGGATCCCCCATTAACGAGAAGACCGACTCCCGCATTCTTGACCTCTACTCGCTTGCCATGATTCTCTTGTCTGTGGGATTGTGGACAAAGCTCGAAAACCTTGTCCCTGACCCGTCGCGGTCGATCTCCGAGACGGTCCTGGAGCAGTTGGCGATTCGATGTGGAACTCTTTACATGAAGGCTGTTCAGACTTGTTGGAATGCCGTGGACCAAGAGCTGCAAGGAAAGGTCTCTGGCGAAGAGCTGCTGTCCAACGTGCAAGTCAAGGCAAGCCGCTACCTCGAGGCTTGCTGCATTCTCGACGGTGTCAGTGCTCTTGACGATCGCCTCAGCTTGGACCTCGGCGAGAGGACGCCGCTCTCCCCCGTGGCTGAATCTCCCCAGCAAAGCGCTTCCGGCTCCTCCAAAGACAGCAAGTCTGCAATCCGTGCTCCCGTCGACACTCGCCGCCCAACCTACGACATCAAGGCTCCCATCCCGGATCCCAGCCCTGCCCAGCCCTCGTACCCGTCAGCTGAGGAGGAGAAGCGGCAGCTTGCCAGAAGGGATGCTGAAGAGGGTGAGTTCGGTGCATCTCGAATCGGAGAGCTGAGAATACTAACAAATGTCACAGCGAAAGCGACAGAGCAGCCTGCCGAGACGAAGCCTGCCAAGTCGCAGTCTCCAAAGACGCGTCTTTACCCCCAGATCCCGCTGCCAGCAGATGCAGTGCAGAAGTGGAACACAACCGTTATGCCACAGGTCAACCAAGCGCTACGCAGCTTCTACCGGAAGCACAGCGAGGAGTCGGTCGAAATCTCCCTCGAATCCATCGGCAGCTCTCCGCAGAAGACCCAGCCTACCGTGTTGGTCGTGTGCACTTCCGTGAGCAAGGTTAAGTCCATTCTCACCCGCAAACTCGGCCAATTGTTCGATGGAACGTCTGGATTTGGCTTGAAAGTGTCCAAGGGTCAAGTGTTGAGGTCACGGAAAGAGCCTGGCGAGGAAGCCAAGAGAAGCGCGGCGAACGAGGATGAGGACGACAGCGAAGTCAAGGCAGCCAATCCCGATTTCCAGGATCGACCAAGCAACGGCGCAAGCATAGGTGCTTGGGTCGGCGACCGCCACCTTCCTCCCGTTAGTCTTGGAGGTCTTGTCATGGTTGATGACAAGCCTTATGGCATGACGGTGCACCACATGCTGGACGATCCTCAGGAGATTGCGAAGCATGCCAAAGAGCAGGACCCGACCCACCGAAGCATGGCCAGGCTTACGGAAGAGGTGAGGTTCGATTGGTACGCTGAGTCGTCCGCCGAGAGCAGCAGTGGCGAGGACTTCGCTTGTGAGTTTTCCGACTCCGAGTCGGAACCGTATTCAGAGACGGATGCTACGAGCGAGGCTTCCGACGAAGAGAGCGACGAGGAGGGGGAATACGATCAGCCCGGTGACATCCCAGGGGTTGAACCGGGCTGTGGTGACGGGTACATCATCACGCAGCCTGCAATGTATGATGTCGAGGACGACTTTTATCCTAACGAGGAAACGGCGAACGAGGATCATTTGGACAGTTTTACGCTAGGGGAAGTTTATGCATCCAGTGGACTCAGGCGGAGAGAGCAGAACGGCCTGATTCACGAAATCGATTGGGCTCTGTTCGAATTCAACGACGAAAGATTGCCGGAGGAAAACACAATTCCCAGAATCAGAACCAAGCCGTCATCTCTTCTTACCGGAAAACGGCCGTCGCACGAGGCCCTGGACCTGCACCCTACAACTGTAGCGCCGACCTCGGCATTGCCTGGGATGGAGGTGCAGTGCATGGCGCGCACGAGTGGCCTGCAGACTGGTCTCATCCTGCCGGCCCTGACCAGTGTCAAAATATCAGGGCGAATCACACCCAGTCACACATATCAGGTCAGCAGTGCCGCCGCCGAGACGCCCGTCGAGCTTAGTGGTGGCACCAAGAAGCTGGCCATGGGTATCCCCGGTGATAGTGGTGCATGGGTGGTCGAACGTGCCCATGGCCGGGTGTGCGGACATGTGCTGGCTTGGAGCGGACGGAAGCGGGTAGCCTACATCTGCCCCATGGACGTCTTGCTCCTGGACATTGCCGAGACGCTCGAGGCGCGAACTGTGGGGTTACCGGGCGGCGAGGCCATTGTGTGCATACGGGACACTGAGGAGGAGGAAGAGGATGATTACAAAGATGATGGAGAGGAGCCATCCTCGTCTCCTTTTTTAGACCCGAGGGACGATGACGATTTGGATGATTTATCGGAGGAAGGCGGGGATGACGACGCACCGGTGCTCGTTAGGGCGCCTGAGAAGTCCTCCTCCAAGAGCGGACAGAAAGAAGGAAAGGACGCAGAGGGGACGAAGGAAAACAAGGAGGGCAATTCAGAGGATCGGGAAAAGTACGCTTCGGGCGACGGCCGTGAACTTTCACGCAGGATGGAGTCTATGGGCATCGGAAGGAGTCGTGTGGGCATTGGCATGTGCAGCTGACTTGCAGAGGGTGTCGGCGTACCCGCCCCCCGTTTTGAAATACCCCCATTGTTTTTGAGTAGGTAGCAGCGATAAGCGATAACGAGCGTTATGATAATCAAGAGTATGATAATCACCCAGGTCCATTAGTGCCGCGAGTCGAGTGATGGCGTTGTAGGCTCGGTGGCTGTAGTTCACGGACGGCGACAGAGATGGGGGACATGTGATTTGACTGAATTGGCAAGGGGATATCGCTAAGAATCTACAACGGTTAATCACATAAAGTCATCCTCCCAATCGGTGCCGCGGTTCTGGTTGCTCGAGTACTCCATGTTCTCCTCGGAGAAGAGCTCGTCGTAGGCGTGATCCTTTTGCCACTTCTTCTCCTTGCGCTCCTGCGCGACACGAGCCTCTTCCTTTTTCTGGTAGATGTCAGCGTAACTCTCATGCGGCTAGAGAACGAAGTGAATGGGTCCATAGGGCTGAGAAGAGCAGGGGATCAGCGGCGGGGAAACGCACCCTCAGCAGCGAGGCGGCCTGGTCCTTCTTGCGCAGCTCCTTGAGGCGGTCGTCGCGCTCCTGCTTGAGGTCGGGCTTCTTCTCGACCTTTGTCTTGTTGAGGCGGTTGACGATGGGGTTCTCGCGCTGGGGGACGAGGACGCGCTTGACCTTGCGCTGGTCCTTGAAGGAGACCTGGCCGACCTCCATGCTACCGTCCTTCTTGAGGTTGGACCAGGGCGTGTAGATGACGGTGATGTTGTCCTTCTTGTTGCCCTCGATGGAGTTGGCCTTGGTCAGCTGCGCGAGGTCCTGCACGAGGTCCTCCGGGATCGTCTCCCACGTCATGGCCGGCGCCGACGAGTCGGCCTTCGGGTCCGGCAGGCGGAGGTAGATGTGCGCCGACGAGAGCTTGTCGACGTGGAACTGGGGCGTGTGAGTGAGAGCGTTGGGGTGAGGCGGTGGCCATGGTGAGACGTACCCTGCGGGTGTTAGATGAATGGCGCGATTGATGGGTGACACAACGGGAAGACGAACCAGACATCCTCCTCCCAGCCGTACTTGATCAGCTCCTCATCTGCACCGCGACATCAGCTTCCCGCTCTACTTAGGCCTGGCCTTGCACGACGACCCCGCCCTCATCAGCGACGTACTCTCAAACTTGTCCTTGCCGACGTAGATGAAGGCGGGCGGGTCAACCATCGTAGAAGTGAAGTAGTAGACCATCGTGTATCGGTGTGGGAGGAAGGGAGCGCCGCGCCGTCCGTTGGCTGTCGTTTGTCTCTCTGCGATGTCTGTCAAAGATGCGGCTGTTTTTTGGCGATGGTTCTGCGACGGAGAAATTTGGAGGTGGGGTGGGGCTTTCAGGCGGTACCTTTTCCGTACCAAGCCCCGCCACAATTTTGCAGCATTTCCGCGTGCAAAAATTGCGGAATTGTTAGGGATAGAGTCTCACCCAAGTTCTTTTGAGGGCCATCTGAGTTGAAAGGATGAGACGGTGAAAGACGAGGCTCAGTCCGTCAGACTGCTGCTTGATAAGATGACAACCGGCGTGGCTCATCGCCCAAGGTTTGATTAAAATTTAACTCATCCTCAGCCTCATAAATAGCCCAGGTCACATTGATGTTTAATCTCACTTACTATTCGTTGCTCTTGTGTTGTTGCCTTGAGCCCTCTCATCAATACTGGCGCATCTGTAGGCTGCACGCTCAAAGTCTACAGCGCGGCTGGCAGTGTCTGCTACCTTGGCACGCAGCCCAACGAACACACATTGCGTCTATGAAACCTTATCCGAATTTCGACCAAAGCCGCCGCAAATGAACTTGGAAACCGCGAGATCTCACTCCCTCGTCGCCAACCCGCCAAATATCTCACGGCATCCACTTGGAGAACCCCTTGCCTACTACCAAGGTACTTGATCTCTGCTAATATCCCAGGAGAGCAAGCCTTGTTGGCTCAGTGGTAAAGCGCCTCACTAGTAATGAGGAGATCGGGCGTTCGATTCGCCCACGAGGCATCATTTCATGATCCACTCGACGGTTCAACCGTACAAGTTTCATTTTTGGCATTTTCAATGACTTCGATGTCTTGATTCCACGTCTATTAACATTATATTATCTAAGTGTACCGTTCAGAACTTGGGTGATTCGTAAATGTCGTCGGGGTCTGTCAATGTCGAGTCAGTCATGTCTAATGCCAGGTATCGCAAGGGTAATATACCTTTTCCATGCTTTTGGATGTACTCCCGCACTTTCTCCACCATTGCCTCCACCTCCTTGATCTTCTCGTTGAGGTCGGCCTTGATCTTCTCATTCGTCTCGGCTCCTCCCCTCAAGGCTCGAATCGCGATGTCGTACCGGCTCACGCAATTGACGAGCATCATGTCAAACGGCGTCGTCGTGCTTCCCTCCTCGCGATACCCCTCGACCGTCATCCGGTGCAAGCCGGGTCGTCCGAACAGCAAACCCTGCAGCTCCGTAGCGTAGCCATGATAGTTGAAGCACACGGCCTTGTCGTCAGTGAACATCTCCAAGAAGTCCTGTCTTGTCATTGCGTGCGGGTGCTTAGCCTCAGCGCGTACAACCATGAGGTCCGTGACGTTGACAACCCGGACGCGAAGCTCGGGGGCGAGAGTCCGAAGCAGCTCTGCCGCCTTGACGACCTCGAATGTCACTTCGACGCCGATGCCGACCAGCACTACGTCGGGGTTGGCGCCGCCTTCCGTTGACGCGAAGGACCAAGTGCTGGCACCGCGACGGCAGTGCTCTGCCGCTGCGTCGGCATCAAGGTAGTTGGCCGTGGGCTGCTTGGAGCCGATGACTAGGTTGACATAGTTCTTGGAGCGAAGGCAGTGGTGAACTGTGCTGAGGAAGCAGTTGGCGTCAGGAGGGAGGTAGACCTGCTTCTGTCAACACCTTGAAAGTACGGTCGGGTGATGACTTACTCTGGCTGCTTCAGCTTTGAGGTTGAGCACTGCGCCGATGAAGGAGGGGTTCTGATGGGAGAAGCCATTGTGCTCCTGGCGAGTCCACGTGCTGGTCTCGATGTAGTTGATTGATGCCAGGTCTCCGCGCCATTTCACTTGCTTGGCGATCTTGTTGAACTTGGCATACTGCACCATCATCGTATGTACGATGCCCAGGAAGGACTCGTAGCTTGGGAACAGCCCGGCGCGACCAGTCAGTGTGTAACCCTGCATAAAGCCCTGGCAACAATGCTCGGAGAGGATCTCAATGACCCGTCCGCCCTGAGCACGCGAGTACTCATCCCACTGAAAGTTGCGACCAGTGTGATCCAGCACGGCGCCGAGTTTGTTGCTCTCGAGCTCATCAGGAGAAAACATGCGGAACCCGTGAGGATTCTCCTGCATTACCCTGTCGAGAAATTGACCAGTCACCTTCATGCAACTGTTCTGCTCGCCGGGATTGACTGTGAGGGTCTTCCAATCAGGCAGCGTGAGACCGATGTACGGATCATATGTGGTCTTGAGTTGTCCAAGCTTCTTGGCGTCGCTTTTGGGGATGGTCTCAAGAATGCTTGCTATGGGTTTGCCATCCGTCAACAGGCCTCCAATTTCGTACCTAGAAAGTCATTCCTGCAGCTTATCGAGGTGAGTCTTGTCCGACCCGGCTTTAGCCAGCGGGACCTGGTGCGACTTGAAGGATCCCTCAATAATGGTTCCATCAACCTCTTTCGGTCCTGACCATCCCTGGACGAGTCAGTGAGAAACTACCACCACCGGCCGGTCGACTTACCTTTGGTGTTCGTAGAGCAATCATGGGCCATCGAGGCTTGATAATGGGCTGGCCCGATCGAGCGGCTTTCTGTATCTTTTTCACCTCGGCCACCGCCCATTCCAGAGCGTTGGAGAGGTCGGTGTCGATGTCGTCCAAGTCATCCACGATGCACACCTGGTATCCGTAACCGGAGAACAAGGCAACTATTTCCTTGTCATCCATGCAGCCGAAGATGGTTCGCTCGCTGATCTTGAAGCCATTGATGTGTAAAATGGGAATTACGGCGCCTGACTCCTTGGGGTCAAGATACTTGATGGCATGCCAAGCACTGCAGCTCGTTAGCAGTTGATTCCTAAGGAAGATATCAACTCACGTAGCTGTAGGGCCACTCTCTGCCTCCCCGTCGCCAACAATACAAGTGACAATGAGATCCGGATTGTCCATGACCGCGCCGAAAGATACGGCCAATGCGTAGCCGAGCTCGCCACCCTCATGGATGGAGCCCGGAGTCTCGGAGTTGATGTGGCTGGCGCGTGTTAGTTCAGGTGTGTACGCCTGTGACATACAGTAATGCCAACCTTGGGAAGCCTCCCGGAACAGAGAATCTTGTGATGAGGTTGGACAGGCCCTCCTTGGTGAGGCTGTACTGGTCTGGGTAGAATCTCTGGAGGGAACCCTCGAGCCAGAGGGCTGCGAGGGCTGCAGGAGCACCGTGGCCCGGGCCGATGACATAGATCATGTCCATGTCATGATTGCGGATGAGGAGGTTCAGGTGAGACCAGACCAAAATGAGGCCTGGACAGGTGCCCCAGTGGCCTGGGTGTTGTCAGACACTTTCCGGGAGGATATTCAGGTGGACCTACCTAACAATCGGGGTTTTACATGTTCAGGCTTCAATAGAGACTCCAGGAGAACATTGTCCCGAAGGAAGATCATCGCTGGGCGTTGTCAGGCACAGAAAACGTGCGGGAGATCTGCAGGGCAGGGTCGCATCGGCTTACCAGCAGCGATGTAGCAGGCAGCATTTTGGAAGTCGCGCAGGGACTTGGCGACCTTGTCATCCAACCGCTTCTTGTCCGTCTTTACAGCGAGTTTGAGGACATCGTCGGGCAGATGAGAGGGCAGTGGAGGCGGGTTGGGCTCCTTGACGGCCTCGCCAGGCATCGTGGAGATGGAATGGGATGTCCTTGCAGGGGTATGCCGGGGCTGGGAAGTCAATCAACCCACGGACGAAAACGAAGATTTGGATTCGGCCCCGTCCGACTTGAGATGGCGAATAAGACGTTGGTTGATGCGACAGTGAAACTGCGTAAAGAGGTAGGTGCGAGGTTCTCTGAATGCCGTTTTTTTGTTGGATATTATCAAGACGAGAGTGTAATCTTGCAACGGCTGGGTAGATGATTTCCGGCTGTGTGTGTCACTGAGAGCACGACGTGCCGAACGGCAAGCAGTCTGGGCGTCTGCTGTGCCGGCGAAGCGGAATGTGGGACTAGAGATGTACAATTGATGAAATCGATGACGTCGATGCTCAACGGAAACGAAGCTACGAAAACCAGTGTGGAAACGGCGGGAAGGAGCGGGTGCTCGAGAGGTCACTGCTTTTCTAGGTAGGTAGATAGGTAATTGTTATTTTTATTTCCTTCGTCGCGATTAGTAACGACAATGGATTGAGGCCTGGGACGAGCGAGGATGAGAGCCGGACAGCAGAGGTAGGTGAACAGATATTCAGCTGTTGAGATTGAGTGCATCTTGGATCATTTCCATGTCACCCGAGCTGTTAGTTAAACTCTGTCCTGTCTACCGCCACACTGCGCCGGCATTGCCGGTCCTATCAAGGATCTCGCGACAATTGGACGCCGAGGAAACGGGCTTTTCAAGCTGCGTGTATCCGACAAAATAGCATCGTGATGATTACCGGGCCATGATCTCACTGGGGTTGGAAATGGTCGAATGAGGCGCAATTTGTTAGCAATTGCCATGTGCAGCGTGGGTGCTGCAGGCCGACGCCAGAAGCTTGGGCCACTGAGGGGCAATCGAGGGGCAACTGAGCGCGGTACGTAGCTTTTAGCCTGCCACTGCTTTACCGTTTGGCAGGTGCCCCGCTCTATTCCCGAGCATGGCTAAAATTCGCTGTTACTATTGGCCGTGGCCCTGGAGCCTGCTTCATCGTCTCCGCTCTCCGGACCTCAGCTCCGCCTCTGGCAGGGCGGCATTGGCTGGCAAGAGCAGGGGCCAGGAGCTGCCGCCGTGCCTGGACGCGTCCACTTCTCTTTGCTCTGACATCAATATGGCGAAACGGCGATGCGCCCGCGCTTTTGTGATCTCTGGCCTTCGCATGCCCTCTGATTTTGTGCTTCCCCGGTCAGAACTCCCGTGACACGCGGAGAACACCCACCAATGGAGCAGGCACGGCCCTTCCCAACTGGGGAGCTGCTGCTGCTCTCGACTGACCGAGCGCATGGTTGACGTCAGGCAAGGTGAAGGAGGAGATAGCTCCAGAATGAGTTGACATGGATACAGCGAAACGGCCCAATTGCAAGACTGGTTTTATAAAACACCCCAGTCCTGTGGCACTACTAATCGCCTCTCTCTTCTCGTCCTCGATTCCCTTTATGTCTCCTCCTCTTGTCGTCTCAACTTACTCGAACCAGAATGGCATCCCTCGTCTCTGATACTCTGAAGAAAGCCGAGAACGTAGTCATGGGAGACGCACACGCAAAGCAGGCTCAGATCGCTGAGAACACGGTCACGCCGGGCCCCAAGGCACATATGACGACCGACTTCGGCGCCAAGATCAACAACACAGATGACTGGCTGAGGGTCACCACCAACGACAAGACAGGTCCTATGCTCCTGGAGGATCCCATTGCGAGAGAAAAGGTCAGTGGCTAGTCTACTACTGTTGTTGACAAGAGGTAACACTCCTGTCAGATCCATCGCTTCGACCACGAGAGAATTCCCGAGCGAGTAGTTCACGCCAGAGGTGCTGGTGCCTTTGGAACCTTCAGACTCCACGAGAGTGCAGCAGACGTCACCAATGCCGGCGTTCTGACCGACACTTCGCGCGAGACTCCTCTCTTCCTCCGCTTTTCCACCGTCCTCGGCAGCCGTGGCAGTGCCGACACCGTCCGAGATGTTCGCGGTTTTGCCGTCAAGTTCTATACCAAGGAGGGCAATTGGGATCTTGTCGGAAACAACATTCCCGTCTTCTTCATCCAGGACGCCATGAAGTTCCCAGACGTCATCCACGCCGGCAAGCCCGAGCCTGGGCTTGAGGTCCCCCAGGGTCAGTCTGCCCACAACAACTTCTGGGACTTCCAGTATTTGCACACCGAGGCCACCCACATGTTCTGCTGGGCCATGTCGGACCGTGCTATCCCTCGGTCGTACCGCATGATGCAGGGTTTTGGCGTCAACACCTACACCCTCACCAACGACAAGGGTGAGCGTCACTTTGTCAAGTTCCACTTTACCCCCGAGTTGGGTGTCCATTCCCTCGTGTGGGATGAGGCCCTGAAGCTTGCTGGACAGGACCCCGACTATCACCGCAAGGATCTGGCGGAGGCCATCGACAACGGCGCCTTCCCCAAGTGGAAGTTTGGTATTCAAGTTCTCCCCGAGTCCAAGGAGCATGACTTCGACTTTGACATTCTCGACGCCACCAAGGTCTGGCCTGAGGACCAGATTCCGATCCGCTACATCGGCGAGCTTGAGCTGAACAAGAACCCGGATGAGTACTTTACCCAGACCGAGCAGGTTGCTTTTTGCACCAGCCATGTCGTCCCAGGCATTGGGTTCTCCGACGATCCTCTTCTCCAGGGCCGCAACTTCTCATACTTCGATACCCAGATTTCTCGCCTGGGAATCAACTGGGAGGAGCTTCCCATCAACAAGCCCGTGTGCCCGGTCATGAATTTCAACCGCGACGGTGCTATGCGCCACACAATCTCCAAGGGTAGTGCCAACTACTGGCCCAACCGCTTTGAAGCCAACCCACCTGCAAACCATTCCAACGTCGCAGGTGCCTACGTCGAATTCGCCCAGAAGGTGGAGGGTATGAAGCAGCGTACCAAGAGCGCCAAGTTCAAGGATCACTACTCCCAAGCCCAGCTATTCTTCAACAGTCTGTCGCCTATCGAGAAGGCTCATGCCATCAACGCCTTTGCCTTTGAGTTGGACCACTGTGATGACCCGACCGTGTACGAGCGTATGACCCAACGTCTCGCCGACATTGACCTCGGTCTGGCCCAAGCTGTCGCGGACATGGTTGGAGGCACTGCGCCCGAAAAGGCCAGCACGCAGAACCATGGCAAGAAGGCGAAGGGTCTCAGTCAACTGGAGTTTATGCCCGAGAATCCCACCATCAAGTCTCGCCGCGTTGCCATCATCATCGCTGACGGTTATGATGCGTTCGCTTTCAATGCCGTCCAAAAGGCCGTCGCTTCAGCCCAAGCCGTTCCAATGGTTATCGGCCCTCGCCGCTCGGAGATCTTCCCCGCCGGTGCATCCAAGTCGGCCGGGAATGGCGTCAAGCCCGACCACCATCTTGAGGGCTTCAGATCAACCATGGTTGACGCAATCTTCGTCCCCGGTGGCGAAGATTCAATCAAGACTCTCAGCAAGAACGGTCGCGCTCAGCACTGGATCCGAGAGGCGTTTGGCCACCTCAAGGCTATCGCCGCAACCGGCGAGGCTGTCGACTTCGTCCGCTCTACTATTGCCATTCCGAGCATCACCGTGTCTAGCGATGGCAATATCGAGGACAGTTATGGTGTCGTGACGATGAAGTCCATCCAGCCCGAAAGTTGGAAGGAGACTTTCAGCATCGCCAAGAACGCGATGGGATTTTTGGAGCAATTCTTCTACACCATCTCCCAGCACCGCGTGTGGGCACGCGAGTTGGATGAGTTGAGTACCCAGGTGGCATATTAGTGTAGCGATAATCGGAACGGGCTGGACTATGGCGTTCAGGTCTGCTTAAGGAAATTTGTACTTGTCGACTCATCATCGTCAACAATTGATCACCTACAATTCACTGGTGTAGAACGGCTTTTACGGTCGTTCCCCAAGGTCTCTCACTCTGTGACGGTAAAGTACAGGAACTACATTAATCTGCGGGCTCAGGGCTCGGTTCTACTCTTGGCCCATGTTGGCATGCTCAGAAGACAGTTATATACGACGGACTTCGCAACATCAACTTAGTCATCCCTCTTGGAGGGCGAAGATAGGAAGAGCCAGCAAACAATCATGCAAGCGAAAAGAGTCAGGGCAATCGGGTGCAGGACCCAGGTGCCGCTGGCTTGAGCAATCATACCGGTCGTGAAGGGCGCCAGTGCGCCTCCACTGCTACCGAAAGCGGTGATGATGGCGATTCCGCTCGTGCGGTTCTTATTTGACATGCCGCGCAGAAAGATGGTAGCTGCGCAAGGGTAGATGGGGCCAAGTAGCAGACCAACGATGGCCAGAGACACAGCGTTACCAACGATGTTGGGCACGAACCAGACGAGAAGCTGGAAGCAGGCGGCGCCGAGGGTCATAACATAGACGAAGAGCTTCTCGCCCACGCGCTGGCCCAGGCTGGACAGGACGAAGCGACCGATGGTGATGCCGGCCCAGAAGCCGGCCGTGACGTATCCCACGGCCTCCGGGTTCGCAACGTTTCGGGTGTCTGCCAGGAAGGAAATGACCCAGCCGGAGATGGAGACCTCGGCACCCTGGTAGGCGAAGACGAAGAGCGCGCCGAGCAAGACCAGACGGCGGCGCAGGGCGTGGAACATGGCGACGAGACGGGTCTTAGCGGAGTCGTAGGTCGACTGGGCATCGGCAGCAGCGGCGTGCTCCGCGGCGGCCGGGTTGTCCTTCTCGTAGTGGGCGAAAGACCACGCCGAGAAGACGAGGCTGAAGGCGGCGAGGGCCATCGGGATGAGGTAGAAGCGGAACCAGAGGTTGCTGCCGATGGAGGAGACCAGAGCAGTGGCGAGGATGGGGCCGACGGTACCGCCAAGACCGTACGCGCCGTGCAGAGCGCCGAGGGCCGTCGTGCCGTTGCGAAGAGAGCCACAGAAGAGGGTGTTGAGCGTCAGGTTGGTGGCCATGCCGAAGCCGAGGAGGAAGAAGGAGACGACGATGACGGGGAACGGGGCGCCGACGACGAGCGGGATGTAGGCGGCCAACAGGCAGCCCTGGGCGGCGATCATGAGGTGGGCGCGTGAGAGGCGGGCGCGCAGGATGTCGACGAAGAAGGCAGCGAAGATGAAGCCCAGGGCGTTACCGACGAAGATGAGAGACACGACGGCGTAGCCGATGTCGTAGTATCTGGGCTGTGTGAGCCGTTGGTTATGGCGATGAGTGGGGACGGGGTGAGTGAGGGGTCGGAATCACGGTGAGACTGACCTCTCCATGTAGGGAATGAGAGCACCCGGGGCACCATCGTTGATTCCATTCCCCATATTCATGAGACACGCCGCGAGGAAGCGCCAGCGGTTCATGTAAGGGGTGAGCACGCTCTGGGTCGGCTCGACGGCTTCGGCTCCGGCATCGTTGCGCGAGAACGCATCAGACCCCCGAGGGTTGGACTCAAGGAGAGACGGGGCTGCGGGTTCCGTCGTGGCCCGGACGGAGTTGTGCTTGTGCAATTGGTGCATTCTGAACGACTCCGGTGTACGCGATGAGTTGCCGGTGTGAGTTCGGGGGTGCTGGTGGTCAGCGAGCGACGGGCCACCGGCCAGCTTCGCCGGAGGAGCCGCTTGAACCTGGCATGGCTCGTGAGTGATGAGAGTGTCGAGGGTTGCCGTGTTCATCTCTCTCTCGGTCTGCGATCGCGCTCGCGACGAGCTGAGTGAGGGGATTCGAGGATGAGATGTCAAGTTGAAGTTTTTTTTGCAAGGGTATGTTTATCGCCGTCTGCTACTTTAAAAGATACGTGTGGAGCGCGGCCAATTTCAATGCCGGTGAGATGCAACTCAACATTTTCCATACTACATCGGGAAGGTAACTGTCGGATTCAAGGGTCAATTCGTGATATATTCAATTGTGTGTAATTGTTCTTGTTCTCCCTGTTCTTTAGGGGCGAACTTAGCCCTTAAAGTGGCTGGTTCAAGGGCGCGTTTCGGCCCGTTATTATTCTATTTTGTGTATGGCCTTTGAGTGTGCCGGAAGTGGATTGAGTGTTTAGTACAGCGGATTCGATACGCCCCTTTAGGGAGGCCTCCATCTAGTGGGCTTCCTATCACCTAATCCGCCCTTTAATAGCCATTTCTAAGCACTGTAATTATTTCGAGGCTTCTTTCGTTTAAAGTACTTTTTAAATGTCCTTTCTATAGGAGTTATGAGCCCTAGGAGTGTAAGGAATACGAGCTTTAACGTCCTATATACTATCCTTGGCTATTTTGGCCTCTTAGTGGGCCTTATCTTCGGTGAGGTCGTGGTGATGGTTATTCTCGAGATAAGCCCACTAATTACTTATATTTAGTTATATAAGAAACACCTAAAATGGTTACTTTAAAAATGTTTTTATTAGTCCGTTTATTATTAGTTTAGCTGATGGTGTATATGCGATGTTAATGCGGTTATTCTTAATTTTTTTAATATAATTAGTAGTTGTGAATATCGACGTAGTATGGGTGTATTTATAATTGTATTTGTTTTGTGATTATAAGGTGTATAGTTTACTAGTTATTATATTATATATGAACTTATAGTTAAGAGTGTATTTAAGGTGTAAACTTAGTACTTTAGATGTCCTCTGTAGGGAGTTATATTTATAAAATGGATATTAATCAGTTTATAAAGATGGTTTTTTTATTGTGTATAATAAGGCTAGAAGTTCGGCTTTTATTATTAATATTATAATTGTTTGTTGCTTATTTGTTTTTTATGTGATGGTTTTACTGAATAGTTGTATTATAAGTATTTAAGAGCTCTTCTAATTTAGTGTATTATTGGTGAAATTTGTATTTAAAATAACTTTTAAAGTATTTTTAGAATTACTTAGTGTAGTTTTGTATTTTAAATAAAGGAAGTGTATTAAGTAGAGGTATTAGAGTATTCAATTTATAGTATAATAGTGATTTAGTTTTGGGTTCTAATTAAAGTGTATAAGATGGTTTATAGTGAATGCGATATCCGGGTGTATTATTATAGTTATGTATATAATAATTCCGACCTTATATTAGTATTTTTTAATTTCTTATAGTTCAGCTATCCCTTTATAAGGGAAAAACTTAATAGCCGTTATAGGGGTATTATAGCGTGCTTTGAACGGCTTATTAGTATCTAATAAGAGTTTTCTCACCTTCTTAATAAATACTAATTATAAGAACTAGATCTTTTTAACTTCTTAGTCTCTTAGAACTTTAATTCCTAAAAACTATTATAACTTATAATCACCTTTTAAATAGTATTATTCCTAAAGTCGTTTTATTCATACTATTACCTTATTATGAAACTTATAAGGGAAGGCTAAGACGTAGTTGTTAATGTAAAAGAAGAACGTAACTTATTTCTTCTACTAATAACAGTTCTCTCCAGCAACTTATTAAAAGCTGAGTTTTAGGAGCCCGTTTTCTAAGTGCTTTTATTAGAATAGAGGGGACCTCTTAAGGCTATAAAATGCTTTTCTTAAGTGTAGTACCTATCCAGCTTTTCGGTATCCGGGTAGGAGTTGTATATACACTTCCTCGTTAATTATTGCGTATATAAAAGTATTTACCGTGTTATACTATAAAAGCTTTATATCAAAGTGAGCAGCTGTTATAATAAGGATTTAGAACGATATATCTGTGAGTATAATAGTATATATTTCTTATTTATCTCTTAATTATTAATCTCCACGAATAACGACGTGTACCTTAAATTTCACAAACCTCCCATACTTATCAAGTTTATAAGTATATACCCAGTGGTAACTAAGAATCTACTTACCTTATACTTATTCTTTACTAACCTCTTCCCAAGAATAAGAGTCCTTATGGCCACTTAAATAACTTATTTTAGTTGTTCTAAAGTCGTCCCTATACGGGTAATCCTTTAAGTGATCGTATAATGTAAGGAGAAGGGGTAATTTATTCTAGTGAGTACCTATGGGTACACTACCCTCACAACTTAACGGAGAAAACTCTTTATACATATAACCCAGAATACTTCCCTTAGTAAAAGTCCCCTCTTAACCAGGCTTTCTTAACCCACCGGAAAGGTCGCACTATTAAAGCAGGCTTTCTTAACCCACCGGAAAGGTCGCACTATTAAAGCACTTCCTTATTAGCCTTTTAATTTAATATACTTTTATTAAAAGTTCTAAGGTAACTAATCTCGTTAAGGGTACTAGGTTAACTAGACCATAAATACAAGTCTAAGAGACCGTTTATTAATTGCATTTTATAGTATTATTTCCACTTTAAAACTATTCCTATTAAAAAAATAGATTTAAACAAGACTCTATACCTCGTTATGCTTATATTATGGTCTAAAGTTATAGTTTTATATTACGCTTCTCCTTTACTTTCCCCCCACCCCTTCATAGTTAAAACCACTTCTAAGGTAGTGAAAAATAATAAGGGTCTTAATAGCGACGCTTTAGGCGTCAGGTACGGCGTAAAGCACCTTATGTTATACTATTTTAACTTATCCGAGTATATCTTCATAACAGAGCTCACTTTTAAAACACTTTTATTATACTCTAAACTTATCTTAAAAATGAGGGTGACCTCTTTTACTTCCTCGTTAACATCTTATATTAACGTTTATATTTAGGTTTGCTTAATAAGCTCTTAAATTTGCGTTTTGATTACTTATAGGTTTAGGTAGCGAAATTCCTCAACGGTACCCTTAAGGTTCCTATTAAAGTGCACTTTTTCATTAAATACAATATCCCTTATTATGAAGATGTCACTTTTAAAAGGGTTCTATATTCTGAATTAATTACTTGACGTATAACCCACTAGAAAGCCGATCCACGCACATAGCGCAAGCTTCATCCGCCGCTAGCGTTTAAGTTACGCATCAGCCGTTAGGGCGTAGGCCTTACAGCCATAGGATCGTAGGTAGGAGAGGTTAGGGATTGTATAAATCTCATCTTCTCTGCTCTAGAACTACTTATAAAACTATTCGTAAAGTATTTTCTACTCGTATATTTATAATAAGGTTTAATTATAAAAATAGATTACTATTTTAACGATCTCAGGCCATAAATAGTCTAGGAAATTAACTATAATAGTTATTACCCTAGCCTTAGCTTTAATAATCGTAGTAAACCTTTTAGCACCTCCGTCCTAAGCCTGCGTATTAGGCGTTAACGTTTTAATTATTATTCTATACCCCTTTAAGTTTACTATAAAGTGTGGATATCTTAGAAGCTCGTTATTAGTCTCTAAGAACTTGATTTTTGTATTATAAACGTATTCTAAATAGTTGAGTAACTCGAATAACACTTTTGAGATTATTTTTATTATTCTCTTTTATAGGTAAAAGTCTTATATTAACCCTAAAGTTTAGTTAAAAAAAGTATAAGGGATATATACCCTTTATATCCCTCGTTATAGTTATAGAAGTTAAATATTAGATAATCTCCGGCTTTTACTTATTTAATTAACTCTCTTAGTGCTTAGCGGATTTAGTGTATTATATTTGTTATCCTATACACATCGTATTCCACCGGGTCTCTGCTTTTACGATCTAGGAGTTTTATTCCATTTACTGCGTTACTAAGGTGTCGCAAGCATACTGGCCCACCAAGACGTCTGGGAGCTGTGCTTAGCTGAGTCAGCACTCACGTGACGTCCTGGCCCCTGAGCCAGCCTATTTATTCTGCTGGACATACCCACCAGATAGTGAATAGATTAAGCCTTCTTCTCCTACTTAACCTTGTATACGCATATAAACTCACTATAATTATGAGCCTAACTCTAATTAGACCCTTCTTTACCCTCATAAGCACCGCGTATATAAGAGAGATTACTTTAATATATTTATACCTTATTAACTTATTTTATACCCTTCTTCGTTTACTAATATGTTATTTACTAATAAAACCGTTATCGTTAAAACTATCCTTTATAGTTACTAGGACTGGTTATAGTAGTACTCTACTCTTTAGTACTACGCTAAAGGCCAGGGGATCTGGGAACGTATTGATCCTTAGGCGCTAAACACTCTAGATATTACGAAGCTTTTACTAATACCTCCTATAATTAAGAATTATATAATATAAGAATAATATAAACAATAATACGAGTACTAGGACCTTTATAAGTAGTAACTTTAGGTTATTACTAATACTATTTACTAAGTGAGCTCAATTATGAACCCTAATACCGATGAACTAGTACTACTATAAGTACTTCACCTTATGATTCCCCCAGAGCCTGCATAACCTACGCCTATTACGAGGGTTAATATCCAATCCGATTAGGAGGATGCCCTTAAGTTATATACGGTTAGCATTTCTGCTTATACTTCTCTCTAGGCCTTTTACTAGAACATCTGGAACTAGGTGAATAAATTAGTTATAGAATTAATTTTTATACCTATTCATATATAATAAATAAACGAAGAGAATATTAGACTTCAAATGCTCCTTAGGTACCTATAGAGCTAATTTACTCTAATTAAAACAAGTACTAAGACCCTCATAATTACGGAATATATAGCAGTCCTCTAAAAGGCGTTCACCAGCATAAGTGTTACCCGTTAGTACACAGAATAGGAAATTGTATACACTAAGTGCTACTCCTATAAAATCCCTATAGTTAAGGGAATAAACACCATACTAGCATTTCTCGATGCTATTAATAGCTGCTTTACACTAAGTTAGGCCAAAATAATACGAAACTTAATTTACTAAGCCAAAACACTAACGTAATAACCTTTAATGCTTAATAAAATAGCTAGAATATTCTCAGTTATTACTTATTTCGATATTATCCATAAAAAACTAACTAAGCCCTTAGGCTAATTCGTAACCTTTACTAAAAGGTCTAATTCGAGTACTACCTTTATAACTAGTTTGGGCACTAGGACATCTGAAATGCATAATTGTCCTTGTGGAAACCACCATTAGAAACCTAACTTATGTTATAAGGTCTAATATATGCTCACTAGAGCCGCCAATGGACCTGTTAATATAAATAAGGAACGAGTTAATAACCTTAGATGCGAGATTTTTAACTTAGATAATTGGATACACTTTTGGAATACGTGGAAATATAAAGGGTGGATCACCTCTAATAATAACCCAAAAGCCGGGACTATTAGAGCTACTCGGAAACTTAACTCGAATAAATCCTTGACCTCCGGCACCTCTAATATTAGAAAAGGCTCTTACCCGGGCTTAGTTATAGCTTTCCTCTTAGTCAACCTAGTTATAGAACACCTTGGAGGGCCTGGCCTAAGTATTTTCAGTATTATAGGCACTCCACATCACCCCTTTTCACTTAGTACTACAATGGATAGTTATGGTACTATACACCTAGTTAATAATAAAAATTTGCTTATTAAAGGGATGTTTATTAGTAAACCTAATAACTAATACGTTCACTATAAAAACAGCAAACTACCCATTATAGGATATAGGGAACAACGAATAGAGAAAACACTTAATAGAGTACATAGCCTAATTACTGAGGACCTTATTTTAAAGAATATGGTGTATATAACGGATTTTCATATTAATATAATATCAAAAACACTCTTAAAATAATCTAGTATCTAGTACTATAGCCAAGACTATACCCTCTACTACGGAAGCCTCTTAAAGAGTGTGATCCTTAGACAACTCAAGCGGGAACACAACATAGTCCTATTAAAATACATCCCTATTAATAATTACCCTCTGTCAAACATTCCCACAAGTACAACATATATCATTATAACCACGTTTCTAATAAATTCTCACCGTAATCACCCTTTAAAGGAGCCTAGGCCTAACCACACTATGGACACCACCTTTTAGTACCTTTACACCAATCATTTAGGTCCTAACACTCTCCGGAAACTAGTCTTTACGATGAGGGGGGTGAAAATTAAGGGAACTCCTACAAAGATCAATTACCAAGCTTATTTATAAACAAAAGTTCACTAAATAATATCCCAATAACCTTCGGAAAACACAACCCCGCACCCCTTCTGGCGCATCTCCTAGGACCTTTTTGACTACCCCAATAGCTATAAGAACACCTCATAATTACTACTAATAATCGATAAATATACCAACATATCCCAGGGGTTCATAATAACACATAAAACACACACCGAAGTCTTTAAAACCCTATAAACATATATAGCTTAGATCTTAAGACAAACAGGCCTATCCGTTTATAAAATAAGGCAGGACATTGAGTATACAATAATCGCTATTCAAAGTGAGATAGAATACAAGTATTAGGTAAGGTGTATAGGAATTGATATTAAACTCCCACCAGCTAATACTAAAGAGCTTATAGGACGCGGTAAAAAAGCAGGACATTACATTATTAATAAGGCACTTATAATATTAATTAGCGCTGGCCTACTAAAGAAACTATGACCAGAAGCCATAATAACAACCATATTTATCAATAATAACTGCCCTTGGGCATCAAAGGGCTAGAAATCGCTAAATCAAATCCATGTAGAGTGGATACAACAGCACATTAGATAATATAACAAAAACCTAACCTTCCATCCATCTCAAAACCCGCGTCCTGAACTAGGCGACCTCCATACCTACGAATATAAGGCCTATGTATTAAATTGGGTACGTAAAGGAGGTCACGAGAAGTGAGAATTCAAGGTCAAGGCACAAGCATATATAGGATACCTTATAGGATACGTCCTATGCATACATAATCTTTTCAGAATATGGATCCCCACACTCAATCAGGTTATTATCTTATATAATATCACCTTTAATAAACACTCCTTTTATAATCCTACTAATAATACGACCACCATAACCACTAAAAAAGCAAAAATTCTATTAAAGGAAATTAAACCAGAGGACCCATACCTAAACATAGTCCTCGAGGCCCTCGGGACATATAAATAAGAGGAGGAAGACAACCCTACCTAAGAAAACGCAGCTACAAGCACTTCACAAAACATTATGAAGTAAGGGATACTACTATAAACAAAGGCTAACAATAGTCTAGTTTCACCTAAGCCCACACTAGACCCTAAGAGCATACTAGGTGCAGTGATAGAAGAAGCTGGAGATATCGGGGTAGATACTGAGGAGGTACGAAATTTACCCACCTTTTCGGAGACTGTGACGGGCTGGGCCCTCTTGGAGGCTTCGCAGCCTCTCAGCCATGGACTCCGCTTACCTAAGCCCGGCTTACCTAAGACGGATCAACCTTAGGCCTGATCAGAGCAAACGGGTCCTGTGGGGCGGAAAACATTTTCTCCTTTTCTCTCTTATCTTGAAGATACTCGTAGTAGTCACCATAACTAGTTGCAATATACGTACTTAGACCGTTACATTATCTTCAAAATCTTAGTATCATCGGAGATAACGAGAATACGCTGGGTATAGAAATAATTGTCGACGAAAAATAAGTCTATGACCTTGGTGGGAGTAGTAAAGAGTCCTAAGTGGGTTAACCTAAAGGTCCCTGAATACTTGAAGCTGATTAGCGAGGTCTAATTAGGGCTAGGAGGTTTTAATAAACTCGAAAGAACGCATTCCGCGTAGTAGAGTACCTCAATAACGTCGATTAGTATACTATGGTCACTACTGAATAAAGACGTACGGAAGGAACGATAACCGTATTACGATGGAAAATAACGTCGACCTATCCGGAAACCCGTAGTAGCTGGTGTAGTTGATCGCTTAGTTATTAGCCCAGCTGTAGGAGATGCGGACCACCTAAGCAGCTGAATGAGAGGCCCAACGAGAGCAGATTCGAATACTGTAATAAACCCTAGCAGAACCCAGGCACCTAACCTCAACGTTACACGAAGCCCCTACACCCTCTACGACGCCGATCCCACCCGATCAGGCCTATGCGCCACCTCCTAGATAACCGAGACATTAAATCCCCGATCCACCGAAGTTTAACGGATTATATAAAAGATTTCAATAATAGCACCTCGAGATAAAAGGGAAGATAAGTGTGGACAGGGAAGCCTTTGGTTTAGCATCAGCAGTGTTCACCTATATCTACTCTAGACTAGAAAACACTGCACAAGCTATGGCGAGCGCCTATTATTCACAGGGAGGAGCCGATGGGTCGAAGAACCCTGAACAATTCATGGAATACCTGAAGGGTTGCTACGCAGACCCTAACGCAGAAGCACGAGCCCTCGACCAACTAAGAATAATACGTTAAAAGGAGAACGAGAGTTTTGCCCACTTCCTTCCCAAGTTCGAAAAGGAGCTCGTAGAAGCGGGAGGAGGACACTAGCTGGACAACGTCAGGATTAACTACCTAAAAGGAGCTCTAAATATTACGATAAGAACCCCTTTAATTAGTGTAATTAATAAACCAACAACCTATACTATATATACCCAGATGCTCCTGACGATAAGATTAGAGCTGGATAGTGAATCGTACTAAGCTCGCCGTGAGCGTCAATACAGGAGATCACCAACACCCGGCTAAAACAAAGTCGAATCACCAACTAAATAGGACAATTGGACAGGGTCACCTTAACCTGATCAGATGGATTAGGAACCCACTAAAGCAAACTGGATAGCCAAGGACAAACCAGTCCAAAGAAGGTTAAGCTAAGAGGAAACCCGCAAATACTATAATTACAGTAAAAAGGGGCATATACAATAGAGATACCCTAGAGATTAGAAAGATAAGGAGACTAAAACCTCGAAAGGGAAGACCAAAGAGCAGAGTGAAACAGATATTAGCTCTAATTAGGACTCTAAAGAGTTGGGAAAAGAGTAGCTCCTAGTGGAAGTCGTTATTAGGAGGAACAGGCTATAGAGGAATGGAAGGTTGTTAAGAAGAACATGGACTGTGACCTATTTTACGTTAATATTGGGATTAATGGGATACGCTATACAATTACCCTTATTAATACAGGGTGTTTAATATACGCCCTGATTAGCGACGCCTTCGCTAAGAAACTCCGCTTACTACGTATTAGTATTATACCTCGGAACTTAATACAAATCACCACTATAGTTCTTGGTGTAATCCGCTATATCACTTACGCTAATATTAATATTAATAGCTATAAACAACACTAATTATTCTTTTATATTATTCCTAACTAAGAAGACGACGTTATCCTTAGAAGGTCCTGGATAATTAACGATAACGTTATGGTTTACCCAATACGAGGTACTCTGCATATAGGTGTTATGGACTACTGGGTAATAAAAAGGAAACCGGGTTAGGCCCAGTAAAATCCAAAGTTCCTAATTTAGTAGTAAACTAGATTGGTATTCTTAGCTCTAATTAGGCGGGTATAGAAGAGAAGAGAGACCCCTCTTAGTATATTTACTCTAAATGTGTTCTCTGTAAGTTTGGCCGATATCGAGAAGGTCCTAGTACTAAAGATGAAAATAGACCTAAGGACGAAACTCCCTACGTATTACCATAAGTTTTTGTATATTTTTGATCGAGATAAGGTTAATTAGTTACTACTACATCGAGATAACATTAACCACGTAATTCCCATTGAGAAAGACTCAACAGGGCAAGATAAGCTAGTTATATGGGGACCCCTATATGGGATGTCTAGGGAGGAGCTAATTATACTTCGATGGACCCTCACAGAACTACTAGATAAAGGCTTTATTTGTGCTAGTAGCTCTCCTACTTTATCACCCGTCCTATTTATTCGAAAACCCGGGGGAGGATTAAGGTTTTGTGTTAATTACCGGGCTTTGAACGCTATTACTAAGAAAGACAGATATCCCTTACCCCTGATTAGCGAAACCCTGAGAGCCTTAGTTAAGGCTAAGTGGCTGACGAAGTTAGACGTTATTGTTGTATTCCATAAGATCAGGGTTAAAGAAGGTGACGAATGGAAGACGGCTTTTAGAACAAGATACGGCTTATATGAATGGATGGTGACTCCTTTTGGCCTAATAGGGGCCCCCGCTATGTTCTAGAGGTATATTAACTATACTTTACGGGACTTTTTGGACGAATTCTGCACCGCTTATATCGACGACGTTCTGATTTATTTAGATAGCTTACTTGCTGATCATAGGGAGAAAGTCAAGAAGGTCTTAAGTCGTCTAGGTGTTGCTGGCTTATAAATCGATATTGATAAATGCGACTTTGAGATGAAGAGGGTTAAATACTTAGGGTTCATTATTAATATAGGGAAGGGTATCCGCGTTGACCCAGAGAAAATTAAGGTTATCTAGACATAGGAGGTTCCCCGATTAGTGCGAGGAGTCCGTGCTTTCGTTGGTTTTATAAATTACTATTGTTAATTTATACTAGACTTCTCAGGGTTAGCACACCCCCTCATAACTTTAACGAAAAGGGATGTCCCATTCGTATAGAGTAATGAGTGTGTAAAAGTGTTTAATAAGTTAAAGGCCCTCCTAATTAGTGCCCCTGTATTAGTATATTAGGATCCTAATCGAGCTACTATATTGGAAATAGACTTATTAGGTTATGTAGTGGGTGGTACTTTATTATAATACGACGACGAGGGTATTTTACGGCTTATTGCGTTTTTTTTACGGAAGAACTTACTAGTAGAATACAATTACCTAATATACGACAAGGAACTATTAGCTATAATCCGCTGTTTAGAACACTGGGACTCTAAATTAAGGAGTGTGAAGGAGTTTACTATCCTAACCGACCACCTCAACCTTAAGTATTTTATAATTAAGAGGTAATTGAGTAAACACCAGGTTAAATGGTCGGAACTCCTATCCCATTATAACTTCACAATCCAGTTCCGACCCGGCAAATAAGCGATAATCCCTGATATATTATTTAGATGAGAATAAGACGTTCCTAATACTTAGTGAGATGATCGATTAGAAGGACGGAGGATATAGCTCCTAAAGGGGAAACGGAATATGGTTATGGTGAACTGGGTAATTCTCGAGATGAATTAAATGGATATAATGGAATCCGTGGAAAGTACCATAGTAGGTGATATGGATTAGGACGACGATCCTGAGGCTGATCGGTTGGAACCCATCCTGAACCCCTTTAAAGAGGAGCCCCTAAAGTCCTCTTGGATTAAAGGATTATAGTTAAATAATTGTTATTGGCTGATTAGGATAGTTGTGAAAAGGGGGGACCGTTAATTATTATCACAATGGAGGCTACCTATAATGCTATTAGAGTACTTAGTGGACGACGATGGTAAACTCCTTTGGAGGGAGAGGATCTGGGTCCCTTGTTATGAACCTTTACGAACCCGGTTAATCTAAGAGTCCCACGACTTAACACTTGGTGGCCATCTCAGCAGAGACACGTTAAAGGCCTTGATCAGCCGCCGCTTTCACTGGCCAGGCCTGTCGTAGGACGTTCGACGCTTTATGAGGAACTGCGACGTTTGTGGACGGGGTAATATATGGCGGGATAAGAAGAGGGGTCTTTTAAAGCCCTTACCCGTCCCTGATCAGGTTTAGATAGAGATATTAGTCGACTTTATTATAGGGCTACTACTAACCCGCTGTATGGGAGTAACGAATATTATGGTGGTAATAGACCGATTATTTAAGAATGTGATTTTCGAGCTACTTAAGGATATAATGATGGACGTTGTGGTTACGGTGTTAATACTTGGCCTGATTAGATACCACGGATCCCCGAGAGTTATTATTTTGGATAGAGGCCCCTAATTTACTAGTCGTATATGGAAATAGCTTTGTTAATTGTTATGGATAAAACGACGTTTATCTACGGCCTTCTACCCGGAGATAGACGGCGCTACAGAACGAGCTAACTAGGTAGTAGAAACCTACCTCTGAGCTTATACTTTGTACACTTAAGATGATTGGGACGACCTACTTCTAATAGCGATGATGGCTATTAATAATAGGGTTACCTCGTCAATAGGCCTCAGCCTTTTTTTCATTACCCACGGTTATGATATCGACCTGATTAGAGTAAGGGAGACTCTGTGGACTAAAGGAAAGACCCCCGCAGCTCGGGCAGAGGCCCTAGTCTCGAAGTTAAAGGAGGCCTCCGAATAGGCATAAGCGGCGATGGCCTCCACCTAAGAGCGACAAGAAGCCTCGGTAAATATACGACGCTAGCCTTTTAACTAGTTTCGACTAGGGGACAAGGTCTGGTTGAGGCTTAAGAACGTCCGTTTTAAGAGATTATCTAAGAAGTTGGACTGGATGAATACGAAGTACACTGTGTTGGAAATAGTCGGATCCTATGCCTGCCGGCTTAATACGCTGCCGGGTATTTATAACGTCTTTTATGTATCCCTGATCAGGTATGCGGGAGTCGACCCATTACTATCATAAGAACGAGACGACGCCTAATTGTTGCCTCTACTAATAGACGACGAAGAGGAATTCGAAGTCGAAGAGATTTAGGACGCTAAGAAGATTCGTGGTTCTTGGAAGGTTTTGGTTAAGTGGAAGGGCTACGTGGAGCCTATTTGGGAATTAGTTGAGTTGTTAACGGAGATTGTAGCTTTGGATTGTTACGAGGTTAGTTATGGACGAGTCCCTCTGAACGGGGAGGAGGGAGAGGGGGGGTAATTGTGATGGGCTGGGCCCTTTTGGAGGCTTCGCAGCCTCTTAGCTATGGACTCCGCTTACCTAAGCCCGGCTTACCTAAGACGGATTAACCTTAGGCCTGATCAGAGTAAACGGGTCCTGTGGGGTGGAAGACATTTTCTCCTTTTTTCTCTCATCTTGAAGATACTCGTAGTAGTCGCCATAGCTAGTTGCAATATACGTGCTTGGACCGTTACAGAGACTACCCTGTCTAGTGGTGGTGCCTAACCAAGTATAATACTGGACAGCTTATAAAAAGTAGAGAGGACGGACTTTAAGGTGATTAACTAAACCTTTAACTAACTCACTAACTAAAATACCCTAAAAGCGAAAAAGAGTACTATTAGAAGGTTTATAGACCATTTACCTAGTTTAATACAAAGCTCAGAGTTATAGGAAAGGAGGGAACCCGAAAGGAGACCTCTAGGGGGGAGTTAAGGTGAGATCTTAACACCTTCTTATAGTTAGAAGACTTAGAAGCCCCCTATTCACTATATTATGTAGTAATTAACCTAAAAGGGATCCCTTATAGGAGCCCCTAATACAATTTCTTTACTACCTTTATACCTAATCAACTGAAGGTAATACAAAAGAGTGCCTTAGGATATAAAACATTTCACTTAATAATCACTAGAGCTACTAAAAATTGACCTATACAATAAATAAAACCCATACTTATTAAAAACCCTAAGGGTAACCTTATATACCATAGAGATACCTTATTAGTACCTCTAGTAAAGTGGAAGAATATCTAATAAATTGAAGACCTATTAAGGACTAAATGGATCGACGTAGTAAAAGAGGAAATCCATAAACTCGTTTCTAAAAGCACTTAGAGGGAAATAGACCACTTGTTAGTAGGCTCTAAGTTCCTCCCCTTAAAATAGGTATTCATATACAAATTCAATAAAAATGGTTTCCTTGAATACTATAAAGTGCGGATATGCGTATATAGAGACTTTTAGAAGGTTGATCCCCTATAAAACATATACACTATTACCCTTATAGTACACTCTTTTAGAACTCTAATAATTATGGTTACTTAATTTAATTTCAAAGTTAGCTAATATAATATGGTAAATACATTTCTTAATATAAAAATGGATCTAAATAGAGAACTTATGGTATACGAATTTCTGGACAGCTTTGGACAACCTAGAAAGTGTACTAAACTTATTTATACTCTCTACGGGCTCTAAGATATACCCATCCTTTAGTATAAGATGTTCTCAAAAATCCTAATAGATATAGGGTTAGTACTATACTCTAAAGAACCTTGTATTTTTTATATAAAGGACCTTAAGGTCTTTGTTATGTTCTACGTGGATAATATCCTGGTTATGAACCACTATGACGACGCTAAAACGGCCATTAGAGTTGTTGATAGCATTAAGTTGGTGGTGGAACTCAAGGACCAGGGCCCCGTAGAATAGTACCTTAGAATACGAATTATTAGGGACCGTGAAATACACAAAATCTACCTTGTCCACGACTCTTATATTAAGAAGGTTATTAAATACTTTGGCCTCGTAGACAACACTATAACCCCTTATACTCCTATACTAAAAGACCTTATATTATATAAGGGATAAGTAATAAGGGCTTAAATTAAGGAATTCTAGGAAAAAGTCGGATCCCTCTTATATACTATGATCTTTATACGCCCTAACATTATATATCCAATAGCGAAGTTCTCCTTATTCCTAATAAACCCCTCTCCAGAGCATCTCGCAGCTGCGGATCAGGTTATTCATTACCTTTTTAGTATACGTTACCTTGCTATCGGCTATGGTGGTGTAGGGGGTGAGGGAGATGCTCAAGTACTTCTAATTACGGGCGACGCCTCGTTCATAGACAATAAGGTAATAAGATGCTCCTTATAGGGCTTCATAATCTCCTTTTTTGGTAGACCTATTATATAGAAGGTCACCAAATAAGTAATAATTATAATATCCACTATTAAAGCAGAGCTTCTAAGTTTCTTAGATATTATTAGAGAAATAATTACTTTCTAGAGGTTCTTTAAGGACCTTTTACTTAATTTTAGAGATGTTTAGAGGATTTACTATAATAATTAGTAAATTATAAGGTTTATAGTAGGTAAAAAAAGAATAGATATTAACCCATTTAAGGTATATAAATATTTATAATATATAACTTAAATAAGAATACGTTAAGGGTAAGTTTAATATAGTTTATATACTAATAAACCTAATACCCGTAAATAAACTTATTAAAATGCTCTTAAAAACGAAGTTCGAGTACTTTAAAGGTCTTCTTAACTTCTACAATATACAAAAATTAGTTACAATGGGTATAGGAAATAATAATGAGTAAAGAATAGTTATATTTAGGTCCACAGGTTATATACACCACCAACGCAGTAAAGTAAGACCTTTTCCTGGGTATAAGGCCCCTATATACATATAGCTGGGCATAAAATACAAGTATTAGAAGCCCTGAAGGGTACAGAAAGTGAATATAACCCCTAATCAAAGTAAAAAATATAATAAACAATTATATAGGCCTTTTCGAAGCTGGGCTTAAGGAAGTTGTGAATAAAGGTAAGGTAGGCCTCGTAGCCACTAATAACCTCATCAGTAATAGCAATAGCGGGCATAATAGAGGTAACGATAACTTAGGAGGTACGGCGAAATGAGATATAGTCAATAAACTTTTTAATAACCGCTTTTTTGGGGGTACCCTTCTTAGGTGTGGCTTTAGGGGCAGCGGGCATCGGAGAAAGAAGGGAGGATTCGTCCTTTATCTCCGTATCATTATTTAGGACGATAACCTCCTCTTCCTCCTCGTTAAGGAGGAAGTATATAATAAAGTATATACACTGGATTATTTGGAAATTATTAGTATAAGTATTAGTTGGGTTAGTATATAAAGACTTAAGGTATTATTGGTGCTGGGGTCCTAGAGGATGCGGTGAAGGCCTAAAACCGTGGTCTTAGTGGCCTTAGGGACCGGACTATAATTGGTGTAGTGGCCGTGGTGGTACTCCTAGTACTTAGTGATGTGTATATGTATATGAGCATAGTAACGGAGTTCTATACTCTCCTTATCCTTATACTTCTTACCTTAGAGGGTATTATAAATATAAGCGAGGTAAGGAATATCATTCTCTAGGCCCTTAGTGGCCACCTTCTCCTCCTTTTTCGAAACCTCGAGTATTATAAAGTTATTCTTCTCCTTTTTATATATATTAATAATAACAGAGTTCTCCTCGGGCTTAGGGGTAATAATAAAGGGGTTAGAGGACCCGCCTCCTAAGGGGGCAGGGACTAGTTATATTTTATTGTACTTATTATCCTTGTCGTCCTCGATGAGCATAGGAGCAGGTACAAGAGTGGGGGTGGGGATAGGTGTAACGGTCCAAGCACGTATATTACAACTAGCTATGGCGACTACTATGAGTATTTTTAAGATAAGGAGAAAGGAAGGAAAAGTTTACTACCCTATAAATCCGTTGGATCCTGATCAGGTTTACCTAGGCCTGGTTAAGCTTCGTAAGTAGCGATTAGTGTTAAACATAGCCGAGTAGTTCCGAGGCCTCTGATCGGGCCTTAGCCCGTAATAATTACCCCTTTCCTCCCCTCCTTTCCTAAGGGATATTCCCGTGATTAGCCTCGTAATGGTCTAAGGCCACTATATCCGTTAGTATATCTACTAGCTCCTAGGTGAGTTAAGTATAGTCCTTCTACTTAACTAAAACCTTTTATTCATTTTATACTTTTTGTATATTATGGGTCTCCTTAATTTTAAACTCTTTTTTATTAGTTATTAGTATTATAAGTGGTTAGGTGTTATTATGGTTTTATAATAATAACGGATTAATTTTAGTGTACTTAATTAGGTTTACGTGGAAGATGTTATAGATCCTTAGTAGTGTATTTAGTTGGTAAACGTAGGATTTAACTAATTTAAGGATAGTGTACTTTGTGTTAACCTAGTTAAGCTTCTTTAATGGTCAATTAGATTAGATATTCCATAACCTTAGCTAAACCTTATCCCTAGGCTTAAATTAATTAAATAGTTAGTGTTTTATGTTTATAGTAATCTTTTGTTTTTTTATACTACTACTATTATTATTTAAGCCCACTTAGAAGTGTCTTTTAGTTTTTAGATTAAAGCCTCTACTCTTATTATAGGGGTCTTATTACTATTCCATAGGGGTTCCTTTACTCTAATTAGGTCTAAGTTATACCCATAAGTAATAAAAAACGGGCTAAGTCCTGTTGACGAGGTGACCTAGTTATTAATAACTATTATTACTATTAGGAGTAGTTCGTCCTAATCGTCCTGAGTATACACTATATATACTCTAAAATAGGTTTCCATCACCTGGTTTACCCTCTCCGTAGCTCCGTTTATTTCTAGGTGGAACATTATAGAGAGTTTTTATTTAATCCGTAGTAACTAGTAGAGTCATTTCTATATAAGACTCGTAAACTATGGTCCCTTATTTAATATAATTATATAAGGTATCCCATGGTGCCTGATTAGACCTCGGATTAGTTGGTCTACTATTATATCCGTTATAATATCCTTTAATAACTCAAAGATTACGTTTTTTAATAAACAATTAGTTACTATTATGATGTTCATAGCCCTATTACGACGGGAAGGGGGTAATCCTATTACAAAATTAATAAAAACCTCTGCCCAGATCCGTCCAGGGATAAGTAGAGGCTTTAATAAGCCCCTCTTCTTATTGTATTATACATTTCCTCGTCTATAAACGTCGTAGTTCCTCATAAATCTTCGGATATCCTAGGATAGGCCTAGTTAGTGGAACTAGCGGCTAATTAGGGCCTTTAAAGTGTCCCTCCCCGGATATCCCGTTAACGTGGAGTTGTAGAACCTCTGGATTAAACCCGTCCTTAAGGGCTCGTAATATGGAATCCAGATTCTATTCCTCTATAAAAATCTTTTATTATCGTTAATCGTATATTCTAATAGTATTATCGGTAACTTCTATTATAAGGGAAGTTGTCGATCTCCTTTTTATATTACCCCCCTAATTAATTAGTATTAGTTATTCTGGTCTAAGGTTTTATCCCACTAGGAGTGTAATAGCTTTTTTTTAAAAGGGTTCAAGGGGGGTTCCGTCTTATTTGGACTAGGGTCGTTGGTCTAATCCATATCTCCGGGGGAATCTCTTATACTAAACTTAACCCTCTTTATTTGCCCTAATCGGGCCTACACTTCTTTAATCACTATTACGTTATTAACTTATAATACGTTAATCCTATTTTTTAGGAGTTTAATTTTCTAACCCTTTAACCTATTATCCTATAGGGTACTAGGGATATCCTGTTTATATTTCAATAGTATATTAGGAACTATTACTTTTTTATTAGGTTTAAATTGGATAGTGAAGTTATAACGGGATAATAACTCTAATCACTTAATCTGATGTTCACTTAATTATCTCTTTGTTATAAAGTATTTTAGATTTAGGTAATCAGTTAGGATAGTAAACTCTTTTACACTCCGTAGTTCTGAATCCTAGTACTCTAAGTAGTGTATTATTACTAATAGTTCCTTGTTATGTATTAGGTAATTATACTCTGTAAATAGGTTCTTATATAAAAAGAACGTTATAGGTTTTAGGATCCCTTTATTGTTATACTACGATAAGGTACCTTTTACTATATAATTAGACGAATTGGTCTTGAGTACTATAACTTAATTAGGGTCCTAGTGAGCTAATACAGGTGCGCTAATTAGGAGCGTCTTCAGCTCCTCGAACACTCTAGTGCACTCCTTGCTCCAAATGAATAGTATATCCCTTTTGGTTAAGGTTATTAGGGGTTATGTGATCCCTGAGAAGTTGGGTATAAATTGCTGGTAGTAGTTGGTAAAACCGATGAACCCACGGACTCCTTGCACTGATCAGGGCACTTCCTATCCCTGGATTACCTTAATCTTCTCAGGGTTTATACGAATTCCCTTACTAATATTAATAATAAACCCTAAATACTTAATACTCTTAGCCTCGAATTTGCACTTATTAATATCCATATACAGGCCTATAACGCCTAGGTACTCGAGGACCTTCTTAACCTTCTCTCTATAATCAGAGAGGGAACCGTCTAAATAAATCAGGATATTGTCGATATAAGTTAAGTAGAACTCATCTAGGAAGTCTTATAGGGTGTGGTTAATATATTACTAGAACGTTACGGGGGCTCTAATTAAACTAAAGGGGGTAATTATCTATTCGTATAACCTATACCTCGTCCTAAACACCGTTTTCTATTTATCTTTTTTTTTAACCCAGATCTTATAAAACGTAATAATAATATCCAATTTTATTAATTACTTTACTTTTATTAATACTCTTAGGGTTTCGCTGATTAGGGGTAAGGGGTATTGGTCCTTTTTTATAATGGTGTTAAGGGTATAATAAACAACGTAAAACTATAACCCTCCTCCAGGTTTCCGGATAAATAGAACGGGCAATAATATAGGGGAGCTACTAGCCCTAATAAACCCTTTATCTAATAGTTCTATAAGGGTTCAGCGTAATACAATTAACTCTTTTTTTAATATACTATATAAAGGTCCTTAGGTCACTGGTTTATTTTGATCGTAGGAGTCCTTCTTAATAGGGATAGTATAGTTAATGTTTTTCTAGTGTAATAGTAATTAATTAGTTTTATTTCGGTTAAAGATATATAAAAACTTATAGTAATGCGTAGGGAGTTTCGTCCTCGGGTTTATTTTTATTTTTAGTATTAGGGCTTTTTTAATATCGGCTAAATTTACGGAGAACGCATTTAAGGTGGATATACTAAGAGGGGTCTCTCTTCTCTTTTATACTCACCTAATTAGAGCTAAGAATACTAATCTAATCTACTACTAGATTAGGAACTTTGGATCTTACTAGGCCTAACCCGGTTTCCTTTTTATTACCTAGTGGTCCATAACACCTATATACAAAGTACCTCGTACTAGGTAAACTATAACATTATTATTAATTATCTAGGACTTTCTAAGGATAACGTCGTCTTCTTAGTTAAGAATAATATAAAAGAATAATTAGTATCGTTTATAGTTATTAATATTAATATTAATATAAGTGATATAGTGGATTATACTAGGAACTATAATAGTGACTTACATTAAGTTCCGAGGTGTAATACTAATACATAATAAGTAGAGTTTCTTGGCGAAGGCGTCGCTAATTAGGGCGTATATTAAACACCCTATATTAATAAGGGTAATTGTATAGTATATCCTATTAATCCTAATATTAACGTAAAATAAGTTATAATTTATACTCTTTTTAACAACCTTCTATTCCTCCACAACTTATTCCTCCTAATAACAACTTTCACTAAGAGTTACTCTTTTCTTAAGTTCTCAGAATCCTAATTAAAGCTATTATCTATTTTACTCTATTCCTTAGTTTTTCCTTTAAAAATCTTAGTTTTCCTTATCTCTTTTCGATCCTCAGGGCATTACCATTATATATACCCTTTTTTATTATAATTATAACATCTATAAGCTTCCTCTTAGCTTGGCCGTTTACGAGCTTTCTTATCCTTAGCTAGCTTATTTACCTTCATAGGTTCCCACTCCATTTAATTAGGTTAAGGGGACTCTAATCGACCATTCTACTTCCAAGGGGACTTAGTTCTTATTCGATCAGGGGTCAGCGATCTCCTACGCCAACACTCACAACGGGCTTAATAGGATTCACTATCCAATTCTAAGCTTATACTTAGGAGCATCTAAGTGTATATAATGTATATCGTTGGTTTATTAATTATACTAATAAGGGGGGCTCTCATTATAGTATTCAGGGCTCCTTTAAAGTAGTTAATCCTTATAACGTTTAATCAGTGTCCTCCTCCTACTTCTACGAACTCCTTTTCAAACTTAGGGAGGAAGTAAATAAAACTCTTATTCTCCTTTTATCGTATAATCCTTAGTTGATCAAAGGCTTATACTTCTACGTTAAGGTCTACATAATAACCCTTTAAATATTCCATGAATTTATCCGAGTTCTTTGACCCATTAGCCCCTCTTTACACATAATAGGTGCTCACCATGGCTTACACAGTGTTTTCTAGCTTAGAGTAGATATAAGTGAATATAATTAACTCTAAACTAAAGGCTTTTTTATTTACACTTATCTTCCCTCCCATTTTAAGGTACTATTATTAAAACTTTTTATGTAATCCATTAAACTTCGGTGAGTTGGGAATTTAATATCTAGTTTATTTTAGAGGTGGTATATAAGCCTAATCGGGGGGAATTAGTGTTATAAAAGGTATTAGGGACTAGTTTATCGTCGATGTCGGGTACCTGGGTTTTACTAGGGCTTCCTATAATAATTGAATCTATTCTTATTGAATTTCTTACTTAATTACTTAGGTGGTCCACATCTCCTATAATTGGGTTATAAACTATCTAATTAATTACACTAACTATTATAGGTTTCCAGATAATTCAGTGTTACCTTCTATCGTTACGTAGTTATCGCTTATCCTAGTGTTTTATATTCAATAATAACTATAGTATACTTAATAACATAGTTAAGGTACTCTACTACGAATATATACACGCGTCGTTTCGAGTTTATAATAACCTCTAGGTCTAATTAGGCCATACTAATTAGCTTTAGACGTTCAGGGACTCCTTAAGTCAACCCGTCTAGAACTTCTTACTATTCTCACATAAATCGTAGGCTTCTATACTAAGCATTCAATTAATTACCTTTAATAATTTTAAAGATAATATAATGGTCTAAGTATGTATATTACAACTAGCTATAACGACTACTATGAGTATTTTTAAAATAAGGAGAAAGGAAGGAAAAGTCTACTGCCCCACAAATCCGTTGGATCCTGATCAGGTCTGCCTAGGCCTGGTCAGGCTTAGTAAGCAGCGATTGGCGTTGGACATGGCCGAGTGGTTCCGAGGCCTCTGATCGGGCCTTGGCCCGTGACATCCAATGACCCTCGTAAAGGCATAAAACAGGCTAACCGAAAACTAGCCACTTTAGAAGGAAGTAGCCTACGTAGAGATCCTTAGCCTAATTACATAAAGGGTCTTATACTTCGTTCCCAAATCCAAAACACTTATAAGTACTCAGCTAATAGTAAAGTAGGTATAGAAATATAAAAAGGTCTATAGATCGCTATAAAAGTGTAAAACAAGGGTTATTATATAAGGATTCCTCTAAGTATATAAACGAGATCTCCACTATATATATACCTCGACTTTACAGATACCTTTATAGTGGATCTTATTAGCCTATACATAGAAAAAGGGATATACTTGTCGAATACGCTGTGCCAAGCGCCCAATCCACTTCCGGCGCGCCCGAAGGCCGTGCATGGAGTGGAATAATAACGGGCCGAAACGCGCCCTTGAACCAGCCACTTTAAGGGCCAAGTTCTCCCCTGAACAATAAGGAGAACAAGAACAATTACACACAATTGAATATATCACGAATTGACCCCTAAATCCGACAGTTCCAAGGCCTCTGATCGGGCCTTAGCCCGTGACAAAGCTAGTCGGGGCCAAGAGTGTTAGAAGGGCTTAAAGTTGAAAATAGGCTTATCTGCCAAGATTGCCTAGCTGAAAAGGCCCACGAGGAACAAGCTTGTTGCTATTTATTGATATAACACGAGTTTACTTCAAACATGGCAAAGCTTTGTCTACGGTAAATATGATAATCGTGAAGTGAGCTCGAAAACACACGCCTTAGTGAGAACATTGCAAAAGCCTGGTCATATCTTTTGAGCTTTGATGGCAAGGTCCAAGCACTAAGCCGCAGGTTCAACACTTTCCCCCACATTCCGACAGTGAGCGACTGAGAACAATGGCATGGCGGTCAACATCTTGTTGAGAAACTGATGGGAGTGACCAGTGCCGTCCCACACCCAATGCATCGCTGCAATGCACGTGCTTGAGTCGCCGGCAGGCAACGGAGAGAAGAGAGAGCGCGGCATTTGTAAGATTGGGGTGGCATTGCAGCAAGACACGACCTGTGGCGTGGCTTCCAGGACAGATGCGAAAAAATCAACGCTGAGATGGGGCCTCCGCAGCGAATTCGGTTTTCGGCGATGAAAGAGGAGATAGTGACATGGGGCCCTGCTACTCCATCGCAAACATGCCATCTGAATGACGACCCATTGGTTCCAGCCGGCGGACCTCATGGCCCGATTCTGCCTCTTCCCCGGAAATGAGACGAACAAAGTTGGTGGTGTAACCGAAACAATGCCATCCGAAAGCATATGCGAAAGACTCTTCTCGTTCTCGTCAAGCGCCGATATGCCGCGACGCTACTCCTTATTCCCCCTTTCCCTCAGAGCAAGATTCCGAATGACACCGTCAGATCATCTGAAGGTCGAAAAGGGGCACGCCAGCTAATCAAGCATAACCATTACCCGTACGAAGCTTCCATCACGCCGCAGCGTCGCATCGCATAGGAAGCGGCGCATCACTCGATCCTGCTGAATGCGCCCTTGCGTTGGTGCCGCATTGCCGCGGCCGCACACCACCACTCAGCACCCGCCCAGCCGACGCGCCTGATCGAAAACGGCATTTATCGAACCTGGAGAGTGCCAAATTGTACGGGGTGAAACATGGCAAATTTCCCTCTGCCTTGGTTTTTGCATCTGCAGCGCTGTGATGGGCCATAGTCTATCGAGATCTGGTCCAGCCAATTGCCGTTGCATAGGGCGTTTGGGGGAGAGAGTCCGAGAGTGGCGGGCGTGCAAATCCTATCCGTTCTGGCCAGAATCTCCTTGACCGGTGGACCGGTTCGCCAGGATCACGGCTCGCTTCAGGGTTACCACCATGTAGAGAGAGTGAAGCTATAGCCACTAAGGCTCTCTCAACTTCAACCGGTTGCTCCATCTGAAAAAACTGGCACAATGTTGACATTGGCCAGGCGCGCAGTAAACTGGAGCTGTTGGGTCTGATTCACGGCTAAAGGTGACCCGTTCCAACTCCAACAGCTCCAGCGGCCTCCCACACCGGCTCAGGGGCTGAGCACTTTGGTACTCTGGGCTACGTACACACGACCAGTATGCAGCAAAAAAAAGAAAGCACGCCACCATCATACAACTCTCAAAGTTGGAAGCGACATCTGCCGAGATCACAGCCAGCAGCGGATTAGCCCCTTCTGGCCGCTAGGCACTTGATATCGCGACGTTCGAGACGGCTGAGAGTTTCCATGTAAGCGACGCCAATGCACCCAGGGTTGCACAGGGCCAGGCCGATCCAGGTTTCCAACGGTGCGACGCTACGATAATTTATCGTGGTTCTGACACCTTTACCCGCGGCGGGGAAGAGTCGCACCCGACTCCATAACTCCATAAGCCACGCACAACTTGCACATCGCGCACAAGACGACGGCGGACGGCTCTCCTGCTGCGCCGTGCGCGGCCACATGGGGGCCCTAGCCCGAGAAGTCTCAGCGTCGCAACGCGTGGAGGTTTTGGTCCTGTGGCTAGCCCATGTGGGCTAAGGCTAAGAATAACAGCGGTTTTAAGAGCCCTTAGCACACACACACAGAGCAATATCGTTCCTCTTATAATAACGGCCAGCACGCCTCCAATAGCGCACGACGTGTCAGTTACGCTTGTGTGATGTGTGATTGTGTTGTGGCTCAACTCCACAGCTTGGACCGTGTGGCATCGCCCAACGTCTGCCCACGAACACGCCCCCGCCAATATCCCTCGTCTGCTATTTACGGGGCAGACAGAGGCTAGAGGCGGCGGCCCACAGGCGGCTCCCCGGTTTCCAATCGAACGATCCAGACGTCGGAGCTCTGTCTGCTTCCAGACTGGCATGCTTCACCATCCCAAACGGCAATTCAACGTCTACAATTGCATTGGTCCTATGATGTCGTGGGCAGTGGGAATCATCTCGATATGGCGCCATCGAATCTAGCCCTGTCATTATCTCAAATCCGTCCCATCATTTCCCATCCCACGCCTGTGACCGCCCCAAACAGCCCTCACTGCGACTCGTCGTCGTTGCTAATCGTCGCCGTGCCCCCTCCCTCCGCCTCGGCCACAATCTTGGTCCGAACCACACTGCCGCTCGTGTCCAGGTAGATGTTGCTGAACGCCTCCAGCCCGGGGTACGGCATGTACACGTACTGCAGCTCAAACTCCTTCACCTGCCCGTCGACCGAGATAGTCCTGTTGTGCCCGCTGAACGACATGTCGCGGCTGTAGTAGCCGACGACCCGCCGTCCGGTCTCGTCGCCGTTGTTGTTCAGATACACATCAAAGATGGAGCCGTTCTGCGCGAGCACGCGGTTCGTGTGTGTGCGGCCGGAGAAGTCGTTGACCGAGTACAGGATGTTGTTCTCGACCCGGTAGGTCAGGTCGCGCTTCGCCACCGTCGCGGCGTCAGTCTCGACGGGGTCAGTGATAATGCCCGTCGTCTGGTTGACGATGTCGCCGACCGTGTCGCCGAGCGTCGCGATGATGGGGTTGAGGTCGATGCTGTCCAGGACGTCGCCGACCATCTTCACCACGTTCTCCAGGCGCGCCTCAAGCTCGACCTTGGCCGACACGTTGTATATGCCCAGCTTGACGCGGTCGATACTGGCGTCGACGCCGGCCGAGAAGTGCAGCAGGTTGAGGACCTTGGCGTCGAGGTTGACCTTTGCCGTGATGTTCTGCACCTCGATGCTGATCTCGCCTACCGAGACCGAGGCGTTGAGGTACACATCCGGGATTGGGTTGAGGGTGTCGATGCCCGTGTTGGTGTTTGCCGTCTCATAGACAGCTGACTCGTTGTCGCCGCGGCGTTCGAGGTTGTAGCCGAAGTAACCATCGCCCCGAGACTCATCTTGGGCGACGACGGCGGCGGAAAGAGTGGCGAGCAGAGCCAACGCTCTGCCAACGGAAAAGCCCATTGTGAATAGCTGACGAAGTCTCGGAAGGAACGAATGAATGGCACAGCAGGCCGTTGATTGTGTTGAGACGACTGGGAAGAAGAGCCGCGACGAACGAGGTCTGCGGTATCGACGGAGGCGGGGACCAATGGATACAAGTATGGTCTACCGGCTCATCCGCGAGGAGGGAGGGTGTAAGTCCCGGATGCGATATCGAGGGATGTCGGCCAACGGCGGCAGGCATTCTACCGCATCAAGACCACCTTATTACATTCGCATGCTAAGACCATGGGTTAGTGTTCCCACCCCAGACGGCCGCATGTGGGCGGGTATTTCTCTCAGATGACCCTCCGCACGCGGCGCCCCCGTTCACACGTAAACCCCCGACTGGCTCCTCCCACGGCAGGAGACCTAGGCGACCATTTTCCCATGCATAATGGACGGCAATTTCGTTCGAAGTTGAAAAACTTGGAAGTTCTTCCAAGGAAGCCACGCAGCCCATCGGCCCGGGGGCTTGCAGGCTGTCTCGGCATGAGATGATGGCTGCGTCTGAAGGGGGGAACCGCCTTTTCGGAACCGTTGTCAATATCCGTCCTAGATATGGGACCAAGTTGCATAGTCCCTACAAGGGTGTGGTAGAATGACCACTCCGCGATGAGCAGGGGATGCCGATGAGGTAAAATAACAACCTTGATTCCTCTGCAGCACGATGCCGCCTTATATCCCCCGGCGGCCCTGTCGTCGCGACTGGAGTATCCCACATCTCACCAGCGTCAGGCCGATTCTCGTCCCTCCCCCCTCACCTGGTGTCGTCGTTCCTTCATCCATTCATTCATTCAAGCAGTCACCTCGCCCAAGATGAGGTACTCCATTCTCTCGTTTCTCCTCGCGCTCTTGGTCTCGCTCGCCGCGGCGCAGACTCCGACCGCGACTGATCCCGCAGAGGCGACCACACCAGCTGAGCAGGCCTCCTCGTCACCGCAAGCAACCGGCTCGTCCACACCTTCGTCGACGGTCGCGCAGGGCACAGCAACTGCTAGCGGTGGCGGCGGCGGCGGCGGTGGTGGCACCACCACCGCCCCGAGCAGCACCCCGCCGGCAGATGTCTTCCTCAAGGTCCCGGAACTCTCCGTCGGCCGCATCGAGCTCGACGTCGACAACCTCAACGCCGAGATCAACCTCGCTGCTGAGGTCGCCAAGCTCGTGACCATCAACGCGGGTGTGCAAGTCGGCATCGAGAAGGTGAACATCACCATCGCCGACGTCGACGCTCAGCTCGAGCTTGTCATCCGCCTTGGCAACCTCGTCGATATCGTCAACCGCACCCTGCAGTCCCTCGATCTCAACCCGCTGCTGATCAACCTCCTTGACACGGTGGGTGACATCGTTGACGATGTCATCGGTGCTGTCGACGGCCTTCTCGGCTCCATCGTGAACGGCGACAGCAAGATCAACTTCCTCATCGACAACCTGGGCAACATCGTCCAGGAGGTCGTCAGCGGCGGCACCAACGCGCTAAGCACCATCATTGGAAACTACCAGCAGAACATGACCTTCACCGGTAATCAAAACGACCTCGGCAACGGGTTGGTAGAGAAGACGTACGAGTACCTGCCTCTCAATTCGTTGGTCAACATCGTCTTCAACACCCTCGGCCAGGTCGTACGGGCCACTGTCGTGAAGGGCGGAGGAACAGGATCGGGATCTTCGACTGCTTCGGGTACTACGGTACCGGCCACGTCTGCTGCTGCAACGAGCGCGGCGGCCGCCACAACCACGGCGGCTGCCAGCGCGTAACTCTGAGGCTATGATATTATTGGAGTAATGGAAGACACGAACCCAGGGGCGTAATTAGGGATCACATAGAGTCCTCAATGAAAGCCAACTCTATTTGTGTTCATCACTGTCTTGATGTATGCTTAAATGGCCTGTGATGGTATGCATTCAAAGTATTCGTCAAGCATCATGGTTTTCAAATACTTGGGGATCCATTTCACTGACACGTCGATTCAGCAACTGCGTCCTATGCTGACAGAATCGTGGATTTCAAGGCCTGCTGACTACATTTCTCGAACGCTTCATCCAAACCTGAATTGTTCCACATCATTGAGCGGCAGGCCCAACAACAATCGCGAGTCTATCCTATCGAAGAAAGCGAGAGGCGCCAAAAGCCATGAGCTGGGCTATAGGATCACTAGTAATAATTCGAAATCAGGTGGAAGCACAGCAGCAACAGATTCGCCTCTGTCAAGGAGTTCAAGTTTGTTCTACAGTGATGATAACCCAAAGCTACCAGCTCCCTGAACTTCAGTTGCCATGTTGGTTTGCATCGACCATGACTTGCTGGTAACACGGAGTGGTCTACTGGTTTCTACTGCTACTCACACCACAACTACAGGGGCCTTCTTCTGTTTTCTAGATGCTTCCCATTTCTTTAGCCAGGAATTTCACCTCGGTCCCCCTCACAGGTATCCGATACCAGATCCATAAAGTGATGTATGCAGCATATGAAAGGTGTCTGCACAGAAGTATCTTTCGCGTCAGTCTCTTGCAAATTCATCACTTCAATGTTCCGCAGGATGGTCGTCACGACAGCCCGGAGCAAGGTTTCTCAGTCTAGCATAGAGGTTGATATTGCACTTGACAAAAGACATTTCGGGGCATAGACTGTTACTGTCTTAGTTGTCACACAATGGACCGGTTGTCAGGGTTGTTGTTGTTGTTGTTGTTGTTGTTGTTGTATTTAACGCCATGGCGGCAAGGGCGTAGCCCTTGCGGCAGACCTCCCGAGGGGTATGTGGCGTGGAGAGCCGCAGGCTCAGACTACCTACTCTACAGTATCCAGCCCTTGCCCGCGTCCTCCAAATCTTGCCTATTAGCTACTATGCGTTCAATTTGTCCCTGGATCCCGCTGGTTCCTCCAGTTCCTTTGCTTCCCATCTGGTTCCTTTAGTAGGGCAGGATGGTTGTCTTAAGGCCCAGCCGGAGGCTGGCCCCTAGTAGCGTGGGCAGATTTTCTGGAAGAAGCCTGTTACACGTAGGAAGGCTTTAAAGCCTTTAGGATCGGTGATTAACCCCTAGAAGTATCGCTCGAGCGATCCCATAGGTCCTATGGGCTCTGGTGAGCTAGAAGGGTGGAGGGTAGGCCACCGTTGCCTCCTCGCTAGGGTCTTTCGGCAGTAGACCAAGTGGTCTACGTCCTTTGCTTCCCCGTAAGAGCAGGTAAGCAGGGCTTCATCGTGGTTAAAGCGTTGGTGATATTGTTCAAAGTCTCCGTGGCCTGATCGGGCTGCTAGGAGGTGGTGCAGGGTAGTCCGTGGAAGGGCTAGTTCATGGGGGCTGGATAGGGTGGCCTCGAGTCCTAGTTGGACGTATCGGTCTGTTGCCTCCTTACGCCACCATTGTGTGTATTGGGCCCTTATTCGTTTCTTGGCGAGTCGTTTGATCCCTGCTAGGGTTGCTAGTTGGCCTAAGGGCACTGGGAGTGTTGTGCCCTGCTTAGCTAGGCGGTCTGCTTACCGGTTGTCAGGGGCTAAGGATGGAATCTAGGTGAACTGACATCCATAATTTTTCTCTCAACAAAGAACCCTGCAACTGCATCTTGGAAGTAAAAATAGGCAGAAAGACACAGAAGATGGGGTGTTTTAACTTCAGACAGCCCCCAGTTAAGATCCAAGGAAGCCAAACATCAAACAGGCAAAGAAAGAAACGTTTACCGTGTTTACTTTGACACCTGGCGTTGCCCAAAAGTACAGTTTGGGACCGTAATGAGCTAATCCAAGCAAACCGAAGCAACGAAAACATCCAGGTTCTTCCCGAATGCCATATCGTTAGCATATATCTTCGTGGTACTCCTTTACTGGTGATACATTGAAGCGAGAAAGATACAACACACATCATATATCTTCAGATCATCTACACCTGAGCCTCCGCAACTCTTATCACTTACGAAAGTCAAGGTCTTTCACGTAAATCAATCTGTCATCATGACCGACCTCAACATGAGCCCCCGAGAGCAAGGAATCTCCAACGATGATGCCAACCCAACCAATCTTCGCACGACTGCCATCTTCCTCTTCCTCATAAACACTTGCGTAGGCTTGACGTTCGGTTCCGTCTTCGGCGCTTTGTCCTTCGCCGCGGACCCCCTCATCCCAATTCCTGTCTTTGTCATCATCAGTTCGTTCATGTTCATTATCGCCTGTGCCCTGGCGATTCTCCGATCGCTACACTACGAGAATAATCTGGCAACCAAAAGATGCGACATCGCCTACAGATGCCTTGTTAGCGAGGCCGAGGGCTCGACAGAATGGCGAGACTACACACCGCTTAATGGTCCCACGATGAACGCTCGCTCCCGGATCGGCATATACGAGATCTGGATGCGTCACCAGATGGTCTGCGTCGCAAACAAGATATTCGGACACGGGAGGCCGCCGGCTGCTTATATCGAGGCGCAGATGGAAGCTGGCAACATCGAAAGCGGCAAAGATGGAATGGAGATGGTCGACACGACCTACAAGCCGAGACAGTCTCTAGGGCATGTCCAAGACAAGTTTGAGCCGATGAGAACTCCTCCCAGGATCAAGCCGGGGCACTCTCGGGAAATATTTGAACCCGTTCCGAGACAGAGTCACGACTTATGGACAGCCCGGTTCGCGCATGGATACGGCAGTAACGACCCCCGCGCTAGCTACGAGGGAAAGAGGGTTTTCAGGCCGCAAGGTCCTTCGCAGAGCATTGAAACCGTACTTGCTGCAGCTCGAGATACCAGAAAAGACGGCATCGATGCGCAGACACAGCCAAAAGGCTCGCAAGAGCCACAGTAAGCTTCCGCGTCGAGGTTGACGCCATCTTAGCTCTAAGTGAGCAATGAAAAGGGATTTTGAGAGTGATGTGCCATGAGCTTGCTTGTGCTGTCATTGTGATGATGGGATGGGGGTCGTGGAATTGGGTGTTGGTTTGTTGCGCTTGAGTTGTAGATTCGATACTCGCTCACAATTATGTCAAATTTCTTGTCGTATGGTTCGTTTTGATTTGCAGCTGAAATAAACACCGCATAACTCGGGCTTTTGATAGTGGAGGGCGGCAATTTCTAGTTTCCGGAAACAGTGCAGCTTGGATGCTAGTCACGAGCATTTTGAATGGCAATGCCACTATGCAAGTTACATTGATAGTGAAGGCTTAAGCGCCAAGCACCCAGCAAATGGTACCGTCGTGATGGCAGGGATGCATTATCACTTCGGAAGCACTAAGCCCAGGCGCGGTAGGCGCGGCAGTGTGTATATGGCGGCAAGAGTGCGGGACGGGCCGCATCGTCCCCATAATTCCAACGTGCTCCGTGCCGGGCCGGCCCGAGCTCGCACCGGCCTATACACATCAATGAATAATTAGCATTGTATGCCCAACATTGACTGGATAGAGTTGAAACTTAGCATGTGGGTGGAGATTGGTTGTTATATGTGTATGGGGCACAAGTCTTAATTCCTTATATCCCATATGGTAGGTCTAACATGTACATGATTCCAATCTCCCATTATCTCACCGCCCGAGCCAAACTCCGTTTGTAATTAAGTAACGCTTTACATGCAAGCAGCGCCGTCGATGCCGAGAACCTTTCCGTTGATCCACTCACCATCTTGCGAGGCGAGGAAGCAGACAACACGGGCGATGTCGATGGGGAGACCGACACGGTGCATGGGGGACCAGCCAGCAGCGTACTCGTCGACACTCTCGTCATCGAGCTCAGCGCCGTTAGGGATGTACTCGCGGCAGACATCACTGGATCATGTTAGTTGAGAGGGTCTTGTCGGGTGGTTAGGTATGCTTACCGGTACATGTCAGTCTTGATACCACCAGGGGCAACAGCGTTGACAGTGATCTTCTTGTCACCAAAGTCGATGGCCATGCAGCGGACGAAGGTCTCGATGGTACCCTTGGATCCGGAGTAGACGGCGTGCTTGGGGACACCCTTGGCCTGGCCGGTGATGGAACCCATCAGGATGAGGCGGCCACCGATCTCGAGGTTCTTGTAGGCCTCACGGGCAACAAAGAACTGGCCACGGGTGTTGATGCTGAAGACGCGATCAAACTCCTCGGGGGTGACGTCCTTGACGTGGCCGAAAGAGACGACACCGGAGTTGGAGCAGACAATGTCGAGCTTGCCGAAGATCTGCTTGGCCTCGGCGAACATCTTGACGATCTGGTCGACGTCGGAGACGTTGGCCTTGATGGAGGCGGCGTCAGAGCCGGCCTTCTTGATGGCCTGGACGACCTCCTCGGCGGTCTCGGCGCTGTTGGCGTAGTTGACGATGACCTTCGCACCACGACGGCCGAGCTCCATAGCCATCTCGCGACCAATGCCGCGGCCTATCCATGTTAGATCGGATGAACGGGTGTTGCCGACAGCGGGTCCCGAGGTGCGGAGCCGGCGGGTGGTGAGACATCGGACGACTTACCGGCACCGGTCACGAGAGCAACCTTGCCCTCAAGAGACGCGGAGGCCATGCCCAGGGGGCCGGGGATCCGGTCGTACTTGGAACCCTTGTTCTCGGAGGTAATGCCAGGCATTTTGATTGATTTGGGGGGTTGTTGGAATCGGGAAGGAGGTAGTGTAGGGCTGGAACTATATCGTCGAGAGGCCGAGGAGTAGATTGGTTCGATGAGTGATTGAGTTCTGTCGGATGTTTCGAGAGGGAATCTGGAGATGGAATCCCGGGTCTTAAATACGACATTCGATCGTCTTTGACCGTTTGTTTCTGTTTCTGTCGTCTGTTGGGATCGACTTCAGGTGAGGCGGTTCATCGCACCGGAGGCCCGTGGAGAGGCCGGCGGACATGGACGTGCACGTCCGGACGTCCGTGAAACGACACCATTTTGGGTGCTAGCCTGCGGCTACATTGGACTAGAAGGTCGCGTACCGCACAAAGGAGCGAGAGCCAAGTGCGCCCACGGGCTCATCCCTATTCTTTTTGCTGATCGTCCCTGAGCTAGCGCGCATATGAGCCCGTCTCTTGGCGCCCCTAAATGACCGAGACGATCCCTTCCCACGGCCGTTGACGCAGGAAGTTATTTCGATTCGACCGCCCGGACCGAGCCCCGGACGCAGGAGTGAGCAGGCCAAGACGGACTGTTGCACCGCAACGGGCCCTTGGCTCGGTCGTCCATCACCATCCAGCACCACCATTGGCTTCCCTGGGCGCGCATCGTCGCCATTCAGCTCGGCGCGACATGATCCTCTGGGGGTCTGGGGGCCCGTGGATGATGGCTTCTAGGTGCTCCCTCGCGCTCCCTCGCTGTTCCGACGCGTGCAGCATCCGATGGATGGGTCCATTGAGGCCGTCTGCCTCTGGAGGGCCCAACTACCGCTGCGATGGTCCCAGGCCAAGAATACCGGGGTCTTCCCGGACTCCCCTCCACCGCCCGGCACGGATCGCCACATCGTGAGATGACCGTCTAGGTTGCCGGCCAACAGCGCGACATGGCGCCCAAGAGAATCAGTGCAACCTCCGTAGATGAGACCGTGTTTACGTGTCCCTGTGATGGCTTCTCAGCCGGGCTTGAGCACCACCCCGCTCCGTGACAGCCTCAGCCTTTGAATGATGTGTATTTTTAATAGAGTGTGAGGCTGCACCAGCTGAGTGTCACGACGACGAGGCTCGATGCTACCTCTTCCGTTTCATGATACCAAATCCCCCAAGGGAACCGCGGCCTTGGCGATTCGGGGATCTGTCTACCGCCGAACGGTTCTACGAACTTCGTGATCCAGATCCGGGGTCGATGCCCGAGACGCGGCATTCGGTTCCGACTGTTCAACGGCGACGGGGCCATTCTGAGATCTCGGCGGAGTAGCCCGCAACCTGGGCTGCGGCATAAACGAACCATCGGCAGAACTTGCTCTTCCCGGGTCAGGATCACCTCATCACCAGCCGAGTTCGTGAGAAGCACCGGGTTCGTTCCAAGCGCACACGCGGCCGTCCCAAGTGTCCCGAGGATGACAAGCCACCCCGGACCAGCGCCGAGATTGCACTGTTGCTCGTTCGTAGCCCGGGCCGACGGTTTCGATTTCAACGGTCGCATTCCCGGGGGCAACGGCAGTTCCTTCGAGCAGGATTCCCGGACCCGGTAATCAGATCGGCGTCTGTCTCATACAGTCACGTGGCCACCTCCCACGATCTCCATGGATACCTCTCCCAAACCTGTCAAAAGATCTTTGGAACTCGTTTCAATCAAGGGTCCCTCTACACCGACCACACATCCCTGACGATCTACGCGGTTCGTGGACACCAGCCGGTTCGAACCCACAAAAGCCGCGACAGGAGCCGCCTCGTCCTGTAAACGACGTGTTTTGCAAACATCGTTACGATGCCGTTGACCGCCCTCCCACCACATTTTCAGCCTGACTGACGTTATTCACGTAGCCCTCAGACGACTCAGCAGCGCCCCCTAACCGAAGGTTCGGGCCAGACGAATCCGGCCCGCCCGGAAACATTAATAAGGTTGTGGCGAGAACATCCCCCAGCAGCCCTGCGATCAGGCTGGGCTGGGTCAACTAGTCAGGCTCTGTGTGCGTCAAAGGGCTCTCTGACCGCGAGCGGGCTCGGCACTGCCTAGGCACCTAGGCCAGGCCCATGCGGGCGGTCGCCGCTGATGCGCCCACTCACGGAAAACAAAAGGTGGAGGCAGGGATCGGGGTTGCATCAGCAAGGGGGGAAATTCGTTCAACTAAATATCTTACGACGGAAAGGGTTTGTTTGCTGCAGGCAACAGAATTCTCACCGTTGCGCTCTCCCAGGATGGATTCCACAATTTCATTTATTCCTCGTCACTGATCCCCAGGCCTTTGCCGAGCTTGACCGGGACGGACGTTGGCCTGTCAATAGTGTGCCAATGTACGGTGTTCGCCCCAGAAATTCGAATCCTGTCAGCGCATGTCAGCATCCTTCTCGGTTGGCATTTGCCTTTTTACCTTCGGGCTTGTAGGCGGAGGCAGAAATCCTTTTCTCGTATTTTCAGGATCCCGGTTGGCATGGCTTATCTCAGAAAATCTCGGGCTGAGCAGCCAACAACATCGCAGGTGATGATGCAAGTGCGCTGCACGGCGCAGCCACTTCACAGGCCGCACCAACAGCCTGCTGCTAGACCAACGCAGCTCCAATGTCGCCGGCCGCAGCCAGTGGCGGACCATAGAAAAGACTCAGACCCCGCAGATTGTTTGCTTTGTGTCGCAACGGGACTGGGAATGAACTAATTCTACGTAATGTGGCACATTGTTCAGCACCAACACGCATACTCTACGTCTTGGCCGCTTTTTCATGTCTCGGTTCTCCCGCCCTCGTTCGTCCTCGAGCACACCACGCAGTAGCCCAGTAGAGTAGCAGAGGTCGGGTCGGGAAATGTCCAAGCAATTCCGTGGCGGCGCAGCCAAAAGGCCGCCAGATCTAGTGATGAATTGCGGCTGACTTTCGGAGTCGCCCCCCCCCCCCCCCCCCCCCCCCCCCCCAGATGGTAAGGTGACTCTTGGCGGGCGTCGTTTTCCTGGAGATGCCAAGAGAGCCTGCTTCTACAGATGCGCCCCCAAAAGAGGCTGTGGGCCTAGAAGTGCAATACTGGCTCATTCTTTGATGCGCCGCCAGGGCTGGCTGCTCGCCTGCCTGCAGCAAAGCTGACGGGTCCGTCGCGATTTGGCGTATCAGAGCCCCGCCGAACCCGAATCGTCAAATGATTCCCCAAGCAGGGCGAGGGATCAGCTGGCTGGGGGCTTGGTCTCATTCCGGGTGTGGGACTCCCTTGGCCACGGTTATATACAACGCCGGGATGTCTTGACTAGCTCTGGTACGCCTGCCGCTTCCCTCGAGTGTATTTGTATCGTCATCATCTCATCCGACGCAGGTACGGGGCAGAGACAGATCTATCTCTAGCACATATCAACAAGTTCAACCACCATGTCGGACAAGGTTATAGCGAACCTGGGGCTCTACTGCCCCAACAAAGGCAAATTCTATGTCTGCGACGGCAAGACGACAGAGTTCATCGGCTGCTGCATGTCGGACCCGTGTGCCAACGATGGAAAGTGTCCGGAGGACGACTTGAGGGTATCGGCCTTCAGCCCGGCCAAGTACGACGACATCCTCGCCCAGGACTGCGACCGAACCGAGGTCAAGGACCGCGCCAGTCTCTTCTACACATGCATGAACCAGAAGAACGGGACGAACCCATTCATCGGATGCTGCGCCGAGAACGCCTGCAGAGCGCCCAACGGTGCCTGTCCGGAGGCCTCACTTTCACCAACGATACTGAGTAGGAACACCACTGAAAGAGCGGCCTTCATCGCGCCCGATTCTGCCGGCGGTGGCGGCCTGTCTACGGGAGCCATCGTGGGTATCGCCATCGGGTCTGTCGTCGCCGTCGGCATTCTCCTGACGGTCATCTGGAGATGCGGTTGGCACGCGAGGAAGCGCAACGAGAGGCGGGCGCCAAAGTGGGAATCAAACGTTCCTCAAAATACCAACCCCGAGATGGCCTTTGGTCCAACACCACACAGCCCTGCCCCCTACGACCCACGCGGTAAGTTTCCTCGATTGACTGTACAGATCAACCGACTGACCTCCACAGCATCATACATGACGAATACTCCTCAATCATATGGTGCCACCTCGCCTGTCTCGCCGTACTACAACGCAAAGCACCCCGGGTCTCCAATGACCCCCGATGAGCGCCACCTGTCGACATATACCGACAGCAACGTGAGCTCGCTCAGTGGTTACAGCCCAAGGCCCCCGAATCATCACTACTCTAATTCTGGGATGAACCTGCACCCAGTCAGCGAGCTGGATAGCATCGAGCAGCGCCCTGCGGTGCCGCCCGTTGAGCTGGGTACCGAGACGATGAAGCGGGACTAAACGGACCACACGAAATGATGATCGAATTTGGGAGTTGGTGGAAAAAGCGGTTTTCATTATACTATTGGGCGTTACGGGCCGGGCACTCTAGATGCTTATATCCATCCGGCGAGTTCGTCGGGTTCACAATTCTCTACTTATGTGAACATTCATCATGCTGTACCTCACGGGTACCTTTCGAGCCAGCATACCCACGATTATGTAGTATCGTACTTTTACTCGCATGGCACCTATCTATTTCTTAATGGCGGCCTTCTGAAATGAGGATGGAGTCGGCTGTGTCTAGGTAGAGACGCGCGTTGAAAGCCTATCTATCTATCGTTCAATTGGAGGGTCATGAGAGCGCCGCCCAGGCCTAAGGACAGCACCACTGATTAACATTGAAGTAACTTGAAACTGCCTATTAATCCCAATCTCAATCTGAAAATACAACAACTGCCTTTCTCTGCTGGTCCGACGCTAACGCACACAGGCAACTGAACCGTTCGTGCGGTAAAATTAAACTTGCGTCTGAGCGTAACTTTGCCAAGCGTGAACCACAAACCCAAGGCACTGAGCAAACGAACCTTCAATTTTGCACTGAAACCTTGAGAGCCTGCACGACCCGTCGAACCAGCGATCGCACGATATTGGCATTGTCCCGACAGGACGCAATGGGTCGCTTCATAGAGGCCAAAATTTCCAATACCTACACAAATGACCCGCCTTGCTAGCTCAATCGGTAGAGCGTGAGACTCTTAATCTCAAGGTTGCGGGTTCGACCCCCGCGTGAGGCTCAAATCCTCACCGCGATTGACAAAGTACAATCTTACGGGTTAAATATTGCTGCTGCTTTTTTTTTTAAAGCTCTTGAGAGCTTAAACAGCAAAGCTTTTTAAAAATAATATAAAATTCTAACTTATACTTATATTTAGTTACTCTATTTTTATGGTTTAGTGGAGGTGTCCCTTGTATTCAACGGACCCATTTGAGAATATTCGTTGCAGATACGGTTGTTGACAATGAGATATTCGTTCTAAGAGGGGCGGTGAATTAGACAGAACAACATGCAGTTGCCCCATGCCTAGTCAAGTCAACTTAGGTTGTCAGTCTGGCGGAAGAACTGGCGGGCATAGCGAGGGATGTTAACTAGACGAGTTACCAACAACAGTTCGTGTATTCCACGCCGAAAGCTTTGTCTCTCGCCTTGCCCGTCTCTTTGCCTTTTTTTGCATTGCCGTCATCGGATGCTGTCGTGGAGTGGACGTGGATTGGCACCTCGCTCTGTCATGCAAATGCAATCGCCCCACTCGGATTCTAATCCGGCAAAGTGATACCCAAGGTCAGCCTATGGCGATCCGGGTGGCGGTAGACCTCGTGGTCGAGGTCGACGGCCTGGGGCGCCAGGCGTGTGACGCCGGTCAGGGGCCGCGAGAACTCAAAGTCGGTCAGGTACGGGGTGGCGAAGTCGCAACGCTCGGCATGGGCTTCGTCGTCCTGGCGGAGGAGGAAGAATTTGACGGCGTGCGCGCGGATGCTCTTGTGCAGCCAGCCATCCGAGTGGAAGGCACCGATGGCGCGGGACACGGTCTGCGCGACGAGGAAGCGCTGCCTGAGCTCCAGCTTGTACCGCGGCTCCAGTTCGCTGGAGAGGATGAAGTCGTTGAGGCTCATGGGCTCGCGCCTCGACGCGCCGGGCGGGTAGTCGAAGAGGAACATGTACTGCGGCTTCTCGGCATCCCAGGAGCTGCTGTCTGCTTACCCCTGTGGTTCGAACCTATCTCCCTTACTGAATCTTTATGGTGCCTATTGAGGGTTTGTTGTGTTTACCTTGTTGGCTAGACAAGGTTTTCCCGATGACTCCTGGCGGAGATACCCACTGTCTATCAAGTGTCACATCGGAGATACCTGGATCTTAGTATAAAGATCGCTGAAATCGCCTTCAGGACATCTTCCTCTATGCTGAAATCCAACCACACACAGCCTTACTAACACCATACATACCAACTTCAGTACACAATCGACACTTACGACATCGATGCATACAACCCCCGCGCATACAATTACCACGGATACAAAATTGCCCCCTCTTGTCACCATGGAGAACTACTTCATCAAGATAATCAAGAGAAGCGATATCGGATTACCTCAAGACAAAGAACAGGGGCTCACGGCATCCCATTCTCGTGTGTCCTCGAAGCATTCATGAACACTCAAGAGGCAACGGACCGTATCGTGGCCGAAGCAGGTTTTACTGGTTACATGGAGATGATATATCCAGAACACCAGGAACTCTGCTGTGTTTTGGTTGTCGAGGTACTCCGAAAAATTGGTTGCAATCTCTGGCGTATCAAGGCGCAGAAGCCCATACTTCCAAGGACGTTACGCGTGAATCGTGGAGCACCATTGGAACATTTGAGCAAGTGTTTGCCTATGCTCAGCAACAAGTCCAATGAATTCTTTCGGACCGACGTGCCTATACCGACCAAGCCAAGCAGCGAGCTGGCCAATGATTTGATCGAGAAATATACCAAATTCGAGGCTCTTACTCGACTCATCCAGCACACCGGGAACAGACTAGCTGAGATCTGGACTGTGGGAACCTTCCGCGTGGGCAGGGTGTTCGGGACTGGAGAGGGTAAAAAGCTCCTCGAGAAGGTGTACAGCAGCGACGCCACCAACAAAGCTTTCCAGCGAGTATTGGAGCACTTTTTGGAGCCGATGGTGACGCATCACGCGGAGCGTATGCGGCGTCTAGGCTCGTGCAGCCCTAGATTCAACGACGAGATGCACATCCTTGAGCTCAGGGCTGGGACTAGGGGGACGGCGACGTGGCTGGCGCCGTTACTGAAGAAGCACGTTCCACCCGGCTGGGCGAAATACCATTTCACCGACCCTTCAGATGGCCTCGTCTCAGAAGCGAAGCAGAGATTCAAAAGCGACTACGGCCTCATGGACTTTTTCAAACTCAACATGGAGGATCCGCCCCTGGATGGTTTGGTAGGCACCCAAGACATCGTTATCGCCGTCAATTCCGTCCACGCCACGGCGAATACAGTGCAGTCTTTGCGCAACATGCGTCAATATCTTGGCCCCGAAGGCGGCATATTGCTCATGCTGGAGATGACAGAGAAGAATTGTTGCTGGACGGACTTCATTTTCGGCATCCACGACGGCTGGTGGCAATCTGACGATGCAAGGAAAGAAGCTTTGCAGGATGAGCAGGAATGGTGGTATACATTTATGGAGGCTGGGTTTACCGATGTCCGCTGCACTACAGGAAGTTCTCGGGATTCTGGATTCCAAAGGCTGTTCATGGCATCTACTCTGCCAAAGTCACACCAAAAGAATCTTGGGCGCCCTCATTTCATAACCCATGGAAGTCGCACCTGAGGCTCGAAGCTGCGTAGATGATCACTTTTGATTGACTCAAGAGAAAGGCTTCCAAGAGATGAAATGGTTGGGTTTAGTGACCACAAGGTCCACGGTATGCGTGGAGCAGCTTTAGTATGGCCAAAAAGAGACTCTAGGGCGCCAGGGCAGGACAAGAACGAAGAAGATGAAGACGACTTGGGCAGGTGACAGAGAGTTCAATGTGTGGCGTTGCACCAGGTTGTCTAGGTTGTCGTGGAACAAAATCTCTCGTTCAGAAGGTCGTGTCTTCCCTAACAATGGACGCTCCAGGCTCTGAAAGGAGCACTGAAAGCTTATAACAAATCTGCCTGCGTGGGGTGAAGGAAGGGTGTGGAAGATCGTCTGTAATTAAATACGGTGGAATCTCAATGCTTCTATTTACACAAACATCAAACCGGGCTCCACGCTACCTACGCCGGCGGTGCCCAGAAAGCCACAGCCCGACAAATGCCAAAACCCTATACACCGTCCCGATTCCCACCAGAGTGCCCATATTCCGCCACAGCCAGTTCAGGTGGAATCCGGTAACCTTGGACGCCGTCTCCAGGTCGTAAAGGTCGCCGAAGGGCGACACGAGCTGGCCGAAGTAGACCTCGGCGAGCCACACGCCCGGCGACATGCGCCAGAGCCACTCGAGGTGCCACTCCTGGACCTTGGACAGCGGCGGCGCCGCCCCGGACAGAATCGCCGTGATGAGGCTGATCATGGTCGCGAAGAGGGGCGCGTCCTCGCGCCGGACGATCATGCTGACGATGCTCGCCAGCCCGTAGATGCAGTAGAAATAGAAGAAGTTGGCCAGGAACGCGAGGCCCCAGTTGATCACCGGCTCCGTCAGGATAAGCAGCAGCGTCGAGAAGTGCAGGCAGCCGAAGAACATGCGCGGGAATACCGAGACCACCTTGGCTAGGAAGTACGCGAGCCGCGAGTGTCCGGCCTCCGCCTCTCTGCGCTGGACGAGCAGTTCTTCGGAGAATGTCTTGACGCCCGGCGCGCCGGAGACGAGTCCAATGGCGATGGCCACGAGGAGCGCCAGCTCGGGAGCAGATTTGTAGTCCACAGCCGTGGACAGAATTTGGTAGGGATGCTTGAAGGTGCCGACGAACAGGATACCCTTCTTGGAGTTCTGGGCCAGGCCGAGGAGGAAACCGGCGAGGGCAGCCAGGGCCATCTCAGCCCAGAACGTACCCTTGGCGCGGTACTGCTGGAGCATTGTACGCCGCAGGCAGAGCCACAGCTGTTTGTAGAACGGCGCGCCGCGATGTTTGATGGCGTCGTGCATGCCACTGTTGTTCACCATGGACGACGTGTGACGCTCCTTGCTGGCCTCCGGGCTGAGCATGCTCTTGTGCGACACCCAGTTCGAGATGAGCGCGTCCTTGGAGATCTCGCCGCTCTGCTTGTAGTCGCGGCCGTTGCCGGTGATGATATCGGTGATGACGTCGCCGTGGTTGCTGTGCGCGGGGAACTGGAAGCCGATGCCCTCGAAGTAGGGCCGCGCCTCGACCTGGGAGCCCTCGTAGATGGTCTGACCGTTACCGAGGAGGATGAGGTTGTCGAACATGGTGAAGATCTCGGAGCGCGGCTGGTGGATGATGACGATGACGGTGATGCCGAGACGGGAGACGGCCTTGAGGGTCCGCATCATGGATGAGGCGGCAGTCGCGTCGAGGCCGCTGGTCGGCTCGTCGAGGAAGATGGCCATCGGCGCCGACGCCAGCTCCATACCGATGCTCACGCGCTTGCGTTGTCCTCCACTAATGACGGGTCTTCCAACCGTTCCCACTAGCGAGTCGCGAACGTGCGAAAGCTCCAGGCAGTCAACGACGGACGTGACGTGGGCTTCGATCTCGGCGGTCGTCCAGTGGCGGGGCAGCCGGATCTTGGCCGAGTGGACAATGTTCTCGTAGACGGTGAGCTCCGGCAGCACGATGTCGTCCTGGGGCACGTAGCCGATGAGCTTCTTGTAGCGCTTCAGCTTGTCCGGGCTGCTGTTGACGGCGACCACGCCGCCCGTATGATTGGTCTTGCCCATGAGCACGTTGACGAACGTCGACTTGCCAGCACCCGAACCACCCATGACGGCCGTCAGCGTGCCGCGGTCGATGGAACCGGTGACGTTCTGCAGGATCATCTTCTTGCTCTTCTTGGGCTGGAAGCTGAGGTCCGTGTAGCTGAAGGACAGGCCGAAGGTGGACACGTCGGTGGCGCGGCGCATCGACTCGACAAAGGCCAGCAGCTGGGGGTTGAGCTGCTCACGGGCGGGCTGGGTATCGGCGCGGGCGAGATAGTGGTGGCCGAACTCGAGGGCCTCCTGGAAGCCGCCGTGGGTGTCGGTGCGGCGCGGCGCGTACGTCGCCGTCATCGGGAGCATCTCGTGGTCGGGCTCGTTGTCGTCCAGCAGCGCCCTGTAGCCCGTGATCTGCGCCCGCACGCCGCTCATGCCGCTGTGCTTCATCGTCGGCCTGCGGCTCTCGGCGCGGTGGTCCTTGACGCGCTTGCGGAGGCCGAGGACGATGATGCCGACGATCATCAGGATGTCGACGAAGATGAGGAGGAGGAGCGGGATGAGGAAGAGCTCGAATGTCGAGCCTTCCTCGCAGCGACTTCCTCCGAGGCACGGCGTCGGGCTGACGGCGCCCGGCTGGCAGTATGTGCCTTTGGGGCAAATGTGCGTCTCGTTGCCGGGTGCTGGGCAGTAGTACCCTTGCTGGCAGATGACGGGCTCAAAGGGGCCCATGCCGATGTTTTTGCCCGTCTCGGGGTCCATGCATGTCCTTGATCCCAGTCTTGCCAACGCGCAGACGTCGAGAGGTGGGCAGTATTGAGGCAGAGAATTGACGGTGTTGTTCTCGCCTGTCGACGTCAGTGAGCCTCTCGAAAGTCCCATGCGGCACGGCACTTACACAAAAAGCCCGGAATACATCCACCGGTCAGCCACTCGTTGACGGGCTGCAGCTGAATCGGAACCGCGCCCGGTCTGTAGCATGCAGCGGCGCTCGTAGGCGTCTCGTTGTTGCTAATCTGTCTCGATGCCGCGTAGTATGACGATGAAAACCGTGACTGGTTTCTGCCGGTGCATGCGCGGTCGTATTCACTCAACCCCTCGTCGTTGGCGTCCTCGGTCAAGAACCCGGAACTCCACCTCAGTGACTTCTGGATGTTCGGGGGGTTCGAAGCATCGTCGATAGGCCCGTCGACGTCTTTCCCGCCATTTTTTGTTGGGTACCACCGTCCGCTATTCGTCTCATAGACACCCTGCGTCTGGTTGCCGATACAGTGCCAAGCGGCCTGTTGACCGTCGCTGTCGGACGTCGTCCGGAGGGCACATAGACAGGCGCCCGTGTCGAGGAATACCGGACCCTTAGGCCCCTCTCCTTGCGGGAGATACGGATCTTGGGGCAGGCGGTCGGCCGGAAGGTTCAACAAATCCATGTTCATCTTGAAGACCACCTACTGTCAATTGGGAATTGCTACCTCTCATGGGACCTCTCCCAAACAGCAGCCGGACGATACTTAAAGCGCTGCATCGTGGGCCGGAGCCGAGAGAAACTTGACGCTGTTTTACCCCTTCCGGCATTGTGAGATTTTAGCGTTTTGGCTTCATTTCTCAAGGATTTGGGGGCAGCGCTACATGCTATTTCCCACTGAGGTAAGCTTAGGAGCTTACACGACAGGGACAGCTGCGTGCCAGAGGCTGACAACGCGCCACATACGAACCGATGCGCCTCGTCCGAGCACAACGCGGTGAGACAACGTCATGGCGGAGCCGCCCGTGGGCTTCCCGAAGATCACTTCACGGCAGAGCCATTGGCATCGTGCATTGTCATCGGAGGATGCTGCAGTGTCACACTGCGGCTGAATCCGCGGCAGACTGGCGACGGCGGCGACGCAGTTTTGTATGTTGTGTATCATGTCAGAATAGCGATAGGCTAATCCGTGTGGAGGCTCGTCATCTCAGCGTTCATCCCCAGCCCCAATATGTCTGGGTACGGCCCCTCCCAGGGCTGACAGTTACTTTACACTCGGACTACGGTGGAGCTAGCCCGGCATAATGATGCCGCCAAGGCGCGCTCCAGACCCTGAAGTTTGCCGAACTATGGGCGCAATTAGCATAGTTTGTACTGCCTTCAGTGCCGCGAGCCGACTGTTATGCCACCGCCCGGGGTGGCTAGAGCACCGCCGCTGGGCATAAGTCAGGTATTTAACTCTAGAGCTGCCTGGCCTGTTTCCAGAAGGGCAGCCCGTATTTTTGGTGTCTGTCGGGAATTCGACGCAAACAGTGCCGGTGCTGTCTCGCCCAATTGGGGATACGTCAGTCGAAACATGAGACATCCAAACCATGGCGAATGTTGGAAAAGGAAGACGACTGGGCGAGTGGGGCGAGCTCGCATTCAGCAAAGCACGCCAGAGGCACAGCTAACATGAGGAAATGAAGACTCGTTCGTCTATGCATGGCCCAGGGAACAACTGTGGCTCCTTTCGCATTTGCGAGGAGCTGACTGTCTCCATTGGCTGCTTACCTTTGTCAATGCCCTCACCGGTGTCATGGACAGCTGGGCGCCGTCTCTCTACCAACCTAGGCAGAAGCAACCCACTATCAGCGCTACTGCCCCTAGTTACATGTACAGTAGGCTCCTTTGCTCCAGCTATTTTTACAACGCTAATAGGCCGACGATCCTCTGAGAAAGCTCTCATTCTGAGATTAGGCTCCAAGCACTGTTGGCCCTCAAGTTTCTCGAAATCAAATACTTCGTTACCGGAACCATAGGGATAAATGTAGAGGAGCCGTTCGTTCTGTAGGTTGTGAAAGCTTCTACGCCGATTTTGGATCAAGAGGCACCGTGATTGAAATCAGTCTCACATCACCGACACCAGACGAATTGGGCTACAGCATAGCGGTAAAGCCTCCCCTGCCCAAGACTTCAGCGCGAAGGGAGACGGTTTGAAGCCGACTAGGTCCGACGTTTTGTTTTCTCCTCGTTGCGAGCAGATGTTGGTGAGTTGGAATATATCGTCTTTTGAGAGCTCGAGATTGTCATCTTTACCTCGCTCCGGTCTAATAGTGCCAGTTTCTTTGCCAGTATGTTTTGATCTCCTTCCATCACACCCAGTTGCTGTGCTCTGTTTACATCCATTGATGTCCCTGCTGTTTTGAACAAAGAGTTGAGCCACTGATATTCGACACTGATTTCAGCGCTGCCGCTCGTTCCAACAAATTCAATCGAGCCGCGATTTGACTGATTTGACCCTTTTTCGCTCAGGATTGGTTACGTTGACTAATTGGCCAGTTTAATAAGCCAAATCGAGGCCACGTAACCCATCTCATCGCCATTATATTGCCCAATTAGGAAATAAGTGAAGCTATTCACAAGAATATCATGATCCTAGTACAAATAATCCAACATCTCCCCCAACAGGCAGGATCTTCCCCTTCAGCCAATTCTTCGTTAGCTGCAACTAGCCCATAATCTGAGGCTGTATTGAGTGCCGTTGTGACGTCAGGGTCAACTTTGCAGTACTAAAAGCTCTCTCACAGTCAGTAACCATAACTAAGATGGAAAACACATTAAGGGCAAACTTACTAAGTAGTGGGTAAGTTAATTAGTGGCTCCTCCACTACTTCACAGGGTTATCTGTGGGTTAAAGAGGTTATTAAAGGTAAGTCTTAAGCTCATTTTATTATCGAAGAGCCTCGCACCTCACCTACTCTATACCCATTATCTAAAGTGACTATCTTCATAGGGGGGTAATGTAATCTTAAGAAAAGCTATAATATTATTAGGAGCCTCCTTTAACTCATAATAATATTTAAAATAGTCCCTAAGCCCCTTTTTCGTATTATAAACCCACTTAAATTGGACTCCTTTATCTCAAACTACCTCGAAGTAAGAGATACTAAGCGAAGGGTGAAGAATCACGGATATAGGAAATAGAGGAAACTCCCCTAACTTTATATAATAAGAGGAGAGCTTCTGCTAGGCTAGCTCAACAGAGGTACGAAGATGCTCCTAGTATATAGAAGAGAGACCTCTGAATTGAGTATTACGTTACCTCTAATCCTCTCTCATATATTAGAGGATGTTGTTATTGTTATTGTTGTATTTAACGCCATGGCGGCAAGGGCGTAGCCCTTACAGTAGACCTCCCGAGGGGTATATGGCGTAGAGAGCCACAAGCTCAGACTATCTACTCTATAATACACAGCCCTTACCAACGTCCTCCAAATCTTACCTACTAGCTATTATGCGTTTAATATGTCCCTAGATCCCGCTAGTTCCTCTAGTTCCTTTATTTTCTATTTGGTTCCCCTAGTAGGGTATATTAGTTAGTTGTTTTAAGGACTAGCCGGCGGCTGACCCTTGGTATTATAGGTAGATCTTTTAGAAGAAGTTTATTATACGTAGGAAGGCTTTAAAGCTTTTAGGATTAGTGATTAACCCTTTAAAGTATTGCTTAAGCGATCTTATAAGTCCTATAGGCTTTAATAAATTAGAAGGGTGGAGGGTAGGCCACCGTTACCTCTTTACTAGGGTTTTTTAATAATAAACTAAGTGGTTTATATCTTTTACTTCTTTAAAAGAGTAAGTAAATAGAGCTTTATTATAGTTAAAGTGTTAAAAATACTGTTTAAAGTCTCCGGGGTCCGACCGGGCTACTAAGAGGTAATAAAGGGTAACCCGTGGAAGGGCCAGTTCAAAGGGGCTGGATAAGGTGGCCTCGAGCCCTAGTTAGGCGTATCAGTCTATTACCTCCTTATACCACTATTATATATATTAGGCCCGTATTCGTTTTTTAGTTAATTATTTAATCCCTACTAAGGTTATTAGTTAACCTAAGAACACCGGGAATATTATACCCTACTAAGTTAATGTCGTGATAGCCTCCTGGCTGAACCAGCCCGTTCGGTGTGCAGAGCCAGTCACGTGATACTGCACGTGACCCGTGTTACGTAACTTCACCCTTTCTGTAGCCTATTTAGAAGCGGGCTTCGCCCGGTAGTTAGACTTCTAGAAGACAGGCCACTTTCTACCAAAAATGACTCCGTTCGTTACGCAGGCTTCACCACAGTTAAGTAGTTTACTTTTTTATTAATTTTTATCCCCTAATACTCTAGGGCCTAGTGGATATATATATTATATATCCTAACCACGTCGTGGATTTCTAGGAAGGTTACTTATAAGGAGTTTAGATTTTTACTTCGTATCTCTTGGGTAACATTATTATTATCAATATAAATATAAATAAGCTAACCTTAGGATATAAGGAGGGCCCACCGGAGCCCTACCCTCACTTCATTAACCTCACCATCAAACACTTTTACTAGGCTAAGTCGGCTATAACCTTAGGTTATACACTTATTACCTTTATAAATAACGAATCCATATTCTGTGACTTTATTAAATATTTTAAAACTATTTAAATAAATAATTATATAATTATTTGGGATGGTTTTTAATTAGTTCTAGAAGGTCTTAGTAATCTTCTCTTTTAATTATAAAACTACTTAGTTATATAACCCTAGGAGGTATTATAGTTAAAGTAGTACTAGCCTTGGGACCCTTAAAACGAGGCCCGCTGTTCATTGAAGCCGTGTTTACTACCTCCTTATTATAAGTGTCACGGGCTAAGGCCCAATCAGAGGCCTCGGAACCACTCGGCCATGTTCAACGCCAACCACTGCTTACTAAGCCTGATCAGGCCCAGGGAGACCTGATCAGGACCCAACGGATTTGTGGGGTAGCAGACTTTTCCTTTCTTTCTCCTTATCTTGAAGATACTCGTAGTAGTCACCATAACTAATTATAATATATATACTTAGATTATTATATTATTTTTAAGATTATTAAAAATAATCAATTAAATACTTAGTATAAAAGCCTATAACCTGTGTAAGAGTAGTAAGAAGTTTTAGATGGGTTGACCTGAGGAGTCCCTAAACGTCTAAAACTAATTAGTGCGGCCTAATTAGACCTAGAGGTTATTATAAACTCAAAAAGACGTATACGTATACCCATAATAGAGTACCTCGACCACATCATTAAGTATACTACGGTTACTACTAAATACAAAATACTAGGATAAGTGATAGTTATACGACGATGGAAAGTAACGCTGAATTATCTGGAAACCCGTAGTAGTTAGTGCAACTGATCGGACAGCTTGTGTCACGGGCCGAACCCGGTGGTTATGCCCGGGTTATGCCTGTGCTCGCACTGGTGCCCCACTAGTGCCCCATTAGCGCCCACCCCCTAGGAAGCAGAGATTTCGTGCTATATCGTAGTTTACCCTTTTCCTCTTTAGTTTGAAATAAATAGTATTTGGTTACCTTTTGGTTGAGATAAGGCCTAGGACTAGCCCTTTGTATATTTTAAGTTTAGTTTTATTTATTATATAAGATACTATTAGGTTAAGCCCGGCTCCTTATTGGTTACGAAGTGGAATCCTAGGTTAAGCGTGGCTCTTTAATAATAGATTAATGAATATTAGACACTAAGTAGAGTATAGTTCCCTATTAGTTAAGAAGAGGATACTAATTAGTATAATAGCTAATGAATTATAGGCCTAATTATAGTTAGCCTTAAATGAGGTCCTCGGGCCTCTATAGGCGAGGATTACTGAGCTTTCTAATAAGTTAGAGCGAAGCCGAGGTTTAGGGGCGACGATACTGATCCCTATGGAAGATGTAGGCACCGAAACCCCGCTAATGGGTAGTTACCACCTTGTAATAGAGATACCGATGCGCCGTAAACCGCTATTAATACCCTTAAAGTTCTTGGGGAAGTAGAAGGATTACCCTTTTTAGGTGTAATAAATAAGGGATAAGATTGCTATAGATAGAGCGTTCTATTTTACTAACTAGGAATTGTAGTACTTAATTAACTCTTATCTGGATACTAGTCCTTAGTAGGTGGTTGCTACGTTCTATATAATTGGGGGGCCTAGAGGTTAACGTAACCCTGAAAATTTTATATCCTATTTTAATAGGACTTATTAAGACACCTAACCCTAAGCCGTAACCCAATTATAAACCCTCTATTAAAAAGATAATAAGAAATTAGTTACTTTTTTACCGAAGTTTAAATAAATAATAGTAGATATAAGAGGTAATACATAGCTCAACACTATTAAGATTACTATATTAGAAAATGCCCTTATTTCCCACCTAAAGGAGCACCTAATCACCATCTCCCTACTAAGGGAGTATACTTAGTAATTTATTAGGGTATAGGACGTTACCTAGAAATTAGAGTATATAATACCCGTTACTATTAAACGAGAGCATCGTTAATCCCTAACCCTAGCCCCTCCACAGAAGGATTATAATGGAGATGTTCAGATAACTAGCACTGCCCACACCTCATTAATTCAAAGGGAGAAGAAGGACCACTACTACCACTACTCCTCGGGTAACCCACTAATAAACTATTATAAGTATTTTTATTATAATAAAAAAAGTTATATTATTAGGAATTACTAAAAAAGGTTTCTAAGTAAATAAAAGTTACCTATACTAAGGTAATAAAAAAGTAAAAGAATCCTAGGTTAAAGGAAGAGGACTAAGTGGTCACTAGTACCTTCTTTAATAAGGATAACTCGGGAAAAAAGTAACTCTAATACAAAGTCGGGTACTAGAGCTAACAAAGGAGGAAGCCAAAGGATGGGAATCCCACCAAGAAGAGCAACAGCAGAGGAGCTAAGGGTTAACTATTATTTAAGCAAGGATTAATAAAAAACACTTAACACACACCCTCATCAATACTAACTATGATATCTATGCAATAGTGGATCAGTCTCTCTCTAGACGCCTCCGACTACCACTAATGGATTAGAAAAAGTATGCCCTACGAGGGTATACGCAAAACGGGCTATTACCTGGTGATACCCAGAGTGTGGTTATCCTGGATCTAAAATTAAGTGGCCATATTCAGAAAGTTTACGTATACGTAGTAAAGGGCTTAGACCCCCCTATATTCCTAGGGAAACTATGAATAAAAGTGAACTATATAATATATAACACTATTACTTAATGGGTATACTATAATAAAGAAGGAGTAAATGTATACTTCTCTAATTAGGAAAAGCTAACTACTATAAAAGAGATTTGCACGGTCTAATTACTAATGGCCCCTACGTTTATAGTTATATACCAACGAGTAAAGTACTAGAGGGCACCAAAGGCCCAGGCTATAGCTATAAGCTTAAGGGATATTAAGGATGCGCTAAAAAAAAAGGGCTTATGGATATAAAGGAACTCATCCCAGGCTAAGTTTATAAGGAGTTTAGAGACTTATTTAACTTAGAGAAGGTATACTCGGTGCCCCCTAGGAGGCCAGGGGTTAACTATAAAATCCCCCTTATTAAGGACACTCACAACCAAGAGCCTACACTTCTATAGGGACCCTTATATGGGATGTCCTATGAGGAACTCTTAGTTCTGAAGAAGATACTAGAGGACCTGTTGGATAAAGGGTTTATTCGAGCTAGTAGTTCACTAGTGGGTGCCCTAGTGTTGTTTATTAAGAAGCCTGGTGGGGGAATTCGGTTTTATGTTAATTATTAAGCCCTTAATAGTATTATAAAAAAGGACCATTATTTATTACTACTTATATTAGAGACCCTCTAATGGGTAGCTATTACGTAGTAGTATACAAAGTTTAATGTTATAGTTATGTTTTATAAGATTCGGATTATAAAAGAAGATGTTAAGAAAATAGTGTTTTATATAAGATATAAATTTTTTAGGTGGTTGGTTTACCCTTTTAGACTCACCGGGGCCCTAATTATATTCTAATAGTATATTAATATAATTCTCTAAGACTTCTTAGATAGTTTTATTATTACTTATTTAGATAATATCCTAATTTATACGTTTAGGTTAAAGAAGAAGTACAAAAAGAAGGTATGGGTGGTCCTTTGGTGCTTAGTAGAGGCCGGACTATAATTAGACCCTAAGAAGTGTGCTTTTTTAGTCAAGATTGTGCAGTATATTAGGTTTATTGTTACCGCTGAGAAAGGGATCTTATGTGACCCTGAGAAGTTAAAAACTATTACTAAGTAACTGTCCCCTAGGATTGTAAAAGGGGTTAGAAGTTTCCTTAGGTTTACGAATTATTATTGTATTTTTATACTTAATTATACTATCATTATTAAGCCCCTTACAAAGCTTACAAAAAAGTCGGCTATGTTCCACTAAGGACCTAGTTAAGAAAAAGGATTCTAGGAGTTTAAGTAGTTATTTAGTATAAAGCTAGTGCTTTACCGCTTTGACCCTAAAGGAAAAATAATAGTGGAGATAGATTATTCAGGGTTTGCCTTAGGTGGTACCCTTATATAAGAAGACTCCGATGAGTATTAGTACCCTATTACGTTCTACTTATAAAAGTTATCGTTAACTGAGTATAATTACCCTATTTATAATAAGGAACTACTTACTATACTTATATACTTTAGGGCCTGGAGAGCAGAACTACAAAGTGTAAATAATTTTAAGATTTTTATGGATTATAAAAACTTTGAATATTTTATGAGGAAATAGTGCTTCACTGAGAGGTAGAGTTGGTGGGTAGAAGAGTTAGCTTAATACGACTTTTATTTAGAGTACTGGCTAGGAAAGGAAGTAGTAGTCCCTAATACCCTCTTTTGGAGGGAGTAGGACGCCCCCTAGGGCTGGGACGATAAGAGAGAACAGGGACGTATACTCTAGTTGATACCTAACCACACTATCCCTAAGGAAGGAACTGGTGCCCCCTAAGTGGGCTACACCATAAATAACTTATTGTCGGAATATCCACGCCGGACTGGCGCCACCTGTTGCCGCCTATCGCCTATTGGCCCGATTAGCGAGCCAATCAGAAGGCAGGAATCGGTTTTAGATCGGCAGCGTCAGATCGCTGCCGTAGGCCCGATTCCTTCCTTCAACAACAACAGAGCAGATACGACGAATATATCGTTATTTGCCCACCTTCCACACTAGGCCTAGTGGAGTGAATCCAACACTGATCAGTGGTTGAATACCACTTCCGCAGATCAGCAAGGTGAACCTTTTACTGGAAGAGGCAATATTGCGAAGTCCCGGGACGGAACAGCCCGTCCGACGGATCTCACGATATTCGCGCTACAGGAAGAATCTACGATACCCTCGGTTGGCGATACGATCAACGACAGGATACCGCAGGAGCTTCCCAGGAGTCCATACGAAGTCACCGGAGCGACAAGTTCCGCTCGACGTGACGGAATACGGCCTCTGCGTCCATCACGCACGGCTCACGACGAAGATCTCGCGATCAGTAGCGATACAAAGCGCCCTCGCGCTTCCATCGCCGACTTTCGCTCTCGACGAGAAGCCATCCATCATACTCGACACCCCCTTCTTCTTCAGACGCTGCTCCGTCACCCCGCAGCTACGGAAAACACCTCGGAATCAGCGCTCGAAAGGCTGACCCTCACGAGAACCCCGACTTCACCGTCGTCGCCGTCGCCACTCACTCCTGCCTCTAGAGTAGTGACCCTGAATATCCAGCGAACACGACGCTAGAGACAACAACCCCACCTTCCGACTACGTCCACAAAAGAGAGCCGGTAACCGATACCGAGACTGGAGCGACCTGCCAAGGACACAACACCCAACGCTCGAAGGGCTGAATTCAACGAGAACCCCGACTTGACTGTCGTCGTCCCTGCCCCTAGAGACGACCCAGACGTGGATACAAGACCAGAGACGACGCTAAAGGAAGGAAGACTCCCTTCCTATACTACCCATCAGAAGTAGTATTCCACAGATAACAAGCAGTAATTCGCCTAACGAACGGTATACGCCCTCGAAGCTGCGGCTTAGAGGAAACGCCCCGTGTTCGAGACGTCGTTAGCCTTACCTTCGTACACTGGAATATCTACTAAGATGTCGGGAAGCGACCCAACTACGGCGAATCCGACCCCGGAGGAGGTCCAGGATACTCAGGACCCTCCACGAGAAGAGACGGCAAGAGCACCAGCCCCCGCTAGTACTCAGAGTCGAACGGTGAACGGCTCCTCGGTCCCACTACCGACGAAGTACGAGAGGGAGGTCAACCTTCACGAATGGGGACTATGGGCCAGGTACAGGCCAGAAGAGACGACTCTCGAGTCCGACCCGAAATCAGCAGCAACAGTGGTAGCATTCCTTATCGAGATATGGACCGCGGAAGGCACTGTTGGCCACGACCTAGAAGCAGAATTCAAGTCAGACTTCGAAGACTGGACCCAAATTACGTTCGATATCCTCGAGACCCAAGTGGCGAGAAGACTATGCGACTTCCTACTCTACTGTGGTGTATTCATCCCTATGAAAAAGCAGAGGATCCCAATCGAACTCTTTAACCTTAAGGAGACCCCAGCTCTACACTGCTGGACCCAGGAAGAAGTCAACGAAATCAGCTTTAAAAGCCCGTTTTTCAGGAAGCTCATAGAGGACCCAGTCCTCTATAAGGAATTAACGAGGAAATGGGTATTATTATCGTTTGAATCCCGTCTAGAAGAGATCGTAGTGCAGAAGAACTCCCCGCGAGCGCCGCTACCCTTAGAGAGAGCGGGAACAAGCTAAGCCCGCACCGGGCTACGCCCTCAGAATTGGCCACAACTGCCTAGATAACCCATATTCACCTAGGAGCTACCGGATCAAGAAGAACGCTGTACTATAGACGAGATCAGCGAAATAGCGACCCCTTAGTAATAAAGTATGCTTATTAAGGTATATACCGACGATATGAGGTATAGTGGTGAGAAATTCGACGTCCTCAACACTAAATTCCGCATCTTCCTCGAAGCCTGTAGAAAAATCGGAGTTGACCGCTACGCAACGGCTAGCCTACTCCCTACGATGCTGAAAGGGAGAGCTTCTCAGTTCTACTATGGCCATATCAGCGGTACACCGACTGCTCGGTCAACAGAGGAGGTAGTTGATAAGTTACGGCGCCACTTCGAAGGAGACCAACGCCGCTAAGCCTATATTATCGATTGGAACGGAGTAGATCTCAATAAGGTTATTTAGAAGAACCCCGAGAGGACGAAGGTTGAGGCTTTAGAGACCCTCTTCAACGACCTGACGAATCTCCAGTAAGCTCTCGCGCCATACTACTAAGGAGACCAGGTCCTAAAGGATAAGCTGATCGGAGCTGCTATCTCCGTGAAAGAGTGCCGCTCTGCTAACCTAACCGGAGCAAATACAGCGGAGGAGCTCTATAACGCGATGAGGATGAGCCTCGACTTAGAGGAAAGAGGAAGAGATGCCCACCGTTAACACTTTGCGTTAGAAATAGAGCTAGACGAGTAGTTCTGGACTGACCGACGTTATAACGGAAAAGGGCGAAGCAACCGCTACGGAGGTCGCCAATAGCAGTGAGGATACCCTTACCGCAGCAAGAAGTGCTACGTCTGTGGTAGGGAAGGGTGCTGGTCTACGAAGTACTCCGTAGAGGAGAGAAGTAAAGTGTACAAACGCTTTAGGTTGAACAAGGACGTCTCCGACACCTCTCCCAAAGCATATGGCCGCTTCCTCGCTGAATACGAAGGAGATGAAGTGCTCGACGACGAGGACACCAGGGACGAGGAAGATCTGAGCCAATACCTTACTAGCGCCGCCCTTAACGAGGAAAACGAGCACAACGACGAATTCCACGTCTCGTTTTTCGGCTACACCACTACTCTGGTCGGCGAAGACCTTGCTCGAACCCTGAATAACCAAGCCGCCTGCTACGCCATTACGGGGAAGGATATCTACGGTACGCCCGTAAAGTTACCGGCCTACGAGGCGTTTACCAGCGATGACCGCTACGTAGCGATAATCTTCCAGGGTATTATGCCTGATATAGGAGTAGCCGGCGTTTCCACGGCTGGATACCCTTAATTCCTCGCTCTACAGAAGATCGACACTACCGTGAAACTCGACACCTCCAAAGCAGGCCAGACGAGCATTACCTTTGGAGATAACCCTCCGATACCCTCTATGGGACTAACCTATGTGAATTCACCCTTTGGACGACTACCCTTCCACGTTGTGAACGCTAGTACGCCATTCTTACTCTGTCTGAGAGATATGGACGACTTGGGGATCTGTTTCGATAACATCCACAACTTCCTCCAACAGGGAGACGTGAAGGTCCCTATTATACGCAAATGGGGGCATCCGTGGATGCTTATATACTCTCCAGAACAGAGTTTTGCGTGGAATCACCTCATAAACACGGAATTACGCAGAATCCACCGTCGTTTCGGCCACCCATCAGTACAGAGGCTCTATACGATCCTGAAGAGAGCCGGCAACGACGTGATGTTCGAAGCAATCCAGAAGCTCACAAAGTACTGCCGCCAGTGCCAAATGAACGGACGAGCTCCAGGGAGATTCAAATTCACCCTTAGAGACGATGTGGACTTTAATTATGAGGTCATTGTTGATGTCTTCTACTTAGAAGGGAATAAACCCGTGATCCACGTCGTTGATACGGCCACTTCCTTTAACGCAGCCAGGTTTCTGGAAAACGTCAGCGTAAAGCACACCTGGGAGACACTATGCGAATGCTGGATCGATACCTACTTTGGACCCCCTGATTGGATCGTCATGGACGCTGGCAGAAACTTCAGCTCTGAGGAATTCAGGAATTCAGCGAGATCCATAGTGATCAAAGTCAAAGAGGTGCCCGTTGAAGCCCATAACAGCATCGGGAAGGTAGAGCGATACTACGCGCCCCTACGACGAGTATATAACATTATCCGCTAAGAATCCCCTTCTACGCCGCCGAAGATCGCCCTGTAGAGCGTAATTAAAGTGATCAACGATACGGCTGGCCTAGATGGTCTTGTTCCGACCTTATTCGTCTTCGGAGCGTACCCACGTATGAATACAGACTCACCACTATCACCAGAGATACGGCAACGCGTAGAAGCTACGCGGAAGGCTATGGCGAAGCTGCGAGAGATTTACGCAGAACGCATGATAGTTGACGCTTTCGCGATGAGAAACGGCCCAAATACGGCCCCTATACGAGATTTACCGCTATAGTCGAAAGTTATCGTTTGGTGTGAGAGAAGGGGCTGGACAGGCCTATATACACTCCTCGTTAACGAAGGCGAAGACTGCGTTGTTCAACTACCCTCTGGACTAAAGACTTTCAGGTCTACTGTCGTCAAACCCTTCCTGGAGGATGACGACGAGAATACGGTCCCAGAGATACCGAGAAATGACGAGGAAGAGGAAGTCCGAGACGAGATTGTCGTCCGGACGGATACACCACCCCCGGAGGAAGAGCCAGCGCCACCACCTCGACGCCCGAGAGGTAGACCACGGAAGAACGCCCAGATCAACCTCCTGGCAGAAGTTGACGCCTTTGACGACGCCAAAAGCGAGGCCACAACAACAGCCGCGTTTATAAGCGCCAAGGAAGAGGCAGATCACGCCCTTGCACTCGAGCTACGCAAAAAGGGTATAATCAAAGCCCCAGGACCCCCGTTCGAGGAGTCCACCAAGAAGGAGATCGACGCCCTGATCGAACGAGGAGTCTTTGAATTCACTCAGTACGACGAAGAAAAACACGGAGGGATGCGTATATTCCGCTCAAGGATCGTCAACGAAGTGAAGGGCAAAACAGAGACGCCCTACGAGAAGTCCAGACTTGTTATTCAGGGATACGCAGACGACGGCAAGGAGGCTATCCTCACGCAGTCTCCGACTATTCAGAGCGCCAGTCAGAGACTGATTCTCGCCGTCGCTCCGTCCCTCATCCAGAAGGAGGGCTATTCACTATGGATAAGAGACATCACTCAGGCGTACACCCAATCCATAATAAAGCTCGAAAGGACGATCCTCGTAAGATTACCAGATCAAATAAAGGAAAATTACCCTCTAGGAACCATTATGACCGTCGTACGACCGTTATACGGCATCGCAGAAGTTGGAACCCACTGGTACGCGATATACAGTAAGTACCACAGAGAGAAGCTCTAGATGAGGACTTCTACGTACGACCCCTGCTTGCTGTTACTAGACAACAAAAACGAGAACTTCGCGATGATCGGTATGTAGACTGATGATACTATCGGCCTGAGTGACGAGACCTTTGCTCAACGGGAAGACGAGGAACTCCAGAAAGCGATGTTCTCGGCGAAGGAGAAATAATACCTCTCCACCGAGACACTACTCGTATTCAACGGAGGGATCGTCTTAACTAATGGAAAAGTCATCTTCCTACGCCTGAAGGGCCAGGGAGCGAAGATACGCTTGGTTGACGCTAAGTCCGCTACTGCGAAGGAGTAGTACGTCGAGTAGTGCGTTAGAGGCGTGTACGCCGCCTCAAAGTGCCAACCAGAGGTAGCGTTCGATCTATCCGCGGCAGCCCAGCACCGAGAAGCGACGCCAGAGCAGATCAAAGCTCTGAATCGACGCCTGCTATGGCAAATGGAGCACCCAGACCGAGGCCTCACTTACGTGCCTCTCGATCTGACTACCGCTAAGCTCTTCGTCTTTGTTGATGGCTCCTTTGCTAACAACAGCGACCTGATGTCCCAGCTCGGATTCGTGATCCTCCTCGTAAATGAGACCAGAGGAGAAGAGGACTTTACAGTGGAAGGAAATATCATCCACTACTCCTCAACAAAGTCTAAGAGAGTCACGAGGAGCGTCCTCGTATCCGAGATATACGGGATGGTCGCCGGCGTTGATATGGCCTACGCCCTCTCCACGACCCTGAAGATCGTAACCGACAGGCTCCGAATGCCTACGATCCCGACCATCGTGTGTACCGACTCGTACTCGCTTTATGAGTGTCTCGTTAAGTTTGGAACTACAAAGGAGAAACGCCTGATGATCGACATTATGGCGTTGAGGTAGTCTTACGAGAGACGAGAACTGTACGAGATCCGATGGATCCACGGAGACGATAACCCTGCCGACGGCCTAACAAAGGTTATACTAAACCGAGCCCTCGCGAGGCTTGTCGAGGAGGTAAAAGCGAAGATTAGGATGGAGGGATGGGTTACGAGACCCTAAGGAGTGCCTACGGCGCCGAGTAAGAGGAGGAATATAAAGGAGATTAGGGGATATGGGAGGAATACCGTTACCGTCGCTAGCGACGGCGAGCTGGACTTTGCCCGTAGCTGGTTACGGGATACGCTCGTTTCTGCCGAAGGCGGTACGGCCGAAAACGGCACTTCTGCCGCTTCCGACCGCCTTACGCACTCGTTCCGTCTGTCGATTGTTTTATCGTGTTTTGAGCAATTTGGTGCCCGCGCCGAATAACGCTCAATTTTCACTCGTTATTTGAAAAAGGGACGATTTGCGGCAAAAGAGATAGTTGCCAGTGTCGGAATATCCACGCCGGACTGGTGCCACCTGTTGCCGCTTATCGCTTATTGGCCCGATTAGCGAGCCAATTAGAAGGCAGGAATCGGTTTTAGATCGGCAGCGTCAGATCGCTGCCGTAGGCCCGATTCCTTCCTTCAACAACAACAGAGCAGATACGACGAATATATCGTTATTTGCCCACCTTCCACACTAGGCCTAGTGGAGTGAATCCAACACTTATTAATACTCTTGTATATAATAATGTTTATAAATAATAATAAATAATAAATATTTTAGGATTAGATTATGAAAGAAAATAAATTATATTATTAAGTTTACGAGGTAGTGAAATAGGGATAACGTAGTTTCCCACTAGAGTTATAATTAAAGGTTTAAATTGTGGAATATGTAATTGATAAGTAGTAGAGGTTAATGTTCTAGGATAAAATATGGGTTCCCGGAGGAAAAAATGATGATGACCCTTTGAGCTTATTATGGATAAGGGTTATATGAGAGTGCCACGATTCTAACACCAGTGGTCACCTAGGGTATAACAGCATATTCGAAATTATAAGCCGACACTTTTCTAGCCGGGGTACTCCTAAACGGTTAGAAGGTTCATAAGGAACTACTATATATATAGTGGTATCCATATTTAGAGGTAAGCTAAGAAGGGGTTACTTAAGCCCCTACTTATCCCTCTCCGGATAGGTAGTGACCTATCGATGGATTTTATTACTGATTTGCTATTAACAAAAAAGAAGAAGTCCAATTATATATGGGTTATAGTTGATCAGCTAAGTAGAACGCTAATACTAGAGGAGATGGAGATTATGGACGTGGTATTTTCTACTTAGTGGTTTTTTTATAGTTATTATTATTTCTATGGGATACCTTAGTTAATTATGAATAATAGAGGGTTAAACTAGGTTAATAACTTTTAGTGGGAGTTTTGTAGATTAACTAGGGTTACCTAACTATTAAGTACCGTTTACTACTTATAAACCGATGAGGGAATAGAGTGTATAAACCAGGAGGTTCAGGCTATTTTACGGGCCTACGTTATTTAGGCCTAGGACAATTAGGGAGGGTTACTTCTTATAATGCAGTTGGCCCTATAAAATAAAACCAACTTAGTAACCAGTATCTCTCCGTTCTTTATAGAATACGGGTATTACATTAACCCGTTACTAATTATAAAAGAAAATAGTAAGGGACCGTTTAACCGTGGCAAAGTGGCTACGAATAAACTAGTAGCCAAAATAAAGGACATTATAATATTTACCTAAGCTATAATAACCTTAATATAATAATACTACGAATTAAACACTAATTATCGCTAGTCACCAATAAATAAATACTAAGTAAATAATAAAATCTAATTTAATATTATAAACTATAAGTCCCTATACCTAAATAAAAAACTTATATAACTATACCACTAATACTAAGTTACTAAGGTGGTGAGTATACACATAGTAGAATTAAATATACTAAGAGGGATTTGTCGGATTCAATGGTCAATTCGTGATGATTCAATAATGTGTAATTATTCTTGTTCTCCCTGTTCTTTAGGGGCGAACTTAGCCCTTAAGGTGGCTGGTGCAAGGGCGCATTTCGGCCCATCATTGTTCCGCGCCGCGCGCGGACCTTCGAGCGCGCCGGAAGCGTACTAGGCGCTTGGTACAGCGGATTCGACAGGATTTACCTGCAATTCTACGTGGACGTCCTCTAAAGGTCAATTAATGACCGCCTCCTAGGCCAAATTTAATTGAATTACTAGTTACCACCTATTAGGAAAATAAATAACAAGGATAAATAATAAATAAAAAAGATTTACATTATTAAATAAAAAATAATAGGTAAAAAAAGAAAATATAAAGCTTTAGTAAAGTGGGAGGGTTATATTAACTCTACGTAGGAGCCAGCTGGTGCTATAAAGGAAATGGAGGTGTTAGACCGTTACGAGGAGCGTTATGGGCTGATATTAGAGAACAACGGAGACGCAGCGTATACGTACGTGCTCCCCAGGAGGCCAACTAGGAACTAGAGGCTGCGTAGAGGGAAGGAGGGGAGTAGTGTTACGGGCTGAACCTGGTGGTTATACCCGGGCTATACCCGTGCTTACACTAGTGCCCCACCGGTGCCCCACTAACACCCATCCCCTAGGAAGCAGAGATTTCGCACTATATCGTAGTTTACCCTTTTCCTCTTCAGCTTGAAATAAACAGTATTTGGCTACCTTTCGGTTGAGACAAGGCCTAGGACCAGCCCTTCGCACCCTTAACTAAACAAGAACTAAGTCCCCTTAGAAGTAGAATGGTTAATTAGAGTTCCCCTAACCTAATCAAATGGAGTGGGAACCTACGAAGGCAAACAAGCTAACTAAGGTCGAGAAAGTCCGTAAATAGTTAAGCTAAGAGGAAGCTCGTAAATATTATAACTATAATAAAAAGGGCATATATAATAGTAATACTCTAAGGATCGAAAAGAGACAAGGAAAACTAAGACTTTTAAGGAAAAAACTAAGCAATAAAGGGAAATGGATAATAACTCTAATTAGGACTTTAAGGACTTAGGAAAAGAGTAACTCCTAGTGAAAGTTATTATTAGGAGGAATAAACTATAAAGGAATAGAAGGTTATTAAAAAGAGTATAAATTATAACCCATTTTACGTTAATATTAGGATTAATAGGATACACTATACAACTACCCTTATTAATATAGGGTGTTTAACATACGCCCTGATCAGCGACGCCTTCGCTAAAAAACTCTGCTTACTACGTATTAGTATTATACCTTAGAACTTAATATAAGTTACCACTATAGTTCCTAGTATAATCCACTACATCACTTATACCAATATTATTATTAATAACTATAAAAAACAGCGATTATTCTTTTATATTATTCTTAACCAAAAAAATAACGTTATCCTTAGAAGGTCCTAGATAATTAACGATAATATTATAGGTTACCTAACATAAGGTACTCTGCAAATAAGTATTATAGACCATTAGGTAATAAAAAGGAAACCGGGTCAGGCCCGGTAAAATCCAAAGTTCCCAATCTAATAGTAAACTAGATCGGTATTCTTAGCCCTAATTAGGCGAGCACAAAAGAGAAGAGAGACCCCTCTTAGCATATCCACCCTGAATACGTTCTCTATAAATTTAGCTAATATCGAGAAGGCCCTAATACTAAAAATAAAAGTAAACCCGAGGACGAAACTCTCTACGTATTACTATAAGTTTTTATATATCTTTAACCAAAATAAAAGTAATTAATTACTATTACACCAGAAGAATGTTGACCATACTATCCCTATTAAAAAGGACTCCTATGGTCAAAATAAACCAGTGACCTAGGGACCTTTATATAGTATATTAAGGGAAGAGTTAATTGTATTACACTAAACCCTTATAGAACTATTAGATAAAGGGTTTATTAGGGCTAATAGCTCCCTTATATTATTACCCGTTTTATTTGTCCAGAAGTTTAGAGGAGGGTTATGGTTTTGCGTCGATTACTGTGCCCTTAACGCTATTATAAAGAAGGACCGATACTCCTTACCCCTAATTAGTGAGACCCTAAAAGCACTAGTAAAAGTGAAGTGGTTAATAAATTTGGATGTTATTGCTACGTTTCATAAGATCCGGGTTAGGAAAGGAGATGAATACAAAATGGTGTTTAGGACGAGGTATAGGTTATACGAATAAATAATTACCCCTTTTAGTTTAATTAGAGCCCCCGTGACGTTCTAGTGATATATTAACTACATTTTACGGGACTTCTTAAATAACTTCTACTCAACTTATATCGACAATGTCCTAATTTATTCGGATAACTCCCTCTCTAATCATAGAAAAAAGGTCAAAAAGGTCCTCGAGCACCTAGGCGCTGCAGGCCTATATATAGATATTAATAAGTGCAAATTCGAAGTTAAAAGTATTAAGTATTTAGGGTTTATTATTAATATTAGTAAGGGAATTCGTATAAACCCTGAAAAGATTAAAGTAATCCAGGGATAAGAAGTACCCCGATTAGTATAAAGAGTCCATGGATTTATCAGTTTTACCAACTACTACTAATAATTTATACTTAACTTTTTAGGGATTATATAACCCCTAATAACCTTAACTAAAAAAGATATACCATTCATTTAGAGCAAGGAGTGCACTAGAGTGTTCGAGGAGCTGAAGACGCTCCTGATCAGTGCACTTGTATTGGCTCACTGGGACCCTGATCGAACTACAGTACTCGAGACCGATTCGTCTGGTTATGTGGTAAGAGGTGCCTTGTCGTAGTATAACGACGAAGGGATCCTAAAGCCTATAATGTTCTTTTTATATAAGAACTTACTTATAGAGTATAATTACCTGATATACAATAAAGAACTATTAGTAATAATATGTTATTTAGAGTATTGGGATTTAGAATTATAGAGTATAAAAGAGTTTATTATCCTAATTAATTACCTAAATCTAAAGTATTTTATAACAAAGAGATAGTTAAGTGAATATTAAATTAGGTGGTTAGAATTACTATCTTGTTATAATTTCATTATCTAATTTAGACCTAGTAAAAAAGTAGTAGGTCCTAATATACTATTGAAATACGAACAGGATATCCGTAATACCCTATAGGATAACAGGTTAAAGGGTTAAAAAATTAAACTCCTAAAGAATAGGATCAACGTATTACGAGTTAACAACGTAGTAGTAATCAGAGAAGTGCAGGCCCAATCAGGGCAAGTAGAGAGGGTTAAGTCTAATATAAGAGACTCCCCCGGAGACATGAATTAGACCGACGACCCTAACTTAGATAAAATAAAACCCCCCTTAAACCCTTTTAAAAAAAGTTATTATACTCCTAATAAAATAAAACCTTAGATTAAAATAACTAATATTAGCTAATTAGGGGGGTAATATAAAAAGGAAACTAATAACTTCCCTCATAATAAAAGTTACAAATAATATTATTAGAATATATAATCGACAATAATAAGAGATTATTATAGAGGGATAGAATTTGGATTCCATATTACGAGCCCCTAAGGATAAGTTTAATCCAAAGGTTCTATAACTCTATATTAATAGGATATCCGGGGAGGGACACTTTAAAGGCCCTAATTAACTACTAGTTCTACTAACCAAGCCTATTCTAGGATATCCGAAGATTTATAAGGAACTGCGATGTTTATGGACGAGGAAATGTATAGTATAATAAGAAGAGGGGCCTGTTAAAGCCTTTGCCTATCCCTGGACGGATCTGGGTAGAGGTCTTTATTAACTTTGTAATAGGACTACCCCCTTCCTACCACAATAAGGCTATGAACATTATAATAATAACCGATCATCTATTAAAGAACGTAATCTTTAAGTTATTAAAGGACATCATAATAAATATAATAATAGACCAACTAATCCGAGGTCTAATTAGGTATTATAGGATATCTCATATAATTATATCAAATAAGGGACCGTAGTTTACGAGTTTTATATAGAAATAACTCTATTAATTACTATAAATTAAATAAAAACTCTCTATAACGTTCCACCTAAAAATAAATAAAACTACGAAAAGGGTAAACTAGGTAATAAAAACCTATCTTAGAGCATATATAGCGTATACTTAGGACAATTAGGATAAACTACTCCTAATAATAATAATAATTATTAATAACTAGGTCACCTTATTAATAGGACTTAGCCCGTTCTTTATTACTTATTGGTATAATTTAGACCTGATCAGAGTAGAGGAACCCCTACGGAATAATAATAAGACCCCTATAATAAAAGTAGAGGCTCTAATCCAAAAACTAAAGGATACTTCTAAGTAGGTTCAAGTAGTGATAACGGTAACATAAAAACAAAAGATTACCGTAAACACAAGGTGCTAACCGTTTAATTAGTTTAAGCTTAGGGATAAGGTTTAATTAAGGTTATAGAATATCTAATCTAGTAACTATTAAAACACTCGACTAGGTTAATAAAAAATACACTATCCTTAAACTAGTTAGATCCCACGTTTACCAACTAAATACACTACTAGGGATTTATAACATCTTTTATGTAAACCTAATTAGGTATACTAAAATTAATTTATTATTATCACAAAACCATAATAATACTTAATTACTTATAATACTAATAATTAATGGGAAGGAGTTTAAAGTTAAGGAGATCCGTAATATACAAAAAGTATAAGGTGGATAGAAAATCTTAGTAAAGTGGAAGGATTATGCTTAACTCACTTAGGAGTTAATGGATATACTAATGGATATAGTGGCCTTAGACTATTACAAAACCGATTACGGGAATATCCCTTGGGAAAGGAGGGGAGGAAGGGGGTAATTATCACGGGCCAAAGCCTAATCAAAGGCCTCGGAACTACTCGGCCATATTTAACACCAACTACTACTTACTAAACCTAATCAGGCCCAAGTAGACCTGATTAGGATTCAACGGATTTATGGGGTAGCAGACTTTTCCTTCCTTTCTCCTTATCTTGAAGATACTCGTAGTGGTCGCCATAGCTAGTTGCAATATACGTGCTTGGACCGTTACAGTCTGAGCCTGCGGCTCTCCACACCACATACCCCTCGGGAGGTCTGCGGCAAGGGCTACGCCCTTGCCGCCATGGCGTTTAATACAACAACAACAACAACAACAACAACACAAGGTGTCTTTGAGCGAGGAAGATGCCTTTACATACCTGAATGAAGAACCGAACGTCGGCCCATGGCAGAGCAGCAGTGCCAGGGTCATACTGAACAGCAACGTCGCCTATTTCTTTCATGGTGTTGAGCCAGTTAATGATTTTTGCTGCAGTATCGCGAAGTATGATGTCGTGACCCCTATACACGGGTACCCTCCAGGCCTTCCTCTCGCAGTCCTCTTGCTTTTTTCTCGTCAAATCGATCAACTTGTCCAATTGAGGTAAGGAAGTTGGCAAAGATGCTTGTGGATCCTGGGCGCTCAGCTTTTGGTTCATACGGTCGATGAGCTCGCGCTCCTTCTCGGGGAGGCGTTGGAGGGCGACGTTCCATAACCCCGCATTCTCAGCGGCGGAGGCCTGGAAGGAGGCTTTAATAGCTAGGCTATCGTGCGGACGAAGAGGCAGAGTGGTGCTAGGGTCGTGGCTGTTTGTCGCCATTACGACGCGACAAGGATAGTCGAAGCGCTGGAAGACTAGGAGCAGTTTAGAGGAAGGAAAAATACCAAGATCATCTGCCTCGGGCTTTCATGTCTGCGGCAAAAAAGCCCTGTGAGACGGTAGGCTGACTGCGTGGCTGATTTGCCGCCAAGCAGGATTATGCAACCATCCTCATGGTGGCCAACCAAATTGCGCAGGCCCCTTTGGCGGTTCGTATCAGCGTATTCCTTTTGTGTTGGGAGCATCCGGCGACATATTGGTTGTTCCACAATGACGAGACATGACATAAGCACGCGATGGCGGGTAGGCTCATTTTCTGAAGTATTCATTCGCATTAAGCTGCTATCTCGAGGCATGAATCCATCGCAGTTTCTCCAGCCGTCTACTGCATATCACCAAAACTGAAAAGGTCGCTGAAGGCCATCTCTAGACCCCAGAGACAATAAAACAAAAGGTATTCTATACGCTCATCTCATGAAACCCGCCCCAACTCTAAAACCTTATTTTAAGAGAAAATAAACATTACGTCCCGCCGTATGGAAGCCATTATTTATGCGTAACGTCTTTCCATCTCGTAGGGTTGGGTGTGGTGGGGCTTCGTGGGCTCATCGGTCGCATAGCTGTTGTACTCAGTCGGCTGGTTGGCGGGCGCGTAGTTTCCGCGCAGGGTTCCCTTGCGGTGTCTGTGGTAGATGATGCTGGCGTAGACGAGAAGTCCGACGAAAGAGGCGCTGGTACAGCGGTCAGTGACTGTCGCAAGTGTAGGGCAGGCAGCGAGGCGAGACTTACTAGATGATGATGCTGATGATGATGGAAATGGGGTTGCGACCAATTCCGATCATGTTCAGGACGAAGAGGACGGTCCAGATTCCGGTGTTGATGCTGTTGATTGGAGAATTAGCAATCTCCACCATGCCTGCCTATTTTGGGGGCTGTTGGACGCACCAGTTGGCAACCAGGAAGAAGAGAGGGGTCAATGTCCGCCGCGAGCGCTTGACGATGCAGGTGATGTCGAGAATGAGGCAGGTGACGATGATGGCCAGAATGACGGCGATGACGGCAACAACCCAGCCAGACGTAGTGCCTTCGTAGGTGTAGCTGGTGGACTCGTCGTTCACAACATAGGCGATGGCGGCGCAGTAGACGATGATGTTAAAGACTAGGACGACGATGCGCACGATATAGAAAGGGACGATGACGCGCTTGAGGAACGGCGAGCCGTCGCCGACGACGTATCTTTGCGACATGCTGATGTTGTGTGGTGGGTAGGGATCTGAGGTGGGTGAAGGTGGAGGATTCGAGTTCGCGATGTTGGAACCTGCGTGTCTTCGATGCTGACTTGAGTGACACCAAAAAACTCGAGGCAGGCGCCACTGGTACTTTAAGTAAGGCAGCCAACGCGAAGGATGCGTCCCCTTGATTTCTCCCAACGCTGTGCCTCGCCCGAGGCTGTTCGCTGAGAGGCCAAAACTTGTCTTAACTTAGCCCCCTTTAACAGCCCATCAAAAGCCATTCACCCCATCCGACACAGCCCTAGGAGAAGTAACCTTAAGATTGGCCCAATCACAGCGGCTACGGCTGGGCTAGGCAGCCCCCAAGGGGGGCCAGGCACACCAACAATGCGTTCCTTTCAGCGGGTAAACAGCAGGGCCACCCCTTGCAGATCAGGGATCTGGGCTTACCTCAAGCGCCTGTGTCTAGCGCACCTTAACATAGCCCCCCCTTCGATCAGCAAGAAGATCCCTGGTCCTCTACGGCAATTTTCATCCTTTCACTCGTCTAAAAATCCGATTTCCTGCGGGTAGTTGCAAACCCGTGAATTTTGCTGCCTGCGCTGGCGGGTATTGGGGGCTGTTGGGTTGGCAAAGCTCCAAAGATGGTTGTTCCACGATGCCCAGCCCTGATGGCGTGCCGGTCTCCATGGCCGGGAACGTCATCGCCTTGTCTGTGGTCTGAAATCACATTTTGCTCCCGTCATGAGGCACGCGGCAGGCTTTTGGAGGCTTGGTTAAGCTCGAATACGGCCTCTGACCAACGCAACCAACAACTCTTTGCTCGGGGCTCATGTCCACTGCTTGCGTTCGGGAATGGAGTCACTCCCAAGACGTCGATTTGATGCCATGCCAATTACGAAACCAATTAGAGCGAGTTCGACGCTTGGCGAGCTGAGCTGACACCGCTGGGTCATGTCTCGTACGCCTGACATAAGCACCACGGTACGACCTTGCGACGCTGCGACTTCAGCCAATACAGCCGTAATTTGTGTCGCATCGTCGCTTCTAAATTTCATCTTGATCGTGTCTCAGAGCGGGTCCTACCCCGAAATTTGGCGCTACTCTCCAGTGGCGCCTCGTGAACTGACCGTCATTCTGGACTTCGTCGACCGTCACGCCCCGTACTCAACCCAACCTCCTGCATAAGGTGAGGATGAATTATAACCCGGCTTACACGGGGATACTAGACACATCGCACCATTAGATCGCCGCTTCTCTGGCTGTCATCGCGAGAGTGGGAAAAAAAATAACGGAGGAGAAAGGGGCGGATGTGACCATCGCATGGCGCTGTACTGCCAACGCTTCAGTAAGCACTAGCAAGGGTTGGCTTGCCACGCCACATCATCGACTCCCCCACAGTCGACGGATGCCGTTTTCTTGGGCCTGACCCCACGGCTGGGCAACTCACTCGTCTTCAACGGTAGTACCGTTTCGATCGACGGAAGTACGCTATCCTTACAGCAAAAGGGACAAAGGACGAAGATACGCCTAATCGATCCTAAGTCCCCTACCGCGAAGAAGGAATACGTCAAGCAGCATGCTCGCGGTGCGTATATTACCTCGATCTACTAACCAGAAGCAGCTTTCGACCTCTCCGCAGTAGTGCAACACCAGGAGCCCACAGACGACAATATAAAAGCTCTGAATCAACGCTTTAAGTGGCAAATACAACTGTCAAATTGGCTGCCTAAGCACTCAGGAACATATGAGAGAAAGTTATGAGGATTACACTTTTGAGGACCGTAACCCGGATAGAATAGGGCTTAACTATAACTCTAAATAATGGAGTATGAGCTGGGTTTAAAAGGAACAAGTAGAAAAGATTTTCCCCAAAACAGAATCTTCATATATACACATTTTTAATTAACAATACATACATTCAACCCTTTAATTTGATAATTAATAGTCTGATTCCGCGCTGTGGAACGTCCAATCGCCATCCAGTGTATAAGAACCCAAGTACGAAAAGATCCATAAGCCCATAATCGATATGGCCACCCTTACTGCGAAAATTCAACTTAAAACGACCTGCGATTGGGTCCTCTGGATCGACCAGCTATAATCCAAAGTTTAATCCCGCGAGTTGTGGGAATATATTAACCTAGACCGCTTCGAACCGCGGCTAAGGGGCCTAAGGGGCTGCACGAGGTACGAAAAGTTTACGAAGTGTCCTATGTGCCTAGAAATCAGCGATTACCCGAAAATAAATAGGGCTGAGATCCTATGGGCCGATGCCGACGACGACCTGAGGGTGGAAGGTTTCTAGGATTTGTTTATACCGAATTTCGCTTTTTATAAAGAACGTTGAACGGAATATATGGAGTAGTTGAAGGAATACGAGACGCTTATGAAGGGTGCTTGTGCCCTAGAAGATTGGATTTGCGAGATGGTTGACGTGGACCTCCTCTGCTACTGTTGTATAGCCGATAAGAGGTTTGATAGCTGGGTCTATGAACTCAGGATGCGAGTGGGGTCTGACTCCCAGGAGCGTAGAGCTATCGCCAACGAGGTATACAGAAGGATTCTGTAAATGCTTGAATGTAAGTGTTTAGTAACGAAGAGAGACGTGGAAGACTGGTTTATGAAGTGGGAGTAAACTTTCCATAAGGTTAAGGTTAGCGGAGTACTAGGAGTAGACCTCTTAAGCCTTTAGTTCCCAGAGTTTATTAAAGCTTTGAGTTATAGTTACGTAGACACCTGGGTTTTCTTATATTAAGTAACTACGAAACGTTTCGTAAAGAACGATGAACTTACCCCAGGCGAGGTTCTAGTCGATGCCCGAGAATTCCTTTGAGATATAATATTCAGTAACCCATGTAAATAAATAGGCCGTGGAGCTTTTGGTCCAATAATAACGTCCGATACAATAAGACAGCCAGAAGAGAATGAAGAAGTAGTGGAAGAAGTACCTTTAACCCCTTGCTTTAGTATGCGTAGTAGAGGTTGTGATGGAAGAGGACGAGCATGAGGAAGAGGTAGAACTACTACTCTATAACACAGTTACTAGACATGTTATAGTGAATTGAGGAAGAGAGATGAAGACGACGAAGGAGAAAGTAACGTGGAGTGCCCAGCATACTTTAAGAAGTATCCGTTGTTATAATGCTGGTTTGCCTTTGAACATAATTGCCTGGACTGGTGGTTCCCGGAGGAGTCTCTTATGAAGAACATTGAAGCACGGCTTAAGGTCGATAAGAGCTTAGAATAATGTATTAGAAAAGTAAAAGAATCTCATAAGGCCAACAATTGACTATATGGTCGTTGTAGAGGAGAAACGAAGGCCGCCTTTTATATAACCCCAATAATGTACAAACTTTATAACTCAGTAATCCTAAACTTGGGCTCCACGATTCACGTCTTTAATAATCCTTCTTAGTTTATGACCCTCACCGGAGCTCTAGTTGGAGATTATATATGGGCCGGAACTCAGTAAGTAGTTATTGAGGTTTACGGCATAGTTAACATTAGAGTTAGGGGGTGAGACGAATTAACAACTAAACTGCGATTTTACAACGTTACCCTCTACACCGGATTCACTAGTAACCTTATTTCCCTCATACAACTCCGTAGAAGAGGAATCTAGTGGGATATAAGCCCTCGAAATAACTATATGAGGCGCTCAGATGGATCCTTCCTATGTCGCCTTACGGAAGCTGCCAACTAATAAGTGCTTAACTATAGAAAGATCGAGGCCTGCTTAGTAATAGGACTAATTAAAAAGTTACTACTAAAAGGTAATTAAACGCCATTAAGGAGATACCAATTCACAACCACTACACACCAAAAGCTAATATAAGGTAACCCTGTTCTCTAGTACCGACGACTTGGCCACATAGGTCTAGACGCTATTCGGCATCTAGTTAGCGCAGCGCAAGGAGTCAGGCTTACCTTAGGGGGTGAAAAGATTATAATAACCGATTACGATGTGTATGGACAAGGTAAGGTGTACCGTAGGGTGCGAAGAGCCCCAAAAGAGTCCCTAATACGCGCTAAACCCGGAGACCAACTAGTTCTCGATTTCCACGACTACGAGGAAGAGTACGAAGGCTACACCTCGGTTATAATCGTTATAAACCGAGCTAGTGGATTTGTGTAGGACTTTTATCTTATAAGATGTACCTCCGATATACTATTAACTATTATAAATAACTTCCTTAAGTTACTTATAATACACTATGGAATCATAATCAAAACGATCGAATTAGATGGAGAGCTTGAACGTCACCAATAAATAACCTAAGCGCTCTTAGCACAAGGGATCACAATTGAGACGTCAGCCCTAAACACCCAAGCGCAGAACGGCGGAGTAGAGCGGATTGCCGCTATGGTTAAAGAGTGTGCGAGATCCATAGCTCTAAGAGCAAAGCTCCCTAATATCTTATGGCCAGAAGTAACAAAAGCAGCTACATATTTCTATAATCGAACTCCATTAGTAGTCAACGGGTGGAAGTCGCTTTACGAATTATTCCATAGTCGCTTTTGGTATAAAGAGAATAGTCGTTATATACGCCCAGATCTCTTATACCTACGCTCCTATAGCTGCAAAGTGTTCACCATAACAGTCGACGTTTAACTAAAAAGAAATAGAAAATAGAAGTTTACCCCTTAAGTGTGGATCGGATTCCTGATTGGATATACTTTAAGTAATTCTTATCGTATATGGAATCCCCTTTGTAACAAAATCTTTACTACTCGAGACGTAGTGTTTAATAAGAAACGTCACTTTAATGGTAATATTAAAGGACTTATGGAAGAAATTAACCATATAGATCTTACTATAATCTAAGAACGCATTAAGCAACTTATCCTATAATTAAGTTACTTAGGGAATTATTATCAAAATGTTAATGAAGAAATAGAAGAAATTGTTGAGTACGCCGAGCTTAGTGAGCCCGTTTTAGAAGTAGCATAAGAAGTGCTTGAGTATTCAACGGTGATGGTGGACGTGTCGAAGCCGTTGGAAGGGTAATACACTGAGGCAAGGTTCGCGCTATTCTTAACGCCTCCGGCGTTATCTCCCACTTCCTTTATAGCTGCTTTAGCTGAGCTTAATGTGAGGGGGTGAGAAGAACAGTAGGAGTAGAAAATGCTCGCTAAAAACAAAATTCAATAGCGAATAACGCCGAGAATATTATATAAGGCCGTTTTCTTAGTTAATATAGTAATTCATAAACTAAAACTAAAGAAGGTATAATGTGAAATGGATGGCCCTCGAGGGGTATATGCGAGGTCTGGTCAACTAAGCGCCTCCGAGAGGGTTCCAGAGGTGCACTCCGCTAAAAGCAGCTTAAGTGCTCGCATAGAAGCTAAGGCCCATAACGGCGCCTTAGGAGGCCAAGTTACAAGCTAGCAAAGAGAATCCCGTGTGGTCAGCTCCGCTGTTAGTTATAGAGAGGATTACGAACCTCCGCCAGGCGTAGAAGCCGTAATTAAATACCTACACTAGAGGGATCTTCCTCCTTTACTAACGTCCTACAATTAGTTATTAACACACCATTTCGGGAAGCAATTCCTAGAAGCTGAAATTAGTCACCTCGATGGACACAAAAAGTCTAGATCGTGGGAAGAAGTCGCTAAGAGCGTGGCGCATGGTCACCAGGTTCTAGGCTGCCACTGGGTCTATACCTATAAGTTTGATAAGTATGGGAGACTTATAAAGTTCAAGGTGCGCCTTGTTATCCGTAGTGACCAGTAGCCCAAAGATACACGAGAAATGTACGCAGCTATGCTCGCAGGTATGTCGTTCCGAATCCTGATGGCCATTGCCGCGCACTTTGACCTAGAGCTATTATAATACGATACCGTAAACGTTTTCGTCTATGCCAAGCTTAACGAGACTGTCTTTATGGAACTTCCACCAGGATACCGTGTTACTGGAAGAATCCTGTGTTTGAAAAAGGTATTTTATGGACTATGAAGATCTCCCCTCCTATGGTAGTGTCACTTGGAAAAGGGCCTTATGGACCTCGGATTCACCTGCGTAACCGGTGAGAACTGCTGTTGGTAGAAAGGGGAAGTCACCTTCTTCTTTTATGTCGACAACTGTGTTTTAGCATTTCCTAGTACCCATGAAAGAAGTGCGCAAGAAGTAATATCTAAGTTATAAAAGTAATACCATTTAAAAGGGGGTAACGCCCTTTAGTGGTTCCTCGGAATTAAGGTAATTCGAAAGCAAAAAACCCAGCGCTTATAACTCTCTCAATTAGTATATACAGAGAAGGTGAGGAAATTACTTCCTCCTACTGTTAACGTCTTAGAAGACGGACTCGAAGAAAGGGCGTATACGCCCATAATTTACAAAGAGTTGTTGCCCTATAACGGAGAATCTAACACCTAGGAAGTCAATTAATACCAAAAGAAAGTAGGGATAATCCTTTACGCAGCAGTTATGATAAGACCTAACGTCGTATTCACAGCAAGCCGTCTGGCCCGCTTTAATTAAAACCCAGGACCTAAACACCAACACACAGCAGATCGAGTACTCCGGTACCTCTATTCCACGTAATTTCTCTACTTAGAATATGGCGCTAAGCCCGGTAATGATGACGATACGCTCGTGGTCGCCTTAGACGTAAGCTTCGTAGATAACTCCCCGGACCGGAAAAGCTCACAAGCTCTGGTGATGAAGTTATTCGGAGGCCTCGTCACTTAGAGAGTAAATAAATAGACTACGGTTACGACGTTAACCATAGAAGTAGAGCTTCTCTCCTTCTCTTAAGCAGTAAAGGAGGTACTCTTCGCTAGTCGCCTCATTTCCTTACTACGTGTACAACTATTAACCGAGGATATTCCGGAAGTAACGTTCGCCGCCGAAGATCGAGTATAACCTATGATTCAGATTTAGTGTGATAATCTATAGACGGTCAGGCTTGTGACCGCAGACCTTGTTATGCTGTAGACGCGCCTTCGCTACGTTGATATTCATAACCACTGGCTATGTTAGGAGGTCATAGAAAGCTGTGTCTCTGTGGTTTATACGCTGTCCGTAGAGCTCATGGTAGACGGCCTTATAAAGAGCCTCGTATTACTATAATTTAGAGAATTCAGGAACTAAATAAGGATGAAGGAGCAGAAAGCGCTTTTATAGTGTAATAGGGAACGAGATCTCGCAGAAGACGAAGCTGCGTGGGTTACTAAAATGGCAAAGGACGATGTATGGGAAATTGAAGCCTGAGCGACGGAGGAAGCTCGTGATCTTCCCCGTGACGCTGGAAGCTCATGATCTTCCCTATTGGCAAGGAAAGTAAGGATATTGTACCACGAAGGGACTAAAGGCGTAAGAAGCCAAAAAGGAGGGCGTCCATAAAGTAGGGAAGTTTATCCTAGAAGTCCTCCCCTGAGGGGGCGTGTCAAATTGGTTGCCTAAGTACTTAGGAACATATGAGAGAAAGCTATGAGGATTATACTTTTAAGGACTGTAACCCGGATAGAATAGGGCTCAATTATAACTCTAAATAATGGAGTATGAGCTGGGTTTAAAAGGAACAAGCAGAAAAGATTTTCCCCAAAACAGAATCTTCACATACACACATTTTTAATCAACAATACATACATTCAACCCTTCAATTTGACAACAACACCTCAACAAAGGGCTAACTTTCGTACTACTCAACCTCGAAACAACGAAGTTATTTATTTTCGTCAACGGATCGTTCACCAATAACCACGACCTTATATCGCAATTAGGGTTTATAATCCTCCTTATAAACGAGTCCCAAAAAGACGACGAATTCACACTCCGCAGCAACGTCGTCCACTACTCGTCAACGAAAAGTAAAAGCGTTACACAAAGTGTCCTCACCTCGGAGGTATACGGCATGGTCGCCAGTGTCGATATAGCATACACCATCACCTCAACCCTTAAAATCATCACCAAAAACCTACAATCCCCAGAAATACTAACCATCACTTATACAAACTCATATTCGCTCTACAAATACCTCGTAAAACTAAGCACCACTAAGGAAAAGAGGCTCATAATAGACATCATAACCCTCCACCAGTCATATAAACGACGAGAACTCTTCGAAATACAATAGATCAACGGGGAAAATAACCCAGCGGACGGACTAATAAAATCAGCACCGAATCAGGCATTAACGACAATTCTAGACAACTTAGAAACAACGATTAGGATAGAGAGATGGGTTATACGCCCCTGAATAGTATCAATAAGTTAATAAAAACCAGGAAAAAGAGGAATAAGGAGGTAAATACCGTGGATAGCGTCAATTAACACCAGATTACTTAATTCGCGGCGGGACCGTAAAGTACACTCTTTTCTACCAAAGGCGGTACAGTAAGAAGCAGTATTCTGCCGTAGCTAACCGCCTTACGCACTCGTCTCGAAGACGTCGTTTTTCGTCGTTTTTCGAGCCCTTCGCACAAAGCGCGAAAAATCCACTCGTTAATTAGAAAAGCAAGCTTTACAGCGAAAAGAGAGAGTTGCCAGTATCGGAACAACCTCAGCGTAGTGATTTAAGGTTTCACCGCAAAGCTCCTATTAGCTCGCTTAACGAGGTAATTAGAGTACAGGAATTGTACATTAACCCGATCATCTAAAATCGCGGTCTTAGTGACGATTCCTATATCATCAACATCAATAAGAACAGCAGGATCCATACGAATATACGTATATTCTGCTACGCCGTACGGCCGACCCGACGTGACTGAAACCAACATAAACCAAGGAAGGGCCGAATCCGGGACTAATATTAGCCCTAATTAGTATATTTATTATTATTTATTATTATTAAAGGGGATGATGGTTATAATAGGTTGGTGATTAGCTCCTGGGTGTAGGTGTGGGTAAGGTCCTGTGTGCGCAAGGGGGATATTTGAGAAGGTCAGGTCAAGGACGTAACCACGGGTATAGGTTAAAGCCCCTGCCTCTCCAATAAAGGAGAGGCCATAGTTATCAACCTAGTCCGCTAAATCGTCTCCTCTATTCCGGCTAACGGATCCTAGTTCCTAGGAGTAGTAGTAAGTGTTAAAATCCCCAACTATAAGGGCTCATAATAGTGGTTAATATCCTAGGAGGGTGGTCGTTGTATGGTTATAAGGATTGCCTGGTTATCTATAGACGTTTATAATAGTAGTGTTATTAACCTTTAACCATAGGATATCCCTTATTTGGATAGGTCTTTGTTATTATACTTATAGCCTTATCCCCTTCCGTATATATGTTATTACCCTGGGCCTCATTTCCCTACTATCCCAAAAATCAACTAAGATAAAGGAATTATACCCAGGGTATATATTAATCTGTATTCTATTAGTATAGCCTATCCAGGGCTCCTAGATAAGTATAAGGCTGACCTAATCAGCCTAGTAAAACTCTAGGAAAACTGTGTATATTAAAGGCTTTTTCCCCACATTACATTAGGCTATACATAACACCCGTAGGGGGGCCTGTTTAGGCCTACGCCTCCGAGTCGAGGTCCAGGTGGGTATAGGTATTAGTAATATTATAATCAGGCTTTTAAGCCACCCTCTGGCTCCTATTTCGGAGAGGGTAGATGGGGTGGTTGGTCTAAGGGAGGGCCTCGGGGTCTTCCGCTTCGTCTTCATCCTCATCTTCATCCATACTACTAACTATATCCTCATCGCCTAGGCATATAATCGATCCTTGGGAGGGGGTCCTAGTGTATAAGTGTTTAGAGCTAGGTTATTGGCCCTGATTAGAACGGGAGTCCTGGGGTTATTGAGTGCTACTCTGGGTGGCGGTCTGGTTAGTATTATCGTAGGCCTCGGAGGCCTTTTACCCAGCCTTCCGAATCCGTCCACGTTCTTTTCAACCTAGGAGGGTAGGATAACCGTTAACCATTAGGGGCCTAACTAAATAACTTATATAATTAACTTAGAAGAGCCCTAAGTAGTTAGTACACTTCGGCTTAACTATATAAGGCTCGGTTTCGTGGGAGTTTAAGGGTTTGTCGTAGTTCTTATAGAGTGGCCGCTGGTTATAGTACTGGTTTATGTGGTATCCCTAGTAACCAGGGTTATATTTAAGTAGGTCCTCTTTTCCCTAATAAGCTGGGTTTTACTATTTTAGTTAAATAATCTAAAGGGTAGTACCTTGACCATAAAAGAGATAACCTAAGTGACTTCGTTTATAATAGGGTTTAGGCTAAGGCGGGATTGCCGGGCTAGGAGTGGTTTGCGGCCAGTTTAGGTAATAACCTCCTCCCTAATTAGGGTTAATATATTAATACTTTCCCCATCTAAGTTTCGGAGCTTAGATGGGTAACATAGGACGGTGTATATGAACTATTTTATAGGGGTTTTTATTTTAAAAACCCCTAAATAATTTTTTAAATTTTATTTATTTCTAAAAAGATTTTATTGGATTTATTTATTTACGGGCTTTAAGGAGTATTTAGTTGAGATATAGTAAATGTATAGGATGTCTCCTAGTTATAGGCTAAGGGCCTAGCAGACTGTATAGCGCAGGGGGAAAGGGGAGTTCTTCTGGGCAGTATCCAGGCTTTCCTCGGGGATATGGACGAAAACCCGGAGGTCTTCTAGCTGAGCCTGGGCTTATGGGCGGGTAGGGGCTCGGTGCTGGGCTAGGGCGGAGGCTGGGGCTAAGACTAGGGCTGAGATTAGGGTTAGGGTTAGGGCTAAGATTATAATAGTAACCCAATTCCGGGTTAAAGTTAGAGTAACTTTGTTATTTATCAACTTCTTCAGGGCTTAGATGATATTAGTTGTCGCCTCCTTTGTAATCTACTTTTTTGGCCCCTTAAAACTAGAAACCACGTTATCAATAGACTAGGTGATGGCCAAAAAAACATCCTTTCGGTCCTTATAGCGTCTGGTTTGTTCATCGAAGGCGGCTAGGATAAATCCAATGGCTACCCCACTTACGTTCAAGGGCCCCTTTGCCGTAGAAGGGGCTACATCAGGAGTATTAGGCTGGTTTCCCCTAAGGCTAGGCTGGAGTGGCTGGGCCTTAGTGTTATGGTGGCACTTAGCCCTTAAGGGAGGGGTTAACTCTGGAGGTGACCCAGAGCCCCGATTAGGGCCGCTTAGAGGGGCCGGCTATAGTCCGGTGCTCACCGGAGGCTATAACGCCATCATAGGAGGGCTCTAAAAGGGAAAAGTAAAGATTTTTTAACTATTAAGGATTTTAGTAGTATATTACCTATTTCATTAATAACGGATGCTAAGAAAAATTAGGCGAGAGGAAAGTTGACCGCCTAAGTAACCAAATAAGAGATTTAACGAAAGTAGATTCGATTATTATAGGAAGCCCTAATAGAACCCAGGTATCCGACCTCGACGTTAAACTAGTCTCTAATACCCTCTATAACACTGATTCCCCCCGATTAGGTTTACGTATTACCTCCAAAATAAGTTAAATATTAGATCCCTAACCCACCGAAGTTTGATGGATTATATAAGAAGTTTTAATAATAGCACCTTAAGATGGGAGGGAAGATAAGTGTAAATAAAGAAGCCTTTAGTTCAGAGTTAACCGTGTTCACCTATATCTACTCTAAACTAAAAAACACTATGTAAACCATAGTGAGTACTTATTATGTGTAAGGAGGGGCCGATAGGTCGAAGAGCCCGGATAAATTCATGGAATACTTAAAGGGTTATTATGTGGACCTTAACGTAAAGGTACGAGCCCTTAACCAACTAATAATTATACGGTAAAAGGAGAATAAGAGTTTTACTTACTTCCTCCCCAAATTTGAAAAGCAGCTCGTAGAAGTAGGAGGAGGACACTGCTTAGACGTTATGAGGATCAATTACCTTAAAGGAGCCCTGAACACCATAATAAGAGCCCCCCTTATTAGTATAACCAATAAGCCAACGATATATATTATATATTGCAACGGAGCGGGGGATGCAGTGAACAGTATATGCTATATTATACAATACACACACTCTACTAACCATAAGTCGTATACTCTCCGTCCCGGGTCCGTGAGGGTGATTAATATATACAAAACCACTTAACTAAAACTATAATCTAGGTAAGGAGACACCTCAAGACCTAATCAGGGCCAAAGAGGGGTTCCTACCTTAGATATAAACACTAGTGAGTATTAGGGCCTTATTTACTTAGTGGTAAAGTAACCTCCATACTATTCACAGTATACAATCCAAGTGAACGGGTAAAAAGAGCTCTGAATACGTCTATCTAACTAACGATACTTACTAATATTCCGTAATGTGTTGTTTTTTTGATGGTCTGTTCTTATGTCCTCCACTAGAAATACGTCCCTAATTCCCCTCTCTTAAATAACTCGCTATCGCCTAACTAAGGAAAAACCCACTTAATGTAAACATCTCCCCCTACACAGTTTTAATTGTCCCCTTATCTTAGCTCTAAGCTCCTATATACTAAGATAATAAACAACGTGTAGGAAGGGAAATAAAGGAAATAATTAGATTATATAAATAAAAGCTTAATTAGGTTTATTGGTGGTGTAGGCTATAGCGCTATGAACCGCTGAGCCCCTCCTCGACTTTTACTTTACATATGACCTCTTACTGTCACGGGCCGAACCCGGTGGTTATGCCCGGGCTATGCCCGTGCTCACACTGGTGCCCCACCGGTGCCCCACTAGCGCCCACCCCCTAGGAAGCAGAGATTTCGCACCATATCATAGTTTACCCTTTTCCTCTTCAACTTAAAATAAATAGTATTTAGCTACTTTTCGGTTAAGATAAGGCCTAGGACCAGCCCTTCGCATATTTCAAACTTAGTTTTATTTATTATATAAAATACCACTAAGTTAAACCCAACTCCTTACCGGTTATAAAGTGGAATCCTAGGTTAAGCGTAGTTCCCTAATAATAAATCGACGAACATCGGACACTAAGTAGAGCGTAACTCCCCACCAATTAAAAAAAGGATACTAACCAGCACAATAACTAACGAACTACAAACCCAACTACAATTAACCTTAAATGAGGCCCTCGGGCCCCTATAAGCGAGGATTGCTAAGCTCTCTAATAAGCTGGAGCGAAGCCGAGGTTCAGGGGCAACGATACTAACCCCTATAAAAGATGTAGACACCGAAGCCCCGCCAGTGAGCAGCCACCACCTCGCAACAGAGACACTAATACACCATAAACCACTACCAACACCCTTAAAGTTCTCGGGGAAGCAGAAGGACTACCCTTCTTAGGTACAACAAATAAGGGATAAGATCACTATGGATAAAGTGTTCTATTTTACTAACTAAGAATTATAATACCTAATCAACTCCTATTTAAACACTAATCCCCAACAGGTAATTACCACGTTCTACATAGCCGGGGAGCCTAGAGGTTAACGTAACCCTAAAGATTTCATATCCTACTTTAATAGGACCTACCGAGACCTAAACACCCAACCCCAAACCGTAGCCCAACTATAAACCCTCTATTAGAAAGATAACTAGAAGTTAACTATTTTCTTACTAAAATTTAAACGAATAATAGTAGATATAAGAGGTGGTGCATAGCCTAATACCGTCAAAATTACTATATTAGAAAATGCCCTTACTTCCCACTTAAAGGAGCACCTAATCACCATCTCCTTACTAGGGGAGTATACTTAGTAACTTACTAGGGTATAGGATATTACCTGGAAACTAGAGTGTATAACACCAATTACTACTAAACAGGAGCATCGCTGGTCCCTAACCCTAGCCCCTTTATAGAAGGATCGTAATGGAGATGTTCAGATAACTAGTATTACCTATACCTTATTAACTTAAAGAGAGGAGAAGGACCACCACCACCACTACTCCTTAGGTAACCCACTAATAAACCACTATAAATACTTTTATTATAATAAAAAAGGTTATATTACTAAGAATTACTAAAAGAAGGTTCTTAGGTAGGCGAAGGTTGCTTATACTAAGGTAATAAAGAAGTAAAAGGATCCTAGGTTAAAAAAAGAGGACCAAAAAGCCACTAATACCTTTTTTAGTGAGGATAACTCGGGAAAAGAGTAATTCTAATATAAAGTTAGGTACTAAAGCCGACGAAGGAGGAAACCAAAGGATAAGAGTCCTATTAAGAAGAGCAGTAGCAGAGGAGCTAAGGGTCAGCCACTATTCAGGTAAGGATTAACAAAGGACACTTAATACACACCCTCATCGATACTAGCTACGACGTCTATGCAATAGTGGATCAGTCTCTCTCTAGACGCCTCTGATTACTATTAGTGGATTGGAAGAAGTATACCCTGCGAGGGTATACGTAAAGCGGGCCATCACCTGGTAATGCCCAGGGTGTAGTTATCCTGGATCTGGAATTAAGTGGTTATACTCAGAAAGTTTACGTATACGTAGTAAAGGGCCTAGACCCCCTTATATACCTAGGGAAACTATAAATAAAAGTGAACTGTGTAATATATGACACCGTTGCCCAGTGGGCATACTATGGTAAGGGAGGAGTAGATGTATACTTTTCTAATTAGGAAAATCTAGTTATTATAAAATAAATTCGCATAGCCCGATTATTAATGGCCCCTATGTTTATAGTTGTATACTAATAAGTAAAGTATTAAAGGGTATTAAAGGCCTAGGTTATAATTACGAGTTTAAGGGATATCGAGGATACACTAAAAGAAAAGAAGTTTATGGATGTAAAGGAACTCGTCCTAAGTTAGGTCTATAAGGAGTTTAAAGACCTGTTCAACTTAGAGAAGGTGTACTTATTGCCCCCTAGGAGGCCAGGGGTTAACCATAAAATCCCCCTTATTAAGGACACTCACGGCCAGGAGTTTACACTTTTATGGGGACCCTTATATGGGATATCCTATAAGGAACTCTTAGTCCTAAAAAAACACTAAAGGACCTACTAAACAAAGGGTTTATTCGAACTAGCAGCTCACTAATGGGTACCCTAGTGTTATTTATTAAGAAGCTTAGTAGGGGAATTTAGTTTTACATTAATTACCGAGCCCTTAATAGTATTACGAAGAAAGACCATTATCCATTACCACTTATATTAGAGACCCTCCGACGAATAACCACTATGTAATAGTATATAAAGCTTAACGTCGTGGCTGTATTCCATAAAATTCGGATCGTAGAAGAAGACGTCGAAAAAATAGCATTTTATACAAAATACGAACTCTTTAAGTAATTAATTTACCCCTTTAAACTCACCGGGGCCCTAACTACGTTCCAACGGTATACTAATATAACTCTCCAAAACTTCCTAAACGACTTTATCACCACCTATTTAAATAATATCATAATTTACACATCTAAATTAAAGAAGAAGCACAAAGAGAAAGTACAGGTGGTCCTCTAGCGCCTAGTAGAGGCCGGACTACAACTAGACCCTAAGAAGTGTGCCTTTGCAGTCAAGACCGTGAAGATTATAAAGGGGGTTAGAAGTTTCCTTGGGTTTGCGAATTATTATCGCATTTTTATACCCAACTATACCATTATTATTAAGCCCTTTACGAGGTTTATAAAGAAATCAGCTGTGTTCCACTGGGGACCTAGTTAAGAAGAAGGATTCTAGGAGTTTAAGCGGCTATTCAGTATAAAGCCGGTGCTTCACCACTTTAACCCTAAAGGAAAGACAACAGTGGAAACAAACTGTTCAGGGTTTACCTTAGGTAGCACCCTTATACAAGAAGACTCCGATGAGCACCAACACCCCATCGCGTTCCACTCACAGAAGTTATCGCCGGCCAAAGCCTGGAGAGCAGAACTACGAAGTGTAAGCAACTTTAAGATTCTTATGGATTACAAAAGCCTTAAACACTTTATAAAGAAGTAGCACCTCACCGAGAGGTAGAGCTAATGAGCAAAAGAGTTAACCTAATATAACTTCTATTTGGAGTACCGGCCAGGAAAGGAAACAATAGTCCCCGATGCCCTCTCTCGGAGGGAGTAGGACACCCTCTAAAACTAGGACGATAAAAGAGAATAGGGACGTATACTCTAATTAATACCTAACCACACTATCCCTAAGGAAAGAACTAGTGCCCCCCAAGTAGGCCATACCATAAACAACTTACTAATACTCCTACACATAATAATATTCGCAAATAATAATAAGTTATAAATACTTTAGAACTAAACTATTAAAAAAAACAGGTTATACCACCGAACTTACGAAGCGGTGAAGTAGGGATAGCGCAACTTCCCACCAGAGTTACAACTAAAGGACCAGATCACAAAATATACGATTAACAAGTAGCAAAAACTGACGTTCCGGGACAAAGTATAGGTTCCCGGAAGAAGAGATAATAACGACCCTTTAAGCCTACTATAAACAAGGGTTATATAAGAATACCATAATTCTAGTACTAGTAGTTACCCGGGGAAGTAGATGGCGAGGATAAGTAGCAAATAAAGGAGATTTACACTACTAAATAAAAGACGGTGGGTAAAGGGAGAAAACGTAAAGCCCTAGTGAAGTAGAAGGGTTATATTAACCCCACATAGGAGCCAGCCGGTGCTATAAAGGAAATGGAGGTGCTAGACCGTTACGAGGAGCATTATAAGCCGATATTAGAGAACAACGGAGATACAGCGTATACACAGGTGCCCCCCCAGGAAGCTAACTAGGAACTAAAGGCCGCACAGGGGGGGAGGAGGGGGATAATATCACAGGCTAAACCCAGTAATTATACCTAGGTTATACCCGTGCTCACACTAATACCCCACCGGTGCCCCATTAACACCCACCCCCTAGGAAGTAGAGATTTCACACCACATCATAGTTTACCCTTTTCCTCTTCAACTTGAAATAAACGGTATTTGGCTACCTTTCAGTTGAGACAAGGCCTAGGACCAGCCCTTCGCACTTACTGCTTTTTCTCCTACGTCTCTCTCTAACAATACTTCTCGTTTTTACAATTATGTCCTTACCAGCTATCGGGCTAAGTAGGGGCAAGGAAGGGCTCCTATGCTCCCGTATACATTACTATGAACTCATAAAAGTCGTCTACCCACTTAATAAACTCCTCCTTATTATAAGTTATAATTAATTAAAAATTCATAGTGGCCACCTTATTACGTTATTTAATTAGGTGTTAATAACCTTGTGCAAGGTATTACTGCTTATTTTCGTAGTTGTAAAGTGTATTACGTGTAATGTTATTTAGGACGCTGGTATTATGAGGGTACTTGGGAGGTGTTAGTGATTAGGTTATAGGTAATATAATAGGTTTTAGGGGTTGTTATTTTAGTTTATCCTTTTTAGAGGTCTAATTAGGCTTACCTTCTATAGGTATAACGTTGTTATTGTTATTGTTGGGTAGAGTTGTTGTGATTTTTATGGTTTATTTGGTGGTTTATATAGTGTAGGCTTTGCGGGGTTCTAGGTGTAATGGGCCTCTTTTAGGGTAATCGTAGAACTCTTATGTGATTTAGTTAACTTATTGTCACGGGCCGAACCCGGTGGTTATGCCCAGGCTATGCCCGTGCTCGCACTGGTGCCCCACCGGTGCCCCATTAGTGCCCACCCCTTAGGAAGCAGAGATTTCGTGCTATATCATAGTTTAAGCTTTTCCTCTTCAACTTAAAATACATAGTATTTAGCTACCTTTCGGTTAAGACAAAGCCTAGGACCAACTCTTCGCATATTTCAAACTTAGTTTTATTTATTATATAAAATACCACTAATTTAAGCCTAATTCCTTACTAATTATAAAATAGAATCCCAGGTTAAGTGCAGTTCCCTGACGATAGATCGATGAATATTGGACACTAGGTAAAGTGTAGCTCCTCATTAGTTAAGAAAAGGATATTAACTAATATAATAGCCGATAAACTATAGGCTTAACTATAATTAGCCTTAAACGAGGCTCTCGGGCCCCTATAAGCGAGGATTACTGAGCTCTTTAATGAACTAGAGTAAAGCCGAAGTTCAGGGGTAACATTACTAACCCCTATAGAAGATATAAGCACCGAAGCCCCGCTAATGGGCAGCCACCACCTCATAACAGAAACACTAATACACTAGAAACCATTACTAATACCCTTAAAGTTCTCGGGAAAGTAGAAGGACTACTCTTTTTAGGTGTAGTAGATAAGGGATAAGATCATTATGGATAAAGCATTTACCCTATTAACTAGAAATTATAATACCTAATTAACTCCTATTTAAACACTAGTCCCCAGTAAGTAGTTACCACGTTCTACGTAGCCGGGGGGCCTAAAAGTCAACATAACCCTAAAGATTTCATATCCTACCTCAATAAAACCTACTAAAGCCCAAACACCCAACCCTAAATTATAACCTAATTATAAACTCTCCATTAAAAAGATAACGAGAAGCTGGTTATTTTCCTATTAAAATTTAAACGAATAATAGTAGACATAGGAGCTGGTACGTAGCCCGATACCGTTAAGATTACTATATTAGAAAACACCCTTACTTCCCACTTAAAAGAGCACCTAATTACCATCTCCCTATTAGGGGAATATACTTAGTAGTTCACTAGGGTATAAGACATTACTTAGAAATTAGAGTATATAATACCCGTTATTATTAAACGGGAACATCGCTGGTCCCTAACCCTAGCCCCTCCATAAAAGGATTACAATAAAGATGTTCAGATAACTAGCGTTGCCCGCACCTTATCAACTCAAAGGGAGGAGAAGGACCACCACCACTACTACTCCTCGGGTAACCCACTAGTAGATCACCGTAAATATTTTTACTATAACAAAAAAAGTTATATCACTAGGAATTACTAAAAAAAGGTTCCTAGGTAAACGAAGGTCACTTATACTAAGGTAATAAAAAAGAAAGAAAATCCTAAATTAAAAAAAAGGACCAAAAAACTACTAATACCTCCTTTAATAAAGATAACTCGGGAAAAAAGTAACTCTAATATAAAATCGGGTACCAAAGCCGACGAAGGAGGAAACCAAAAGATGGGAGTCCTACTAAGAAGAGTAATAGTAGAGGAGCCAAGGGTCAACCATTATTTAGGTAAGGATTAATAAAGGACACTTAATACACACCCTCATCAATACTAACTACGACGTCTACATAATAATGGATTAGTCTCTTTTTAAACACCTCCGATTACCACTAATAGATTAAAAAAAGTATGCTCTGCGAGGGTATATATAAAACGGGCCATCACCTGGTGATACCCAGGGTATAACTGTCCTAGATCTGGAATTAAATGGCCATACTTAAAAGGTTTACGTATACGTAGTAAAGGGCTTAGACCCGCCCATATTCCTAGGGAAACTATAAATAAAAGTAAACTATATAATATATAACACCACTACTCAACGGGTACACCATAATAAGGGAGGAGTAAACGTATACCTCTCTAATTAAGAAGAACTAGTTATTATAAAAGAGATTTACATAACCTAATTACTAATAACCCCTATGTTTATAGTTATATACCGATGAGTGAAATACTAGAGGATACCAAAGGCCTAGGTTATGGTTATGAGTTTAAGGGATATTAAGGACACACTAAAAGAAAAGAAGCTTATGGATATAAAGGAACTCGTCCTAGGCTAGGTCTATAAGGAGTTTAGAAACTTATTCGACCCGGAGAAGGCATACTCGGTGCCCCCTAGGAGGCTAGGGGTTAACCATAAGATCCCCCTTATTAAGGACACTCACGGCCAGGAGCTTACACTTTTATAGGGACCCTTATATGGGATGTCCTATGAGGAACTCTTGGTCCTAAAAAAGATATTAGAGGACCTATTAGATAAAGGGTTTATTCGAACTAATAGTTCACTAGTGGGTGCCCTAGTGTTTTTTATTAAGAAGTTTAGTGGGGGAATTTAGTTTTATATTAATTACTAAGCTTTTAATAGTATTACGAAGAAGGACCATTATCCACTACCACTTATATTAGAGACCCTCTAATGGATAACCACTACGTAATAGTATATAAAACTTAACATCGTGGCCATATTCCATAAAATTCGGATCGTAGAAAAAGACGTTGAGAAGATAGTATTTTATATAAAATACGAACTCTTTAAGTAGTTAGTTTACTCTTTTGGACTCACCGGGGCCTAAGTTACGTTCTAGTAGTATATTAATATAATTCTCTAAAATTTCCTAGACGACTTTATTACCACTTATTTAAATAATATCCTAATTTATACGTTTAAATTAAAAAGGAAGTACAAAGAAAAGGTACGGGTGGTCCTCTAGTGCTTAGTAGAAGTTGGACTATGATTAAACCCTAAGAAGTATGCTTTTTTAGTTAAGACCGTGAAGTATGTTGGGTTTATTGTCACCACTGAGAAAGGGATCTTATGTGACCCCGAGAAGTTAAGAGTTATTACTGTGACGGGCTGGGCCCTCTTGGAGGCTTCGCAGCCTCTCAGCCATGGACCCCGCTTACCTAAGCCCGGCTTACCTAAGACGGATCAACCTTAGGCCTAATCAGAGCAAACGGGTCCTATAGGGCAAAAGACATTTTCTCCTTTTCTCTCTCATCTTAAAAATACTCGTAGTAGTCGCCATAACTAATTGCAATATACGTACTTAGACCATTACATTATCTTCAAAATCTTAGTATCATCGGAGATAACAAGAGTACACTAGGTGCGGAAATAATTATCGACGAAAAGTAAGTCTACGACCTTAGTAGGAGTAATAAAAAGTCCTAAGTGGGTTAACCTAAAGGTCCCTAAACATTTAAAGTTAATTAACGAGGTCTAATTAGGGTTAAGAGGTTTTAATAAACTCAAAAGAACGTATTCCGCGTAATAGAGTACCTTAATAACATCGATTAGTATACTACGATTACTACTAAATAAAGATATGCAAAAGGAACGATAACCGTATTATAATAAAAAACAACATCAACCTATCCGGAAACCCATAATAATTAGTGTAGTTAATCGGTTAATTATCAGCCCAGCTATAGGAGATGCGGACCACCTAAACGGCCGAACAAGAAGCCCAATAAGAGTAGATTCGAATATTATAATAGACCCTAATAAAACCCAGGTACCTAACCTTAACATCACACAAAGCCCCTATACCCTTTACGACGCCGATCCCACCCGATCAGGCCTACACACTACCTCCTAAATAACCAAGACACCAAATCCCCGATCCACCGAAGTTTAACGGATCGCATAAGAGATTTTAACAATAGCACCTCGAGATAAAAGGGAAAATAAGCGTAAATAGGGAAACCTTTAGTTTAGTATTAATAGTATTCACCTATATCTACTCTAAACTAGAAAACACTATACAAACTATAGTGAGCACTTATTATTCATAGGGAGGAGTTAATGGGTTAAAGAACCCTAAATAATTTATGGAATACCTAAAGGGTTATTACGTAGACCCTAACACAAAAGTACGAGCCCTCGACCAACTAAGAATAATACGTTAAAAAGAGAACGAGAGTTTTGCCTACTTCCTTCCTAAGTTCAAAAAGGAGCTCGTAGAAGTAGGAGGAGGATATTAATTGGATAACGTTAGGATTAATTACCTAAAAAAAGCTCTAAATATTACAATAAGAACCCCTTTAATTAGTATAATTAATAAACCAACGGCCTATACTATATACACTTAGATACTCCTAATAATAGGATCAGAGCTGAATAGTGAATTATACTAAGCTTATTATGAGCATTAATACAAAAGATCACTAATACCCGGCCAAAATAAAGTTAAGTCATTAACTGAATAGGATAATTGGATAGGATCACCTTAACCTGATTAGATGGATTAGGAACCCACTAAGGTAAACCGGATAACCAAGGACAAACTAGTCCGAAGAAGGTTAAGCTAAGAGGAAACCCGTAAATACTATAATTGCGGTAAGAAGGGGCATATATAATGGAGATGCCCTAGAAACCGGAAAGATAAGGAGACTAAAACCTTAAAAGGGAAGACTAAAGAGTATAGTGAAATAGATATTAGCTCTAATTAGGACTTTAAAGAGTTAAGAAAAGAGTAACTCTTAGTGGAAGTCATTATTAGGAGGAATAAGCTACAAAGGAATAGAAGGTTATTAAGAAGAACATAGACTATGACCTATTCTATGTTAATATTGGAATTAATAGGATATAGTATACTACTACTCTTGTTGATATAGGGTGTCTAATATACGCCCTAATCAGCGACACCTTCGCTAAGAAACTCCACTTACTACGCATTAGTATTACCCCTCGGAATTTGATGTAAGTTACTATTATAGTCCCTGGTGTAATTCGTTATATTACTTATACTAATATTAATATTAATAATTATAAATAACGACGGCTATTCTTTTATATTATCCCTAATCAAGAAGACGATGTTATTCTGGGTAGATTATAGATAATAGACGACGATGTTATGGTATACCCAGCTAAGGGCACCCTCTACATAGGTGTTACAGACTACTAGGTTCAAAAGAGGAAACTAAATTAAACATCATAAAACCCCGGCTTCCCGATCCAACAATAAACCAGAGTTGTATTTATTACCCTAATTAGGTGAACTAAACGCAAAAACTCGACACCTAACAAAATAAGACTTTTGAACGTCTTTATAGTAAGCTTCGCCAATATCGAGAAGGCATTTACACCTTAAAAGAAGACCGACCCGAAGACCAAACTACTTATACATTACCATAAGTTCTTATATGTATTTAACTACGATAAGGCTAATTAATTACTACCATATTAAGACAATATCGACCACGTAATTCCCATCAAAAAAGACTTAACAGGGCAAGATAAGCTAGTTATATGGGGACCCTTATATGAGATGTTTAGGGAGGAGTTAATTGTACTTCGATGGACCCTTATAGAATTACTGGATAAAGGCTTTATTCGTGCTAGTAGTTCTCCTATTTTATTACCTGTTTTATTTATTTGAAAACCCGGGGGAGGATTAAGGTTTTATGTCGATTACCGGGCTTTAAACGCTATCACTAAAAAAAACAGATATCCCTTACCCCTGATCAGCAAAACCCTGAGAGCCCTAGCTAAGGCTAAGTGGCTAACGAAGTTAGATGTTATTGTTGTATTCCATAAGATCAGGGTTAAAGAAGGCGACGAATAGAAGATGGCCTTTAAAATAAGATACGGCTTATACGAATGGATGGTGACTCCTTTTGGCCTAATAGGGGCCCCTGTTACGTTTTAGAGGTACATTAACTATATTTTACGGGACTTCCTAGATGAATTCTGTACTACTTATATCGACGACGTTCTAATTTATTCAAATAGCTCACTTGCTAATTATAGGGAGAAAGTTAAGAAGGTTTTAAGTTGTTTAGGTGCTGTTGGCCTATAAATTGATATCGATAAATACGATTTTGAAACGAAGAGGGTTAAATACTTAGGGTTCATCATCGATACAGGGAAGGGTATCCGCATTGACCTAGAGAAAATTAAGGCTATCTAGATATAGGAGGTCCCCCGATCAGTGCGAGGAGTCTGTGCCTTCGTTGGTTTTACAAATTACTACCGTTAATTCATACTGGACTTCTTAGGGTTAGTATACCCCCTTATAACTTTAATGAAGAGGGATGTCCTATTTGTATGGAGTAACGAGTGTGTAAAAGCGTTTAATAAGTTGAAGGCTCTCCTGATTAGTGCCCCTGTACTAGTATATTGGGATCCTAATCGAGCTACTATACTAGAAACAGACTTATTAGGTTATGTGGTGGGTGGTGCTTTATTATAATACGATGATGAGGGTATTTTACGGCTTGTTGCGTTTTTTTTACGGAAGAACTTACTAGCAGAATGCAATTACCTAATATACGATAAGGAACTATTAGCTATAGTCCGCTGTTTAGAATACTGGGACTCCGAATTAAGGAGTGTGAAGGAGTTTATTATCCTGACCAACCACCTTAACCTTAAGTATTTTATAACTAAAAGGCAATTAAGTGAACACCAGGTTAGATGGTCAGAGCTCTTATCTTATTATAACTTTATAATCCAATTCTAACCCAGCAAATAAGCGATAATCCCCAATATACTATTTAGACGAGAATAAGATGTTCCTAATACCCAACGAGATAATCGAATAAAAGGACGGAGGATACAGCTCTTAAAGGGGAAACGGAATATGGTTATGGTGAACTAGGTAACTCTCGAGACGAATTAAATAGATATAACGGAATCCGTGGAAAGCACCATAGCAGGTGATATAAATTAGGACGACGATCCTAAGGCTAATCGGTTAAAACCCATCCTAAGCCCCTTTAAAGAGGAGCCCCTAAAATCCTCTTAGACTAAAGGACTACAATTAAATAATTATTATTAGCTAATCAGAACAACTATAAAAAGGGGGGACCGTTAATTACCATTACAATAAAAGCTACCCATAATACTATTAGAGTACTTAGTGGACGATGATAATAGACTTTTTTAGAGGGAAAGGATCTAGGTCCCTTATTATGAACCCTTACAAACTCAGTTAATCCAAAAGTCCTACAACTCAACACTTAGTGGCTATCTCAGCAGAAACACATTAAAGGGCTTAATTAGCCGCCACTTTCACTAGCCGGGCCTGTCACAGGATGTCCAACACTTTATGAGGAACTACGACGTTTATGGACGGGGTAATATATAACGGGATAAAAAGAGGGGTCTTCTAAAGCCCTTACCCGTCCCTAATCAGGTCTAAACAGAGATATTAGTCGACTTTATTACAGGGCTACCACTAACCCACCATATAAGAGCAACGAACATTATGGTAATAACAAACCAACTATCTAAGAACGTAATTTTCAAGCCACTTAAGGATATAATAACGGACGTTATAACTATGGTGTTAATACTTGGCCTAATTAGACACCACGGACCCCCGAGAGCTATTGTTTCGGACAGAGGCTCCCAATTTACTAGTCGTATATGGAAACAGCTCTATTAACTATTATAGATAAAACAACGTTTATTTACAACTTTCCACCCGGAAATAGACGGTGTTATAAAACGAGCTAATTAGGTAATAGAAACCTACCTCTGAGCTTATACTTTATACACTCAAAATAATTAGAACGACCTACTTCTAATAACGATAATAGCTATTAATAATAGGGTTACCTCGTTAACAAGCCTCAGCCCTTTCTTCACTACCCACGGCTATAACATTGACCTAATTAGAGTAAAGGAGACTCTGCGGACTAAAGGAAAGACCCCCGCAGCTCCGGCAGAGGCCCTAATCTCAAAGTTAAAGGAGGCCTCCGAATAGGTATAAGTGGCGATAGCCTTTGCCCAAGAGTAATAAGAAGCCTTAGCAAATATACGACGCTAGCCTTTTAACCAGTTTCGACTAGGGGATAAGGTTTAGTTAAAGCTTAAGAACGTCCATTCTAAGAGACTATCTAAGAAGTTGAACTAGATAAATACGAAGTATACTATGTTAGAAATAGTCGGATCCCATACTTACCGGCTCAATACACCACCGGGTATTCATAACATCTTTTATATATCCCTAATCAGGTATACGAGAGTTGACCCACTACTATCACAAGAACAAAACGACGCCTAACCACCACCTCTACTAATAAACGACGAAAAGGAATTCAAAATCGAAGAGATCCAGGACACTAAAAAGATTCGTAGTTCCTAGAAAGTTTTAGTTAAGTAGAAGGGCTACGTAGAACCTACTTAGGAACCAGTTAAGTTATTAACGGAGACTACAACTTTGGATTGTTACGAGGTTAATTATAGATAAGTCCCTCTAAACGGGGAGGAGGGAGAGGGGGGGTAATTGTAACGGGCTAGGCCCTCTTAGAGGCTTCGTAGCCTCTTAACCATGGACCCCACTTACCTAAGCCCGGCTTACCTAAAACGGATTAACCTTAGGCCTGATCAGAGCAAACGGGTCCTGTGGGGTGGAAGACATTTTCTCCTTTTCTCTCTCATCTTGAAGATACTCGTAGTAGTCGCCATAGCTAGTTGCAATATACGTGCTTGGACCGTTACAATTACTAAGTGGCTGTTCCCTAGGATCATAAAGGGGATTAGAAGTTTCCTTGGGTTTACGAATTATTATCGCATTTTTATACCTAATTATACTATTATTATTAAGCCCCTTATAAGGTTTACGAAAAAGTTAGTTATATTCTACTGGGGACCTAATTAAAAAGAAGGATTCTAGGAGTTTAAGTGGCTATTTAGTATAAAACCAGTACTTCACCACTTTAACCCTAAAAGAAAAATAATAGTAGAGATAAACTATTCAGGGTTTACCTTAGGCGGCACCCTTATATAAGAAAACTCCGATGAGCACCAGCACCCCATCGCATTCTACTCATAAAAGTTATCGTTAACCGAATATAATTACCTTATCTATAATAAGGAACTACTCACTATACTCGTATACCTTAGGGCCTAGAAAATAAAACTATAAAGTATAAATAATTTTAAGGTTTTTATGGATTATAAAAACCTTAAATACTTTATAAGGAAATAGCACTTCACCGAGAAGTAGAGTCGGTGGGTAAAAGAGCTAGCCTAATACGACTTTTATTTAGAATACTAGCTAAGAAAAGAAGTAATAGTCCCCGATGCCCTCTTTTAGAGGGAACAGGATACCCCCTAGGGTTAGGACGATAAGAGAGAATAGGGACGTATATTCTAATTAATACCTAACTATACTATCCCTATAGAAAGAACTAGTGCCCCCTAAGTAGGTTACACTACAAACAACTTACTAATACTCTTATATATAATAGTATTCACGAATAATAGTGAGTTATAAATATTTTAGGATTAGATTATTAAAGAAGATAAATTATACCACCGAGTTTACGAGGTAGTGAAGTAGGGATAACGCAATTTCCCATTAGAGTCGTAGTTAAAGGTCCAGATCACGGAATATGCAATTAATAAATAGTAAAAGTTAACGTTCCGGGATAAAATATGGGTTCCCAGAGGAAAAGATAATAATGACCCTTTAAGCTTACTATAAACAAGGGTTATATAAGAGTACCACAATTCTAGCACTAATGGTTACCCAGGGCGTAATAGCATATTCGAGATTATAAGCTAACATTTTTACTAGCTGGGGTACTCCTAGACGGTTAAAAGGTTCACGAGGAACTGCTACGTATATAGTAGTATCTGCGAAGGGCTGGTCCTAGGCCTTATCTCAACCAAAAGGTAGCCAAATACTATTTATTTTAAGTTGAAGAGGAAAAGGGTAAACTACGATATAGTGCAAAATCTCTATTTCTTAGGAGGTGGGTATTAATGGGGCACCGGTGGGGCACTAGTATAAACACAAGCATAGCCCGGGCATAACCACCGGGTTTAGCCCGTAACACTACCCCCCTCCTCCCCCCCGCATAGCCTCTAGTTCCTAGTTAACCTCCTAGGGGGTACGTGCGCATACGCTGCATCTCCGTCGTTCTCTAATATCAGCCCATAGCACTCCTTATAACGGTCTAGCGCCTCCGTTTCCTCTATAACACCAGCTAGTTCCTACATAGAGTTAATATAACCTTCCCACTTCACTAGGGCTTCACGTCTTCTCCCTTTACCCACCATCTCCCATTTAATAACATAAATCTCCTTTATCTACTACTCATCCTTATTATCTATTTGCCTGATAAGTAATAACTAATAATCTAATTAAATTTAACCTAGGAGGGGGTCACTAGTTGACCTCCGGAGGATATCCACGTAGAATCGTAGGTAAATCCCTTTTAATATATTTAATTTTATTATGTATATACTTACCACCTTAGTAATTTAGTATTAATAGTATAACTATGTAAACTTCTTATTTGGGTATAGGGACTTATAGTTCACAATATTAAACTAAATTTTAATACCCACTTAGTACTCATCCACTAGTGACCAGCGATAGTTAACGCTTAATTCGTAGTACTACTGTGTTAAGGTTATTATAACCTAGGTAAACACTATAATATCCTTTATTTTGGCCACTAATTCATCCACGGCTACTTTCCCACAACTAAGCGGTCCCTTATTATCTTCTTCTATAACCAGTAACAGGTCAACATAGTACCCGTATTCTATAAAAAACAAAGAAATACCGGTTACTAAACTAATTCTATTCCATAGGGCTAACTACACCATAAAAATTAACCCTCCCCAATTGTCACACGTCTTTTGTCCTTAACGACAGTCACGTGAACTATCACGTGACTAGCGTCGCCCTCATAAGGAGGCGCCGCAAGCTAGAGGACTTAGACGCGTCATCACAAATACACCCAAGATATCGAGACATATATATTCACTGAAATACCGGTGAACTCCTCGATTGAGACATAGCCTTAGTGATCCCTATTGCAGCCCCCGGCTGGTAGGAAAAGGCTGTGACACCAATCATCCTAAGCCTAAGTAACATAAGCCTATAAAACAACCTAAACCTCCTAATTTATACACTCTGTTCCCCTATTAGTTTATGGGTAATAAGCGGTACTCAATAACTAAGTAACCCCGGTTAACTTATAAAACTCCCACTAAAAATCACTAACCCAATTCAACCCTCTATCACTCACAATCAACTAAAACATCCCATAAAAACAATAATAACTATAGAAGAACTACTAAACATAAGATACCACGTCCATAATCTCTATCTCCTCTAATATTAGCACTTTACTTAGCTGATCAACTATAACCCATATATAACAGAACTTCTTCTCTTTTATTAGTAATAAATTAATAATAAAATTCATCGATAGGTCGTTACCTATCCGGAGGGGGACGGGTAAGGGCTTAAATAACCCCTTCTTAGCTTACCTCTAAATATGGATACCACCATATACGTAGCAGTTCTTTGTAAACCTTCTAATCATCTAAGAGTACCCCGGCCAATAAAAGTATCAGCTTATAATCTCGAATATGCTATTATACCCTAGCTAACCACTAATACTAAAATCGTAGTACTCTTATATAACCCTTATTTGTAATAGGTTTAAAGGTTCATTATTATCTTTTCCTCTGGGAACCCATATTTTATCTTAGAACGTCAGCCTCTACTATTTGTTAATTACACATTCCATAATCTAGACTTTTAATTATAACTCTAATAAGAAGTTACACTATCCTTACTTCACCACCTCGTAAACTCGGTAATATAATTTATCTTTTTTAATAATCTAATCCTAAAATATTTATAACTCACTATTATTCGTAAACACTATTATATATAAGAGTACTAGTAAATTGTTTATAGTGTGGTCTATTTAGGGGGCACCAGTTCCTTCCTTTGGGATAACGTGGTTAGGTATTAACTAGAGTATACGTCCCTATTCTCTCTTATCGTCCTAGCCCTAGGGGGCGTCCTACTCCCTCTAAGAGAGGGCATCGGGGACTACTACTTCCTTTCTTAACTAATACTCTAAATAGAAGTCGTATTAAGTTAACTCTTTTACCTACTAGTTTTACCTCTTAGTGAAGTACTACTTCGTTACAAAGTATTTAAGGTTTTTATGATCTATAAAAATCTTAAAGTTACTTACACTTCGTAGTTCTATTTTCTAGGCCCTAAGGTATACAAATATAGTAAATAGTTCCTTATTATGGATAGGGTAATTATACTCGGCTAGTAATAACTTTTATAAGTAGAACATAATAAGGTACTAATACCTATCAGAGTCTTATATAAGGGTACTACCTAAAGTAAACCCTAAACAATCTATCTCCACTATTGTCTTTTCTTTAGGGTCAAAGCGGCAAAACACTAGCTCTATACTAAATAACCACTTGAGCTCCTAGAATCCTTCTTCCTAACTAAGTTCCTAGTGGAACACAGCTGACTTCTTTGTAAACCTCATAAAGGGCTTAACAATAATAATATAATTAAGTATAAAAATACAATAATAATTCATAAACCCAAAGAAACTTCTAACCCCCTTTATAATTCTAGGGGGTAACTACTTAGCAATAACTCTTAACTTCTCAGGGTCACATAAGATCCCTTTCTTAGCAGTAACAATAAACCTAATATACTTTACGGTCTTAACTAAAAAAGCACACCTCTTAGGGTTTAATTATAATCTAGCTTTTACTAAGCACTAGAGGACTACCCGTACCTTTTCTTTATACTTCTTCTTTAACCTAAACGTATAAATTAGGATATTATCCAAATAAGTAATAACAAAATCATTTAAAAAGTCTTAGAGAATTATATTAATATACTATTAGAACATAGTTAGGGCCCCGGTGAATCCAAAAAAGTAAACTAACCACTTAAAAAATCCGTATCTTATATAAGACACTATCTTCTCAACGTCTTCTTTTATAATCCGAATCTTATAAAACATAACCACGATATTAAACTTCGTATACTATTACATAATAATTACCCATCGGAGGGTCTCTAATATAAGTAGTAATAGATAATAGTCCTTCTTTATAATACTATTAAGGGCTCAGTAATTAACGTAGAACCGAATTCCCCCACTAAACTTCTTAACAAATAATACTAGGGCACCCATTAACGAGCTATTAGCTTAAATAAACCCTTTATTCAACAGGTCCTCTAGTGTCTTCTTCAGGACTAAAAGTTCCTCATAGGATATCCCATATAAAGGTCCCCATAGAAGTATAAGCTCCTGGTTATGAGCGTCCTTAATAAGGGGGATCTTATGGTTAACCCCTAGCCTCCTAAGGGGCACTAAGTACACCTTCTCCGGGTCAAATAAGTCTGTAAACTCCTTATAAACCCAGCCTAGGACGAGTTCCTTTATATCCATAAGCTTCTTTTCTTTTAGCGCATCCTCGATATCCCTTAAACTCATAACTATAACCTAGGCCTCTAATACACTTTAATACTTTACTCATTAGTATATAAATATAAACACAGGGGCCATTAGTAATCAAATTATATAAATCTCTTTTATAATAACTAATTCTTCCTAATTAAAAAAGTATACATTTACTCCTCCCTTACCATAGTACACCCACTAAGCAATAGCATTATACACTATATAATTCACTTTTATCTATAATTTCCCTCGGAATATAAGGGGGTCTAAGCCCTTTACCACGTATACGTAAACTTTCTAAGTATAACCACTTAATTCCAAATCTAGGATAACTATACCCTAAGTATTACTAGGTGATGGCCCGTCTTACGTATACCCTCGTAGAATACACTTCTTCCAATCCACTAACGGTAATCGGAGGCGTCTAGAGAGAGACTGATCCACTATTACATAAACGTCGTAGTTAGTATTAATAAGGGCGTATATCAAATATCCTTTATTAATCCTTACCTAAATAATAGTTAACCCTTAACTCCTCTACTACTACTCTTCTTAATAGAACTCCCATCCTTTAACTTCCTTTTTTGTTAACTTTAATACTCAACTTCATACTAAAGTTACTCTTTTCTTAAGTTATCCTCACTAAAAGAGGCATTAGTGGCCTCTCAGTCCTCTTCTTTTAACCCGGAATCCTTCTACTTCTTCGTCACCTTAATATAAACGACCTTCGCCTACTTAGGAACCTTTTCCGATAATTCCTAATAATATAACCTTTTTTATTATAATAAAAATACTCATAACGGTCCACTAGTGGACTACCTAAGGAGCGGCGACGGTAATAGTCCTTCTCCTCCCTTCGAGTTAATAAGGCGTAGGCAACACTAGTCATCTAAACATCTCCATCGTAATCCTTCCGTAGTGGGGCTAGGGTTAAGGACCAATAACACTCCTATTTAATAATAACGAGTATTATATACTCTAACTTCTAGGTAATATCCTATACCCTAATAAACCACTAAGTATACTCCCCTAATAAAGAGATAGTGATTAGGTACTCCTTTAAGTGGGAAATAAGGGCGTTTTCTAATATAATAATTTTAATAGTATTAAGTTATACACCACCTCCTACGTTTACTATTATTCGTTCAAACTTCGGTAAAAAAATAACCAACTTCTTATTATTTTTCTAATAAAGGGTTTATAATTAGGCTACGGTTTAGGGTTAAGTGTTCAGGTCTCAGTAAGTCCTATTAAAGTAAAATATAAGATTTTCAGGGTTATATTAACCTCTAGGCCCCCCGGCTATGTAGAACGTAATAACCACCTACTAAGGACTAGTATCTAAATAAGAGTTAATTAAGTACTATAATTCCTAGTTAATAGGGTAGAACACTCTGTCCATAGCAATCTTATCCCTCATTTACTACACCTAAGAAGAGTAGTCTTTCCACTTCCCCGAGAACTTTAAGGGTATTAATAATGATTTATAGTGTATCGGTATCTCTATTACGAGGTGGCGGTTACCCACTAATAGGGCTTCGGTACTTATATTTTCCATAAGGGTTAGTATTATTACCCCTAAACCTCGGCTTTACTCTAGCTTATTAGAGAACTTAGTAATCCTCACTTATAGGAGCCCAAGGGCCTCGTTTAAGGCTAACTGTAGTTAGGCCTATAGTTCATTAGTTATTATGTTAATTAGTATCCTCTTCTTAATTAGTGGGGAGTTATACTTTACCCAGTGTCCAACGTTCATCGATCTTTATTAAAGAGCTACGCTTAACCTAGGATTCCATTTTATAACTAATAAGGAACCGGGCTCAACTTAATAATATCTTATATAATAAATAAAACTAAGTTTGAAATATGCGAAGGGCTGGTCCTAAGCCTTATCTTAACCAAAAAGTAACCAAATACTATTTATTTTAAACTAAAAAGGAAAAGGGTAAATTATAATATAACACAAAATCTCTGCTTCCTAGGGGGTGGGCGCTAGTGGGGCACCGGTGGGGCACCGGTGCGAGCCCGGGCATAACCACCGGGTTCGGCCCGTGACAGTATCCATATCTAGAGGTAAGCTAAGAAGGGGCTACTTAAACCATTACCTGTCCCCCTCCGAATAGGTAACAACTTATTAATGGATTTCATTACTAATTTACCACTAATAAAAAAGAAGAAATCCCGTTATATATGGGTTATAGTTAATCAGCTAAGCAAAGCACTAACACTAAAGGAAATAGAGACTATGGACGCAGTATCTTATACCCAGTAATTCCTCTATAACTACTACTATTTCCACGGGAAACCTTAGTTAATCGTAAATAACAAAATATTAAACTAAGTTAATGACTTCTAATAAGAGTTCTACAGGTTAACTAGGGTTACCTAGTTATTAAACACCGCCTATTACCCATAAACTAATGGGGGAATAGAGTGTATAAACTAAGAGGTTTAGGTTATTTTACGGGCCTACATTACCTAGGCCTAGGATAATTAAGGAGGATTACTTCCTATAATACAATTAGCCCTATAGAATAGAACTAACTTAATAACCAGTATTTCTCCGTTCTTCATAAAACATAGGTACTACGTCGACCCATTACTAATTATAAAAAAAGACAATAAGGGACCGCCTAACCATAGGAAGGCGGCCACAAATGAACTAGTGGCCAAAATAAAGGACGTTATAGCATTTACCCAGGCTACAATAACCTTACCACAACAACACTACGAATTAAGCACTAACTATCACCAGTCACCGACGGATAAATACTAAGTAAGTAACAAAATTTAGTTTCACGTTATAAACTATAAATCCCTACACCTAAATAAAAAACTTATATAACTATACCACTAATACTAAGTTACTAAGGTAGTGAGTATACACATAGTAAAGTTAAATATACTAGGAGGGATTTACCCGTAATTCCACGTAGACGTTCTCCGGAGATCAGCTAATAACCCCCTCCCAGGCCAAATTCAGTTGAATTACCAACTACCACCTATTAAGGAAGCAGATGGTGAGAATAAGTGGCAAATAGAGGAGATTTACACTACTAAATGGAAGACGGTGAGTAAAGGAAAAAAACGTGAAGCCCTAGTGAAGTGGGAGGGCTATATTAACCCCACGTAGGAGCTAGCCGGTGTTATAGAGGAAATAGAGGTGTTAAATCGTTATGAGGAGCACTATGGGCTAATATTAGAGAATAACGGAGATATGGTGTATATACACGTGCCCCCTAGGAGGCCAACTAAGAACTAGAGGCTACGCGGGGGGGAGGAGGGGGGTAGTGTCACGGGCCAAACCCGGTGGTTATACCCGGGCTATGCCCGTGCTCGGACTGGTGCCCCACCGGTGCCCCACTAGTGCCCACCCCCTAGGAAATAGAGATTTCGCACCATATCGTAGTTTACCCTTTTCCTCTTCAGCTTGAAATAAACAGTATTTGGCTACCTTTCGGTTGAGACAAGGCCTAGGACCAGCCCTTCGCAACTACGTTAACCCACTACTAATTATAAAAAAAGATAATGAGGGACCACCTAGTTATAGGAAGGTAGCCGTGGATAAACTAGTGGCCAAAATAAAGGATATTATAGTGTTTACCTAAGCTATAATGGCCTTAACATAGTAATACTATAAATTAAGTGTTAATCGTCGTTAGTCACTAGTAGATAAGTACCGGGTAGGTAACAAAGTTTAGTTTAACATCGTAAACTATAAGTCCCCGTGCCTAAGTAGGAAATTTATATAACTACACCACTAATACTAAATTACTAAGGTGGTAAGTGTATACGTAGTAGAGTTAAATGTACTAAAAGGGATTTACCTGCAATTCCACGTAAACGTTCTCCGGACGTTAGTTGGTGACCCCCTCCTAGGCTAAATTTAGTTAGATTACTAGCCACCACGTATTAGGGAAGTAGATAATGAGGATAAGTAGCAAATAAAGGAGATTTACACTATTAAATGGAAAATAGTGGGTAAAAGGAGAAGACGTAAAGCCCTAGTAAAGTGGGAGGGTTATATTAACCCTATGTAGGAGCCAGTTGGTGTTATAAAGGAAATAGAGGTATTAGACTATTACGAGGAGCACTATAGGCCGATATTAGAGAACAACGGAGATACGGCGTATACGTATATACCCCCTAGGAGGCTAACCAGGAACTAGAGGCTGCGCAGGGGGAAGGAGGGGGGTAATATCACAAACCAAACCCAGTAGTTATACCCGGGCTATACCCATACTCGCACTAGTACCCCACCAGTACCCCACTAACGCCCACCCCCTAAGAAGCAGAGATTTCACACCATATCATAGTTTACCCTTTTCCTCTTCAGCTTGAAATAAACAGTATTTGGCTACCTTTTGGTTGAGATAAGGCCTAGGACCAGCCCTTCGCACTTATTAGTGATATATAATTGGTTTTTGGGTGTTTGATTATTGAGAGGTCTAAGAAAAAGCTAATTTGTGGGATACTATGTTTTTGTAGAAGATGATGTGGAACTATTCTGTTATATGAATACTGTACCCTTAGCTGTTAGGTTATTAAGGGCTATTAATAATAACTATATTTATATGAATACACCTAATTAGGGTCTCAGGGTTGCTTATAACCTTATACTAAGAGAGAAGGTTGTGTATATTGATTATGAAATCCTGCTTAGAGGAACTTATATTTTATAAATTATTGTATTAGAGTGTGTGTTTTGTGGTCTAGTTTATGAAGATATTAGTTAAGTGATTGTTATTATGGATTATAATAAAGTAGATCAGATTAGTTCTACGGAGTTTGAGTTTAGTGTGGTTAATGTATGGGCTGAGTTGTTTTGGTTTAAGGACTATGTTTTCCTAGGGTCGTAGAATTGAATAGATTATAATGCTAACCTTTTTTAGGTCCCATTTTGTTAGTGTAATGGCTGCTTTAACTGAGCCTATTTTAAGCTACTTTTGTTATTGTATAAAACCCTAAGTGTTGAAGAGGTTTTTTAAGATGCTATTGGCTTTGGTATGGTTTTAGAAATCCTAATTACCGTTAGTTATGAAGTTGGTAGTGTAATAAGCCTGGAGTTTTGTTATTATTGTGGTGCTTATTGGTGAAAACTATTATGGTATAGGGTTTAACTTATTGTTAATTGTTGGGGTACTTATTGGCCGCCTCGGGTTCATATATCTGGTACTTAGGTTAAATATCGGGCTGAGTAGTCTTGTATTATTTAGTACCTTAAAAGTAGAGTCTTTTACTTATTTGATATTGCCTTATATTTAATTAGGTGTGTATTAGTGATTAGTAATATTACTTATAGTAATATAGATATTTAGGTGGTTTTATGTATATTAGGTGTCCTAGATGTTTACCTATTTTGTGGGGGTAATTATAATTTTGGTTGTTCTTATTGTGGAAAGAGTGTTGTGATTGAATTTGGTTGAGAGAAAAGAAGTGGTAATGTGGTGATGTTTATATAATTATGTAGTTTGGTTATTAGTTAAAGTGAGGGAGTTAAAGGGATTATTTAAAAATAAGAAGAGTTTAGTAGGAAGGTGTTGGATTTGATTAGGGTTAAGGACGTAGGAAAAAGAGTTCTAAGTGTGTGAGGGAAGGAGGGTAGGTTGTTATTTATAAGGTTTCGGTAGTGGAAAGTTGAGGGAGTGAATTGAAGTTGTGTTTTAAATTAATGTGAGAGTATTAATTAGTAGTGAGATATTATTTTGTGGATTGTTTTTATTTGTTTAGTTGGTGTGTTGAGGTAGGTATGTGGTTATTAGGAAGGTAGGGGGGGCCGATTGTTGTGTTGTTTTCCTTTTTTGGAGTAGATGTGGTGACTTGTTTTAGTTTTGATTAGACTGGTTGTTCTTTTCTTTTTTTGGTTATTGCTGAATTCGGATTATAAGTTCCCTATGTTAATTCATTATAAAAGAGCTCTTTTTCTCCTTCTCAGATCTACTTTTTCCCTGGCTAATAATGACTTTAACCACTTTTCGTTAATCTCTGCTATTATGTCCTTAATTCCTTGTTTTTAGACCTAATTAGATGGTTGTAATGCCTCCTAAGGATATTAATTATAAGTATAAGTGTATTACTCTGAGCCCTGAGATTTTATGGTTTTTCGATTGCCCCTACCCGAAGGGTGGCTAGTATATCACCGTTAATAATATTAACCTTATTGTAGGTCCTCCTGTTTTATAGTTTTTTTTTAGGGTTAATTAAAGTTATAGATCTTAGTTTCTCTTATTTGGGGCTGTTTTAAACCGCTTATTGGGTTATTGTATTATGAGGTTTAGTTCACCAACGTTGTTGAGTATAGCGATACTCGCGCTAAGGTAGCTCAACAATTCTGGTAGGCCCTTCCCGCTTCCCATCTAAGCCTAATTATATATAAGTATAATCCTAATAGTATATTTCACTATTAGGTTTTTATTTTGTTAACCTACTAAGGATACTTTGGATTTTTAGAATAGAAGCTTAGAGGCTGGCTAAACGCTAGTGCAGCTCTTATTGTTTATGTGATTGGTGGTTGGAACTGTGTTCTTTGTTGTTGTTATGAGGAATGGTGGTGTACGTTGTTCGCTGGCCCTGATTACGGTGTTGTTATAGCTCTTTTCTGGGAGTGTGTGTTTTTGCTTAGTGAGTATAATAACACTTACTTTAACTGCTTTTTTTATGAGATTAGAACCCATTATTGTTATTATAACCCTGATTTTTATGTGATGTATAATTACGGTGCTTAGTTACGTTACCTAATAGAAGTATGTCGCAAGCATACTGGGCCACCAAGACGTCTGGGAGCTGTGCTCAGCTGAGTTAGCACTCACGTAACGTCCTAGCCCCCGAGCCAGCCTATTTATTCTGCTAGACGCACCCACCAAATAGTGAATAAATTAAGCCTTCTTCTCCTACTTACCCTTATACGCGCATGCAAACTCACCACAGTTATAAGCCCAGCTCTAATTAGACCCTTCTTTACCCTCATAAGCACCGCATATACAAAAAAGATTACTTTAATACATTTATACCTTATTAGCTTATTTTATACCCTTTTTCGTCTATTAATATGTCCTTTATTAACGAAATTATTATTATTATTAAGACCATCCTTCGTGGTCACTAGGACTAGTTATAGTAGTACTCTACTCTTTAGTACTATACCAAGGGCCAGGGGATCTGGGAACGTATCGATCCTCAGGCGCCAAACACTCTAGATATTACGAGGCTCTTATTAATACTTCCCACAATTAAGAATTATATAATATAAGAATAATATAAATAATAATACGAGTACTAGGACCTTTATAAGTAGTGATTTTAGGTTATCACTAATACTATTCACTAAGTGAACTTAACTATGAACCCTAATACTAATGAACTAGCACCACTATAAGCACCTTACCCTGTGATTCCCCTAGAGCCTGCACGACCTGCGCCTATTACGAGGGTTAATATCCGATCCGATTAGGAGGACGCCCTTAAGTTATATACGGCTAGCACTTCTACCCATACTTCTTTTTAAGTCTCTTACCGGAACATCTAGAACTAGGTGGATAAATTAGTTATGGAATTAATTCTCATACCCACTCGTATACAATAAATAAACGAAGAGAACATTGGACTTTAAGTGCTCCTTAGGTACCTATAAAGTTAACTTACTTTAATTAAAATAAGTACCGAGATCCTTATAATTATAGAATATATATTAATCCTCTAAAAGGTGTTTACTAATATAAGTGTTACGTATTAGTATATAGAATGGTAAATTGTGTACACTAAGTGTTGCTCCTATAAAGTCCCCATAGTTGAGGGAATGAACGCTATGCTGGTGTTTTTCGACGCCGTTAGTAACCACTTTGTACTAAGTTGGGCCAAGATAATACGAAACTCAATTCACTAGGCCGAAACGCTAGCGTAGTAACTAACCTCTAATGCTCGATGAAACGGCTAGAATATTCTCGGCTATTACCCATTTCGATATTATTTATAAGAAACTAGTTAAGCCCTCAGGCTAATTTGTAACCTTCGCTGGAAGGTCTAATTCGGGTACCACTTTTATAACTAGTTCGGGTACTAAGATATTTAAAATGTATAACTATTTTTATGGAAACCACCGTTAAAAGCCTAACTCGTACTATAAGGTCTAATATATGCTTACCGGAGCCACTAATGGACTTGTTAATATGAATAAGGAATAAGTTAATAACTTTAAATACGAGATTTTCAACTTGGGTAATTAAATACACTTTTAGGATACATAAAAACATAAAAGGTGGATCACCTGTAATAATAAACTAAACGCCGGGATTATTGGAGTTACTCGGAAACCTATTTCAAATAAATCCTCGACCTCCAACACCTCCGATACTAGAAAAAGCTCCTACCCGGGCTTAATTATAGCTTTCCTCTTAGTTAACCCAGCTATGGAACACCTTGGAGGGTCTAGTCTAAGCATTTTCAGCACTATGGGCACTCTATATCACCCCTTTTCACTTAGTACTACAATAGATAATTATAGTACTATGCACCTAATTAATAATAAAAATTTACTTATTAAAAGGACGTTTATTAGCGAACCTAATAACCAATACGTCCATTATAGAAATGGTAAGTTACTTATTATGGGATATGGGGAACGATGAATAGAGAAAACGCTTAACAGAGTACATAACCTAACTACTAAGGACCTTATTTTAAAGAATATGGTGTATATAGTGGATTTTTATGTTAATATAGTATTAAAAACGCTCTTAAAATAGTTTAGTATCTGGTATTACAGCTAAGATTGTACTCTCCACTATAAAAGCCTCTTAAAGAGTGTAATCCTTAGACAACTTAAGTGGGAACATAATATAATCCTATTCAAATATATCCCTATTAATAATTACCCTTTATTAAATATTCCCATAAGCATTGTATATATTATCGCAACCACATTTCTAATAAATTCTCACCATAATCGCCCTTTAAGGGAACCCAGGCCTAACCACACTATGGACACTACCCTTTAGCACTTTTATACTAGTTATTTAGGCCTTGATACTCTTCGGAAGTTAGTTTTTATGATGAGGGGGGTGAGAATTGAGGGAGCTCCTATAAAGATCAATTACTAAGCCTGTTCATAAGTGAAAGTTGACCAAATAATATCCCGATAACCTTCGGAAAACGTAGCTCTACGCCCTTTCTGGTATATCTCCTAGGACCTTTTTGATTACCCTAGTGGTTATAGGAACACCGTATGGATACTACTAATAATCGACGAATATACTAATATATCCTAGGGGTTCATAATAACACATAAAATGCACACTAAAGTCTTTAATGCCCTATAAACGTATATAGCTTGGATCTTAAGATAGATAGGCCTATCCGTTTATAAAATAAAGTAGGACATTAAGTATACGGTAATTATTATTTAAGGTGAGATAGAATATAAGTGTTGGGTAAGGTGTATAAGAATTAATATTAAGCTCCCACCAGTTAATACTAAAGAACTTATGGGATGCGGTAAAAGAGTAGGATATTATATTATTAATAAGGTACTTATAATATTAATTAACGCTGGCCTACTAAAAAAGTTATAGTTAAAAGTTATGATAATAACTATATTTATTAATAATAATTATGCTTAGGTATTAAAGGGCTAGAAATCACTAAATTAGATCCACGTAAAGTGGATATAATAGTACATCGGATAATATAATAAAAACCTAACCTTCCATCTATTTTGAGACCTATGTCCTAAACTAAGTAACCTCTACGCCTACGAGTACAAAACCTATATACTAGATTAGGTATATGAGGGAGGTCATAAAAAGCGAGAATTCAAAGTTAAGGCACGAGTATATATAGGATACCTCGTAGAATACGTTCTATATACACATAATCCTTTTAGAATATAGATCCCCATACTTAATTAGGTTATTATTTCATATAATATCACCTTTAACGAGTACTCCTTTTATAATCCTATTAATAATATGGTTACTATAACCACTAAAAAAACGAAAATTCCATTAGAGGAAATCGAACTAGAGGACCTATACCCGAGTATAGTCCTTAAGGCCCTTAGGACATATAAACAAAAAGAGGAAGATAACCTTACCCAAAAAAACACAGTTACTAGCGTTTTATAAGATGTTATAAAATAAGGAATACTATTATAAATAAAGGCTAATAATAGTTTAGTTTCACCTAAGTTTATACTAAACCCTAAGAGTATACTAAGTGTAGTGATAAAAGAAGTTGGAGATATTGGGGTAGATACCGAGGAGGTACGAAGCTTGCCCACCCTTTCAGAGATTACCTTATCTAGTGGTAGTACCCAACTAAGTATAATATTAGACGGTTTATTAAAAGTATAGAGGACGGATTTTAAAGTGGCCAACTAGACCTCTAACTAACTCACCAACTAAAATACCCTAAAAACGAAAAAAGAGTATTACCGGAAAGTCTATAGACCACCTACCCAGTTTAGTACGAGGCTTAGAGCTACGGGAAGGGAGGGAACCCGAAAAGAGGCCTCCAGGGGGGAGTTAAGGTGAGATCTTGACGCCTTCCTACAGTTAGAAGACTTGGAAGTCCCCTATTCGTTATACTATGTGGTAATTGACCTAAAAGGGATCCCTTATAGGAGCCCCTGGTACGATTTCTTCGTTACCTTTATACCTGATTAGCTGAAGGTGGTATAAGAGAGTGTTTTAGGATATAAAATACTTTATTTAATAATCACCAAAGCTACTAAAGAGTGACCCGCATAATAGATAAAACCTACGCTTATTAAAGACCCTGAGGGCAACCTTAGATACTACAGAGATACCTTACTAACACCTCCAGTAAAGTGGAAGAACATTTAACAAATCGAAGACCTATTAAGGACCAAATAGATCGACGTAGTAGAAGAGGAAATCCATAAACTCATTTCTAAAGGCACTTAGAGGGAGATGGACCACTCTTCAGCGTACTCTAAGCCCCTCCCCTTAAAATAGGTATTCATATACAAATTCGACAAAAACGGTTTCCTTAAACACTATAAAGCGCAGATATGCGTACGTGGAGACCTTTAGAAGGTTAATTCCCTATAAAACACATACACTATTACCCTTATAATACACTCCTTCAGAACTCTAATAGCCGTAGCCACTCAATTCAATCTCAAAATCAGCTAATATGATATAGTAAACACGTTTCTTAACACAAAAATGGATCCAAATGGAGAACTTATAATATACGAATTTCCGAACAACTTCGGATAACCTAAAAAGTGCGCTAAACTTATTCACACTCTTTACGGGCTCTGAGATGCACCCATCCTTTAGTATAAGACGTTCTTAAAAATCCTAATAAACACAGGGCTAATACTATTATCGGATTCAATGGTCAATTCGTGATGTATTCAATAATGTGTAATTGTTCTTGTTCTCCCTGTTCTTTAGGGGCGAACTTAGCCCTTAAGGTGGCTAGTGCAAGGGCGCATTTCGGCCCAACATTGTTCCGCACTGTGCACAGACCTTCGAGCGCACCGGAAGCGTACTAGGCGCTTGGTACAGCGGATTCGATACGCCCCTTCAGGGAGGCCTCCGTCTAGTGGGCTTCCTACCACCTAATCCGCCCTTCAATAACTATTTCCAAGTACTGTAATTATCTCGAAACGTGAATTTCGTCTTCCTCCGTCTAAAGCACTTCTCATACGTCCTTCCTATGGGGTTCACGAGCCCCTAGGAGCGTAAGGATCACAAGCCTCAACGTCCCATATATTATCCTTAGCTATCCCGGCCTCCCAGTAGGCCTCATCTTCGGCGAGGTCGTAGCGACGGCTATTCTCGAGACGAACCCACTGGTTACTCATATTCAACTATGTAAAAAACACCTAAAATAGCTACTTCGAAAACGCTTTTATTAATCCGTTTACCATCAACTCAGCTAATAGTATATACGCGACGTTAACGTAGTTATTCTTGATTTCTTAATATAACTAGTAGTTATGAATATTAACGTAGTGCAGGCGTATTTATAAGTGTACTTATTCTACGATCACAAAGTACACGATTTACTAGTTATCGCATTATATATGAATTCGTAGTTAAGAGTATATTTAAGGCGTAAACTCAACACTCTGGGCATCCTTCGTAGGGAATTATATTTACAAAACGGATATTAACCGGCTTACGAAAATAACTTCCTTTACTACTTATGACAGGGCAAGGAGCTCAGCTTCTATTATTAATATTATAACTATTTATTATTTACTTACTTTTTACACAACGGTTCCACCAAAAAGTCGCATTACGAGCACTTAAGAGCTCTTCTAATCAAGCGTATTGTCGGCAAAACTAGCATCAGAAGTGACTTCCAAAGTGTCCTCAGAGCTCCCCGGCGCAGCTCCGTATTCCAAGTTGAGAAAACGCATTAAGTAGAGGTATTAGAGTACTCGATCCACTATACACTAATAACTCAGCTCTAAGTTCTAATTAAAGTATACGAAACGGTTTACGGCGAATACGATATCCGGGCACATCATCATAGCTGTATACATAATAGTTCCGACCTTACGTTAATACTTCTTAATCTCCCACGGTTCAGCTACCCCGTCGTATAAAAACAACTCAAAGGCTATTATAGGGGTTTCGAAACACACTTTAAGTAGCTTATTAGCGTCTAATAGGAGTTTTCTCACCTTCTCAACGAATACTAATTATGATAACCAAATCTTCCTAATTACTCGGTCTCTTAAGACCTCGATTCCTAAGAACTACTATAACTCATAACCACCTTCTAAATAGTAGCGTTTCTAAAGCTCTTTTATTAACACTATTACCTCGTTATAAAACTTATGAGGGAAAGCTAAGACGTAGTCGTCAACATAAAAAAAGAACGTAACTTATTCCTTCTACCAACAGCAATTCTCTCCAGCAACTCATTAAAAGCCGAGTTCTAGGAGCCCACTTTCTAGGTGCTTTTACCAGAACAGAGGTGACCTCCTAAGGCCATAAAACACCTTTCTCAAACGTAATACCCGTCCAACTTTTCGGTATCCAAATGGGAATTACATATACACTTCCTCATCAATTATTATATACACAAAGACATTTACTACGTTATACTATAAAAGCTCCATATCGAAGCGAGCAGTTATTACAATAAGGATTCGGAACAATATACCTGCAAGCATAGCAGTATACATTTCTCACTCATTTCTCAATTATTGATCTCCATAGATAACGAGGCGTGCCTTAAATTTCACGAACCTCCTATACTTATCAAGTTTATAAGTATATACCTAGTAGTAGCCGAGAATCTGCTTACCTTATACTTATTCTTTACTGACCTCCTCCTAGGAGCAGGAGTCTTTATAGCCACTTAGATGGCTTATTTCAGCTATTCTAAAGTCGTCCCTATACGGGTAATCCTTCAAACGATCATATGACATAGGGAGAGGGGGTAATTTCTTCCAGTGAATATTTATGGGCATACTACCCTCACAGCTTAACGGAGAAAACTCTCTATACATATAACCCAGAGTACTTCCCTTAGTAGAAGTCCCCTCTTAACTAGGCTTTCTTAACTCACCAAAAAAATCATATTATTAAAGTACTTCCTTATCAACCTTTTAATCCAATATACTTTTATTAAAAGTTCTAAGGTGATTAATCTCATTAGGGGCACTAGGTTAACTAAACTATAAACGCATACCTAGGAAACCGTCCATTAATCGCATTTCGTAGCATTATTTCCACTTTAAAACCGTTCCTACTAAAAAAACAAATTTAAATAAAATTCTATACCTCACTACACTTATACTATAGTCCAAAGTTATAATTTTATTTTATACTTCTCCCTCACTTTCCCCCCACCCCTTTACAACTAAAACCACTTCTAAAATAATAAAAAATAATAAGGGTCTTAGTAATAACACTTTAGGCGTTAGGTATAGCACAAAGCACCTTATATCATACTATCTCAACTCATCTAAGTACATTTCCATAACGGAGCTCACCTTTAAAGTACTTTTATTATACTCTAAACTTATTTCAAAAGCGAGGGTAACCTCTTCTACTTCCTCATCAACATCTTATATTAACGTTTATATCTAAGTTTACTCAATAAGCTCTTGAATTCGTATTTCGATCACTTATAAATCTAAGTAGCGAAATTCCTTAATAGTACCCTTAAGGTTCCCATTAAAGTGCACCTTTTTATTAAATACGACGTCCCTTATTATAAAGACGTCCTTTTTAAAAGGGTTCTATATTCTAAATTAATTACTTAACGTATAACCCACTAAAAAGCCGATCTACGCATAAGGGGTAAGCTTCTTTCGCTGTTCACACTTAAGTTGCGTATCGGTCATCAGGGCATAAGCCTTATAGCCGTAGGATTATAAATAAGAGAGGTCAGGGATTATATAAATCTCATCTTCTCCACTCCAAAATTACTTATAAAACTACTTATAAGGCGTTTTCCACCTATATATTCATAACGGGGTTCAGTTATAAAAATAAACTACTATTTTAACAATCTTAGGCTATAAGTAGTCTAGGAAATTCATTATAATAACCATTACCCTAACTTTAACTTTAATAATCACAACGAGCCTTTCAGCACCTCCGTTCTAAGCCTGCGTATTAAGCATTAACGTTTCAATCGTTGTTCTACGCCCATTTAGGTCTACTACTAAGTGCGGATATCTCAGAAACTTATTATTAGTTTCTAAGAACTTAACTTTTATGTTATAAATATATTTTAGATAGTTAAGTAACTCGAATAATACTTCTGAGATTATCTCTATTATTCTCTTTTATAGGTAAAAGTCCTACGTTAACCCTGAGGCTTAGTTAAAAAGAAGTATAAGGGACGTATACCCTTCATATCCCTTATTATAATTGTGGAAATCGAGTACTAGACGGTCTCCGGTTTTTACCCGTTTAACCAACTCTTTTGGTGCTCAGCGGATTTAGCGTATTATATTCGCCATCCCACATACATCGTATTCTACGGGGTCTCTACTTTTTTAATTTAGGAGTCTCACCCCCCTTGCTGTGTTACTGAGGTGATTTAGAGCATCTCTCCTTGGGTATCCGAGTTTCCGGTACTATCTTTCTACACTTACCTGGATAGGTTTATGGATTGTTATGCTTATAAAGCGGTTTCTTCGTAGAACTCTCGGGAACTCGTTTAGTATAGGTTAAGGGAGCGGAATGATTATTACGAGTACCGTTTTATCCTTTATAGGTCTATAATCGAGAACATCTTAATTATGGATTTCAAATAACTCGTAAACATAGTTTTAGTTTATGCACCTAATATAGTTATTGCTGGGGCTGGTATCCCACCAAAAACCCTTTCGGTGTAAGCGTTTTAAAAAAACAAAGTTGCTCATAAACCCTTTTGTCGCAAGCATACTGGGCCACCAAGACGTCTAGGAGCTATGCTCAGCTGAGTCAGCACTCACGTGATGTCCTGGCCCCCGAGCCGGCCTATTTATTCTACTGGACATACCCACTAAATAATAAATAAATTAAGCCTTCTTCTCCTACTTAACCTTGTATACGCGTACAAACTCACCACAATTATAAGCCCAACTCTAATTAAACCCTTCTCTACTCTCACGAGTACTACGTATATAAAAGAGATTACTTTAATACATTTATACCTTATCAACTTACTCTATACCTTTTTTCGTCTACTAAAATATCGTCCACCAACGAAACCATTATTATTAAAACCATCCTTTATAATCACTAGGACTAGTTATAGTAGTACTCTACTCTTTAGTACTATACCAAAGGCTAGGGGATCTGGGAACGTATCGATCCTTAAGTGCCAGATACTCCAGATATTACGAAGCTTTCATTAATACCTCCCATAATCGAGAATTACATAATATAATAATAATATAAACGATAACACGAGTATTAAGACCTTTATAAGCAGCAACTTTAGGTTATCACTAATACTATTTACTAGGTAAGCTTAATTATAAACCCTAATACTAATAAACTAGTATTACTATAAGCACCTTACCTTATAATTCCCCCAGAGTTTACACAACCTACGCCTATTACGAGGGTTAATATCCAATCCGATTAGGAGGATACCCTTAAATTATATATGACCAACATTTCCGCTTATACTTCTCTCCAAACCTCTTACCAAAACATCTAAAACTAGGTGAATAAATTAGTTACGGAATCGATTCTTAAACCCGCTTATATACAATAAATAAACAAAGAGAATATTAGACTTTAAATACTCCTTAGGTACTTATAAAGCCAACTTATTTTAACTAAAATGAATACTAAGACCCTCGTAATCACAGAATACACATTAGTCCTCCAAAAAGCGTTCACTAACATAAGTATTACCCGTTAGTACACAAAATGGGAAATCGTATACACTAAGTACCGTTCCTATAAAGTCCTTATAGTCGAGGGAACGAACACTATACTAGTATTTCTCGACGCCATTAATAGCTACTTTACACTAAGTTGGGCTAAGATAATACGAAACTTAATTCATTAGGCCGAAACACTAGTATAGTAGCCTTTAACACTCAATAAAACGGCTAGAATATTCTCGGCTATCACCTATTTCAACACTATCCGTAAAAAACTAACTAAGCCCTCAGGCTAATTCGTAACCTTCACCAGAAGGTCTAACTCGGGTACCACCTTTATAACTAGCTCGGGCACCAGGACATCTAAAACACATAACTATCCTTATGGAAACCATTATTAGAAACCTAACTTATATTATAAGGTCTAATATGTGTTCACCGGAGCTACCGATGGACCTATTAGTATAAATAAGGAACGAGTTAATAACCTTAAACACGAGATTTTCAATTTAAGCAACTAAATACACCTCTGGGACGCATAAAAATATAAAAGGTGGATCACCTCTAATAATAACCCGAAGGCCGGGACTATTAGAGCTACTCGGAAACCTAACTCAAATAAATCCTCGACCTCCAGCACCTCCAATACTAGAAAAGGCTCCTACCCGGGCTCAGTTATAACTTTCCTCTTAGTTAACCCGGCTATAAAACACCTCGGAGGGCCTGGTCTAAACATTTTCAGCACCATAAGTACTCCACATCACCCCTTTTTACTTAGTACTATAATAAATAACTACGGTGTTATATACCTAGTTAATAATAAAAATTTATTTATTAAAGGGATGTTTATTAGTAAACCTAGCAACCGATACGTCCACTATGGAAACGGTAAGCTACCCATTATAGGATACGGGGAACAACAAATAGAAAAAACGTTTAATAGAGTATATAACCCAACTACTAAGGACCTTATTTTAAAGAATATGGTGTATATAATGGATTTTTATATTAATATAATATTAGAAATGCTCTTAAAGTAGTTTAGTATTTGGTATTATGGCTAAGATTATACCCTCCACTATGGAAGCCTCTTAAAGAGTGTAATCCTTAGATAACTTAAGTGGGAACATAACATAGTCCTATTCGAATATATCCCTATTAACAATTACCCTCTATTAAACATTCCCATAAGCACAGTATATATTATCGTAACCACGTTTTTAATAAATTCTCACCGTAATCGCCCTTTAAGGGAGCCTAGGCCTAACCGCACTGCGGACGCCACCCTTTAGCACCTTCGCACCGGTTATTTAGGCCCTAACGCTCTCCGGAAACTAGTTTTTGCGACGAGGGGGGTGAAAATTAAGGGAACTCCTGCAAAGATCAATTACTAAGCCTGTTCATAGGTAAAAGCTCATTAAATAATATCCCGACGACCTTCGGAAAACGTAGCCCTACGCCCTTTTTAGTGCATCTCCTAGGACCTTTTCGACTACCCCAATAGCTATAAGAACACCTCATAATTACTACTAATAATCGATGAATATACTAACATATCCTAGGGGTTTATAATAATACATAAAACATACACCGAAATCTTTAAAGCCCTATAGACGTATATGGCTTAGATCTCAAGATAAACAGGCCTATCCGTTTATAAAATAAGGCAGGACATTAAGTATATAATAATCACTATTTAAAACAAAATAGAATACGAGCATTAAGTAAGGTGTATAGGAATTAATATTAAGCTCCCACCAGCTAATACCAAAGAGCCTATGGGACATAGTAAAAGAGTAGGATATTATATTATTAATAAGGTACTTATAATATTAATTAGTATTAGTTTACTAAAGAAACTATGGCTAGAAGTTGTAATAGTAATTATATTTATTGATAATAACTACCCTTGGGCATTAAAGGACTAGAAATCGCTAAATTAGATTTACGTAGAGTGGATGTAATAGTACATCGTATAATACAATAAAAACCTAGCCTTCTATCCATCTCGAGACCCGCGTCCTGAACTAGGTGGCCTCTATACTTATGGGTGTAAGGCTTATATACTAGATCGGGTGTGTGAGGGAGGTCACGAGAAGCGAGAATTTAAGGTCAAGGTATAAGTGTACGTGGGATACCTTATGGGATATGTCCTATATATATACAATCTTTTTAGAATATGGATCCCCACACTTAATTAGGTTATTATTTTACATAACATCACCTTTAATAAATACTCCTTTTATAATCCTACTAATAACGCGGCCACTATAACCATTAAAAAAACGAAAGTTTTATTAGAGGAAATCGAACCAGAGGACCCATACCCAAGCACGGTCCTCGAGGTCCTCGGGACATATGAATAAGAGGAGGAAAATAACCTTACCTAAGAAAACGCAGCTACCAGCGTTTTATAACACATTATAAAGCAAGGGATACTACTACGAATAAAGGCTAATAATGGTTTAGTTTCACCTAAGCCTACACTAAACCCTAAGAGTATACTAGGTGTAGTGATGGAAAAAGTTGGAGATATCGGGGTAAATACCGAGGAGGTACAAAGTTTACCCACCCTTTCGAAAACTACCCTATCTAGTGGTGGTACCCGACCAAGCATAATACTAGACGGCCCATAAAAAGTAGAGAAGACGGATCTTAAGGTGGCCAACTAGACCTCCAACTAACTCACTAACTAAAATACCCTAAAAGTGAAGAGAGAGTACCATTAGAAGGTTTATAGACTATTTACCTGGTCTAGTACAAGGCTCAGAGCTGTGGGAAGGGAGGGAACCCGAAAGGAGGCCTCTAGGGGGGAATTAAGGTGAGATTTTAACACCTTTTTATAATTAGAAGACTTAAAAGCCCCCTATTCGCTATACTATGTGGTAACTAACCTAAAAGGGATCCCTTATGGGAGCCCCTAGTACAATTTCTTCGCTACCTTTATACCTGATCAGCTGAAGGTGGTATAAGAGAGTGTTTTAGAATATAAAACACTTTATTCAATAATCACCGGAGCTACTAAAGAGTGACCTACACAATAAATAAAACCTACACTTATTAAAGACCCTAAGGGCAACCTTAGATACTATAGAGATACCTTATTAACACCTCTAACAAAGTAGAAGAACATCTAACAAATTGAAGACCCATTAAGGACCAAATGGATCGACGCAGTAGAAGAGGAAATCCACAAACTCATTTCTAAAAGCACTTAGAGGGAGATGGACCGCTCATCAGTGCACTCCAAGCCCCTCCCCTTAAAATAGGTATTCATATACAAATTCAATAAAAACGGTTTCCTTAAACGCTATAAAGCGTGGATATGCGTATATAGAGACCTTCAAAAAGTCGATCCCCTATAAAACACATATACCATTACCCTTATAATACACTCCTTTACAACTCTAATGGCCGTGGCTACTTAATTTATTCTTAAAGTTAGTTAGTACAATATAGTAAACACATTTTTTAATACGAAAATGGATCCAAATGGAGAACTTATAGTATACGAATTTCTGGACGGCTTTGGATAACCTAAAAAGTGCACTAAACTTATTCACATTCTCTACGAGCTCCGAGATACACCTATCCTTTAGTATAAGACGTTCTCAAAGATCCTAATAGACACAGGGCTAATACTATACCCTAAGGAACCCTGTATTTTCTATACAAAGGACCTTAAGGTCTTTATTATGTTCTACGTGGACGATATCCTAATTATAAACCACCGTGATAACACCAAAACGGCCACTAGAGTCGTTAATAGTATTAAGTCGGTGGTGGAACTTAAGGACCAGGGCCCCGTAAAATAGTACCTTAGAATACGAATCATCAGGGACCGTAAAATACGCAAAATCTACCTTATTCACAACTTTTATATTAAGAAGGTCGCTAAACACTTCGGCCTCGTAAACAACACTATAACCCCTTATACTCCTATACCAGAAGGCCTCGTACCGTATAAGGGACAAGCAATAAGGGCTTAAATCAAGGAATTCCAGGAAAAAGTCGGATCCCTTTTATATACTACGATCTTTATACGCCCTAACACTACATATCCAACAATAAAGCTCTCCTTATTCCTAATAAACCCCTCTCCAAAGCATCTCATAACCACAAATTAGGCCATTCGTTACCTTTTTAGTATACACTACCTTATCATCGGCTATGGTGGTGTAGGGGGTAAGGGAGACGCTTAAGTACTTCTAATTGCGGGTAACACCTCGTTCATAGACGATAAGGTAATAAGACACTCCTCACAGGGCTTCATAATCTCCCTTTTCGGTGGACCTATTATATAGAAGGCCACTAAATAAGCGATAATTATAATATCCACCACCAAAACAGAGCTTCTAAGTCTCTTAAATACTACTAGAAAAACAATCACTCTCCAAAAGTTCTTTAAGGACCTCTCACTTAATTTTGGAAACGTTTAAAGGATTCACTATAATAATCAGTAAACTATAAGGCTTATAATAAGCGAAAAAGAACGGATATTAACCCGTTTAAGGTACATAGACATTCATAATATGTAACTCAAATAAGAATATACTAAGGGCAAGTTTAACGTAGTTTATATACTAATAAACCTAATACCCATAAATGAACTCACTAAAATACTCTTAAGAGCAAAGTTCAAGTACTTTAAAGGTCTTCTTAACTTCTACGATATACAGAAATTAGTTATAGTGGGCATAGGAGGTAATAAAAAGTAAAGAATAATTATATTTAGGCCCATAGGCCGTACACACCACTAGCGTAATAAAATAAGAACTTTTCCTAGGTATAAGGCCCCTATATACACATAACCGGGTACGAAATACGAGTATTAAAAGCCCCGAAGGGCACAGAAAACGAGTATAGCCCCTAATCGGGGTGGAAAGCGCAGTAAATAGCCGCATAGGCCTCCTTAAAGCTGGGCTTAAGGAAACCGTGAATAGAGGCAAAGTAGGCCTCGCAGCCACTAATAACCTCGTTAATAGTAGTAGTAGTAGGCATAATAAAAGTAATAATAACTTAGGAGGTGTGGTGAGATGAGATACGGTTAATAGGCTTCTTAATAGCCACCTTCTTAGGGGTACCCTTCTTAGGTGCAGCCTTAGGGGTGGTGAGCACCGGAGAAAGAAGGGAGGACTCATCCTCCATCTCCATATTATCGTCCAAAATGACGACCTCCTCCTCCTCCTTATCAAAAAAGAAATACACAATAAAACACATATACTAGATTATCTAAAAACTATTAGTATAAGTACTAGTTGGGCTAGTATATAAAAACTTAAGGTATTATTAGCGCCGGGGTCCTAGAGGATATAGCGAAGGCCTAAAACTGCGATTTCAGCGGCCTTAAGGACTGGACTATAGTTAGCGTAGTGGTCGTAGTAGTACTCCTAACACTTAGTGATGCGTATATGTACGTGGGCGTGGCAACGGAGCTCCACGCTCTCCTCATTTTTATACTTCTTACCTCGGAGGGCGTTGTGGACATAGGCGAGGTAGGGAATGTCGTTCTCCAGGCCCTTGGTGGCCACCTCCTCCTTGCATACACTAGTAGTAGCGGAGCTCTCCTCGGGCTTGGGAGTGGTGGTGAAGGGGTCGGAGGACCCGCCTCCCAAAGGGGCAGGGACCAACTGCATCTCGTCGCCCTCATCATCCTCGTCGTCCTCGATGAGCATGGGAATAAGTGCGAGAGCGGGGGTGGGGGTAGCGGAGGTAATACGCATAGAGAAAAGGGAGTACTTATGGTGAGCGTTGGAGCGCGTTTGACGAGCCTCGGAGGGCGAGGCGACGGCGAGATTGGCCATACTCTTGGTGGGTGTGTGAGTATTACCCCTGGTGGGCGTGAAGTGCGAGGCGCAACTAGACTTCTTACTATTAGCTTTAGGAATAAAACCTAAAAAATAACTATTAGAAAAATAATACGGAAAACGAGGAAATATAAGAAAAGGGAATACTTATCGACGTAAAGTATAGTGATAATGTTAAATTGGTGGATTTGTGCGAAAAATCAACTATTAATAGCTATAAAGGATGAAAATGCGGTGAAAATACGTACGAAAAGTGGTTTATTGAGATCTAAGGAAAGTAAGTTTTCCAGAGGCAGCGGGCAGCGAAAGGTTTTTCCTTTAGCTACCAGTACACACTTCACTTATAAGTCGTCGGGAGCATAGGGCACATAACAATTAGGAACGACCTTTCTCATAAGCCGAAATGCACACGTTACCCCGGATACTATGGTTTTTAACCACATCACAACAAAAAAAGGCAAATACAAAGGCCTAAAATAATAATATAACACGGATACTACGACTACTATAAAGTGAGGGAATTTGTTTAAATTAATTAGAGTTATTATTCTAATTGAATTATTTAATTTAGAACGCATATAAAAGAGCCTAGTGGCCATTACTTCGATGTGAGCAATTGCCCCAGTGGCGCAATTGGGGGGTGTGTCGCAAGCATACTAGGCCACTAAGACGTCTGGGAGCTGTGCTTAGCTGAGTCAGCACTCACGTGACGTCCTGGCCCCCGAGCCGGCCTATTTATTCTGCCGGACGCACCCACCAGATAGTGAATAGATTAAGCCTTCTTCTCCTACTTAACCTCGTACGCGCATGCGAACTCGCCACACCTTTATAGAGTACTGTGTTATATAAGTGAAACTTAAGTGGTTTGCTGTTTTACCCCTTAACACAAATATCCACTATTCCAAAGCTATTAATTACCACTTATTAAGTCCTTACCCAGAGATAGTCACTAAGTGCAGTTCCCGTTAATTATATAAACTATAAGGGGTCGTTAAGAACGTGGATTATAGCTCTAGAGTCGAGGATTACGGATCCGTAAAGTGAGTACATTTCGTAAGAGGTTACCAGCGCAGCTTGAACGCAGGCTTAATAACGTCCTATGAATTAACTTGATTTTATAATAAGTTTAAGCCTTTAGATACACTTAGTAAAATCTTTGTTATTCTTAAATTACTCAGTAACCAGCTTCTTAAATGCTCGATCGCGGTATATATAATTAGGGCGCTTATTAGGGAAAACTAACTAACACTTCGAAAGTTGGTAACCTCGTTTTAGGCATACTATATACGTCCTACCCTCATTAGAGTCGCTAAATCTATTAGCTAGGGAGCATAGCCGTTTCCCTTCACTCTTCTTATTACCCCTTCCACAGCCTCCACGGCCTCTACCACGGGCTCTTCGCAGTTAGGTCCTTATTTATTATAGTTCATCGTCGCTATTAGCCGGTCCACCGGTTATCGCTATAAGTCTAAATACTCCTTGTCCAGTTTTCCGTATATCCTTTATTTAGCGGAGAACTTATTAAACCTTAACGAGGACTTTACCTAATATAAGTAGGTCATTTATTACTTTAATTCTAATTATTAACTAGTAAACTTAAATCCATAGTTTAATAACGTTTCCACTAAGGACTCGTATAAACTCTGGAAACTAAGTACTCGAATATTTAGCTTATAGGACGTTTATAACTTAAGTTTCATAGAGAATACTCTCCTAGTGGCTAATCCAGTCCTCAGTATCCTTTTGTGTAGTAAATCTCTTCTTATTAGGATAACTCAAAACTTTAGAATATACTTCCACTACGTTCACTCAGCACTCATATAACACACCACCAACACAAGTTTACAATTCTAAGACCCATTCATTAAATCCCTTATCCATAGTATAACAATACTTAAGAAGGTCCAGAGCGACAATCTCACAGAACCAGTTCTAAAATACATATACACTTTTCATTCGTTTAATATAATATTTATAATTATCATTATATTCCGCTCATCGTTCTTTATATAAAGCGAGGTTCGCAGGGGATAAGTCTTTAAAAGTGTGAGCTTATTCCATGGACACTTCAGGGCCTAGAACGAATACTTCGTCGAGTTCTTAAGTTGCACTACTTCCTAAGGCGCTTCTGGCCCTTCAACGGATTACCTTTAGGTGATCGGAAATCGCCGGCCACTCCGGTATTCGAATAATCTCTTCGTAAATCTCTTCTCCAGTACTCTCAAAATACTCAACCAATAAGTCTATAACGTCCCACAAATTATAGGTCTTCGCTTAGGATTATAATTAGTTAAACTAAAAGACCCAATCCCTAGTCATCTAAAATACGATCTTCGTAATAAGGGTCGTCATCGTTATTATCGAATAGGTATTACGCATAGGAATAACGGTTATAAGTAAAGTTCAGTTTAATAACTATTTTCAGTACGTATCAGACTATTAATTGTCGGATTCAATAGTCAATTCATAATATATTCAATAATATATAATTATTCTTATTCTCCCTGTTCTTTAGGGGCGAACTTAGCCCTTAAGGTGGCTGGTGCAAGGGCGCATTTCAGCCCAATATTGTTCCGCACCACACACAGACCTTCGAGCGCACCGGAAGCGTACTAGGCGCTTGGTACAGCGGATTCGACAACTATACCCTAAGGAACCCTGTATTTTCTATATAAAGGACCTCAAAGTCTTTATTATGTTCTACATGGACAATATCCTAATTATAAACCACTGTGATAACACTAAAGCGGTCACTAGAGTTGTTAATAGTATTAAGTCGGCGATGGAACTTAAGGACTAGGGCCCCATGGAATAATACTTTAGAATACGAATTATTAGGGACTATAAAACACATAAAATCTACCTTATCCATAACTCTTATATTAAGAAGGTCACTAAACACTTCGGCCTCGTAAACAACACCATAACCCCTTATACTCCTATACTAGAAGACCTTATACCATATAAGGGATAAATAATAAGGGCTCAAATCAAGGAATTCCAGGGAAAAGTCGGATCCCTCCTATACACTACGATCTTTATATACCCTAACACTACATATCCAACAACGAAACTCTCCCTATTCCTAATAAACCCCTCTCCAGAGCATCTCATAACCGCGGATCAGGCCATTCATTACCTTTTTAGTATACACTACCTTATTATCGATTATAATAGTGTAGGGGGTAAAGGAGATACTTAAGTACTTCTAATTACGGGTAATACCTCGTTCATAGACGACGAGGTAATAAGACGCTTCTTATAGGGCTTCATAATCTCCCTTTTTAGTGGACCTATTATATAAAAGGCCACCAAATAAGCGATAATCACAACATCCACCACCAAAACAGAGCTTCTAAGTCTTTTAGATACTATTAGAGAAATAATCACTCTTCAAAGGTTTTTTAAGAACCTTTTACTTAACTTTGGAGATGTTTAGAGGATTTATTGTAATAATTAGTAAACCATAAGGTTTGTGGTAGGTAAAAAAGAACGGATATTAACCCGTTTAAGGTATATAAACATATATAATATATAGCTTAAATAAGAATACATTAAAGGTAAGTTTAATATGGTTTATATACTAATAAACCTAATACCCATAAATAAACTCACTAAAGTGCTCTTAAGAGCGAAGTTTAAGTATTTTAGAGGTTTTCTTAACTTTTATAATACACAGAGATTAGTTACAGCGGGCACGGGAAGCAATAAAAAGTGAAGAATAATTATATTCAGGTCCACAGGCCGTATACACTACTAGTGTAATAAAGTAAGAACTTTTCCTGGGTATAAAGCCCCCATATACACATAGCCGGGTATAAAATATAAGTATTAAAAACCCCGAAGGGCATAGAAAATGAGCATAATCCCTAATTAGGGTAAAAAACACAGTAAATAACCGTATAAGCCTCCTCGAAGCTGGGTTTAAGGAAGTTGCAAATAAAAGCAAAGTAGGCCTCGTAGCCACCAATAACCTCGTTAACCGTAGTAGTAGTGGGCATAGTAGAGGCAATAATAGCCTGGGAGGCGTAGTGAAACGAAATACGGTCAATAAACTTCTTAATAACCACCTTCTTAGGGGTGCCCTTCTTAGGTGTAGCCTTAGGGGTGGTAAGCACCAGAGAAAGAAGGGAGGACTCATCCTCCATCTCTGTATCGTCGTCTAGGATAATAACCTCCTCCTCCTCCTTATCGAGGAGGAAGTATATAGTAAAACACATACACTAGATCATTTAAAAACTATTAATATAAGTACTAATTGGGTTAGTATACAAAAACTTAAGGTATTATTAGTACTGGGGTCCTAAAGCACATAATAAAAACCTAAAACCATAATCTTAGCGGCCTTAGGTACCAGATTATAATTAGTGTAGTGATTATAATAGCACTCCCAGAACTTAATAATGTATATACGTACGTGGGTATAATAGCAAAGCTCCACACTCTCCTCGTCTTTACACTTCTTACCCCGGAGAGCACTATGAACATAAGCGAAATAAGGAATATCATTCTCTAAACCCTTAATAACCACCTCCTTCTCCTTTTTCAAAACCTTAAACACCACAAAATCATTCTTCTCCTCTTCGTACACACTAATAATAACGGAGTTCTCCTCGGGCTTAGGGGTGGTAGTAAAGGGGTCGGAGGACCCACCTCCCAAGGGGGCAGGGACCAACTACCTCTCATCACACTCATCATCCTCGTCGTCCTCGATAAGCACAGGAGTAGGTACAAGAGCGGGGGTGGGGGCAGGGGAGGTAACACACACAAAAAAAAGGGAGTACTCATAGCAAACATTATAATACATTTAATAAGCCTTAGAGGGCAAGGCGACGGCGAGACTAGCCATGCTCTTAGTAGGCATATAAGCATTACCCCTAGTGGGCGTAAAACACAAGACGTAACTAAACTTCTTACTACTAACCTTAAAAGTAAAACTTAAAAAATAACCATTAAAAAAATAGTATAAAAAACGAGGAAATATAAAAAAAGGGAATACTTACCAATATAAAACATAGTAATAGTATTAAATCGGTGGATTTATACAAAAAATCAACTATTAGTAGTTATAAGGGACGAAAACATAATAAAAATACATATAAAAAGTAGTTTATTAAAATCTAAGGAAAATAAGTTTTCCAGAGGTAGCGGGCAACAAAAGGTTTTTCCTTTAGCTACTAATGTACACCTCACTTACAGGTCATCGGGAGCATGGGGCACATAACAATTAGGAACGACCTCTCTCACAGGCCAAGATGCACGCGTTACCCTGGATACCATGGTTTTAACTATATCACAACAAAAAAAAAGGGTAAGTACAAAGGCCCAAAACAACAACACAACGCGGATACTACGACTATTATAAAACGAGGGAATTTATTTAAATTAATTAGAGTTATTATTCTAATTAAATTATTTAATTTAGAACGCATATAAAAGAGCTTAGTAGCCGTTACTTCGATATGAGCAATTACCCCAGTAGCACAATTAGGGGGTATATCGCAAGTATACTAGGCTACTAAAACGTCTGGGAGCTGTGCTCAGCTGAGTTAGCACTCACGTAACGTCCTAGTCCCCGAGCCGGCCTATTTATTCTATTGAACATACTCACCAGATAGTGAATAGATTAAGCCTTCTTCTCCTACTTAACCTCGTATGCGCATACGAACTCGCCACAAAGTATTTATGGTGAAGTTGGTTAATTAGTTATTCCTAATAATACCCTAATAGTTAATTTATAGTACTATCTTTAGGAGGATATGGTTATAATAGAGGTGGAGTAGTAGTAGGAACGTGGTTATGGGAAGGCCTAGTCCATTCTACGGCTAATGTTATTTAGTAATAGTAAGTAGTTTGTGACTTTAAAGGATATAGAGTATTCGGATTAGCCCTGATTGGGCTTGTGTATACTGGTCGGGATAGGAAGTAGGGTACTGGTTTTTGCGTTAGGGTGCTTCTCGTCCTTAAAGTGCTTTTGAGGGTCTTAGGAGGAAGGGCTTTTTATTTATTAATATAATAAACATTATAAGTTTTTTTTTAATATAAATAGCGAAATATAAAGAGAATATAATAAGTACACTCTAATCAGGGGTAAAGTACCTGTCCAAGTGTTTAAAGGTGATGTTGAATGTTATTAGTGTGTCTTCGAAATGTAGGAAAATGTTAAGGAAATACGTGGTAATGTCGCCCTATGTTAGCAAAATGTTGCCATAATGCAGCTCGATGTGCGCGAAATATAAGGAAATGTAGCCAGATGCGGCTGATTAGGGCTGTGATACAAGTAAAATGTAGTTCAATGTAAGTTAAATATAAGGAAATGTTGGTTGGATGTTAGGGGGGGGGCTAATGTAAGGGAATAGTGTATAATATTAAGGTATTTGGTTACTTAAATAATAATTTAAAAATAAAAAGGATAATAACTTTGTAATAATTGTATAAGGAAAATATGTTTACTATTAGCTAATTAGGTCCCGGTATTAGTAAAACTCTGGTATTGTGCTTTTTCTGCCGCTAATAGCGGTTATAGGTCAACTATAACCCTCTTACCTAAACATTCTTATATCTCAATATTCTTTTTTAGTTCTTTTTTTTCCTTCACTTATTAGGCTTATACTATTTGTAGTTTTGTGAGGGGTTATGAAGTGGCCTTATTTGGTGCGTCGTCGTCGTTGTTAACTCCTGAGTTGTTTAGTAAACTTAGGAGGGCATCTCGTAACTCATCGCAGAGTTCATTCTTTACTTAATAAGGGTCTTTTAGTTCCTATAACCCACTATTTTATTATTTGAACTTCTTAAAATAGTATCCTTTGTATATTCATTATATTATTTCGTTCCCAGCTAGTATCTCTAGGTGGTATAAAAAAGCCGTTGGGTGTATAACTCTAATCTAGAGAGGGTTAGTCCATTAGTAGTGAATCTTTTGTTTTTTCGACTTATTAATAGTTTGTTTCTCGTCGCAAACTAGTATAAGGTCTCCTGTTTATAATCGCTTTTTCTAGAGGGTTTTTGTATATATATTATTAAATTGGTTAGTCCACCGTTAATGGACTTTGGTGACGCGAATAGTAGCTTCCTCCCTATCTTCGTCCAGTTGCTGGAATACACGGATCCACACTAAGAACTCCTAATTAGGTGTACAAACGTTGTTCTAGTTTAGAATCCTCTATATAAGGGTGTTAAGCTTGATTAGAGTAACGGCTTTATAGCTGTTTTCTAAATAAAAGGGCGTAAAGCTAGTTGGCCCTCTAATAGTCGTTTAGTCTATAAATAACACCGTGTACAGTATAGGACCCCAATTCTTTCTCCCTCTATTTGACTAGGTTAGAAGAGTATAAGTAAGCACCTGGTGACCTTTCTTATTAAGCCTATTGGTCCTAGTGTTATACGCTGAAATGATTTTCCGATGAGAACTATACTTCTAATTTAGGTCTTCTATTACCCCTTTGTTCTCTAATCCTCCGTTAATAATCATTGTCTTATAGACCCCGTGGTGATAAATAACGTTTTCCCATAGGAAATTCCTAATAATCTTAGATATCACAGAGAGGGTCTAATAGGCTTCCGGCTAGCCTGATAAGTGATTCCTTACCTTAATTAGGGCCCATTTACTAATCCATTATACATTAAATGAGATCTGGGTTTAGGGTAACCCTATAGGTATTGTAGTGATATGCTGGTTATCTTAGTGGCCTGGTTGGGCTGGTTAGTAAGTTGGGTATTCAGTTACTTACTTCTTAATGTCCTCTTATACCCCTTATTAGAAGTAGAGTTTAAAGACCTATTAGAATATTGTATTACGTCCCCGATAACCAGATTCTTTATTGGCTTATCTAATTAGATCTTTTTGGAGCTTTTCGTCGTTGATAACTTGTTGGGGGGTTAGGTATTAGTGGGTTGGATATTGGAAAAAGTAACTACCCTTTATTATAAACATCCATACCCAGGCCTTAAATCTCAGGTAAACCACCTTTATAATTCCATCCAATTATAATAGGGTATTTAAATAATAAATAATCTATTATATCTCATTTAACCAAGTCTAATGAGGGCTGAGCTATTCATAAGGTATAGAAAAGAGAGGGGAGTTTAAGGGAATAGACGCAGTGTTGGGTTAGGTAGCTTAGGATGTGTAAACGGATACCAGGTAAATTTATGCGTTAATGAACTCTTCCAGCTTATTGGGGTCTTTATATTCAGCTTAATTAGATGGGCCTAGAGGCTTACGTAATAGCCCGTTTATTATTGTGTTCTTTTTCCTAGGTAAGTATTTAATATTGAAATTAAAGAGTTGAATTTATGCGATTTATTGTGTAAGTAGGGTGCTTAGTAAATTACTTACCCCGCCGTTTAACTGACCTAGGTATTAGTCTCTAGGGTAAATTGTATACCGTAAACATATATCCTAAGTTTTTTTAAAGTTCTTAGAATAGCCCTTAATTCGAGCTTACCTAAGTTATACTTAAGTTTAACACCCTTCTAAATACCACTCTTGTACTAAGCAATTATACGGTACCCATCGATTAATTAGTAGAGCACCGCTCCCTAGCCCATTAGGCTAGTATTGGTGTAGATAATAATCTAACCAGCCTTAGGGCCATAATCAAGCCTGATTAGGATGGGAGATGTTATTAGGGCGTCTTTTAGGATATCCATTACTTATTATTAGATATGTCCTTAGGTGAATAATACGTTCTTCTATAAAAGCCTATATAGAGGGGCTGCCTTTTTAGTAAACTTCTTAACTTAGGATTAATAGAAAGTGATAATACCTAAAAAGGACTGGACGTCCCTAATAGTGTAATAGGTCGCTTATTTTGTGATTTTCTGAGTTTTAGTCTGATTAGGTGTCCATTTATTATAATTATAGAGATAACTTAGTATTATTACCGTTTTTTATGTTTATTGAGATTTCTTAGCCGTCGTTGTATACTCCGCTAATTCGAGGTTAATTAGAACTTTGTTAATATTAATTAAATGTTTGTATATAAAGTGTTGTATGCTAGGGATCGAGGTAATCTTTTTATTATTGTATTGGGAGGTAGGGTTTTTGATAGTGATGTTGTTGAGGAAGGCTTTTTAGTAATAGGGGATGAGATTATATAAGATTCTCGTTATAATCCGTTGAAAGTATACTATAGAATTACTTTAACCTATTAGTAAAGAATAAAACCGAAATAACCTTAAAAGCGTCGAAAAGGTTATATAATCTTAGTTTATTGGGTTAAGGGGAACCTGATTATTACCTGAGAAGAAGTTTAATACCGAAAAGAGTTAATAGCCGCCGTATTCTTTTATAAAAATGTCTATGTTAGGGGGGATAAATATATCTCGGATCATAATACTATTAAACTTTGTAATAAAGTTAATAAGTTGGTAATTATTATTCTTTTTTTAATAAGAAACTAAGGGTTCCTGTATACGGCTTGTTATTGTTCGAGCATCCTACTCCTAATCCAGTCTCATAGTATTTCTAGGACATGGTCTTATAGTACTGTGGGGATTAGGATACCCTTCACTTACTATGCCTTATATAGAACCGTCTTAATCTCTTGTGGTGGGGCCACTAAAGGGTCAATACTACTCGTATAGGTCCAGTCCTACACTAACACCATTTCTCTATTTAATAGGATTACTTCCAGCAGATTTTTTTAGGTTAATGTAGGTGTGGGCACTTTTGGAGAATTACCGCTTTCCTCTTGTTCGTGAGGTGTGTCCTAGGGGTCGTTTCAGCAAAGTGTAGGGTGATCAGGCTTATAAAGTGTCTGGTTTATTGTCTTATCTTTAGTCCCATGGCCTTCATCTTCTTAACCTTCCACAAAGGGTTTCCCTATGGAATTAAGCTGTCCAGTAGTTCATCGTTAACTAGCTGGATCTTTTGATCTTTTCTCTTATACATTATAATAACAATATAGATGGGCTGATCAGGTGCGGGGTTTGTTGGAAGGTCCTGATTTCGACGGGCTTATCGTCACTTCTGCCGTTGCTCGAAGGCGTGGTATGGTCGGAGGAGGCTAGCCACCAGCTTATCGATCTCGCGCTGGCACTTGTCTTTATAGCGGACCTCCTTTTTTATTATTACCTTAGTTAAGAATACTTTGATTTTTGGGGGTTAATTAGGTTTATATAGTGTTTTTGTTTTTATTTTATAGTTTTTATAATTATATAGGTGGTTATTAGTTATTTGTATAGTTTTATAGATTCCTTTGATTAATGGTTAGAGTTCGGGTTTTACTAATATTACTATAATCTCGATTGCTGTGTCTTTGTCCAGGGCGTATACGATTTTGTCCTTACCTTTTAGGTTAGGGTAGGTCTGAATAGGGCTAGGGTAGTATATTCCCCTAGTAGACTTATTAGTATTGTTGTTGGGATTTAGTTTTCTTATTGCTTTAGGGGGGCCTGGTAATTCTTTTAGTTAGGGAAATAGAATTTTATTCCCCCTTCTAGTCCAAGGTTTATGAAACCTATTAGGATGTGAATTGTGGTATTATTCATTTTAATTATGGCCCTAATTAGGTTGTTCGTGTACTCCTAGGTAACTTAGCTGGTAATAGAAAAGGGTCCTCTAAGTAAAGCAGTATTAGCGAAGCTTATATTGTTCTCTAGTACTACAAAGAGGTTGGTTGGAACCTTATAATCTCTAATCCAGATGTGGTTATAGACACCTCCATTAAGCTTTGAATAGCTGTTCTCTTCTAGTGTCAGGGTTTATATAAAAACTATTATTTTTGTCGAAGGTAGGTCGTTCTCTTTAACGTACTGGTTATTGATGATGTTGGTTATTGCCCTTGAATTAAGTATTGCTATGATTTTCTTGTTTTGATTAGGTGAAGAGTTGCTGATAAAGACCTTGATCTTAAAGTGTAGAGTTATTTAAGAATTGGGAAGATAATTCCTTTCCTCACTTTTAATAGGGGGGGCTAAAGTACTGACCTTAGTAGTATACATAATGGGAATCCGGGCTTTATTAAGCTTATTATTGTATTTATTGATGATCTTTATGGCTATCGCCCGCATGGCGCAGTGGCGTGCGTCTGGCAACCCCTCTCCATCGCAGAGGGGGCTGGTTCGATTCCAGCTGCGGGCACGAAGCGTTTGGGTCGCGCTTCGCCATAGGCAATGGTTGGATCCGCTATATGCGGGTCTTCCGGTCTCCCCCAGCCAGAACAATGCGGGACCGGCGGCCGGTACGTCGTCAACGAGACCAATCAGACTAAAAGGAGGCCTGGGGCCGCTAACCAGTACATTCTCAGGTGTCCATTAAGGACCCAGGACAACAACATAGGGCCTAGTACCCAAGCGACTAAGGAGGGATAGGGTGCCCATTAAGGGCCCACTAATCCCGATTCACCAATCAGGGGCAAGGCGCTACCTGTGAAGGACCCGTTATGGGCGGGTCGGAATAACAAATTTGCGAGCTGCACTCGCCATTCACCATTACATTCGAACTTGAGTCAGGCAACCCAGCGGGACCTAGTAATATAGTATGACAGTTACGTAGCCACTAAGGCATGATTTGGAGGACGCTAGCCGGGTTCATGTACTGTAGTATATAGCTTGAGCTGCGGCTCTCCACGCCACATACCCCTAGGGAGGTATGCCGCGAGGGTTCCGTAGCCCTTGCCGCCATGGCGTTAAATACTAAAAAAAAAAAAAAAAAAAAAAAAAAAAAAAAAGGCTATCTTTTGGCCTATAGCGTCGTTAATAGTATTGATCAGGCCTTGGGGTGCGGGCAGATAAACATTGCTGGCCTAGGTTTCGTTGGAAACGTGTTAAGCAAAGTTGGTTATATAAAAGTGGTATATGGACTAGATCTTTATTGCGATGTGGTTGGGCACCTGGACGGAACCACCAAACTTCTGAAGAGCAGCCTGAGCAGTAGCTGTATTATCGTCGGCTACTTCCTACGCCTAATCAGGCGTAGGAGCAGGCTTTTTGGTCCTCTTAACGTCCATAATAGTCTAGGTTGTGGGTAAAGTCTAGTTGTGGGGGTTATCCCCTACTATTTGGATAACCTCTGTCGGATTCAATGGTCAATTCGTGATGTATTCAATAATGTGTAATTGTTCTTGTTCTCCCTGTTCTTTAGGGGCGAACTTAGCCCTTAAGGTGGCTGGTGCAAGGGCGCATTTCGGCCCATCATTGTTCCGCGCCGCGCGCGGACCTTCGAATGCCGGAAGCGTACTAGGCGCTTGGTACAGCGGATTCGACACGCCCCTTCAGGGAGGCCTCCGTCTGGTGGGCTTCCTGCCACCTGATCCGCCCTTCAATAGCTATTTCCAAGCGCTGTAATTGTCTCGAGACGTGAATTTCGTCTTCCTCCATCTAGAGTACTTCTTATACATCCTTCCTACGGGGTTCACGAGCCCCTAGGAGCGTAAGGATCACGAGCCTCAACGTCCCATATGTTATCCTTGGCCATCCCGGCCTCCCAGCGGGCCTCATCTTCGGCGAGGTCGCGTCGACGGCTGTTCTCGAGACGAGCCCGCTGGTCACTCATATTCAGCTGCGTAAGAAACGCCTGAAATGGCTGCTTCGAAAGCGCTTTTGTTAGTCCGTCTACCATCAGCTCGGCTGATGGTGTATACACGACGTTAACGCGGTTGTTTTCGATTTCTTAACGTAACCAGTGGTTATGAATATCGACGTAGTATAAGCGTGTTTATAATTGTATTTGTTCTATGGTCATAAGGTATACGGTTTACTGGTTATCGTATTATATATGAATTCGTGGTTGAGAGTGTGTTTAAGGTGTGAACTTAGTACTCTAAACGTCCTCCGTGGGGAGTTATATTTATAAAGTGGATATTAATCGGCTTATGAAGATGACTTCCTTTACTGTGTATAATAAGGCGAGAAGTTCGGCTTTTGTTGTTAATGTTGTAATTGTTTATTACTTATTTGCTTTCTACGTAACGGTTCCACCAAAAAGTCGTATTATAAGTACTTAAGAGCTCTTCTGATTAAGTGTATTATCGGTGAAACTAGTATTAGAAGTAACTTCCAAAGTGTTCTTAGGGCTCCCCGGTGCGGCTCCGTATTCTAAGTAGAGAGAATACGTTGAGTAGAGGTATTAGAGTACTCGATCCATTATACACTAGTGACTTAGCCCTGGGTTCTAATTAAAGTATACAAAACGGTTTACGGTGAATACGATATCCGGGCGCATTATCACAATTATATACATAATAATTCCGACTTTACGTTAATACTTTTTAATTTCCCATAGTTCAGCTACCCCGTCGTATAAAAACAATTTAAAGGTTATTATAGGGGTTTCTAAACACGCTTTAAGTAGCTTATTAGCGTTTAGTAGGAGTTTTCTCACCTTTTTAGTGAATACTAATTATAATAACTAAATTTTCTTAATTGCTTAGTCTCTTAAGACCTTAATTCCTAAGAACTATTATAACTCATAACCGCTTTTTAGATAATAGCGTTTCTAAAGCTCTTTTATCGACGCTATTACCTTGTTATAAAATTTATGAGGGAAAGTTAAGACGTAGTCGTTAACATAAAAGAAGAACGTGATTTGTTTTTTCTACTAATAACAGTTCTCTCCGGTAACTTATTAAAAGCTGAGTTTTAGGAGCCCACTTTCTAAGTGCTTTTACTAGAGTAGAGGTGACCTCCTAAGGTCGTAAAACGCCTTTTTTAAGTGTAATACCCGTCCAGTTTTTCGGTATTTAGGTGGGAGTTGTATATACACTTCCTTATTGATTGTTATATGCATAAAGGTATTTACTGCGTTGTATTATAGAACCTCTATATTAAAGTGAGTAGTTATTGTAATAAGGATTCGGAACGATATACCTATAAGTGTAGTAGTGTATGTTTTTCGCTTATCTCTTAATTATTGATCTCCATGGATAACGAGGTGTACCTTGAATTTCATAAACCTCCTATACTTATTAAGTTTATAGGTATATACCTAGTGGTAGCTGAGAATCTGCTTACCTCGTGCTTGTTCTTTGCTGACCTCCTCCTAGGAGTAGGAGTCTTTATAGCCGCTTAAATAACTTATTTCAGTTGTTCTAAAATTGTCCTTATACGGGTAATCCTTTAAGTGATCGTATAACGTGGGGAGAGGGGGTAGTTTCTTTTAGTGAGTACTTATGGGCGTACTATTCTCATAGCTTAGTGGAGAAAATTCTTTACGTATATAACCCGGAGTACTTCCCTTAGTGGAAGTCCCCTCTCGACTAGGCTTTCTTAACCCACCAGAAAGGTTGTATTATTAGAGTACTTCCCTATTAGCCTTTTAATCCAATATACTTTTGTTAAAGGTTCTAAGGCGACTAATTTCGTCAGGGGCGTTGGGTTAACTAGACCATAAACATATACCTAGGAGACTATTTATTAATTGTATTTCGCGGCGTTGTTTCCACTTTAGAGCCGTTCCTACTAGGAAAATAGATTTAAATGAGATTCTATGCTTTGCTGTGCTTATATTATGGTCTAAGGTTGTGGTTTTGTATTACGCTTCTCCTTCGCCTTCCCCCCGCCCCTTCACGGCTAAAACCGCTTCTAAGGTAATGAAAAATAATGAGGGTCTTAGTGGTGATACTTTAGGCGTTGGGTACAGCGTAAAGTGCTTTGTGTTATATTATTTTAACTTATCCGAGTATATCTTTATAACGGAGCTTGCTTTTAGAGCATTTTTGTTGTACTTTAGATTTATTTCGAGAATAAGGGTAACCTCTTCTGCTTCCTCGTTAATGTTTTGTATTAACGTTTATATCTGGGTTTACTTAATAAGTTTTTAAATTCGTGTTTTGATCGTTTATAGGTTTAGATGGTGAAATTCCTTAACGGTACCCTTAAGGTTCCTATTGAAGTGCACCTTTTCGTTGAATACAACGTCCCTTATTGTGAAGACGTCCTTTTTAAAAGGGTTTTATATTCTGAATTAATTGTTTAATGTGTAGCTTATTAGAAAGCCGATCTATGTACGAGGGGCGAGCTTCTTTCGTCGTTAGCGCTTGAGTTGCGTATTAGTTGTTAGGGTGTAGGCCTTATAGCTGTAGGATTGTAGGTGGGAGAGGTTAGGGACTGTATAAATCTCATCTTCTCTGCTTTAGAATTGCTTATGGAACTATTTATAAGGTGTTTTCTATTTGTGTATTTATGATGGGGTTCGGTTATAGAGGTAGATTATTATTTTAACGATCTCAGGTCATAAGTAGTTTAGGAAATTCGTTATAATAGCTATTACCCTAACTTTAGTTTTAATAATCGTAGTGAGCTTTTTAGCACCTCTGTTCTAAGCCTGCGTATTAGGCGCTAATGTTTTAATTGTTATTCCACGCCCCTTTAGGTCTACTACTAAGCACGGATATCTTAGAAGCTTGTTATTAGTTTCTAGGAACTTGACCTTCGTATTGTAAACGCATTCTAGATAATTAAGTAACTCGAATAACACTTCTAAGATTATCTCTATTATTCTCTTTTATAAGTAAAAGTCCTACGCTAACCCTAAGGCTTGGTTAGAAAAAAGTATAAGGGACGTATACCCTTTATATCCCTTATTATAGTTATAGAAATCGAGTACTAAACGGTCTCCGGCTTTTGCTCGTTTAACTGACTCTTTTGGTACTCAGCGGATTTAGTGTATTATATTCGCTATCCCACACACATCGTATTCTACGGAGTCTCTACTTTTTCAATCCAGGAGTCTCACCCCCCTTACTATGTTATTAAGGTGATTTAGAGCATCTCTCCTTAGGTATCCGAGTCTCCGATACTATTTTTCTACGTTTACTTAGATAGGTTTACGGATTATTGCACTTATAAAATGGTTTTTTTACGGGGCTCTCGGGAGCTTGTTTAGCGTAGGTTAAGGGAGCGGAACAATTATTATAAGTACTACTTTATCCTTTATAGGTCTATAATCGAAAACATCTTAATTATGGATTTCAAATAGCTCGCAAACATAGCTTCGGTCTATGCGCCTAATATAATTATTACCGGGGCTAATATCCCATTAAAAACCCTTTTAGCGTATACATTTTAAAAAAATAAGGTTACTCGTAAACCCTTTATAAAGTACTACGTTATATAAGTGAAACTTAAGCGGCTTACCATCTCACCCCTTAATACGAATATCTACTATTCCGAAGCCATTAATTACTACTTACTGAGTACTTGCCCAGAGATAGTCGCTAAGCGCAGCTCCTGTTAGTTGTATGAACTATAAGGGGTTGTTGAAAACGTAGATTATAGCTCTAGAGTCGAGGATTGCGGATCTATAAAATAAGTATATTTCGTAAAAGGTTATTAGTGTAATTTAAATACGGGCTTAATAACGTCCTATAAGTTAACTTAATTCTATAGTAAGTTTAAGCTTTTGGACGCACTTAGTAAAGTCTTTGTTATTCTTAAGTTACTTAGTAATTAGCTTCTTAAGTGCTCGATTATGGTATATGTGGTTAGGGCACTTATTAGGGAAGATTAGTTAGTACTTTGAAAATTGGTGACCTTGTTTTAGGTATATTATATACGTCCTGCCCTTATTAGAGTTACTGGATTTATTAATTGGGGAGCGTAGCTATTTCCCTTCACTTTTCCCGTTACTCCTTCTACGGCCTCTACGGCCTCCACTACGGGCTCTTCGTGGTTAGGTCCTTATTTATTGTAGTTCATTGTTGCTGCTAGCCGGTCCGCTGGTTATTGTTATAGGTCTAAATACTCTTTGTTTAGTTTTTTATATATCCTTTGTTTAGTGGAGGACTTGTTGAGTTTTAGTGAGGACTTTACTTGGTGTAAGTAGGTTGTTCATTATTTTGGTTCTAATTATTGATTAGTAAGCTTGAATCCATAGTTTAATAAGGTTTCCGCTAAGGGTTTGCGTAAACTCTGGAAACTAAGTACTCGAGTATTTAGCTTATAGGACGTCTACAGCTTGAGCTTCATGGAGAACGCTCTCCTAGTGGCCAATCCAGTCCTTGGTATCCTTTTGTATAGTAAATCTCTTCTTATTAGGATAACTTAAGATTTTAGAATATACTTCTACTATGTTTACTCGGTGTTCGTATAACGCGCTGTTAATGCGAGTTTGTAGTTCTGAGACCTATTCGTTAAGTCCCTTATCCATAGTATAATAGTATTTAAGAAGGTCCAGAGTAATAGTTTCGTGGAACTAGTTCTAAAGTGCATATACGCTTTTCATCTGTTTAGTGTAATATTTATAGTTATTATTGTATTCTGTTCGTCGTTCTTTATATAAAGTAAGGTTCACAGGGGATAAGTCTTTGAGAGTATAAGTTCGTTCCATAGATGCTTCAGGGCCTAGGACGAATACTTCGTCGAGTTCTTGAGTTGCGCTGCTTCCTGAGGCACTTCTAGCCCTTCAGCGGATTGCCTTTAGGTGATCGGAGATCACTGGCCACTCCGGTATTCAAATAATCTCTTCGTAGGTCTCTTCTCTGGTGTTTTCGGAGTACTTAACCGATGGGTTTATAATGTTCCATAAGTTATAGGTCTTCGTTTAGGATTATAATTAGTTAAACTAAAGGACCTAGTCCTTAGTTATCTAAAGTGCAATCTTCGTAGTAAGGGTCGTTATTGTTATTATCGAATGGGTATTACGTATAGGAATAGTGGTTATAGGTAGGGTTCGGTTTAATGGCTATTTTTAACACGTATTAGACTATTAATTATCGGATTCAATGGTTAATTCGTAATGTATTCAATAATGTGTAATTGTTTTTGTTCTCCTTGTTCATTAGGGGCGAACTTAGCCCTTAAGGTGGCTGGTGCAAGGGCGCATTTCGGCCCATTATTGTTCCGCGCTGCGCGCGGACCTTCGAATGCCGGAAGCGTACTAGGCGCTTGGTACAGCGGATTCGACAACCTCTTTTACTTTTAACTCGTATAATTTTAGTAAAGTTGAGTTGGCCTTCCTAAAAACTGGCTTAGCGATTTTACCCTGAATAATCTTTTGAAGTTGGGTAGGGTCACTGTATTTTACTTGAGGAAGGACTATTATGCTTTTATTGCCTGATTTAGTAGTTGTAAAGGCCTTAGCCTCCGTAGTTATAAGAATTGTCGCCGTTATTTAAGGGGTAGGTAGGTATGTAGAAACGAAGCCTATTATCGCTAGGGAAAGCATACTCTAAGGTGTCTGGACCTAGAGGGCGTAGGGATAACTAATTCCTTTGTTTATAACCTCCTTAGCTATTACTATAGTTTTTGGGAATAATTGTTAGTTAACTAAGTAAGTAATTAATGCTGGTTTATTAGGTTGATAATGGTGCTTAGTATCCTAAATAATTGTATCCGGAACCTAATTAGTTGTCCTTTAAGTTTTTAAGAGGTTACTATATTAATAACTTCCTTTATAAATGGTGATTAATCTGGTTTAGACGTTTTCTTATAGTTAGGTGTACTTCTAGAAGGGGCGACTTATATACTTATTATACTAATAACGATCCGGTGGTCTAGGTATAAACCCAGGTTTCTAGAAGCTAGAAGGGCCTCGTTGTTTAAAATTCTGGTGTAGAGTATTATATAACTATTAGTACGAGCTCTGTCGGTATCCGCTGGAGTACTATTGATTAGGGGGGGGGGGACGATTCGATGAGTAAGTTGTTTAGTAGTCCATATAAGTGACTTAGGCTAGCCCATAGACCTGATTAGATATCTATGGATGATTTTTAAGGGTCTGAATAATTAGTTGGAGGGCGTTAAGTTTATTAGCGAGGTTATTAACATTAACTAATTCCTTAATGAACACCTCCTTTATTATAGTAAGTTGGTGTTTAGTGTTTAGGGTCATTAGGTGTTTAAAGTGGGGGCTATATAATTAATTAGGGCTAGAGCTACTAGTATGGACAGTATTAATGGCTTGAGTATTATTATCCGAAGTAGTGTTATCTCTAAAGGCGTTGTTGTATTGGAATTCCTAGTTAATCTATACGAGTAAACTAATCTTATACCTACTAAAGTTATTATACTCGAAGAGTTAGGCCATAATCGTCGCCATCTAACTTATTATACTTATTATAGTAGACTTAGAGAAATGGTGGGCGATAATTTCGATAAGCTTAGGGTCGGATATCACAGGTTTATTCTGCAGGAGGGATTTAGCCTTGATATTTTCGACTTTCTAGAAGAGCTTTACTGCTCTTTTAAGGTCATTGTCCCTAATCAGACCTCCTTCACTAATCTGGTGAAGTTGTCTGTTTAGTTGGAGGGTATAGTCCTTATCTAGGTGGCCAAAGGTGTCAAGCATGTACTTTTTAGTGGATACCTAGGTAGTTCCCGAGGTTTCGGCTTTAATAGTTAGTTGGTATTCGTTGGGAAAGTATTAAAGTAGTATTTTCGTTTTTTTTTATTAAAAAAGTGGGTAAAGTTAGTTTATATTTTGAACTTCTTTATAAAATTAGAGATGTTATTACTATAAAACTTGGGTGCTCCTTGGGCTCCGGGCTGGGGCATCTTAATGGTCGCCCCTTTCTTTTTATTACTAGTTACCTTTTTAAGGGTTTTAATTAGCTCAGCGTAGGGGGCTATACTCTGGGCCTGGTCAGAGCTTAATAGAGTTTACGAAGTAGGTTATTCGTCGATCCTTTTGCCTTTAACGTCGGGGATGTTGCGGGAGGGTGAGGGTATATTGTCCTATGAGGTGTTCTTATCCTTATAAGTCCTAAGTGCTTGGGGTTGTATATTCTGGAATGATTTAGAAAGGTTTATAGGTATTGTTATAGGTTAGTTAAGTTGATTAGGTTGAATATATTGTATAACTAATTATCTTATGGTATAGGGAGGCTAAGTAGATGCAAAGGGATTATCCATGGGGGGAGAGTTAGCCTATATCAGGGAATATAGTTCTAATAGAGCCCACCAAGCAACTTCCCCTACCACTATCACTGCTGTCTTAATAACGAGAAACGCAGTAATTAGGCCGAAATACATAACCGTTCTTCTGAATACCCTAAGGTGAAGGGCACTCTACTTCATCAACCATCCTAAGGGAGCAAGATCTGCGAAGTGCAATCCCACTTATGATATCGTACTCCTAACTAATAATCATTCTTTTATATCTACTAAAACTATTCAATTTGTTCATTCTATTCGAATATAGCTAATCAGGCTGAGGGATTGCATTTAAATTAACCCACTTAAATATCGACCTTTTGTGCGATACTTAAGGTCTGTACAGTCCACGGTATAAATCCTAAAATAACTCATAGTTGTACTATTATTCTTATTGTTTATTTGTATTATTCTTTCCTTTTTCCTAGGTCTAGTGTCCGTTCACGGGGTCTAATCAGGTCTATGGGCCTATGCTTAGCTCCTTGGCCGTCATTGTTCGGTTATAGTCCACTTTCTTTTTCTCATTTAGGTGTTACCTAGTTATCTTTTTTAGTGTTTTAGTTAAGCCTGAGGTTTTTCGGGGTTCTTTATATACCCACGTTTAATACGTTAAAGCCGTTATAATTGTCTAATTAAGCTGAATATTTATTGTTCTATTAATATTGCGCTTTTATTATATTGTATAATAAGATTGGGGAGGGGATAATGGTATTATAGTAATAAGGAGATAGGGTATTCAATTCGCCCACGAAGTACTAGTATAACGGAGCGGGGGATACAATTAACAATATATACTATATTGTATAATATACACACTCTACTGACCATAGGTCGTGCACCCTCCGTCCCGGGTCCGTGAAAGTGACTAATTTGTACGAAACTGCTTAGCTAGAGCTATAATCTAAGTAAGGAGACACCTTAAGACCTAATTAGGGCTAAAGAGGGGTTCCTGCCCTAGATGTAGACACTAATGAGTGTTAGGGCCTTATTTACTTAGTGGTAAAGCAACCTCTATACTATTCACGGAATACGATCCAAGTGAACGGGTAAAAAGAGCTCTAAATACATCTATCTAACTAACGATGCTTGCTAACGTTCCGTAATATGTTGTTTTTTTGATGGTCCGTTCTTGTGTCCTCCACTAGAAATGCGTCCCCAGTTCCCCTCTCTCAAATAGCTCGCTGTCGCCTGACTAAGGAAAAACCCGCTTAGCGTAAGCATTTCCCCCTGCACGGTTTCAATATACCTAGATACTCCTAAATATAAGCTCAGAATTAGATAGTGAATCCTATTAAGCTCACCATGAGTGTTAACGTAGGAGATCGCTGACCCCTAACTAAACAAGAACTAAGTGTCCTTAGAAACAGAATAGTCGATTAGAGTTCCCCTAACCTGATTAGATGGAGTGGGAAGCTATGAAGGTAAACAGGTTAACCAAGGATAAGAAAGTCCGTAAACGTCTAAGCTAAGATGAAGCTTATAGATGTTATAACTATAATAAAAAAGGGTATATATAATAGTAATACCCTAAGGATCGAAAAGAGATAAGGAAGACTAAGACTTCTAAAGGAAAAATTAAGGAATAGAATAAAACGGATAATAGCTCTGATTAGGACTCTGAGCACTTAGGAAAAGAGCAACTCTTAGTGAAAATTGTTATTAAAAGGAATAGGTTATGGAGGAATAGAAGGTCGTCAAAAAAAGTATAAATTATAACCTATTTTACGTTAATACTAGGACTAATAAGATATACTATACCATTACCCTTGTTAATATAGGGTGTTTAATATACGCTCTAATTAGTGATACCTTTACTAAGAAACTCCGCTTACTACGTATTAGTATTATACCTCGGAACTTAATATAAATTATTATTATAGTCCCTAGTGTAATCCATTATATTACTTACACTAATATTAATATTAATAGCTATAAACGATACCGATTATTCTTTTATATTATTCTTAATTAAAAAGATAATATTATCCTTAGAAGGTTTTGGATAATTAACGATAACGTTATGGTTTACCCAGCGTAAGGTACTCTGTATATAGGTATTACGGATTATTAGGTAATAAAAAGGAAACCGGGTTAGGCCCGGCAAGATCTAAAGTTCCTAATTTAATAGTAGACTAAATTAGTATAATCAGCTCTAATTAGGTGGGCATAGAAAAGAAGAGAGACCCCTTTTAGTATATCTACCCTAAATACGTTCTCCGCAAATTTAACTAATATTAAAAAGGCCCTAATACTAAAAATAAAGATAAACCCGAGGACGAAACTCTCTACGTATTACCATAAGTTTCTATATATCTTTAACCAAAATAAGGCTAATTAATTACCACTACACCAGAAGAACGTCGACGATATTATCCCTATTAAGAAGGACTCCTATAGTTAAAACAAACCAGTGACCTAGGGACCTCTATATGGCATGTCAAGGGAAGAGTTAATTGTATTACGCTGAACCCTTATAAAACTATTAGATAAAGGGTTTATTAGGGCTAATAACTCCCCTATATTATCACCTGTTCTATTTTTCCGGAAGCCTGGAGGAGGGTTATAGTTCTGCGTCGATTACCGTGGCCTTAACGCTATTATAAAGAAGGACCGATACCCCTTACCCCTGATTAGCGAGACTCTAAGGGCACTAATAAAAGCGAAATAGTTAACAAAGTTGGATATTATTATTATGTTTTATAAAATCCGGGTTAGGAAAGGAGATAAATAAAAGATAGTATGTGTTACGGGCTGATGCCCACGATGGCCTAAGCTTTGCCTGAGGCGTTAACCAGCATCCAACAAAAGAGCCCTCCGGTCAAAGGGGCCTCCGATCAAAGGGCCTCCGGTGACCTCCGGCGCCCCACCAGAGGTCCCCTTTGTTCTCCAGCAGTATAGATTCCTACACCGCCCCCCTTGCGAGGAACTTCCTCTCTTTCGCTCCTTAGCTTGAAGTAAACAGTAATAGAGCACCCTAAGGTCGAAAACACCTAGGCCTAGCCCTTCGCATACTTGAAGCTCAGGATTACAACCTTACCGTAACGCTGGGTTGAGCGCGGCTCCCCACCGGTTAAGCAGAAAGGAGTATAGGTTGAGTGCGGCTCCCTGCGAAGAACGACACTCCCGGGACTCCAATAGGTTGACCACCAGTCCCCAGAAGAACAATCGAGATAGCCCAGTCGCCCCGATGGACGCCGCTACACCCCCGATGCTCCATAACGAGCCAACCATGGAAGAGATGTTGAACACCACTCTAAGATCCCTGCAAGCCCAGATAACAGAGATTAGCGAGAAACTGGAGAAGAGTTAGAACCAGAGGTTAATGACCCCTGGGAGCGAAACCCTTTGCACTCCTGGTGGTATCCGCACCGATACCCCACCGGTGCTCACCAGCGAGTCGACTCGCCGGAAGCCCTTGCCTAACCCCCCGAAGTTTTCGGGTAAACAAAAGGAATACGCCCCTTGGGCGCAACAGATGAGAGATAAGATTTTAATGGATCGCCCCTTTTACCCTACGAACCATAAACTCTAATACCTAGTTAATTCATATTTAGAAATTGGTCCCCAATAAATAGTTAACACCTTCTACGCCACCGGAGGACCTAATAGAACTAGAAACCCCGAGGATTTTATACATTACCTCGATTACACTTATTTGGATCCGAACACCTAGTCCTAAGCCGTTACCCAACTATAAACCCTACACCAAAGAGAAAACGAGAGTCTTACGACATTCTTACCTAAGTTCGAACAAATAATGGCCGACGTTGGCGGTGGTGATTAGCCCACCACCATGCAAATATCACTCTTAGAGGCAGCCTTGACCCCTTCGCTAAAGGACCGGCTATTCACGGTCAAGCTTCCCAAGGACTACCTAAGCTGGCTCACCCGAGTACAGGACATTGCTTAGAAGGTTGAACGGGCCTCTAGATATAATCACCCTCAGAGGTCCACCCACTCCCCCGCCGTTCATCCAAAGGACAACAATGGAGACGTTATCATAACGGGAGCAGTTCGGTCTACAGGAGCTAAAAAGATAACCACCACTAAACCCCGGAGAAGCTCCAACTCCTCTACGGATAATAACCGTTCCTAACAAAGAAACCCAGAACACAACAAAGACCGCCGCGAATACTTCAAATATAAAGAAGAAGGACACCTTATACGGAACTACCAAAAAAAGGCCGAACACCGCCAACAGGCCAACCAGCCCCTTATAGCTAAAACTTGCCTAAAAGGAAACACAGAAGAAGAAGACCAACCAATGACCCCCAGCTCGAGCAATAAGTATAAATCAGGAAAAGAATAACTCCGGGACAAAGTCAGGCCCCAAAGCCCACTAAGGAGCAAGTGAAGGGATAGAAGAAACACCAAAGGAGCCAACAGCAACAGGGCAAACAATCTACAATCATAAAAATCAGAATCAATAAAGGACACTTAACTAATACCCTAGTGGACACCGGCTACGAAGTCTATACTATGGTTAACCGTTCCTTCACACAACACCTCCAATTACCGCTTATTAATACAACAAAACGCCCTATAAGAGGTTACACAATAAGTGGCCCCTCACCGGGTAGAAGCCAGGGAGTAACCGTAATACAAATAGAAATCAGCAGCTATATACAACAAGTTTACGTATATATAGTGAACGATTTAAAACCGGATATATTTTTAGGAAATCCCTAAATAATTTAAAATAAAGTAAAGTATAATACTAGTACTCACTAACTTACTTATAAGAAAAAAAGAGTAAGAGTATACCTTTCTAATAAAAAAAAACCCAAAAACATATTAGAGATACGTCAAACTAGACTATTACTAGCAGCACCGTTTACTATAATTTACCGTATAACGCAAAAAAGAAAACAAAAAGATAACCAGAGACCACCAACTACTATTATAGCAGCCAGCTTACAAAATATCGAGAAGGTTCTCGCAAAGTTAGAACCATAAAAACAGGAAAATATTTCGAGGCTAATACTAGAATAGGTGTATAAGGAGTTTAGAAACTTATTTAACCTAACTAAAGCGCACCCGGTGCCCCCCCACTAACCAAATATAAACCACGTAATCCCTTTAAAAACAGGACTAGAAAGGAAAGAGCCCCAACTCCCTTAGGGACCTTTATACACCATATCAAAAGAAGAGTTACTAGTACTAAAAAAAACACTTAATAACCTACTAGATAAGGGGTTTATTCGAGCCAGCTGCTCGGCAACCGGTGCCCCTATGTTATTCGCTAAGAAACCAGGAGGCGGATTGAGATTCTGTGTTAATTACAAAGCCCTAAACACTATTACAAAAAAGGACCATTACCCACTCCTACTAATATTAGAAACTCTTAATAAAATAACCACTACTAAGTAGTTTACAAAACTTAATATTATAGTTACCTTTTATAAAATACGGATCACCAAAGGAGACTTAGAGAAAACTACTTTTAGAACAAAATACGGGTTATTTAAGTAGGTAGTTTACCCTTTTAAGCTCACCGGCGCCCTAACAACGTTCCAGCGATACATTAACACTTCCCTACGGAAATTCCTAAATAACTTTATTACAGCTTATATGGATAATGTCCTCATTTACACTAGTAGCTCGAAAAGGGATCATAAGAAGAAAATACGAATAGTTCTCCAGGCCCTAGCCAAAGCCGGCCTGAACCTAGACCCGAAGAAGTACGAATTCTACGTTAAGAAGGTGAAATACATCGGCTTTATTATCACCACAGGAAAGGGTCTATCATATAATCCCAACAAGTTAAAAACTATCAAAGAGTGGTTAGCCCCCAGGTCCCTTAAGGGTATACAAAACTTCCTAGGTTTCACCAACTATTATCGCATATTCATACTAGGGTATAGTGGGCTAGTGGAGCCCCTAACCCAATTAACGAAAAAGGGGGTAATCTTCCATTAGGAAACAGCTCAAGGAGAAGTATTCGAAACGCTAAAAAGGATGTTCACAGAAGAGCCGTTCCTACGGAAATTTAACCTAGACAACAAAACACACATTAAAATAGACTACTCAGGTTTCACTTTAGGCAATGTATTATCATAAAAGGACCTAAAGGGTTACTAGAGGCTAATTAGGTTCTACTCACAAAAACTCTCGTTAATAGAGTATAATTACCTAATCCACAATAAGGAGCTTTTCATAATACTCACCTACTTATAATCCTAGAAAACTAAACTCCATAGTATCCAACACTTCACTATCCTAACGGATTATAAGGGTCTAAAGTATTTTATAAAAAAGTAACACCTAACTAAGAAATAAAGCCGCTAAGCAAAAAAGTTATCCTAGTATAACTTTAGGATTAAGTACTAACTAAGAAAGGAAATGATAGTACCTAATATACTATTAAGAAGGGAGTAGGATGTCCCCTAAGGATAGGACGATAAGAGGGAAAAGGGCTGGGTAATCCAAATAATTCCTAACTCTACATAACTAAACCGTACTCCACCCGGTGACCCTCGAATTAAACAAACTACCGAAAATACATTAGAAATACCATAAACCGCTATTTTTAACGCTAACCCTATACTATAAGCCCTTTAGGATAGAACTATAAAAGCCGATAAAGTATACCAAACTACTTATTTAACAATAAAAGAAAAGAGGAGAAACTTCCTACCAAAACTTAAACTAAAGGTTTAAATCGCTAAATATGAACTCGATGGGCTGGGAAGATTAATATAGAGAGATCGATTATGGGTACTAGGGGGGGAAAACGACGACGACCACCTAAACAAATTATAAACTAAGATTATATAAAAGTATTATAACTCGTATACTAATGGCCACCTAGGACGGAACGGCACGTTGGCAATAATAAGTAGATAATTCTTCTGGCCAGGCCAGTCCTAGACAGTTCAGAGGTTTATACAAAACTACGATACCTATAAAAGGATACACATCTAGAGGCAAACCAAAAAAGGGTTCCTTAAACCCCTACCAATGCCTACCCGCATCTACTATGACTTATTAATGGACTTCATCACCAACCTTCCTCTAATAAAAAAAAAAAAGGCCCAATACTTATGGGTTATTATAAACAGGTTATCGAAGAACCCCACATTAGAAGAAATGGAGACTATGGACACTAAAGCTTATACTCAGCGGTTCCTCTCCTATTACTATAAGTTCCACGGAATACCACAAACAATAATCAATAACCAAGGATCGAATTAAATAAACCAATTTTAAAAGGAATTCTATAAGCTAACCAGTATAAAACAACTACTAAGCACTACTTACCACCCACAAACAGATGGAGGGACGGAACACCTTAACCAGGAGATCCAAGCAATTCTCTGCGCATATGTAACATACGCCCAGGATAATTAGGGGGAATTACTACCCAGCATACAACTAGCCCTTAGGAACCGAACAAGTACTACTACGACGATGTCCCCATTCTTTATAAAGCATAAATACCACATCAACCCTTTACCAATAGTAAAAAGAGATAGCCAACTAAAAACGAATCGAAAGGAAACAGCGAAGCAGCTAGTCCAGAGGATAAAGGACACTACAGAGTTCATTTAAACAATAATAACAACTACTCAACAGCGAAGCGAAGACTCCACGAACCGCACCAGGGGACCAGCTAAACAATACAAAATTAGAAATAAAGTATAACTAAACGTCGCCAACTACTCATCCCCAAAGCCAAACAAGAAACTAGCGTAACTTCACCACAAATATAAAATTACACAAATGATCTCAGCTCACATAGTAAAACTAAGTATACCAACCAGTATCCATCTACACTTCTACGTGGACCTCCTCCGCAAAACAGCTAATAACCCGTTACCAAGGCAAGAAACGACTAATAAACAACCACCCCCGATTCGCAACATAAACGGAGATCCTAAATGGGTTATAAAAGACATATTAGCGGCAAGGTGGCAGCCGGTGAGTAGAGGGCGCCATCGCCAGGCCCTAGTTAAATGGCAAGGTTATATAAAACCAACTTAGGAGCCTGTGGAAGCAGTATCGGAGACAAAGGCTTTGGATAAGTATGAACGGCGGTATGGAGAAATTAATACAGCGGATGGGGACCCAGCATAAACCCCGAGAAGACGTCGGAGGGCAGCAAATTAACAGCAGAACACCAGTAGGGAGGGAGGGGAGAAAGGAGGGGGCATTTGTTACGGGCTGATGCCCACGATGGCCTAAGCTTTGCCTGAGGCGTTAACCAGCATCCAACAAAAGAGCCCTCCGGTCAAAGGGGCCTCCGATCAAAGGGCCTCCGGTGACCTCCGGCGCCCCACCAGAGGTCCCCTTTGTTCTCCAGCAGTATAGATTCCTACACCGCCCCCCTTGCGAGGAACTTCCTCTCTTTCGCTCCTTAGCTTGAAGTAAACAGTAATAGAGCACCCTAAGGTCGAAAACACCTAGGCCTAGCCCTTCGCAGTATGTAGGACGAGGTATGGGTTATGCGAATAAATGGTTACCCCCTTTGGTTTAACTAGAGCCCCTATGATATTTTAGTAATATATTAAGTACACTCTACGAGACTTCCTAAATGAGTTCTACTTAGCTTATATTGACGATATCCTAATTTATTTAGACGGCTCCCTCTCTAATTATAAAAAAAGAGTTAAGAAGGTCCTCGAGTACCTAGGCGCTACAGGCCTACATATGGATATTAATAAGTGCGAATTCCAAGCTAAGAGCGTTAACTATTTAGGGTTTATTGTTGATGCTGGTAAGGGAATTCGCATGGACCCTGAGAAGATTAAGGTAATCTAGGGATAGGAAGTGCCCTAATTAGTGTAAGGAGTCCGTGGGTTTATTGGTTTTACTAATTATTATCGGTAATTTATACCCAACTTCTCAGGGATTATATAACCCTTAATAGCCTTAACTAAAAAGGATATACTATTCGTTTAGAGTAAGGAGTGTACTAGAGTGTTCGAGGAGCTGAAGACGCTCCTGATCAGCGCACCTGTATTGGCTCACTGGGACCCTGATTGAACTACAGTACTCGAGACCGATTCGTCTGGTTATGTGGTAGGGGGTGCTTTGTTGTAATATAACAACGAAGGGATCCTAAAGCCTGTAGTGTTCTTTTCACATAAGAACCTACCTATAAAATGTAATTACCCGATATACAACAAAGAACTATTAGTAATAATACGCTACTTAGAGTACTGGGATTCAGAATTGCAGAGTGTAAAAGAGTTTATTATCCTGATTGATTACTTAAATCTTAAGTACTTTATGACGAAGAGATAGTTAAGTAAACATCAGATTAGGTGGTTAGAGTTATTATCCTATTATAACTTCACTATTTAGTTTAAACCTAATAAAAAAGTAGTAGTTCCTAATATACTATTAAAATGTAAACAGGATATCCCCAGTACCCTATAAGACGATAAGTTAAAGGGTTAGAAAATTAAACTCCTAAAAAACAGGATCAACGTATTATAAATTAACAACGTAGTAGTGATTAGAGAAGTGCAGGCCTGATTAGGGTAAATAGAGAGGGTAGAGTTTAGTATAAGAGACTCCCCCAAAGTCATAGATTAAACTAATAACCCTAGCCTAGATAAGACGGAACCCCTCTTAAACCCTTTTAAAAAAGAGCTATTACACTCCTAATGGAATAAAGTTTTAGATTAGAATAACCGATATTAGCTAATTAGGGGAATAGTATAAAAAAAAGATCGATAATTTCCCTTATAGTGGAAGTTGCCGATGATGCTATTACAATATACGATCAATAATAATAAGAGATTGTTATGGAGGGATAAAATCTGGATTCCGTATTACGAGCCCCTAAGGACGGGTTTAATCTAAAGGTTCTATAATTTTATGTTAATAGGATATCCAAGGAGGGACACTTTAAAAGCTTTAATTAGTTATTAGTTCTACTAGTTAAGTTTATCCTAGGATATCCAAATATTTATGAGGAATTATGATGTTTATGGACGAGGAAATGTATGGTGCGATAAGAAGAGGGGCCTGTCAAAGCCTCTACTTATCCCTAGACGGATCTGGGTAAAGGTCTCTATTAACTTTATAATAGGACTGCCCCCTTCCCGCTACGATGGGGCTACGAACGTTATAGTAGTGACCGATCGTCTATCAAAGAACGTGATCTTTGAGTTATTAAAGAACATCATAACGAATACAATAGTAGACCAATTAATCCAAGGTCTGATCAGGTACCATAGGATACCTTATATAATTATATTATATAAGGGACTATAATTTACGAGTTTTATATGGAAACAACTCTACTAGTTACTATGGATCAAATAGAGACTCTCTACAGTATTCCACCCAAAAATAGACGGAGCTACGGAGAGGGTAAACCAGGTAATGGAAGCCTATTTTAGAGCATACATAATGTATACTTAGGATAATTAGGATAAACTACTCCTAATAATAATAATAACTATTAATAACTAGGTTACCTTATTAACAAAACTTAGCCCGTTCTTTGTTACTTATAAGTATAACTTAGACCTGATCAGAGTAGAGGAACCCCTATAGAATAATAATAAAACCCCTATAGTAAAAACAGAGGCTCTGGTCTAAAAATTAAAGGATACTTCTAAGTAAGCTCAGGCGGCGATAATGGTAACATAAGAGAAATAAAAGATTACTATAAACACAAGGCGTTAACCATCTAATTAGTGTAAGTCTAGGGATAAGGTTTAGTTGAGGTTACGGAATATCTAATTTAATTAACCATTAAAAAAGTTTAACTAAGTTAATACGAAGTACATTATCCTTAAACTAGTTAAATTTTATATTTACCGGCTAGATATACCACTAGGGATTTATAACGTTTTCTATGTAAGCTTAATTAGGTATACTAGTGTTAATCCGTTGTTGTTATAAAACCGTGACGATGCCCAACCACTTATAATACTAATAGCTAATAGGGAGGAGTTTAAAGTTGAGGAAATCCGTAATACATAAAAAGTATGGGATAGATAAAAGGTTTTAGTAAAATAAAAGGACTATACCTAACTCACCTAGGAGTTAATAGATATACTAGTGGATATAGTAGCCTTAGACTATTACGAGGCTAATTATGGGAATATCCCTTAGGAAGGGAGGGGAGGAAGGGGGTAATTATTACGGGCTAAGGCCCGATTAGAGGCCTCGGAACTACTCAGCTATATTTAACGCTAACCGTTGTTTACTAAGCCTAATTAAGCCTAGGTAAACCTAATTAGGATCCAACGGATTTGTGGGGCAATAGACTTTTCCTTCTTTTCTCCTTATTTTAAAGATACTCATAGTAGTCGCCATAGCTAGTTGCAATATACGTGCTTGGACCGTTACAGTATATATCCCTTATGTTTTTAACCGAGCCTTAGGGTTAGTATAAGACTTTTATTTATAAAAAGAAATAATAGAAATAATGTCAGAAGTGTTATTTGAGTTACTTAATTATTTAAAACGCGTTTATAATATAAAAATCGAGTTCCTAGAGACTAATATAATAACAAGCTTCTGAGATATCCACGCCTCATAGTGGACCTAAAGGGGCATGGAATAACGATTAAAACATTAACGCCTAATACACAAGCTTAGAACGGAGGTGCTGAAAGGCTCGTTGCGATTATTAAAGCCAAAGCTAGGGTAATAGTTATTGTAGCTAATTTCCTAGACTACTGACGGCCTAAGATCGTAAAAATAGTAGTCTACTTTTATAATTGAACCCTATTACGAACATATGAGTGGAAAACGCTTTATAAGTAGTTCTATAAATAATTTTACAGTGGAGAAGATGAGATTTATACGGTCCTTGACCTCTCCTACCTATAATTCTATAATTATAAGGCCTACGCCCTAACTACTAACACACAACTTAAATGCCAACGGTGGAAGAAGCTCGCCCCTTGTACGTGGATCGGCTTTTTAGTGTCTTATACGTTAAGTAATTAATTCAGAATACAGAACCCTTTTAAAAGGGATATTTTTATAACAAGGAATATCGTATTTAATAAAAAGGTGCACTTTAATGGGAACCTTAAGGGTACCGTTAAGGAATTTCGTTACTTAGACTTATAGGTGATTGAAACGTAAATTTAAGAACTTATTAAGTAAACCCAATTATAAACGTTAATATAAGAAGTTAACGAGGAAGTAGAAGAGGTTACCCTTACTCTCGAAATAAGTCTAAAACACAATAAAGGTACTTTAAAGGTGAGCTCCGTTATAGAGATGTACTCGGATAAGTTAAGATAATATAATATAAGGTACTTTGCACTGTACTTAATACCTAAAACGTTGCCGCTAAGACCCTTATTATTTTTTATTACCTTAGAAGTAGTTTTGGTTGGAAAGGGGCGGGGGGAAAGTAAAGGAGAAACATAATATAAAACTATAACCTCGGATCGTAGTATAAGTGCGGCGAGGTATGAAGTCTCGTTCAAATTTGTTTTTTTAGTAGGAATATTTTTAAAGTGGAAATAGCACTGCGAAACGCAATTAATGGACGGTTTCTTAGATTTGTATTTATGGTCTAGTTAACCTAATACCCTTAACGAAATTAGTCACCTTAAAACCTTTAATAAAAGTATATTAGATTAAAAGGCTGATGGGGAAGTGCTTTAATAGTGTGATTTTTCCGGTGAGTTAAGAAAGCCTAGTTAAGAGGGGATTTTTATTAAGGGAAGTACTCTGGGTTATATACATAGAGAGTTTTCTCTGTTAGGTTATGAGGATAGTGTACCTATAAATACTCACTAAAAGAAACTACCCCCTCTCCTCATATTAGATAATTACTTAAAGGTTTACTCGTATAGGGACGATTTTAGAATAGCTGAAATAAGCCATCTAAGTGGCCATAAGGACTCCTATTCTAAGGAAAAGGTTAGTAAAGAATAAATACGAGGTAAGTAGATTCTCGGTTACCACTGGGTATCTACTTATAAATTTGATAAGTATGGGAGGTTTATAAAATTTAAAATATGCTTTGTTATTCGTGGAGATTAATAATTAAGAGATGAGTGAGAAATATATACTATTATGCTCGAAGGTATATTGTTTTGAATCCTTATTATAATAATTACTTGCTTTAATATGGAGCCTTTATAGTATAACACGGTAAATGCTTTTATATACATAATAATTAACGAGGAAGTGTATATACAACTCCTGCCCGGATACCGAAAAGCTGAATAGGTATTATACTTAAGAAAAACGCTTTATAGCCTTAGCAGGTCCCCTTTACTTTGGTAAAAAAACACTTAGAAAGTGGGCTCCTAAAACTCAGCTTTTAATAAATTGCTGGAGAGAACTATTATTAGTAGAAGGAATAAGTTATGTTCTTTTTTTATGTTAACGACTACGTCTTAGCCTTCCCTTATAAGTTTTATAATAAGGTAATAATATTAATAAAATAACTTTAGGAACGATACTATTTAGAACGTGGTTATAAATTATAATAGTTCTTAGGAATTGAAGTTCTAAGGGACTAAGAAGTTAAGATGATCTAACTCTTATAATCTGTATTTACTAAGAAGGTGAGAAGACTCCTACTAAACGCTGATAAGCCGTTTAAAGTATACTATGATACCCCTATAACAGCTATTAAACTTTTCCCTTACAAAGGGATAACCGAACCATAGGAAATCAAAAAATACAAACGTAAAGTCGGAACTATCATATACACAGCTACAATAACGCACCCGGATATCGCATTCGCCGTAAACCATCTCATACACTTTAATTAGAACCCAGGACCGAATCACCACTATATTATAAATCAAACACTCCAATACCTTTACTTAACACACTTCCTTTATTTAGAATATAGAATTACACTAGGTAGTTCTAAAATATTTTAAAAGTTGTCTTAGATACGAGTTTCACTAATAATACACTAAATTAGAAAAGCTTTTAAATACTTATAATACGACTTTTCAGTGGGACCATCGTATGGAAAGTAAATAAGTAATAAATAATTGTAATATTAATAACAAAAACCGAGCTTCTTGTCCTATTATATACAATAAAAGAAGCTATCTTCGTAACCCGGCTAATATCCACTTTACAAATACAATTCCCCACGGAGGATATTTAGAGTACTAAGTTTATACCTTAAACACACTCTTAACTACGAATTCATATACAATTTAATAATCAGTAAACCGTATACCTTATAACCATAGAACAAATATAACTATAAATACACTTATACCACGTTGATATTTATAACCACTAATTATATTAAAAAATCAAAAACAACCACATTAACATCGTATATGCAAAGGGCTGGTCCTAGGCCTTGTCTCAACCGAAAGGTAGCCAAATACTGTTTATTTCAAGCTGAAGAGAAAAAGGGTAAACTACGATATGGCGCGAAATCTCTGCTTCCTAGGGGGTGGGCGCTAGTGGGGCACCGGTGGGGCACTAGTGCGAGCCCGGGCATAGCCCGGGCATAACCACCGGGTTCGGCCCGTGACAGTATATACACCATTAACTAAACTAATAATAAACGGACTAATAAAAGCACTTTCAAAGTAGCTATTTCAGGCGTTTCTTATATAACTAAATATAAGTAACCAGCGGGCTCATCTCAAAAACAACCATCGCCGCAACCTCACCGAAGATAAGGCCCGCTGGGAGGCCAGGATAACTAAGGATAGTATATAGGACGTTGAGGCTCGTATTCCTCACACTCCTAGGGCTCATAACTCCCGTGAAAAGAATATTTAAGAAGTACTTTAAATGGAGGAAAACGGAATTTAAACCTCGAAATAATTACAATACTTAGAAATAGCTATTAAAGGGCGGATCAGGTAACAGGAAGCCCACTAAACGGAGGCCTCCCTAAAGGGGCGTATCGAATCCGCTATACCAAACGCTCAATCTACTTCCAGCATACTCGAAGGCCATGCATAGAGTAGAATAATAACGGGCCAAAACACACCCTTAAACCAGCCACTTTAAGGGCTAAGTTCGCCCCTAAAGAACAAGGAAAACAAGAACGATTACACACAATTGAATATATTACGAATTGACCCTTGAATCCGACAGTCTTTTATCGTAAAGGTGAAAGGGTGAAGATTCTGCTGTGAGTATTAGTTAGGAGAAAGTTTTATATATGTGGTGGAGTATAGTAATGGGCTACTAAGGTAGCCTTTTTTGTAGTTTTAAAGTTATTATAAGGAAATAAAGTTGCTATTTAGCTTTTTTTTTGTAATTATAATAACTCCGTTAGTATAACTTCTTTATAAGGGGCTACTTAAAGTGAAATAAGCATATATAACGATATCGTTGTTGTTTTTGTAAAAGTTTTATCAATTTATAGTTAATAGTACTTATAAGGTTAACCACTAATTAGTATCGATAATACAAGATACCCGATTAGGTCAAAATAGGGGAAGTAGTAGTCCTTTATATATTAGTTCTAGTTGTTTAAGGAGTAAGAAAATGGGAAGTTCGTAGTATACGAACTACTTTAGATTTCACTATAAAAGCACGGCGAAATCTCTATAATACTATTAGCTAGGAATAGCCGGGGACTCCCTAGAATTCCTTGTGGAGACTAGAAGTGGCTGAAACCACTTCTGCGCCACTTACTCCTTGGGTTTCCGACGGGTTGTTCCAACATTAGCCCAGCAGAGCTCTAGGAAGGCCGTATGTGCTGGAGGCTTTTTCCCCACGTTGCATTGGGCCACACGTAGCACCCGTGGAGGTAGGTATTAGTGAAGTGGCGAGGCTATATAAGCCCTACGTAGGAGCCCGTGGAGGCCATAAACCAAACCGGAGTGTTAAATAGATATGAGGCCCAGTATAGACCAGTAAAGGAAGCAAACGGAGACCCAGAATATACCGGATAATTTCAATCAGAGGGCAGCAGGAGGAGCCTGGAGACCGCCCAGAGGACCACCGGTGGGAAGGGGTGGGGGGTATTATCAGGGGCTGGTGCCCGCAAACGCCCAGGCTATACTATACCTAAGGCCATAACTAATGGGCCACCTATCCTCAACCAAGTGGGGCCCAGGTGCCCCCCCCCCCTTAGCAGAGACTTCAGCCCACGAGAGAGAGACCCTCCCTCCTACTCCTTAGCTAGAAGTAAACAGTAATAGAGCCCCCTACGGTTGAATAAGCCTAGGCCTAGCCCCTCGTATACTTCTAGCTTAGGATTATAACCTACAGTAACACTAAGTAGAATACAGCTCCCCACTGCGAAGGGGCCAGGCCTGGGCTTATTCAACTGTAGGGGGCTCTATTACTGTTTGCTTCTAGCTCAGGAGTAGGAGGGAGGGCCTCTCTCTCGTGGGCTGAAGTCTCTGCTAAGGGGGGGGCACCTGGGCCCCACTTGGTTGAGGATAGGTGGCCCATTAGTTATGGCCTTAGGTATAGCCTGGGCGTTTGCGGGCATCAGCCCCTAACACTCCTAACCCTATAAAGTAGTGAATAGAGTATTAAAAGATGTATTCTTAACTTAGTTAATTCACCCTTAATATCTTTATAATCCCTATTATAATAATTAACTATAAGAGGGCCTTCTTATCTGTAAAGCTAACCCTGACTTTACAAAGGCTATACTCAAAGCCGGGTATAACTGGAAAGTTATAGCTAGTAAAGAGTTAGCTGAAAAGGGGGGCCCTAGGTTATAGAAAGGGGATATAAGTTTATTAATTATATCATAAAATCGTTCTAAATAACCTTAAACCTTTCCTAATTAAGTAATTTAATTATATGAGGCCTCACATATTTAATTAACTAAAATTTAGTTAACAAGCAAATAAGCAAGTATCGTGGAAGAGGTATACTAAGTAAGCAAGTTGAGGGTCAAAGTTGAGTTGATTGCTTTGACGGCAACGCTGGTTGGCATGGGGCGACATATCGTCGACTTACTAGTTACTCCGCTACCTTACCAAATTGATGAAAATAGTGGGAACGTATAGAATAGAGCTGTCTTACGTGCATGCAGATGTTAAAAGGTTGGCTCCTGCTTTCCAGAGGCGGCCTGCGTTTTGTGCACTGATTCACGCGCTCACCAACGTGCCTGGATCTGTCTCACCAAGTCGCTTGCCGCCTTTCACGATCCTGAATCATGTAACCCAAGCAGATTCTTGGCGCAGCCGTGTCCGTGGGGCTCTCTGTCCGGGCCTTGGCCCAGCAGAATACCACGCTGACCGGCTTCAAAGGCGTAGGTTTTGTCTTTCGTCAATCATCCGTCGTCCCGTGCCCCGTTTCCTTGTGGCTGAACAGGGCTAACAAGAATCACACATCATAGTGCGATGCCCTCCTGGACGCGGGTCTCGGCGACATCGTGGCCTTCCCATCAGACGCTGCTGCGTATGTAGACACTACCTCGACTTACTACTCGTCAGAGAACAGACGCCTGAGGCCTTACTGCATCGTCCAGCCGCGATCCACGGAAGATGTCTCCGCCACCGTGAAGGCTCTGAGCGGAGTGACTGGCGCCGGCAACTGGAACATCGCTGTCCGTTCCGGTGGCCACAGCGACTACGACAACAATGCCGTCCACCGTGGTGTAACCATCGATCTCGCCTTCTTGAACTCCACCGAGCTCGTCAAGGGTAGCGGCTTCAACGGTACTGCTTCCTGGGCAGGTCAGAGCACGTTGACCAAGGTAAGCACGTTCTCAACACCTACCAGTGTTACTAAGAGGGCATTGGGTTGCTGAATTTCACTACAGTCGATCGCGCAGATTCGTCCCGCAGCACGATGGGGAAGCGTCATGACATACCTCGAGCAATTCAACCTTGGAGTTACGGGCGGACGTTCGGGACACGTGGGCGTCGGTGGCCTGCTCGTCTCTGGCGGCGCGTCGTACCACACCCAGCTTTGGGGTCTTTCATGCGACAACGTCGTCGGCTACAAAGTAGTGCTGGCGGATGGATCGGTAGTTGAAGCCACCGCAACCCAGAACGAGGACCTCTTCAAGGCTTTGAAGGGTGGCAGCAGCAACCTCGGCATCGTCACCCGCTTCGTTCTGCGCACCTTCACCACTCCCCCTGATGGCGCCTATGGGGGTCTTCTCTTCGCCTCATGGAGCGACCTCGATGCCGTGGTCAACCAGTTCGTCGACTATGTCAGCTCCATCGGGTCGGGTAGCCCCGACCACGAGTTCGTCTTGTACCGATCCGACGCCGGCAGCCCGTCCATCATGGCCATGGCCGTCGCCACGGACGGCAATGAGGACTCTCCTAACTTTGCGCCCCTCAACGACATGACCTTGACGAGGGATGTGAGGGCAAAGCAGCCGCTCAGCCAAATCGCCGCTACCATCGCCGACACCGGCGGCTCTCACTACATCCCCTTCACCCTGTCCCTCCAGGCCACCACCGAAATCATGGCCAAGGCCGCCGACATCTTCGTAACCTTGGCGCAGTACCTGGAAGACGCCAGCGTTCCGGTATCTCTCGCCTTCGTCTTCCATCCCCTCCCCAAGAACCTCGCCGCCGTCACGCCCGGCGGTAACATCCTCGGATTCGACAAGAACCTGCCCGCTGATTCGATCCTCTTCGAGGCGAGGGGCACGCTCGCGGCCGCCGACGCGACGTATGAGGGCGTGGTCCAGAGCAGTATGGGCCAGGCGATTGACGAACTCCAGGCATACTCTGCCTCGCTCGAGGGCCACTCAACGTACCGCTACATGAACTACGCCAACCCGGAACAGGATGTTATTGGGTCGTATGGCGAAGAGAATGTTCAGTTTCTCAGAGAGACAGCGGCAAAGTATGACCCAGCCGGCTTCTTCCAAAGCAGAGTACCCGGAGGATGGAAGGTGAGCCGCGTATGAAGGCCTCGTCAGGAACATAATCAATCAAGAGTTGACATGCGATTTGTGGCCTCGTTAAATAATTGTACAAAGGGGTCACGCATGGAAACACCACTGCATCTAAGCAGGGCGAGAACTCTAGGTCAGTGTAGATCAACAAGCAGCGAATTCTGACAAAGCTATCCTGACCTGTCTTACTACACAAAGAGACCAAGTTCATTTCCATGCCATTGATCAAACCAATTGTTCTCTCCAACCCTCCATGCATAGGCCAACGTGATGGACCCATTGGCCACCAAAGCCTGCCACTTACATAGGCGAACAGACTCCCTCCATTCCATCAGGAAGTTTAGCTCCCAATCTCCCGGCATAATCTTCCAATGGATTTTCCAGCCTCTCCCAATAGATAGGGTGGTTAACAGCCCCAACATACGGGTTGTCCTTTCTGTCCTGGAACACCTCAGCAATGACTCTCAGGCAAGCCTTATCCTTCCCACTCAATGCCATTCTCACAAAATTGATGCGCTTCTCCAAAAGCGACATCTTCTTCGTGTATACACGTACGAACAACGGATTCTTCAGTCGATCAAGCTCGCGTTCGATGATCGTGAAGATGTTGATGATTTCCGTCGTCATCGAGGCGTAGTTCACGCCTAACAAAGGGCCATGGCCCGAGATTTCGTTCATAAAGTCGATTTTGGCAACCTCGAGCTCCCCAAGAACTGTTTCAGGTTTGCTGAGCCTAGACCCGCGGGCTTCGCTGCTGCTTTCAGTCCTTCCGTCATTCTGTTCGGGCATAAGCAGATGTCTCGCGATTGTCTGCATTTTCTTGAGAAACGATGTGGATAGACCAACGCAGTCACAGCCTGAAGTATACGAGTTGACGTGACGAACCAGCGGTGTGTCCTCAAGCTTCAGCTTTCCCGTTGTGGGGTCCAAAACCTGTCTTGTTTGGCCCAGCCTGACGGCGGCCAGAGCCGATCTTGGATGAAGCGCGGTGTCGGGGATGCGGCTTTGGCGCCAACCAGCGTTTTGGTAGAGGATCAGCTGTGGGATTTTCGTATACATGGTATTCGATTTGATGCAAGTGCCGCTTACGATTTCCACGTACTCAGTAACAGGTCGTTTAACCATGCGCCGTCCTGAGCTGCTCAGCAGGACACTTGGGTTCAGCCTGGCCTCGAAGGCTTCCTTGTAATTGGACTGAGGAAATCTTCCTCCAACAAACAAACAATCTTTGAAAAGTCCTCTCATGAAGGTATACATTGGGATACACCCGTGTATGTAATCCTCTTGGATTAGCATATTGTACAGATGCACGACAAGCATCGGTTCAATCATCCGGTCCCATGCCCACATCATGGTGCTGTATGCAGCTTGGAGACCTTCGAGCAAGCCAATACCGCAGAGGAAAGGCGAATATTCCCAGAGTCCATCTGAGTTGGACCTCCCAAGACAGACGTTTAGCCAAGCTTCAGTGAACAGAAGGCCCTTCGATAGATGATCGTATAGAGCAACGTAATTGTGCTCGTCCATCTCTCTCTTTAAAATGGCTCCGAGGCACTCGAAGCCAAAAATAGCCCCACTGGTACGTATTTTGTTGTCTCGATCCAAGAACATCTCGACATCGCGCTGAGGCGAAAAGTTCGCAGCGGGGACCCCGAGAATGTGGCCTCCGTGGTCACACAAGGACCAGCCATGTTGAATGGACATTGCATCAATAATGCACTGAAGCTGGAAGACGTGATGTGGGAGGACATTTTTTCGCAAAGCGGTACCGGGGTTCTCCATGGCCCATGAGGCAACAACCTCAGTGAAGTCTTGCAAGCCAAAAACCTTTCGCAACGGGTCGTTGAGGGCCTCGCGAGGGACGTCGGCTAAATGTTGGCGGCTCTTCATGTACTCCGCATTTTCCAGTGAGAAGTGGAAGACGTTGACTAGGTCGTAGAGCCAGTTGATCGTGAAGCAGTAGCGCCACTCGAGCCTTTCGTGCTTCGTCGCAGCCTGGACGTCGAAGTTGGGATCCCAGGTGCCTAGCCTTGCCTGCATTGCCTTGGTGGGTTTCCCGGTGCGATTCTTTTGGTGATCCGTCACGAAATCCACAAGTGCCTCGTAGGGGTAGAGCATGAGCTGCTCCGCGATGTCGACTTCGCAGCCGGGGCAGTCCATGTTGGGTTGTTTCGCTTCTCTCAACTCAAACCAGCACTGGAGCCCGTTCAGATCACCTCTGATGAGAGACTGCATCATGTTTTCGAAGGAGTCGTTACCCGGAAAGTCAACGAAGATGGCCAACGCGGTTTCCTCGACTTTGGCGATTGCCAAAGTCGATACGGCACCAGCAACGGCGCTATTGAGTCCGTCATGCATCACATCATACCACATATCTTGGATATAGCCTCGCATCTGAGTCCACTCCGCTTTGAAGGCACAGACGGCCATGACATAGCTCATCATTAGATCCTCGTCATCTTCCAGGATGCGATAACTGTCCAATTGGACACTGTCCAAGTCCGCATCGATCTCTGAGTGCGTTTTCCGTCCGTTGCGAGCTGACTTGTGCTTCTTATCCTTCTTTCCTTTGCCATTCTTTTTCTTGGCGCGCTTACGAGCAGTAGATGGCTGCTCGGACTCATTGTCGGACTCCTGCTCGGATTCCTCGGCTGCAGGACTTAGGTCTAGGACGGTGAACTGGTTCGAAAAGATGACTTCCCGGACTCCCTTGGTATAATCGACCTGGGTTAACTTGTCGGCCGGTTGATTAATCTCCATTTGCTTGGAGAGCCAGGAATTCCCACCCAGAACCTCGAAGATCTTGATGAGCGAGGTGATGAAGTACTCGTGGGTAGCGTTGCTCTTCTCAATCGCTGCATCAGGGAACATGGAGACGTGGTTGGTGAATGCAGCATAGTGGGCGGATCTTGCCCGCACGACGGATAGCAGCAACCGGAATATACTAGACGAAACAGCTGCCGAGTGGTTTGAAATCAGCTCGGCCATCGACAAGAGGGCTGCGACGGTTGCCTGCCCTGATGTGTTGACTGCGAGATGAGCCGGTGCGTCCGTGCCGGAGGTTGGCCGCGTCTTGAGTATGAAGTTGGACGTCTTGATCATCCATGCCACGAGATCTCTCGTATCTTGTTTGTACGCGACGTACGTCGCTTTGGTCGCTATCGGCTCATCGCCTGCCGCACCGTGACGGCGTTGAGTCGCCATAGCTGTGGTCTAGAGAGAGTCTCGAGAGCAAGTCAGCGCCCCCCAAGGAAAGAAAATGAGCAATGTCGACCCGGGAAATACCAACGTTAAGGAAGATACCGTCTCATTGACCTCTTGAAGGTTGTAGTCATTTGACACCTGTCGATCGTTATTCCTGTCGAGATATGGGAAGATAGTGTGGTCGTCGATGAACCCGTCTCGAGGTGGAAGGAGATGAAGACAAGCGAGGGATGAGAGTCAAGGCTTGAACAGAACGGGCAGTCGACAGGGTATTCGCGCCGTTGCTACCACCTTCTTCTTATCCGTAGATGTGAGGTGGGTGACTGAAAAACCTTTCGCGGATAAAAAGAAATTGCCTCGCTCGCGTTGTTGCAACACGAAAGGATGAGTGAGCTGTGTGCGGAAGAAGGTACGACAAATGCCCTGTCGGCTCCTTCCTAAAGAAAATATAGAGAGCCGGAGGCCGACGGAGGAGAAAGGAAGGAATTAAAAAAAAAAAAAAAAGGGCGAGCGAAGAGATGGTCGGTTGTTTTCCCTCCTAGACGTCTGTTGGCGGGCGTTTTTGAGATCAGAAAAGGGTCGGGTCAAGTGTGGGAGTGAAACCTCACCGGGAAGGAGCCAGCGTACAGCAATCGACTTCAAAGCGGGACACCTTCCGTTGGAAGGAGCACTCAATGCCCTTCAAATCAGTAAACGGTCATGGGACTCCATCCAACGGCCAACACCCTTGCCGACGAGTAGCACGCCAGGGAGATGAAGTATGAGACGCCCGAGAACAGGATCAAGGCTGTCCATCCGGTCCCGGGGCTGTTGATACCAAGCAGTAGACCTCCAAGTGGAATACCAGTAAGGGTTCCAAAGCTCGCCGACAGAATTGCCGTGGACAAAAGGCGGCCATAGTCTCTCGAGTCACAGCCGGTATGAGACTGACGTTCCCGCCGCTCGCGAACCCGAAGATGAAGGTGAACGCTAGCAGCGTCGGCCAGGAGCCCCCGGCAGGCAACCAGATGCCGAGAACTAACACCATTCACAGCCCAACGGTGAGGATAATGGTATTGAAGCGGCCGATCCGGTCTGACACGAAACCCGGAGCTGCTCTCCCAACGACACTCCCGGCATTGAGAAGTATAGGCAGCAGATAGCTCGTGCTTGCGTCCTGGCCCTTGCTCACGGAAAACGAAATGATGTACGTGAGGGGTATAAGGACCCCGTACTCAATGAAGAATATCCCTCCGCAGCAAAAGACGAATTTCGGGTGTCGAACCAGTGGCCGATAACGGCGAAGGATGGTGTGTTGAGCAACGACGCTCCTAAGCCGGCCAGAATAGAAAAGGTGAGAAGAATCTGGTAATATTCTGGCACGGCCAGGTTAGTTATTTCCGCGACTAAAGGAAGAGGTTATTCGCACCGGAACAGAAGCTGAGTACCACGAGACTGGGAATCATGACTAGGCTCCCGGCCGCAACTAGAATCCGATGTCCGTACTTGTCGAATATCGGCCCAACCAGTATACCCACGAGATAAACGACGAAAAGGTATACCGAAAAGATCCAGCCGATCTGGGAAGGGGTGTATTCTTGGAGCTGGTTCTCAGAGAAGTACGATTCGAAGACCGCTGCCGTGTTGGGGAGCCCAAAGACTGACAGCATGGCGCAGAAAGATGCCAAGACGACGCACCATGCCTTTATGCCTCCCTCGGGGTACGTTAGGAGTGGTTCGTTCGCATCGTTTCCCTGCTGACCTGACGTGGCCTCGTTCGGTGCTTCTTCACATTTGGCTTCTACTCCATAGTTGACGTTGTCCTTGTTCGAGGCCAAGAGAGGGCCGGATGGTACAGCCGGTGTTTGTTTGGTTTCTTGTTGTAGAGACATGGTGCATTTGCTGCTGTGTTCACATGGACAACCACCAGTAATTCGAAGACAACGTCTAGCGAAGCACGCCTGCAACGAGACAATGTAATGAGATTATATGTCGTGAAAGACGTCGGCCATTATTGTACCCGCGCCTGCCGTCACGTGTGTGTATCTTGGCAATATCTGTTTAGCTGCTGGGCGCAAGTTCCGTTGGATCGGGGCTGGACGTGAACAAGAGCGTCCGATGGGCGGTACCTTAAGGTGCCTGACGGAAGTCAGTATAGCCAGCGAATATGCATGTGTGGAAACGAATGTATTGAGATGAATGAATGTGTGTGTCTAGCCCACTAGTTGGGGGCCAGAATACTAGCTAAAAAGAGTACATAACTAATACCAGGTGAGAATGCCACGCTGGCCTGTTTCAGGGTTGTAGGGTTATCGAATCCTTGTTATGTATATAAATCGTTTAGGGCCATATATGGGTTCTAATACACCCCCTTAGAGAAGCAACTATTGAAATTAGATCTTTATACCAGAAAGCTTATCATCTCCGGTGTTATCGTCGTCCCTATTAATAATAGAATACTCCAAAAAAAATAGAGCTGAGTAAAGACGGCGAAATCAAGTAAAATTTCACACGTTGTTTATATTTATAATAACAGTATCGTGGATTCTAAAGAAAAAAAGCTTCCTCTAAGAATAAGGGGATTCTCCTTTTATATTAACTAAGCAACTTCTACTTCCTTAAGGACTTTAATCTACTACTCGATATTAACTATACCCAACTAAGTAACAAATATACTGTACTTCGAGGTTAGCAAAGCTTTGATCATCTCATCGACCACCATTTTGTTAATTCTAATCCAAGTCAATTTAATAATTCCATCTCTAATTTCTTAGTAAAACTAGAGATTATTAATATTAATATAGCATAGTTTGCTAATTATTTGGGGTTTCTTAGTTATTAGGAGATTTAAAATTGCCTTATTATTACACTGGATAATAAAATCATTGTCCAAAGTTAATTAAAGTTATTCCATAAGACGAATTATTGCTTGGAACTCTTTAGTTACTTATATAAGAGTAATTAACTCTATTTTAATATTAGATATAATAACCCAACATTACTTAACTAATTTCTAATTTATAGGACCACCAAATAATGTAATAATATATCCCTGAGTACTTCTCTGAATCGTTATATCATTTATGAAAGTGGCGTCGGAAACATAGTAGCAGATTCTAGGGCCCTCATTATTATATTCGATTACAAGGTATTATGTCTTATGGAGGTATTAGAAACTATTCCTAGTTAACTTAAGGTGGGCTAGAGATGGATTCGAGGCGAATTCTTTGTATTTAAAGGACGTTCTAATAATATCTAATTTACCTACTAGTCCAGCGTAGCTAAGAGTTCCAGAGAGTCGTTAATAATAGTGTTGGTTAGCTAGGGTTACTTCCCCGTCGTTGGGGATCAAGTTATCTGCAGCTATAGGTGTTCCAGCTGGTTTCTTCGTTTTGTTGATCCCGAATTCATCGCAGATCTTAATAATAAAGTTGTCTATACTTAACTAAAACTTCCCAGCCTTCCTATCCCTAATAATTCTAATTCCCAGCAAGATATTCATCTCTCCTAATACCTTTATCTCATAAGCCTATTTAAAACTATTAATAACTCTCTAAGCCTTCCACTCGTTCTTCTTCTTATAGATTATAGTAATATTATTAATAAAAAAGAAGACGATAACCCCTTTTCTAATAAATATATAATCATCCTCGTTGAGGGGCCTTAATTAAAGTTTGGCCAGGGTTACAGAGATGTTTCTCTACTAAAAAAATAGGATTACATCTAAGTCTATAGAGTGCCTTCCAGAGTACTAAACACTACCCTGGTTTAGAGAAACCAGGGGGAGACCATATATAGATGGTCTTATTAAGAGTAATGTTGGTGAAGGTGTTAATAGTATTAAATTGTAGAGTTTCTAGGTTAAACTATATTATAATAACTATTATATTTTAAAATGACCTATGTAACGGTCCAAGCACGTATATTGCAACTAGCTATGGCGACTACTACGAGTATCTTCAAGATGAGAGAGAAAAGGAGAAAATGTCTTCCGCCCCACAGGACCCGTTTGCTCTGATCAGGCCTAAGGTTGATCCGTCTTAGGTAAGCCGGGCTTAGGTAAGCGGAGTCCATGGCTGAGAGGCTGCGAAGCCTCCAAGAGGGCCCAGCCCGTCACAACCTACTTATTAGGGTAAAGGTATAAGTCTTAAATTCGTTAACTAGTTATAGATTTCCTTTAATGTAGATCCTCGCCTTGAATTGTTTGAGGAATCCATACTTATTAAACTTATATGTGAATACCTATTTAAGGGGAAGAATCCGGTGATAGGTCTGATTAATGTCTTTTAGCTTTGTAAACTTAAAGGTGCCCTTTTTTTATACTATCCTATATTCCATATTTATCGTAACCAGTTATTTAGGCCAGAACTTATACTACTTTGTTTTAGTGTAGTGGAGTGGAGGAGAAGGTAGATCTCTGTGATGTATATCTCTGAGATTAGAGGTAAAGTTATCTTATTTATCCTTATCCCTAATTATATTAGTTAATTAGAAGAAGGATGATCTTATTTAGGAAAAGGTCTTCTTTTAGAGTTATTTAGATGACCTTATTACTGTCTCTAGTTAGTGGTTAACCTGGCTAATTGGAGTTACTCTATTATAGATCTGGTGGTTCTAACTACTAGCAGGCCTCCCTTATAGTTTATTCATCATATTTTGCTTTTATAGCTCAATAACTATTATTTCTTCTTTTATTATTAATTAAAAAGGGAATTCAGAAGATGATAATTTCTGGTTTATTAACTTTAGAGTGGGGGATCCCTGAGTTAATTAGGAGCTTATATCTACCCCCTTAAGCGAGGTAATCTGAGACCATAGAGGTTGTGTAATAGTAGGGGAAGCCGTTGGAGTTGGTAATAGGGTCTTTTGTTGGTCCTTTTATTGGTAAACAACTTATTAACTCTGATCCCCCTTTATGCTAAGCTGAGGTTAGATAATGGAGTAAATCTCATCGTCGTTGTTCTAGTATTAAGAATTAATAGACCTTTGTGTAATTAGTAGGTTAAGTAGAGGGATTTCCAGCTGAGTAAAGGCTTCTTGAAGCTTGGTTTTATGAAATAGACTGGTATCCTTTTTATAGGGTTATATAATTGGGATTTGTTAAACGTAACATCTCTTATTCTCATAACCTTATTAAGAGTTGGGATCCGGATTCTGTATATATTAGTACTTTTATAACCACAAAGGTAACCAACGTGAACTCTTAGTTTTGTTTTATTGGCCTTATTTTCTCCTTTAAGGTATATTATCGTCAACGAGTAAACTTTATAGCCATATCGACGTAGATGAGCTAGTTGTGGTTTCTCTGGCCTCTTATGTGTTAACCCTAGTTTAGTGTTAAACCAACTATTAACTAGACCCTCCGAAGTCTACTAGTTGTGCCTCTGTTAGCCTATCTTATTATTAAGATAGTTGGAAGTTCTTAGAAGTTCTGGGGCCAGCTTTTCCGGAAAACAAGACTAATATCTAAGTATTCTAGTAATAGAGAATAAGACTCCTCTAGCTTACTCAGTTGGATTCTAAGTGCTAATATAAATAACAGATCTTTCTATAAGTATCCTATTATTTATTGCCCATAGATTAAAAGTGTTACGAGGAGCTAATTCCTAATTAAGTTGGAGTATAAATAGATAAGTCTTACATTATCTCTTTAGAAGAGCCAGGATTTGAGTAAGGGCTCTTAGCCCCTCACTTCTCGTTCAAAGGAAGTGAGTGATTATGAGACCGCTCTAGATGTTATTAAGAAGCAGCATAACCTTCTCGCCGTTATAAGTCTTACTTATCGCAAAGAAGTTGACTATAACATAGTTTAACAGAGCTATTGGGTTATAATCTGGCTTCCGTTGAGAGACCTTCCGTTGGGCTTTACCTATACTGCAAGCCTCGCATTAGAACTTCGATACACCCTTAATCTTAATTCCTTTAGTAGTCTTAAGTATCTGTCCTATGGCCTTAGGGCTAGGATGCCCTAGTTTCTCGTACTAGAGAAGAGCCTCAGTTGTAGAGGGAGGAAGAGGGTCTCGTGAATTGGGGTGACCAGGTCTAAAGGTGTCTTCTCTTATGTTAAAGGAGATATACTTCTCCATAGTAGATAATGTGGGGGAGAGACCAGTATTAGTGGCGGTAACAAAAAAGGACTACTAAAGAGTTTATAAATTGTAAGGATGGTATTCCAGAAGGTATTAATTATATTACCAGGGAGTCTTATATAGGACTTCCCTGTCCCTCGTCTTAAGACCTGGGTGGTGAATAGTGAAGAAGAGTCCCTTTTCTTTGAGAAGTTGAGCTCTAATAAGGGTAACTGGGTAATTTAGGTAATACTAGACGTCTCTGATTATAAGACCCTTTTTACAGAGCCCTCCTTGGTTAGGTTTGACCTTTATATTACCCTTAGTAATTGTTGTTATTAGGCCACTTTTAGTTGTGAAGTATGTTGTTTAGGAGTAGTTTAGATCTCTTATTCTTATGAGATTGCTGTAGATATGGAAACTAGTTCTAGAGTTGATGATCATACTTTTTATAAGAGGAAAACTAGCGTAGAGATTAGTTAGTGGAGCTTCTGGGCTAGAGTAGAAAGAGGAGGAGCAATTAGAGTTACCCAAAGTCTCCTTATTGGAGTCAAATTACTCCTTAGTATAATAGGAGGAACTGGTGTTATTAGAGGAGGAGGGGGACTAAGTACTATTTTCTCTGGTTTTGTCCAAATATTTCTAAATTCTTAGTTTATTCTTTAGCCACTTTTCCCCTTTTCCCCTTACTTTTTTACTCTCCTAATCGTTAACGTTATAACCAGAGTCTCATTTCTTGGGATTCATATGGGGGCAATCCACCATCTAGTTGTCACGTGGCTGGAATCTGACTAAGGAAAGCATGGCGGCTAAGCCGATTCCAGACTGCGACAGGGCTTAACTAAGGAGGACTATATATATAAAGGCCTGTCCCTCCCCTTTAAGGAGAGGGTTAAAGAAGAATGAGAATCACAACCAGTACCTACTTATTGTCCTTTTACTAACCTCTTTACTTTACACCGTAAACCCTTAATACATTCTTCTCTTTACCTACTCGAATAAGGGTATAAACTATTGAGGTAATAAGATGACCAGCCAAAAAAAACCAACTATTATCATCCCAGCGAGCCACTAAACTCGATTAGGAGTATTAGGGACTCCCTATACTAATAAAGTTAATAAGAACCTAAACCTCAACAACTAAGAACACCGACCCGGCGATCAAATTCAAAACTAAACCTAAACTACTAATAACCAGGAACTAACCAAATAAAACCTAGACCAACTTATTATAAACAAAAAGGCTAGGATCCAGCTTAAAAGGAAATACGATCACCTAATAACCCTAAAGAATAGAATGGCGACCCTCGAGGAAAATATAATCGTTATAAAAGCCGCTACCTAACAGGTCCCTAAGTAACAGAAATTCGACCTCTAGGGAAAAGCATATCTCCTAACTCTTAAATATAAAAGGGGATCCTAAGCTAATTATAATACTTTCGTTTTTAACTTAAATGGACGTTTCACTATAAATCTGGACGACTTAAATACTAATACTATAAGAGTCTTATACATTACTAGGTATTTTAATAACGGGATCTAATAAAGATGGGCTAATTACGTCGCCATCAAATACAAGAATGAACTAACTAAAATCTCCTAAGTAGAGATGGAAACCTAGTTATGCACTAGTGTAGTGAATAATAGGACCCGGGTATTTAACACTATCCACTACCTTAAAGTAATAACCTAGAAAACAGGATAATCCTATTAGAGCTTTATTAACACTTATAAGATAACAAAAATAAAATACCCAGACCTTATCCCTAAAAAGATCCGTATTATGAATATTATTAACTAGTTAACTAGTTAACACTAAAGTTATAAAAATAGGTTAACGTAGTTCATCATCGACCGGGACACCATTATCGACCGGGACATTTTTCCCACGTCCATCACTAACAGCTTCCATATCTCAACCAAAATTAATTAAATCAATTATAACTACTTAGAATTACTTAAGTTACTTATTTCCATAACCTCTGGACAGGTTCTTGTATTATGGCCGGTTTTACGACAAATACCATAATGCTGTGAACCTGTCCGATGACGCCTTGATGACCCCTCGTTTTCCTCCTTTTCACGCCCTTCCTCCTTAATAACACCCTTTTCGGCCATAACTTCCCTTATCTGAGACCCATCTAGTGCCCCTCTATCCTGGAGTTTAGTTTTTTTAGTTCTCCGGTGTTTACTAAGGGCCGTATTTGTTTCTCAAAAATATCGTACCTTTTTTTATAAAAGATTAGCTATATGAGAAATACACTGTAAACTTTTTGAGAGCTTATTAATATTATTGTAAATTAGTGTTAGTGAGTTTCCCTGATATCTAGAGATTCTTTTTTTTATAAGTGAAAACTAAGAAATAACCTCGTTAATGGTTTAAGGCGTCTTAGAAACCCAAGGGTTAGGTAGCCTATTAGGGGTGTTCGGGGTTATTGGTGTCCATAACTATATATCCAACTTAGAAAGGATAGTTTAAGGGTTATAGGGAATAAGCCTAGCCCCTCTAAAACCCCCATGGACGTTTTCCTGGGTAAAGGTTTAAAGGAATGCGGCCTTGAATGCGAGAAAGAACTCGGGTTTGGTAATATGGGTAATCCGGGCCTTGATGAAGTGTTTAATTTAAGAACTATATTTCAACTTTAATATACTATAGTAGCCCACGTTGAGAGGTTGTGTTAGATGTGATGAATGAGCAGGTAAACAGATAATTATAATCTTGTTCTCTTTGTAATAGTCCTCGAAATCACTATTAACGTGGTTTTTATGGCTATCCACAATTAGCATCCGATATGCACCTCTTAGTTATAGTTTTAAGTGTTTATTGAAATACTGGAGTTATTCTAGGGTAGTCTCGTTATCGGTCCATCTATTAGAAGTTATTTTAATAACCCAGTTATCCGGAATCTATACCTCAGAGTACTAACTCATAAGGTGGAAGCGGCTTTGAACCACCAAAAAAGGTGGTATTGCGTAACCATTACCAGTAACACAACAAATCATAATTACCTATTCTCGATTACTAAGTTGAACCTTCTTCGGTTTACTAATCCAATTAGAACATATAATAACTATTCTAAGCCGGATTATACCTATTATAAAACTAGTTTTATCGAAATTATAAAAATCATCGTCCATAATACCGTATTTCAATTACATATTAACCACTAATCGGAACTAAGGCTCGATAATTGTAGGATCTTCGTAGAGGCCTCTCTAATAGTTATAGATGTGAGAAAATCGCGTTTTGAGTTTTGGGTATCGCTGGACGAAGTGTTCTATTTAGTACTTCCCGACTGGTCGGCTATCACGCTTCCGGAGTAGTATATTAACTATATTTTCCACATCCGGCCGCCGGGGCGAAAATCCTCGGGTATCTAACTCGAGAATGTATTGAACAATTGCTTCCTCCTCGATCTCCATTAAATTTAATTGTACGTTGTTATTATCGGCTTTGGTAATTTGACCGTTCATTCTGGTGTAGAGAGTAGCTTTTAGAACGTTGTAAATGATCGCTGCGCGTCGGATACTCAATCGCGGAGTCGTTCGAATCGCTTCAATCGCTAGAATAATCCTACCTTTAGACGAGATATTTGGTATTGTGTTGTAGAAGGGAATCCGTGTTAAAGCTGGAGGGTAACAAAGGTGGGAAAAGTGTCCCGGTCGATGATGGTGTCCCGGTCGATGATGAACCACGTTATAGTATATAAACTTCTTATTATTAAGTAAAAATTGGATAACATTACTAAAAAAGCTAAACTTATAACGCCGCCATTCACTTAGAGTTAACTAGTTCCCTAGAACTAGAGATAATCCTAGTAGGGATACTACTAGGAATCCCAAAGAAACCAAAGGAGACCAGTACTAAGGGATAAAAATAAAATAAGTAATAACGAGCCTGAGTATAAACTAGAAGATCCGAGCCCTGCTAAGGGACCCTAATTAGTGGCAACCCGGAGTTTTATTATATATTACACTTAACGTGGTTCATCATCGAGCAGGACACCATCATTAACTAGGACACTTTTCCCACCTTCATCATCCTCCCACTTTAACACATCTTTTCTTCTACTATATAATACCTAATACCTTTTCCGAAAATAGGATTAATCTAATAATTAAGTATCCGATGTATAGCGATTATTTATAACGTTCCTAAAACTACCCTCCACACCAGAATAAACGGTCGAACTACCAAAGCCGACAATACTAACACATAATTAAATTTAACAGAGACCGAGGAGGAGGCAATTGTTTAATATATTATTAACTTGGATTTTCGAGGATTCTCGCCCCGATGTGTGGATATGGAAGATATAGCTAAGACACTACTCCGGAAGTGTGCTTCCTGACCGGTCGGGAAGTACTGGATAGAACGCTTCGTCCAGCGACGCTCAGAGCTCAAAACGCAATTTTCTTACGTCTACGACTATCAGAGAGGTCTCTACGAAGATCTTATAATTATTAAGCCTTAATTTCGACTTATAGTTAATATGTGATTAAAATACAGTATCACGAATAAAGATTTCTATAACTTTAATAAGATTGGTTTTATGATAAGTATAATCCGGCCTAGAATAGTTATTACATATTCTAATCGGATTAGGAAACCAAAAAAGGTTCAACTTAGTAATAAAGAATAGATAATAGTAATATATTGTATTACTAATAATAATTATACAATACCACTTTTTTTAGTGGTTCAGGGCTACTTTCACCTTACGAATTAGTACTCCGAAGCCCAGATTCCGGACAACTAAGTAATTAAAACAACTTCCAATAGATGGACCAATAACAAAACTACCCTCTAATGGCTTTAGCATTTCAATAAATACTCAAAATAGCAATTAAAAGGTATATATTAGATACTAATCGTCGATGGCCATAAAAACCATATTAATAGCGATTTCGAGGAGTATTATAAGGAGAATAAGATTATAACTATTTACCTACCTACTTATTTATCATATCTAACCCAACTTCTCAACGTTAACTACTATAATATATTAAAGTTAAAATGTAGCTCTCAGATTAAGCACTTTATTAAAGCCCGGATTACCCATATTACTAAACCCGAGTTCTTCCTCGCATTTAAGGCCACATTCCTTTAAACCTTTACCCAGGAAAACATCCATAGGGGTTTTAGAGGGGCTAAGCTTATTCCTTATAACCCTTAAACTATCCTTTCTAAATTAAATATACAATTATAAATACTAATAACCCTAAACACCCCTATTAGATTACCCGACCCTTAGGTTTATAAGACACCTTAAACCATTAACAAGGCTATTTCTTAGTCTTCACTTATAAAGGAAAGAATCTCTAAGTATCAGGGAAGTTCACTAACGCTAATTTATAAAACTACCAATAAGTTTTTAAAAGGTTTATAATATATTTCCCATACAATTGCCCTTATGGAGGAAGAGCTACGCTATCTTCGAAATACAAATACGGCCCTTAGTAAACACCGTAAAACCAAAAGAACTAGACTACAGGATAGAGGGGCACTAGAAGGGTCTCAGGTAAAGGATATTATAGCTAAAAAGTGTATTATTAAAAAGGAAAGGTGTAAAGAGGAGGAAAACGAGGGGTCATTAAGGTGTTATCGAATAAGTTCATAATATTATAATATCTATTATAAAACCGGCCATAACACAAGAACCTGTCCAGAGGCTATGGAAATAAGTAGTTCAAGTGATTCTAAGTAATTATAATTAATTTAATTGATTTTAGTTGAAATATAGAAGTTGTTAGTGATAAAGGTGGGAAAAATGTCCTGGTCGATGATGGTGTCCCGCTCGATGATGAACCACGTTATAGGGAAAAAGGCCACATTTTAATCCGATGTTCCCTTTATTAATAGTGTAAATAGCCGAAATACTAAGGAACGGAGGATAACTAAAGGTTAACCACTAGTGAAATAGTCTAAGTAACCCAGGACTAATAGGATTCAGAGCTTTTATACCACCTTAAAATTAGTATCCGCGTTTAAATTATTAAGGGGTGGAGAATTAGTAAAGTTTTGATTAATATGGGCATAGACGAGAATATTATTGACTAGAAGATCATCTTTATGGATAGTGTTAAGTTAGTGCTTAATAAGGGGATACTACTCTAAGGAATATGGGGTTTAGTAGCCCCTGAATACGGAGTGAGGAGATTTATAATTCGGATAATAGATAGAATGGGAGTAACGAAAACAAAATTACATAACTTTAGGATTAGCGATAACGACGGATACGACGTGATCCTAGGCCTCCCCTAGTACTAAGCGGTAAAGCCGAATCTTAATTAGGCTGAACTCGGTTAAACCTATCCCCTATCCGAAAATAATATCCAACTTATTATAAATTAAAAGGAGATAAATAAGGCACTTAAGGAAGTAAAGGCCATTTTACTAACAATACTATAAATTAGACGTAATAAGGCTAGTCCTTAGTAATAACCTAGTAAAGGTAAAAAACCGGAGGTTCCTCTAAAATACTAAGATTTCGCATATATCTTCGATAATAAGCTAGCAGCGACCCCAGCTAAGGAGGGAGCATAGTAATATACTATTAACTTAGAACTAGGGATACAACCCCCATTTAAACCCATTTACCCACTAGTTAAGAAGGAGCTAGAGGAGTTATGAGAGTATTTGGAAATATCCTTATAAAAGGGATGGATACGACTTTTAATAAGCCTAGTAGGAGCCCCGATCCTATTTGTACCGAAGAAGGGAGGTAAGTTATGGTTATATGTTAATTATAGGGTATTAAATTAGGTAATTACTAAGAATAAAGCTCCTCTTCCCCTGATTAACAAAATATTAGATTACCTCTACTTAGTAAAGTGGTTTACGAAGTTAGACCTTAAAAATACTTATCACCGGGTGCGTATTAAGGAGGGAGATGAGTAGAAGACAGCGTTTAGAATGAGATATGGCCACTACGCGTACCGGGTAATGTTATTCGGGCTTATTAATGCCCCTATTACCTTTCAGGTTTATATAAATAATACACTTAAGGGCCTAATTAATATTATCTATATTATGTATTTAGACGATATTCTCATTTTCACCTAAGACAAGGATATACACTTAGACGTAGTTAAATTAGTGTTCAACTACTTAAAAGTCAATAAACTTTACGTAAACCTCGAAAAATGCATTTTCACTATATAAATAATCGAATTCCTTGGATTTATTATTTCCTTTTATGGAATTTCTATAAAGAGAGACCGGGTAGAAGTAATCGTTACCTAGCTAATACCCAATACCCTAATAAACATTAGGCAATTCCTTAGATTTACTAATTTTTATCGGCGGTTCATCAAATATTATTCTAAGATTTATACACTTTTAATAGAGAGGATTAGGAATACAATTAAAGGTCAGCTGGTGATAACATAAGATATACTAGAGGTCTTCTACAAATTACGTTTACTTTTCATATATACCCCGATTCTATAATATTTCGACCCCCTATTACTAATACGAGTAGAAACCGATGCGTTAAACTTCGCAATTAGTGCAATCCTTAGCTAGTGTTAACCTAATGGGACCTAGATACCTATTATATTTATGTTGAGAAAGTTATGGAATGCCGAGTTACGATATAGTGCTCCTAAGGTAGAATTACTGGCTATCCGTGACACAGTACTGTATTAGTGGAGATACTTATTATACTCATAACATAAGATCCGTTTTATAATAGACCACCTAGGCCACCGGTACCTAGCTAAAAAGAAGATATTAAATAATCACCAGGTTAAATTATTTTAGGACATTATTATGTTTAATTTTGAGATTGAATATTAATTAGGTAAACAGAACACTATAAACGCCCTATTAAAGAGGCCAGATTATTAACCTAATAAAAATAAGGTTACGAATACGAAAAACGAATTCCTATAAGATTTCCTAAATTAATTTATAAATTCCAATATCAGAAGATGTTGGAAGGTAGCCGGCCCCCAGCCGGTCAGCACCGGAACCCTAGAGGACCGAGAACCTTCCCTGTTTAATGCGGTAAGGGAAGCACAGGGAGTAGACACCACTCTGGGCAACGACTAGAGACCACTAGGACTGCACTAGACCAAAAACGGAGACGGAGTTGTATAATACTAGGAAATAGTGTTACGGGCTGATGCCCACGATGGCCTAAGCTTTGCCTGAGGCGTTAACCAGCATCCAATAAAAGAGCCCTCCTGTCAGGTGCACCGGCGGGGGCCGGGGGAGCACCGAAGGGGTAACCCCGGAGTGGGGTTAATGGAAAATAGTTATTTTGGGAAGGGGATTTAAGGGGTAGCATAGTGGGAATTTTTGGAGGAGGCCAGATTCGAATGCTAGTTATTATTATACCTTACTTGGGTATCGCCGACTCCTTTACTCTATGTGGATTAACCTAATACGTTCGAATTTCTATTTACTTATAGGTGTGTAGATTGTTGGAGCGATAATGGTCCCCCGTAGAGCATTAGTGATATAATGAGTTATTTTCGTAGATGTTAAGTGATTAATTACTGAGTTAATAACTAAGATGATGTTTAACGACGAAGTAGCCGGGGACCACCGGTGCTTTAATATCGAGGATATGGAAGGAATGATTACCGAGGAGGTTAATGTTTTCTTTTATAAAATAGTATAATAAGTTAAGAAAAGGAAAATGATTAACTAGATAATGGCCCTTAGGAACGGTGCTAACCTAAATAAGGTGATGTACTAAGAGTTTATTATTCCCTAATTACCGGAACTTAAGTGAGTTTGTATTAATGTGTAAATAAAGTAGCTTACCCCTATCCGTTTTAAAGGAGGAAGTTGGACTAATATTAGTGATTTTCTATTTAAATTAAAGGGGTAATTCGGCTTATATAGAGAAGACTTTAATTCTAATAGGGTTAGGGTCTTATTTATGGGGGGATACTTAGAGGGTACCGCTTCCCACTAATGGATAAACTATGTTATTATGAATTACGATAACGATGTGTTTAATGTTATTTAGGTTATAATAGAGTAATAGTTTTATAATATTATAGTCGATGCGGATACCCGGGTATATATAATTATAGTAGAATTAGAAGAGATAAGGTAGAAGTTGAATTAGATATATTAATAATTTTTTAATTAATACGAAGTAGTTAAAGTAGAGTACCCCGATCCCTAATCGGAGAGGACGTGGATAGTTTATGTGGTTAGCTGATTATTATTTAACCTATAATAATAAGTGATGACCAACGGGCTACTAAGTACCCATCGGGAACTAAATAACGTGGCTAAGAGAGTTGAGATAATATAGAAAATGTATTTAAGGGAGTAAAAGTGTATTAAGCTTATTATTTAGGGGACTAGGGACTAGTGGGGGGGAAACCGGTGGCCACCCACTTGCTCTAGTTTTGTATTTTAAAGAGAGATTATGATTAATATTATTTAATTTACCCTAGAAATACTAAGGGCTACCACTGAGACCTTTGGGAGCTTGGTTTTAGTGAAATAGGAAGAGAGTACGCTTAATAGGGGACCACTAGGGTGGGACCTGAGTTACGTTAAGTGCTTTAATTGTGGGTAAATAAGACACTATTTGGACTAATACTAGGAGCCCAATTACTATAATTATGGATAATTAAGGTACTCGGGACAATAATGCTGGCCTAAGATAATAGAGTTAATGGGAGGTTTAGTTATAGGGGTGAACGTTATCCGGCTCCTATAGGAAGTAGAGTGGGGTCACTGGAGGGTAAAGGTGACCTTATAGGTAAGAGTAGTGGGGGTGTGGAAGGAGGGGAAGGTGTTATTAAATATAGGAGTAGATAAGAATATAGTGGATTAGAGGATCCTCTTTTATAAAGGAGTTCTACTAGGGGTTATTAGTAGTGAGTTATTATTATAGGGTATGTGGGGGTTATGTGTACCTAATTATAGTATAAAGACCTTAGTAACCTAGGTGATGGACGATTTCGGGGTGAGTTATACGAGGTTATATAAGTTTAGGATTACCAAGGTGGAAGGATATACGGTAATACTAGGGATCCCCTGGTGCTAAGTGGTCTAGTTGAACTTTAAATGGGAGACCCTAAACTGGACTTACTTTTTAAATAAGGACGGTATTCGGTTAATTTCGGGTAAAAGGGGAATCCGAAGAGTAGTAAGGGATGCGAGGGTAACCTTTATAGTTACCCTAGGTATAAAAAGGATCGAGGTAAGGATAAGTGGGGTATTAATTAGTAACCAGTAGATTACCCAGGGACTAGTCCTCTTATATGAGTATAAGGAGTGGTCCTACATATTTAACACTATACTAGCGGCTATACCATCGGAACGGGGTGGACGTACCCACGTTATTAACCTAGAACTAGGAGCAGAGCTACTATATGGCCCCATTTACCTACTAGTAGAGCTGGAGTTGGTGGAGTTAAGGGAATACCTTACCAAAGTACTAGCTAAGGGTTAGATCAGGTAATCTAAGAGTCCAGCTAGGGCACCGATCCTTTTTATCCCTAAGAAAGGAGGTAAGTTAAGGTTTTGTATAAATTACCGGGGTTTTAATAGTATTACTATAAAGAACTATATATTATTACCCCTTATCGGAGAAATCCTAGAATACTTCTTAGAAGTGAGTTGGTTTATGAAGTTAGACCTTAAAGATGGGTATTATTAGGTGTATATTCGTAAGGGAAATGAATAAAAGACGGTTTTCTGAACTAAGTATAGTTATTATAAATATAATGTTATGCTGTTTAGCCTCGTTAATGCGTTAACGACTTTTAGGCCTACGTTAACGATGTATTAGTGGGCCTTGTTAATATTATTTATGTGGTGTACTTAGATAATATCCTCATCTTTTCGAAGGATAAGGTGTTATACGTGGAGGTAGTCCAGGAGGTGCTACGCTACTTGGACGCTGTTGGCTTGTATACTAACCCTGAGAAATGCGAGTTTTATATTAGGGAGATCGGGTTCCTAGGGTTTGTGATTTTTGGGGAAGGGATTATAATGGAATAGGACCGGGTTATAGTTATTGTGGAGTAGCTGGTGCCCTATAATGTACGAGATATCCAGGTCTTCTTAGGATTCACAGGGTTTTATAAGTGTTTTATTTGGAATTACACTAAAGTGTGTATACCTTTTATGGATAGGTTAACGAAGAAGATGGGGGGGGAGCTGATTATGAACGATAGGGCATTGGAGGCCTTCTATAAGCTAAAGGAACTGTTTACAGAGGCCCCTATTCTTAGGTATTTTAACCCCTCCCTCCTAATAAGGGTTAAAACCGACGTATTAGACTTTGTAATAGGGGCAGTTTTATGCTAATTATATGGAGATGTTTAGTACCCCGTTGCTTACCTCTCTAGGAAGCTAAGGGGAGCTGAGCTAAGATACGGAGCACTAGAAGTGGAGTTACTGGTGATTTAAGAGGTAGTTGTATATTGGTGATATTATTTGTTGTATATATAATACTAGACGTTGTTCTTAATGGACCACCTAGGGTACCGCTACCTCGCCACTAAACCCCAGTTAAATAGCTGTTAAGCTAGGTTATTCAGGACCTCTCGTTATTCGACTTCCGTATCGAATATCAGCTAAGTAAACGAAACGTAGTTAATGGACTATTATAGAAATTAGATTATAGACCTAAGGAGGGTGAATAGGAGGAAGTTAGGGGTGTATTTTTAGAAGGTTTCTTAGAATAATTCTAATTAAGGGTGAAATGTAATTAGGTAATAAGGGATGAGTTATGGTCTGATGTTATGAACATTATACTAGAAATACTAGCCCTAAACCTAGAAAAAGTAGTATAAGAGGCTTAGAGGTCTGACCTTATATTATAGGGTGTAGTATGGGAGAAGTGGGTGTACTAGGGAAGAGATAATAAAAGAATAGTAAGGTATAAGAGTAGAGTTATTATATTAGAGGGTTACCCGTTAATAAGGGAGATCTTTACTGTGTTCTACGATGAGTTAATAAGTGGCTACTTAGGGGTTACTAGGATAATAACCCGGATAGGACGTTTATTCTTTTAGAAAAGAATAAAAAAGGATATAGTAGAATATATTAAGATATGCACTGTATGCTAATGTATGAAGTTACACTATTACCTCTTTTATGGGGTACTAAGTATACTATTAGTGCCCAGTTACTTATAGGAAAGTGTATCCTTTGATTTTATTACTAAGTTGCTAGTAATGGATAGTGGAAATAGGAAGTAGTATAATAGTATCCTGGTAATAGTGGATAGGTTAACTAAGTATGCCCTTTATATACCTACTAGGGAGTTACTTACTATGGACTAATTAGTTATATTATTAGTATAAAAGGTGTTCTTATAGTATGGAATTCCTTGGTTAATGGTCTTGGATAGGGGTTCCTTGTTTACTAGTAAATTTTGGGTAATAGTGTGTTATTAGCTGGTTATTTAGTGGAAACTTAGTATAGTATACCACCTTTAAACCGATGAATAAATGGAGAGGTAAAATTAGAACTTAGAATACTTTTTATGGGTATTCTGTAATATAGAATAGGATGACTGGTTATGGTGGCTAAGAATAGCCTAATTCGTCTATAACAATACCTAGTATAGCACCACCAGGTTAGCACTGGTGGAGGTGCTAATGGGCTACCTACCACCGGGACTATATAATATTATTATAGACGGAAAAACCCCAGTAGATATACCAACAGCGGAGGACAGGGCAGAAGGGCTAAAGGCGAAGAGGAGAGTAATGTAGGACCTATTAACCTGCTCTAATAAGATATACGAAAAATGGTATAATAAGAGGAGGGCGTATATTAACTTCCGAGTTAGTGAATATGTTTTATTATTAATTAGGAATATACGGTAATGTAGGCCGTTGAAAAAGCTGGCCGATAAGTATTTGGGACCGTTTATTATTAAGTGGGTGGTTAATGGTGGGGTAGTTTATGAACTTGAACTAGGGTCGGGGTATAGGATCTATAACGTCTTTTCCCTGTCCTAATTAGAAAGGTTCTATGATGACCTATTATAATCGTAAAAGGTGTTAATTGAGGAGAACGACGATGAGTATACAGTTAAGATCCTGGTGGGCTATAAGGGGTCTAAAAGGAAACGGAAATATTTAATGAAATGGGAAAGGTATAGGTTTAAAGAGAATTCCTAGGAACTTTAAAAGAATATTTTATAAGATTTAATTAACGATTATAAGATGGAGTTTGAGTAGAGAGTTATTAGTGGATTATTAGTGGATTATAAGAGGAATGAGTTATGAGGACTAGGTTACTAGCTAGTCGGGGAATGTATTTAGTCCAAGGTAAGAAGATTATATGGCCTTGGGGGCCTAGGAATAAATAAGAATTATTAAAATACCTAAAGGTGGGTTATTAGGGGAGTAATATAAGGGGATTAGTTATTAATATTGGTATTATTACTTTTAACTTTTTTATTTTTATTAACACCGTTATCCAAAGGTGAGCCCTTTTTAAAGGAGGTAGTGTTAAGAGTAGTATGGTTTTAAATAAAATAAGTTAAGTAAAGTAAGGAGAGGTTTATTTAAGGGGTACTAGGGGAGTAGTAGGGTATTCACGGTGTTAGTATAGAGTTTTATGAACTCCTAGAAGGTAGTGGTGATAATGATAATAAGAATAATGGTAATAGTGGTTTAAGCTTAAATAAAGGTAGTTTAGGTGGTAAGGGTATTAGTATAGGAATAGAGGGTTATTAGTTAGTTAATAGTAAAGGTGATGAGGTGGGAGGTGGTTAAGGTTTATTTTTTAGTAGTGGAAATTAACACCTCAAGGGTTATAACCTTACACTAGTAGAGTAGTTATCCCTCCTCCTCCTCCTCGGTTTTATATTTAGCGGGGTTTTTAATGTTCTGGGTTTTCTTTTAAAGGGCTTTTTTACTTATGAGTTAGGTGGTTTTATAAGTAAACTAAGTAATAGATTAGTAGGTGTATAGTAGAGGGGTATTAGGTGGGGACTAGTGTTATAATAGGGGTAATATACTATATCCTCGGCTTAGGCGTTATGGAAAGTGGAGTTATTTAATACTTTATTATGGATCTTATTAAAGTAATAGTAGAGTATAAGGGTAGTGGAGGAGTATTTACGGAGTAATTATAAGGTATTAGTGATATTTAGAAGGCCCTAGGGGTGGCTAAACTAGAGGGGGGGATAAGTATATATTAAAAGGTAAGGTTTATTATGCTGGGTAGTATAGACGGTGTATTTATTGTTCACAATTTGAATTCTTAATAATAGAAGTGGGGGAGCACCGGGGGAGGAGAGGACGTATTAGTGGTCTTAAGGTAATGTGGAACGGGGGCGTTATTTTTAGGGTCCTAGTCCACTATGCGGCGTAGGTAGTGGGCGTAGAAGACGGTGTAAAGGTGATTCTTATCGTCGTCGCTTTTTATATCGCCGGAGGGGTTAGGGGGAACTAGTGGAGTAAAACCACCGTCGTTATTAGTAGGGGTAAGGGAAGTAAGACCAGAAAATATAATAGTAGGGGTAGTAGGGGAGTAGTAATTAAGGTTAATAATTAGAAGGATAAGAAAATAATAAAAAATAACACTAAAGGAAGAAAAGAATAAAGGAATTAAAGTGTATAGTAAAGTTGGTTTTATATTAGAAGTAGTAGAATAATTACGTTAAGGCGCCTAGGGTTTAAGGAGAATGAACTATAATAGGGGATCGTTAATATAAGGAGAGTACTGGGGGGGTACTAGGGGTACTTATAGCACAGGAGTTTCTCGTATTTTTGAAGTTAGGAGTTGATACTTAGTGCTGGAAAAAGTATAAAGGAACGAGGGTAGGGATTACCCTGGCCCACTAAAAGGGGATATAAGGACGCTTTATAAGGCCATTAGTAGGGAAGGAGTGGAAGGAGGTAGGTTTATTGGTTAGTATGTGAAGTATTTATAAGGAGATATTAGGAAGTTATTTTAGTGGGTTATTGGTGGAGGAAGTGGAGTGGTGGTTTAGTAGAGGGGTACCCGTTTACGCTTAGCTTTTTGTAGATTAGAAAAGTGGTGGGTAGTTACCTAGTTTTAGAATACCTTGGGGAAGGATAGAAGGAAGGCACCTCTAGCTGAGGAGACGTAGGTGTTAACCGATTATTACTGGGTTTAGGGTCCCCTAAACTTAAGGTTAAAAATAAGTGTAGTGATTGGGGAGTATTGGTGGAGGTGTTAGTGCGGGCCTTAGATAAGGTGGATAAACGTCTAGATGGCCCTGGGACGGGGCCTGGGAGGTGGGGGGATTGTGTTAGGTGTACTAGTGGGGGTTAGGGGAGTACCGAAGGGGTAACCCCGGAGTGGGGCCAACGGAAAATAGTTACTCTAGGAAGGGGATTTAAGGGGTAGTGTAGTGGGAATTTCTAGAGGAGGTCAGATTCGAATACTAGTTATTATTATACCTTACCTGGGCATCGCCGACTCCTTCACTTTACGCGGACCAACCTGACACCTCTGGTCAAAGGGGCCTCCGATCAAAGGGCCTCCGGTGACCTCCGGCGCCCCACCAAAGGTCCCCTTTGTTCTCCAGTAGTATAAATTCCTACACCGCCCCCCTTGCGAGGAACTTCCTCTCTTTCGCTCCTTAGCTTGAAGTAAACAGTAATAGAGCACCCTAAGGTCGAAAGCACCTAGGCCTAGCCCTTCGCAAATAGTGTTTATTCCTAATTATAGCCCTTTACGAATAGAAATTCTAATAGCTTTCCATAATAAGCCTTCTAATAGCTACTAGGGAATTACTAAGATGATTAAGAGAATTCGATAATTGTTTTTTTAGAAGAAGATGAAATAGGATACTCGTGAGTATATTTTACGTAATATGCTAATGGACAAAGCCGAGGTATCACCTATTATACGGTGAACTCTCACCTCTCCTAGTACCCACCAGGCTATTTAAGCAATTATCATTTAACTTTATCGTAAAACTCCCGAAGTCCCAAATTACGAATCGATAAGTATATAATAGTATATTGGTAATTGTGGACCGATTAACTAAATACGCCTTATATCTGCCCACTAGGGAGATAATCACTATTAACGGGTTAATATACATTTTAACTAAAAAAGTGTTCCTATAATATAGTATCCCAAAAATACTCATATTAAATAAGGGATCACTATTTACTAGTAAATTCTAGTCCGAGGTTTACCACTAGCTAGCTATTAAGAGGAAACTCAGCACAGCTTATGACCCTTAGATGGACGGACAGACCGAACAACAAAACCAGATATTAGAGCATTTTTTAAGAGTATTTTATAATATAAAATAGAATGACTGGGCGAAGTGGCTCCTAATAGCCTAGTTTATCTACAATAATTCATAGTATGGGGTCATCAAATCAGCACCAGCTAAAGCCCTCATGGGATTCCTACCCATAGGGCCAAATAATGTGTTTCTAAATATAATAAGGGGATAAACAGTACTATGCACCGTGAACAGAATTAAAGAACTAAGGACCAGGAGAGTAACCATTACCCACCTAATAAATAAGGTTAACGTTAACTACGTAAAATTCTATAATAGGAGAAGGTTATTTATTATATTTAAAATGGGTAATTTGGTCCTACTTTCAACTAAGCATATTAAACAACGGAGACCATTAAAAAAACTTTTAAATAAATACCTTAGCCCTTTTATTATTACACGGGTGATCAACGAGGGGAGAGTATATAAGCTGGATATCGATCTCAAATACAGGATCCACAACGTCTTTACTCTAACTCAATTAAAACCCTTTTATAGAACCGTTACCCAGCCGAAGCATATCCGGATTAAAGAAGATGACGCTAACGTATACAAAGTGGAGCAGATTATTTAATATAAAGGCCCCCTAAGGAATAGGAGGTATTTAATAAAGTAGAAAGGATATAATAGAATAGAGAACTCGTGGGAACTTTAAAGAAATATGTTTAAGGATTTGAGGAGAGATTACAAAAAACAACTAATCACTATTAGAGTATTGGTTATAAATTAATAAAATTTTAAAAAATAATAAAACAAAATCAGGCCTTTATTAAAGCCGAGAAGACGATATCGAGGCACCGCAGCAAGATTAGAGCTAGCCGTAACCCAGCGCACACCTATCTACACCTCCCCGAGGGGGTCACTCTCACCGCTCTCATCACCCCCAGCACCACCACCTACACCACCCTCATTATTATTAAGTTTACCCTTATCGTTGGAAAGGGTAATAAGGGTATCGTAATATTATACTGGGTTAATACTAGTTATTAAAAGGGAAATGATATAATTTATAACTTTTTAGTATATTATATTAAGTTTAGTAATTAATTAAGATATAGTTTTAAAAAGACTAGGCTTCTTCGGGGAGCTGATTAACACCTTATGAATGGCCTCCTAGTTCTGAGTGATATGGACCTATGTTCAGGCCGAAACCTCTATAACGGTGACCTTACGGACACGCAGCTAATACTCAGCGTTTATATCATACTCCTATTATATAGAGGGGCGGTTCTTAAGGTTCTTCTTTTATTAGAGGGACTTCCGGGCCTCTAACTAGGCCTCATCGAACTAGTCCTATATAGAATTAACACTTAGTTCCTACTAGTTAAGTATTAAAGGGAAATAAGTTATACTTGGTATTTTATATAAAAGTCCTTAGTGGAACCCTTATTTATAACCTTAAATATAAGGTATTTTATTTTTATAGTAGAAAAGAGGGTTTAATAAGTAACCTAATATTAGATTAGTATTAGTTCTAGGATGGACCGAAAAAAAAACCAGGGAGGGACTTATAAGAATACAGAGCTTCCCGCCCTTCATAGAGGAGCAGCGCTGCCACTTAGTCGACGTATCTAATAAGGGTTAGTACTAGTTGGGTACCGAATAGGGAACCTACTCTTCGAAACTATACACTAAGGAACCTCACCAGTTCTATCCCACTTTAATATAAGATTAAAATATTAGTAGTATAGGAACTCGAAGAGCTCCGATTAACCACCTATAATACCTAGGTTAATAGTTCTCTTATTATTAAATATAATAGTGTATAAGAGGTACGGATTTATAGTGGTCTTGGATTATAAAGTTAAGAATAAAAGGAAAGGGAAGTATGGGATTATGAGGGTTAAAAAAAAGAAATATTTAAAAAGGGGGATTATTATAAAAGGATCCTACCCGAGTATTACGAAAATTTTTCGAAAACATAAACGGAAGGCGTAACTGGGCAACTAGGCCACAACAATCCTATAACGGAAGGCGCGACCTAGGAATTTAAACAGGAAAACCCAAACCTAGGGTTTTATTAAAGGGTTACTAAGTTACTAAGGGTTTTAAAAAGGGTAAAAAAGAGAGTTAAATATTAAATAAAATATAACAAAAGACCATTAATTGATTACTAATTCATTATAAGTAGGCAACCCATTAGGGCTACTCACAAGAACCTTTAAATAAGTAACCCAGCAGGGCTACTCATAAGAGCACTATGAGTAGGTAACCCATCAGGGCTACTCATAAGAACTCATAAGTTAATAACCTAATAAAGTAATTCTATGGAATTAATTATTTTTCAAAAAAGAGATCACTAGTTAATAATTAGTTTACTACAAAACTATTATAGGGAATAGTAAATAATACTTTAAGTTAAAAACCTAATAGGGCAACTTTATAGGAGTGGTTACTATAAGTTTTAGAACACGTACCTCTCTGGTGAGTAACCACTACGGCCTGAGGATAGGCTGGATAAGGAGGGGAATCGTATCACGTGGCTGGAATCTGACTAAGGAAAGCATGGCGGCTAAGCCGATTCCAGACTGCGACAGGGCTTGACTAAGGAGGACTATATATATAAAGGCCTGTCCCTCCCCTTTAAGGAGAGGGTCAGAGAAGAATGAGAGTCACAACCAGTACCTACCTATTATCCTCTTACTGACCTCTTTACTTCGCACCGCAAGCCCCTGACACTAGTGTCGGATATTATTAAGACAAGCTAGGCATTTAGGGACCCTTTTCTTCTTCTAAGGTGATTAGCTATTGGAAAAGGAAGAGCTATTGGTATCGAAGCTCTCGGTTAAGTCAGATCTGATTGTTGACTTGCCCTTCTCATTCTCTCCTTACCAAATAGCGTAACTTATGGCCTTAGCCTTACTAATCCATTTAGGGTGGAAAGTTCTCACCTACTCTCTGAATTCATTAGCTTATTTAATTCCAGCACATTTCTCTCCTGGATTAAGAGTCTTATTCAATGTCTTCTAGCTAAAGGTATATGAAGTTGTTGTGTAATAATGTAGAGCGATAAATTGAATTGCCCTTAGGAAATCTGTAACCTAAGTGGTCTAGTTAATTAGAGCAAGAATTTGAGTAGTTGTTGCTTTGTTTATGATATTGATGTATATGGTGAGCTAGTTAGAGACTCTGGATTGGTTGATTGAAGCTATATGGGTGTAGTATTACCGTAGAATCATCTGTTGGCTGGTGTAGTCGCTGGGGCCAAGCTCATCCCTTAAAACCCTTATCACTAACCTAAGATCCTTTTAAGTGTGGACGTGGTTAAGAAGCCTAGTGTTAATAGTCTGGATTACCTAAGTGAAGAGCTTAGAGATATTAAAGTTAACCCTATTATATTTAGCTTTAACTTTGCTATAGGTGAACTTTTATATAGTGAATATTGTACTAAAGTTGGGGTCAATTTCGGTAACTAGAGCTAGTACTAGTTTAATGTTCTGGACGGTGTTGTCTGGATCTATGTATTCCTAGACGTTAAAATGGTTTGCTTACTATTCTAGATTCTAATACCACTTCCTCTAATTAACGTCAGAGGTTAACCTCTAAGTTAAGTGGTTAGGATCCATAGCAAATTTATTATTTTGACCTTTTATATCTCAAAGTCTGACCTAGTGATTCTGGTCCGTGACTAAGACAGTTCCGAGTAAGAGACAGGCCTTCATCAGCGTTACGTTCAACGTAGTTGACCTTTAGCAGTTATCTTAGACCCCACTAGCGTGGTCCTGACCGTAACGTTGTCTTCTCCTGGGATAACTTAAATATTAGGTGTTAATAGTATAACATCGCCTTACTGGTTAACTAAGCAAATAAGCATCAGTAGTCAAGGGTTGTAGTACATCTAATTACAGCAAGTTATCGTATCAACAGTCTTTTGCCTCGTAGGTAACGTATAACGTATAACAATCGTAAACCACTACTAAAAATCAACTAAACTCATAACTAACGGAAATTAGTATAACCAACAAATATATATGTATAAAAACAAATATATTAAGATGAATGAATGTGTATATCTAGCCCACTAGTTGGGGGCCAGAATACTAGCTAAAAAGAGTGCATAGCTAATACCAGGTGAGAATGCCACGCTGGCCTGTTTCAGGGCTATGGGGTCATCGAATCCTTGTTACGTACATGAATCGTTTAGGGCCATGCATGGGTTCCAACAGTGCCCCCATCCATGGCGGTGGTGAGGGGTTGGCTCTTATGCCAGTTTGGACTGAACCAAATGTTTCACCCCCACCCAGATGGCAATTAACATTCAGCAAGACCCAGGTTGCTGGGACTGAGCCCTGTAAGTCTGTACTGGAAGAAGAAGCCAAGATCCAAGAAGCTGGCCCCGGGTTTTTACCGTTCTATGTCTGGATTTGGCCGGGATCCAGTGGGGTGTGCAACGAGAAGCCGCATTGCTGACTTCGCGACCGTCTTGGCCCCTCAGAAGATTACGGGCCACGGGCCGCCAGGCCGGGTCGTTCGGTTCGAGAGAGGTTAAGCTAGCGGAGGCTATAGTGGAACCAAGAGCCTAAAATGTCTCCAACACAGACGACTGCCGGCAACCGAATGTGCACCCCTCCCGACGCTTAAGAGTAGGATATGTTTGCACTTGACTGTTGGGCGCATTAGAAGTGTCTCTAGCAAGTAGCGCATCACGAGGATTAGAAATACCTAGAAAGTAGCCATCAGTGCGCGGCGTCTTGGCCGACGGTCGACCTGCTGGAATCGTACTCCATCAACTGCGAATGGCGCTACAATTCCCCGCACAATTCGCCCCATTAGGAACAAGTCTCGGCAGATCCTCCACTGTGCTGTTTTCTATTGGAACACGTCCATGATTGCGGCTGCCCCGCACAGGCACATGCGTTGCTGATGGGCAGATCCAGAGGGCGGAAGATGAATCCCGGCGTGGCGTCGTGAAGATTAGTAAAGAATTGATCGACAAGGTTCCCCCTAGCCGGTCCTTATAACGATTCCTGGACCCCGGCACTCTACTTTGGATTTGCACCAATGTTAACCTTGATCTCATTTCATACCTGCTAATAACGATGGCCATCATTGCAGTTGCTGGAGGCTCTGGCCCAGTGGGCCGAACCATTGTAGACGGCCTTGTTGCCCATGGCGGACACAAGGTCTTTGTTCTCTCCAGAACAGTGAGCATATCGCCCAAAATGAAGATGAACCCTGGCCATGACTCTAATGCGAAGTGCCACAGAGTCGCGAAGCACAGAACGGAGTCAAATACCTTGCCGTGGACTACGCAAATGTCGAAGAGACGGCCAAGGCCCTGGGGCAGAGCCAGATTGACACGGTTATCAGCGCTCTGGGGGTCAACACGGACACCATCAGCCAGGCGCAAGTCCAGCTTGTCAAGGCGGCAGCCAAGTCCGCCTCCACACGGCGTTTCGTCGTGAGCGCATACGACATGCTGCACAAGAGAGAGTGCGTTCAAAAGGATCCCACTGAAGTACCCAGTCCAAGATGTCATGTCTGATTTCGGTGCAGGCAAACCTCACACTACACCCTCGCCCGCTACGCCTTTGAGGCGATTGACGAGCTCGACCGCACGGATCTCGAGTACACGCGCGTAGTCAACGGCTTCTTCCTGGACTACTACGGCATGCCGCACTGGAAGACTCACATGCACCCCTGGATCAACTTCGTCAACGTTGAGAAGAAGTGGGCCGTCATCCCCGGCGACGGCTCGGCCAAGGCCAACTTCATCACGTCTCAGAACATGGCGAGATATGTAGCCCGCTTGATGGACCTGGAAAAGTGGTCCAAGGTGAGCAGTATCGTCGCCGAGACCCTGACAATATCTGAGGTCCTCGAACTGGCAGAGAAGGCACGAGGTGAGGAAGCAACCCCCCCCCCCATCACTATCCTACGAATGAGGTGTTGATGATCTGCTCGCAGGATGCAAGTTCAATGTCGTCCACGACGATCTTGAAAAGCTCAAATCTGGCAAGATTTCTTTCGTTTCCGAGTTCCCTGACATTGGGCTCGGCCCAGAGGCATCAGAGTCCCTCTTCGCCAACGTCCACTACTACGCTGGAACGGGTGCCTTCCTTGTACCAACAGAGGATACCCTGAACTCAAAGTTCCCGGACATTGTGCCTACGACAGCTGCACAAGTCATCGAAGGGTCATGGAAGGGGAAATAGCCTGATTTGTGAGACGAATGGGGCGGCAGTCCGACTGGGCCTTACTGCTTCGCCAGTCGGTAGCCACATCCGTGATATCACGATCACATGCTTCGTAAATAAAAACTAAAAATAAACATCAATTCAAGGATACGTCAGTAATCTCTTGCAAAATTGGATTTCTCTGTTTACTTGGGCCATCCATGGATACGGTTGTGACCTTGGGCAGTGGGAGCCTGCCCGTGGTGATAGCACAGATTTCACTCCCATCACTGAGGCGACTGGGCCAGCTGCTTTTCTTCCTTGCCACCCTAACCCAAACTTCCTTAGAATAACACACACTGAGAACTGAACAACAACCTCCACACCAACGTTCTGAATCTTCCTTTTTTCTGGGCCTCTGATTCATCACAGTAAAGTTCTCATTCACCGCTCTCATTAAAACACGAACCACTACGGAACAGCAAGCCTGCACCTGACAAAGAACGCGTCGAGGTTTCCTCCTCCACGACGCGCCTCAGGGTAAACAACCGCTCTTTGACAATCTTCAAGCTGAGAATAAAGGCAAGTGTCTCCCGACACGGAAGTCGTGCCTTCCTCGTTTTTCTACGTGACGCGTTGGTCTAACCTTCGCTAACAGCATCATCAAACGAAGCAAACATGTGCCAAGACGTGTTCTTCACCTACGATTGCGGCCATCGCATCGGTCGATTTCCTGCCATCCTTCGCTGCGCCAAATGCATCAAGTCTGGTTTCGACTGCTAGTACCGCTCGACCGGCGAGGACGAGAAGCTGCCCGGCGGCGCGGGCCTGTGTCCCGAATGCAAGAAGACTCTAGCTGAAGAAGGAAAGAACGCAAACTCGACTATGACAAGCGACACCCCTAGCAAAGAGACCAGTGGCTTCTGGAAGCGGACTGCGCAGAGAGTCGTCGCGGCTGCCGGCGCCATCATCCCGACCTCGCCCGCCAAGAGCACACGCAAGTAATGGGTGCTCGAGACCAGCAATCAGCCTTCACAGGATATTGAAGAACTATACCATGGAGAGAAGAGCTTCGTTTCCTCTGTGATATCGAGGCTCGAAAGGGCATGGCAATACACGGACTACAACAGAAGACTTGGAACGGACCTTGGAGGGAGGGCGATGCGCATTGGACTGAAAGAAAGAAAAGCGTTTTTGGCAGGTTACATCAGGTTCACGGATGAGCATGGAGTCTTCGGAAGGCTTTGGATTCTCTCACTTGACTGGATGTATTTCGCACAAGAAGGCGCAAGGAGTAAAGTCGGGCAACACTGAATCTCTACCCGTGTCTCTTTTTCCCACCTACTCTCGCCTAGTTGACGTCAATCGGCCGATAGAGGGTCAAGACGACAAGTTCGTGTTGGCCTTTACGTGACCTAGGATCTCGTGGATCGGTTGTGATTTCTTTCCATTCGTCTAGGTCTAGTGACATCTAGAGCTTCGCTCTAATGGCCTGGCCCTCCAGCTCCGCCTCCGCCTTCTTCCTCGAATCTTCCCATGACTTGATCTTCGCAGAGCCCATGACGGCCCAGATGTCTAACAAGCCGTCATCAAACGGAGGCAACACGCGGCCAGTTGTACCCGGAGCCGGGTCTCCAGCGACAGATCTGAAGTATTCGAACACCGTCTTGTAATCCGGCGCGATTGTGTAATACGCCTTGCCGCCACCGAACTCGGCCACTCGCTTTCTCTCCCACTCCTTTTGCTCCTCTTTGGTTGGTAGAGGATTTCCCCTGCCTGCAAGGCGACGTGCAACAGCGACTGCTTGCCATTCGAAGAGACGGAAGGTAAAGCCGCCGCCACACTAAGCCGCAGTTATTAGCCAAAGTCCTATCACATGAAGAACGCAAGCGACATACCATTCCCAAGAATGCAAGAGTGGGGTCTTCGATATCCCAAGTGTGGTAGTACACGCCCGGGAGCCGGCGGTCGGCATGTAAGACTCGCTCTTGTACATGGGGCAAGAACGGGAAGCTGAATGTGTACCCTGTTCCGAAGATGATGTGGTCTACGTCTTCTACTATTGTTCCATCGGCGAACTTGATGGCTCCTGTTTTTGAGTCCAAGGCGATTATCTGCTTCTGGATGGAAATGTGAGGGTGTGTAAACGGCGCCCAGCCAAAATGCGGAAGAGGGCCTCCCCGAAGTGAGGCATAGACCGGATGTTGGGCCGCTGGAAGGACCTCATGAAGTAGCTCGTGTGACGACACGGACCCTCCGACAACGATTACTTTCTGGTGTCAAGTAAGTAAGGTTTTGCAACGCAAGGATGGAAGGTCATCGTACCTTGCCCCTGTACTTGTCTGATCCGCGAAAGTGCTTGCTATGCACGATGCGGCCGGGAAACCTCTCATCATACTCCGCAATGCCCGGAATATCAGGGATCCAAGGAATGTTGTAGTGGCCGGTCGCAACAATCAGGGCGTCGAACTTCTCCAGCCACCATTGGTCCCTCCCCGGCAGCTCTTTTCTCAAGGTGAGCACCCACTCATCGCCCTTCTTCTCAGCAAGCTCTACAGTCGTGCTGAGTTCAAGTAGTTTCTCGTGGCCATTACGGACGAAGATGTTCTCGACCCATTCCCGAATATGTTCCCTGCCGCGGAAAGGGGCATCATCGCCGAACCTTTCCCGAATTCGGTCAGTCAAGGTTTCGGGGAACGGTTCCGTGGTGAAGCTCATGATCTCGGGCGTGATGTTGGTGTGAAGATGCTCATGCTGGGCGGTATCTGAAAAGCGCAGCTGGTGGCTGTTGACCACTTCTGACTTGTGAGTCTGGGCCGGAAGCTGAGCGGGAATTGGGACGAGAGCATCGGCCTTTCCGTCGAGCAGGGCCCGAAGTGAAGGAATACCCGCAGGCAGATGAGGCGTGTATATCCTCGCGGTACGTCAGAGGTAGTGGCCATTGTGTTGAATTAAGCTCGACTCACCAGGTCCCTCCCGGTACGGCGCGGCGGTCGAAGACGCGGACCGTGTCAAAAGCTTGTTCCTTGACAAGAGCGTCGGTTGCGATGGCGCCGGATGGTCCAGCGCCGATCACGGCCACCCGGCGAATCTTTGCAGCCATTACCACTGTCGAACGTTGACAAGAATTCGGGTCTTTGGTGATCAAGGAGCTCGATTCAAAGTAGGCGATATATTCAGGAATCCAGCGTCTTAACAAACTTCAGTCAAGTATTGAGCACTTTATACTGTTGACGTGGTCAGGGCACCTGAGTGAAATCGGGTCTCCAGCCGATGCTCGCTTTCTCGGCGTAGAATTTATCGACACCGTCCGACCATACGATTGCGTCACGGTTGGTGTTATTGCGTCTTCTCGCAACACGAGCACGCAAACCGACTGGCTGTGGGCCCCAACCTGCACCGTCACCACAAGAGGAACGAATCGTTATCAGTCGGCCGCCAAGTAGGAAGCGCCTCGGAGTCCAGTCGGCTGCAGACTGCGTCCAAGACGTCCATTTCCGGAGAAGTTACCCCCACGCTCCGGCCAGGGTCCTCTCGGCGGTTGGCCGTCGGACTGCTTCCGCGGCGGTCGGCACCGATGTCGCCATTTGCCCGGTGGGGTTCCGGAGCCCCCGGTTAGCAATGGCGTGCGCGGGTCTGAATGTTAGCAACGTTCCGAATGCTTGCGCTTCGGCATGTTCGTCGGGTAACTCCAACTTTCTTTGGTATTTAGGTTGACTCCGCCTTTTGGCTTGATTGAAATTCGTCCAATGTAGTAGAATACGCGATGAATATCGACAAGATACTTCCGTTCATCAATTCTTCAGAACAACCGCGACCTTCTCCCCTTCCGAACCTTCAACTGTCTCAACCTCGCAGTGGTAGTCCTTGAACTTCCGCGCTGGAACGCCTTTCTGGAACATGTCCTCTAGCTCGAGGTAGCTGCGGCCCTTCATCTCAGGGAAGCAGAAGTACAAGTAGATGGAGCAGATGAGGGATGGTACAAAGAAGACGAAAGCCACCTTTCCGCCGAGGTTCGCGTTGCTTGGGTTGATGAGGTACGGCGTAAGCTGCGTTACGAGACAACCAGCTGCAGTGTTGCTCATGATGGTGATCGAGTACGTCTTCTGTCGCAGTCGAGGAGAAGGGGTCTCGCCGCCAACGGCGAACGCGACGGCACCAATTGAGAATTGGTACTAAGTAGGAGTGATGCACGTCAGTCTTCCAACATCATTAAACTTATCATAGCTGGAAACTCACGAGGAAGCCCCAAAGAGCCATGAATGCAACCACGGCAGAGAGTGCCTTTTGGTTTTCCTGTATGACGCTGAGTCCTCCGATGATGAGCAAGACAGCGGTCATGGTGGCGAGACCCCAGACAATGAGGGGCCGGCGTCCGGTGCGCTCGACGAGGAACCAGGAGCAGATATTGCCCAAGAGTTGGATGCTGTAGCACACTTGTGCGATGCCAATCGGGTTTCCGACGCCGGCAATTGTGAAGAAGTAACTATCGAATTGTCAGCCACTATGCAGCCCATGTCATAATCTTGGTGATACATACGGAAGATAACCAGCAACAAAATTGCTACCGACCCATTGCTGAGCCTGGTAGACAATTACGACAACGATGGTTCTGCGCAAGTTGGGGCCCCTGAAGCACTCGAGATACGATGATCCGTTATGGTTCAGCTCCCGCTCCTTCTCAAGCGTTGTCTCCATGATCGCCAACGTTTCTTCGACATTGTGCTTGGGCCCGTTGAATTTGCGAAGTGATCTAGCCGCTTCCTCTCTGCGCCCCTTCATTAGAAGCCACGAGGGAGATTCGGGGAGTAATATGCCTCCTAGGCCAAGCATCAACACTGGAGGAACCAGCTGGATGAACACAGGCAGCCTCCAGCCCCAGTTGCCGCTGATAAACGAACCCGCATACCCGACCAGAGCACACGACCACTGTCTGATGACGATCATAGTGTTGATGAGAATGAGACATACGCCGCGCAGGGAGTCAGGCGCCATCTCGGCGACGTAAACGGGGCCCAGAGTATGGCCAAGACCAAACCCGACGGTACTGATAAGCTTGCCGCCGAAAAGCATCATGATGGAGTTGGAAAAGCCCTGGACAAAGATGCCGGTGATGCAAAGCACGCAGCCGATGATGACAACCAGGCGGCGGCCGATTATATCCGAGATGAATCCGGTGCAGTACGCCGCCATGAAGACACCCACTGTAGTCGCCGCATTTAGGACTTGCTGGTCGTGCGTCGAAATCTCTTTTACTCCCGTGGCCGTGTTGACGCCGAAGCGGTCGAGAAAGGCTGGGATTGCGAGGATGTTGCCGACAAGAGCCAGTTCGTAGCCGAAGTTTATGGGGAGAATGAAAATGAGGAGGCCTGTTAATCCGCGGACTGGGTCAGCTTTTCCTCTCCGAGCTGGCTAGATTGGGTGTGTAGGTAAAGTTTCACTTACACCACGCGAGTACTCTCCGGTTCTTGGCGAGCTCAATGAAGCCCGGGGACTTCTCCGGGGGAGTCGACATGGTGATTGAAATGTTTGACCTCTTGACGACGACGACGACGGAAGAGTTGAATTCATCAATCCTTTAGGATGGTCGTGTTGGACTGAATGGTAGAGCAACGACTGCAACCCGCAACTCATGTGCGTGAATAGCTACGAGGCCGAGGTCAAGGTGTGCCAGCTGGGCATGAGCTCTTGTACCCCCGGACTCTGTACCGAGGCCTGATGTTGGTTTAGTCCCTTCCAAACTTCAAATTGGCTTGCAGTCGAACCACATGTTTCCCCATGGTTTCCGTCCACATCGAGTCTTGTTTACCCCACAGCGCTTCATGCGACCCTTCCCCCCTCCCCCACCCCCATTCAATCTCCGGAGGCGATTAGCTCCAGGCAATTCGCCGCTGAGAATTGTCCAAGTGCCGGCCATCCCACCCGAGTCACCTGTTCCTGAAAAACTCGTCCCCATCATCTATCCTCGGCGATTCGGAGAATTGCTTCGACAATACATCGCGTTGCCACGATCTAGACAGCAAGATGGCGAAACGATCGTGCGATGGCTGCAGGCGGCGAAAGGTCAAGGTTAGCCTAACAATTTCCCCAAGTCTCTGACTCAATTGCTGATGGTCGGAACGCCTCAAGTGCGATACCAAGAGCCCTCGATGTTCGAACTGCAGTATGTCTTCTTTGCCTTGTGAGTACACGGTTCCAGCAAAGAAGAGAGGGCCTCCTTTCAGAGTGCACAAAGAAGGTTCCAAACGCACGCCTGAGAGTAGCACCAACGTTCAGCTAGCAGCGAACCTTGGCTCTCCTGAGGGCAACGCTTTTGTTCCGGCTGATATCTCGACACATGATTATCCTTCGCCTGATCAAGTGGTCCCAGAAGAGCCATGGAACAGCCCCTTTCGCGAGGCTCGAAATGAGTTACTGTCAGCCCTTGGCAAGGCCCTCCCGTACGCGCCACTGGAGGACGTCCTATCGACATGCATCGACCTCTACATGCAGTGGGACTTCTCGACATGCCCCGTCATCTGCGAGCCAATTGTCCGGAAGTCGATCCCACTCGTCGTGCCAATCCTCCAGGGCCAGACCCCAGGTCCCAGCGGTTCGGTCGCCGGCCAGCCCACCTCCGACGTGCCGAACATGCGGGCCTTCGCCATGCTGACTGCAGTGTGTGCCGTCATGGCATCCATATTGCCAGCCGACATATTCCCATCGGGCAGCGTGCTGGCCTGGCCGTTTTTACGAACATCACGAGAGGCACTCCGGCTTTACCAGGATTACGACATTGAGCACCCCGAGTCTAGCTCCGTCATCATCCGATACTTCCATTCGAACTCACTCCACGCCCTCGGCAAGACGCGGGTGTCATGGCATGTTATGGGGGAAGCGCTTCGTCTGGTGCAGGAGATGCGTCTCTACGATGAAAGCTCGTTTCGTGGTCTCGAGTGGCCTGAGTCCTATTTGCGAAGAAACACCTTCTGGCATCTCTACATCGGCGACAAGTCGGCTTCAATCCTCAACAAAGTCCCCATTTCGCTGCATCAGATCTGCTTGGATACAACAATAACCACGGTATTTGACGAGACAGTGGCTTGTGGGCTACTAGACTCTCAGCAGCATCCCGATAATATTGCGTTCGAGAAACAATTGCGTATGGGATTCCGACTCTGTTTTCGACTGTGGTATACAGCCTCGGAGATGCTCATCGACTTGAATTTGCTATCACGACTGCAAAGCAAGACTGGTTCTTTGAATGCACCTGCCCCAGACGCGTCGAACTTGAGGGCCAGCGTAATGCAGTCATACTTTGACTTCACGAGCATACTTCACAACTGCCCTGCCTGGATTCGCGACCCTTCGTCAGTTGCACTCGGCCCGATAAATGAGGCCACGGCTCTTTTTCGAAGTCGCTCATTCTCCATCCAGAAAGCAAACCTCTTCGTCACGTTCCACACCCTGCGGCTCGTACTTCTCTCCCGCTTCGCTGACCGAGGGTTTGCCGACGTTTTGGGATTGACCAATGATCCGGCCATGCTCTCGCTGCGGAAAGTAGAAATCGCAAACGACCTGCTCGACGTCGTTGCTGACATCCCGTTTGAGGCCCTGCAGGCCAACGGCGAGCCATGCGTGAGTTGTCCCATGGCCTCTTCGCATCCATGCGAGTTGACACTAACCGCTCTCCCCCACTAGATCGAGAAGCTGCGCCAAGTCGGCGTGGCGCTACTCGAAATCATGCACAGCGTCGGCAACGAAGCAATATCCAGCCGAGCCAAGTCCCTCTTCGGTACTCTCCTAGACGTTTTGGCCCGGCTTCGCGCCTGACCCGTCGGTCGTCTTCGTCGATGGAGTCTTCTTCCTCGTCACCTCGTCCTTCCATGTCTTTCCTGGGCTCCCGATCTACGCGTCCACTGATTTGCAAGAATGGAAACACATTGGTTTGTAACTCTGCACCAGAGAAGATGGACGCCGGCGCTGACATGATCGCAGGTAACGCCATTAATCGAAAGGAGCAGCTCAGTCTCAAGCGTGCCGAGACGGCTGTCATGCCTCTGGACACCGGTAATGTCATGGTTTCGAGCGCAGGCCTCTTCGCCGCGACAATCCGCTACCGTGACGGCACCTTTTACATCTTCTGCACCAATGCAACCCGCAAAGACGATCAGTTCTGCCTGGACAACTTTTACATCAGCACATGCGACATATGGTCCGGCGAGTGGTCCGACCCGATCTATTTCCCCTTCAAAGGCATTGACCCCAATCTCTTCTTCGACGACGACGACGACGGCCGCGTCTACATCCAGGGCTGCTGGATGATCAACCGTCTGAAGCAGCCCAGCTGCACCATCAAACAGCTAGAAATCGACATCAAGACCGGCAAAGCCCTGTCAGAAACCCGCGAAATATGGGGCGGCCACGCCCGCTACGACACCGAGGGCCCTCACATCTACAAGCGCGGGGAGTACTACTACCTCCTCGTCGCCGAGGGCGGCACCTTCGAGCACCACCTTCTCAGCATCGGCCGCTCGACGAACATCTGGGGACCGTACGAGTCGTGCGAGGCGAACCCCATCATGACCGCCGACGGCAAGCCGGAGGAACACATCCAGAACATCGGCCACGGCGAGCTTTTCCAGGATCGCAACGGCTCCTGGTGGGCTGCCGTGCTTGGCGTTCGGAACGAGAACGACGGCCACCCGCCCCTCGGCCGCGAGACATTTTTGACGGCTGTGGACTGGCCCGAAGGTGGGTGGCCGACGGTCCAGCAGCCCAAGATGAAATTCGAGCGCAGTCTGCCTGCCCCTGTCGACGGCGGCGGCAAGAAGATTCCTGTTGGAACCCATGCATGGCCCTAAACGATTCATGCACATAACAAGGATTCGATGACCCCATAGCCCTGAAACAGGCCAGCGTGGTATTCTCACCTGGTATTAGTTATGTACTCTTTTTAGATAGTATTCTGGTCCCCAACTAGTGGGCTAAACATAAACATTCATTTATCTTAATATATTCGTTTCCATATATACATATTTACTAGCTATACTAACTTCTATTAGTTATAAGCTTAGTTGATTTTTAGTAGTGGTTTACGATTATTATATATTATACATTACCCACGAAGTAAAAAATTATTAATACGATAATTTACTACGATTAGATGCATTATAACCCCTAAGTACTAACGCCTATTTACTTAGTTAGCTAATAAGGCGACGTTATACCACCAACACCTAACGTTTAAGTTATCCCAGGGGAAGACGACGTTATGGTTAGGACTACGCTAGTGGGGTCTAAAATAACTACCAAAGGTCAACTACGTTGAATATAACGCTGACGAAGGCCTGTTTCCTACTCGGAACTGTCTCAGTTACGGACTAGAGCGATTATCACCAGGTCGGACTTTGAGATATAAAAGGTTAAAACAGTAATTACTATGGATCCCAACTACTCAACTTAGAGGTTGACCTCTGATGCTGATTAGAGGAAGTGGTATTAGAATTTGGAATGGTAAGTAAACTATTTTAATATCTGGGAATGTATAGATCCAGATAACACCGTCTAGAACGTTAAACTAGTACTAGCTTTAGTCGCCGAGACTAACCCTAACTTTAGTGTAATATTTACTATACAAAAGTTCACTTATAGCGAATCTAAGGTTAAATACGATAAGGTTAACTTTAATATCTTTAAGCTCTTCACTTAGGTAATCCAGACTATTGACGCTAGGTTTTTTAACTATGTTTATACTCAGAAGGATCTTAGGTTAGTGATAAGGGCTTTAAGTGTAACGGTCCAAGCACGTATATTGCAACTAGCTATGGCGACTACTACGAGTATTTTCAAGATAAGGAGAAAGGAAAGAAAAGTTTACTACCCCACAAATCCGTTAAATCCTAATTAGGTCTACTTAGGCCTAATTAGGCTTAGTAAATAGTAGTTAATGTTAAATATAGCCGAGTAGTTCCGAGGCCTCTAATTGGGCCTTAACCCGTAATAATTACCCCCTTCCTCCCCTCCCTTCCCAAAGGATATTCCCGTAATTAGCCTCGTAATAATTTAAGGCTATTATATCCACTAGTATATCCACTAGTTCCTAGGTGAGTTAAGTATAGTTCTTCTACTTTACTAAGATCTTTTACCCACCTTGTATTTTCTATGTATTATAGATCTCCTTAATTTTAAACTCCTCCCCATTAACCACTAGTATCGTAGGTGGTTAAGTATTATCACAATTTTATAACAATAACGGATTAACTCTAGTGTACCTAATCAGGCTCACGTGGAAGATATTATGGATCCCTGGTAATATATTTAGCCGGTAAACATAGGATTTAACTAGTTTAAGGACGGTATACTTTATATTAACCTAGTTAAGTTTTTTTAATAATTAATTAAATTAGATATTCTGTAACCTTAGCTAAACTTTATCCCTAGGCTTAAACTAATTAAACGGTTAGTACCTTATGTTTACGGTAATCTTTTGTTTTTTTTATGTTATTATTATCGCCGTTTAAGCCTACTTAGAAGTGTCCTTTAACTTTTAAACTAAAACCTTTGCTTTTACTATAGGGGTCTTATTGTTATTCCGTAGGGGTTCCTTTACTCTAATTAAGTCTAAGTTATACTTATAAGTAATAAAGAATGAGCTGAGTCCTGTTAATAAGGTGACCTAGTTATTAATTATTATTATTATTATTATTAGGAGTAGTTTATCCTAATTGTTCTAAGTATATATTATGTATACTCTAAGATAGGTTTCTATTACTTAGTTTACTCTTTTCGTAGTTTTGTTTATTTTTGGGTGGAATGTTATAGAGAGTCTTTGTTTAATCCGTAGTAATTAGTAGAGTTATTTCCATATAAGACTTGTAAACTGCGGTCCCCTGTTTAATATAATTGTATGAGGTATCCTATGGTGCTTGATTAGACCTCGGATTAGTTGGTCTATTATTATATCCGTTGTAATATCTTTTAATAACTTAAAGATTACGTTCTTTAATAGATAATCGGTTACTATTATAACGTTTATAGCCCTATTATGGTGGGAAGGGGGTAATCCTATTATAAAGTTAATAAAGACTTTTGCCTAGATCCGTCTAGGGATAAGTAGAGGTTTTAATAGGCCCCTCTTCTTATTGTATTATATGTTTCCTCGTCCATAAACGTCGTAATTCCTTATAAATCTTTGGATATCCTGGGATAGGCCTGGCTAGTAGAACTGGTGGCTGATTAGGGCTTTTAAAGTGTCCCTCCCCGGATATCCCATTAATATGGAGTTATAGAACCTCTGGATTAAACCCGTCCTTAGGGGTTCATAATATGGAATCCAGATTCTGTCCTTTTATAATAATCTCTTATTATCGTTAATTATATATTCTAATAGTATCATCGGTAATTTTTATTATAAGGGAAGTTGTTGGTCTTTTTTTATACTATTCCCCTGATTAGTTAGTATTAGTTGTTCTGGTTTAAGGTTTTATTCTATTAGGAGTATAATAGCTTTTTTTAAAAAGGGTTTAAGGGGGGTTCCGTTTTATCTAGGCTAGGGTTATTAGTTTAATTCATATCTCCGGGGGAGTCTCTTATACTAGACTTAACCCTCTTTATTTACCCTAATCGGGGCCACACTTCTCTGATTACTATTGTGTTGTTAATTCGTAATACGTTAATCCTATTCTTTAGGAGTTTAATTTTCCGATCCTTTAATTTGTTGTCTTATAGGGTGCTAGGGATATCCTATTTGCGTTTTAATAGTGTATTAGGAACTATTACTTTTTTATTAGGTTTAAATTAAATAGTGAAGTTATAATGGGATAGTAATTCTAATCACCTAATCTGATATTTGCTTAACTATCTCTTTATTATAAAATACTTCAGATTTAGGTGATTAGTTAGGATAATGAACTCTTTTACACTCCGCAGTTCTGAATCCTAGTACTCTAGGTAGCGTATTATTACTAATAGTTCCTTATCGTATATTAGGTAATTATATTCCGTAGATAAGTTCTTATATGAAAAGAACACTATAGGTTTTAGGATCCCTTCGTTATTATACTATAATAAGGCACCTCTTATCATATAACCAGACGAATTAGTTTCGAGTATTGTAGCTTGATTAGGGTCCCAGTGAGCTAATATAGGTGTACTGATTAGGAGCGTCTTTAGCTCCTTAAATGCTCTAGTGTACTCCTTGCTTTAAATGAATAGTATATCCCTTTTGGTTAAGGTTATTAGGGGTTGTGTAATCCCTGAAAAGTTGGGTATAAACTACCAGTAATAGTTGGTAAAACCGACGAACCCACGGACTCCTCGTACTAATCGGGGCACTTCCTATCCCTAGATTACCTTAATCTTCTTAAGGTCTACACGAATTCCCTTACTAGCATTAATAATAAACCCCAAATACTTAACACTTTTAACCTCGAATTCGCACTTATCAATATCCATATACAGGCCTATAGCGCCTAGGCGCTCGAGGACCTTCTTAACTTTTTTTTTATAATTAGAGAGCGAGCTATCCGAATAAATCAGGACATCGTTAATATAAGTTAAGCAAAACTTATCTAAGAAATCTCGTAGGGTATAATTAATATATTACTAGAATATTGTGGGGGCTCTAGTTAAACCAAAGGGGGTAACCATCTATTCGTATAACCTAAACCTTATCTTAAACGCCGTCTTTTATTTATCTCTTTTCTTAACCCGGATCTTATGAAATATAGCGATAATATTTAATTTTATTAACTATTTCGCTTTTACTAATGCTCTTAGGGTCTTATTGATTAGGGGTAAGGGGTATTAGTCCTTCTTTGTAATAGTGTTAAGGGTACGGTAATCGACGTAGAACTATAACCCTCCTCTAGGTTTCCGGATAAATAGAATGGGTAATAATATAGGGGAGTTATTAGCCCTAATAAACCCTTTATCTAATAATTCTATAAGGGTTTAGCGTAATATAATTGACTTTTCCCTTAATATATTATATAAAGGTCCCTAGTTTACTAGTTTGTTTTGATTATGGGAGTTCTTTTTAATAGGGATAGTATAGTTGATGTTCTTTTGGTGTGGTGGTAGTTGATTAGTTTTGTTTTGGTTGAAGATATGTAGAAATTTGTGGTAATACGTAGGGAGTTTCGTCCTTGGGTTTATCTTTATTTTTAGTATTAGGGCCTTTTCGATATCGGCTAAATTTATAAAGAATATGTTTAGGGTGGATATACTAAGAGGGGTCTCTTTTTTCTTCTATGTTCACCTGATTAGGGCTGAGAATACCGATTTAGTTTACTATTGGATTAGGAACTTTGGATTTTGCTGGGCCTGATTTGGTTTCCTTTTTGTTACTTAGTGGTCTGTGATACTTATATGTAGAGTGCTTTGTGCTAGGTAAACCGTAATATTATTATTAATTATTTAGGACCTTCTAAGGAGAACGTTGTTTTTTTAGTTAAGAATAATATAAAAGAATAATTAGTATTGTTTATAGTTATTAATACTGATATTAGTATAAGTGACATAGTGGATTATACTAGGAATCATAGTAGTAATTTATATTAAATTCCGAGGTGTAATACTAATACGTAGTAAGCAGAGTTTTTTAGCGAAGGCGTCGCTGATCAGGGCGTATGTTAAACACCCTATATTAATAAGGGTAGTTGTATAGTGTATCCTATTAATCCTAATATTAACGTAAAATGGGTTATAATTTATACTCTTTTTAATAACCTTTTATTCCTTTATAGCTTGTTCCTCCTGATGACGACTTTTACTAGGAGTTACCTTTTTCCTAAGTTCTTAAAGTTCTAATTAGAGTTATTATCCATTTCACTTTATTCCTTAGTTTTTCCTTTAAAAGTTTTGGTTTTCCTTGTCTTTTTTTAATCCTTAGGGCATTATTATTATATATGCCCTTTTTTGTTATAGTTATAATATCTACGAGCTTCCTTTTGGTTTGGCCGTTTACGGACTTTCTTGTCCTTAGCTAGCTTGTTTGCCTTTGTAGGTTCCTACTCCATTTAATTAGGTTGGGGGGATTTTAATCGATTATTCTACTTTTAAGGGGACTTAGTTCTTATTTGGTCAGGGGTTAGTGATCTCCTATACTGATGCTCATAGTGGGTTTAGTAGGATTTGTTGTCCAATTCTGAGCTTATACTTAGGAGTATCTGGGTATATATAGTATATATTATTAGTTTATTAATTATGCTAATAAGGGGGGCTCTTATTATGGTATTCAGGGCTCCTTTAAGGTAGTTGATCCTTATAACATCTAATTAGTGTTCTCCTCCTGCTTTTACGAGCTCCTTTTTAAACTTAGGGAGGAAGTAAGCGAAACTCTTGTTCTCCTTTTATTATATAGTTCTTAGTTGGTCGAGGGTTTGTACTTCTATGTTAGGGTCTACGTAGTAACCCTTTAAGTATTCTATAAATTTATCCGGGTTCTTTAACCCATTAGCCCCTCCTTGTGCATAATAGGTGCTCGTTATGGTTTGCGTAGTGTTTTTTAGCCTGGAGTAGATATAGGTGAATACGGTTAACTCTGAACCGAAGGCTTTTTTATCCATACTTATCTTCCCTCTTATTTTAAGGTATTATTATTAAAACTTCTTATATAATATATTAAACTTTGGTGGGTTAGGAATTTAATATTTAGCTTATTTTGGAGGTGGTATGTAGGCTTAATTGGGGGGAATTGGTGTTATAGAGGGTATCGGGGATTAGTTTATTATCGAGGTCGGGTACCTGGGTTTTACCAGGGCTTCCTACAATAGTCGAATTTACTCTTATTAGGTCTCTTATTCGGTTACTTGGGTGGTCCGTATTTCCTGTAGTTGGGTTATAAGTTGTCCAATTAGTTGTATTAATTATTGTGGGTTTCCAGATAGTTTAGTGTTGCCTTTTATTGTTATGTGGTTATCGCTTATCCTGGTCTTTTGTGTTTAGTAGTGATCGTAGTATGCTTAATGACGTGGTCGAGGTACTTTACTACGAATGTATGTATGTGTTTTTTTGAGTTTATAATAACTTTTAGGTCTGATTAGGCCATACTGATCAGCTTTAGACGTTCAGGGACTCCTTAGGTTAACCCGTCTAGAACTTCTTACCACTCTCATATAAATCGTAGGCTTTTGTACTAGGCGTTCAATTGATTACCTTTGATGATCTTGAAGATAATATAACGGTCCAAGCACGTATATTACAACTAACTATAGTAATTACTACGAGTATCTTTAAGATAAGGAGAAAGGAAGGAAAAGTCTGCTGCCCCACAAATCCGTTGGATCCTGGTTAGGTCTGCCTGGGCCTGATCAGGCTTAGTAAGCAGCGGTTGGCGTTGAACATGGCCGAGTGGTTCCGAGGCCTCTGATCGGGCCTTGGCCCGTGACATTAAGGGATAAGCTTGGCCCTAGCGACTACGCCAGCTAATAGATGATTCTACGGTAATACTACACTTATATGACTTTAGTCAACTAATCCAGAGTCTCTAACTAGCTTACCATATACATCGATATTATAAACAAAGTAATAACTACTCAAATTCCTACTCTAATTAACCAGACTACTCAGGTTACAGATTTCCTAAAGGCAATTCAATCTATTACTCTACACTATTATATAACAACTTCATATACCTTTAGCTAGAAGATGTTAAATAAGACTCTTAATCCAGGAGAGAAATGTGCTAGAATTAAATAAGCTAATGAATTCAGAGAGTAGGTGAAAACTTTTTACCCTAAATAGATTAATAAGGTTAAGGCTATAAGTTATACTATTTAGTAAGGAGAGAACGAGAAGGGTAACTCAATAATTAGATCTGACTTAACTAAGAACTTCAATACCAACAACTCTTCCTCTTCTAATAACTAATCACCTTAGAAAAAGAAAAGGGTCCCTAAATACTTAACTTATTTTAATAATATCTAATACTGGATAGTGGATTACCCCCATATAAATCCTAAGAAACGAGACTCTGGTTATAATATTGACGACTAGGAGAGTAAGAAGGTAAGGGAAAAAGGGGAAAAGTGACTAAAGAATAAACTAAGAATTTAGAAATGTCTGGACGAAGTTAGAGAAAGCAGCACTTAGTCCCCCTCCTCCTCCAATAACACTAACTCCTCCTATTATACTCAGGAGTAGTCTAACTCCGATAGGGAGACTCTGGGTAGCTCTAATTACTCCTCCTCTTTCTATTTAAGCCTAGAAGCTCCGCTAATTAATCTCTATACTAGTTTTCCTCTTATAAAGAGTATGATTATCAACTCTAGAACTAGTTTCCATATTTATAACGATCTCATAAGAATAAGGGATTTAAACTATTCCTAAATAATATACTTTACAACTAAAGGTAGCTTAATAATAGTAATTACTAAGGGTAGTATAAAAGTTAAACCTAATTAAGGAGGGCTCTATAAGAAGGGTTTTATGGTTAGAGACGTCTAGTATTGCCTAGATTACCTAGTTACCCTTATTAGAACTTAGCCTTTTAAGGAAAAGGGACTCTTCTTTATTATTTACCACCTAGGTTTTGAGACGAGGGACGGGGAAATCCTATATAAAACTCCCTGGTAACATAGTTAATACCTTCTGGAATACTATCCTTATGATTTACAGATTCCTTAGTAATCCTCCTTTACTACTACTACTAATACTAGTCTCTCCTTTATATAGTTTACCGCAGAGAAGCATATCTCCTTTGATATTAGAGAAGAAGATACCTCTAAACCTGGTCGCCCTAATTCATAAGACCCTCTTTTTCCCTCTATAGCTGAGGCTCTTCTCTGGTACAAGAGACTGGGGTATCCTAGCCCTGAGGCCATGGAACAGATGCTTAAGACCACTAAAGGAATTAAAATTAAGGGTGTGCCGAAGTTCCAATGCGAGGCTTATAGTACAAATAAAGCTCAGCGGAAGGTCTCTCGACGGAAGCCAGATCATAACCTAATAGCTCTATTAGACTATGTTGTAGGTAACTTTTTTGTGATGGGTAAAACGTATAACAGAGAGAAGGTTATACTACTTCTTAACGATGTTTAGATTAGTCTTATAATCACCCACTTCCTTTAAATAAGAAGTAAGGGGCTAAGAGTCCTCACTCAAATCCTAGCTCTTCTAAAGAAATAATACAAGACTCATCTATTTATACTCCAACTTAATTAGGAATCAGCTCTTCGTAACGCTTTTGATCTGTGGGCAGCAGATAATGGGATACTTATGGAAAGATCTGCTGTTTATACTAATGCTCAGAATCCAACCGAGTAAGCTGGAGGAGTCTTATTCTCTATTACTAGGGTACTCAGATATTAGTCTTGTTTTCCAGAAAAGCTGGCCCCAGAGCTTCTAAGAACTTCTAATTATCTTAATAACAAAATAGGCCAACGGAGGTATAACTAGTAGACTTCGGAGGGTCTAATTAATAGTTAGCTTAACACTAGACCAGGGTTAATATATAAGAGGCCAGAAAAACCACAACTGGCTTATTTACGTCGATATAGCTATAAAACCTATCCATTAACAACAATATACCTTAGAGGAGAAAATAAGACTAATAAAATAAAGCTAAGAGCTCACGTTGGCTACCTTTGTGGTTATGAAAGCACCAATATATACAGAATCTGGATCCCAGCTCTTAATAAGGTTATAAGAACGAGAAATGTCACGTTTAACGAATCCCAACTGTACGACCCTACAAAAAAGGATACTAGTCTATTTCACAAAACCAAACTTCAAGAAGCCTTTACTCAGCTAGAGATCCCTTTACCTAACCTACTAGCTGCACAGAGGTTTATTAATTCTTAATACTAGAAAGACGACGATAAGATTTATTCTATCATCCAACCTCAGCTTAGCATAAATGGTAATCAAAGTCAACAAGTTACTTACCAACAAAAGGACCAATAAGAGACCCTACTACTAACTCTGATAGTTTCCCCTGCTACTATACAACCTCTATAGTCTTAGATTACCTTGGTTGAGGGGGTGGATATAAGCTCCTAATCAATTTAGGGATCCCCCACTCCAAAATTAATAAACCAGGAATCGCTATCTTCTAAATTCCTTTTTTAACTAACAATAAAAAAGAAATAATAGTTACTAAGCCACAAAACAACATATAACGAAGAGACTACGAGGGAGGCCTGCTGGTAATCAGAACCACCAGATCTACAACAAAGCAACTCCAATTAGCCAGGTCAACCACTAACCAGAGACAGCAACAAGGCCATCTAAACAACTCTAAGAGAAGACCTCTTCCCAAATAAAATCATTTTTTTTCTAATTAACTAATATAATTAGGGATAAAAATAAATAGGATAACTTTACCTCTAATTTTAGAGATATACATCGCAAAGATCTACCTTCTCCTCCACTCCACTACGCCGAAGCGAAGCAGCACAAGTTTTAGCCTAAATAACTAGCTACGATGAATATGGAATATAGGATAATATAAAAAAAGGGCACCTTTAAGCTTACAAAGCTAAAAAACGTTAATTAGACCTATCACCGGATTCTTCCCCTTAAATAAGTATTCATATATAAGTTTAATAAGTATGGATTCCTCAAATAATTCAAAATAAAGATCTACAATTACTCAACAAACTCAAGACTTATACTTTTACCCTAGCAAACAGGTCATTTCAAAGTATAATAACTATTATAACATAATTCGACCTAGAAACTCTACAACGTAACACTATTAACACTTTCACTAACACTACTCTTAATAAGACCATTTATATATGGTTTCCCCCTAGTTTCTCTAAACCAGGGTAATATTTAGTGCTCCGGAAAACACTCTATAAACTTAGACATAATCCTATTCTTTAACAAAAAAACATCTCTGCAACCCTGGCCAAACTTCAACTAAGGCCTCTCAACAAGGACAACTATATATTCATTAGAAAAGGGGTTATCATCTTCTTCTTTATTAATAATATTATTATGATTTATAGGAAAAAGAACGAGTAGAAGGCTTAGAGAGTTATTAATAGTTTTAAACAAGCTTATAAAATGAAGGTACTAGGAGAGATGAATATCTTCCTGGGAATCAGAATCATCAGGGATAGGAAGGCTGGGAAGCTCTAGCTAAGTATAGACAACTTCATCGCTAAAATCTACAACGAATTCGGGATTAACAAAACAAAGAAACCAGCTGGAATACCCATGGCTATAAACAACTTAGTCCCCAACAACGGGGAAGCAACCCCAGCTAACCAACACTATTATTAACAACTCTCTAGATCTCTTAGCTACGCTAGACTAGTAGGTAGACCAGATACTATTAGAACGTCCTCTAAGCACACAAAATTCACCTCAAATCCATCTCTAGCCCACCTCAAGTCAGCTAGGAATAGTCTCCAATACCTCCATAAAACACAATACCTCGTAATCGAATACAACAACGAGGACCCTGGAATCTGCTACTATGCTTCCAACACCACTTTCACAAATAATACAATAACTCAGAGAAATACTCAGGGATATACCATTATATTATTTAATAATCCCATAAACTAAAAATCAACTAAACAACGTCAGGTTATCACATCTAGTATTAAAATAAAGTTAATTACTCTTACACAAGTAACTAAAAAGTTCCGAGCAACAATTCGTCTTATAAAACAACTCCAACTCTAAACAATAACTTTATTATCCAATATAACAACAAAGCAACTTTAAGTCTCCTAATAACTAAAAAACCCTAAATAACTAGTAAACTACACTATATTAACATTAATAATCTCTAGTTTCGCTAAGAAGTTAGAGATGGAATTATTAAATTCACTTAGATTAGAACTAATAAAATAATGGCCGATGGGATAACTAAAGCTCTACCAGCCCAGAAGTACAGTAGATTCGTTGCTTAGCTAGGTATGGTCAACATCGAGTAGCAAATCAAAGCCCTTAAAGAAGTAGAAGCTACTTAGTTAATATAAAAGGAGAATCCCCTTATTCTTAGAGGAAGCTTCTTTTCTTTAGAATACATAATATTATTACTATAAATATAAATAATATATGAAATTTCACTTAATTTCACCATCTCTACTAAGCTCCATCTCTCTTAGAGTATTCTATCGTTAATAGGGACAATAACGACGCCGGCGATAATAGGTTTTCTAATACAGAGATCTAATTTTAATAATTACTTCTCTAAGGGGGTATATTAGAACCTATGCATAGCCCTAAACAATTCATACACATAATAAGGATTTAATAACCCCATAACCCTAAAATAGGCCAGTATAGTATTCTCACTTAGTACTAATTATACACTCTTTTTAAATAGTATTCTGGCCCCCAACTAGTGGACTAGACACAGACATTCATTCATCTCAATACATTCGTTTCCACACATGCATATTCGCTGGCTATACTGACTTCCGTCAATTCCTCCGTCTCCGAAAAACGTCGATTACGTTTACATACGAGACCCGGGATTCGATAACTACGCCTTCAGTGGCGAAGCGAAGGACAGAGTGTTTACTCTCGGCGCCAGCACATCCAGTATGTCCACTCCTTCGGGGACCGCCACCTTCGTTGGCAAGCGGCAAAGATCTCTGGACGCTTCCGCGTCCGTGACGCTTGATATTTCGAGCGAGCTGGGAGGAAGACCTATCATCGCAGGCCTGGCGCTCTACAAAGATGCACTGCGGCACGTCTCCGTGGGATATGACTTCCAGTCGTCGCAGCTGCTTTTTGACGTGACCACAACATCTGAAGACAAGCGGCAATCTTCGTCTTTCGAGGTCCAGAAGGGAACGACAAGATTGGGACTACGGGTCGAGACATCGACAGAAGAGTACAAGCTTTTCTACAGAGACGACGATGGTGAGACATGGAAGAAGGCAGGGACGGCGCGTGTGGCCGACCTGGTCGCAAGGGAAATGACAGGGCCCATATTTGGGCTGTTCGCGCACGCAGTGGCAGCAGAGGCGGCCGGACAGAAGGTCACGTTTAGAGAATTTTCCGTGGGTGGACGAGATACCCTGGTAGAGTGATAGATGTACATAACCTTTCAAGACCATCAGAGTTCAAACGTTCTCTTTAGACAGCAGTTGAAGGAGTGACCACTGCGACCACCGCCGTCAGGGTTGCGGTCGGCACCTTGTGAGGCTCCGTTTGAGCTCCGCAACCGACGCCAGCGCGAGAGTACCAAACGTTATTCAGCCGTGTGTGATGAGAGCCGTGCTTTGGGGCTGTCATTGGTCGAACAAGAATACACTTTGGACGCTGAAGAGAGGCGGAGCGGCCGGCGCAAAGCGGCTCCGAGTCCCACGGGTACCTTGCATACTAAATGCCACACCCGCTTCTCGAGAGTCAATTATTGAACGCCACCTTGAGTGATTGACCAATAGTCAAAGGGTCTCCCACGTGCACTAATCCATGCGTTGGGCTCCATATGGAACTTTGAGGCTTGCTTCTGCCAGTGGCCCCACGCCGGAACCAGACCGCATCTACCCGACGTACTTGGGGAGTTGACGGGAAGCATTGGGACTCGGCCCGTCAAATGTTCCTGAGGCTGATGGTTGTTTGTTTGGACCTCTTAGATAGGTGAGGGAGGGAAGAGCGAAGCAGAAGATTGTGAGACTATTCAGGAACATGGTGACTACCATTTATTTTTGGTTTCAGTGGACTCCTCTCATCCTCTTAAACATTGAGCAAGCTGAAGATGGTGCGCATTACTCATCATCCCGTCCTCAGAGGAACTATGACGTAATCAAAGACACTGTCCCCAACGACAGCCCTTCGTGGTCGCTTCCTATCTTTCCTCCTCGCCCGCTCTTCATGAGAGTAAAAGACTGGCATAACCCACAAAAAGGTCTTCCAAACCTTCGTGCGGTCGCCGCCAACTACCTCAAATATGGATCCAACTGAGTTGCCTTCCTGGGGCCTCCCCGAGGGTGTCTCCTCGCGATTCGTAGATACTTCCCCCGCGGGCCTCAATATCCACATTCTCGAGTCTTTCCCTCCCGACCCGCCTCCAGGTAGTCGCCCGCCACTCATTGTCCTGCTACACGGGTTTCCCAACTTGTCGTACGACTGGCGCTTCATCCTCCCGAAGCTCGCAAGTGCCGGATACCACGCGGTGGCACCTGACATGAGAGGCTTTGGGCGCACCCACAATTCGGATCTGACACCGATCGCGGAGGAGACCATCCGGCCCATCGTGGCGGTCCACGATATCGCTGCCCTGCTGACTGGCCTTGGGTGTGAATCCATACACACCCTTGTAGGCCACGACCTCGGGGCCTTCGCGGCGTCCATGTGTGCTGTTGTTCGCGCGGACCTGGTGAAGTCGCTGGTTCTAATGTCACACCCCTTCAAGGGCATCGAGGCTCCTTCTGACAAGGGCACCGAAAAGGCGGGGTCCGCTCAGCGGGACCCAGATATTCAGTCGTCCCTCGCCAAACTCAGTCCCCCCAGAAAGCACTACAAGTACTACAACGCGTCTCCCGAGGCTGCGGATGAGTGGACACACCCGATGGGGCAGCCCTTGCATGCCTTTCTCAGGGGATACTTTCACCTCAAGTCGGCAGACTACGCCCTGAACAAGCCACGCCCGCTCAAGTCTCGGACGGCAGAGGAGCTGGCGGTCATGCCCCACTACTACATCATGAGGGCGGATCTATCGATGCGCGGGAACGTCGAGCTAGACATGTCGCAAGAGTCACTCGCGGTCCGCGAGAAACTGGCGGAGACGCCTTGGCTACCTGACTCCTCCCTGGGCGTGTACGCAGAGGAGTTCGGGCGAACGACCTTTCGTCTTCCACTGCTGTGGTACAGAGCGCTTCTCGACCCCAAGCTATCTGCGGACCTCCTCTCCTTCGCTGGGGCCAAGGTCGCCGTCCCTACCAAGTACGTATCAGGTGACCGTGACTGGGGGACGTATCAAGTTCCTGGCTCGCTCGAGGCTATGGAGAACGGCGTGAGCGTCGAGCCTAGCCAGTGGCGTGGGGCTATTCACATCCGGGGTGCGGGGCATTGGGTCAACATGGAGAAGCCGGAAGAGAGCGCCATGGCGATATTGGAACTGGCAGGGTCTGTAAGTTCGTGACTCGAGGGGCAGAGGAGCCAATACATTCAGTCGAAGCAAATGTACGAACAGAGACGTACTACCTCTTGGGCCGGAGGTAAACGAACGAAATCTGAATATGGAAAGAAGTCTCTCATCTCCGTTAGCCTTGCTGCCACCGTATAGAGACGATTGTGTGACCAAGGGTGTTAAACTTTGCAGCTACCCAACGACTACCTCTGCCTACCTCTGACTGCCTCTGCTGCCTCTGACTACCTCTGCCTTTCCTTGCTGTCTCCGATAGCCTCGCTGCTACCTCTACGGCTCCCATTCACCTATAAAGCGATCCCTTCTGCTCCTCCATGTGTTATTTTCTTCCTCCATTCGACACTATCCCCAAATCTTCCATTCTATTCAACCTTGAAATCTTCTCGTCATCTACATACAAAAAACCCCATTCGATTCACCTTCTCATCACAATCATCACCATGGCCGACATGAACAAAGTCAACAACGCTGTCTTTAACAACACAATTCCGACCTCCACACCGGCGAATGCTGCATCCTTTGGTAGGTCATCTCCGTCTTTATTTATTTGTCATTTGCTGATAGTTGAACAGAAAATCGCCTACCCAATCAGTCTCGCACCACACACAGAGACCACAGACCCCGGTTGCCTTCCGCCGGCAATTCCTATGTCCAGACCCCGTTCGGTAGTAACCCAGCCCCATCAGGGCTTGGCTGGCCTGCGTCTCAGAACACCAATCTGGGCGGCGGTCTGGCTCCAACCTCTATCTCAAACACATACAACTTTGGGCAGGCCACGAAACCTGTCTACAACTTTTTGGAGGCTAACGCAAGCAATTGTCAGCGGGCTGCAAAGCCAATCTACGACATGCTGCAGATAGCCCACGCAACTGTTCGTGAGATGGAGAGCAGAGTCGCGTGGCTGGAGGCAATTCTGGGGTCCCTAGGATGGACTCCAAAGATGCTCAGTGACTTCGGTTACCCTCCGGCGCGTACTCAGATGATGTTCAACGGCGCTACATCATATCCCGGTGGCGCCCATGCTATGCCAGTCCCATGGCAAGGCATGCAGCCTCCCGGCATGCAGCCTCCCGACATGCAACGGCTGCCACAGGCGAACTCCACCCCACGAGACCCATTTGATTCGAGAGGTATCAAACGGTCGTCCTCGTCCGACCATCAACATAGCCAAAGTATGCAGGCGAAGAAGAGACGGATGATGACAACCGCGGCAATCGATTCCAACATCAATGCATCGGCCAGCAATACTGCACCAGGCAGTTCACAGGGCGCTCGCCAAAGCGTGGCTTCGGACGCTGCTCAGCCGACCCCGGAGCAAACGAATACACCCAATGCTCTCCAACACCCTCAGCACGCGATCAACGTCATAGCTCAATCAAACGCCGAACAAACGAGCACGCCTAACCCTCTCCAACACCCTCAACACACAACCAACATCACAGCTCAACCAAACATAGAACAGACGAGCACGCCCAACCCTTCCCAGTCCCCTCAGGAAGCGATCAACGTCACAGCTCAACCAAGCGTCGAGCATATGGAGGACTCTACCGAACCCCAGCCGAATTTCCAGCAGTTACTGGCTCTTGCCAACACGCAGATGCCGCAAGGCCAAGCAACTCCTCCGCCCTCTGTATTCAACCTCGGGGTCCGTCCAAATGAGCCCTGGTTCACCTTGTCAGACGAGGAATTCCAAAAATTATTTGGCCCGAACTCACGAACATGAGGACAGCATTTCGTGGGTTGTATGAAGAGTTTTGGTTTCTGGGAGGTACATTTGGCCATCTGGAAAATAGCCCGTGTTCTCTTTCGACTGATTATCACATGTCCTTCCGCCTGCGCTTGCATTTATTCACGTCACTTATCCAACACGACAACAACAACAAAAACGATTGGATGACGGCAACGACAACAACAATGATAATCACGACGACAACGATGACAACGGCAATAATGACGTAAAAAGAGTTCATAAAATAGATTACCTCCAGATAGCAGAATTCTAAATAAATCATTGCCACAAGGAATGCAGTTTAAACATAGTGTAGCCAATCAATCTTGGACCCATGCGTCCCATGTCCTGCACTCGATACGCTCTGCCTGGGCTTCCTTCGTGCATTTTGCCAGTACCTACTATCAACCTAGTCGTGAGAATTCGCTCAAGAGACTTATTAAGTCATAGTCATAACAGCACGTTAATATTTCAATGGCTATGGTTTTGTTGTTAGCTATAGACCGTCGCGCGCCAGAAGAAGCCAACGACCTGCAACGAGACTTCGTCCCTGCACTGGGCTCAACAACACCAACTCTCCGTTACCAACAGCCCAACAATATCCACGAATTCCCAATTACTTGCGGTCTCATTTGGCGTTTGATCACCAAGTTCCACCCTCGGTTGTTATTCAACAGCTGCGGTTCTTGAGTCTTTCTCCTGTACCTCACCAGTCTACCGTTTCCCGTTAGTGTTGTGCGGCCTTCGTCCCTCACCGCACCCTGAGACTTGCTTATCCGACAACCAGTTCACACGACGAACCCCTCAACAGCGTGGCCGCCAAATGTCGTCCTTCATGTCCAGACAGCGTTGAACGAGGCACATAGTTCTAGAACCTTAATTCAAATACACAATTCAGGGTAATCTACCCTAATTTTCGCTAGCAATTAAATAACTTAATTCTTCAATGCTAAAAATGTGCGTGCAATTAACTTTTCAACAATAATGACCCTGGTGGTAGTCACGGTGTCTGGCGATGAAGCTCGGCTCAGCCCTCAAGGCTCTCTAGCCGCCGAATGGTCGGGGCCCGTCCATACCGATCCAGCATCCCTTTAGACTTAGATATCCACGCCCTGGAAATTTAACGTCTAGACGTTCACCAGCATCTTCCGGTGTAGGATCGAACCCAAGTCAATCGAACCCAAGTCAGTTGAGCCATCAGGGTTCAGGTTTTCAGGGTCACTCCAAGAAGCCTCAATCTCCGCCTCAATCTCTGCCCCGATGCCACTTACATCGAGAATTTTTGTGATCTGGGTGTGAACCCTGAAGAGCTCCGGCTCGGGAAGCGGGATGCTGTTATCTGAGGAAACCACCGTCATGAATTCCTCATGGCCCTGCGGGGGTCTGGCAACGAGGGGCCACCTTAGCATGGAGTTGATCTTGTACTGGTTTCGCTAGCCATTGGAGTTTAGATAAAGATTGAAATAAGTAAGGGGTAGAAAAGCTTCAAAGATCACTTACCTGGTGATAAACTGGGTCGAAAGCCAACCGGTGGCCATCGTAGGTGTGATGAACGGTGGTCTCAAACGTGATGAGATTTTGGTATTGATTCAGGCTTTCCGGGCCAATTTTGCCCTCCAAACCAGGGAAGTATCGGTATAAGGCATACCAAATACTAACCACCGCCTCTCTCTCAGCTTGATTGGCAGTGTCGAACTTTCTAAACGATAACGGCAATATATGTGAGAGTTGGGTGTGGCAGACAGTCATGCCAGCAGGCGGCACAACAAGACCCTCCTCTGCACTGCTTAGGTCGACAATATGACTGAACGCACAGCGGAATCCGTCGCGTTTGAGGCATTTTGCCTTGAGGGTTTGCTGTTGGTTCCTGTTTGACGACTGGACATTGGTCGCGAGTTGTGCGATCGAGATTGCAGCATTGGTGCTGGGCGACGAGGGTGTGGATACGACACACTTGACGGCGCCTGTAAGCTTCACTAGTAAAAGTAAATATCTATTAGTATGCAATCCAGATTTGGATAGAATCAATACTAACTTGGCTTGAGGATGGTGTTAACCAGGTAGCGTGAGAATAACCTGAGCTTTGACTGATCTCTGCCAATCTTCTTGATATCGGTCATCAGAGCAACCGCTCCGTGGTCCGAGAGCATTTGCCGAAAAGATACGAGTATCCTGCAGGTTTTGTCGGATAATGAAGTTGGGGTGTAAAATCCCATCATCTTATCGGTGAGTTCCCAAAGGTTAGAGTAACCATCTGGATCTGTCAGGGCGGATGAGATTTCACTCAGGCTATCATCCAATTGCTGCTGGCTGAGAGGATGAGCGATGACTCTGCTCAACACAGTCGACAACTTCGGGCTGGTCTGGGCTGCCATGTTTGCATAAAGACGCGGTGAATCAAAGAGTAGCGCTGTCTGCATCCTGTCAGCTCAGTGAGCAAAATTGAGGTGCTAACCCATTGGAGTTAAGGCGCACGGTGAGATACAGCCCCGGATGTCGCTTCCATCCTGGTTCTTAACAAATAGTCCTTTTTCGCCAATCGTTTTGACACTCAGGGCCAAAGCCAAGACGGCAGATCAATGTAGATGAAAAGACTTACCGCAAGTGAAATGAGAGCCAGACGTTGGTGCCGCTTGGGGCACGGAATATCGGACGGTGGGCTTGTCGGGCAGACGGTCGGGAAGTGAGGAAATGGCGGGTGTCGAAGAAAGAGGGAGGAGCTGTTGGGAAAAGGTGAATATAGTTCCAAAGCTCGCGAAAACGGAAAGAGAGGATGTCAAAAAAAAAAATGGAACAAGAAAAAGTTGTGGCAAGTTGCACGGCGGACGGTTTGTTGCTCAGGGTACCTGTTCCGAGAAGGAAGGCCCGTTGGGTCAGTGCTCCGTACGTCAGCAAGCCTGCCTCGCCAAGGATGTCACACGGGCATGAGCGGGGGCGCAGAAGCTCATTACACGGGATATATCCCAACATTGAAATCTATCTTAACACAGTTACAGAAGAATGCTCGTGCATAGTCATAATCATCCCAAAACGCATCCAGTACCGTTACCCATACACATCAACCTTACGCCGACCATTCTTTGAATATCTAATCACGCAGGTACTTGAGGAGTTGGTCACGCTCCTCAGGAGGCATGGTGCGGAGCACATCGCGGACACCACGCATACCAGCGTTCGTGTTGGCTCTCAGGACTGAGCTCAGCTCAGAAGCCAGGTTGTCGGCCTTGACAGTCTCCACTCTCTCCGTGATGGACTTGCGGTTGGCCTCGTACCACTCAGCCACCTCGCGATCAGCGTTGGCAAAGTTGATGATACCAGACCAGGTCTCGAGGAGCTGGAGGTTGCGCTGGCGGGTCTCGGGCAGCTTGGTGCGGTCGGAGCTGCCGGAAGTGAGGACGGTCGAGGACATGCGGCGAAGGAGGTACTCCTCGTTGAGACGACGGCGCAGACGCCAGTAGAAGAAGCGACGGGAGTTGGTCCACTCCAGCTGGTCGCGGATGACACCCTTGGCCTTCATGCGGCCGGCACGGTCGTGAAGGTCGGCGAACTGAAGTGCAATCTGAGAGTAGACAGGCAGGAGCTGCTTCTCGCGGATAGTCATCTTCTTCTTGAGCTCATCGGCCTGCTCCTTGGGCAGGTCAGCAGTCATCTGCTTCTTGAGAGAAGCGTAGACGGGGTCCAGGCGAGCCATCGTCTCAAGCTGCTTGTCCTTGCGGTACTTGATACCGATGATACCCTCGGGCTCGAGGACACCACCGCGAGCATCGACGTCGGCGTACATCTCCATGGCGGTGGGGTTGATGGTGGGGTCGACAACGACCCAAGATCCACCACGAAGCTCACCGAAGGGAGGAATGTAGACGAAGATGGGCTGCTCGAACTTGACGAGGGCGTCAACGATGTACGAACCGTACTTGAGGACTTCGTTGTACATGTCGCGCTGACCACCAGAGAAACCTCTCCAGTTGGCAAGGATCATAAGAGGCAGCTGTTCACCGTTGTTGAAGTCGTTGATGGCCTGAGCAGTCTTGAAAGCGGAGTTGGGGTACCAGACACCACCAGCCTCGTTGGTGACCTGCTCGATGGAGTCAGGGTTGGCAGGGTCGGCAGGGGTGATGTTCTCGACGGAGCGGGTCTCGACGGCGATGACACCCATGGGGATGCCACCAAGACGAGCACGACCAACGACGACGGTGCGGGCCCAGCCGCCAAGGGTCTCGACGAACGAGTCCTTGTCGAACAGACCGGGCTCAAAGCCACCATCATCGCCGGTGCGACCACCAATCATCCACCGGACATCGTACTGCTGCTTCTGGGGAGGCGTGTAGACGACATCACGGTCCCAGGTGTCGAGGCTGGGGCTGATGGGAATGGGGCTGCCACGCTTCTCGGGGATGAAGGACATCCACTCAACGATCTTGGAAACACCATCGAAGTCATCGTTACCGGTCATGTGGGAAACACCGTTACGGTACATGATCTGAGTACCACCAAGCTGAAGGTTGGAGGTGTAAATCTCACGGCCAAGAACGTTGTTCAAGGCAGGGGCACCGGTAAGGATGATGGGCTGACCCTCAATCTGGACGGCACGCTGGCCGAGACGGACAAGGTAGGCACCGATACCTGATGTCATGTTAGCGCAGGCATGTACATGGGCGTTAAAATTTACTTACCGACAGAGCGGCAGGTCACCAGGGTGATGGTGAAGATGTCGTTGTAGGCCTTGCTGGTGGCACCGGCAATAAGACCAGAGCCTCTCAAGCATTCGACACCAAGGCCATCCTCAGAACCGACAATGGTGACGATCTTGTGGCGCTTCTCACCATCCTCGGAGATCTCCTCAGTGATGACGTCCTTCTGGAAGCGCTTCTTGGCCTCGTCATCCAAGTACAGGTACTTGAAGCCAGCATCCTGCTTGTTGGCATCGTTCCACGCAACCTTGAAGTAAGGCATGAGCTCGTTGGCGACGCCGAGACGAGCACCAGAGTTGGCAGACAGGTAGATGCGAGGAATGCCAAGCTTGCGGGCGAGCTCAGTGCACTTGTAGAAGAAGTTGTCCTCCTTCGGGCCGAAGCTGCCGATCATGTAGGTGATATCGTTGGCAACCACGATGAACTTGCGGCCCTTGGGGTACTCGGGGGTCTTGGCGTTGAAAATCCAACCAACCATACCACAGGTGTTGGTACCGGGCTCGCGGTTGACCTCCTGGAGGTTGTCCTTGTCATCCAGAACAAGCTCAGTGTAGGAGATGCACTCGCCAGCCTTGGGCTGCTGGGCGCCGAGAGCACCGTGCTTCTTGACCGACTGGTTCCAGCTGTTCTGGATGGCCTGGCGGAAGAGCTCGGGGAAGTCATAGACGTACTGGGTGCCCATCAGGTGAGCTTTGTAACGCTTGGGCTGCAGAGGGTTCTTGGTGGCATAGGGGGTCGAGACGGGCAGCAAGTGCATTGGGCCCTTCTCCTTGGTGCCGCCAATGCTGTTGAATACCCACTCGCCCTTCTCGGACTTGCGCTCAGCGTAGATGTCGACGTCAACAACGTAACCAGAGGTGTTGGTGATGATGACACGCAGAGGGTAGGGGACACCAGTCTGGGGATCAGTGCAGATGATGCGGATTTCAACCTGGGCGACACGGAGGCGCCAGGCACGGGCACCAAAGCGATCCAAGAAGCCCTGCAGACTGCTCTCGACTTCCTGGGGGTGTAGCTGGAACACCGGTGTGAAGTTGATGAAGACCTGGTTCAAGTCGGAGTTGTTGTTGCCAATAATCTCGAGGGCATCGAAAATGTCGTTGATGACACGATCAGCCTCAGAGATCAGGTACTCAGCAGTGGGGATCTCGTCGCGGAGACGGCCAGGTCTGATGACAGCGCGGGTGAAGTAGCGCTTGTCGCCATCGACAGCCTTGCCAATACCCTCGTAGACGTGGATGTTCTTGTTCTCGGTGAACACCGGCTTGATGTGGAACTTGGCCAAACGGCCCAGCTCAAGCTGGAAGGCAAGAGCAGGCTCGCTGTGACGAATGCTGTCATCCTCAACGTACTCGGGTCCACGGAAGGTGTAGTAGCCGGGGTAGGAGCCGTCGTTGCGGCCGCAGATGAAGGTGATGCGGCGAACATTGCGGGCCAGGAGATCGTCCTTGAACTGCTCGACAATGGGGACGATGCGAGACAGAATCTCTTGGTCATTCTTGCTCTCGGAATCCCGGACAGCGACGTTGATGACAGCGGACAGCTCATCACTGTCGACCTTGGGGGCAGGCTTGCGCTTGCCGCTCAGGTCGGGAATGAGACCTGGAGTGCTGCGCTTCCTGGCCTTGTCCGAGACAGCCAGGGTCTCAATAGCCTTGGATAGGAGGTCCTCAGCATCATCTAGGTACTTGACGGGAACGATGACACCCTTGCGGTTGGGCTCGGAGTCCCACTTGTGGTTGAGGTAGGACATGTCGCTGATGGAGTGGATGCGCTTGAAGTCGAACGAGCCGCCGCTGGGAGTAGCGGGGGAAGAAGGAGCAGCAGACTGCAGAGGAAGTCCGTACTCGCTCTGGCCGATCTTGCGCAGAGTAAAGTCCCAAGTGCAGAAGAGAGGAGTATCGGTCTCATCGGAGTGGTACTCAATCTGCTTGAGGATATACGCACGGTAGGCACGACGAACGTAGACCTCAAGAGCGGCCAGAGAGACCCAAGGGTCCTCGTGGGCGAAGAACAGCGTCAAAACGTCAAAGACGGTGTACTTGGAGTCGACAACCTCCTTGATGATGTCCAGGCTAGGCTCGCGGTGGTCCCAAGCAGCCTCACCGTACCGCGACTCCACGACGGAAGAGCGGAGGATGTGCTCCATCTGGGCAGTTCGCTCCTCCAAAGACGGCAAAGAGCACTGGATCATGATCTCACGGGCCTTGAGAGAAACCTTCGAGGTCGTGCGAGACGACTGGAGCTCGGTCAACTTCTGGAGAGCAGGGCGAAGGTACTTGGCGATGTTTCCAACGTTCGGCTTGTTGGGGCGGTACTCCTCGAGTATGGCAAGAATGAGCGAGCTCTTGGCGCCGACACGGCTGTGGGACAGCACGGTCTGAACAACCTTGCGGATGTCCTCCTTGTTCTGGTCACGGAGCTTGAGAATAACGCTGTCCTCCTGGGTACCAGGGCCAGTGAACAGGCTCTCGATCTCGATGTAAGACTCCAAAAGGTTCCTCATAACGTTGAGCTCATGAGCCTTCTGTCCCTCGCCGTACGAGCTAAGGACATCGGTCAGAGGAGCCAAGGTAGTCTTGAGCAGGTCCGCGTCACCAGCAGCAACGTTATCGTCGAGGAACTTCTGGAAGGCCTTGGACAGGGCCTTGGCGGGGAAGTCGGCGTGGCGGGCCTTGGCGCGGTCGACGATCTGGGTGAACTGGCTGTCCAGCTTCTGGGGCATACGGCTGTGCAGAGCGGCGAACTGCGCGTTCCACTCACTGAAGGGAAGCTCGGGGTTGCGGAGGACCTCGATCAACTCCTTGAGGGTAGCAGCCATGATAACCGAGTTGTCGTAACCGAACAAGATGTTGTTGAGAGTGCTGTGCAGGACTGCGAATCTCTGCGCGGGCTTGGTGCCGACAGCGACAGGCTCACCGTAGGTTGGCAGCTGGCCGACAAAGGGCTGAGCCTGCTTGACACGGCTGGGGTCATCCAGAGCGAGGATACCCAGAATGTCACCGGCCTCAAGCGTGGCTCCCGGCTGCTTGATGAGCTGGACAATACCATCCTCCGCAGCAATAAGGGGCATGTACATCTTCATGACTTCGACCTCGGCGAAGCTCTGGCCAGCCTTGACGTGCTCGCCGTTCTCGACGAGGTACTTGACGAGCTTACCAGGAGAGGGCGTCCGCAGCTGAGTGGGGTCGTTCTCCTGCTCGAGCAAGCAGGTCTTGCCGTCAACAGACAGACGGGTGGCACCAACTTCCTCCTTCCAGTAGACGCTGTGGCTGCGACCATCCAACAGGATCAGGAGACCACCGTCACTGAGAACACGAACGCCGACAGAGCACTTGGAGCCGTTGATGAAAAGGTGGTAGCTGTCAGTGCTGGCGCGAGTGGCCGTGAACTTGTAGCGGAAGCCCTCGTAGATGAAGTCAATGGCGAAGACCGTCTTGAGAATGTCCTTGGAGGGAACCTGACCCTTCTCCAAGCTGGTGCGGTACTCGGTCATGCACTCCTCGCTGGCGATGTGGGCCTTGGTGACGGCACCGCAGACGACAGCCAGCATGGGGTCGGGGCGCTCAGCAGTAAGCTTCTTGGTGATGAGCTCGTCGAGCCAGCCGGTGGTGATGGTGTTGTCCTCGAAAGCCTCTGTCTCCAAAAGCTTGATGAGGTACTCGACCGTTGTCCTGAAGTCACCACGAATGCTCAGTTCCTTCAGGGCAACAACCATGTGCTTCCGCGAGGCCGCACGGTTCTCGCCGTAGGCGAAAATGTGGCCGAACTGGGAGTCGGAGAAACTGTGGATACTGGAAGCCGTACTGACGGAGAAGTAACCCCAGACGTTGGAGCTACTCCTGAAGTTCAGGTCGTGCATGACACCGTTGGAGGGCTTGAAGCCTTCACCGGGATCCTCGGAGGTGATTCTGCAGGCGGTGGTGTGACCCTTGGGTCTGGGGCGGCGCTGCATCTTCTCGCTGCCTTCGAGCTTGAACTCGAAGTCGATCTCAGTGGATGTCCTGGGGTCGACGCCGTACAGTAGACGGATGTCACGAATTCTGTGCAAGGGAATACCCATGGCAATCTGAAGCTGGGCGGCGGGCAGGTTAACACCGCTTACCATTTCAGTGGTAGGGTGCTCGACCTGAAGACGGGGGTTCAGCTCGAGGAAGTAGAACTTGTCGTCGGCGTGCGAGTACAGGTACTCGACGGTACCGGCGGAAACGTAACCGACAAGCTTGCCCAGACGGACAGCGGCCTCCTCCATGGCCTTGAACGTGATGTCCTTGGCGATTGTGACGGGAGCCTCCTCAATAATCTTCTGGTGGCGACGCTGGACGGAACAATCTCTGCCGAAGAGGGAGATGTTGTTGCCGTACTGATCAGCGAGCAGCTGGACCTCCAAATGTCTCGCGTTACCGGCCAACTTCATGATGAAGATGGGCGAACCCGGGATTTCACTGGCAGCGGCCTTGTATAGTTGCTCGAATCCCTCCTCGGACATGGCCTTTCTGATACCCTTGCCACCACCGCCCTCGGAGGCCTTGATCATGACGGGGAAGCCAATGGCCTGGGCCTTCTCCAGACCCTCTTGCCAAGAGGTCACACAACCTTTGGCGTAAATGTCGTCGGCGACAGTAACAATGCCTTGGTTGTCAACTTCAACATCGTTAACGCCGGTTCCCGACCAGGGGATGCAGGGCACGTCGGCGTGCTGTGCAACGATTGTGGAGGAGATCTTGTCACCCAGAGAGCGCATGGCGGAGCCCGGGGGTCCGATGAAGACAATCTTCTTGGGGGACGCAGCAAGGGATTCGGGGAGCTTTGGGTTCTCGGATGCGTGACCCCTGCGGCGACGTTGTTAGCAATTGCGACGTTTGATTTGCCTCCACAGACAGGAATGCTCACCATCCGGCCCAGACAGCGTGGACGTTCATGCGCTCGGCGATATCAACAATCAGCTCCACGTTGGCGTAGTTGTGGTTGTTGGTGCCACCGGGCACTTCGACGTAGTGGTCAGCCATGCGGATGTAGTCGGCGTTGGCTGCCAAATCTTCGGGAGTGGCCATCACAGTGAACTGGATGGCCTTCTCGTCGCCGAAGGTCTCGTACGCCCATTTCCGCACTGAACGGATCTCCTTGACGGCGGCGATACCGTTATTGGCGATCAGGACCTGCAATTGCTTCCGTCAGCGTCTCCACCTTACCCGGCAGCAGCTTTTGGGGGGCGGGGCTCTACGCACGTTGGTGATGACGGTGTGACCGTCTTGCTGGGCGACGAAGTCCTTGACCTTGGAGGCCGGGGCATTGCTCAGCTTGTTGCCGCCAATGAAGTGGTCAGCGATCTTGTGCTTCTCGGCGTACGTCGCCTTGCCGTTGGTCTGAGGCACAGTCCGGCCGGTGCCGTTGGCTGCTGTGATTTCGGTCATATTTGCGGTGTCTGGAGGGTGGAAGTTGTGGGTATCTTAGAGGGTGACCGTCATGAATCGGGTGAGCTCCAGGAGCTTGGTTCGGCGAGTGGCGCGGGTCGGCGAGTGGCGCGGGTCGGGGGTTGCTCGAAGGGGGGAGATTCGAGCAGGAGATTAATTCGTGGAATCTGGCTCTGCTGGAGAACAGAACAGGGTATAGGCAGAGCGATTGTTCGTCGGGGTTGAGGACAGAGATTGTTCGGGTCTCTAGAAAAGTCGGAAGAGCGTCAATGTTAGCCACAAAAGTTTCTTGTTGGGGAAACAGGGCCACCACCACCGCCTCCGACGCCGCCCGGAGGGGGAAATGGGGGGCAGGAATGCCAGGGGGGATCGCCGCCGTCGCAGCACATTGTCAGGGAGAGCAGCGGGCGATAGGCGACAGGCGACAGGCCGGCCTGGACGGGTACATGCCAACGTACCTGGTTGGACTGGGGAAGCTTTGTTGGTAAGACAACGGCTTCCTTCTTCTGTCTTGGGACTGGGACAGCAGGTCTATAAAAACTGGGAGTCAGAAAAGGGGAGAATGGAAGGGAGAAGAGTGGGAAAGAGGATCGAGAGCGGACGAGTGCAGCCAGGAAGAGGGCGCTGCGTGGTGTTATTGTATTCGGCGAGACTCAACCTGGCCTGGTGGACTGCTGGAGTATGGATGGGGACTTGGGCCAGGGCCGGGACGAGAAAAGGCGCTGGACCTGAGCTGGAACCGGGCCTGGACGGGAGTTCCGGGGTTGAGGTACAGCGAAGAGGGAATGGGCATGGGATTGGGAGGGCGAGAAGGGGAAAGTGACTTGGGACCGGGTTTGTTGAAGCAGGGGAGAAGTCATGGAGCCATGTACCTTTTTCTGGAGATGGAGGTATCTATGGTACCGGGACAGGGACAAAAGAAATATGGGGTCCGGGAAGGGAGACGGGTTGGTTGGGTCGAGGAGAGTTGGATGCTGCAGCAAGCAGTGAGATGAGAGGTGCGATGCGATGCGTGCTGGAGAAAATCGACGTAATTAAATTTCCCTTGACACTGCCGCCGGCCGGGGGGGGGCTCTTTTTTCTCTTTGGCGTGCTCTCTTCTCCAATATCCGTGCGATGAAGGAGAGGCGCGATTTGGGGCCACGATGGGACAGCGACGACGACAACGCCGGGCGGGGAGACAGAAGGAAAGGAAGAAGCTGCTGGACGCGAAGGAAGCAGGAATAGCGGCGGCGGCGAGGCTGACTGTTATATCAGCAGCCGAAGTTGACGATATGATATGTTCGGAAGCCGCCAGCGCAATTCGGACGGGCGTGTGGTGAGGCGCCAGAGAGGGTGAGCGAGGTGTTCCGTACCACACGACATTGGACACTGACACTCGGGGTACAAAAAGTGCCCGATCGAGGTACAAGCATCGGTACCCGAGAGCAGGTACCTTGCCCGATGTACCTCCTTCCGACGGGTGACGGACCACCACCACCGCAGCAGCAGCCAAAACCTCACCACCAAAAAAAGCCAGCGCCAGATCGTCGCCCTCAGCCAAACTGCAACAGCCTTGCCGTTTTGAGCCCAGCCTGCCCCAAACAGGCTCTGCTAGTTCTGCTGCTGGTTCTGCCGCTTCTGCGCGCTCCTCGACACCAGTTCTCCGGCTCGCGATGCGCGTGTGTGACCTGCAGTAACTCACTCACGTACCAGCAGCACGTACCAGCAGCAGTGGCTTGGTCTAGTCTGTGTGTCTTGCAAGTCTCCCCCAAAATCCCCAATGCCGCGCCCAAGCCAAGCTCCCACGCTCACAGCTTTGGCACTGCATTGTTGCGCGCTTCCGTCCATCCATCGATCCATCCACCCGTCCATCCATTAGTCCCCTCCCTCAACCAATGGCCGGGGTGTTGGGGAAGCTCCTGTCGCAGGGTGGGTGGGCGTGGGCTGGGCGTGGGCAACGACGACAGCGAGGGGCGTGGGCGAGCGGCTGCAACAGTCCCTGTCCATGTTGGTGTCTCTTTCTGCCCCTCCACCTCAACTCCAAAGCTCTGGCTCCAGCTCCTTGCGTTCGTTGCGGCAAGCCCAGGCCAATTCCAGGCGCTGGGTTGGGTTAGGCGGGCTACTGCGTACCTTTGTTGATTCTGCCCGCCATGCCCAGTATCGCCGAGTGGGAAGTGGGAAACGGGACATCTCAGACACTGGAAGACACCTAGGAGAAAAAAAATAATTGAGGGAACAAACGTCAACCCCAAGCCAGCCAAACGCCCCTCCACGTCCCTCCCTCTCCCTTGGCCCACCGGGAAAGATACCTGCGCTAGCACCAGGCTACGCCCGGGAACTCAGGTACCGATCCCACAAGGCCAGGTACGTGCCGTGTCTGCTAGGGGTTCTACCGCTGAGCGTGGAATTTTTTTCTGATTTGGACCAGCAAGGTGCTCATTTCGCCAATCAAAGCCCGTTCTTAGCAGCTCGGCAGTCTCCACCTGCAGCTCTCGGGACGTTATCGATAGCGTAGCCCAGAGCTCTGTCTTCCTCTTGCCCGTTTTCTTGGGGAAATTCTTTGGGCGCACCTCAACTTTTTCGTCATCGCCCGCTAATGAGGAGGAGGCATGAAGCCAGCTCCAACAATGGCCGCCGCCTCAATCTGGTCTTGTGCTCCAGTCGCATCTAGTCATTCTTCAGCAGCTGCACCGATTGGGACAGGCAGATGCCAGCGCTGACGCTCTCATCCACCGCGATGGTGATGGTGATGGGTGTGTGTGCTGTTGTTGTGCAAGTCCGGCTCAAGTCCCTGTCCAAGTACCTGCTGGTGGATAGATCGGGGTCAGCCACGCCTCTTGCCACCACCGAACCCCGGCGGCCCTCTCCCAAGCAATGTCCGAAGCGCTGCTAGACAGAGACAATCGCCATTGCTCACATTACGACACGTTACACACTGACACCGCACCGCCGACCGTTAGACACCGATCGTCAACGCCGTATAATTACACCCAGACCCGACACCCACGACTCGACATGCCCGATCGAGCCCGCGGGCAGACGACGGCCAGACAGGCCCAGGAGACCAGGAGGCCCGGCGTGACCAATGCGCGCGCATATCGCATCTCGTCTCCCGATTGACATCCCATCTTTCCCATCGGCCCTGAGATCTCATCTGCCTGGCACTGGCCACTCGAAGGTCACGACTCTCGCTGGGCTGGCTGGGCAAGCAGCGCAACGAGGCCCTTTAAGTTTCATCACAACGCTCCATCAGCAACCCAGCGCCCCTCCGGCCTAGGCCAGATTTCGTAGGCGGTCAGCCAGGTGTCGACAGGGGTGCAAGCCTCAACAACCTAACCGTTGCCTCGCTTACGCACCTCTAAACCGCCTAGCCTCGCCGATTCTCCGTCCGGGGACGTCCCTCAGCTTCCGCTAGTCCCTCATCAGCTCCAGCGTCCTCGCTGTCAGGGCCTGTCGACCGCTGGCCGGCGCGAGGAACGCTGAACAATGAAGGATCTACGGCGATCCCAAGCCAGCAAGGCCAAAAGCAGCAGCCGGCAGCCGGGAAGACCCAGCACGGCAGCAAATTTGGCCTGGGCTGGAATGAGATGCCAACTGCTCTGTCTAAACCACTCATGTCTCAGACAGGCACTCTGAGTGAATCACGCCAAAGTCTCTTTTCTTGCATTCCTGCATTCCCCAGACTCACTGTCAGAGTCCAATGTCTTGGGAGGGGCTTCTCTTCGAATGGCTCCGTTCCAGGACCAGGAGCCAAACGGGACATGCCAACTCGCAGCCCGATAAGGGGGGCAAAGACCATGCTAGAAGCGATTCGATTCGATGCCGGGGCCACAGCCGGGCTGGTCATCTTGCCAGGCTGGCTTTTTTTTTTTTTTTTCTTCGACAGAGATCCACGATGGCGACGGCATCTCTGGTCTCCGTCCCCCAACAATTGAGAATTTGGGAAGCAATTTGGGGGTCCCTTCGATGGGGCCCTTCCAGAAATGCCAGGGGTGGGAGCTGCACCAATGGGAAGCTAATGAAAATAAACAGGTCCCCCACCCAGCGAGAGAAAAAAGACTGCAGGCCGCAGCAAAAAAATCGCCAACCCGCGCCAGACCAAAAGCAAGAATCTCCACCCGCAGATCCCCAACATCTTGTCCGCCCATCAGCGGACCCCGTCCCTCAGCGGAGTCCGTGCTGCGCTGTAGTGTGCTGCGTCCATCTGCCATCAGCGGACCCCGTACCACCAGCCAGTGACTGCGGCACAGCAGCAGCAGCAGCCACAACACACCCGGCTGCAACCACCACAGCGAAAGCAAACCGCCGCAACATTGGGACCTGCGTTGCGGGCGAACGCCAGACGCCGCTGCCTGTTGATTTCCTGCTTCTCCCGTGCCTCAACTTCGGCCCCTCAACCCTGTCGTCCACCCCAACTACGCTAATTGTTTCTCTGCAGCCTGACGAACCCGGGCGGGTCAACACCAACACCGCTGCCGCTGCCGTACCGCCGCTCCGAACCCGAAGCTCCCTTCCCCCATTGTCTACTATACGCCGAGGTCGCATCCCCGGTCCCAGCCCTGGCTCAATAGATCTGCCTTAGCCGGCCCATCAAATCTACGGCAAGGCAATCTTCACTTCCTCGACGCTGCCCGGCTTCCGTTCGCCCTTTCCCACCATTCTGCAAAGCTTCTGTCCTCATCACCTCCAGACTGGTGAGACTGGTGTGCCCAAACGCCCCAAAGCGAAGAAATCACCGAGCATTGGCCCCCAGGTCGTCCCGTCCTCGGCCTCGTACGGATAACGGATGCTACGCTAGCTCATTGCAGATACACACTTAAACACACTAAAGACGGGGTGAGCAGATCCGATCCTGTCAAAGCTGGAGTCCTTCTGCGCGTAATCTGATGCGCCCACATCAATCCGTCATCCATCGTCCCGTGCGACAGACGACGGACGACATGTTGATTGGGACGGTACCCACCCAGCAGTCCAACTAGCACTAGGGATTGCGGTGCGCCTCCTTGCCGTAGCGGACGGGCGGTGCCTGTGCACCTCAGAATAGCCAAGCCTCATTTCAGCTCCGGCCTATGACGCCGATGGACTGGGACTGCCGCCGATGAACGGTCTCTCTTCAATATTCTCCACGTCTGTCCAAGCCCACGGAGCAGTCGGACGGTTTGGAAGCCAAGAACATACCGCCCAGAAATATCGCGGCCAGATTCCTCTCTCGCCGCCTACAAGTATGACCGCATCCCCGGCCCGTGACTGACATCCAGCGGTCGTCTGCCCCCACCATGCGAACGAACCGCATGGGACCGTGCCAGCAGCATCACCGTCCGCAGCATCGTGCGGTTCCAAGGTCGGTCTTAGCTCGCCCGTCCGAACTGACCCTGCAAGTTTGTGCGTTTGTGGACTCGGTGTTGCTGTGAGACCGCAGCTGCATGGCAACTTTAGCCAAACAACGTCTGTTTTGCCAGGCGGCATGGCTCCCGCGATGAGAGACGAAGATCTGGCCTTGGCCGTCGTGCAGCACCGAGACTTGGACGAACTCTGTTTCTCCCGCGAGCGCTGAGCGGCTCACGTTCGTTCGATCAACGGCCTTCGGCCGGGCTGGGCTTCGAGATCCTAGGTAGAAAGCGCCCTGTGACTAAGATTTTCCAGACGAACGGTTAGGACAGACCGCGTGCCCGCTGCTGTGACGTACGTTGGATCCGACTTACTTACATGGAACGTTCACTCGTGTGACTTGCGGCTCCTGAGCCTGCTGCAAGAGCCGCAGTGAAACAAAAATCGAGCACCGATGACGTGGATTTGGTACCTGCATGCTGCCAAGCGCCGGGGGCATGCTGTCCTGGGGACTTGCTGCCTGCATGGATCTTCTGGGCGTAGCTCCTTCGCGGGGGTCCTATTCCTAGGTTACGGATGTATATCGAACGTGATGTGAGAGTGATGTGTTGGTCAGTATGTTAGCTCCCGCGTAAGGCGTAGTGAAAGTCGGGTTGGTAATCTGCAATGGACACCAAAGACTGAAAATAAGACATTCTACCAAGAGACGAGAGTCTTCTCGGCCGGAGTCGGTACTTCGTGCTCTCGAAGCAAGCCAGTCTCCGTCTAGAGTGAGTGACATGCGAACCGACGAGTCCTTCCGGACACACCCGCCCCCTCGAGATCACGGGAACCGGCAACAAGCCACAACTTACGCCCCCCCTAAGAATGAAAGCAGTCCCGAAGGGGTCCTCTGATTCGTCCGTGTATCTTATGGAGCCCTCCAGGTACACGAGGCTGAAGTCCGGGAAATTCCGCGTGTAGAGGTCTAGTCTCGTGACGTCTGGGGAGGTGATTAGCTACCCTTTCGACAATAACGTCAATAAACACATTGATTAAGATAAACCATACTAGTAATCTGGGCTATATGTCACTCATTTATGTGCATAATGACAAGCCGTTTGACTTTTGCCTGGTTTCTATCCATGTATTAACATCTCGAATGCAGAATTGATTTAAAAACCTCAACTGAGAGAAGAAAATTCGTTTAAACTTGTAAACGATGTAATAGCCCACTGGGATTACAGCAAAAGATTTACGTGATACTTGCTTGAAGTGCGACGCGCCTGAAGGATCTCAAACACGAGCCAGATGACTACCGTTTGGCATGGCGGACGCGGCGGGTTGGCCCCTTGACGAGTTGTTGCGGTGAAGCCTGCATGACCAACTCATCCAGCTTCCTCGGGATGAGTGACGGCGGTTTAGTAAATATCGTCAGAGTTACTCGTTGGCAACTCGACTTTGCGAGTGATGTTCTGGTGATCTTTCCTTGGTTTTTCTTTTGCGTTTGCGCGTGACCGTCGGGTGACTATGCTTTGTGGTGGGTTCTTGATATAAGGATAACGCCACTCGACGTTCTCCACTGCTGGATCTCCCAGCTCCTGGCTGCTTTGCGCATGCAGGTATGCCCATCGCTAGGGCAGAGATTGAAATGGGGGCGGGATCGTTTCGGGATTTTCGGGTTCGGCGCCGGGCTGGGTCCTGATATCGGGTTGTTGGTGAGGGCTATCCAATGCTAGCCCAGACGAGTGATGTTGGTAGAGAGTGCCGAGCCGTGGCATAGAGTACTAATAAGTCACTATTACGAAGTTCAGATGCTGCGGGGGGACTCCCTAAGTGAATGTGGCGTTATGCTGGTGTAAATCGAGCTTCAGCGTCACTAGAAGAGGAGGAGGCCCTGCGTGTGAGTCCGAAGATGCTACGTTACAGAGGCGGCCTCGTTGGAATTGATACAAACTCCGAGAGATACCCAAAGCGACAAGATTGCAGCTCTCTGTTTCTGAGAATTGGTGGCTTGTCGAGAGCGCAGCTCCTTTACGGTAGAGGTCCCGTGCCATCACGGAGTACATCCCAACGCCCCCCACGCGTGAAAGCCATCAATGGAACTCTGCGTCAGAAGCACGCTCTATGTGCAATTCCACTCGCGTTCCATGATTCTCGAATCGATGCCATGACAGCAGCTGCCACACTGCCAGCTGGAGGTGGGGTCTGTGAAAGGCTTGCTTCCGTTACCGGCGGTGATGGTCTCGTCTGTTCTCAACACGTCGAAGGGGTTAAACACAACACCGACCCTCAGAGACTCTAGAATACCTATGAATGGACTTTCCGAGTCATCAAGATCGGGTGGCAGACAGGTAAGGTCTTGTCCATCTGCCGCGAACTCGGAAGATGGGCACAAGACCGTGGCCGAGGCTAGGCGTCTCACACATCACGGCACCTTCACCATCACCTGCAAAACACATCGGCTCGGGGCATTAAAATCCAGTATATTCAGACCAGGTGTGGTGAAACGGAATGGGAGTGGGAATAAATGTAAAGGCCCGCAAGCACAATAAACCCCGGCACCGCCATGCTCCCGTCCAAACTCATAATCATACCAACTCCCTAATGCATTTCCACGCCGGACCCCGGCCCCGTAATCATCATAAAGCAAGAGACAAAGGAAAATATTTGAAAAAGTAAGACAATTTGCCTTCTTCAATGAGAGAATAAGTAATGTTTGAGCCCGCTGTGCTGCCAGCATCCTGCCTTGCTCTGCCCGCCGTGCGCGTTGCACGGTTCTATTGGGTAATCAAAAACACAAGTTCCGCCTCCTGTGGTATCAAATCTGCCGCCTTCTCGAAATATTCAAGCAATGGTTTAGTACGTCTCCTCCTCGACCAGGTCCTGGGGTCCGATTCTCGAACTCCTCAGGCCCATTGAGCTCCGTCTCCCCGAGACGCTGCCTCCGCTTTGACGCCGGGTGCTCGGCATCGGGATAGCGCTGGTGGGGGCGGGGATGCCGCTGACGGCCTTCTCGGCCTCGAGGCGAGAATATGTTCCTCTCCTGCTAGGGGTTCGGTACTCGCCATCCTCGTCTGTTTCGTCCATTTCGATACGGTGACTGACGCTAACAGATCGTCCGTGTCCGTGTAAGCTGCCTCCCAAGGAACTGCGAGGACGGCCCAGAGGTGTCCGGGCACCCGTCATACTAGTACGGCTAATCGGACGGGGAGGTGCCATCTCAGTGCGACTGCCTGGCCGGGCATACGACGAGATGCTAGCTCGTGAACTCGGCCGAGAGATGGATGACTCAGACTCGAGGCCAGCACCAGGGTTGCGATTCGGCAGGGGCCCGAACGACAATCTGCTGACGCCTGATGTGCTTAGGCGGGGCACATGCTTCGATGATGTGCTGGCAGAGAAGTTTGGGTTGGAGGGCGTTTCGTCGCCCCGCACTGACGAGGCGGTGGAGCCCGTTGGGCGCTTGCGAGAACGGATCGTAACCGTCGAAGGCACACTGTGGATTCCATTGACTGACGACCTGGGTGATGACCGAGGCGGGGTAGTGACGGGGGCGGGGAGCTTTGAGCGCGCGTTGTGCACACGGGCTTCCAGTCGCTGCATTTGTGCAGTGAGGGATCGGATATGGCTGAGCGAGTTGTTGGTGGGCATGCGGTGAGAGGTTGAGCGCGGCGCGGTGCGAGTGGCGGGGGTGCGGGTCGCGGGGTTTGCGCCAGAGTTTGCGCCAGAGGGACGACCACCAGTCGGCCGACTGGTGATGGAAGCGGTAAAGGATCGCGGCTTCGGCGTGATGCTGTGGTCGACTGACGGCAGGCGTGTCCTGCGTGTCGTCGAGGCGGGTGTCCTGGCGACGGTCTTCCTGGGGACGGATGCGGAGACATCGGACATGGGTGGGGACGGAGGTTCGTTGAGCGAGTTGGCCTTGGAGGCGGGAAGAGCTTCCGAGTCTGGCGGGGTCGACACCATGGGCGAGCTGGCGGTCGAGCCGGGAGAGGCATCCATGGCCTTGTCGAAGGTGGGAGAGGACATGACGGAGAGGTCGGTGGAGATGGCGGACAAATGGCGCGCTTCTTGCTTCTTGATCTTGTCTTGGAGCAGCTCGGCTTCGATCTTTAGGTCGGCGAGCTCCTCCCGCAGCCGTTGCGCCTCGATGCGCAGAGTCTCTCGTTCCTGCTCGCCCAGCTTGATCTCCTCCTCCATCATGACACCGCGCTCGATGGCAACGTTATACTTCGATTCGAGGTCCTCGAGGGACGAGGTTGTGTTTCGCGCCTGCCGCTCAAAGTCATCGTTGGCGACCTCGATATCGCGCAGCTTCAGCTGCAGACTCCTGTTGGTATCGCGCAACGTTGTGATCTCCTTCTCGAGTGTGTTTTGAGCAGTGTTCGCCTCCGTCTTGGCTTGCTTGTATTTTGACTGCAGGTAAATGTGAGTCAGCGCTGGCCGTCGCAGATGCGTGTGTCCAAGAACTGGAAGAGCCGAAGCAGTCTCACCTTCCACTCGTCGACCTCGAACTGCAGGCTCTCGGCCTTTTCCTGCAAGGTGCGTTCCCTCTTCTCGGCGGCCTCGATGTCCTTCTCCAGCTCCTGCTCGAGCTCTTTGCTGGACTCACGGAACTCGGCCAGCTCCCCCTCGAGCACCTCGTACTGGGCCTTGTACCAGGCCAGGGCGTCCTCGGCGCTGGTCGCCTCGCTAGGCGGCGATGATGGTGGCTCCGCCATGGTCATCAATATTGTTGTGGTGTCGTCGCGATTGTCAGGCGGGTAGCATGTGAAATTGGGTGTTTATTGTTGTGGACGCCAGTGTGCGGCGGTCGCAAAAGGTGCAAGGTGGAAGTGTGGGGAATAAAAGTGCGGTCGCAAATAGAAGTAGTCGAAGGTATACAAAGGGAATTTGAGATATTCGGTGACAATGATCGTAAGAGTCGTAAAAAAGCGTGCTGTTTCGGCCGTCGTCAGCTCGTTGTTGACGTCAAAAGGGCGACGCGACTGCAGCAGCAACAAAGGCGCATGCGGGCTTTCAGGAGGGCGGGCACGTACCGACTCCAAGGTGGGGGTGTTGGGGTGGTGGTCGGGTCTCGTAGAAAAAGGCGAAAGAGGACCAGACGAAGCGAAGAGGAGGAACAGAACAGAATGGAACTTGTCGTCGGTTGTCGCGTGGGTGTTTGTTGTGCCGCCGAGTCGGTGGTGCGTAGCCGTCGCTGTGGCTGGTGGTTGGCGAGACTTACCTGACTTACCGGGAGGTCGTCGTCGTCGTGTGTCGTCGTCGTCGTCGGTGTCGAGATGTCGGCGGGAAAGACGCACGCTCGATGTCGAGACACCTCAGGGACTGACTGGACAGGACAGGACCGACTAATGATTGGGATTGGGCATGGCTGGGACAGAACGGGAAAGGAAAGGGTCAATGTTGATGTCGGTCAGGTGTGGTGGTGTTGCTGTTGCGGGTTACCCCCTGTCGCCCCTTGTCGTGGCAGTGCGCCATGCCGCATCGGGGCTAGTCTGCTACCACGGGCAACCCGGCTGGATTATGTAAGGTGCCGCACAGCTCCACTCCCGCCTCTTGCGTCCGGGTTGGGCCAGCGGGCAAACCAGAGCGGTGGAGACCGCAGCCGGAGAGGGCAGCCAGTGAGGGCGGTTGGAGCCGCTTGAATAGCGGGGCGGTGGCTTTTTTCGGCTCGTCTTCAGTGAGGAAGCAAGTTGGGAAGCAGCCTGTTGCGTGCGCTGGGCCGCTGGCTGGGCAGGAACACTGAACACTGAACACTGAACTGGGAACTGGGAAGGCACTGTGTGACTGTGACTCGACTGGTGGAAGGAGCGGCGAGGAAGGAGGAAGGAAGGAAGCGGCCGGTACGTACCGCTGCAGCCGCTGCACACTGCAGTCCACCTCCATTCCCATTCCCAAGCGTCAGGTCCCAGGGCGTGGTCCCATCCCATGCCAGAACCAGCCCAAATCCTACCCCGATGTTTCCCTCGCTGCGTCTTTTTTGCAGGGCACACCACACAACACAAACACACTGCAGTGCGCCGGGCCCTGCACCGCACCAGCGTAATGCCATCCGTGATGCCCACCAAAATGCCCCTCCTTCCGTCATTTGCTTCGCAGGGCCAGCATCCAGCACGCAAATGGCCAGCGAGTCTGCAAGGTCGTCGCCTGAAGCTGCCGCCTTCAACCACCCTATTTCTCTGCCCAACAGGCTCAGACTCTGCACTGCTCCCCGCCGTCCTTATTCTCTGAGAGGTAAGCTCCCTTTTCTTGGGCGGCTGGCGGCTGGCGATCATCGGTGCTGTGGTAGGGGGGAGCCAGGGACAAGCCTCGCAATGCAAGAAAATGCGCCTCAGCCCTTTGGCTTTTGCACCGAAACCGCAGCCAGCCCTTAAGTGTCTGTCTCTTAAGCGCTCTCTCTTCTCTGCCTCTTCGTCACCGCCAACAAAAGACCACCCTCGCCCTCGACGCGAAAGAAGACCACGCCATCATGTCTCAGCGCCCCTCCCACCTTGGTCGAATCAGACGGGCGGCCATGAGATGCGTGTCGATGTTTTCTGACCGACTGCAAACGCGCAACGAACCATGAGGATGACTGAGCGCGGCCCGCACGACTTGGAGTGCTGCTGGACTCAGCGATCGCTTGACGCCGATTCGATCCAACCCAATCCCTTCAGTCGATGGCTCCTCTCGGTGCCAGTCCCAACCTCGGACGACGACGGCTGCGAGCAGGCCGCTCCCGGGCTCGCCTCTACCGCCAGATCAGGGCCATCCCAACTCGGCGTTCATGCAACGCACTGATCTCTCCCGGTCCATTTCTCTCCACCGGACGGACCCCCCTGCACGACATCCAGCGCACTCGACACCTCCTCTGCCCTGCGCTGCCATGCGGTACGGTACGGTACAGTGTGCCTACCTCATTCACTCTGCGGCATCCGGTTCGAGGGCGGCACAGGCACCGTTTGATCGAAGCCAAGGGCTCTCTCTCTTTTCTCCTTCTCTCGCAGACACAGAAGACGCGAAGAAGCTGGGCCGAGTGACGAAGAAGAAACGACTGCTGATGAGATGTGCTGTCGCAGTTTCAGGCGCCAAAGCGCTACTGCGTCGAGACCCAGCGTCCCATCCGCATGACGCCGATATGTCAAGTCTCATGCCCTTGACAGCAGCGGCTCACCGACGTGCAGAAATCACACTCGTCCACTCGCCCACTCGCCCACAGTGCCGTCTCCTGCAGGTGACCAACCTCAACGCCCAGCGTGCCCCAAATTAATTCATCACCTGGGCCAGGCCATCCTCATTCTCTTGAGGCATACCCCGTCCGTCTGCTTGCGCATCTTCCGCTGCCAATTTGTCCCCGGCCCGCTATCGTCACCGCCGTCGCAGATACATCTGTTTGCCTCCGTCCTCATGTCGCTTCCGCCAAACGGCCGCTTAATGGAGACGTCGACCGAGCTGGCGGACGATGTAACCTCGTGGCAGACCCCGGCTGCTGGGCCCCAAAAAGAATAAGATCGATCCCGTTCCTGTCGCACCCGCGGGCTCTTGGCCCGAACAGGCTTCGCACCGCCCAATGTTTCACGCCAGCCGGTCGGAAGTGGCGGTCATAGTGCGCGCTCTCGAGCCCTTTTGCGCCCTGCAGCCGACGTCCACTACGGCACTGAAATCTCCGTCGCCAAATCACTTGGAAATTAGGGGTCCATGTTACCTCTTTTTGCATCTTGAAGCTCTGAACTCGTCGATTTCTCCGTGCGGAAGCTCGTATTTGCCTGATTGCCGAAATGCACGAATCGCTGCAAGTTGCCAACAACCAACTCGCATGGCATGTCCGCATCATGCATCTACCAAGAAAAGCACGAGATGGGCTCAGTACGAAGGCCGGTGATTGACCCTAGCGCACCTCAGCTGTGAGATCCAATGGCGATGTTTTTCTGCAAGATCGTCGCTAATCTAGCTATGCCTCGCTTCGCCCTTGCCCGCGTAGACATCGTGCTTGGACGACGGCGCGCCGCCATGCACAATAGTCCGAGAGCCGTCGGGGAAAACAATTTGAGCCTCAGCATCCTTAGTGTCTGGGCTTTCCACCACCACCGGCTCGACGATGCCGCCGTCCCGCCATTGAAATGACACGAGCCAGCCGCCTTTGGTCCGGACGTGCGCAAGTTCGCCTTGGGGCCAGCCCTTGGGGCACGATGGAAGCACTCGAATCTCGACAAGGTTCGGCTTCAAGGACGCCTGCATGGCGCTTGACTGGACGAGACATTCGAGGATGCCAGCACATCCGCCAAAATTGCCGTCAATCTGGAATGGAGGGTGGTTGTCGAGCATGTTTGGCAACGTCGATCCCTTCAGCAGGAGATCCATATGCTGGCCGCAACCTTCGGCGTCCAACAGCCTGGCGTGCAGGTTCAACAACCAGGCTCTGCTCCATCCCGTATGTCCTCCACCGTGTGCCGCTCTTCGCTCGAGGACCTTCTTCGCCGCGGACGCTAGCTCTGGCGATCTTGCTGGGCTGATGCTCTCGCCCGGATAGAGCCCAAAGAGATGAGACACGTGTCGATGGCCTGGCTCCTTCTCTTTGTAATCCTTCAAGCCCCATTCTTGAATCAACCCATCGGCATTTGTCGCTAGCCCGGGGAGCTTCTTCAGCGCCTCCTCGACCTTGTTTCGCAGCGGATTGTCCCTGTTCAGGATATTAGTGCTCCACAGGAACTTCTCGAATGTGATCCGGACGATGGTCATGTCAATGGCGGACCCTTCGCAGAGAATGCCGGCCTCTCCCGATTTCGAGATGAAGGTGTTTTCGGGAGACAGCGACGGGTTCGTGACTAGGTACTTCCCGCAAGCAGAGGGTATCAAGAAGTCGAGCAGGAACACGATGCTGCCCTCCAAGACCGGCGCTGCTCTCTTGTGCAGGCTCTCGTCGTATTGGTACTGCAGCATCTCGAAGACATCGATACATACCCATACCCCTCCAAGGGGCCAGATCGTTGAAGGCATCCAACGATCTTGAGGGTCCGTATCTGCCCAGATGTCGGTATTATGGTGTGCGCACCATCCTCCACAGCCGTACATGGTCTCCGCAGTCTTCTTGCCCCGCGCTGCCATGCGTTCTAGCAGGTCGAGAACAGGGACGGCACAGTCGATGAGGTTACATGGCCCAGCCGGCCAGTAGTTCATCTGCAGGTTGATGTTGATGGTATACTTGCATCCCCACGGCGGCGCAAACGATGGGTTCCAAATGCCCTGCAAGGTCGCTGGCAACGCCTTTTCGGAGTTGCGGCTACACGATATGAGCAAATACCTACCATAGTTGTGGTATAACGCAACGAGTCCTGGATCTCGGGTGTTCTTAATTCTATCGTCTGTCGGGATGTGGCTGGCGTCTGGCCACATACGAAGACTTGCCCGGTTGAAAAGGCTCTTGTAATCGTCCCGATGGCGTTTCACCAGCTCATCCCATGGATGCTTCAGCGCAGAAAGCACATCGGCAACGGCGACGGTCTCAGGATCGTCGGTTCGATATGTGGTTTGAGCCCCGATGACGATCGTGCAGGCTGACGAATTCACCACCAGACAATTGCCAATTGCTTCTACGGAGCCATCGGCATCATCGCAGGACACGCCCAGGGCGACTGACAAGCGGTTGCTGTTTCGACCACCTGGGGTGGCGTTCAACACGATTCTCCCGTTCCCTGTCTCGATGCTGTCGACAAATTCGTTCGTCTCCCATTCAATCTCACTGACACGGTTGAGTCGTACGATGAATCGGGTGGGTTCGGAAGCCGACACTCGGATCGCCAACACTTTATCCGGGAAACTGGCGATAGCATCTCGGCGGTATGTGATCCCTCGGCATCGGTACTCGACGGTCGTCTGCGCCGATTCAAGGCACAGGTGTCGGCGATAGCCGGCCACGTCCTCGGCGGCATGGCCGAACTCGATAGTGCAAGTGCCCAGCGGTTCATAGTGTCGCATACTCGCAGGCGTCGCGAAGAAGGCCTCGCGCACCAGCGCCTCGGCGGCGGCGTGCTTTTCATCCCGGATGAGTTGTCGAAGTCTCGGCAGGTGGCGGAGGGCGTCTTTTGGGGTTCTGTCCTGCGGGCCGCCGTACCAGACCGAGTCCTCGTTCAGCTGGATGAGCTCGGTCACAGTTCGCCCATGAACCATGGCTCCTAGCCGCCCATTGCCGATTGGCAGGGCCTGAGCCCATTCGGAGGCGGGGGATGGGTAGTGGAGACGCAAGGACTGGTGGCCCTCGTCGGAGCCGGGTGTCTCTGGGCCGTCCAGGCCGGACATGGTTATGGGATGGGAAAGTCGCGCCGGTATGCCGCTGTCTGGACTCGGCTTTCCGTGTCACGATATGGCCAGTTCGCAGAGCGGCCTAGTGTTGGCTGGACCCTTGGCTGTTTGTGGGAAGGGTCTCCTGCAGGCCCAATGCAGACGGGTCCGTACGACAAAAGTTTGTCGAGCTGGTGATCACTGATCAGAGACGACACGACGGCTGATGTGCTCTTTCAAGGGCTATGGTCATCGAGCGCCACAGGGCGCCTTTAACCCCAGACAACCCACGCAGGAGCCGGGGTCGGGGCTCGGCGTCGTATCATTTGCGGAAAATTGGCTCGGGACTGTGGGGTAGCCGGCCGGTTCTCGTCTGGAGCCAATTATCACGGGTCAAAGCAAGCCGAACACCCTCATCCCGGGTGGTGTGGTGGCTGGCCTGATCGAGCTGCAGCTCTACAGCCGCCGGCCCAATCACCGCTGACCAAAGCCGCTGTTGGCCGGCCCCAGCGTGGATCTTGGAGAGAGTCTGGAGGCGGGCGGACGAACACGGCAGTGGGCTGGCCTGCAAAGAGCATCTCATGTGAAGCACATGGCCCGGTGGGACGTCTGGGGATCGCATCCCTCTTCAGGGTTCGAGACCCAGCTGTCGGAAGGCGATTCCGTGGGCACGAAGAGGGTAGCATGCAGAAGTAGAATCCCACCCTGTTTCCCAGAGCTGAGTTGAAGCTCTATATAGCCGCTGAGGCGCCACTGCAACCTGATCCCTCGGTCCCAGGCAGTCGGGCTTCTTGTTCACCAGCATCTCTGTTCCCCTCGTCAAGGTCACTGATCGAGACGACCACCACCCCGCGCCAGAGCGCCCATCTCATTGAGCCACTCTGCCCACCATGGCGCCGCGAGAAGAGGCCGACCACACCGTCATCTACCACGACGATGTCGCCGAGGCCGACAAGCTCGGCGTTGCCGTCGACGAGGTCACGGCAACCCGTGTCTCGGAGGCTGACATGATGAAGAAGGCCAGCGAGTCCCTGACGATCTGGTCTAAGACGGGCTTGCGTATCATGGGCTATATGTTTGTCATGGGATGCAACCAGGCAGGGTGAGCACCACAACAGCGTCTACGGACGTGTGCGTATGTTCCCCGAGGACCACGTTAACAGATCGACTTTACAGATACGGTATCGACTGGGGTGTGATTAGCAGCATCAACTCCAACGACCGCTGGCACGACTACTACGGATTCCCCAACGCCGGTGTCATCATCTCCACGATCAACGCCCTGATGCAAATCGGCGGGTTCCTCGGTGCCCCGTTCCTCAGCTGCGCCGATATCCTCGGCCGTCGCGGAGTCAACTTCCTCGGTAACTTCCTCGTCGTCATCGCCGCCATCATGCAGGCCATGGCCCCGAACCTTGCCTGTCTCATGGTCGGCCGCCTTGTCCTGGGCTTCGGTACGGCGCTGTGCACTGCTCCCCAATACGTTGCTGAGGTCGCCCCGATCCACCTACGTGGCCGCATCGTCGGTTTCTTCGGCGCCTTCTTCCAGGTCGGCTCGCTTGGCATCATCGGCATCATGATGGGCCTCACTTCTTGGGACAGCGACTGGCAGTGGCGCATGGCCTTCTTCATCCAGGCCGTCTTCCCGCTCATCGTCTGCGTGACCATCTACTTCCTCTGCCCAGAGTCGCCGCGTTTCCTCTACATGCGCGGGAAGAAGGACCAGGCCCGCAAGGTCATCGCGGACTACATGACAACGAGCAACGATCCCAACGAGGAGATCGTCGAGCTCATGCTTCTCCAGATCGAGGAGTCCATCGAGACCACCAAGGCCGGTTTCCGCGCCACCTGGGATTTCCGCGTTTTTTTCACCCGCGCCGTGTGGTTCCGTACTTTCGTCTTGGCCGTCTACGCTATTTTCCAGCAGTGGAAGTATGTTTTGCGGCCCGCTTTGCGTCCATTCTCTAATGCTAACCGGTTACAGCGGCGGTGGCATCATCGGTCTGTACCTTGCTCCCGCGCTCGAGACCATCGGCATCACGAAGCAAATCGACCAGCTCGGCATCAACATGGGCTCGACGGCGCTGTACTTCGTCTTCACCCTCGTGGGCGCGTACATCATCGACTTCTGGCGTCGTCGCACGCTGATTTTCGCCGGCCTCATCACCATGATCCTCGCGCAGATCGCCGTCACGATCACGAGCTGGCGGTGGAACGAGAACCCGCAGAAGTCGACGGCGATCTTGACGGTGGTCTGGATCTACTGCTTCCAGATCTGCAGCGCGACCTTCATCGCGACGATGCACAACCTGTACCCGGTCGAGCTGCTGTCGCTGCCGCTGCGCGCCAAGGGCATGGGCCTGTTCGCCATGTTCCAGGCCATCGCGGCCGTGGTGCACAACTACGGCATCGGCGTGCCCATCGCCAAGATCGGGTACAAGATCTGGGCGGTCTACATCGTGTACAACTTCCTGCAGGTCATCGCCAGCTACTTCGTCTTCCCCGAGACGAGCAGGCTCAACCTCGAGGAGATCGACGCCATCTTCGAGACGCCCGGCGCCAAGCCCGTCAAGCTGAGCATCAAGATTGCCGACGCGAAGGCCGAGAAGGCGAAGCTGGACCGCCAGAACGCGACTGCCACGTCGTGAGGTCGCGTTGGATGTGTGGGCTCGGCGTGATATGTGTATGGGAGCTGGAAAGAGGAAATGTGCTTTTTGTCGTTTTGATAGGTTGCGAATACCCAAACGTGTCCATCTGCAATCAATCTTGACACCCGAGAATCATTCTGCGTGACAGGTGTCGAATAGAACCCGTAATCCACATGCCTGGGGTTACATTTGTGAAGATGACCGGCTGGTCATTCTCGCAAACACAAAGATTGTGAGGTTGTTTGCCGTCCGACAGCCCGCAAATAGTTACAGGATGACAATCCTAGGGAATATGTTCTCCAAGGTAAGCAGTCTATTCCACAGGAGCAGCCGCAATGCTTCTCCGCATCACCAAAGCATAAGACATGCGCATGCCCATCCGCGCCTCCGCCACGACTCATCAAGGTGTTCCAGCAAAACGCAACCACACCACCGTCAACGCCATCCAAGTTGCGCCCAACAATTTTGGTACTGTCTCTTCTGACAACAGCCGCGCCAAGATGCGACTGACAGTGTCCCGAGGCGCAAACGCCGCCAACCCACGTTCAGCACGACACACACAGAACAACAAAAAAAGACGCCAAAAAGAGAGCTCCGAGGAGCTGTGAGTGTTTATGACAAGAGAGGGATTCGAACCCTCGCCTATTACTAGACTAGCACCTGAAGCTAGCGCCTTAGACCGCTCGGCCATCTTGCCCGATGTTGTTGTTGATGTGGATAACGGCGATGGAGGAGGTTAAAGGGCATTTGCCCTAGGTGGGGATCGAGAGATGGGTCTCTGTTCCGGAGATGGAGCCGGTTGCATCGGGGCTTCGCTCCGGTATGGCACCGAATTGCGGGTCGAGAACCCCGATAGCTTGCTGTGATACAACGAATGATTTGGCTTTGTTGAACTCTCTTGAATAATAGAAGTTACAGGTTGCTGAGCTTAGTCTGACACAAACTCAAGTGACTTAAGACGACAGAAAAGAGAGAAAGAAGTGGACGAGACTGTAAGAAGAAGTCACCACCTAACGATATCGTTAGTATTCCAGCTTCTCATCATCTACTAAAGAATGTCTCCAACTGATCAAACCGTTGCCGGAGGTCCCGGCATGCCTCCAGCCTCCGGTTCCACATGGACCTGTCCCTTTCGCCAATTACGACGCCGGCAACCCCCATCCCCAGACCAGTTGCACAGCTCCCCAGGAGCAAGGGTCCCGCGACGGGCGCGGCAAGCCCGCCGGTGACTGCAACAGCCACGGCGCTAACGGCCCCGACGCACCAACAACCTAAGAAGCCCCGCGGGTGCCGCTTGGCCTCTGCTCACAAGTGCTTGGAACTTGAGTTTCTGGAACGCCTCAAAGAGCTTCTTCAGCTTGTCTGGGACTTCCTGGTCGGTGACTACGAGCTGGGCGAGTATGATTGCGAAGTCGATATCGCTCCAGCTGATGTTCAGGTACGGCCAGCCTTGGCGGAGGAAAGAGTAGTCTGCCGCAGATTGGTGGGCGTGAGTTTGTGTTGAGGAATACAAGTCGACGAGAATACCTGACTAAAGTGCGAAAGAAAAGGAGCGTAACTCACATTGACGGCATTCTTTGACAGCTTGCTCGTATTGGACGAGCCCTACCACCTCGATGCCGAGGATCTGACGGACTTGGTTCTCCGTCCAGCATGTCCCGTTCCGTCCTTTGTCTTCTCCATAAATCTCCCAGTACAAACCCAGTGTCAGTTTTTGCAAGAGTGTCGATTCCTCTGATCTCCAGACCTCGCTTCTCACGAGACAAAACGCCACGTGAGTAGGGAACACTGGTGTACGGGCAATCGTGGCACCGGTGTAACGGCCGCGGCTGCCCCAGTCAATCGGCTTCGGAGGGGGTGTGGGCGTCGAATTGATCGTTCCGATGGAACCGTAGTGGTGCACAGGAGGCGATCGGACGAGGATGCCGTACCACTCAGTCGCAGGCGGCGTCGGCGGAGGTGGGGGGCTGCTGCCGGGTCCCGTAGCGTTCTGTTCTGTCGGAGTCTCCGAGTTAGAGGCAACGATTAAAATGCCATGATATTAATATTAGAAATGAAATGGGCCAAAAAGCCTACAAACCTTCGGGAATGTGGGGTTCGATGTAGTCTAGCGCCGCCCTGAGAGCCTTGGATAGCAGATCGACATAACGTAATGCCGCCTTCAGGATCTTAACCAGGAGATCGTGGGCCGTTTTCCTGAGAGTTGCCGCTTGAACACTGGTCCACTCGATCACCTCCACCAATCTTTCAACCCCGGCAGCTGTAAGATACTGAAGCGTTGTGGGGGATCGGACATCGTCAGATGGCGGATTCTTGGAGATGCTGTCTCTGACGAGATCGCGCAGGTAAGGATGGGCATTCTTGTCCCAGGCGCTAAAGAGGGCGTCCTTCGCGTCGATCAAAAAGGCCGTCAGCAAGGCCAGGAGGAGTACCTTGCAGGTGTCCTTGTAGACCAGGAGGCGCTAGGGCCAGAAGATGACGATGGCCGATGCCGCCGTGACTATAGCGACAGCCCTTCTCTTGAATGCGGCCGTTCCTTGCTGTGCTAGGGGCGACGCGGGCGATGGATCCTCTGGGGGCCTGTCAAACTTCTGAAACGCCCGGACGAAGAGGCGGATGGCTTCCAAATACATGGTTGAAGACTTGGAAGGCCTCGAATTAGTACGTGTAGCGGCAATGGGGGTGGTGGATTCAGTTCGTCCGGATGAACGACGCGATCCGTCCACGTATGCTCTGTCGAAAGGCACATGTAACCTTCAGCCGATTGAACTCGACATACCTTTAAATATCTGTTCAATTACTGTAGATATGGAGCCCAACGAAGCAACTTGGCAGGACCTGTCTGTCTGGCTGCCTGAAGCAATGCGGAGGCGGGCACCAATCACTCGAAAAAAGCCCGCAGCACCTTTTGTTGCTCTTCAAGTAGGGCATCCAACCACAGGAAGAACACGCGCAGGCCCTCGAATCAAATACCAAGGAAGCCTCACTTGTGGTGTGTAACCCCAACCAATGTTGGCGCTTGCGAAGTAAGGACAAGCATGTTGTTGGAGCATGTTCGGATGAAGGCCCTAACGTGTCAACCGCTAGAGGTTTTGCTGGCATGCTAGGCTTGTTGGAACCCCGAAATGTTAACCAGAAGTGGAACTATTGCTACTTGGTATTTGTTTCTACAAAGATGATGTTGACGAAGTGAACATATTGTTTGGGTATCGGGTCACCATAAATCGCATGGAACCATACGTGGCCAAATAACAAGCATAATTCATTAACATAGTTATACCAGACATAGTTAAACCCTTTCCCTTCTCTCGCTATGTTGTACAAAATATCAAAATCAAACACTCCAGTCCTTCAATTCTCCATCATTCAATCGTCTTGACTCAGCAGTGTCCGCGACGGCCGCCAAAGCCGCCTCCGTGTCCGCGTCTGCCGAAACCGCCGCCCATGCCGCCCATCATACCACCGGGACGGCCGCCGCCGCCGCAGGGCCGGGGACCACCGCCCATCATGCCGCCACCGCCCATGCCGCCGTGGTGGTGATGGTGTGTTTGCACAACCGCCGGACGGGGGCCCATGCCGCCGCCGCCGCCGTATGCTCTGCGTCGAGATCCGCCGAAGCACATGTTGATTTGTTTAGGTGTTATGTTTTGGGTGGTAGTGTGTGTGTGTTGTTCAGGTCTAATTTAAGCGACCTGTAGCTTGTTTCTCGTAGGATTGTGGTCTTGATGTTTGTTGTAAAGGTGGTAAATGATTCTTGAGATTGGTTTGAGTGTTGGTAAATGTAGGTAGGAGTTATGATGGTTGTTTTTCTTGGATTGGATTGGAGCGATTCGGACACAACTGATTCGATGGATATTCGCGCAGGCATTTATACATTTCTTTCTTCAGCGGCAACCCCGCCATTGAGGCTGTAGGACCCTTGGTGCGTCATTCCGGCTCGTCGGCCGAGCGCTAAGCTGCCAACTCCTTGTTCGGCACCAGGAGCTGAACGGGCCCAACTTGGCTCATGTCATGAGGGGCCGCGCAATCGGCTCCCCACACAACCTGGTCAAACGTCACTCTCGAGGCTTGACAAGCCGCCCATGCGACCCCAGGGTCCATCCCGACAACCTGTTCGTGGCTTGGATGGGTGCGCAAGGCGCCCCTTTGAGCCACAGCGCGATCAGGTTCTCGGTCAATGCCGAGCGGCGCCGAAGTCGTCAGCTCTGCCCTTCGCCACACGCCTTTTGCGGGCCAGCCGAGCGTCGTGGCCGGGTGGCCAATTGCGACCGTTCGTCTTGGGGACCGGCAATTCGGTACCGCGGCGTCGTGTGCCAACCGCGTCGGTAGCGCTTGGTGGCTTGGCCGACGTCTGTTCTTTTTAATCGTGACTTTCCCGCGAAAATGATAAAACCTGAATTAACAAAAAAATGTTTATTTCTGGATAGGAGAATGGCACGTGAATTCGTCTCGTGTCTTGGCCGCTTTGGCATTTGCCAGAGGCCTGAGCGATCGAACTGGTCGAGACCAATGAGACAATGACCTTCTTGCATCTCCGGGAACGCCAGGGGTCAAAGTTAGACCCCTATGGTTCCCTTGCTCCTCTGGTGTCTTCGGCGGTGACGTTAGCCATTATAATTCTTTTGCCCCGTCACCTCAGCTGAGTCTTGGCTCTCGGACCGGTCCTGGGCTCTTCTCATATCTTGTGCTTTCACCGGGAAGTGGGGGAAAGTGTCGGCCTGTGGTCGAGTTTCTCAATTGCTATGCAGTCCTTAGCCATTATGGTTCTTGACGTCAGGTCTTGCCCCCGGATTGTTGCATATTTGAACAAGCAACGCCAGCAGTAACGTCATTTACCTGGGCATTTCACAGATTGAACTTTCGCAAAAGAGTTTGAAACCTTTGTTACGTCGAGACATTGACTATTCGCCGCCTACAGCATTGAAACGTGAGCGAACTTCTCAAAAACGTAGCCTTTCCCAACACTTGGACAAACGGCGACATTATTGCCTCATCGGGGTCGCGGTAGATGCCGCAGGTTTGACCTGCGAGAAACTTTCAACAACAGAATGCGAAATGTACAAAAGACTGTCGACGAATCAATACATGTATACAGACTCCCGTTTCTCTAGAGGTCGACGAATCAATTCCTTCAACCTAGGGCGTCCAAATTCGTCTCGAAATACTGTTTTACTAGGAAGTCCTGGGGAGGCGGAGTAGTTGTGGCCATCAACCACCTCCTCTCCTTGCTCCACATCCTTCCTTTTTGGCTTGGGAAAACGTGATAAAAGAGTTTGGAAATGTCTTCCCACAAGATCGTCGGTGGTTTGATGCAAGACCAAGATGACTGCAAAACTGAGAAGCCCGGCGACGAGGGAAATCGCCCATTCCCTGGCCCCGAGTTTACCTAATCCAAGGGCTGGCGCACCGAACACCAAGGAAAGCACCTGGGCAACAACGATAATTGTGGGAATAGCGAATGATCTGTAATCCCAGGCTATTTCACCTTGGAGCCCGACGATTAGACGTAAGCCACACAGCGTGAATACCTGCATCCAGGCGAACACGTTGAATAGGAGCCCCCCGACCATCTGCGCCTCACCAGAGCTATAGCCGAGAATAGAAGAGCTTCTGAAAACGAGGACGCAAAGAACGATGGTCTGAAAGACAGTTTGGCCGACGGTAATCTTCCACATAGATACTGTGAAGAGCGAGTCAGATGCCATGTCCGGCTTACGACGAAGAAGCGCAGGCCCCGGTGACTCCGTTACAAAGGCCATTGAAGCGCAGGTGAGGAATAGTAGTTGGAACCACATTATGTGTACTGGGTGCAGACCCGATAATGCGTCTTGGTGGTTGAACGCTGATACACAGATCAGAAGCATGCCAGTCGCCGTAATGATTGCAGCAAAACATGCCAGCTGTCGTCCAGCGTCCCAAGAGAATCTTGCCCATTCGATGGCCGTTGCAAGCGTACCAAAGCTTTCTGCGTGCGTCGACATGTCGAATCTGCTGTTTCCGGTTCCCACTGTCGGGCCAATGAAGACGATGAATGGTTCATCCCCTTGCACCCCACGGCGGCGAAAGTTTCGAGGTCCTGGTTGACGTGTCACCATAACCACAATTTCCTTCATGTCTTTGAGGGATGCTAGCACTTGTAAGCCACCGCTGGAGTTCGTACTACCGTCCTCGGCTAAGGCGTAAAGCTTGGGAAGCAGCCTCTTCCTCGCGTTGGGTGTTAGGCGTTTGAAGTCAGTCGATTTCATGACTACTCCTCCTGGTATGAAGCAACCGCAGAGCTTTGAGAACATCAATGTTGAGCCTTCAGTGGTGGGTGAAAGTAGGCGGATGAATATCCCTGCCTGCTGGAACGACTGTAGGCTTTCTCGGATGCCTTCACGAACGGAGACCCTGACCCCAAGAGTTCCAATATAGACGAAATCGTTTAGCAGCTGGAACAGGTTGATGTCGTAAGGGTCCGTTGTAATGTGCAGATTTTCAAGGTCTCTATATGCCAAAGAAACTGGAATAATAGGCCGACAAGACGTCTCGGAAAGCGTGTGTAGCAGCTCATCCCTCTTCTCCTGTGACTCTAGGGAGTGTGAATGAGCCGCAGTAACTTCCGTATGCGAACAAATCGGAATGATATTGGCCGGATAGCCCTTTAGATAAAGTCTGAGTTGTCCTGTAGGGAGCTGAACCAAAGTTGCCCAGAAGGGTCTGTTGTGAGTCGTGTCAAAGGGCCAGTGACAAACAACTTTTGCGAGAAGAATGAGTTCCCGTGTGCTGGAGTTGAACTCCTTAATCGCAAATTTAAGAAGCGAAGGCTCGATGCTGGGTCCCCGACAGACCATGTCGTTGTCTTCAGTGACCTGACGTGCTCCAGACGTAAAAGCCAGAGCTCCCGCCAACAGTGATCTGGCGGAGACGTCGATCTGAGGCACATGGTCTAAGAGACGTGACTTGCTGCCTTGTGTCTGCCCTCCACCGTCTTTGCCTGAAGATCCCTCTTGAGGATTATCCAAGTCCCAAATATCCATGCCAATGGACACGTAGTGAATGACAGAACGTTCCTGGTCGAGAAGGGCCTCCATGTCTACGAGAATCGTGCTGGCAGAGCGCAGAAGGTCATTTCCATGGTTTTGTGGAAACGCGCCACCTTTCATAAGAACGTGCTCAGTGCAAAACCAGAGAAAGGCTGCTGCTGTTTCCCAAGTAGTCGACGAAGCGGTATAAAGGGTTGCCAGTGAAAGAGCGAGAACGTCGACGAACCATTGTCCCTTTTCGAATCCAGGCGCGGTTACGTTAGACTGCAAAACGACGAACTTGATTAACAAGCCTAGGAACAAGCAGAGCGTTGCCGAAAGTCCGAAAGCTAGCAAGGGTATTCCAAACATCTCCCGGAGCCTTCGCTCTGTCTCTGATGTCAGATCTGTCTCGTTTATACACATTAATATTTTGCCAGTGCTGGAGTGGATACCAACTGAGGTGACGACATACATCGCCGTCCCATCTATCACCCGCGAACCGCTAATTATGAATGGGTCGGGAGCTGCTGAGCTTCTGATGTTGTTGTTGTTGTTGTTGTTGTTGCTGCGGATGAGGTCAAAGGCAATATAGCCTGATATCTTATGAATGGGGTCCGATTCGCCAGTCGCACCACTCTCATCCATGATAAACCCAGTATTGGTGGTTAAGATTCCATCGGCGACGGCATATTCTCCAGGCTTGAGTAAAACAAGGTCTCCAACGAGGATTTGGCTTGACGGGATTAGATGGAAGGCCCCAGAGCGCAATACCAGAGCTGTCGTGTTCCCGCCAATGCGATCTAGAGGATAAGCGGCTCTTCTCGTTCGGTAAATGGCTAGCCATGTTTCGACGCAAGTCAGAATAATGGTGAGCGCCAGCAAAGCTATGAACTCTTGCCAGGCGTAGTTGCGTCGAGGCGTATGGGCGATGGCAAGGTCTTGATGCAGGTCCATGACGAGTCCTGCTGTCGCAACGAGAATTAAAGCAATAGCGACAGGATCCGCGAAGATGTTGAAAGTAATGCGAAGCACCGAGGGCGGCTTTCTCTGAGGAACCTTATTGGAGGTGAACGCTTGCCTGCGATCCGCAAAGCTTCGACTGGAGTCCACATGTTTAATAGTTTCCTTGGTACTGGTGGCGAAGTAGAGACCTTGGAAAGGGCGTTTGTTCTCCGGAGGCCTGTCTAGTGTGGCTTGCTCAAAGGTGACCTCGCCGATTAAGTGTGTCTCGTCGGAATCGAGTCCGCGTTCTAGATTCGTTCGGAGACCGATTTCCAATCCTTTCATACCCCCGAGAGCCATGAATGCTTCAAGGCTTTTTGGGTTAAGCAGCTTGTTGAGCTGTCCGCACGAGAAGGCGAACGCATTGTTGGCTTTCTGAAAATCGTCTTCGGTTCCAGGATCCGGTCTAAGAGCATCATCGAGATTGAATATGCTTCCTTCAGGGTAGGGTGTAGGCGGTCGTGAGGCTACTGGACGGAAGTAGTCGTCGTCGTCGTCGGTCTCTTCCTCTAGCGCACGCTCAACGTTGGGCATGGCTAAGAAGGACATGAGAGCCAGACAATACAATGCAAGTGACTAGAACGTGGCGAGTACAGAGACGCCAGCTGGAACTTGAAGGTTCGTCGAAGTAAGTGATATGATGCTGATGTCCGGATGTGCGGAGAAGTAGAGGGAGAAGGGACGAAGCCAAGGGTCAAGTCTTTGGAAATAGCGGCTCTCGTGTAAAAACGAGAAAACGGCGGAATCCAAATGAGGTGGACTATTGGTTCGCCTAGTTCGCGTGGCTTGCTGCGCCGCTGTCGCCCCGCTGCAGCCTGACACAGCCGTCGAGCAACGAGGTCTTCTGGACGTCACAATTTCGCCCATGTCGACACATAAGAAGTGTGATGCAAGTCCCATTAATTGTCAAACTCATTATCCTTATACACCCATGCGCCCCAAGTCTCCTCGAATTGCTCTGCAGCACAATATTTCGTGAGCCCAACAGTTTCCGCCAGCAAGCCTATAGTAGCAGCGGTCACGCTTCTGACGAGCTGTTTCTCAGGGCGGACAATCTGGAATAATCAGGCGAGAGGACTCGCGATAAGAGGTCTTCGACAGAGCACATAGCATGGACCCGCTGACCGCGCTTGGCCTAGCAGGCAACATCATCACGTTCATTGATTTTACAAACAAGCTCCTCACCAAAACTATCCAAGTTTACCACGCGGCTGACGGCGCCTCCACCAACGTACGGGTGCTAGAAAATCAGCTGCAAGATTTCATATTTTTGTCAAAGAAGCTTTCGGGGCAAACAGCCGGCAACGAGCGCGTTGCAACTCAACAATTCAGCCAGGTACAAGTCGAGATCAATGGCAGTGTTTTCGAAGACACAGTAAAACATCTAGCGGGTCATTCTGCTGTTCTCGCCTATTCCATGGGCCGCCCTGAGACGACCTCAGACTCTGTTCGAGATGTTGCTACAGCCTGTACTAATATGGCTGATAAACTTCTAAGTCGACTGGAAGGTCTGAAGAGAAAAGACGGTCGTCGGACGTGGTCGAGTCTGAAAGTGGCACTCCAAGAACTTTGGAACGAAACCGAGGTGGAAGCAATGAAGAACGAGTTAGCTGCTTGGAAACAACGACTCGAGCTTCATATCATTGTGTCTTTGAGGTAATTCGAAATTTGCTTTAAGGTGAGTTATCTTAAATCAAGTGCTGATAGAACGAACTGTTTCCAGAGAGAGCCTCGAGCTCATTTCAAACCGCCAACGGGATCAGTTCGACACGCTGAAAATCTCAATGAAAGCGACCATACAAGAGTTGATGCAGCAGAATATGGGCCTTAAATCACAACAGGGTGAAAGGCAGGCAACGGCTGTAACACTGACGACCGGTTCCATGTCGGAACTGGCCTCGCATCATCAGAAGACGCGGCAGGAGATTATAGCTGCGGTACATGACGCGCTAAAAAGTCGCAACCTGCCACTCATGGATCCTTCGGAACTTCAACAACCAAATGCTATCTCAGAAGAGGCAACAAAATACTCATCCAGGCTGCTCGAGGCTGAGAAAGAACTCCTGGAGTCTTTGAGATTTCCTGTCATGCTGGACCGTGAGGAAGACATACCTGACGCGGAGAAAGCCACCTTCGACTGGATTTTTGAAGACCCCGAGTCCAATGACCTTTTATGGGACAACTTCCCTGAATGGCTCGGAAAAGACGAACCATTGTATTGGCTCACCGGCAAAGCTGGATCCGGCAAGTCGACGCTAATGAAATACCTATTTTGTCACTCAGAGACAAGGAGCATCCTCCATGAGTGGGCAGGCGACTCGGAGCTCGTCATAGCGGGCTTCTTCTTCTGGAATACCGGCAGCGAAATGCAACGAACCCAACAAGGGTTACTTCGGTCTCTCATATACCAGGTTTTGTCTTCGCACAGAGAACTGGTCCCTGTTGTTCTCACAGAAACGGGAATTTCAGGACAGTCTACCGAAAGTCACATTTGGACGGCGTCTCGACTAAGGAGGGTGTTCGGGAATATCATCAAACAAGACAAGGTGCCGCTCAAAATATGTTTCTTTATCGATGGTCTGGATGAGTATGGCGGCGATCATGCCGAAATTGCCGAGCTCCTGAAAAGCGTGGCGCAGAACGACGATACAAAAATCTGCCTTTCCAGTCGACCGCTCGTGGTATTCGAGCGGGCCTTCGAGACGTCCCCGAGCCTCATGCTTCAGAACCTGACGCATAGAGACATCAAGGCTTACGTCATGAACCAGTTCAACGAAAACCATCGGATGCTCCAGCTCCAGGAGAATGATCCAAATTTGGCAACTCGGCTCGCTGCTGAGATTGTTAACAAGGCGTCAGGCGTTTTCCTGTGGGTCAAACTCGTCGTGCAGAGCCTGTTTGATGGGCTCGGGAGTTATGACCGTGGCTCGGACCTTGAACAGCGCCTTCGAGATCTCCCGGACGACTTGATCCACCTGTACCAGCATATGCTCAACAATATCAAGCCTGCATTCTATCGCCAGCAAGCATCGAAACTCCTCATTACGGTGTATCGAGCGGTCAAGCCATTCACACTGCAGCAGCTTGCATTTGCCGACATGGAAGACTTGACCATCGCTATCAAATGCAAATGCAATCATTTTAGCGACGAAGAACTTAGGAAGGCGTGCGAGTTCACGGAAGGTCGGGTGAAGACAAGGTGCCTTGGACTGGTTGAAGTCGCAACACCATCGCCGGATCCCACGGTCATCCCTACGTACCGGCCAGTTCAGTTCATGCACCAGAGTGTGGCCGACTTTCTGGACACCGTGGAGGTACAGTCTCAGATAGCCGAGAGTCTCGGTGGTCAACGATTCAACCCGTTCCCCAGTCTCATGAGGGCAGCCCTACTGGAGTTGAAACACCTAGATACCGAGCCCTTCCAGCACCGACAGCCGGCCATGTTTCTCGCCCAGATCTGGTTCCAATCATCATGGACGATCATCAAGTCATTCATGAGTTATGCTGCAGCCCAGGAGACCGAAGCGGCCAAACCTGAAGTGGAACTTTTCGATGAACTGGACAAAGTCGCAGCGCTCTTGTCTCAGCTCTACGTCGCAGCGGAATGCCGGCACGATGTGTCGACGCCTGTTCATTGGACCGAGAGACGAAGAGAGGGGGCGAAGATAAAACTTTTACAACTGGATGGCAGCGTACTGTCGTTTGCACTCGAGTCCAAACTCTACCGCTATGCCCTTGAGGTGCTTGGACTAGGCGAAAACCCGGCATACCGAAGGAAATTCAGCAAGTCTCAGATCAAGTACGCTCTCTTGGTCGACGATTGCACCACTACTATACATGCTCACACCTCGTCTCAGCCGAGGCAGGCTGTACGAGATCACTTGACCAAGGCGAGTCGGTCTCGCCTGAGGTCTATTTTTGCCCCGACGTCTTCTGGTGAGGCTAGAGGGGTGAGCAAGAGCCAGCCTGCGGCGAAGTTAATACTGGAGGTACATCGCTACGATGATCTCACGGAGGAGGACGAGTATGTGTTGCCGCAGACGAGACAATACGAATTGCTCTCGCAGACGGCCTTTTCATAGGGTCATGCTCTCGCCGACGAGCAGAGGTGAGCGACCCCTGTCTCTACCCCTGGTTGGACTTGTAGCATTCCTGGTGCGTCATTAAGCACCACTCTGTCAACTTAGGGGATCACTCTCAAGGCCACGTTGACCTAGCGGTGAGTCACGGACGTAATTCTTCATCGTCCACGCTGAGAGGCTGCTCTGACACCCATCCAAGGAATCCACGAAAAACAGTAGCCATCTTCAATCATGGTGTTCACACTCTTCCAGGACCTTCCTATCGACATACGATTGATGATATGCGAACGCGTGCCCCAGCCAAAGCGTGTCGTTGGCCAAGTGCCTTGCTCGGGGTGCTCCCACTGTCTCGGGAGACGGAGGAATACTATGAAAGACGCCCGTGTGTCGAAAGAAACCACCCAGACTGGCGGCTGCGGCTCATAGCGCAGCCGTCAGGCGAGGGCATCTTTCCCCCGCTGCACGCGTGCCGGGAGTCGCGAAGCGTCTGGCTTCCGCGGTACTTCCGCCCTCCCCGCTACATTGACCTTCGGGGCCACGGATATCCAAGCGAGGTCCCTGAAGAAGACGACAACGAGGATAACGTCGCGCAACTCGCTGAATCGTAAAAATTGAGGTTCGACGTCCCTTTCATCAGCTACGAGGCCGATGTATTCGCCATCTTCGATGCTTGGTCGAGGCATTCACACACCGACGTCTGCTATCCCCGGTCGAGCAACACCGCTTTCAGGGATCACTTCTTCGAACCCTTTCTCGGGATCGATCGCAGCCGCATCCGGCATGTTGCGATCGGGGCGAGACAGTGACTCCTTAGCGTCGGGATCGCGAAGCTCGACGTCAACAATCTATCCGCCTTGCAGAGCGTCTCCATGCTGTCGTACGGCCTCGGCCCGCTCCCTGCACACGCGAATCTAAGGCTACAGATGATGCCCGAGGACATTCCAAACTTTCCTTGCAAGGTTCTGGACATATCAGATGAAGAGATGACGACGAATTACCTGTTCAATGAGGGCTATTTCGAGCCCCAGCAGGATGTCACCCCGAAGGTCAACAAGGTTCGGTCGCTTGGCGGCTACAAGCAATTACTTAACGGGTATCTCTGGCACGCGGCGCATAGGGATTTCCGCACCGTTACTCGACAGCGGAAAGATTACTTGCACGAGTTCGAGGATTTTGCGGCACGCAAACCGTCGTATGACGAAAGCCCCTCGCATTGTCCTCTTCGACGGGCGCCTGGTTGCGGACCGGACGTCGGACATGATCAGGACGAGATGCTGAACTGGCGGACGCCATGGATTCTGGAGAATGGCTGTCTGATGATCTGCGAGGAATCCTGGGCCAAAGACCTGGAGCGGCACCAAATTCTATCCCTTGACAGTAAGGACGAACAATGCTACATCGTTCTATCTTTCCAGGCACGTTGAGGTCACATTTATAACCACCAAGGGAGAGTAAGAAAAGATTACTAAACGGCCTTGAAACCTACAGCTTGTCACATGGCAAGAGGCTGTTTTTAATGGACAACGAAAGTGCCGGGGTGGCCGACAGGGGAGGTCGTGACTAATTTATCCCCCTTCGTGCAATGAATCATTTGAGTTATTGTGACGACATGGACACATTTGAGAAATATTGATTTGCTCGACGCCGGGAAATCCCAATTAAATACAACAAATCTCGAGTCAAAAGACCCAAGGAATGAAGCGCGCCGTCTGGGCATGCCACCGCTCCCACTTCTCCCCAAACTCGGCCCTCAGCATGCGCTCCTCCTCGGCGACCCTGGTCCACACGCCGGCAAAGAACATGAACGCGCCGGCAGCCAGCAGAGCCCACTCGACGCCCTTCATGACCTGGTACCACTGGGGAGAAACCCAACAGCCGACCACGCCGTTCATCCTTCCAAACAGCGCCAGGTTGCAGAGCACGAGGACGAGAAGGCCTGTGTAGCTCGGGTGCTGCAGGTAGCGGTAGATCCCCGTGGTCTTCAGGCCGTCGGGCTTCGAGAGCGCAAAGGTGAAGTTCTTGCCGAGCGTCCGGTAGGGGATCAGGCGGAGCGGGATACCGGCGACGAAGAGGAGGGCCAGCGGGAGGGCCGTGGCCGGCGACCAGGTGACGAGGGACGCGTTCAGCCCGTTCTGGGCGCCGTAGTGGAGGACGGAGGGCGGGATGTTGGGGTACGTGTACGCAAGGGCCGCGGAGTGGAGGGATAGCAGGGCCAGGGGCGTGGCGGCGACCTTGTTGATGTGGCTGTTGGTGAGGTTCAAGAAGTGGATTGTGTCTCGGGGTTGGGGCTTTTTGGCGACGGAGGCCGGATTCGGGTTTGGCGTGGGATTGGGAGGCGTCAGGGCCATGTAGGTCCCGGCGGTGGAGGCCAGGAAGGCCGCTGCCAGCGACGCTTGCGACAGAGACATGGTGAGAAGCGTGTGTCGTTGACGATGAAGTTGGTGGAGTCGGCACGTGGGAGTTGTCAGGGGGGAAGTCGGAGCTTGTGACTAAAAGCCGGTGACGTTTAGCGGCGACGGCACGGTCCACTTTGTTACGCTAATGGGAATAACGTCGGGGATCCTTGCGCTTAAGGGAGGATATTCGGAGTTGTCTGCGGCTGTGCCACTGTCGTACTTTTACTTCCGAGGACGCGACTGCCATGATCAGCTGAAGTCTTCTGATATGGCCCCGAGGCACTCGAGTTAGAGGTCTCAAGGACCGCTTAGTGGCGATCGACATGGCCGAGCCGCAGCGCTTTGCTTCAGTGACTTGGGCGCAAATGCCCCGCGAATTCAACTGGCATTTCAGTGGTATTGGGCCTGTAAAGAAGGGAAAGGTATTATTGGTTGGCATTCGACGTGGTGCGGGCCCACACCCGGGACATTACCCCCGCATCGAGCGATCCGCCCCACGCGTTCCTGCCGATTGAACGTCGTGTTCTTTCCTTTTCTAGCAACGCGGTGCCACTGGCTGGGGAAAGAGATCCAGCCTTTCTTCAAGAACTTCAGCATTGTACCACTTCGGAGGTTCGAGACGGACCACAGTGTGCTGTAACTCACCTTACACGGCGGCCCCCCTCGCGATAATTCGTAATATAGCTCTGTTGTTCTGCGTGTTGCTCTGTGTGTGTGTGTTTGTGTTTCTGGAAGGTTGACTATAGAATTCTCTCACTCCGGCTCTGCTTAAGTAGGGCTTTTCCTAGAACCTTGGTGTCTAGGGACCTTGGGAGTTGAGGCCATTCACAGTATGTGCACCTGACACCTCGCTTTCCCTTGGCGTCTATAATGTTGTCCAAACTGACCAAACATAGATCGCAGCCATTGAAAAGTTACTTTTATCACGCTGTTTTGAGAACTTAGATGTGCACTGGTGTGCTGGGAATAAGCATAAAATGGGTTGAATATCTCTGTGTCAATAGTTGTGTTGCTTGGCTCCTTTTCGCCTTGCTATTCTGTATCTCAGCCTCGAATGTGATTCCCCACTTCTCTTATTTACGTGCATTCGATCAATTGGCGGCCCCCCGCATCAACCTGGCTGTCAACCTTTCATTTTTCCGCACAACCATCTTTGTCGAACGTCACCCAACCACAAGACCGTAGTTGAGTTGACAGCTCAAAAGATCGTCTTCCCGCCCAATACCCGCCATGGACCAGCGCTGCCTTTTGCTCCGCCTGCCTCGTGAGGTGCGCAGCATGATTTACGAGGAGTACCTGACGGCCGAGGGCGGGTATATCGACAACACTGAGTTGCTCGCTAAAACTCAAATCGAGGGACGCCCCGTGGTTCGACTGAAGCAAGCCGATCAACAAGCCGTCGACCTGGCCCTTGTCCTCACTTGCAAGATGGTCGCGGAGGAAATGCACCGCGGAGGCCTCGCCCTGCGCATCAACACCATTACGTTCTCGACCTTTTACAACGACAAACTCGGCCTGCTCCCTGGCAAGTTCGAGCAGGCCAAAGATGAATACCTAGATGACCCAAGAGAATACATGCTGTGGCTTCTCCGCGAGTCTCTCATGTACAATCATCCGGTCTGCAACGAGCTTGCAAGGAGCTACCCGAACTTCACCCCAATTCTCGACAAGCTCAAGGATCGGACAAGGGAACTGGACCTAGGCTCTATATTCCCATACTACGGCGAAGCACTCACTGTCAGTGTACCGTGGATTTCGCAGGTACGCCCTCCAGCTGTCGTCATGGCACGAGTGCGAATCCTTTGAGAAGGACATGTACGATCGCCCGCCTCCCTCGCAGACTTCCGAGCGTGACAAAACCCTGTTTTCGCAAGTGGAATGATGAGCGAGATTTCCACCACATCGCCAATTGCTCGATTCAGTCTTGGGACATACCGACGAATCGTCACGTTGACCATCTCGTCTCCCATTGGACGACACCAGAGACTTTCGATTGGGCGATGAACAAACTCCTGCACAAGAAAGAGAATTCGAAATATCGACTTTCGGCAGCAGCATTGGCTGTCCACTTCCTTGTGTCACTGTCGCACAGCACAGGGCTACATCTTCGGACCATGGTTCTCGACGAGGATCGTCAAGCCACGCCAAACCCAGGATGCCATGCCCTTGGGTTGATCCCGTTCTGCCAGGAAAACCCTTTGCTGCGCATTGGACGTCGATGTAGCTTGTGGTGGAACGTCTTTCAGCCGCATTGGATGGCTCCAGTTGCGGATTCTTTTGTCAATCCTACGCTCGTAAACGCCGAGCTCCGATCCAACCAGATCACATGGAACGTGGCCAAATGGGTTATGGAGGCATTGGCGCTCGAAGATGCGGGGATGCCACCTCAATGCTTCTCCCTATTGCTAGACGGAGCCCCAAATGTACAACGTTCCGAGGAGATATTCCAGCAGGCTGTTCAGCGAGACGTGGCGTGGCGGCTTGCCAAGGACGAGATATACGAGCGAGGCTTCCTCCCGAAAAAGTCTTGGATGGAAAGAAACGGCGAGAATGCTGCTAGACGTTATTCTTTCTTTTTCATGGCGTTCGACGCCGCAGACTACGGCTGCATGTTTGAAAAATTTCCGCGCGTTATCAAAGACATTGCCGACGAGAAGTCCATTGTACGCACCAACTTCGACGTCGGTATAAGTTGGGACGTGGACGAGATTGTCGAGCAGCGCCGACTCTGTTCCGAAAAGACATGGGCGGAAGATTGGGATACCCACAGCCCCCGCGCGTGGGAGACGGAGCGCCCCCTCCCCAAGTGGGAGGCCATGTGCATGGAAAGCGTGGTATCCCCTGGCTCTGCCGGCTGACCTGACAGCGACGGGTCCGGGGCCTCGGCCATCACGGCGATGGCTACGACCTGGTGACGGTAATTGATGGGTTGGACGACTCACTAGGTGGCTAAAGGTATGTCGCAGAACGGGCTACAGGGCATGGGTACCTGTTGCACAGTGACATCAAGACGGAAACAGGTGCGTTGAAACAGAACCCCCCTTTTCTGTTATCTAGATTGGAACCATTTCACTATGAAGCAGGTCGGAATTGTTGCACTAGTGCATTCCAAGGTAAAACCGTTTGGAGTGCTTCTCTCGTCAATGCCTGGTAGCTTATAGTTTTGGCCATTGTTATTCAATGCGGATGGGGGATGTGTTAGATGTCACGCCATATTGTTTCCCGTTCAATTTGTGACATCAGTAGAGATGCTACAGCGCAGCATGGCCCACTGAATTGCTTCGGTGACAGGTCAATTGACACGTGCTTCAGGGGCTGTTACGGCAGCTCACAGGCGCATACGGCATGCCCCAGTTGCTCTTCACTAGCCAGGCACCGGTGACTTGTACGGATAATAGTTGAGGAATCCCCGACATGTTACGCTACAAGCACACCCGACACACCACCCGAGCGCCTGCCGCCACAATATTCCGCGACATCCAACACTGCTGGCCAAACCTTAAAAAAGCACCAGTTCAGCATCGTGTACTGCACTCCCCCAGCCGGCTGCAGCCGCCGCCGGCTGGTCCTCGGTCACACCATGTTTTAGAAACACGAGCGGGCGTGCTGCCTCAGCCGGCCACCAACGTCATCCGTTCGTTCGCGATAGCCAGCGCGGGAAGAAGACACTGCGGCTCGTTCCAGCCCCTGTTCAGCCATGCCTCCGAGTTCGCACAACGACGCCTCGTACCAGCGCGTCACCTCGGCGCGATCCACGCCGCGGTCCTCTGTCGACTCGCTATCCGAGCCTCCCGACGAGGCCTTTGCCCTCCTCTCCGACGACGAGTCGCTGTTGTCCAACGACATTGAGCTCGAGATCATCCATGCCGCATCGAGCAACCCCGAAGATGTGGGGAGTGAGTGGAAACAGGATCCGGATGCCTTGACCGGCCCCGGAGGCACCTCCAAGTCTAGGGGGAATGGCCGTCGGGCGTCTCAGCTCAACCAACTCTCCCCGTGGCAGACGGCTGCCGCTTACAGACCGGCCGTCTGCTGGACTTTGATCATGTCACTTTGCATAGTCATGGAAGGTAGGATTTCGTCCGCTGCCCATCCCCGGTTTTGCATCTCCATCTTCAATCCCAATCTCGGTCGCAAGTGAAGTGTGTTCATCGACTGAACCAACGCCTGCCGCAGGGTACGATTTGATCCTGCTCAACAGCTTCATGGCGCATCCGCAGTTCACCAAAAAGTTCGGTACATACGTCGACGACAAGGACGGCTACCAGGTCTCGCCCACGTGGATCGGCATCCTCCTCAACAGCAGCGCCGTGGGCTCCTTCGTCGGAGCCACCTGCAGCGGCTGGCTCGTCGACCGCTTCGGCCACAAAAAGGTCGCCATCGGGTCCCTCATCGTCCTCTCCGGGCTCCTCTCCGTCTCCTTCACCTCCCAGAGCGTGGTGCACCTCATGTTCGGCCAGCTGCTCTCCGGGGTGCCCTTCGGCATCTTCGCAACCTCCGCCGGCACCTACGCGTTCGAGCTGCTGCCCGAGACCATCCGGGCCTTCGCCTTCGTGTGGACCAACACGTGCTTCATCATCGGCCACTTCCTCGCGTCCGCGGTCATAGAGTCGTGCCTGGGCCTGAAGGGCGACTGGTCTTTCCGCGTGCCCATGGCCATGCAGTGGGTGTGGCCGGCGTTTCTGATCCCCACGCTCCTCTTCGCCCCCGAGTCACCGGCGTTCCTCGTCAGAACCGGGAAAATCGAGGAGGCGAAGAAGACGCTCCTACGGCTGCAGTCGGACAGAACCAAGAAAATGGACGCAAAGGCGCGCTTGGCTGACATCATCCACACGGATAAGCTTGAGGAGAGGTTCAAGCTCGGCACGACTTACAGAGATTGCTTCCGAGGCGTCGAGCGTCGCCGGACAGAGATTGCCTGCATGGCTTTTGCGGGGCAAGTGCTGTCTGGATCTACATTTGCTTATAACGGCGTTTATTTCTTCCGGCTGCTCGGCTTCAGCGCAAGGGTCGTCTTTCTTTTCAGCCTGGGCTGTCTCGGCCTCGCTCTCGTCGGAGTACTTTCGAACCTAGCACTACTGAAGTATCTCGGCCGGCGAACTCTTTACGTTTGGGGCATGTTTGTCCTGTTTGCCATACTCCTCGTCGTCGGCATTCTCAGCCGTGTCATGGAGCTATCCGACGCAATCAGAACCCACATTCTGTGGATAGAGGTTGCCCTCATCATCGTCTGGTCTTTCGTCTTCCAACTATCTATTGGCAATCTTGGGTGGTTGATTCCCGGAGAGGTCAGCTCTCAGCGCCTTCGGCAGAAGACGGTCTGCGTGGCCCGCAACGCGTACTACATTGTTCAGATCTCCGGAACCGTCCTGACGCCCATGTTGATGAGCCCAAAGGGGCTCAACCTGCGAGGCGGCACCGCATTTATATGGGCTGGAACAGCACTCGTCACCTTCATCTGGGCCTATTTTCGGTTGACTGAAACTAGAAACCTGACACCTGCAGATCTGGATCTTCTCTTTCACCGCGAAACGCCGACAGGGAGGTTTTGCAGGTCTGAAGTTGAGGCAATCACCGCCGAAGAGGAGGACAATGAGTCTCTGGCTTCCACATCGATTTGTTCGGATGATTGAGGGGGTTCATGGGCGTGACTGCACAGTCTTTACGGTGCTCATTCAGATATCATTGGAACTGCAGTTGAAACGTTCTCAACCTGCTGTCTACCTGTCTTCGTGAGTTCCAAATACCATGTAGCCCCAATTGACATCCGTAAAAGGACCTTGATGAGTGCCTTTCATTTAGTGTCAGGATCTGATACACTATGTCATTTCGTCCCTATGCCAGTAGCTGGTGTCGCAAGAATCATGTGACGGCACCATTCGGACTTTTGCCAGGGAAAAAAATAGCAACAGTGAAGACAAAGTGAGCGACTATTTCAGTTCAATCTAGGCAACGAGTTTTGTACAAGTTGCAAGACGCCAATTATACACAGTCGCCAGGTGCAATCTCGCCATGAATTCTGGTTTGGCCAGAATCAGCCTCCCTTGGCATACACCTGCACCGGCCGACTCGACTGTTAACGGCATCCGAACAGGCCGATCAGTGGAGCGGCCATGGCTCCTGGGAGAATGACAGCCAATAAGCAGCGCTCAAGCTGGGTGCAGCTGTCACCAAAGTTCTCAGCTTGCACCAAAGTCCCATGGACTGCGCCCCCATCATATCTCATGCGTTGCGGTTCGCAGATCAGTACACGGGCGGCAATCAGACGCCCGCCTTCATCACCTGTCCGAACAAAAATAGGCAGACGCCGAATGGCTCTCTTTGCAGACATAACTTTCCACGAAACTGCTTTCTGGGTGCCGGAAGTCCCATCAGTAAAGCAGTGCCTAATCCCAACCGCATCATGCCAAGGAGGCGATCAGCCACTGCCAAGTTGCCGCCGGCGATCAATTGAACCTCTCGCAACTTAAGATGAACCATCATAGGCTTCATTTCTTTGCTGCCTTGTGAAAGAATAGGAACTCGACAACACGTATGCCAAGATCTCTACATTGTGATATGCGACCTCAGCAAGGTCAGCTCAATTCTTGGCGTGCGGAAGTCCCAGAAGAGCATATGGCAGTCTGGTCAAGAGCATGATGGCATGTTTCTGGCCGTGATCTAGGGCCAAGGCGAAAACTATAAGTAGGATACTCTGCAACGCAGTGAATCGCATTCTTGTCTTGTGCTTCATCAGCAGTTCCCATCTCATCATACAAGAAAATCAATCTCAACCATTGAAGCAGCAGACTTTCAACCACCGAACACCTTATTCACTCAATCACCATGCACGCCACTCAAGCTCTTTCCCAGCTCGTTCTCCTGGCCACCATGGTCGCCGGTCTGCCGCAGGGCACCCGAACCGAGCCGTAAGCCCACCCGCCAACTCCACAGGCGAATAACGGACTAACAAACAACAGAGAGGCGAGACAGATCCAAAGGCGAGCGCCCTTCGACCCCCAGGCGCGGTGCGCGGAGGACCGCCCGGCCGAGGACGAGCTGATGCTCATCACCTACGTGGGGCACAACATCGTCTTCGACCCGGTGGAGGGCAAGTTCGGCTCGGAGGACGGCGACCGCCTCGCGCTCCTCCTCGACAGCGCGTGCAACCGCGTGATCAACTGGGGGCCCTACGAGGCGCTGGGCAGCGGCAACGGCTTCGAGGCCAAGATGGGCATGTCGTACGACGGCACGGGGCCGGAGCTCGGCTGGCAGGTGACGATCGAGGCCCACGTGGCCGCCATGGGCGCGGGTCTGGGCATCGACGACGCCACCATCAAGATCAACGGCGAGGAGAAGAAGGACAAGAGCTGCACCGGGCAGAAGAGTAGGCCCGAGGGGCTCGACGTCGATCACTGGAACGCCTGCAACTTCAAGCCTGGCGATGTCTGGCCGAAGCCGTGGTGGCCTAACTTCAGCGGCTTCGACTAAGGGGTTTGTGTATTAAGCTTCGTGTTGGACGGATATGGCTAGGAATTGTATTATGGGCTTGGGTTGGGGGTGGTGCTTGCTTTGGATAGTTGCTGGGGCGTTTTTGTTGATCCTTTCATTCGTTTGAGCTTAATCTCACGTTCATTTTGCACACTTGACATGCTGCACGACCCACAACAAGTGATCTTGGCCTAGAAGCTTGCCGTTATCATTGATCTAGATGCTACATGGTTTGCCCGACACAGTCAACCGCGCAGTTCCAAGATGCTCCGTCTCAACGTTTCTCTCTCCCCCGTGCTGTCACACATGCCGCGAAACGTGCCATTCTTCTGCCACAGGTCTCGCGGCGTACCGAACTCGACCATGCGCCCGTTGTCAAGAACAAGGATTTTGTCAAAATCAGAAACGGTGCTCAGTCGGTGGGCAACGACGATCAGCGTTCTATCGGTGAACCAGTCCCGGATGCTGCGCTGAATCAGAGTATCTGTGGCCACGTCGATAGCCGAAGTGGCCTCGTCCAGAATGATGATCTTGGAGTCGCCAAGAAGGGCGTGCGCGATGCATACAAGCTGCTGCTGGCCATGTGAGAGATTGCTGCCTGCCTCGGATATGGGACTCGATAAGTCGCGAAAGAAGATATTGTCGCCGGAGGGCTGGCTTTGATCGGAATACTGAGGGCCTACGAGGTGAACTCGAGAGAGTGTCTCGTAAAGTTGGTCATCCGTGTAGTCATCGAAGGGGTCCAAATTCGATCTGAGTGTACCCGCGAAGAGGACAGGATGCTGTAATACAATCGTTAAATGCACTTGACGCAGAGCTTGGAATGAGCACAGAACTCACCTGCGGGATGATCGATATCCTCGATCTCAAATCAGCCAAGTTGAGTTTGGAAATGTCTAAGCCGTCAATCTCAATGCTTCCCGATCGTGCTTCCAAGAGCCGGAATAAAGCGAGCGTCAAAGATGACTTGCCTGCACCCGTGCGTCCCACGACACCGAGACGCTCACCGTGCCCGATCTTCAGGGAAAGATGTCTCAGCACAGGCGGAAGGTCCGGCGCGTATCCAACCTCGAGGTTCTTCAACTCGACGCTTCCCGAGGTGGGCCAGGCCGCCGGTGGCTTCAAACCCTCCAGCGGCTCCGTCTCCAGAGACATGTACTCGACGGCGCGCTCCATCGAATTCATCTCCAGCTCCATGTCCCCGTAGCAGCGCACCATCCAGCGAAGGCTCTCGGAAAAGTCCAAGATGAAGGACAACGCCAGCCCGGCCAGGGCCGCGTCGATTACGGGGTTGAGGACGATGACGACGCCCACGGCAACGCTGAAGAGGGCGGCGATGAGGGCCATGCGGAAGCTCATCCAGCGGTTGGCGAGGGAGATGTAGAACGTGGCCATGGCCCACGCGTCCAGGTTGCTGTGCATCTGGGAGAGATACGCGTGGGTCTTTCGGAACGCGCGGATTGTTGAGAGGCCGGCCAGCGTGGTGTTGAAGAGCTCGAAGACGGGGGACTTGGAGTTGCTCTCGAGCCTTTTCAACGGCCGGCTCACGACAAGGTATTTGTTGCCGGCGGTGACGCCGACTCCGAGGAGGATGAGGGCTGGAGGCACGAGGTAGACGGATGCAAAACAGGACGCCACACAGATGCCGATCATCCTGAGGAGATTGGACAAGAACAAGCTCCACGTCATGGCTATCCGTTCGTCGATGATGTTGAAGTCAGCCGTGAATCGGTTCAGGATTCTTCCCGTGGGGACCGTGTCTAGCCACCGCAGAGGGGCGCGCATGACGGCGAAGAGCATCTTCTGGAATAATGCCCTGCTTGCCCTGACGGCTAGAAAGTACGATGAGATATATCGTAGAATTCCTACAAGTGCGGTGCCTAAAGAGATGGCTACGTAAACCTTGACGTAGAAGAACACGTCGGTGTCTGCAGTGGAACTCTGCTTGATTGTCTGGGAAATCAACCGCTGTGTTGCAAAATACGAGTCGTATGTTGGATGGCCGAGCAGGCTCACGTTGGATGCATCGATTTCCGACTCACCCGTCCAGATTCGAAGCCACCAGGCCCTGCCTATTTCTGCATTAGAAGGGTTTTGCGGGGGAGCGCTTTGGTGACTTACCAATGATTCCAGCTTGGTACGCGAGGTAAATCCCGACACACGCAGCCCATAGATGCAGGCCACCGCTGCATCTAACGTAGGTCAGGTAGACGCTCCCCTTCACTGTACCCTTTTGACGGGTTTCTTCTTGTATAAACTTCCTTGAAGTTCGCAAGAGTGGTTCTGATGGCTGAGAATCCCCTGGGACACCCGGTGTCGTGTCTGTGTCAGGCTTGTTGTTGCGGATCCCGGGGCTGGGAGCATTGTTATCCGACCGACTTTGGCCTTGACCACCCTTCCCACTAATCTTTCTTGGAGGGCCCGAGTACGCCAAGCCGCCTTCGCTGAGTTCAACAACAAAGCTGGCCTGTGGCAGCACTAGGTCCAAGTGATGCGTGACGAGAATCCTCGTGCGTCCTTCGCAGAGGTCGCCCGCGAGACACCGATCCAAAATCCACGCTCCCACGTGCGAATCGACGGCGCTGAAGATGTCTTCCATGAGCAGGACTTCAGCCCGAGAATACACAGCACGGGCAAGCGTGACACGCAACTTCTGACCGCCGCTGAGGTTGACGCCGTTCGCCCCCAGCTCCGTGCTGTCGCCGTCTGGGAGGGCGGCAAGGTCTTCTCGAAGCGCGCATGCCTCGACGACCTTGCTATACCTTGCTTTGTCGAGAGGAAGACCAAAGAGGATGTTGTTGCGCACAGATGCATTCTCGAGCCACGGAGTCTGGCTGATGTACGCGACAGACCCTGGAATGAGCCATTTGTCGGAACCTGTGGCGGTGTCTGGACGTTGGGACTGTGGTACGCGGATGGTTCCGCTCAACAGGTCTGCCTCGCCCAGAATTGCTGACAAAAGAAGTGTTTTTCCTGTCCCGACCTTGCCGGAAATGACGGATAGCTCGCCTTTTGGGAACGAGAGGTTGAGCTCGCCAAGAACGAATCTGTCCTGCTTTGTTGCTCGGTCGTCAACAGGCCATGAGATGGAGGCCCGTTCGAAGCTGATCGAAGGACCGTCGACCACAATATCTGGCCTCTCCATCTCGTTGAGATAAACGTTGATCCTCCTGAGAGAGACCAAAGAGTCTAGTGCAAGGGTGAATAGCTCGGGAAGCGACCCCAACGTAGTCTCGAGACTGTTCAAGATTCCGACGCTGACAAATGCAACCGAGGGCAGCAAGGAGCCGTTGACGAGAACGTAGGCGACAAGGGATGCAACGGCCAGGAGAATTGGGCTGACGACCCAGCAAGCGAAGAGCCCGCTATCCGCAAGGAAGAATCTCCAGAGCGTCTTCAGCTCCGCTTCTCTTAGCGCGAGTATTCTCCTTTCCCACTGAGACTCCAGCGCCGAGAACTTGATTTGCCGCATCCCAAGGAGCATTTCGTTGACCTTCGACAGCTTGGTATCGCGATGTCGCATCAGCTTTTGGGATTGCGCCAAGACCTTCCCGGAAACCCATGTGTTTGGGGGCAGGGTGATGGCCCAGGCGGAAATGCCGGCGATAAAGGGAGTCCAGCCGAGCAGGCGAAGGAGGAAGATGGAGAATATGATGAGTTTGACTACCCCGTTGAGAATCAAGAAGTGATACTGGAAGAAGTACGACAGCCGCTCAGTGTCGATGCCGACCAGGTTCACGATAGATTGATGATACTGTAGTGCGGTCGCATCGTGGGCTGATGCCTTGCCGTCTTGAGGAGAGGCATCCTCTGAGCCGGCGCCTCTCATATTCTTCCGCCGCAACGCTTTGTCAAAGATGAGAGCAGACATTTGTGAGCGAATTGGGAGGGCAAGGTCGGAGAGGGAGTACCAGTACGCCCAGCCTTCCATCCACTGTGGAATTGTTATTAAATGTTGGCATCAGGGAGCTCACGCGAGGCTTACAGAGTCTAAAAGATTGGATGCGGCCATGCACACGATGAGGGTGAACAACTCCATGGAGCTTGAGCTTGTTGTCTCGTCTTCCAGGGTATTAAGCACTAGAAGCATGAACCAGAATGGCAGAATACTCATTGCGCAACGGACAAGAGTCATCACCCACAGAAGTGCCAATCTTCCCTTGTAAGCTGTCAAGAGACAGACAAAGAGAGAGGGGTTTTTCTCGAGTCTGTCCCATTTCTTTTTTAACTCCTGAGATCTCAATTTCGCATCTGGACACGGGACATCCCCGACGTCGATGTCCTTATGTACTGAAGCATGACGAAGCAGCGGTTGGATCCAGGTCCACGTCAATCGGCTCAGTAAAGAAACGGTCCATTGGCGATCGACGCTGTTGCCGTGGAAGAGCACATCCGGTCTTCGCGGGATCAGGATGCTGGCAACCGCAAGAACCGCAGCGGTTCCGGTACTGATGGATTGTAAAACGACAGTAGTATCTTGGTGGCCATTGTTATTCTTGGTCAGGTATAATACGCGAGGGATCTGAGAGACTGCAAGGAAGCAGGCGGACGCTGTTAGCCCGATCCCCAGGTCGTGTGACTTGGTTGCCGAATGTTGAACTGATATGCATATAGATTGAATGAGGATAATTCCCTGCAAATATCCAGCGTCAGAGAAGCAATATGGTCGGAAGTGAAATCCCTTACCCAGGCAGTCGCGTTACCTGCTAATAAGCAGCCGGGTTGGCTCGGTTGGACGTCATGAGTCCTTGACAATACCAAAGTTGCGATGGATACTCCGGTGCCAGTAGTTGAAAGGAAAAGAATGACGTTCTTGACCGCTTGGCTGGAGAACGATGCCAGTGTCTCTGGTGTTGCACAACCATCTGCATCCTCGTAAAATCTATCCCTTGGCTTCCCACTTTGCAGTTGACGGAACACGCTGTAAACCGCGACGGATGATGCGAGTCCTGCGACAGCTAATGTCATGCAGCCGAGTAGAATAGTGATGGTTTCGTCCATTGCGGCAAGCCTAATAAATGAGTTCCCGTCAAAGTATGGTGTCATTGCGACAGAACGTAGCGATACAGCACCAAGACGAATATGCGGATGGAATAACCACAGGACTGAAAAGAAACGATGACGTGAGTTGAATAAATCAGACTGTGAAATTTCTTCTGGTCTGGGAATTAGGAAACCCTTGTCTCAGTTCTCGATGGCCTCTTGTCGAATAAAGGAGAAAAGGACGTGTCTGGTGCCTTCCGTGGAGCAGGTTAAGAGACATCGTGTCAGGATAGTCAATCTCTAGAGAAATGATTGAGCAGACATTTCCCTCGTAATGTGTCTTATATGCTGTGCAACGTCGGACGCGGCCGAGTCTCACTCACGAACGGGTGAGACAGGTCGATAGATCCAATGTCTCTTCGGGTATGTACATCCCGTGGAAGATTGAGTACAGATGACCCCGAGACATAGAACGGGTGTCCACCGAGGATTCTGGGCGATGGCATGATCTGACATGACGAAATGACGGGCCAAAGGGAGGCAGACATATGCAGAGCCCCCGGTATACCGTCGTTGTGTCAAGCACAGGCGCTAAATTACGGTCTGAAGGAATGGCAATACCACGGCCCCTCCAAGACACGGAGGCGCCGGCCGTATCCCGAAGACCAAGGAAATCATGCAAGTTGGACCCCCAATCCATTCCTGCAATTTTCGCGCTTTGCCAAGGATCAACTCAACGTCAAGATTGAACTCACTTCTACACTACCCTAGTTATGCCTCCACACCACCTCGTCACATCATTCCCGCCTCATTACTGAACAGATCCAAGAACCCCCAGACGACACGGCAACAATACGCCCTCCACTAGCCCGCCACGTTCCCAGGCCAAGCATCTTTCCATTGGCAACATGGTATGTACCGACAAGCGGATACCGGACCCTGCCCACCGATCCCTTCAAGACAAGGTCGTACTCACGCGGGATAATACGTCTCTGTACCACGCAAGTGATTCCTGGCACCACCTTGGGCGACATGAGCTCCCGCAATGCGGATACCCATTCATCGTCCCCCGCGTCCTCGCCGAATACGATGCCATCACCCTTGCCGCTGCGGATCGGCTTGAGAATGTAACCCCGCCTCAGCTGGGGCACCTCGATCGACGCCTGGATGAGGCCGTCCATCTCCCGCGAGCCGGGGAGGATCGTCTCCACGACGCCCCTGTTGAGGGCGTCCCCCTGTGCCGGCGTTAGCACCCCGCGTGCCACCATCCGCGGCGTCTCCTGCCTGATGATACCGAGCATTCGCTTGTCGTGGACGAGCAGCACGGTGCGCATGTCGTTGAAGCAGAGCAGGGAGACCTCGCGCATTATCGCGGGGTCGAGGGCCGCCAGCTCGCGTTGGTGCAGCTCTAGGCCGACCTGGCGGACCTCCTCCCACACCTCACCGCTCTTCGCGGTGAACATCCAGGAATTGTTGGCTGGTGAAACAGCATCCTTGGCGACGACGCAGCACAGGCGGTGTCCACTCCTGCTGTGGGGGTCGGGAAACAGCCTCAGCTGGTCTGGCGTGATCAGGCGCGGCTTGATTCCGAAGCGGCGCTGGACCGCGTCGACGAACATGTGGATGTCGATTCCGTTCTCCGCGCCCTTGAGGAGGTGCAGGGGGTACTCGGGATCGAACAGGCCGAACAGGCCCTCGAGGATCTAGCGTAACCTGTCAGATACTATCGAAATTGGGCGGGGAATTCCTCGTGTTACCAGATTCGGATCTGTGGCACCAACCAAGATGCTACCCTCTCCGTCAACGGATCGGTTGAGGACCTCTTGGCCGTACGCCTCATGCATGAAGCCGTTGAATGAGAATCGCGCATTGATCTCCGTGATCCTGTAGTTCTCCGCCCGGTGTTTGTCCTCCTCGACAAGGAAGTCCGGGCGCCAGGATCCGAGGCATTTGTGGAACTCTGGGATGTTCCCAACTGAGACCTGGCTGTCTATCCACTGTGACACAACATGAAGCTGAGCGGCTTGTTCCGAGATGGCGCGAGCTCCGACAACGTACCTTTAACAGCTCCTCTTCTTCGACTTCCAAGGGCATCCGCTCCGGGAAGCGAGCCTCATCGTCGAACCACCAGCGGGTCACGATGTCAATAATGGCAGTGGTCAACGCCTTGTGCAAGTCTTGCATTTGCTGCTGGTGGTGCTTTTCCACTAGAATTGGTCGAGGACACCCGGAAGCATAGGAGCCGTGGTACCAAAGGCTTTCGGAGCATAGTCTCAGGAGTTTGCCGTGGAAATCGGTCTCCGCCCTGGAATAGGCGCCGGAGTCGATATTTTGGCCTACCGCGGGCCCATATTCTCGCGGCTGGGTACCAATGTGAATTTGCGTAAGCTGCTGCGTGGACATGGCTGAACTTTAGTCTCGAACATGAGGATGACTGTCGTCGGTGTGGCGGTCAAGGGACGACTCAAGATGCCTATTTATGTAAGTAATGATGCCCTATGAGTGGTAGTCTTGCCAGTCAGACCCTTAGTAGCCCGCCTCTCGGGAATAATACCTGTTGGCCGACATGACAATACTACAATCGGCTGACGACGGCCAGTTGGTCGGGAGAATGGACCAGCTGAAGTGGCACAACTTGATTCAGACATGTACACTCATATGAAGTACGAGTGTATCAATCGGGCCATGTATCATGGTCTGGGTCACAGACTGCTGTCTGCCGTCTGCTGTCTGCCGCATTCCTGTTCCTTGCTACAAGGCTGAAGTCCCATGAGGAAGCTGGCTGGCCTAGCCATCTGTGTTCGCTACCTTCTTAAGGGCCAACCTGATCCGGAGGTGGTCATCCAAGACGCAATCACATCTCTGGATCTTATCCAACTCGCTGCCACGATGAGCCGCTTTGCCCGCCATCTCCGCAATAGTCGCAAAGTTTCTTGCGTTTCTTCAGCATTCATTTCCCAGACTCGCTTTCACGCTACCATAGCCACACCCACCCAGCAATCCTATGACCTACCATGTCTGGAGGCACCCAATTTGAATCACGCCCAACACCTCGGTCACGTCCGCCAAGTCTCGCAGCAGCTCGAGAAGACCGGTATGCTCAAGATCAGACTCGGGTTCCCAGACGACGAGAGCAAGTACCTCCAACAGCTCCTGCTCAGCCTCAACAAGCACCACAAGCACCAGCTTCCCATCTCGCACAGCGCGACGCGCGGCTGGTTCTGGGACGTCCGCCCCAGTGAGACCAGCTTCCAGGCCGGCGCCCACCAGGCGCGCTCGGAGACCATGGACGAGTTCCCCTGGCACACCGACTGCAGCTACGAGGACCCGCCGCCGCGATACTTTGCGCTGCAGGTCCTCCAGCATGACCGCTTCGGGGGCGGTACGCTGTCTGTCATGAATGTTGAGCGGCTGAGCGAGTTCCTCTCGCCCTCCACACGGGCTGCCCTAAGGGCACCGGAGTACCGCATCTCGATACCGGCTGAGTTTGTCAAGGATCCGGCCCGAAAGCACATTGTGGGCACCGTCTTCGCCTCGAGTGCTGGCACGCAGGCGACCGCGGTCCGCTTCAGGGAAGACATATTGGCGCCGCTGACGGAGCGAGCATCGCTGGCGCTGGAGCAGCTGAAAGAGGCGCTGGCGAGCAAGGAGGTTCGTACGTGCTCGACTGTGCATCTCAGGGCCACGGATCTTCCAAAGGGGTCCATAATTCTGATGGATAACCGGCGCTGGCTGCACGCGCGGAATCACATCAATGACCCAGAACGCCACCTCCGCCGGGTACGATGGGATGCGTGCTCGTTCGACAATATCTCCGAAAGTCATGTCTCAATCTGGCATAGCAGTTATGCAGTTGATACGTAGTTGAATGACAATTAGCTTCCGCCTGCAACCCCACATCCCGTGCAACTGTGACGTGCGCCTAGATGTCTCGGACAATGGTTCCATGTCAGGTTCCCTCAGCTCTCGGACCTGAAAAGAGCGCGCCTCGTATTGCGCAGTTAAGGGGAAAGCTACATTCCACAAAATGGCCATGCCGTTTGTCGTGTCGTTCTTGATGTTCAACCCAGTGTTGGACATTCCGTTTGTGATAGGCTCGACCGTCGGCATGTCAAATAGGCTGTGCAAGTCTTTTTGATCCAGGGACCCGCGATCGTCCCGTGTCCGATCTACGGTCCCGGTTCCCGTCAACACAGGGATGTGTCGATAACCGGGCCTCGCTAGCGTTTGACCAGTAGAACCATCTTCTCTTATATCTACATGCACTAGTAAGTCCGTGTTTCGTTGTGTTCAACCATTATCATTATCATCTTGTTGTATCCGGCTATAGTCTTCCGAAACTCCAATTGTTGCCTCATTCAGAAGCGGCTGAAAATCATGGGTTCCGTAGCCCGGGCCAAAGACGGGGAAATCGCGCCATGTCTTGAATATCTCGGTCGGCTGTCTCATTTTCTTCAGCGGCGGAGATTGTCTGAAACCCTGTATAAAATTTTCACAACAGATCGTGGCGGAATGTCGTTCTACCTCCCGGAATAATGGAGCGGGGGTTCCGAGACATTCAGGTCTGTATCCCTGTACTCGCAGTTGAGATGGACGTGGAGACGTCGAAAGGTGCACTGAGACAGCCGTCGAATGTTGCCAAGTATTAACCTTGGGTTGCTCACTGCAGGCTCTAACTAGTGTTTGGCATTTCACAGTACAACGGAAGATTTTTGTTGTCTCGTTGGGCGTGGCACAATAAGAGCCAATCTCATATATTGACTTAACTAACGGAGCTTTCGCTCACTTCAGCCGTTGAATCCTTGACTCACAGTCCCCTCAGTTTGAAGTTCCTCCTGGCTACCTTGATCCCCTTAAATGTCGTCGTGGCCCGCCCTCAAGTTTCTAGCCAGCTGGCTTTCTTCTTCTTTACATCCATCCCAAGCCTCTCCAGAGGTGTCAATATGCCACACGAACGTTCCTGACGAATTCAAGAATGCTACCCAAAGCCCTCCTTGCGGCCCGTCCCGACATCTCCCTCCCCTAGGCTCCACGTACTCATTAGCAGACATACTCTCAATCACCAAGATTCATCCTTTTTATTCCCATGCTCGGTACCCGCCCGATCAAGATGCTGTCCGGGCTGCAAGAGAGCAAGCTGCATCATCACATGTAACAGAGACAGACCTGAAGAAGCAGCCACTTCTAAGGAAGAAAGACCTGTAAGTGAATCGTAAAAAGGCTAGACCTAGCTCTCTCTGAATCGTCACCAGGTACAACGTCATCGAGAGACTAGTGAATGATACCAGCCCAGAAAATACGTACCGCAGAAATGTCTACACAAGCGTCACTGGCGGTGGAAGCGCCACCTCGAAGCCGCTGTTCTTCGCCACAGACGCGCTCGAGAACCGCCGGCACAGGGCCTATTGGGGCGAGCTTCTCCGCAACCTGGGGCTGATCAAGCGAGGCGACTGGGTTCTGACAACCCATTTCACCGGTGATCTTTACAGGTAAACCCATAATGCGAGAACATTGTCACTGTTGGAACTGATAAGATCAAAGGTCACTCGATCTAACCTGCGAAACCATGGAAAACGCCGGCGCCTCGGTCTTGGCCGCCGGACACCACATGGCCCCCTCCAAAGTCGCCCAGCTGCTGCAAGACTTCAGCGTTAATGTTCTGACCGGCGACGGAAGCCAAATCGTCTCGGTCGTTCATTACATCTCGACCATGCCTTCTGCCGAGAGGGACAAAATCAAGCTCGACAAGATCATCTACACCTCGGAAGGTCTCACTGCCGCACAGAAGTCGCACATCCTCGCCGTCCTGGGCCCCGTGAAGATCTGCTCCATCCTAGGAAGCGCCGAAGCCGGCCCTTACGGGGCAAGTCACCCCGACCTGATTCCTGGTGACCCTGTTTCGAACTACGCGGATTTCATCATCGACACCCGGATGACCTTTATCGAGATCCTCCCGCTGTCCTTCGCCGAGGTCGACCGCGTCCCCGACACCCTGCCCGAAGGCGAGACCGGCGTCATTGCGCAGACATCCCTCACGCGGCTGCGCAACCCGGTCGTGCGGTACCTCACCGGTGACGTCGGTTCGCTGCATCCGTTGCCTGATGAGGCCCGGGACCTGATCCCGGAGGCGCACCGGCCGTACATGCGCATCCTCCGGCTGCAGGGCCGCGACGGTCGCTTCAGCTTCTCGTGGGAGGGTTATGACTTCGAGTTCGAGAAGCTGAGAGCGGTTATGGCCGAGCCAGAACTCGGGGTCCTACAGTGGCAGGTCATTCTGGACAAGATGGAGCCGTCCAAGGAGTCGTCGCTTGAGATTCGCGTGCTCGGCTCTCTGCGAGGCGGAGATGAACAGGTCGTCATCGACCGCTTGAATAAGTATTTCTACGTCTATGAGTTCAGCAAGCATAAGTTTCGGATTACCCTGGTTGAGGATGTCGCGGGGTTTGAGCTGAGCCGGACTGGACGGAAAGTGATCAAGTTTATTGATCGATGTGGTTGAGAGGCACTGTTGTTGATCGAATGGCAGGTCTTTCAACATGAGATTGAAGAGACCATGCCATAAGATTGATAAGAAGAGACGGAACCTTACGGATATTACGAGTTGTGGCAGTTGTGTTTATTAAAATCTACTTTGTATTGATGCTGAACTTGAAAAATATCCGGGGACCTTAACTGTCCTCGTGTGGCACAACCTTTCCGACCCTCCACTGTTAATGCAATTACACATCTTGAACAACTTTAACCTCAGGCCCCTCAATCTTTTTCACCTTCCGGCCTTCCCACCACGACATTAGTCCCGCAAACATGGAAACACCGCAGGCCAAGCCAATAAATGTCCCGGTGGCCCATGACTAAGCTCAAATTGTCAGCCAACACGTCACCGTACCTCTGAATGTTGTGGCAGGGAAAGCCTGAGATTATTTCTAGATGTGAGTCACTTACAGGTCGGTTCAGTCGGTTGTATCCCCACATGAAGTAGCAAAGAACAGCCTGCAGGAAGGTGTTGAGGACCATCATCCAGATGGTGAAGCCGAGCTTCCAAAGCGCCGTCGGCGGGGCCGTCCGGTCGGTGAAGGTCGGCGTACGGCCCTTTTCGCCTTCAAAGGCCCAGGCGGGCGGCCGGAACCAGCCCTTGTTCTGCTTGGCCAGCTTGAGCATGGAGGGGCGGTGCTTGAAGTTGATGGCGCGCACGTAGAGGTAGAGGTCGCGGAAGCGCCAGGGCGCGAGGCCGAAGCCCGTCACGCAGAAGAGCGCGTTGAGGATCTGGCTGCAGATCTCGAGCCATTTCTTGCGCGGGGAGTTGTCGTCGTCGGCGCTCGGGTAGTTCATTGCTGGTGCGGCGTTGATGAGGAGGAAGAAGAGCATTGCCTGTTGAGTGGTTAGTGGGTGAGTGAGATGAGCCGATCTTCTCATCATGAGTGACTTACGCCCCAGGCCTACAAACTCAATCGTTAGCAAGTAAATCTCGGATATACTCGTCGCATTGAACGATGACTTACCACGATGTTGAGGCAGTAGATGGTAATGAGGAAGCCGGCAGGGGTGAGGAAGAACCTCCAGAACGCCTTAAGTCCATTGACAATAGTCGGTCCCCATCCCGCCTTCTCCTTGGCCATGTGCTTCTCGTGTAAGCTCTGCCTCCGCTTAAATTGCCGTCCGTCAGGTGAATCCCCATGCCCGCCATTAGTCTGGGCATCCCCTGACTCCATCAACACCTGAGACTCGTGAGGCTCCTCTTGTGCTTCAGTCTCACGGGTCTCCTCGGGCTTGTCCTTGAAGACATTGCGGAAGGCGGGCTGTCCCTCTGTAGCCGGTGGATTCGAGCGCCATGTGCCGGTCCTCGTCGGGGTCCTCACGAGGGCGAGCTCGCCGTCGGGCTCCTGGACGGCGAATCGGGCCGAGTGGCCCTGGGCGTTGAAGGTGATGTTGTCCCCGCCAGAGTCCGGGTCGCGCAGCTCGGTGAGGTTCGGGGCCTGGGCGATGGCGGTGCCGGTGGCCTGCCATATGCCCAGCTGTGGGTTCGAGTTGATGACGGAGAGGGAGGCGCCTCTCACGCGGTCGACGATGCCGCCGCTGCCGTCGGCGGGTGGCTCGGCCATGGTCGGGAGCCGCGCTGTGCTTCCCGGGCTTTTCCAATTGTCGCCGTTCCGGAGGATGGATGTAGGGTCGCCAGATACGTGAAGTCGGGATACGGTCGATTAAATGGTGGCCTCGAGACGATGAGCTGGTGGCAGCGGGGTGGGTTTTCTGGTGATGCGAAGTGAGTTGTTGTGATGCGGAAAAGTTTAGTTGGTTCGGTTGGTCCCTTATTTGAAGGAAGCGGGAGGCCTGCACTAACTAAGTAAGGTCGCTATCACTTCGCCCTGTTCAGATTGCTGTGCCTAGCGGCTTGGCGGCGCCTGCCGTCCAAGACAGCGACGCCGCTGACGGACAGGGGCAACCCAATTCGCGGGCAGCTGCATTAGTTGTCATCCCTGGTGCATCGCCCCAGTAGCTTCAGGTAGACAGTTTCAGTACGCGCGGAGAAGAAGTAACTAACACGCACCTGTATCCAATGGGTATTTCAGGTTGTCAGCGTGGTGAGCTCCACTGTCACTGGAGTTGAATCACTGAAAGCAATGGTCGACAAGAACTGCACTGACCATAGGGAGTGAATTGACTTCCAGGTTATCTCTATTTCTCGTCGAATATGGTGAATGAATGTAGAACATAGTCCGGTCATGTCCATGGATACGAATCAAAACCGAAAGGAAAATTGACCACAGGCTACAAGCAGCGTCCTATCGTATCCCATACGCGTATAACTACCACCCCGTCCAAGGTACAACAGCTTAGAGGTCCGCGTAAGGCCGCTTATACCAGCCTGTCAACCGTTAACAATTAATTACTCCCCACAAATCACTGCCACACTTCTAAAAACCTGGAACTCAACTCACGTCTCTTTAGCCCATTGGTTTCCACTCCACAGCTTTCCCGTCGTCCACAGCCAATAGTCCCGGCCTTTGATCAACCAGACCAAAAAGCTGGGCAGCTGATAACCCATGGCGGCGCCAACCCCTTTGCTCTTCCCGATCGGCACCATTTGCGTTTCGCGGGTGTCCTCTTTAAAGAGCCGGTCTTCAGACCCAGCTGCTGCATTCTTGCCAGAATCCAATAGAAGGTCGCGCTTGATATTGGCGCATAGGACAGGAACAGCGCTCAGGATGTTGTGAACAGCTGGCCGGGCAAACGATGACGCATCACCGATCGCATAGATGTGTGGACCGGCCTTATCGACGCGAAGAGTTGAAGCGTTAGTCTCGACTCGCCCATCAGTCGCGAGCAGGGAGGTGTCGATGAAGCTGGTATTGGCTCTTGTGCCGGTTGCTGGGATGTAGAGGTCTGGGCTCAGCGTGTATCCATTGGAGAGCGACAATGTCGCATTGGACGCGACATTGTCCAACCCGGCTCCAGAAGGTGAGACTGTCTCAACACGAGCATTCTTGACGACGACAACCCCAACTTGGGCGAGGTAGTCCTCAGCTTTCTGGGCGATCGCTGGCCTGAGAGCCGGGAGAATTTCGGAGGCGCCGGTCACCAATGTAATGCCTACTCGGGGGTTCTCCAATTTGCGACTGAACAGACCAGCTCGACCGTTGAGATGTTCACCTAGCTCACCCGCCGTCTCGACACCTGCTGGACCGCCACCCGCGATGACGATGGACTCGGATGATGATAAGGCGTTTCGGAGATCGAACCAGCTTTGCCTCAAGTCTTCGAAGCTGCGGTTGAGTCCGAGAAGAGGTGATGGGGTGGATGCCCCGGTCGCGATAACGAGAGCGTGGAATTCTAGTATTTCGACGCTCTTGGCTTCGGATAGGCTGATGGAGACAGTTCGATTGACATGGTCGAGCGCCGTTGCTGTCCCATGAACGAAGAGGAACGAACCCGTTGGATATTGCTCGAAAGCCTTTGCAACATCGAAGAACAGCTTCTCCTGGGAAAACATGTCGTCCGATATCAAGGCACGGGGACAAGCTGGACGACACATGCCCTGAGTAGAGGCGCTGACGAGCACGACCCGGTACTCTTTACCCGTTGGCAACTGTGGAATGGCATGTTTGAGAAGATAATGGGCCGTCGAGACTCCGCCATAAGAGCCACCAAGAATGATGATGTCCCGTTTGGCTGTTGAGTAGGCGTTGTGAGCCATCTTCACTTACACCGCAGGTGGGGCGATGCAGGCAACTTCAGATGATAGAACGTAGTGCTTATGAGCGAGAGCAATGGAAATTGATGACACTGATCTGATATTCATGCTCACCCCAAAGCTGTCAACAGGGCTCTATTTGTACTCTTCGATGTACGATATCGCGGACACCTTCGGACGGACAACCAGTCTGACAACCAGTCTGACGACGATGTTGCTAGAGATGGTGGCTTGCGCCACGCTGACGGTTCGGCCGAATTGCGGACCAACGCCCGTGGTGAGATTCCCAGCACTCAAATAAGCGTAATTCTGGCGATAAGCCACGAACGATTTATTTTCATCAAATGCCTAGGAAGCAAGCCTCATGCATACAATCAAGTGCTGCATATGCAGCTGAAACAGCGTTTCAATTCGAGATTCAGTATGGATCCTTATATCCATTGCCGGGAATGGTCCATTGGACGAAGCTGAATTAAGCTGAAGTTTCATTAAATCGACGGAACTCACATGGACACAATTCGCAACCTACTACACTTGATGGTAGAAATCATCAGCCCCTATGATTTACATCAAAAAAATTAGAAATGCGAGCGACATCTATGCCTCGGAGACGCTCATCTTGGTGTCCACCGAGCAGCTCCAACGCGCCATCAATCCATGCTGAAGGTTGGCAACAGTTTTCCAGAGTTGCGATGACATCTCTAGTTGAAGACAAACCTGGATGGTGTTGCTATCCATCATGTACTCATGCAGAGATCCTGGCCAACTATGGTTCGCAAGGTTCTCAGCCCACAATCAACCCATAATTTTTTTTCTTTTTTTTCAAAAAATAAAAGCGGGAAGACAAGGTCGATAATAAGGTGGTCAGTGAAAAGTCTGAATAGTCTCAACCCTTTGGATCAGTAACCTTTTGGGTCGCAAAGTCTTACTACACAATCCAGCGGGTGAATCCCTGTTCAACAACTTCTGCTGGGAACACACAACCAACCTCTAAACGCACGTGTCTCAGTCGATTCGGACAAGCCGTCGGGATCCGACCCCTATGACATAATGAGAACCGTCTTCGCTGCAGCCGCCCGCTTTGGAGGGGCAACGGGAAAAAATTGCAGTGGCGTCGGGGGTGGCATGTCCACCTGCAGAGGCCCAGCCCGGGCGCTGCGGCCCCTGTCTGGCCCTCGAAGTAGCGCCGACGGTGCACTGGGCGTGGGACAGCACGTCGGGCCACGGCGCTTCAGTGGGCGGATATCTTCGGCGTTGGCGGGGTCGTTTTCCAATTCTCGCACCATCCCACCAAGTGGATTGCGTTTGTCTTTTCCCGCCGCCGCCTCTCTCGCGATTCCTCCGCTCTTCTTCTCTCCTGCACCTCACCAGTATTCTTTCTTGCACCGATCGAGCTTCCACGCATTATCCGCAGCAACCATGGGCGACGTCAAGTCCATCAACGCCACCAGGGTGGCCGTCACCGCCCAGTCGGCCACCGAGCTGATCGGGAACACGCCCCTCGTGCGCCTGAACAAGATCCCCCAGAGCCTGGGCATTGAGGCCGAGGTCTACGCCAAGGTCGAGCTCTTCAACGCCGGCGGCAGCGTCAAGGACAGAATAGCCCTGCGCATGATCGAGGAGGCCGAGAAGAGCGGCCGCATCAAGCCCGGCGACACCCTGATCGAGCCCACCAGTGGAAACACGTAAGTCGCCGGCTTACAGCTCTCGTCCGTCCCGACTCTTGCTAACAGATTCTTGTCTAGTGGTATCGGTCTGGCCCTCGTCGGCGCCATCAAGGGCTACAAGACCATCATCACCCTCCCCGAGAAGATGTCGGCGGAAAAGGTCTCGGTGCTGCGCGCCCTTGGTGCGACCATCATTCGCACGCCCACCCAGGCCGCTTGGGACAGCCCCGAGTCGCACATCGGCGTCGCCCGCCGCCTCGAGAAGGAGATCCCCAACGCCCACATCCTCGACCAGTACGGAAACCTCGACAACCCGCTCGCTCACGAGTTCGGCACCGCCGAGGAGATCTGGGAGCAGACGGGTGGCAACATCTCGGCGATTGTTGCCGGCGCGGGCACGGGCGGTACCATTACCGGCCTGGCCAAGGGCCTGAAGAAGCACAACAAGGAGATCAAAGTCATCGCCGCGGATCCCCACGGCAGCATCCTCGCTGTCCCCGAGAGCCTGAACAAGGAGCACGAGAACGAGCCGTACAAGGTCGAGGGTATTGGCTATGACTTCATCCCCGACGTGCTGGACCGCGAGATTGTGGACAGGTGGTACAAGACGGAGGACAGGGAGTCCTTCCAGCTGGCGAGGAGATTGATCGCCGAGGAAGGTCTGTTGGTCGGCGGCAGCTCCGGCTCTGCTATGGCCGCCATGGTTCGCGCGGTCAAGGACCTCGGCCTCGGCAAGGGCGACACCATCGTCGTCGTCCTCCCCGACAGCATCCGCAGCTACCTCTCCAAGTTCGCCGACGACGACTGGCTGGCCGCCAACGACCTCCTCCCCGAGGTCAACGGCCTCGAGACCCACGCCGCGGCCGACAAGCCCGCGTCCAACGACCCCTACGAGGGCGCCACCATCCGCGCCCTGCGCCTCAGGCCCGTCATGTCCGTCGGCTCGACGAGCCCCTGCTCCGAGGCCTCTGAGATCATGCGCGACAAGGGCTTCGACCAGCTCCCCGTCCTCTCGCCCGCCGGCAACAAGCTGGTCGGCCTCGTCACGCTCGGCAACCTGCTGAGCTACATCTCCTCCGGCCGCGCCACGGCCAGCAGCCCCGTCAGCGACGTCATGTTCGACTTTGGCCGCTTGGACGAGGTCGTCACGGACCCCCGCCAGATCGCTGGCGGCGAGACCCAGGAGCAGGGCAAGAAGAGGAAGTTCGTCGAGATCACCCTCGACACGCCGCTGTCGACCCTGAGCAAGTTTCTCGAGTGGAACAGCGCTGCCGTCGTCACGGAGAAGACTGACGGCGGAAAGGGTCTTTCCAAGCCCGTGGCGGTCGTCACCAAGGTCGACCTGCTGACCTGGGTCGTGAACAAGAAGGCGTAAATAATCTTTTGTTCCTTTTCAAATAACCCATTGGGTGCGGTAGAAAGACAGAAAAGCACACGAGGAGGCATGACTGGGCACGGCGTTTGGAAGCGAGCATCGCAGATGGCAGGGGGGAATCTTGGGTCGCATCAACCGACCCCGGTCGGCAGCATTTACTCGGAAGTCTGGGACGGGGTAGACTCAACATCTACATAGACAACAGGGCAGCCTGCTTCTGGTCGACGAGCATAGATTGAAAATTACAAGTCGCGCTTTTTGAATTACACCTCGATCGCTGAAAAATCATTTGCTTTTATTAAGGTATCATATTAATAGCCCCTGGCAACGCTGATTATATCCGCTCGGCAATCCAAGACCACCACTTGTCGGCGCCCGGTCCGCTTCCAGTGACGTTGCCCGCGATGACGTCGACCTCGATATCAAACTCGCGCAGCTGGTCAAAGGTGAACTTCTCGGTTCCATACGCGCCCAGCCAGTCGTCGTGCTCCTCGGAGCCGATCTCGTCGATGCCGACGCCAGAGTCCAACAGGCCCTTGCTACGCGAGGAGCGGATGCGGGTGATCTCCATCTCGAGGTTCGACTTGACCAGGGCGCCGGGGAGGGCGGTGAAGAGGTCGACCTTGTTCGCGGCGACGAGGACGGGGATGGGGGCGGGGTTCTTGGACGACTTGGCCGAGGCGGCGCGCTTCTGGAAGCGCAGCAGGACATCGTAGAGGTAGCTGGCGGTCGGGGCGAGGACCTCGTTCTCGCCGATGGCGGCGGCGTCGACCATGAAGACGACGGCCTTGAGCTTGGACTTGTCCGAGGAGCTGGCGGCCAGCTTGCGCGTCGCGTGGTTGCGCAGCTTGCCATGGCCGGGGGTGTCGACGAGGAGGAACTTTGAGTGGGTGCCGCTCGTGTCGTCGTGGTTGCGGAAGCTGTGCTTCGTCTTGCTGTCGCGCGAGGCTGTGAGCTCGATCATCTTGGGCACCTGGCTCGTGTGGGTGGCCGCGGGGGCGTCGCCGCGCTCGAAGAGGGTGAGGAGGGCCGTCTTGCCGGCGCCGGAGGGGCCGATGAGCAGGACGGAGGGCAGCGTCGTGTAAGGGGTCGACTTGACGAGGATGAAGTGCAACAGAATGGGGAACAGGAGGACGATGGCGGCGCCGATGAGAATGACGGGCGCCGAGGGCGTCATGATGAGCTCGAAGAACTCCGTGAAGGACCCCATCTTGGCGGCCATGGTTCGTGATCGCTCTCGAGTTTGGCGAGTGCGTCCCAGGAGGTCTGGCGGTTTGGGAGGAGAGCTTGAGAAGTGGTTGGACTCCCGTTGGGGGGGAAAGGGTGCCCTGCGCGAACGGCCGACTGGGGTTTGGCGATGTTGGATCGAGTCGTTGACAGATTTCCAGAAGAAATCGCCCATGTCGGGCCAGCGTCAGTGGAGTTGGTCCCAGAAGAAGTGGAGCCTTGCCAATGGCGATTAGCGCGACGCTCACCAGCCACAGTTTGTGCCTTAGCGACGAGGCTGAGGTGGCCGAGGGATCCGACCAACTAGGGTCTGGGCGCCAAGCTTTGGGGCGGCTGTCGTCGGCCAGCCAATCACGGCGGCGACGGCAGGTGACAGCAGGCTCTCTTTGTCAGCTCAGCCTCGCTAGTCCGATTTAGGGGGAGGGACCCCGGCGATCCCCTTCTCACCTCTAATTCCCCGGCCGTCGACGCTGCCGAGCTTCTGGAGCTGACGACACGCAATTTCGTCCACTTGCCTCGGCGCCTTCTCCCGTTCTCGACAATTCCCCCCCTGCTCACCCCTGGCCCTCACTGTATCACTTTTTTTTTTTTTTCCTCATTCATCCGTCCGTTCATTAAGTCATGCGACGCTAGCTTCGAGCCGAACCCTCCGTCCCCGAGAACACCACCTGTCCGTCGCATCTCCTTCGATCTCCATTCCCCGTCGTCCACACCCCCGAGACATCGCAAAAGCTTGGCTCCGCGACCGCGACCGCCGACCGACCTCTCCTCGATGGACAAGTCGACCACCCAGGGCAGCGCGCCTGCTGCCTCTGTGGCCCCGAATCAGCCCGCCAACAAGACCAGCGCTGTGGCGCCCACGCTGAATAATGAGGTCGAGATGGGAAACATGGGCGGCGATGCGCCAAACGCGGAAAACGACATTATGCAGATTGCCCGCATTGGAGACGTGCCCGCCATGGAGAAGCTCTTCGAGTCGGGCGAATTCGACGCAACATACTCCGATGACGAGGGCATCACACCTTTGCATGTACGTGGCATGCAGCCTCCCAGCCTTGCACTCTTTGTACTACTTTGTTCCCGATCACATGGCGCTAACGGCTTCTAGTGGGCAGCCATCAACAACCAGTACGCGATGTGCAAGTTTCTTATCGACAATGGCGCCGAGATCAACAAGAAGGGGGGAGAGTCAGTAGCAACACCCCTTCAATGGGCCGCCCAACGATGCCATTACTACACCGTCGACCTGCTTCTCCAGCATGGAGCCGATCCCCTCATCACCGACGCCCAGGGCTACAACACCCTCCACATCTCGACCTTCAATGGCAACACCCTCCTGCTCGTCCTCCTCCTCCACCAAGGCATCCCCGTCGATGTGCTCGATAGCTACGGGCACACTGCGCTCATGTGGTCTGCCTACAAGGGATTCCCGCAATGCGTCGACCTCTTCCTCCGCTGGGGCGCCAGCGTCCACACCACCGACGAGCAAGGTTTTACCGCGTTGCACTGGGCGCTGGTCAAAGGCTCGCCGGCCTGCATCCAGAAGCTTATCGAGTACGGAGCCGACCGATTCGCGAAGACCGAGACCGGGAAGACTCCCGCTGTGACAGCTAAGGAGCTGAACACGATGGGCGCGTGGCACAGGGCGCTCAAGGAGTGCGGATACGACGAGGACGCACAACCGACTGAGCCGCAGTTCCCTGGTGCGCGCTTCCTCCGCCAGGATAAGAGGGGGTTCGTCACCAAGTTCTTGTTCTTCTGGCCCTTCCTTCTGGTTTGGTCAATGATCACAATCCTGGGCAGCATGCCGATCTATGCGGGTGTCTTCTTTGCCATCGTCGTGGGCTACGGTCTTCAGTGGTGCGCCCAGCAAATCATGGAGTTTGCGCCACCTGATATGAGACACTTCCACAAAACGGTAAGTTGGCACTGGCCTCATTTCGATGATCTATGCTGATGGTCACAGCCTTGGTTGGCGGGCATCTTTGCTGCTTCTCTCTTCTTGACCGGTCTCAGGTGGTTGACCACCATCCTCCCTGGGACCACGGGCTCTTCAGGTAGGTCGATGGTGCAAATCTTAACAGGTCGGATGGTAATTGACAAGTCTCAGATGGCACTCAGTCCCATTGGTGGTTGAACCTGGTTTTCGGCGCTTTCTTTGGACTGTGCGGCTACTTCTACGCCGCCGCCATGCGTTACGACCCCGGATTCGTACCCAAGATGAACGGCATTGCTGAGCAGAAGGCTGTCATTGATGAGCTTTTGAAGCTGTGGAAGTTCGATGAGTCCAACTTCTGTGTTACTTGCATGATTCGGACGCCTCTCCGCAGCAAGCACTGCAAGCGATGCGGAAAGTGCGTCGCAAAGCATGACCAGTAAGTTCTCGCCCAACCTTCAGACGAATCTCGGTACTGACGTTCCTAGCCACTGCCCGTGGGTTTACAACTGTGTCGGTGTCAACAACCACCGCCACTTCTTCATGTACCTCATCAGTCTGACGCTGGGTATCATCTTGTTTGACTGGTTGGCCTACTACTGTGAGTTTCCTTTCTCTGCGTCGCGATGCAACCTCTAACCCCATGCGCAGACTTGTCTGATATCTCAGCCAATGCATCGGACAGCTGCAACTTCCTCAGCCCCGGCCTTTGCAGGGTGGTAAACTCCGACGGCTACACCGCGATCCTGACAGTGTGGGTGTCCCTGCAGCTCACCTGGGTCGGCATGCTCTTGTTCGTCCAGTTCGTCCAAGTCTCCCGCGCTATGACTACGTACGAGAATATGTTCGGTGTCCAAGACGGCTCCCTGACCTCCGCTTTCACCTCGACCGGAACCCCGCTCGACCCGAACCATCCATCTTTGACACCGCCGGAAACACACGGCGGACACGGACACGCCCACGGCCACAAGCACAAGGGGGGTCGTCTGCAACAGTGGGCCCGTCTGCTTGGTGTGGACCCTTTTATCGAGACCATCCGCGGCCGCGGTGCCGCCACCCAGAATAAGCGGAGGAAGAAGAACCCCTTCTCGAACGGCTGCATGGCCAACTGTCGCGACTTCTGGTGTGACCCCGCACCGACTTTCGGTCAGCGTGAGAACGGTAGCACCATGCTGGGCGGCGAGCCTGTCAATTACACGGCCATGTACGAAAGCCCCACCTTGATGAACCTCAGCCGAGGAAGACGGAGGGCCGGCGGCTACGAGTCCGTCGCGGCCGAGGAGGTGTAATAAGAATTCTAGAATGATGATGGGGCACGCGGGTTCGAAAAAAATTCATCATTTTTCACGGCCGGTGGGAAAACGGCGTTGTCTTTGAGAGCGACGACCTCCAATTGAAGAGCGAACTGATGACGAGGCGAGGCGATGTTCCCCACGACAGAGCGGCGTAATGGACAAGCTGCATGGCTCGCGAATGTATTATTGGGTACATGGAGAAGGTATGACTCTTTTTGTTATTATTATTATAGGTGTTCGAGGCCATCGGGGACGGGGGGTGTTTCTCATTCCGAGTGTCGAGCAAAGACCTTTTTCGGGGCCTGAATAGCTGTATCGAATAGACCTCCAACTTGTTGGACTTGCAGGATTAATTATTGTCGCCGTTCGTTGATGTACCGGAAGATGCGTGGGCCTCTGGTCTTGGTGAACCAACGGGGCGCGTTGTGCTATGAGTTGGAATTCATCACAAGAGTTTTACTTGCATTCGGGTGGTAGGTGATTCAGCTTGGCCGTGACTTTGAAAGTAAATACGCTGCAAAAGCTTCCGTTCGTTTGCCTCTCCTATCCTTAACGGACCCATATCCTTCTTGCTGTCTATGATCGCCATCGTCCAACGCTGCATTCTCTCAACTGGCTGATTACCAGCGCAGCCGCCAAAGCAACGCCAACAACGCAAAGTCCAACTAAATCAAGCAAATGAAGCTATTCAGACTACCCAAATAAGCAAGCCAGCCCCCCCGATTTGGATTGATTGATTTAACTTATAATTAAGGTGTTCTAACCAATAGGTGTACTGGATTTCAGTCTCCCTCCGTTATTACCTCACCCTTTATACTGCAACGGAGCGGGGGATGCAGTGAACAGTATATGCTGTATTATACAATACATACACTCTACTGACCATAGGTCGTGCACCCTCCGTCCCGGGTCCGCGAGGGTGACTAACTCGTACGAAACTACTCAACCAAAGCTATAATTTAGGTAAGGAGACACCTCAAGACCTGATCAGGGCCAAAGAGGGGGTCTTGCCCTAGATATAGATACTAGTGAGTGTTAGGGTTTTATTTATTTAATAATAAAATAACCTTTATACTATTCGTAGTATACGATTTAAGTGAATAAGTAAAAAAAGTTTTGAATACGTTTATTTAATTAATAATACTTATTAACGTTTTATGATATGTTATTTGATGGTCCATTGTTGTGTGCCTCTGTTAGAAATGCGTCCCCAGTTCCCCTCTCTCAAATAGCTCGCTGTCGCTTAACTAAGGAAAAACCCGCTTAGCGTAAGTATTTCCCCCTACACGGTTTCAATTATCCCCTTATTTTAGCCCTAAGCTTTTATGTAGGTTTGACCCTAGGTCAAAGGGTCGCCTAGGCGATAGGGTTGAACAGCAATAATCGATATATTGAATACGTAGTGTTGTTGTTGTTAGAAGGAGGTTATTCCGACGTGGGCTAGGCCGGCTGTTACCAGATCTAGTCGGTGCACCAGAATCCCTACCTTCTAATTGGTCCGGTCGGAACCGGCCAATCAGGAACCCAAAAGTGGGACTATTACCCAATTCGGATTCCAACACTGGAAACTCTCTTTTTATGCTCACTAATCGGGCAAAGGCCACTTTTCTCCTAAAACACTCAAAAACGCAATAAAACAACGAATTCACTCGAGTACGCAAAGCGGCGAAAAGCGGCAAAATCAAATTCTGCCCTTGGCGGCGTAGCCGGCCTTCCGGCCCCTATATCAGACCGGTCAATTGACGTTATCGCCAGCGCTAACCACAGTATTAACGATCCCTCCATCCCTCGCAGTCTCTCAAGCCCTACTAACGTCTCTTCCTCCTAAGCCCGCGTTACCCATCCATCCATTCAAACCATTGCCTTCCCTCCCTCGAGAAAGCGCTTCAGCGCTCCATTCAACACTACCTTCATAAAACAATCGGCCAAGTTATCTTCCCCGTTAATCCAGCGGATCTCGCAGAGCTCTCATCGCTCATAGGATTACCGGAGCACCATAATATCAATCATAAAGCGCTTCTCCTTAGTGGTTCCAAGTTTAACGAAGCACTCGTATAACGAGTACGAATCAATACAGATAACCATGGGGATCTCTAAAAGCTTTAAGTGGTCTATAACGAGCTTTAGGGTTATAGAAATAGTATAGGCCATATCCACGCCGGCTACCATACCGTAGATCTCTGATACTAGAACACTATGCGTTACTCGCTTCGATTTAATGGATAAATAGTGGACGATATTACCTTTTAGCGTAAAACTCTCATCGACCTGGGTCTTATTAACTAGGATAATAAGGAATCCTAGTTATGATAAGAGGTCATTATTATTAGTGAACAAGCCGTCCACGAAGACGAAGAGGGTCACTATCTCAAGCTGGACAAAGTTATAGTCTAACCCTGCGTCCGGGGTCTCCATCTACCTCTTTAATCACTTATTAAGGGCCTTTATCTATTCTTCCGTAGGCTCTTAGTACTAGGCTACTACGGAGAGGTCGTAATAGGCCTTAATATCGTAGACTAAGGTAATATATACTTTGCGAGCTCTCTAGATAACGTATTACTAGTAGTTCAACGTCATCCCAATCTCTACGAACTGGATTTTCTTTCCTTACCCCTTTTACCGTAGTTTAATAATTTTACTATCTAAATAAACGATCCCTCCATTAAATACAAGGAGTTCCTTCATAATTAGCCGTTACTTCACCTTCACTATGAACGTTACTTTTTTTAGCTCTTCTTCTTTTTTTTAGGAGAACTTCTCGTTGCTAAGGCTTATTATATTATTAGTCTATATCCCGATTATTACAAGGCTTTCGTTTTCGGGCGTTAATAATAATAAGCACGGGTCGTATATAGAGGTTCTTATCTAGAGTCTCTCCTTATAGTGATTATTATAGGTTACGTACTAATGGGTCCCTACTTTAGTGATCCCGTAGAAGGGCTTCACAACCTTTATAATCGTCCTGGGAGGGTACTTATTTTTGATTTAGTTTGGTAGGTGGGCTAGAATTGTCCGGGTAAACTTCGTCTTTAACTAAGTATACACCTAAGTAATATCTCGTAATTATAATAAGTAGCCCTTCATTAGAAAATAGGGGGCTAAGGTGAGAATTAGTCGTTAACTTACCCGCTGGATTGTAGGGGATTATATAAGGACAGCCTCCTTATCGTCGTCGGCATAACCTTAGATTACGAGACGGCTCTTCTCATAGAGCTTCTCGGTCTTCCCCTTAATCTCGTTAACAATTCTAGACTTAAAAATCCTAGTATTACTATACTTAGCTTTATTATAGGGGACGAATTCGAATACACCTTAGCCTATGAGGTTTACGATCTCCTCTTCTATTAACTTTTTATATAAGGCACCGGGCATAGTTATTACACTTTTCTTCCGAAATTTGTGGACTAATATAAGGTCGTTCTTCTCCTTTACTAATAAGTATACTACGAAGTAAGGTCTTTTTAGCCCGTTAATCTCTACTTAGAAGTAGATGGTGTTAACTTCGTAGATAATAACCGGGTTTTTTCGTAGCCGGCTTCGTTATCTCTTAGGTGGCTGAGGCTCTTCCTCCTCTAGTAGAGGGGACAATTTAACAATAATCTCATCCATGGCCACTAATTTAACATTATCCTCATTATTTTTTTCTCTTTTACTATTATTACCTTTTGGGGCCTTATTTCCTACTCTATTATTAGTAGTAGCGGGCTCCTCTAATAGCTCTTTTTTAGGGTTACAATAGTAGGGTTTGATGATTGTTAAGCAGAAGGTTTTAGGGCCTCTGGGCATTTAAACGACGTAGTTCTCATTATCCATAACCACTAGTGTAAATAGGCCTCTCTATCCCTTCCTTTTATATTATACCCTAACTTCTAAGCTTAGTGGGAAGCTCTTTAGGGTAATATTATTAAGTCCATTCCTTATTACAAGGGTATCCGAGATTTAACGTTTTACGTTAACCTTCCTAAGGTCTTCCGTAACCTTTTTAATAACCTCTATATATTAGGTTACTTCTGGTGATAGGGGAGAGTTATTTAATGTCCTAGGGTATACACTAAAGATTAATAGAATTAATACAATCCCATTTGGTCCTATAGTATTATTTATAGTTTTAAGTATACTCTAAAGGGCGGTTTCCGGCGTTATAAAAGGGGATTCCTACCGGATAATACCGTATACCCATCTAAGTTATATATAATATCTCTCGACCTTCCCTATATTATTATGGACTTCCATAAGGACAATCTTAACCTCAATCCCCATAAACTTCGCTACTTATTTAAATTCGGACACCTTGAAGTTAGTACTAGTGTCCGCAATGATCTAGTCGGGTAACCCTTGGTATACGTCAATCTAGTATAATCTAAGCATCTCCTACGCCGTCTTTACACTCATATTACTCAGGAATTATCCTACGTTAAAACCTATAGCCGTATCGATGACCTAAAGGGCGGGCTTTCCGTTGAGGTATAGTATATCGATAACGATCTTATAGTTAAAGAGTATATTATCCCGGATGGTGAATTTAAAGTGGTGGGGAGCCTTCTGGTTCATCTAGTAGTAGTAGCAGTACTTCGTTAAGTATTCGATAACTGCTAATTCCACTTCCTCTCCGGTCCTCTAAAGGATTTTATAGAGTCTCTATACCAAAGGGTAACTAAAACACCAGTATAGGCGTCGCAATTCGACGTTTATGAGGTGGTTCCATACAACGGATTTATCCTAGTAGCCCAGTTTTATCTAGGCGTGGCCAAATTTCCTAGTAATTGGTATAATGACGTCTCCCTACCTTAGAGTATTCCTTAGATTATTAAAGTAGACCTCTAGGTGGTCCATATCCTTAAGGCAAAGGAGGAACGGAGTATTGCAAGGGATAACGTGGAAAGTAAGCGGTCCGAGGGGCGTTATAACTGTAGTTATCCCTATTAACAAGATGACCTCCCCTAGGCCGAATTTGATACTTGCCTGGCCGGCTCGAGTCTTGTTAAGGGTAATTTCTGGGTATAAGCGTCTAAGAGTATTAAACTAAGGCTCTCCCACTGTTAACAACTTAGTTACACCTATATCCAATATAATTCCATAGAATACAACGTCGGCGTATCTTCCTTCGAGTATATAGACCTCCGAGGTCTTCATAAAAGTAGCTTCGTTAAATGGGTCTTCCTTTATGAGGGCATAGTATATTACCTAGTCCTTAAGGGTTATTGTGATGATCTCGCTGTTAAGAGTAGTCTCGGGGCCTAGTATTAAGGTGTAGAACTGGTCTCCGTAGGTCTAATCCTCGTAATTTTCCTCTTTTAGGTCCACAATAAAGAACTCGTGGATCCTGTTATCCTTATCCTCGTCCCTCACTTCGTCGCCTTAGGGGCCTTCGTATTCGAGAAGGAAGGATTCTATAGTTCCCTTAGGAGGTTATATATGGAATTATCTCTTATACCCGTCTCGGAACGCTTAAAAGGCTTTATCTACTTCCTCTTTTAGGTGGTTAAAGGACTAATAGCTGTCCTTCCCGTAAATATAATACTTTTTATCCCTTAAGGGTCATCTTAGGGCAAAACATCGGTTACCTCGCCCTCTACTAAATCCTCTTCACTAGCTAAATCTTATTTACTTCCTTTGGCCATTGTAGCGTTTCTCTATAAAGAAGTAGTTTATTTCCTCGTTAGTGGGTTATTATAAAAAGTGTTATTTAATACCCGAGTTAAGTCTTATAGAGTTTCGAATAGCGTTTCATAACTGGTTATAGAGGTCTTTAAATATGTTTTTTAGGTCCTGGAGAGCGTAGGCATACTCCCTTACGTTGTTAATTACGGAAAGGAGTTAATCTCATAGTACTCTATTAGTATTATATTCGCTACTAAGCATACGTTATATCTTCCTCAACCTCTCAATTAGTAACTCGAGTACCTCGTTGGGCTTCTTCCCATGGTTCTCATCTCTGATCGTTGCCCAGTTAGTCGTCTACTACTCCGTTAAGTAGTCTTTATGGGCCTTCTTCATCTCGAACCGGTCTTTTAATCTCCTAATAATAATTTCCTAGGATAGGAAGGTCCTTAGTGCACCTAGTTATATAATATGTTCCGTGAAGAAGTCTAGGGCCTTATCCTTTAGTACGGTATTAATAACTAAGGTGGCTAATTCCGTTAGTATTTATAGAACTTTATAGTAGTACCTCCATAATTATAGTGAGTTCTCTAGGACCTCGTAGTGTTCTCCTTTATATTTATTCACTTCCTTTATCTACTTCGCGAACACCTGGATCTGGTTGCTTATTAGAGGAGATATATATGGGTTATTAGTAGTGGTTACCGGGGAGTCTTTAATAACTAGTGGGATCTATAAGTCTATAAGTGGTCTCGTTTTATATAGTAGGCTTGATTCCCTTACTGGTTACCCCGACGTTAACGGGGTGCTCTCCTACGGCTCTGTTATCGCCTATGTTACCTCCCTCGCCGTCTCTACTAGGGGAGTTGTCCCCTGAGTTATTTAGTGGAGGGGGATATTATAGTTGTTCGTGATCTCTTTAATGATCTTCGAGTCTTCGAGGACCTCCCTTAGGCCTCAAGGTCCACTCTTCTAGAACCATCAGATCTCATCGTCTATCCAAATATGGAACTCTTCTTCGGCTATAATATCGGCTAACTTCTGGATATTCAAAGTAGTACTATCCAGTAGAACGTAAACTACTCCCTCCCTAAGGGTATTAATTATATAACTTATCATCACTTTATTAACGTCCTTCCATATATCCTTCGTCCATCCTTCGAAGTCCGTTCAGAATTATATCCAAAAATCCATAATTATAAACTTCTTCTATTTATAAATAATCAAAAGGAAAGCGACAATAGTGTCCTTCTCCGGTTAGACCATTCCTTTAATAAGCTCGAAGTCCATCCACTTTCCCTATATCTCTGGGTTTACATAAATAATATATTCCTCTAGGATTAGGATTAGTGAAATAGTTCTCCTTACAAGGGTCTATTACGTTCCCTTAGGTTATATAATTCCCTAAAGAGTAGCCACCCGAGAAGAGTCCTTTAAAGGGGTACTCCTTTCAGAGCTTTCTCCTAATTACTAACTCATCTTTTTACCTAGGTTATCCACAATACTCTAACCGTTTAATTAACCTAACAACGCCTTAAACACACTACATTTCCCCTAGGCCACGGCTTTAAGGGCGTATAATGTTTATTAAACGAATTACCGTTGGTTATCAGATCAGAGTATTAGTATTTCCGTTAGTAATGGTGTATTCCGGGTAATCTAAGCGTTATTCTAGCTACTAAAGTAATCTCCTCGGGGATCTCTCTGCGTTTAATATGTATTTGAGATTAATTACGGGGCCCTCTCCGAGTATAAAAAAAAACGTTTATTAGAGGTCTTTATAACCTTTGATAATGCACTAGCGGTTGTTATAGTCGTCTATTATAAGGGGTATGGTGTTTCTTGTTAAGCTAAGAGGTGGTGTAAGAAGGAGGGTTATAGTGGGTAGAAATTAGGGAATTCTTCTGGTTTTACTATCCTTTTTGGGTATTACCTTAGTATTCGTATAAAACACATAGTCAGTAGCTAAGAATAGTAGTAGAGAAGGGTATTAAAAGTAAAGAGTATTAATAACGGAGCCTACGCCGAAAGCTGAGCTTCGCCCGTTCCGTAAGATCTTCGACGTCTTTGTACATAGTTAATATAAGTAGTTAAGCATAGTTATTATGAGCGGAACCTACGTTAAAGGCGGTACTTTGCTCATTCTATAAAACTTCTAATATCTCCGTTTCGAAACCTCCTCTTTTAGTACGTCGTCACCGGAATAGTTAAACTTAACTACGAGTTCTATGTAATAGCAAAATCCAATCTTCTACTACTCAGTGAAGTCGTCTCTTCTAATAGTCGTTCCTTGCTAATCTGTAATAATGGTCAAATTAACCACTGATTAGTATAGGTTTGACCCTAGGTCAAAGGGTCGCCTAGGCGATAGGGTTGAACAGCAATAATCGATATATTGAATACGTAGTGTTATTGTTATTGGAAGGAGGTTATTCCGACGTGGGCTAGGCCGGCTGTTGCCAGATCTAGTCGGTGCGCCAGAATCCCTGCCTTCTGATTGGTCCGGTCGGAACCGGCCAATCAGGAACCCGAAAGTGGGGCTATTGCCCGATTCGGATTCCAACATTTTATATACTAAGATAATAAATAATATATAAGAAGGGAAATAAAGGAAATAATTAGATTATATGAATAAAAGTTTAATTAGGTCTGTTGGTGGTGTAGGTTATAGTATTATAAACCGCTGAGCCCCTCCTCGATTTCTATTTTATGTGTGGCTTTTCGCTCCTCTTTTGTTACGGGCTGATGCCCACGATGGCCTAAGCTTTACCTGAGGCGTTAACCAGCATCCAACAAAAGAGCCCTCCGGTCAAAGGGGCCTCCGATCAAAGGGCCTCCGGTGACCTCCAGCGCCCCACCAGAGGTCCCCTTTATTCTCCAGCAGTATAGATTCCTACACCGCCCCCCTTACGAGGAACTTCCTCTCTTTCGCTCCTTAGCTTAAAATAAACAGTAATAGAGCACCCTAAGGTCGAAAACACCTAGGCCTAGCCCTTCGCATACTTCAAGCTGAGGATTACAACCTTACCGTAACACTAGGTTAAGCGCAGCTCCCCACCAATTAAGTAAAAAAGAGTACAGGTCGAACACAGCTCCCTACGAAGAACAATACTCCCGGGACTCTAACAGGTTAACTATTAGTCCCTAGAAGAACAATCGAAATAACCTAGTCGCCCCGATGAACACTGCTATACCCCCGATACTCCATAATAAACCAATTATAGAAGAGATGTTAAACACCACTCTAGGATCCCTATAAGCCCAGATAATAAAGATTAGCGAGAAATTAGAAAAAAGTTAGAACCAGAAGTTAATGACCCCTAGGAGTAAAACCCTTTATACTCTTAGTGGTATCCGTACTAATACCCCACCGGTGCTCATTAGTGAGTTGACTCACCGGAAACCCTTACCCAACCCCCCGAAGTTTTCGGGTAAATAAAAGGAATACACCCCTTAGGTATAATAAATAAGAAATAAGATCTTAATAGATTACCCCTTTTACCCTATAAACTATGAATTCTAATACCTAATTAATTTATACTTAAAAGTTAGTCCCTAATAAATAATTAACACTTTCTATACTATTAGAGGACCTAATAAAACTAAAAACCCCGAGGATTTTATATACTACTTTAATTATACTTATTTAAATCCGAATACCTAGTCCTAAGCTATTACCCAACTATAAACCTTATACTAAAAAAAGAATAAGAATTTTACAATATTCTTACCTAAGTTTGAACGAATAATAGCTAATACTGGTGGTAGTGATTAGCCCGTTACCGTGCAAATATTACTCTTAAAGGTAACCTTAACCCCTTTACTAAAGGACTAGCTATTCATAGTCGAGTTTCCTAAGGATTACTTAGGTTAGCTTACCCGAGTATAGGATATTATTTGGAAAATTAAACAAACCTCTAAATATAATCACCCTTAGAGGTCCACCCACTCCTCCATTATTCATCCGAAGAACAATAATAGAGATATTATTATAATAGGAGCAGTTCGGTTTATAGGAGCTAAGAAAATAACCACCATTAGACCCCAAAAAAGTTCTAACTCTTTTATAAATAATAACCATTTTTAATAGAGAAACCCGGAACATAATAAGGACTACTATAAATACTTTAAGTATAAAAAAAAAGGACACCTTATACGGAATTACCGGAAAAAGGCCGAACACCGCTAATAGGCTAACTAGCCCTTTATAACTAAAACTTACCTAAAAGGAAACACAAAAAAAGAAGACTAACCGATAACCCCTAATTTAAGTAATAAGTATAAATTAAGAAAAGAATAACTCTAGGACAAAGTCGGGCCCCGGAGCCCACTAAGGAGTAAGTGAAGGGATAGAAGAAACACCAAAGGAGCCAACAACAACAGGGCAAATAGTTTATAATTATAAAAATCAGAATTAATAAAGGATACTTAACTAATACTCTAGTGGACACCGGCTGCGAAGTTTATACTATGGTTAATCGTTCCTTTATACAACGCCTCTAATTACCGTTTATTAATATAACAAAACGCCCTATAAGAGGTTATATAATAAGCGGCCCCTCACTGGGTAAAAACCAGGGAGTAGCTATAATGTAAATGGAAATTAGCAGTTATATACAACGAGTCTACGCATATATAATAAACAATTTAGAACCGGATATATTTTTAGGAAATCCTTGGATAGTTTAAAATAAGGTGAAGTATAATACTAGTACCCACCAGTTTACTTATAGGAAAAAAAGAGTAAGAGTATACTTTTCTAATAAAGAAGAGCCCGAAAACATATTAGAAATACGTTAAACTAAATTATTATTAGCGGTACTATTTACTATAATTTATTGTATAACGTAAAAAAGAAGATAAAAAGATAACTAGAGCCCACCAACTACTATTATAATAGCCAGCTTACAAAATATCGAGAAGGCTCTCATAAAGCTAGAACCACAAAAATAGGAAGATATTTCGAGGCTAGTATTAGAATAAGTGTATAAGGAGTTTGGAGACTTATTTGACCTAACTAAAGTGTACCCGGTACCCCCCCATTAACCAGGTATAGACCACGTAATCCCTTTGGAGATAGGGCCAGAAGGGAAGGAGCCCCAACTCCCTTAGGGACTTTTGTACACTATGTTAAGAGAAGAGTTACTGGTATTAAAGAAGACACTTAACGACCTACTGGATAAGGGGTTTATTTGAGTTAGCTGCTTGGTAGCCGGTGCCCCTGTGTTATTCGCTAAGAAGCTAGGAGGTGGATTGAGATTTTGTGTTAATTATAAAGCCCTAAACGCTATTACGAAAAAGGACCGTTACCTACTCCTACTAATATCGGAAACTCTTAGTAGAGTAGCTACTACTAAGTGGTTCATAAAGCTTGATGTTATGGTTATTTTTTATAAGATACGGATCGCTGAAGGAGATTTGGAGAAGACTGCTTTTAGAATAAGATATGGGTTATTTAAGTGGGTGGTCTGCTTTTTTGGGCTCACTAGTGCCCTAGTAATGTTCTAGTAATACATTAACACTTTTCTACGGAAATTCCTAAACGATTTTATTACCACTTATATGGATAATGTCCTTATTTATACTAGTAGTTTGAAGAGGGATTATAAGGAGAAAGTATGAGTGGTTCTCCAGGCCCTAGCTAAAGCCGGCCTGAACCTAGACCCGAAGAAGTGCGAATTCTGTGTTAAGAAGGTGAAATACGTTGGCTTTATTATCACCGCGGGAAAGGGTCTATTGTATGATCCCGATAAGTTAAAAGCTATTAAGGAGTGGTTGGCCCCTAGGTCCCTTAAGGGTATACGAAACTTCCTAGGTTTCACCAACTATTATCGCATATTCATACTAGGGTATAGTAGGCTAGTGGAGCCCCTAACCCGATTAATAAAAAAGGGGGTAATCTTTTATTGGAGAATAGCTTAAGGAGAAGTATTTAAAACACTAAAGAGGATGTTTATAAAAGAGTTGTTCTTATGGAAATTTGACCTGGACGACGAAATACACATCGAGATAAACTACTCAGGTTTCGCTCTAGGTAGTACATTATCATAAAAGGACCTAGAGGATCACTAGAGGTTAATTGGGTTCTACTCACAGAAATTCTCGCTAATAGAGTATAATTACCCAATCTACGATAAGGAGCTTTTCGTAATACTCACCTACTTATAATCCTAAAGGGTTGAACTCCGTAGTATCTAGTACTTTACTATCCTAATGGATTATAAGGGTTTAAAGTATTTTATAAAAAAGTAATACTTAACTAAGAAATAAAGCCGCTAAGTAGAAAAGTTATCCTAATATAATTTTAGGATTAAGTACTAACTAAGAAAAAAAGTAATAGTATTTAATATATTATTAAAAAGGGAGTAGGACGTCCCCTAAGGATAGGATAATAAGAGGAAAAAGGGCTGAGTAATCCAGATAATTCCCAATTCTATATAGCCAAGCCGTACTCTACCTAGTGACCCTCGAATTAGACGAACTACTAAAAATACACTAGAAATACCATAAGCCGCTGTTTTTAACGCTGACCCTACACTATAAGCCCTTTAGGATAAAACTATGAAAGCCGATGGAGTATACCGAGTTACTTATTTAATAATAAAAAAAAGGAGGAGAAGCTTCCCACCAAAGCTTAAGTTAAAGGTTTAAATCACTGAATATGAACTCGATGGGCTGGGAAGATTAATATGGAGAGATTGATTATGGGTACTGGAGGGGGAAAACGACGATGACCACCTAAACGAATTACAAACTAAGATTATGCAAAGGTGTTACGACTTGTATACTAGTGGCTACCTAGGACGGAACGGCACGTTGGTAATAATAAGTAGATAGTTCTTCTGGTTAGGCTAGTCTTAGATAGTTCGGAGGTTTATACGAAATTACGATACCTATAAAGGGATACACATCTGGAGGTAAGTTAAAAAAGGGTTCCTTAAACCCCTACTAGTGCTTACTCGCATCTATTACGACTTATTAATGGACTTTATTACTGACCTTTTTTTAATAAAGAGGAAAAAGGCCTAATATTTGTGGGTTATTATGAATAGGTTATCGAAGAACCCTATGTTAGAAGAGATGGAGATTATGGACGCTGAAGTTTGTGCTCAATAGTTCTTCTCCTATTATTATAGGTTCCACGGAATACTATGAATAATAATTAGTAACTAAGGATCGAATTAGATGAGCTGATTTTAGAAGGAATTCTATAGGCTAACTGGTGTAAAACGACTACTAAGTACTACTTACCACCCGCAAATAAATGGAGGAACGGAACACCTTAACCAGGAGATCTAAGTAATTCTCTGCGCATATGTAATATATGCCCAGGACGATTAGGGGGAATTGCTGCTCAGTATGCAACTAGCCTTTAGGAACTAAACGAGTATTACTATAATGATGTCCTTATTTTTTATGGAGTATGGATACTACGTCGACCCTTTATTAGTAGTAAAAGGAGATAATTAATTAGAAATAAATTAAAAGGAAATAGTAAAGTAATTAATCCAGAGAATAAAAAATGTTATAGAGTTTATTTAAGTAGTAATAGTAGCTGTTTAGTAGTGAAGCGAAGACTTTATGAATTGCATTAGGGGACTAGCTGAGTAGTATAAAGTTAAAAACAAAATATGGTTAAATGTCGCCAACTATTCATCCCTAAGGTTAAATAAGAAATTAGTGTAATTTCACTATAAATATGAAGTTATATAAGTAATCTTAGTTCATATAGTAAAGTTAAGTATATTAACTGGTATCTATCTACACTTCTACGTGGACCTCCTCCGCAGAGCAATTAATAACCCGTTACTAAGGTAAAAAATAACTAATAAATAATTATCCCTAATTCGTAATATGGACGGAGATCCTGAATAGTTTATGGAAGACATATTAGTAGCAAGGTAATAGCTAGTGAGTAGAGGGCGCCGTCACTAGGCCCTAATTAAATAACAAGGTTATGTAGAGCTAACTTAGGAGCTTATGGAAGTAGTATCAGAAATAGAAGCTTTAGATAAGTATAAATGGTGGTATAAAGAAATTGATATAGCGGATAGGGACCCAGTGTACACCCTGAGAAGACATCGGAGGGCAGCAAATTAACAACCACTAATGCACTAGCAGAACACTAGTAGGGAGGGAGGGGAGAAAGGAGGGGGCATTTGTTACAGGCTAATGCCCACGATGGCCTAAGCTTTGCCTAAGGCGTTAACCAGCATCCAACAAAAGAGCCCTCCAGTCAAAGGGGCCTCCGATCAAAGGGCCTCCGGTGATCTCCGGTGCCCCACCAGAGGTCCCCTTTGTTCTCCAGCAGTATAGATTCCTACACCGCCCCCCTTGCGAGGAACTTCCTCTCTTTCGCTCCTTAGCTTGAAGTAAACAGTAATAGAGCACCCTAAGGTCGAAAACACCTAGGCCTAGCCCTTCGCATCTTTCTCCTACATCTCTCTTTAACGACGCTTCTCATCTTCATAATTATATTTTTATTAGTTATCGGGCTGAGTAGGGGTAAGGAAGGGCTCCTATACTCTTATACACATCGCTATGAACTTATAAGGGTCGTCCACCCACTTAGCGAACTCCTTTTTAGTATAAGCTATAATTAATTAAAGATTCGTAGTAGTCACCTTATTACATTGTCTAATTAGGTGTTAATAGCCTTATATAAAGTATTATTATTTATTTTTATAATTGTGAAGTGTATTATGTATAATGTTACTTAGGACACTGGTATTATGAGGGTACTCGGGAGGTGTTAGTGATTGGGTTATAGGTAATATAATAGGTTTTAAAGGTCACTATCTCAGCTTGTCCTTCCTAGAGGTCTAATTAGGCTTACCTTCTATAAGTATAACGTCGTTATCGTTATTGTTGGGCAGAGCCGCTGTGTCCTCTATGGCCTATTTGGTGGTCCATATAGTGTAGGCCTTATAGGGTTTTAGGTATAATGGGCCTCCTTTAGGGTAATCGTAGAACTCTTATATAATCCAATTAACCCATTAGTAATATATAATCGGCCTTTAAGTATTCGATTATTAAGAGGTCTAAGAAAAGGCTAATTTGTGGGATACTATGTTCTTGTAGAAGATGATGTGGAACTATTCTATTATATGAATACTGTACCCCTAGCTATTAGGCTATTAAGGGCTATTAATAATAGTTGCACTTATACGAATACACCTAATCAGGGTTTCAGGGGTGCTTATAACCTTATATTATGAGAAAAGGTTATGTATATTAATTATAAAGTATTACTTAGAGGAACTCATAGTCCATAAATTATCGTACTAGAGTACGCGTCCCGTGGTCTGGTTTACGAAGACGCTAGTGAAGTGATTACCACCGTGGACCATAACAAAGTAGATCAGATTAGCTTTATAGAGTTTAAGTTTAGTATAGTTAATATACGGGCCAAGTTGTTCTAGTTTAAGGAGCACATCTCCCTAGGGCCGTAGAATTAAATAGATTATGACACTAGCCTTTTTTAGGTCCCGTTTTATTAGCGTAATGGCTACTTTAACCGAGCTTATCTTAAGCCACTTCTACTATTATATGAAACTCTGAGTGTTGAAAAGGTCTTTTAAGATGCTATTAACCTTAGTATAGTTTTAAAAATCCCAATTACTATTAATTCCAAAGCCGGCAGTGTAACGAGCCCGGAGTTTTATTGTTATTGTGGTGCTTATTAGCGAATATTATTATAGTGTAGGGTTTAACTTATTGTTAGGTGTTAGGGTACTTATTAACCGCCTCGGGTTTATATATCCGGTACTTAGGTTAAATATTAGGCTAATGAAACCGTGCAGGGGGAAATGCTTACGCTAAGCGGATTTTTCCTTAGTCAGGCGACAGCGAGCTATTTGAGAGAGGGGAACTGGGGACGCATTTCTAACGGAGGACACACCAAGGGACCATCAAACAACACATCACAGAACGTTAACAAGCATCGTTAGTTAAACAAACGTATTCAGAGCTCTTTTTACTCGTTCACTTAAATCGTATACCGTAAACAATACAAAGGTTACTTTACTACTAAGCAAATAAGGCCCCAATACTCACCAGTATCTATATCCAGGGTAAGAACCCCTCTTTAGCCCTGATCAGGTCTTAAGGTGTCTCCTTACCTAGATTATAGTTTTAGTTAAGTAGTTTCGTATGAGTTAGTCACCCTCACGGACCCGGGACAGAGGGTGCACAACCTGTGGTTAGTAGAGTATATGTATTATATAATATAGCACATACTGTTCACTGCATCCCCCGCTCCGTTGCAATAAGCGGTCTCGTATTATTTAATACTTTAAAAATAAAGTCTTTTACTTATTTAACATCGCCCTATACCTAATTAGGTGCATATTAGTGATCAGTAACACTACCTATAACAATGTAGATATTTAGGTGGTTCTGTGTATATTGGGTGTCCTAGATATTCACTTATTTTATGGGGGTAATTATAATTTTAGTTGTTTTTATTATAAAAAGAGAAATAACTTTTCGGAATAAGTTTAGGGGCTAATTAGGGTAAGCTAAGGAGAGTAAAGTAATAAATAAAATTATTATAACTAAACTTAACTAAAAGAAAAAAAGAAGTAGTAATATAGTAACGTTTATACAATTATGTAGTTCGGCTATTAGTTAAAGTGAGGGAGGTAAAGGGATTATTCGAAAATAAGAAGAGTTTAGTAGGAAGGCGCTGAACCTAATGTTGTTGTTGTTGTTGTTGTATTTAACGCCATGGCGGCAAGGGCGTAGCCCTTGCGGCAGACCTCCCGTGGGGTATGTGGCGTGGAGAGCCGCAAGCTCAGACTACCTACTCTATAGTACACAGCCCTTACTAACGTCCTCTAAATCCTGCCTATTGGCTACTATGCGTTTAGTCTATTCCTGGATCCCCCTAGTTCCTCCAGTTCCTTTACTTCCTATCTAGTCCCTTAAGTAAGGTAAGCTAGTTATCTTAGGGCCCAACCAGGCTGGCCCCTAATAGCGTGGGCAGATCTTCGGGAAGAAGCCTGTTACGCTTAGGAAGGCCTCAAAACCTTTAGGATTAGTAATTAGCCCCTTGAAGTATCACTCGAGGGATCCTATAGGTCCTATAAGCTCTAATAAACTAAAAGGGTGGAGGATAAGCCACCGTTACCTCCTCGCTAGAGTTTTTCGGTAATAAACTAAGTAATCTACTTCCTTTACTTCCCCGCAAAAGTAGGTAAATAGGGCTTCATCGTAGTTAAAGTGTTGATGGTATTCCTCGAAGTCTCCGTGGCCTGATCGGGCTACTAGGAGGTGATGTAGTGTGGCCCGTAGAAAGGCCAGTTCCAGGGGGTAGGTTAGGGTAACCTCGAGCCCTAGCTGGGCGTATCGATCCGTTACCTCCTTATACCACCATCGTATATATTAGGCCCGTATCCGTTTCTTAACGAGTCACTTAATCCCTACTAGGGTTACTAGTTAGCCTAAGGGTACTAAGAGTATTATACCCTACTTAACTAGGTGGTCTACTTCTTCGTTTCCTTTTATCCCCTAATACCCTGGGGCCCAGTAGGTATATATATTATATATCCTAACCACCTCCTAGATTTCGAGGAAAGCCGTTTATAAGGAGTTTAGAGCTTTACCCCGTATCCCCTGGATAATACTGGTATTATTAATGTAAATGTGGATTAGCTGGCCTTAGGATATAAGGAGGGCCCACCGGAGCCCTGCCCTCGCTCCTTTAGCCTCACCGTTAAACACTTTTACTAAGCCAAGTCGACCATAACCCTAGGCTATACGTCTTTTTCCCCTATATATAATAAACCCAAACCCTGTGGCCCTGTTAAGTGCTTTAGAACTGTCCGAATAGACAACTATATGGTTATCTAGAATAACTTTTAGCTAATTCTAGAAGGCCTTAGCAGCCTTCTCCTTTATTTATAGGATTATCCGGTTTTGTGACCCTAAGAGGTATCCTAGTTAAAGCAGTACTGGTCTTAGAACCCTTAAAATAAGGCCTACTATCCATTAAAGTTATGTTTACTACTTCCCTTGTTATGAGAGCCTTAGGATTAATGGGTGTTATTAGTCAACCTTTTGTAGGCGTACTACGAATCACAGGCGTACACCCTCCAGGGCCATCTTCCTAGTAGGCAAACCAGCATCTCAGAAGAGGTTACTTATTAGGGTTATCTTTTAAACTAGGAGAATAACTCGGGCCGCTATTATGATAACCTTATTAACCTTTTAAATAAGGCCTTTCTGGCTTATATTAACTATCCCTCCTTAGGGAGAGGTACTATTACGTAGAAATGGCTTTATTAGCCCCCTGAACTAGGTTTCGGATTTGTATAAGGTTATTAGGTGGACACAGGTGACGACTACTTTCCGTATAACAACCACTAGGATCCCTCCTTTTGTGTTTATTAGATGCCCTAGATGCTGGGCTGCCTTCTTCGCTATAGCTACCCTTGTTTCGACGTAGTATCGGAAAGAGAGTCTTTTATTAAACTAAACCCCTAACCAACGGATCGGCTTAACCGAGGTTTTAATTTTAAGATCCCTAACCTTAATCCCTAGTAGGTCCCTTAGTTGTTTATGTTTCCTAGTGAAGTGGATGGCTTTATACTTAGTAGGGTTAAAAGTGACCTTATTTTTAATGCCCCACTCTAGAATCTGGGTAACCTCCTGGTTTATAGATCTCGTATTATCTTCGAGGGATGGGCTAATAATTAGAAGGCCTATATCGTCTATATATCCAAACTAAAGCTTTGGGTTTTTAGTTAGGATATTAGTAATATAAAATAGAAAAATAATAGGTGATAGTGGGGAGCCCTAAGGCAACCCATAAGTTAAAGGGAAGTCCTCTATTGTTACCTCTTCGAGCCTAACTCTAGTAGTACGGTCTGATATAAACGCATAGATCAGCCTAATCAGGCTATTAGGCTAACCCTGCTGTCGTAATCTAATAATAAGGCGGTTCCGGAGGACGGAGTCGAAAACCCCTTTCACATCCATCGTCGCTAGCGTGGCTGTGAGCCCCTCATCGAGGGCCTATTCGATATCGTAGGTGAGGCAGGTAATTAGGTCAATAACTGCCCTGCTTAGTAGGGCCCCTATTTATTGTGGGCTAGCCACCCCTTCTAAAATAATAAGGTAGCCCATTCTTCTAATAATTAGCCTCTCAAGCCCTTTGCTTAGGTAGGATAAGAGGGCTATCGGCCTCCAGGATTCAACCTTTGAGAAGTCGGTTTTTCTAACCTTCTGGATTATAGTAACCTCTGCTCTACGGAAGGGCCGGGGGAAATAGCCGGCCTGGAGGTAGGCCTAGAAGAGTAGTCAAACCAGCTCGGATATAGAGTCCCAGTAGGCCTTAAGTAGTCTTATGGTGATTCCGTTAATACCAGGGGTCATAGTCTTTATTAGGGTGACCACTATCACTTCTTCCTAACTAATAGTATTATACTAGGGTATTCGTTGTTTTAGGACCGTAGTAACGGTGAAGGGGTCCCTAAATAGGTCATCTGTATCATCAAACCTCTTTAATAGGGCCCTCTGTAGGGCCTGGGCCTTATCCTAGCTATTATCGTACATCTGGCCCTTAACTACTAAGGGGGGGGTTTTGATTATTAGGCTAGCCTTGTGTTAACCCATTATTTTGTATAGGTCCTTATTAGATAAAACCTCTTTAATTTTTACAGCCCAATAAGCCCGTTTCATCTTTCTAACCGTATTTAAAAAGGCCTTTTACTCCTTAGAAGTAGGGGATAATAAGGCCGAGGCCAGCTCTGGTTCTTAGGCCTGTTGGTTACGGGCTTTAAGATAGGATTAGTGGGCTTTAAAGTACTCTTTTATCCACCAGGGGGCCCCCTTACCTTAGTTTTATCGTCTTTTCCTTATTACTTAGATAATTGTTGAGAATAGGCTGATTATCCGGCTAACCTGGGTATTTAACTCGGCTAAGGTAAGCTGGTCCTTAAGAGTAGGTAGGGCTAAGGCCCCTATTCCGATTAGGTTGTTAAACCGAGGAAGGGCCGAATCTGGGACCGATATTGGCCTTAGTTGGTATGTTTATTATTGGTTATTATTATTATTAAGAGGGATAGTGGTTTTAATAAGCTGGTGATCGGCTCCTGGGTATAAGTGTGGATAAGGTCCTGTGTGTATAAGTGGGATATTTGAGAAGGTTAGATCTAGAATGTGACTATGGACGTGAGTTGGAACCCCTGCTTCTCTAATAAAGGAGAGGCTATGGTTGTCCACTTAGTTAGCTAGATCGTCTCCCCTGTTCCGGTTAATGGATCCGGGTTCCTAGGAGTAGTGGTGGGCGTTAAAATCCCTAGTTATAAGGGTTTATGTTGGTGGTTAGTATCCTAGGATGGTGGTTGTTGTATGGTTATAAGGATCGCCTGGTTGTTTATAGATGTTTATAATAGTAGTATTATTAACTTTTAACTATAGGATATCCCTTGTTAAGATAGGCCTTTGTTATTGCATTTGTAGCCTTATCCCTTCTCGTATATATATCATCACCCTGGGCCTTATCTCCTTATTATTCCAGAAATCTACTAGAATATAAGAATTATACCCAGGGTGTATATTAATCTTCATTCCGTTAACAAAGCCTATCCAAAGCTCCTGAACGAGTATTATATTAACCTAATCAGCCTAGTAGAGCTTAAGGAAAGTTGTGTATACTAAGGGCTTTTTCCCTATGTTATACTAGGTTATATGTAGTACTCGTAGGGGGCCCTATTTAGGCTTATGCCTCGGAATTGAGGTTGAGGTGGGTATAGGTATTAGTAACGTTGTAGTCTGGTTTCTAAGCTACCCTCTGGCTCCTAGAAGTAGGGATTAGAATAGGTTAGTTATTTGGAAGTGGGGCCTTAGAGTTTTCAGCCTCATCTTTATCCATAGTGTTAAAAGTGTTTTTATCGCTGAGGTAGATAATAGAACTCTGAGAAGGGGTTCTAATGCGTGGGCATTTAGATCTAGGTTATTGGCCGTAGTTAGGGGCTGGGTTATTGGTGGGTTATTGGGGGGTACTTTAAGAGGTTATTTAGTTGGGCTAGTGAACGGTGTTATAGGCCTTCTCTTTAACCTTCCGGATCCGATCCCGTTCCTTTCGGCTTAGGAGGGTGAGGGAGCCGTTAATAGCTAGGGGCCCTGCTAGGTAGCCCTTATGCCCAACTTAGAACAGTCCATAGTAGTTTATACACTGTGGGTTGGCTGTATAGGGATTAGTTTTGTAGGAGTTTATTGGTTTACTATAGTTATTATAAAGTGATTAACGGTTATAGAATTGGTTTAAGTGATATCCCTAGTAACTAGGGTTATACCTAATTAGGGTCTTTTTTTTCCGGATTAGTTAAAACCTATTACTCTAATTAAATAATCTAAAGGGTAGTACCTTAACCGAAAAAAAGATCACCCAGGAGACTTCGTTAATAATAGGGTTAGGGCCTAGTCGAGACTGTCTGGCCCTAATAGGCCTTCGCCTTATTTGAGCAAAGACCTCCTCTTCAATTTAAGCAGCAGGATCGAGTTCATCCCTATTAATACCCTATATCTTAGCTAAGCAGCGTAGGACCACATAAGTAAACTACTCTATAGGGGTCTCTACTTTGTAGGCCCCAAAATAGTCTACTAATTCTTACTTCTTTGAGAGTATATCTTGCCGGGCTTATTTACTACGTGGCCTTAATACGAGACCAGTTATAATATAATAGGTCTAAGGGATATCTACTAATTAGAGGCCTAGGGCCTAGCAGGTTTTCCGGTGTAAAACAAAAGGGGTATATTTCCTAATAACTTCCAAACCTTTTTCGGGGATACAAATAAGGACCCTAAGGTCCTCCTTCGGTTAAGGCTAAACCTGGGGCAAGGTCGAGGCCTAGCCTAGTACCGGGGCCTAGGCTTTGGCCCGGGTTATGGTTAGGGCAGCAGGGACTATAGTCCGGGTTATAACTAGGACCGAGGCCACAACAAAGGCCCAGGACATAGGTGCCACTTCCTTATTCATAAGCCTTTTCAGGGCCTAAACTACATAAGCTATAACTTCCTTCGCAATCTACTTTTTATGTCCCTCAAAACTGGAAACCACATTATCAACAGACTAGGCAATGGTCAGAAAGACGTCCTTTCTGGCCTCGAAGAGTCTGGTCTATTCGTTAAGGGCGGCTAGGACAGATCCGGCAACCGCTCCGCTTGCGTTTAGGGGCCCCTTCGCCGTTAAGGGGGCGTTATCAGAAAAATAGGGCTAGCTTCTCATAAGGCTAAGCCGGGGTGGCTGGGCCTCAGTGTTTCGACGGCGTTTAGCCCTTAAGGTGGGGGTTAGCTCTGGCTTTAGAGGAGGCCCAGAGCCCCGGTCAGGGCCGGCCGGAAGGGCCAGCTGCGGTCCAGTGCCTACCGGAGGCTACGAGGCCATCGTAGGAGGGCTCCGAAGGGGAGAGGTGAAGAGTTTTCAACTATTAAGAATCTTAGTGGTATACCACCTATTTCACTAACAATAAATGCCAAGAAAAATTAGGCGAGAGGGAAGTGCTGAACCTAATTAGGGCTAAGGATATAGGAAAAAGAGCTCTGAGTATACGAGGGAAGGAGGGTAGGTTGTTATTTATAAGGTCCGGGTAGTGGAAAGTCAAGGAAGTGAATTGAAGTTGCGTTTTAAACCAATATAAGAGTATTAATTAGTAGTAAGACACTATTCTATGGATTATCTTTATTTATCTAATTAGTGTATTGTCGCAAAAGTGGAACCACAATTACGGGACAGTAATTGTGGGCTATATTATGACACACCCCCCCAGACCGAGGAGAGAAGAGGTCTGCTAACTAAGGAATTAGCACCGGCTTACACTCACAGCTGACAAGTCCTTATTGACTGTTACTGGGTGCCGGCCGCTTCCAGCTGGCAAGTCTAACCTTTTTAGTGACTTGCTACTGAAGCGAGACTGGGTGAGCACAACGAGGCTCGAACCCATGGCCTCTAGGTCGGCCCACATACTGCCACTTTAGCGAGGCGTTTAGCCATTCAACCAGAGGGCTCGTAGAGACAAGGGCTCATAACTGTCGCAAAAGTGGAACCACAATTACGGGACAGTAATTGTGGGCTATATTATGACATGTATTAAGGTAAATATGTAGTTATTAGGAAGGTAGGGGGGGGGGCGCTATTTATTATATTACTTTCCTTTTCTAGTGGAGTAGGTGAGGTGACTTATTTTAATCTTAATTAGACCAACTATTCCTTCCTTTTTCTAATTACTACTAAATCCGGGTTATAAGTTCCCTATATTAACTTATTATAAAAGAGCCCTTTCTCACCTTCTTAAATCTACTTCTTCCCCAGCCAACAATAACCTTAACCACCTCTTATTAATCTCTACTATTATATCCCTAGTTCCTCACTTTTAAACCTAATCAGATGGTCATAATACCTTCCAAGGACATTAATCATAAGCGCAAGTATACTACTCCGAGCCCTGAGACTCCATGGTTTCTTAATTGCCCCTACCCGAAAAGTGGCCAGTACATCACTATTAATAACACTAACCTTATTATAAGTCCTCCTATTTCATAGTATTTTCTTCCTCTAGGGTTGATCAGAATTATAAATCTCAACTTCTCTTATTTAGGGCCATCTTAAACCACTTATCGGTTTATTATATTATAAGGTCTAATTCGCCGACGTTATCGAGTAGAGTAATACTCACACTAAGGTGGCTCAACAATTCTAACAAGCCCTTCCCACTTCCTATCTAAGCCTAATTATACGTAAATATAGTCCTAATAACATATTTCACCGTCGGGTCTTTATCTTATTAACCCACTAAGGATATTTTGGACTTTTAGAATAGAAGTTTAGAGGTCGGCTGAATACTAGTATAGCTTTTATTATTTATATAACTAGTGGTTAAAACTGTGTTCCTTACCACTATTATAAGGAATAGTGGTGTACGTTACTCACCAGCCCTAATTATAGTGTTACTATAGTTCCTTTTTAAGAGTATATACTTTTATTTAACGAATATAATAATACTTATTCTAATTACCTTTTTATAAGACTAGAACCCACTATTATTACTATAACCCTGATTTTTATACGATATACAATTACGATGCTCAACTACCCGATGGAAGTGTTCATAGTGAAGTTGGTTAATTAGTTATCCCCAATAACACCCCGTCGGTTAATTCATAGTATTATTTTTAGGAGGATATGGTTATAATAAAAGTAGAGTAATAATAGGAACGCGTTTATAGGAAGGCCCAGTCCATCCTACGGTTAACGTTATTCAGTAATAGTAAGTGGTTCATAACTCTAAAGGATATAGAGTATTTGGACTAGCCCTGATTGGGCTTATGTATATTAGTTAGGATAAGAAGAAGGGTGTTAGTCTTTGAGTTAGGGTACTTGTCGTCCTTGAAGTGCTTTTGAGGGTCTTAGGAGGAAGGGCTTTTTATCTATTACTATAATAAATATTATGAGTTTTTTTTTAATATAAATGATGAAATAAAAAGGGAACATAATAAGCAAACTCTAATCAGGGGTAAAGTGCTTGTTTAAGTGTTCAAAGGCGATGTTGAATACCATTAGTGTATCTTCGAAATATAAGAAAATATTAAGGAAATACATGGTAATGTCGCGCCATATTAACAAAATGTTACCACAATGTAGCTCGATGCGCGTGAAATGTAAGGAAATGCAACCAGATATGGCTGATCAGGGCTACGATACAAGCAAAATGCAGATAAATACAAGTCAAATGTAAGGAAATGTTGGTTGGATGTTAGGGGGGGCCAATGTAAGGGAACAGTGTACAAATATCAAGGTATCTGGTTACTCAAATAACAATTCACAAATAAAAAGGACAACAACTTTACAACAATTACACAAAAAAGACATGTTTACTATTAACTAATTAGGTCCCGGTACTAATAAAACTCTGGTATTATGCCTTTTCTACCACTAATAATAGTTACAGGTCAACTATAACCCTCTTACCTAAACGTTCCTATATCTCAATATTCTTTTCTAGTTCTTCTCTTTCCTCTACCCATTAGGCTTATGCTACTTATAATCTCGTGAAGGGCTATGAAGTGGCCTGATTAGGCGTATCATCATCGTCGTCGGCTCCTAAGCCGTCGGGTAAGCTCGGGAGGGCATCTCGTAACTCGTCGCAGAGTTCATTCTTCGCCCAATAAGGGTCTTCTAGTTCCCATAACCCACTATTTTATTATATGAACTTCTTAAAATAATATCCTTTATATATTTATTACATTATTTCGTCCTTATTTAATATTTTTAGGTGGTATAAAGAGGTTATTAGGTGTATAACCCTAATCCGGAGAGGACTAGTCTATTAGTATTAGATCTTTTACTCCTTTAACTTATTAATAGCTTGTTTCTCATCACAAACCAATATAAGGTCTCCTAGCTATAATCGCTTTTTTCAAAGGGTTTTTATGTGTATATTATTAAATCGGTTAGTCCACTATTAATGGACTTTAGTAATACGAATAGCAGCTTCCTCCTTGTCTTCGTCCAGTTACTGTAATACTCGGATCCGAGCTGAAAGCTCCTGATTAGGTGTATGGACGTCGTTCTAATCTAGAATCCTCTATATAAAGGTGTTAAACTCGATTAGAGTAACGGCTTTATAGCCGTTTTCTAAATAAAAGGGTATAAAACTAGTTAGTCCCCTAATAGTTATTGTCGCAAGCATACTGGGCCACCAAGACGTCTGGGAGCTGTGCTCAGCTGAGTCAGCACTCACGTGACGTCCTGGCCCCCGAGCCGGCCTATTTATTCTACTGGACGCACCCACTAAATAGTGAATAAATTAAACCTTTTTCTCCTATTTAACCTCGTACACGTATACGAACTCACCATAGTTATAAGTCCAGCTCTAACTAAACCCTTCTCTACCCTCATGAGCGCTACGCATATAAAAGAAATTATTTTAATATATTTATACCTTATTAGCCTACTTTATACCCTTCTTCGTCTATTAAAATGTCGTCTATTAACGAAATTGTTGTCGTTAAGACCATCCTTCGTGGTCACCAGGACTAGTTATAGTGGTACTCTACTCTTTAGTACTACGCTAAAGGCCAGGGGATCTGGGAACGTATCGATCCTTAAGTACTAAACACTCTAGATATTACGAGGCTCTTACTAATACCTCCTACGATCAAGAATTACATAATATAAGAACAACATAAACAATAATACGAGTACTAGGACCTTTATAAGTAGTGACTTCAGGTTATCGCTAATGCTGCTCACTAGGTGAGCTTAACTATGAACTCTAATACCGATGAACCAGTACCACCATAAGTACCTCACCCTGTAATTCCCCCGGAGCCCATACAACCTGCGCCTATTACGAGGGTTAATATTTAATCCGATTAGGAGGACGCCCTTAAGTTATATACGACCAGTACTTTTACCTATACTTTTCTCTAGGCCTTTTACTAGAACGTTTAGAACTAGGTGGATAAATTAGTTGTAGAATTAATTCTTATACTCGTTCATATACAATAAATAAACAAAAAGAATATTGGACTTTAAGTGCTCCTCAGGTACTTATAAAGTTAACTTACTTTAACTAAAATAAGTACCGAGACCCTTATAATTATAGAATATATATTAATCCTCTAAAAAGTGTCCACTAGTATAAGTATTACCTATTAATATATAAAATAGGAAATTGTGTATACTAAGTGCTATTCCTATAAAGTCCCCATAGTCGAGGGAACGAACACCATACTAGCATTTCTCGACGTTATTAGTAGCCGTTTTATACTAAGTTGGGTCAAGATAATGCGAAACTCAATTTATTAGGCTAAAACACTAGTATATTAACCTCTAATACTTAATAAAACAGCTAGAATATTCTCGGCTATTACCTATTTTAATATTATTCGTAAAAAATTAGCTAAGCCCTTAGGCTAATTCGTAACCTTCGCTAGAAGGTCTAATTCGGGTACCACCTTTATAATTAGCTCGGGCATTAGGACATCTGAAACGTATAACTATTTTTATGGAAACCACCATTGGAAACTTGACTTATACTATAAGGTCTAATATGTGTTCACCGGAGCCGTTAATGAACTTATTAATATGAATAAGGAATGAGTTAATAACCTTAGATACGAGATTTTTAATTTAGGTAATTGGATGCACCTCTGGGATGCGTGGAAATGTAAAGGGTGGATTACCTTTAATAATAACCCGAAGGCTGGGATTATTAGAGTTACTTAGAAACTTAACTTGAATGAATCCTCGACCTCTAGTACCTCTGATACTGGAAAAGGCTCCTACCCGGGCTTAGTTGTAGTTTTCCTCTTAGTTAACCCGGTTATGGAACACCTTGGAGGGCTTGGCCTAAGTATTTTTAGTATTATGGGTACTCTACGTCACCCCTTTTTACTTAGTACTATAATGGATAACTACGGTGCTATGCACCTAGTTAACAATAAAGATTTGCTTATTAAAGGGATGTTTATTAGTGAACCTGGTAACCGATACGTCCATTGTGGAAACGGTAAGTTACCTATTATGGGATATGGGGAACGATGAATGGAGAAAACGCTTAACGGAGTGTGTGGCCTAGTTACTGAGGACCTTATTTTAAAAAATGTGGTGTACGTGGTGGATTTTTATGTTAATATAATATTAGAAATGCTTTTGAAGTAGTTTGGTATCTGGTATTATGGCTAAGATTGTACCCTCTATTACGGAAACCTCTTAAAGAGTGTGATCCTTAGATAACTTAAGTGGGAATATAATATAGTCCTATTTGAATATATCCCTATTAATAATTACCCTCTATTAAATATTCCTATGAGTGCGGCATATATTATTGTAATTATGTTTCTAATAAATTCTCGCCGTAATCGCCCTTTAAGGGAGCCCAGGCCTGATTGCACTGTGGACGCCACCCTTTAGCACCTTCGTATTGGTTATTTAGGCCCTGATGCTCTCTAGAAGTTAATCTTTACGACGAGGGGGGTGAAAATTAAGGGAGCTCCTATAAAGATCAATTACTAAGCTTGTTCACAGGTGAAAGCTCACTAAATAATATCCCAATGACCTTCGGAAAACGTAGCCCCATACCCTTTCTGGTGCATCTCCTAGGACCTTTTCGATTACCCTAGTAGTTATGGGAACGCCTTATAGTTACTACTAATAATCGACAAATATACCAACATATCCTAGGAGTTCACAATAATACATAAAATACACACTAAAGTCTTTAAAGCCTTATAAATGTATATAGCTTAGATCTTAAGATAAATAGGCCTATCCATTTATAAAATAAGGCAGGACATCGAGTGTACGGTAATCGTTATTCAAGGTAAAATAGAATACGAGTATTGGGTAAGGTGTATAAGAATTGATATTAAACTCCCACCAGCTAATACTAAAAAACTTATAGGATATAATAAAAAAGTAGGACATTACATTATTGATAAGGTACTTATGATGTTAATTGGCGCTAGCTTACTAAAGAAATTATGGCCAAAAGTTATAATAGTAACCATATTTATCGATAACGACTATCCTCGGGTATTAAAGGGTTGGAAATCGCTAAATTAGATCTACGTAGAGTGGATATAATAGCACGTTGGATAATATAATAAAAACCTAGCCTTTTATCCATCTCGAGACCCGCGTCCTGAACTAGGCGGCCTCTACGCCTACGGGTATAAGGCCTATGTACTAGATTGGGCATATAAGGGAGGTTACGAGAAGTGAGAATTTAAGGTTAAGGTATGAGTATACGTAGGATACTTCGTAGAATACGTTCTATGTATACATAATCTTTTTAGAATATGGATCCCCACGCTTAATTAGGTTATTATCTTATATAACGTCACCTTTAATGAGTACTCCTTTTATGATCCTACTAATGATGCGGCTACTATAACCGCTGAAGAAGTGAAAGTTCTATTAGAGGAAATCGAACTAGAGGACCTATACCCGAGCACGGTCCTCGAGGTCCTCGGGATATATGAATAAAAGGAGGAAGATAACCCTATCTAAAAAAACGCGGCTACTAGTACTTCATAAAACGTTATAAAACGAGGAATACTACTATAAATAAAGGCTAATAATGGTCTAGTTTCACCTAAGTTTATACTAGACCCTAAGAGTATACTAGGTGTGGTGATAGAAGAAGTTGGAGATATTGGGGTAAATACCGAGGAGGTACGAAACTTATTTACCTTTTCGGAGATTACCCTATCCGGTGGTGGTACTCAACTAAGTATAATACCGGATAGCCCATAAAAAGCAGAGAGGATGGATCTTAAGGTGGCTAACTAAACCTCCGACCAACTCGCTGATTAAAGTGCCCCAAAAACGAAAAAAGAGTACTACCGGAAGGTCTATGGACCACCTACCCGGTCTAGTATAAGGCTCAGAGTTACGAAAAGGGAGGGAACCCGAAAAGAGGCCTCTAGGGGGGAATTAAAGTGAGATCTTAACGCCTTCCTATAATTGGAAAACTTAGAAGCCCCCTATTCACTATACTATATGGTAACTAACCTAAAAGGGATCCCTTATGGGAGCCCCTAATACAATTTCTTCGCTACTTTTATACCTAATTAGCTAAAGGCGGTATAAGAGAGTACCTTAGGACATAAAACACTTCATTTAATAATCACCGGAGCTACTAAAGAGTGACCCGCACAACAAATAAAACCCACACTTATTAAAAACCCTAAGGGCAACCTTAGATACCATAGAGATACCTTACCAGCACCTCCAGCAAAATAGAAGAACATCCAACAAATCAAAGACCCATTAAGGACTAAATGGATTAACATAGTAAAAAAAGAAATCCACAAACTCATTTCTAAAAGCACTTAAAGGGAGATGGACCGCTCATCAATGCACTCCAAGCCCCTCCCCTTAAAATAGGTATTCATATACAAATTCAATAAAAACGGTTTCCTTAAATACTATAAAGTGCGGATATATGTGCATGGAGACCTTTAGAAGGTTAATCCCCTATAAAACACATACACCATTACCCTTATAGTACACTCCTTCAGAACTCTAATAGCCGTGGCTACTCAATTCGATCTTAAAGTTAGCTAGTACAACGTGGTGAACGCGTTTCTTAATACGAAAATGGATCCAAATAGAGAACCTATGGCATACGAATTTCCGGACAGCTTTGGACAACCTAGAAAGTGCACTAAACTTGTTCACACTCTCTACGGGCTCCGAGACGTACCCATCCTTTAATATAAAACGTTCTCAAAGATCCTAATAGACACAGGGCTAGTACCATGCCCTGAGGAACCCTATATTTTCCATATAAAGGACCTTAAGGTCTTTATTATGTTCTACGTAGACGATATCCTAGTTATAAACCACCGTAATAACACTAAAACGGCCATTAAAGTCGTTAATAACATTAAATCGGTGGTGGAACTCAAGGACCAGGGCCCCGTAGAATGGTACCTTAGAATACGAATTATTAGGGACCATAAAATACACAAAATCTACCTCGTCTACAACTCTTATATTAAGAAGGTTACTAAACACTTTGGCCTTATAGATAACACCGTAACCCCTTATACTCTTATACTAGAAGACCTCATACTATACAAAGAACAAATAATAAGGGCTTAAATTAAGGAATTCCAGGAAAAAGTCGGATCCCTCTTATACACCGCGATTTTCGTACACCTTAACACTATATATCCAGCAGCGAAGCTCTCCTTATTCCTAATAAACCCCTTTCCAAAGCATTTCATAGCCGCAGATCAGGCCATTCACTACTTTTTTAATATACACTACCTTACCATCGGCTACGGTGGCGTAGGGGGTAAGGGAGACGCTTAAGTATTTCTAATTACGGGTAACGCCTCGTTCATAAATGATGAGGTAATAAAATGCTCCTCATAGGGCTTCATAATCTCCCTTTTTAGTGGACCTATTATATAAAAGGCCACTAGATAAGCGATAATTATAATATCCACCACTAAAGTAGAGCTTCTAAGTTTCTTAGATATTATTAAAGAAATAATTACTCTCTAAAAGTTCTTTAAGGACCTTTTATTTAACTTTAAAAACGTTTAAAGGATTTACTATAATAATTAGTAAATTATAAGGTTTATAATAAGTAAAAAAGAACGGATATTAACCCATTTAAGGTATATAGATATTCATAATATATGGCTTAAATAAGAATACGCCAAGGGCAAGTTTAACGTAGTCTATATACTAATAAACCTAATACCCACAAATAAACTCACTAAAGTACTCTTAAAAGCAAAGTTCAAGTATTTTAAAGGTATTCTTAACTTCTACGATATACGAAGATTAGTTATAATAGGTATAGGAGGTAATAAAAAGTAAAGAATAGTTATATTCAGGCCCGCAGACTGCACACGCCACCAGCGCAGCAAAACAAAAACTTTTCCTAAGCATAAAGCCCCCATATACACATAACCGGGCACGAAATACGAGTATCAAAAGCCCCGAAGGGCATAAAAAGCAAGCACAACCCCTAATCAGGGTGGAAAGTATAGTAAACAACCATATAAGCCTCCTCGAAGCCGGGCTTAAGGAAACCGTAAATAAAAGCAAAGTAGGCCTCATAACCACCAACAACCTCATCAGTAGTAATAGCAACGGGCACAATAGAGGCAACAACAACCTAGGAGGCGCAGCGAAATGAGACACAGTCAATAAACTTCTTAATAGCCGCCTTCTTAGGGGTGCCCTTCTTAGGTGTAACCTTAGGGGTAGCGGGTACCGAAAAAAAAAGGGAGGACTTGTCCTCCATCTCCGCATTATTGTCCAGGACGACGACCTCCTCCTCCTCCTCATCGAAGAGGAAGTACATAATAAAACGTATACACTAAATTATCTAAAAACTATTAATATAAGTACTAACTAGGCTAATATATAAAAACTTAAAGTATTATTAGCGCCGGGGTCCTAAAGGATACAGTAAAGGCCCAAAACCACGGTTTTAGTGGCCTTAGGGACCGGACCATAATTAGCGTAGCGGCCGTGGTAGTACTCTTAGCACTTAGTAACGCGTGTATATATGTAAGCGTAGCAGCGGAGCTCTATACTCTCCTCATCCTTACACTTTTTACCTCGGAGAGTACTACGGACATAGGCGAAGCAGGGAATATTATTCTCCAGGCCCTTAGTGGCCACCTCCTCCTTGTATACACTAGTGGTAACGGAGCTCTCCTCGGGCTTAAGAATAGTAGTAAAGGGGTCGGAGGACCCGCCTCCCAACGGGGCAGGGACCAGCTACATCTCGTCGCCCTCGTCATCCTCGTTATCCTCGACAAGCACAGGAGCAGGCATAAGAGTGGGGGTGGGGGTAATGGAGGTAATATACACAGAGAAAAGGGAGCGCTTATAGCGAGTATTAGAGCGCGTTTAATGAACCTTAGAGGGCAAAGCGACGGTGAGATTAGTTATACTCCTAGTGGGTATGCGAGTATTGCCCCTGGTGGGCGTGAAATGCGAGGCGTAACCGGACTTCTTACTATTAACCTTAAAAGTAAAACCTAAAAAATAACCATTAGAAAAATAGTATAGAAAACGAGGAAATATAAGAGAAGGGAATATTTACCGATACGAAGTATAGCGATAATATTAAATCAGTGGATCTATACGAAAAATCAACTATTAGTGGCTATAGGGGACGAAAACGCAGCGAAAATACGTATAAAAAATAGTTTATTAAGATCTAAGGAAAGTAAGTTTTCTAGAAATAGCGGGTAATAAAAGGTTTTTCCTTTAATTACCACTACGCACCTCGCTTATAGGTCATCGGGAGTATAGGGTACGTAATAATTAGGAACAACCTCTCTCATAAGCCGAGATGCACACATTACCCCGGATACCATAGTTTTTAACCATATTACAACAAAAAAGGGTAAGTACAAAAGCCTAAAACAATAACACAACGTAAATACTACGACTATTATAAAATAAGGGAATTTATTTAGATTAATTAGAGTTATTATTCTAATTAAATTATTTAATTTAAAACACATATAAAAGAGCTTAGTAGCCGTTACTTCGATGTGAGTAATTACCCTAATAGCGTAATTGGGGGGTGTATCGCAAGTATACTAGGCCACCAAAACGTCTAGGAGCTATGCTCAGCTAAATCAATACTCACGTAACGTCCTAGCCCCCGAGCCGGCCTATTTATTCTACCGGACACACCCACCAAATAGTGAATAGATTAAGCCTTCTTCTCCTACTTAACCTCGTACACGCATGCGAACTCGCCACAGTTATTTAGTTTATAAATTACACCGTATATAGTATAATACCCTAATTCTTTCTCCCTCTATCTAACTAGGTCAAAAGAGCATAGGCGAGCACCTGGTGACCCTTCTTATTAAGCCCGTTAGCCCTAGCGTTATACGCTAAGATAATTTTCCGATGAGAACCATACTTCCAATTCAGGTCTTCTACTACCCCTTTATTCTCTAATCCTCCATCGACAATCATTATCCCATAAACCCCATAATAATAAATAACATCTTCCCATAGGAAATTCCTAACAATCTCAGATGTCACAGAGAGGGTTTAACGGACTTCCGGCCAGCTTAATAGGTGATTCCTTACCTCAATCAGGGCCCATTTACTAATCTATAATACGTTAAATAAAATCCGGGTCTAGGGTAACCTTATAAGTATTATAGTAATATGCTAGTTATCTTAATAGCCTGATCGGGCTAGTTAGTAAATCAGGTATTCAACTACTTACTTCTTAACGTCCTCTTATACCCCTTACTAAAAGTAAAACTTAAAGACCCACTAAAACGTTATATTACGTCCCCAATAACCAGATTCTTTGTGGGTTTATTTAATTAGATCTTTTCGGAGTTTTCTATTATCGATAACTCGTTAAGGGGTTAGGTATTAGTGGGTCAGGCCTTAGAAGAGGTAGCCGCCCTTCATCATAAATATCCACACCCGGACCTTAAATCTCAGGTAAGCCGTCTTTATAATTTTATCCACTTATAATAGGGTACTTAAATAATAAACAATCTATTACATCTTATTTGACCAGGTCTAATAAGGGCTAAGTTATTTGTGAGGTATGGAAAAGAGAGGGGAGTTTAAGGGAATAAACGTAGTGTTAGGTTGGGTAACTTAGGATATATAAACGGATACTAAGTAGATTTGTGTGTTAATGAATTCTTCCAGCTTATTAGGGTCTTTATATTTAGTCTGATTAGACGGGCCTGGAGGCTTATACAATAACCCGTTTATCGCTGTGTTCTTCTTCCTAGGTAGGTGTTTAATATTGAAGTTAAAGAGTCGAATCTATACAATCCATTGTGTAAATAGGGCACCTAATAAATTACTCGCCCCGCTGTTCAACTAACTAATTAGGACCTGGGCGTTGATCTCTAAGGTAAATCGTATACCGTAAATATATATCCTGAGTTTCTTTAGAGCTATTAGAATAACCCTTAATTTAAACTTACCTAAATTGTATTTAAGTTTAGTACCCTTTTAAATACTATTTTCGTACTAAGCGATTATACAGTGCTCGTCGACTAATTAGTAGAGTACCGCTCCCTAGCCCGCTAGGCTAGCATCGGTGCAGATAATAATTTAACTAGCCTCAGGGCTGTAATTAAGCCTGATTAGGATAGGAGACATCGTTAAGGCGTCTTTTAGGACGTCCATTGCTCATTATTGGATACATCCCTAAGTGAATAGTACGTTCTTCCACAAAAGCCTATACAAAGGGGCCGCCTTTTCGGCAAACTTCTTAACCTAGGATCAGTAGAAAGTGATAATACCTAAAAAGGACCGAATATCCCTAATAATATAATAGGTCGCCTATTTTATAATCTTCTGAGTTTTAGCTTAATTAGGTGCTTGTCCATTATAACCATAAAAATAACCTAATATTACCACCACTTCTTATGCCCATTAAAACTTCTCAGCCACCACTATACATCCCACTAGTTCAAAGTTAACTAAAACTTTATTAATATTAATTAAATGTTCGTATATAAAGCGTTATATACTAGGGATTAAAGTAATCTCTTTATTATTATATTAGGAGGTAGGGCCTTTAATAGTGATGTCGTCGAGGAAGGCTTTACAGTAATAGGAGATGAGATTATATAAGATTCTTGTAATAAATCGTTGGAAGTATAATATAAAGTTAGTTTAACCCATTAATAAGGAATAAAATCGAAGTAGCCCTAAAGGCGTTGAGAAGGTCGTATAATCTCGGCTTGCTAGGTTAAGGGGAACCTAATTATAACCCGAGAAAAAGTCTAATACCGAAAAGAGCTAATAGCCGCCGTATTCTTCTATAAAAGTGTTTATGTTAGGGGGGATAAACGCATCTCGGATCATAACACTATTAAGTTTTATAACAGAGTTAATAAGTTAATAATTATTATCCTTTTTTTTAATAAGAAACTAAGGGTTCTTATATACAGCTTGTAATTATTTAAGTATCCTATACCTGATCCGGTCTCGTGGCATCTCTAGGACATGGTTTTATAGCGCTGCGGGGATTAGGATACCCTTCACTTATTATACTTTATATAAAACCATTTTAATTTCCCATGGTGGGGCCACTATGGGGTTAATACTACTCGTATAGGTCTAGTCCCATATTAGCGTCATTTCTTTGTTTAGTAGGATTATTTTTAGTAGATCTTTTTTAGGCTAATATAAGTATGGGTATTTTTAGAGAATCGCCGTTTTCCTTTTGTCCGTGAGGTGTATCCTAGGGGTCGTTTTAGTAAAGTGTGGGGTGATTAGGCCTGTACAGTGTCCAGTTTGTTATTTTATTTTTAGTTTTATAGCCTTCATCTTCTTAACCTTTTATAAGGGGTTTCCCTCTGGAATTAAGTTGTTTAATGGTTTATTGTTAATTAGTTGGATCTTTTGATCTTTTCTCTTATATATCGTAGTAATAATAAAGATGGGCTGATTAGGTGCGGGGTTTATTAGAAGGTCCTGATTTTGTTGGGTTTGTTGTTATTTTTGTTGTTGTTCGAAGGCGTGGTATGGTTAGAGGAGGCTGGTCACCAACTTATCGATCTCGTACTAATACTTATCTCTATGGTGGACCTCCTTTTTTGTTATTACTTTAGTTAGGAATACCTCGACTTTCGGGGGCTAATTAGGTTTATGTGGTGTTTTTATTTTTATTTTATAGTTTTTATAATTATATAAGTGGTTACTAGTCGCTTGCACAGCTTTGTAGATTACTTTAATTAATGATTAAAGCTCGGGCTTTACTAATATCACTATAATCTCGGCTATTGTGTTTTTGTCTAGAGTGTATACGATTTCGTCCCCACCTTCTAGGTTAGGGTAAGTCTGATCAGGGCTAGGATCGCATATTCCCTTAGCAAATTTACTAGTATTATTATTAGGATTTAATTTTCCTATTCCTTTAGGGTGGTTTAGTAGTTTTTCTAATCGGGGAAATAGAACTCCATTCCCTTTTCTAATCTAAGGTTTATAAAACCCACCGGGATGTGAATCCTTATGTTATTTGTTTTAATTACGGCCCTGATCAGGTCGTTTATATACTCCTAGGTGATTTAGTTGGTAATTGTAACGGTCCAAGCACGTATATTGCAACTAGCTATGGCGACTACTATGAGTATCTTCAAGATAAGGAGAAAGGAAGGAAAAGTTTACTGTCCTATAAATCCATTGGATCCTAATTAGGTCTACTTAGGTCTAATCAGGCTTAGTAAACAGTGGTTAATGTTAAACATAACTAAGTGGTTCCGAGGCCTCTAATTAGGCCTTAGCCCATAATAATTACCCCCTTCCTCCCCTCCCTTCCTAAGGGATATTCCTATGATCGGCCTTATAATAGTCCTAGGCTACTATATCCACTAATATATCCATTAGTTCCTAAGTGAGTTAAGTATAATCTTTCTACTTTACTAAGACCTTCTATCTACCCTATACTTTCCACGTATTACAAATCTCCTTAACTTTAAACTCCTCCCTATTAGCCACTAATATTGTAAGTGGTTAGGCGTTATCACGATTTTATGATAGTAACGGATTAACTCTAGTGTACCTAATCAGGTTTACGTAAAAGACGTTATGGATCCCTAGTAGTATATTTAATTAGTAAGTATAGGATCCAACTAATTTAAGGACGGTGTACTTTATATTAACTTAGTTGAGTTTTTTTAATAGTTAATTAGATTAGATATTTTATAACCTTAGTTAAACCTTATCCCTAAACTTAAACTAATTAGATAGTTGGCGCTTTATGTTTACGGTAATTTTTTATTTCTTTTATATTACCTTTATTACCACCTAAGCCCACTTAGAAGTGTTTTTTAACTTCTGGACTAGAACCTCTACTCTTATTATAAGGGTCTTATTACTATTCTACAGGGGTTCCTTTACTCTAATTAGATCTAAGTTATACTTATAAGTAATAAAGAATAAGCTAAGTCCTATTAATAAGGTAACCTAGTTATTAATAATTATTATTATTATTAGGAGTAGTTCATCCTAATTATCCTAAGTATATATTATATACACTCTAAAATAGGTCTCTATTACCTGGTTTACCTTCTCCATAATTCTATTTATTTTTAGGTGGAATATTATAAAGAGTTTTTATTTAATTTATAGTAATTAGTAGAGTTATTTCCATATAAGATTTGTAAATTACGGTCCCTTATTTAATATAATTATATAAGGTATCCTATGGTGCCTAATTAGACCTCGGATTAGTTGGTCTATTATTATATCCATTGTGATGTCCTTTAATAACTCAAAGATTACGTTCTTTAATAGATAATTGGTTACTATTATGATGTTTATAGCCCTATTGCGGTGGGAAGGGGGTAGTCCTATTATAAAATTAATAAAAACCTTTGCTCAAATCTGTCTAGGGATAAGCAGAGGCTTTAATAGGCCCCTTTTTTTTTTATGTTATACGTTTCCTCGTCCATAAATATTATAGTTCCTTATAAATCTTTGGATATCCTAGGATAGGCCTAGCTAGTAGAACTAGTAGCTGGTTAGGGCCTTTAAAGTGTCCCTCCCCGGATATCCTATTAATATAGAGTTATAGAACCTCTAGATTAAACCCATCCTTCGGGGCTCGTAATATGGAATCCAGATTCTGTTCTTCTATAATAATCTCTTATTATTATCGATTATATATTCTAATAGTATTATTAGTAACTTCCACTATAAGGGAAGTTATTAGTCTCCTTTTTATACTATTCCCCTAATTAGCTAATATTAGTTATTCTAATTTAAGGTTTTATTCTACTAAGAGTATAATAATTCTTTTTTAAAGGGGTTCAAGGGGGGTTCCATTTTGTCTAGGCTAGGGTCGTTGGTTTAATCCATATTTCCTGGGGAGTCTCTTATATTAGACTTAACCCTCTCTACTTACCCTGATTAGGCCTGCACTTCTCTAATTACTACTATGTTGTTGACTTATAATACGTTAATCCTGTTCTTCAGGAGTTTAATCTTCTGACCCTTTAACCTGTCGTCCTATAGGGTGCTAGGGATATCCTGTTCGTGTTTTGATAATGTATTAGGAACTATTATTTTTTTATTAGGTCTGAATTAGATAATGAAGTTATAATAGGATAATAATTCTGATTACCTAATCTAATGTTCACTTAACTATTTTTTTATTATAAAGTACTTTAGATTTAGGTGATTAGTTAGGATAATGAACTTTTCTATACTCTATAGTTCTGAATCCTAGTGCTCTAAGTAGTGTATTATTATTAATAATTCCTTATTGTGTATTAGGTAATTATACTTTCTAGGTAAGTTCTTATGTGAAAAGAACACTACAAACTTTAGGATCCCTTTATTGTCATACTACGATAAGGCACCTCCTACTATATAATTAGACGAATCGGTCTCGAGTATTGTAGTTCGATTAGGGCCCCAGTGAGCCAATATAAGTGTGCTGATTAGGAGCGTCTTTAGCTCCTCAAACACTCTAGTGTACTCCTTACTCTAAATAAATGGTATATACCTTTTAATTAAAATTATTAGGGGTTATGCGATCCCTGAGAAGTTGGGTATAAACTATTGGTAGTAGTTGGTAAAACTAATGAACTTATGGACTCCTTACACTAATCAGGGTACTTCTTATCTTTGGATTACCTTAATTTTTTTAGGGTCCACACAAATTCCCTTACTAATATCAATAATAAACCCTAAATACTTGATGCTCTTAGCCTCGAATTCACACTTATTAATATCCATATGCAGGCCTGCAGTGCCTAGGTGTTCAAGGACCTTCTTAACCTTTTCTCTATAATTAGAGAGGGAGCTATCTAAATAAATCAGAATATCGTTGATATAAGTTAAGTAGAACCCATTTAGGAAATCTTATAGGGCGTAGTTAATATATTACTAGAACGTTATAAGGGCTCTAGTTAAATTAAAGGGGGTAACTATCTATTTATATAACCCATACCTTATCCTAAACACTATTTTCTATTCATCTCCTTTCGTAACCCAAATCTTATAAAACATAATAATAACATCCAATTTTATTAAGTATTTCGTTTTTATTAGTGCCCTTAGGGTCTCACTGATCAGGGGTAAGGGGTATTAGTCCTTTTTTATAATAGTGTTAAGGGTACGGTAATTAACGCAGAACCGTAACCCTCCTCTAGGCTTCTGGACAAATAGAATAGGTGATAATACAGGGGAGCTATTAGCCCTAATAAACCCTTTATTTAATAGTTTTGTAAGGGTTCAGCGTAGTATAATTAACTCTTCTCTTGATATGCCATATAGAGGTCCCCAGGTCACTGGTTTATTTTTGTCGGAATGTCCACGCCGGACTGGCGCCACCTGTTGCCGCCTATCGCCCATTGGCCCGGTTAGCGAGCTAATTAGAAGGCAGGAATCGGTTTTAGATCGGCAGCGTCAGATCGTTGCTGTAGGCCCGATTCCTTCTTTTAACAATAATAGAGTAGATACGATGAATATATCGTTATTTACCCACCTTCCACACTAGGCCTAGTAGAGTAAATCTAATACTAATTAGTAGTTAAATACCATTTCCGTAGATTAGTAAAGTAAACCTTTTATTAAAAGAGGTAATATTACAAAGTCCCGGGACGGAATAGCCCGTTCAACGGATCTTACGATATGTACACTATAAAAAGAATTTACGATACCCTTAGTTAGCGATACGATTAACGATAAAATACCATAGGAGCTTCTTAAGAGTTTATACGAAGTCACTAGAATAACAAATTCCACTTAACATAACAGAATACGGCCTCTACGTCCATTACACACAGCTCACAACGAAGATTTCATAATTAATAGTAATATAAAGTGCCCTCGCACTTTCATCGCCGACTTTCACTCTCAACGAAAAGCTATCCATTATAATTAATACCCCCTTCTTCTTTAGACACTACTCCGTTACCCTATAACTATAGAAACACCTCGGAATTAGTACTCAAAAGGCTAATCCTCACGAGAACCCCGACTTTACCGTCATCGCCATCACCACTTACTCCTACTTCTAGAGTAGTGACCCTAAATACCTAGTAAACATAATACTAAAAACAATAACCCCACTTTCCGATTACATCTATAAAAAAGAGCTGGTAACTAATACCAAGACTAGAGTGACCTGCTAAGGACATAATACTTAATACTCGAAGGGCTAAATTTAACGAGAACCCCGACTTAACTATCATCGTCCCTACCCCTAGAGATGACCTAAACGTGGATATAAAACCAAAGACGACGCTAAAAAAAAGAAGACTCCTTTCCTATACTACCCATTAAAAATAGTATTCCATAGATAATAAGTAGTAATTCGCTTAACGAACAGTATACACCCTCAAAGCTGCAGCTTAAAGGAAATACCCCATATTTAAGACATCGTTAACCTTATTATTATACACTAGAATATCTACTAAGATGTTAAGAAGTGACCCAACTATAGCGAATCCGACCCTAGAGGAGGTCCAGGATACTTAGGACCCTCCATAAGAAGAGACGGTAAGAGCACTAGTTCCTACTAGTACTCAGAGTTGAATAGTGAATAGCTCCTCGGTCCTATTACTAACAAAGTATAAGAGGGAGGTTAACCTTTACGAATGGGGACTATGGGCTAGGTATAGGCTAGAAGAGGTGATTCTCGAGTCCGACCCTAAATTAGTAGTAATAGTAGTAGTATTCCTTATTAAGATATGGACCGTGGAAGGTATTATTGACCACAACCTAGAAGTAGAATTCAAATCAGATTTCAAAGACTAGACCTAAATTACGTTTAATATCCTCGAAACCTAAGTAGCGAGAAGATTACGCAACTTCCTACTTTACCATAGTGTATTCATCCCTATAAAAAAGTAAAGGATCCCAATCGAACTCTTTAACCTTAAGGAGACCCTAGCTCTATACTATTGGACCTAGGAAAAAGTTAACGAAATCAACTTTAAAAGCCCGTTTTTCAGGAAGCTTATAGAGGACCCAGTCCTCTATAAGGAATTAACGAGGAAATGGGTATTACCACTAATTCAATTCCGTCTAAAAGAGATCGTAGCACAGAAGAACTCCCCGTAAGCACCACTACCCTCAGAGAGAACGGGAACAAGCTAAGCCTGTACCGGGCTATGCCCTCAGAATCGGCCACAACTACCTAGATAACCCATATTCACCTAGGAACTATCAGATTAGGAAGAACACTATACTATAAACGAGATTAGCGAAACAGTAACCCCTTAGTAATAAAGTATACTTATTAAAGTATATACTAACAATATAAAGTATAGTAGTAAGAAATTCAACGTCCTTAACACCAAATTCCGCATCTTCCTCAAAGCCTACAAAAAAATCAAAGTTAACCACTATACAACGGCTAACCTATTCCCTATAATACTAAAAAGGAGAGCTTCTCAGTTCTACTACGATTATATTAGTAGTACACCGACTATTTAGTTAATAGAGGAGGTAGTTAATAAACTACAACGCCACTTCAAAGGAGACCAACGCCGCTAAGCCTATATTATCAATTAGAATAGAGTAGATCTTAATAAGGTTATTTAGAAGAACCCCGAAAGGACAAAAGTTAAGGCTTTAGAGACCCTCTTTAACAACCTAACGAATTTCCAGTAAACTCTCATACTATACTACCAAGGAAACCAGGTCCTAAAGGATAAACTAATCAGAACTACTATTTTTATAAAAGAGTACCGCTCTATTAACTTAACCAAAGTAAATACAGCGGAGGAGTTCTATAACACAATAAGGATAAGCCTCGACTTAGAGGAAAGAGGAAGAGATGCCCACTATTAACACTTTGTATTAAAAATAAAGCTAGACGAGTAGTTCTGGATTAACTAACGCTATAACAGAAAAGGGCGAAATAACCACTACGGAGGTCACTAATAATAGTGAGGATACCCTCACCATAGTAAAAAGTACTACGTCTATAATAGGGAAGGGTGCTGGTCTACGAAGTACTCCACAAAGGAGAAAAGTAAAGTGTATAAACACTTTAAATTAAATAAGGACATCTCTAACACCTCTCCTAAAATATACGACCACTTCCTCGCTGAATATAAAGGAGATAAAATACTTAACGACGAGGACACTAAGAACAAAGAAGATCTAAGCTAATACCTCACCAGCACCACCCTCAACAAAGAAAACGAGCATAACAACGAATTCCACGTCTCATTCTTCGGCCACACTACTACTCTAACCAGCGAAGACCTCACTTAAACCCTGAATAACCAAGCCGCCTACTACACTATCACGGGGAAGGATATTAATAATATACCCGCAAAGTTACTGGTCTACGAAGCGTTTATTAGCGATAACCGCTATACAGTGACGATTTTCTAGGGGATTATACTTAATATAGGAGTAGCTGGTATTTCCACGGCTAGATACCCTTAATTCCTTGTTCTATAAAAAATTAACACTATTATAAAACTCAACACCTCCAAAGCAGGCCAGACGAGCATTACCTTCGGAGACAACCCTCCAATACCCTCCATAGGACTAACCCATGTGAATTCACCCTTCAGACAACTACCCTTCCACGTTATAAACACCAGTACACCATTCTTACTCTATCTAAGAGATATGGACAACTTAGGGATCCATTTCAATAATATCCACAACTTCCTCCAATAAGGAGATATAAAGGTCCCTATTATACACAAATAAGGGTATCCGTGGATACTTATACACTCTCCAGAACAGAGTTTTACGTAGAATCACCTTATAAACACAGAATTACACAAAATCCACCGTCGTTTCGGCCACCCATCAGTACAAAGGCTCCATACAATCCTGGAGAGAGCCAGCAACAACGTAATATTCAAAGCAATCCAAAAACTCACAAAGCACTACCACCAGTACCAAATAAACGGACAAACTCTAAGGAAATTTAAATTCACCCTCAGAGATAATATGGACTTTAATTATAAGGTCATTATTAATATCTTTTACCTAAAAGAGAACAAACCCATAATCCACGTCGTTAATACGACCACTTCCTTTAACACAACTAGGTTTCTGGAAAACGTCAACATAAAGCACACCTAGGAGACACTATGCGAATACTAGATCAATACCTACCTCGGACCCCCTAACTAGATCATCATAGACACTAATAAAAACTTCAGCTCTAAGGAATTCAGGAATTCAGTGAAATCCATAATAATCGAAATCAAAAAGGTGCCCATTAAAGCCCACAACAGCATCGGGAAAGTAAAGTAATACCATACACCCCTATAACGAGTATATAACATTATCCACTAAGAATCCCCTTTTACACCACCGAAGATTGCCCTACAGAGCACAATCAAAGTAATCAACAATACGGCTAGCCTAAACGGTCTTATTCCGACCCTACTCGTCTTTGGAGTATACCCACACATAAATATAAACTCACCACCATCACTAGAAATACGGCAACACGTAGAAGTTACACGGAAAGTTATAGCGAAGTTATAAAAGATTTACACAAAACACATAATAATTAATATTCTCGTAATAAGAAATGGCCCAAATACGGCCCCTATATGAGATCTACTATTATAATCGAAAGTTATTGTTTAGTATAAGAGAAGGGGCTGGATAGGCCCATATACACTCCTCGCTAATAAAAGCGAAGACTATGTTATCTAATTACCCTTTAAACCAAAGACTTTTAGGTTTATTATTGTTAAACCCTTCCTAAAAAATAATAACGAGAATACGGTCCTAGAGATACTAAGAAATAATAAAGAAGACGTCCTTAATAAGGAAAAGGAAATCCGAAATAAGATTATTATTTGGACGGAGATACCACCCCCAGAGGAAAAGCCAGCATCACCACCTTAATACCTAAAAAGTAAACCATAAAAGAACGCCCAAATTAACCTCCTAATAAAAGTTAATACCTTTAATAACACCAAAAACAAGGCCACAATAATAGCTGCGTTTATAAGCACCAAAGAAAAGGTAGATCACACCCTTATACTCGAATTACATAAAAAGGGTATAATTAAAGCCCCAGGACCCCCGTTTAAGGAGTCCACCAAGAAGGAGATCGATGCCCTAATTACATAAGGAGTTTTTGAATTCACTTAGTACAACAAAAAAAAACATAAAGGAATACGTATATTCCACTCAAAAATCGTTAACAAAGTAAAGGGCAAAACAAAGACGCCCTACGAAAAGTCCAGACTTATTATTCAGGGATACATAGACGACGGCAAGGAGGCTATCCTCACACAGTCTCCAACTATTCAGAGCGCCAATTAGAGACTAATTCTCACCATTACTCCGTCTCTTATCCAGAAGGAGGGCTATTCACTATAAATAAGAGACATTACTCAGGTGTATACCTAATCCATAATAAAACTTAAAAGGATAATCCTCATAAGATTACTAGACTAAATAAAAAAAAATTACCCTCTAAGAACTATTATGACCATCGTATAACTATTATACGGTATTGCAAAAGCTAGAACCCACTAATATATAATATACAGTAAGTACCACAAAGAGAAGCTCTAGATGAGGACTTCTATATATAACCCCTACTTGTTATTACCAGATAACAAAAACGAGAATTTTATAATGATTAGCATATAAATTAATAATATTATCGGCCTAAGCGACGAGACCTTCGCTCAACGAGAAGACGAGGAACTCCAGAAAGTGATGTTCTCAGCGAAGGAGAAATAATACCTCTCCACTAAAACACTACTCGTATTTAATAGAGGGATTATTTCAACTAATAAAAAAACCATTTTCCTACACCTAAAGGGCCAGGGAGCGAAAATACACTTAGTTAACACCAAATTAGCTACTACGAAGGAGTAGTACATCGAGTAATGCACCAAAAGTGTATACACCACCTTAAAGTGCTAACTAAAGGTAGTATTCAATTTATCCGTAGTAACCCAACACCGAGAAGCAATACCAGAACAGATCAAAGCTCTGAATTAACGCCTATTATAGCAAATAGAGCACCCAGACCGAGGCCTCACTTATATACCCCTCGATCTGATTACCACTAAACTCTTCGTTTTTATTAATAACTCCTTTACTAATAACAGCAACTTAATATCCTAACTCAGATTCGTAATCCTTTTTGTAAATAAGATTAAAGGAGAAAAGGACTTTATAATAAAAGGAAATATTATCCCCTACTCCTTAACAAAATTTAAGAGAGTTATGAAGAGCATCCTCGTATCCGAGATATATGGGATGGTCACCAGTGTTAATATAGCCTATACCCTCTCTACGACCCTAAAAATTATAACTAATAAACTCCGAATACCTATAATCCCGACCATCGTATATACCAACTTATACTTACTCTACGAGTATCTTATTAAACTTAAAATTATAAAAGAGAAACACCTAATAATTAATATTATAATATTAAAATAGTTTTATAAGAGATAAAAATTATATAAGATCCAATAGATCCACAGAAACGATAACCCTACTAACGACCTAATAAAAGTTATACTAAACTAAGCCCTCGCAAGGCTTATCGAGGAGGTAAAAGTAAAGATTAGGATAAAGGGATGGGTTACGAAACCCTAAGAAGCACCTATAGCACTAAGTAAAAGGAGGAATATAAAGGAGATCAGGGGATATAGGAGGAATACCGTTACCATCGCTAGCGACGGCGAGCCGGACTTTACCCGTAGCTGGCTATGGGATACGCTCGTTTTTACCAAAGGCGGTACAGCCGAAAACGGCACTTCTGCCGCTTCCAACCGCCTTACACACTCATTCCATCTATTAATTTTTTATCGCGTTTTAAGCAATTTGGTGCCCGCACCGAATAACACTCAATTTTTACTTATTATTTAAGAAAGGGGCGATTTGCGGCAAAAAAGATAGTTACTAGTATCGGAATATCCACGCTGGACTAGCACCACCTATTACCACTTATCGCCCATTGGCCCGGTTAGCGAGCTAATCAGAAGGCAGGAATCGGTTTTAGATCGGCAGCGTCAGATCGCTGCCGTAGGCCCGATTCCTTCCTTCAACAACAACAGAGCAGATACGACGAATATATCGTTATTTGCCCACCTTCCACACTAGGCCTAGTGGAGTGAATCCAACAATTTTAATTATAGGAGTCCTTTTTAATAGGGATAGTATGGTCGATGTTCTTTTAGTGTAATGGTAATTGATTAGTTTTATTTTAGTTAAAGATATGTAGAAATTTGTGGTAATATATAGGGAGTTTTGTCCTCGGGTTTATTTTTCTTTTTAGTATTAGGGCCTTTTCGATATTGGCTAAATTTATGGAGAATATGTTTAAGGTGGATATATTAAGAGGGGTCTCTCTTCTTTTCTATGCTCACCTAATTAGGGCTAAGAATACCGATCTAGTTTATTATTAGATTAGGAACTTTGGATCTTACTAGGCCTGACCCGGTTTCTTTTTTATTACCTAGTGGTCTATGATACTTATATATAGAGTACCTTGCACTAAGTAAACCATAACGTTATCGTCAATTATCCAGGACCTTCTAAGGATAACGTTATCTTTTTAGTTAAGAATAATATAAAAGAATAATCGTTGTTGTTTATAGTTATTAATATCGATATTAATATAAATAACGTAGTGGATTATACTAGGAACTATAGTGGTGATTTATATTAAGTTCCAAGGTATAATACTAATATATAGTAAGCGGAGTTTCTTAGCGAAGGCGTCGCTAATCAGGGCGTATATTAAACACCCTGTATCAATAAGGACAGTTATATAGTGTATTCTATTAATCCCGATATTAACGTAAAATAGGTCATAATTTATACTCTTTTTAATAACCTTCTATTCCTTTATAGCTTATTCCTCCTAATAATAACTTTCACCAGGAGTTACTCTTTTCCCGAGTCCTCAGAGTCCTAATCAAAATTATTATTCGTTTTACTCTATTCCTTAGTTTTTCCTTTAGAAGTCTTGGTTTTCCTTGTCTTTTTTCGATCCTCAGGGCATTACCATTATATATACCCTTTTTTATTATAATTATAATATCTACAAGCTTCCTCTTGGCTTAGCCGTTTACGGACTTTCTCGTCCTTAGTTAGCTTATTTGCCTTCGTAGGTTCCCACTCCATCTAATTAGGTTAGGGGGACTCTAATTGACCGTTCTGCTTCTAAGGGGACTTAGTTCTTATTTGGTCAGGGGTTAGCGATCTCCTATGCCGACGTTTACGGCGGGCTTAGTAGGATTCACTATTTAATTCTAAGCTTATACTTAGGAGTATCTAGGTGTATATAATGTATATCGTTGGTTTATTAATTATACTAATAAGGGGGGCTCTTATTATGGTGTTCAGGGCTCCTTTAAGGTAGTTGATCCTCATAACATCTAACCAATGTCCTCCTCCTACTTCTATAAACTCCTTTTCAAACTTAGGGAGGAAGTAAATAAAACTCTTATTCTCCTTTTATTATATAATCCTTAGTTGGTTAAGGGTTCGTATTTTTATATTAGGGTCTGCGTAGTAACCCTTTAAGTATTCCATGAATTTATCCGGGTTCTTCGACCCATCCGCCCCTCTTTACGTATAGTAGGTGCTCACCATAGTTTACGTAGTGTTTTCTAGTTTAGAGTAGATATAGGTGAATACGATTAACTCTGAATTAAAGGCTTTTCTATCCACGCTTATCTTCCCTCCTATTTTAAGGTGCTATTATTGAAACCTTTTATATAATCTATTAAATTTTGGTAAATTAGGAATTTAATATCTGGTTTATTTTAGAGGTGGTATATAGGCCTAATTAGGGGGAATTGGTGTTATAGAGGGTATTAGGGACTGGTTTATCGTCGAGGATGGGTACCTAGGTTCTACTAGGGCTTCCTACAGTAGTCGAATCTGCTCTCGTTGGGTCTCTTGCTCGGTTACTTGGGCGGTCCGCATCTCTTATAGTTGGGTTATAAGTTATCTAATCAATTACACCAACTACTATGGGTTTCCAAATAGTTTAGTATTACCTTTTATCGTCGTATAGTTATCGCTTATCCTAGTGTTTTGTATTCAGTAGTGACCATAGTATACTTAATAACATAGTCGAGGTACTCTACTACGAATACATATATACGTCTTTTCGAGTTTATAATAACCTCTAGGTCTAATCAGGCTGTACTAATCAGTTTTAGACGTTCAGGGACTCCTTAGGTCAACCCGTCTAGAACTTCTTACCACTCTTATATAGATTATAGACTTCTATACTAGGCGTTCAATTAATTACCTTTAATAATCTTAAAAATAATATAATGGTCTAAGCACGTATATTACAACTAGTTATAGTGACTACTACGAGTATCTTCAAAATAAGGAGAAAGGAAGGAAAAGTCTGCTACCCCATAAATCCGTTGGGTTTTGATTAGGTCTACTTAGGCCTGATCAGGCTTAGTAAACAGCGGTTGGTGGTGAACATGGCCGAGTGGTTCCAAGGCCTCTGATCGGGCCTTGGCCCGTGACAGGAACTACTCGGCCATATTCAACACCAACCACTACTTACTAAACCTTATTAAGCCTAAGTAGACCTAATCAAAACCCAACGGATTTATAGGGCAGCAGACTTTTCCTTCCTTTCTCCTTATCTTAAAGATACTCATAGTAGTCGCCATAGCTAGTTGCAATATACGTGCTTGGACCGTTACAACAGCTTAGGGTTAAGTGTTTAGGTCTTAGTAGGTCCTATTAAAGTAGGATATAAAGTCTTCGGGGTTAAATTAACCTCTAAACCCCCCAACTATATAAAACATAATAACCACCTACTAAGGATTAGTATTTAAATAAGAGTTAATTAAGTACCACAGTTCCTAGTTAATAGGGTAAAACACTTTGTTTATAACAATCTTATCCCTTATTTACTATACCTAAAAAGGGTAATTGTTGGTTTCAGTCACGTCGGGTCGGCTGTACGGCGTAGCAGAATATACGTATATTCGTATGGATCCTGCTTTTCTTGTTGTTGTTGATGTAGGAATTGTTACTAAGATTGCGATTTTAGATGATTGGGTTAGCGTGCGATTCCTGCGCTCTGATTGGCTCGTTAAGCGAGCCAATAGGAGCTTTGTGGAGAAACCTTAAATCACTACGCCGAGGTTGTTCCAACAGTAATCCTTTTACTTCCCCGAGAACTTTAAGGGTATTAGTAGTAGTTTACGGTATATCGGTATCTCTATTACAAAGTAACGGTTACCCATTAATGGGGCTTGGGTACTTATATCTTCTATACGGGTCGGTAACGTTACCCCTAAACCTCAGCTTCACTCCAGCTTATTAAAGAGCTCAGTAATCCTCGCCTATAGGGGCCCGAGGACCTCATTTAAGGCTAACTATAATTAGGCCTATAATTCATTAGCTATTATACTAATTAGTATCCTCTTCTTAACTAATAGGGAACTATACTCTACTTAGTGTCCAATATTGATTAATCTATTATTAAAGAGCTACGCTTAACCTAGGATTCCACTTTGTAACTAATAAGGAACCGGGCTCAACCTAACGGTATCTTATATAATAAATAAAACTAAGCTTAAAATATGCAAAGGGCTAGTCCTAGGCCTTATCTTAACCGAAAGGTAGCCAAATATTATTTATTTTAAGTTAAAGAGGAAAAGGGTAAACTATAATATAACGGGAAATCTCTACTTCCTAGGGGGTAGGCGCTAGTAGGGCACCGGTGGGGCACCGGTACGAGCACGGGCATAGCCCGGGCATATTCACCGGGTTCGGCCCGTAACAGTAGGTTATTTGTTACTTTAGTTCTAATTATTAATTAATAGGCTTAAATCCATAGTTCAATAAGGTTTCCACTAAGTACTTTTGTGTACTCCGGAAACCAAATAATTAAGTATTTGGTTTATAGGACGTTTATAGCCTAAACTTTATAGAAAGCACTTTCCTAATAGCTAATCTAATCCTCGGTATCCTTTTATATAATAACCCTTTTCTTTATTTAAATAGTTTAAAATTTTGAAATATCTTTCCGTTGTGTTCATTTAGTGTTTATATAATGCACCTCTAATACGGGTTTGAAGTTTAAAGACCTATTCGTTAAGTCTCTTATCTGTAGTATAATAGTACTTAAAAAGGTCCAGAGTAATAGTCTCGTATAACTAGTTTTAAAGTCTATATATACTTTTTATTATTTTAGTATAGTATTCATAATTATTATTATATCCTATTTATTATTTTTTATATAAAATAAGGTTCATAGGGGATAATTCTTTAAGGGCGTAAACTCACTCTATAAAGGTTTCAGAGCCTAGAACGTATCCTTTGTTAAGTTCGTGAGTTACACTACCTCCTAAAGGGCTTTTGGTCCTTTAGCGGAGTACCTTTAGGTAGTCGGAGATCGCTAGCCACTCTAGTATTGGAGTAATCTCTTTATAAGTTTCTTCTCCGGTATTGTCAGAGTACTCGACTAATGGATCTATAGTATCCTATAAGTTATAGGTTTTCACTTAGGATTATAATTAGTCAAACTAAAGGGCCTAATCACTAGTTATTTAAAAGGTGATTTTCGTAATAGGGGTTATTATTATTATTATTAAGTGGGTATTATGTATAGGAATAACGATTATAAGTAGGGTTCAGTTCAATAGCTACTTTTAGCACATATCAGATTATTAATTATTGGATTTAAGGGTTCATTTGTAATATATTCAATTATTTATAATTGTTCTTGTTCTCCTTATTGTGCAGGGGAGAACTTAGCCCTCAAAGTGGCTAGTTCAAGGGCGCATTTCGGCCCGTTATTATTCCACGCCGTGCACGGCCTTCAAGCGCGCCGGAAGTGGATTGGGCGCTTGGCACAGCGGATTCGACAATTATATTAGCCTTTGTGACCCCGTTACTGGATGTAAGGATAACCTCTCTTCTGATAAAACAGCTACACCATCCCCTTTACAACGTCCCCACCTCACCACCTCGAGTATCCCTTAATCAAAGGTTACTAATATTAGGGATCTCATCTTTATTATGATTATTAATTAAAACCTTCTCTTCAATTACTTTAACGATACCTCCCTCTAACACCTACTTCACTTCTATAACTTTAATTTATTTACTTAGGTGCTATAAGGTAAAACCTTAATAGTTAATCACTTTGAAATAATATAAAATTAAAGTAGAATAATAATTAAAATTAAACTCTATAATACCTTTATAAGGATTTATCTCTCCTTCGACCTATTTACCTTATTAAATATTTATACTTTTATAGTTATTACTTGTTACGGGCTGATGCCCACGATGGCCTAAGCTTTGCCTAAGGCGTTAACCAGCATCTAACAAAAGAGCCCTCCGGTTAAAGGGGCCTCCGACTAAAGGGCCTCCGGTGACCTCCGGCGCCCCACCAGAGGTCCCCTTTATTCTCTAATAGTATAGATTCCTACACCGCCCCCTTTACGAGGAACTTCCTCTTTTCTACTCCTTAGTTTAAAGTAAATAATAATAAAGTACCCTAAGGTCGAAAACACCTAGGCCCGGCCCTTCGTATATTTTAAGCTTAGGATTATAACCTTATTATAACGCTGAGTTGAGCGTAGCTCCTCACCGGTTAAGCAGAAAGGAGTATAGGTCGAGCATGGCTCCCTGTGAAAAATAACACTCCCGGGACTCCAACAGGTTAACTACTAGTTCTTCACTAATCCCTAAAAGAATAATCGAAATAGCCTAGTTACCCCGATGGACACCACTATACCCCTAATGCTCCATAATAAGATAATTATAAAAGAGATGTTAAATACTACTCTAGGATCCCTATAAGCCTAGATAATAGAGATTAGTGAGAAACTGGAGAAGAGTCAGAACCAGAGGTTGATGACCCCTGGGAGCGAAACCCTTTACAATCCTAGTAGTATCCACACCGATACCCCACCGGTGCTTAGTAGTGAATTAACTTACTAAAAACCCTTACCTAACCCCCCAAAGTTTTTGGGTAAATAACAAGAATACGCCCCTTAGGTATAACAAATAAGAAATAAGATCTTAATGGATTACCCCTTTTACTTTATAAACTATAAACTCTAATACCTAGTTAATTCATATTTAAAAATTAATCGCTAATAAGTAATTAATACCTTTTATACTATTAATGGACCTAATAAAACTAGAAACCCCGAGGACTTTATATACTACTTCGATTATACTTATTTAGATCTAAATACCTAATCCTAAGCTGTTACTTAATTATAAACTCTATACTAAAAAAAATAAGAATCTTATAATATTCTTACCTAAGTTTAAATAAATAATAACTAATATTAGTAATAGTAATTAACGTGGTTCATCATTAAGAGGAACACCATCATCGACCAGGACACTTTTCCCACCTTCATCACTAACAACTTCCATATCTCAACCAAAATCAATTAAATCAATTACAACTACTTAAAATCACTTAAACTACTTATTTCCATAACCTCTAAACAAGTTCTTATATTATAACCGGTTTTACAATAAATACTACAATATCATAAACCTATCCGATAACACTTTAATAACCCCTCGTTTTCCTCCTCTTCACACCCTTCCTCTTTAATAATACCCTTTTTAACCATAACATCCCTTACCTAAGACCCTTCTAATACCCCTTTATCTTATAATCTAATTCTTTTAGCTCTACGGCGCTTACTAAGGGCCGTATTTACATCTCAAAGATAGCATAGCTCTTCCTCCACAAAGGCAACTACATAGGGAATATACTATAAACCTTTTAAAGACTTATCAACAGCTTTACAAATTAGCATTAGTGAACTTCCCTAATACTTAGAGATTCTTTTTTTTATAAGTGAAGACTAAGAAATAACCTCGTTAATAGTTTAAGGTGTCTTAGAAACCCAAGGGTCGGGTAACCAAATAGGGGTATTCAGGGTTATTAATGTCCATAATTATATATTTAACTTAAAAAGGATAGTTTAAGGGTTATAAGGAATAAGCCTCGCCCCTCTAAAACCCCTATGGACATTTTCCTAAGTAAAGGTTTAAAGGAATACGGCCTTAAATACGAGGAAGAACTCGGGTTTAGTGATATAGGTAATCCGAGTTTTAATAAAGTACTCGATCTAAGAACTATATCTCAACTTTAATATATTATAATAATTAACGTCGAAAAGTTAGGTTAAATATAATAAATAGGTAAGTAAGCAAATAGTTATAATCTTGTTTTTTTTTTAATACTCCTCGAAATCACTATTAACATAACTTTCATAGTTATCAACGACTAGTATCCAATATATACCTTTTAATTACAATTTTTTAAGCATTTATCGAAATACTAAAACCATTAGAGGCAATCTCATTATCAGTCCATCCATTAGAAGTTGTTTTAATTACCCAATTATCTAAAGTCTAGGCCTCAGAGTACCAACTCACGAGGTGGAAATAGCCCTAAACCACCAAAAAAGGCAACATCGTATAACCATCACTAATAACACAACAAATCACCATTACCTATTCTCTATTACTAAGTTAAACCTTTTTTAGTTTCCTAATCTAATTAGAATATATAATAATTATTCTAAGCTGGATTATACTTATTATAAAACCAGTCTCATCAAAGTTATAAAAATCTTTATTCATAATACCGTATTTCGATCACATATTAACTATAAGTCAAAACTAATACTGAAACCGTGCAGGGGGAAATTCTTACGCTAAGCGGGTTTTTCCTTAGTCAGGCGACAGCGAGCTATTCGAGAGAGGGGAACTGGGGACGCATTTCTAGTGGAGGACATAACAACGAGGACACCAGAAATACAACACATCACGGAACGTTAGTAAGTATCGTTAGTTAGATAAACGTATTCAGAGCTTTTTTTACCCGTTCACTTAGATCATATACCGTGAATAGTACAAAGGTTACTTTACCACTAAGTAAACAAAGCCCTAACACTCACCAGTGTTTATATCCAAGGCCGGAACCCCTCTTTAGCCCTGATTAGGTCTTAAGGTATCTCTTTACTTAAATTATAACTCTAGTTAAGTGGTTTTATATAAGTTAATTACTTTTACGGACCCAGGACGGAGAGTGTACGACCTATGGTCAGTAAAGTATATATATTATATAATACAGTATATACTATTCACTATATCCCCCACTCTATTATACTAGTACTTCGTGGGCGAATTAAACGCCTAATCTCCTTATTACCACAATACCATTATCCCCTCCCCAATTTTACTACGTAATATAATAAAAGCGTAATATCAATAAAATAACGAATATTTAGTTTAATTAGATAATTATAATGGTTTTAATGTGTTAAACGTGGGTATACGAAGAACCCCGAAAAACCTCGGGTTTGGCTAAAACACTGAGAAAGATGGCTGGGTAACACCTGAACGAGAAAAAACCTGATCAGACCCTGTGAGCGGACACCAGACCTGAGAAAAAGGAAAGAATAGTATAAATGAATAGTAAGAACGATAGTACAACTATGAATTATTTTAGGATTTATACTATGGACTATGTAGACCTTGAGTATTACGTAGAAGGTCGATATTTAAGTGGGTTAATTTAGATATGATCCCTCGGCCTGATCAGCTATGTTCAAATAAAACGAATAGATTAAATAGTTTTAGTAAATACAAAAGAATGGTCATTAATTAAGAGTACGATATTATAAGTGGGATTACACCTCGCAGATCTTACTCCTTTGGGACGGTTAATAAAGTAGAGTGCCCTTCACCTTAGGGTATTCAGAAGAACGGCTATACACTTCGGCCTAATTACTATGTTTTTTATTATTAAAATAATAATAATAATAATAAAGGAAGTTACTTAGTGGGTTTTATTAGAACTATGTTCCCCGATGCAGGCTAACTCCCTCCCCATAGATAATCCCTTTTTATTTATTCAGCTTCCCCGTACTATAAGATAATTAGTTACATAGTATATCCAATCTAATTAGTCCAATTAACCTATAACAATACCTATGGACCTTTTTAAATTATTCCAGAATATATAACCCCGAGCATTTGAGACTTATGAGGATGGGGACGCCTCGTAGGACGATATGCCCTTACCCTCCTACGACGTCCCCGATGTTAAGGGTAAAAGGATCGACGAGCAACCTACTTCGTAAACTCTATTGAGCTCTAATTAGACCTAGAGTATAGCCCCCTACGCTGAGCTAGTTGAAGTCCTTAAGGAGGTGACCGGTAATAAGAATAAAGGGGTAACTATTAAGATGCCCTAGCCCGGAGCCTAAGGAGTACCTAAGTTTTACGGTAATAATATCTCTAATTTTATAAAGAAGTTTAAAGTATAAGTTAACTTTACCCACTTTTCTAATAAAGAAAAGATAAAAATACTACTTTAGTACTTTCTCGACGAATACTAATTAATTATTAAAGCTGAAACCTTGGGAGTTACCTAAGTATTCGTTAAAAAGTATATACTTAACACCTTTGGTCACCTGGATAAGGACTACACCCTTTAACCGAATAGACAACTTCGCTAATTTGGCGAAGGAGGCCTAATTAGGGATAACGACCTTAAAAGAGTAGTAAAGCTTTTTTAGAAAGTCGAAAATATTAAGGCCAAAGCCCTCCTCCGGAATAAACCTATAATATCCAACCTTAAGCTTATCGAAATTATTATTTGCCACTTCTCTAAGTCTACTACGATAAGTATAATAACTTAGATAACGACGATTATAGTTTAACTCTTTGAGTATAGTGATTTTGGTAGGTATAAGATTAGTTTACTTATATGGATTAGTTAGGAATTCCGATACGGTAACACCTTTGGAGATAGCACCGCTTTGGATAATAATGCTTGAGCTGTTAATACCGTCTATACTAGTAACTCTAGCCCTAATTAACCGTATAGCCCCCACTTTAGATGCCCAGTGACCCTGAATACTAAACACTAACTTATTATAGTGAAGGAGGTATTCATTAAGGAATTAGTTAATGTTGACGACCTCACTAATAAACTTAACACCCTCTAATTAACCATTTAGGCCCTTAAGACTCGTCTATAAACGTCTAATTAGGCCTATGGGCTAGCCCGAGTCGCTTATGTGGACTACTAAGCGACTTACTCATCGAATTATCCCCCCCCTAATTAATAATACTTTAGTGGATACTAGTAGAGCTTATACTAATAGTTATATAATGCTTTATACTAGAATTTTGAATAACGAGGCCATTCTAGCTTCTAGAAGCCTGGGTTTGTGCTTGGACCGTTGGATTGTTGTTGGTATAATGGGTGTACGAGTTACCCCTTTTGGAAGTGTGCTCAGCTATAAGAAGACGTCCAAGCCGGATTGATCACCTTTTACGGAGGAAGTTATGGATACGGTGACCTTTTAAAAGCTTAAGGGACAACTAATTAGGTTCCGGATACGATTATTTGGGATACTCAGTGTTATTATTAGCCTAATAGACCGGCATTAGTTGTTTACCTAATTAACTAGTAATTGTTCCCAAAGGTTATAGTGATAGTTAAGGAGGTTATAAATAAGGGAATTGGTCGTCCCTACGCCCCCTAGGTCCAAACACCTTAGAGTGTACTTTCCCTCATGATAGTAGGTTTCGTTTTTGTATACTTGTTTACCCCTTAAATAGCGGCGATAATTCTCATAATTATAGAGGTTAAGGTTTTTATAATTATTAGATTAGGCGGTAAAAGCGTAATAGTCCTTCTTTAATTAAAACTCAGTGACCTTACTTAACTCTAAAAGATTATTTAGGGTGGAATCGCTAAATCAGTTTCTAGGAAGGCTAACTCGACTTTACTAGAATTACATAAGTTAAAAGTAAAAGAGGTTATTTAAGTAGTAGGGGATAACCCCCGTAATTAGACTCTACCCATAACCTAGACCATTATAGCATTATAGACGTTAAGAGGACCGGAAAGCCTACTTCTACACCTAATTGGGCGTAGGAAGTAGCCGACGATAATATAATTACTACTTAGGTTACTCTTCGGAAGTTTGGTGGTTCCATCCAGGTGCCCAACTATATCATAATAAAGATCCGACCTGCAGCCGCTGTTAGCGGCAGAAAAGGCATAATACTAGAGTTTTACTGGTACTGGGACCTGATTAGCTGATAGTAAACATGTTTTCCTTATGTAATTGTTACAAAGTTGTTGCCTTTTTTTTTGAATTATTATTTAAGTAACCAGATACCTTAATATTGTACACTGTTCCCTTACATTGGCCCCCCCCCCCTAATATCTAACCAACATTTCCTTATATTTGACTTGCATTTAGCTGCATTTTGCTTATATCGCAGCCCTGATTAGCCGCATCTGGCTGCATTTCCTTATATTTCGCACACATTAAGCTGTATTGTAGTAATGTTTTGTTAATATAGGGCGACATTACTATATATTTCCTTAATATTTTCCTACATTTCGAAGACGCACTAATAGCATTCAATATCACCTTTAAATACTTGGATAAGTACTTTACCCCTAATTAGAGTTTGCTTGCTATGTTCTCTTTGTATTTCGTTGTTTATATTAAAGAAAAACTTATAATGTTTATTATAGTAATGGATAAAAAGCCCTTCCTTCTAAGACCCTTAAAAGTGTTTTAAGGACGAGAAGTACCTTAACTCGAAGACCAGTGCCCCGGCTTCCTATCCCGACTAGTATATATAAGTCCAATCAGGGCTAGTCCGAATACTCTATGTCCTTTAGAGTTACGAACCGCTTATTATCGCTAAATGACGTTAACCGTAGGATGAACTAGGCCTTCCTATAACTACGTTCCTACTACTACTCCACCTCTATTACAATTATATCCTCCTAAAAGTAGTACTACGAATTAACTGTTAGGGTATTATTAGGGATAACTAATTAACCGATTTTATTATGAATACTTTTATTGGGTAGCTGAGTATCATAGTTGTATATCGTATAGAAATTAGGGTTATAGTAATAGTAATGGGTTTTAATTTTATAAAAAAGGTAATTAGAGTAAGTGTTATTATACTTACTAAGTAAAAGCATATACTCCTAAAAAGGAGCTATAATAGCACCGTAATTAGGGTCGGTGAGTAATACACACCACCGTTCCTCATAATAGTGGTAAGGAACACGGTTCTAACCACTAATCGTATGGATAACAAGAGCCGCACTAGTGTTCGGCCGGTCTCTAAGCTTCTATTCTAGAAGTCCAAAGTGTTTTTAGTGGGTTAATAACACAAAAACCCGACAGCGAAACATATTATTAGGACTATATTTACGTATAATTAGGTTTAGATGGGAAGTGGGAAGGGCCTGCTAGAATCGTTGAGCTATTTTGGTGCAAGTATTGCTATGTTTAATAATATTAGTGAACTGGACCTCATAGTATAATAACCTAATAAGTGGTTTAAGATAAGCTTAGATAAGAGAAGTTGAGATTTGTAACTCTAATTAACCTTAGAGGAAGAAAAGATTATAAAATGGGAGGACTTATAATAAGGTTAATGTTATTAATGGTGATATACTGGCCACCTTTTGGGTAGGGGTAATTGAGAAATTATGGAGTTTTAGGGCTCGGAGTAGTGTGCTTACGTTTATAATTAATTTCCTTAGGAGGTATTATAATCGTCTAATCAGGTCTAAAAGTGAGGAATTGGGGACATAATAGTAGAGATTAACAAGAGGTGGTTAAAGTTGTTATTAGTTGGGAAGAAGTAGATCTGAGAAGGAGAGAAAGGGCTCTTTTATAATAAGCTGATATAGGGAGCTTATAACCCGGATTTAGTAGTAACCAGAAAAAGGAAGGAATAACTGGTTTAATTAAGACTAAAATAAGTTACTGCACCTACTCCACCGGAAAAGGAAAGTAACACAATAATTAGCCCCCCCTACCTTCTTAATAACCATATACCTACCTTAACACACCAATTAGACGAATAAAAACAATCCGTAGGGTAATATTTTACTACTAATTAATACTCTCGTATTAGTTTAAGTCGTAACTTTAATTTATTCCCTTAATTTTCTACTACCCAGACCTTATAAATAACGACCTACCCTCCTTCCCTCGCATACTCGGAGCTCTTTTTCCTACGTTCTTAGCTCTGATTAGGTCTAGCGTTTTCCTGTTGAACTCTTTTTATTTTCGAATAATCCTTTTATTTCCCTTACTTTGATTAATAGCTGAACTATGTGATTGTATAAACATCATTATACTACTACTTCTTTTTTTTTGGTTAGGTTTAGTTGCAATACTCCTTTTATAATAATTACAATACTCTTTCCATAATAGGAATAACCGGAATTATGATTACCCCCGCGAAATAAGTGAACATCTGGGATGCCTAATATGTATAGAACCGCCTAAATGTCTACATCGCTATGGGTAGTGTTACTGATCACTAATACGCACCTGATTAGGTGTAGGGCGATGTTAAATAAGTAAAAGACTCTATTTTTAAGGTATTAGATAATATGAGATTACTTAGCCTAATATTTAACCTAGGTACCGGATATATAAACCCGAGGTGGCCAGTAGGTACCCCGATGCTTAATGATAAGTTAAACCCTGTACTATAATGGTATTCGCCGATGAGCACTATAGTAATAGTAGAACTCCGGGCTTGTTATATTGCTAGTTTCGTAGTTGATGGTAGTTGGGATTTCTGGAGTTGTACTAAGGCCGATGGTATTTTAAAAGACCTTTTTAATACTTAGGGTTTTATATAATAATAGAAGTGGTTTAAAATGGGCTTAATTAAAGTAGTTATTGTGTTAATAAGACGGGACCTAGAAAAGGTTAGTGTTACGATTTATTCGACTCTGCGGCCCTAGGAAGATGTGCTCCTTAAGTTAGAACAACTCGGCTTATACGTTAACCACACTAAACTTAAACTCCGTAGAGCTAATCTAATCTACTTCGTTACGATCCACAGTGGTAATTACTTTATTAGTGTTTTTATGAATTAGACTACGGGATATATACTCTAATACAATAATTTATGGAGTATGGGTTCCTCTGAGTAGCGCTTTATGATCGATATATATAACCTTCTTTTTTAGTATAAGGTTATAGGCACCCCCGAGACCCTAATTAAGTGTATTTGTGTAAGTGCAGCTGTGGCTAATGGTCCTCAATAGCCTGATAATTGGGGGTGCGGCATTTATATAGTAGAATGGTTTTATATTATCTTCTACGAGAACATAATATCCTATAAATTGGCCTTTTCTTGGACCTCTTAGTGATTAAATACCCAAAGGCCAATTATATATCGCCGATGGGTTAACTAGATTATATAAGAGTTTTACGATTACCCTAGAGGAGGCTCATTACACCTAAAACCCCGTAAAGCTTACGTTATATAAACCACTAAGTAGGTTATAGAGAACGTAGCAGCTCTGCCCGATAATAACAACAACGACGTCATACTTATAGAAGGTAAACCTAATTAGACCTTTAAGAAGGATAAGCTAAAATAATAACCCCTAAAACTTATTATATTACTTATAACCCGATCACTAATACCTCCCGAGTACCCTCACAATACCAGCGTCCTAAGTAACATTACGTATAATACACTTTACAACTACGAAAATAAGTAGTAATACTTTATACAAGGTTATTGACACCTAATTAGACGATATAATAAGGTGACCACCGCGAATCTTTAATTAATTATAGCCTATAAGGAGGAGGAGTTCACTAAGCAGGTGGACGACCTTTACGAGTTCGTAGTAATACGTATAGGAGCATAGGAGCCCTTCTTTACCCCTACTCGGCCCGATAACTAGTAAGGATATAATCATGAAAACGAGAAGCGTCGTTAGAGAGAGACGTAGGAGAAAAAGGAGCGAGAGGCCACGCGTAAAGCAAAAATCGAGGAGGGGCTCAGCGGTTCGCAGCACTATAACCTACACCACCAATAAACCTAATTAAGTTTTTATTCGTGTAATCTAATCATTTCCTTTATTTCCCTTCCTACACGTTGTTTATTATCTTAGCACACAGGAGCTTGGAGCTAAGATAAGGGGACAATTGAAACCGTGCAGGGGGAAATACTTACGCTAAGCGGGTTTTTCCTTAGTCAAGCGACAACAAGCTATTTGAGAAAGGGGAACTAGGGACACATTTCTAACAGAGGACACAACAACGAGGGCACCAGAAACACAACACATCACAGAACGTCAATAAGCATCGTTAATTAAATAAACGTATTCAAAACTCTTTTTACCCGTTCACTTAGATCATATACCGTAAATAATATAAAAGTTACTTTACCACTAAGTAAATAAAGCCCCAACACTCACCAGTATCTACATCCAAGGCTGGAACCCCTCTTTGGCCCTGATCAGGTCTTAAGGTGTCTCCTTACCTAAATTATAGCTCTAGTTGAGCGGTTTCGTACGAGTTAGTCACCTTCACGGACCCAGGACGGAGAGTGCACAACTTATGGTCAGTAGAGTGTGTGTATTGTACGATATAGCATATACTGTTCACTGCATCCCCTGCTCCGTTGCAATACTTAATAATCGTAGGATTTTCATAGAGGCCTCTCTAATAATCATAAAGACAAAAAAACCGCATCTTAAACTCTAGGCATCACTAGACAAAACGTTCTATCCAACGTTTCCCAACCAGTCAGGAAATACACTTCCAGAACAGTATATTAACCATATCTTCCATATCCACACATCGGGGTAAGAATCCTTGAGAATCTAAGTTAAAAATATATTAAACAATTACCTCCTCCTCGGTCTCTATTAAATTCAATCGTACATTAATACTATCGGCTTTAGCAATTTGACCGTTCATTCTAGCATAAAGGGTAACTTTAGGAACATTATAAATAATCGCTGCGCATCGGATACTTAATTATAGAGTTAATCGAATTGTTTTAATTATTAAATTAATCCTATTTTCGGATAAGGTATTAGGTATTATATAATAAAAGAAAAGACGTATTAAAGTAGGAGGATAATGGAGGTGGGAAAAATGTCCCAGTCGATGATGGTGTCCCGCTCAATGATGAACCACGTTAACCCATTATTATATAAATATCACTCTTAGAGGTAACCTTAACCCCTTCACTAAAGGACCAACTACTCATAGTCGAGCTTCCTAAGGACTACCTAGGCTAACTCACCCGAGTATAGGACATTACTTAGAAAGTTGAACGGGCCTCCAAATATAATTACTCTTAAAGGTCCACCTACTGCCCCACTATTCGTCCAAAGGACAACAATAAAGACGTTATTATAATAGGAGTGGTTCAGTTTATAAGAGCTAAAAAAAGAACCACTACTAAACCCCGGAGAGGCTCTAACTCCTCTACGGATAATCACCGTTCCCAATAAAGAAACCCGGAACGCAATAAGGATCACTAGGAATACTTCGAGTATAGAAAAAAAGAACACCTTACACAGAACTACCAGAAAAAGGCCGAACACCATTAACAGGCTAACCGGCCCCTTATAGCTAATACTTACCTAAAAGGAAACACAGAAGAAGAAGACCAGTTGATGACCCCCAGCTCGAGTAATGAGTATAAGTCGGGAAAAGAATAACTCCGGGACAAAGTTGGGCCCCGGAGCCTACTAAGGAATAAGTAAAGGGATAAAAAAACACCAAAGGAGCCAACAACAACAGAGTAAATAGTCTATAATTATAAAGTTAAAATTAATAAAGGACACTTAACTAATGCCCTAGTGGACACCAACTACGAACTTTATACTATGGTTAACTATTCTTTTATATAACGCCTCCGATTACCGCTTATTAATATAATAAAACGCCCTATAAGAGGTTACATAATAAGCGGCCCCTCACCTTGTGGAAAGCAGGGAGTAGCTATGATACAAATGGAAATCAGCGGCTATACACAACGAGTCTACGCATATATAATGGAGATATTTAGAATTGGATATATTTTTAGGAAATCCTTAGATAATTCAAAACAAGGTGAAATATAATACTAATACTCACTAATTTACTTATAGGAAAAGAAGAGTAAGAGTATACCTCTTCAATAAAAAAGAGCCCGAAAACATATTAGAAATACATTAAACTAAACTATTACCAGCGGCACCGTTTACTATAATTTGCTGTATAATATAAAAAAGAAAATAAAAAGATAACTAAAGACCACTAACTACTATTATAATAGTTAACTTATAAGATATCGAGAAGGCTCTTATAGAACTAGAACCACAAAAACAATAAGACATTTCGAGGCTAATACTAGAATGGGTATATAAGGAGTTTAGAGACTTATTTGACCTAACTAAAATACACCCGGTGCCCCCCCACCGACCAGGCATAGACCACGCAATCCCTTTAGAGTCAAGGCCAGAAGGGATGGAGCCCCAACTCCCTTAGGGACTTTTGTACACCATATTAAGAGAAGAGTTACTAGTACTAAAGAAAACACTTAACGACCTATTAGATAAGGGGTTTATTTAAGTTAGCTACTCGGTAACCGGTGCCCCTGTGTTATTCGCTAAGAAGCTAGGAGGTGAATTGAGATTCTGTGTTAATTATAGAGCCTTAAATACTATTACAAAAAAGGGCTATTACTTATTCCCACTAATATTGGAAACTATTAGTAGAGTAACTATTATTAAGTAGTTTACGAAGTTTAATATTATAGTTACTTTTTATAAAATACGGATTACCGAAGGAGATGTAGAGAAGATTATTTTTAGAATAAAATATGGGCTATTTAAGTGGGTGGTTTGCTTTTTCAGGTTTACCGGTGCCCTAGTAATATTCCAGTAATATATTAATACTTCTCTACGTAAATTCCTAGATAATTTTATTACAGCTTATATAAATAATGTCCTTATCTATACTAGTGATTCGAAGAGGGATTATAAGGAGAAAGTACGAGTAGTTCTCTAGGCCCTAGCTAAAGCCGGCCTGAACTTAGACCCGAAGAAGTGTGAATTCTGGGTTAAGAAGGTGAAATACGTTAACTTTATTATTACCACGGGAAAGGTTTTATTATATAATCCCGATAAGTTGAAAGTTATTAAGGAGTAGTTAGCCCCTAGGTTCCTTAAAGGTATACGAAGCTTCCTAGGTTTCACTAACTATTATCGTATATTCATACTAGGGTATAATAAACTAGTAGAGCCCTTAACCCGATTAACGAAGAAGGGGGTAATCTTTTATTGGGAAACAGCTTAAAGAGAAGTATTTAAGACGCTAAAGAGGATGTTCATAAAAGAGCCGTTCTTATAATAATTTAACCCGGATAACAAAACACACGTTGAGATAGACTACTCAGGGTTTACTTTGGGCGGTGCATTATTATAAAAAGACCCAGAGGGTCACTAGAGACCAATAGGGTTCTATTCATAGAAACTATTATTAGTAGAGTATAACTACCCAATCCATAATAAGGAGCTCCTTATAATACTCACCTATTTACAATCCTAGAGGGCTGAACTCTGTAATATTTAATATTTTATTATCCTAATAAATTATAAGGGTTTAGAGTATTTTATAAAAAAGTAACACTTAACTAAGAGATAAAGCCGCTAAGTAAAAGAGTTATCTTAGTATAACTTTAGGATTAAGTATTAACTAGGAAAGGAAGTAATAGTACCTAATATATTATTAAAAAGGGAGTAGGACGTCCCCTAAGGATAGGACGATGAGAGGGAAAAAGGCCGGGTAATCCAGATAATTTCCGACTCTGCACAGCTAAGCCGTACTCTACCCGGTAACCCTCGAGTTGGACGAACTACCGAAGATACACTGGAAATACCATAAGCCGTTATTTTTAACACTAACCCTATACTATAAGCCCTTTAGGATAGAATTATAAAAGCTAGTAGAGTATACTAAACTACTTATCTAATAATAATAAAAAAGAAGAGAAGTTTCCCACTAAAGCTTAAACTAAAGGTTTAAATCACTAAATACGAACTCGACGGGCTAGGAAGATTAACATGGAGAGATCGATTATGAGTACCGGGTGGGGGGGGGGGGGGGGGGGGACGACGACGACCACCTAACCGAATTACGAACTAAGATTATACAAAGGTATTATAATTTATACACTAATAATTACCCAGGACAGAAAAGCATGTTAATAATAATAAGTACATAGTTCTTCTAGCTAGGCCAGTCCTAGACAGTTCAGAGGTTTACACGAAACTACGATACCTATGGAGGGATACACATCTAGAAATAAGCCAAAAAAGGGTTCCTTAAACCCCTACTAATGCTTACCCGCATTTATTATGACTTATTAATGGATTTTAATATTAACCTTCTTTTAATAAAAAGGAAAAAGGCCCGATATTTATGGGTTATTGTGGATAGGTTATCGAAGAACTCTACGTTAGAAGAGATGGAGATTATGGACGCTGAAGCTTATGCTTAGCGGTTCTTCTCTTATTACTATAGGTTCTACGGAATACTATGGATAATAATTAGTAACTAAGGATCTAATTAGATAAGCTGATTTTAAAAGGAATTCTATAAGTTGACCAGTGTAAAATGGTTATTGAGTACTACTTACTACCCGCAAATAAATGGAGGGACGGAACACCTTAACTAGGAGATCTAAGTAATTCTTTGTATATATATAATATACACCTAGGATAATTAGGTTGAACTACTATTTAGCGTATAACTAGCCCTTAAGAACTAAACGAATATTACTATGACGATGTCCTTATTTTTTATAGAATATGGATACTATGTTAACCCTTTACTAATAGTAAAAGAAGATAACTAACTAGAAACGAATCGAGAGGAAACAGCGAAGCAACTAGTCCAGAGGATAAAGGATACTATAGAGTTCGTTTAAACAGTAATAACAGTTACTCAGCAACGAAGCGAAGACTCTACGAACTATACTAGGGGACCAGCTAAGTAGTACGAGGTCAGAGATAAAGTATAGTTAAACGTTATTAACTACTCATCTCTAAGGTTAAATAAGAAGTTAGCGTAACTTCACCATAAGTATAAAGTTACATATGTAATCTCAGTTCACATAGTAAAGCTGAATATACTAACTAATATCTATCCACACTTCCACATAAACCTCCTCTATAAGGTAACTAATAACCTATTACTAAAATAAGAAATAACTAATAAATAATTACCCCTAATTCATAATATAAACGGAGATCCTAAATAACTTATAAAAAATATATTAATAATAAGGTGGTAGTGGGTAGGTAAAGGGCGCCGTTATTAGGCACTAGTTAAATAGTAAGGCTATGTGGAGCCAACTTGGGAACCTATGGAAGCAGTATCGGAGATAAAGGCTTTAGATAAGTATAAACGGTAGTATAGAGAAATTGATACAACGGATAGGGACCCGGTGTATACCCCGAGAAGACGTCGGAGGGTAATAAATTAATAGCCGCCGGTGCACTAATAAAACACTAGTGGGGAGGGGGGGAGAAAGGAGGGGGCATTTAGTATAGGTTAATACCTACGATGGCCTAAACTTTGCTTAAGGTGTTAACCAGTATCCAATAAAAGAGTCCTCTGGTCAAAGGGGCCTCCGATCAAAGGGCCTCTGGTGACCTCCGGCGCCCCACCAAAGGTCCCTTTGTTCTCTAATAGTATAGATTCCTACACCGCCCCCCTTACGAGGAACTTCCTCTCTTCTGCTCCTTCGCTTGAAGTAAACAGTAATAGAGCACCCTAAGGTCGAAAACACCTAGGCCCGGCCCTTCGCATTACTATTCACTTCCTCAACTCAAAAGGGAAGTACTAATCACACCTCCTATTTCACTTAGCAACAAGGAAAGTACTCTAGTATTAACCTTATAACTACTCTCGAGGATACTATGAGGGATTGGGGCTTAGTCAACTGGATAGGAGTAGTGATTTATAATAATACTATAAATAATAACACTTCCCTAGCCTCTTTCTACCTACAGATTAACCCCAAAATAACTTCACATAGCTATAAAACATATTGAATACACTATTATAATCATATCCTCAATCTTATAACTAAGTCCCTCCTTTTTAACAACAACTTTAAAACCTTTAAAGCTGAGTTAGAATTCTATTAAATAGTCCATCACTACGAGGAAAGTCTCAAACTTTAGAGGAAAATTAGGCCTATTAGTACGCTTCGGAATATTATAAAATTTATCCGTACTTCTCCGTAATGGTCAGAATATTTCAAAACGATTATAAAAAAGGTTAATAGTGGTTACAATTATTATCTCTTTACTAAAGATTTATGTAAGTTATAGTTAATCCTTAATAATAATATTAAATAGAATTCAACCTACTTAATAATTAAAAGGGTAATTAAAAAGAAGTATAAGATCCAGGTTTACCTTTTAGGTCTTAATAATAAAAAGGCCTCCCTCTAAATTCCTACTACTAATCACCTAACGGATAAGAATTAACTTATTTTTATTAAAGTTAAAAGCTTTCTTAAACCCCTTTTTTCCAAATAAAATAAACAAAGGGATAAGGTAAAGAAGACGGTCATGGAAGCCTTTAGGAGGTGATTATTAGTATAAAGTATATTTCTAAATATTTTAAGGAGTAAAAGAATTACTATAACTATAAAATTACTCTTATTATTATATAAAAAAATAAAGACAATAAGGGGGAGGAGGATCACTAACCCTTTACTCACAATAATTATACTTTAAGGTCATCAGCTTAGTAACTCTTTAATAAAAGCCCTTTTCCGGATTATGTGGAGGTTAATTGGGCCCGGCGAAGGGCTAAAGCCGCTTTATAGTTCCGTTACCTCCGGAAAGGGTACCAGGTGAATCTTCGGTCCTCTATTAAGCTGGCTTAGTAAAAGTTAAATAAGTATTACTTAGTTCTTACTAAGTTACCTCTTTTTACTGTTTTAATTATTTTCTATTCCTCTTTTAATTTTAATTACTTTAAGGAAATATAAAGTAGAGATAACTAAGAGGTATAAGTACAAAGTGTAAAAAGGGGGTTAAAGTGCTTTTTTAATAAGTAGTATAAGGATAATAATATATTAGTCTTATTATTAGCCTCCTTATTAACCTCCTCAGTAGCTTCTTTATTAGCCCCACCTTTATTTAAGGATAGCCACTTTAAATAATAGCTGAGAAGTTGTCGTAGTTAGGAAGTAAGGGTAACGTTTAATAAACTTAACTTATACCTTAGTTAAACCCTAGAGGAGACGGATGACCCTGTGCGATAGTGGTTAGACGGTTAGATTTAATACCCTTAGTTAAGTAAACTAGCCCTTAACGTCTTTGCGATCCCAGCCAAAGCGTCAAATAATAAGCGAACTTTTAATATAGTGAAATAAACGCTAACATCGCAAAGGCTCTCTATAAAGGCGGAGAGTATTAAGCGGCTATAGTTAACGAAGAATTAACTAAAAAGGGATATATTACCCCTTTTTAGGATCGAGGGGTTTATTGTTCATTTATAGGATCTCTAAATAGCTTCATTTATTGCCTAATCGGGTAATATAACTACTTGTATGCCTTTGATTTGATAGATTTATCAACAGGGCTAAATAAGTACATATTTGGTGGCCCTGAGGCAAATAATCAAATAGGGGGGGCTGATTTGCTTTGTTTGCTTTGGCGGCTGCGCTGCAGGCTGTAAGACTCTGTAGAACGCCGCTTTTTATTATCTAGCTGAAACATGACCAAGAGATTTGACACATATGTATCGGCTCTTTTTGTTGATAACGAAACTCTCCAAACATAGTGAGATAACCCTGAAGGCTTCATATACATGTCCTAATCTATGTGCGCAGGGTCATTGACGTCATGAAAGACTTGGTTAAGAGATATGGTCAGGGATAAGTGAACAACGAAAGTATTGTAATGGAAGACCGGCGCAATATCCTTTTATTCCTTCGTGCTTTCTAATAAGGGTTCATCAGGACTCTGAATATCGTGGCCGCCTCTTTTCTGCCGACAAGACGCAGATATCGGGCCATTGACTAAAAAATGTTGATCAGACCTAGTCAGAATCATGTGCATTCCATCTAGCCTAGGGCACACGTATTTTCAATAGAACTTCGAGATTTGATGGTAGTGTTTCGGATTCACGCCATGCCGTATGCGAGACGGCTATGTTCACGATCCCCGTCAGGAAATCAATAGCGAATCTTCTCCCTGTGAGACAAGGGATTCAATAGATCAAGGCTGCAGCTCCTACTTCCTATGTTTTCAGCAACAGAGCTTACATTTTAGTCATATACGTAGGGCTTGCATACGCTTGGCAAACCACCGGTCACTACATTGAGGGGTCGCTCCCAGGTAGGAAGCTGAACAGCGGCTCGTCCCGCTCCGCACTACACTAGGTTGGGATCAATGCCGTATCTACACTAGTATTTTGCTGTCTGATCATTGGCAAAATCGAGCTGTCTCGCCTGAAGCACAGCGCCATGTGGCGTAGTTTGGGAGGAAGTGTCTATTATCGTTGAGGAGGAAGTCAACAAAGTCGAGGGTGTGCTTGAGCTTGGGGCTGATGCTAGGGATGCGGTGATTGGAGGGATTGGTGTCTCCCCGGAAGACACTGATCCCGCATCTGAGGTGGAAGTGGATCCCTGTGATGGGACTGGGACTGCCGACGAACTGACACTCGGGCTGCCGGTGAATGGGATCGAATCTGTGGTCGTGCTCGTCGTTGAGTTGTTGGTGAAGGATGAGGTGAAGGTCTGCGAGCTCGAGGATGCCGTGCTCGAGGCGACCAAGCCCGTTGCTGAAGATGAGCTGGGACTGGATGTGCTCGGCGTGCTTGAAGACACTGTACCAGTTTGGGATGTGACTGAAGACAGCGTTGTGTTCGAGCTGATTGACGAGCTGGAAGTTCTGGAGGTGCTACTAGCGGATCCGGTAGTACACGGTCATCGAAGTAAAAATGCAACATGCTATAAAGATGGCCTTCGGTCACGACGTGTAAGTTAGGATCTAGATATTCAAAGCCGCTTCGTAGACTCACCAAAGCAATTATCATCAGATAGTCGTCCAAGCCGAGGGTGCGCGTTGTCTGTCGTGCCCACATGCGCAATGCGACCACGATGATGGAAATCGCCCCGAGGCAAATCGTCACGACCAGCGTTGCGACTTCGAGGGGATCGGGCTGCATGATCCAGTTCGCCTCCATCTCGTCGAAGGGTATCGTCGCCATGGTGGCGATGGTGTTTGCGAGAATCAACAAGCGGGAAGGGCCGCCGACTTGGAGCGTGAAACGGAGTAAAGTCCAACTTTTTGGTGAAGAATTACCCACAAGACGGTTTCTCGCACGATGCAGGAGAAGTGGAACTGGTCATGCTTCCCAGATCACGCACTTGCGCCCCGAGATAAACAGGTCGTCCATTGTACGCAGTTTTCAGTGCTCCTCGGCAGGTCCGTCGATCAGGTAGAAGTACCAAAGGCCCGGCAGCAGGCTGCAAGGTTCCTGACAGTCGGTTTTGGGTAGCCTTGCCACAGTAACGATTCGCCCATCACTTTCCATCCTCGGTAGATTCGGTGTGAAGGAATATGATGGTCTAAGTGGCTGGAACCCGTTGTTCCTGTATCCATGCAGTCGGAAATGCCCTGTAGCCTTGGGTCGAAGACTAAATGCTGTTGAGTTTACGGGAGAGGGGGCGTTGGTGACGAATGGGCAAAATGATGATAGTCATCCTCGGCTCGTTTATGACGCTCATGGTGATATGAGCCGGATGCTACCGAAGGCTTGAAACCATGTTTTTAGGGACTGTTGGAAGTTACCGCTGGTTGAGGAAATCACAGGGGCTAGACGAACGGGGGAGGAGGCAGGCATGTCGTCTTGAGGCATGTCGTCTTGCGGACGCGGTGTGCAAAAGTCCTTCGCGAGGCGTGGCAAAGCATAGCCTCGGGATAGGAATCCCCAAGGAGCCGGCAGTTACAAGAAGTTCCCAATCGTACGATGGCCGTGATCGTCACCTCCAAAGACGGACTGGACGCAGGAACTCATAACTAGGGTTCAGTAGGAGCAGCTTCCCAACATTGATTGGGCTTGAAAGATCTTCATGGACGTTCCAACAGGAACCGAACCGTTGGCTCTAGCGGGCCTGCTACGCAGTCAGGAACCTCCCACCCCTTGCGGCTCAGTCGTGGAGCTTGGCAACCAACTGTTGATAGTTTCAATCCCTAAACGAGGATGAAAATCATACGAGCGCATGTAATACCCAAAGAAGAGCTCATGGAGACAGACCCATCTTTGACAGAATCCCCTCCGAATTAAGTGGTCAATTGAGTTAGGGGAGTCGCTCACGGTGGGGGTGATGAGCGCTGATCCCGCATCCTGCACCCACGAATGAACAGAGTCTCAGTTGTTATCGATATCGTCCACTGGTCGAGGTCGTATTCGATGCGACACCCCTCGTCCGCGAACCAACCGACCGCCACATCAAGCCAGGTCGACCAAGCAGGGTTCGGGCAGATTTCTGCGCCGTCGCTAAAGAATCCATCATAATGTTCCATGAAAAGCCGGACCAACGAGGAAGCAAGCATCAAAAGCCGACTGCAGTGATAGGCACGGGACATATGTGTGCCTTTGGCTGCCCTGCAACCCCCTTATGTGCGTCGCATGGGGCCAATTACTCAAAAGGAAGCAACCCTGGCACCAACTACCTACGGGCAACGAGCCGTCCCGGCTTGGGCTTCTACATGTGAAAGACGCATTAGACGTGCTCGGCTTCGGTTTCTGAATGGTTCATCGCCTAAATGTGGGTTCCAGGATGTGAGAATAACGCAACATCGTGGGAACGGCATGCGCGTCCCGTATCTTTACGTTTGGCGAGGCTCGGCTGTGTCCGCGGAGGAGATGATCGGCGCGACTTGGCCCGTTGGGGAATCGCTCCCGATGCTGACGAGGGTGCCAACAGACATTAAAAAAAACCCCGTCAGCCGCAGCAGCAGTCAAGTTGCTGGGTTGCCGGGGGCGCGGGCAGGGGACGGGTCTCACCGCGGCGCACCCCCGATGTTGGATGTGATGGGTGAGGAATAAGGGGCGTGAAACTTCGGCTGTTGGGCGAACGAGAGCAGCCACCTGAGAGGCGAGATGACATTTGACGAGATCTCGTTGGTCGATGGGCCCGGGTTGCGGGTTGCGGACAGCCAACGCGACGGAGGGTGACTCCGAGTCGGGTGGATGATTGACGCCATTCCCACATTTAAGAGGTCCAGGGATCTCGCGAGCCGGTCCTTTTCTCCGGAGGTTGGACGGGGGGGGGGGGGGGGGGGCCTGGTACGGTGATCCTGCTCCTGATCCTGCTCTCTTCAACGACGGTCTTGTCACGCAGATGCACAGGAATCGCTGGGATGAAATTCATGCCAGGGACATTGTGTCTGCGAATGGAGTTCGTTATGTTTACGCTTGGCGGCGTAATATCCCACCTTGCGGGTCAAATTATACCACAAAATAGTAACACAACACGGAAAAAAGGCACAGACTCAACCAATAAACATTTTTTATTCACGTAGTCCCCATTTTCGCAAGCCATGTCATGGTCTAGTGTATAACTACCAACGAATTCCAACCCCGTGTCGCCGCCTAACCCTCATGGGGCGCGCGCAGGGTGCCCACGCAATCATCCTTCCGCGTCACAAAGATGCCCTCACGAACCTCGCCCTCGATGCCGCCAAGCGCACCCGTGGTGTAGAATCCCAGCAGACGCTTGTGGCGGTCAGACAGCTTGACCTCGACATCCTTGCGCAGTGATAAAAAGTTGTTCTCCTGCTGGCGGATGAAGGAGCGCATGAAGAACATGAGGATGACGGGGCGCTCGCCGCTCTCCTCACGGTTGGGCCCCGTGGCGTGCCACAGGCGGCTGTCGAAGGCGAGCGCGGTGCCGGCCGGGCCCTGCGCGGCGACGGTGCCCTCGACGGTGAAGAGTTCGTCGGGCGCGATCTGGCCCAGGTGCGAGGCCGGGAAGACGCGGGTGCCACCGTTCTTCTCGGTCACGTCCTCGAGGAACCACATGATGTTCATGCCGAAGGCGATGTCGCGCACGGGCGGCTGGATGGCGACCTGGTCGGTGTGCAGCTGCATGGGCACGTTGCCCGGGCGGGCGATGTTGGCGGTGTAGCTGTGGATGAGGGCGTGCTCGCCGAGGAACCAGGGGACGAGCTCGTCGATCAGCGGGTGGTTGAGGAAGTCGAGGAACTCCTCGCCCTTGTTGATGAGCGTCCAGACGCGCTGGTTGGGGGCCTTGGGCCCGCCGTCGTGGAGGTCGACGCCCGCCTTGCGCTCGCCGGCTGCCTGCTCCTGCAGCGCCTTCTTGAGGATCGCGACCTGCTCCGGGTTGAGGGCGTTCTTGACGAGGCCGTAGCCGAAATCCTTCATGTCGCGCTTGACCTGTTCGATGTCCTCGGTCGGCTCGGGCAGGCGGTCGAAGGCGCCGGGGACGACCTTCTTGGGCTCGACGGGCGGGTTGGGGGTGAGCAGGTCGGCGAACTTGACGGCGACGGGGACGTTGCCCTTGGGCATGGCGGCCTCATGGAAGAAGGCGTCCTTGAAGAGGCCGTACCGCGGCTCCAGCTTGCCCTCGTAGAACTGCGCGATGTACTCGGGCTTGATGTTGATCTTGGTGTCGGGCTCGTCCGAGCACGACTCGAGGAGCTTGGCCTCGGGGCCGCGAGCGTCGAGGAAGACGGGAGTGCGCTCGCCAAAAGTCAGCGAGATAAGGGCGTTAAGCTTCCCCATTTTCGGGAGCTTGTCCCTGATGATTTCATGGGCGCGGGCGACGTCGGCCTCGGCCTTCTTGTTGAGGTCCGAGTAGGACTGGCTGCTGAAGTCCAGTCCGGCTGTGAAGGTCTTTCCAGGTGCGACGCCGGCCATGGTGGTGTTGTGCAATGCAAAAGACAAAAATGATTTAGGGGGTATCAAACGTGAATCAAAGAGTTGAGTAAGACGGGAGCTGTGCGATGCGAAGAAGGGTGTCCAGACGGCGTCTTCGGCCTGAATTTGTACGTCGGGCAAAGGCAAAGATCAGCCGTAGTCGGAGTTACAAGTCCGCGCCATTGCCGCTGGTATCTCTCTCATGGACTAGGTTCAGGAGGTTGAGCTGCGAGGAGACCCTGCAGCGATACGACGCCTTTAGCTCCAACGGTCGACGGCGGTGGGGTCGTACGAGTGAGGGGTCTAGCTGCATCCTGCACGTTTGTGGCCGCCGTTTTCGTTGGCTCACTTGGATTTGGAGAAGGCTCTGCTGTTGGAGCTGGAGTTGGAGTTTCAGTCGTCCTGCTGGGAGCATCGATCCCGGCCGCCGGAGGTGCTCCAGGCTGTGGGGTGCCGCCCTTGTCGTCGGTCGTGCGCGCGTCCTCCGCAGCGGCAGTGGAGCTTGAGCTGGCCCTCCTCCGCCACAGGCGCATCCGAGCGGTGGCCGTCTGTCTGGCTGAGCTGGCGAATCGGGCTGGTTGGATGAGCCGGGCCGTGTAGACGAGGCCCGCTGAATTGGCGAATCACGCTGGGCGGGGGATTCGCGCTGGCTGCTGTGAGGGTTCACGCGGAGTCGACGAGGAGTCGCTCTGCCCTGCGAGGTCCCGACCGGCTGGGGAGTTGCGGTGGGTTGTTGGCAACTCATGTGTGGTTGACGGCTCGACTTGGGATGGCATCTCGCTTTGTGTTGGCGTATGGGCCGGTGCCGGTGCCGGTGCCGGTGCGTCCGGCTGATTCCGAGGAACGAGGTTGCCAGAAGCATCACGCTTACGACGAGTTCGCTTGCCTTTATTTTCTGGGTCGAAGATGCTGTCCCTGTTCTTCCACCAATTGTGGATTGTGCCAAAGGGGATCTTGAACCATTCCGAGGCCTCGTCCAAGGTCGGGCGGCGATAGTCGCCTTCTAGTCGCTCCTCTCCGCCGCGGATGCGAATTGGCTGGCCTTCGCGGTTTTTAATCCGGTGATGCTCCAGGAACATCAAGACCTCGCGCTTCTTCTCAATGGTGTAGCGGCGCTCAAGCCGCTGGACCGGCTTGCGGGGCACATACGGCTTCGGCTTCGGCTTTGGGCAGCGCTTCTTCTTCGCCGGCGGGCCCTCGACGTACTCAAAGGCCGGCCGGCTTGCGGTTTGCTCCCCTCCGGCGGACGATTGTTGCGTACTCATATCCTGCTGGTGGCTTTTAGAATGCAAGGATGAGCCGCGAAGAACAATTGCGGTGGGAAAGAAAAAGGGGACTAACCACTTCGCCACCTGCTTGATGGGGCTTAGTTTTGCCCTTTCTGCCACGTTTCGCAATTTAGGGAATAGTTAACCTCTGCTTGGTCGGCGTCGGCCTATTTGTCCCACATCCGCCTGCATCTACCGAAATATTCTCCCGTCCTTCCCCAACTCCTGTCAAGGCTGTCAGCTATTGACAAGCTTAGATGCTATTTCCACGCGTATTCTTATTTCTTAGCTGTTTCACTCAACTTGCCAGCGCATATGCCGGATCAGCGCTGCTAAACCTCCTTCGGTGGAGCATGCGTGCAGCCTGCAAGCCTGGCAATGGTTACATGCAATTTGCGTTGTCGACTCGTCAGGACTGACATGAAACTCAACAAACATTCCATGATAACAATCCGCTGCGAGTAGCCCACAAAGGCTCGGCTTCATCAAAAGCAAATGCAACACCGGAATGCTACACGAGGCAAACATGTCATCGTTCTCACCCTGCCGTGATCTCCGACAAATAACCCTAATGCATCAGCCGACATGTTCATGACGGCATGACTTGATTGTCAGTGGGCTTTAGACGTACATCTTCGGATTATCCGAGGCTTCGACGATGCATCAATTTTACTGAGGCTTTTGAGGCATTATTCATGCCTGATCTCGGTGTCTTCACGTTGCTTTTGTGTTTAATGTTCAGCAAAATGTCGAAACCCTCCTGATGAGATTCCACATCTTGCCCGTGCATTTTATATCCGCCGAATTTCTAGAACACTATCGACCGTAGCCTCACGACGTTTGTCCAGCGGCTCCGCTCCGCTTCCTTGTACGCGTGCGCCATTGCCGTTTGAGGAGTGTTGATCCAAATGTGGCTAGTCCGGTTGGTAAAAGCAGCGTTCGTTCATTTGCAGTAAAGGAGAATTTTGAAATTGGTCCGTAAGAAATATATTGCTGCTGATGTTGCTCTCCCGGCGCCGCTGCTGAGGAATGTCTTCCGGGGAAACGCGTCATCACCGACGTCTGGCCAGACCCTGAGCCTCGGCACCGCGCACCTGCACGGCTGCACCACGGCTCTCATCCCACCAACTTTCCCCAGAGCCCAACGGCGGCCATGTTCCATTGGCCTTATCCGTATGCATGGTGAGACACTAGCTGATCTCCACGGGGACAGCCTTGACAGGCCCGGGAGCGTGGCGCTGCGAATGAACTTCGAAGGTCCCCGGATCCCTGCCTCAGCTGAGGAACATGCAGAGTTGGCGAAATTGATCGTCATGCACTATTTCGGCGACGTCACGACCACGAATCGACAAAGAGACACCTCGCGAGAAGGAAAAAAAAAAAGACATTCATAGAAACTGAATAATGTGAATCGCAGCAATTTTTATTCGCAAATACCAAAGTCTATCCAGCTATATCCTCCCTAACACCCTAGTTTCCCGCGCCTTTCCCAAATCGAACCGAACCGTTGAACAGGGCCCCAGTGGGGTATAACCATGTGACAAGAAGTGAATCCCAATTCCAAGAAGCGTCAGACGTGAACCGCCGAGACGGCATGACACAAGGAAAGAAAACTGACCCGAAGGCGGGCTGCCTTAGTTGGAAGGAGCCGTCTTCCGGAGGCTGAGGGTGACTTGGTCGCTGGAGTCGTCGCCGGTCTCATTCCACTTCAGGGTGTAGATTCCGGTGATGTCGCTGGGGGTGGCGTACCACAGGGACTCGTAGGTGCCGTCCGACTCACTCTCGACCAGGATGAAGGAGCCGTAGTAGACGAAGCCGCTGGTCTGGCGGTCGGTGGTGGACGCGTTGCTGCTGAGGAGGGTGACGTTGTGCGTGCTGGCGCTGGCGCTCGGGACGGAGAAGGTGTAGTTGGACCAGTTGGGGGTGGTGCCGTTCAGGGCGGTGGTGTTGGGGGCAGCCATCCAGACGTCGCCGTCCTGAGGGGTGACTGTTTTTCGTGTTAGTCTCTCATCTGCGCGACTTGCAAGTGTTATGAAGATGACTTACCGATCACCGGGGCGGCGTTAGTGTCGTTCAACTGAGTCCAGTCACCAAAGTAGGTATCGCCTGGAAACAAACCGTTAGCAGATGAGACGAGTGAGTTTCGAAACAGTCTCCTTACCTCCAGCAGAGAACATGGCCAAGCCGCCGATGCCCGTGCCATAGGCGTAGATCTGGAAGGGGTCGGAGCTGACGCGCTTCGCGGGAGCCGCAGCAGCCATGGCGGCGGCGTAAGACAGGATAAGAGCTCCGGTGGAAACCATTGTTGCGGTGGGGTGTTGTTGTTTTGAGGTTGTTGTTGATGAACGACTGGATGAGGCTGTATGAGGCTCTGTGAGAAGTAGCGACAGACTGTGGTATTACTGGTGTGGTGTGAGGTGGTGTGAGACTCGAGGAGAGGGGAATGGGAGTTGGTTATTTATCAAAAGCCTGCATGTGAGGAAGTCGATGCTGTACGTGCTGCTGCTCGGCTTAGCCGCCATAACCACAGCTCTTCCACTCCGATATTGCCGCAAGCACGCCACGCACACAAAGCTTTCCCCATTCACATTTTTTTTTCTTTTCTTTTTTTCCCGGATGCATGCAAACCTGGCAAGGCTTGCCAGGGAGCAGTCAACTAGTCATATCCATTCCCAAATTGAGGCTCAGACCATTAAGCCTTAGACCACACAGGAGAAGTCGGGTGGCCTTGCCGACGCGTCGATGCAATCACAGCTCATTGATGCGCTCAGTTGCCCGCCGCTCAGCGACTCGGCCAGGCTTCCAGCAAGAGAAGGGACGAAAAAAAAAAAGAAAAAAAAAAAACAGATATCAACCATACAGAACCAGCGGCAGTGCCGTTATCATGTGTTCTAGACCGGGACCATCCCAGCGGGCCGCACGTCAACCGACTCTTGCGTCGGTATGTGGGATGAAACGGGGCCCGAATGGGGCCCGGACTCTAGTGCCCGCGCCCAAGAGGGGTCAAACTGGTCGATGAATAGCAGGGGGTATTATACGTGTGCGTAGCGCCTACTTTACTACGCGGTATAGATAGCTACCCCGAAAAGGGGCCGTGTTTCGCATTCATAGTAGGCCTACGTCAAGCAAAGGAGGCTTTTTTCGTAGAAGAGATGAACACCCTCCCCTAATTCCTCCCCTCCCCCTAAGCACAGACGACGAGCTTCCATAGGGCGGATCTGCGGATCCTAAATCTGTGCGGAACCCCTCGATCGGCTTGGCGTCCGGCGGAGGCTCTCCCCCACCTTTCCGAGCACTCGGTCACACCGAATGGTTGACGACTCTACTGTAGAGACGCAACAGTCGGCCTCTCTCGAAAGTTGTGTGATACTGTAGCTACAGCGGGGCAAAAGCGATTGATTACCGTCGATTACCAATATGCACTAGAACGCGCTGGAAGTTTTCGACTGCATCCCGTGGGCTTGACAACTGCAGTCGTCCGTTGAGGCGAGTACAATCGGCCGACAACACCGTTCGACGGATAACGTGACGCCCGGAGAGGCCCGGCGAATTGCTTCCATAATCAGCGAAATTCCAAGTTTCTCGTCGCCACCCCGTCGCGGCCCAACTCAATTGGCTATTTCTGGAGAACAAACCCCAGGGAAAGAAGCTCCAGCCTCCAGCCCCTTGTGTGTGGGACGTAGACGCTCTAGGGGTCTACTGCGCACTGCACACACACACACACACCTACGTCATCGGGGGATGAACCTGGCTCCCGTTTCTCATGCGTAGGGCAAAGATTATATAACAAGGACTCGGTTGCTTGTCTTGGCAGCCACGGGATGGACGCTCCGCCACACGGAAGACCCCGTACTTTTGCAGCACGCAGCTAACTGCTTGCATATTGCACACGCCGCCCAGCCCAGAGACAAGCTTTTGGCAACCCGTTTGTGTCTCTTGGAAAAAAGCTTCAGACGGAACAAGCAATCACCCAGCTTGCCCCAATGCCAAGCAACGGCACTGCCGTCGAGTGCCGCACGCGTCAGCCTGGGGCTGGGAAACATTTCGCCACCCGCGCGGGAAACAAAAAAGGACGACGACTGAGCCCGCCCGGGATGTGACACAATCCCTTTTGACGAGTCGTATGCCTTTTTCTATTTTGTGAAGAAGCCTCGTCTGCAGGAACCCGGGATGGAGATTCCAGTCTCAGGCTCCTAAGACTACCTTACCGTGGAGCGCGGCATCGCCCGCCTTCACTTGCATGCAGCAGGTCCACCCGGTCACCGCGAAGAGTTGCAAAAGAAATCGGAGATCACCGTTAGGACGGACTTTGACAGATCAATGCGAGCTCAGCTCAAGATCCGGGTGCGACAGTGACTCTCCTACTAATATCATCGTTGCGGTTTGTGGTGCTGGAGACACTATGGATATCACACAGACGATGTAACTCACCAGCAGCGTGGACTAGTCCGGAGTGCCAGATAATCTCACTAAATTGCGAAACCGGTTCATGTTTCATTATCCCAACTCCGTGTCCTTCTCATTCACCTTGACAGAAAACAATTACAAACCTCGCTCGGCAATAACGTCCTTGACATACTTGATCAGCAACGGTCCAACCTGCCTGGCAATCAATTGGTCGCCCTGGTCGTTGGGATGCACGCCGTCTCCGAGCATGCCAGTCGTGTACCCTGCTTTGGTCGAGCAGTCGGCGATCGTGACGGGAGACTGAGTCGAGTTTTGCTGGGTAGCCCACCCTGGGATCTGCTGGTTGAGCGTGTCGATGCCGCCACCATTGAATGAGAGAGGAATCAGTAGGTCGACCTAGTGTTCTGATGTCAGTGCAAGTTCGTATCTATCTTAGGTAGATCACGTACGAGGATCTTCATTCGAGAGTTCGATGCCCGCATCAGTCCAACCATTTTCGTGTACGAGGCGATGATGTCGTTCGTCGTCCGGCCCTGAGCTACATGGTTGGTCCCTAGCATGTATTGAACGATGTCGTGCTTGGTGCTGGCCAGCGCAGCCGCCAAAGCAAACAAAGCAAATCGGCCCCCCCTATTTGCTTATTTGCCTCAGGGCCACCAAATATTTGCTTATTTGGCCCTGTTAATAAATCCATTAAATCAAAGGTACGTAAGTGGTTATATTACCCGATTAGGCAATAAATGAAGCTATTTAGAGATCCTATGGAAAAATAATAATCCCCTTAATCCCAGAGAGGGGTAATATATCCCTTTTTGGTTAATTCTTTGTTAACTATAACCGCTTAACACTCTCCCCTTTCATCGAGAGCCTTTGCGATGTTAGCGTTAATTTCGCTATACCAAAGTTTTGCTCATAGTCTGATACTATGGTTAGGATTGCGAAGATGTTAAAGGCTAATTTACTTAACCGAGAGTATTATGTTTAATGGTCTAGTTATTATTACAAAGGGTTATCCGTCTCTTCTAGGGCTTACTTAAGGTACGAATTAAGTTTATTAAACGTTACTCTTATTTCTTAACTATAATAACTTCTTAGTTATTATTTAAAGTGGTTATCTTTAAATGAAAATAGGGTTAATAAGGAGGTTAACGAGGAGGTTAGTAAGGAGACTAATAATGAATCCAATATATTATTATCCTTATACCACTTATTAAAAAAAACTCTGATCCCTCTTCTATACTCCGTACTCATACCTCTTAGCTATCTCTACTCTATACTTCCTTAAAGTAATTGAAATTAAAAGAGGAATAGAGAATAATTAAAATAATAAAAAGGGGTAATTTAATAAGAACTAAGTAATACTTATTTAACTTTTACTAAATTAACTTAATAGAAAACCGAAAATTCACCTAGTACTTTTTCTAAAGGTAACAGAACTATAAAATGGCCTTAGCCCTTCGCTGGTGTTACGGGCTGATGCCCACGATGGCCTAAGCTTTGCCTGAGGCGTTAACCAGCATCCAACAAAAGAGCCCTCCGGTCAAAGGGGCCTCCGGTCAAAGGGCCTCCGGTGACCTCCGGCGCCCCACCAGAGGTCCCCTTTGTTCTCCAGCAGTATAGATTGCTACACCGCCCCCCTTGCGAGGAACTTCCTCTCTTCCGCTCCTTAGCTTGAAGTAAACAGTAATAGAGCACCCTAAGGTCGAAAGCACCTAGGCCTGGCCCTTCTCAGCTGGGCCCAATCAACCTCCACATAATCCAAAAAAAAGAACTCTTATTAAAAGGTTACTAAGTTAATAACTATAAAATATAATTATTATAAATAAAGGGTTAACGATCCTCCTCCCTCTTATTATCCTTATTTTTTATATAATAATAAAAGTAATTTCGTAATTATAATAATTCTTTTATTTTTTAAAATATTTAAGGATATACTTTATATTAGTGATCACCTCCTAAAGGTGTCCATAACTATCTCCCTTACCCCATCCCTTTATTCTTTTTATTTAAAAAAAAGGAGTTCAAAAAAGCTCTTAACCTTAACAAAAATAAACTAATCTTTATCCATTAAATAATTAGTAGTAAGAATTCGGAGGGAGGCTTTTTTATTATTAAAATTTAAAAGGTAAACCCGGATCTTATATTTCTTTATAACTATTTTTTAATTATTAAATACGTCGAATTCCAGTTAATACTATTATTAAGGATTAATTATAATTTAGACAAGCTTTTAGTAAAGAAATAATAATTAGAACTACTATTAACCTCTTTTGTAATCTTTTTAAAGTATTTTAACTATTACGGAAAAGTACAAATAAATCTCACGATATTCCGAAGTTTACCCACGGGCCTAGTTTTCCTCTAAAGCTTAAGATCTTCCTCGTAATAATAAATTATTTAGTAGAATTCCAACTTAACCTCAAAGGTCTCAAAGTCGCTACTAAAAAGGAGGGACTTAGCTATAAGATTAAGGATGTGACCGTAATAATGTATTCAATGTGTTTTATAATTATATAAAGTTATTTTAGGGTTAATTCATAGGTAAAAGGAGACCAGGTAAATATTATTATTCATAGTTGTGGCAGCAAAAGCGGAACCGCAATTGCCACTGCAGCAATCGCGCCTTAAAAACCCACTAACTGTCACAATAGTATTATTATAAATCACTACTCCTATCCGGTTATCACGGGCCAGGGCCCGATCAGAGGCCTCGGAACCACTCAGCCATGTTCAACACCAACCACTGCTTACTAAGCCTGATCAGGCCCAGGCAGACCTAATCAGGATCCAACGGATTTATAGAGTAGTAGACTTTTCCTTCTTTTCTCCTTATTTTAAAGATACTTATAGTAGTTACTATAACTAATTATAATATACGTACTTAGATTATTATATTATTTTTAAGATTATTAAAGGTAATTAATTGAACGCCTAGTATAGAAGTCTATAACTTATATAAGAGTAGTAAGAAGTTCTAAATAGGTTAACCTAAGGAGTCCCTAAACGTCTAAAATTGATTAGTATAGCCTGATCAGACCTAGAGGTTATCATAAACTCAAAAAAACGTATACGTATACCCATAGTAAAGTACCTCAACCACGTTATTAAGTATACTATGGTCACTACTAAACATAAAACACTAGGATAAGCGATAACTACGTAATAATAAAAGGTAATACTAAATTATCTAGAAACCCATAATAGTTAGTATAACTAATCGGACAGCTTATAACCCAATTATAGGAGATGCGGACCGCCCAAATAACCAAACAAGAAACCCAACGAGAACAGATTTGACTACTATAAGAAGCCCTAGTAGAACCTAAGTACCCGACCTCGACAATAAACTAGTCCCCAACACCCTTTATAACACCAATTCCCCCTAATTAGGTCTACATACCACCTCTAAAATAAATTAAACATTAAATTCCTAACCCACTAAAATTTAATAGATTATATAAGAAGTTTTAATAATAGTACCTTAAAATAGGAGGGAAAATAAGTATAAATAGAGAAGCTTTTGGTTTAGAGTTAATCGTATTCACTTATATCTACTCCAAACTAGAAAACACTACACAAGCCATGGTGAGCGCCTACTATACGCAAGGAGGGGCCAACGGGTTAAAGAACCCGGATAGATTCATAGAATACTTAAAGGGTTATTACGTAGACCTTGACATAAAAGTATAAGCCCTCAACTAACTAAGGATTATATAATAAAAGGAGAACGAGAATTTCACTTACTTCCTCCTTAAATTTAAAAAAGAGCTTATAGAAATAGGAGGAGGACACTAATTAGATGTTATAAGGATTAACTACCTTAAAGGAGCCCTGAACACTATAATAAGAGCCCCCCTTATCAGCATAATTAATAAACCAATGATATACACTATATACACCTATATACTCCTAAGTATAAGCTCAGAATTAGACAGCGAATTCTGCCAAACCCACCGTGAACATCAGCATAAGAGATCGCTAACCCTTAACTAGATAAAAACTAAGTCCCCTTAAAAATAAAATAGTTAATTAGAGTTCCCTTAACCTAACTAAATAAAATAAGAACCTATAAAGGTAAACAGGCTAACTAAGGACAAGAAAGTCCATAAATGGCCGAACTAAAAGGAAGCTCGTAGATATTATAACTATAATAAAAAAGGGCATATATAATAGTAATACCCTAAGGATCAAAAAAATAAGGAAAACCAAAACTTCTAAGGGAAAAACTAAGGAATAAAAAAAAACGGATAATAACTCTAATTAGGACTTTAAGGACTCAGGAAAAAAGTAACTCCTAATGAAAGTCGTCATTAGGAGGAACAAGCTATAGAGGAATAGAAGGTTATTAAAAAGAGTATAAATTATAACCTATTTTACGTTAGTATTAGGATTAATGGGATACGCTATACAACTACCCTTATTAATATAGGGTGTTTAATATACACCCTAAATAGCGACGCCTTCGCTAAGAAACTCCACTTACCACATATTAGTATTACACCTTAGAACTTAATATAAGTCACCATTATAATCCCTAATACAATCCACTACATCACTTACACTAATATCAATATTAATAACTATAAATAACACTAATTATTCTTTTATATTATTCTTAACTAAAAAGACGACGTTATCCTTAGAAGGTCCTGGATAATTGACGATAACATTACGGTTTACCCAGTACAAAGCACTCTACATATAAGTATCACAAACCACTAGGTAATAAAAAAGAAACCAGGTCAGGCCCGGCAAGATCCAAAGTTCCTAATCCAGTAGTAGACTAGATCGGTATTCTCAGCCCTAATTAAGCGGGCATAGAAGAGAAAAGAGACCCCTCTTAGCATATCCACCCTAAACGTGTTCTCCATAAGTTTAACTAATATTAAAAAGGCCCTAATACTAAAAATAAAGATAAACCTAAGGGCGAAACTCCCTACGCATTACCACAAATTTCTATATATCTTTAACCAAAATAAAACTCATTAATTACCACTACACTAGAAGAACGTCGACCATATTATGCCTATTAAAAAGGACTCCTACTATTAAAATAAACCAGTGACCTAGGGACCTTTATATAATATATCGAGGGAAGAGTTAATTATACTACGCTAAACCCTTATAAAACTATTAAATAAAGGGTTTATTAGGGCTAGTAGCTCCCCTACATCATCACCTATTCTATTTATCCAAAAACTAGGAGGAGGATTACAGTTCTGCGTCAATTACTATACCCTTAACACCATTATAAAAAAGGACTAATACCCCTTACCCCTAATTAGCGAAACCCTAAGGGTATTAGTAAAAACGAAGTGGTTAATAAAGTTTATATTATTACTATATTTCATAAGATCCGGGTTAAGAAAGGAGATGAATAAAAGACGGCGTTAAGGATAAGGTATAGGTTATACGAATAGATAGTTACCCCCATTAGTTTAATTGGAGCCCCTATAATATTCTAGTAATATATTAATTATACCCTATAAGATTTCCTAGATAAGTTCTACTTAGCTTATATTAACGATATCCTAATTTATTTAAATAGTTCCCTCTTTAATTATAAAAAGAAGGTTAAGAAGGTCCTCGAGCACCTAGGTGTTACAGGCCTGTATGTGGATATTAATAAGTGCGAATTCGAGGTTAAAAGTGTTAAGTATTTAGGGTTTATTATTAATATTAATAAGGGAATTTGCGTAGACCCTAAGAAGATTAAGGTAATCCAGGGATAGGAAGTGCCCCGATTAGTGCAAGGAGTCCATGGGTTCATCGGTTTTACCAACTACTACTAGTAGTTTATACCCAACTTCTTAAGGATTACATAACCCCTAATAACCTTAACCAAAAAGGATATACTATTCATTTAGAGTAAGGAGTATATTAGAGTGTTCAAGGAGCTAAAAACACTCCTAATAAGCGCACCTATATTAGCTCACTAGGACCCTGATCGAACTACAATACTCGAAACCAATTCGTCTAGTTATATAATAGGAGGTACCTTATCATAGTAAAACGATGAAGGGATCCTAAAACCTATAACATTCTTTTCACATAAAAACTTACCTATGGAGTACAATTACCCAATATACAACAAAGAACTATTAATAATAATACATTACCTAAAACACTAGGATTCAGAACTACGGAGTATAAAAAGGTTCATTATCCTAATTAATCACCTAAATCTAAAATACTTTATAATAAAGAGATATTTAAATGAATATTAAATTAGGTAATCAGAAGTACTATCCTATTATAACTTTATTATCTAATTTAAACTTAATAAAAAAATAATAGTTCCTAATAAACTATTAAGATATGAACAGGATATCCCTAGCACCTTATAAGATAACAGGTTAAAGGGTCAAAGAATTAAACTCCTAAAGAACAGGATTAACGTATTACGAGTTAACAACGTAGTAGTAATTAGAAAAGTGTAGGCCTGATTAGGGTAAGTAAAAAGGGTTAAATCTAATATAAGAGACTCCCCCGGAAACATAGATCAAACCAATAACCCTAGCCTAGACAAAATGGAACCCCCCTTGAACCCCTTTAAAAAAGAGTTATTATACTCTTAGTAGAATAAAACCTTAAATTAGAATAACTAATATTAGCTAATTAGGGGAATAGTATAAAAAGGAGACTAATAACTTCCCTTATAGTGGAAGTTACTAATAATACTATTAGAATATATAATCGATAATAATAAGAGATTATTATAGAAGAACAGAATCTGGATTCCATATTACGAGCCCCGAAGGATGGGTTTAATCTAGAGGTTCTATAACTCTATATTAATAGGATATCCGGGGAGGGACACTTTAAAGGCCCTAATCAGCTACTAGTTCTACTAGCTAGGCCTATCCTAGGATATCCAAAGATTTATAAGGAACTATAATATTTATGGACGAGGAAACGTATAACATAAAAAAAAAAGGGGCCTATTAAAGCCTCTACTTATCCCTGGACAGATCTGAGCAAAGGTTTTTATTAATTTTATAATAGGACTACCCCCTTCCCACCGCAATAGGGCTATAAACATCATAATAGTAACCAATTATTTATTAAATAACGTAATCTTTGAGTTATTAAAGGATATCACAATGGATATAATAATAGACCAACTAATCCGAGGTCTAATTAGGCACCATAGGATACCTTATATAATTATATTAAATAAGGGACCGTAATTTACAAATCTTATATGGAAATAACTCTACTAATTACTATAGATTAAATAAAAACTCTTTATAATATTCCACCTAAAAATAAATAGAATTATGGAGAAGGTAAACCAGGTAATAGAGACCTATTTTAGAGTGTATATAATATATACTTAGGATAATTAGGATAAACTACTCCTAATACTAATAATAATTATTAATAACTAGGTTACCTTATTAATAGGACTTAGCTTATTCTTTATTACTTATAAGTATAACTTAGATCTAATTAGAGTAAAGGAACCCCTATAGAATAGTAATAAGACCCTTATAATAAGAGTAGAGGTTCTAGTCCAGAAGTTAAAAAACACTTCTAAGTGTACTTAGGTGGTAATAACGGTAACATAAAAGAAATAAAAAATTACCGTAAACATAAAGCGCCAACTATCTAATTAGTTTAAGCCTAGGGATAAGGTTTAACTAAGGTTATAGAATATCTAATCTAATTAACCATTAAAAAAACTCAACTAAGTTAATATAAAGTACACCATCCTTAAATTAGTTGGATCCTATACTTACTAATTAGATATACTACTAGGGATCTATAACGTCTTCTACGTAAACCTAATTAGGTACACTAGAGTTAATCCGTTACTATCATAAAATCGTAATAACACCTAACCACTTACGATATTAGTAGCTAATAGGGAGGAGTTTAAAGTTAAGGAGATTTATAATACGTAGAAAGTATAGGGTAAATAGAAGGTCTTAGTAAAGTAGAAGGATTATACTTAACTAACTTAGGAACTAATAGATATATTAATGGATATAATAGCCTTAGACTATTATAAGGCCGATCATAGGAATATCCCTTAGGAAGGGAGGGGAGGAAGGGGGTAATTATTATGGGCTAAGGCCTAATTAGAGGCCTCGGAACCACTTAGTTATGTTTAACATTAACCACTGTTTACTAAGCCTGATCAGGCCTAGGCAGACCTAATTAGGATCTAACGGATTTGTAGGGTAGCAGACTTTTCCTTCTTTTCTCCTTATCTTAAAGATACTCGTAGTAGTCGCCATAGCTAGTTATAATATACGTGCTTGGACCGTTACACCGGTTAACTAAGCTCTAATCTCTTATAATATCCTTAAGAGTAGTTATAAGGTTAATATTAGAGTATTTTCTTTATTATTAAATGAAAGTAAGGAGGTGTAATTGGTATTTCCTTTTTAAGTTAAGAAAGTGAATAGTAATAGTTATAAAAGTATAAATATTCAGTAAGGTTCATAAGTTAAAGGAGAAATAAATCTTTATAAAAGTATCGCAGAGTTCAACTTTAACTATTACTCTACTTTAATTTTATACTATTTTAAAATAGTCAACTATTAAGGTTTTACCTTATAACACCTAAGTGAATAAATCAAAGTTATAGAAGTAAAGTAGGCGCTAGAGAAAAGTATTGTTAAAGTGATTAAAGGGAAGGTTTTAACTAATAATTATAATAAGGGCGAAATTTCTAATACTAATAACCTTCGATCAAAGGATACTCAAGGTGGTGAGGTGGGGGCGTTGTGAAGGGAATAGTGTAGTTATCTCATTGGAAGAGGGGTTATCTCTATATCCACTAACGGGGTTATAAGGGCTAATATAATAAACCCTTCACGAAATTAATAAATTATAAATAATTTTATAAAAATGAAAACTAAATAATATAAATACTTTTAAGTAGAGCTAGTAGCGATTATAAAAAAGAATTCAGGCCACCCCTTTTCATCACATTATCGGCAACACTAATAAGCCAGCTCGATTTCGTTGTTATATATAAATTCAATAAGGAAAGCTCTATAAGCCCGAACCCAAATTGTATAACCTCTTCTACCCTTATAAAGCAACTACTCCTTAACAACGAATCACTAATTCCCCCATATAATAAGTTAAAGGCTAGAGATAAAGGGATTCAAAGGGAGGGTGGCGGTGCGATTAGTAGTAACTTAGGTTAAGACCTTTACTAGTGGTTATCCTAATCGGGGAAGAGCAGTTGGAGTGAGAGGCTCTAACATCTGCGAATAACCTTATTAGTAAACTATATAAGAAATAAAAGGTAATTTTACCTTATATATATAAGAAAAGTGGTAATAATAATAAAAATAGTGATAATAAGAGGATTAAGTAGGAGCTAGGAAGGTAAAGTTGAATAAAGTTAATAATGGAAATATAATTAAATAAATGGGAAGAACGACGCCTTTTATTGTTAACGAAGGTCCAGGAAATAAATCACCAATCAGTAAAGGGATAAAGAGGCTAGTGGGTGAAGTATAAAGGGTGAGGTAATAACAGAGAGAGACTAAAATCTAGCACGCTCATTAGTCAGAACACCTTAGTTATAAGTTAAATTAATTAATCCAAATCCGGGGGGCCAGTTTGCTTATTTAAGTAGTCTGAATAGCTTCATTTGCTTGATTTAGTTGGACTTTGCGTTGTTAGCGTTGCTTTGGCGGCTGCGCTGTTAAGATCGAACTCAACGAATTCCTGTAGCAACGTCGACCTCTTTCACACTTGACGCAGCTGAATATATATACCAACGCCAGCCACAAATTTGCATTTTCACTCTGCCCTCTAGTTGAGCTGCTTTGTGATGTATTACTTCCATTTTAGGCAGTAGTTTAAGTGTACTTCACGGCACTGTGCCTACTACCCGGACATACTCTGCCTTGGCACCGGGTAAATAACCAGGTCGCTGCATTCTTCGTATAAGGCCTTAAGCGCTTGCTCAGTTGGGAAGATTCGGAGACAAAATAAGCTGTAAGGAGCACGATGTCACTGCAAAGGTTTCCGCTGACCCGGCGTCACACTCGCATTTGGACGCCATCTCCCGCGAACTTGGCCGACGAACCATTTCGGCATAACGGGGGCGCGGTATCTATGATACGGCGGTCATGTTTAACTCTTGTTGGCGGATCGAATTTGGCACCGGAATATCCGAGAAGTCGTTTTGAAGCGGGTCGATGATTGATGTAGTTCTTGAATTTCCCAAAGCCGGCAATTCTGGCAAATCGCGCCTAAATTGCGGCCGGCTTGGACGAACTGAGGGGAAACATGCAGGTATGTGAATGAGAATTATGCACTAATACGAACAATGAGGTAGCTTCCTCTCGGATTACCAACTGTGCTCGGTCCGTGAAGACAGCCTGGACCAGACAAGTAGGTACAATCTCCAGGAGACATGGAGACATGCAAAGATTCAGCCAGGCCACCACTCAGGCCAGGCCCAAGACCAAGCGCATTCCCTCAAGTAACGTTAAGAGGGACCGGCCAAGTAAGGGATCCACCTCGTTTCCAAAACCCCATTAGACCAGCTTTTATCTAGGCCACCCGATTAGGAACAATACTCGTTACCATATCATGAAACACATAAACCCCACGTCTATGATCTATCTCTTGATGTTTCCGGGAGCAAATCGCTTCCGTTTGTCCTTTTTGATGTTTTACCGGCCAAGAAACCGCTTCTCAGCGTATCGCAAAGGCAGATACAGAGGGGCACTCAAGAAAAACGCGACCTCGAAGCCAATGTCACCCGTCGTCGCCGCGATAGGGCCCGTGAACCAGACCTGAGCGATACACGGGACGACCAGGCCAAAGCTCAGGATTGCAGCGCCCATCGCCGCGACACCCCACGGCAGCTTCGACGGCACGTCCCAGATGTCGGCATCGTACGCCTTGGGGTTCGCCCGACGGAAGACAAAGTGCTCGGCGACGACGATGCCGACGAAAGACGCCGACCAGTAGCCGATGAGCGCGATGAAGTTCTCGAGGCTGAGGAAGAAGTCGTGGGCCGCGCGGACGGCGATCGGGACGATGATGGCCGTGACCACGACGGAGAAGACGTAGCGCGGCAGCCGGAAGGACGGGATCAGCGTCTGGAAGTTGAGGGTGATGGCGTACATCGTGCCGGAGATGTTTGCGAGGAGGGTGAAGGCCAGCACGACGAGGATGAACTTGCCGAATCCGCCTGCGGGTGCGAGCATCGCGCCGAGGACGCCGCCGACGAGCGTCGTGTCGAAACCGGTCTGCCATTCGGGGATGTTGCTCATGGCACCTCCGATGGCTGCGCCGAGGGTCATGAGCAGGATGGTCGGGACGACCAGGCCGAGGTAGCTGTAGGCGAAGATGCGATAACTGATACGTGTGAGCAATAGCGCATGTCGTTTGATAGGACAACTTACGATGCAAGACGCCCATCCGGGTTAAAATAGGTGGTCAAGTCGGATGCGATGCAAGCCCAGGGGATCATGTATGAGGCGATGACACCGCCGAAGCTGAGAACCATGGCTGCTGTGGCAGGCTCAGTGGCAACCTGGTTTTTGAGTTGATTCCCGCCGCAACCTACAGCAATGATGATGGCGACCAGGGCCGGCATCCAGGCGTAGCCTTCATAGAAGTGGAGCACATTGAAACCACAGAAGGAGATGAGCAGAGCAGCCACTCCGATGAGAACGATACCAAAAGCGGTGGACAAATTACCTTCTGAAACTGCCGAGAGACATTGTCCTCCGATGACACAGATAATAATGCAGAATCCAGTGAGGGTCGCCAAATTCAGAAGAACAGGGATGGAGACCAGGTAATAACTACAATTCGGCAATCAATTTCATCTTCAATAATAATTACTGTCCTTGGCAAGAGCTTACCCAAAGCTAAAGCGGGCCTGGATCATCTGACGCATGCCAGTCTTGGGCCCTAGGGTCGACAAAAACGCCGGAGCCAGGGTCGAGAGCAGGTTGAAGAAGAGGATCACCAGCGCCGAATCTCGGAGGCTGAGGCCGAACGAAACGGGTCCGAGCATCCCAAACGTGATCCTTTCAATCACAGTCAGCACAACGAACGCGCACGCGTTACAAGAACGAGCGACCAGCGCCAGGGACAAAAAGAAGAGGAAAAAAAAGGCAACAACTCACGCCAGGATGTTGGTGTTGATCGAGCACCAGATGGTAAAGGCGTTGAAGTACTTTGTCGCGGTCCGGGCCTCGAGCGGAATCGGCTGGATGCCGCCCTCCTCGACCCGCCCGGCCGTGAGGACGGTGCGGAGAAGGCCCTTTGCGCCGCCGCGGCCGGGGGCGGGGTCGTGCTGCGCGGCGCTCTCGTCGGCCTGCTGCTTGTCGTGGGGGGCCGGATGGCCGTGCTGCGTCTCCATGTCGTCGCGAGCCATGTTTCTGTTCTGTTGAGCAGCCCGGGAGGTGGCGGGCTGGGGAACACTGGCGACAAGCTGGATCGTTGCACAAGGAGGGTGTGGCGAAGTCGAGGGGAGACAAAGAAAAAAGGTGACTCAAAATCGGACAAGACAAAGTGAGATGAAAATTTGGTCGCCGCGGAAAGCCCGTGCGTTACATAATTATCTTGTCAAACCTAAGCCGAAATGCGACTTTGGTTAGCCGATCTTTGACTAATGAACTGGGGTCCAGAAACCCATCTTTTTGCGCGATTCAGTCTTGGTGCCGCATTAGGTAGGTCGGTGGGATTGTTAGTGGCTGACGATCGTGCCCCGAGGCCTTGACTACACTAGACAGACTACACTAGACAGTTGGCCATATAGCATTGCATCTTATTGTCACATGCACCAGTTCATGGTGGGACATGGTCGGACTTGAAGCAAAATGGACAAACGCATTGGCACTTTGTTTGTTCCCTAGAAGTAACATGAACACAGCGAGAGATGATTCCAACAATCTGTACATGCCGTATCCGTAGCACTTTTGGCCGCAACTGGTCGGTCGTCAAAGTCGTGGTAACTCGGGACTCCATTCTGAGTTTGTCTTGATCGATGAAAGAAAATTCCGTTGATGAGCCAAGCCATCTCAACTCGAAGAAATACTGGTGACTTCAGGCGTTGTTCGGAAATTGAGAGCGCACTCGGCAATGGTACCATTACCGAGTTGACTAGTTAGCGATAACCCGTCATAGCTTGAAAGTCTTGAGTTTTACCTTTGGAAGTGCCTCATACACTCTAAGTCGTCGCTGCTGACAGCCCAACCTTCCGTATCTTCTCGTTATCCAGATCCAATTTTGACGTTGCATATTTTCCCCTGCGATACCACCGTCGTCAATGTCTCATTCTCTCCTCATGGTATGATATTGAGCTAGCATCCCGGCTGGTCCAACGCACCCTCGTTACTGCTTTACTCCTTAGATATCGGCATGGTCGACTTTCCAGTTTGCTAGGACCGACATACCTCTGTTGGGCAACTCATCGCCCTGTTCAAGCTCTGACCGAGGGCTCCTTTGCAGTCATTTTAGCCTGGCCTTCCTGGGTTACGGAACATTGTTGAGAGTTGAATCGTTTTGCAGCATCCCTGGGTGTAGGAGAGATAGACAAAAAGATTACAACTTATACTTACGTGCACAGGCTGTATGATTCGCCCTCCATGAGGTAGAATCCCGAGGTCCAAACCTCAAGATCCATTCGTCCTCCCTGTCCTCTGGCCACAGCTGGTACTCGCACTTCTTTGACTTCTTTCCACTCACGGTCGGATGAACCACCGTGATTCTCTCAACAGCACGACCAAGCAGGCCCTTGACAATGGGTAGTTCGATGTTTTGCAGATTTGTCATTCCTGAAGGGTTGAAGCGATGAGGTGGCGGTTGGAGCAGGACTGTGACTTGGGCGTCGCTTGTGATATACCACGAATATATGGCCGACGCCCCTCTCACATAATTCCCCCACGCCTTGCCCTTTTCCTTCGCATGATGGCGAGCCATAAGTGGACCCATCACTGAGGTCAGGGTTTGCCTGCCGTGACTATCAGCCCATTGCTGAGCTTCGGCCCTCAACATACCACTCCATAGGACTTGTTGATTTCGAAGCCACACACCGGACTCAAGCTGTTGACATATTTGGGTTGCTTCGGCGATGGTAAGATATTCTGGGCACAAGACACTTAACAGGACTTCCAAACCCGCCGCGTGAGCCATGATGACCTTGGGTGGCGATCGCGTCAAGTTGCTGAGGGACTTTGAGCCCAGTGGGCTTAGCCAGAAGTTGTTGTGCGAAGCGGCGTTGGTTATCAACCTCACCAGCGGCCGACGCAGGGCCGGAATTTTATGTTTCTGACCCAGTTGGGGACCTCCGACTCCCATCTCATGGTGCCGACAGAGGTGCATGTGAATGGGGAGCAACGGGACTTTGGCTAACTCAAATAGTGATCCCCTCGCCTGAAGCCACACAACGTAAGGAGCATGGCGTGGTTCAACGTTCAGAGGCAAATTGTCGTCTCATTTGTTGAGCAACAAACCTTCACGCTATGCGGGAGGCCCTCTTCCTTCCCCATTTGGATGGACCGACGGAATCGGCCTGGCCAATGGTACCAACAAGACCACATCCACCACGGATCGCGGAAAAGAGTGAAAGCTTCACACTGTCCGGTTTGCGATCGTTGATGAAAAAAACCGCCAATGGGCAACCTTTCTATTCGCCCAAGATCTATCATGTCTCTAGCTTTTAAGTGCCAAATACGTAAATCCGCCAAAAAAGAGGATCGCCCTCTTTGATCCCTCAATCCGAGCTTTTTGTGTCTAGAGTCTAATGCAGTTACGAGCTCTCAAACTTCTCCAGGATGGTGAAGAAGTCCTTCCAGTCGTGCATGACGTCGAACGCGCCAAGCTCCTCGGAGAACAGCTTGACGTGGGCGGCGACCTTCTCCTCGGGGTTCTCCTCGTCGTAGTAAGGGCCGACATAGCCCAGCAGGGGGATGCCGGCGTTCTTGGCGGCGGTGGCGCCGCTCCTGCTGTCCTCGATGGCGATGCACTCACTGGGCTGGAAGCCCAGCTTCTTGCAGGCGTGCATGTAGATGGCGGGGTTGGGCTTGGAGGTCGGGGGGTCGATGCTGCTGGCCGCGGAGAAGATGTTCTCGTCGGGGGCGCCGAAGAAGCGGTCCTGGCCGGTGGTCTGGATGGAGGCGACGACGCGGGGCATGGCGGAGGAGGAGACGATGGCCTTGGCGTACCTGGCGTCGGCGTGGACCTTCTCGAGGACGGGCATGACGTTCTTGCAGGGCTCGGCCGACTTGCGCAGGTTGGAGATGGTGAGCTCGAGCTCGCGCGCGACGAAGGAGTCGAGCTCGGCGTCGGGCATGGTGAAGCCGTGGATCTCGAAGAGGCCGGCCATCATGCTGCGGAAGTTGCGGCCGACGAACTGGTGCATCAGCTCGATGCCGCCGTAGCGCTTCTCGAAGCCGTACTTCTCCAGGATCTCGTTGGCGAGCTGCGCGCAGGCGGTGAAGGCTGCGATCTCGGAGAGAACGAGCGTGTTGTCGCAGTCGAACAGGATACACTTGACCTGCGGTCGCGCGGGTGGTCAGCGCGCTGGCCAAGTCGGCCGGACGAAGCTCCGGAGCGGGCTACGAGGGTTACTTACTTGAGGCATCTTGGCGGTTGGGCGCTTCTGGCTATAGAATCTGCTGGGAAAAGGCTGAGGTGGAAAGGGGGAAGAATCGCAAAAATGTCCATGTCGATGACAGATTTGTAGTGATCGGCGGCCTGTGACTTGGTGGGGTGCAAGTCGACACGACAGGAACCATGCGGCTGGAGGGGCACTGGAGGGGGCAAGTGGGTTTCCAAAAAGAGCGCAGGCAGGTTTCAAGAAGAGCCATGTTATCGGTCTCCCTCGACCGCGAGTCAACGGCCTTTAGTCGGCCCAATGGCCAAGTATGGGCATAATGATGAGATAGGGTTTTTTTCACCAAAGTCTCCTGCTGCCTTCAACGGCCCGACGGTCCTCCATTCAGTGGTAGCATTCACATTCAGCTTGGCCAGAGACCGAAGTCAGAATCGCGGTCCTTTGCAACCCACTTCACCCTGAGGGAGAGACAGAGATAACGGGTTTCTCTCGTCCCGCTCGTTCCTGCAGAGCGACCAACGAGAAGCCAGCAAAAAAGCAGCAGCTGAAACCATCGGTCTGGACGTCCTGCAGCGGAATGATGTCATTAGTTTTCTCGCAATGGGCGGCTGTTGTCCCTCCACGTGTAGGAAAAAGCCCGCTTCTTCAGCCCGCCGCCAAGCAGCCGGTCCCTGAGAGCCGAGCGGGCCTGCTGGGTTCAACGCAGCAACGGGGCTCCGATGACGTAGGACCCATACAGGCACTGGGCGAGTGGATATAAATGGGATGCTCGCTTGACTCGTGCCTTGACCATTCGTGACTCTTCCATTCGGTGGTTGGCCCGAGTGCGGTCCGACTGGTGGGTACCCGCCGACGGCTTTCGCGGCAGAGGAAAACCCAGTCGGGAGATGCCGGTGCCGGCGGAGTGAGGCCGATGCGGGCGAGGTACGGAAGGTTGTCTACAGACTCAGCTGGAAATCGAAGCTCAAGCGTCATCTGTGTCGATTTCCAGGAGAGATGGGATTCACACCGACAACCAAAAATGTCGGCGACGGGATGTGGGGCTAGCTCTGCAACGGGAATGAAAGCAGAACATCTCGAGTCAACTTGCTGTGAGCCTGGAGAGCAACGGCCGTTCATTTACTGAGCATTGAAGTCTGTCGTGTTGACATTATCCCAGACATCGGTTGACCCGCCTTGGAGCATCGCACACAAACTGCCGGTGCCGCCTGTGACCTATCTCGCGGGCTTCGTGTCAGTCGTTTGATGCCTGAGAAGAACTAATTGAGTGAGACTTACCAGTGAATCGAACTGGCCCCAGCTGGCCATGTGCAGGAATCCTCCATCCAAGGTATCCATTGAATTGGCCGTGTTTGCAGACATGTCTGCGGTAGGATGATTCCCCCCTCCTGACCCGTCCAAGTTGGCGTCGGTACTCCATTGGCCCATGGCCGGCTCATTGACTTGAGGGAAGTCCGCTTGCCCCAAGCCGATCTCGTCCCCAGCGGATGTACTTCCAGCCCGTACCGTCGATACTGAGGCGAGGTAACTGTTATTGCGAAGGACTTCGAGGCGCAGTTCCTGTAACACAACGCCATATCTTTGCATCAGAGACCCTCTTATTGCGATACCCTCAATCTGTGCATGGCATTTCGAAGCTAAGCGGAAGTATCTCAAGTATGTTTCCGGAGTCTCAGTGCATTGCTGGATTGCGTAGACGTACAGTATTACCACTGCACTGAAGCCGTAGTACGGAATAAACTGGAGGGGAGATAGTTAATGTGAAGTCAGCCTTGGCAGGGATAAAGTTGACGCGTACAAAGAAAGTACTATAAAATTCCCCAGCAGTATCGATACGGTCAATATGCTCGGTGATCTGCGTTGCGGCATCGATGCAGAGATTGATGTTTTCCCGCATCTCCTTCTGCCTGGACGCCATCAACTTGCTGTTTGCTCCGTAATTTGCCAGACTCGTGAATGACTTCAGCAAAAATGGTCTGTGCACCAGGATTTGTGCGTGGCAGAAAGCTAGTTTGAGAACATCACGCTGCCGCAAGACCAGCTTGACAAAAATGGCAGTTTCCGCCCGTATCGAGAAGATACGATATATGCTCTCGCCAGTCCGCCAGGTCTTTCGTGAACTTCGCAGACAACGTAAACTGCTCTTCTGTTGACGGAGGATGGATACCGTATATAGCTCTAAGGATTCGGGCGAGTATTCTAGACAACCTGATAATCTCATTAGATTAAAACTGCCTCATGAGATAGATTCAAAGCACCCCTGTAGTTACAGAGTAGCCAAGAAAGAAAAAAAATCGTACTTGATTTGAGCTATGGTAGCTGATGTTATTGAAAGGCCAAGGACCACGGTTTGTGGTGTAAGTCCCAGGCGAAGTTGGTCATCATCCACACCCAGAGGCAACTCTTGGTCAATGTCCTCGTCATGGAACGTCATGGGTCGTCCCAGAGCAGCACTAAAGTAGGTATTTAGGTTGTATGCACACCAAAAGGTGCTTTTTCTGCACTCCAGGTCAATGTGGTCGACGCGATTTGCTGTCTTGGGGTCAACACGAGATTTCCTATGTATTCCGAGTGCCATCGCAAGGTGTGCCGTCACCCCAAATAATGTCCAGCAATGATTAAGACGGGATTACGCTAGAAGGTAAAAGCATTGCGCGAGTCGGGCTTGTATATGAGCCAATCGAATCTCGCGCTTTTCCATAGACAGCTGGTGTTCCGCAACTGCGAAGAACCGGGCACTGTTCACAGGAACATGAGAACTCCGTAGGAACGAGCCGATCATAGTCATGCGCACTCACCTCGTTTCACCTGGCTCTGCAATGTAATCTTTCTTGTCAGTGGGCGATCGGCTGCGAAAGTTATTCGAGTGAGCAAACACCATGAAGAGCAGAGCAGTCCGGCTTCGAGCCGACTCTTTGTATAGCATAGCCCCATTCGTCTCATACAGCTCCTCCAGCCAGGATTCTACCGAAGGACGGTGCAAGAAGCGATGTGTTGCAGCAGCATAGTCAAAATACCGTCTCACCATGGACTCTGCCTGGGTTTTAGGTGGCAGAATCGCGAATGAGGAGTCGTGTCCCGGCAACGGTCGATCTCCAAAGTTGAAAACCGACGAGTTGAAGTAGCCCGGTGACTAGACCTGGAGCTTTCTCTGTATTCGCAGAAGAAAAGAGACCCCGGATGCAGGGCCGACGTAGTGTCCTTGCTCATCGGTATGCGATGGCTCAGGAGAATTGCGCATTGACTGAGGGCGCTGGCGAGATGCTTGGTGGCCCACCTCTGTCTGTCGCTCGACATGTTGATTTGAGCCGTCGCCAGATGGTGCATGAATTACGGGCTGCGACAGTCCTGGCGACGTCAAAGCAGATTCGGGGGCAGCGTTCGGGGTTAGGCGCGGAGCATTCATGTCGGCGAATGATCCCCTTTGGTCGCTACCATTAGAGTTGCGTCTCCGGTCCGGACTTGGCAACGCCGGCTCGGCCTGCCCCGACAACGGCTGCTCGGACCCTGACTCTCCGGCGTCTGCGTCGATCGCGGGAAGAAGCCGACCTCGTCAATAAGACGCGGTGAATTGACAGTCGAGCTTGAGGTGGGCGCAAAACACGCATGGCCCTGACCCGGAACATCGAGTCTTCCGTCTTGGCCCAACGTAAATCAGCTAAATTTCGCCGCAGCAAGATGTTTTGAGGTGTCTCACGCTTTGCACCGGTCACAGGCTCTTCTAACCCGCGGTAGTATGGGGTCTTCTCGCGGCCGCTTCGATGGGCGGCCATCTTCCGAGGCGTCGGTTGCGCGTCGACTTCGGGCAGGCGGCGTTGCTGAAGGTTCATCCATTGCATTGCATCCGCGGATGAACGCTTCCTCGGATGGGCTATGCCATTTACGAAGATAAATCCAACGATGAAGTTGGAGTCGGAAAGGGGGTTGGTTGTTCGTAGGAAGCCAATCCCCGCTGCGGAGGAATGAACTGGGGTCTGAAGTCCGCTTGCGCGGGCACTTTTCCGGCCCTTTTCCGGTAGTCCACCTGAAGTTCCTCGGCCGTCACCCGATCCTTGTCGACCTCCGCATTCACTCCGCGGCAACACCCCAACAACACTAGACAACCCCTCATGAGGCGGCATCTCCATTGAAGAATTGCCGTAGGCTACCATTCACATTGCATGCCGCGTCGAAAGCCACATCCTCGAGGAATCCCATCGTTCGGATGTTAAATAGGACGAGATAGTTCCGTGAGAGATCACCTAACTCCCCGAAAACGAGCAACCGCCCCAGTCAACAGAAAGGCTCAAAATCACAAGCCTTCAAGCTGGCAAACATGTCTCAACGTGGCGTCATCCGAGATATCATCATCACGCCGGTGGCGTTCCATGATATGCCCCTGCTGAACAGCGTTGGCGTACATGAACCGTTCGCGCTCCGCAGCATCATCGAAGTCGTTACGGATGACGCATACGGCCTAGGTGAATCCTACGGCGACTCAACCCACCTGGGCCGCCTGCAACAGGCGGCCGATCGGATCAAGGGCCTCTCGGTATACAACACGAATTCCGTGTACAACATTTGTGTCGACACCCTGGCGGGCGACACTACCACCGGCGGCGACGGCATGGCCGGGATGGTGACGACCGCCTCGGTCGCTGACAAGGTCTTCTCCCCGTTCGAGGTCGCTTGCCTCGACATCCAGGGCAAGATGGCGGGCGTGCCCGTCAGCCAGCTGCTCGGCGGCCGCGTCAGGGACAACGTCCAGTACTCGGCGTACCTGTTCTACAAGTGGGCAGGGCACCCGGGGGAGCCGGACGACGAGTATGGAGCCGCGCTCGACCCTGCTGGCGTTGTGAAGCAGGCCCAGAAGATCATTGACGAGTACGGTTTCAAGGCCATCAAGCTCAAGGGCGGTGTGTTTCCCCCGGCTGAAGAGGTCGCGGCAATCAAGGCGCTGCATGCGGCCTTTCCCGGCCTGCCTCTGAGGCTGGACCCCAATGCCGCCTGGACGGTCGAGACCTCCAAGTGGGTTGCTAAAGAGCTGGAGGGCATTGTCGAGTACTTGGAGGACCCGGCCCCAGAAATCGAGGGTATGGCCGCTGTGGCAAAGGAGGCCTCAATGCCGCTGGCCACCAACATGGCCGTGGTCGCCTTCTCTCACCTGCCCCCATCCATCCTGCAAAACGCCGTACAGGTGATTCTCTCAGACCACCACTTCTGGGGCGGCCTCCGCAAGTCCCAGACACTGGCAGCCATTTGCGCCACTTGGAGCATGCGCCTTTCGATGCACTCCAACAGCCACCTGGGCATCTCCCTCGCGGCCATGACCCATCTTGCCTCGGCGACACCTAACCTCGACTACGCCTGCGATACCCACTGGCCGTGGAAGCCTCGCGACGAGGATGTCATCGTCGACGGTGCGCTGAAGTGGGTCGACGGAGGCGTGAATGTGCCCACCGCGCCAGGTCTGGGGGTAGAACTGGATAGGCAAAAGTTGGCGAAGCTTCACCAGCAGTACCTTGACTGTGGGCTGCGGAAGCGCGACGATACTACTTACATGAAAAAGTTCCAACCGGACTTTTCGGCCAAGATCCCCAAATGGTGAGAGGGAGTGTCATATTAGCATGTAAATAAGTTTAGTTCATTAACGTGTCCATGTCGTTGAAATTGCGGTTCGTATTCCCTGTGACGCACATACCAGAGAATGCTTTATGTCGTGTGGCCGTAACACTATTTGTAGTAGAGCTTATCATTGTCAGAGAGAACCGTGGGTTTGATGCGAGAACCTGACATCCAAGCAAACTTATATGCAAATGCAACTCCCAGGGTTAAAACCTGGCGATTGCTGACATTGAGCGGGTTGCTTTCAACATCGCCTTCGCTGTCATTATGAACAATGCCGCCACGTCCGCCACCAACCTACTACGGCACATCGAGTGTTTGAGTCGTGCGTACATGAACACCCACATGCAATGGGCTTGAGGGCCCCAGATAAAGAAAGCACCGGTTTTAGAAGTCCAGTGAGTGCGGACGAATAGAGGCTATTGAAGATGACCCGACTACTTTCATGTCTGCGAGGCCCATCAGGAGATGTGCAAGTCTCTGAATAAGCGATGAATCATGCAGATGTCGACTGGACTCTGAGAATGCCGGCTCTTCAGTACCTCAATAAGATGCGTTCCCCAGCTCAACATCCGAAACACTTGATGGCCAAGGCTTGGTTCACTTTCCCCCTCGGCAATTGCTGCTCCTGAGCCGACCGGGCTTTACACGGCAGTGTTCGACACCCTTGCCTCATAGCCTAAAAATGAGGCACACTGCCATGTCACCACGCAGCACCTCGTGAGACCGGAAGTAACACCCCAAGCAACAAGCTTCGGAGGCTCAATTCCACGTCTTCCTCGGATGAGCTAAACCTAAAAGTGGTCTGACCCACAACCGCCGAACCCTGCAATGAGCCCATTCTCCTCACAGAACCCTGGTGATTCCAGTCTCTCGTCTCATCCTATCCCAGATTGCCCAACGGGCTCATGGAGCCAACACGGGATTTCGGGGAGTTCCTCTACCTGGGGAAGAGAATAGCGATGCGGGGGTGGAGCAGATCATCTCTTCCCCAGTGCGGGGGAGTGAACTGATTCCCTGCCAGAGACTCGGGCAGGCCAAGGGCCCGAAGAGCTACCCCAACTCGTGCTTGCACCGGCATTATCATCTTATAAATATTATGAGTGTTACCGGTATTCTGGATCTCAGAGGTTGATCGTGTTTGACCACGGGCTGTTAGTGAATAGGTCTGTTCTCTAGCCAGAGCCTATTCTTGCCAGGATCCGGAATCCTTTTGTTTCTTTATCTCCCAGGCCCATCGTCTGTCTTCATCAAATCCGTCTCCTCGACCCTCGAAATAAAAAGTCGGTGACCATGGGGAAGCAACCAGCGGGACACCGCGGAAACTCGACGAGGTCGGTCTTGGTCGGCCTGGCCATCAGTCTTGCAGGGTAAGTCAGTCACGTCAAGCGTCAGGCATAACTTCATGTTCCGGCTGACCCTTGCTCTCTGTTCAGTGTCGTGTATGGTATCGATACGGGAATCATCGCCTCGACCATTGCACAAAAGACCTTCAAATCCTACATGTATGGCGCGACGATGGAAAACACCTCGGTGCGAGCCGGCATCGTCTCCGGCTACTATGCCGGGTCCGCCTTTGGCAGCGGCGGCTCCGCCTACACCATGGACAAGATCTTTCGCCGCTGGACGCTGCTCCTTGGCTCCTGCGCTAGCATCATCGGCGCCGTACTGCAGACCGCCGCGGTGAACCCGTCCATGATGATCGTCGGCCGTGCGTTCTCGGGGTTTTCCACAGGCATGGTCTACCCGACGGCCCCAGTCTATCTTGCCGAGCTTTCGCTTCCTGAGAACCGCGGATTCCTCGTCGGCTTGAAGGGTTTGATGAACACGCTTGGGTTCTTCGAAGCTGGATGGGTTGGATATGCCGGATCATTTGCCGTCGGTGATCTCCAGTGGCGTGTGCCTCTGGCGACCCAAATCCCACCAGCGGCTTGCCTGGCTATCATGACGATCTTCCTTCCGTACTCTCCACGTTGGCGTATGTAGCCTTTGTCATAACCCTCATCTCGGATCATGAGGTGCACATGAGCTAACAATACTGCTTAGTGGCGATGTGAGAACGATACGACGAAGCCAAGAAGGTCATGTACTCACTCCACAAGCATCGAGGCGCGGAGGTCATCGAGAAAGAATTCTCCGAAATGTGCAGCCAGATCCAGCTCGAGTCCGACCGGAAGAAGTCGGCCAACTTCCTCAACCTCTTCACGCGCAAGTACATCCACCGCACGCTCTTGGCCTGCTTGCCCGTCAACATGATGAAGCTTTCCGGGTCGAACATCATCCAGAACTACCAGTCCATCATGTACAACTCTCTGGGCTACGAGGGCCAGACGGTGCTCCTCATCGGCGCTCTTTACGGATTCATGGCTGTCATTGATCAGATCATCAACGTCTTCTTCGTTGCTGACCACTGGACCCGTCGCACGACGGTTATCTTGGGAAGTTACTGCCTCGCCGTCCTCCTTGCCGTTTTGACGGCGCTGTCGGAGCGGTTCCCAGAGGGCTCCAACCCCAACGGGTCGCGTGCGGGAGTCGCATTCATCTTCCTATTTGCCTTTGCCTACTCGTTCTTCTTCAACAGTGTCAACTGGGTGCTCGTCGCGGAGATCTTCTCTCTGGACCTCCGTGGCGTCGGTGTCGGTTTCTCGGTCTTCACACAATCTGTCACGGCAATTTGGCTTTCCTACGCGGCATCACTCGCCTTCGACAACATTTCGTGGAGGTTTTACTTCGTGTTCATTGCCTGCGACGTGTTTGCGGGAACCATCTACTACTTCTTCCTGCCCGAGACGCGTTTCCTCACTCTTGAGGAGGTTGCGGCGAAATTTGGTGACGAGATTATCACACCTTCGCCGAAGCAGTTGGAGATGGAGTCATCCGACAAAAACACTACCAACGTCGAGAAGGCCGAGGTCTCATCTGACCATCTCGAGGAATCGAGGATGTGAATGCAGGACTGGAAACACTGTACGAGAACGATGATGTTTTTCACCTGGTCATCCTAGAGCGTATGCATTTATGAGCGAACATGTCTAGAGTATTGATCGACTTTTATTTCAATCGTCCATGGCTGGTCTCATAATCAACAAATTGAATTTCCTTGGGTACATCATGTGAGGGTCTGATCGCCCAATTATCAAAGCAGCGCAGCTGGTTGGCCGTGCTGGTCCACCCCTCCAACAAGCTTATCAACCACCTTGGCTATCTCGTAATGGTACATCCACGTTGCCTTCTTCTCACTGGCTCTCTTAACCCGCTCCTCAATCTCTTCATCCGCAGTGAGATTTTCCGCCAAGAGAGCGGTGTTGACAGCGGCGAAATTGTCCAGAACGCCGTACAGGTCCCGATAATGCGGGGACCTGATCTGGTCATACAGCTTCAACCCGGCTGCCAGCCCGTCGCCTTGCCTCCAAGCCCAATCCACGCTGCGTGTTAGAGCGTAGACGTCCTCCAATGCAAAGCCGGCGCCGGCACCGAATGCTCCAGAGAGCGGGTGCGAAGCGTCTCCGATCAGAGCCAGTGCGTCGTGAGAAACTACGCTGTCTAGTCGCGCCCCGGAGAACAAGGCGAACTCCTGGGTTTGTCCCTGCGCTGCGAGCTGAATAACCTTGCGAACGGGCTCGCAGAACTCATCATATTCCGCAGCAATGGTTGAGAAATCGAATGGCCGGCCCCAGCTCACGTGCTCCTGACCCTCGATCGGTCGACGGATACGTGCTGTAACCTCAAAGTCGTCTCCGCCGAGCGGGCAAGTGAAAACGTACTTGCCCCCTGTATTTTGCCAGAATACAGGGGACTTTGGTATGCCCTCGATGTTGAAGGCGGTAGGCTTGTGGATGATGGTGCGGTATGCGGATTGTCCGTTGTACTTGATCTTATGATCAGGAAAGGCGAATGACCTTACAAACTGCATTTCGTTAACGTTGGCTGACCTTTTTGTCGTGCACCTCAAAGCTGTACGTACTGATCGGATTCCATCCGCCCCAACGAGAAGGTCAACTTCATCAGAGAAACCATCCGCAAACTTGATCTGAATCTTTCCAGTTATAAGATTCTCGATGTTTACCAGCTTTTTGGACACTCTGATACGGGACTGGTCAACCTCTTTGAGAAGAGCTGACTGCAGTTTTGATCGCACCAGGCGACAGCTGCGCTGTTCCAGAGGCACATCAGCGGAGTGGCTACTTTGCTCTAGGAGCTTTCCGGTCCTCCCATTTCTGTTGTGGTGCGTCTTGGTCAGCTTCTGAACACATAGCGACAGCGGATGTCGGTCGATTCACAAGACTCACCTTGTCTGGCCGCTCGTCCCATCTGGAGCTCGAAAGAAGTCATTCGGGTCTATATTCTTCGCCGCTCCAATCAACTGCAGTAACCTCCAAGTGTGACGCTGCAGGCTGATGCCACCGCCAGTTTCGCTGATCTCCGGTTTCTTTTCATAAAGAGTCCAGTCGACGTAGTCATGTTTGCCGAATTCGATTGCCGCGCCGAGCCCGCCTGGGCCGCCGCCGATGATAGCGACCTTCAGGGGCAGTGGCTTGGAAGAGCCGTTTTCAAGAGCCATCTCGATGACAGCAGCAAATTCAGGCGGCGATATGCGAAATATCTGGGATGCTGGCTTTTTCAGCAATCAAGGGCTCAAATAATGTGACTGTCAGTCAGCCAACGACACGAAAATACCACACGTGAGCAGCTACAGCATGGCATGCGTGGAATTTATGTTTCCGCATTGCAGCCAGATGTCGCCCAATGGATGGGGGTTATCAGCTCATTTCGCGGCATTGCGCCATCTCTGAAGCATATTGTCAATCCCGCTGGCGCCGATAAAGGACTTGACACCCCACGCATCTCCAACCATTTGAGCAACCACCATCAGTGGGTCGGGTGTCAATGAGTTGGTTGTCAATTGCTGACAGATCTAGCTGATTATGATGGACACTAATACATCCGATCGATTTCGCTCAAAGATGGTTCAAACCATGTTAATCTCATTCGAGAAATACCTCCCAGGCTAGTAGGCCATGGCGATGTCTGTTACTCTTTGGTTGAAGTGGAACCACAGCTTCGAAGCTAGCTTCATTCGAGAGCATACAATTGTAAATCTCTATTACGAAGAATGTCTATGCGGCCAACCGGTGATTTTCATGATCTTCGGTCATGTAGCATTGTGGGTTCCCGACTGCTAAGATGAAGACCAAAGATCATCAATACAATTCTAAGATACGTTTAAGCGATAATCCACTTGAATCAAATTGCGCGGCCAGTGTAGAAGAGTTCAAAATCTCTCTCTGGATACCCAGCCCGAAGCCTCAATGTGCCCTTCGGCTATTGCTACCCTCATTTAGGAGCAATAAAAACGTCAAAGGCGTGCACAGGACTGCCCCCCTCTCGAATGCCCCCTCCAGGAAGATAAATGCTCTGTCCTATGGTGACAGCAGAGCCGCCGTGCCGGGGAAGTGTCATGGGATCGAGGCGCTGCCACATATCTGTTTTGATGTCGTAGGCCTCCACGTTGTCAAAGATACCGTCAGAGCCTTCGGCCAAATTGCCTTCTCCACCAAAGACATACATGTGTCTGCCCACAGCACCCCCTACGACACCACCGCGAGGTGTAGGCATTCGGCCCTCTTCGATAACCCAGCCAGCGCCGAGATTTTCCAAATCCAAGCTAAACACAGTATCCTTGACGTTGACTTGACCACGTAGGCGTCCGCCTAGCACATAGAGCTTGCCGTTTACCACAGATACAGCAGCATGATCTCTTCCTTCTGGCAGGAAGGTTGCCGCGTGCGGTAGATCGATCCAGCTGCCTAATTTCGTATCGAAAGCTGATATATAGTCGACCGTATCCTGCTCTCCCGCTCGTCCTAGAGGCTCAAGAGTTCGCATTCCGCCGGCCAAAAAGATCAAGTCACCGTAGGTGCCGACGGCTGCGCTGCCACTTTCCCGTCCGGCGGGTATCGGCTCGAGTGACGTCCATTGATCGGTATTGGGGTTGTATTTCCACGATTGAGGGATCGCACGCCATGCTCCATCTGGAGAAACGGCCAAACCGCCGAGCAAGAATATTTCGCCATTTACAGCAGCGACGTTGGGGTGATTGACTGGAGCCGGGGCATGACGTGGCTCGGACCATGAGTCGGTGACGATGTCGTAAAGCTGAATCCAATTCGTTGTGTTGAAGCCTGTTCCGGTAGCGTTGTTGGGGACGATCCCACCAATGATGGCGATTGTCTTGTCGGACAATGCGACAGCGGAGTGCTCCTGACGCGGCGCATATGGAATGGGCGCGAGAAACTTCCACGTCTGTCGTGTTACGCTCGCGGCTGCAGGCATAGCCAGCATGAATATGTGATGAAACAACATCGTCTTGGGTGTCGGTGGCTTAATAAAGCGCTGTATTAGGCGATGTGGTTGAAAGTTGGGTGAAGCAACTTGGATTTGCCGTTTTTTCACGATTGTATGGTGCACATGACGGGGTTTATGTACGCCTTGGTTGTTGTTCTGAGCGATATAAGACAATCATTGACAACCGGACTTCCGGACTTTAGATACTGAAGTCGCGGTGTCGCCAAGACGATCTTCACCACAATAAAGCAGTCAGACTCTCCTCAGCACGGCGAGAATCGCACGGTTCAGGCTCACAGCCTCTTCCTGGACCCGACGACAAATTGATGGTAAAGTCTTGGCTTACCTAATATAGTATACTGCTGACTTCGCGTCATTTTATTCAAGTGAACATTGAACCTTCATGAATAAACTGGCGTATTTGTTTACGTCTGTCGTCAGCACTAATGCGGTGCGAGTCACCGGTCTCAGCCCGTGCACGAGACGTTGGGCAGCTGGTGGGTTTCACTAAGACACCTACAGTAAAGTGCTAGCTTGGCAGGCATCTTTTGCATGTCTCGACTTCCTCTTGATTTCGCTCACATTGTTCCATCCAAAGTAAAAGGTTCACGATATCAGCCATTTCCATGCTTGGCGGTGGCGTGGAAATCTTCTCCGGTTTTCACCATAGATGTGACATCTTGCTTGTCAATAACTTCTCTATCCACATGCGGTATCTGCGGCGATGTTATGGAGTAACTCACCGCTGTGGTTTCTTCTTCCTTTCTTAACTGCATTCTTGTCAGGGGCTTGCGGTGCGAAGTAAAGAGGTCAGTAAGAGGACAATAAGTAGGTACTAGTTATAACTCTCATTCTTCTCTGACCCTCTCCTTGAAGGGGAGGGACAGGCCTTTATATATATAGTCCTCCTTAATTAAGCCCTATCACAGTCTGGAATCAGCTTAGCCGCCATACTTTCCTTAATCAGATTCTAACCATATAATACAATCCCCCTCCTCATCCGGCCTGTCCTCAGGCCGTAACAGTTACTCACCGGAGAAGCACGTATTCTAAAACTTATAATAACCACTCCCACAAAGTTACCCTACTAGGTTTCCAACTCAAAGTATTATTTACTATTCCCTATAATAACCTTATAGTGAACTAATCATTAACTAGTAATCTCCTTCTCAAAAAATAGTTAATTCCATAGAGTTACCCTATTAGGTTACCAACTTATAAGATCTTATAAGTAGCCCTAATAAGTTACCTACTCAAAAGTTCTTATAAGTAGCCCTAATAGGTTGCCTACTTATAATACTCTTTTGAGTAGCTCTACTGGGTTACCTACTCCAGGTTCTTATGAATAACCCTAATAAGTTACCTACTCATAATAAACCAGTAATCAACTAATGGTCTTCTACTATTTTTTATTTAATAATTAATTCTCTTTTTTTACCTTCTTTAAAACCCTTAATAACCTAATAACCCTCTAATAAAACCCTAAGTTTAGGTTTTCCTATCTAAATTCCTAGGTTACGCTTTCCACTATAGGATTATTACAACCTAGTTACCCAATTACACCTTCCATTCATATTTTCAAAAAAATTTCGTAATACTCGGGTAGGATCCTTTTATAATAATCCCCCTTTATAAATCTTTTTTTCCTTTAACCCTCATAATCCTATACTTCCCTTTCCCTTTATTCTCAACTTCATAATCTAAGACCACTATAAATCCGCACCTCCTATACACTATTATGTTTAACAATAAGAGAACTATAAACCTAGGCACCATAAGTAACTAGTCGGAGCTCTTCGAGTTCCCGTATTACCGGTACCTTAATCTCATATCGAAGTGGAACGGAACCGGCGAGGTTCCTTAGTGTATAATTTCAAAGAGTAAGTTCCCCATTTAGTACCTAACCAGTATTAACCCTTACTAAATACATTAACTAAGTACTAGCGCTACTCCTCTATGAAGGGCGGGAAACTTTGTATTCCTATAAGTCCCTCCCTAGTTTTTCCTTTAGTCCATCCTAAAACTAATACTAATCCAGTACTAGGCCACTTATTAAACCCTCTCTTTTACTATAAAAATAAAGTACCTTATATCTAAGGCTACGAATAAGGGTTCCGCCGAGGACTTCTATACAAAGTACCGGGTACAACCTATTTCCCTTTAATACCCAACTAATGGGAACTAAGTGTTAACTCCATATAAAACCAGTTCAATAAGGCCCAGCTGGAGGCCCGGAAATCCCTCCAACAAAAAAAGAACCTTAAAAACCACCCCTCCATATAACAGGAGTACAACGTAGACGCTAAGTATTAGCTGTGTATCTACGAGGTCGCCGCTATAAAGGCTTCGGCCTGAGTATAGGTCCACATCACTCAGAACTAGGAGGCCATTCATAAAGCGTTGATCAGCTCCCCGAAAAAGCCTAATCTCCTCGAGGTTATGTCTCAATTAATTATTGAACTTAACACAGTGTACTAGAAAATCGTAAATTATATTATTTCCCTCTTAGTAACCAGTATTAACCTAGTATAACATCATAATACCCTTATTACCCTTTCCAACGATAAGGGTAAGCTCGACGATAATAAGGGTAGTGTAGGTGGTGGTGCTGGGGGTAATAAGAGTAGTGAGAGTGACCCCTTCGGGGAAGTATAAATAAGTATACACTAGGTTATGGTTAACTCTAGTTTTACTATGGTACCTCGATATCGTCTTCTCAGCTTTAATAAAGGCCTAACTTTACTCCATCACCTCTTTAATCTTTACTAATCTACAACCAATACTCTAATAATAATTAATTATTTTTTATAATCTCTCCTCAAATCCTTAAACACATTCCTTTAAAACTCCCACGAGTTCTCTATTCTATTATATCCTTTCCATTTTATTAAGTACCTCCTATTCCTTAGGGGGCCTTTATATTAAATAATCTACTCCACTTTATATACGTTAACGTCATCTTCTTTAATCCGGATATACTTCAGCTAAGTAGCGGTTCTATAAAAGGGTTCTAATTAAATTAGCGCAAAGACGTTATGGATCCTATACTTAAAATCGATATCCAACTTATATGCTCTCCCCCCGTTAACCACCCGTATAATAATAAAAAAACCAAAGTATTTATCCAAAAACTTTTTTAATAATCTCCGTTATTTAATATACTTAGTCGAAAACAGGACCAAATCGCCCACTTTAAATATAATAAATAACCTTCTCCTATTATAAAATTTTACATAATTAACGTTAACCTTATCCATTAAATGGGCAATGGTTACTCTCCTAGTCCTTAGTTCTTTAATTCTGTCCACAGCGCTTAATACTATTTATCCCCTTATCATACTTAGAAACACATTATTTAATCCTATAAGTAGGAATCCCATAAGGACTTCAGCTAGTACTGACTTAATAACCCTATACTATGAATTATTATAAATAAACTAGGCTATTAGGAGCCACTTCGCCCAATTATTCTATTCCATATTACAAAATACTCTTAAAAAATACTCTAATATCTAATTTTATTATTCAGTCTATCCGTCCATCTAAGGGTAATAAGCTGTACTGAGTTTCCTCTTAATGGCCAGCTAATGGTAAACCTCGGACTAGAATTTACTAGTAAATAATAATCCCCTATCTAATATAAGCGTTTTTAGGATACTATATTACAGGAACACTTTTTTAATCAAAATATGTACTAACCCGTTAATAGTGATTATCTCCTTAGTGGGCAAATATAAGGCGTATTTAGTTAATTAGTCCATAATTACTAATATGCTGTTATACACTTATTAATTCGTAATTTGGGATTTCGGGAGTTTTACAATAAAGTCAAATAACAATTGCTTAAATGGCCTAGTGAGCACCAGGAAAGGTGAGAGTTCACCATATAATAGGTGATACCTCGGCTTCGTCCATTAGCATATTATATAAGTCTTAATATACTCATAAATATCCTACTTCATCTTCTTCTAAAAGAATAATTATCCAATTCTCTTAATTATTTTAGTAACTCCCTAATAACCACTAAAAAGCTCATTATGGAAAACCATTAGAATCTCTATCCATAAAAGGCTATAATTAGGAATAAACACCACTTCCTAGTATCATATAACTCCATCTCCGTTTTTAGTTTAATATGGTCCTAGTGGTCTCTAATTATCGCTTAGAGTAATATCTACTCCTTATACTTCCCTCACCATATTAAATAAGGAAAGTTCTTAGTCCTCTAAGGTTCCGGTGTTAACCAGTTGAGGGTTAACTACTTTCCAACATTTTTTAATATTAGAATTTATAAATTAATCTAAGAAATCTTATAAGAATTCGTTTTTTATACTTATAACCTCGTCTTTATTAGGCTAATAATCCGGCCTCCTTAATAGGGTATTTATAGTATTTTATTTACTTAGTCGATATTTAATTTCGAAATTAAATATAATAATATCCTAGAGTAACCTAATCTAATAACTATTTAACGTCTTCTTCTTAGCTAAGTATTAGTAACCTAGGTGGTCTATTATAAAACAGATTTTATATTATAAGTATAATAAGTATCTCCGCTAATATAGTACTACGTTACGGATAGCCAGTAATTTTACCTTAGGAGCATTATATTATAACTCAGTATTCCGTAACTTTCTTAATATAAATACAATGGGTTTCTAAGTCCCATCAGGTTAATATTAACTAAGGATTACGCTAATTACAAAGTCTAATATATCGGTTTCCACTTATATTAGTAATAGGGGGTTAAAATATTATAGAATTGGGGTACGTATAAAAAGTAAATGGAGCTTATAGAAGGCCTCCAGTGCATCTTATATCATCACCAGTTAACCTTTAACTATATTCCTAGTCCTCTCCGTTAAAGGTACACAAATCTTAGAGTAATTCTTAATAAACCATTAATAAAAATTAGTAAACCTAAGGAATTACCTAATATTTATTAGGGTATTAGGTATTAGCCAGGTAATAATTACTTTCACCTAGTCCCTCTCCATAGAGATTCCGTAAAAGGAGATAATAAATCCAAGGAATTCGATTATTTATATAGTGAAAATGTATTTTTCGAGGTTTACGTAAAATCTATTAGCTTTTAACCAACTGAGTACCGATTTAACTACGTTTAAGTGCATATCCTTATCTTAGGTGAAAATAAGAATATTATCCAAATACACAATACAAATAACATTAATCAGGCCCCTAAGTGTGTTATTTATATAAGCCTAAAAGGTAGTAAGGGCATTAATAAGCCCAAATAGCATTACCCAATACTTATAGTAGCTATATCTTATTCTAAACGCTATTTTTTACTCATTTCCCTCCTTAATATGTACCCGGTGGTAAGTATCTTTAAGGTCTAGCTTTGTAAACTACTTTACTGAGTAGAGGTAATCTAATATTTCGTTAATCAGGGGAAGAGGAGCTTTATTCTTAGTGGTCACCTAATTTAATCCCCTATAATTAACATATAACCATAGTTTACCTCCCTTCTTCGGTACAAATAAGATCAGAGCTCCCACTAGGCTTATTAAAAATCGTATTCATCCCTTTTATAAGGATATTTCTAAATACTCTCGTAACTCCTTTAACTCCTTCTCAGCTAGTAGATAAATAAGTCCAAATAGGGGCTATATCCCTAGTTCCAAATTAATAGCGTATTACTGTACTCCCTCCTCGGCCAGGGTCACCGCCAACCTATTATTAAAAATATATGTAAAATCTTAGTATTCTAGAGGAACCTCCAGTTTCTCACCTTTACTAGGTTATTACTAAGGACTAATCTTATTATATTTAATTTATAATATTGCTAATAAGATAGCCTTTACCTTCTTAAGTGCTTTGTTCATCTCCTTTTAACTTATAATAAGTTGGATACTATTTTCGGATAAGGGATAGGTCTAGCCGAGTTTAGCCTAATCAAGATTCAGCCTTACCGCTTAGCACTAGGGGAGGCCTAGGATCACATTGTATCCATTACTATTACTAATCCTAAAATTATATAATTTTATTTTTATTACTCCTGTTTTATCCATTATATAAATCACAAATCTCCTTACTCTATATTCAGGGGCTACTAAACCCCATATTCCTCGGAATAGTATCCCCTTATTAGGCACTAACTTAATACCCTTTATAGAGATGATCTTTTAATCTATGATATTCTCGTCTACGCTTATATTAATCAAAACTTTACTAATTCTCTACCCCTTAGTGGTTTAAACACGGATACTAGTTTCGAGGTGGCGTAGAGGCTCTAAATCCTATTAATCCTAGGTTACTTAGACTATTTCACTAATAATTAGCTTTTAATTATACTCTATTCTTTAGTATCTTAGCTATTTACACCATCAGTAAAGGGAGTATCGGATCGAAATGTGGCCTTCTTTCCCATAAGTATAACATATAATAGAGTTCCGGGTTACTACTAATTGGGGTCCCTTTGCGGAGCTTAGATCTTCTGGTTTACACTTAAACTCGTTATTACCTATTTTATTTTTATCCCTTAATACTAATCTCCTTTAATCTTTTTAGGATTCCTAGTAATATCCCTACTAGGACTATTTCTAGTTCTAAGGAACTAATTAACTCTAAGTAAATAATAACGTTATTAGTTTAGCCTTCTTAGTAATACTATCCAATTCTTATTTAATAATAGGAAACCTATATACTATAACCTATTTCTATAACTCTAGTATTAGCCGGTTAATAACATTCACAATACAAATCCTTTTAGGGACGGGGTCCGGGTATTCTACTTTTACTATCTCATAAGTATTAATAAAACTCTAATAAGACTATCCTATTTTCTAGGTTATTACTTCGAGGTGGCGGATAGTACTAAACACCCAGGTCCCATCGTCCACTACACCAATACATAACCAGGTTTCCATCTCCACCTAGGAAATTCTAATTAATTCATTCTCATATTTAATAACAATATAACTAACCCATCTTCGCTAAATCCCACTATTAAAACACCCAATAGTATATAAAACTCTTATAATATTAGTACTTAAGTTATCCGGATTTATAGTAAAATATCCCTTTAAGTTAAAAACGAAGGTGTTATAATTAGCCTAGGATCCCCCCTTATATTTAAGAATCGGGAAATACACTTTTCCCCAAAGGTCGGATTTTTATCGTTTAGGGATTTATTAGGTAACAAATTCTATAACAACTACATCTTCCTCGAGGATCACCGTTCCGTTCCTTAGGGCTACTAGGTGATCGCATTTCCTTTTAAGCCGGATCCTGGCCTCCTCGTCTACAATAAGCTAGTCCAAATCTTATTCGGTTAATTCCTAGTTATCAGTAGTTAAGGTCTAGCTCTGAATTCAATCACCGGGTCGGTGTTCTTAGTTATCGAGGTTTAGGTTCTCATCGACTTCATCAGTATAGGGAGTTCCTAATGCTCCTAATCGAGTCTGGTGGCTCACCGGGTTAATAATGGTTGGTTTCTTTCGGCTAGTCATCTTACTACCTCGATAGTTCACACCCCTATTCGAGTAGGTAAAGAGAAAAACGTATCAGGGGCTTACGGTGCAAAGTAAAAAGGTCAATAAAAGGACAATAGGTAAGTACTAGTTGTGACTCTCATTCTTCTCTGACCCTCTCCTTAAAGGGGAAGGACAGGCCTTTATATATATAGTCCTCCTTAGTCAAGCCCTGTCGCAGTCTGGAATCGGCTTAGCCGCCATGCTTTCCTTAGTCAGATTCCAGCCACGTGACAATTCTACAGTTTCTCGTATACTTCTGTACTGCCTTCATCCAAGTCAAACCAAAAATGCAGTTCCTCACCGCAAGGCCAAAGATGTCATCTTCAATGGAATCTCGATCGTAAGAGTCCACCTCCATTAGATGAGACACATCCAACAGCCGTCAGAGCCACTCATCCCAGTTTTGTTGACAATTAGGGGCCTTGCGAGAGGTGAAAAGCCTTTAGCTGTTGCGATATGGGAGTAGAGTTCATCACTGGGTAACTGGACGGTTTGACTATTGGGTGACAGTAGGGCAGGCTGCTCTGAGTTGCGTTTATGTATTAAAGTGGAATTCGATTCCAGTACGGTGTCTTTCGTTCAACCCCGCTTGGACATAAAGGGCGACATGGTCACGTAGCGCAACGAAACAATTATTCCAGGCGCAAGGCCAGTCAGCCTTACCGAAGCTATCACCACAATCCCCTACTCATATTCTTCATGTAGTTCGCGATTCTCTGCTTTCGTACACGCATGTATGGACTGCTTAGCCCAAGGATCTCGGTCTGTCCTCCAAATTCCCAGCGTCAGAGCTGTCAAAACAGGCCCAAAGAAGTGTTTCCAAACACCATAGCCTATTTATGGTATCGCATGCACCATTCGGGCTCTCACAAACCATCATCGATGCGGTAGTAGTCATTCCAACGCTGATATGTGTTAGGTCTGATGCATTCACGCTCAAGGAAAGTGTTCATATCTTATCCCATGGTCGGGAAGAATCAACGAACCGAAGATCGGTCCCGAGCCAGATTCTGCCCTCGGGATCATAATTGATGGTTGACGCGTGTATCTTGTGGTTACCTGGTAAGTACATATGCTTGGACTGGGCAACCTTGTGGTTGAGGGGTCAGAATTACCATGTGAGGGGTATGGAAGACGACGTCGCCAACTTCGTATGCTGTGACCAGCCACTGCTTGCTGTACTTGCGGCCAAAGTCAGCAGCACCGTTGCAAAGCCATCCGCTGCTCATCATGTTGGCGTTATATGCATGCCTGACCTCTTCGTCATTCATTCCAGCAGCCTTGGCCTTTCGTTCGAAGTCCTTTTCGATGTCTGCTCCGAGCTTTTCACCTGCATGACCCCAATGTTAGTACTCCCCTTTTATGTTTTTGTGTTTAGAAGCGCAACTAAGCTTCCTCCAAATAGATCAGTCCGCCGCCTTCCAAGTCGACATCCCCAATGGACACCCACGCAGTCACTGCGGTGGGCTCGCCATACCGCATAAATGACTGGTCATAGTGAACTCCAATTGCCTTATTACCAGGCGTATTGTTCCTCAAGAGCGTTCTCTTCACCGGAAGGGTATTGTCACCCCAACCCGTGAATCGCGCAACGAAGGCCTTCAGGGCGGAATGGTTGGCGAAGCCCGGCACCTTGCCATCTTCCGAACCGCAATACCATTCATCCGTATGAGCTTTCAAGGCAGCGTCCATGAACAGCCCGAGTCTATCCTGGCAGCCAGGAGAGGTCGTCCTATTGGCTCCAGCTCCAATCCCTGGGTAATCACAGGGATCGGCTGTGGGATCGAAGATGCCTTCCTTGGGAGATATGCCGGGCTTGAGAATACCACTGGGAGACAACGAGGCAAAGTACGCCTCTCGGGCAGCCAGGACATCGTTTCGAGGCAGAAGACCCCTGACTAGGAGGTAGCCTTTGGTATGGTATCGTTCGCGAATGGTCTCGACAGGTTGGTCACGGTAGGAGGGTTCGAGGGGTCCGACTTCAGTGGAGCGCAGGAGGTCGTCGTTAACGTGGAGGTACTTGCCTTCGATGGTAGGAGGCGATGTTGGGTTAATAAAGGGGGCCTGTATAGTCGTCATTGTAGAGTTATGATGGAATATTGATGATAGAAAAGGACAAATGGATGCTTTGAGTAGAAAGGAGTAGACTGCTGACGGATGGGGCCATCCCAGCGCAGCCGCCAAAGCAAACAAAGCAAATCGGCCCTCATATTTGTTGATTTGCCTCATCGCTGCTAAATCCTTACTTATTTGGCCATGTTGATAAATCCATCAAATCAAAGGCACGTGACTGTTTATATTGCCTGATTAGGAAATACTTGAAGCTATTCACAGGTCTCTCTAGATGTCACGGATGAACTACTAATCCATCGATCCCTGACAGTCGCGTGAAGCTTAGCATGATAAAGATACAGCCATATGAGTGGGAAAACCGACGCCTTATATCGTCGAAGAGAGTCAAAAAGGCAGGTCACAGATTAGTAAAGGGATGAAGGGGCTGGTGGGTGAAAAATGTAGGGCGAGATAAATGACGGAGGGAGGCCGAAATCCGACGATCCTATTGGCCGGATCACCTTAGTCATGAACCAAATCAATCAATCCAAATCTGGGGGGTTGGCTTGCTTGTTTGGCTGGTGGGAGCAGCTTCATTTGCTTGATTTAGTTGGACTTTGCGTTGTTGGCGTTGCTTTGGCGGCTGCGCTGGGCCATCCCGAGTTGATGGCGAAACCGTTCTTGTTATTATGTTTCAACCAACTGCTCTGGTCAGCGGGTAGGTCGGATTAACCCTAAAATGATTTTATGTAATTATAAAGTACATCGAATACACTATCATAATCACATCCTTAATCTTATAGTTGAGTCCCTCCTCTTTAGTAGCAGCTTTAAGACGTTTAAGGTTAAGTTAGAATTCTATTAAATAGTTTATTGTTATAAGGAAGATCTTAAGCTTTGGAGGAAGATTAGGCTTATAGGTAAGTTTTGGAATATTATGCAATTCATCTATGCTTCTCTATAATAGTTAGAATACTTTAAGAAGATTATGAAAGAGGTTAATAGTGGTTCTAATTATTGTTTCTTTACTAAAAGCTTATTTAAGTTATAATTAATTTTTAATAATAATATTAGATACAATTCGACCTATTTAATAATTAAAAGGGTAGTTAAGAATCAGTATAAGATCCGGGCTTACCTTTTAGGTCTTAATAATAAAGAGGCCTCTCTCCGAATTCCTATTACTGATTATTTGATGGATAAGGATTAGCTTGTTCTCGTTAAGATTAAGAGTCTTTTCGAGCCCCTCTTTTTTTTAGATAAAATGAATAGAGGGATAGGGCAAGGGAGATGGTTATGGACATTTTTAGAAGGTGATTATCAGTATAGAGTATATTTTTAAGTATTTTAAGGAATGGAAGAATTATTATAATTATAAGATTACTTTTATTATTATATAAGAGGATGACGACGATGAGGGGGAGGAGGATCGCTAACCCTTTACTCGTAATCGTTGTGTTTTGAGGTCGTTAGCTCGGTGACCCTTTAATGAGAGCTCTTTTTTGGATTATATGTGTCACGGGCCGAACCCGGTGGTTATGCCCGGGCTATGCCCGTGCTCGCACTGGTGCCCCACCGGTGCCCCACTAGCGCCCACCCCCTAAGAAGCAGAGATTTCGCGCCATATCGTAGTTTACCCTTTTCCTCTTCAGCTTGAAATAAACAGTATTTGGCTACCTTTCGGTTGAGACAAGGCCTAGGACCAGCCCTTCGCAATATGGAGGTTAATTGGGCCCGGTGAAGGGCTGAGGCCACTTTGTAGTTTTGTTGCTTTTGGAAAGGGTATTAGGTGAATTTTTAGTCCTTTATTGAGTTGGTTTGGTAAAAGTTAAATAATTATTACTTAGTTTTTATTGAGTTACTCTTTTTTGCTATTTTAAACTTTTTTATTCCTTTATTAGTTTCGATTACTTTAAGGAAGTATAGAGTAGAGATAGCTAAGAGGTATGGGTATAGAGTGTGGAAAGGGGGCTAGAGTACTTTTTTAATAAGTGGTATAAGGATAATAATATATTAGTCTTATTATTAGTCTCCTAACTAACCTCCTTGTTAACCTCCTCGTTAGCCTTATCTTCACTTGAGGATAGTTACTTTAGATAGTGGTTGAGAACTCGTTGTATTCAGTAAGTAAGGGTAACGTCTGATGAACTTAATTTGTACTTTAAGTAAGCCCTAGAGGAGATGGATGACTTTGTGTGATAGTGGTTAGACAGTTAGATATAATACCCTCGGTTAAGTAACGTCCGTCACCCACTTCCCGGCCACCCCCACTTCTCGGCCACCCCAAAATGCCTCAACACCATGACTACCCCTCTTCTTCTACCAACCACCACTTTTTCAATTTTTATTTAATTAACACCAACTTTTGCTCAGAGCTATATTATCGCGAGATGAAGTAGTATACCGAAGATGAGATTCTCAAAGCCATGGACGCTATTAGAGCTGGTCTTAGTGTACGAAGGGCATCACTGCAATGAGGTATCCCAAGATCTACTCTTCAGGATCGCCTTAATAGCCACAAATCACACATAAGAGCCCATATCAACCAGAAAAGGCTTCCTCCAGTACAGGAGGAACGTTTAGCTGAATGGGTTCGAGTTCAGCCTGCGCTAGGACTACCACCAACCCATCAATAACTCAAAGAATTCGCTAAATATATCTTATTAATTAATAGAAACCCCCAACCTCTAGGAAAGAACTGGATACAGTCCTTTATTAAAAGGAATCCATCAATCAAAGTTCAAAAAAGCAGAGCCATCGATTCCCAGCGTATCAATAGAACTTCTACTAATATCATCAGACTATGGTTCAGTCACCTTACCGTCCCTGAGATCAAAGGTATCAAAGCAGCGAATCGATGGAATATAGATGAGACTGGTATTCTCAAGGGCAGGGGATCTAACGGGCTAGTACTGGGATCCTCTGAGACTCACTCTATACAACGAAAACAACCCGGATTACATGCCTGGACATCTCTTATTGAGTATATCTCTGCAACTGGCAGATCCTTTCCTCCACTTATTATATATAAGGGGAGAAGTGTCTAGCAGTAGTGGTTTCCAATTTACCTTCGTCCATATGAATCCTGGAAGTTCATAGCAACAGAGAATGGCTGGACATCAGACTTAACGACGATGGAGTGGCTAAAAAAGGTCTTTATCCCATTAACTACCCCCAATAAACCTTTAGATATTAGATTACTTATCCTAGATGATTATAGTAGCTACGAAACAACGGATTTTATGTACGAATACTTTACTAATAACATCCAATTACTTTTCTTACCACCACATACATCCCACGTACTCTAACCTCTCAATCAGTTAGTATTTGGACCTCTTAAGATTACTTATAAAAAGGAGCTGGGATATCGACCGTAATGGGACTACAGTACTATTATTAGTAAGCGATATTTCATCGTCTATTATAGCAAAGCACGTCAAACAGCATTAATAAAAAAGAACATCATTATTGGTTAGAAATACACTGGGTTGTGGCCCATGAATATAAGCAGACCCCTCCTTAACCCTTTACTACTAGAAAATACCACAACACCAGCCAAACAGTCAAAAGAGGTCTACGAAGGTGTCTCTTATATTGATACTAGTAAAAAATGGGTTTTAAAGTTATTAGTAGTACTCTGGTTAACTCCTAGGAAGAGGGATAAGTTAAGGGGTCAATTCAGCTTATATAATAAGCTTAATGGGGATCATAATACTCGACGTCTATTATTCCAGAAGGTCCAAAAAGCATGGGACAAAAGGGACTACCAATTGGCTATTGCATAACGAAAGATCGAGGCACTAGAAGCAGAGGTTGAGGTCAGTAGGGCACGGAAAAGAAAGAAGGTCAAAATAAGCCCCAATTCGAAGTTTGCCAACATCGAGGCTATCCGGAAGGCTCAAATCGAGGCTGGCGAAGTCGAAGATAACTCAGATGAATCCAGCAGCACTGATTACCCTAGTGACGATGCTAGCTGTATTATGGTGGCATCAGAATAGGTGGAATAAAAGCCTAAAGTTGATGAATTGAATGATGAAGCATCATTTTGGGGTGGCCGAGAAGTGGGGGTGGCCGGGAAGTGGGTGACGGACGTTAAATTAGCCCTTGACGTCTTTGCGATCCTAGTTATGATGTTAGATTGTGAGTGAGCTTTTAGTGTAGTGAAATTAATGCTGACGTCGTAAAGGCTCTCGATGAAGGCGGAGAGTATTAAGTTGTTATATTATAGTTGACGAAGAATTGACTAAAGAGGGATGTACAACTTCCCTCTCGCCTAATTTTTCTTAGCATCCGCTATTAGTGAAATAGGTAATGTACCACTAAGATCCTTAATAATTAAAAAGTCTTCACCTCTCTCTCTTAGAGCCCTCCTATAATGGCCTCATAGTCTCCGGTGGGCACCGGACTACAACTAGCCCCTCCAGGCAGCCCTAATCAGGGCTCTAAGTCACCTTTGGAGCTAACCCCTACCTCAAGGGCTAAACACCACCGTAACACTAAGGCCCAGCTACTCCAGCCCAGCCTTAGGGGAAGTTAGCCTAACTCTCCTAATGTAGCCCCTTCTACGGTAAAGGGGCCCTTGAACGTAAGCGTGGTGGCCACTAGATCTATCCTAGCCCCCTTTAATGAATAAACGAGATGCCATAAGGACCGAAAGGATATTTTTTTGGCCATCGCCCAGTCTATTAACAACGTAGTCTCTAGTTTTAAGGGGCCAAAAAAATAGATCATAAAAAAGGTGATAACTTATGTAATCTAAACCCTAAAAAAGTTAATAAATAATAAAGTTACTCTAATTTTAACCTAGAATTAGGTTACTATTACGGTATTAACCCTGACCCTAGCCCTAATCTCAGCCCCGGCCTCCGCCCCGGCCTCCACCCCGGCCTAGCACCAAGCCCCTACCCGCCCATAAACCCAGGCTCAACTAGAAGACCTCTGGGTTTTTGTCCATATCCCCGAGGAAGGCCTGGATGCTACCCGGAAGAACACCCCTTTCGCCCTACGCTGTACAATCTGCTAGGCCCTTGGCCTATAACTAAGAGATATCCTACACATTTACTATATCTTAACTAGATACTCCTTAAAACCCCTAAATAAATAAATCTAATAAAACTTTCTTAAAAGTAAATAAAAATTAATAAATTATTTAAAGCCCTTTAAAATAAAAACTCTTATAAAATAGTTTATATACACTATCCTATATTACCCATTTAAGCTCTAAAGCCTAAATGGGGAAAGTATTAATATATTAACCCTAATTAGGGAGGAGGTTATTGCCTAGACTAGCCACGAGCTAGTCCTAGCCCAGCAATCCCATCTCAGCTTAAACCCTATTATAAACAAAGTTACTTAGGTTATCTCTTTTATAGTCGAGGTACCACCTTTTAGACTATTCAACTAGAGTAATAAGGCCCAGCTTATTAGGGAAAAGAGGACCCTGCTTAGGTATAACCCTGGCTACTAGGGATACCATATAACCCAGTACTATAACCGGTGGCCACTTTATAACAACTATAATAAGCCCTTAAACTCCCACAAAACCGAGCCCTATATAACTAAACCAAAGTATACTAACTACTTAGGGCCCTTTTAGGCTAACTATATAAACTGTTTAGTTAGGCCCCTAATAGTTAACGGTTATTTTACCCTCCTAAGTTGAAAAGAACGTGGACGGATTCGGAAGGCTGGGTAAAAGGCCTCCGAAGTCCATAATAGTATTAACCAGACCACCACCCAGAACAGTATTTAATAACCCTAGGACTCTCATCCTAATCAGGGCTAACAACTTAGCTCTAAATACTTATACACCAGGACCCCCTCCTAAGGATTAATCGTATACTTAGGTGATAAGGATACAACTAATAGTATAAATAAAAACGAAGTAGAAAACCCCGAGGCCCTCCCTTAAAATAACCACCCTATCTACCCTCTCCGAAATAGGAGCCAAAGGGTGGCTTAAAAGCTTAATTATAATATCACCAATGCCTATACCCACCTAGACCTCGATTTAGAGGTGTAGACCTAAATAGGCCCCCCCACGGGTGTTATGTGTGGCCTAATATAATATGGGGAAAAAGCCCCTAGTATACATAACTTTCCTAAAACTCTACTAGGTTGATCAGGTCGACATTGTACTTATTTAGGAGCCCTGGATAGGTTACATTAATAGAATACAGATTAATATACACCCTGGGTATAATTCCTTTATCCTAGTTGATTTTTAGGATAATAGGGAAATGAGGCCTAGGGTAATGATATATATACAGAAAGGGATAAGGCTATAAGTGTAATAACAAAGACTTATCTAAATAAGGGATATCCTATGGTTAAAGGTTAATAACACTATTATTATAAACGTTTATAAATAATTAGGTGATCCTTATAATTATATAACGACCACCCTCCTAGGATACTAACCACTACTATAAGCCCTTATAACTAGGGATTTTAACACTTATCACTATTCCTAGGAACCCGGATCCATTAGCCGGAATAGAGGAGATGATCTAGCTGACTAGGTTGATAACTATGGCCTCTCCTTTATCGGAGAAGCAGGGGCTCTAACCCACACTCGTGGTCACGTCCTTAACCTAACCTTCTTAAATATCCCCCTTACACACACAGGACTCTATCCATACCTATATCCAGGAGCTGATCACCAGCTTATTATAACCATTATCCCCCTTAATAACAATAAATAATAATAAACATACTAATTAGGGCTAATATTAGTCCCGGATTCGGCCCTTCTTTAGTTTAAAAACTTAGTTAAGGTAAGGGCCTCAACTCTACTTACCATTAAGGACCTACCCACCCCAACTAAGTAAAACGCCCAAGCCAGCCGGATCGTCAACCTACTCTCAATAATTATCTAAGTAATAGGGAAAAGACAATAAAGGCGGGGAAAGTAGGCCCCCTAATAAATAAAAGAGTACTCTAAAACCCACTAATCCTACCTTAAAACCCATATCCAATAAGTATAGGAACCGGAGCTAGCCTTAGCCTTATTATCCCCTATCCTTAAAAAGTAAAAGGCCTTCTTAGAAATAATTAGGAAAACTAAATAAGCTTATTAGGTTACTAAGATTAAAGGGGTTATATCCAATTAGGACTTTTATAAAATAATAGGTGTCGCAAAAGTGGAACCACAATTACGGGACAGTAATTGTGGGCTATATCATGACACACCCCCCCAGACCGAGGAGAGAAGAGGTCTGCTGACTAAGCAATCAGCACCGGCTTACACTCGCAGCTGACAAGCCAGTCTTTGTTGACTGTTACTGGGTGCCGGCCGCTCCCAGCTGGCAAGTCTAACCTTCCATTTCGGTGACTTGCTGCTGAAGCGAGAATGGGTGAGCACAACGAGGCTCGAACCCATGGCCTCTAGGTCGGCCCACATACTGCCACTTTAGCGAGGCGTTTAGCCATTCAACCAGAGGGCTCGTAGAGACAAGGGCTCATAACTGTCGCAAAAGTGGAACCACAATTACGGGACAGTAATTGTGGGCTATATATTATGACATGTAGTTTATCCAGGGTTCCTAGATAGGTATAATGTTGACCTGATTAGCCTAATAGAGCTCTAAGAAAACTGTGTATGCTGGGGGCTTTTTCCCTATATTATATTAGGCCACACATGGCACCCGTGGGGGGGCCTATTTAGGCCTACACCTGTAAGTCAAGGTCCAGGTGGGTATAAGTATTGGTGATATTATAGTTAGGCTTTTAAGCCACCCTCTAGCTCCTATTTCGGAGAGGGTAAATAGGGTAGTGATTCTAAGGGAGGGCCTCAGGGTCTTCCACTTCATCTTCATCCATACTATTAACTATGTCCTCATCACCTAAGTATACGATTAATCCTTAGGAGGGGGTCCTAATATATAAGCACTTAGAGCCAGGTTATTAACCCTAATTAGGATAGGAGTCCTAGGGTTATTAAGTATTACTCTGGGTAGTGGTTTAGTTAATATTATCGTAGGCCTTAGAGGCCTTTTACCCAGACTTCCGAATCCGTCCACATTCCTTTTAACTTAAGAGGGTAGGATAACCATTGACCATTAGAGGCTTAACTAAACAATTTATATGGCCAGCTTAGAAGGGCCCCAAATAGTTGGTATACTTTGGCTTAGTTGTATAGGGCTTGGTTTCGTGGAAGTCTGAGGGCTTACCGTAGTTATTATAGAGTGGCCGCTGGTTATAATACCGGTTTATATAATATCCCTAGTAACCAGGGTTATACCTAAGTAAGGTCCTCTTTTCCCTAATAAGCTGGGCATTACTGCTCTAGTTGAATAATCTAAAGGGTAATACCTCAACTATAAAAGAGATAACCTAAGTAACTTCGTTTATAATAGGGTCTAGGCCAAGACGGGATTACCGGGCTAGGACTAGCTCGCAGCCAGTCTAAGCGATAACCTCCTCCCTAATCAGGGTTAATATATTAATACTTTCCCCATCTAAACTTTAAAACTTAGATAAGTAATGTAAAATAATATATATGAATTATCTTATAGGGGTTTCTATTTTAAAAACCCTTAAGTAATTTACTAGTTTTTATTTATTTCTAAAAAGGTTTTATTGGATTTATTTATTTAGGGGCTTTAAAAAGTATTTAGTTAAGATATAGTAAATATATGGGATATCTCCTAGTTATAGGCTAAGGGCCTAGTAAACTATACAGTGTAGGGTGAAAGGGGTGTTCTTCCGGGCAGTATCCAGGCCTTCCTCGGGGATACGAATAAAAACCCAGAGGTCTTCTAGCTAAGCCTGAGCTTATGGGCGGGTAAGGGCTTAGTGCTAGGCCGGGGCAGGGGCCGGGGTGGAGGCCGGGGTTGAGACTGGGGCTAGGGTCGGGGCTAATACCGTAACGGTAACCCAATTCCGAGTTAAAATTAAAGTAACTTCGTTATTTATTAACTTCTTCAGGGCTTAGATCACATAGGTTATCACCTCATTTACAATCTACTTTTTTAGCCCTTTAAAATTAGAGACCACGTTATTAATAGACTGGGCGATAGCCAAAAAGATATCCTTTTAGTCCTTATAATATCTAGCTTATTTATTGAAGGCGGCTAAGATAAATCTAATAACTACCCCACTTATATTTAAGGGCCCCTTTATTATAAAATGGGCTATATTAGGAGAGTTAGGCTAGCTTCCCCTATGGCTGGGCCGGAGTAGTTGGGCCTTAGTGTTATGGTGGTGCTTAGTCCTTAAGGGAGGGGTTAGCTCTAAAGGTGACCCAGAGCCCCGATCAGGGCCAGCTAAAGGGGCCGGCTGTAGTCCAGTGCTCATCGGAGGTTATAAGGCTATCATAGGAGGGCTCTAAAAGGGAGAGGTGAAGACTTTTTAATTATTAAGGATCTTAATAGTATATCACCTATTTCACTAACAGTGGATGCCAAGAAAGATTAGGCGAGAGGGAAGTTGCGAGGAGGTAATAGTGGCCTATACTTTACCCTTTTAGTTTGTTAAAGCCTATAAGACCTATGGGATTATTCGAGTAATAATTTAAGGGGTTAATCACTAATTCTAAAAACTTTAAGGCCTTCTTATATATAATAGGATTCTTCTAAAAGATCTACTTATACTACTAGGGGCTAACCTCCAGCTAGGCCTTAAAATAACCATCCTACCCTACTAAAGGGACTAAATAAGAAGTAAAGGAACTGGAGGAACCAGCGGGATCCAGGGACAAATTGAACGCATAGTAGCCAATAAGTAAGATTTGGAGGACGCGGGCAAGGGCTGTGTACTGTAGAGTAGGTAGTCTGAGCCTGCGGCTCTCCACGCCATATACCCCTCGGGAGGTCTGCCGCAAGGGATACGCCCTTGCCGCCATGGCGTTAAATACAACAACAACAACAACAACAACTAGTAGATCCTTAGGTTGTTTATGTTTTTTAGTAAAATGGATAACTTCGTATTTTACCAGGTCGAAGGAGACCTTATTCTGAGTACCCCAGTCTAGGATCTGGGTTATCTCCTGGCTTAGGGATGCGGTGTTTTCTTCAAGGGATGAGCTAGTGGCCAGAAGGCCTATATCATCTGTATATCCAAACCGAAGCCTCGGATTCTCTATTAGGATCTCAGCGATATAGAGTAAGAAGAGATCGGGCGATAGTGGAGACCCTTGGGGCAGCCCACAACTAAGAGGGAAGTCCTCTGTTGTCATTTCTTCAAGCCTGACTCTAGCTGTGCGGTTCGAGACAAAAGTATAAATCAGCCTAATCAGGCGGATTGCCCAGTGACGTCGGCTTGTATATTCTTCGAGCACCGGCGTACGGATTCGACCATTTTCGCCGAGGCTATCTGCATCTGACGAGAAAGGAATTATTTACCCGCATTATATCACGGAATTTCGCCCGACATGGGCCGCAGAAGAGCCGGCGATCGTTTAACGACCAATGTATTTCTAAGATGTCCTCTCAACGCCCGTCCATCTGGATAAATCGTCATCCAATTACTTGACCAACGTTTGGCCCTTTAGATTAGCGAATATGACCTCCCAGCAAAAGATCCTCAATGTCGGAGTCGTCGGCATCGGCCGCATGGGCCAGCGGCACGCCCTCAACGTTCTTCGTCTGGTCCCGCGGGCTAAGCTCATCTGCGCCTGCTCCCCTGCCCAGGCGGACCTCGACTGGGCGGATGAACACCTCGTCCCACACTGCGTGAAGGTTTACCCAACGTTCGAGGAGATGATCGAGACCCCCAGCCTGGAAGCCGTCATCATCTCGTCCATCACTGAGCTGCACATGCCCCAAACCCTAGCGGCGTTCGACAAGGGCATCCACGTTCTATGTGAGAAGCCTATTTGCAACTCTATCCCGGAGGTGTGTCTTCCCCCGCCTTGAACACAAAAAATGAACTATACTTACATCGCTGCCTTAGAGCTTGAGGCTCTGTGCGAGCGTGCGGGGGCCAAGCCAGAGACCAAGGTCATGGTCGCGTTCGTCCGCCGCTTCGACGACGACTACCAAGATGCGCGCGCAAAGATCCAAGCAGGCAGCATCGGCAGACCCTTCGTCTTCAGGTCGCACGGGCCCGGGAAGCTCGACCAGAGCCCCTGGTTCCACCAGTACCTCTCCAAGTCGGGCGGCATCTACTTCGACTCGGCCATCCACGACATCGACCTCTCGCTGATGTTCCTCGGCGAGGACTCGGTGCCCAAGTCCGTCTCGGCGGTCGGCACCGCCTCGTTCTTCCCAGAGGTGGAGAAGGCGGGCGACGCCGACAACGCCATCGGCGTGTGCGAGTTCTGGGACGGAAGGATGGCGCACTTCTACCACTCGCGGAGCTCGTCGCACGGCTACGACAACGTCACCGAGATCTTCGGCACCGCTGGGAAGCTGACGATCAACACGACACCGAGGCAGAATAGGGTTGAGCTCTGCGACACGGATGGGTTCGTCAAGGTCGAGCCGACACCGTCGTGGTATGACAGGTACATCGCGGCGTTTGTTGTGGAGGCGAATGCTTTCGTTGATGCGGTTCTCGATGGCCGGGCGATGCCCATCCCGTTGCGATCCGCCGTCACGTCGCTCCGCATAGCGACGGCGCTGCAGGAGAGTTTGCGGACTGGCCTGAAGATTCACTTCAGCCGGCAAGGCCTGCCCAGCGCGCCCAGCGCGCAGCTGTGAGATAGTGAACAGGAAGGCTCATTGTCGCCTCGGGGGCTTTCCTCGCATTAATATAGATCGCATGTTGGAATGGCGCGCAAGTGGCGCAGCATAACCGACGCCCGACAGCATCTAGATGTGGAGTTTTGCGTTGCCCTGCCTAGACAGAAATGTCAGATTGTCCCGACAATCAGGCCATATAATCCAGTGTTTCCCAATCAAGTAAATGGAAAGCAGGTTCAGCTGGCCGAATTTGTAGGGCACAGCATCAGCATTGGCGTAAGACGGGACAACTAGGGACACTGGGCACAGCAGTGGGTCATTTCCAACCCCTGTTTGCCATGTTCCCATGACACGATAAAACCAGAAGAATGGCAGGAATTGCATATATAGAGTATTCTTACCGCCTGCTGAAAGGCTTCGCGATACCTCGGCTTTGTAGTCGGTCTTGGGCATCCAGATCATGCCTAAGCTCAGACTAGCACTCGTCCGATCTTGTTCAACTTCACACCAGTATTGACAACTTGGAACATGTCAAGCGAATCAGGCCGCCAACAAATACCAACCGAGCCTAGACTCGCATCGGGCGAGCAAAACCTGCCCTCAAAAGTCGTCGGAGCCAGCACAGGACCCGCATCTAACCCTAACGATGCCGAAGCTAACGACAGCAAAGCGCCGGTGAAGAAGGACCTCCGGTTCTGGACGATGTTCCTCGCCATCGGGCTCTGCCAGTTCCTCGCCGCCCTCGACGCTACTATCCTATCGACGGCCCTTCCGACGATTATGGGAGAGCTCAACTCGGGCGCACTGTATGTCTGGGTCATCAACTCGTACCTTCTCGCCTCGACAGCCTTCGGGCCCATCTTCGGACAGGCATCCAACATCTTTGGCCGCCGCATCCTCACCATCCTGGCGGTGCTCCTCTTCGCCGTCGGGAGTGCCGTCTGCGGCTCTGCGAAAAGCACCGTCCCGATGATTATTGGTCGGTCGATCCAAGGCATTGGGGGAGGCGGCTGCGTCGTCATGCCAGAGATTCTCATCTGCGACCTCATCAGCCTCCGAGAGCGCGGGATGTATGCCAGGGCCCTGGCTGCTTCCTGGACCGTCGCGTGCCTTGCGGCACCCATAATCGGTGCAGTATTGGCGGAGCGGGCGACGTGGAGATGGATTTTCTGCATGAATCTTCCGATATCCGCCGTGGTGTTGATTCCGGTGGTCCTTCTCAAGCAGCGGTACCCGCATCAAGGCACGATATGGCAACGGCTCCGCCGCATCGACTGGGCTGGCAACACTATCCTGGTGCTGGCTGTGACTTCGCTCCTGCTGTCCCTGACTTGGGCTGGTACCCGGAATCCGTGGTCATCGTGGCGCACCATTGTGCCTTTAGTCCTTGGTCTGCTGGGACTTGCTGGCTTCGTGGTTTTTGAGTCTGGCACCTGGCTGGCCGAACCCACCATGCCTATCCGCCTCTTCCAGAATCGAACGTCTGCCACCATCTATGGGACCAGCTTTTTGCACGGGATGCTGCTCTTCTGGATCGGCTATTTCCTTCCAATATACTTCCAAGCCGTCAAGAGCGCGTCGCCTATGCGGTCGGCCGTAATGGCGCTGCCGATTCTCACGATTAGTGCACCGGCTGGCCTTGTAGCTGGCATCCTGACCACCGTGACAGGCAAATATCGCCACTGGCACTTCTCCGGCTGGGCGATAACGGCAGTGGCTCTCGGACTGTTCACGATGCTCGATGCGAAATCTTCCACGGGCCACTGGGTGGGGTTCCAATTAGTCTTCGGTGTCGGCTTCGGAATCCTTTTCACGACCTTTTTGCCTCCGCTCCTGGCCGGCCTGTCGGACAAGGATGTGGCCGTCGCGACCGCCACGTGGATCTTCATCCGGTATTTGGGGTCTATCTGGGGCATCGCCATCCCGGCGGCCGTGTTCAACACCCGCGCGGACGAGCTTGCCAGCTCCCTGACCGATGCTGAACTACCAGCAGTCTTGATGAGGGGCGGCGCCTACGAGCACGCCACGAAGGCTTTCGTCAGCCTTTTTCGCGAAACGCCGACGGTGCACGACGCAATTATGGCGCTGTATACAAGTAGTCTGAAATTGGTTTGGTACGTGTCAATAGGCTTCGCGGTCCTGGGCTTCTTCCTGTCGTTCCTGATAAAGAGTTTGGAACTAAGGAAGACGAACGACACGGAGTTCGGGTGGGGACAGATTTCTACTTCGGAGGGCGAGAGGCAAAAATGAGTTATCCCCAGCCCATGACTGGCGACGTTGTATGAATAGCTTGCCGATAAGGTTTTGGTCGAAATTGGAAAAACATCCACTCATGTCAAGCATTCACTGTTTATTCTTTTAAATTCGCGCGACGTAATCGGGCTGGAATTGGAAGTTGCCTTGCAGGGGAGTTGCTAGGGCTCAGAGTCTTTGAAACAACATTGAAACCTCGTGCATTTGTTGATCGCAAGCCACAACTGAGTCAAAGCAGAATTGGATCTTGCACATTGGGCAATACACAGATTCTCAAATGTAAGCGCTGATTTCCGGAAGAGAGGCTTGCATCAGCCATCATTCTGTAAAGCACTGGGAGCCGGTCCGCCTCATCGTCGCACCCTTGTTCATCGATCCCACATAGCCACCCACAATTACCAGAGAAGTCATCCGCCAAGCGGGGCTCAGCCCCGTTACTCCCCTTGGTGTAGTTGGTTCATCACGTTCGACTGTAATGGTTTACCCAAGATAATCGAAAGGTCTCTAGTTCGATTCTGGAAGGGGAGACGTCTCTTTTTGTTTTTGTCGCCTACTCTGTTGTGGCTCGCCGACCCTCTCGCGCAATCCTGGCGGAATTTTTTTTTAACCAAAACCCTCGCCCATCCATCCACATGAAAAATTTCATCATAATTGCTCCGAAGACCCGGAGAGAATTTTGTGACTTCTCTACTTCTTTAGGAGATCTAGTGCGACTGATGGCGATCGCATGATGTTAAAGGAATGATGGCGGTCTCGCCGTGGTTGCTTTGAATGCGGCTCCGCAATCCATTGCGACAGTGCAAATTCAGATGACAACATGACAGACATAATTGCCATAAATCCCCGAGTTACGACATTTGTTGTCCTGTCTTTTCCTATATGCTGGTCATTTTATGTCTCCGTACTGCCAATAATAGACGCGAAAATGCATGCCTCAGTTGCAATCGCACGGGCGCCAAGGGTATCCCCGTCTCGCTTTGCATGAGCTTTGTCGGATGATAGACTAGGACCAGGCACCCAGCTCGTTGCATGATCGACGGCATCTCAAGTCCAGGTAGATCCGAAGACCCGCACGTTGTCAATGTCTCACGGCTCGCTGGTTCCGAACATAAAACTAGTATCACGTAGCGAGAAGCGGGTGGCCGTCCACCTCCTCGGATTTCCCCTCAGGCGGGTGGATGAAAAGGCCAAGGTTTTCTTTTTCGACGATCCTCTTTTTCTTTGTACATTCTATAAACAGTATTGCGATTGCCTGTGAAGATCACGATCGTCGACTTCAACCTTCGTCTTCAGTCATTCCCGTAAATTTACCTGCTGGGCGGATACAACTGCGATACCCCGATTATACACATTTCGAAAATGCGTCTAGCTATTTTTGCCTTTACCCTCTCAATGCTCGCAGAGTTCGCTCTGGCTGGTATGTTTGGATCAAAATCGGTTTACTGTTTTGCCGTTGCATCTTAGGCTCACCCATAATCCAGCACCAAGACCCAGAGGCGAAGCACTACCCCTGACTCTGCTCCCCCGGGAATCCAGAAATTTCCTAAAGCGAAGAAAGCCATCAACACAAGAGATTGCCGCCAACGGACGGGGATGTGGAATTGACGGCAGGCAAGGCGTATGCGACAACGGAAGATGCGGGACCTTCTCGCCGCCAAATGCGTTCACCATAATTAGCGGAGCTGAGTCGCAATGCGGAGGTACCGCCCGGTGAAGAAACCAAGGACCCTAATAATGATAATATCATGTTGAACAACTGTATTTACTGCGAACCGGACATATAGGGCATCGGCATCAGTTGCATCAGCTGAATAATAACTGAACTTATTTCATCAGCTGCTGCATGCTCAGAAGTGATCTTCCAAGGTCATTGTGACGGTCTTGGATACCAGATACTCCTCGATCGCCACATCTTTGCCCGACTCCTTGCCGTATCCCGACAGTTTCATGCCGCCGAACGGTGACTCCGCCGCCGACGAGTTCCCCGTATTCATCCCGATCATCCCGGCTTCCAGGTTCTCCATCAAACGCCAGGTGCGGTCGATGTTCTTCGTGAAGAAGTAGCTAGCGAGGCCCATGCTCGTGTCGTTCGCCCACCTAACGGCCTCATCCTCGGTTTCGAATCGGTACACCCCAAGCACAGGCGCAAATGTCTCCTCGCGACTGATGAGCATCGACTGCTTCATATCGCGCAGAATTGTCGGTTCATGGAAGTAACCCGCCACCAAGCCCACCTCGGCCCCGGACCGGCCGCCGCACACGATCTTAGCGCCAGCATCGACAGCGTCCTTGACGTGCGCCTGCGCTTTCGGGATCGCACGTGGCGTGGTCAGCGGTCCCATCGTCGTTCCCTTCTCCGCCCCGTGGCCCATCTTGATCGCCTTGGTGCGCTCGACCAGCTTCGCGAGGAACTCCTCGTAGATCCCGGCCTGGACATAGACGCGGTTGGCAGTAATGCACGCCTGTCCCGCGTGCCGCCACTTTAGCGCAAGTAGCGCCTCAAGCGCCTGGTTCTGGTTGCAGTCGTCGAAGATGATGAAGGGGCAGTTGCCGCCCAGCTCGAGCGTGACCTTCTTTAACCCCTCGGAGCAGTGCCGGGCAATGAGGCTGCCGATGTTGGTGGAGCCCGTGAACGAGACCTTCTTGGTGAGAGGGTGTTTGCATAGAGCCTCGGCTACCTCCGGCGTGTTTTGCAACGATGTGGTGATGACGTTGAAGACTCCGGGGCCGAAGCCGGCCTTGGTTGCTAGATGAGCGAGGATCAGACAGGTGAGCGGGGTCTCGGGCGACGGCTTTGCGATCATGGTGCACCCGGCAGCCAGAGCCGCACCGGCTTTGCGCAGGATCATTCTTCAGTGACGGATTAGTACGGCCTATCACAGAAATAGCCGGTCTATCGAGATAGAACATACGCAATAGGGAAGTTCCACGGTACCAGCGCGACGGCGACGCCGATGGGCTGCTTGACGACGAGCACTCTCCTGTTGGGCGCGGACGGCGTCGATACGTTGCCGCGGACGCGCTCGGCCTCTCCGGCGAACCACCAAGTGAATCCCAACGCGTAATCGAGCTCACCCTGTGCTTCGCTCAACGGTTTCCCCGACTCATGAGTCAGTACCAGGGCTATCTCGTCGCGATTCTCACGGATGAGACGGTCCCACTCCAGCAGTTTCTTGGCCCTCGACCGAGGGTTCTCGAGGCGGAATGTCTGGAAGGCTTCGTGTGCCGACTTTACAACGGAGTCGATGTCGGTGCGGTCGAAATCCGGACATGACGCGAACACCTTGCCCGTTCCCGGATCCTCGATGTCGAACGTCTTGCCTGAGGATGCTTTCGTCCAGGCGCCATGGACGTAGGCTTCGGTCTTCAGTAGGTCCGGGTCGGAAAGCTGACTATGTCAGTATGTGTATCCATCGTACCAGAATGAATCGCAAACCTACTTTGAAGGGCAAGTTTGATGTCATTGTGTCGGTCGCGAAACAGAAAGGGACAATACTCGACAGTTTGCGATGACAATGGAACGGCAGTTGAATTACAGGGTCAATATGCTATCTACCGGAGAGGCCTTTATGGCTGGCTATGTCACTTATATAGCCGACCTGGAGATCTCGTTGACCCCGCTCTAGAAAAGGGCGTACTCGACGCCCCCAATGACGACACTCAACTTAAGCTGCGCCCGAGGTAGCCAATAGTCCAAGACATGGCTGTTGTCCGATCGCAGTAATTTGGGGTAACTGCACCTCCCATGCACCAATGGCCGTGCCGAAGAGAGCCTCAACCGGCCGCGGGGTCTCGGAACACCTTTACCGAAAACCTATCAAATTGGCCGATTACAACCTGATCTGAAAAGAAACCTGGCCATATTTTCTATCTATATAACAGCGAATAATGAGAAAAAGAAATTATAGTGTTTTGATTAATGTTAAAAAGTGCGACCGAAACGCTTCGCTATCGACATTGACAGCGACCCGACAATTCGGCACAGGGGGTGAAGGAGTCTCTAGTCGGTCCGCGATCATTGCACCACGCACTTCCCCGTCGCCCGTAATAACAGACACTGCCATGTCCCTATATTCGCAGATATCGGGTTTCGACACCACAGCGACGGCCAGCGGGTCGTGCATGGGGATCGAGTCAGTCTTGGGCCTCCCCGGGAACCTGACGGCTTGATGGTCGATGTAAGCGATCGTGGCGTCTCCGGCGAAAGCGACAAAACTTGACGAAGACTTCTTGAGCTCCAGGGCATCTGCCATACTGAGCCTGACCCGCAGTGTGCAGTCGAGACCGATCCAGCGTTGCGGGACACCGGAGCGCAGCACGGTCCGGATAGCTTCGGGGTCCGAGAAGACGTTGAATTCTCCCGGCTTGGTGCGGGAGTACATAGTCCGGAGGAAGATTCCGCCCATGATGACGAGCTCTTTGATGGCGGACTTGATGCCAGGCTCGAGGAGCAGCGCGATGGCCACGTTCGTGAGGGGGCCGATTGCGACGACGGTGATCTCGCCCGGGTTGGCTAGGATGTGCTCGACGATGGCCACAGGGGCGTAGCCGGGGTCTGGAGCACGCGCGTTTTTTTTCTGCGCGAGAACCTGACTGGCGGGAGTGCGTTGCTGGTCGGGATGGATGATGGGGGTGGCCGAACCGCGTACGAGTGGTGTGTTTTGGATCCCGAGCCGGTTCAAGAGAACGCCGGTTAAGGTGGTGGCGCCCTCTACGTCGGTGTTGCCATTGACTGTGGTGACCAGATCAAGTTGGATGTCCTTGTCCGCATGCGCTAGAGCGAGGGCGAAGCCATCGTCAACGTCCGCTCCAGCGCCCATTGACAGGTCGGTGTCAAGAATGATTCGTGTCGGTGTCATTTTGTGCAAATCCAGAGATTTGATGGCGGGAACCGTTGCAACGAGGATCTGGAGACCGTGATGAGTAAGATTAGGTCGAAGCGGTGATAATGCAAGTAGGATGCGTTGAGAGTAGGGTAACCAGTCCTTAAGGGCGTGCTAACCGTCTTCTGTGGGTTCCTCCGTGACGAGTGGCTGTCGGACTCTTGCGGTCTGGTCCGATGAGCGGACATCATTGAGTAGAAAGGTATTCATCTCGAAAGACAAGCAGGCCGCGTCTTGGTCGGATGGCGTCCGGTTGTGATAACCCCGCTCTCCCCGTACACCCACTCGGTGACCGGCCGACTCCGACTCCTCCTGGGCCCTTCAGCAGACCAACCCCTCGGCACCCCAGACCGTGGAGAAGATCATTTCAAAAACAGGTAACAGTGAATGAGCTCAGGGGTGGGAGCAATGTGACAGCAGACTGGCCCAACGACCGTCAATTTCTGTCTTTGTGGTCGGTAGTTATCCCCCGCATAGCCGGAGGCGTGCCGGTAACGATCTGACGCGTGATCCAGCCTGCAACTGTCGGAGGCGGTCCGGTTGCAACTTGGGTTTGGCGCGTCACGGGAGACATTTACCATCCGAGTCTCTTTCCGTCTGGCAAATACTGGCCTCGACCGCACAAATTGCGACGCCATGGTACGATCATAGTTGACCAGGCTAAATTTCAACTGGACTTATTTAGTCGAGGCACCCACCTTAGGGTCCTTGGAACCTTTTCACGCATCGAGGAAGCGACGTGTTTCTCTTTTTATTTTCCTTTTACAGGACACATTTTGTCATGAAGTCTACCGACGAATCCCACGGAAAGGAGAACCTTACTGTCAGGTGCACCGGCGGGGGCCGGGGGAGCACCGAAGGGGCAACCCCGGAGTGGGGCCAACGGAAAATAGTTACTCCGGGAAGGGGATTTAAGGGGTAGCGCAGTGGGAATTTCTATAGGAGGCCAGATTCGAATACTAATCACTACTACACCCTACCTAAGTATCGCTAACTCCTTTATTTTACGCGGATTAACCTAATACGTTCGAATCTTTATTTACCTATAAGTGTATAAACCGTTGGAGTGACGATGGCCCCCCGTAAAACACTAGTAATATAATGAGTTATTTCCGTAAACGTTAAGCGACCAACTACTGAACTAATAACCGAGATAACGCCTAATAACAAAGTGGCCAGGGACCACCGGTACCTCAACATCGAGGACATAAAAGGAATAACCACCGAGGAAGTTAATACCCTCCTCCATAAAATAATACAATAAATTAAAAAAAGGAAAATAATTAACTAAATAATAACCCTTAAGAACAACGCTAACCTAAACGAGGTAATACACTAAGAGTCCACCACTCCCTAACCACTAAAACCTAAGCGAGTCCATACTAACACATAAATAAAACAGCTCGCCCCTATCCATTTTAAGGGAAAAAACTAGATTAACATTAGTGACTTTCTATTCAAATTAAAGGGGTAATTCGGCCTATACAAAGAAAACTTTAACTCTAATAGGGCTAGGGTCCTATTCACGGGGGGATACTTAGAGGGCACCACCTCCTACCAATGGATAAATTACGTTACTACGAATTACAATAATAACGTATCCAACGTTACTTAGGCTATAATAAAACAGTAACTCTATAACATTATAGTTAACATAAATACCCGGGTATACATAACTATAATGGAATTAGAAGAGATAAGGTAAAAGTTAAACTAAATGTATTAATAGTTCCTCGATTAATATAAAATAGTTAAAATAGAGTACCCTAATCCCTAACCAAAGAGGACGTAGATGGTCCATATGGTTAACCGATTATTACTTAACCTATAATAACAAGTAATAGCTAACGAGTTACCAAGTACCCATTAAAAACTAAATAACGTGGCTAAAAGGGCCGAGACGACGTAGAAAATATACCTAAAAGAGTAAAAGCGTATTAAGCCCGTTACTTAGGGGACTAAGGACCAGCGGGGGGGAAACCGGTGATCACCTACTCACTCTAATTTCGTACCTTAAAAAGAGATTACGACTAATACTACTTAATTTACCCCGGAAATACTAAGGACTACCACCGAGACCTCTAAAAGCTTGGTTTTAGTGAAATAGGAAAAGAGTATGCTTAATAGGGGACCACTAGGGTGGGACCTAAATCACATTAAGTACTTTAACTATAAGTAAATAGGATACTATTCGGACTAGTACTAGGAGCCCAATTACTATAACTATGGATAATCGAGGTACTCGGGATAACGATGCTGGCCTAAGATAATAAAGCCGACGGGAAATTCGGCTACGGGGGTAAACACTATCCGGTTTTTATAAAAAGTAGAGTGGGGTTATCGGAGAGTAGAGGTGACCTTATGGGTAAGAGTAGTGGGGGTGTAGAAGGAGGGGAAGGTGTTATTAGATATAAGAGTAGATAAGAATATAGTGGACTAGAGGATCCTCTTTTATGAAGGGGCTCCGTTGGGGGTTATTAGTAGTGAGTTATTGTTATAGGGTATATGAGGGTTATATATACCTAATTATAGTATAAAGACCCTAGTAACCTAAGTGATGGACGATCTCGGGGTAAGTTGTACGAGGTTGTATAAGTTTAGGATTACTGAGGTGGAAGGATATATGGTAATACTAGGGATCCCCTAGTGCTAAGTGGTTTAGCTGAACTTTGAATAGGAGACCCTGAACTGGACCTACCCCTTAAGTGAGGATAGTATCCGGTTAATCTTAGGTAAAAGGGGAATCCGAAGAGTAGCGAGGGATACGAGGGTGACCTTTATAGTTACCCTAGGTATAAAGAGGATCGAGGTAAGGATAAGTGGGGTACTAGTTGGTGACTAATAGATTACCTAGGGACTAGTCCTCTTATGTAAGTATAAGGAGTAGTCCTATGTATTTAATACCACATTAACGGCTATACCATCGGAACAGGGTGGATATACCCACACTATTAACCTAGAACTAAGAGCAGAGCCATTATATGGCCCTATTTACCCACTAGTAGAGCTAGAGTTAGCGGAGTTAAGGGAATATTTTACTAAGGTATTAGTTAAGGGTTAGATTAAGTAGTCTAAGAGTCCGGTTAGGGCACCGATCCTTTTTGTCCCTAAGAAGGGAGGTAAGCTAAGGTTTTACGTGGATTACCGGGGCCTTAACGGTATTACTATAAAAAACCGTACACCGTTACCCCTTATCAGAGAAATCCTGGACTACCTCTTAAAAGTGAATTAGTTTATAAAGTTAGACTTTAAGGATGGGTACCACTAAGTGTGTATTTATAAGGGAGATGAATAAAAGACGGCTTTCCAAACTAAGTATAACTATTACGAATATAATATTATACTATTTAGCCTTATTAATACACTAGTAACCTTTTAGGCCTACGTTAACGATATACTAGTGGGCTTCGTTAATATTACTTGTATAGTATACTTAGATGATATCCTTATCTTTTCGAAGGATAAGGTGTTATATATGGAAGTAGTTTAGGAGGTGCTACGCCGCTTGGACGCCATTAGCTTATATACTAACCCTGAGAAATACGAGTTCTATATTAGGGAGATTGGGTTCCTAGGGTTTATGATCTCTGGGGAAGGGATTATAATGGAACAGGACCGGGTCATAGTTATTATGGAGTGGCCGGTGCCCCGCAGTGTTAACGAAGAAGATGGGGGGGGAGCCGATTATGAACGATAGGGCATTGGAGGCCTTCCACAAGCTGAAGGAACTGTTCACGGAGGCCCCTATCCTTAGGCACTTCGACCCCTCCCTCCTAATAAGGGTCAAAACCGACGCATTAGACTTTACGATAGGGGCAGTTTTATGCTAGCTACATGGAGATGCTTAGCACCCCGTCGCCTACCTCTCTAAGAAGTTAAGGGGAGCTGAGCTAAAATACGGAGTACTAGAGGTGGAGCTACTAGTGATTCGAGAAGTAGTTGCATATTAGTGACACTACTTGTTGTACACATAACACTAAATACTATTCTTAATGGACCACCTAGGGTACCGCTAGCTCACCACTAAGCCCTAGTTAAATAACCATTAAGCTAGGTTACTCTAGGACTTCTCATTGTTCAACTTCTATATTAAATATTAGTTAAGTAAACAAAATATAGCCGATGGATTATTATAGAGATTAGATTATAGACCTAAGGAGGGTGAACGGGAGGAAGTTAGGGGTGTGTTTTTAGAAGGTTTTTTAGAATAATTCTAATCGAAGGTGAAATACAACTAGGTAATAAGGGATAAGTTATAGCCCGATATTATGAATATTATACCGGAAATACTAGCCCTAAGCCTAGAAGAAGTAGTATAGGAGGCCTAGGGGTCTGACCTTATATTATAGGGTATGGTGTAGAAGAAGTGGGTGTATTAGGGAAGAGATAATAAAGGAACGGTGAGGTATAGGGGTAAAGTTGTTATATTAGAGGGCTACCCGTTGATAAGGGAGATCCTCACTATGTTCTACGACGAGTTAATAAGTGGCCACTTAGGGGTTACTAGGATGATAACCCGGATAGGACGTTTATTCTTCTGGAAAAGGATAAAGAAGGATATAATAGAATATGTTAAGATATGTGTTATATGCTAATATACGAAACTACGTCACCACCTCCCTTATGGGGTACTAAGTACACTACTAGTGCCCAGTTACCCATAGGAAAGTGTATCCCTTGATTTTATTACTAAGTTATTAGTAGTAGATAATGGAAATAGGAAGTAATATAATAATATTCTAGTAATGGTGGATAGGCTAATTAAGTATACCTTTTATATACCCACTAGGGAATTACTTACTATAAATTAACTAGTTATACTATTAGTGTAGAAGGTGTTCTTATGGTATAGAATTCCTCGGATAATAATCTCGGATAAGGGCTCCTTGTTTATTAGTAAGTTCTGGGTAATAGTGTATTACCAACTAACTATTTAACGGAAACTCAATATAATATACTACCCTTAAACTAGTAAATAAACGGAGAAGTAAAACTAGAACTTAGAACACTTCTTATAAGTATTCTATAATATAGAATAAGATAACTAGCTACGGTAGCTAAGAATAGTTTAATTCGTTTATAATAATGCTTAGTATAGCACCACTAGGTTAACACCGGTGGAGGTGTTAATGGGCTACTTACCACTAGGACTATATAACGTTATTATGGATAGTAAAGCCCTAATAGATATACTAATAGTGGAGGATAGGGTAGAAGGGCTAAAAGTGAAGAGGAGAGTAGTATAGGACCTATTAACTTATTTTAATAAGATATATAAAAAATAGTATAATAAGAGGAGGGTGTATATTAACTTCTAAGTTAGTGAACATATTTTATTATTAACTAAGAATATACGGTAACGTAGGTCGTTAAAAAAGCTAGTTAATAAGTATTTGGGACTATTTATTATTAAGTGGGTAATTAACAGTGGAGTAACCTATAAACTTGAATTAGGGCTGGGGTATAAGATCTATAATATCTTCTCCCCGTCCTAATTAAAAAAGTTCCACGGTGACCTATTATAACTATGAAAAGTATTAGTTAAAGAAAATAATAATGAATACGTAGTTAAGACCTTAGTGGGCTATAAGGGGTTTAAAAGGAAACGGAAATATCTAATGAAATGGGAAGGGTATAGGTTCGAAGAGAATTCCTAGGAACCTCGGAAGAATATTTTACAAAATTTAATTAACAACTACGAAACGGAGTTTAAGTAGAGAGTCACTAATAAATTATTAGTGGATTATAAAAGGAACGAATTATGAGGACTAGGTCACCGGCTAGTCGGGGAATATATTTAGCCCGAAGTAGGAAGATTATATGGCCCTAGGGGCCCGGGAATAAATAAAAACTATTGAAATACCCGAAAACGGGCCACTAGGGGAGTAATATAAGGGGACTAGTTGTTAATATCAGTGTTATTACCTTTAACCTCCTTATCCTTATTAACACCGTTACCCGAAGGTGAGCCCTCCTTAAAAGAGGTGGTATCGAGAATAGCATAGTTTTAAACAAAATAAGTTAAATAAAATAAGGAGAGGCCCACTTAAGGAGCACTAAGGGAATAGTAGAGTACTCATAGTACTAGTATAAAACTTTATGAACTCTTAGAAGGTGGTGGTGATAGTGGTAATAAGAATAATAATAATAGTGGTCTAAGCTTGGATAAAGGTAATCTAAATAGTAAGGACATTAATATAAAAGTAGAGGGTCACTAATTAGTCAACGGTGGAGGCGGCGAGGCGGGAAATAACCGAGGCCTACTTCTTAGCGGTGGAAACTAATACTTTGAGGGCTATAACCTTATATTAACAGAGTAATTATCCCTCCTCCTCCTCCTTAGTTTTATACTTAGCGGGGTCCTTAACGTTCTCGGCTTTCTTTTAAAGGGCCTTCTTACCCGTAAACTAAGTAACCTTATAAGTAAACTAAGTAATAAATTAGTAAGCATATAATAGAGGGGCACTAAGTAGGGACTAGTGTTATAATAAGGGTAATATACTATGTCCTCGGCCTAGGTATCGCAAAAAGTGGAGCTGCTTAATACCTTGTTGTAGATCTCATTAAAATAATAGTAGAGTATAAGGGTAACAGAGGAGTACTCATAGAACAATTACAAGGTATTAATAATATCTAAAAGGCCCTAGGGGTGATTAAACTAAAAGAGGGGATGAGTATATACTAAAAAGTAAGGTTTACTACGCTAAGTAGTATAAATAGTATATTTATTATTTATAATTTAAATCCTTAGTAACGGAAGTGGGGGAGCACCGGGGGAGGAGAGGACGTATTAGTGGTTTCGAGGTAATGCGGAACGGGGGCGTTACCCTTAGAGTCCTAGCCTATTATACGGCGTAGGTAGTGGGTATAGGGGACGGTGCAGAGGCGATTCTCGTCGTTATCACCTTTTATATCACCAGAGGGGTTAGGGGGAACTAGCGGAGCAGAACCACCGTCGTCACTAGTAGGGGTGGGGGAAGTAGGACCGGAAAATATAATAGCGGGGGTAATAGGAGAGCAGTGGCCAAAATCAATAACTAAAAAAACAAGAAAACAACAAAAAATAACACTAAAAAAAGAAAAGAATAAAGGAATCAAAGCGTATAATGAAACCGGTTTTATATTAGAAGCAGCAAAATAATTACACTAGGGTACCTAGGGCTTAAAGAGAATAAACTATAATAGGGGATCGTTAATACAAAAAGAACACCGGGGGGGCACTAAGGGTACCTACGACGTAAGAATTTCTCGTATTCTTAAAACCAAGAGTTAATACTTAATACTAAAAAAAGTATAAAAGAACGAGGGTAAGGACCACCCTAGCCCACTAAAAGGGGATACAAGGACACTCTATAAAACCACTAATAAGGAAAGAGTAGAAGGAGGTAGGTCTATTAGCTAATATATAAGGTGTTTATAAAGAGATACTAGGAAGTTATCCTAGTAGGTTACCAATAGAGGAAGTAGAGTAGTAGCCCAATAGAGGGGTACCCACTCACACCTAGCCTCCTATAAACTAAAAAAATAGTAAATAACCACTTAACTCTAGAATACCTTAGAGAAAAATAAAAGGAAAATACCTCTAGCTAAGGAGACGTAGGTATTAACCGACTATTACCGGGCTTAAGGTCCCCTAAACCTAAAACTAAAAATAAGTATAGTAACTGGGGAGCACTAGTGGAGGCGCTAGTACGGGCCCTAAATAAGGCTAATAAACGTCTAAACGGCCCCGGGACGGGGCCTAGGGGGCGGGGGGATCGTATTAGGTGCATCGGCGAGGACCAGGGGAGCACCGAAGGGGCAACCCCGGAGTAGGGTTAACGGAAAATAATTACTCTGGGAAAGGGATTTAAGGGGTAACATAGTGGGAATTTCTATAGGAGACCAGATTCGAATACTAATCACTACCACACCCTACCTAGGCATCGCCGACTCCTTCACTCTACGCGGACCAACCTGACACTTACCGATCATCTCGAAACATCCGACAATGGCGACCTTCCAAAGGCCATTGACAAGGCGTTAGCCAAGGGCGCCGCAGTCCAGATGCGATCCGAGTTGGACGACCTGCCCATTCTGAAAGCAGTTGGAATATACTGGCGGATTTCTTTGATATGCATGATGGCGGCATTCAGTGCCGCGCTCGAAGGCTACCGTAAGCATTTCCCCCCTCACCGAAAGATACTTCCGAAATGGCACTGACTTTGAATTGAAGAACTCCCCTTATGAACTCGATTGTCTCAAACAAAGGATTCATCCGCCAAATGTCTGGGGGCGGCACCAAGCTCAATCCCACCCATGTGGCAGTTTGGGGAGGCATGCTATCAACGAGTCAGTTTGTTGGTGTTGGCCTCCTTCAGCTGGTCAGGGATAAGCTGGGTCGCAAGTTGGCCATGCATGTTACCTGGGTCTCTCTCGTAATTGTAAGTTTCAAAGCACTGCCTTCTGTATCCTTCGATATTGATCATTCGAAGTCGGTCGCCATAGAAACCTATGCGACAAACTGGCTCTACTGGCTCTTCGCCAGGCTGGTTGGAGGCGCGGGCCTCGGCATGATGCAGGCGACATATCCTGTTTACATCTCCGAAAACGCGCCAACGCAACTAAGAGGCTTTCTCACTACGTCTTACATGGTGTGTGTAACTCCGCTCCAGTACAGGTACGATCGATGCAGCCGCTGACCGGGCCTAGGTGGTATGTTTGCTCACAGATCTTTGCACCGTTGGCGTTGCGACAATTATCTTTCAAGGACCCATACAACTTCAAGATACCGATCCTCACGCAGTGGGGTATGTTGGGCGGCATGCTGGTGATCAACCTCTTCTTCTTGCCCGAGAGTCCTTGTGAGCATACTAAACCCTTCGACTTTCATCCTGATGCTAACCAAAGCCAGGGTGGCTTGTCCAGAGGGGCATGGTTGACAAGGCAGACGCGGTTTTGGCCAAGACACACAAGGGCGTGCCGGGGTAAAACGTGAAGAGCGAACTGGTGAGATACCATCCTTCTGTCTTCAGACCATGAGCTGACTTGGCAACAGTCAATCATCGTTGTTACGATTGAACGCGAGCGACAGTTGTCGACCGAGAGCAACAACCAGTACAAGAAATCTTCCGCGGCGTCAATCTCTGGCGACTCTTTATCTGTTTCTGGCCCAAGGCGATGCAACGATTGACCGGGCAGAGTGTTACGAACAACTACGGCACGTACTTCTGTAAGTTACATGTACCCTCATTTGTTGGGTGTTTCCACTGTTACTCACTAGAATCAGTCGAGCTGGCCGGTAACGACGACCCTTTCACCGTAACGGTTATCCTAGCGGTCTGCTAACTGGTTGGGGTTCTCGCAACCTCTTTCATGTCAGACAGGTTCGGTCGCAGATGGCTCACGTTGGGCCTTTTTGGGTCCGGGGCCATCTCGATTCTCGCTATCGGTATCCTAGGATCCTTCGATTATCAAACGAAAGAATTAGGCAATGTCCTCGTCAGTACTTGTGATCTATGCGCCATTAAGTGGTAACTAACCTCGTTGCAGGTGTTTTGGGCGTGTATCTCCAACTTTGGTGTCATTGGAGGTGCAGGCATCGCCTACTCTTACATCGCCGAGATTACTACACAACGACTTCGAGCACGAACTGCTTCTATCTCACTAATGAGGCCGTTTCTTGTCGGCATCTCATTAAACTATACAGTCCCGCTGATACTCAAAGTTTGGAGTGTGAGGACGGGGTATTTGTATGTTTTCAGCTTCTATTTCCTGACACGAGAGCCACGCTGTTGACCTGACCAGCTTCGGAGCCACAGGTATCATCTCGTGCATTGTCGGATACTTCGTACTCCCTGAGATCACCTGTCGAACACCTGCCGAGATTGACGAAATGTTCGAAAACAAGATTGCGCCTAGGAAATTCCGGAAGCATGTGACACAGGTTCAGTTATTCCTAGAGGAGGAGGAGAACAAAAGACAGATACATACAGAAGCGGCGTAAGGAAGAATGAAAAACGTTGACCCTGACATTTTATAATTCAAAGCCAGAAAGCTGGTAGTCCAATTGGTCGTGGAAACATAGACTGCAGCTAGATGAGTTATAGTGGCGCTTGTGTGTGCCCTTAGATTTTGAATAAGACTTTTGGTGATACGAGACGAGTAAATGAAGTTATTGTTACCTAGGCATTGGATCGTGACCTGGACTTGTTTCTTTGCCGCGGCTGGTGTCTGTCACTCAAGCGCCAGCTAGCTGTCTCTTGCCACACCGAACAACTCTCGACGTGTTCACCCCTAGTCCACCCCATATTTTTTCTCCCGGGGAAATTCTCAAATTTGTTCTGACCGGATGACTTCCGATTGCGGGGGTGGGGTGAAAACGAGCGCAAGCGTAATGCGGAGCAAGCCGACCGACCCCGGCAGTTTGTGATTTCGTCAGTCAACACTACCTTCGTTGGATCGCCCGACTGGTTGAAGTCACGCAGCATCTTCCAGATTACCCATCAGAACGTCAAAAAAAATGACGAGTTCGCCCATTAACCCCACCGAAGACGACGCTCTCCGTCGCCGACAAGGGAAAACCGGGACCGTTCTGCCTCACCGACTCGGTCTCGCGCCCAACCGCAGGGCTCCGGTCGGAGCTCCCACGGTCGCAGTACCATTCCCGCTTGCGATAGGTGTTGCTCTTTCAAAAAGAAGTGTAGCCGAACCTTTCCCGCGTGCAGTTTGTGCACTGGAGCGGGCAAGAAATGCTCATACAATGCCCTGCCGGCTACCCCCGAGGCGGAGGTTTTTCGGTTGATGGCTCGTGTCCAATGGTTCAGCGAGTACATTAATGGCCATCTCTTGGAGTCACATGGTGGTGCAGGTATCGAGGACATCGAGACTGGTTCGGACCTTGATTCCTTACTTGGTAGCCGATCGAGCCAAGGTCTCGGAGACCCGGCGTCCCAGCAGAGTCATCCACATACCCGGAACGGGCCCGATGCAATACCGTCGTCCCATACAGCGCAGAACCAAGTCAGCCGGCTAACTGGGCCGCGAAGTCGGTATTCCCCTTCCAGGCTAAAAACGAGGTTGCCGTAATGGTGTCCGTTCTAGAAGCGTATCCGGAGGGGTGGGAGCTTACACATAGAGCGGCCCAGTTGATGCGTCAGTTAGCGGGTGTCATCAAGGGTGCAATGGCGGCCTTCTTTTCGGATGACGCGATGTTTCCCCTCGGAGGCACTGGGAACGGGACTGCTGCCGTTGACCAGAGTCACGACGCGGGAGCATCCGATGGGAGCAAAGAAAGCCTGCCGGCAATGATGAAGCCCTGCATTTCGAGATTCACATCGTTGATGCAAGAGATGATGGGAAACTCAACATGCTTTCAGTTTATCAAATACCCATCAGACAGAACCAAACAAGCGGACGGTTCGACAACGACCATATCCCAACAGGATCTGTTCCAACAATACCAGCAGCAACAGCCTCAGGAACAGCAACAGCAGGCCCCACCTCTGATGATGAGCCAGGTGAATCTCAATCGGAATGAGATGGAGGGTGTCCAGCAAGTAGGTGTAGGAGACGGTAGTATGGTAAGCTATGGATGGGGTGCGATAGACTTGGAGTTTCTATAACAATGTTTTATTAAATGAAGGAAAGCACTTTGCTCAAGCTTGCCCAACATAAAAGGCTCCAACGTGCTCGTCAAAATATTCAATATGTATATTTCTCCCAAGGCGATTTGACCCATTCGTATTCGTCATATGCCAGTATGTGTAGTCCGAATCCTTTATACAATATGCATTCTACCTTTTAAAAGACCCATCTCTTCTGCATCACAGTTCGTTTTAATCTATACCTCCTTTCAGAACTGAAGGCTGACCTCTTCATCCCTTCTCCGGATCTCAAGCTCCAGGGCCGGGTTCATGACGGGGTTAATGCCGTAGTCGTTGATGACTGGCTTAGCGTCGGCAGGGAGCCTCCACTCATACTGCAACAGAATGTGGACGAGCGCGATCTTGATCTCGTTGGCGGCAAAGAAGCGACCGGGGCAAGCGTGCTTGCCGTGGCCGAAGCCGAGGTGCTCGGGGCTGGTGCTGACGAGCTGAGACACCTTCCCCTTTCCGGGTTGCTCGCTCATGCGGAGAAAGCGGTAGCCGTCCCACTTCTCTGGGTTCTCGTACACGTTGGGATCGAACAGGGCGTGCGAGGAGACGCCGACGGAGGTGCCTTTGGGGATGAAGGTTCCGCCGGAGAGCGTGACATCGGCGACTGCAATGCGCTGCATGCTGGCTATGATTCAGAACGCCTGGTTAGTATCATGTCCTTTCAACTCACAAATAGTAGGAGTAGAATAAGGCTTACCGAGCTGAAGGGGCTTCATGCGCTGGCTCTCCTTAACAACACTATCAAGAAGCTTCATGCTGTACAACGAAGTCTTCTTCCATCCACCCTCTCTAAGCACGTCGATAATCTTCTTTCTCAGAGGCTCAATCATCTCGGGGTTCTGCACCAGGTCGATCAAGACCTGGTCCAAGAGGTCGGCGGTGGTGTGGATGGCGACAGTGGACAAGAAGAGCTGGGAGATGGCCGCGTCGTATTTGGCGCCCTTGGAGGCCTGCTCGAACCAGTCGATGGCGTCGTTGAACTCGGGCGGTGCGCGGCCTTCGGCGATGGCGGCGGCTTTGAGCGCGCGGCGCTTGTCGAGGACCGGCTGGATGATCTTGGCCGCCTGGACGATCTGAGCGCGGGCCTTCTGGCAGCCGGGGATGAACCAGTGGACGATGGGACGCAGGGCGGCGGGCCACTCGCGGAGACTGTCGGCGGCGGAGAAACCGTTCATTGTGTGCTCTTTTGTGATGGTGACCCACTCCTCGTTGCGGCAGAGCTCGGTGCCGAGTAAGACGCGGGAGGAGATTCGTGCGATGAAGTGGAGGATGGTGGAACGCAGGTGGATTTTGTGCCAGTCTATGAGCTCGTTAATTCCCCCTGACTTCATGCCATTCGACACCGTGTCTCTTACTCTTGTTCTCGGTGAAGATGTCCTTGAGGGCGAGTGATGTCTCGTCCGCTAGAGGCTCCGTGATTTGGCTGTTTCCCCTGGGTTAGCCGTGCTCCCGAATTCAGGTTGTTCGTCGGGGTATCCCTAACCGAGAGACTTCGTCAGGTCTTTGTTGATGACAATCAAGGTGATGCTGTCGCGCGTACCCTCGCGGAAAGCGTCAAAGCCGGGAAATCTGGTCTGGAAAAACTGTGCCGATCACAAGGGTCAGCGACGTATCGCATACACGCAGCAATGGGCAACGTGAAAAGCTGCAAGAAATTCTTACCTCGACAGAGAACTGAGTAAAGCTGAGTCGCGAATTATTACGGATCTCGTTGGCCATAGAGGGGGGCAGGAAGACGGACTCGCCCATGTCGCTGACCATGCGAACGGGTTTGTTGGGGTTTGCCTTGAACCACGACCAGATCAACTCTCGCGCACTGGTAAGGTATTTCTTCCTCGGTCGGCTGTCGGTGAGCTCGAAGGTTCCCTTTTGGTTGACTGAGGGAATATTAAGCTTGGAACCCTGCATCGAGTATACAAATACGATGACAAGGATGGTCGTGAGAAAGTAGGATAGTGGTTTGGCCGAGGCGTCAAGGGAAAACCTCGCGTCTCCTAGGGGAGACCGGGCAGTGTTGGTGTCCATCGTGATAGTCGGCTCTTAGAAGGAATCTGGCCGTGTTGGAAGGAAGGAGAGAGTCGAGAGCCAGTGGGTTGTCGTGAAAGACCCGTGTTCACGATGCGGGCCGGCCAGCATATATACATGTTCGCAAGCAAGCTTCCCCGCTTGCAACAACGGGACTGGAGGGTCGGCACCGTCCACTAGTCCGAAAGCAAGGCCGCCACGGACAGCTTATCTTCCCGTCCATCGCTGGCCAGATGCTAAGCATTGTCCCGTGTACTTGAGTGGAACCCTACGGCTCAGATGCAAAATCCAGGGTAACTACGTATCAGGGGTCACGGCTATGGCTGGGTCTTTGCATGGCGGCCGAACACATAGGTCAACTTCCGAATTGACCACATCAGAGACAGAAATATACCGCAGGCCCCACGTCAAGTTTCGCCATAAATAAACAAGGGGGAGACAGAAAGACGGACAACTGATGGAATTTCCAGCAATAGTTCTGTGCTACAGCTCGTTGCCCGAGCCTATGAATGTCTTTGTGCCTGATATCTACCGTAGTGACGTGTTTACAAGTACCGAGAGAGCGGTGACAAACTGATTGTCAATGCCAACCGACGATCAGTCAGTCAAGGGCCAGTTCGGATCATGGGGGAGCGCACCCTTATCGAAACAGACAGCACCACCTTCGGTACTGACATTGGGGCCGTGTCCGGATGGCGGCAGGCAGGTAGGGTTCGTCTTTGGCTCGACCATACTTACCGCCCCATATTTGCATGTAATCAAAGCTGGAACTGATTTTTTATCGGTGGGATACCATTTTCTTTTTTTCCTCAAGGCCTTTCCCACTTGATCGGGCGACGCTGCTGCGTTTGCTTCTGGTAGTTGTCTTGAACTTGGAATGTATCATCTCTCCGCTATTATGTACAACGCGACAGACTGGACATTGCTGTTCCAGGTTAATTGAGCACATTTCTGACAGTTCTGAACCTCGGCAGTGAAAGCTGAGACATAATTGGATGGGACTGCTGTCGGTTCTTCACCGGTGGTGGTACAGAGTACAGCGGTCCACATGAGTGTGTGGCAGCATGTCCCGCACCCTGAACACGGCAGGTCAACGGCAGACTCCTCAACGGCTGCTGTGCCAGATTAATACTTCACAAGGATTTGCTATGTGCGCTGACGGAGGTCGGGGCACAGGCGGCCGGCAGGTTTTTGAGGAAGGAAGAACATTCTGACCTAACAGCTTCTCGATGGGTTTGAGCCCAGATGGCTGTTTTCAGAGTCAAACACAGAGATCCCGGGCAGTAAGCCCCCATGTTCGCCAAGATAACTTGTGTGACCTCAAGGAAGGGTGGCTGCCAGCCACATTCCAGTGATCTGCATACCGGGCCTCCAAGCTCAAGGGAGAGAGCTGAGGTAGTGTGGCGTCAGGGGTCCCTTTTGGGCTCCAATGCAACAATTCGGACATCAACGACAGCCAGCCTGCTTGCACAGTTTTGCTTCCAGTAAGCTGACATGCAGTACAGTATTGGGTGCAATATGCAGCTAGTTGTCACCCAAGGCGGACCCGGCCACGTCGCCGAGAGAAGTACACTAATTACTTTAACCACAGACGATCAGTTCCTTGGTTGATCATTTCCAGTTTGAACAGACTCCCACGCTAAGCCCAGCCCCTTTGCAAAAGCCGCTGGAGCTCAGGTCCCCACATGGAAGGTTGTTGTTGTTGTTGTTGTTGTTGTTGTATTTAACGCTATGGCGGCAAGGATGTAGCCCTTGCGGTAGACCTCCCGAGGGGTATGTGGCGTGGAGAGCTGCAGGCTCAAATTACCTACTCTATAGTACACAGACCTTATTAGCGTCCTCCAAATCTTACCTACTAGCTACTATGTGTTCAATTTGTCCCTGGATCCCGCTGGTTCCTTTAGTTCCTTTGTTTCTGTAACGGTCCAAGCAAGTATATTGCAACTAGCTATAGCGACTACTACGAGTATCGTTAAGATAAGGAGAAAAAAAAGGAAAAGTCTACTACCCTACAAATCCGTTGAGTCCTAATCAGGTCTCACTAGGCCTAATCAGGCTTAGTAAATAGTGGTTAGTGTTAAATATAGCTGAGTAGTTCCGAGGCCTTTAATTGGGCCTTAACTTATAATAATTACCCCTTTCTTCCCCTCCCTTCCTAAAGTATATTCCTATAATTAGCCTTATAACGGTCTAAAATTATTATATCCACTAGCATATCTATTAACTCCTAGGTGAGTTAAGTATAGTCCTTCTACTTAATTAAAACCTTTTATCTACCCCGTACCTTTTACGTATTACGGATCTCCTTAATTTCAAACTCCTTTTTATTAGTTGCTAGTATTATAGGCAGCTGGGCGTTCTCACAACTCTATAATAATAACAAGTTAACTCTAGTATACCTAATTAGATTTACATAAAAGACGTTATAGATCCCTAGTAACGTATTTAACCAGTAAGTATGGGATTTAACTAGTTTAAGGATGGTGTATTTCGCATTAACCTAATTAAACTTGTTTAATAATTAATTAAATTAGATATTCTATAACCTTAGTTAAACCTTATCCCTAGGCTTAAACTAAATAAATAGTTAGTATTTTACGTTTATAGTAATCTCTTATTTCTCTTATGTTACCGTTATCGCCGCCTAAGCCTACTTGGAAGTGTGCTTCAACTTCTAAATTAAAACCTCTGCTTTTATTATAGGGGTCTTACTACTATTCCATAGGGGTTCCTCTACTCTAATTAGGTTTAAGTTATACCTATGAGTAATAAAGAATAGGCTAAATCCTGTTAATAAGGTAACCCGGTTATTAATAGTTATTATTATTATTAGGAGTAGTTTATCCTAATTATCCCGAGTATACACTGTATATACTCTAAGATAAGCTTTTATTACCTAGTTTACCCTCTCTATAACTCCGTCTATTTCTAGGTGGAACGTTATAGAGAGTTTTTATTTAATTCGTAGTAATCAGTAGAGTTATTTTTATATAAAACTTATATATTATAATCCCTTATATATTATAATCCCTTATTTAATATAATTATGTAAGGTATCCTATAATACCTAATTAGACCTTGGATTACTTGGTCTACTATTATATCCGTTATAATGGTTTTTAATAACTCGAAGATCACTTTCTTTAATAAATAATTGATTACTACTATAACGTTTATAACCCTATCACAGCGGGAAGGGGGCAGTCCTATTATAAAGTTAATAGAGACCTTTGTTTAGATCTGTTCAGGGATCAGTAGAGGTTTCAATAAGCCCCTCTTCTTATTGTATTATACGTTTCTTTATTCATAAATATTATAGTTCCTTATAAATCTTTGGATATCCTAGGATAAGCCTGGTTAGTGGAACTGGTGGCTAATTAGGGCCTTTAAAGTGTCACTCCCTAGATGTCCTGCTAGTGTAGAATCGTAGAACTTCTGGATTAAACCCGTCCTTAGCGGCTCGTAATATAAAATCTAAATTCTATTCTTTTATAATAATCTCTTATTATTATTAATTATATACTTTAAAAACATTATTAGTAACTTTTATTATAAGAGAAGTTATCGGTCTCCTCTTTATACTACCCCTCTAATTAGCGAATATCGGTTATTCTGGTCTAAGGTTTTATCCCACCAAGAGCGTAATAGGTCTTTTCTAAAAGGGTTCAAGGGGGGTTCCGTCTTATCTGAGCTAGGGTCGTCGGCCTAATCCATATCTCCGGGGGAATTTCTTATACTAAACTTAACTCCTTTTACTTACCTTAATTAGGCCCGAACTTTTTTAATTACTACTACGTTATTAATTCGTAATACGTTAATCCTACTCTTTAGGAGTTTTATTTTCTAACCCTTTAACGTATTGTCTTATAGGGTACTAGGGATATGCTATTCACATCTCAATAATATATTAAGAACTATTACTTCTTTACTAGGTCTAAATGTCAGGGGCTTGCGGTGCGAAGTAAAGAGGTCAGTAAGAGGACAATAGGTAGGTACTGGTTGTGACTCTCATTCTTCTCTGACCCTCTCCTTGAAGGGGAGGGACAGGCTTTTATATATATAGTCCTCCTTAGTTAAGCCCTGTCGTAGTCTGGAATCGGCTTAGCCGCCATACTTTCCTTAGTCAGATTCCAGCTACGTGACACTAAATTAGATAGTAAAGTTATAACAGCACAGTAATTCTGACCACCTGATCTAATGTTCACTTAACTATCTCTTTATTATAAAATACTTTAAATTTAAGTAATTAATTAGGATAATAACCTCTACTATACTCCACAATTCTAAATCCCAGTACTTTAAGCAGCGTATTATTACTAATAATTCCTTATTATGTATTAGATAATTATACTCCGTAGGTAAGTTCTTTTATAACAAAAACACTATAAGCTTCAGGATCCCTTCGTCGTCATACTGCGATAAAGCACCTCCTACCATATAACTAAACAAATCGGTTTCGAGTACTATAGTTCGGTCACGGTCCTAATAAGCCAATAAAAGTGCGCTAATCAGGAGCGTCTTCAGCTCCTCGAACGCTCTAATACACTCCTTACTCTAAGTAAATAATATATCCTTTTTAGTTAAGGCTATTAGGGGTTATATAATCCCTAAAAAATTGAGTATAAACTACTGGTAATAGTTAGTAAAACCGATAAATTTATAAACTCCTTATACTAATTAGAGTATTTCCTATCCCTAAATTACCTTAATTTTCTTAGGGTTTATATAAATTCCCTTACTAATATCAACAATAAACCCCAAATACTTAACACTCTTAACTTCGAATTCACACTTATTAATATCCATATATAGGCCTGCAGCGCCTAAGTGTTCAAGGACCTTCTTAACCTTCTCTCAATAATCAAAGAGGGAGCTGTTCAAATAAATCAGGATATCGTTAATATAAGCTAAATAAAACTTATCTAAGAAATCTCATAGGGTATAATTAATATATTACTAGAACATTACAGAGGCTCTAATTAAACTAAAGGGGGTAATTATTTATTCGTATAACCTATACCTTATCCTAAGCGCCGTCTTCTATTCATCTCCTTGCTTAACCCGGATCTTATAGAACATAGCGATAATATCCAACTTTATTAACTACTTTGCTTTTATTAATGCCCTTAAAGTCTCGCTGATTAGGGGTAAGGGGTATTGGTCCTTTTTTGTAATAGTGTTAAGGGTACGGTAATTAACACAAAATTATAACCCTCCTCTAGGCTTCCGGATAAACAGAACGGGCGATGATATAAGAGAGCTATTAGCCCTAATAAACCCTTTATTTAATAATTCTATAATAGTTTACAATAGTATAATTAACTCTTCTCTTAATATGCTATATAAGGGTCCCCAGGTTACCGGTTTGTTTTAATTATAAGAGTCCTTTTTAATAGGGATAACATAGTTAACGTTCTTCTAGTGTAGTAGTAATTAATTAGCCTTATCTTAGTTAAGAATATATAAAAGCTTATAGTAATGCATAGGGAGTTTTATCCTAGGGTCTATTTTTATTTTTAGTGTTAGGGCCTTCTCGATATCAGCTAAAGTTGTGGAGAATACGTTTAGGGTGAATGCATTAAAAGGGGTTTCTTTTCTCTTCTATGCTCACCTGATTAGGGCTAAAAATACCAATCTAGCCTACTATTAAATTGGGAACTTTGGATCTTACCGGGCTTAACTCGGTTTCTTTTTTATTACTCAATGGTCTACGACACTTATATCCAGAGTACCTTGTACTGGGTAAACTATGATGTTATCGTTAATTATCTAGGACCTTTTAAGGATAACGTCGTTTTTTTAATTAGGAATAATATAAAAAAATAAATAGTATCGTTTATAATTATTAATATTGATATTAGTATAAGTAACGTAGCGGATTATACTAAGAACTATAATAGTAACTTATATTAAGTTTCAAAGTATAATACTAATATATAATAAACGGAGTTTCTTAGTAAAAGTATTACTAATTAGAGTGTATATTAAATACCCTATATTAATAAAAGCAATTAACGTGGTTGATAAGTGAGCTGGCCAGACAAGCGAGCTGGCCACCCGACCGTGATTTTCCCACCTATATTATTATCATCTAATCCTTCCTACAATAAACATACTTACGTAAAACCACGAATCCCAATTAAACTTAGCTATCCAAACTTTAAAATAAAACACAAAACTTAGTATCCGAGCGGCTACTAAAATCTACTCGGTGCCTCGTTTAACCTTAAGTACTCGATTAAAGGGAACACTATCACAACGCAACATTATACCTAACTCACGGAATTTAATAGAGTTCGAAGAGGAGATACTAATTAAGTATATTCTCAACTTAGATTCCTAATTATTTCCTCCCCAGATTAATAGTACAAAAGATATAGTTAATTAACTATTTACTAACCGTAATACACCCCCGATCAGGAAATACTAGGCTTTAAACTTTATTAAACGATAACCATAGCTTTGAATGTGCTTTTTTTGTAAATACAACTATAAGAGGGCCTAATACGAAGATCCCGTTACCATAAACGCATAGTTTCGCCTTATAGTGAACATAATCACAAAGTACGGTATCGTAGACCCAGATATCTATAACTTCGACGAAACTGGGTTTATAATAGGCTAGATTATATCCGGAATAGTTATTATAAATACTAAAAAGTGTTTAAATATAAAAATAATATAACCTAGTAATCGTTAATGGGTTGTAATTATTCAGGTAATCAGCTCGTCGGGCTATAGTATACCACTATACATCATCGTTACAGGCCAATATCACCTCTCCACCTAATACACTAAATCGAGTCTCCTATATAACTAGGTTATCACAACATCTAAAAACAGATAAATAATAAATAAAAAAAGCCTACATTAACTCTAATACTTTAATTAATACACAAAACCGTATTTAAAAGGCTAATATCACCTCCTTATCGTTAATAGATACAAGAATCACTACTCTATAGATTTCAAGATATTTTATACAGAGAATAATATTGTTATACTTTATATACCAGCTTATTTATCTTATTTACTCCAACCCTTAAATATTGGGTATTTTAAGCCCCTTAAGTTAGTATATAGTTAATAAATTAAGGATAAAATACGTTACGGTAATACTTATATTATAAAGGAAGATTTCTTTCCCGCATTTTGCGAGGCTTACACTTAGTTAATTACAGAAAAAACATCCAGGGGGGATTAGAGGTATTAGACTTATTCCCCTAAGTATAGAAAGTGTATTATCAAAACTTAATATTCAGTTATATACTCTAACACCTCTAAGGTCATTTCCAATAACCCCCCCACCTTAGACTTCTTAAATACTAAGTAACCCAACAAAAGCATCTTCTCAATTAGACCTTATTAAAAGTCGGATCTCCCACAATCAAAAAAGCTCACCAACTTCAATAATTAAAACTATAAAGCATCTATTAAAGGGGGTACACGGTTTTATACACCAGATTACCTTATTAAGGTCTAAGAATAGAATCCTTCGAAAAGAGAATGACCTACTTAGTTAACACTAAAGAACTAAGAAAACCCATCTTAGATAAGGAGGGAGTTTTATTGTAGTTGAGGAAGAGGGCCTTTAGTCGTAAGGAGAGGTTATAGCTTAAGTCGAGGAGGAAATGCGTTAGAGTAGTGGTCATCGACCAAGAACGGAAATAGTTTAATGGCAGTGTAGCGTCTATAGAAACACTGGACACAATACACGGACATATCCAACTAATAAAAAGATAACTAAGGAAGAGGATTATAAGTAGTTTCAATTGATTTGATCCTTATAATACTATTCTCTGGTTATATATGTAAAGTGGTTGTGGTTGGGTGGCCAGCTCGCTTATCAACCACGTTATATAATATATCCTATTAATTTTAATAGTAACATAAAATAATTCATAATCCATACTCTTTTTAATAACCTTTTATTCCTCTATAGCCTATTCCTCCTAATAACGACTTTCACCAAGAGTTACTCTTTTCCTAAGTCCTCAGAATCCTAATTAGAACTATTATCCATTTCACTTTATTCCTTAGTTTTTCTCTTAGAAATCTTAATCTTCTTTATCTTTTTTCGAATCTTAGAGTATTATTATTATATAACGTGGTTCATCAGTGAGCGGGACACCATCAGCGACCGGGACACTCCTTATCGTACCTTAAAGGCCGATTTTTAACTATTTTTTAAAAATCGAAATTTTAGTAAAAAACTCTAAAGGTTTATGTAGAGGTGTATTATATAATTAATAGTTAGGAAAAAATATTTTCCGAAATTTAGTGAACCATAATCCGGAGTGCATCGTAAAACCCTATAAAAGTGGGTCTACGATAAGGCTAAAACTTAATATCTTAGTAATTATGGGTAGTAAATTTTAGTGGATTTATTTTCGAATATAAAACCCTTATCGGTGACGTTATATAAACTTATAGCGTTTTGTATTAAAATTCCGATTTTTAAAAAATAGTTAAAAATCGGCCTTTAAGGTACGATAAGGAGTGTCCCGGTCGCTGATGGTGTCCCGCTCACTGATGAACCACGTTATACCCTTTTTTATTATAATTATAACATCTATAAACTTCCTTTTAATTTAGCTATTTATGGACTTTCTTATTTTCAGTTAGCCTTTTTACCTTCGTAGGTTCCTAATCCATCTGATCAGGTTAGGGGGACTCTAATTGACCGTTCTATTTCTGAGGGGACTTAGTTCTTATTTAATTAGGGGTCAGCGATCTCCTATGCCGATGCGCATAGTGGGCTTAGTAGGATTCATTATCCAATTCTAAGCTAATACTTAGGAGCATTTAGATATATATAATATATATCGTTAACTTACTAACTATACTAATAAGGGGAGCTTTTATTATAATATTCAGAGCTCCTTTAAGGTAGTTAATCCTTATAGTATTTAACTAATATCCTCCTCCTACTTTTATAAACTCCTTTTCAAATTTAGGGAAAAAGTAAACAAAACTCTTATTCTTCTTTTACCATATAATCCTTAGTCGATCGAGGACTTATATTTTTATATTAGTGTCCGCATAATAAACCTTTAAGTATTCTGTAAATCTATCCGGGTTCATCGACCTATCGGCCCCTCCTTACACATAATAGGTGCTCATTATGGCCTACACAGTGTTTTCTAACTTAGAGTAGATATAAGTGAATATAGTTAACTATAAATGAAAGACTTCTCTATTCACACTTTTCTTCCCTCCTATGTTGAAATACTATTATTAAAACTTCTCATATAATTTATTAAATTTTAGTGAAATAGGAATTTAATACTTAACCGGTTTTAAAAATAATATATAAACCTAATTGGAGGGAATTAGTGTTATAAAGGGTATCGGGGACTAATTTAACGTTAAAGTGGGGTACCTACGTTCTACTATGGTTTCCTATAATAATTAAATCTATTCTTATTAAATCTCTTACTCAGGTACTTAGGCGGTTCACATCTCCTATAATTAAGTCATAAACTATCTAATTAGCTATACCAACTACTACGGGTCTCCAGATAGTTCAGCGTTACCTTCCATCATCGCATATCTATCACTTATCCTAGTGTTTTACGTTTAACAGTAACCATAGTATACTTAATAACATAGTTAAGGTACTCTATTATAGGTGTATATACACATCTTTTCGAGTTTATAATAACCTTTAAATCTAATCAGGGCATACTAATCAACTTCAGACGTTCAGGGACTCCTCAGGTTAACCCATCTAAAACTTCTTACCACTCTCACACAGGTCATAGACTTCTATACTAAGTATTTAATTAATTACCTTTAATAAGCTTAAAAATAATATAATAATCCAAATACGTATATTATCATTAACTATAACGACTATTATGAGAATCTTTCAAATAAGGAGAAAAGAAGGAAAGGTCTACTACCCTACAAATCCGTTGGATCCTGATCAGGTCTACCTAGGTCTAATCAGGCTTAGTAAGCAGTGGTTGGCGTTGAACATAGCTGAGTGGTTCCGAGGCCTCTGATCGGGCCTTAGCCCGTGACACTAGGTACTTCTCGATAACTTTAGTAATATCTACCTGGATCTAATTAATTATATAAAGCTATTAGTATTAGTCTTATTCGACATAGCCTCTAATTTTATTAATAACCTTCGTAGTTAACCGTGTTATCTCTATACCACTAATTTAAGCGTAATATAATATTATAGCCCTTCCTTTTAGTATAGTCGGTAAGAGGCTCACCTTATGGAATTGGTTGGCGCCGATCTTCTTATAGGTTTCCTAGAAGATCCGGAGTTTAATATCCAGAACATCGTACTTCTCACCTCTATACCTTATATCATCGTTATACATTTTCACGAAATTAACCTATTATTAAGGGGTTACTGTCACGGGCCAAGGCCCGATCAGAGGCCTCGGAACCACTCAGCTATGTTCAACGCCAACCACTGCTTACTAAGCCTGATTAGACCTAGGTAGACCTGATCAGGATCCAACGGATTTGTGTTGTTGTTGTTGTTGTTGTATTTAACGCCATGGCGGCAAGGGCGTAGCCCTTGCAGCAGACCTCCCGAGGGGTATGTGGCGTGGAGAGCCGCAAGCTCAGACTACTTACTCTACAATACACAGCCCTTACCAGCGTCCTCCAAATCTTACCTATTAGCTACTATGCGTTCAATCTGTCCTTGGATCCCGCTGGTTCCTCCAGTTCCTTTACTTCCTATTTGGTCCCTTTAATAGGGCAGGACAGTTGTCTTAAGGCCTAACCGGAGGCTAGCCCCTAGTAGTGTAAGCAGATCTTTTAGAAGAAGCCTGTTATACGTAGGAAGGCCCCGAAGCCTTTAAGATCAGTAATTAACCCCTTAAAATACTACTTAAGTGATCCCATAGGTCCTATAAGCTTTAATAAGTTAAAAGAGTAGAGGGTAAGCCACCGTTGCCTCCTCACTAGGGTCTTTCGGTAATAAACTAAATAATTTATTTCCTTTTTTTCCCTATAAGAATAAATAAGTAGGGCTTCATCGTGGTTAAAGCGTTAATGATATTGTTTAAAGTCTCCATAGCCTGATCGGGCTGTTAGGAGGTGGTATAGGGTAACCCGTAAAAGGGCTAGTTCAGGAGGGCTGGATAGGCTAACCTCGAAACCCAGTTGGACGTATCGGTCTATTACCTCCTTACACTACTATTATATATATTAGGCCCGTATTCGTTTCCTAGTGAATTACCTAATCCCTACTAGGGTTACCAGTTAACTTAAGAGCACTGGGAGTACTATGCCTTACTTAGCTAAGGGGTCTACTTCTCTATTACCTTTTATCCCCTAATACCCTAGGGCCTAGTGGGTATATATATCGAATATCCTAGCCACCTTATAGATCTTAAAGAAAGCTTCTTATAAGGATTCTAAAACCTCGCCCCGTATCCCCCGGATAATACTAGTATTATTAATATAAATGTATATTAGCTGGCCTTAGGAAGTAAGGAGGGCCCGCCGGAGCCCTACCTTCACTCCTTCAACCTCGCCATCAAACACTTCTACTAAACCAAGTCGGCCACAACCTTAAGCTATACACTTATTACCTTTATAAATAACAAATCCATATCCCATAACTATATTAGACGCTTTAGAACCATCTAAATAGATAATTATATAGTCATCTGGGATGGTTTTTAGCCAGTTCTAAAAGGCCTTAGCAGCCTTCTCCTTTGTGTATAGGACTATTAGGTCTTATGACCCTAGAAGGTGTTATGGTTGGAGTAGTGTAGGCCTTGGGACCCTTGAGACGAGGCTTACTGTTCGTTGGAGCCGTGTTTACTGCCTCCCTCGTTATTTGAGCCTTAGGACTAATGGGTATTATTAGTCGACCTTTTATAATTGGACTATGAAGTGTAAGCGTACTACTTCTAAAGCCACTTTCCTAGTGGGCAGGCCGGCATCTCAGAGGAGGTTACTTATTGGGGTTGTTTTCTAAACTAGGAGGATGGCTCGGGCTGCTCTTATGATGACCTGGTTGACCTTCTGGACGAGGCCCTTCTGGCCTATATTAATAAACCCTCCCTAAGGAGAGGTGGTGTTGCTTAGGGCTAATTTGGTTAGCCCCCGGAACTAGGTTTCGGCTCCGTATAGGGCTATTAGGAGGACATAAGTGACGACCGCCTTTTATATAATAGTTACTGGGATCCCTCCTTTTATGTTTATTAGGTGCCCTAGGTGCTGGGCTACCTTTTTCACTATAGCTACCCTTGTTTCGACGTAGTATTAGAAAAAGAGTTTTTTATTGAACTAAACCCCTAGCCAACGGATCAGCTTAACCGAGACTTTAATTTCAAGGTTTCTAGTTTTAATCCTAAGTAGGTCTTTTAGTTACTTATGTTTCCTAGTAAAGTGGATAACTTTATATTTAGCTAGGTTAAAGGAGACCTTAGTATCGGTACCCTAGTTTAGGATTTACGTAACCTATTGATTTAAGGATATAGTATTATTTTTAAGGGATGGGGCGGTAATTAAAAGGCTTATATTGTCTACATATCTAAACTAAAGCCTTAGGTCTTTAGCTAGGACGTCGAAAATATAAAGTAGGAAGATGATAGGTGATAGTGGGGAGCCCTAAGGCAGCCCACAGGTTAAAGGGAAATCCTCTGTTATTACCTTTTTAAACCTAACCCTAATAATACGGTCTAACACAAAAGCATAAATCAGCCTAATCAGGCTATTAGACCAGCCCTATTACTATAAACGGATAATAAGGCGGTTCCGAAAAACGGAGTCAAAGGCCCCCTTCACATCCATTATCACTAGCGTAACTGTAAGCCCCTTATCAAGGGCCTGTTCGATATCGTATATAAAATAGGTCATTAGGTCGATAATTACCCTGCTTAGTAGGGCCCTTATTTACTATGGGCTAGCTACCCCTTTTAGGATAGTGAGGTAGGCTATTCTCCTAACTATTAGTCTCTTAAGCCCTTTACCCAGGTAGGATAAGAGGGCTATCGGTTTCCAGGATCCAGCCTTTAAAAAGTCGGTCTTTCCAAACTTCTAAATCATAATAACCTCTACTCTATAAAAGGGCTAAGGGAAGTAGCTGGCCTTAATGTATACTTAGAATAGTAGCTTGATAGGCTTAGTTATAAGGTCCTAGTAAGCCTTAAGTAGTCTTATGGTGATTCCATCGATACTGGGGGTCATAGTCTTTATTAGGGTAACTACCCTTACTTCCTCCTAACTAATCGTAGCCTACCAGAGTATTTGTCGTCTTAGGACCGTAGCCACGTCGAAGGGGTCCCCAGGTAGGTCATCCGTATCCTCGAACCTCTCCAGCAGGGCCCTCCGTAGGGCCTGGGCCTTATCCTGGTTATCGTTATACATTTAGCCCTCAACTATTAAGGGGGGGGCTTTAACTATTAGTCTAGTTTTACATTAGCCTATTATTTTATAAAAGTCCTAATCGGATATAACCCCTTTAATCTTAGTAGCCCAATAAGCCCATTTAGCCTTCTTAACTATTTCTAAGAAGAACTTTTATTCTTTAAGGATAAGGGGTGGTGAGGCCGAGGCCGGCTCCGGTTCTCATACTTATTGGATACGGGCCTTAAAATAGGATTAATGGACTTTAAAGCACTCTTCTATTCACTAGGGGGCCCGCTTTCCCCGGTTTTATCGTCTTTTCCCTATTATTTAAATAAATATTAAGAGTAAACTAACAATCTGGTTAGCCTAGGCGTTTAACTTAGCTGGGGTGGGTAGGTCCTTAATGGTAAGTAAAGTTGAGGCCCCTACCCTAATTAGGTCTTTAAACCGAGGAAGGGCCGAATCCGGGACTAATATTAGCCCTAATTAGTATATTTATTTGGTTATTATTGTTAAGGGGGATGATAATTATAATAGGTTAGTGATTAGCTCGTGGGTATAGGTATAAGTAAGGTCCTGCGTATGCAAGGGGGATAGTTGAAAAGGTTAGGTCAAGGAAGTGACCACGGGTATGGGTTAGAGCCCCTGCTTCTCCAATAAAGGAGGGGCTATGATTATTAACCTAGTCGGCTAGATCGTCTCTCCTATTCCGGCTAGTGGATCCTGGTTCCTAGGAGTAGTGGTGAGCGTTGAAATCCCCAGTTGTAAGGGCTCGTAGTGGTGGTTAATATCCTAAGAGGGTGGTTATTATATAGTTATAAGGATCGCCTGGTTATTTATAGATGTTTATAATAATAGTATTATTAACCTTTAATTATAGGATATCCCTTGTTTAAATAGGTCTTTGTTATTGTACTTATAGCCTTATCCCCTTCCGTGTATATATCATTACCCTAGGCCTTATTTCCCTATTATCCTAAAAATTACCTAGGATAAAGGAATTATACCCAGGGTATATATTAATCTGTATTCTATTAGTGTAACCTATCCAGGGCTCCTAAATAAGTATAATGTTAACCTAATTAGCCCAGTAAAGCTCTAGGAAAGTTGTGTATACTAATGCGAAGGGCTGGTCCTAGGCCTTGTCTTAACCGAAAGGTAGCCAAATACTGTTTATTTCAAGTTGAAGAGGAAAAGGGTAAACTATGATATGGTGTGAAATCTCTGCTTCTTAGGGGGTGGGCGCTAGTGGGGCACCGGTGGGGCACTAGTGCGAGTATGGGTATAGCCCGGGTATAACCACCGGGTTTGGCCTGTGATATTACCCCCCTCCTCCCCCTGCGCGGCCTCTAGTTCCTGGTTGGCCTCCTGGGGGGGCACCTGTGTACACGCTGCGTTCCGTCGTTCTCTAATATCGGCCCATAATGCTCCTCGTAATAGTCTAGTGCCTCCGTTTCCTTTATAGTACCGGCTGGTTCCTACGTGGGGTTAATATAGCCCTCCCACTTTACTAGGGCTTCACGTCTTCTCCCTTTACCCACCGTCTTCCATCTAATAGTGTAAATCTCCTCTACTTACTACTTATCCTCGCCATCTACTTCCCTGGGTAACCATTTGTGCTAGAATTATGGTACTCCTATATAACCCTTGTCCGTAATAGGCTCGAAGGGTCGTTATTATCTCTTCTTCCGGGAACCCATACTTCGTCCCGGAATATCAGCTTTTGCTATTTATTAATCGCATATTCTGCGATCTAGCCCTTTAGCTGTAACTCTAGTGCTCATTGGAGTCTTCTTATATAAGGGTGCTGCTTAAGGTAAACCCTGAACAGTTTGTCTCCATTGTTGTTTTTTTTTTAGGGTTAAAGCGGTGAAGTACTAGCTTTATACTAAATAACCATTTAAGCTCCTGGAATCCTTCTTCCTAACTAGGTCCCTAGTGGAATATAGCCGACTTCTTCGTAAGCTTTGTAAGGGGCTTAATAATAAGGGTATAGTTGGGTATAAAAATGCGATAATAATTCGTAAACCCAAGGAAACTTTTAACCCCCTTTATAATCTTTACGGTCTTAACTAAAAAAGTATACTTTTTAGGGTCTAATTGTAGTCCGGCCTCTGCTAAGTGCTGGAGGACTACTCGTACCTTCTCTTTGTACTTCTTCTTTAATTTAAATGTATAAATTAGGATATTATCTAAATAGCCGGTGATGAAGTCGTCTAGGAAGTCTTGGAGAGTTATACTAATATACTATTGGAACGTAGTTGGGGCCCCGGTGAGTCCAAAGGGGTAGACCAACCACTCGAAGAGTTCGTATTTTATACGAAACGCTGTTTTTTTGATGTCTTCTTTTGTAATCCGAATTTTATGGAACACGGCCACGATGTTAAGCTTTGTATACCACTGCGTAGTAGTTACTTATCGGAGGGTCTCTAATATAAGTAGTAATGGATAATAGTCCTTTTTTATAATATTATTAAGGGCTTGGTAATTAACGTAGAACCGAATTCCCCCACCAGGCTTCTTAATAAACAACACTAGGGCACCCGTTGGTGAGCTGCTAGCTCGAATAAACCCTTTATCCAACAGGTCCTCTAGTATCTTTTTTAGAACTAAGAGTTCCTTATGGGATATCCCATATAAGGGTCCCCATAAAAGTATAGGCTCCTGGCTGTGAGCGTCCTTAATAAGGGGGATCTTATAGTTAACCCCTGGTCTCCTAGGGGGCACCGAGTACGCCTTCTCTGGGTCGAATAGGTCTCTAAGCTCTTTATGGACCTAGCCTAGGACGAGTTCCTTTATATCCATAAACTTCTTTTCTTTTAGTGTATCCTCAATGTCCCTCAAGCTTATAGCTATAACCTGGGCCTCTAGTACCCTCTAGTACTTTACTCGTTAGTATATAACTATAAACGTAGGGGCTATTAATAATTGGGTTATATAAATCTCTTTTATAATAACTAGTTCTTCCTAATTAGAAAAGTATATATTTACTCCTCCCTTACCATAGTGTACCTACTAAGCAACGGTATTATACACTACATAGTTCACTTCTATCCATAGCTTCCCTAGGTATATGGGGGGGTCTAGGCCCTTTACTACGTATACGTAAACTTTCTGAGTATAGCCACTTAATTCTAGATCTAGGACAGTCACACCCTAGGCATCACCAGGTGATAGCCCATCTTATGTATACCCTTATAGGGTACACTTCTTCTAATCCACTAGTGGTAGTCGGAGGTGTCTAAAAAGAGACTGATCCACTATTGCATAGACGTCGTAGCTAGTATTGATAAGGGCGTGTGTTAAATGTCCTTTGTTAATCCTTGCCTGAATAGTGGCTAACCCTTAGCTCCTCTACTACTACTCTTTTTAGTGGAACTCCTATCCTTTGGCTTCCTCCTTTATTAGTTTTAATACCCGATTTTATATTAGAGTTACTTTTTTCCTAAGTCGTCCTCACTAAAGGAGGTATTAGTGACCTTTTGGTCCTCTTCTTTTAACCTAGGATCCTTTTATTTTTTCGTCGCCTTAGTATAGGCGACCTTCACTTACCTAGGAACCTTTTTCCGGTAATTCCTGGTGATATGGCCTTTTTCGTTGTAATGAAAGTATTCACGGTGGTCTACTAGCGGGTTACCTAAGGAGTAGTGGTGGTGGTGGTCCTTTTCCTCCTTTCAAATTAATAAGGTGCGGGTAGCACTAGTTATTTAAACATCTCTATTGTAATCCTTCCGTGGAGGGGCTAGGGTTAAGGACTAGCGATACTCCCGTTTAATAGTAACGAGTACTATATGCTCTAACTTTTAGGTAACGTCTTATACCCTAATGAGCTACTAAGTATACTCCCCTAATAGGGAAACGGTGACTAGGTGCTCTTTTAGGTGGGAAATAAGGGCATTTTCTAATATAGTAATCTTAACGATATTGGGTTATGCACTACCTCCTATGTTTATTATTATTTGTTTAAACTTCGGTAAGAAAATAACTAGCTTCTCGTTATTTTTCTAATGGAGGGTCTATAGCTGGGCTATGGTTTGGGGTTGGGTGTTTGGGTTTTAGTAGGTTTTATCGAAGTAGAATATAAAATTTTTGGGGTTATGTTAACCTCTAGGCCCCCCGGCTACGTAGAACGTGGTAACCACTTACTGGGGACTAGTGTTTAGATAAGAGTTAATTATGTACTATAGTTCCTGGTTAGTAGGGTAGAATACTCTGTTTATGGTGATCTTGTCCCTTATTTGCTGTGCCTAAGAAGGGTAGTCCTTCTACTTCCCTGAGAATTTTGAGGGTGTTAGTAGTGGTTTATAGTGTGTTGGTGTCTCTGTTACGAGGTGGTGGTTACCCACTAGCGGGGCTTTGGTGCTTATATCTTTTATAGGGGTTGGTATTGTTGCCCCTAAACCTCGGCTTTACTTTAACTTATTAGAGAGCTTAGTAATCCTTGTTTATAGGGGCCCGAGGGCCTCGTTTAAGGTTAACTATAGTTAGGCCTGTAGTTCGTCAGCTATTATGCTGGCTGGTATCCTCTTTTTAATTGGTGGGGAGCCGTACTTTACTTAGTGTTTGATGTTCGTCGATCTGTTGTTAAGGAGTTGTGCTTAACTTAGGATTCCACTTTGTAACCGGTAAGGAGCTGTACTCAACTTAGTGGTATTTTATATAATAGATAAAACTGAGCTTGAAATATGCGAAGGGCTGGTCCTAGGCCTTGTCTTAACCGAAAAGTAGCTAAATACTATTTATTTTAAGCTGAAGAGGAAAAGGGTAAATTATGATATGGTGCGAAATCTCTGCTTCTTAGGGGGTGGGCGCTAGTGGGGCACCGGTGGGGCACCAGTGCGAGCACGGGCATAGCCCGGGCATAACCACCGGGTTCGGCCTGTGACAACTAGGGGCTTTTTCCCCATATTATATTAGGCCACACATAGCACCCGTGGGGGGCTTGTTTAGGCCTACACCTCCGAGTCGAGGTCCAGGTGGGTATAGGTATTGGTGATATTATAGTTAGGCTTTTAAGCCACCCTCTAGCTCCTATTTCAGAGTGGGTAGATAGGGCGGTTAGTCTAAGGGAGGGCCTCGGGGTCTTCTACTTCGTCTTTATCCATACTACTAACTATATCCTTATTACCTAAATATACGATTAATACTTAGGAGGGGGTCCTAGTATATAAGCACTTAGAGCTAGGTTATTAGCCCTAATGAGGATAGGAGTCCTAGGGTTATTAAGTATTATTTTAGGTGGTGGTCTAGTTAATATTATTACGGGCCTCGGAGGCCTTTTACCCAGCTTTCCGAATCCGTCCACGTTCTTTTCGGCTTAGGAGGGTAAGATGACCATTAACTATTAGGGGCCTAACTAAACAATTTATATGGCCGGCCTAAAAGGGTCCTAAATAATTAGCATACTTCGGCTTAGTTATATAAGGCTCGGTTTTATAGGAGTTTAAGGGTATACTACAATTATTATAAAGTGGCCGCTGGTTGTAGTACTAGTTTATATAGTATCCCTGGTAACTAGGGTTATACCTAAGCAGGGTCCTCTTTTCCTAATACGCTGGGCCTTACTACTTTAGTTAAATAATCTAAAGGGTAGCACCTCGACTATAAAGGAGATAACCTAAGTCACTTCGTTTATAATAGGGTTTAGGCCAAGGCGGGATTACCGGGCTAGGACTGACTTACGGCTAGTTTAGGTGATAACCTCCTCCCTAATCAGGGTTAATATATTAATACTTTCCTTATTTAAACTTTAGAACTCAGATGGGCAACATAGGACGGTGTATATAAACTATTTTATAGGGGTTTCTACTTTAAAAGCCCCTAAATAATTTACTAACTTTTATCGATTTCTAAGAAGGTTTTATTGGATTTGTTTATTTAGGGGCTTTAATAAGTATCCAGTTAAGATATAGTAGATGTGTAGGATATCTCCTAGTTATAGGCTAAGACCCTAGCAGAATATACGGCGCAGGGGAAAAGGGGCATTCTTCCGGGCAGCATCCAGGCTTTCCTCGGGGATACGGACAAAAACCCAGAGATTTTCTAACTAAGCCTAGGCTTATAGGCGGGTAGGGGCTCAATTCTAGGCCAGGGCGGAGGCCGGGGCTAAAACTAGGGCTAGGGTCGGGGCTAATACCGCAACGGTAACCCAATTCCGGGTTAAAGTTAGAGCAACTTTGTTATTCATTAACTTCTTCAAAACTTAGATCACATAGGTTATCGCCTCCTTTATGATCTGTTATTTCGGCCCCTTAAAACTAGAGACCACGTTATTAATAAACTAGGCAATAACCAAAAAGACATCCTTTTAGTCCTTATAGCATTTAACTTGTTTATCGAAGGCGGTTAGGATAAATCCAGTGGCTACCCCACTTATGTTCAAGGGCCCCTTTGCCGTAGAGGGGGCTACATCAGGAGTATTAGGCTGGCTTCCCCCAAAGCTGGGCCGGAGTAGCTAGGCCTTAGTGCTACGGCGGCGCTTAGCCCTTAAGGGAGTGGTTAGCTTTAGAGGTGACCTAGAGCCCCGATCAGGGTTAGCCGGAGGGGCCGGCTACAATCCGGTGCCCACCGGAGGCTATAAGGCTATTATGGGAGGGTTTTAAAAGGGAGAGGTGAAAACCTTTTAATTATTAAGGATTTTAGTTATATATCACTTATTTCACTAATAGCGGATACTAAGAAAAACTAGGTGAGAGGGAAGTTGCTCTAAACGGATTTATAGGGTAGTAGACTTTTCCTTCCTTTCTCCTTATTTTAAAAAAGTACTTATAGTAGTTACTATAACTAGTTATAATATATATACTTAGATTGTTAACGTGGTTCATTAGTGAGTGGACCACCATTAGTGACCGGGCTACTTTTCCCACCCTCACCACCTTTTAACTTTAATATGTAATTTCTTTTATAAAATAATATCCGAAGCCTTCTTTGAATATAGGATTATTTTAGTGATTAATGTGATCCGATTAATACTGTGATTAAGTATCCGATGTGTAGTGACCACTTATAACGTTCCGAGAACTACCCTCTAGTCCAGAATGAAGGGTTAAAGTGCGAAGGTCGATAGTAGGAATGCGTAGTTGAATTTGATAGACATTGAGGAGGAGGCAATTGTTTAATATATTATTGACCTGGATTCTCGAGGATTCTCACTTTGATGCGTGGATGTGGAAGATATGGTTAGTATACTGCTCCGGAAGTGTGATAGCTGACCGGTTGGGGAGTGCTGGACAGAACGCTTCGTCCAGCGATGCCCAGAGCTCAAAACGCGATTTTCTCGCATCTATAACTATCAAAAAGGTCTCTATTAAAATCCTACGATTATTAAGCCTTAATTTCAACTTATAGCTAATATATAATCGAAATATAATATTTTAAACAAAAGTTTTTTTTAACTTCAATGAAACTAGTTTTATAATAAGTATAATCCGGCTTAGAATAATTATTATACATTCTAATTAAATTAGGAAATTAAAAAAGCTTTAACTTAGTAATTAAGAATAGGTAATAGTGATTCATTGTATTATTAGTGATGGTTATACAATGCCGCCTTTTTTAGTGGTTTAGGGCCACTTCCACTTTATGAGTTAGTACTCTGAGGCCCAGATTCTGGATAGTTAAGTAGTTAAAACAACTTCTAATAGATGGACCGATAACGAGACTGCCCTCAAATAGCTTTAGCATTTCGATAAATACTCAAAATAGTGATTAAGAGGCACATATCGGATGCTAATTGTTGATGGCCATGAAAGCCACGTTAATAGTGATTTCGAAGAGTATTATAAAGAAAATAAGATTATAACTATTTACTTACCTGCTCATTTATCACATTTAACCCAACTTCTCGACGTTAACTGCTATAGTGTGTTGAAGTCGAGATATAGTTCTTAGATTAAGCACTTTATAAAGGCCCGGATTACCCATATTATTAAACCCGAGTTTTTCCTCGTATTTAAGGCCGTATTCCTTTAAACCTTTACTTAGGAAAACATTTATAAGGGTTTCAGAGGGGCTAAGCTTATTCCTTATAACCCTCAAACTATCCTTTCTAAACTGGATATACAATTACGGACACCAATAACCCCGAACACCCCCATTAGGCTACCCGACCCTTGGGTTTCTAAGACGCCCTAAACCATTAACGAGGCTATCTCTTAGTTTTTACTTATAAAAAAAAGAATTTCAAGGTATTAGGGAAGCTCACCGACTCCAATTTATAAAGTTACTAATAAGTTTTCAAAAGGTTTACAATACATTTCCCATATAGCTGCCCTTATGGAGGAAGAGCTACGCCATCTTCGAAATACAAATACGGCCCTTAGTAAACGCCGGAGAGCCAAAAGAACTAAACTATAAGATGGAGGGGCACTAAATGGGTCTCAGGCGAGGGAAGTCATGGTTGTAAAAGGTGTTATTGAGGAGGAAGGGTGTGAAAAGGAGGAAAACGAGGGGTTATCAAAGTGTCATCGGACAGGTTCACAACATTGTGGTATTTATCATAAGACCGGCCATAACACAAGGACCTGTCTAGAGGTTGTGTAAATAAGTAGTTTAAGTGATTCTGAGTAGTTAAAATTGATTTAATTGATTGTGGTTGAGATATAAAAGCTTTTAGTGGTGAAGGTGGGAAAAGTGGCCCGGTCACTGATGGTGGTCCACTCACTGATGAACCACGTTATATTATTTTTAAGATCATCAAAGGTAATTTATTAAAGGCCTAGTACAAAAGTCCACAACTTATATAAGAGTGGTAAAAAGCTTTAGATGAGTTAACCTGAGGAGTCCCTGAACGTCTAAAGTTGATTAGTACGCCCTGATCAGATTTAAAAGTTATTATAAACTCGAAAAGATGTGTATATACACCTATAATAGAGTACCTTAACTATTATATTAAGTATACTATAGTTATTGTCAACTTCCCTCTTGCCTAAATTTTCTTAGTACCCACTATTAGTAAAATAGGTGATATACTATTAAAATCCTTAATAATTAAAACGTCTTTACCTCTCCCTCTTAAAACCCTCCCATAATAACCTCATAACCTCTAGTGAGTACCGGAATATAGCCCACCCCTCCAACCAGCCCTAATCGGGGCTCTAGGTCACCTCCGGAGCTAACCCCTCCCTTAAGGGCTAAGCACCACCATAACACTAAGGCCTAGTTATTCCAGCCCAGCCTTAGGGGAAACCAGCCTAACACTCCTGATGTAGCCCCCTCTACGGCAAAGGGGCCCTTGAATATAAGTAGGGTGGCCACTGGATCTATCCTAACCGCCTTCGATGCATAAACCAAATACTATAAGGACTAAAAGGATGTTTTTTGGTTATTGCCCAGTTTGTTAATAACGTGGTCTTTAGTTTTAAGTGGTTAAAAAAGTAGATTATAAAAGAGGTAATAACCTATGTGATCTAGGTTTTAAAAAAGTTAATAAATAATAAAATTATTCTAATTTTAACCCGGAACTAGGTTACCGTTGCGGTATTAGCCCTAACCCTAGTTTTAATCTTAGCCCCGGCCTCCGCCCTAGCCTAAAACCAAGCCACTACCCGCCCATAGACCCAGGCTTAGTTAAAAGACCTCCGGGTTTTTGTCCATATCCCTGAGGAAAACCTGGATACTACCCGGAAGAACGCCCCTTTCGCACTGCGCTGTATAGTCTGCTAGGCCCTTAGCCTATAACTAGGAGACATCCTACACATCTACTATATCTCAACTAAATACTCCTTAAAGCCCCTAAATAAATAAATCCAATAAAGCTTTTTTAGAAATAAATAAAAATTAGTAGATTATTTAGGGGCTTTTAAAGAAGAAACCCCTATAAAATAGTTTATATACACCGTACTATGTTGCCCATCTAAGTTCTAAAGTTTAAATAAGGAAAGTATTAATATATTAACCCTGATTAGGGAGGAGGTTATCGCCCAGACTAGCCACAAGCCAGTCCTAGCCCGGCAATCCCACCTCGGCCTAAACCCTATTCTAAAGAAATGACTTAAGTTATCTCCTTTATAATTAAGGTCAACTTCGCTCTCGTCTAATTTTTCTTAGCATCCGCTATTAATAAGATAAGTAATATACTATTAAAATCCTTAATAATTAAAGAGTCTTCACCTTTCACTCTTAAAACCCTCCCATAATAACCTCATAACCTCTGGTGAACACCAGACTATAGCCGGCCCCTACGGCCAGCCCTAATCGGGGCTCTAGGTGACCTCTAAAGCTAACCCCACCCTTAAGGGCTAAGCACCGCCGTAATACTAAAGCCCAACTGCTCCGGCCCAGCCTTAGGGGAAACCAGCCCAACACTCCTAATACAACCCCTTCTACAGTAAAGGGGCCCTTAAATATAAGTGGGGTAACCAATAGATTTATCCTAGCCGCCTTCGATGAACAAACTAGACGTTATAAGGACCAAAAGGATGTTTTTTTAGCCATCGCCCAGTTTATTAACAACGTGATCTCTAGCTTTGAGGAGCCAAAAAAGCAGATCGCAAAGGAGGCGACAACTTATGTGATCTAAGGCCTAAAGAAGCTAATGAATAACGAAGGTACTCTAACTCTAACCCAGAATTAGGCTACCGTTGCGGCATCAGCCCCGACCCAGCCCCAGCACCAGTCTCAGCCCCAGTCTCAGCCCCGGCCTCTGCCCCGGCCCAGCACCGAGCCCCTACCCACCCACAAGCCCAGGCTCAGCTAGAAGACCTCCGGGTTTTCTTCCATATCCCCTAGGAAAGCCTGGATGCTGCCCGGAAGAACGCCCCTTTCACCCTACGCCGTATAGTCTACTAGGCCCTTGGCCTACAACTAGGAGACATCCTACATATTTCCTATATCTCAACCGGATACTCCCTAAAGCCCCTAAATAAACAAATCTAATAAAACCTTTTTAAAAATAAATAAAAGTTAATATATTATTTAGGGGCTTTTAAAGTAAAAACCCTTATAAAATAGTTCATATACGCCGTCCCACGTTACCCATCTAAGCTCTAAAGCTTAGATGGGGAAAGTATTAACATATTAACCCTGATCAGGGAGGAGGTTATCGCCTAGACTGGCCGCGAACCAGTCCTAGCCCAGTAATTCCACCTCAGCCTAAACCCTATTATAAACAAAGTCACTTAGGTTATCTTCTTTACGGTCAAAATACTGCCCTTTAAATTATTTAATTAAAGTAGTAAGGCCTAGCTTATTAGGGAAAAGAGGACACTACTTAAATATAACCCTAGTTATTAGGGATACCACATAAACTAGTACTACAACTAGTGGCTACTCTATAGCAACTATAACAAACCCTCAAAGTCCCACAAAACCGAGCCTTATATAACTAAGCCGAAGTATACTAATTATTTACGGCCCTTCTAAGCTGGCTATATAAACTATTCGACTAAGCCTGTAGTAGTTAATGGTCATCTTACCCTCCTAAGCTAAAAGGAACGTGGACGGATTCGGAAGGCTGGGCAAAAGGCCTCCGAGGCCCGCAATAATACTAACCAGACCACCACCCAGAGCAATACTCAATAACCCCAGGACTCCCATCCTAATCAGGGCCAATAACCTAGTTCGAAGTACTTATACACTAGGACCCCCTCCTAAGGATCGATTATATTCCTAGGCGATAAGGATATAACTAATAGTATAGATAAAAACGGAGTGGAAGACCCCGAGGCCCTTCCTCAGACTAACCACCCCATCTACCCTCTCCAAAATAGGAGCCAGAGGGTAGCTCAAAAGCCTGATTATAATATCACTAATACCTATAGCCACCTAAACATCACCTCAGAGGTGTAGGCCTATACAGGACCCCCCAAAGGTGCTACGTATAGCCTGATGTAACGTAGGGAAAAAGCCTCCAGTACACATAGCTTTCCTAGAGCTCTACTAGGCTAATTAGGTTAGCATTATACTTATCTAGGGGCCCTGGATAAGCTACACTAACAGAGTACAAATTAATATACACCCTGGGTATAATTCCTTTATCCTAGTTAATTTTTAGGATAATAGGGAAACAAGGCCTAGGGTAATGATATATATACAAAAGGGGATAAGGCTATAAGTATAATAAAAAAGACATATCCAAATAATAAATATCCTATAATTAAAGGTTAACAACACTATTATTATAAACGTCTATAAATAACTAGGCGATCCTTATAATTATATAACGACCACCCTCCTAGGATACTAACCACTATTACGAGCCCTTATAACTAAGGATTTCAACAGTCACCACTACTCCTAGGAACCAGGATCCATTAGCCGGAATAAAGGAGACGATTTAGCCGACTAGGTTAATAATCATAGCCCCTCCTTTAATGAAGAAGTAGGGGCTCTAACTCACACCCGTGGTCACATCCTTAACCTGACCTTCTAAAATATCCCCCTTATGCACGCAGGACCTTACCCACACCTACACCCAAAGGCTGATCACCAACCTATTATAACTATCATCCCCCTTAATAATAATAAACAACAATAAATATACTAATTAGGGCTAATATTAGTCCCGGATTTAGCCCTTCCTTAGGTTAAAAACCTAATTAGGGTAGGGGCTTTAACTTTATTTACTATTAAGGACCTACCCACCCTAACTAAACCAAACACCCAGGCCAGCCGGATCATCAACCTACTCTTAACGGCTATTTAAGTACTAGGGAAAAGACGACAAAGCCGGGGAAAGCGGGCCCCCTAGTGGACAAAAAGGTACTCTAAAACCCACTAATACTACCTCAAAGCTCGTATCCAGCAAATACGGGAACCAGAGCTAGCCTCGGCCTCATTACCCCCTATCCTCAAAAAACAAAAGGTCTTCTTAGAAATAATTAGAAAGGCTAAACGGGCCTATTAAGCTACTAAAATTAAAGGGGCTACATCTAATTAGGACCTTTATAAAATAATAGGTTAGTATAAGGTTAAACTAGTAGTTAAAGCCCCCTGTCACAGCCTTTTCCTACCAGCCGGGGGCTGCAATAGGGATCACTAAGGCTATGTCTCAATCGAGGAGTTCACCGGTATTTCAGTGAATATATGTCTCGATATCTTGGGTGTATTTGTGATGACGCGTCTAAGTCCTCTAGCTTGCGGCGCCTCCTTATGAGGGCGACGCTAGTCACGTGATAGTTCACGTGACTGTCGTTAAGGACAAAAGACGTGTAACATATGCCCCCCTTTAAAAAGTAATCGTCCCGATTACTCTAAGAATTTTTATCTATTATACATAAATACCTCCTCCTACTATCCCGATTTTCTTAATAATAACGATAAATTCCTTTATATTAACACTTAATCCCTTAGTCCTTCTTACACTATTACAAAAACACAGTGAACACGGTGATCTTTAAGCACTTCTCCGGGCCAGGGCTAGGGAAGCTCGCAGGGCGCTTTATGCCTGGCTTCTAGAGTGCCTCAATAATAGCGCAAAAAATCTCAACTTCGGCGCAAAAACTCGCAATTTCATCGGTTTCTTAACAGCTCTAGTGACGGACTTTTGCGTTATTGAAGGTGAGTTACGATTACTTCGTTACTTAACACAAGTGTAATCTGAGGAGGTTTTAGCTAATATTTATGTAAAAAAAGAATTTAATAAATAAAGAGTATGGGTGCCTTCCTTCCTTTCAAAACCTCAAAAAAGATCATTAATCCAAAAAGAACGTTAACAAAAAGAAATTCAGACTTAACGACGTTGTTAAAAGCATCGTTGATCGTCCTTATTGAAAAGACGTAGTGTTATTGTTATTCGTTATTATCGCTGAAAACGATGATATCGTCGATATAAGCTCTAATAAAGTGCCTATAATCGTAGAACAGTTTATCCATGAATCGCTAAGCATAAGCTGGCGAATTCATTTGTATAAAGTTTGCCGTAGATGTTCTCAACGACTTCGAGGTCTTCTATGCTGAGGGGGTAGGGCTTAATTATCGTCTTCTGATTCTACTATCCCTTAACTAGTTCAACTCGCATCCTTTGTTCGTCGGGTATAGGGATAATCCCTTTATTATAGTAAATATCTCAGCTATTAAAAAGTATTTTTATTTATTAAGCGAATTCTGTATCCATATTATAAATTTCCACTTCGTCCTTACTAAGAATTATAAAGATATTACTTAGTTTTAATATCCTATGACTAGGTATATTGTTATGATGGTGAGGGGGCCCGGGTCTGGACGGGTCTACTAGTTGAGTAAACTAGGCGTAATTATTAGAATTATCGGTGGCTATGCTAAGATCCACTTTGGATATAGTGGTCCTCATAGTAGGCTTTCCATAAGTTAATTTAATAATATTAGCATAGTCCACAAAGTTCACTATCTCCTCTTCTTCCCATGGCTGGATTTGTCCTAGCTTTTAGCCTCATAAGACGGTTAACGGGCGGTCCATAGTATTCCTTATTATAATTTTAAAGTTTAGTAATTCCATTAATCTCTAATCTCGTTCTCAGGCTAAGCTTCGGTCTAGGATTTCTAGTATAGAATTTATAAAAGTTGCTGGCCCTAGTGGTACTAGGGGTATCCTCGGTTACGGAGGTGACCACGGCGTAGTGTATAGTTCTCTTAGTGTTCAACTAGGATTTTACTACTGAGTTATTTCGGGAATTAGGTCGTTATTTATCATGGAATTCCCGTGAAATAGAGTTTATGTTATACTAAAGGGCTTATCCTACTTTAGGGGCCTGAATCCTAAAACATGCCTGGTTAAGCTTTTAGGGTCTTTTCCCTTCCCCTTCGTTTCTTTAATTTGGATAGTGGTTTCCGTTATCTATCTAGGTTTCTATTCGGTCTCTATAAGCGTCAACTAAATAGGGGTTACGGTCCTTTCGTCTTTTACGGGTAAAAAAGTAATTTTTTCACCTTTAAAGTAAAGATTCTCTTCCCTCGACGGGGGCAAAAAGAATATTATTAGGCCGATCGTTTCCTTTACTGTGATAATACCTTTAATTCCATCGATAATTACGTTGTTATAGTTACTTAAATGTGCAGTCTATCCACTAGTATCGTAGGTTATTGTTCTCTAGTTAATATCATCGGAATTTATATACGAATAACCATCATCTCCTTATTTAACATAAACGAGGTTTACGGTCTGATCGCGGAATCTCTCGCTGAGGCCGGTGGTGAAATTATGGTCTTCGTGGGTTAACTAGAAGGTACACAACTTTCGAGCTTCGGCTCGGTGTCCCGGGTTAAAGCTCACTATTACGTCGTCGTTTTAACGCTCCATAGGTGGTGTATTACCCGGTATAGGTGAAGTCGGTGTTAACGATGGTATTATCGTCTACTAAGTCTACGACCTTCTGCTCTTCTTTTTTCCTATTATTAACTAATTACTTAGATTAGGATAGTAAGATTGTTAACGCAGAGAGGTCTAGTTAATTCCTCTATCTCAACGTGAATCCTCACGGTGATAGTGGAGTTGAGAGAAAAAAAAATAAAACAAGTCGTGCTACTATATGTCATAGCCTTTTCCTACTAGCCGGGGGCTGTAATAGGGATCACTAAGGCTATGTCTTAATCGAGGAGTTCACCAGTATTTTAGTGAATATATATGTCTCGATATCTTAGGTGTATTTGTGATGACGCGTCTAAGTCCTCTAGCTTGCGGCGCCTCCTTATGAGGGCGACGCTAGTCACGTGATAGTTCACGTGACTATCGTTAAGGACAAAAGACGTGTGACAAGTAGCCTATTAGCGTCCCGTTCTACGTTAAGGAAAGCATTAATAACGTTAAACTACTACACTTCTAAATTAAAGTGTACCATGAGTATTATAGCCACCCTGAACGTTCATATAGCCAAGGTCGTTGTGTAGGTTTATTCTAAGGGGTCCTTCTACTAAAGGTCTCCTTTAATACAAATTCTCACTTTATAGTGTTCTTGTCACAGCCTTTTCCTACTAGCCGGGGGCTGCAATAGGGATCACTAAGGCTATGTCTTAATCGAGGAGTTCACTGGTATTTTAGTGAATATATATGTCTTGATATTTTAGGTGTATTTGTGATAACGCGTCTAAGTCCTCTAATTTGCGGCGCCTCCTTATGAGGGCGATGCTAGTTATGTGATAGTTTATGTGATTGTTGTTAAGGATAAAAGATGTGTAATATGTGCCCCCTTTTGAAAAGTAATTGTTCTAATTACTTTGAGAATTTTTATTTATTATATATAAATACCTTCTCTTATTATCCCGATTTTTTTAATAACGACGATGAATTCTTTTATATTAATACTTAATCCCTTAGTCCTTTTTATACTATTATAGAAGTATAGTGAACGTGGTGATTTTTGAGTATTTCTCTAGGCTAGGGCTGGGGAAGTTCGCGGGGCGTTTTATACTTAGCTTTTGGAGTACTTCGATAATAGTGTAAAGATTTTCGACTTTGCTGTAAAGATTTATGATTTTATTAGTTTTGAATTAGTTAATAGTATAGTGGACTTCCTTGGTAATACTTTATATGGTTACTCCCTTGTCCTTGAGGTGTATAAGATGGTTATTGAAGTTAGTGTTATTAAAGGTATTTATAGTAGTGGTGGTGCTAATTACTTAGTTAATAGTATATTTAACGTTGGTGATGTGTAGTATAACTTCGTTTTGGATATTGTTAATGAGATCTTTAATATTAGTGTGAACTTTTTTAGTAGTAGTATTAACGTCCTTAACCTCGTAGTGGGCTATTACGTCCTTAGTGTTAATGTTACCGATGTTGGTTATTGGAGTAACTAAGAGAAGGTTAGTGTAGTGTATACTTATAATATGTTCTATAATAAGACCGTTAATGTAATTGTTAATATTAGTAAAGTATACGGTGAGGACTTGGGTGTAGCTTGGGAGATTTTCTAAGTAAGCTTCGCCGGTGGTAAAGTGGTTATACATTTTTTTAAGTGTATTTTAAGTATAGTAAACTAGGGAGTTAAAGGATACGTTAGTAGAGGACTTAATTCCCTAAAGGATATTCTCGATCTCGTTAAGGAGAACTATATTAGGGTAAAACTTAAACACATTTCTAGTTCACTTAATATACTCCTTAATGGTATTCTTCTAAGTAGTATTAGTAGGAACCTACTTCTTAGGGGTCTTTTTACTAAAAGTAGTAGATTTTTTAGGAGTAATATTAACGACGTCGTCATCGCTGGTAGCCTCATCGGGTTAGTTATTATTATTATCACTAGTGGTGGTGGGCTTCTTCGTAGTGGCCTTCTTTACGGCCTTGCTCAACTTATTACGTTCCTTGTGCATAGCCTTCTTCTTAGCTCGAGTTAACCTAATTAGGGTACCGAACTCGACGCTATCACCATTATCCTCATAATCTTAGCTAATACCGTGGCTAGTAGGGTTAGTAGCTGTAGGCGAGACTAGGTCTAGCATCTTATCGTCGCCGTTAAAGTCGGTGGTATACTCGGGTAGCTCGGTAAAATACGACTAGTTAAGAGACTCGGGGACCTCGTAGACCTCGAAAACAGGCTTAGGGATCTGTTTCGTCGGCATCTTAACGGCTTTAGTAATGGACTTTTATATTATTAAAGGTGAGTTGTACTTATTTTATTATTTAATATAAGTATAATCTAGGGAGGTTTTAGCTAATATTTATGTAGAAGAAGAATTTAATAAATAAAGAGTGTGGGTGCTTTTATTTCTGAAGGTTAGTAATAAGGGGAAGGTGTAAGTAAAAACAAAGGTTCACTCCTTCCTTCCTTTTAAAACCTCAAAAAAGATTATTAATCTAAAAAGAACGTTAATAAAAAGAAATTCTAGTTTAACGACGTTGTTAAAAGCGTTGTTGGTTGTCCTTATTAAAAAGACGTGGTATTATTATTATTCGTTGTTGTTTCGTTTCTTATATTTCTACTTATTCTCCTAGTTAAGGGGGAATTTCCTTTCGTATTCGTAGACGAGATCTCCGGTGTTAGGTAAAAGAGACTTTTTGGATTCCTAAGTATTATTTTTAGTATTAAAACCCTTTTATTTAATTAGATATTTAGTAGTCGGGTTACACTTTCACTATGAGATCCTACGGCTAACGAGGTGATCAATTTCCCATTCCTCATTACCGTCGACTTTTATTAGCCGAAGTTGCGGAGCTTTACACCTAAAAGGGTTTTCTCCCTAAGTTAACTTATATAATTACGTAAAGGACAAAACTGGGTATATCCTCTAATAGTTGGGGAGGTTCACCTCGTAGGTGAGAGGGTTTATAATATGTGAAATTCGGAACGGTCTTATATAGTGGGAAGTCTACTTATTGTTTTTCTGGCCTAGGAGATAGAAGCCTCGTCCTAGGCGAATCTAAACCTCGTCGCCTTCATTAAAGGTTATATTTAAGTAGTAGTTGTTATACTTTTTTTTATGGATTATGTTTACGGTGTTGATCAGTATTAATGCTTCCTTTTAGTATATTTCTCGGAGTATGTTAAGGGCCTCGGTGGGAGTATCCTTTTCTATTATTACGTTAAGAATACTCTATAATTTAAATCCTAGTATTAACTTATTAGGGGATTATTTAATTGTTATTATTAGTGAGTTATTGAGATTGTGTTAGAGTGTTGGGAGAATATTTGTTTATGGTATGGTCGGGAATTCTAATGTGTAGAAGTGTATTATTACCTCGATTGTTTGGTTAGTTCTTTTGTTTTGATTATTGGTTTGGGGGTGGTATACTATTGGGAGGAGAAGTTTTATATTAAGGGTATCGAAGATTATATTTTAAATTACTAAGATGAATTTAGGGTCCCGGTTATTAATAATATGGTGTGGTATTCCCTAATTAGTAAAATAAAATACTCTGAGGAGTAGTTTTATTTATTCCTTAGTTTTATAAGTTGTATAACCCGTAAGGAGTAATGTCTTCTTCGAGAATTTGTACGTCATAGTTATTAACATATTAAGTTTAGGGAAACTAGGGAGTATTTAAGGGGTTCCGTTGGATATAACCCGTAGTATATCGGTAATAAAGTTAATTATTATGGTGTTATAGGGGATATCCACGACGGGGATAAACTAGAGTAATCCTGGTGGCCTTTGTTTGTCGATTTGGTTTTCCTTATAACGACTATAGTGTGAAATATATCTTTTTGTAAGCGTTTTCTTATTGCGGAACTGGAAAGCTGTTATTTTGGCTATTATGTGGTCCACTTTAAAATAGTGTTTCTTATTATAGGTAAAGCGAAGGATCGCTTACACTAATTAGTGTGGAATGTATAACTACTTTGTTTTATTTATAGTAGTATAAAAGAGTAGTTTATTCTTAGAGATACTCTAGGGGGTGACTCTCCGTTTTATAGTAGAGTAGTTCTTATTTTTAGTACGATTTTCCTCTACTTCGGCTTCGGTTAGAGACCATTATCGTTCCTTTTTTGTTATTGTTGATCTAATTGTTGAAGGACTTGGGTATATCTTTTATCGTTTTTGTAATTATTAACGACTTTGGCGATGAGATTTTCGGAGATACTAATTGTAACGGTCCAAGCACGTATATTACAACTAGTTATGGTGATTACTATGAGTATTTTTAAGATAAGGAGAAAGGAAGGAAAAGTCTATTACCCCACAAATCCGTTGGATCCTAATTAGGTTTACCTAGGCCTGGTTAGGTTTAGTAAGTAGTAATTGGTGTTGGACATAGCTGAGTAGTTCTGAGGCCTCTGATCGGGCCTTAGCCCGTAATAATTACCCCCTTCTTCCCCTCCTTTCCTAAAGGATATTCCCGTAATTGGCCTTATAATAATCTAAGGCCATTATATCCACTAGTATATCCATTAGCTCCTAGGTGAGTTGGGTATAGTCCTTCTACTTTACTAAGACCTTCTATTCGCCCTATACTTTCCGTATATTACGGATCTCCTTAACTTTAAACTCCTCCCCATTAACCACTAATATCGTAGGTGGCTGGGTATCGTTACAACTTTGTGATAGTAACGGATTAACTCTAGTGTACCTAATTAGGTTTACGTAGAAAACGTTATAGATCCCTAGTAGCGTATTTAGCCGGTAAGCGTAGGATCCAACTAGTTCGAGGATAATATATTTTACATTAACTTAGTTAAACTTCTTTAATAGTTAATTGGACTAAATATTCTATAACCTTAGCTAAACCTTATCCCTAAGTTTAAATTAATTAAATGGTTAACGCTTTACGTTTACGGTAATGAAACGGAGCGGTGGATGCAGTGAACAGCATGTATTGTACGAATAACAACACACACACTCTACTGACCACAAGTTGCGCACCTCTCGTCACGGGTCCGAAGAGGTGACTAACTCGTACCGAACAGCCTCGGGGACGCTGCTTTCAAAGGGAATCGAGTATTCTAGACCTAATCAGGTCTGGAATAAGCTCAAAAGGCCAGGAAAAGCGTATCCGAGACTAAGTTGCCTTGTTGCTCAGTGGTAAACCGACCTCCGTATAAAGCATTGTACGCCACGGTCACGATAATAACGTCAATAACAAAAATGGGCCAAACGAGTGAATATTCTTGTCGAGGAGGCTCCCCCGAGGTGTGTGCTGTGCTGTGTATGGAGGCCTGATCAGGTCTAAAATACTAAAAGAAAGTCTCTCCTTATAAGGGGTCGTCGTCGCCGTGCCCTAACCATCATCCCGAAGATGAGCCGCGCGCTTCCCCTGCCCGGTTTCAGTAATCTCTTATTTCTTTTGTGTTACCGTTATCGCTACCTAAGCCTACTTAGAAGTGTCCTTTAACTTCTAGACTAGAGCTTCTGCTCTTATTATAGGGGTCTTATTACTATTCCGTAGGGGTTCCTCTACTCTAATTAGGTCTAAGTTATACCCATAAGTAACAAAAAAAAGCTGAGTCTTATTAACGAGGTGACCTGGTTATTAATAACTATTATTACTATTAGGAGTAGTTTATCCTAATTATCCTAAGTATACACTATATACACTCTAAAATAAGTTTCCATCACCTGGTTTACCCTCTCCATAGCTCTATCTATTTCTAGGTAGAACACTATAAAGAGTTTTTATTTAATCCGTAATAACTAGTAGAGTTATTTCCATATAAAACTCGTAAACTATAGTCCCTTATTTAATATAATTACATAAGGTACCCTATAATACCTAATTAGACCTCGGATTAGTTGGTCTACTACTATATCCGTTATAATATCCTTTAATAACTCAAAGATTACGTTCTTTAATAGACGATCGGTCACCACTATAACGTTCATAACCCCATCGCAGCGGGAAGGGGGCAATCCTATTACAAAGTCAATAAAGACCTCTGCCCAGATCCGTCCAGGGATAAGCAGAGGCTTTAACAGGCCCCTCTTCTTATTACACTATACATTTCCTCGTCCATAAATATCGTAGTTCCTTATAAATCTTCGGACATCCTAGGATAAGTTTAGTTAGTGGAACTAGTGGCTAATTAAGGCCTTTAAAGTATCCCTCCCTGGATATCCAATTAACGTAAAATCGTAGAACCTCTAAATCAAACCCATCCTTAAAGGCTCGTAATATAGAATCCAAATTCTATCCCTCCACAATAATCTCTTATTATCGTCGATCATATATTCTAATAACATCATCGGCAACTTCTATTATAAGGGAAGTTATTGGTCTCCTCTTTATACTACCCCCCTAATTAGCTAATATTGGTTATTCTAATCTAAAACTTCATCCCACTAGGAACATAATAACTCTTCTTTAAAAGGGTTCAAGGGGGGTTCCATCTTATCTGAGCTAAGGTCATCGGTTGAATCCATGTCTCCGGGGGAGTCTCTTATACTAAACTCAACCCTCTTTACTTACCCTAATCGGGCCCGCACTTCTCTAATCACTACTACGTTATTAACTCGTAATACGTTAATCCTATTCTTCAGGAGTTTAATCTTCTAACCCTTTAACTTATCATCCTATAAGGTACTAGGGATATCCTATTCGCATCTCAATAATATATCAGGAACTACTACTTCTTTACTAGGTCTAAACTAAATAATAAAGTTATAACAAAACAGTAATTCTGACCACCTAATCTAATATTCACTTAATTATTTCTTTATTATAAAATACTTCAAATTCAGGTAATCAGTTAAAATAGTGAACTCTTCTATACTCTATAGTTCTAAATCCTAGTACTCTAAGCAGTGTATTATTACTAATAGTTCCTTATCATATATTAGGTAATTACACTCCGTAAATAGGTTTTTACGTAAAAAAAACACTACAGGTTTTAGGATCCCTTCGTCGTCATACTACAATAAAGTACCTCCTACCATATAACCAAACAAATCGGTCTCGAATACTATAACTCGATCAGGGTCCCAGTGAGCTAATACAGGTGCACTAATTAGGAGCATCTTTAACTCCTTGAACACTTTAATACACTCCTTACTCCAAATAAATAGTATATCCCTTTTAGTTAAGGTTATTAGGGGTTATGCGATCCCCGAGAAGTTGGGTATAAATTACCGGTAATAGTTAGTAAAACCGACGAACCCACGGACTCCTCACACTAATCAGAGTACATCCTATCCCTGGATTACTTTAATCTTCTCAGGGTCCACGTAAATTCCCTTACTAACATTAATAATAAACCCTAAATACTTAACACTCTTAGCTTCGAATTCGTACTTATCGATATCCATATATAGGCTTATAACGCCTAGGCGCTCGAGGACCTTCTTAACCTTCTCTTTATAATCAGAGAGGGAGCTATCTAAATAAATTAGAATATCATTAATATAAGCTAAGCAGAACTCATCCAAAAAGTCTTATAGGGTATAGTTAATATATTACTAGAATATCGTAGGGGCTCCAATTAAACTAAAAGGGGTAACTATTTATTCGTATAACCCATACCTCGTCCTAAACACTATCTTCTATTTATCTCCTTTCTTAACCCGGATTTTATAAAATATAATAATAATATCCAACTTTATTAACTACTTCACTTTTACTAATACCCTTAGGGTCTCACTAATCAGGGGTAAAGGGTATCGGTCCTTCTTTATAATAGCGTTAAAAGCACGGTAATCAACGTAGAACCGTAACCCTCCTCCAGGCTTCTGGACAAATAGAACGGGCAATAATATAAGGGAACTACTGAAACCGGGCAGGGGAAGCGCGCGGCTCATCTTCGGGATAATGGTTAGGGTACGGCGACGACGACCCCTTATAAGAAGAGACTTTTTTTTAGTATTTTAGACCTAACCAGGCCTCTATACACAACACAGTATACACCTCGGGGGAGCCTCCTCAACAAGAATATTCACTCGTTTTACCCATTTTTGTTATTAACGTTATTATCGTAACCGTAGTATACAATACTTTATACGGAGGTCGGTTTACCACTAAGCAATAAAGCAACCTAATCTCGGATACGCTTTTCCTAGCCTTTTAAGCTTATTCCAGACCTAATTAGGTCTAGAATACTCGATTCCCCTTAAAAACAGCGTCCCTGAGGCTATTTAGTACGAGTTAGTCACCTCTTTGGACCCGTGACGAGAGGTGCGCAACTTGTGGTCAATAGAGTGTGTGTATTATTATTCGTATAATATATGCTGTTCACTGCATCCCCCGCTCCATTTCACTGGTACTTCGTAAGCGAATTGAATACCCGATCTCCTTATTACCACTTATACTATTCACCCCCCTCTTCTTTGAAAAAGAATAATAAAGAATACGTAAAGAAAACGAGCAATAAGATCTCTTTTAGCCTAATTAAAAGAATAAAATACTTTTCGGTTAAAAAGAATCTGGGAACACTAAAGACCCTAAAAGATCGTTTTACGCAATTATCGGCCCTCCCTCCCTCTTAGCTAATATAGGCTGAATACGAACCCAATAAAGGAGAGAGAACACGAGAAGCTTCGAAATATAATTTGAACAACGAGATACTAACTAATATGACCCGATTAAACCAAAAAAAACACTTATACGATAATCAGAAGAAAGAACAGCTAGCCGGAAGGACCCGTAAGAACGATAGATACGATAATGAACATTGGAATTTTTACTATTAATTCGTTCAACTTTGAATGTTTAAACAATAATAGGCGGATGAACGGATCGGTCCAGATGTGAACCCTTGGCCTGATCAGCTATTCCTAGATGTTATGGACGGATTATACAACCTTAATAAATTCAGAATGTTGGGTGACCGGCCACCGGTTAATATTATAAGTAGGGTTGTATTTTATTAACCTAAGACTGTTATTAATTTTCGCTAAATAGGCCTCCCTTTATTTTGGTCACTATAGGCGAGTAATCCTGCGTCTAACCCTAACCACCGCTACCCTAGTAACCTTAACTGTTACTGAGGGACTTAAGTATATATCATTGTGGATTCTATGAGAATTATAACTCCTAAAACCACCCCCCCCCCTTTCTTTTCTAAAAAACCATTATCCACCTCCACTATACCTAAACTCTAAATAAAAATAGTAATTATTATGAGTTACTAAACCCAATTAACCGAATTAGAATACTATTATATTTACCTTTTTACTAGAATTGTTTAGGAATATATAACCCCGAGCCTTCGAGGAAGACACTAAAGATGTTAGCTCGGATAACTTATTTAGCCTAAATTAAGATACGAAGGATAATAAAAGTAAGAAGATCGATAAGAACAACCCTTCCCTTACTCCGTCCAACTTTAATTAGACCTCTAGTTTGGATCCCATTATCGATTTAGCGAGGATCATCTAAATTATAAGCTATAAGGGGCCCGTTCTTAAGATACCTACGTTAAGAACAAAAGGGGCTCCTAAGTTTACTAATAACAATATCTCTAATTTCCTAGAGAAGTTTAAAGCCTAGGCGGACTTGGTTAACTTCTCTAATTAGGACAAAGTAAAGGCTTTCCCCTAGTACTTAGTAGATAAGTACTAGGAAACCGTTAAAGTGGAGATTGAGTTAATTTCCTGGGAAACTGTGAAAAAGTACATACTTAAGACCTACGACCACCTAAACGAGGACTATATCCTTAGACCGAATAAGCAACTCTGCGACCTTACTAAGGGACCCCTAATTAAGAACAATGATTTCAAAGGAGTAGCGAAACTCTTTTAGAAGGTCGAAAACATTAAAGCTAAGGCTCTTCATCGAAAAAAGGTGGTGATAAGTGACCCAGAACTAATCGAAACCATTACACACCATTTTACAAAAATAGCGATGACTAATATGGCCCTATAAATAAAAACGACCATAGGAAAACTATTCAATTCCGGAGACTTTAACAACTACCGGGACCGTTTATTTATTTAGATTAGCTAGGAATCCTGGTGGGGTAAAGTTTTTAGTAATAGTATTTCCTTGGACGACGATCCCTAATTAGTAGTATAACGAAACTCTGGGCCTGATTAAGCTTATATTATGTTTATAAAATGAGCTACGTCCCCCTCTTTAACTCGGTAATATTAGTTAGGTAAGGACATAATTATAATGGGCCCGGCTAGAATCGACGATCTCACTAATAAGTTGGATACCCTCTAATTAACTATCTAAGCTATAGAGAATTATTAGTAATAGCCTGATTAAGCTTAGAACACCCCGTCTATGCAAATCTATTACCAATTAATATACTTAATAAACCGGAATCCCCAGGGATCGCTATACTAATAGGGCCCACCTCGCCAACTATACAACCCATAATCACCTAAACAATAGCCCTATAATCCTATATAAAGGGGACCATCTAGCTGGAATAAACCGGGGTTTATTCCCGAATTAGCGGGACGTTATTAGTATAATAAGTGTTTAGGTTAGTAATTCTAATAATACGAGTAATTCCTAGAGGACGTTCAAACTAGTCTACTTATATTCTACAATAATAATTACTAATACGGAGACCTCCTTAACCCTCTAGGGGAAACTAATTAGGTCCCCGATTACATTATTTCGGAAACCCAAAATAAATATTAGCCTAACTAACTAGCAATCCTTGGATATCTAAAGAACTAATAGTTATTCCTAAGTATCGCAACTATAGCGGAGACCATTCTAAATAACCAAGTCGGCTAACCCTTCTCTTAGTTAATATAAGTACCCTAACCAGCGCCTACTCCTAGTACCATCGTATACGTATCAGCGTTCTTTCCAAGGCCTAGAATAATAGTAACGATCCTAGCGACTTCCGAGGCTAAGACCTATATAACCACCAGATTAGGCAATAACATAGTGGGGATCCTCCCACGAAGAAGCCGGGACGGCCCTGAATAAACGAGGAAAGTTATCTAAGGAGGGATTACGAAACCTATTTCTCAAAGAAATAGTAATTTGTTAATCCAATCCCACGAATCAGAGGTCAAAGAAGTCTTATGAAAAGGATCCGAGGTACCTTGTTCTTAGATAAGGGAGGCGACGACGACGTAACACAATGTTCTAATAATAGATTAATACAACTCTATACCTAATTGGACCTAGGAAACAGTGGACGATAACGCTGCAACTACCCAGGTAACTCTTTGAAAGTTAGGTGGTTCAGTGCAGGTGCCCAATCACATAGCCATAAAGATGTGGCCGGCATACCGTTTTCACATGACCAAAAACGAGCAATAGACAAGTCGAAGGAACGAAAAATACACTACCAATGGACGGGACCCCTCCGGATCAAGTTAGTACACCCAGAAGCTGGGTTATATCGACTAGAAACGTTGGCTGGGGACGAAATAACTGTATGCACTTATGGAGGCTATCACCTAAAGAGATTCGTGCAGATAGACGAAGGGTTATGGGAATCGGAAGATCCGCAATGGGCAAAAACAGTACTTCGAGATGAACTCCAACGAGTCCTCCCCAATCTCGCAGACGATACGAACATAGCCGACGACGACGACGATAAACCTAATCCGACCACATCAAAACCACTTACGAGATTACAAGCGGAATAAGAAAAGTAGGAAAAGGATAGGGAAGAGTTAGAAAAGAATATAGAGGTATGGGAGCAGCTGGGTAAACAAATAGCAATTAACCTGAAGCCACTCACGGAAACCTGATCAGAAAGGTTTGAATTGATTTTTTTGCTTTGTTTGAAATTGTTTGTTGCTCAAAATATTTGAAATTTTACTAGGATTAGGGATGTATTTGGATAAGTGACCTAGGACGATGGCCTGGATAACGCATTCATAACCACCCATACCCTAACATCTCCTTGCATTTGGCTGCATTTCCTCGTCATTTGGGACCTAATCAGATGCGTCTATTATCATTAATCAGATATCTCGGTGCATTTCCCTACATTTTACCACATTTTAATTACATCTCCCTTCATAGAACAACATAGCAGAACGTATAGACAAAACACAAACACCACAACATTACCTTCTCTTAACATTTAACATTATTTAACGTTATTTTCCAGGCATTTTACCCCTAATTAAACGTTTATTTAGCTTTTTCTTTATTTTATTTTTATATTTTATTGGAATTTATGAATTAAATAAATATATATAATATTAATGTGGAAGTTGTTATTATACTTTTTAGGAGAGAAAACCTTTTAGTAAGGGACTAGTGGGAATATTTTGGGGATAAAAAAGTAGTATAATACTAGCCCTTCCTTTTATTCCTTTCTTTTATTCCTCTACTTAATTAACCCGAATCCTCCCCTACTATGTTCTTCTTTTTTATATATTAAAAGTTGTTACCGAAGAAAGTTATATCTAAAATCGATTTTGTATAGGATTATTTATACGTTTATTTCTGAGACTTAGTAAGGGCAACGAGATCTTCCTGAAAGTAGTACTTCGAGTTAATAGAGGAAATATTTTTAGGGATAGCCGATCCGATTCCGCCACCCTCTATACGAAGAGAACTATTAGTAAGCTGGGCACTATACCCATACTATGTATAAAAAGTGGGGTCGCGATAATCGTAGACAGAGCTGGTCTTATAGAATAGGTAATTAGAATAAGTGTTCTAGTATTCACCGGGAAAAAGGACGTATTCCCAGAAAGGAGTTATAACAGCACCCTAATTAGGCCCGTAAAGCAACGTACACCAGCGCTCTTCGTAGTAATAATAAGGAACTATATTCCAATCACTAACTCCATAGATAACGAGAATAACCCCAGCGTTTAACTGACCACTAAGCTTCTAAGTGATGAGCCCGAAGTGACCACTATGGGAATACGAAATAAAAACCCGACGATTAAAGGTACTATTCTTAGAGTACTTCTTTATGATCACCGAGGAATAAGACGCAGGGAGCGAGAGCTAGAATTATTGGGCCACCTTAACACGAGTATCACCGTACTCGACGGCATTAGCGAACTGAACTTTGGTATAAAGGTGACCGATGGGATCTTTAAGTCAGCACTAAACGAGGGAAGTGGTGATCTAATACTTTAATTAGGTTTACTAAAAGTAGGAAGTTAAGAAGGAACGACGTATAATGAGGTTTACGGGGGTAACGGTGATAAAGGAACTTTTGTCCTTCGGAGGATCACAATTGAGTAACTAAGGAGCTTTCGTAGTAGGAGCTGTTTGGTTACGCTTATGGTTAATGTTCTTCGGAGGTATACTATTGAGTTATGGAGCACTAAATCAGGTCGAGGAGCTAAGATTGGGGACGTAGTAGTAGTTATTGTGAGGAAGAAAAAGGTGGAAGAAAAGGTGCCCTCTTATACTAGCCCTGAGGGTAGCACTAATTTACTAGAGGACCTTCCGACTTAGCTGAGGAACCATAATAAGCATCTAATTAGATGAAAAGGGATTAACTCACTTCCTTTTAATATACTTTTTCGTCGGAAGGAAGGGTATACAAAGTGACCTACCCTTCCCTTTTTAACTCATAAGACCACCTACTTTTCACCTGGAGTTGCCCTTGGCTCTGATTTAGGAATTAACTCACCCTGCGCCAACAAACAAATAACCCACTCTTCGACCCTTACCTCTTGTTTTCCACTTCCCTATAATAAACCTAGCCTGATCAGAAACAAGGCTTCCTTCTCGACCAACTTTACATAATTATCATTAACTTCTTTACTCTTTTTATTACACTACCCACGTACAAGCATCATCATGTTGGTTGTCCTGAACCGAGTTAACTTTTAGGATGACAACTATGCTAGGACCCTTCTTCACAGGTTCACAGCCATGGGACTCGACCCTATTCGATAATTTGCACCTGATCCGGCACAAGGAAGTATTATAAAACCTAAAGATTCCCGATATGTATTACTAGTGATACTTCGATTATTCACCGGGGTTATGGATCCTAATGGGCAACATATGAACCCTGTGTACCCGCAAAATACACCCACACTAAACGATAAGACACCAGTTCTAGTTCCCTTATAGTTTCCCGTATAAAGTTCGGAAGTAACTACGATTCTATGAACGTAATGGGTGGCCGGTTTCGATAACTAGGGATAATGGATGGGTTAAACCCCGAATATGGCTACCCGTATTCTTAAAGATTATTATAATATATAGGGGAATATTATGCGAAGGGATTAGTTTGAACACAGGGAAGTGGAAGCCGCCACTGTGATAGCTCGGCGAAATTTAGAAGCCCTGGGCATTAATATCGAGATTACTATATAACCCTGGGGAGATGTGCCCTTAACCCCTTAACAACTCAGATCGTACTCTGATTAACTAAAAACACATATCCACGGAACTAATCTGGTCTATTTTATTATAGTTTACGGCGGAAATCACTTTACAAACGTCTTCGTTAACCAAGTCTTAAGTTGCACTTTCTAGTTTAATAGTATATGGAGTATAAGGCTTTTAGAATAACGGTTTTCAGTTGATATACATAACTTAACGTCGTAGTATTAAGCCATGGGTACCGGATTTAACCTAATCGGGGTTATTCGAGCAGTATTGGGCATCGTTAATATGGTCCAGTAGCCTAATAGTTATGGGTATAGTGTTTTCGTAGTGGAATAACTTCGAATTATTTTTCGAAAAAATCACAACGTACTATAAGTGGCACATTCCTGGACCCATTACTCTACCACTAACCGCATTAGAGTTATATACTAGAGATGGATTAGCTGGATTACCTAGGAGTTTTATAACGTGGGGATGGATCATAGTCTTCGTAACAAACCTCGCCAATCCATTAATAAATACACTACCGCCGCTAATAAGAAACCGAAGAAGGCCTCTAAGAAACCACCTCCACCTAATTAACCTTAGAACACTAGTAATAACCCGTTATCGATCACCAACGGTACCGATTCCAACACATCTTCAGGCCTATCTAACCCACCGGACGATTTACCCAACAAGTCCTTCTTCTCTTAGTCACCATAACCAAAGGCGACCCCGACGTCCCCTTACTCGTACAACTTAACTACTTTAATATAAGTAGCCCGAAGACGAGTATAGGACTATGAGGTTAATTAGGAGGTCCTTGTACACGGGTATAAAACTGAGTACTAAAAGTGGAAGAAGGTCACGAAGGTCAGCTACGAGAAGATTACTAATTACACTAGGGAGGAGTTCATAAACAGGATCGACGACCTATACTAATTTGTGGTGTACCGAATAAGAGCTTAGGAGCCGTTCCTCGAACCCACTAAACCTAATTAGTAGTAAGGATATAACCGGAACGATACGGTGGTGTACTAGAACAAAGTAATAGTGGTGGAGAAAGCAAAAAGGGAGCGTTAAAAGAGGTTAGAGGAACCACTTAAGGAAGATTAGAGGTATGGTCTTCGCAACTAATACGCCTAATTAGGTTTTATATATACTAGTTTCCTTTTTTTTTCTATTCAGTTTACCCGTTTATAGGATTATCTTAGTATACTAGAGCTTAGAACTAAGACAAGGGGACGATTAAAACCGGGCAGGGGAAGTGCGCAGCTCATCTTCGGGATAATAATTAGAGTACAGCGACGACGACCCCTTATAAGAAGAGACTTTCTTTTAGTATTTTAGACCTAACCAGGCCTCTACACATAGCACAGCACACACCTCGGGGGAGCCTCCTCAACAAAAATATTCACTCGTTTTACCCATTTTTATTATTAACGTTATTATCGTAACCATAGTATACAATACTTTATACGGAGGTCGGTTTACCACTAAGTAATAAAGCAACCTAATCTCGGATATGCTTTTCCTAGCCTTTTAAGCTTATTCTAGACCTAATTAGGTCTAGAATACTTAATTCCCTTTGAAAGTAGCGTCCCTAAGGCTATTTGGTACGAGTTAATCACCTCTTCGGACCCGTGACGAGAGGTGCGCGACTTGTGGTCAGTAGAGTGTATGTATTGTTATTCGTACAATACATGCTGTTCACTGCATCCCCCGCTCCGTTTCACTACTAGCCCTAATAAACCCTTTATCTAATAATTCTATAAGGGTTTAGCGTAATACAATTAACTCTTCCCTTAATATACCATATAAAAGTTCCCAGGTCACTAGTTTATTTTAACCGTAGGAGTCCTTTTTAATAGGGATAATATAATCGACGTTCTTCTAGTACAACGGTAATTAATTAGCTTTATCTTGGTTAAAGATATATAGAAACTTGTGGTAATATATAAGGAGTTTCGTCCTCGGGTTTATTTTCATTTTTAGTATTGGGGCCTTTTTAATATCGGCTAAATTTACGGAGAACACGTTTAGGGTAGATATACTAAGAGGGGTCTCTCTTCTCTTCTATACCCACCTAATCAGGGCTAAGAATACCGATCTAGTCTATTATTAAATTAGGAACTTTGGATCTTACTAGGCCTAACCCGGTTTCTTTTCTATTACCTAGTAGTCCATAATACCTATATGCAGAGTACTTTACACTAAGTAAACCATAAAATTATCATTAATTATCCAGGACCTTCTAAGGATAACATCGTTTTTTTAGTTAAGAATAATATAAAAGAATAATTGGTGTTGTTTATAGTTATCAATATCGATATTAATGTAAGTAACGTAGTGGATTACACTAGGAACTATAATAGTAACTTGTATTAAGTTCTAAGGTGTAATACTAATATATAATAAGCGGAGTTTCTTAGTGAAGGCGTCGCTAATCAGGGCGTATATCAAACACCCTATATCAATAAGGGCAGTTATATAGCGTATCCTATTAATCCCGATATTAACGTAAAATAAGTTATAATTTATACTCTTTTTAATGACCTTCCATTCCTCCACAGCTTGTTCCTCCTAATAACGACTTTCACTAGGAGTTACTCTTTTCCCGAGTCCTCAAAGTCCTAATTAGAGTTATTATCCATTTCACTTTATTCGTTAGTTTTTCTTTTAAAAGTTTTAGTCTTCCTTATCTCTTTTCGATCCTCAGGGCATTACTATTATATATACCCTTTTTTATTACAATTATAACATCTATAAGCTTCCTCTTAGCTTAGTTGTTTACGGACTTTCTTATCCTTAGTTAACTTATTTATTTTCGTAGGTTCCCACTCCATCTAATCAGGTTAAGGGAACTCTAATCGACCATTCTACTTCCGAGGGGACTTAAGTCTTATTCAGTTAAGGGTTAGCGATCTCCTACACCAACGCTCACGGCGGGCTTAATAGGATTCGCTATCCAATTCTAAGCTTATACTTAGGAGCATCTAAGTGTATATAATATATATTATTAGTTTATTAATTATACTAATAAGGGGGGCTCTTATTATAGTATTCAGGGCTTTTTTAAGGTAATTAATCCTTATAACATTTAGTTAATGTCCTCCTCCTACTTCTATAAGCTCCTTTTCAAACTTAGGGAGGAAATAAACGAAACTCTCGTTCTCCTTTTACCATATAATCCTTAGTCGATCAAAGGCTCGTATTTCTACGTTAAGGTCCGCATAATAACCCTTTAAGTATTCCATAAATCTATCTGGGTTCTTCAACCCATCGGCCCCTCCTTGCGCATAATAGGTGCTCACCATAGCTTACATGGTGTTTTCTAGTTTAGAGTAGATATAGGTGAATACGGTTAACTCTGAACCAAAGGCTTTTTTATCCACACTTATTTTCCCTCCCATCTCAAAGTACTATTATTAAAACTTTTTACGTAATCCATTAAACTTCGGTGAGTTAGGAATCTAATATTTAACTTATCTCGGAGGTAGTACATAGGCCTAATTAGGGGGAATTAGTGTTATAAAGGGTATTAGGGACTAGTTTATTGTCGATGTCGGGTACTTAGGTTTTACCAGGGCTTCTTATAGTAGTCGAATTTACTCTTATTAGGTCTCTTATTTGATTACTTAAGTAGTCCACATCTCCTATAGTTGGGTTATAAGCTGTCCAATCAACTACACCAACTATTATGGGTTTCCAAATAATTTAACGTTACCTTCCATCGTCGTATAACTATCACTTATCCTAGCGTTTTACGTTTAATAATAACCATAGTATACTTAATAACACGGTTAAGGTACTCTACTACAAATATATATACGCATCGTTTCGAGTTTATAATAACCTCTAGGTCTAATTAGACCATACTAATCAACTTTAAATATTCAGGGACTCCTTAGGTTAACCCATCTAAAACTTTTTACTACTCTTATATAAATCATAGACTTTTATACTAAGTATTTAATTAATTACTTTTAATAATCTTAAAAATAATATAATAATCCAAGTACGTATATTATAATTAACTATAACGACTACTACAACTATCTTCAAAATAAGGAGAAAAGAAGGAAAAGTCTGCTACCCCACAAATCCGTTGGATCCTAATCAGGTCTACCTAGGCCTAGTCAGGCTTAGTAAGCAGCGATTGGCGTTGGACATGACCGAGTGGTTCCGAGGCCTCTGATCGGGCCTTGGCCCGTGACACTAATCGCTGTTCCTTTTGTTTATCCTAGCTCTAGGGCTTTGTTACTACTGTACTAGACGAATTTTACGATGTTAATGGTGTTATTCTCTTTTTCGTTATAGATTATCTTATTAAGGATATCGCTATCCTCGAATCTGTTTACTTACTCGGATACTGTTAATAGAGGTAATTTAGAAAGGGTATTAGGTACGATATTAAATTTCCCTGGGATATGGGTAACATTAAGATTGAACTACGATAAGTAGTTTATTGTGTTAGCGAGGTGGAGGTTAGCCTTATTGAAATCTATTATTTTTAACGAAGTGTATATTAATATCCCCTTTATGGCCGTATAATTCGTTAGGATCTGGATTAATTGTTTATTAGATTGTATTAGTTTTTTAAGCTTTTTTATAACCCATATAACACCTACGACCTTTGCTTCTGTTGTAAGATATCTTTTTTTTGTAGGGGATGTGACTCTGGAGAGGAAAAGTACGGGTAAAATATGTTTTTACGTAATCTCCTTCCCCGGTATATGGGTGCCGTTCTAGGGTATATCTAGTTAAAATACTATAAATCTAAAACCACTTTTATAAGTATTAATTTTAAAAAGAGGGGTTTCGCAGGGTCGTAGTGAAATCTCATAGCCTAATTATAGAGATTTTCTTATAATGTATTCTAAACTTCGAGCTCTTCGGTGGTTAACTCAAACACTACTTTTTAGACCCTCTTCGTCCTAACGGCTTTACTTAGGCCGTTTAAGAGTAGGTTTTCGTTATATAGTTTTGTGTTAAAACGGGTTTTCTTATCCTATAATAGTATTAATATCATATTAAACTATAGAACGTCTTTTCGTAGTTATCCTATTATACTGAGATATCTCTTAAGGTTATGGAGGTTTTTCGGGAATTAGAGGTTCCTAAATACTATAATCCGGTCTTTTATGCACTAAATACTGTTAATGTCCACGGTGTAACCGAGGAGTCTCATAGAGGGGAAGCTGGTGAACGATTTCTTAGGGGAGATGTGTAATTGATGGTCCTCGAAGATCTTTAGGATAATTTCTATGTATTTAAAGTGGTCTTCGTTGTTATTACTGAAAATAATAATATCGTCGATATAAGCTTTAATAAAGTGCTTATAATCGTAGAACAATCTGTCCATGAATCGCTAAGCGTAGGCTAGTGAATTCTTGAACCCCATAAGGATAATATTAGAAACCTCGATACTACGGGGACTTATTACGGTTATCCTATTATGGTATTTTAAATAAATGGGTAATTAATAGAAAAATCCTATGGCGTTAAACATTATTATGCGTTTTTTCCCTCTAAGGGCGGTTATTATATCGTCTTAGTTGGGAAGGGGGATATATCTAAAATCGTAATTCGGTTTAAAGGTCGTAAATCCATAATAACATAACCCTTTTTTACACTGTTAATAACTCGTTAAATAACGAAAAGGGGGTAAATAACGGGGATTAGTTTATTACCCCAGGCCATTTTACTATTTATATAGAGTTTATTGTAAATATTCTTAACGACTTCGAGGTCTTTTACGCTAAGGGGGTAGGACTTAATTATTATCTTCTAATTTTATTATCCCTTAACTAGTTTAACTCGCATCTATTATTCGTTAAGTATAAGGATAATCCCTTTATTATAGTAAACGTCTTAACTATTAAAAAGTATTTTTATTTATTGGGTGAATTCCGTGTTCATATTATAAATTTCTATTTCGTCCTTACTAAGAATCATAGGGATGTCGCTTAGTTTTGAAATCCTATAACTGGGCACGTTGTTGTGATGGTGAGGGGGCCCGGGTCTAAACGGATTTATTAACTAAGTGAACTAAGTGTAATTATTAGAATTATTGGTGGCTGTGTTGAGATCCGCTTTGGATATAGTGGTCCTCGTAGTGGGCTTCTTATGAGTTAATTTAACGACGTTAGCGTAGTCCATAAGGTTCATTATCTCCTCTTCTTTTCGTAGCTGGATTTGTCCTAGCCTTTAGCCTTGCGGGACGGTTAATGGGCGGTCTATGTTATTCCTCAGTAATACGAGTCTCGGTATATCCGTTATAAGGGTTCCATCGACGGCGTTCTCGTGGAAAGTGCAAAACTACTATGTCTTATTTAGTTGAGATTCTGCTTATAGGAGATTAAAAAAATTGGTTACTACGAAGGCGTCTGTTTATAGGGGAATTATTATAGTGTAAGTGTTATCGACGCATCTCGTGATTTACTATTACCTCTGAAAAATAATTAGTACTTTTATTCTAAAAATAAATTAAAATCTAATAATACTCTTATTAAAATCAACTATTAACCCATGGTTTTTATAGAATGGTGTTCCTAATAATAAGTTAACACCTAATATGTTAACTATACTGGTGGTGATTACAACGTAGGTGTTAATCTCGACGTTACCGATTATATTAGGGACGTAGAAATTGAATATAGTTTACTCCGTTACCTAGAAGGTCGACTCGACTATATTCATTATCCGTAACTCTATTATCTAGAACGTCGGATTCCTTATGAATTTGAATACCCAAACTTTATCCACTAGGATTGTGGAGGCTCCGGTGTTAATATAAACTTCCTTAGTTGCACTATTATTATCGGATTTCACCTTAAAACGAAAGTGTATTCACTTAACTAACATAGTTCTCTTAACTAATTTAACTTAGGTATCCATAATTTAGCCCTTATTAAGAGGAGAGTTCCTCTTAGGCATGTTATTACTAGTGGTTATACTAATAAAATCCACTTTATTATTAACATATCGGATTCCTAAACTTATAACGGGTAGATGATCCTTTAGTGATAGCGGGGGTATGGATTCCGTTACTAAGAACGTTAACTCGCTAGTCCATTCTACGGCGTTTCGTTTACTATTGTTTATACTCAATGGTGTCTAAGGAGGGACTTTAATAACCTCTTAAAGGACATATCCATAATTAACGAGATTATCAACCATCTAATCGTTATTATCATCTTCCTAAACGTAGCGGGCACCTCCGTTGGTCTAGCCTAGTCTACTATATTTAGCGAATCTCCTATATTTAGGGAATTTTCGCAGAGTATCCCAGGGGTGTTTATCCTTCTAATTCTAATTATTATTAACTGGTTTATTTTTAGGCGGGTATCTCTAAGGTACTTCGCACTTATTACACTAAAAGTCACAATACTATTATTTATAATGGTCTTAATCTCCACTCCACATTACCTCATCTTCCCGTTCTATAAAATAATGGATTTTAATGGGCATCTACAAGCTGTGGTAAACTACCTTGCATTTTCTCTCTACAAAGTTAAGATATTCTTCTATAATATCGTAACCACTTAACTTATTAACAAGGATTTAAAGTTCTGGATTAAGTATATTATAGAAAATTGTTAATAATTAGAGGGTTATAAATATTAGTCCCATCCACGCTCTTCTATACTTAAAGTAATCTTATACGAAAACGCGGATATCCGTGTTATCGCGGATCTTTTCCATAGTAAATCGGTTTTTAATAATCCAGTCTATAACTTCGTACTAGGTTAAGCCGAATCTCTTCCTTAATACGTCTCACATCATAAAATACCCATTAACTCTATACTATTGACGTTCACGTAGACCTAGGTGATATTCCCACTAACTCAAAGCTTTTCTATAAAAAAGGGATATCCAATTTTGGATAACTTCCATTTATACTTTATGGTTGCTGGTCTTAGATTTTAGATTGGAGATCCATAAATTAACTTCCCTATAATAGGGGATATCTCTTTTGTGGAAGATTAGCTTATGACCGTACTCCTTATCCGGGTTTAGTTAGAAAACTCCGTATTTCTGTGGAATTCCTTTATTTGGTGGGGAGTGTCCTGGTTAACCGTATACAGTAGGGTTACGTATAAGACGGCTAAAAACGCTACTTATTATAACTTTAAAGTTTAGTAATTCCGCTAATTTCTGGTTTCGTTCTCGGGCTAAGTTTTGGTTTAGGATTTCCGGCGTAGAATTTATAAAGATCGCCGGCCCTAATAATACTAGGGGTATCCTCGGTTACGGAGGTGGCCACAGCGTAGTATATAACTCTCTTAGTGTTCAACTAGGATTTTACTATTAAATTATTTCAGGAATTAGGTTATTATTTATTACGGAATTCCCATGAAATAGAGTTTACGTTATACTAAAGGGCTTATTCTACTTTGGGGACCTGAATCCTAAAACGTGCCTAGTTAAGCTTTCAGGGTCTTTTCCTTTCCCCTTCGTTTCTTCAGTTTAGATAGTAGTTTCCGTTATTTATTTGAGTTTTTACTTAATTTCTATAAGCGTTAACTAAATGGGGATTACGGTCTTTTCGTCTTTTATGAGTAAAAGAGTGATTTTTTCACTTTTAAAATAAAAATTCTCTTCTCTTGACGGGGGCGAAAAGAATATTATTAGGCCAATCATTTCCTTTATTGTGATGATACCTTTGATTCCGTCGATGATTACATCGTTATAGTCACTTAAATGTATAATCTATCTATTAATATTATAGGTTATTGTTCTCTAATTAGTATTATTGGAATTTATATACGAATAGTTATCATCTCCTTATTTAATATAAGTAAGGTTTATGGTCTAATTACGGAATCTCTTATTAAGGCCAGTGGTGAAATTGTGGTCTTCGTGGGCTAATCAGAAGGTACATAGTTTTCGAGCTTTAGTTCGGTGTTCTGGGTTAAGGCTCATTATTACGTTATTGTTTTAATGCTCCGTAGGTGGTGTATTACCTAGTACGAGTAAAGTCGGTGTTAATAATAGTATTATCGTCTACTAAGCTTGTAACCTTTTGCCCTTCTTTTTTCCTACTATTAACCGATTATTTAGGTTAGGATAATAAGATTGTTAGCGTAAAGAGGTCTAGTCGGTTCCTTTATTTTAATGTGAATCCTTATAGTAATAGTGGAGTTAAAAAAAAATAAGTTGTATTATTATATATCATAGCCTTTTCCTATTAACCGGGGGTTATAATAGGGATCACTAAGGTTATGTCTTAATTGAGGAGTTCACCGGTATTTCAGTGAATATATATGTCTCGATATTTTGGGTGTATTTGTGATGATGCGTCTAAGTCCTCTAGTTTGCGGCGCCTCCTTATGAGGGCGACGCTAGTCACGTGATAGTTCACGTGACTGTCGTTAAGGACAAAAGACGTGTGACAGTTCTATAGTTTTTTTAAAAGTTAGTTTATAAGTGAACACCTATTTTAGGGGAAGGGGTATAGTATTAATACTCATTTAGTTAACCATTTTCTATATACCTTTTTTTATAAGCTTATGGATTTCCTTATAAACTGTTTCCTTAAAGAGATTACGGAGTGGTCCCGGGAGTTTATAGAGGTCTTTTTAGAGCTTAGGAGGTGGTGGAAGGTCTTCTAGACGAAGTTTCTTTTTTAAAGAGATATTTAGGTGTAAGTTATTCACCTATTATATTATACTTTATACAATATAGTATAGGGTATAGTAACCTAGGGATACTTCGTTCAGGACTTTCAGCTAATTAGGCATAAACATACTAAAGAATACCTCCTAATACTATTTTATATAAAATATAAAAGTATAGGGAAAACGCTATTATATAAAAAAGTTATCCCGTTTATCGTATTCTGGTGGTAAATTCCTTTGTCGACGGCTTTTCCGCATAGGTTAACCGTGGTCCCCTATAGCACTCCCCTCCTCAATTATCGTATACGACCTTATAAGTCAAAGCTAGGAGTTAACATCAAGTTCTTGTGTTTCTAAGGTACTCTCTTTGCTCTGGTGTTCAGTTTCCGTAGAGTCCTAGTTTTGGATGTTTACGTTATCCTCGACGCCTAATTTATATTAGTTATCTTTTATGTTTACTAATAGTCCTTTAATAGCTTTTGTGTTAGGCATTATACTAGTGAACCCTCTTTTTCCGTTTCTAAGTATATATTCTGGTATTAGAGTTATTTTAGAGGTTAATACCCATCCCGTAAGCTATTTAGGATTCCCTTTTTCTATTACTGAGATATTTCTTTATAATATAAATCCTTATAGTATTAGAGTTTAAAGTGATGGTCGTTGGTCGTTTACTATTATTACTATTTTAGTAAAGTTAATTACTCCGAGGATCTCGAGTACTGGGTTTATTTCCTTAGAGGGTTCCCTAATCTCTTTTACTATAGTGTAAATTATAAGACTAGGGATTACCGCTATTATATTATTTTTTGAATAAAACTTAGTTTTATTAAATATTATATTATATATAATAATAACCTGGTCGAGTAAGGGGATCCAGATCTTATATAGGTTATGGGTATTTAGGACGTAGCCCACTAAGTATTCGATATATCCCCTAGGTTTTACCTTAAACCTTTGTTTATTAATTCCCTTTTTATACTTTTATCTAAGAGGATATACTCGGTAACCGTAAATATAAATCTAACCCTAGTGTGGACGGAGGTTTTTAGTGTACATAACCACATATTCTACTGTCCATTATTGAAAATAGTTCTAAAACTATTCTTCTTTTACTTAGTTTAGTGAAATTTAACCGTTATTCGCTTATAGGCTTATATTATATGTCGCAAAAGTGGAACCACAATTACGGGACAGTAATTGTGGGCTATATTATGACATTATATAAGTAAATTGTTATATAAATAATTTTTACCCATAGTTTTAGTAGTAGGCTAGTTATAAATATCATCTTAATTACTCTAATAATAATTTCCTAGCTAACCCTTTCACCGCCTCCTATTAGCTCCTTTATATAAGGAGGGGGTAGCTCTATTTTAATCCCTTCTTTTTTTACCCACTATTAATATACAGTTTCGCTGTTGATTGCAATCACTGAACCGTCGATATCTTGCTGTATTTTGCATACGGATAGTCCTCATTATCTCCGGACCCAGTATTTGAATAAGTGCAACACCTCGAAGACCTGTAGGAGAATCTTTTTTATACACGGGAATATAAAAGGTTATCCAGAAAATTGGTCCTTAATAACTAGAGCTTATTTGTTGTTGTTATAGCCCTTTGGATAATCAAAAAGGTCCTATGAAATACGGTAATATAAGTGAATAGTTTTGTGTTCTAAAGTTCTTCGGAAAATAACGTTCTTAGTATAAATAGTTACATAGTACTCGTATTCTAAACATAGGGGCGCTTTAATCCTAACCCCCTAAGTACTATAAACTAAACGCTCTAAGGTTACTGGTCTTAGATGTCCTAAATATAAGTGCTATAAGTCGGTGGTATCTTGTTTTTTACTACGCATCTCATATGACGGTCATTTCCTAAGCTGAGTTTTAATGTGATTTAGGGCAATTATACTAGTGCTACTAAAAGGTATTACGGTTTATGGATTATAGGAGGAACGGGGTTTATATTTAAGGAAAACTAAATTAGCCTTTCTGGTTAATTATCTAAGTATTATATTATTCTCGTAGGTTCTAATACGAAGTGTATAATTTAGGCCTGAGTATTATATTCTAGCCTTATGTAAAAGGGCTTCCAAAATAACGTTAACGCAAAAGTTCTCTACGTAATAGATGTTTTCCAAAACGAGGATTTAGGTGTTTAGTCCTTTAGGCCCGGTTAGAACGTTCCTTAGTATGTGTTTCCCTTTTCTAAGGATTAGGAATAAGGTTATGCCTAACTCTATTCGTTTATTATTTATAAATATTTTGTAGGATCCTGGTTTTAGAAGGTCAAGGTTATTAATAAGGTGAGTAGTACCGTAGTTATCTACGATTATTAAATTTAAGAGAGGGTGTAATCCATAAAATAGTATAAAAAAGACGCTTAGGGGTGCTTTTATCTAATTTGTCGCTTCCCCTAAGAGAGAGGGATAAATATAAATAATAATCACATTACCAGGGTATTCTAGGGGTTTAGTAACCTTAGGATCTTATTTTTTCTTCGAAGAGTAGATTAGACCACCTCTTCTTAGTCCATTTCCACTACACTTATTCCGGAATCCTTTACGTATAATTCTATTATTAATTCAAAACCACCCTTTACGAGCAACTTTAGCCTATAGGTCGTCCCATTTCTTATTATCTAGCCGACTTCGGATCTTATTATATTCCTTTTTGTCTAGGTTAATATGGTTAAAACGGGGGTAGGAGTTTATAAGGGCGTATTCCACGTTAGTGTAATTGTCCAGAGTCCACTTTGGGTAGACCATACTATAAAGGCATGAGTTAGTTTATGTATTATTCTTAGTGGTACCCTAATTGTTTTGGATACTATTTCCGGAACGGCCCACTAGGGTTATAAAGATGTTAATAGTTTAGCCCCGAGATTTCCCGTAAACTATGTTTTCGTAGAGTAAATTTATAAAAATATCTCCGTAATTAGTAAATAATAGAATTCGGTCTCTAGTATACTCTTATATAATAATTTATATAAGCTCCGTATTTACCCACGTTAAAGTAAAGTGTTACTTAACTACTTATAAAAAGGTTTTCATAGGTAAGAGGCCTTGAACTTCGGGTATACTATACTCATTAACTCAAAGGAAGATCTTATGTTATTCAGCGATCTAAACGGATGGATTAACGCTAGTATTAACTTTTATTATTATATTATTATAATCTTCTTAAATAATGGTCAGATTACTTAACTCTGTTAATGCGCATCATCGTCTTAAAACGGCAATTATATTTCGCAAATTGATCTCTTTGTTCCTAAGAAGCTCTATGCGAGCTGGTACGAGGATTAATAGGTCGACTATAGTAGAGACCTAGGCGTCAATAAGTTTATAGGCTTTCTCCTTTTTTGAATGACCGTATTATATAATCACCTGGTGTTTAATATAAGCACCGTACTCATCGTAAATTCCTAGGGTCTTTAAAGTAATCTCCTTTAGTTACTTTAGGGCTAGACCATCAAGTAGTACCGTGTTCATGGTTTCTCGGGTAATCTCCTAGGATTCTTCCTCTTTTATAACTTCGTTTTGTTCATCCTCGAGTTATTCTTAGATTTTAAATTACTAGGCGAATTCCTACTTAACTAGTTTTTAAGTATAATTCCTTATAAGTTAGGTATTTCGGTTTTTAATATACTTTAAGAATAAGGGGATAATATTATCCATATAAAACGTCCTAAGAATAGTATCATCTAAATTAATATACTATTACACATTCCTCGTATAGGACTAATATTATAAAGTAATATACTATTATAGCTAATCTCGACGGATGGTAAAGCGGACTAACGTATCGAAGTTCATAGTTAAGGAGGTTACGGAGGTCATCTTTACTACGAAACAAAGAGGGATTAAAATAGAAATTAACAGACGATCCGTCGCTTGCTGGAACTTCTCATAGTAGTATAGAGACTTAGATAAGCTGGGCTCATAACTATGGTGAAGCCTACGTAATGAACAAAGTTATTTTAATAAAAAATGGCCTGTCTTCTTAAAGTCTAATTACCAGGCGAAGCCCGCTTCTAAATAAGCTATAAAAAAGTAAAGTTACATAATACGGATCATATACAGTATCACGTGACTAGCCCTGCACACCAAACAGGCTGGTTCAACCAGGAGGCTATCACGACATTAATAATATGGTTTTTAGTTTTAAAGGGCTAAAGAGTCAGATTATAAAGGAGGTGATAACTTATGTGATCTAAGTTTTAAAGAAGTTAATAAATAACAAAGTTACTTTAATTTTAACCTAGAATTAGGTTACCGTTGCGGTATTAGCCCCAACCCTAGCCCTAATCTCAGCCCCGGCCTCTGCCCTGGCCTAAAACTGAGCCCCTACCCGCCCACAAGCCTAGGCTTAATTAGAAGACCTCTGGGTTTTCGTTTATATCCCCGAGGAAAGCCTGGATGCTGCCCGGAAGAACGCCCCTTTCGCCCTGCGACGTATAGTCTGCTAGGCCCTTGGCCTATAACTAGGAGACATCCTACACATCTACTATATCTTAACTAAATACATAGAAGTTAGTAGACTATTTGGGGGCTTTTAAAGTAGAACCCCCTATAAAATAGTTTGTATACACTGTCCTACGTTGCTTATCTAAGCTTCAAAGCCTAAATGGGGAAAGTATTAATATATTAACCCTGATCAGGGAGGAGGTTATCACCTAGACTAGCCACGAGCTAGTCCTAGCCCGGTAATCCGGCCTTGGCCTAAAACCTATTATAAGCAAAGTCACTTGGGTTATCTTCTTTGCGGTCAAGTTGCTACCCTTTAAATTATTTAATTAGAGTAGTAAGGCCCAGCTTATTAGGGAAAAGAGGACCTTATTTAGGTATAACCCTGGTTACTAGGGATATTATATAAACTAATACTATAACCAGTGGCTACTCTATAATAACTATAATAAGCCCGTAAACTCCTACGAAACCGAGTCCTATACAACTAAGCCGAAGTATTTTAACTATTTAGGGCCCTTCCAGGTTAGCCATATAAATTATTCAGTTAGGCCCCTAATGGTTAATGGTTATCCTACTCTCCTAGGCTAAAAGGAACGTGGACGGCCTCGGAAGGCTAGGTAAAAGGCCTCCGAGGCCCGCAATAGCATTAACCAGACCACCACCCAGAGTAGTACTTAATAACCCCAGGACTCCCGTCCTAATTAAGGCCAATAACCTAGCTCTAAATACCTATACACTAGGACCCCCTCCTAAGGATCAATTGTATACTTAGGTGATAGGGATATAGTTAATAGTATAAGTAAAGACGAAGTAGAAGACCCTGAGGCCCTCCCTTAGACCAGCTGCCCTATCTATCCTCCCCGAAATAGGAACCAGAGGGTAGCTTAAAAGCCTGATTATAATATCACTAATACCTATACCCACCTAGACCTCGACTCAGAGGCGTAGGCCTAAATAGGCCCCCCCACGTGTGCTATGCGTGGCCTAGTGTAACGTGGGGAAAAAGACCCTAGTATATATAGTTTTCCTAGAGCTCTGCTGGGTTAATTAGGTCGACATAGTACTTATCTAGGAGCCCTGGATAGGCTACACTAACAGAATACAAATTGATATATACCCTGGGTATATTTCCTTTATCCTTGTGACGGGCTGGGCCCTCTTGGAGGCTTCGCAGCCTCTCAGCCATGGACTCCGCTTACCTAAGCCCGGCTTACCTAAGACGGATTAACCTTAGGCCTGATCAGAGCAAACGGGTCCTATGGGGCGGAAGACATTTTCTCCTTTTCTCTCTCATCTTAAAGATACTCATAGTAATCGCCATAACTAATTATAATATACGTATTTAGACCATTATATTATCTTCAAAATCTTAGTATTATCGGAGATAACGAGAGTATACTAGGTACGGAAATAATTATCAACAAAAGATAAGTCTACGACCTTAGTAGGAGTAGCAAAGAGTCCTAAGCGGGTTAACCTGAAGGTCCCTGAACACTTAAAGCTGATCAGCGAGGTCTAATTAGGGTTAGGAGGTTTTAATAAACTCGAAAAAACGTATTCTGCGTAGTAGAGTACCTTAACAACGTCGATTAGCATACTACGGTCACTACTAAATGAAGATGTGCAGAAAGAACGATAACCGTATTACAATAAAAGATAACGTCGACCTATCCGGAAACCCGTAGTAGTTGGTATAGTTAATCGCTTAGTTATCAGCCTAGTTATAGGAGATGCGGACCACCTAAGTGGCCGAACAAGAGGCCTAACAAGAGCAGATTCGAATATTATAACAAACCCTAATAGAACCCAGGTACCTAACCTTAACGTCACACAAAGCCCCTACACCCTCTACAACACCGATCCCACCCGATCAGGCCTATGCGCCACCTCCTAAATAACCGAGATACTAGATCCCCGATCCACCGAAGTTTAATGGATTATATAAGAGATTTTAATAATAGCACCTTAAGATGAAAGGGAAGATAAGCGTAGACAGGGAAGCCTTTAGTTCAGTATTAGTAGTATTCACCTATATCTATTTTAGACTGGAAAATACTATATAAGCTATAGTAAGCACTTATTATTCATAAGGAGGAGCTAATAGGTCAAAAAACCCTAAATAATTCATAGAATACCTAAAGGGTTACTATATAGACCCTAACACAGAGGTACAAGCCCTCGACCAACTAAAAACAATACGTTAAAAGGAGAACGAGAGTTTTGCCCACTTCTTTCCCAAGTTCAAAAAGGAGCTCGCAAAAGTGGGAGGAGGACACTAGCTGGACAACATCAGGATTAACTACCTAAAAAAAGCTCTAAACATTACAATAAGAACCCCTTTAATTAGTGTAATCAACAAACTAACAACCTATACTGCATACACCCAGATACTCCTGACAATAGGATCAAAGCTGGACAATGAATCGTACTAAGCTCACCGTGAGCGTCAATACAGGAGATCACCAACACCCGACCAGAACAAAGTTGAATCACTAACTAAATAGGACAGTTGAACAGGGTCACCTCAACCTGATCAGATGGATTAGGAACCCACTAAGGCAAGCCGGATAGCCAAGGATAAACTAGTCCGAAGAAGGTTAAGCCAAGAGGAAACCCGTAAATACTATAATTACAGTAAGAAGGGGTATATATAATAGAGATGCCCTAGAGACCAGAAAAATAAGGAGACCAAAACCTCGAAAGGGAAGACCAAAGAGCAGAGCGAAACAAATATTAACTCTAATCAGGACTCTAAAAAGTCGGGAAAAAAGTAGCTCCTAGTGAAAGTCGTCATTAAGAGGAACAGGCTATAAAGGAATGGAAGGTTATTAAGAAGAACATAAACTATAACCCATTTTACATTAATATCGGGATTAATAGGATACACTATACAACTACCCTTATTAATATAGGGTGTTTAATATACGCCCTAATTAGCGACGCCTTCACTAAGAAACTCCACTTACTACACATTAGTATTACACCTTGGAACTTAATATAAATCACCACTATAATTCCTAATGCAATCCACTACATCACTTATACTAATATCGATATTAATAACTATAAACGACACTAATTATTCTTTTATATTATTCTTAACTAAAAAGACGACGTTATCCTTGGAAGGTCCTGGATGATTAACGATGACGTTACGGTTTACCCAGTGTGAGGCACTCTGCATATAGGTATCGCGGACCACTAGGTAACAGAAAGGAAACTGGGTTAGGCCCGGTAAGATCCAAAGTTCCTAATCCAGTAGTAGACTAAATTAGTATTCTTAGCCCTAATTAGGTGAACACAGAAAAGAAGAGAGACCCCTCTTAGCATATCCACCCTAAACGCATTCTCCACAAGTTTAGCTGATATTGAGAAAGCCCTAGCACTAAAAATAAAGATAAACCCAAGAACGAAACTCCCTACGTATTACTATAAGTTTCTGTATATCTTCGACCAAAATAAGGCTAATCAGTTACCACCACATCGAGACAACATCGACCACGCAATTCCCATTAAGAAAAACTCAATAAGGCAAAATAAACCAGTTATATGGGGACCCTTATATGGGATATCTAAGGAGGAGCTAATTGTACTTCAACGGACCCTCATAGAACTACTAAATAAAAGCTTTATTCGTATTAGTAGTTCTCCTATTTCATTACCTATCCTATTTATTCGAAAACCCGGGGGAGGATTAAGGTTTTATGTTAATTACCGGGCTCTAAACACTATCACCAAGAAAAATAAATATCCCTTACCCCTAATCAGCGAAACCCTAAGAGCCCTAGCTAAGGCTAAGTGGCTGACGAAGTTAAACATTATTACTATATTCCACAAAATCAGGGTTAAAGAAGGCGATGAATGGAAGACGGCTTTTAGAATAAGATACGGCTTATACGAATGGATAGTGACTCTTTTTGGCTTAATAGGGGCCCCCGTTATATTCTAGAAGTACATTAACCACACTTTACGGGACTTCTTGGACGAATTCTGCACTACTTATATCGACGACGTTCTGATCTATTCAGATAGCTCACTCGCTAATCATAGGGAGAAAGTCAAGAAGGTCTTAAGTTGTCTAGGTGTTACCGGCCTACAAATCGATATCGATAAATACAACTTTGAGACGAAAAGGGTTAAATACTTAGGGTTCATCATTGATACAGGGAAGGGTATCCGCGTTAACCTAGAGAAAATTAAGGCCATCTAGATATAGGAGGTCCCCCGATTAGTGCGAGGAGTCCGTGCCTTCGTTGGTTTTACAAATTACTACCATTAATTCATACCGGACTTCTTAGGGTTAGTATACCCCCTCACAACTTTAATAAAGAGGGATGTCCTATTCGTATAAAGTAATGAGTATACAAAAGCGTTTAATAAGTTGAAGGCCCTCCTAATTAGTACCCCCGTATTAGTACATTGGGATCCTAATCGAGCTACTATATTGGAAACAGACTTATTAGGTTATGTAGTGGGTGGTACTTTATTATAATACGACGACGAGGGTATTTTACGGCCTATTACGTTCTTTTCACGGAAGAACTTACCAGCAGAATACAACTACCCAATACACAACAAGGAACTATTAGCTATAGTCCACTGTTTAGAACACTAGGACTCCGAATTAAGGAGTATAAAGGAGTTTATTATCCTAACCGACCACCTTAACCTTAAGTATTTTATAACTAAGAGGTAATTAAGTGAACGCTAGGTTAGATGGTCGGAGCTCCTATCCCATTATAACTTTACAATCCAATTCCGACCCAGTAAACAAACGATAATCCCTAATACACTATTTAGACGAGAATAAGACGTTCCTAACACCCAGTAAGATGATTAACTAGAAGGACGGAGGATATAGCTCCTAAAGGGGAAACGGAACATGGTTATAGTGAACCGGGCAACTCTCGAGACGAATTAAATGGATACAACGGAATCCGTGGAAAGCACCACAACAGGTGATATGGATTAGGACGACGATCCTAAGGCTGATCGGTCGGAACCCATCCTGAACCCCTTTGAAGAGGAGCTCCTAAAGTCCTCTTAGACTAAAGGACTATAATTAAACAATCGTTATTAGCTGATTAGGATAATTGTGAAAAGGGGGGACCGTTAGTTACTATCATAATAGAGGTTGCCCATAATACTATTAGAGTGCTTAGTGGATAACGATAATAGACTCTTTTGGAGGGAGAGGATCTGGGTCCCTTATTACGAACCCTTACGAACCCGGTTAATCCAAGAGTCCTATAACTCAACACTTAGTGGCCATCTCAGTAGAGACGCGTTAAAGGCCTTGATCAGCCGCCGCTTTCACTGGCCAGGCCTGTCGTAGGACGTCCGACGCTTCATGAGGAACTGCGACGTCTGTGGACAGGGTAATATATGGTGGGACAAAAAGAGGGGTCTTCTAAAGCCCTTACCCGTCCCTAATCAGGTCTGAATAAAGATATTAGTCGATTTTATTATAGGGCTACCACTAACCCACCGTATAGGAGTAACGAATATTATGGTGGTAATAGACCGACTATCTAAGAACGTGATTTTCGAGCCACTTAAGGATATAACAACGGACGTTGTGGCTACGGTGTTAATGCTTGGCCTGATTAGACACCACGGACCCCCGAGAGCTATTATTTCGGACAGAGGCCCCCAATTTACCAGTCACATATGGAAACAGCTCTATCAACTATTACGGATAAAACGACGTTTATCTACGGCCTTCTACCCGGAGATAAACGGCACTACAGAACAAGTTAACCAAGTAATAGAAACTTACCTCTAAGCTTATACTTTGTATACTTAAAATAATTGGGACGACCTGCTTCTAATAGCGATGATGGTTATTAATAACAGGGTTACCTCGTCAACAGGCCTCAGCCCTTTCTTCACTACCCATAGCTATGATATCGACCTGATTAGAGTAAGGGAGACTCTGTGGACTGAAGGAAAGACCCCCGCAGCTTGGGTAGAGGCCCTAGTCTCGAAGTTAAAGGAGGCCTCCGAATGGGCATAAGCGGCGATGGCCTCTGCCCAAGAGCAATAAGAAGCCTTAGCAAATATACGACGCTAGCCTTTTAACCAGTTTCGACCAGGGGATAAGGTCTAGTTGAGGCTCAAGAACGTCCGTTCTAAGAGACCATCTAAGAAGTTGGACTAGATGAATGCGAAGTACACTGTGTTAGAAATAATCGGATCCTATACCTACCAGCTTAATACGCCGCCGGGTATTCATAACGTCTTTTATGTATCCCTGATCAGGCATACGGGAGTCGACCCACTATTATCATAAGAACGAAACGACGCTTAACCACCACCTCTATTAATAGACGATGAAGAGGAATTCGAAGTCGAAGAGATCTAGGACGCTAAGAAGATTCGTAGTTCTTAGAAGGTTTTAGTTAAGTGGAAGGGCTACGTGGAGCCTACTTAGGAACTAGTTAAGTTATTAACGGAGACTGCAGTTTTAGATCGTTACGAGGCTAGTTATGGACGAGTCCCTCTGAACGGGGAGGAGGGAGAGGGGGGGTAATTATAACGGGCTAGGCCCTCTTAGAGGCTTCGCAGCTTCTTAGTTATGGACTCCGCTTACCTAAGCCCGGCTTACCTAAGACGGATTAACCTTAGGCCTAATTAGAGCAAACGGGTCCTGTGGGGCGGAAGATATTTTCTCCTTTTTTCTCTCATCTTGAAGATACTCGTAGTAGTCGCCATAGCTAGTTGCAATATACGTGCTTGGACCGTTACAATCCTAATTAATTTTTGGGATAATAGGGAAGCAAGGCCCAGGGTAATAACATATATACAAAAGGGGATAAGGCTATAAATATAACAACAAAAACTTATTTAAATAAGGGATATCTTATAATTAAAGGTTAATAATACTATTATTATAAACATTTATAAATAACCAGGCGATCCTTATAACCATACAACGACCACCCTCTTAGGATACTAACCACTACTACGAGCCCTTATAGCTAGGGATTTCAATACTCACCACTACTCCTAGGAACTAGGATCCGTCAGCTGGAATAGAGGAGACGATCTAGTTAACTGGGTTAATAATTATAGCCTCTCCTTTATTGGAGAAGTAGGGGCTCTAACCTACACCCGTGGTCACGTCTTTGACCTGACCTTCTTAAATATCCCCCTTACGCACACAGGACCCTACTTACACTTATACCTAAGAGCTAATGACTAACTTATTATAATTATTATCCCCCTTAATAATAATAAATAATAATAAACATATTAATTAGGGCTAATATTAGTCCCGGATTCGGCCCTTCCTCGGTTTAAAAACTTAATTAGGGTAAGGGCCTTAACTTTACTTACCCTTAAGGACTTACCCACCCTAGCTGAGCTAGATACCCAGGCTAGCCGGATCGTCAACTTACTTTTAACGGTTATCTAAGTAATAGGGAAAAAACAATAAAGTTGGGGAAAGTGGGCCCCCTAGTAGATAAAAAGTACTCTAAAACTTACTAGTCCTACCTTAAAGCCCGTATCCAATAAGTATGGGAACTAAAGCTGGCCTCGGCCTTACTACCCCTTATCCTTAAAAAGTAAAAGGTCTTCTTAGAAATAATTAAAAAAACTAAACAAGCTTATTAGGTTACTAAGATTAAAGGGGTTATATCCGATTAGGACCTTTATAGAATAATGGGCTAGTGTAAAACCAGATTAATAATCAAAGCCCCCCCCCTTAGTAGTTAAGGGCCAGACGTACAACGATAACCAGCACAAGGCCCAGGCCCTACGGAGGGCCCTACTGGAGAGGTTTGATGATATGGATGACCTACCTGGGGACCCCTTCGACGTGGCCACGGTCCTAAGACGATAAATACCCTAATAAGCTACGATTAATCAGGAGGAAGTAAGGGTAGCCACCCTAATAAAGACTATGACCCCTAGTATCGACGGAATCACTATAAAACTATTTAAGGTTTGTTGGGACTTTATAGTTGAGCTTATTAGGCTACTATTCTAGGTATACATTAAGGCCAGCTACTTCCCCCAGCCCTTTTGTAGAGTAGAGGTTATTATGATTTAGAAGCTTAAAAAAACCGACTTTTTAAAAGTTGGATCCTAGAAACCGATAACCCTCTTATCTTACCTAGGCAAGGGGCTCGAAAAACTAATAGCTAAGAGAATAGCCTACCTCACTATCCTAAAAGGGGTAGCCAGCCCATAGCAAATAGGGGCCTTACTAAGTAGGGCAGTTATTGACTTAACGACCTATTTTATATACAATATCGAACAGGCCCTTAATAAGGGGCTTATAGTTATACTAGTGATAATGGATGTGAAGGGGGCCTTTGACTCTGTTCTTCGGAACCGCCTTATTATCTAACTACGGTAGCAGGGCTAGCCTAATAGCCTGATCAGGCTGATTTATACCTTTATATTAGATTATATTACTAGGGTTAAGTTTAAAAAAGTAATAACAAAGGACTTCCCTTTAACCTATAAGCTACCTCAGAGCTCCTCATTATTACCTATTATCTTCCTATTTTATATTTCCGATATCCTAGCTAAAAACCTAAGACTTTGGTTTGGATATATAAATAATATAAGCCTTTTAATTACTAGCCCATCCCTTAAGGAAAATACTATATCCTTAAGTTAATAGGTTACCTAAATTCTAAACTAGGGTACCGATAATAAGGTCTCCTTTAACCCAGCTAAATATAAAGTTATCCACTTCACTAGGAAACATAAGTAACCAAAAAACCTACCCGGGATCAAAGTTAGAAACCTTGAAATTAAAGCCTTGGTTAAGCTAATCCGTTGGCTAGGGGTTTAATTCAATAAAAGACTCTCTTTCCAATACCACGTCGAAATAAGGGTAACTATAACAAAAAAGGCAGCCCAGCACCTGGGGCACCTAACAAACACAAAAGGAGGGATCCCAGTAGCTGCTATACGGAAGGCGGTCATCACCTATGTCCTCCTAATAGCCCTATACAAAACCGAAACCTGGTTTAGGGGGCTAACCAAGCTAGCCCTAAGTAACACCACCTCTCCTCAGGGAGGGTTTATTAATATAGGCCAGAAGGACCTCGTCTAGAAGCTCAATAAGGTCATCATAAGAGCAACCCGAGCCATCCTCCCAGTCTGGAAAACAACCCCAACAAGTAACCTCCTCCGAAATACCGGCCTGCCTACTAGGGAAATAGCTTTAGAAAGGGTACACCTACACTTCACAGTCCAACTACAAAAGGTCAACCAACAACACCCATTAGTCCTAAGTTTCACACAACAAGGGAAGCAGCAAACACAACTTCAACGAATAATAGGCCTCATCTTAAGGGTCCCAAAACTAGCACTACTCTAACCATAACACCTTCTAGGGTCACAAGATCCAATAGTCCTATACACAAAGGAGAAGGCTACTAAGGCCTTTCAGAACTAGCTAAAAACCATCACAAATAACCATATAATTATCTATTTAAATAGTTCTAAAACGTCTAATAGAGTTATTAGGTATGGATTCGTTATTTACTAAGGTAAAAAACGTATAACCTAGGGCTACGGTCAACTTAATATAGTAGAAGTGTTTAATAGTGAGGCTAAAGGGGCAAGGGCAGGGCTCCAGCGGGCCCTCCTTACCTCCCAAGGCCAGCCGATACACATCTATATTAATAATACCAGTGTTATCCAGGGGATATAAGGCGAAGCTCCAAAATCCTCACAAAAAGCCTTCCTTAAGATCCACGAGGCGGCTAGGATATTCGATATACATACCCACTAGGCCCCAAAGCATCAGGGGATAAAAAACAACAAAAAAGCAAACCACCTAGCTAAACAAGGCACAGCACTCCCAGTGCCCTTAGGCCAACTAGCAACCCTAGCAGGGATCAAGTAATTCACTAGGAAACGAATACGGGCCTAATATACACAATGGTAACGTAAAAAAACAACAAATCAATACGCCCAACTAGGACTCAAAGCCAGCCTATCCAGCCCTCCTAAACTAGCCCTTCCACGAACTACCCTACACCACCTCCTAGTAGCCTAATCAGACCACGGAGACTTCAAATAATATTACTAACACTTTAACCACAATAAAACCCTACTCACCTATTCTTATAAGGAAACAAAGGATATAAACCACTTAATCTACTACTAAAAAACCCTAGTAAGGAAACAACGGTGGCCTACCCTCCACCCTTCTAGTTCATCAGAGCCCATAGGACCTATGGGATCACTTAAATAATATTTTAAAAGGCTAATCACTAATCCTAAAAACTTCGAGGCCTTCCTACATATAACAAACTTTTTCCAAAAAATCTACTCACACTACTAAGGGCCAACCTTTAACTAGGCCTTAAAATAACCGTCTTACTCTATTAAAAGGACTAAATAAGAAGCAAAGGAATTAGAGGAACCAGCGGGATCCAGGGACAGATTGAACGCATAGTAGCCAATAGGTAAGATTTAGAGGACGCGGGCAAGGGCTGTATACTATAGAGTAGGTAGTCTGAGCCTGCAGCTCTCCACGCCACATACCCCTCGGGAGGTCTGCCGCAAGGGCTACGCCCTTACCGCCATGGCGTTAAATACAACAACAACAACAAAAAAATCCATAGGTCAAAGGAGAAATGAATTCTTATGGAGGTATTACAGAGTTCAGCTTTTACTATTACTCTACGTCAACTCTATATTATCTTAAAATAGTTAATTATTAAGGTTTTACCTTATAACACCTAATCGAATAGATCGAAGTTATAGAAGTGAAGTAAGTGTTAGAGGATGGTATTATTAAAGTAATTAAAGGGAAGGTCTTAACTAATAATCGTAGCAAGGTAAGATCCCTAATACTGGTAACCTTTGATTGAGGGATATTCGAGGTGGTGAGGTGGGGATATTGTGAAGGGGATAGTGTGGTTATTTTATCGGAAGAGGGGTCATCCCTGTGTCCATTAATGGGGTTATAAGGGCTAATATGCTGAACTTTTTATGAGATTAATAAGTTGTGAATAGCTTTATAAAAATGAAGACTAATTAACGTAGATACTTTTAAGTAGAGCTGGTAGCGACTGTAGAGAAGAATTCAGGTCGCCCTCTTTTGTTATATTATTGGTAACACTAATAAGCCGGCCTAACCTCGTTGTTGTGTATGAGTTCAATAAGGAAGACTTTATAAGCCTGAACCTAAGTTGTATGGCCTTTTTTACCCTTGTGAGATAGCTGCTCCTTAACGACGAATTATTGATTCCCCTACATAATGGGTTGAAGGTCGGAGATAGAGGGATTCGAAGGGAGGGTGGTGGTGCGATTAGTAGTAATTTGGGCTAAGACCCTTGCTGGTGGTTGTCCTAATCGGGTAAGGGTAGTCGGAGTGAGTGGCTCTAGTATCTGTGAGTAGCCTTATCAGTAGATTATATAGGAAATAGAAGGTAATTTTACCTTATGTGTATAATAAAAGTAGTAATAGTAATAGAGGTAGTAATAATAAGAGGATTAAGTAGGAGTTAAGAAGGTGAAGTTGAATAACGTTAATAATGGAAATATGGTTAGATAAATGGGAAGAACGACGCCTTTTATTATTAACAAAGGTCTAGGAAATAAATCACTAATTAGTAGAGGGATAAAGGGGTTAGTGGGTGAAGTATAGAGGGTAAGGTAATAACGGAGGGAGACTGAAATCCAGTATGCTCATTGGTTAGAACACCTTAGTTATGAGTTAAATCAATTAATCCAAATCGGGGAGGCTGGTTTGCTTATTTGGGTAGTCTGAATAGCTCTATTTGCTTGATTTAGTTGGACTTTGCGTTGTTGGCGTTCCTTTGGCGGCTGCGCTGCCCTCGGCCCCTTCTCCGGGACATGAATCTCAATAACCAGCTGCCCAACCGGCACCTCCCTCCCCTCCTCCTCTCCGCCCCTCGCGTATTCTCCCAAAAAGCTCTCGAGCGTCGGGAACTCGTCCCCCTCGATATCCATCTTGACCAAATCCACATACTCATGCCCCAACCTCCTCATGATGCTCTTCACGCTCAAAAACTCCGTCTTCTCGTCCTTGTCGTAGAAATCATACCCCGCCACCGCCGTCTTGTGAAAGTGCGTCCGGTTCGGGTACGCCCCAACAAGTCCCGCGCCCCACTCCCCGACGGTGTCGTCGAAGCCCCACACCTCCGCCGCCGAGGAGCGGTTCAGCATCTCCGCCTCGAAGGAGGAGGAGCCGCCCACGCCGAAGCCGTACACGCGCAGCGGGCGCTCCGACAGAGCAGAAGTCTCGTACTTGCTCATACCACAAATCCATTTCCCGCCGTCGCCTAGCCTGCCGACGCGCTGTATGTCCCACGGGCAGGTGTACGTCGCGGGGAATAGATCCCAGAGGACATACCAGAAGCGGAAGGACGGGTCCCTGGGTGTGAACCTGGGCTTCGTTAGCATGTCCGAATGGTTCGTAAGGCCGGTCGATGTTCAAAGGAAAGGGGAGGGGTCTGACAGCGTGGATTCGTAGTCCTGGTTCTCCTCCATCCAGTCGTGCCGTCGTCGGATGGACTTCAACCACGAGGCCTCGGAAACAGCGGCGCGGGCTCGTTCGCCTGCATAAGGATCGCCATCCTAGGTCGAGACCAAACCCCACACTTCATTCAAAGCCGGCGTAAAGAGATAAAGCACAACAACGGGTAATACAAGAAACAAAGCGCCAAATATCGGCGACCGGCCTTGCGCCGGGGTCTTGGAAGACATTGCAGATTCGGGGCGTAAGCAAGGGATAGGTCGTGAAAGTCGGATGGCCGGCGTTAATCCCGCTCAACGACAATTGCGTTTCTATTAATCCCAGAATCCCACAGTTACATGACATGCGCTTTCAGCAATTCGCCGCCGAGGTAGGCAATTTAGCAGATTCGGGTCAACTGATCTCCACCGCATGCAATCTAAATAAACTTTGACGACGACGACAACAAACGGGTTCCATGAAACCATTGCCGATCCAAGTGGGCCTCAAGACAGCCTTGAGATTTCTCTAGAAGAGTTCACGAGTCATTTTCCAGACGAGGACAACACATCGGACTATAATTCCGGTAGTCGTACGCAAGACGTAGTGCTTATCACCGAGCTATCGTACCATGCTTCAAGAGAGTCAGGGCGAACGGGTATAGTCGTTAGTGGAGTGCGACGAAACCAGATCGTTTCCTGGAGTCGAGGCCTCCAAGCCAGATCGGTCCTGCGAAACTGCCATCCCGAGTCAATTCAAGATTGATTGATCGACCAGACAATCGCGCGCTACGCGATAACGCCGTTCTCTGGTATACGAGTAAAGCAACTATAATCCACTTGAGCAGAGCAGCCAAGTCATCTCCATAGTCGAAAGATGGGATCATTGGGGTTCTAAAGTGGTTCGTTCCAATCTCCTGGGAAGCTTTCGGCGGCATCTGCCACAACGGATGGATGGCACCGGGTCCTCCCCAGACGATCCATCGCGTGGAATGGGATGGAGGGTCAGCCAAGACTGCTCTGTCGCGTCAGTTCCAGTTTCGGCCCCACGATGCATTGCAGCGACTCCAGCGAGTCCATGCACATTTCACCGTCTAGGTGTCAATGTCGCCATGGTTGCAACGCAAGGCGGACTAAGACCTCCACCCAGTTGTCGTTTCACTTGGCCAGCTTGAGGCCCGGAAGCCGCAACTATTTGACTCCCACACCGGCTCCCGCCCTTCTCGCGCGGGTAGCCTTCTCAACTGTCTTTCTTGGAATAAACTCAATGCCCATGCTTCTGTGAAGTGTATTCAAGCCCGGAAACATGAAGTTTATTTCCACCCTCATCGTCCTTGCCAGCGCTGTCGCTGTTGTGGCCGTAAGTTAAAACCTGTCGCTGGAATGAGTAGACATCGTGCTGACCCCGAGGACCTAGGACAACTTGGCTGGTACCAACACGAACCCCCGAATGAGGAGAGATGTGGAGGCTACCCGAGCCAATCCTCGCTTCGTCAGGGCCGAAGGAACTTGGCACCTGAGGCCCAGGCAATCCCAAGTCGTCAATGACGAGGTCAATAACAACCTGAACCAGAAGAGGGACTTTGAGCCTACGAAGACCAGCCCCCGGAAGAAGAGGGCCGATGGTACCTTCAACCTTGTCCGGCGTCAGTAAGAAATGAAGGAGGCGAAGAGAGACCTGGACGCCACCAAGGCAAACCCGCGCGAAAAGCGTGCCGACGGAACTTGGCACGTCATGCCTAAGCGGTCTGACCCTGACGAGTCCACCCTGGAGAAGAGGGGTGAGGATAGCCCGTCCAAGACGAACCCTCACATCAAGAGAGCCGACGGCACTTGGCACCTCGTCCCCAGGCAGTCGCAGACGAAGCAGGCCAAGCCTGGGCCTGTAATCCAGACTTAGAGACGGAGCCCAGCGCCGCTTGGCCGGATTGTACGGCTGAATAGCCCTGGACGGCTGGGAAGTGGAATAACGACGTGACTCAGCCAAATGTCGACAGCCGTGGCAAACGTGGTCATCAAGGCGGATTTTATCAGATTTCTGTGTTTAGTCATCCTGGAAGGATGCCATGGCAGGATGTTGGTGCGTCAAGTGCGTGTAACACAGCAGATAGTCGAACGATGGAACCTAGCAACAGCATAAGTCCCTTGGACAAATCAATGTAGCGTCACCTCGGATGCCAAGACAGTCGGTGCTGTGAGGTTCTGCATATTTGGCCAAACGTTTGAAGCAGCGAGCTTCTGGAAACGTCTGGCAAAAGGTCAGTCCAGGAATAGTGCGGCAGAACAAGAATAGAAGGGGTTCCTTGCTGTGGCCAGAAGCGCGAACCAGGTTGCAGAGCAGCAGCCCGGGATATCCACAGGGTGGCCGGACTCGGAGGCAGCCCTATACGTGGAGCTTAACTCCGGCACGGGATCGAGAGTTTCACCCAGCGGGAGCAAATCTGCCTCGCAAGGCTGAGAACGGATATTGGACAAAACGCCACCAAGTGTCTGGTCGTGTCCAGACTCTTCCGCACGCGCGGCTGTGATGACAGAAGAGTCTGTCCTGGTGGAAATGAGGAGGGTGTGTGAGATTGTGGCTCGCGTGTCACTCTGGACGAGAATTTGCCGCAACTCGCCGCTGTACAGCGGTACAGTACGGTACGGTACAGCTGTCAGTACGGCGAGCGGCCTCCGAGTGCGATATCGAAATAGCCCCCAACTGGGGGCTGAATGCACGGCACAGAGCAGGCGAGTTTGGTTACGGTTGCAATTGCAGTGTACGTCCGGCTGGCTGTGCACGAGTACGTACCAGCAAGGGCTTATTCGCCGTGCCCATTGGCCGGCGTCGTAACCAACCTGCAGCCTTCCAACAGTGTTTGATCAGTCGCCGTGTTGTTGTTTTAGTCGCCGCCCGAGTTATTTTGACAGCAACAACTTGGATATACTCGGTACCATTGGCGGCTCGAAATACCACTGGAGACGGCCAGGTTCGCCATGCAGCATTCTGCGCAGCTTGCAGCAAACTGCAGAGGATCCCGCTCTGAACGCGCAACGGTCCGAAGCGGCGTCTGCGTTTATCGATGGGATGGCGGGTGGCGAGCGGCCGCTAGAAGGAGGGCTGCACTGCTCGAAGAAGAAACGTCAGGAAGCGACGAGACGAAGGATCGGGGCGTGCGTCTGTCTGGACGGATTGGATGGTTGACGCGTCTGGCTTCAATGGTGTGGTGCATGTCTTGCAGCGATGGCGGCCACGAACCAATGGAATTCCTGCTGGCGGGTAACGAGAGCGGAAACGACGTGACTGACGAGGAGCCAAACGAAACGCGGATGCATTAGAGGGTGGTGCCAAGCCTCTTTAGCGATAGGACTCGGTCCAGGACTCTCGGTGGAGAGGTCTTTTGAGTGTCGCCAGGCAGAAGCCGGAGGTGAGCCGCATCGGGTGACCTCAGGTGTCAGGCGGGGTTAGTCATCACGGCCTAGAGCTGGACAAAGGAAGGCGCAACGGTTGCCTGGCGGTGCTGGCCAGCTGAGGTCCAGTGGGTGTCCACCCAGGTCACGGGTGCTGTTGAGATGAGCCGGTGGGGAAAGAGCGGTGGAGTTCAGTCCGTACGACGTACCTTCTATTGGTACACTACAGCGGAGCACAGGCAGGTAGGTACCTAAGGTAGGGTAAGGTACCCACTGGGGCTTAGGCCTCAGGCCTGAGGCCTCAGCGCCCAGCGGAGTCGCCCACTGTCTGTGTGTCACGTCGGAAAGAACAGAGAAACATCACGGCCACGATGCGACAGCCAAAACCAGCCATGCGAATGCAATCAACCAGCGCTGGCAGGGCCATGCACCCCGCTCTGCTCGTCATGGCCCGCGCCAGCACTCGCGATGATGAAATCGTGAGCTTCCATCGACTCCCGCCTGCACGAAACAAGGTCCAGGCGCATCGGTTGGTCCGACCAGAAGCAGGCTACGGTGGCTGAGCGGCTTCTCGTCGTTAGAGATGTGCACAGCCCGGCCACCCGCACACTAACAAACTGCATGCCATCTCTTCTCCCCCGGCCTGGTCGGACGAACACCACGCTATCCATATGCGACACTCAATCTCGTCGGAGATGCTGGCTCGCCTGTCTGTGGCTCCCCTTGCAGTCTGCAATCCTTCCTACGGCCTCCAGCCAAAGCCCGTCGGCCACGGCGACTGTACCCGAGCCTGTGAGAGAGAGCCACCCCCCTCTGACGATGGCATGGCCGGTCGATGATCGAGCGCCTCCATCACGGCCATGCAAAGCGATGCAGGTTCGACGCGCGGTGGAGAGGGACGCCACGGCCACTCATGAACCAGGCATTACGGCATATCCAGGCAGGGACGGGCAAAGAGCTTGCATGACGCCCTCTCGCCCTACGAGGCACGACGATGACTCGGTTTGCGTCGCAGCCTTCCATGGGGTGATTGATGCCGATGGACATGGCAATATCCTCGCGCTTCAGCTGTCATCAACTTCATTCAGTCTTCAGCCCTGGCGGTCCAGGGGCAATGGAGGCAATGGAACCGTCGCGACTCGCGCATGCGATGGCGGCTATCGCTTGCCCAGTTGATTCATCTACATCAACCACTCTATCTCAGCCGCGAACACAGGCCGCAAATGTCACCCGTCCTTGTTTCGATTGCCGCTGTTGGCCGCGCCCGACTTTGGCCCTTGCCATTTCCCCGGGTCGAATAGATGAAGGGCCGGGGAGGAGATGGCCATGGGTGGCATGATGGGCATTGAGGGCGGTGCAAAAAATAGCATCACACAATGGAAAACAACGTTTCGCCTGTTTTCTCGCGCCTGGGTCCGTCATCTATCACAGAAGGCTGCGACGGCGATATATCACCAACACGGCAAACGACGACCAGCCGTCTTGTCTTGCGCAATGCATTGGTCTCTGCCTCCGCATCGGGGTCTTGGACTGGACTGGGCGGCGATGGGGGCCGACGGCGACAAGAACAGACCGAGGCCGCACGAGGTCAGACAGTGACAGCTCCGGCGTCCAGCCAGTCGGTTCCCTCTCCATGCTGCGGTGAACCATCGCCTTCGCAGTGCAGCCAAACCACACCACAACACCACCTCAACACCACGACCAAGACGCATCTTGAAAAACACGACCCCAACCTCAGCGAGTCCTCAGATGCAAGGCCGCTCGACGGCGACGACTGAGGACTCACAGAACGCATCAGGCGGGGCATCGTTGGTGCTGTCAACCAGTCCAAAGCCTCCTGGCTACCTCCTCCTTCACCCCGCTGGGCTTACGGCCACCCCCTTGCGCGCGCCGGCCACTGAAGTCACAGCCCCAAGGCCTCCCGCAAGAGAAGGTTGTGAAAGTATATCGCAGCGAAAATGAGTGCGAGGTGACCACGGCCGAACGCCCTTTGGGAAACCACCAGCGAGGCACTGCATCCGCCCTAGGACTTGAGCGACCCCCTCCCCAGCGGAGACCCCTCGCCCCCTGCCAGGCTTCTGCCTAAGGGGCTTGTCAGTGGCCGATGAGTAACTCGCTTAGCCCAGCTAGGCCACTTTGGTGCGCCGGCGATGGTGGGGGGGGGGGGGGCATGCAGGCGCAATGCACCACACCAGCCCGGCCTCCAAGGCCTCTCAATCTCCACACAGCTGCAGCCGTAGCGACCCCGGGCCTGCTCCGTGTTGACACTCGCCGTTGCTGGTACCTCCGTCTGCTGCAGTCGTCGCTGCTGCTGCCAGGTACTTTTTCCTTTTGGGGTCCCCTGTCTCTCTTTCTCTGGTCTTTGCTCACCTTGGAAACGCGCCTGGCCAGGACGATATTTAGTTCCGATGCGGATCTCTCAGACATCACGCACCTCTACTCTATCGCATTCTCCACCAGGGACATTTTACACTTCGCAGACCACCCGCACATAGACGAAAGACGCTACTTCAATCTATCCACACCCTGCTGCTCCACTCCTATACTTAGGCAGAGATCCTTTCGCTTTCTTCAGCCTCTGATATCGCGCCTCTCGAGCTCACTCATGTATATAACCTCCCCAACACCACTTACATCGTCGTCGAAGGCCAACCAACTTACACCTTCACCATTCAGACCTCGCACCACTGCAACAACTCACAGAAGGCTCGACCACACCGACACATTGTCTTCCACTCGAGCACCCGGAGCTTTCCACCTCAACAATAACGACAACATCGTGCTCAAGCACAAGTCTCGTCGTCGTTCCGCCATCATCGGCGAATCTAAGCCCACTTTGACCGCTCCCGAAAAGCGAGTTCACTTCGCGCCGGAGGTCACGGTCGTCCAACCCTCACCACCAACCCCGCGCACGCCGCGCTCTTATACGTTCCCCCAAGACACCATGTGCACCAACGACATCTACACGGACGTCTACCCCGACGGCCGCAGGAGCGAGTACCAGAGCCCAAAACTCTGCTCTGCATCCCGCAACGGCCGCCTCTGCTCTGAAGCTCAGGTCTACAACCACCCGCCCCGCAACGTCGGCTACTCTACGCAGGCGGCTGGATACACATACCCGCAGCAGATGCCGCCGACACCACCCTTCGGGTCTCCGCGCGGCTCTTCTACTGAGGCCCGCCCTCGCAACAGCTCTTCCTCGAGCGAGCGCCACCGCCGGCCCTCGGGCGTCTACGTCAATGGCCGGCGAGTCCTCGACTTGAACCGCAAGAACCGCCCACACAACGAGCGCATCGTCATTGTCGACTCACCTCCCACCGCGCGCACGCCTCCCAAGCAGTTTGCCATGCCCTACACGGCACCTCCCTCTCCCAACGCCAACGGCGATGCCGCCCAATTCGGCTACAGCCACGTCCCTCGCGGCGCAACTCTCCGCCCCGTCATCGTTGACGAGCGCCCGCGCCCTCCCAAGGTCGAGATCGAAGTCGTCGACAGCAGCCACCGCCGGCGCCACTCCCACTCTTCCGACTCCCGAGACACCCGCCACACTTACTCGAGCGCCGATGATCAGGACCGCCGGCGCCGGCGCCACGAGAAGGAGCGCCGGGAGCGCGAGGACCGCGACCGTGAACGCGAACGGGAACGCGAACGGGAGCGGGAGCGGGAGCGTGCCGAGGAGGAGTACCGCCAGCAGCGCATTGCCGCGCGCATCGCTGCCCAGAACGAGAAGATCGCGCGCCGGTCCGCAGTGCCCGTCCCGTCCGCCCCGCTTTCCCGCTCATCGACTGGGTTCGCCAACGTGACCCTCTCGGGTGACGACCGGCGGGAGCAGGAGCTCGTGGACGCGGTGCGCCGGATGGAGATCAACGACCGCATCGCTGCTGACCGCCGTGCGCGCGAGCAGCGAGACTTTGACGACGAGGAGGAGGCCCAGCGCCGCCGTCTCAAGGAGCGCATGATGCCTCGCCGGAGGGCAACCGTGGGGCCCGGCAGCCGCCGGCACCGGGTGCACTACGACGATGGCCTCTACCGATGGGAGTAAACGGCCCAATCACATTCACCGGGGATTCATGTTTTGATAAGCGAGTTTTACAAATTTCGGCAAATTTGTTTTTTTTTGGCATTGTATAGATAGCAAGCGTTTTTGGAATTGCACTTTCGGACGGGCTTTGACAGGACCGGAACAGGGAACGAGGGAGATCGCCTGGACTGCGACGAATGATACCACGATAACAGGAGACGGACTGGGCTGGATACCTCAGGATAGAATCATACGCATACACACACACACACACACACACACACAGACACAGACACAAAACCACAAAACACAGAGATGATTCAACAAATTATTATTTCCCATCTTTTCGCGATTGGCGATGGTTGTCACAAATTTTGATAGATTTTCAAGGGAACAATCAGAAAACGCGGGGCCTTGTGATCGCTCGGCCATGCATGTCTCACTCCCCACCCACCCGGCTCGTTTAACACGTCGTGAGACCCTCGGCAAGAGAGACGGCGAGGCGAGGCGAGACAGGGCCTGCGAGAACCCGTATCTGTGGCGTTCTCTTTTGCGATTGAAGCTTTTGGTGAGGGTGGGGTTGCGTCGGTCTGAGTCAAGACACCACCCGGGCCCGCAACGAGACTACGAAGAACAGGGAACGGGATTCGCGATGCGCGTTTTTGGGGGAAGGGGTGGAGCTTTTTGGGTATACCGACGGGATGATGATGGGGTGATGTGTTCGAAATGGTTGTGGGATTTTCGAGATATCGGCGCACAGCGCGCGAGACGTGGAAAGAAGGATGTTTCCTGAGGTGTCGAGAAAGTACGCACGCAGAGACAGGCAGAGACAGATCGCGGTGACGTGAACCGAGGTGAAGCCCAGCGCGGGGCATCGCGGGGGTTCGTTTGTCACTGCAAAAGGATGCGGCGTCGTTGCCTGCGCGGGCGCCGATTCGCCACCACGAAGTCCCAAGTTGGGTAGATAATCAGCACAGATGTGCCCTTTTTCGACGCGTGTCCCGACGTACGTCGTCGCTTGGACGCGTTTGTGCGCTTCCTTTCCGCGATCGATGGCTAGCTGCGTTCTAGGTTGGGGGGGAATGGAGACGCTGGCGAGGGTTGATGCCTGCGCGGCGGGGACGGGGATAGGCAACACTGCCCTCGGTGTACCCTCCGGTAGGTACTCTGCGGTCCCCCTACGGTGCCGGTGGGTTAGGGGTGTGTGATGGACCCCGATCCCTGTGTTTTTTTTTTTGCGCGCTCTGGTAGTCGGATCCTTGCGGGAGGGACGGGCCACTGTGACTTTGGCAGTGACATGTCCTCACCGGGAGGTTCCGGGCTCGGTGTGCGTCGGTGGGTGTGTTTAGACCGAGGGCCGTGCGGTGAGGCTCGTCGACCTTGGGACTTACATATCGTGGATTACGCTGAGATATCCTCTACTGCAGGACTGTTGAGGCCACGTTATACCACAAACCAGCCGGAATATAGACACTAGGAAAACGGAAGGATCCATGAAATTTAGCGCCTATTTCGGGCATTGGGGACAAGACTCAGACAAAGGAAAAAAAAGACACACCCTACCCACTCGCACCGGCGCGCGAAGGACGGTCCCGTGGCACCACCCCGCCGCCCCGGGATTGGCCCGCCGCTACGACACCCCACACCACATACACACACACACACACACCCGCCAAAAAGCTGAACTGTGACACCCGACATCGGGATGGGCTTGCCGGGGGAGTCACACACTTTGCGCGCGAGACATGAAGTGATTGATGGCCCGGAGGATTCGTGACGCATTTTGTCGGTGAGGGTTAGGCATCTTATTCGACGGCCTCAGGTTGTTTGTTGTTTGTGTGGGGTGCGCCTGCTGTTGTGGCACGATGCCGAGATAGTTTGTAGAGGACGGGAAGGGGAGGTGCCTTATGCTTGTCAGTGCGATGGTGCCGTCACGTCGTGACACTGAAATTAAAATTCCCAGCCGTGAAGACTATTTAAACGATCCAAGACGAGCAATCCTTTTGACAGAGAAGAGACACCGGTCAGTTTACATGCAATGAAGCAGAGGATTTGACGGAGTGCTCATCGCTTCATCTATGTTCTATGCGCGTATTCTATGACAATACCAGGAGAATGCCGTGAATGGTCCTGGACGTAGACGGCAACGGCACTCATCCCGCAGACAGCAGGTCTCGGTGCTTCTGCAGGCGCTCGGGTTGACTTTAAACTTCAAGCCTGGGTCTGGTTTCCGAGAGTGCCGGACAACGGCTGGACGGCGGTGCCGGTAACCTCATCAAACAGTGCTTCGTCATCGGTGGTTCAAGCAATCAATCCTGCTCTGCAGGCGGCAAAGCCTTGTTTTTATATGCGTGCGTATCGGCCAAGGCAGCGAAGTCTCAACATCTCATTCATTAGCTTGGCTCGCACGAACACCTGATTCTACGCCAGAACAGGAATTAAATTTGGCTGCCAATCAAAAGGCCCTACGATGCCGAATTCCGAGTGTTTTATTGTCCCCATTCGTAAGGCCGAGTTTGGAGCATTCGAGCTTCAAAGGAGACGAATGAGAGTTAAGGCTGTGCAAGCACTTCAAAAAATGCTCTGTTGCGTTGCAACGTGACTATTTGTTGTTGTTGTCAGATTGAACGCTCCAAAAGCGCCTTGGAACGGGCGCTCGGCGCAAGGTTAATCCCGAGCGCGCCTCAGGCACCCAGGGGCGTCCCCTACCCCTATCCCTAGTGTCAGGGACGCTCCCTGAAGCACTTAGCAGACACAACACATCAATACACACAATTGACCCTCAATTCGACAGTTGTATTTAACGCCATGGCGGCAAGGGCGTAGCCCTTGCGGTAGACCTCCCGAGGGGTATGTGGCGTGGAGAGCCGCAGGCTCGGGCTACCTACTCTATAATACACAACCCTTACTAACGTCCTCCAAATCTTACCTATTAGCTATTATGTGTTCAATCTATCCCTGGATCCCGCTGGTTCCTCTAGTTCCTTTACTTCTTATTTGGTCCCTTTAGTAAAGTAGGTTAGTTAGATTAAAGCCTAGCCGGAAACTGGCACTAGGTTAACTAAACCATAAACGTATACCTAGGAGACCGTCCATTAATTGCATTTCACGGTGTTATTTCCATTTTAGAGCTGTTCCTACTAGGAAAGCAGATTTAAACGAGACTCTATGCCTCGCTACACTTATACTATGGTCTGAGGTTATGGTTTTTGTTGGATTCACTTCACTAGGCCTAGTGTGGAAGGTGGGCAAATAACGATATATTCGTCGTATCTGCTCTGTTGTTGTTGAAGGAAGGAATTGGGCCTACGGCAGCGATCTGACGCTGCCGATCTAAAACCGATTCCTGCCTTCTGATTAGCTCGCTAACCGGGCCAATGGGCGATAGGTGGCAACAGGTGGCGCTAGTCCGGCGTGGACATTCCGATACTAGCAACTATCTCTTTTACCGCAAATCGCCCCTTTTTTAAATAACGAGTGAAAATTGAGCGTTATTCGGTGCGGGCGCCAAATTGCTTAAAACGCGATAAAGAAATCGATAGACGGAACGAGTGCGTAAGGTGGTCGGAAGTGGTAGAAGTGCCGTTTTCGGCCGTACCGCCTTCGGCAGAAACGAGCGTATCCCGTAGCCAGCTATGGGCAAAGTCCAGCTCACCGTCGCTAGCGATGGTAGTGGTATTCCTCTTATATCCCCTGATCTCCTTTATATTCCTCCTCTTACTCGGCGCCGTAGGCGCTCCTTAGGGTCTCGTAATCTTACGAGGATCGTCCTTTCGAGCTTTGTTGTGGATTGGGTGTACGCCTGAGTAATGTCTCTTATCCATAGTGAATAGCCCTCCTTCTGGATAAGAGACGGAGCGACGGCGAGAATTAGTCTCTGATTGCTGCTCTGAATAGTCGGAGATTGCGTGAGGATAGCCTCCTTGCCGTCGTCTGCGTATCCCTGAATAACAAGTCTGGACTTCTCGTAGGGCATCTCTATTTTGCCCTTCACTTCGTTAATGATCCTTGAGTGGAATATATGTATCCTTTTGTGTTTTTCTTCGTTGTACTAAGTGAATTCAAAGACTCCTCGTATAATCAGGGCGTCGATCTCCTTCTTAGTGGACTCCTTAAACAGGGGTCCTGGGGCTTTAATTATACCCTTTTTGCGTAGCTCGAGTATAAGGGCGTGATCTGCCTCTTTTTTGGTGCTTATAAACGCGGTTGTTGTTGTGGCCTCGTTTTTGGCGTCGTTAAAGGCGTCAACTTCTACTAGGAGGTTAATCTGGGTGTTCTTCTATGGTCTACTTCTCGGGCGTCGAGGTGGTGGTGCTAGCTCTTCCTCTGGGGGTAGTATATCCGTTTAGACGATAATCTCGTCTTGGACTTCCTTTTCCTTATTAGGGATATCTTCCTTGTTATTTCTTAGTATCTCTGGGATTGTATTCTCGTTATTATCTTTTAGGAAGGGTTTAACAACGGTAAACCTGAAATTCTTTGGTTCCGAGGGTAGTTAGACGACGTAGTCTTCGCCTTCGTTGGCGAGGAGTGTATATAGGCCTATCCAGCCCCTTCTCTTATATTAAATAATAACTTTCAATTATAGTAGTAGATCTCGTATAGGGATTATATTTAGGCCGTTTCTTATTATAAGAACGTCAACTATTATACGTTCTACGTAAATTTCTTATAACTTTATTATAGTTTTCTGCGTAACTTCTGTGTATTACCGTATTTCTAGTAATAGTAGTGAGTTTGTATTTATACATGGGTATACTCTGAAAATGAGTAGGGTCGGAATAAGATTATCTGGGCTAGTTGTATTATTGATCATTTTAATTATGCTCTATAGGGCGATTTTCGGTGGTGTAGAAGGGGATTCTTAGTGGATAATGTTATATGTTCGTCGTAGGGGTGCGTGGTATTACTTTACTTTCCCGATGTTGTTGTGGGCTTCAATAGGCACCTCTTTGACTTTGATTACTATGGATTTTGCTGAATTCCTGAATTCCTTAGAGCTAAAGTTTTTACTAGTGTTTGTGATGATCTAATTAGGGGGTCCGAGGTAGGTATTGATCTAGTATTCGCGTAGTGTCTCCTAGGTGTGCTTTACGTTAACGTTTTCTAGAAACCTGGTTACGTTAAAGGAAGTAGCCGTATTAACGACGTGGATCACGGGTTTATTCCCTTTTAAGTAGAAGATATTAATAATAACTTTATAATTAAAGTTAACGTCGTCTCTAAGGGTGAATTTAAATTTCCCTAGAGCTCGTTTATTTATTTAGTATTAGTGGCAGTGCTTTGTGAGCTTCTGGATTACTTTGAATGTCACGTCGTTGCTAACTCTTTTTAGGATTGTATGGAGCCTTTGTATTGATGGGTGGCCGAAACGATGGTGGATTCTGTGTAATTCCGTGTTTATAAGGTGATTTTACACAAAACTCTATTCTAGAGAGTATATGAGTATCCACGGATACCCCCATTTACGTATAATAGGGACCTTTACATCTCCTTATTGGAGGAAGTTGTGGATGTTATCGAAATGGATCCCTAAGTTGTCCATATCTCTTAAATAGAGTAAAAATAATATACTAGTGTTCACAACGTGGAAGGGTAGTTGTCCGAAGGGTGAATTCACATGGGTTAGTCCTATAAAGGGTATCGGAGGGTTATCTCCGAAGGTAATGCTCGTTTGGCCTGCTTTAGAGGTGTTAAGTTTTATAGTAGTGTTGATCTTTTATAGAGCAAGGAATTAAGGGTATCTAGCTGTGGAAACGCCGGCTACTCTTATATTAGGTATAATACCCTAAAAGATCGTTATTATATAATAGTTATCGCTAATAAACACTTCGTAGGCTGGTAATTTTGTGGGTATACCATTGATATTCTTCCCTGTGATAGTATAGTAAGTAGTTTAGTTATTTAGGGTTCAAATAAGGTCTTCGCTGACCAGAGTAGTAGTATAACCGAAGAACGAAATATGGAATTCATCGTTATACTCGTTTTCCTCGTTAAGGGTAACGCTAATAAGGTATTAGCTTAGATCTTCCTCGTCCTTAGCGTCCTCATCGTTGAGCACTTCATCTCCTTTGTATTCAGCGAGGAAGTGGCCATATGCTTTAGGAGAGGTATTAGAGACGTCCTTATTCGACCTAAAGCGTTTATACACTTTACTTCTCTCCTCTACGGAGTACTTTATAGACTAGCACCCTTCCCTATCATAAACGTAGCACTTCTTACTATAGTAAAGGTATCCTCATTATTATTAGCGACCTCCGTAATGGTTACTTTACCCTTTTTTATCATAGTATTAATTAATCTAGAACTACTCGTCTAACTGTGTTTTTAACGCAAAGTGTTAATAGTGGGCATCTCTTCTTCTTTCCTTTAAATCAAGGCTTATCCTTATTGTGTTATAGAGCTCCTTTATTGTATTTACTCCGGTTAGGTTACTAGAGCAGCACTCTTTTATAGAAATAGTAGCTCTGATTAGTTTGTCCTTTAGGACCTAGTCTCTTTGGTAGTATGGTATGAGAGTTTATTGGAGATTTGTTAGGTCATTAAAAAGGGTCTTTAAAGCCTTAACCTTCGTCCTCTCAGGGTCCTTCTAAATAATTTTATTGAGATTTGCTCCGTTCTAATTAATAATATAGGTTTAGTGGTGTTAGTCTCCTTTGAAGTGGTATTATAGTTTATTAACTACCTCCTTTATTGACCGAGTAGTTGGTGTATTATTAATATAGTCGTAGTAAAACTAAGAAACTCTCCTTTTTAGTATTATTAGGAGTAAGCTAGCCGTTACGTAGTAGTTAACTCCGATTTTTTTATAGGCTTTAAGGAAGATGCGGAATTTAGTGTTGAGGACGTTGAATTTCTTATTATTATATTTTATGTTATTAGTATATACTTTAATGAGTATACTTTATTGCTAAGGGGTCGCTGTTTCGCTAATCTCGTCTATAGTGTAGTGTTCTTTTTGATCTGATAGTTCCTAGGTGAATATAGGTTGTTTAGGTAGTTGTGGCCAATTTTAAGGGTGTAGCCCGGTGCGGGCTTAGCTTGTTCCCACTCTCTCTAAGGGTGGTGGTACTCGTAGGGAGTTCTTTTATACTGTGATCTCTTCTAAACGGGATTAAAATAATAGTAATACCCATTTCCTCGTTAATTCCTTATAGAGGACTAGGTCCTCTATGAGCTTCCTAAAAAACAGACTTTTAAAGCTAATTTCGTTGATTTCTTCTTAGGTCCAGTAATATAGAGCTAGGGTCTCCTTAAAGTTAAAGAGTTTAATTAGGATCCTCTACTTTTTTATAGGGATAAATATACTATAATAAAGTAGGAAGTCGTATAGTCTTTTCACTATTTAGGTCTCGAGGATATTAAACGTAATTTGGGTTTAGTTTTTGAAGTCTAATTTGAATTCTATTTTTAGGTCATAGTTAACAATGCCTTCCACGGTCTATATCTCAATAAGGAATACTATTATTATTACTACTGATTTGGGGTTAAACTTGAGAGTCGCCTCTTTTGGCCTGTACCTGGCCCATAGTCCCTATTCGTGAAGGTTGACCTCCCTTTTATACTTTGTTAATAGTGGGACCGAGGAGCTGTTCACTATTCGATTCTGAGTATTAGTAGGGGCTAGTACTCTTACCGTCTCTTCTCATAGAGGGTCCTGAGTATCCTGGACCTCCTCCAGGGTCGGATTCGCCATAGTTGGGTCACTTCCCGACATCTTAGTAAATATTCTAGTATACGATAATAAAGTTAACGACGTTTCGAATATAGGGCGTTTCCTCTAAGCCATAGCTTCGAGGGCGTATACCGTTCATTAGACGAATTACTACTTATTATTTATGGAATACTATTTTTAATAAGTAGTATAAGAAGGGAGTCTTCTTTCTTTTAACGTCGTCTTTGGTTTTATATCCACGTTTAGGTCATCTCTAGGGGCAGGGACGACGATAGTTAAGTCAGGGTTCTCGTTGAATTCAGCCCTTCGAGCATTGGATATTGTGTCCTTAGTAGGTCACTCTAATCTTAGTATTAGTTACCGGCTCTCTTTTATGGACATAATCGGAAGGTGGGGTTATTATCTTTAGCGTCGTATTCACTAGGTATTCAGGGTCACTATTTTAAAAGTAGGAGTAAATAGTAACGACGACGACGGTGAAGTTAGGGTTCTCGTGAGGGTTAGCCTTTTAAGCACTAATTCCAAGGTGTTTCCATAGTTATGGGGTAACGGAGTAGCATCTAAAAAAGAAGGGGGTATCGATTATAATAAATAGCTTTTCGTTGAGAACGAAAGTTGGTGATGGAAGTATAAGGGCACTTTATATTATTACTAATTATAAGATCTTCGTTATAAACCATGCATAATAGACATAAAGGCCGTATTCTATTACGTTAAGTAGAACTTATCGCTCCGGTGACTTCGTATAAACTCTTAGGAAGTTCCTATGGTATCCTATCGTTAATCGTATCGTTAACCGAGGGTATCGCAACTTCTTCCTATAACACAAATATTATGAAATCCGTTAAACGGGCTATTCCATCCCGGGACTTCGTAATATTACCTCTTCTAATAAAAAGTTCACCTTACTAATCTACGGAAATAGTATTCAACCACTAATCAGTATTAGATTCACTTTACTAGGCCTAGTATAAAAAATGGGCAAATAACAATATATTCGTCGTATCTACTCTATTATTGTTAAAGGAAGGAATCGGGCCTACGGCAGCGATCTGACGCTGCTGATCTAAAACCGATTCCTGCCTTCTGATTGGCTCGCTAACCGGGCCAATAGGCGATAGGCGGCAACAAGTGGCGCCAGTCCGGCGTGGACATTCCGACAGTTTTATATTACGCTTCTCCCTTACTTTCCCCCCACCCCTTCACGGCTAAAACTATTTCTAAGGTAATAAAAAATAATAAGGGTTTTAATGGTAGTATTTTAAGTATTGGGTATAGCGTGAAGCGCCTTATGTTATACTATCTTAACTTATTTAAGTATATCTCTATAACGGAGTTTATTTTTAAAATGCTTTTATTATATTTTGGACTTATTTTGAGAATAAGGGTGACCTCTTCTACTTCCTCGTTAATATCTTATATTAATATTTATATTTGGGTTTACTTAATAAGCTTTTAAATTCGCGTTTTGATCACTTATAGGTCTAGGTAGCGAAATTCCTCAACGGTACCCTTAAGGTTCCCATTGAAGTGCGCCTTTTCGTTAAATACGATGTCCCTCGTCATAAAGATGTCCTTTTTAAGAGGGTTCCATATTCTGAATTGATTGTTTGATGTGTAGCCCATTAGAAAGCCGATCCATACACAAGGGGCGAACTTCTTTCGTTGTTGGTGTTTGAGTTGCGTATTGGTTATCAGGGCATAGGCCTTATAATTATAGGATTATAGGTAGGAGAGGTTAAGGACCGTATAAATCTCATCTTCTCCACTCTGGAATTACTTATTGTCACGGGCCGAACCCGGTGGTTATGCCCGGGCTATGCCCGTGCTCGCACTGGTGCCCCACCGGTGCCCCACTAGCGCCCACCCCCTAAGAAGCAGAGATTTCGCGCCATATCGTAGTTTACCCTTTTCCTCTTCAGCTTGAAATAAACAGTATTTGGCTACCTTTCGGTTGAGACAAGGCCTAGGACCAGCCCTTCGCATATTTCAAGCTCAGTTTTATCTACTATATAAGATACCGCTAGGTTGAGCGCGGCTCCCTGACGACAGATCGACGAACGTCGGACGCTGGGTAAAGCACGGCTCCCCACCAGTTAAGAAGAGGATACCAGCCAGCACAATAGCTGATGAACTGCAGGCCTAACTGTAGTTAGCCTTAAACGAGGCCCTCGGGCCCCTACAAGCGAGGATTGCTGAGCTCTCTAATGAGCTAGAGCGAAGCCGAGGTTCAGGGGCGACGATACCGACCCCTATGGAAGATGCAGGCACCAAAGCCCCGCCAGTGGGCAGCCGCCACCTCGTAACAGAGACACCGATGCACCGTAAACCACTACTAATACCCTTAAAGTTCTCGGGGAAGTGGAAGGACTACCCTTCTTGGGCACAGTAGATGAGGGACAAGATCACCATGGACAAAGTGTTCTACCCTACTAACCAGGAACTGTAGTACCTAATCAACTCCTATCTAAACACCAGTCCCCAGCAGGTGGTTACCACGTTCTACGTAGCCGGGGGGCCTAGAGGCCAACGTAACCCCGAAGATTTCATATCCTACCTCGATAGGACTTACCGAGACCCGAACACCCAACCCCAAACCGTAACCCAACTACAAACCCTCCATCAAAAAAATAACAAAAAGCTGGTTACTTTCCTACCGAAGTTCGAACGAATAATAACAAACGCAGGAGGTGGTGTATAGCCCAACACCGTTAAGATTACTATGTTGGAAAACGCCCTTACTTCCCACCTAAAAGAGCACCTGGTCACCATCTCCCTACCAGGGGAGTACACTTAGTAGCTCACTAGGGTATAGGACGTTACCTGGAAACTAGAGCGTATAACACCCATCACTACTAAACGGGAGCGTCGCTGGTCCCCAACCCCAGCCCCTCCACGGAAGGATCGCAATGGAGATGTTCAGATGACTAGCGCTACCCGCACCTCATCAACTCAAAGGGAGAAGAAGGACCACCACCGCCACCACTCCTCGGGTAGCCCACCGGTGGACCGCCGTAAATACTTTCACTATAGTAAAAAAGGCTATATCACCAGGAATTACCGGAAAAAGGTTCCTAAGCAGGTGAAGGTCACCCATACTAAGACAACGAAAAAACAGAAGGATCCCAGGTCAGAAGAAGAGGACTAAGAGGCCACCAATACCTCCTCTAATAAGGACAACTCGGGAAAAGAGTAACTCTAGTACAAAGTCGGGTACTAGAGCCAACAAAGGAGGAAGCCAAAAGATGGGAGTCCCACCAAGAAGAGCAGCAGCAGAGGAGCCAAGGGTCAGCCACTATTCAGGTAAGGATTAACAAAGGACACTTAATACACGCCCTTATCGATACTAACTACGACGTTTATACAATGGTGGATCAGTCTCTCTCTAAACACCTCCGACTACCACTAGTGGATTAGAAGAAGTGTGCTCTACGAGGATATACACAAAACGGGCTATTACCTAGTAATGCCCAGGGTGTAACTATCCTAGATCTGGAATTAAATGGCCACACTCAGAAAGTTTACGTATATATAGTAAAGGGCCTAGACCCCCCCATATACCTAGGGAAGCTATGAATAAAAGTGAACCGTGTAATGTATAACGCCGCTACCCAGTAGGCACACCATAATAAGGGAAGAGTAAACGTATACCTCTCTAATCAGGAAAAACCAACTACTATAAAAAAAATTCATACGACCTAATTACTAACGGCCCCTACGTTTACAATTATATACCGACGAGTAAAGCACTAGAGGGCACCAAAGGCCCAGGCTATAACTGTGAACTTAAGGGACATCGAGGATGCACTAAAAGAAAAGAAGCTTATGGATATAAAGGAACTCGTCCTAAGCTAGGTCCATAAGGAGCTTAGAGACCTATTTAACCCAGAGAAGGTGTACTTAGTGCCCCCTAGGAGACTAGGGGTTAACCATAAGATCCCCCTTATTAAGGATACTCACGGCTAGGAGTTTACACTTCTATGGGGACCCTTATATGGGATATCCCGTGAGGAACTTTTGGTCCTAAAGAAGATACTAGAGGACCTATTGGATAAAGGGTTTATTCGAGCTAGTAGCTTATTAGTGGGTACCCTAGTGTTATTTATTAAGAAGCTTAGTGGGGGAATTCGGTTCTGCGTTGATTACCGAGCCCTTAATAGTATCATAAAGAAGGACTGTTATCCACTACCACCTATATTAGAGACCCTCCGACGGGTAACCGCTACGTAGTGGTATACGAAATTTAACGTTGTAGCTGCGTTCCATAAAATTCGGATTGTAGAAGAAGACGTCGAAAAAACAGCGTTTTGTACGAAATACGAACTCTTCGAGTGGTTAATCTACCCCTTTAGACTCACCGGGGCCCTAGCTACGTTTTAATAATATATTAGTATAACTCTCTAAAACTTCCTAGACGACTTCGTCACCGCTTATTTGGATAATGTCCTGATTTACACGTTTAGGTTAAAAAAGAAGTATAAAGAGAAGGTACGGGTGGTCCTCCGGCGCTTAGCAGAGGGCGGACTACGACTAGACCCTAAAAAGTGTACCTTTTCAGTCAAGACCGTAAAGATTATAAAGGGGGTTAGAAGTTTCCTTGGGTTTACGAATTATTATCGCATTTTTATACCCAACTATACCCTTATTATTAAGCCCCTTATAAGGTTTACAAAAAAGTCGGCTGTGTTCCACTAGGGACCTAATTAAGAAGAAGGATTCTAAGAGTTTAAACGGTTATTTAGTATAAAACCGGTACTTCGCTACTTTAACCCTAAAAGAAAGACAATAGTGGAGATAAACTATTCAGGGTTTACCTTAAGCGGTACCCTTATACAAAAAAGCTCCGATGAGCACCAGAGTTACAACTAAAAGGCCAGATCGCAGAATATGCAATTAATAAGTAGCAGAGGTTAACGTTCCGGGACGAAGTATGGGTTCCCGGAGGAAGAGATAATGACGACCCTTCGAACTTACTACGAACAAGGGTTATATAAGAGTACCACAATTCTAGCATAAGTGGTCACCCGGGGAAGCAGATGGTGAGGATAAGTAGTAGGTAGAGGAGATTTACGCTACTAAATGGAAGACGGTGGGTAAAGGGAGAAGATGTGAAGCCCTGGTGAAGTGGGAGGGCTATATTAACCCCACGTAGGAACCAGCCGGTGCTATAAAGGAAACGGAGGCGCTAGACCGTTACGAGGAGCGCTATGGGCCGATATTAGAGAACGACGGGACGCGACGTATACGCAGGTGCCCCCCCAGGAGGCCAGCCAGGAACTAGAGGCCGCGCGGGGGGAGGAGGGGGGTAGTGTCACGGGCCGAACCCGGTGGTTATGCCCGGGCTATGCCCGTGCTCGCACTGGTGCCCCACCGGTGCCCCACTAGCGCCCACCCCCTAAGAAGCAGAGATTTCGCGCCATATCGTAGTTTACCCTTTTCCTCTTCAGCTTGAAATAAACAGTATTTGGCTACCTTTCGGTTGAGACAAGGCCTAGGACCAGCCCTTCGCACTTATAGAACTACTTATAAGATGTTTTTTACTTATGTATTTATAATGGGGTTTAGTTATATAAGTAGATTATTGTTTTAACGATCTTAGGTCATAAATAGTTTGGGAAATTTGTTATAATAGTTATTGCCCTAACCTTAATTTTAATAATCACAGTGAGCCTTTTAACACCTCTGTTCTAAGCTTACGTATTGCGAAGGGCTGGTCCTAGGCCTTGTCTCAACCGAAAGGTAGCCAAATACTGTTTATTTCAAGCTGAAGAGGAAAAGGGTAAACTACGATATAGCGCGAAATCTCTGCTTCTTAGGGGGTGGGCACTAGTGGGGCACCGGTGGGGCACCAGTGCGAGCACGGGCATAGCCCGGGCATAACCACCGGGTTCGGCCCGTGACACGTATTAGGCGTTAACGTTTTAATTGTTATTCTATGCCCCTTTAGGTCCACCACTAAGCGTGGATATCTCAGAAGCTCGTTATTAGTTTCTAAGAACTTAACTTTCGTATTATAAATGTGTTCTAAATAATTAAGTAACTCGAATAATACTTCTAAGATCATCTCTATTATTCTTTTTTATAGGTAAAAGTCCTACGCTAACCCTAAGGCTTAATCAGAAAGAAGTATAAGGGACGTATACCCTTTATATCCCTTATTATAGTTATGGAAATTGAGTATTAGATGGTCTCCGGCTTTTACTCGTTTAACCGATTCTCTTAGTGCTCAGCGGATTTAGCGTGTTATATTCGCTATCCTATACGCATCGTATTCTACAGGATCTCTGCTTTTTCGATCTAGGAGTCTCACCCCCCTTATTACGTTACTAAGGCGATTCAGAGCATCTCTCCTTAGGTATCCAAATCTCCGATACCATCCTTTTACACTTACCTAAATAAGTTTACGGATTATTGTACTTATAAAGTGGTTTTTATAAAGGGCTCTTAGGAGCTCGTTTAGCGTAGGTTAAGGGAGTAGAACGACTATCGCTAATACTACTTTGTCCTTTATTAGTCTATAATTTAGGACATCTTAATTATAGATTTCAAATAACTCGTAAACGTAGCTTTGGTCTATGCACCTAATATAATTATTAACGGGGCTAATATCCCACTAAAAACCCTTTTAGCGTAAGTGTTTTAAAAAAATAAGGTTACTCATAAACCCTTTACAGAGTATTATATTATATAAGTGAAACTTAAATAGTTTACCGTCTCACCCCTTAATACGAATATCCACTATTCCGAAGCCATTAATTGCTATTTACTGAGTACCTGCCCAGAGATAGTCGTTAAATACAGTTCCCGTTAGCTATATGAACTATGAGGGGTTATTAAAAACGTGGATTATAGCTCTAAAGTCGAGGATTGTAAATCCATAAAATAAGTATATTTCGTAAAAAGTTACTAGCACAACTTAAATGTAGTCTTAACAACGTCCTGTGAATTAACTTAATTCTATAGTAAGTTTAAGTTTTTGGATACGCTTAGTAAGGTCTTCGTTATTCTTAAGTTGCTTAGTAACCAACTTCTTAAATACTCGATCATAGTATATATAATTAGGGCGCTTATCAGGGAAAACTAACCAGCACTTCGAGAGTTGGTGACCTCGTTTTAAGTATACTATACACGTCCTGCCCTTATCAGAGTTACTGGATCTATTAATTGGGGAGCGCAGCCGTTTACCTTCACTTTTCCCGTTACCCCTTCTGCGGCCTCCACGGCCTCCACCGTAGGCTTTTCATAATTAAGTCCTTATTTATTATAGTTTATCGTTACTATTAGTTAGTTTACTAATTACCGTTATAGGTTTAAATACTCCTTATTTAGTTTTTTATATATCCTTTATTTAGTGGAGGACTTATTGAGTTTTAGTGAGGACTTTACTTAGTGTAAGTAAATTATTTATTACTTCGGTTCTAATTATTAACTAATAGGTTTAAATCCATAGTTTAATAAGGCTTCCGCTAAAGGCTCGTGTGAACTCTAGAAACTAAGTGTTCGAATATTTGGCTTATGGGACGTTTATAACCTGAGCTTTATAGAGAACACTTTCCTATTAGCTAATCCAGTCCTCGGTATCCTTTCATATAATAAACCTCTTCTTATTTAGATAACTTAAGACTTTGGAATATGTTTCCGCTGTGTTTACTCGGTGCTCGTATAATACACCTCCGACGCGGGTTTATAGTTCAGAGACCTATTCGTTAAATCCCTTATTCGTAGTATAATAATACTTAAAAAGGTCTAGAGTAATAATCTCATAAAACTAGTTCTAAAATGTGTATATACCTTTTATTTATTTAGTATAATATTTATAGATATTATTATATTCCACTTATCGTTCTTTATATAAAACGAGGTTCACAGGGGATAGGTCTTCGAGAACGTAAGCTCGTTCCACAAACACTTCAGGGCCTAAGACGAATACTTCGTTAAGTTCCTAAGTTGCACTACTTCCTAAGGCACTTCTAGCCCTTCGGCGGATTACCTTTAGGTGATCCGAGATCGCCGGCCACTCTGGTATTCGAGTGATCTCTTCGTAGGTTTCTTCTCCAGTGCTCTTAGAGTACTTAACTAATAGGTCTTTAATATCCCACAAATTATAGGTCTTCGCTTAGGATTATAATTGGTTAAACCAAAGGACCCAGTCCCTAATCATCTAAAGTACAATCTTCGTAATAGGGGTCGTTATCGTTATTATCGAATAAGTATTATGCATAGGAATAATAGTTGTAAATAGGGTTCAGTTCAATGGCTATTTTCAGCACGTATTAAACTATTAATTATCGGATTCAAGGGTCAATCCGTAATATATTCAATAATGTGTAATCGTTCTACTTCTCCCTGTTCTTTAGGGGCGAACTTAGCCCTTAAGGTGGCTGGTTCAAGGGCGCATCTCGGCCCGTCATTATTCCACGCCACGCGGGGCCTTCGAGCGCACCGGAAGCGTATTAGGCGCTTGGTACAGCGGATTCGACAGAGGTCTTCACTCTGGCCATAGCACCTATCCGGCATTCCCTAACGGTGAGGGTAGTGCTGATCAGCTTGTTTCTAAGGACTTTATTGCCCTGGTGTACTGGGGTAAGAGTTTATTATAGGTTTATGAGGGTTTTGAAGAGGATTTCGAGCACCTCGACTTTCATCTTATCTGGGTACTTCTGGATAATTTTAGTGATGTTTGCCTCGTTTTAATTAATTATATAGGATTGTTGGTGTTGGTTCCCTTTCAAATAGCTTCTGATTTTATTGATGACCTTCGTAGTTAACCGTGTTATCTTTGTATTATTGATTTGAGTGTAATATAGTATTATAGCCCTTCCTTTTAGTATGGTTAGTAAGAGATTCGCCTTATGGAATTAGTTGGTGCCGATCTTCTTATAGGTTTCCTAGAAGATCCGGAGTTTAATATCCAGAATATTGTATTTTTCACCTTCGTACCTTATAACGTACTTGATAAGCGAGCTGCCCAGACAAACGAGCTGCCCACCCGACTACGACTAATTTATAAACGTGACCGAAAAGAAACACTAAAACCATTAAATCAATTAAAACTACTTAGAATCCTCTTTACTAGAAATTTCTTTATTAATTGGATACGTTTACGTATTATACCTAGTGTTTCCATAGACGCTATACCACCGTTAAACCGTTTCCGCCCTTACTTAACGACCACTACTCCGATGCATTTCCTCCTTAATCTAAGTTATAACCTCCTTTTACGATTAAATGTTCTCTACCTTAGTTATAATGAAACTTCCTCCTTATTTAAGATGTGTTTTCTTGGCTCTCTAGTGTCAGGTAAGTAGGTTATTCTCTTTTCGAAGTATTTTATTCTTAAACTTTAATAATATAATTTAGTATATAATACTATATATACCCTTTGATAGATACTTTATAGTGTTAATAATAAAAGTGGGTGAATTATTTTAATAGTGGGAAATTCGATTCTTAATGAGTTTTAATTAAGAAAATCCTTTTGTTGAGTTACTTAGTATTTGAGAAATCCAGAGTGGTAGTGGTATTAAAAGTGATCTTAGAGGTATTAGAGTGTGTAATTAAATATTAAGTTTTAATAGAACACTTTCCGCATTTAGTGGAATAAATTTAGAACCTCTGAATCCTCCCTGAATGTTCTTTTCTGTAATTAATTAAGTATAAGTTTTATGAAATGCGGGAAAGAAATCTTCCTTCGTAATATATGTATTACTCCGACGTATTTTATCCTCAAATTATCGGCTATACACCGTTTTTAAAAGCCTAAAATACCCAACGTCTAGTGGTTGGAGGATATGAGATAAATGAGCTGATATATAAAGGGTAATAATGTTGTTCTCCTTATAAAATATTTCAAAATCCATAAAGTAATGATTTTCGTGTTTATTGATAATAAGGAGGTAATATTAACCTTTTAAATACGGTTTTATATACTAATTAAAGTGCTAGAGTTAATCTAGGCCTCTGTTATTTATTATCTATTCGCTTTTAGATATTACGATAACTTAGTTGTATAAGAGACAGGTTTTAGTATACTAAGTGGAAAAGTAATATTAGCTTATAATAATAATATATAATAGAATACTATAGCCCGACGAGCTAATAGCCTGAATAACTATAACCCATTCCCGATTACTAGGCTACGTCATTTTCGTATTTAAACAGCTTTCATAGTTTACAACGACTAATTTAGTTAAGATCTAACCCATTATAAAACTAATCGCATTAAAATTATAGATATCTAAGTTTATAATACCGTATTTCGTAATTATGTTCACTATGAGGCGAAGTTATGCGTTTATCGTATCTAGATCTTCGTATCAGGCTCTCTTATAATCGTATTTACGAAAAAAACGCGTCCAGAGTTATAGTTATCGTTTAACGAAGTTTAATGCCCATCACTTACTGACCGGAGGTACATTACGGTTAGTAAACAATTAATTAACTATTTCTTTAATACTACTAATACGGGGAGGAAACGATTAGGAATTTAGGTTGAGGATATACTTAACTAACTTTTATTCTTTGAGTAGCGTTAATTGCTGTGAGTTTAGTATAATATCCTGTTGTATAAGTATACCCTTTAATCGAATACCCAAAGTCCTAGGAGGAACTAAGTAGATCTTAGCCGTTATTCGAATACTAAAATTTAGGGTTATTTTCATAGTTTATATTACTAAGTTTAATTGGACTTTGTTACTTTATGAAAATATTATTGTTCATAGTGTAATCGTTGTTGAAAGAAGGAAGGTTGGGTGGTCACGGTCGGGTGAGTAGCTCGCTTATCTGGGCAGCTCGCTTATCAAGTACGTTATACGTAGCACCCGTTGGGGGGCCTGTTTAGGCCTACGCCTCCGAGTCAAGGTCCAGGTGGGTATAAGCATTGGTGATATTATAATTAAACTTTTGAGCTACCCTCTAGCTCCTATTTCGGAGAGGGTAAATAGGGCGGTTAGTTTAAGGGAGGGCCTCGGGTTCTTCCACTTCGTCTTTATCCATACTACTAACTATATCCTCATCGCCTAGGTATATAATCGATTCTTAGGAGGGGGTCCTGGTGTATAGGTATTTAGAGCCAGGTTATTGGCCCTGATTAGGACAGGAGTCCTGGGGTTATTAAGTGCTACTCTGGGTAGCGGTCTGGTTAATACTATTACAGGCCTTAGAGGCCTTTTACCCAGCCTTCCGAATCCATCTACGTTCCTTTTAGCTAAGGAGAGTAGGATGACCATTAACTATTAGGGGCCTAGTTGGATAGTTTATATAGCCGGCCTGGAAGGGCCCTAGATAATTAGTATACTTTAGCTTAGCTATACAGGGCTCGGTCTCATAGGAGTCTAAGGGCTTACCGTAGTTATTATAAAATAGCCACTAATTATAGTACTGGTTTATGTGGTATCCTTAGTAACTAGGGTTATACCTAAACAGGGTTCTCTTTTTCCTAATAAGCTGGGCCTTACTACTCTAGTTAAATAATCTGAAAGGTGGCACCTTGACTATAAAAGAGATAACCCAAGTGACTTCGTTTATAATAGGGTTTAGGCTAAGGTGGGATTACCGGGCTAGGACTAGCTTGCGGCTAGTTTAAGTAATAACCCACTCCCTAATTAGGGTTAATATATTAATACTTTCCTCATTTAGACTTTAGAGCTTAGATGGGCAACGTAGGATAGTGTATATAAACCATTTTATAGAAATTTCTATTTTAAAAACCTTTAAATAATTTATTAATTTTTATTTATTTATAAGAAGGCTTTGTTGGATTTATTTATTTAGGGGCTTTAAGGAGTATCAAATCAAAATATAGTAAATGTGTAAGATGTCTCCTAGTTATAAGCCAAGGGCCTGGTAAACCGTACAGCACAGGGCGAAAAGGGCGTTCTTCTAAGCAGCATCCAGGCTTTCCTCGGGGATACAGACGAAAACCCCAACTTCCCTCTCACCTAACTTTTCTTAGTATCCGCTATTAGTGAAATAGGTGATATACTACTAAAATCCTTAATAATTAAAAAATCGTCACCTCTCCTTTTTAGAGCCCTCCTGTAATAACCTCACAACCTCCGGTGAGCACCGGATTATAGCGGGCCCCTCCGGTCAGCCTTAATCGGGGTTCTAGGTCACCTCCGGAGCTAACCCCTCCCTTAAGGGCTAAGTACCACCGTAATACTGAGGCCCAGCCACTCCGGCCTAGCTTTGGGGGAAGCCAGCTTAATACTCCTAATATAGCCCCTTTTATGGTAAAGGGGCCCTTAAACGCAAATGGGGTGGCCATTAAATTTATCTTAACCACTTTCGATAAACAAATTAGATGCTATAAGGACCGAAAGGATATTTTTTTAGTTATTGCCTAGTCTATTAATAATATGGTTTCTAGTTCTAAGGGGCTAAAAAAGTAGATTGCAAAGGAGGTGATAACCTATATAATCTAAGCCCTAAAAAAGCTAATGAATAACAAAGCTACTTTAACTCTAAACCGGAGTTAGGTTACCGTTACGGTATTAGCCCTAATCCCAGCCCTAGTCTTAGTCCCAGTCTTAACCCTGGCCTCAACCCCGGCCTAGTACTGAGCCCCTACCCGCCCACAAGCCCAGGCTCAGCTAAAAGACCTCCGGGTTTTCGTTTATATCCCCGAGAAAAGCCTGGATGCTGCCCAGAAGAACACCCCTTTCGCCCTGCGCTATATAATCTGCTAAGCCCTTGGCCTACAACTAGGAGACATCCCACACATTTACCACATCAAAACCAGATACTCCCTAAAGCCCCTAAATAAACAAGTCCAAAACCCCTTTTTAAAAATAAATAAAAATTAGTAAACTTTTTAAGGGTTTTTAAAATAAAAACCCCTATAAAATAGTTCATATACACCGTCCTATATTATTTATCCAAGCTCCGAAGTTTAAATAAGGAAAGTATTAATATATTAACCCTGATTAGGGAGGAGGTTATCACCTAGACTAACTATGAACCAGTCCTAGCCCAGTAATCCCGCCTCAGCCTAAACCCTATTATAAATAAAGTCACTTAGGTTATCTCTTTTATAATTAAAGTGCTACCCTTTAAATTATTTAACTAGAGTAATAAGGCCCAGCTTATTAGGGAAAAGAGGACCCTACTTAGATATAACCCTAGTTACCAGGGATACCACACAAACCAATACTATAACTAATAGCTATTTTATAATAACTACGGCAAGCCCTTAAACTCCCACGAAACCAAGCCTTATATAACTAAACCAAAATATACCAACTACTTAGGGCCCTTCCAGGCCAGCCATATAAACTATCCAGCTAGGCCCCTAATAGTTAACGGTCATCTTACCCTCCTAGGCCGAAAAGAACGCAGACGAATTCGGAAACCTAGGTAAAAGGCCTCCGAGGCCCGTAATAGTACCAACCAGACCATCACCCAGAGCAGCACTCAACAACCCCAGGACTCCCGTCCTAATCAGGGCCAATAACCTGGCTCTCAGGGCCAATAACCTGGCTCTAAGTGCCCATACACCAGGACCCCCTCCTAAGGATCGATTATATGCCTAGGCGATAAGGATAAAGTTAGCAGTATGGATGAAGACGAGGATGAAGACGAAGTGGAAGACCCCGAGGCCCTCCCTCAGACCAACTACCCCATCTACCCTCTCCGAAATAGGAGCCAGAGGGTAGCTCAAAAGCCTGATTACAATATCACCAATACCTACACCCACCTGGACCTCGACTTGGAGGCGTAGGCCTAAACAGGCCCCCCCACGGGTGTTACGTGTAGCCTAATGTAATATGGGGGAAAAGCCTCCAGCACACACAGCTTTCCTAGAGCTCTAATGGGTTAATTAGGTTGACATTGTACTCATCTAGGAGCCCTGGATGGGTTACACCAACAGAATACAAATTAATACATACCCTGGGTATAATTCCTTTATCCCAGTTAATTTTTAGAATAATAGGGAAACAAAGCCTAGGGTAATAACATATATACAGAAGGGGATAAGGCTATAATATAAGTTCAACAATAAAGACCTATCTAAACAAGGGATATATTATAATTGAAGGTTAATAACACTACTATTATAAACATCTATAAACAACTAGGTAATCCTTATAACTATATAATAACCACCCTCCTAGGATACTAACCACTACTACGAGCCCTTATAACTAGGGATTTTAATGCTTACTACTACTCCTAGGAACTAGGATCCGTTAACCGGAATAGAGGAGACGATTTAGCCGACTAGGTTAATAACCATAGCCTCTCCTTTATTAGAGAAGCAGGGGCTCTAACCCACACCCATGGTCACGTCCTTAACCTGACCTTCTCAAATATCCCCCTTACGCAAGCAGGACCTTACCCACACCTACACCCAGGAGCTAATCATTAACCTATTATAAATATCATCCCCCTTAATAATAATAAATAATAATAAATATACTAATTAAGGCTAATATTAGTCCCGGATTTGGCCCTTGCTCGGTTTAAAGACCTAATTAGGGTAAAGGCCTTAACTTTACCTACTATTAAGGACCTACCCACCCTAGCTAAGCTAGACACCCAGGCTAACCGGATCGTCAACCTACTCTCAACAATTATTTAAATAATAAGGAAAAAACGATAAAGTCGGGGAAAGTGGACCCCCTAATAAATAAAAGAGTACTCTAAAACCCACTAATCCTACCTTAAGGCCCGTATCCAATAAGCATAGGAACCAGAGCCAGCCTCGGCCTTACTACCCCATATCCTCAAAAAACAAAAGGTCTTCTTAGAAATAATTAGAAAGGCTAAATAGGCCTATTAAGCTAATAAAATTAAAGGGGCTACATCTAATTAGGACCTTTATAAAATAATAGGTTAGTATAAGGTTAAACTAGTAGTTAAAGCCCCCTCTTAGTAGTTGTGGACTAAATATACAACAACAACCAGGATAAGGCCTAGGCCCTACGGAGGGCCCTGTTGGAGAGGTTTAATGATACGGATGACCTACCTGGGGACCCCTTCGACGTGGCCACGGTCCCAAGACGACAAATACCCTAGCAGGCTACGATTAGTCAAGTGGAAGTAAGGGCAACCACCCTAACAAAGACTACAACCCCTAGTATCAACGGAATCACCATAAAACTACTTAGGGTTTACTAGGACCTTATAGCTAAGCTTATTAGGCTATTATTCCAGGTATACATTAAGGCCGGCTACTTCCCCTAACCCTTTTATGAAGTAAAGGTTATTATAATTCAGAAGCTTGGAAAGACCAACTTCTCAAAGGCTGGATCCTAGAGACCGATAACCCTCCTATCCTGCTTAAGTAAGGGGCTCAAAAAACTAATAATTAGGAGAATGGCCTACCTCACTATCCTAGAAGGGGTGGCCAGCCCACAACAAATAAGGGCCCTACTAGGTAGGGCAGCTATTGACCTAATAACCTGTCTCACACACGATATCGAACAGGCCCTCGATAAAGGGCTTATAGCTACGCTGGCAACAATGGATGTGAAGGGGGCCTTTGACTCTGTTCTTTAGAACCACCTTATTATCCGACTACGGCAACAGGGTTAGCCTAATAACCTGATCAGGCTGATTTATGCCTTTGTATTAGATTATATTATTAAGGTTAGGTTTAAAAAAGTAATAATAAAGGACTTCCCTTTAACTTATGGGCTACCTCAGGGCTCCCCATTATCACCTATTATTTTCCTATTTTATATCTCCGATATCCTAACTAAAAACCTAAAACTTCAGTTTAAATATATAAACAATATAGGCCTTTTAATTACCAGCCTATCCCTTAAAAATAATACTATATCCTTAAGTCAATAGGTTACCTAAATTCTAAACTAGGGTGCCGATAATAAGGTCTCCTTTAACACAGTTAAATATAAAGCTATCCACTTTACTAGGAAATATAAGCAACTAAAAGACCTACTTAAGATCAAAACTAGAGACCTTAAAATCAAAGCCTTCGTTAAGTTGATCCGTTGGCTAGGGGCTTAGTTTAATAAAAGACTCTTTTTCTAATACTACGTCGAAATAAGAATAACTATAGTAAAGAAGGCAGCCCAGTACCTAGGGGACCTAATAAACACAAAAGGAGGGATCCTAGTAACTATTATATAAAAAACGGTTATCAACTATATCCTCCTAATAGCCCTATACGGAGCTGAAACCTAGTTCGGGGGGTTAACTAAGTTAGCCCTAAGTAATACCACCTCTCCTTAGGGAGGGATTATTAATACAGGCCAGAAGGGCCTCGTCCAGAAGGTCAACAAAGTTATTATAAGAGTAGCCCGAGCCATCCTCCTAGTTTAAAAAACAACCCTAATAAAAAACCTCCTCTAAAATACTAGCTTACCCACTAGGAAAATGGTTTTAAAAGGGGTACACCTACACTTCATAATCCAATTACAAAAGGTCAACTAATAACACCCATTAATGCTAAAGCTCACATTACAAGGGAGGCAGCAAACACGGCTCCAATGGATAACAAACCTCACCTCAAGGGTCCCAAGGCTAACACTACTCTAACCACAACACCTTTTAGAATCACAAAACCCAATAATCCTATACACAAAGGAGAAGGCTACTAAGGTCTTTTAGAACTAACTAAAAACCGTCCTAAATAGTTATATAATTATCTATTTAAACACTCCTAAAGCGTCTAATAAAGCCACGGGTTATGGATTCGTTATTTATAGAAATAATAAATATATAACCCAAAATTATAACCAACTTAGCTTAGTACAAGTGTTTAACGGCGAGGCTAAAAGAACAAGGGCAGGGCTCCGGCGGGCCCTCCTTATTTCCCAAGGCTAGCCGATACATATTTGTATTAATAATACTAGTATTATCCAGGGAATACGGGGCGAAGCTTTAGAATCCTCACAAAAAGTGTTCTTTAAGATCCACGAAGCGGCTAGGATATTCGATATATATACCCATTAGGCCCCAGGGTATCAGGGGATAAAAAACAACGAAAAAGCAAACCACCTAACTAAACAAAGTATAACACTCCTAGTACCCTTAAGCCAACTAATAACCCTAACAGGGATCAAATAACTCACTAGGAAATAAATACGGATTTAATATATATAATAGTAGTATAAGGAAGTAACAGATCGATACACCCAACTAGGACTCGAGGTTAGCCTATCCAGCCCTCCTAAACTAGCCCTTCCACGGGCTACCCTACACCACCTCCTAATAGCCCGATCAGACCACGGAGACTTTAAACAATATCACCAACACTTTAACTACGATAAAGCCCTCTTTACCTACTCTTATGGGGAAACAAAGAATATAAACCACTTAGTTTATTACTAAAAAACGCTAACAAAAAAGTAATAGTAACCTACCCTCCACCCTTTTAGTTCACCAGAGCCCATAGGACCTATAGAATCACTTAAATAATACTTTAAGGGGTTAATCACTAATCCTAAAAACTTCGAGGCCTTCCTACGTATAACAAGCTTTTTCCCGAAAGTCTACCCACACTACTAGGGGCCAGCCTCCGGCTAGGCCTTAAAACAACCATCCTACCCTACTAAAGGGACCAGATAAGAAGCAAAGGAACTAGAGGAACTAGCGGGATCCAGGGACAAATTAAACACATAATAACTAATAAGTAAGATTTAGAGGATGTTAGTAAGGGTTGTGTATTATAGAGTAGGTAGCCCGAGCCTGCGGCTCTCCACGCCACATAGCCCTCGGGAGGTCTACCGCAAGGGCTACGCCCTTACCACCACGGCGTTAAATACAACAACAACATAGGCTTAACCTAGTGGTATCTTATATAGTAGATAAAATTAAGTTTAAAATATGCGAAGGGCTGGTCCTAGGCCTTGTCTTAACTGAAAGGTAGCTAAATATTGTTTATTTTAAGTTGAAGAGGAAAAGGGTAAACTATGGTATGGTGCGAAATCTCTGCTTCCTAGGGGGTGGGCGCTAGTGGGGCACCGGTGCGAGCACGGGCATTACGACCGGGTTCGGCCCGTGACATCTACTAAGCTATACCTTTTCTTCGAGCTTAGTCCAAAGTTAACTCTATTTATTAGAGTTAACTCTATACCTAATATCCATAATCTCCTTTTAGTTTAATGTAACTCTATGTTATTTCGAGATTCCCGTAAAGGCTAGTTCGATGTACAAATAGTTTTATAGTTAGCAGAAGTAAGTTAAGCTATAAGGGTAATCGTTCCTAAGCAATTTGCTATTTAAGTGACCTCCGAGGGCTATATACACCCCTATATTACGCAAAGCCTTCTTCATAAATAAGGCCTTAAAATAAAGGGTATAGTAAGTTTTATCGTATTATCTAAGCGTAAAAAACGGTCTCCTAAGCTCTTTGTCTATTATAAGCTGAGCTAGTTAATTGTTTACCTAATTCGGGTTCTAATATACCTAAATTACTTTAAAAAAGTCCTTAACACCGAGGACTCCTTAGATCTCTAAAGTATTATAGATTTCTATGCATATATAAGTGTAATCCTACTCTTTAGTCCATTTCTCTAAGTTAATGTTCCCATAAACTCCTTTAAAAATTACTCGGTAATTCTTATATATAAATACTAGAATACTTATCTTAGTAGGGACCAAGTACTCTTTCAGGGTTTAAATAAGGCCCTAAAGAGTCGTATTTTCTCTAATCCCTTGAGCAATCTGCGCGTTAGCGAGTAGGTGTAGTGTAATGGTCTTATTAATCTAGGATCGTATAGAGTTATAATTATTTATAAAAATAGTTCTCCGAATAATACGTATTACTTCTTCTTTTTATAGTATTAGGAAATCGTTATGTATATTACTAATTTTAAGAGGACTCGGAGGAGGTCTTACTACTATAGTAGTTTAAGAGTAAATAGTGTATTAGCTTTAATCCTTGTCTATTTAGGAAGTGGTGGTATATTCGCTCATCTATTAATTATTCCTCTATTTAAGCTATACTTCTAAGGTAATAGGGGTTGTATTATCACGACTTTTAAGGGGCTCGGCGTCTTCAGCGTCGGGATTCACTAGGTGCTAAAGATCGTTCTACTTAGCCTAAAACCTGAGTTATACGATCCAGAGAAGCCAGTCCTGGCTTTTTTCTAAACGTATAATTATGTCTATAGTAAAAGATCATAATAAGCACTAAGAAAGATAATTCGGGTATTCGATAAGCTCATAGGAGTTAGGTTTTTATGTGTAAAATGTGGAAATAAGGGCAAGTATAAGTAGGAAAAATAGAAGCCCCGTATAAATAAAATAGGGCTATAATTAAAGGGTAATTCACTAAGCTGGGCTCATAACTATAGTAGTTATCTCACTAGTACGAGTAGACTTTATATGAGCAAAAAGTGATTATCTCCTTAAGCTACTGAGAAGGTCTATCCGCACCGCTTAAATAGCTTCCGGTGCGATGACTAAGCGTCGGAAGCTCGTTGCGCAGGTCTCGGTGGCAATCATGCGCCGCGCCACATAGGCAAGCCACGCGCCCGCCGCCACAACCTTTTATTTATAGTAAAGCTAATATAATAATTATAATTCTACTATTAACGTACTTAATAAGCGAGCTGCCCAGACAAGCAAGCTGCCCACCCGACCACGACCAATTCACAAATACGACCAAAAAGAAACACCAAAACTATTAAATCAATTAAAACTACTCAGAATCCTCTTCACTATAAATTTCTTCATTAGCTGGACACGTTCACACATTATGCCCAGTATTTCCGCAGACACTACACCACCGTTAAGCCGTTTCCGCCCTTAGTTAACGACCACTACTCCGACGCATTTCCTCCTTAATCTGAGTTATAACCTCCCTCTATAATTAAATGTCCTCTACCTCAGCTATAATAAGACTTCCTCTTTATTTGAGATGTGTTTTTCTTAGCTCTCCGGTGTTAACTAAGTAGGTTATTCTCCTCTTAAAGTATTTTATTCTTAGATTTTAATAATATAATTTAATACATAATACCACGTATACCCTTTAATAAATGCTCTATAGCGTTAATAATGGAAGTGGGTGAGTTATTTTAATGGTGGGAGATTTGACCTTTAATAAGTTTTAATTAAAAAGATACTTTTATTAGGTTATTTAATATCTAAGAAGTCCAAGGTGGTGGTGTTATTAGAAGTGATCTTAGAGGTATTAGAGTATATAATTGAATATCAAACTTTAATAGAATACTTTTCGTATTTAGTGGAATAAGTCTAGAGCCTCTGAATTCTCCCTGGATTTTTTTCTGTAATTGATTAAGTATAAGCTTTATGAAATGCGGGAAAGAAATCTTTTTTCGTAATATGGGTATTACCCCGGTGTATTTTATCCTCAATTTGTCGGTTATACGCCATCTTTAGAGGCCTAAAATACTCAACGTTTAGTGGTTAAAGGATATGAGATGAATAAGCTGATATATAAAGGGTAATAATGTCGTTCTCCTTATAAAATATCTCGAAATCCATAAAGTAATAATTTTTATATCCATTATTAACGAGGAGGCGATATCGACCTCTTAAACGTAGTTTTATATACTAATTAAAGTATTAGAGCTAATTTAGGCCTCTCTTATTTATTATTTATCCGTTTTTAGATATTACCATAACTTAGTTATATAAGAGATTAATTTTAGTGTACTAAATAAAAAGGTAATATTAGCTTATAACGATAATATATAACGGGACACTATAACCCGATGAGCTGATAATCTGAATAACTATAACCCATTCCCGATTACCAAATTACATTATTTTCGTATTTGAACGCCTTTCATAGTTCACAATAACTAATCCAGTTAAGATCTAGCCCATTATAAAATCAATCTCATCAAAGTTATAGATATCTGGGTTTATAATACCGTATTTCGCAATTATGTTCGCTACGAGGCGAAGCCACGCGTTTATCGCATCTGGATCTTCGCATTAGGCTCTCTTATAATCGTATTTATAAAAGGAATGCGTTTAGAGTTATGGTTATTGTTTAACGAAGTTCGATGCTTATTGTTTACCGACTAGAAGTGCATCATAATCAATAAATAATCAATTAGCCATTTCTTTAATACTACTAATACGGAGAGGAAATAATTAGGAATCTAGGTCAAGGATATACTCAATTAGGTTTTTCTCTTCGAGTAACGTCAATTTCCGCAAATTTAGCATAGTATCCTGTTATACAAGTATACCCTTTAATCGAGTACCTAAATTCCTAGGAGGGACTGAGTAGATCGTAGCCGCTGCTCGAATACTAAGATTTGGGGTTGTTTTTATAGTTTGGATTACTAAGTTTAATTAGGCTTCTTTGCTTTATGATGACATTATTATTCGTGGTATAATCGTTGTTAAAAGTAGGAAGGTTGGGTGGTCACGGTCGGGTGGGCAGCTCGCTTATCAAGTACGTTACTCTTAAGGGTGTTATTTGTATATATAGCTTTAAAGAGAAGATTAGAGTAGCAATTTACGATAATACGATAAATAACAATACTTACCTATAATCCCTCCTACCTCAGCTAATCCATAATATAACCTTTAATAATATTAAGAATTAGCGGATACGTTATTACGGCCACATACTTAACCTAATAGTATGCACCTTTTTATTCAGTGAAGACTAAAAGTGTTAAGAATTGTATATGGGCACGATGTAGGGGGGGGGGGTCAATTCGTGATGTGTATTGTCCTTGTCTTTTTCTCATGCCTGTGAGTGCCCCTGAGGCACCTTTCTAGCGTGCCTTGTGTGACTAAGCACACCTTGTGTGACTAAGCGTGCCTCGAGCGGCCCTCCTGCGTCTTCAGCGCGTCCAGCGCCCTCAGCGCCTCGGGCCTGCCACCCCTTTTGACAAAAAGATCTTCGAAGTGGAATCTAACTTTTACTAACTCGTTAATTATTACGAAGAAGACCTATAACTATAGAGGAAATTTGGAGTTATAGGTCACCTTTAAAATATTATGAAGTTTATATAGGTTTCTCCTTAACGAATTAAATAGTTCTAGAAAGCCTCCTCCGAAGTAAATAACTATAAGAATTATTAGATCTCTACGAAGAGTCGCTTAGAGTCTCATCTTATCCTTAATAATAAGATAAGGCGGAATTCGACCTACTTAATAATTAATAGGGTTATTAAGAAAAAGGGGGAACTTTAGACCTTCCTTATATCTATCTAAGACAATGATAACCCCTTTCTCCATATACCGGAGGTTAACCTGTTATTACTAGAATATTAAAAGGTCCTCACTAAAATTTATTATATACTTAAGCTTTTTTATTTTTAAATTAAGAGGATAAAAGGGTAGGGTAATGTTAATAGTTATAGTTGTTTATAGGAGGTTACGATTAGTATAGAGTACCTCTTTAACTATTTCCTTAAATAGAAAACTTATTATAATAATAAAGTTATTCCCGTTGATCAAATAATTAACCTTATAGCCGAGACCCCCTTATAACCATCTTGAAGAAGGGGGGTCCACTCTTATCGTTATATAGTAGCCTTATAGTCCCTTTAATAACGCTTTAATGAGACTACTCTTCCTTTTTATATAAGGATAAATTAGGGTAACCGCTGACCTCGATTTAATTTTATAATTCAACACCCTATATAATAACTACCAACAACATCTCCGAAGCTCTATTAAATAGGTATAACAAAAGCTCTTCTAGTACTATAATTCCTTCGGCGAGTTTCCTCTTTTCGCCACCTTAATTATCTTTTACCCTTTACTTAGTTAATCCTACTTTGAGGATATATAGAATACCAAGCACTAGGTCTCATAGCGTCTTAACATAAAAGAGGGGCTAGTTAAGTATTTTAATAAGTGGTATCGTCATCGGCTTCTTCCAGGCTTTCCTACGCCAGCTAGGATCATTCCTATTAACCTTCCTATTATAACACACGAGGACAATCACTTCAGGTAGTGGGTTAATAGTCAACGACGTTAGTTACTTGTTTAGTTAAATGAAGTAGATCTCTTTTTTCGTTAACCCCCAGAGTTTACCCCTAACCCTGTGAAGTGGTGGATAGAGTATCGAGAGATATATCCTCAGCTTAGTTAATTCGCCCTTAACGTCTTCACAATCCCTACTATAGCGGCCGACTATAAGAGGGCCTTCCCGTCTACGAAGCTGACCTTAATATTATAAAAGTTACGTATAAAGTTGGGTATAATTGAGAAGCTGCAGCTGACGAAGAATTGGTTGAAAAAGGGGACTCTATATTATAGAAAGGGGGATATAGGTTTATTAATTATATTGTGAAGTTGTTTTAAAAAGCTTTATACTTTTCTTAATTGAATAGTCTAATTACATAAGGCCTTACGTATTGAATTAACTAAAGGTTATTTGTTGTTGTTGTTGTTGTTGTTGTTGTTGTTGTATTTAACGCCATGGCGGCAAGGGCGTAGCCCTTGCGGCAGACCTCCCGAGGGGTATGTGGCGTGGAGAGCCGCAGGCTCAGACTACCTACTCTACAGTATACAGCCCTTCCCCGCGTCCTCCAAATCTTGCCTATTGGCTACTATGCGTTCAATCTGTCCCTGGATCCCGCTGAACTAAAAGTTAGTTAATAGGTAAGTAAGTAAGTATCGCGGAAGAGGCATGCTAAGTAAGCAAGTTGAGGGTCAAAGTTGAGTTGGTTGCTTTAGCAGCACCGCTCAGCGCGCTTCCCGGAGGATACCAAATTCGTTGAGAACGACCTTCACCCCTTCAATCTCAACTTCCAATTCGTTCCAGCGTCGGTCATGTACCCACTGAATTCTTGCGAAGTCGCAGGCGTGGTTGCTTGTACGGTGGCACACGATCGCAAAGTCCAAGCTCGCTGCGGCAGGCATGATTACACCAGCAAGGGTGAGACCTTTTCTAGGTGCAACTTTTGTAATTATGCTAACACGCCCAGGTCTTGGCGGGGCAAATGGCACCACGACTGAAGGTACTTTCGACTATGTTGACAAGGCGGTGCTCGAAATCCAAAACCACAAGCCGGACGGGTTTCTCTCCTATGCGGGGTATACCAATGTGCGAAACACCGGGCTGTCGTCGCAGGCTAAACATTGGGGCAGCAACTTGCCTCGCTTGGAGAGGATCAAGGCTTTGCTGGATCCCAATGATGTGTTTTCGACTCCTTTGGGGATCAAGCCTAGAGCTTGAAGCAACTGACTGGAAGTGAGAAGCCACGATTTTTTGGACATAGCAGTATGCGGCTTTTGATGCAAACCGAGGAATCATGTAGTTCGCTGATGATATGGAAAGCTTAAGGCGTCAAAGCCGTCGCAACAGCCACCGCTGCCGATCATGATCTCCTCGGGGATCGCACGCATTCTGAAAGGTTCCTAGGGAGGACTGGAGATGATTGTCAGTCGCGGGTCCTCATTCCTTTGTTCTTAGAGCTGGGCCGCGAATTTCTTTCATTTCTTGCAATGATTGCTTTCAGACACTCTAGGAAGGGATAGGGGGTCGAAGGAATCGGTTTGTATATAGGTGTATCGAGATGGCAGGGAAGTTCGAAGCAGAACGTGATTTCAGTGGCCTCGCCCCCGCCGGTACCCGTCCCTGGGACCTGTCACCTTGAAAATGAATCGAGTTTGTCCCGGAGTCTGGGAATGGGTTGAACAGCGGTGTGGTTGTGGCGACTTTGTCCTCACCACGGATGGAACGTTGTACTCAGCCGGCCAGAGAAGACAAGTTGACTGTCAAACGCTTTGGCGCCGTTTTCAATCAACATTCTCTTCACTACAATACCTGCGACTGGAAACCTGGAAGGAAAATGTGGAGAATGGGTCACTGCAGGGAGCCCGACTTATTGCTTGGACAACACAAACAAAAGCCGTCCGACTAATTTTGAATGGCACCTTCCCTTTGTTCCGTTGCCAAGACGTACTTTGGTGTCAAAGAGACTAAATTGACTGCGAACGGAATTTGTAGCCGCCTTCTCGCCAAACTCTTCGCGACGCACCTAGCTCCGGACACCGCGCCCCATGTCTCCCGAAGAGGCCATCCAGGCCATCGCAGAGCCATACCGGGCCTACAAACAGTCCACCAACTACTTCTTGGAGTGGCTTTGGTGTCAGTACCGACTCAAAGTGCCTACGCAAGCCGATAACCATTACACTTTCAGACGGACCAGCGAGATCTCCGCTGCGGCCAGCTTCCTCGGCCAAACTGGCATTACCGTCCCAGCTTCCATCATCGCAGCCCTCCGAAAGGCAATTTCTAAGAGAAGCGAGGTGATTGCCCTATACGAGCGGATCGGCTCCAACGACGTGCAGCATGAGGTTTTCTTACAGATGTATTCGCCACCTGCCCCAAACAATCGCGTCAAGTGCTGACCGGCCCTAGACTTGACCACGTTCTGGAGATGTTCATTTCCCTGGCGGGAAAGTTCGACCCCGGCAAGACCGATGTTGCCAAGCTCCCGGCCACCAACCCGAACCCATACTCCTCTCTCGATGTTATCGATACGGCTGTTGAAACTGACGCGGCTTCCTTCAACATCTCCGGATTGGCACAATCGCTTCCATCCCAGGGTGATAGTCCGCTGGAGTCAGTCAAGCAACAACGCTCTGTTTGGCTCGAGGACGATGTGATCTCCATACTGCTAGAGGCACGAAGTTTCATCGCTGTCAGTATCAACTATTGAACTCTGAGGTCTGCTGTTGTCCTAACTGGTGCTCCAGTTCCTCCATCAAGCGCGTGAACAGCTGAATCAGAACTACAGAGATGTAGTAGATGACACTCTGCCACTTCCGCTTGCAGCGTGGCTCATGAGCGAAGCCTACACATTGATTGGCCATAGCATGCCGCCCAACCTTTGCTACGCTGTGGGCAGAATCGGGGTCGACAAGAAGATATACAGCACAATCTTTCAGGGCCACCCCACTATCCACCCTTCAGATCTCATGTCGGACACTAGCCGCTTTTTCACCATCGGAGAGACGCTCTATCAACTGGCATACGGCGATACGGACGGTGAGTATCTCAAGGAAGGCGAAGGCAAGAAGCACAGCCCCAGTCTCAAATCCACGACCCCCTGGAGCTATGATGATATTTCGGTGGAGGTAATCCCCGAAATCATCGACAACATGCGAAAGGACATTGAAGGAGGAAGCGCAATCTTAGCCATGCAAACCAAGCTGGGCCACATGGACGAGTTGCGCATGGCCCCTTGCGAGCCATTGCTTGGCACCTTCAAGCCCCTCGTTCAGGGACGATCCGCGGTGTCCAACATGCACCTCATCGCCATGGACTTCCTCCTTTCCAGAAGCAAGGCGTTCTTGTGGCCAGGTTCTGGTCAGCTAAACAAGGACAATTGTCGCCTCCGAGCCCTGCGGCTGGCAATGCAGATGAGGGCCAGTGCATTCCCACTGATCGCCATCCTCAGAGACATGACAAGCCTACCCGTCGAGGCGAAGTTCTGTTTTCGCATAGTGCATGACTTCCACAATTATCTGGATACGTTCGTTCGTGAGAAGCGGTTTGACTTGTACCACGAGTCGCCATGGGTCGCGGGCAATCACATGAACGAGCTCCTGTACCATGCTAACTGCATCGGCCGCTACCTCTTTCTCCACGGGACCGTGATTCCAGGAACACTTCACCTCTACAACGCTCTTCGCCAAGCTTTCAGCAGCTTCTCCAAAATTCCTGTCATGGAGGAGCTCTGCAGCCTGTTCCTCGATGACGCCTTCCTGGGCCATCTACCGACACACAACTTCGTTTCCCACTACCGCCGCGCCGTCTTTGGAAGCAAGGTGAGACACGATGAGCCACTCTCGGAAACCCTGGAGGCGTCGCGTCTGGCCTACAAGCCGGGGGCGCGGCGCCGCATGGTAGAGATAACCTCCATCTTCGCCAACCAGCACCGCTGGGGCCACCTCCCCACCATCGCCCTTGCTTCCCGCATACACGGCGTGCGCGCCAAGTACGAGTCTTCGCCAGCCGTCTTGCACAGGTTGAAACTGATGAACGAAAAATTGAGCTTTTCGCAATACATGGACAAGGCGAGGGCGGGTGCCCAGTCGCCCTCGTCAACCATTTTGCGGTTTACAGCCTATGCAACGGCTTCATGCAGGAGTTTGCCAGGCTGGCTAAGCCAGAGTGCGGCGTCTTCGCGACTGACGGAGACGAGTACGAGCACGCCTTCGCTTTGGGGTACTTGTTGGTCGATTACTCGTTGAACCGCATCGTCGCCCGTCAGAGGAATAGCCAGCGTGAGACACCGCTTGATGTGGAACCGCGGCAAGCCATCGCGGCATTCAACAAGATCGACAAGAATCTTTCTTTTGCAGAGATGACGTGGACCATTTGAGCGGAAGGTTCGTGAGCTTGGAAAGCATTGGAGGACTTTTTCGATAGCTCCATACATCAATAGCTCTTTCTTTCTGGAATGACACTTCGCGCGCCGTCTTCGAACTTTACAGGTTGTCGTTCATTTCTTTTGTTGCGTACTAGGCGCTAATGACCGCCATAACTAGACCTTTCGTATCTCTCGGGAATCGGGAAGTGTATAACTCAAACGGCGGCTTAAAGTCCGCCGGTGTTTTTGCCGGTAATTTTCGCTCCATTTTGAGCCATGCTGGAATTGCCGACTCGAGCTTCATGACGAAGCGCGTTGGGGGTATGTAAAATCAATCAAACCTGAGAAATATATTCACGTCGATATTCATTGCATCCGTCTGTCCAACAACTCGCCCAACTCACAGTCTGCTCATGCATCTCATAATCACTACAGGCAGAAGGCTATCGTCTCCCCGATCTTAAGACGATCTGGGACGTCACTAAAACCAAGGTTTTGGCTTGAGCGAATCACCATCGTCGATAAGCTTCCCCGCGCGGAGCTTTACGTCGCCGTGCGTCCGCGACAGGGAGGGGCCGATAGGATAATGCTCGCCCGGTGCCGGCCAACATCTCCGCCTCCACCGTGCGCCGGGATGGGATGCCTCGTCAGCTGAGAACGGTTCACAGGCACGGGGGTGCCCAGATAGCTGGGTACGTATGCCCCGCGTTTCCGATAGCTTAATGGCCACCCGCTGTAATGAGCGATACGCGTTTGGAATTATCCGGGCGCCCGCCGTGCATACAGGCGAGGATCTGTGGATCGGTGATAGGGTAATGATGGTCCGAAGTGACACATGGTGACCTGCCTGCAGACCTGTGTCACGCACGACTCAGGCGGCAAGGAACTTTATCTGTGATACTTGGGCCCCGGTCTTTCCATAGTGATTTGGGGATTTGACGAATACCCCGGATTTCCAGAAGTTACCCTCTTTACCCTCTTACCTTCAAGATTACTAGTCACTCGAACTATCAATCTCATCTTATAACAATCATGGCATCGAAACTCAAGATTGCAGCCATCCAAGCCGAGCCGGCCTGGCAGGACCTCGAGGGTGGCGTGACCAAGTCCATCGCCCTAATCGAGGAGGCTGCTAAGAACGGCGCCAACGTCGTTGGCTTTCCCGAGGTGTTCATTCCCGGATACCCATGGTGAGTCACTCAGACGTTACTTCGCGTGTGTTGTCAACATGCCGCTAACACCGTCGGGGAAAGGAGCATCTGGGCGAAGTCTCCGACTGACAACGCCGCTTTCATGGACGAGTACTTCCGCAACTCTCTTGTGAAGGACTCGGATGAAATGAAGCGCATCTGCTCCGCTGTCAAGGAAGCTGGCGTGTTCGTGGTCCTCGGCTACAGCGAGCGGTACAAGAACACGTTGTACATCGCGCAGGTATGCACTCCGGTCCCTGAAATTCGAGTCAGATCCATCATGCGACTCTGTCTCCCGCTTTCCGGCTGTCGATGCTGACACTCACCAGTCCTTCATCGACGAGAACGGCGTCATCGTGCACCACCGCCGCAAGATCAAGCCCACGCACGTCGAGCGCGCGTACTGGGGCGACGGCCAGGGCGAGTCGCTGCAGACGGTGGTGCCGAGCACGGCGCACCCGGACGTCCGCATCGGCGGCCTCAACTGCTGGGAGCACACGCAGACGATGCTGCGGTACTACGAGTACGAGCAGAACGTCGACCTGCACGTGGCCAGCTGGCCGCTGTTGTGGCCGCACCCGAACGGCGCGGACGGCGAGCCCGACGCGGCCTGGCCGGGCCACATCACGGACGAGATGAGCCTGCGGTTCTCGCAGATCGTCGCGCTCGAGGGCGCGTGCTTCGTCATGGTCTGCACGCAGATCTGCACCGAGGAGTCGAAGAAGCGGTGCCGCATCGAGGAGTTTGGGTATGCCAACAACACGCCCGGCGCGGGCGGCGGCTTCAGCATGATTTACTCCCCTTGGGGCCGCGAGTTGGCGACGCGTCTGCCGCCTGGCGAGGAGGGTATTCTGTATGCTGAGGTCGATCTCGCTGAGAAGGCCAAGGCGAAGCAGAATCTCGACATCGTCGGCCACTACTGCCGCCCCGACCAGCTGAGTCTCCGCGTCAACAAGTACGCCGCGAGACCTGTTCACTACGCATCTGAGCCTTGAAGGAAGAGGGAATTCTGAGGATATCTTGAAGGGGTTTGGGTGTGTGTGTGTTTGTGTGTTCGTAATGGGGGAGCGCTAGTTGCCACGGAGAAGTGCTAAAATGTCCTGTAGGAGCGCCATGTAACGGTGCTATGCCATGTTTTATTTTGAAGTTTGAATAGCTGCATAGTGGATATGCGGGGAAGATAACAGACCCCGTGATGATTCGTCAGCGGTGGGGTTTCAGGTATCTCGTAACAAGAATCAATTCCGTCGTGGGGCTCATCTGAACTCCTCTTCCTACACATCAACCGCGAAGCGAAGCCGCGAGTATTGCCGTCGCCTTCTCAGCCTTGACTCATCCAATCGGGATGTCGAGCCCCTTGGCACAGCCAGCACAGCCCGAGGGTAAGAAGAGGCAGCGGGTGTCAATTGCCTGTCTCGCATGTCGCGGAAGGCGGATGCGCGTAAGTTCAGGGGACTCCACTGCGCTATGGTCACTTCAAATCTTCGGTTTCTCTCTCCGGGGCTAATGCGATGACCTCATCTCAGTGCGATGGGCAGCAACCGATATGCGGATCTTGTCAAAGGAGGGGATCTAAATGCGAATATCAGCATGCGGAGAACAAGCGCAGGTTGGTTCCGTTCTATGTCTACCCTGGTACGTGTCAGTCCATGAAGCTCACCATAAGTGGCCCACCTCGAACAGACCACCGAGCAAGAAATATGTCGAATCTTTGCAGGCCCGAATCCGACATCTCGAAGCCCAGGTAGTATCACTGGGCTCTCAGCCGGCAGCCGGCCTCCCCACTCGCGATCCGGAGGATCCGGATGAAATCGACCCCGAAGGCAGCTCTGAAGACGATGAACAAGATCCGCTTTCCGAGTTAACGGGTCTAGTGGGTCACCTCAACGTCACCGATGATGGTCAACTGCACTATTTCGGATCACAGAGCTCATACAACCTAGTCCACGAGCCTATTCGCGGCTCTGGGCCTCATGAGCCGTCATTCAGGATGCAGATGCAGGGCCTCGCTGCCGCGTCTCAACTGGGAAAGCTCGTGACTGTCTCAGATGACCTGCAGGAACACCTACTCGAGCTCTACTGGCGGTGGCAAAATCCATGGAACTACGTGGTGCACAAGAGCGCGTTCTTGAGGAGCTTTAAGGGAGAAGACGATGGGCGGTACTGCTCACCGCTTTTGCTGTCGGCCATTTTTGCCATAGCGGCACGGTACTCCGATCGTCCTGAGCTCCGCTCGATACCCGACGATCCAAACACAGCGGGCGACGCTTTCTGCGAACATGCGAAGATACTGTTACTCTACGAGAGCGAGGCACCCACAATCACTACTGTCCAGGCTGCATGTATACTCGCTCTGCGAATCATGTCTGATGGTAAAGAGGCATTGGGCTGGTTGTATTCAGGTCAGTAATGCCCAATATAATGCAATGAAGTGATGTGTTGCTAATGAGGCACCCCAGGCAATGCCACGAGGATGGCACACAATCTCGGTCTACACGTAGACTGTTCGAAGTGGACTGCTACAGGCTTAATATCTGAAGATGAAGCCGAGACGAGAAAGGTGACGTGGTGGGGGTGCTACGTTGTTGACAAGTAAGTCAGTACGCGGCGTAACAGCGGACGGAGAATCACGCAGTATCGGTGCATGCTGTTGGCCTACGTTTTTTTTCCGTCAACCCCCGTTGTCCTAGGATCGAAGAGACATACATCCAACGAATATGAGCATACTGACCCTTTTTGTAGACTCTTCGCTTGTGGGCTCGGCCGGCCAAGTAGCACCCCAAAGTCTAGCATCACCTGCCCAAAGCCCGGCATTGATAACCAGGAAGAATACACACCGTGGTCGCCAGATTTGGACGTTGCTTGTACAGAGACGCCTTTGGGTGCCCATTCTCACATTGCATCAACAGCACATCATGTGTCGGATACGATGACGATTGCGTGTGAGGCAATGGACGTAATGTACGGCATCCCTGAACCCCGTCAAATTTCGGGCCGCTCACGTCCTTCAGGTACGCCGCGAATAGCAACCTCTCAAGTCGGCAAATCGAAGACGTTGTCAGCAAAGCGGATGTGGAACTGCGATCACATTACAGAGCTTTGCCAAGCTACCTTCGTTTGCCGGCCTCTCCGAAAGTTCCGATGCTACCTCACATCTGCCTTTTCCAGTAAGTGTTTCGGAATGAAAGTGAGACTCTTCAATCTAATCATGGTATGTAGCATTCAGTACCATGCGCACCTGATTCTTCTACACAGGCCCCTCATCAAGAAATCGAGGCGTTCAAGCAGTAAGGGGTCACCTGACGATGGTAATGACGATGGAGATGAGTATTCGAATCAGCACATGGCGACATGTCGTCACTCCGCAGCAGAAATTGCAAGGCTACTTCGTGTTTACAAACAACATTATACCCTAGTAGGTTCTATTTGGCTGATTTCCACGGTGTGCTCGGCGACTTCAGCCACACTGCAGCGCGAATTCATTATCATGGCTATCATCTGACAATCCTTTCAACAGCGCCGCATCCCCATTGCAGCCGTTCACCTCTGCTTCTCGGCGACCGTAATTCACCTCATTGATGCTCGACCGTCCAATCCAAGGAGACAACTCGCAATCCACCACCTACAGTCCTGTATTGATGCGCTTCGGGATCTGCGGGTAGCGTGGTGTGCCTGGAGCAACCGAGCGCTGCGCGCGGTACAGCTACTGGCAAAGGAATGGTATAGTTGTGAGGATGTATCGCAGCTGCAGCACTGCGTCCAGCTCGGTAGGTTTGAGGGACGGGAATCATATGTTTTGAGCAGGAAAGAAGCGATGATGGGAGAAGCTGGCGATATTAGCGCTGGAGGTGGGCAGCTTGGTCCTAGTCTTGCTGGGGCCTCTGCTAGTGGTGCTATCCCTCAGATGGAAACGCAGGATAGCATGGAAGGAGGGCCACAGGTTGAGGATGATCCTCTTGCTTTTCTCTTCAATGCTGCAACCCCAGACCAGTACACGGATACTCTGGTCAAAGAATGGCTTACGGAGAGCGGATACGACTTTTTGAACATGACGACATAGCAAATACCAACAGACATCGCACTATAAACCTCAAAGTTGCTCATGATGTTTTATTACTCGCTACGGGGAGACTTCATATTAATCTCCAGCTGCTTCTGCAATTTCAGAAGGTCTTGAAACATCATGAATGCTCCCGGGACATCTATTTTTTGGAAGGACGTTGAGCAACCGAAGGTGGGCGTACCCCATGGATCAAATACCTCAGTCATAGTTAGAAGGATGATTGCAGGTTGAGCGTGTTTTGCCTAATCAATGAGCGTTAGATTCATAAAACTAAAATTTGCTAAGTATGTTTGCCTCAAGTGGCGATGCCCAGTCCTTGCCGTATTCCCATCTGTCTACTCGTCGCAGATGTAATGGAATCAAGCATCAGGTTGTTGATCGAACCATTTTAAGACGCACTGCCCAGGTCCTTTGAGCTGTTATGCCCTCTGTTAACCGGGTCTTCGTTGTAATTGTTGCTTTATCAGGAGTATCCCCCAGTCCATGCTCCGAGAAAATGGAGAAAGGCCCATAAAAGCACGATGAACATCAACATTAGAGATGTGAAAGCGGCTAATCCGTATCCAAGTATCATCGCACCAAGGTTGACGTCTTTGAACATCCCAAGAAGGAATGAAACGAGAATTAGCACGCTCGTCAACGCTACCTAAGGCCAAAGGATATATCGCGCGAGGCGTCGTCGGAGGTGGTAGAATTGGAAAACCGCTAAACTTTCGTTCTCATCCGCAAGCTTCATGTCGAGGTTTACCAGCATATTCCCGGATAAAAACTTCAGGAAAGTCAAAAACAAGAGGAAGGGAAAGACGAAAGTGCCCAAAATAACCACAACGCCGAAGAAGTCATACAGAAGAGCCCCCAAGTCTTTGACTCTTGTCTGCATACTGAGAACAGCAGCAGCTAATGAAAGAGGCAGGAAGATAGTCGCAAGGATTGTCAGTTGTTGCACACTGTTAGTCTGTTCCATCTCCCGGCCCAGGGCCAGGAACTTGAGGTCATGCTCTAGGCTAGTTGAGAGCCTAGAAATGCAACCCTTTACTTCTTGGCACTGAGCTGTGATTTACAATTCCAGCCTGGAGGTCGGAGGTCTTCTCTGGGGAGGCTATGTGGCCGATTGGGGATTTGTTGACCATGCATCTCTCTCTGTTGCCTCTTGCACAATTTGAACAAGAAGTTCTGTTGTGTCCACCAATCTGCTTCCAACATGTCCGATTTCTTGTACTTGAGCCGAGAATCTTGTAATTTCCTTGAGGTGGCCTTGTTTGAACTTTGTTTGCCGGGGATCGAACAGGGGCTGCGTTTTCTTCTTGTAATTTTGCTCGTATTTGAGGATGAAGTCGGTGTACAGGCGCAAGTGTGCATGATGATACTGCAAGCTAAATACGTCCCTCCAAGCCGCAGGCCTTTTCAACGATTCCTAAACAGCATTAAGTCCGTATAACTGAAACACGAATGATTCCGTCGTTTTAAAGTGGCCAGTGGTTAAGCCACGGTTGACAATCCATTCAGGTACGAATGTTTTGCAAAACATAAACACTTTTGGATGGATACTTAGTTTCATGAGCTGAGGTATAGGGGGAAATGTAAGAAGTACCTTGGACTCGATCGTCATTCTCCTGGCAAAACATCAAATTTCGCTCGACACGGGATATTCTATGTCCTCGACTTCGTCTTGTCTACTGCTTTCGCTGCCAGGCATCTCAAACGATTCCATTTGATACCACTGAATCCTATCGGGTATTCCGGTTTGTGACACCAGCGACATGAAACTTGTGATGTAAATCTGGATGTTGGGTGCTAATAACCCTGAGCCTTCTTTGAGGCTAGGAACTAAATGTTTCCCGCGGTCCGTCTCCCATACGCAGATGCGATTTGTTTCACTGGGCTGTGTCTCAATGCCGTCCAATAGTAGTAGATCCCGTTGGCCATCATATTCAAAACAAGCCTTGTTGTTGATGTCAACGTGCTCTGGGGCAAGCTTTGATTCATCCCAGACCTTTATATAACAGTCGCCTCGATCGATCTGAATCCACTTGTCTTCGCCGCCTGACCTTGCGGCTTTGATGGCTTCACGGAACGCATGGGCAATAGCTTTGGGCTGTATAATAACGGCAATGCCTGCCAACATGAGGGCAATGTGAGGACTAGTAGGGTCCAATATCGCAAACGCATCTTTGAAAAGCCCGGGCATTGTGTGGAACGGGCAACGTTGCAAAGTGGCAAATCGTTATAATGCTGCGCTGATGGACGTTGTTGTTAGGTGTCCGAAGGGCTAGGATGCCAGGGTGCCCTTATATATTCCTAAGCTGGCTAGTTAGACCTCTTTCTATATCCGTCTTATCCCAACTTTCTAACAGGTGGAAAAACTACCAAATGTCAGGTTTGAAAAAGGGGAAGCTGACGGGTCTCCCTGCCAGTCATATTCGTGTTTATGATGGTCTGTGGCTTCTTCCGACAACCAGTCATCACAAATTGTTTTTTTGCTTGTGTGTAACCCCCTGCAGTATATGAAGCGCCGAGAGTCCTGTTGGGAGATGGCTTTTGAAAGTGACGGGTCTTGAGAATCTGAGCTGGCCTTTTCTGGTCGGCTGTTGGCTGTTTGGTTCTGTAGCGACTTATGCGACCGCCATAGGTTCATGGATTAAAACAGGAGCGTGGGAGGAAATTTCACATGAGCCCCGGTTGTCGATCATCACAGCATGCCTGGTAGATAAATTTGAACCAGGCAGATCAATCTGTCCCTCAGCTGGTCCTGGTGCGCGTGCTGCAATTTTCCCCGCCCCTTCCCTCAGATACAGAACTTGGTGCCTGGTGCACTGGTAAGGCAGGAAAGTCAGCACCGTTTTTGTTGGCGCATGGGTGTTTGCCTCGCTGTTCGATGAGGTCGGACTAAATATTCAAGAGGACTCCTCGGCGATCCTTGTCCCGTCTCACTCTCATTGGCTAATCAAGACTCAGCCGCTGCAAGCCACAGTACTCCCATCTTCAAGCTCATGACATAACGCGTAACAGGGAGCAGGCAAACGGATGTCTGTCATCGACGCAGGCGCAGAATTATGTCAGACCCAGGAGCTGGTAGCCCTGGCCATTGACCAAGCACAACACACCATTTAGAAAAACAGCTCGCAATATGTCAATGAGCCTGGCTCTTTGCATTCAATGATGGCCACTGGTAACTTTCTTGGGGCTTTTCCGGTGATACTGAGCCTAATCTTGCGGCGCGGGAATGGGTTAGCACACGCAACCTACATGTAAACTTACATTGGATAGCTTTGTTGATCCCGAGGCTGCGGCACAGATACTCTGTGCGCATCTCTTCTCAACATTTCCCCCGAGAGCTTGATCCCAGCTTTCTGAGAGATTGCCGAAAGTCAAATTATCCTCCCCGACGATCCGGGCTCCTATGTAGATTGCATTTTCTGGTGACCTAGCTCGCTCGACGCAGTCTTTGCGAAGGTTCATCCAACTGATGTCCAAAGGAAGTTCAAATCAGGTCATATTCTAGTCCGAGCGTAAACTCAGAAGCAAAGTTGCCAGCCGTATTAACTGCGCCCCCTCCTGTCCTTATAAATCCAGGCTCCTCTCTAATTTTGTTGTTGTTGTTGTTGTTGTTGTATTTAACGCCATTGCGGCAAGGGCATAGCCCTTACAGCAGACCTCCCGAGGGGTATATGCTGTAGAGAACCACAAGCTGACTACTTACTCTATAGTACATAGCCCTTACCAGCGTCCTCTAAATCTTACCTACTGGCTACTATGCGTTCAATCTGTCCTTGGATCCCGCTAGTTCCTCCAGTTCCTTTACTTCTTATTTAGTCCTTTTAGTAGGGTAGGTTGGTTGTTTTAAGGCCTAGTCAGAGGCTGGCCCTTAGTAGTGTGGGTAAATCTTTTAGAAGAAGCCTGTTATTCGTAGGAAGGCCTTAAAGCCTTTATGGTCGGTGATTAGACCTTTAAAGTATTAATTAAGGGAGCTTATAGGTCTTATAAGCTTTAATAAACTAAAAGAGTAGAGGGTAGGCCACCGTTACCTCCTCACTAAGGCTTTTCAGTAATAAACTAAGTAGTTTACTCCTTTTACTTCTCCATATAAATATATTAGTAGGGTTTTATTATAGTTAAAATATTAGTAATATTATTTAAAGTCTCCGTAGTCTAATCGGGTTATTAGGAGGTAGTATAGGGTAACCCATAGTAGGGGTAATTTAGGGGGGTTAAATAGGGTAGCGTTGAGTTCTAGTTAAACGTATTAATTTATTACTTTCTTGTGGTGAAGCCTGCGTAACGAACATAGTCATTTTAGTAGAAAGTGGCCTATCTTCTAAAGGTCTAACTACTAAGCGAAGCCCACTTCTAAATAAGCTACAAAAAAGGTGAAGTTACGTAATACGGGTCACGTGTAGTATTACGTGACTAACTCTGTACACTGAACGGGCTAGTTCAGCTAGGAGGCTATTACGATATACCCCCCTAGATACCAGTGCATTTGTAAACTGCGATCCTATATACTATAATTCTTAGAAAAATAAAGAACGTAGGTAAATATAAAGGAAAGAGTTAGAGGTAGTTGTGTTTTTTGTTAGTTTTAACGATTTTAAAGGAAAGTGAGTTGTGTTTAGAAGATGTATCACAGAAAATGTGTTATGGAAGGCGCTGTTGCCTGTGTAGGCTCCTTCCGTTTCGCAAGCTCGTTGTTATGGGTGATCTCGTATATTCTAATAGTTTGATTAGCGTATTAGGCGGGTTATATGGTGTTAGCTCGTTTAGCACTAAGATTCCTATTACCCTTCTCCTTTAAAATCTTTTTTTAAATAATAATAATAACGAAAATTGTATATATAAGAATTATATCCTATACTTTATATATTCTATATAATTTCTCGGGTATTATTAATATTTATTTCTAAACCTAAGTTTACTATAATACCTTCGAAAAAAACTAAGGAGCTTCCCATTACTATTACTATTATTGTATATAAGGTATAAAAGTGTAAATGCGACCGTACGCATGTTTCGCCCGTTAATTCTATTATGGGCTTTAAGCTTGAGATACGTGAGTTTATTCTTTTCGTTGTGTTTTGGATTATCGTTAACTAGTTTATTTTGAATTTAGTTATTAATGAAAAACCTAAGGGTAATAAGAGTAACGGCCAAAACGCTAAGTAGACCATTACGGTTAGCCCTGTTAGTCCTAGTTTATTTATATAATTAGTTTAGGTGGTTATATTTAGTGATTGATTTTCTAATAGTTATAAAGGGTGGGATTTTTGAGGAGGAGGGGGTGGAGTTATAGCCGTTTTAGGAGACTTTTTATGTTTAGTGTATTTGTAGTATATTATATAGGAGTTCTTTTAGTGATTATTGAGTTAATAGTATTATTAAGTGTACTCGTTATATAAAAGGAAAGACCCTGTGTATTCCCATCCTTACTTTATTATTATTAGTTTTTCACTAATTCTTTATTATAAAAGTAAATAAGTATACCCTGTATAAAATATGATTATTTATTTTATAGTTTAGTTTTTAGGTTAACTCACTTAGTATTTAGGATATTAACTAACTTAGTATAGTGTATTACGATGTTCTCGAGTATGTAGAGATGGAGGAGTAGGGTGAGGTGGTTCCTAGTACCGGTGGGGAAGTTACTTTAGTGTTTAATAACGTCGTTCAACTTATTTCTCTAATCACCAGACCCGTTTAGGGGGGTAATTTATCCATAGCCCTTCGTTTGGCCTTGGATAGCCTTGTTAGTGTGGTCGTCCCTGAGGTGGCCCACCCTGTGGTAATGGTCCTTTTGGACTAGTACGTGGCCTCCCTCCTGTTTAGGAAGTGAAGACTTTGGTCGGTGTATTAGTTTAGGTGTAGGGGTCCTATACCCGGAAATACTCTCTGGTACCCCTCGGGGTTTAATATCACTTACTTTTTTGTATTCTATGCAGGCTTTCAAAGGCCGTAGTTAGCCTTCTGTCGCAAAAGTGGAACCACAATTACGGGACAGTAATTGTGGGCTATATCATGACAGTTACGTAATACGGATCACGTGCAGTATCACATAACTAGCTCTATACACCGAACGGGCTAGTTCAGCCAGGAGGCTATCACAACACACTCCCCCAAATACTAACACATCTATAAACCACAACCCCACACACCACAACCCTTAAAAAAATAAAAAGAATAGGTAAATATAAAAAAAAGAGGTAAAAGTAACCGTATTTCTCGTTAACTTTAACAATTTCAAAGGAAAATAAGTTACTGTCGGAACAACCTCGGCGTGGTGATTTAAGGTTTCACCGTAAAGCTCCTATTGGCTCGCTTAACGAGCCAATCAGAGCGCAGGAATCGTACGCTAACCCGATCGTCTAAGATCGCGGTCTTAGTGACGATTCCTATCCCATCGACTGCTAACTGACTACAGTACATCGGCCCCCCTTTTCGTACCCACTTCTTCCCCTCACAACAGGGGTACATGACTGTACGTTATTTATCCCGATGTTTTCCTCCCTATTTTCACCACCAAAATCGATATTTTCTTATGTGATGAAGCGTCACGATGGCCTCCAGCGATTCCGAGGGCTCGGTATGGTTATGTATTAACGTCGCCGTACTTCCTAAAGACCTCGCGAGTGCCTGCACCGCCGACTGTATGCCCGAGAGGTGTGATAACGTAGTTGTACGCCCTCATGAGCCGCCCTTGCTCGAGTGAGGTACGCCTGGTTAATTCGACCCCCTCGACGTCCCCCATCGTGAGGCGACTATACGAAACCTTCCTATGACGCTGATGAAGCTATTCTAGTTGTATATACTATACGAGATAGTAGAATCGTGGACTACGTGGATTAACGAGGCGCCGTGGCTAGGTCCTACGTAGTAATACTCGAGAAATAGGAGATGGTGACCGACGTTTATAGAGGAGGTTTACCTCTTCTTAGGTATTTTAATTTATATGGGTATATACTCTAAAACGAAAATAAAGGGATATTAGTCCTTATCACAAAAAAGGGAAGATCCTATCCATTTATTCACTCAATTCATACCTCGAGACCGGTTCCAGCTGCTCTTCCGTCACCTACGGATCTTTAATACTGCCGACTTTACGCATACCGACCCTCCTCCTATACGAAAAAGACGCCGCGGTGAAGCCCAGCCTTGAGAGGACCTCATGCCTAAGGTATATAGGCAAGTTAACTAATGGTCTAGTTATATACAGGAAGTAGGAGACTCCCTCTATATAGCTAGAAGTGCTCTCGCCGTTAACAAAGTTATGGTATAATTCACGGGTCGTTTAATTAAGAAGACGACGGTTCCCAATAAGCCCACCCCCGTTGAGTATAAAGTATGGGTATTAGCGTAATTAGGGTACTTCCTATAATAGTTGTGGTATGTCCATAGTAAAGGGCCATACGGCCTCGTTCTACAATAATGGCCACAACGTTGCGAGGCGACTGACGATGCCCTCACGCCTACTCAACGCGTGGTGATGACGTTGTTGACCCTCCTACCCCTGGCCGAGTACTACGTTTTCTTTGATAACCTATTCGCCTCTGTGAAGCTCTTTTGTACGCGGTGATCGAAGGTAATAGGGGCCACGGGAACATGCCGCAAAGACGGTGGGATCGATCAATTACTTATCGATGAAAAGGAGGACGAAGGGAAAGGTATTCTATAGGGTAAGATCCATTATATACCTATAAAGGATGGTAAGGTATGTGGCCATAAATAATCCCTTGTACTGATTTATATATTGACCCGTTTATTAAATTATATCCTAGGTTAACTAGTTTAGTTGGAAGGATAATGCCCTCGTCCTCTTTTTAACCACCGTTTATAGTTATACTAATGAGGTTATACGTAACCGCCGCTGCCCTAATAAGAGCTTGGCCGCAGCTCGTACTACTCGTGAGGTCTTCGGCCCTGATGCGAGAAAGGAGTTTTTTATACTCGTTTGTATTGATGATTATAACCGTTATATGAATGGCGTCGATACGGGGGATTAGATGAGATTATACAATTAATACGGGCAGCTGATTCGATGAGGAGGATGGGAGTCTCTTATATGGAATTACCTCCTCGAGGTGGTCCTTGTGAATACCTTCCTTCTTCAGTTTTAGGGTTAGCTGGGCTAGGTTTAATTAAAGTCCTAATATGAATGGTGATAGACCCTCGTTACCCAGCTAATACAGACCTTTGGGCCATTGGTTAATGGGAGACGAAACGCCTGTTCCCGGTGAGCGACGGATACGAGAAATGACTTTATTCCGTGGTAATAGTATACGAGGGTTTCGTGGAAGAGCCCCTCCGTGTGTGTGGTTTGTAATCGGCCTAAGGTGGCCCTAGGTGAAGTCTCACGGAACTCATAATATCGTAGGAAATAAACGAGATCAAGGTGTAAGTAGTGTGGGGTTACGATTTGTAACACAAAAGATTACCAGTACCTTTATTATAACTAAAATCTATAAGTAGAAGAGGTACTAATAAACTAGGCTCTTTGGTTGGTCAAAAAAAAGGCTTGGCTGGCCCCTGAGTGGCTGTTACCACTCATGCCAAAGTACTGTAGTCAGTTAGCAGTCGATGGGATATAAACAATAATAAGAACAACAGGATTTATACGAACATACGTGTATTCTATTACGCTGTATGGCTGACCCGACGTAACTGTAACTAATACTGATTAGTGGTTGAATTATTTACGTATTCGCTATTATTATAAATTAGTAAGGGGAAACTTATTAAGAAGAGATGATCTCGTAGGGCCTATGAGATAGTTAATTGGATGATAGTTAATTAGATCGAAGGGTAGTCATCGTTTTGTGTTAAGGAAGAGATTACGAAGATTACGTTAATATTAATGCTGATATTAGGGACTTCCGCTTTAACTCTAGGACTCCCGACATCTCTAGTATAGCACTTTGAACTTTATTAGAGATTATGGTGTTTGTGTTTATTATGTATAACTATTTAGAAGATAATTCTACGAGAAATTGTACCCGGTAATATTCTATGCTTATTTCTCGGAAGTTACCTACTCTATACTTGTCACACGTCTTTTAGCGTATGACCCTAGCAGACCTGTTTATGTCAGCAGGCCTGCTGCCTACTTCTATATTCTAGCGGCGCCCAGCGCCCACTCTAGCTTAGAGGAATCAACCCATATTCAGACCATCGACTTAGAGTGTGACAATACTTTATTTACCTTAACTTTTATATTACTCCGAAAAACCCCCTAAAATAGCGACGATAAACCTGAGATTACCTAGGAACCACCGTCCTTCCCGTTTATTAACTAAACTAAATAAATATTCTATTAGTATATATTATGGAAAATATGATAGTGTGTGTTATTGGTAATGAGAATACTATACTGTCAGGTGCACCGGCGGGGGCCGGGGGGGCACCGAAAGGGCAACCCCGGAGTGGGGCTAACGGAAAATAGTTACTCTAGGAAAGGGATTTAAGTAGTAGTATGGTGGGAAATTCTATAAGAGGCCAAATTCGAATACTAGTTATTACTATATCCTACCTGGGTATCGCTAACTCTGTTATTTTATACGGACTAATTTGATACGTTTAAATTTCTATTTACTTATAAGTACATAGATCGTTAGAGTAACGATGGCCTCCCATAGAGCACTAACAATATAATAAGTTATTTCCGTAGACGTTAAGCGACCAATTACCGAACTAATAACCGAGATAATACTTAATAATAAAATAGCTAAGGACCACTAACACCTTAATATTAAGGATATAAAAGGAATAATTACCGAGGAGGTTAATACCCTCCTCTATAAAATAGTATAATAAATTAAGAAAAAGAAAATAATTAACTAAATAATAACCTTTAGGAACGGCGCCGACCTAGACGAGGTGATATACTAAGAGTCCACTACTCCCCAGTCACCAGAACTTAAATAAGTCCGTACCGATACGTGGACAAAACAACTTACCCTTATCCGTTTTAAGGGAGAAAGTTGGACCAACATTAGTGATTTTCTATTTAAATTAAAGGGGTGATTCGGCTTATACAAAGAAAACTTCGACTCTAATAGGGCTAGGGTCCTATTCATAGGGGGATACCTAGAGGGCACCACCTTCCGCCGATGGATGAACTATATCACTACGAATTACGATAACGATGTATTTAACATTACTTAGGCTACGACGGAGCAGTGGCTCCGTAATACTATAACCGATGCGGATACTCGGGTATATATAATTATGGTGGAATTAGAAGAGATAAGGTAAAAGTTCAATTAGATATACTAATAGTTCCTTAATTAATATAAAATAGTTAAAGCGGAGTACCCCGATCCCTAATTAGAGAGGATACGGGTAGTTTATATGGTTAGTTGATTATTACCTGACCTATAATAATAGGTGATAGTTAATGGGCTACTGAGTACTTATCGGGAACTAAATAACATGGCTAAGAGGGCTAAGACGACGTAGAAAATGTATTTAAGGGAGTAAAAGTGTGTTAAGCCCGTTACTTAGGGGACCAGGGATTAGTGGGGAGGAAACCGGTGGCCACCTACTCGCTCTATTTTTGTGCCTTAAAGAGAAATTATAATTAATACTACTTAACTTACCCTGGAAATACTAAGGACTACCACTAAAACCTTTAAAAGCTTAGTTTTAGTAAAATAGGAAAAGAGTATACTTAGTAGAGGACCACTAGGGCGGGACCTGAGTTATATTAAATACTTTAACTATGGGCAAATAAGACACTATTTAAACTAATACTAGGAGCCTAAATACTATAATTATGGATAATTAATGTACTCGGGACGATGATGCTGGCCTAAAATAATAAAACCGATGGGAGGTTCAACTACGGGGGTGAACACTAGTTAACTCCCATAGGAGGTAGAGTAGGGTCACCAGAGAGTAGAGGTGACCCTATAGGTAAGAGTAATAGGGGTATAAAAGGAGGGGAAAGTGTTATTAAATATAGGAGTAGATAAGAATATAGTAAACTAAAGGATCCCCCCTTACGAAGGGGCTCCACCGGGGGTTACTAATAGTGAGTTACCACTATAAGGCATATGAGGATCACGTATACCCAACTATAATACAAAAACCCTAGTAACCTAGGCGATGGATAACCTCGGGGTGAACTACATAAGGTCGCATAAGTTTAGGATTACTAAAGTAAAAGAATATACGGTAATACTAGGGATCCCCTAGTATTAAGTGGTCTAGCTGAACTTTGAATAGGAGACCCTAAACTAGACTTACTTCTTAAGTGAGGACGGTATTGCAACGGAGCGGGGGATGCAGTGAACAGTATGTGCTGTATCGTACAACACACACACTCTACTGACCACAGGTCGTGCACCCTCCGTCCCGGGTCCGTGAGGGTGACTAACTCGTACGAAACCGCTCAACCAGAGCTACAATCTAGGTAAGGAGACACCTCAAGACCTGATCAGGGCCAAAGAGGGGTTCCGGCCTTGGATGTAGACACTGGTGAGTGTTGGGGCCTTGTTTGCTCGGTGGTAAAGTAACCTCCGTACTGTTCGCGGTATATGATCCAAGTGAACGGGTAAAAAGAGCTCTGAATACGTCTGTCTAACTAACGATGCTTGCTGACGTCCCGTAATGTGTTGTTTGATGGTCCGTTGTTGTGTCCTCCGCTAGAAATGCGTCCCCAGTTCCCCTCTCTCAAATAGCTCGCTGGCGCCTGACTAAGGAAAAACCCGCTTAGCGTAAGCATTTCCCCCTGCACGGTTTCAGTATCCAGTTAATCTCGGGTAGAAGGGGAATCCAAAGAGTGGTAAGGAATATAAGGGTGACCTTTATAGTTACCCTGGGTATAGAAAGGATTAAGGTAAGGATAAATAGGGTATTAATTAGTGATTAGGAGATTACTTAGGGACTAATCCTCTTATATAAGTACGAGGAGTAGTCCTATGTATTTAATATTATATTAGTGGTTATGTTGTTAGAATGGGGTGAACGTACCCACATTATTGACCTAGAACTAAGAGCAGAGCCGTTATATGGCCCTATTTACCCACTAGTAGAGCTAGAGGTGGCGGAGTTAAGAGAATACCTTATTAAAATATTAGTTAAAGGCTGGATTAGGTAATCTAAGAGTTTAGTTAGGGTACTAATCCTTTTCGTCCCTAAGAAGGGAGGTAAACTAAGGTTTTATGTGGATTACCGGGGCCTTAATAGTATTATTATAAAGAACTGTATACCACTGCCCCTTATCGGAGAAATCCTAGACCACCTCTTAGAAGTAAGTTAGTTTATAAAATTAGATCTTAAAAATAGGTATTATTAGGTGTATATCCATGAAGGAGATAAATAAAAGATGGTTTTCTAAATTAAGTATGGCTATTATGAATATAATATTATGTTATTTAGCCTTATTAATACACTAGTAACCTTTTAAGTTTACGTTAACGATGTACTAGTGAGCTTCATTAATATTATTTATATAGTATACTTAGATAATATCCTTATTTTTTCAAAAAAATAAGGTGCTACATATAGAGGTAATCTAAGAAGTACTACGCTACTTAGACACTACTAGTCTATATACTAACTCTAAAAAATGCGAGTTCTATATTAAAGAAATTAGGTTCTTAGGGTTTATGATTTCGGGGAAAGGGATTACAATAAAATAGGACCGGGTTATAATTATTATGGAGTGGCTAATACTCCGTAGTATATAAGATATCCAGGTTTTCCTAGGATTTATAGGGTTTTATAAGTATTTTATCCGAAACTATATTAAAGTATATACACCTTTTATAGATAAGTTAACAAGGAAGATGGGGGGGGAGCCAATTATGAATAATAGGGCATTAGAGACCTTCCACAGGTTAAAGGAACTATTCACAGAGGCCCCTATCCTTAGGTACTTCAACCCCTCCCTCCCAATAAGGGTTAAAACTAACGTATTAGACTTCGTAATAGGGGCAGTTTTATGCTAACTATATGGAGATGCTTAGCACCCCATCGCCTACCTTTTTAGGAAGTTAAGGGGAGCTAAGCTGAGATACGGAGCACTAAAAGTGGAGTTATTGGTGATTCGAGAAGCAGTTGTATATTAGCGATACTACTTATTGTATACGTAACACTAGACGCTGTTCTTAATGGACCACCTGGGGTACCGCTACCTCGCTATTAAGCCCTAGTTGAATAGCCGTTAGGCCAAGTTACTCTAGGACTTCTCATCGTTTAACTTTTATATTAAATATTAGTTAAGTAAATAAAACGTAGCCGATGGACTATTATAGAGACTAAATTATAGACCTAAAGAGGGTGAATAGGAGGAAATTAAGGGTAAGTTTTTAGAAGGTTTTTTAGAACAATTTTAGTCGAAGGTGAAATATAATTAGGTGACGAGGGAGGAGCTATAACCCGACGCTGTAAATGTTATACCGGAAATACTAGCCCTAAACCTAGAAGAAGTAGTATAAGAGGCCTAGAGGTTTAACTTTATACTATAGGGTGCAGCGTGGGAAAAGTGGGTATACTGGAGAAGAGATAATAAAGGAACGGTGAAGTATAGGAGTAGAGTGGTCATACCGGAGGGCTACCCGTTGATAAGGGAGATCCTTATTATGTTCTACGATAAGCTAATAAATGGTCACTTAGGGGTCATTAGGATAATAACCCGAATAGGATGTTCGTTCTTCTAAAAAAGGATAAAAAAGGATATAATAGAATACGTTAAGATATATACTATATACTAGTGTACAAAACTACACTACCACCTCCCTTATAGGGTACTAAGTATACTATTAGTACCCAATTACCTATGGGAAAGTATATCCCTTAACTTTATTACTAAGTTATTAGTAGTGGATAATAGAAATGGGAAATGGTACGATAATATCCTAGTAATGGTGGATAAGTTAACTAAGTATACCTTTTATATACCTACTAGGGAGTTACTTACTATGGACTAGCTAGTTACACTACTAGTATAAAAGGTGTTCTTATAATATGGAATTCCTTGGTCAATGGTCTCGGATAGGGGCCCTCTGTTTACTAACAACTTCTGGGTAGTAGTGTATTACTAATTAGTTATCCAGTGGAAACTTAGTATAGTATATTACCCTTAAACTAATAGATAAACGGAGAAGTAGAACCAGAACTTAGAACACTTTTTATGGATATTTTATAATATAAAATAGGATAATTGGTTATAGTGGCTAAGAATGGCCTAATTCGTTTATAATAATACTTAGCATAGTACTACTAGGTTAACACTAGCGGAGGTACTAATAGGCTATTTACCACTAGGATTATACGACGTTATTATGGACGGAAAAGCCCTAGCAAATGTATTAACAGCAGAGGACAGGGTAAAAGGGCTAAAAGTGAAGAGGAAAACAATATAGGACCTATTAATTTACTATAATAAAATATACAAAAAATAATATAATAAGAGGAGGGTATATATTAACTTCTAAGTTAATAAACATATTTTACTATTAACTAAGAATATACGGTAATATAAACCATTAAAAAAGCTAATCAATAAGTACTTAGAACCGTTTACTATTAAGTAGGTGGTTAACGGCGGAGCAGTCTACGAACTCAAACTAAGGCTAGGGTATAGGATCCATAATATCTTCTCCCCATCCTAACTAAAAAGGTTCTACAATAACCTATTATAACCACGAAAAATGCTGGTTAAGGAGAATGACGACGAGTATGCAGTTAAAACCCTGGTGGGCTATAAGCGGTTTAAAAAGAAACAAAAATATTTAATAAAATAAGAAAAGTATAGGCCCAAAGAGAATTCCTGGGAACCTCGGAAGAATATTTTATAAAATTTAATTAATAACTATGAGATGGAGTTTAAATGGAAAATTATTAGTAAATCATTAGTGGATTATAAGAGGAACGAGTTATAAGGACTAGGTCACTAGTTGGTCGGGGAATATATTTAACCTAAAATAAGAAAATTATATAACCCTAGGAACCCGGGAATAAATAAGAACTATTAAAACACCTAAAGGCGGGCCACTGGGAAAATAATACGGGGGGACTAGTTATTAACATCGGCGTTATCCCCTCTAACCTCCTTATCCTCATTAACACCATTACCTAAAGGTGAGCCCTCCCTAAAGGAGGTGGTGTTAAAAGTAGTATAGTTTTAAATAAAATAGGTTAAATAAAATAAGGAGAGGCCCACTTAAGGGGTACTAGGGGAATAATAGAGTACTTATAGTATTAGTATAAAACTTTATGAACTCTTAGAAGGTGGTGGTAATAATGGTAATAAAAGTAGTGGTAATGGTGGTTTAAGCCCGGATAAAGGTGGTTTAAGTGGTGAGGGTATTAGTATAAGAGTAGAGGGTTACTAGTTGGTTAATGGTGGAAGTGGTGAGGTGGGAGGTAGCCGAGGTTTACTTCTTAGTAGTAGAAATTAATACCTTAAAAACTATAATCTTATATTAATAAAATAACTATCCCTCCTCCTCCTCCTCGGCTTTACACTTAGCGGGGTCCTTATGTTCTTAACTTTATTTTAAAGGGCCTTCTTACTTATAAACTGGGTAATCTTATAAGTAAACTAAATAATAAATTAGTAGGTGTATAGTAGAGGGGTACCGGGTAGGGAGTAGTATTATAATAAGGGTAATATACTGTATCCTCGGCCTAAGCGTCGCGGAAAGTGGAGCTACTTAATACCTTATCGTAGATCTTATTAAAGTAATGGCGGAGGGTAAGGGCAGTGGAGGAGTACTCACGGAGTAATTATAAGGTATTAGTAATATCTAAAAGGCCCTGAGGGTAACTAAACTAGGGGGGGGGATAAGTATATACTAAAAAATAAGGTTTATTGTATTAGGTAATATAGATAGTATATTTATTATTTATAGTTTAAATCCTTAATAACAGAAGTGGGGGAGCACCGGGGGAGGAGAGGACGTATTAGTGGTCTCGAGGTAGCGTAGAACGGGGGTGTTACCCTTAAGGTCCTAGCCCACTATGCGGCGCAGGCAACGGGCGCAGGGGACAGCGTAGAGGCGATTCTCGTCGTCGTCGCCTTCCATGTCGCCGGAGGGGTTAAGGGGAACCAGCGGGGCAGAATCGCCGTCGTCACCAGCAGGGGCGGGGGGAGCAGGACCAGAAGACATAGTAGCGGGGGTAGTGGGGGAGCAGTGGCTAAGGTCAACAACTAGAAAAACGAAAAAACAACAAAAAACAACGCTAAAAGAAGAAAAGAATGGAGGAATTAAAGTGCATAGTGAAGCCGGTTTTATATTAGAAGTAGCAGAATAATCGCACCAGGGTGCCCAAGGTTTAAAGAGAATAACCTATAATAGGGGATTATTAATACAAAAAGAGCACCGGGGGGGCACCAGGGGTACCTACGGCGTAGGAGTTTCTTGTATTCTTAAAACCAGGAGTTAATACTTAGCGCTAAAAAATGTATAAAAGAACGAGGATAGGGACCACCCTAGCCCACTAAAAGGGGACACAAAAATACGCTATAAGACCACTAGTAGGGAAAGAGCAGAAGGAGGCAGATCTACTAGCTAATACGCAAAGTATCTATAAGGAGACACTAAGAAGTTATCCTAGTAGGCTACTAGTAGAGGAAGCAGAGCGGCGGCCTAACAGAGGGGCACCCACTTACACCTAACCTCCCATAAACTAAAGAAGTAACGAGCAACCACCTAACTCTAGAATACCTTAGGGAAGAATAGAAAAAAGGCACCTCCAGCTAAGGAGACGTAGGCACTAATTAACTATCACCAGGCTTCAAGTCCCCTAAACCTAAGACTAAAAATAAGCATAGTAACTGGGCAGTACCGGTGGAGGCGCCGGTATAGGCCACAAATAAGGCTAATAAACGTCTAAACGACCCTGGGACGGGGCCTAGGGGGCGGGGGGATCGTATTAGGTGCACCAACGGGGGCCAGGGGGGCACCAAAAACGCAACCCCAAAGTAGGGCCAACGGAAAATAATTACTCTGGGAAAGGGATTTAAATAGTAACGCAGCAGGAAATTCTATAAAAGGCCAAATTCGAATACTAGTCACTACCACACCCTACCTAGGCATCGCCAACTCCTTCACTCTACGCGGACCAACCTGACATATACCAGTAATACTAAGAGCTACATCAGCTTATACACCGCTAAAACGAGTAACTAAATCGTATACGTTACCCCTACTATTTACTAAGACCGTCTATTAGTAACCCGGTAAGAACACTTAGAGAGTATGGACGACGATAATATTAGAGACCACTTATAAAAAGGAAATCAATTAATAAGTAGATCTCATAAGATTACCCCTAATAGAACCTAAGATAAGAGTACCCAAAAAAAAGATTAATTTTAATACCGTCGTTTCCCGTAATAAGAGAGTAGACGATCATAGTGAAAAAGAAAAAGGTTCATAAGAATTAAAAAGACACTTTTTTATACGTCCCCAAATAACACCAATAGCCACCTTCCATAAACACTAAGTAGTAATTCGTTTAATGAATAATATACACCTCCAAAGTTACGGCCTAGGAGAAATGCCTCGTATTTAAGACATCGTTAACCTTAATGTTGTATAGAAAAGAGACTATGATGGTAACGAAAAGGACTATGATATTAGCGACTAAAAGTATAACGGTACTAATGCGAAGGGCTGGTCCTAGGCCTTGTCTCAACCGAAAGGTAGCCAAATACTGTTTATTTTAAGTTGAAGAGGAAAAGGGTAAACTACGATATGGTGCGAAATCTCTGCTTCCTAGGGGGTGGGCGCTAGTGGGGTACCGGTGGGGCACTAGTGTGAGTATGGGTATAGCCCGGGTATAACCACCGGGTTCGGCTTGTGATATTACCCCCCTCCTCCCCCTGTGCGGCCTCTAGTTCCTGGTTGGCCTCTTGGGGGGCATGTGCGTATACGCCGCGTCTCCGTTGTTCTCTAATATCAGCCCATAGCGCTCCTCGTAACGGTCTAGCGCCTTCGTTTCCTTTATAGTACCGGCTAGCTCCTACGTGGGGTTAATATAGCCCTCCTACTTCACTAGGGCTTTACGTCTTCTCCCTTTACCCACCGTCTTTTATTTAATAGTATAAATCTCCTTTATTTACTACTTATCTTCGTTATTTATTTCCCTAATAGGTGGCGGCTAGTAATCCAATTGAATTTGGCCTAGGAGGGGGTCATTAGCTGATCTCCGGAGGACGTCCACGTAGAATCGTGGGTAAATCCCTCCTAGTATATTTAACTCTACTATATGCATACTCACCATCTTAGTAACTTAGTATTAGTGGTATAGCTATATAAGCTTCTTATTTGGGTATAGGGATTTGTAGTTCATAACGTTAAGTTAAACTTTGTTATTTACCTGGTACTCATTTGTTAGTAATCGGTGATGGTTAATACTTAATTCGTAGTATTATTACGTTAAGGTTATTATAGCCTTGGTAAACGCTATAACGTCCTTTATTTTGGCCACTAGTTTATCCGTGGCCGTTTTCCCACGGTTAAGTGGTCCTTTATTATTTTCTTTTATAACTAGTAGTGGGTTAATGTAGTACCCGTGTTTTATAAAGAATAGAGAGATACCGGTTACTAAGCTAGTTTTATTCCGTAGGGCTAGCTGTATTATAGGAAGTAACCCTCCCTAATCGTCCTGGGCCTAAGTAACATAGGCCCGTAAAATAACTTAAACCTCCTAGTTTATATACTCTATTCCCCCATTAGTTTATGGGTAGTAAACGGTACTTAGTAACTGGGTAACCCCGGTTAACCTATAGAATTCCCGCTAAAAGTTATTAACCTAGTTCGACCCTTTGTTGTTTACGATCAACTAAGGTATCCCGTGGAAATGGTAGTAGTTATAGAGGAACCGTTGAGCATAAGATACCGTGTCCATAGTCTTCATTTCTTTTAGTGTTAGTGTTTTACTTAGCTGATTAATTATAACCCATATATAGTGGGACTTTTTTTTTTTTATTAGTGGTAGATTAGTGATGAAATCCATTGATAGGTTATTACTTATTCGGAGGGGGATGGGTAGGGGCTTGAGTAACCCCTTTTTAGTTTACCTTTAGATATGGATACTATTATATACGTAGTAGTTCTTTGTGAACCTTCTGACCGTCTGGGAGTGTCCCGGCCAGTAAAAGCGTCGGCTTATAATCTCGAATGTGCTGTTATGCCCTAGGTGACCATTGGTGTTAGAATTGTGGTACTCTTATATAACCCTTGTTCATAATAGGTTTAAAGGGTCGTTATTTTTTTTTTTTTTGGGAACTCATATTTTATCCTAGAACGTTAACCTTTACTGCTTATTAATCGCATATTCCGTGATCTGGACCTTTAACTATAACTTTGGTGGGAAACTGCGTTATCCCTACTTCACTACCTCGTAAACTCAGTGGTATAATCTGTTTTTTTTAATAGTTTTGTCCTAAAGTGTTTATAACTCGTTATTATTCGTGAATACTATTATGTATGGGAGTACTGGTAAGTTATTTGTGGTGCGGCCCACCTGGGGGGCACCAGTTCCTTCTTTTGGGATAGTGTGGTTAAGTATTAATTGGAGTATGCGTCCCTGTTCTTTCTTATTGTCTTAGCCCTGGGGGGCGTCCTGCTCCCTCTAAGAGAGGGCATCGGGGACTATTACTTCTTTTCTTAGCTAGTACTCTAAATAGAAGTCGTATTAGGTTAGCTCTTCTACTCACCGGCTCTGCCTCTCGGTGAGGTGCTACTTTGTTATAAAGTATTTAAGGTTTTTGTGATCCGTAAGAATTTTGAAGTTGCTTATACTTCGTAGTTCTACTCTCCAGGCCTTAAAGTATGCAAGTATAGTGAGTAGTTCCTTATTATGGATAGGGTAGTTATACTTAGTTGGTAATAACTTTTATAAGTTGTCGCAAAAGTGGAACCACTATTACGGGACAGTAATTGTGGGCTATATCATGACACACCCCCCCAGACCGAGGAGAGAAGAGGTCTGCTAACTAAGGAATCAGCACCGGCTTACACTCGCAGCAAGTCTTTATTGACTGTTACTGGGTGCCGGCCGCTTCCAGCTGGCAAGTCTAACCTTCCATTTCGGTGACTTGCTGCTGAAGCGAGAATAGGTGAGCACAACGAGGCTCGAACCTATGGCCTCTAGGTCGGCCCACATACTGCCACTTTAGCGAGGCGTTTAGCCATTCAACCAGAGGGCTCGTAGAGACAAGGGCTCATAACTGTCGCAAAAGTGGAACCACTATTACGGGACAGTAATTGTGGGCTATATCATGACATAAGTAGAATACGATGGGGTACTGGTACTCATCGGAGTCTTCTTATATAAGGGTACCACCTAAGGTAAACCCCGAATAATTTATTTCCATTGTTGTTTTTCTTTTAGGGTTAAAGCGGCGAAGTACCAGCTCTATACTAAATAGCTACTTAAGCTCCTGGAATCCTTCTTCTTAACTAGGTCCCCAGTGGAATACAACCGACTTCTTTATAAACTTTATAAGGGGCTTAATAATAATAGTATAATTGGGTATAAAAATACGATAATAATTTGTAAACCTAAGGAAACTTTTAACCCCCTTTATAGTTCTAGGGGGCAGCTACTTAGTAATGGCTCTTAACTTTTCGGGGTCATATAAGATCCCTTTCTTAGTAGTAATAATAAACCGGATATACTTTACGGTCTTAACTGAAAAAGCATACTTCTTAGGGTTTAGTTGTAGTCCGGCCTCTACTAGGCGCCGGAGGACCACCCGTACCTTCTCTTCGTGCTTCTTTTTTAACCTAGATATGTAAATTAGGACATCATTTAAATAAGTAGTGACGAAGTCGTCTAAGAAGTTTTGGAGAGTTGTATTAATATACTATTGGAACGTAACTGGGGCCCCGGTGAGTTTAAAGGAGCAGACTAACCACTCGAAGAGTCCGTATCTCATATAAAACGTTATCTTCTCGACGTCTTCTTTTGTAATCCGAATTTTATGGAACGCGGTCATAACGTTAAGCTTCGTATACTACTACGTAGCGGCTACCCGTCGGAGGGTCTCTGATATAAGTGGTAGTGGATAACGGTCCTTTTTTATGATATTATTGAGGGCTTAGTAATTAACGTAGAACCGAATTCCCCTACTAGGCTTCTTAACAAATAACACTGGGGTACCCACTGGCGAGCTGCTGGTTTGAATAAACCCTTTGTCCAGTAGGTCCTCTAGTGTCTTTTTTAGGACCAAGAGTTCCTTATGGGATATCCCATATAAGGGTCCCCATAAAAGTGTAGGCTCCTGGCCGTGAGCGTCCTTAATAAGGGGGATCTTATGGTCAACCCCTGGTCTCCTAGGGGGTACCGAGTACGCCTTTTCCGGGTCAAATAAGTCTCTAAACTCCTTATAGACCTAACCTAGGACGAGTTCCTTTACATCTATAAGCTTCTTTTTTTTTAGTGCGTCCTCGATGTCCCTTAAACTCATAACCATAACTTGGGCCTTTAATGCCCTCTAGTGTTTTACTCGTTAACATATAACTATAAACGTAGGGGCCGTTAATAATTAGGTTATATAAATCTCTTTTACAATAACTAGTTCTTCCTAATTAAAAAGGTATACGTCTACTCCTCCCTTACCGTAGTATACCCGCTAAGTAGTGGCGTTATATATTATACAGTTCACTTTTATCCATAATTTCCCTAGGAATATGGGGGGGTCTAAGCCCTTTACCACATATACGTAAACTTTCTGAGTATAGCCACTTAATTCCAGATCTAGGACAACCACACCCTGGGCATTACCAGGTGATAGCCCGTCTTATGTATACCCTCGCAGGGTACACTTTTTCCAATCCATTAGCGGTAATCGAAGGCGTCTAAAAAGAGACTGATCCACTATTACATAGACGTCGCAGCTAGTATCGATAAGGGCGTGTATTAAGTGTCCTTTATTAATCCTTACCTAAATAATAGCTGACCCTTAGCTCCTCTGTTACTGCTTTTTTTAGTGGGACTCCCATCCTTTGATTTCCTCCTTCATCGGTTTTAATACCCGATTTTATACTAGAATTACTCTTTTCCTAAGTCGTCCTCATTAGAGGAGGCATTAGTAACCTCTTAGTTCTCTTCTTTTAACCCGGGATCCTTCTACTTCTTCGTTACCTTAGTACAGGTAACCTTTACTTATTTAAGAACCTTTTTCCGGTAATTCCTAGTGATATAACCTTCTTTATTATAATAAAAGTATTCACAGTGGTCCACTAATGGGTTACCCGAGGAGTAGTGGTAATAGTGGTCCTTCTTCTCCCTTTAAGTTAATAAGGTGTGGGTAATGCTAATCATCTAAATATCTCCATTGTAATCCTTTCGTAGAGGGGCTAGGGTTAGGGACCAACGACGTTCTCGTTTAGTAACGACGAGTATTATATACTCTAATTTCTAAGTAATGTCCTATACCCTAATAAACTACTAAGTATACTCCCCTAATAGGGAAATGGTGATCAGGTACTCCTTTAGGTGAGAAGTAAGGGCGTTTTTCAACATAGTAATCTTAACAGTATCGGGCTACGCACCACCTCCTACGTTTACCATTATTCGTTTAAACTTCGGTAAGAAAATAACCAACTTCTTATTATCTTTTTAACGGAGGGTCTATAGTTAAGCTACGGCTTAGGGTTAGGTGTTTAGGTCTTAGTAGGTCTTATCGAAGTAGAACATAAAATCTTTGGGGTTACGTTAACCTCCAGGCCCCCCAGCTATGTAGAACGTGGTAACCACTTATTGGGGACTAGTGTCTAAATAAGAGTTAATTAAGTATTACAATTCCTAGTTAATAGGGTAGAATGCTCTATTTATAGTAATCTTATTCCTTATCTACTATACCCAAAAAGGGTAATTCTTCTACTTCCCCGAGAACTTTAAGGGTATTAGTAGTGGTTTACGGTGTATCGGTGTTTTTATTACGAGGTGGTAGTTACCCATTAGCGGGGCTTCGGTGCCTACATTTTCTATAAGGGTCAGTATTGTTACCCCTAAACCTCGGCTTCGCTCTAGCTTATTAAAGAGCTTAGTAATCCTCGTCTATAAGGGCCCGAGGGCCTCGTAGTAGGCTAATTATAGTTGGGCCTATAGTTCGTTAGCTATTATACTAATTAATATCCTCTTCTTAACTAGTGGGGAGCTACACTCTACTTAGTGTCCAATGTTTATTGATTTATCGTCAGGGAGCTGCGCTTAACCTGGGATTCCATTTCGTAACTAATAAAGAACTACACTTAACCTAGTAGTATTTTATATAATAGATAAAACTAAGCTTAAAATATGCAAAGGGCTGGTCCTAGGCCTTATCTTAACCGAAAAGTAGCTAAATACTGTTTATTTTAAGCTGAAGAGGAAAAGGGTAAACTACGATATAGCGCGAAATCTCTGCTTCCTAGGGGGTGGGCGCTAGTGGGGCACCGGTGGGGCACTAGTGCGAGCACGGGCATAGCCCGGGCATAACCACCGGGTTCGGCCCGTGACAACTAATAACTAAACCTACGACGACCTAAGTACTTAAAGGGATATTAGTGCTTAGATCTCCACGACTCTATACACCTCCCACAACGACGGAGTTTATAGGACGATGATCTAGTATACTAATTCCGCCCAAATAGGTAAACACAGTTAATCCAGCGAAATAGGGATAACGTGGTTCATCAGTGAGTGGACCACCATCAGTGACCGGGCCACTTTTCCCACCTTCACCACTAAAAGCTTTTATATTTTAACTATAATTAATTGAATTAATTGTAATTACTTAGAACTACTTGAACTACTTATTTCCATAGCCTCTGGATAGGTCCTTATGTTGTGGCTGGTCTTGCGATAGATACTATACTATTGTGAACTTGTTCGACGACGCTTCGATGAGCCCTTGTTTTCCTCCTTTTTATACCTTTCCTCCTTAATAACACCTTTTGTAACTATAACCTCCCTCGCCTGAGACCCATCTAGTGCCCCTCCATCTTATAGTCTAGTTTTTTTGGTTTTACAGTACTTACTAAGGGCCGTATTTATATCTCGAAGATGGCGTAGTTTTTCCTCTATAAGGGTAGTTGTATAGGAAATGTATTATAAACCTTTTAAAAGTTTATTAGTAGTTTTATAAATTAGAGTTAATGAGTTTCCCTGATACCTGGAGGTTCTTTCTTTTATAAGTGAAGATTAAGAGATAGCTTTGTTGGTGGTTTAGGGTGTCTTAGAAACCGAAGGGTCGGGTAGCTTAATGGGGGTGTTCGGGGTTATTGGTGTCCATAATTGTATATCTAGCTTAGAAAGGATAGTTTAAGGGTTATAAGGAATAAGCTTAGCTCCTCTAAAACCCTTATAAATGTTTTCCTGGGTAAAGGTTTAAAGGAATACGGTCTTAAATGTGAGGAAGAACTTGGGTTTAGTGATATGGGTAATCCGGGTTTTAATAAAGTACTTAATTTAAAAGCTATATCTCAACTTTAATATATTATAGTAGTTAACGTTGAGAGGTTGGGTTAGATGTGATAAATGAGTAGGTAGGTAAATAGTTATAATTTTGTTTTTTTTGTAATACTCTTTAAAATCACTGTTAACGTGGCTTTTATGGTTATCGACGACTAGTATCTGATATGTGCTTTTTAATTATTGTTTTGAGTGTTTATTGAAATGCTGAAGTTATTGGAGGGTAGTTTTGTTATTAGTTTATTTATTGGATGTTGTTTTAATTGCTTAGTTGTCCGGAATCTGGGCCTTGGAGTACTAATTTGCGAGGTGAAAGTGGCCCTGAACAACTAAAAAAGGTGGTATTATGTAATTATTACTAGTAATACAATAAATTGCTGTTACTTATTCTTGATTACTAGATTAAACTCTTTTTGGTTTCCTAATCCGATTAGAACGTATAATAATTATTCTAAGTTGGATTATACTTATTATAAAGTTGGTTTTATTAGAATTATAAAAATCTTTGTTTATAATATTATATTTTGATCGTATATTAGCTATAAGTTGAAACTAAGGTTTAATAATTATAGGATCTTCGTAGAGGCCTCTCTAATAATTATAAATACGAGAAAATTGCGTTTTGAGTTTTGGGCGTTGCTGGACGAAGTGTTCTGTCTAGTGCTTCCCGACCGGTCGGCTATCACGTTTCTAGAGTAGTGTATTGGTTATATTTTCTATATCCATGCGTTGGGGCGAGATTTCTTGAGAATTTAGGTTAATAATGTATTGAATAATTGCCTCCTCTTTGGCTTTTATCAAATTCAGCTGTGCATTCCTGTTATTGATCTTCGCATTTTGACCTTTTATTCTGGACCGGAGGGTAGTTCTCGGAACGTTGTAAATGGTTGTTGTACGTTGGATACTTAATTGTGGTGTTAATCGGATCGTATTAATTGTTAGAATGATCCTGTGTTTGGGCGAGGTTTTGGATATTGTTTTGTAGAAGAAATTATATGTTAAAGTTAGAAGGTGGTGAAGGTGGGAAAAGTAGCCCGGTTACTGATGGTGGTCTATTCACTGATGAACTATGTTAATGGAACTCTTTTGACCTAGAAATATATACCAATAACGTCGAAATAAGTATGTACGTCCTTTATACTATAAAGATTTATGAAAAAGATGGTTATTATGGACGTAAGTTGTTTTGTGATTATCTAAGGGACTTCGACGATTAGCTAAGAGAGACCTTCAAGGAAATCCCAATAAAGGTCGCAAAGTATTTATGATATTTTTTACGCTAACGCAGCATATTTATCGCTAGGTAAAAGAGATGGATTACGGATCAACTATACAATATCACCCAATTAGAACACTATTATTATTAGATAGATGAGGAGATCAACGATATCACAGGGTGTGGCGGCGGGCGCGTGGCTTGCCTATGTGGCGCAGCGCAGGATGGCCACCGAGACCTGCGCAACGAGCTTCCGACGCTTAGTCATCGCACCGGAAGCTATTTAAGCGGTGCGGATAGACCTTCTCAGTAGCTTAAGGAGACAATCACTTTCTGCCCATATGAAGTCTACCCGTACCAGTGAGATAACTGCCACACAGAGTTATACCCCTCTCTTAGGGATCTTTGTACTAACCCGTTATTCCGTACAGACCTCTAAGAAATCGGATTAGCCCCCTTGATACGAAAAACTCTGGAGGTTACTGAGAATATAATAAAAACAACTCCGATAAAAAACGTCCAAATAACACTAGCTTAGATAACTAACCAGGGATTATCAGTAAAAGACCCCATTACCCTGGTTATACTTACTCAACAAAAGACAGCGGAGAGGTCCCAGGGATATGTGGAGCTAACGACGCTGCGATAATTAATAGACCTTATTAAAATATACACTAACGAGATGAAATACGGTGGTGAAGTATACGATATCCTTGACATTAAGTTACGGATTTTCTAAGAGATGTGTAAAAAAGTTGGAGTTAGAAGATACTAAGCCCACTACGCCTTCTTAATAATGCTCAATGGACAAACCGTAATACTCTATTATATATAAATTAGTGGTACCCTTATTAGCTTATTAACTAGTGAGATGGTTGCTAAGCTGAAAAGAATATTCGAAAGTAGATAAATCTATTAAACTTATATTATTGAATGGAACGCAGTTACCCTTACGAAGATGATTGAAGAGAACCCAGACAAATCTCGCGTCCAGGCGCTTAAGATATTCATCAACAAGCTCCAGACCCTTTAACAAGTACTCGCACCAACCCACTAAGGCGATTTAGCCCTCTGAGATAAGCTTATGGGTACCGTAATAGGTGTACGAGGGTGCGAGCTTAGTATGCTTAACCCAGGGGAGACCTTTGAGGAGTTATACGTGTCCCTTAGAACTAGTATCGACTTAATAAATAAGAATTGAGAAGTACATTAGCACTTTACGTTTAATATAATATATAACAACTAATTCTAAATTAACTATAAGTATAACGGTTAAGGTAAAAGTAACCGCTTCGGCGGCTAACACTACTCAGAATACTGCTCTAGGGATAGCCAAAGACGTCCTAAGGGACCAGGGAGAGGAAGGAAGTGTTAGGTCTATAAGAAGGAAGGTTGTTGGTCGACGAAGTACTCTCTAGAAGAGAGGGACGAATCATACCGTCGATATAAAGCTAGCAGATATACCATAGACCATACCCAGGCTGGCTTCACCCGATTTCTCATGGAATACAAAGGACACAAGGAATTTGACGACGAAGACATCGAAGAGGAGGACTTAAGCTAGTACGTCACGGTAACGAGACCAAACAACGAAGAGGAAGTCCAAAACGAGGGATTTTATATCTCTTATTTCGAACAAACGACTAAACTAGATAAACAGAACCTCGTCACTATATTAAGTAACCAGGCCTTCCACTACGTTATAATAAAAGAGTACTTATATAACCTAGAGGGACCACTAAATACGAAACTATACAAAGTCTTCTTTAAAAATAATCGATACTCCTCGAAAATCTTTTAAGGAATCTTACTTAACACAGGGGTAATAGGACTATTAATTACAGGACACCCTTAATTTTCAATTTTATAGAGGATTGATTCCTTGGTGTTTTTCGATATGTTGAAAGCTGGTATAGGGAACATCAAATTCAGCGATAATAATATACTCACTTCACTAGGCGAAGTGGCCGTGAAATGCTCGTTTAGGATACTATTTCTTTATGTCGTCGACGTAAATACCCCCTTTTTACTCTGTTTCGCAGACATGGACCGCTTATGCATCAAATTCGATAACCTTGCTAGTTATTTATAATAAGACGACGTTAAAGTGCTAGTAATACGTAAATGGGGGCATCCCTGGATGCTACTTCACACACCAGAACAAAGCTTTGCGTGGAGTCACCTAACAGATGTTGAATTACGACGTCTCCACCGTTGTTTCGGCTACCCTTCAGTCCAAAGACTTTACATGGTCTTACGGAGAGCCGGCAACGACAACGTGATCCACGAAAAGATCACAAAATTAACGATATACTACCACCAATACTAGATAAATAGTAAACCACCGAATTACTTCAAGTTCACACTCCGAGATAACTATAATTTTAACTATGAGATTATTATGGACGTTTTATCTTAAAAGCAATAAACCCATATTACATATTATGGATACGTCCACAAGCTTCTAAGCAGCTCGTTTCCTAAAGGATACGTCCACAAAATACACATAGGAAATACTACGCCTCTATTAAATCGACGCTTACCTAGGACCACTAAACCGGATAATTACGGATACTAGGACTAATTTTAACTCAACTGAATTTAGATAAGTAGTTAAATTTATGGTTGTTGAGGTTAAGGAGATACTCATAAAAGTTCATAATAGTATTAGGAAGGTGGAACAGTATTATACACCCCTATGATGAGTATACGAGATATTCCGGAAGGAATCACCATCGACGACACTAGAGGCCGCCCTCTAAAGCGCAGTTAAAGCCATTAACGATATAGCCGGCCTAGACAGCGTTGTCCCAACATTACTCGTCTTCGGGGTATACCTGTAACGGTCCAAGCACGTATATTGCAACTAGCTATGGCGACTACTACGAGTATCTTTAAGATAAGGAGAAAGGAAGGAAAAGTCTGCTGCCCCATAAATCCGTTGGATCCTGATTAGGTCTGCCTGGGCCTGGTTAGGCTTAGTAAGTAGTGGTTAGCGTTGGATATGGCTAAGTGGTTCCGAGGCCTCTGATCGGGCCTTGGCTCGTGACAATTACCCCCTTCCTCCCCTCCCTTCCTAAGGGATATTCCCGTGATCAGCCTCGTAACGGTCCAAGGCCGTTGTATCCATTAGTATATCCATTAGCTCCTAGGTGAGTTGGGCATAGTCCTTCTACTTCACTAAGACCTTCTATCCGCCCCGTACTTTCCGCGTATTACGGATCTCCTCAACTTCAAACTCCTCCCCATTAGCCACTAGTATTGTAGGTAGCTGAGTGTTGTTATGGTTTTATGATAGTAACGGATCGACTCTAGTGTACCTAATCAGGCTTACGTAGAAGACGTTATAAATCCCTGGCGGTGTATTTAGCCGGTAAGTGTGGGATCCAACTAGTTTAAGGATGGTGTACTTCGTGTTAACCTAGTTGAGCTTTTTTGATAATTAATTAAACTGGATATTCCGTAACCTCAGCTAAACCTTATCCCTAGGCTTAAACTAATTAAATGGTTGGCGCCTTGTGTTTACGGTAATCTCTTATTTCTTTTGTGTTACTGCTATTGTTACCTAAGCCTACTTAGAGGTGTCCTTTAGCTTTTAGACTAGAACCTCTGCTCTTATTATAGGGGTCTTGTTGCTATTCCGCAGAGGTTCCTCTACTCTAATTAGGTCTAAATTATACCCATGAGTAATAAAGAACGGGCTAAGTCTTATTAACGAGGTGACCCGGTTATTAATAACTATTATTGCTACTGGGAGTAGTTCGTCCTAATTATCCTGAGTATATACTATGTACACTCTAAGATAAGTTTCCATTATTTGGTTTGCCCTCTCCGTAATTCCGTTTATTTCTGGGTGGAACGCTGTAGAAAGTCTCTATTTGATCCGTAGTAACTAGTAGAGTCGTTTCTACATAAAACTCGTAAACTGCGGTCCTCTGTCTAATACAATTATATAAGGTATCCTATAATGCCTAATCAGACCTCAGATTAGTTGGTCTACTACTATATCCATTGTAATATCCTTTAATAACTTAAAGATTACGTTCTTTAATAAATAATTAGTTACCACTATAACGTTCGTAGCCCCATTGCGGCGGGAAGGGGGTAGTCCTATTACAAAGTCGATAAAGACCTCTGCTCAGATCCGTCCAGGGATAAGTAGAGGCTTTAATAGGCCCCTCTTCTTGTTGCACTATACGTTTCCTCGTCCACAAACATCACAGTTCCTCATAAATCTTCGGACATCCTAGGATAGGCCTGGCTAGTGGAACTGGTGACTAATTAGGGCCTTTAAAGCGTTCCTCCCCGGATATCCTATTAACATAGAGTTATAGAACTTCTAAATTAAACCCGTCCTTAAAAGCTTATAATATGGAATCCAGATTCTGTCCCTCTATAATAATCTCTTATTATCGTTGATTGTACATTCTAATAGCATCATCGGTAACTTCTACTATAAGGGAAGTTATCGGTCTCCTTTTTATATTACCCCCCTAATTAACTAGTATTAGTTATTCTGGTCTAAGGCTTTATCCTATTAGGAGCGTAATAGCTCTTCTTTAAAAGGGTTCAAGGGGGGTTCCGTCTTATCTAAGCTAGGGTCGTCGGTCTAATCTATGTCTCCGGGGGAGTCTCTTATATTAAACTCATCCCTCTCTACTTACCCTAATCGGGCCCGCACTTCTCTAATCACTACTACGTTATTAACTCGTAATACGTTAATCCTATTCTTCAGGAGTTTAATCTTCTAACCCTCTAACCTATCGTCCTATAGGGTGCTAGGGATATCCTGTTTATGTCTCGATAGTGTATCAGGAACTATTACTTCTTTACTAGGTCTAAACTGGATAATAAAGTTATAGTGGAACAGTAATTCTGATCACCTAATCTGATGTTCACTCAACTATCTCTTCATCATAAAGTACTTCAGATTCAGGTGATCAGTCAGGATAGTGAACTCTTCCACACTCCACAGTTCTGAATCCCAATGCTCTAAGCAGCATATTATTACTAATAATTCCTTATTGTATATCGGGTAATTATACTCCGTAGATAGGTTTTTATGTGAAAAGAACACTATAAGTTTTAGGATCCCTTCGTCGTTATACTACAATAAGGCACCTCCTACCATATAACCAGACGAATCGGTCTCGAGTACTATAGCTCGATTAGGGTCCTAGTGAGCCAATATAGGTGCACTGATCAGGAGCGTCTTCAGCTCCTTAAACGCTCTAGCGTACTCCTTGCTCCAAATAAACGGTATATCCCTTTTGGTTAAGGCTATTAGGGGTTATGCGATCCCCGAGAAGTTGGGTATAAACTGCTGGTAGTAGTTAGCAAAACCGACGAACCCACGGACTCCTCGTACTAATCGGGGCACTTCCCATCCCTGGATTACTTTAATCTTCTTAGGGTCTACGCGAATTCCCTTACCAGCATCAACAATAAACCCCAAATACTTAACACTCTTAGCCTCGAATTCGCACTTATCGATATCCATATATAAGCCTACAACGCCTAGGCGCTCGAGGACCTTCTTAACCTTCTCTTTATAATTAGAGAGGGAGCTATCCGAATAAATTAGGACATCGTTAATATAAGCTAAGCAGAACTTATCTAAGAAGTCTCGTAGGGTGTAGTTAATATATTACTAGAACGTCGCAGGGGCTCCAGTTAAACTAAAGGGGGTAACCATCTATTCGTATAACCTATACCTCGTCCTAAACACCGTCTTCTATTTATCTCCTTTCTTAACCCGGATTTTATAAAATATAACGATAATATCCAACTTTATTAACCACTTTGCTTTTACTAATACCCTTAGGGTTTCGTTGATCAGGGGTAAGGGGTATCGGTCCTTTTTTATAATAGCGTTAAGGGCATAGTAATCGACGCAGAACCGTAACCCTCCTCCAAACTTCCGGACAAATAGAACGGGCGATGATGCAGGGGAGCTACTAACCCTAATAAACCCTTTATCTAATAATTCTATAAGGGTTCAGTATAATACAATTAACTCTTCCCTTAATATGCCATATAAAGGTCCCCAGGTCACTAGTTTGTCTTAACCGTAGGAGTCCTTCTCAATAAGGATAGTATGGTCGACGTTCTTCCGGTGCAGCGGTAGTTAATCAGCCTTATCTCGGTTGAAGACATATAAAAACTTATGGTAATGCGTAGGGAGTTTCGTCCTCGGGTCTATCTTCATCTTTAGTACTAGGGCCTTCTCGATATCGGCCAAACTTACGGAGAACGCGTTTAGGGTGGATATGCTAAGAGGGGTCTCTCTTCTCTTCCGTGCCCGCCTGATCAGGGCTGAGAATACCGATCCAGTCTACTACTGGATTATGAACTTTGGATTTTACCGGACCTGACCCGGTTTCCTTTCTATCACCCAGTGGTCCGCGACACCTATATATAAAGTACCTCGCACTAGGTAAACCGTAACGTCATCGTCAATTATCCAGGACCTTCCAAGGATAACGTCGTCTTCTTAGTTAAGAATAATATAAAAGAATAATCGGTGTCATTTATAACCATCAATATTGATATTAGTGTAAGTAACGTAGCGGATTACACCAGGAACTATAGTGGTGACTTACATCAAGTTCCGAGGTGTAATACTAATACGTAGTAAACGGAGTTTCTTAGCGAAGGCGTCGCTGATCAGGGCGTATATCAAACACCCTATATCAACAAGGGCAATTATATAACGTATCCCATTAATCCCAATATTAACGTAAAATAGGTCACAATCCATACTCTTTTTAACGACCTTCCATTCCTCCACAACTTGTTCCTCCTAATAACAACTTTCACCAGGAGTTACTCTTTTCCCAAGTCCTCAGAGTCCTAATCAAAGCTACTATCCGTTTCACTCTATTCCTTAGTTTTTCCTTTAGAAGTCTTAGTCTTCCTTATCTCTTTTCGATCCTCAGGGCATTACCATTATATATACCCTTTTTTATTACAGTTATAACATCTACGAACTTCCTCTTAGCTTAGCCGTTTACGGACTTTCACGTCCTTAACTAACTTATTTACTTTCGTAGGTTCCCACTCCATCTAATCAGGTTAAGGGGACTCTAATCGACCATTCTACTTCCAAGGGGACTTAGTTCTTGTTCAGTCAAGGGTCAGCGATCTCCTACACCGACGCTCACAGCGGGCTTAATAGGATTCATTATCCAATTCTAAGCTTATACTTAGGAGCATCTAAGTGTATATAATGTATATCGTTAGTTTATTAATTATGCTGATGAGGGGGGCTCTTATTATGGTGTTTAGGGCTTTTTTAAGGTAATTGATCCTCATAACGTCTAACCAGTGTCCTCCTCCTACTTCTACGAGCTCCTTTTCAAACTTGGGGAGGAAGTAAACGAAACTCTCGTTCTCCTTTTACTGTATAATCCTTAGTCGGTCGAGGGCTCGTACTTCTGCGTTAAGGTCCACATAACAACCCTTCAAATATTCCATAAATTTATCCGGGTTCTTCGACCCATCGGCCCCTCCTTGCACATAATAGGCGCTCACCATAGCTTGTACGGTGTTTTCTAGCCTAGAGTAGATATAAGTGAATACAGTTAACTCTGAACCGAAGGTTTTTTTATCTACACTTATCTTCCCTCCCATCTCAAAGTACCATTATTAAAACTTCTTATACAATCCATTAAACTTCGGTAAGTCGGGAATCTAATATCTAGCTTATCTCGGAGGTAGTACGTAGACCTGATCGGGGGGAATTAGTGTTATAAAGGGTATTAGGGACTAGTTTATCGTCGATATCGGGTGCCTGGGTTCTGCCAGGGCTTCCTATAATAATCGAATTTGTTCTCGTTGGGTCTCTTGCTCGATTACTTGGGCGGTCCGCATCTCCTGCAGTTGGGTTGCAAGCTGTCCGATCAGCTGCACCAACTACTGCGGGTTTCCAGATAGTTCAGCGTTACCTTCCATCGTCGCATAACTATCGCTTATCCTAGCATTTTGCGTTCAGCAGTGACCGCAGTATACTTAATAACGTGGTCGAGGTACTCTACTACGAATACACGTACGCGTTATTTCGAGTTTATAATAACCTCTAGGTCTAATCAGGCCGTACTAATCAACTTCAGACGTTCAGGGACTCCTCAGGTCAACCCGTCTAGAACTTCTTACTACTCTCACACAAATCGTAGGCTTCTATACTAGGCGTTCAATTGATTACCTTTAATGATCTTGAAAATAATGTAACGGTCCAAGCACGTATATTACAACTAGCTATGGCGACTACTACAAGTATCTTCAAGATAAGGAGAAAGGAAGGAAAAGTCTACTGCCCCACAAATCCGTTGGATCCTAATCAGGTCTACCTGGGCCTGGTCAGGCTTAGTAAGCAGCGGTTGGCGTTGGACATGGCCGAGTGGTTCCGAGGCCTCTGATCGGGCCTTGGCCCGTGACAATACCTATGCATATTAGACGACTCTCCATTATCACCAGAAATCAAATAATACACAAACGTAATCAGGAAAGTTAACCTCGAAATAAGAAAGCTTTATGCGAAGTGTTAGGTCTTAGATGCCCTCGTAATAAGAAACGGCCCCGATATTATCCATACGAAAGCCCTACTAATTTAGTCCCTTATTTGTGTATAGTGTGAAAAGAAAAAATGAACCGGCCCCTTTAAGCTTATTACTATAGATGGTGAGATGTATATTATTGAGATACTAAAGGGCTATAAGACCTTTAAATCCATGGTCGTTAAGCCCTTTTATTAAAACCCCGACGAGGATAATTAGGGGATACCAGAGATAGATAATAAGGACAATGAAGACTAATAGGACAAAGAAGAGGAAATCCAAGATGAAATCGTTATCCATATAAACTCACTAACCCCTAATAAAAAACTAATAATAACACCAGAGCCACTACTAAGAAGACCAAGAGGATAACCTCGCAAAGTCCAAAATACAAACTTTCTCACAAAGACCAACACTCTCAACGTCGCGGATAAGGAGACTAATATACACACCTTTATAAGCAATAAAGAGGAAGCCGATTACGCCCTCGCCCTCGAGTTACACGAAAAGGGCGTACTTAACACGCTTAGCACTCCCTTCGAGGAATCGACGAAGAAGGAGATTAACACCCTAATCACTAGAGGAGTCTTCGAATTCACATAGTATAACGAGGCCAAACACAAAGGTATACGGATATTTAAGTTTCGTATTATTAACGAAGTAAAGGGGAAAACCGAAGTATTATATGAGAAATTACACTTTGTTATTTAAGGATACGTAGACAACGGAAAGGAAGCGATTCTGACCTAATCGCTAACGGTCTAACACGCTAGTCAGCGTCTAATATTCACTATAACCCCCTCGTTAATCGAAAAGGGTTCACATTTCCTTTAGATAAGGGACATCTCTTAGGTGTATACATAATCCACGATAACACTAAAAAGGACGATCCTTACCCACTTACCAGCATAAATCCGAGACCAGTACCCTCCTAGGACCATTATAACTATTGTATAACCTCTCTACGGTACCATAGAAGCCGGCACCTATTAGTATACTATATACTCAAAATACTATAAAAACAGGCTTTAGATGAGGACCTCCACGTATAACCCTTACCTATTATTATTAAACGCCGATAACAGGGACTTTTTAATAGTAGGAATATAGACGGATAATATAATTAGGCTTAATGACAAAGCCTTCGATAAGTAAAAAGACGAAGAACTACATAAAACGACGTTTACTATAAAAGAAAAACAACGTCTAATACCTAATACATTACTCATTTTTAATAATAGTAATATATTAATTAACGGAAGTACACTGTCCTTATAGTAAAAGGGACAAGGAACGAAAATACACCTAATCGATCCTAAGTCCCCTACTACGAAGAAGGAATACGTCGAGCAGTGTACTCGCAGTGCGTATATTGCCTCGATCTGCCAACCAGAAGCAGCTTTCGACCTCTCCGTAGTAGCGTAACACTAGGAGCCTATAGACGATAATATAAAGGCTCTGAATCGACGCCTTAAGTAGTAAATATAACACCTTAATAAAGGGCTAATTTTTGTATTACTTAACTTTAAAATAATAAAGTTATTTATTTTCGTCGACGAATCGTTCACTAATAACTACGACTTTATATTGTAATTAGGGTTTATAATCCTTTTTATAAACAAGTCCTAAAAAGATAATGAATTCACACTCCACGGCAACGTCGTCCACTACTCATCGATGAAGAGTAAAAGAGTTATGCAAAGTGTACTCACCTCGGAGATATACGGCATGGTCACCGGTGTTAATATGGTATACGCTATCACCTCAACCCTTAAGATTATCACCGAAAAGCTATAATTCCCAGAAATATTAACCATCGTTTATATGAACTTATATTCACTCTACGAGTGCCTCGTGAAACTGGGCACCACTAAGGAAAAGAGGTTTATGATAGATATCATGGCCTTCTGGTAGTTGTACGAGCGACGAGAGCTCTTCGAAATCCGATGGATCAACGGGGAAGACAACCCGGTGGACGGACTAACGAAGTTAGTGCCGAATCGGGCATTAACGACGATTCTGGACGGCTCAGAGATAACAATCAGGATAGAAGGATAGGTTATACGCCCCTGAATAGTGTTAATGGGTTAATAAAAGCTAGGAAGAGGAGGAATAAGGAGGTAAATACCGTGGATGGCGTTAATTAACACTAGATTGCTTAATTCGCGGTGGGACCGTGAAGTATGCTCTTTTTTGTTGAAGGTGGTATAGTAAGAAGTAGTATTCTGTTGTAGTTGACCGCTTTACGTACTCGTCTCGAAGACGTCGTTTTTCGTCGTTTTTCGAGGCCTTCGTGCGAAGTGCGAAAAGTCCACTCGTTAGTTAGAAAAGCGAGCTTTGGGGTGAAAAGAGAGAGTTGCTAGTGTTGGAATAACCTCGGTGTGGTGATTCAAGGTTTCACCGCAAAGCTCCTATTGGCTCACTTAACGAGCTAATTAGAGCGTAGGAATCGTACGCTAACCTGATCGTCTAAGATCGCGGTCTTAGTGACGATTCCTACATAAACAACAACAAGAACAGCAGGACCCATACGAATATACGTATATTCTACTACGCCGTACGGCCGACCCGACGTGACTGAAACCAACAGTTACGTCCAAAAAACACATCACGGAAAACGCATCGCAAAGAGCACTATTACTTATATAAGCTCCTTCTATTCCACAAACTCATTACCATAAGTAATCTCACATCTTCTAATAATTCGATTAGTGTATTAAGCGGGTTATATAATATTAACTCATTTAACACCAAAATTCCTACTACTCTTTTCTTCTAAAATTCCCTTTTTAAATAATAACAATAACGAAAATCATATATATATAGAAATTACATCTCACACTTTACGCATTCTATACAATTTCTCAGGTATTATTAATACTTATTTCTAAACCCAAACTTACTGTAATACCTTTAAAAAAGACTAAGGAGCTTCGTATTACTGCTATTACCATTACACATAAAGCACAAAAACGCAAACACGACTACACATAAACTTTACTCATCAATTCTACTACAAACTCTAAGCCCAAAACACATAAGTTTATTCTTCTTATTATATTTTAAATTATTATCAACTAGTTTATTTTAAATTTAACTATTAACAAAAAGCCTAAAGGTAATAAAACTAAAAGCCGAAAAGCTAAGCAGACCGTCGCAGCCACCCCTACTGGTCCTAATTTATTTACACAATTAGTCCAGGTAATTATATTCAGTAGCTAACTTTCTAATAATTATAAAGAGTAGGATCTTCGAGGAGGATGGGGCGGAGGCACAGCTACTTCGGGAAACTCTTTATATTCAATACATTCATAATACACTACACAGAAGCTCCCTTAACAACTACTAAATTAATAGCATTACTAAGTATATTTATTATATAAAACAAAACGACCCCGTGTATTCCCGTCCCTACCTTAGTATTATTAGTCTCCCACTAATTCCTTATTATAAAAACAAACAAGTTGTTGTTGTTGTTGTTGTATTTAACGCCATGGCGGCAAGGGCATAGCCCTTGCGGTAGACCTCCCGAGGGGTATGTGGTGTGAAGAGCCGCAGGCTCAGGCTACCTACTTTATAGTACATAGCCCTTATTAACGTCCTCCAAATCTTACCTATTAGCTACTATGCGTTCAATTTATCCCTGGATCCCGCTGGTTCCTCTAGTTTCTTTACTTCTTATTTAGTCCTTTTAGTAAGGTAAGTTAATTATATTAAGGCCTAACCGGAAGCTGGCCTTTAATATTGTGGGTAGATTTTCTGGAAAAGGTTTATTATACGTATGAAGGCCTTAAAGCTTTTAGGATTAGTGATTAGCCCCTTAAAGTATCGCTTTAGGGAACCCATAGGTCCTATAAGCTCTAATGAACTAGAAGGGTGGAGGGTAGGCCACCATTACCTCTTTACTAGGGTTTTTCGGTAATAAACTAAGTAGTTTATTTTTTTTATTTCCCTATAAGAGTAGGTAAGTAGGGTTTTAGTCTAATTAAAGTGTTAATAATACTGTTCAAGGTCTCCGTAGCCTAATTGGGCTACTAGGAGGTAGTGTAGAGTAGCCCGTGGTAGGGTTAATTCTAGGGGGTTAAATAGGGTAACCTTGAGTCCTAATTAGACGTATGTGGTGAAGCCTGCGTAACGAACGGAGTCATTTTGGTAGAAAGTGGCCTGTCTTCTAGAAGTCTAACTACCGGGCGAAGCCCGCTTCTAAATAGGCTATAGAAAGGGTGAAGTTACGTAATACGGGTCACGTGCAATATCACGTGACTAGCTCTGTACACTGAACGGGCTGGTTCAACTAGGAGGCTATTACGATACACCCCCCCAGATGCCAGTGCATCTATAAACCGCGATCCCATACACCATAACCCTTAGAAAAGTAAAAAAAGTAAGTAAATATAAAAAAAAAACTAAAAATAATTATATTTCTTATTAGTTTTAACGATTTTAAAAGAAAGTGAGTTACGTCTAGAAGATGTATCGTAGAAGACGCATCGCGGAAAGCGTTGTTGCTTATATAGGCTCCTTCCGTTTCGCAAGCTCGTTGTTATGGGTGATCTCGTATCTTCTAGTAGCTCGATTAGTGTATTGGGTGGGTTACATAGTATTAACTCGTCTAGTACTAAGATTCTTGTTGCTCTTTTTTTTCGAATTTGTTTTTTTAAATAATAATAATAATAAAAGTCGTATATGTGAGAACCTCGTTCTACGCTTTATACGTTCCGTATAATTTCTCGAGTATTACTAATACTCGTTTCTAAACCCAAGTCTACTACAATACTATCAAAAAAAACCAAGGAGCTTCGCATCACTACTATTACTACCATATATGAGGTGCGGAAATACAAGTACGACCATACACAGGCTTTGCCCATTAATTCTACTGCGGACTATGAACCCGAGACGTATAAGTTTATTCCTTTTATTGTGTTTTAAATTATTTTTAACTAGTTTATTCTGAATTTAGCCGTTAATAAGAAGCATAAGGGTAGTAAAAATAAGGGCCAAAAAGCTAAGTAGACCATCGTAACCACCCCTATTGGTCGTAGTTTATTTATACGATTAGTCTAAGTAGTTATGTTTAGTGATTGACTTTTTGATAGTTATAGAGGGTAGGATTTTTGAGGAGGAGGAGGAGCCGTAGTTGTTTTGGGAGATTCTTTGTGTTCAGTACATTCATAGTACACTATATAGGAGCTCCCTTAGTGATTATCGAATCGGTAGTGTTACTAAGTGTACTTGTTGTATAAAGGGAAAATCCCTATGTATTCCCATCCTTACCTCGGTGTTATCAATCTCCCACTAATTCCTTACCGTAAAAGTAAACGAATATACCCCTTATAAAATATAATTATTCGTTTTATAGTTTAGTTTTTACGCTAATTCGCTTAGTGTTTAGGATATTAGCCGACTTAATACAGTGTATTACGATACTTTTAAGTATATAAAAACGGAGGAGTAAAGTAAGGTAGTTCCTGGTACCGGCGGGGAGGCTACTTCAGTATTTAACGACGTCGTTCAGCTTACTTCTCTAGCCGCTAAACCCGTCCAGGGGGGTAGTTCGTCTATAGCCCTTCACTTAGCCTTGGATAACTTTATTAACGTGGTCGTCCCAAAGGTGGCCCGCCCTATAATAATAGTCCTTTTAAACTAGTATATAACCTCTCTCCTATTTAGGAAGTAAAAATTTTAGTTAATGTATTAGTTTAGGTGTAGGGGCCCTATACCCGGAAATACCCTCTAATACTCCTCGGGGCTTAATATCGCTTACTTTTCGTATTCTACGCAGGCTCCCCAGGGCCGTTGTTAGGCTTCCTGGCCATGGGGCCATTTAATCCCATTTTCGATCATTTTAATGACCTATCCCTATACATCTTTTCTAATCTATATAACTCCTTCCCGAGTATCTTATAAATTCAAAAGGGACCTAAAGTACTTAAACTTTGCTCGAGGTTGGTTCTTTGTAAGTTCGTTTACTGGTATATCGTTTATGGGCATATATTCTATACGGAAGCTTCCCGTTATGTGTTCTTATTGAAGCCATATATTTTGTATATCCATATGCCGTAGGTGGGTTAATAAGTGCTCCCTTTTACTTATAACGAAATGTATTATTTAGCGATTATTGTAATATACTTTCTACACGTCCCCTAAATATAAAATTATAACCCGAAAAAGCCGTTTTAGAGCTATAATCTTCTTTGTTATATGCTTAAAATTTAATAGTTCAACTTTAGTGGTTAACGTTGTAATTGTACTCTATTAAGCGGCCCTCTACTAGATCGGGCCTCCGAAAAAGTATATTATATATCCTTATAAAAATCTCTGGGTTTCCTCGTTATCTATAAACGACGTATTACTTATAATAAGCAGAACTTACCCACCCCCCGAACCTCTAAAGCATATTACAAGGTGGTAAGTTGAATAGAGATAATAGATAACCTAGTTCATGATGGTAATATGTTCCGGAGATGGGTTTATGAGGAATTAGGAAAATAAAGTAGCAGTAAAAGCGACGTCGGGTCGGTAATTAATACCGTATACAAAATTAAACTAACCTCTCTTAGAATTCCTTAACCTCTCATTTAATAACCTCCCCCTTATACTTTTAAAAGTGTATTATTAGTAGGGGGATCACTAAGGACACTAAATCCGTAAATTTAAAGTATTTAATAACTCATTTAATATACTAATTGTGAATGAGATAAATCTTCTGGGCTGCTCGATTCCGGATGACCTTGATGCTAAGGTACCATTGTATAACGCCTTAGTCTTTAATTTCGTACCTAGCCTTAAACTTTAAAATAAGGTTTTCCGCTTCTTGTATATGGTCTCTATGATATAAAACAAGAATATCATCTATATAAAATAGAACTATGATTTAGTGATTTATAGTGTAAAATAAGCAAAGGTCTTTATTCACTAGTTAAAATCCTAAGTGACGTAGGGTTCCTAAGAACTCTTTGTATTATAAGAGTAGCGTATCTCTAAGCTCATATAGTACACAAGAAAGTACTGTGTACTTCCCAGGTTATTTAAAACCGTCTAGGAGGTGGTATACTATAGGTGGCCCGTTAGGGTCCCATTCTGCGTTAAGGAAGGTATTAACGACGTTAAACTACTACACTTCTAAATTAAAGTGTACTACGAGTACCATGGCCACCCTGAACGTTTGTATAGCTAAGGTCGCTGTGTAGGTTTATTCTAAGGGGTCCTTCTACTGAAGGTCTCCTTTAACACAAATTCTCGCCTTATAGTGTTCTATAATTTTTTTAGAAGTTAGTTTATAAGTGAACACTTATTTTAGGGGAAGGGGTATAGTATTAATACTTATTTAGTTAACCACTTTCTATGTACTCTTTTTTATAAGTTTACGGATCTCCTTATAGGCTACTTCTTTAAAGAGATTACGGAGTAGTCCTAGGAATTTATAGAGGTTTTTTTAGAGTTTAGGAGGTGGTGGAAGGTCTTTTAGACGAAGTTTCTCTTTTAGAGAGATATTCAGGTGTAAGTTATTCGCTTATTATACTACACCTTATACAACGTGGTATAAGGTGTAGTAACCTAGGGACACTTTATTTAGGACTTTCAACTAATTAAGTATAAACGTACTAAAAAATACCTCCTAATACTGTTCTATATAAAGCGTAGAAGTGTGGGGAAAGCGCCGTTATATAAGAAAGGTATCCCGTTTATCGTATTCTAGTGGTAGGTTGCTTTATCGACGGCTTTTTTACATAGGTTAACCGTGGTCCCCTACGGTGCTCCCCTCTTCGATTATCGTATACGGCCTCATAGGTTAAGGCTGGGAGTCGACATCAGGTTCTTGTGTTTCTAAGGTACCCTCTTTACTTTAGTATTTAGTTTATACGGGGTCCTCGTTTTAGATGCTTATATCGTCCTCGATGCCCAATTTATATTAGTTATCTTCTGTATTCACTAGTAGTCCTTTAGTAACTTTTATGTTAAGTGTTATACTAGTAAGCCCCCTTTTTCCGTTTCTAAATATGTATTCTGGTATTAGAGTCGTTTCAGGGGTTAACACCCATCCCCTAAGTCATCTAGGATTCCCTCTTTCCATTACCAGGACGTCTCTTTATAGTGTAAATCCTTATGGTATTAGAGTTTAAAGTAATGGTTATTAGTTATCTAGTATTATTATTATTTTAGTATAATCGATTAGTCTAAGGATTTCGAATACTGGGTTCATTTCCTTAAAGGGTTCCCTAATCTCTTTTACTATGGTGTGAACCATCGGAACAGGGATTACTATTATTATATTATTTTTTAAGTAAAGTTTAGTTTTGTTAAATGTTATATTATATATAAGAATAACCTGGTCGAGTAAGGGGATTTAGACTTTCTATAAGTTATGGGTATTTAGGATATAGCCTACTAGGTATCCGATATATCCCCTAAGTTCTACTTTAAACCTTTATTTATTAAATCCTTTTTTATACTTTTATTTAAGAGGGTATACTCGGTAACTATAAGTATAAATCTAACCTTAGTATAAACGGAGGTTTCTAATATGTATAACCACATAGTCTAGTGTTTATTATTGAAAATAGTTCTAAAACTACTCTTCTTTTACTTAGTTTAATAAGATTTAATTATTATTTATTTACGGGCTTATATTATATAAGTAAGCCGTTATATAAACAGTTTTTACCCATAATTTTGGTGATAAGCTAACTATAAATACTATTTTAATTGTTTTAGTAATGATTTCCTGGCTGGCCCTCTCACCACCTCCTATTAGCTCCTTTGTATAAGGAGTGGGTAGTTTTATTTTAATCACTTCTTTTTCTGCCCACTATTAATATACAATTTCGCTGTTGATTATAATCACTAAATGGTCGTATTCTACTGTATTTTGTATACGGACAGTCCTCGTTATCTCTGGACCTAGTATTTAAATAAGTATAACACCTCGAAGACTTATAAGAGAGTTTTTTTTATATACAGGAACACAAAACGTTATCCAAAAAACTCATCTTTAATAACTAAAGCTTATTTATTATGATTATAGCCTTTTGGATAATCAAAAAGGTCCCACGAAATGTAGTAGTATGGGTGAATAGCTTTGTGTTCCGAAGTTCTTTGGGAAACGATGTTCTTAGTATAAGTGGTTGTGTAGTGTTCGTATTCTAAATGTAGAGGCGTTTTAATTTTAACCCCCCGAGCATTATAAACTAGATGCTCTAAGGCTGCTGGTCTTAGATGTCCTAAACGAAGGTGCTATAAGTCGGTGGTGTCTTGCTTTTCGCTATGTATCTCATATAATGGTCGTTTCCTAGGCTACGTTTTAATGTGATTTAGGGTAATTATATTAGTGCTATTAAAAAGTATTGTGGTTCGTGGACTATAAGAGGAACGGGGTTTATATTTAAGGAAAACTAAATTAACTTTTTTAATTAGTTATCTAAATATTATACTATTTTTGTGGGTTTTAATATAAAGTATATAATTTAGGTCTAAGTACTATATTCCGACCTTATATAAAAGGGCTTCTGAAATAATATTAATTTAAAAGTTCTCTATGTGTCACGGGCCGAACCCGGTGGTTATGCCCGGGCTATGCCTATGCTCACACTGGTGCCCCACCGGTGCCCCACTACCGCCCACCCCCTAAGAAGCAGAGATTTCGCGCCATATCGTAGTTTACCCTTTTCCTCTTCAGCTTGAAATAAACAGTATTTGGCTACCTTTCGGTTGAGACAAGGCCTAGGACCAGCCCTTCGCACTATGTAATAGACGTTTTCTAAAACGAGGTTCTGGGTGTTTAGTCTTTTAGGCCCGGTTAGAACGTTCCTTAGTGTAGGTTTGACCCTAGGTCAAAGGGTCGCCTAGGCGATAGGGTTGAACAGCAATAATCGATATATTGAATACGTAGTGTTGTTGTTGTTGTTGGAAGGAGGTTATTCCGACGTAGGCTAGGCCGGCTATTACCAGATCTAGTCGGTGCACCAGAATCCCTACCTTCTAATTGGTCCGGTCAGAACCGGCTAATCAGAAACCCGAAAGTGGGGCTATTGCCCGATTCGGATTCCAACACTGGAAACTCTTTTTTTATGCTCGCTAATCGGGCAAAGGCCACTTTTCTCCTAAAATGCTCAAAAACATAATAAAACGACGAATTCGTTTAAGTGCGTAAAGCGGTGAGAGGCGGCAGAATTAGATTCTGCTCTTAGTAGCGTAGCCGGCTTTCTAGCCCCTATATCGGACCGGTTAATTAACGTTGTCGTTAGCACTAACCACGGTATTAATAATTCCTCCGTCTCTCGTAATCTCTTAAGCCCTATTAACCTTTCTCTTCCTCCTAGGCCCGTATTACCCATCCATTTATTCGAATTATTGCTTTCCCTCCCTCGAGAAAGTGCTTTAGTGCTCTATTTAACACTACCTTTGTAAAGTAGTCGGCTAAGTTATCTTCCCCGTTAATCCAGTGGATTTCGTAGAGCTCTTATCGCTTATAGGATTACCGGAGTACTATAATATCGATCATAAGGCGCTTCTCCTTAGTAGTTCTAAGCTTAACGAGGTACTCGTATAACGAGTATGAGTTGGTATAGATAATCGTGGGGATCTCGGGAAGCTCCAGGTAATTAGTCACTAGCTTCAGGGTTATAGAGATAGCGTAGGCCATGTCCACGCCGGCTACCATACCATAGATCTCTAATACTAGAACGCTACGCATCACTCACTTTAATTTAGTGGATAAATAATAGACGATATTGCCCTTTAACGTAAAACTCTCGTCGGCCTGGGTCTCGTTGGCTAGGATAATAACGAAGCCTAATTATGACGAAAGGTCACTATTATTAGTAAACAAGCCGTCCATGAAAATAAAGAGAGTCGCCTCCTTAAGCTGGACGAAGTTGTAGTCTAGCCCGGCGTCTGGGGTCTCCATTTATCTCTTTAATTGTTTATTAAGGGCTTTTATCTACTTTTCCGTGGACTTTTGGTACTAGGCCACTACGGAGAGGTCGTAGTAGGCCTCGATATCGTAGACTAAGGCGATGTATGCTCTACGAGCTCTCTGGACAACGTATTACTAGTAGCTCGACGTCGTCCCGATCTCCACAAACTGGATTTTCTTTCCTTACCCCTTCTACCATAATTTAATAATTTTACCATTTAAATAAATAATCCCTCCATTAAACATAAGGGGTTCCTTCATAGTTAACCATTACTTCACCTTCACTGTGAACGTTACTTTCTTCAGCTCTTCTTCTTCCTTCTAGGAGAACTTCTCGTCGCTTAGGCCTATTATATCATTTATTTACATCCCAATTATTACAAGGCTTTTGTTTTCGGGTATTAACAACAATAAGCACGGGTCATATATAAAGGTTCTCATCTGGAGTCTCTCCTTATGGTGACTACTATAGGTCGCATACTAATAGGTCCCTGCTTTGGCGATCCCGTAGAGGGGCTTCACGACCTTCATAATTGTCCTGGGAGGGTGCTTATCCTTAATTTAGTTTAATAAGTGGGCTAAAATCGTCCGGGTAAGCTTCGTCTTTAACTAAGTGTACACCTAAGTAATATCTTATAACTACAACGAGTAGCCCTTCACTAAAAAGTAGGGGGCTAGGGCGAGAATTAGTTGTTAGCTTGCCCGCTGGATCGTAGGGGATTACGTAAGGACGGCCTCCTTACCGTCGTCGGTGTAACCCTAGATCATAAAATAGCTCTTCTCATAGGACTTCTCGGTTTTCCCCTTAATCTTATTAATAATTTTAAATTTAAAAATCCTAGTATTACTATACTTAGCTTCGTTATAAGGGACGAATTCGAATACACCTTAGCCTATAAGGTTCGTAATCTCCTTTTTTATTAACTTCTCATATAGGGCACCGGGCATAATTATTACACCTTTCTTCTGAAACTCATGGGCTAACGTAAGGTCATTCTTCTCCTTCACCGATAAGTACACTACAAAGTAAAATCTCTTTAGCCCGTCGATCTCTACTTAGAAATAAACAGTACTAACTTCGTAAATAATAGCCGGGTTCTTTCATAGCCAGCCTTATTATCTCTTAGGTGGCTAAGGCTCTTCCTCCTCTAGTAGAGGGGATAATTTAACAATAATCTCATCTATAGCCACTAATTCAACGTCGTCCTCATTATTTTCTTCTCCTTCACCATTATTACCTTCTAAGGCCTCGTTTCCTACTCCGTTATCAGCGGTGGCGGGCTCCTCTAGCAGCTCTTCTTCAGGGTCACAATAATAGGGCTTAACAACTATTAAGCGGAAGGTCTTAGGGCCTCTGGGTATCTGAACAACATAGTTCTCACCGTCCATAACCATTAGTATAAATAAACCTCTCCATCCCTTCTTTTCGCACTACACCCTAATTTCCGAGCTTAATAGGAGGCTCTTTAGGGTGGTATTATTAGGTCCATTCCTTATCATAAGGGTATCCGAGACTTAGTGTTTTACGTTAACCTTCCTAAGGTTTTCCGTGGCCTTCTTAACGGCCTCTATACGTTGGGTTACTTCTAGCGATAAGGGAGAACTGTTTAACGTCCTAGGGTATACACCAAAAACCAATAAGGTTAATATAATCCCGTTTAGTCCTACAATATCATTTATGGCCTTGAGTACGCTCTAAAAGGCGGCTTTTAGCGTCATAGAATGGGATTCCTACCGGATAATATCGTACACCCATCTAAGTTACGCATAGTACCTCTCAACCTTCCCGATACTATTATAGGCTTCCACAAGGACAATCTTAACCTCAATCCCCATAGACTTCGCTACTTACTTAAATTCGGACACCTTAAAGTTAGTACTAGTGTTCGCAATAATCCAGTCGGGTAGCCCTTAGTATACGTTGATCCAGCATAATCTAAGCATCTCCCACGCTGTCTTTACACTTATATCACTTAGGAATCATCTTATATTAAAACCTATAACCGTATTAACGACCTAAAGGGCAGGCTTTCCGTTAAGGTATAATATATCGATAACGATCTCATAGTTAAAGGGTACGTTGTCCTAGATAGTGAATTTAAAGCGGTGGGGAGCCTTCTAGTTCATCTAGTAATAGTAGCAGTACTTCGTTAAGTATTCGATGGCTGCTAATTCCACTTCCTCTCCGGTCCTCTAAAGGATTTTGTAGAGTCTCCGTACTAAAAGGTGACCAAAACGCCGGTGTAGGCATCGCAATTCGACGTTTGTGAGGTGGCTCTACACAACGGATTTGTCCTGGTGGCCCAGTTTCATCCAGGCGTGGCCGAACTTCCTAGTAACTAGTACAACGACGTCTCCCTACCTTAGAGTGTTCCTTAGATTGTCAAAGTAGACCTTTAGGCGGTCCATATCCTTAAGGTAAAGGAGGAACGGAGTATTATAAGGGACAACGTGGAAAGTAAGTGGTCTAAGGGGTGTTATAACTATAGTTGTCCTTATTGATGAGATGACGTCCCCTAGGCCGAATTTGACGTTTGCCTGGCCGGCTCGAGTTTTGTTGAGGGTAATTTCTGGGTGTAGGCGTCTGAGAGTGTTAAACTGAGGCTCTCCCGCTGTTGACGACTTAACTGCGCTTATATCCGGTATAATTCCATAGAATACAATATCGGCGTATCTTCCTTTGAGTATATAAACCTCCGAGGTCTTCGTAAAGGTAGCCTCGTTAAATGGGTCTTCCTTTGTGAGGGCATAGTATATTACCTGGTCCCTGAGGGTCGTTGTGATGATCTCGTTGTTAAGAGTGGTCTCGGGGCCTAGTATTGAGGTGTAGAACTGGTCTCCGTAGGTCCAATCCTCGTAGTCTTCTTCTTTTAGGTCCATAACGAAGAACTCGTGGATCCTATTGTCCTTATCCTTGTCCCTCGCTTCGTCGCCTTAGGGGCCTTTATATTCGAGAAAGAAGGATTCCATAGCTCCCTTAAGAGGTTATATATGGAATTATCTCTTATACCCATCTCAGAACACTTAAAAGGCTTTATTTACTTCCTCTTTTAAGTGGTTAGAGGACCAGTAGCCGTCCTTCCCGCAAATATAGCACTTCTTATCCCTTAGGGGTCATCTCAGGGCGGAGTGTTAGTTACCTTACCCTTTACTAAATCCTCCTCGCTAGCCGAATTTTATTTACTTCCCTTGGCTATTATAGTATCTCTCTATAAAAAAGTAGTTTATTTCCTCGTTAACGGGTTATTATAAAAAGTATTATCTAATACCCGAGTTAAATCTCATAAAATTTCGAATAATACTTCGTAACTGGCCATAAAGGTCTTTAAACGTATTTTTCGGGTCCTAGAGAGTATAAGTATACTCCCTTACATTACTAACTACGGAAAGGAGTTAATCTCATAATACTTTATTAGTATTATATTCACTACTAAGCATACATTATATCTTCCTTAACCTCTCAACTAGTAGCTTGAGTACCTTATTGGGCTTCTTCCCATAGTTCTCATCTCTAATCGTTACTTAGTTAATTATCTACTACTCCGTTAAGTAGTCTCTATGGGCCTCCTTCATCTCAAACCGGTCTTTTAATCTCCTAACAATGGTTTCCTAGGATAGGAAGGTCCCTAGTATACTTGGTTATATAATATGTTCCGTAAAGAAGTCCAGGGCTTTATCCTTTAGTATAATATTAATAACTAGGGTAACTAATTCCATTAGTATTTATAGAACCTCATAATAGTACCTTTATAACCATAGTAAGTTCTCTAGGACCTCGTAGTGTTCTCCTTTATACTTATTTACTTCCTTTATCTACTTTACGAACACCTAGATCTAATTACTTATTAGAGGAGATATATATAGGTTATCAGCAGTGGTTACCGGGGAGTCTTTGACGACTAGTGGGATCTGTGAGTCCATAGGTGGTCTCGTTCTGTATAATAGGCTTAATTCCCTTGCTGGTTACCCCGACGTCAACGGGGTGCTCTCCTGCGGCTCTATTATTACCCATATTGCCTCCCTCACCATCTCTACTAGGGGAGTTGTCCCCTGAGTTATCTGGTGGAGGGGGATATTATAGTTATTCGTAATCTCTTTAATAATCTTTGAGTTTTCGAGGACCTCCCTTAGGCCTCGAGGTCCACTCTTCTAAAACTATCGGATCTCATCGTCTATCCAAATATGGAACTCTTCTTCGGTTATAATATTAGCTAACTTTTGGATATTCAAAATAGTATTATTTAATAGAATATAAACTACTCCCTCCCTAAGGGTGTTAATCGTATAGCTTATCATCGCTTTATTAACGTCCTTCTATATGTCCTTCGTCCATCCTTCGAAGTCCATTCAAAACTATATCCAAACGTCCATAATCATAAACTTCTTCCGTTTATAGATAATCAGAAGGAAGGCGACGATAATGTCCTTCTCCAGTTAGACCGTTCCTTCGATAAGCTCGAAGTCCATCCACTTCCCCCATATCTCTAGGTTTACGTAGACAACGTATTCCTCTAGGATTAGGACTAATAAGATGGTTCTCCTCACGAGGGTCTATTATGTTCCCTTGGGTTATATAGTTCCCTAAGGGGTAACTACCTAAAAAGAGTCCTTTAAAGGGGTACTCCTCTCAAAGCTTTCTCCTAATTACTAACTCATCTTTTTACCTAGGTTATCCATAATACTCTAGCCATTCAATTAACCTAATAACACCTCAAACACACTGCATTTCCCCTAGGCCACAGTTTTAAGGGTGTATAGTATTCATTAAACGAATTACCGTTGGTTATTAGGTTAGAGCACTAGTGTTTCCATTAGTAGCGGTGTATTCCGGGTAATCTAAGCATCGTTCTAGCTACTAAGGTAATCTCCTCGGGGATCTCTCCGCGTTTAATATGCATTTAAGATTAATTGCGGGGCCCTCTCCGAGTATAAAAAAAACGTTTATTAGAGGTCTTCGTGACCTTTAATAGTGCGCTGGTGGTTATTATAGTCGTCTATTATAAGGGGTATGGTGTCTCTCGTCGGGCTAAGAGGTGGTGTAGGAGGGAGGGTTATAGTGGGTAAAAGTTAGGGAATTCTTCTAGTTCTGCTATCCTTTTTGGGTATCACCTCGGTATTCATATAAAACACATAATCAGTAACCAAGAATAGTAATAGAGAAGGGTATTAAAGGTAAAAAACGTTAATAGTAGAGCCTACACTAAAAGCTGAGCTTTGCCCGTTCCGCGAGATCTTCGACGTCTTTGTGTATAGTTAACGTAGGTAATTAAGTATAGTTATCGTAAGCGGAACCTACGCTAAAGGCGGTACTTTGCCCGTTCTACGAAACTTCTAATATCTCCATTTCGAAACCTCCTTTTCTAGTATATTATCGCCGGAACAATTAAACCTAACCACGAGTTCTACACAATAACAAAATCCGATCTTCTGTTACTCGGTGAAGTCGTCTCTTCTAATAGTCGTTCCTTATTAATCTATGGTAATGGTCAAATTAACCACTAATTAGTGTAGGTTTAACCCTAGGTCAAAGGGTCGCCTAGGCGATAGGGTTGAATAGCAATAATCGATATATTGAATACGTAGTGTTGTTGTTGTTGTTGGAAGGAGGTTATTCCGACGTGGGCTAGGCCGGCTGTTGCCAGATCTAGTCGGTGCGCCAGAATCCCTGCCTTCTGATTGGTCCGGTCGGAACCGGCCAATCAGGAACCCGAAAGTGGGGCTATTGCCCGATTCGGATTCCAACACTTAGTGTGCGTTTCCCTTTTCCGAGGATTGGGAATGAGGTTATGCCCGACTCTATTCGTTCATTACTTATAACCATTTTATAGGATCCTAGTTTTAGAAGGTTAAAGTTATTAATAAGGTGAGTAGTACTATAATTATTTATAATTGTTAAATCTGAGAGAGGGTGTGGTCCGTAAAATGGTATAGAAAAAACGTTCAGGGGTACTTTTGTTTAATCTATTGCTTCCCCTAAGAGAGAGGGACAAATACAGACGGTAATCATATTATTAGGGTATTCCGGGGGTTTAATAACCTTAGGATCTTGTTTTTCCTTTGAAGGGTGGGTTAGACCACCTCTTTTCGGTCCATTTCCACTATACTTATTCCGGAATCCTTTATATATAATTCTATTATTAACTCTAAACTACCCTTTATAAACAACTTTAGCCCGCAGGTCATCCTATTTTTTATTATTTAACCAACTTTAAATCCTATTATATTCCTTTTTGTCCAGGTTAATATGGTCAAAACGGGGGCAGGAGCTTGTAAAAGCGTATTCCACGTTGGCGTAGTTGTCCGGAGTCCACTTTAGGTGGACTATACCACAAAAGCACAAGTCAATTTGTGTATTATTCTTGGTGGTACCCTAGTTGTTTTAGATACTATTTCCGGAATGGCCTACTAGGGTTATAAAAATGTTAGTAGTTTAACCCTGAAATTTCCCGTAAACCGTATCTTCGTAGAGTAAATCTATAAAGATCTCTTTATAATTGGTGAGTAATGGAATTCGGTCTCTGGTACGCTCTTATATAATAATTTATATGAGTTCTGTATTTACTTATATTGGAGTAAAGTGTTACCTAATTATTTATAGGAAGGTTTTCGTGGTTAGGAGGCCTTGAATTTCGGGTATACTATACTCGTTAGCTCGAAGGAAGATCTTATGCTATTCAGCGATCTAAACGGATGGATTAACGCTAATATTAGCTTTTATTATCGTATTATTATAGTCTTTTTAAATAGTGGTCAGATTACTTAACTTTATTAGTGTCGCAAAAGTGGAACCACAATTACGGGACAGTAATTGTGGGCTATATTATGACAATTAGTGTATATCGTCGTCTTAAAATAGTAATTAGATTTCGTAAATTGATCTCTTTATTCCTGAGAAGCTCCATACGTGTGACGGGCTGGGCCCTCTTGGAGGCTTCGCAGCCTCTCAGCCATGGACTCCGCTTACCTAAGCCCGGCTTACCTAAGACGGATTAACCTTAGGCCTGATTAGAGTAAACGGGTCCTGTGGGGCAGAAGACATTTTCTCCTTTTCTCTTTTATCTTAAAGATATTCGTAGTAGTCGCCATAGTTAGTTGTAATATACGTACTTAGACTATTATATTATTTTTAAGATCTTAGTATTATCGGAGATAATGAGAGTATACTGGGTACGGAAATAATTGTTAACGAAAGGTAAGTTTATAACCTTAGTGGGAGTAGTAAAGAGTCCTAAGCGGGTTGACCTGAAGGTCCCTGAACGTTTGAAGCTGATTAGCGAGGTCTGATTAGGGTTAAGAGGTTTTAATAAACTCGAAAAAATGTATTCCGCGTAGTAGAGTACCTTAATAACGTCGATTAGTATATTATGGTCACTGTTGAATAAAGATGTGCGGAAGGAATGATAACCGTATTACGATGGAAAATAACGTTAACCTATCCGGAAACCCATAGTAGTTGGTGTAGTTAATTAGTTAGTTATTAGCCCAGCTATAGGAGATGTGGACCACCTAAGTGGTTGAACGAGAGGCCTAACAAGAATAAATTCGAATACTATAATAGACCCTAGTAGAACCCAGGTACCTAACCTTAACGTTACACGAAGCCCCTATACCCTCCACGACGCCGATCCCACCCGATCAGGCCTACGTACCACCTCCTAGATAACCGAGACACTAGATCCCCGATCCACCAAAGTTTAACGGATTACATAAGAGATTTTAATAATAGCACCTTAAGATGAAAGGGAAGATAAGTGTAGATAGGGAAGCCTTTAGTTTAGTATTAGTAGTGTTTACTTATATTTACTCTAAATTAGAAAACACTATATAAGCTATAGTGAGCACCTATTATTTATAGGGAGGAGCTGATGAGTTGAAGAACCCTGAATAATTTATGGAATACCTGAAGGGTTGCTACGTAGACCCTAACACAGAAACACGAGCCCTTAACCAACTGAGAATAATACGTTAAAAGGAGAACGAGAGTTTTACCCACTTTTTTCCTAAGTTCAAAAAGGAGCTCGTAAAAGTGGGAGGAGGACACTAGTTGGATAACGTTAAGATTAATTACCTAAAAGGAGCTCTAAACATTACGATAAGAACCCCTTTAATTAGTGTAATTAATAAACTAATAACTTATATTGTATACACTTAGATACTCTTAATAATAGGATTAGAGTTGGATAGTGAATTGTACTAAGCTCGCCGTGAGTATTAATATAAGAGATCGCTAATACCCGGCTAGAATAAAGTTGAGTTACTAATTGGATAGGATAGTCGGATAGGATCACCTTAACCTAATTAGATGGATTAGGAACCCACTAAGGTAAGCCGGATAACTAAGGATAAACCAGTTCGAAGAAGGTTAAGCTAAGAGGAAACCCGTAAATACTATAATTGCAGTAAAAAGGGGTATATACAATGGAGATGCCCTAGAGATCGGAAAGATAAGGAGACTAAAACCTCGAAAGGGAAGACCAAAGAGCATAGTGAAATAAATATTAGCTCTAATTAGGACTTTGAGGACTCGGGAAAAAAGTAACTCCTAGTAAAAGTCATCATTAGGAGGAACAAGCTATAGAGGAATAGAAGGTTATTAAAAAGAGTATAAATTGTGACCTATTTTACATTAATATCGGGATTAATGGGATACACTACACAACTACCCTTATTAATATAGGATGTTTAATATACACCCTGATTAGCGACGCCTTCGCTAAGAAACTCCATTTACTACGCATTAGTATTACACCTCAGAACTTAATATAAATCACTATTATAGTTCCTAGTGTAATCCACTATGTCACTTACGCTAATATTAATATTAATAACTATAAATAACACTAATTATTCTTTTATATTATTCTTAACTAAGAAGACGACGTTATCCTTAGAAGGTCCTAAATAATTAACGATAATGTTACGGTTTACCTAGTACAAAGTACTTTGTATATAAGTGTCATGGACTACTGGGTAATAGAAAGGAAACCGGGTTAAGCCCAGCAAAATCCAAAGTTCCCAATCCAATAGCAAACTAGATCGGTATTCTCAGCCCTAATTAGGTGAGCATAGAAGAGAAGAGAGACCCCTCTTAGTATATCCACCCTAAACGTATTCTCTGTAAGTTTAGCTGATATCGAGAAGGCCCTAACACCAAAAATAAAAATAAACCCGAGGACGAAACTCTTTACGTATTACTATAAGTTTTTATATATTTTTAACCAAAATAAGGTTAATTAGTTACTACTACATCGAAACAATATCGACTACGTAATTCCCATTAAGAAAGACTTAACAGGGTAAAATAAGCTAATTATATGGGGACCCTTATATGGGATGTTTAAGGAGGAGCTAATTGTACTTCGATGGACCCTCACAGAACTACTAGATAAAGGCTTTATTTGTATTAGTAACTCTCCTATTTCATCACCTATTCTATTTATTCGAAAACCCGGGGGAGGATTAAGGTTTTATGTTAATTACCGGGCTCTGAACGTTATCACTAAGAAAAACAAATATCCCTTACCCCTGATTAGCGAAACTCTAAGAACCTTAACTAAGGCTAAGTAGTTAATAAAATTAGACGTTATTGTTATATTCCATAAAATTAGGGTTAAAAAAGGCGACGAATAGAAGATGGCCTTTAGAATAAGATACGGCCTATACGAATGGATGGTGACTCCTTTTAGCTTAATAGGGGCCCCCGCTATGTTTTAGAGGTATATTAATTATACTTTACGGGACTTCCTAGACGAATTCTGCACTACTTATATTAACGACGTTCTGATTTATTTAGATGGCTCACTCGCTGATTATAGGGAGAAAATCAAGAAGGTCTTAAGCCGTCTAAGTGTTGCTGGCCTATAAATCGATATCGATAAATGCGATTTTGAGACGAAGAGGGTTAAATACTTAGGGTTCATCATCGATGCAGGGAAGGGTATCCGCGTTAACCTAGAGAAAATTAAGGCCATCTAAACATAGGAGGTCCCCCGATCAGTATAAGGAGTCCGTGCCTTCGTTAATTTTGCAAATTACTACCATTAATTTATACTAAACTTCTCAGGGTTAATATACCCCCTTACAACTTTAATAAAAAGGGATATCCTATTCGTATAAAGTAATAAGTATATAAAAGTGTTTAATAAGTTGAAGGCCCTCCTAATTAGTGCCCCTGTACTAGCATATTAGGATCCTAATCGAGCTACTATACTAGAAATAAACTCATTAGGTTATGTAGTGGGTAGCGCTTTATTATAATACGATGACGAGGGTATTTTACGGCCTATTACATTCTTTTCACAGAAGAACTTACCAGTAAAATATAATTACCTAATATACAACAAAGAACTATTAACTATAGTCCATTATTTAGAATACTAGGACTCTGAATTAAGGAGTATAAAGGAGTTTACTATCTTAACCGATCACCTTAACCTTAAGTATTTCATAACTAAAAGGTAATTGAGTAAATACTAGGTTAGATGGTCGGAGCTCCTATCCCGTTATAACTTCACAATCCAGTTCCGACCTAGTAAATAAACGATAATCCCCGATACACTATCTAAACGAGAATAAGACGTTCCTAATACTTAACGAGATGATTAATTAGAAGGATAGAGAATACAACTCCTAAAGGGGAAACGGAACATAGTTATGGTGAACCGGGTAATTTTCAAAACGAATTAAATAAATATAATAGAATCCATAGAAAACACCATAGTAGGCGATATGGATTAGGACGACGATCCTAAGGCTAATTGGTCGGAACCTATCCTGAACCCCTTTAAAGAGGAGCCCCTAAAGTCCACTTAAACTAAAGGACTATAATTAAATAATCGTTATTAGCTAATTAGGATAATTATGAAAAGGGGGGATTATTAATTACTATTATAATGGAAGTTACTTATAATACTATTAGAGTACTTAGTGGACGACGACGGTAAACTCCTTTAGAGGGAGAGGATCTGGGTCCCTTATTATGAACCCTTATAAACCCGGTTAATCTAAGAGTCCCATAACTCAACACTTAGTGGCCATCTCAGCAGAGACACGTTAAAGGCTTTGATTAGCCGCCGTTTTCACTAGCTAGGCTTATCGTAGAATGTCCAACGCTTTATAAGGAACTACGACGTTTATGGACGGGGTAATATATGGCGGGATAAGAAGAGGGGTCTTCTAAAACCCTTACCCATCCCTGATTAGGTCTAAATAAAGATATTAGTCGACTTTATTACAGGGCTACCACCAACCCACCGTATAGGAGCAATAAACATTATGGTGGTAATAAACTAATTATCTAAGAATGTGATTTTCGAACTACTTAAGGATATAACAATGGACGTTATAGTTACGGTGTTAATACTTAGCCTAATTAGATACCATGGACCCCCGAGAATTATTATTTTGGACAAAGGCCCCCAATTTACTAGTCGTATATAAAAACGGTTTTATTAACTATTACAAATAAAACAACGTTTATCTACGGCCTTCTACCCAGAAATAAACAGCGCCATAAAACGAGTTAACTAGGTAATAGAAATTTACCTCTAAGCTTATACTTTATATACTTAAAATAATTAGGACGACCTACTTCTAATAGCGATAATGGTTATTAATAACAGGGTTACCTTATTAACAGGCCTTAGCCCTTTCTTCACTACCCACGGTTATAACATTGACCTAATTAGAGTAAAGGAGACTCTGCGGATTGAAGGAAAGACCCCCGTAGCTCGGGCAGAGGCCCTAGTTTCGAAGTTGAAGGAGGCCTCCGAATAGGCATAAGCGGCGATGGCCTCCGCCCAAGAGCGATAAGAAGCCTCGGTAAATATACAATACTAGCCTTTTAACTAGTTTTAACCAGGGAATAAGGTCTAGTTAAGGTTTAAGAACGTCCGTTCTAAGAGATTATTTAAGAAGTTGGACTAGATGAATACGAAGTACACTATATTAGAAATAGTCGGATCCCATACCTACCAGCTTAATACACCGCCGGGTATTCATAACATTTTTTATATATCCCTAATCAGGTATACGAGAGTCGACCCATTACTATTATAAGAACGAGATAACACCTAACCGCCACCTCTACTAATAGACGACGAAGAGGAATTCGAAGTCGAAGAGATTTAGGGCACTAAGAAGATTCGTAGTTCCTAGAAGGTTTTAGTTAAGTAGAAGGGTTATATAGGGCTTACTTAGGAATTAGTTGAGTTATTAACGGAGATTATAGCTTTGGATCGTTACGAGGTTAGTTATGGACGAGTCCCTCTAAACGGGGAGGAGGGAAAGGGGGGGTAATTGTGATAGGCTAGGCCCTCTTAGAGGCTTCGCAGCTTCTTAGCCATGGACTCCGCTTACCTAAGCCCGGCTTATCTAAAACGGATCAACCTTAGGCCTAATCAGAGTAAACGGGTCCTATGGGGTGGAAGATATTTTCTCCTTTTCTCTCTCATCTTGAAGATACTCGTAGTAGTCGCCATAGCTAGTTGCAATATACGTGCTTGGACCGTTACAATACGAGCTGGTACAAGGATTGATGGGTTGACTATAGTAGAGACCCAGGCGTCAATGAGTTCGTAGGTTTTCTCCTTTTTCGAATAACCGTATTATATAGTCGCCTGGTGTTTAATATAAGCGTTGTACTCATCGTAGATTCCTGGGGTCTTTGAAGTGATCTCCTTTGGTCGTTTTAGGGTTAGACCGTTAAGTGGTACCGTGTTCGTGGTTTTTTGGGTAGTCTCCTGGGATTCTTCCTCCTTTATAACTTCGTTTTATTTGTCCTCGAGTTGTCCTTGAATTTTAAGTTGTTGGGTGAATTCCTATTTGGTTAGTTTTTGGGTATAGTCCCTTATAAGTTGGGTATTTCGGTTTTCGATGTACTTTAAGCATAAGGGGATAGTATCGTCCGTGTAAGGAGTCCCGAGAATAGTATTATCTAAATTAATATACTATTACACATTCCTTATACGGGACTAGTATTATAAAATAATATACTGTGGCGAGTTCGCACGCGCGTACGAGGTTAAGTAGGAGAAGAAGGCTTAATCTATTCACTACCTGGTGGGTGTGTCCGGTAGAATAAATAGGCCGGCTCGGGGGCTAGGACGTTACGTGAGTGTTGACTCAGCTGAGCATAACTCCTAGACGTCTTAGTGGCCTAGTATACCTACGACACACCCCCCAATTGCGCCACTGGGGCAATTACTCATATCAAAGTAACGGCCACTAAGCTCTTTTATATACGTTCTAAATTAAATAATTCAATTAAAACAATAACTCTAATTAATCTAAATAAATTCCCTCGTTTTATAATAATCGTAGTATCCATATTATGTTATTATTTTGGGCCTTTGTATTTACCCTTTTTTGTTGTGATATGGTTAAAAACCATGGTATCCGGGGTAACACGTGCATCTCGGCCTATAAGAGAGGTCGTTCTTAATTATTATATACTTTATGCTCCCGACGACTTGTAAACGAGGCTTACACTAGTAACTAAAGGAAAAACCTTTCGCTGCCCACTACCTCTAGAAAACTTACTTTCCTTAGATCTCAATAAACCACTTTTTATATGTATTTTCGCTACGTTTTCGTTCCCCATAACTACTAATAGTTGACTTTTCGCGTAAATCCACCGATCTAATACTATTGTTATACTTCGTATTAGTAAGTGTTCCCTTCTCTTATATTTCCTTGTTTTCTATACTATTTTTTTAACGGCCATTTTTTAGGTTCTACTCCTAAGGCCAACGGTAAGAAGTCTGGTCGCGCCTCGCACCTCACGCCCACTAGGGGCAATACTTACACACTCACTAGGAGTATAGCCAGTCTCGTCGTCGCCTCGCCCTCCGAGGCTCATCAGATGCACTCCAATGCTCACCATAAGCGCTCCCTTTTCTCTGTGTATGTTGCCTCCGCTGCCCCCACCCCCGCTCTCGCACCTACTCCCGTGCCCGTTGAGGACAACGAGGATAATAAGTACGATGAGATATAGTTGGTCCCTGCCCCCTTGGGAGGTGGGTCCTCCGACCCCTTTACCACTACCCCCGAGCCTAAGGAGAGCTCCGCTATTACTAGTGTGTACAAGGAGGAGAAGAATAATTTTATAGTACCCGAGGTTTCGAAAAAGGAGGAGGTGGTGGCCACTAAGGGCCTAGAGAATAATATTCCCTACTTCGCCTACGTTCATAGTGTTCTCCGGGATAAGAAGTATAAGGACGAGGAGAGTATAGAGCTCTACTATTACGCCCACGTATATATACGCATCACTAAGTATTAGGAGTACTACTATGGCCACTACACCAACTATGGTCCAATCCCTAAGGCCACTAAGACCGTGGTTTTAGGTTTTCACTACGTCCTTTAGGACCCCGGCACTAATAATACCTTAAGTTTTTATATATTAACCTAATTAATACTCATATTAATAATTTCCAAATAATCCAATATATACGTTTTATTATACACTTCCTCCTCGATGAGGAGGAGGAGGAGGTTATTATCCTAAACAATAATACGGAGATGGAGGACGAGTCCTCCCTTCTTTCTCTAATGCCCGCCGCCCCTAAGGCCATACCTAAAAAGGGCACCCCCAAAAAAGCGGCTACTAAGAAGCTTATCGACCGTGTCTCGTCTCGCTGCGCCTCCTAGGTTATCGTTACCTCTATTATGCCCACTATTATTGTTATTAACGAGGTTATTAGTGGCTACGAGGCCTACTTTGCTTTTGTTCATAGTTTCCTTAAGCCCGGCTTCGAGGAGGCTTATATGGTTATTTACTGTATTTTCCACCCCGATTAGGGGTTATACTCATTTTCTATGCTCTTCGGGACTTCTAATACTCGTATTTCGTACCCGGTTATGTGCATATAGGGGCCTTATACCCAGGAAAAGTTCTTATTTTGCTGCGTTGGTGGTGTGTGCGGCCTGCGGGCCTGAATATAACCATTCTTCACTCTTTATTTCCTCCCGTACCCGCTATAACTAATCTTTGTATATTATAGAGGTTAAGAAGACCTCTAAAGTACTCGAACTTTGCTCTTAAGAGTACTTTGGTGAGTCCATTTATGGGTATTAAGTTTATTAGCATATAAACCACATTAAACTTACCCTTAACGTATTCTTACTTAAATTACATATTATAAATATTTATATACCTTAAATAGGTTAATATCTATTCTTTTTTACTTATTATAAACCTTATAATTTACTAATTATTATAGTAAATCCTTTAAATATCTCCAAAGTTAAGTAAAAGGTCTTTAAAAAACCTCTAGAGAGTAATTATTTCTTTAGTAGTGTCTAAGAAACTTAGAAGCTCTACTTCGGTGGTGGATATTGTAACTATCGCTTATCTAGCGGCTTTTTATATAATAAGTCCACCGAAAAAGGAGATTATAAAACCCTATAAGGAGCATCTTATTACCTCGTCGTTTATAAACAAGGTGTTGCCCGTAATTAGAAGTATTTAAGTATCTCCCTCACCCCCTACACTATCGTAGCCAATGGTAAGGTAGTGTATACTAAAAAAGTAGTGAATAGCCTGATCCGCGGCTGTGAGATGCTCTAAAGAGGGGTTTATTAGGAATAAGGAGAGCTTTACTGTTGGATATATAGTGTTAGGGTATACGAAGATTATAGTATATAGGAGGGATCCAACTTTTTCCTGGAATTCCTTGATTTAAGCCCTTGTTATTTGTCCTTTATACGGTACGAGGCCTTCTAGTATAAGAGTATAAGGGGTTATAGTATTGTTTACGAGGTCGAAGTGTTTGGTGACCTTCTTAATATAAGAGTCGTGGATAAGGTAGATTTTATGTATTTTATGGTCCCTAATAATTTGTATTCTAAAATACTATTCCACGGGGCCCTAGTCCTTAAGTTCCACCACCAACTTAATGTTATCAACAACTCTAGTAACCACTTTAGCGTCATCATAGTGGTTCATAACCAGGATATCGTCCACGTAGAATATAATAAAGACTTTAAGGTCCTTTATATGGAAAATACAGGGTTCCTTAGGGCATAGTACTAGCCCTACGTCCATTAAAATCTTTAAAAACATCTTATACCAAAGGATGGGTATATCTCAGAGCCCATAGAAAGTACAAACAAGTTCAGTACACTTTCCAGGTTATCCGAAGTTATCCGGAAATTCGCATACCATAAGTTCTCTATTTAGATCCATTTTCGTATTAAAAAACATATTCACTACGTTATATTAGTTAACTTTAAAATCGAATTAAGTAGTTATAATTATTAGAGTTCTAAAGGAGTATATTATAAGGGTAATAGTGTATATGTTTTATAGGGGATTAACCTTTTAAAGGTCTCTATGTACGCATATCCGCACTTTACAGTGTTTAAGGAAACCGTTTTTATTAAATTTATATATGAATACCTATTTTAAGGGGAGGAGCTTAGAGTGTACTAATAAGTAGTCCATCTCCCTTTAAATGCTTTTAGAAACGAGTTTATGGATTTCCTCTTCTACTACGTTAATCCATTTAGTCCTTAATAGGTCTTCAATTTATTAAATGTTCTTCCACTTTACCGGAGGTATTAGTAAAGTATCTCTATGGTATATAAGGTTACCCTTAGGGCTTTTAATAAGTATAGATTTTATTTATTATATAGGTTACTCTTTAATAGTTCTAGTGATTATGGAATAAAGTGTTTTATATCCTAAGGTACTCTCTTATACCGCGTTTAGTTAATTAGGTATAAAGTTAACGAAGAAATTATACTAGGGGCTCCTATAAGGGATCCCTTCTAGGTTGGTTACCACATAGTATAGTGAATGGGGGGCTTTTAAGTCTTCTAATTATAGGAAGGTGTTAAAATCTCACCTTAACTCCCCCCTAGAGGCCTCATTTCGGGTTCCCTCCCTTCCCACAGCTCTGAGCCTCGTACTAGACCAGGTAAATAGTTTATAGACCTTCCGGTGGTACTCTTTTTTCACTTTTAGGGTACTTTGGTCGGCGAGTCGGTTAGAGGTCTAGTTAACTACCTTAAAATCCGTCCTCTCTACTTTTTATAGGCCATCTAATATTATATTTGGTTAAGTATCACCACTAAATAAGGTAATCTCCGAAAGGGTGGGTAAGCTTTATACCTCCTTAGTATTTACCCTAATATCTCCAACTTCTTTTATCACTACACCTAGTATACTCTTAGGGTCTAGTATAAGCTTAGGTGAAACTAGACCATTATTGGCCTTTGTTTATAGTGGTATCCCTTATTTTATAACGTTTTATGAAATGCCGGTAACTGCGTTTTCTTAGGTAGGGTTATCTTCCTCCTTTTGTTTATATATCCCGAGGGTTTTGAGGACCATACTCGGGTATAGGTCCTCTAATTCGATTTCCTCTAATAGAATTTTCGCTTTTTTAGTGGTCATAGTAGCCGTATTATTAGTAGGATTATAAAAGGAGTACTCGTTAAAAGTAACGTTATATAAGATAATAACTTAATTGAGTATAGGGATCCATATTCTAAAAAGATTATATATATATAAGACGTATCCCATAAAGTATCCCACGTACACTTATACCTTAACCTTGAATTCTCATTTCTCGTAACCTCCCTTATACACCCGATTTAGTATATAAGCCTTGTACCCGTAGGCGTAAAGGCCGCCTAGTTTAGGACGTAGGTCTTAAAATGGATAGAAGGTTAGGTTTTTGTTATATTATCTAATATATTATTGTATCCACTCTACGTAGATCTAATTTGGCGATTTCTAGCCCTTTAATGCCCGAGGGTAGTTATTGCTAATAAATATAACTATTATCACGGCTTTTGGCCATAGTTTCTTTAGTAAGCCGGCGCTAATTAATATCGTAAATACCTTATTAATAATATAATATCCTACTCTTTTACCGTGTCCCACAGGCTCTTTAGTATTAGCTGGTGGGAACTCAATATCGATTCCTATACACTTTACCTAATACTCGTATTCTATCTCACCTTGAATAACGATTACCGCATACTCAATATCCTACCTTATTTTATAAACGGATAGGCCTGTCTATTTTAAGATCCAAGCCATATACGTCTATAAGGCTTCAAAGACTTTAGTGTGTATTTTATGCGTTATTGTGAACCCCTGGGATATGTTGGTATATTCGTCGATTATTAATAGTAATTATAAGGCGTTCCCATAACTATTAGGGTAATCGAAAAGGTCCTAGGAGATATACTAAAAAGGGTGTGGGGCTATGTTTTCTGAAGGTCGTCGGGATATTATTTAGTGAACTTTCACTTATGAATAAACTTTGTAATTGATCTTTGTAGGAGTTCCCTTAATTTTCACCCCCCTCATCGTAAAAACTAATTTCCGGAGAGTATTAGAGCTTAAATAACCAGTGCGAAGGTGCCAAAGGGTGGTGTCTATAGTGTAGTTAGGCCTGGGCTCCCTTAAAGGGCGATTACAGTAAGAATTTATTAGAAATGTGGTTACGATAATATATACTGTGTTCGTGGGAATATTTAATAGAGGTTAATTATTAATAGGGATGTATTCGAATAGGATTATATTATGTTCCCACTTAAGTTATCTAAGGATCATACTTTTTAAGAGGCTTCTATAACGGAGAGTATAATCTTGGCCACAATACCAGATACTAGACTATTTTAAGAGCGTTTCTAATATTATATTAATATGAAAATCCGTTATATACACCACATTCTTTAAAATAAGGTCCTCAATAACTAGGCTATACACTCCGTTAAGCATTTTCTCTATTCATCGTTCCCCATATCCTATAATAGGTAATTTACTATTTCCATAATAAACGTATTAGTTATTAGGTTTACTAATAAACGTCCCTTTAATAAGCAAATCTTTATTATTAACTAAGTACATAATACCGTAGCTATCCATTGTAGTACTAAGTGAAAAGGGGTAACGTGGAATGCTCATAATACTGAAAATACTTAGACCAGGTCCTCCGAGGTGTTCCATAGCCAGGTTAACTAAGAGGAAAGCTATAACTAAGCCCGGGTAGGAGCCTTTTCCAGTATTGGAGGTACCGGAGGTCGAGGATTCATTTGAGTTAGGTTTCCGAGTAGCTCTAATAGTCCTGGCCTTCGGGTTATTATTAAAGGTGATCCACCCTTTGCGTTTCCATATATCCCAAAAGTGCATCCAATTACCTAAGTTGAAAATCTCGCATCTAAGGTTACTAACTTATTCCTTATTCATACTAACAAATCCATTAGCAACTCCAGTAAGCACATATTAGACCTTATAATATAAATTAGGCTTCTAATAGTGGTTTCCATAAGGATAATTATATATTTTAGATATCCTAGTACCTAAACTAGTTATAAAAGTGGTACCCAAATTAAACCTTTTAGCGAAGGTTACGAATTAGCCTAAGGGCTTAGCTGGTCTTTTATGGATAGTATTAAAATAGGTAATAACCGAGAATATTCTAACCATTTCATTAAGCATTAAAGGCTACTACGCCAGCGTTTCGGCCTAATAAATTGAGTTTCATATTATCTCAGCCCAACTTAGTACAAAGCGGCTACTAATAACGTCGAAAAACACTAGTGTAGTATTTATTCCCTCAACTATGGGGACTTTATGGGAATAGTACTTAGTATATACAATTTCCCATTCTACGTATTAACGGGTAATACTTATATTAATGGATACCTTTTAGAGGATTAATATGTATTCTACGACTACGAGGATCTCAGTACTTATTTTAGTTAAAGTAAGTTGGCTTTATAGGTGCCTAAGGAGTGCTTAAAGTCCAATATTCTCTTTGTTTATTTATTATATACGAGTAGGTATGAGAATTAATTCTATAACTAATTTATTTACTTAGTTTTAGACGTTCTGGTAAGAGGTTTAGAGAAAAGTATGGGTAAAAGTGCTGGTCGTATATAATTTGAGGGTGTCCTCCTAATTGGATTGGACGTTAACTCTTGTAATAAGTGTAGGTCGTGTGGGCTCCGGGGGAATCATAGGGTAAGGTGTTTATAGTGGTACTGGTTTATTAGTATTAGGGTTCATAGTTGAGCTCGCTTAGTGAGCGGTATTAGTGATAACCTAAAGTCGCTGCTCATGAAGGTCCTAGTACTCGTATTATTATCTATGTTGTTCTTATATTATGTAATTCTTGATTATGGGAGGTATTAGCGAGAGCCTCGTAATATTTAGAGTGCTTAGTACCTGAGGATTAATATATTCCCAGATCCCCTGGCCTTTAGCGTAGTACTAAAAAGTAGAGTACCACTATAACCAGTCCTAATGACTATAAAGGATAGTCTTAACGATAACGGTTTCGTTAATAAACGACATATTAGTAAATAAAAAAGGGTATAAAATAGGCTAATAAGGTATAAATGTATTAAAACAATCTCTCTTGTACGCGTAGCGCTTGTGAGAGTAGAGAAGGGTCTAATTAGAGTTAGGCTCATAACTGTGGTGAGTTTATATACGTATACAAGGTTAAGTAGGAGAAGAAGGCTTAATCTATTTACTATTTGGTGGGTACGTCTAGTAGAATAAATAGGCCAGCTTGGGGGCCAGGACATCACGTGAGTACTAACTAAGCTAAGCACAGCTCCCAGACGTCTTGGTGGCCCAGTATGCTTGCGACATAATCTTATTCTTTTTATAATACTCCTCGAAATCACTATTAACGTGGTTTTTATGGCCATCGACGACTAATATCCGATATATACCTCTTAATTACTATTTTAAGTATTTATCGAAATACTAAAATTATTAAAGGGTAATCTCATTATCGGTCCATCCATTAGAAGTTATTTTAACTACCTAGTTATCCAGAATCTGGGCCTCGGAGTACTAACTTGCGAGGTGGAAGCGGCCCTAAACCACTAAAAAAGGCGGCATCGTATAACTATCACCAATAATACAATAAATCACTATTACCTATTCTCAATTACTAAGTTAAACCTTTTTTAATTTCCTAATCTAATTAAAACATATAATAACTATTCTAAATTAGATTATACTTATTATAAAACTAATCTCATCGAAATTATAAAAATCTTCGTCCATAATACCGTATTTCAATTACATATTAGCTATAAGTTAAAACTAAGGTTTAATAATCATAGGATCTTCATAAAGGCCTCTCTAATAATCATAAACACAAGAAAATCGCATTTTAAGCTCTGGGTATCACTAAACAAAGCGTTCTATCCAACACTTCCCAACCAATCAGTTATCACACTTCCGGAATAGTATATTAGCTATATCTTCTATATCTATACATCGGGGCGAGAATCCTCGAGAATCCACGTTAATAATATATTAAATAATTACCTCCTCCTCGGTCTTTATTAAATTCAACTACGCATTCCTATTATCGACCTTCATACTTTAACCCTTTATTTTAAACTAGAGGGTAATTCTCGGAACGTTATAAATAATCACTACACATCGGATACTTAATTATAGTGTTAATCAGATCGCATTAATCGCTAAAATAATCCTATGTTCAGGTAAGGCTTTGGACATTGTTTTATAAAAGAAATTATATATTAAAACTAAAACATAGTAAAGGTAGGAAAAGTGGCCTGGTCACTGATGGTGGTCCACTCACTAATGAACCACGTTATAAGAGATACTAGGTTAATAGTAAAGCGTATATAGAGTGCAATATTATAAAAGTGGGGCTTCGTAATAACCTTACGCCCCCTGATTTTAATATTAACTATACTATATACTTTTATAACTATTTGCTGAGTGCTTATTTAGTGGTAGTTTCCGGTGGGTGCTCCTATAAGTATAATAAACTGCGTAGGATTGTTAAAAATATAAATTATTAAGCCTAAGTCTAGGATTATTAATTTAAAGAGTTTATATATCTTTAGAGTAGTGTGGAATATACTTAGAATAATTACTTGTGATAGTTGGAGCTCGTGGGAAGAGGAATCAGAACCATCTATTCTCCTAAAACTAAGTCTAGAATACGTGGCATCTATATATAAGCACTCAGGGGCGCATAAGGGGGCGAGTTAGCTGGGCGGAAGGGCCGTACACCACAGACTACCACCACAGGCCACCACATTACTTTATACTGTTTATATAATTAGTATTCTTTTTTAAGAGTTCTCTTAACCTTTTTAATATACTCTCTTAAATCTTCGTTTTTCCTTATATACTTTTTTAAGTTCTTAAAAAGCTCCTAATTAAGTGTATACTACTTAGAGCAATCTCGTTTATTAATTAGCTAATACTTAGAAAATTAGTGTAAGTGGAGGTATATAAGGTAAAGGTGGTTATTAGCTTGATTTCTATCGCTACTTTTCTATAATTAGTTTTTTAGTATACTCCCTCTCCTTTAAGCGTTTCTTCGAATACGTTATGAAACATTAAAGTGTATTTAGGAAGTTGTATTTTAGTTGTTTTAATTTATAGAAGTTGTTTTTTGTTATAAGGCTAAATACTCTATAGTTAATCTACTTTTGTGGGTTAAGTATTAAAGTAATTTAAAGAAACCTTCGTATATTTAAAAAGACTTTTCTAATACTTCAAAGTTTTATTTTTAATATAATTATCTTTAGTCATTTAATATAAAAAGACTTATATACTCGTATAACTATAGTTAATAATTATAGTGAATTTAGGAAATTAGATACTTGGAAGTTTAATTCTTAATACTCTAATCGCCCTAACTTTGTGGATTACTTTTTCCTACTTTATAAACTAGTCCTATAAATTATTTTTTTTAGTAAAGTGTTTCCACTTAAGTATTAATAGTATTTAACGTATATGATAATCGAGTGCGACAGACAAGCGAGTGCGTCACTCCTTATCGCTAGTAAAATCGTGATATTTAAAAATACTTTAAAAGCTCCCATAATATAAGGTCCGTAAATGGTTGCGACGGGACTATGGTTTTGCTTATGACCTCTGAATACTTAGAGGTGATAATATATCCCTTATTGCAGAAAAGCCCTATAAACGTTACCCTCCTACTAGTTCTAAAGAAATACTTAGACCTTAAGGGTTACCCTTATAAAAAGGAATTTAGAGAAATGGAATTAATGCACTTTCGAAGTTACGAAAAAATGGAGATGTATATTATCGTAAACTGAGAAGAAGTTATGGGACACCAGTTATTTGATTATTGTTAGGTCTACGTTTATAAAACAAATAAAAAAGGAGAACTACAAAAACTTAAAATAAAGCTCGTTATTCGAGGAGATTAATAAGTTAAAGCCTTATTTAAGGAAATCTACGCGGCAACCCTTATGGGATAGTTGTTCTGAACATTAATTACAACTACGGCATGGTAGAACTTCACGTTCCTATAACATAATATAATTAATGCGTTTATATATACGCTTATTAACGAAATAGTATATATAAAGTTCCCACTAGGCTATAAGAAATAAGGAAGGTCCTTAAGCTGAAGAAGGTGCTGTATGGGCTTTGTTGGTTACCCCTCTTTTGGTAAAGGTACGTAGAAAAGGGGCTTAAGGTGCTTAGGATGGAATACGTGGTAGGAGAGAACTGTTACTGGTGTAGAAACAAAATCCTATTCTTTTTTTATGTCGACGATTATATATTAGTGTTCTTACCCGAGTACTAGAATATAGTGGAACGCTTAATATACAGGCTTAAAAAGAAGTATTACTTTAAGGAAGGAAACCACTTATACTAGTTCCTAAGAATTAAAGTTATACGAGATTATACTATAAACAAAATCTAATTATCGTAGTCGGCCTATACTTGTAAGATTGGACGTCTTATTGGCCAAGGGACTCGTGGAGGTGCGCCGAAGTGCTACGCATAATATACAATACTTATAATAAATGAAGAGCTGTTCTTATATAAGGGTATCGTAACTAAAAAGGAGATTACCACATATTAACGCAAAATTAGATTAGTTTTATACTTAGTGGTAACAATATGGCCTAATATTATATTCATAGTGAGCCGCCTCGCAAAATTCAACTAGAACCCTAGTAATAAGTACGAGAGGGTAATAAATTGAGTACTACAATACATCTCGGACACCTACTTCCTTAGTCTCGAATATGACGGTCACAATAAGAGCTTTAAGGCCGCCTTAGACACCAACTTTGCGGACAACTCAATAAACTAGAAGAGCTTATAAGTGTATACACTATGTTTCACCGGAGGACTAATTAGGTAGAGAGTTAATAAATAAGATATATTTATAACGTCGATAATAAAAGTAGCGTTATTTACCCTTTCGTAGGTAATGTGCAAAGTGATCTTTATAAGTTCTTTACTGACCACTCTTAATATGTAACTTTTATATAATAGAATAACAATTTAGTGTGATAATGTGTAAACGATCCGTTTTATAATAGAAGAGTTAGTTACTCTAAAGACGAAGTTACGCTATGTTGATATTTATAATTATTAGTTGCGTTAAGAGGTTAAGAATAGGACGATTAATGTTATTTATATACCTACGAAGGACCTAGTGGTTAACGGCTTCACGAAGAGCTTTACGAAGCAGCCGTTTATGGACTTTGTGATATAGTTTAACTTTGTGAAGAAGGCGTCTAAGGAGTGCAATGGAAAGGAGGACTTAGATAATCTAGGAGGCCTGAATAGGTTATTTAAGGATAAATAAGGAGAGGCCTATTAACCCTAAGGGTAACTTCCGCTATTGTGTATTAAATGCGTAGGAGGTGCTCGAAGACCTCTCGCTACGAAGGCTAAAGGGTTGTGTTAAACGGGGTTGTAGGCCTACACGGCGCCGAGGGCGCTTAGTTATCGCTCCGTAGCTGAAAAGGGGCCACAACAGCGCTCGGGCCTTAGGCCGGGAACAAGCATAATACACATCACGAATTGACCCTCCCCCTACATCGTGCCCATATATAATTCTAGACAGTATGGGGCGCTCTATATACCGCTCGAGGAGCATTTACGAGCTCTAAAGGGTATTAGGATGTGCTGGATTAATATATTTCTATAACTTATAGGATATAGCTTTCAACTGTAGCTGGTTAACCGATAGAACCCAGTTACTGCTGGTCTTTAATTGGATCTTCGAGCTTAGGGAGGCTATTTTAATGGGTGGATGTGAATTGAGTGCTTAGGAAGCGCTTTTGTGTGTGTAGAATTGAATGAATAGATGGCTGGCGACGCTTATCGTAAGCGCAGCACGTATCAGACTGTTAATTGTCGAATTGAGGGTCAGAATTCATATATTGTGTTTTCTGCTAAGTGCTTCAGGGAGCGTCCCTGACCCTAGGGATAGGGGTAGGGGACGTCCCTGGCTGCCTGAGGCGCGAGCGGGATCAACCTTACGCCGAGCGCCCGTTCCAAAGGCGCTTTAGGAGCGTTCAATCTGACACTTATCCTAAATTGACTTTTCCCAGCTCTTCATTACATGCACCCGCAGGAGGCAAGAAGCACAGGTTTGCGACACCAAGCGCTCCATAATACATGCACAAAGCTAAGAACCGAACTGCGAACTTTGAAAGATGTACAGCAAGATTCCATGCCCTATGGTAATGTGCTGGCCTCCGATACCTCACTGGAGAAAGTGAAGCACCAACTTCTTGTATCCCGCAATGCTGTCAATCAGCTCCGGGATACGAATGAACTCGTCCGGTCCATGCGCTACCAGGATTGACCCTGGTCCGTACAACACCCTATTTTTACACCATTCATCATTGAGTCGAGGGACATCGGTACCAAAAGCCACTGGAGCGGCATCAAAACCGTCGATATCCCAGTCTAAAAGTGCCTCGGGGTACTCAAAGACCCATTTCAGCTCCACGTCTGGGTGCCGGGAGACTATTTCCGCGACCTTGGTTTTGATCCCAGGCAGGTCAAACACCATGCGGACTTCGCAGAGCGCCTTGGCCGACGGAGCGACGATGTTGTGTTTCTCTCCGCCCTCAAGGGTTCCGATGTTGAATGTGGAAGGGCCGAGAAGGTCGGATTCAGGCCAGGTTGCTGCAGAGAGGTCATTCAATACGGCAAGCAGTGCTGAAGTTGCACTTTTTCCGAGATGAGGATACCCTGAATGGCTGGTTCATGTCTCGTTAAACCTTTTTGTTCAACAGAATGTTCCCGTCAAATACTTACCAGGCAATGCCATTGGCGATAACTTCGAAGGCAACTTGTCCCTTGTGACCTTTTGCCAGCTTGCTCTCCGTTGGCTCAGCGAAGATGCCAGATTCCCAGGTCAGCCCCATGTCGTTCGCGGCAATCATTCCATGGCCTCCGTTCTCCTCGCCAACCACGAACAACAGTCCGACATCACCCTCCTCTCGGATCTTGTCTTCCTTTCTCAATTCCTCCGCAGCCAGGATTTGAGCCGCGAGCGGGCCCAGGTCGTCGGAAGATCCTCTCCCGCGGATGATGTCGCCATCGATGGTCAGCGGGATATGCGGCGGCACCGTGTCCATGTGCGCCGTGAGAAGCACGCGTGTTTTGCGGGAGGAACCGAGGTAAGCGTAGACATTATGCCTGGTGGACCCCGGCACGATTGGGATTCGCTCGACGGTGTAGCCTAGGCTTTGGAGGTGTTGTTCCAGAAAGACGCCAATGCCGTGTTCGAGCTCGCTCGTGCTGACAATCGACATGAGCGATTTCAAAAGGTCGACGACCGGATGGTCCATGATAGCAGACGCCATGATTGAGATCCAAGCTATCGCGATGCAAGTCCAACAAATGCCTCAGGAATACAAAAGTACCGTTATGTATTGGATCCGTCGTTGAAATTGTGGACGTGTTCACCATTTCTGTGAGTCATTGCTTATATTAGGCTCGGGTCGGCCCCGAACGCCGTTGCAGGCTTACGGGTGTGCACCCGCGACCGAGGAGTCGGGAAAATCACCGAGTGCTGACTAAGAGGGTTTATCTGTTTAATTCGGTACGCCCAGTGTAGTCTGGAAAGAGAGGCGAAGTGGGACATGAGAAGTTGACACCAGCATCAGTGCCGTCAGAGGAGCCTGTTCATGCGAAAGGATACGACGTGGGTCGGTTACTCGTAAGTCAGCCAGTTGGCCGAGTTGAACAGCAGAAACAAAATATTGCGCCTCGCATGAAGCTCGTCTTACCCAAGAAATACCCAAGAAAACATGCACTTTTCTGCGATGGGTGACTGCAACGAATAGCGATTGAATCCTCTCTTTTTCCGAAATTTATCTTCTCTGAGACGCGCGCCAACAGGAAGTGGGGTACGATGGATTCTGAGGTTGCATACTTTCCATTCAAAGTTTCTGCTCTGTTTATGTTCGTCTTGCCATCTATCTCCCCTTGTGATTGTTATTCTAGCTTCGAGGACCGGTTTTCACACCTGATTGTTGGTTGGTGTTCCGTGACTAATGGTAGTTATGAGATGACTTGGTTCGGTGAGTTCAGTTAGAGACCGCATTTATTGCCATGCGAAGAGATTCCCTGTCCCAATGAATGAGCTCGAATACAGTCATACAATCTCTGTTTCTCTCACGGACACCTGTCCCAAGACACCTCGGGCTTGCTCTTCCGTCGGGAAACATAGATCGACGAGCCCGATCCGAGCATACCGGCCCCCTTCCACTAGTCTCAAGGCCAGCCCGAACAAAGTCCTACGAGTTACTGTCGCGATGGGTACACAAAATGCCAAATCGCACATCTCCGCCTCGACATCAAACGTAACGTCAAACCAGCTTCCCCTCCTCTCTCCCAAGTGACGGCCTTCTACGACTCCGTTCTCCTTCATGTCCACCAGCACCTGGCCAGTACCAGGAAGACTAAGCTTTCGTATCTTCCGAATTCTCTTCTCGTGATCCAGCCCACCAGAGCTCTCGGGGTGACTCATAGCAAGCAACGGGCCCTTGAGCACCATCATCCCACCTTCAACTTCGCCAGTCTCATCACTCGTACAACAATCCACCCTAACATCAACAACCTCAGACAGCAAAATCAGCCCCGCACCAGAAACACCATTCATATACACATTATCCGTCATCCTAATCCCCCCCTCAACCGAAGCCCACGACCACGACGGAGCCCGATACCCCCTCGGCCTCCTCGCCGGGCCCGCAACCCCCCAAAGCAACTCCCCAGGCAACTCCCTTCGCCACATCCCCGCAAGATACCCATCCTCCCGACACCTGAGCTCCCCCAACCTGTCCTTAACAAACTTCGCCACGCCGCCCAGCGCGACGAGCTTGTCCCCCTCCTTGGTCAGCCCGCACTGCGTATACAGCCCCAAAACACTGTACCACTCCTTGAAAAGCTGCGCCACGGGATCCGGCGAGGGGATCGGCGCCCACGAGTTGATGAGCGACTTAAACGCCCTCCTCAACTCCCCCGCCGCCGCCGTGCCCAGCCTCGTCTCCGTCTTCGTCCACCTTCCGCTTCGTGCATGCCTCTCGCATCTGTTGGCCTCGCGGCACTCCCAGTACACCTGCCCCCTCCCGAAATGCAGCACCCACGGCGCGAGGAGACGCTCTTGTATAATCCACGCCCGCCAGGGCAGCTCCGCGTCCCCGAAGCTCTTGAGCGCCCAGGTCGTCTCCGCGGCGTGGTAGAACGTCGACTTGTGGTGTTGTTCGCCCGGCCCCGAGAGGGAGAGGTGCAGCGGGGTGGGTGTGAAGATGGCTGGATTGCGTGGGAAGAAGAGGCCTCCTGCGTCGTCGCGCGCGCCGAGGGCTGAGATGTTGAGGTAGGAGGCGCTGTAGACGCGTTGCATTGCCGAGGACTCGCGGCGCCAGTCTGCGGTTGAGTCTTGGAGGACGCAGAAGCGGTCGATCCAGAGGTGGCGTAGGCTGAGACGCTCGACGACGGAGAGGGCGTCTCTGAATGTCTTTGGGAGGATAGAGACGGGCTGGGGCGTGGTTAGAGAGGGGAGGTTGCGGGATGTGAGGATCAGGTCTGGGTCCCATGGGCTTGTGCCCCAGCAGTGGCTGAGTGTTGCGTAGCGCAGACCTGGAGGAGCCTGGGAGCCCTCTATCACACGGAATTGCTTCTCGGTCGGTTTTGATGTGAGCTCGATCAGACGGGTCGGGACGTAAGTTGATCGTTCTTTGCCGCATGTCTCGTGGGTGTGCCGGCACTCTTCGAGCCAGCTCTCGATCAACGCCCATGTTTCCGGATCTTGTGTGGACTTTCCCGGGTTGCAGTTGAAGTCATCCAGATTGAACCCTGGAATTCCAAAGTCAGAGGTAACTCTTTAGGGCGACTCAGTTGCTTACTATGCTCCGGGACCAAAAACGTCTTCCGACTAGCCCCCTCCCCGTATATCGTGACCCCCGGTGGGAGGTTCCCAACCTTACTGACGGAAAAGAGCGTAAAATACCCAAACCTCGTCATCCTCGGGGCATCCCCTCCCCTTGGTGCGAAGTCGTCAAGCAGGATACACACCGCGCATCCCTCCCTCGACCTCAGAAACGAGTCATACGACTTGTGATGCCCAAAGACGACATCCTCCGCCCTCTCAGCATCTAAGTCCACGTAAGAAACATCATTAAACCAAAGACCATCACGGAAACCAACCAAGCTCTCTCTCACCCATCACCCCCGCCCCGTTCAACTCCGCCTTCCGACACACCCTCTCGGTCCGGGACGCGTCCCAAATCGCCTCCAACCCGTCTTTGCACACCTCGCAAAGCATTCTGCTGTACCCGACTACAGAGGCACAGCCTGCTTGTCAGAAGGCCCTTGGCTGACGGGGGATCCAAGCCTCGGGCGGCTCGGGAAAACGTGATGGGTCGATCGGTGGTGCGTCAATTATGCACTTTCGCGGAAGCGTTGCAAATGGTGCGATTGACATGCCGTAAGCCCATAACTCCTCATCGGCCAATCGCTGCTCCCCACGTTTAGGTGTCCAATAGTCGGGCGATTTCTTGTCGCCTGCATGATTTTGCTTGACCCCACACTCGTCGTTCGACTAGACTGGGCTGGTTTCTGCGATGTTGTCTTTGAAGTCACTCTTAATTGTAAAATGGATGAGAGATTTGTATACTGCTATCTTGTTTGTCGGAATAAAAGGGATCTGAACAATAATACCTTGCAAGTTCTGTCATCTCGCGGGAGGTAAGGCGGATTCATGTCGGGCAGAGACGTGCTCGGGAGATTTTGTCGTCGAATTTGGGGTATTAGCGAAGACTTGGACGTACGTACGTCAATGACTGGGGACACCGCTTCTCCAACGGTTGCATGTTGAGACCAAGTTCAATTAACACATCACATGGAACGTGACACAGAATGTTGAGCAATAGCAGGCGTTTTTTTGTCTTCCCTTACTACCCTAACTACTCAAGCCAAATCGGGCCAGACGCTGCTAAATGCAACTTCGTCGCTCTTCCCAACGCCAAGTGTATGAACGAATCAGTGCCATTCCGAAGTGCCATTCCGACACGCGAACGAGTCGATGCTTCAATCTCAAGACTCAGTTGCTTAACTTTTACCCATCCCAAAACCCTTGTCCGTCCGGCTCCTCCCCCACAACCCATCGCTGCAGCACGGTGGAGACCAGCGCAACCGATCGAAAGCGGACAGTGGAGTGCGTCGTTGGACCGTCTGAAGGCACCTCTGTGGTGCCTGTGCCAACCGCCTTGTGTATCGAGGGCGCTCCCTCTTCCCATTCCGAACCCATTCCATCCCGTAACCAAAACACTTGATATCCCATATCCTTCTAGACCCGCTCCGTCGTTTGCTGGAGGTCTCTTGATTCTTGGCTGCGAAAAGGCGCACAAGAACAATCTCAGCAAGGAAACAATAAAAAGAAACAATAATTCGACGTCGAAGCTAATGAGCCGCTGGTGAAGGTCGAGAATGAAGGCGCGAGCAAATTATGCATTAATGGAACTCCCCTGTATGCCGTCCGTTCCTATGTACCATCCGTAAGGAGAATCGTTTCCCGCGACGCTGCGTTGAGCTCATCAGGTGTGGGCAACGAAAGGAAGACTGAGAAAGCAAGGCTATTTTCCGTTCGACTCCATGAATCCCTGATCGTATGCTTGGGTTGTCGTCAAATCGGTCTGAAGGCCGAGAACCGCGATAACTCTTTGAACGCCCCGCGATGCCGCGGCCGTCCTTGGCCAGTGGAGTCGAAATGCCCATGAACGCCGGTGCCCAAAAGATGAGCTCAAAATATTCATCGAAAAAACAGTCGAGAAACGTCAAGTGACTAGTCCGCAGGGAACCTGCGGCTGTGTGGTGGTTCAAGCGAGTCTGCCGTTAACCCCTAATTGCTGTCGCAGCATGAGCCTCGGTGTTGAATGGGAATCGCTCCTGCAGCTGCTGGGCGTACGGGTAATCATTCGGCGACGTACCGGCGAAAGGAAAGCCACCGGCCGAGGCCACCGGGGAGGCGGACCTCATCGTTGCTGGGGCGGGAGCCTGACTCGGACGTTGATTCGCTGCGACTTGGGCGGGGTGGCTGAGTGGAGATGATGCTGGAGATGCGCCGTATGCGACTCCAAAGTGCTGGAAGTAGGGGTTGGAGTCCCGGAGGTGGAACGCGTGGTGCTGAGCGGGACCCGCATGTTGACTGTGGTGACCCATGCTCGGGCTGCTGTTCGAGCTTGAGCTGGAGCTGTTGGTGCCGCGAGTGGCAGATCCGTCGTCGGCTCCGTCGTATTTGCCGTTCTTCATCGTGCCGTCTTTAATCTGAGGACTGGACTGCTTGGAGCCGAACTGTTGATTAAGCCAAGGTCAGTACATGCTCTTCGGGCTGAGGTTGGACGAGCGTTGAGAGTCGATGAAAGGGCCGGGTGACTGTAAGTGTTGACCAGGAGTACGTACAAAGCAGTATTTGTTGACCAGTTCCTCGTACGATGACGAGGCAATCATGGCGTTGGGGGAGGCATTGCCAGGGACGGCCGGGGCCGCAGCAACCTTAGCTACTGCCGGGGCGCTGGCCTTAGCTGGCGTGCTCGATGCAGGCTTCTGCTGCTGGGATTGCTGAGCAGGAACGTGGATCTTGCGGTGGCTTTTCATGTAGAGATCGTCAGGGTTGCGATCCTTGGCGGTCTGTATCGCCGTAGCAAGCGAAGCACCGAAGTCATAGCGGTTAGCAAATGCCTGTCCGCTTGGAGTCGATAGACGGCTCGACAGGTTGTCGCTGGCCAAGCTGCCGGTGGACTTGTTGCTCTTGAGGCGCAATCCAGTGTTGGGGCCTGACTCTCCCAAATACTCGTGGATGGGCTGGTCAAAGTTGAGCTTGCCTTGTTCCCCAAAGTCGTCGAAGCCGACGGGCATGGACTTGGGACGAGGAGCAGAGGCGTTGGGGACGCTGCGTCGGTTGCTACGGGGCAGAGCAGGTCGGCTCGCAGCGCCCTGGACACCTCGCTTGCCGTTCTGGGGGAGGTACTTCTTGCGAAAGTCAACCTGGAAGTTGGTGCCGTTGCTGTTGTCCCAGAATTCCTGACCGTTCACGTTGTACCGGATGCAGAAGTATAGCGTCTTGGTCTCGAGGTTAGCTAGGTCGGACAACTTGATGGTGAACATGAACCGGTCGTTGGGAACGGGGCCGTCGTGGGGCCGGATCTCGTGCGAGTATTCAGCACCGACTTCGGAGGTTGTCTTCCAGTAGTCGAGGGTGAATCTGCAGGTAACGGACTTCTGGAAGGCGAGATTGACAACACACACAGATCCCAGCAGGTTCTTCTGATCGGGGGATAGCCAGACCCTCTCAAGGCGGACGGGCAGGGCCTTCCTGATCGGAGTGTCAACGGGGTTCGTAGTGACAATCTCCCACTCGAAGGGCGGGGATCGTGAGCTGGAGCGCTCTTCTCCAGGGAAGGGGTACTCGGTATCACTGTCGTAATTATCGATCGGCGAAGATCCGGCACTGACAGCGAGCGGCCGATCGACCTGGAGGAAGTGGCGCACATGTTCGAGGTGGGAGTCGAAGTGGACTGCCTTGGAGAAGGTCGGTGTGCCAGGCATGGACGAGGGCCTGCGGCGGGACGGCGGCCGCAATGCGGGACGCACAAGCTCTCCAGACTTCTTGCGGACCATCTGCGGCTTACGCAAAGCATCCTCGTCTGTCTCCTCCTCTGAACCGGTCAAGGACGTCTCGGCGGACTTGGAGATGATGACCTTGGGTTCGGTGCTGGACCTTGTGTGGCTGACACGGCGGGCCATGGTCTTTTGGAGGGCATCCAGCGCGCTGGTACTAAAGCTGTGGGGGATGCCGTCGGGGACACCGTTATTGGGCCCGTCGTTTGTGACGAGTGCCAGTGTCGGCTGATCGGGCTTGGGGCTGGGGGAGGCTTCGCGGTGAACTGGAATCTGGCTGATTGCATCCTGGAGTTCCTTCAGGTTTTCGATCTGTCTCCCACGCTCTGTGGCATCCTCCTCTTCACTGCCGGAGTCCGGGGGAGAGATGATGGCTCCCTTAGGCATGCCTCGCTCATCTGTCCGTGGTGGGGGTGATTGCCTGATGCTGCTGCTCGTTGCCATACCCTTAAGATCGTCCGAGGTCCCTGGCGGTGTGGGCTGGTTGGGAGTACCATTTGTCGCGGCCAATGTTGATGCGGACGGTGTCCTCCTGTGTTTTGTAAGGTACGACGCTGACCGCGGTAGCGACGGTCTTGGGCTGGATTGAAATGATGAGCGTCGGCTCACGTCGGGCGAGGACGGGGCCGAGTTTGCCGGGGAGCGGTGGGACGGAGGAGTGTAAGGCATTGTATCTGTGGGGGGGAGAGGATATCGTGGGGATAAGGATGTATAGAGGTCGAAGTCGTGCACCCGGCACGTAGGGTTGTTGCGGCTCGGGGGAAGAGTGTCAACTGGTATCAATTCATGCGATTAGGATTGACGGAGCGGCCGATGCGAGAGGCGAGGCGCGGCTTTAGGATTAGGGTCTGTAGGGTTGGAAGGTTCTCGTCAGCCCGGTCGCGGCCATAGAGGGTCGGATTATTGATTGAAGCAAGGGAATCGGTGGTGGTGCATTGGATCAAGTCGGCGCAGAGAGCAAATAGGAAAAAGAGGACAGAAACGAAGGCGATTTTGCCAGCGTGTGTGAGGATGCGAGGGAAAAAAAAAAAGATGCAAAGAAGGTGCGATGAAGGTGCAGGGAAACGAGTCTGATACAGGCCGAAAGGCAAAGGGGGAAAATAAGGCAGTAATGACGGAGGTGGTGGTGAATTGTGTTCTTTGTTTTTCGTGTTTTTCTGGGGGTTTTCTGAGTAGTGGTTGACCACTTACATGGATGAAGAGGAAGTCGAGGAAGGGACGTGGGCGACCAAGAGTTCTTTTGCACTGGCAATATTCCAGCAACAGGGCACAAAACTCTTGTTTGCGGACGAGGAATGTCGGTAGCTGGGGAGGAGAGTCCCGCGGGCGGAGGTCGTCGATGCAGGTGGAATGCAATGACGAGCTAGGTCCGAGAGTCAGGGTCGTGATGTCTCGCAAGAGAGGGCCGATGGAGGGCGAGAAGTGCGTTGGGCGAGGACGCCTTTGCGACGTTCGTGGGTATCGTGGGGCGGCGACGGGAAGGCAGAGGAGACCAGCAATGTTGGTTGCTGTCGACGGTCAATCCTACGATGCCTGTTGTGTCGAGGCTTTCGCTCTTTCTTCTTTCTGTTTCCTACTCTTGCTCGAGTCGTCAGAAGGAAGAAGGGGGGATGGGTGTTGGGTATTTTCTGGACGACGAGTCGACTTTGGTGTTTAGAGCACACAAAGATTAGAAGAAGGCGAAGCTGGTGGCTCCGGAGGGGACGGAGTGGTTTTGAATGGTGGCAGATCCGAGCACTGCACTGCACCCAGCAGGGAAGGGGGGAAAAAGCTATCAGGCAGTTCAGTTTCTGTGCTAGTCCGCTCCCCAGCAAAAGCAGAACAGGACCGGGGCCAGGAGCAGCAGTGCAGCCAGTGCAGCACCCCCAGTCCTGTTCCCAGGCAGCGGGAGTCGCAGTAGCACGTACCTGATGGTCAGGAGCATCCCTGCAAGCACGAAGGACGGCGAAGGACCAGGATAGAGAGGGTGGGTGGCAGTCGAGGGGGGTGGAAAAGGGGGTGGTGTGTGTTGAGGGTGACGAGCAGAGCGATGTGCAAGGCGCACAAGGAAGGGCCGGGGTGGGAAGGCGAGGAGGGGCGTAGGGGTGTGGGCGCAGTAGAGGGCGGCGAGGAGGGTGGGGTGGAGAAAAGACGAGGCGACGCAGCGCAAAAAGGGCAGCGTGGGATAGTGGCACGGAGACGGCAAGCCGGACGGGCTGGTCGATTGCTGGTTGCGTTGAGGACTGCCTGGCTTGACTGATTGACTGACTGACTGACTGGAGAGTTGCTACCGGTGTAGGTAGTGTTGGATGGAGCTGGAGTTGACTGGCCACTGAGAGACAGAGAGCTTGCTTGAGTCGGAGCTGGCACTGGCGGTTGAGTGGTGGTGTCGCCGTCGCCGTCGCCGCTGCGGGAGCAGAATGCGTGTATGTGCCTATGTACGTATCTACTGTACTCCATACTCGGTCTGGGTGCTAAAGCAGAGCACACACAACAGACCAGGCCAGGCCAGGCCAGGCCACAACACCACTTACTGACTGACAGGACAGCTATTACAACTGTATACCTTTCGTAAGGTAGGTCAGGTAGGTAGGTATCGACAGCGGGTGGAGATGTCGGCGAGGGAGGGACTGGCGTTGGCGCGATGGTGCAAAACGCAAAAAAGGCAAGAGAAAGAGAGGATGCAGTCACACCCTCCTTGGTAGACGGCGGCTGGGCTTACAGCTGCTGGTCCGGCTGGTCTGGGTTGGGCTGGCCTGGTTTGGCTTGTTTCCGTGCTTGACGGCGGGCAAGAGACGGACACGGCAGTCAAGAGCCGGTTCTGAGATGCAATGGTGGGAGCCGTAGTCGGCGTTGACGATGGCGATAATGCCAATGCCAGCACCAATGCCAGACAGGGTGCAGGTCCAGTGGGTGACTGCGGGTGTGACTGTGAGTGTGTGAGCCTGCTGCTCCCGACGCCGGCCGCTGCCGTTGCGTTCCCCAACGAGCACCCAATGGTATCAAGATGCTGGGTGCGGAGGACGTTGAGGCTTCCGCCACGGGTAGAGTCAAATCGGATCAGCGATGACCGGGCCTGGCCAAAGTGCGTGCCCCCCATATGCCACAGTGCCGAGCGCAGAGAGGGATTGAAACATGGCCAGAGCAGGCCGCGCAGCAGGGCCGGCCAGGCAGAGGCAGATGGAGCAGTAAGCACAGCAAGCACAGCAGAGTGGTGTCAATTGGGTGTGCTGAGCTGTGCTTTGCTTTGCTTTGCTTTGCTTTGCTCTGCTCTGTTGGGTGGTATGTGCCTGTTTCCAGGCTGCTTGCCTGCTGGCCGTGGTGATGGTGTTCAGTGCTGCACTCCCGCCGTACGTCTCTTTTCTCGTTCAGGACAGGCGTTGATGGGCGGGTGTTGTGGGCGGGCGAGGCAAGATGAAGCGGCGCTGGGAGGAAGCAGAAAATTTTTTTGGCACACCTCAGCCAAACCAAACACCGACCTCGCCGACCAACCACACCAGCCTGTCGCAGCACACAGTGCACAGTACAGGAAACAGCGACCGGGGGGTGCGACGGACAGTAAAAGATCTTTGATGGGACGGTACACCAGTGAAGTCTTCACCCGCGAAAAGGGTGGGGCGGCTGCCAGGCGCTAGCAAGGGCTGAGATACGTACCGACTGGCTCAAAGGTGCGAGGACGGCAGCAATAGGGACAGGCCTCTGGCCGGCTAGCGTTGGTGCTGATTTAAAATAATGGCCCCATCATTCCCTCATCAGAGAGCATGGCCAGCTCGAATCAGAGGCCAACAGAGCGAATCCGTACAACGCTGCAGTGCACCTCAGCCTCTGCGGCTGCTTCGGGGGTTTGGGGGAGGCACTTCACGTACTGCGGTAAGGCGTCGAGAGTAGAAAGCTACCACCAACCAACACCTAGGCATTCTGTCAGTACGTGTCGGGCAAGGTTCATAGTGACGAGTTGGCATCTATATGGCACAGAATAAGCAGCGATGCAACGTCGAGAGTTGCCAACACCAAGCCACCTTCCACAGCACTGCATGTCCGCAAGTCAGTCAGTCAGTCAGTCATTGGCAGTTGGTCATGCCAACATCTCATCACCGCCGTCATTGTCGTCCCTATTGTTCGTCCCACATGCGGACTGCGCCAGTATCGGGTCCTGTTGCAATATCGACTGAGCAGAGGGACGGGACGGCACGATGGCCGGCCCAGCGATGGCATCCGACCGCTGCGGCGCTGTTGTGCCGACTGGATGCGATGCCATGCGATCCGAAGCAAGACGACGATGGGAGCAGCAAACGGACCTGGACCGGACCTGGGCAGAAGCTCAGAGGAACGTGTTTGCGGTCACTGGCGGCATTTGTCCCGACCAGAAATGCGGTTCCCTGATTTCTCTCTTCTCGGTCTGTCTCAGATATGTGTCTTGCTCACCCGATGCCCTGCTCCCAGCGTGTGACCCCGGATCAAAGACCCCCAAGCCGTTTGACGTTTTTTATTATTATTATTTTTTTCATTCATTTTGCTCGCCCTGTCTGTCCTGTCTTGCTTTGAGCCGTCTGTCCCTGGCCGCCGCGCCGTGCCTCAGCCGGGCCAGGGCAGTTGGCAGGGCGGTAGACATGGCAAAGAGCTGTTCCCATCGTCATCGAGCTGGGGACGGAAATTGTGGCGTTTCTTGTCTCTCGTCTGCTTGGTCAACGAGAGCACCGTGCACCAGCAGCTCGGCACTGTCCCTGTTCTGGCCGCGGCCCCGCCAGCAGCACCACCACACTGAGCAGCAGCAGCAGTAGCAGCAGGCAGGGACGCAGGCACCGCAGGCAGGAACTCGGCACAGGCAGCCTACAGGCCTGGGGTCGTGTTTGAGCAACGGGCCTGCCCTGGGCGTACCGTATCGGCGCACCCATTGCGCACTGCTTTCAGCACAACAAGAGTCTTGTAATAGACGAAACAACTCCCTGTCAAAGAATGACCCAATTGTGTTTAATTCGCATCGCGATGAAATGAACCCACGGATGGGGAAGCTGTCCGGTGCGGCGCAAAGGATGAATCGGACTCGCTGAGGTGAGAAGTACGATGATGTCATTGAAGGCGTCGAGGCAGGCGCACCTACCATGCTCGTCCGCCCGCTCATTCGCTTGGGATCTGGCCATTGCCCGGCTTCTGACTGTGGTACGTGCCTTTTTTCCACGCAATCATATCATCGTGAGTTTGGGGAGGGGGACGAGTGCGGGAGCTGACTAACCCAGCCCACCCGTGCTGAGGTGCTTCCATCTCTCCTGTCACTGCACGCCTGGTCATTCCATATCTCCGTCGCATTATCTCATCACATCTCACGGGCGGCCGCTTACCTCACCTCCTTCGCTTCGCTTGCATCGCCTTATCTCAGGCAGTTAATTGAATTGCAAAAAAAGCATCGACAGGGAAGGTGGCATTGGCAGGTGCGGAAACGTGGTGTTCGGTTTGTCTGGCGAGGCGCGTCTCGACCGCGTCTCACCGGGCGCATGCTTTCTTATTCATCGTTTTTACTCCGCCAACCTGGTCGTTATCAAGACTGATAGCCGCGAGCTCAACCTCCCGCATCTCGACGCCACGGTTGATGACTCGAGTAATCGTTTGACAAACCGTGCTGGCCTGCACGTCGCAAAACCTTATATCCAGCTTGGAGTTTCCTGAGCCTTGGCCCAACCCAACTGCCCTGTCCTGTTGGCGTTGACACGCAGGAGACGGCCAGCATCTATCTGCGCCAGCGAGGCCCCAGCCCTGTCGCGGGGATGATCTGATCGCCCCAGCTCCGGTACGACGCCCAATAGCTGGGCGAAGTATGACCCCAGAGTCTCCCCTGCCCTACCGGGTCCTGCGAGGCCTGGAAGCGACATGAAGCGAACTCTGGCGGAGCTGGACAAGCACACGAGACGAAGATGGGGTTTTCGTGTGGCGCTGGAAAGACAAACCGAGTTTGCGCTCCACATTCCGCATTTTCCACATTCCGCATTTTCCACATTCCATCCACAAGTGACAATCCCAATCCCCGCAGTTTGCTCCGGATGGAACTTTTTTTCATCGCCATCACCGCCGAACCCATGATAAACATCAAACACGCCGCGAAAAGCTTCGTTTTTGGATGGGTTGGGACGGCGTGGAATGCGAGAGGGAGCGCCTAGCGAGAGGGAGTGGGCGGGGGCATACTTACTGCGTACATACACGTAGCACTCACTCATCCTTCTCGCGTGGGCGTGCAAATGCCTCGCTGTGCAAAATACGAGCGCGGTGCGGTGCGGTGCGGTGCAGTGCGGTGCAGTTTGCAGTTGCAGCGCCAGTGCTGAGACGTCGCCAACCGCCGTGTCACGGGGTGTCAGTCATCATCACTGCAGCCAGGCCAGTCAGTGCCCCTTGGATCACGGGAATGAGGGCGCGCGAAGACGACCGACCGATGCCGGCATCAGCGTCAGCGTCAGCATCGGCATCGGCATGGACGGACGCCAGCCCAGCGCACATGGCCGTCCAGACCGCGTTCGAGAATCTCAACCCTCCTCCGGCTGCAGGCCGGACACTCCCAATCACTTGCGGCATAAACAACAACACCACTACCAAACCCAACACTGCTACCTCGCCAGATATGGCGGTACCGGCGTGAAGAATTTTTTTCCCTCTTCAAAATGTCTCATCCCAACAGAGAAATGACAGAAACCGGCATGGCGAGTCGGACCTCGCATATTGTCACAGCTTGCTGCCCTCCTCCGGGTTGTCGGTGGTTGCATCGTCGATGACGACTTTTTTTTAGTCGAGTCAACCGCGGCGGGATGAAAAACTGTCATCGCTGTTGCTTCACATTGCATCGGCGATGAGCGACGGAGCGCAATTTTTTGGTGGGAATTTTTTGGTGGCTCACATGGGCGGCGACACCAAGCGCCGGGAACACCAAAAAAGTGTTTCGATTGGGGTAACAGAGGGCCCGCTTGGGGCGTTGAGCGGCTCAAGCAAACAAAGATAAGACCAGAGCCAGGCGCGAAAACGAGATACGAACTGGGGATGCTGAGTAATGAGAACCGGCGCCTGTGAGCTACAGTGGCCCGAGCTTCGACTTCGGCAAGGATTCTGACTGGCTGGGCAGACGCCCGACTGTCTGGCACCGCTGATTGGCAATTGCTGTTGCTCATGCTCAATGTTCTGCTTTTTTTTTGTTTTGTTTGGCTTGAATTCTTTTTTGCCAGGGTGGGGCCGGGGCCGGGGGAGGCCGTTGGGATGGGATGAAGCTCCACCCTTCCATTTGGCACATTTGGCACCGCACCGCACCGCAGCACCATCACAGCACCGCTCACAGACAAGGGGAAGAGAGGTAAAGGGGCCAGAACGGGCTGACACTGTACTTGTAAGGCGGATTGCTCGTGGGCGACAGCCGGAAGGGAGGGCAGCAAAGGCAGTAGGCAGCTAGCTGTGTGATGGAGGGGCAGTCTTCAAAAGAACGGCAGGGGAGCTGGAAGGAGCACTAACACTTTGCCTCTCACCAACCAGAGACGAAGGTGCAAACACTGAAGGAAGGAGAGAAGGAGAAGGAGACAAGGAGGTGGGAAGGAACCCACTGAAGGAGGGCACAACTCAGCCTGGCAGGCCCCGCTCATTCGGCCTGGCCTGGTCCACTGGGTGTGCCTCCCGGCCGCGTCGCTTCCTCCCCCCACCAAAAAAAGAAGCTCGCCAAAAAAGAAAAGAAAAAAATCGTCCCCATCAAAAACCACTGAAGTCGGTTTCCGCTGCTACCTCACATCGCCCGCCCCGACCACGGCACGGACATTCGCACGCGCGGAGATGCCGCCCTGATGCTCGCTCAATCCCTATTACCATCGGCACGGTGGCACTCTACGGGTACCGCACCTCACCCTGCAATGCTTGCTGGTTTGCTGGCTGGCTGGCTGGCTGGCTGCCACCGCAGGCTCAGGGGACTGTTCCGGCAAGGGAATGCCTTCAAACGCGCCCAGCCCCGACCGGTAGCCCTTCCGGCGCGCCAGGGACCAGCTGCCTTCGGCATCGCTGACCACTTGCTATTATTCCCCGGCCTAAGGAACGGTTATCGCATCACCACATTCCATTAGGTGTCGCATTGTGGCATTGTGCCACCTCGTCGATGAGGTTATTCTTCCATTCACCACCCGCACGCCGTCACCCATTCAGCCGCTCTTCAGTCGTTGCGGTGCTGCCATGTCCGAACCCATCCGCAACGCCTCCGTGTTTTCTCTCACATCTCAACACCAGCTTGTCTGCCTCTTGGAACTGTCGAGAATGCGTGCTGCCCAGGCGTGCAGCTGGAGGATTACGGTGTGCCACTGCATGTGCTGCTCCCGCCGGAGTGGTGTTTAATATATCGCCGTCGTCATCCAGGCGCCAATCTGACCTCCCGCAGCAGCTTTCCACGGATACTTCACGGCCCAGACCGTCGCCGCCCGAGGAGACGACATCCCAGGCCTGCTTATCTGGTCCATGTGCCACCCTTCATCCGAGCAACGGCCCCGGGCCACTCGACGGCCGCGCTCCCTCGCCACCACCATCCTGACCGGATCGATCTCCAGCCAGACGCTGAGAAATCGGTCTGCACGTCTACACCCTTCACCGCGCCGCCTCAATTACAAACTACAGCGAGCCCGGCTGGTCCTTGAGCTTACGGAACACCGATACACTGACTGCTACTCGAGATGGTGGGGCACTTCTGATTCCCCGCGCCCGCAACTGTCCAGCCCTCCGCCGACGGCTTACCCTCTTCAAGCCTAGCCAGGAGTGTCCGCACGGAGCGTATGCAGTCGCGGCCAGCCCCGGCCGTCGCCTTCAGCAATCTCTCTTTCGTCCTCGACCGACCGATGGCTTGAACTCGATGCAGCCCCTTCTCAGATCATCCAGACGAACTCCACCAGCCATGTTCCCCGTTCCCACTCACGTACATAAAGTACATACATGCCAAAAACCCACTTCTAAATACACGGCCGGTACGCAGAAGCACTTACGGATAGACTGCACGCATGGGCGCATGCAAGGCATGGCCGGACGGCCTATGACAGGTCGGAGTCGCAAGGGCTGACGACCAGTCATGGAGCTGCATGGCCTCGCTTGCTGCCTCGGAGTCGGAGCCCACGCACGCCAACATCCATCCGCCACCATCTACCAAGAACCAGCCCAGCACCAGCCCCTCTTTGACTGTCACCACCACTGGCTGTGGCTAGCCATCGCTGGCAGTCATCACCGGTGTTGGTCGTCGGGGACTTCTTCGCCCAGCGGCAGCTTCAGGGAGCACGACATGGGTGTCATACGATGCCTGTCTTCTTTGGCCCTTTTCGAAACCCGTGCAGAAAGACCATCGACTTTTGAAAGCACCATAGCAGCCGCCCCGGTGGGGAATCGCTTCACCAAGGACGTCCGCCAACTGAAGTTCATTGCATGCCACTAGCAGCTGTCAATCCACATCGCCATCGCCTCCCTATCAGAACATCTGTCAACCTATTACTCACAGCTTGCAGCCTGGGGAAATGTACGCGAGGCCCTTTCGCCCCCTCGCTCTTGCATCTTGGGCCGAAGCCCGCTGTGTGACATGATATGCAGTCAATAACGTCCACTGGGCGCAAACTCTGGGGCTCCTCCTCCATCACGGCTTGGCCTTTGCGGTCAAGTCTTGCCGTTCTCTGCTTGGCATCGAACCTCGAAAAGGACTGAAACGGTCTCACCCAACGACGAACCTCCAATGAAGCCTAGGGCTGGCGATTCAAGGGCTTGCATCTCACAGACAAGCGCCGCCCTAGCGTCTCGACACCGCAGTGAGAAAGTCTGCCGTCGCTTGCTTGTGCACCGTGAACCACACCTCTCGCGCTGCATCGTCTCTGGGAGCACCAGCACCTCCCACAACCACGTCTCACCGCGTCTCGTTATCTTTGGAGTCGCAATCTTAGATGTCCAAAACGTACATCGGTCGCCCCTGATTCGCTGCCCTCTTGGGGGTGGTCCCTGCCATCCATGGTTAGCCTCAACCATGCTGGTTGCTAATTTTGCCCCTGCTCCTGGCACCTCGACAGGGATAAATGGCTTACGGCTCGACTGAAGCCATTCGCAGACAAAGCACGCAAGCCTTGGGGCAAGCCACACCTGCTACGAAGCAAGACGGCGGGGCGTGTTTCCACGCTAAACCATATCTCAGCGGGCGGAGATGCAGCGGCTCGGGTCAAGCAAACTCGAACTTACCGTTGACCTGGATGGTCCGGACGGCTTCACCATTGCATCCGGGATGACGATGGATTGACGATCAACAAGTGAACAACGGCAAATATCATGTTATTCTGACGTTGTTGTGTAAGGACCCTATGACACAGCGGGCAGGACCCTCAAAATACCCCCGGGACACGCAATGGGAGGGATCTGTTTAGCGATGCATTTGCACCAGCTACTGCGGGTTGACGGATGTGATTGCGTCAAACATGCTCGACATGCTGAGGACTAGCCACTGGTTCACCCGGTCGTCACGCAACTGATCAGACACGAACATGCTGGAGACCGATGTTCGCCTTGGCTGATAAGGGTCCCTTGAGCTGAATTCCGAGAGCGGACCCGAGCAAGATCCCGAGATGAAGCGTCGTCCGTCCTGGACCTCAGGCCGTGGATCAAGAACAGGAGCCTTTGTCACATAGGTGTATCTATCACATTGGCGATGGTGGCTGCGGCACTACCACCGCACGCAGCCTGGCAACCCAGCTCCGCAAGTCCCTTAACTGGTCCCCTAGACCAAGAAAGACCCTCCGCTTGTCATGTACAGAAGACCCTGAGGCCCTGCAGCAGTCACTTTTTTTCGGCCCAGGATCGACGCAGAAAATGGAGTCAACAGCCCTGGATACGAATAGCTCCAGCAGCTTGTGGCGGACATGACGGCAGCCGCAGCACAGCTATCTGGATGATCGCTGGGCCTAACAGCACGCCAGGACGGCCGGCTACACGACTGGAGTAACAGCTGAGAGCAAGTGATAATGCATCACTCGTCCGGCATAGCAAGCTGCCAAATTGCATCAGGGAGACGCAATCACGGCAATCTAGCGTTGCCGCCGTCCGCCTTGCACATGCTTGAAGGGTATCCTGGCGGGCTTTTGGTGGTCTGATGGGCGACCAACATTATCATATCATCCAATGTTGATTTCTTACAGCTTTGGAGCACCGGGGATTTCTTGCCTGACACCTGGTGGGCCCCAGCCCTCCTCAGCTTCATGCTGTGGGCGCGGCCGGGTTTGTGATTCGCCAGCCAAATTCGTTGAGAGCGGCGGAATGGCCTCAAAGGGAATGAGCCAGAGCCCAGCCAGCATCGGCTCCAAAGTGACAGAAGGGATGATGGTCGAAGTCAGCCCGTGTACGGCGTATTGCCAATTCTTTGTTTCCACGCGGCGGCGTGTATGGTGGCGTTTGCTTCCCCAGACGACAGAGAGCAGTGCCTCCTGGTTTTCTCCAGACCACTGTTGCGGACAGGGTTCCAGGGGGGTTGGGGGGGGGGGATGGGGACGACTTCAGACGCCTCCGTGTCACCAAACTGACTCTTACAGCCACTCCCACGCATCCAAGGCATAGGCGCCCCGTCGAGTTATCAGGCCATCGATCTGGATCCCGAGTCGATGCATCGGCGCAAACTGAGAGGCCAGATAGATGCGGAGGCCGAGGCCGGCTGCTGGGGACATGTCATTGTCAGGCGCCGTCTCCGCGATCGACGTCAAAATCCGGAGATGGGAGATCATCTCGTGATGGGCGACGGGAGCCGGCAGCGACGACGAGCGAAAAGCAACCTGCTCACCGAGTACGGCGTTCCGACTGGTCGGTGAGCCGAAAGTGGGATAAGGTGAAGAGGAATAAGGATCGAGGAATTGGGATGAGACGGCTTCAGACTACGCAAACACAGTGCGCCAGCGGGCGAGCAACGGCCGTGTTGGTTCAGCCAGGAGGGCACTGTATGGGTAAATGCGTGCCCCAATAAGCATGCTGGAGTCGCACGACATTCGCGTGCAGGGGAGAATGCGCATGTGTTTTCTGCAGGCCCGTGGCTCGGAAAGAGTGTTGTTTCACTGCCCACGGGCGACGACGAGAAAACGGCCACACTACAGCCAATTCGCACCCTCAGAGTCGAGCGAAGCGCCAAGTGTCGAAGGCATCCCACGTCCTGCTGTGAGCGAGTCGAGACTCTCAACTGAGAGAGCCTCAAATAAAGTTTGGCTCTTGATCCCCACCCGGGGCTCGCGGTGGAGGTGGAGGCGGACAGCGGACGACGAGACGAGACCGACAGCGACAGACAGGAGGCTGCCAAGTCACTGTCACTCCCGGAGCGCGTCAGCTTCCGGATCATCCGTGCCAGGCAACTTCCCAGGGGCAGTGGGCAGTGAGGAGGCCCGGGGCAAGGCCTGTCCTTGCAGCCTCGAAGGTCTAGAAAGCTGCTCTCCTTGTCGCAGCCAATCAGGCCTGCAGCGCAATGTGATTTTGTGCTGCGCGGGTGGATGATTGGATGGTTTTTGGGTCTTCAGCGCCAGGTCTGCCTCTTTGGGCAACCCAGCGAGAGAGTGCTGCGTATTCTTCTAGACCTTCTGCCGCTCAGCAGCTGTTCTCGCGAGCAGGAAGAAAAACATCAGCACGCTCCTGGCTCCTGACGGATCGGACATCTTCCTCATCTCCCGCCCGGGAATAGCCAGGTGGTCCGTGTTCACATCCGACCCAATTGACCAATCAGACATTCCGTTGGCGCCATCCAGCTTCTGCTGCTGCTCCCATTTGACGTGTCGCAGATGGAGGTGTCGGATGCGGCCGTAGGGGAGAGCTGCCATTCTCACTCACTCTCATTCTCACTCACTCTCATTCTCACTGCTTCGTTGGCTCTGAGAACGGGCAACCTGGGGCAGAGACAACACCACACCGCTGTGGTCTCCCACAGGATTCTGCCTAATTCAAGTGCATCTCAACACATGATGCATCGTCTATCTGAGTGTGACTCTGCAGCAAACGCTCTCTCTGCTATGGGTGCTGGATGGCTTGACTTCTCCCCGCAAGCCCCAACACAACGTGGAATGAGTGGACCACCAAACTCTGGCTCGGCGGTTTGGGAATAATGTCACGTACAGATTCGGATGGTACGGTTGTTTGTGGGGGAAGCACGCAGTAATGCACAACGGCTCACGAGATCAATGTCGATTGCGCCGGCTCCGTGCCATGCCGCAGCGAGTGAGCAGAAACTGAGCGAGCAATGACGCAATCGAGTCGGGGCTGACACTGGCATTGTACTTTGCTTCGTACACGACGGTTGACAATTTCCCGCTAATCCGCGCGCAAAGGGAGATGGTGATGAGACGTGCCGTTTCGTCGTCGTCTCTTTTCCTCTCTTTCTCTCTTTCTCTCGGAGGCCCATCGCTGTTCCGTCTCTTATCGCCTGCTCGCAGGCACGAAAACAACCCGTTCACGTCGCCTGCGCTCCGCCCGCGCGTCCCGTGCCATGCCATGCCATGCCATGCCATGGGACCGCCAACCCGCGTGGGTCGTGAGAAGAGATGGGCCCCACGAGCCTCCGGGTGATGCCAGGTGATCGGGACGGATCGACGAGTAGAGGGTGGGATGCTATTTTGGAGGAAAATCCGGTATTCTGGCGTCCCGGTGCGACGATCGAGTTCGAAATGCCACTACCAGACGGCCATCGTGAGACGGGAAAGCCCTGATTGTCCCTGAGCAGCGGTGCATAGGGTCTTGGAGAAGGCTGTTTCTCTGCTGCTGTCACCAGCCCATCGGCCCAGATGCTGAAGATGGAGCAGGCAGTCTCGAGTCTCTGCAAGTACCACGCGGCGCACAACGGAATGCGTCGCGACCTGGCGGCTACGAGTGTATACCACTGCGTGCAACGACGGGAACCAGGGCGTTCTATCGACCGATGACGGACCCCACTGATCTGCGCGAGGATTTACCTGAAGAGGCCAGGGTGCTGCCAAGTTTTGCATGCGAATGCTGCAGCAGTGTGACATTCATCAGATCAAAAAGGACCCATGGGTGTGGTATTGCAGGCATGAGCATGGCTCTGATAGGGCCTACCTCTTTGCTTTTCACGACACAACATCGAGAGGAGCAAGGATGTGCGCGGAACATGGCCCCCAACCCAACGCTTTTACGCTGCTCTGCCTGCTTGTCGGCCCACGGAATACCGCAAAGCCTCATACACATTCCACTGGCGCCGGTGAGACTGACTCACTGGACCGTGGGGATGGGGCAGTGAGGGAGAGGGTGTACGCGTTCCTGGGCAAGCGACAAGTCTTCGACGGCGTGGGACACGTTGTTTCCCCTCGGAGAACATCGACAGCACAGCATCGTCAGATGACCCAGAGCTGCCTTGGTTGGAATCCGGACTATCCAGCTTCGCTGTGCATCGACAGACAATAGGCCAGCGTGGGCTGCTCATGCCGTGAGGCTTTGAAACCAAGGGAGAACGTCTCCCAACACCCATCATCCATGGCTTGACCACACAAGACAGACGGCAGCCGAGACCTGTTCCCCGCAGCTCGGTGCGCGGAGACAAGAGAGAGCCAAAAAAAAGAGTGCGGAGAAGCAGACGATGCTGCCCATTTGCTGCTTCGAGGAGGATTTGCTCCGGGAACAGCCATCCGCAGGCCGGCCAGGCACGCAGAAACAGGGCAGGCCCCATTGTTGCATGCCGCCTGTGCTGTGCCGCCGTACGCAGACGTACGTTATCACGGTCTTTGCTGCTACTATCCATGGATGTACTTCGTGGGCCGGTGTCGAATCCTCGGCATCGCCTCATCCCACCATACTCGTCCAACATGGAGCCATCAACCTTGCATCGGACAGAAAGACAGTGGACACGGGAATGGAGCTTATCCACTGAAAAAGCTCATCTGGCCTACTTCACGTCAACCAGCCGGAGCGGTTCAAATGCTCAGGCTCAGGGGGGAGCGTCTCCTCCTCTCCCCCTCTCTCTCCATCCAGGAGTTTGCTTTCCATTTCCTCCTCCCCATCGTCCCCCGCAGCAGGGGCCGAGAAAATATGGCATATGGGCAAAAGAGGCAAGCCAGATTTCACGCACGAAATCTCTGCAATTGCGGTGCATGGATTGCGCGCGTCGCCGCATCCTGCAGAGGCTCAATGACGTAGAGCCCCGTTTCACGGCTTCAGTTGTCATCGGGAATTAACGTGCGTGATCGAGCTTTTCTCGGATGAGCCAGGCGCCCAGCGGTGCGCAGGGCTGTAAGTGGCCAGCAGCGCCCGGTAGCCCCCTACCAACCCCCCCACTGCGCCGGCCTTTTTGGTCCAGCTCGATGCTGTTCCGTGCCGCTTCAGGCGGGTAGGCGCGCGAGCTACGGGGGACCCATGAGGACCACAGGGGGGATAAACCACTGTCCCGTGCGCTAGCAGCGCCCGTCAGAGCCTGCAGTTTCAGCGCCAGCCTCCACTGAGGAGTGTTTTGCTGCACCACCCGCCTAGCGCTAGACAGAGACGGAGTCCAATGGAGCAGTGGACGGCGGACAGTGGACTCTCTTAGGGGGGGGCCTTTTGGTGGCTCTCAGAAGGCTACAGCGAGGGAGAAAGAGACACTAGCACTGTCCAGTAGCGAGCACCGCTAAAGCTGGAGCCTCTTCAAACAACAGATCAACATCTGTGTCCACTTCAGATGGAAGAGCATGGCCGGCATGGGTGTCTTCCATGGGTAGACCTCGCACCACGGGGCCCCCAAGGACGGATCTAGGCCTCTGATGGAGCCGATCAAGGCCTCTTCTCCCGTCCGGGCGTTGGAAATTGCATCTGAAAATGGCATGGCCATATCGAACGAACACGAGGCAGTTGACGAGGCTATCCGCGAGGGATGCATCTCCGGGCCCCCACGCCCTCTCCTGGACGCACTGCCTGCTCTGGGGGTCAATCTCCTTTCGAGGACAGGCGTCCAGTCTCAGGCTCTCAGCAACTTGGCAGGTTATCGATCGAGGCCTCCCTTACGCAGAGCAGAAGGCAGATGTCATTCTGACCGCTGCTTCACCGAGACCTCCGGGAAGCTTGCTAGGGGACATACCGCGCATACACCGCGTACAGGCCTTACGCAATGTAGCAAGACAAACTACCGTCCGTCCTCTTAGAACAGTATGGTGGCCCTCGGCACAGGAAGCCTTCTGGATGCTTTCTTGTTCGGTCCCTTGCAGCCAAGGTCAGGGAAACCGGAGGAGGCTCATGTTATTGGGCTGAGCCACGGCTTCTGACTGACCGAGCTTCGCATCCCAACCGGCTGTGCCCCCCAGCGAAACCAGCTCTGATCGAACCATCTCGCTTGTGTTTCTGCACGACGGCTCTGCCTTGGTTCGGGCTATTTCACGCGTGACTCGAGCGACTAAGCAGGCGTCACGATTCGCCGGCTGCGTGATGGCAGCACACAGACCTGCTTCGGCCTTGGACCTTGGAGTTTGTGGCTTTGAATGCGCAAACCTCGTCCCACGATGGCATCATTGTTGTCGTTGGCAGAGACGCTCAGTGGACGGAACAATTCCAAAAATCCGAAACATGGTTTCCCCAGCACTTCTCGCCCGGGCAGCTTGCTTGGGGGCAGAGCCTCAATGTTTCCTTGGTCAGGAACCGCCTCGTGACAGCTTGAGCGCATTGCCCTGGTGGCCGCTCCCGAGACGAGCTTGACCGCGTTTCCAGCTCTTTGATCGTAGCACGGCGCTTCTGAGAAGCTGCCGCTTGTGGCTTCTCACGACACCGCACCGTCGGCCGAGACTCGCTGCACACGGAAGACATGGCCCGCTTCGAGCTCCAGCCAGGTGATTCTGGGGTTAGGGCAGGCCGCCTCTGCCACGGATTGCCCGCCAGACTCGACAGGCTCGCCACAGGGAGCCGCCGTGGCTGGTCCTTAGTAAGCCCAGTCGCTTGCACCGGTGTTCTGGATTACTCTTGGCTCTGGAGACTGGGCTAGCTTGACGACTGCGTATGCCTCCGCAAGCGGCCGGGAGTCCGACTATCCAATGAGCTTACACGGTCAGTATCTTGGGACGTTCCATCTTGCGCAAGCCGCCGGTGCTGGGGGCTGACTACCGCAATGGCAATGCTGATCTCACGCAAACACTCGACGAAATGGCGGTGAGATTCATCTGGTCTCAAGCATATATGCCGATAGACTCCGGAAGCCCCTGGTTGGCCAACCTCTTTTGTCCTCGGACTGCCGTAGATCTACGACATAGAGTTTCGCTCTCATGCCGGTGCCAGTTTGACCCGGTAGCCACACCCCGCGCGAACGTCTCCGCGACGATCCACGGTGAGGCTCTTCGTCAACTCCGGCCTTGTCTGTTTTACGCACTTGTTCTGAGCGGCGCTGCTCACGTGAGGGCGTCTGCCACACGGGAAGTCTCCTGTCGTGGCAAACCTTGGCTCCGGAGCGACATCTCCAGATTTCTCAACGGTCTGAAGATGGCATTCTGCTTTGCCATGCTGAGAAACCCAGACACACAACCTCCGACCGGCTCCGTACAGTTTTCCGGGCCAAGCGGCCGGCCCGGCGCATGAGCTGCTCAAGTACGGGCGGAACCAGGCATGCTGTGAGACCTGAGAGGTCCCGTGATCATTCACATATTCGAGCCTCGGGTCACATGCATGCAGTAGCGTTTACGGGGCCCTTGCAACCGATTCAAAAGATGAATCCCGGGTCTCCGATCGCGGACATTCACAGACCAGCGTCGTGCTATGGAAGCTTTTGCTGTGGTGGTTGCGTCGCTCATCATGACAACGTGGTGGTGGATCTGTGGGCTATACGCAATGACAGGGTCTGATATTATCTGGCCATGAGTCGTCAAGATGTGCCACATCGTGCAGAGAATTGTTGCAAGTCGCCGTTGCCGACGGAAATTCCTCACCGGATCGGATCGGATTCATGACTTCGGTGAATGAAGCTGGTGTTGAACACGCCTTTCGATGGAGCAAAGATTCACGCAGCCATCTGCGCCCGCCTGGACTCGCGTAGAGAATTCGCAGGCCACACCTTTCTCCAGTTCTTGGCTGCATGCCAGCTCAGGAGACGATGGTGCCTTTCCCCATTACACAACATGAAGTCTCCCCAGCTCGGGATCTTCGTTCTGGGACTGGAGCAATTCGTTCCGAATTTCGCGCGCCGATAACAAGATGGAGGGTCACATGGCACCGTCCTCAATATCTCAAGCTCTGGATGTCTTGACCGGTGTGGGCGTACGGCAGACCGAGCGAACATCGAGCAGACTGACTGGAGGTCATCATCTCACCGTGATTATCACAGCCGCGAGCCGCAAATCGCCGTTACATGTGCAGAGGGCGTTCGGCCCCGCACATAGCGTACAGAGTGCTGCCAGATTTCCCTGCATAGCGTGCAGCGATGCAGTCAGACTTTGGGAATACCACCATCGCGGTTGCTTGTATGCATACAGGCCATCACGACGTCAAGTCAGCCTCGAGTTTGAATTCTTTTCTCCGAGGAAGACGGAGATTGTGCGAGTAAGTTACGACGCCCCAACACCATGATAACAAGCCCGGGTGTGCGTTGACAGGTGAGGGTAGTCTCGATTGTGGCACCGCGATGATACCGCCCGCTAGCCCTGGTGTTGGGAAACGACAGAAACGACTACGTGCCGGCCTCTGCACGAATCGTCGTGGCGACCCTAGACCAGGCCAGACAGCTTTCGCAGGCGATGCCATGCCCGTTGATGAGACGACATGCAGAGCCAGCCCCCGACGGCAGCCAACCAGCACCACGCATCGTTACCCCACAAACAGCTGCTGCGACGACAGCAAGCTCCGGTGCCATGCCATGTTGACCTTGCATGTCTGCGGCACCTCGTGGTACAGAGCGACAAGAGGCCGTTTCAGCATCGTCCATAACCCCAAATCGAACTGGGGAAAGCGGGGTGGCGGGCACGACGCTAGCAACTATGGTCTCACGGACATTTGGAGCACTTGGGCAGCCGTAGCGGACACACCACGCCTCTGACTCCGGCGGCTGGCTGTGGCAGGTTCCTCTGGCCAAGGAGCTCGATGTTGAGGAGTCTACTGCTCGACTTGGTGGTGGCGGAAGCATGGTGGCGGGGTTCACCGCAGTTGTCAAGGCGTCTGTGTTTACCCCGAGCGGCACCGGATAGGGAACCAGAATGCTGGTGCCGTCGTTCGGCTGGCTTCACGGAAGCCAAGATAGGCGATTGCCTTATGCCGGTTTGGGGGGAGGGGGAGGCGTGTGTGTTTCGCCGGCGAACTCTCGGCGGGACACTGTGTTGGGTCGACAGTCTGTTCAGCGTTTACGCCCAAGCCAGACGGATCTACACAACCAGGCCTGATGTTGTTATTCAGGGTCCTCTCCTTGTTCAGCATTGCCTTCACGGGGCTGGCAAACTGGAGCTTCAGCGGTCTGCGAACGAGGGGCTGGATGGTGCTGCAAGTAGATGGCAACGACATGGCGCCGCCTCCAGCGTTTTGCAGTCGTCGAGTCGGCGCACGTCGAGCTTGGAGTCTGGGTTGCCCCCCGCCCTCCATCCCAAGTCCCGGCTGCATTAGATGCGCTTGGTGCAGGATGCCATTCCCAGCTGTATCGGAACGGCTGGTGGTGGAAGGGGGATGCCAGATGGGCTTGCTAGCGTGGTCCGATTTGCGCGGCCGCTGAGGGGATGTCGGACATGGAGGGTTTCCAGGTCGCTTGGCAAGGCGATAGGCAAAATGGCGATTCCGTGGTGTTGCAGCGGCATCGAAACGAGATATCGCAGGTGCTTGCATCTATCTCCACGCATCCACATCGGACATCCACATCGGTCAGAGACGACGCGCGAGGCCATGACAAGAGAGCTACGGCGTTGCTATTCTAGACCGGAGATTATCAGCCACGTTCGTGGTTACATGAACGGTGGATGCGCAGAGAGCTGCCTCGACCTCGAACTGGGGCTGATGACAAGCAGCGACGCAGCTAGCTGCAGAGGGGCGCACCTCCGCATTGGAACGCCATTGCGGAGAGGGAGAGAGCTTCACGAGGTGAGATTTGGTGGATCAGCAATCCAATTCAACATCGACCCCGACCCCGACCCCGCCTTTGTCACGATGCGGAGGAGCTCTACCAAGCTTGCCTGCCAGCTCCGAAGCTCCAGGAGGTGAAAGGCAGCGAGCGTGTGTCTGCCCTTCCCTGCGGCCACCGCCGCAGTCAGCACACCAAGTGGGTGTTCCTCGTGCATTCGAGTCCAGCGGCTCATCTTTGCAGCTGCCTGGCGGGCGTCTGATTGGCCGGTACCCCTCTCTCGATGTGGTGTGCCTGTCTTGGAGGTGGTTTTGGCCTGGGTGGAGGATGTTGAGGAGGTTGCTTCGAGGCGTGCGAAGCTGCCAATCCGGTGCTCCCGCATCGATAGCGCCTGAACGCGGCGACATCTGCATCTCGTCTGGGTTGCATGCAGCGGGGCTCTCTCTTGCGTCTTGCTGCGCGCTGTTTGTCGACCCTGACAAAGCAGGCAGAGGGCCCTCTACTGGTGCTGCTGTCTGCTCTGGCATGTGAATAGATTGGCGGTGCTGCCAAGCAGACGAGGGCTCCTGCATGCGGAGCTGAGGGGTCATCACCACGAGCGAGAGACAGGGCGAGACACAATGTGTGAGATTGACGGGATCTTCACCATCTGTGGCACCCGCGGCTTCGGTGGATACGGGGAATTAGTGGATTATTTGCGCCTCGACGGGCCTGGAGCGATCAAATCTGGGGAAACCGACGGCATAGCAGACGTCATGAACGCCAACGGTTCCTGTCAGCGGCCTGAAGATGGCGGCGATGGCGAAACGGTCTGGAGCTATCCGTGGTGTTCTACGGCATCGTAGGTGGCTACGGCAGTTGGGCATGGCGGCTTCACAGCTGTGGCTTCATGGTGCTGCAATGCTATCTATGGAGCCTCAAGGGGGGCGCGAGACTACAGCGTCAAGGCCGTCATCGCGGGGCGAGCAGGGGCAGCGAAGCTGTTTCGTGGCCCCGGGGCTCATCGGCGGAAGTGGACTCGGGCGGAGATGAGGCCCATCTCGGCAGGCCGACGTCGAGGTCGAGAACGTCGCGCCGGTTTCGCTCTCCACATTCCAACGAGCCACACCTGCACCCGATGCAGTTTGCCCTGGCGATTATTGTGTATCGCGAAAGGGAGTCGGACGACATGCACTGGCAGGTCAACGCTGGTATTACACCGAGCGCGCGTTTATCGAAAGGGAGGCTAACGAGAGAATCCGAGCTCTACGCTAAACACGCGAGATTGTCCAAGGGACCCACGACATGTTCGAGGCATAAGATTTATCGTGACACGACAGCACGGATGGGGATGGAAGGGCAACAAGCCACACCCCATGTTTTCGGGGCCGAAATGGCGGAGAGCACATAGGGGGGGGGGGGGGGGGCGTTTGGAGCCGGGTGAGACCCTGGACGCGTTTCTCAGCTCCGTGTTCGTTCGTATCACATCAGGACTGCACGGCCGTTGGGTTGGACGCTCAGGAATTGAATTTCCTGGGGAAGACGAGTCGGGCTGCTGAATTCGCGCTTTTGATTGACGCCCGGGCATGCAGAGCAAAAGTCTGGTTCGGCGTGGTGGTCTTTGACCCCTTTTGGCTTTTTTGGCACCACGACGACGACAACGAGGCGAAAAGATGGGTGTACTTCGTAAAGGCAAACGGCTATCGCAGGGCCGCTGACGGCGGAGGCGGTGGGGGAATTGAGTTGGAGCTCAGACGCCGAGTCTTGGGCCGCTGGATGCCACAATGCTTGCTTGCCTGCCTCTTGCTCACCACCACCTCGTCTTCTTTCCAAAAGCAGCAGAGCAGAGTCGAGCAGACTTTGGGCGAACGAGATAAGATTTTGCGGGGAATGTAACAGGTTTCCCAAGTTCCGACGCCGACCCTTCTCCGTCGTCGGGCTGAACTCTGAAGGAAGTCAGACTGCACGCTGGAGGTCTGCAGAATGCCATGTTCGGGCTCCCATCACCAAGAAGCTGTGCCCATCCATCCATTACTCAACTCCTCACTGTTGTTGGGGTGGACGTCTGGCGTCCGTTGGGCTTTCTTTGGCGAACCTTGTGGTGGGCCGACCCCGTACTTTCTCGTCTGATTCTCTGTCAAAGGGACCACTGTGGCGATGGATGGGACGCCGGTGGAGAATGCCATTGTTATTCTTTTTCATGATGGAGGGGAGGTGTTCTGAGAAGCCGCCTGGGCTCGCTGGAGATACTGCATAGTAGATGCCTGGACGGCGTTGGGACAGGCAGATGGACGCCAGAGAGCGGGCGAACGAGCGGGCGTGCGATGTGCGGACGAGGCACAGGGGACTGACTACTAACTCACAGGAGGCAGACACCAGGCCAGGTCTGTATATTTCGGCATCAAGGGCATGCAACGCCAGGCGGAGGCGTTCAAGTTTGGGAGATGGTTTGTGGAGAGGAGCAGGACGCAGTATGCGGACGCGAGCGTCATGTCGCCACAGGGTGGAGAGAGGCTCTCTCGCGGTGCGACTCGGCGAGTAACGGCGAGAGTGCTTTAGCAAAGGTGCGTTTTTGTTTTTTTTTGCTGCCTCGCAGGCCTGGCCGGCGGCGCTGCGACAGTCAAATTAGGCGACCCTCGGTCGGTGGCCATGGAACCAGACTGCGGATTTCACGGATTTCACGGGTTGTGGTGGTGGGCAGAAGGAACCGCTGGTGGTAGTGGGTGGGTTTCGTAATGATGCAGGATGGGTCGTTTCTAACATGTGAGGGGATCCCCCCTCTCTCTCACATTTCAGCGAGGGTTTCTTTGATATCACATCATTCTTGGGAGGTTCATCACCACACGCCCCGAGATGGATGGCTATGAGAAGAGACTGGTCGACTGATTGACGGACGGGACTGACGTGAGGTCATAGGGGTCCTCGGGGAGAGGGATCGTCGACCCCTCTCTGTCGTTGGCGTTTTTTGTTGTTTTCGGGTGTGGCGGCATGCAACTCGAACATGGCGGTACAAAGAAGCGTCGAGAATGGAAATTATTTCCCTGATGCTGGCAGCAGCAAGCAGCACAGCTCAGTGGACGAGATTTTCCAGGGTCCGTCGATCATTGAAGATTGCGGCTTTTGGGTTGGATGAGACGGCCGCCGGACGAAACGGGCGAGACGCGGGGAGGGTTGTGGTGGTCTGTGGGGACTACTTGGAAGTTGAGGTTGCGTTTGAGGCTTTTGGGGCGGCGGCCGGCATGGACGGCGAGAGGGGGAGCTGTTGGCTGGTTGGGCGGTGCGGTGGAGTGTAGTGTACGGGTACGGGGGCTGGATGCGGGAGGGTTCATGGGGGGGATGGTTATGGTGATGGTGGTGGTGTTTGTTGGTGATGGAGGAGGCGGACAGGACAGGACCAGACGGGGACGAGCGAGAGAGCACTGAAGGAGGGAAAGGGGGGTGTGTGTGGATTGGAGGGGGGACTGAAGGGGATGCAAGTTGGCTGCTTGGCTGCATATCTCCCATGTAGAGGGACGGGCATCGGCGACGGGGAAAGAGACGCTCGTTGGGGCGCTGGCCTGCGTCGAGGGGACATGCGGGATGCGGAATGCGGTCTGGTGTGGATGCGAAAGTGAGAAAAATGGGTGTGCCGGGCGCATTTGCGGCGTCCATCCATCTCGCCTCTCTAGCTTGAAGAGGGAGGGCGCTTTGACGAGGGTGTGTGGTGTGTGGCATGCCACCGGGTTCCGATGATGAGACGCTGTTATCAGGGGGCTTCAGTGCGGTCGGTGGTGGTGGTGGTGGTGGTGTTGGTTTGTACCCATGGACACGTTACTGCGTATGGCTGGCTACAGCTACAGGGGGAGGGGCAGGAGGCGAGAATTCGCAGAGGTTGCAGCGGTTCTGGGCTCTCTCGTGCGTGCTGGGATCGGTTCTAGATTTGTGCTAGACGGCATCTGGGCAGATGTGCAGATTTCACTCACAGTAGGGGGGGGATATCAAACGCGAACCTTGGCGATATAGTTTGGGTGTCTTTGCAGTATAGGTAGACAGACGCTGATGCGATGGGGCGAGTTGGTGCTAAACAGCAAAGAGAGTAAGTAGCAGTAGCATCGCGTGTTGCTAACCGCTGCATAGGAAGTGATCTGCCACGCAGCAGCGCAGTAACGCCGTATGCCAGTATCTCTAGTGTATGTCTGTCTGTCTGTCTGTCAGTCTGCTATGGTCGCGGGGGGTGGGGGTTGTAGTGCCGTGCCATGCCAACCAAACCAAACCGAGAGCCACTTGCTCTGCAGTGGTAACTGTCCATGGATATAGTATGGCAAAGTAAGAAAGAACTAGCATCCTCCCCCAAGGGCAAGTCTGTGCGACGGTGGTGTTGACCGCTTCGGTGTGGTGGTGTGTGTGTGCATGGAGAAAGTTTATTCTTGTTGGGGAAAGTTAGGACGGGGAAGCCATGCCCCTTTTTTCCTCCTTTTTTTTCTTTTAGGAGGAGGAGGGTTGTAGATTCTTTTCGGTCATCTATCGGTGAAGAAAAAGTGTGGTGCTAAGATTGCTTAGTCGCGGGAGGGATAAGGAGATGGTGGTTTTTTTTTTTTTTTTTGTACGACCGGCGCCGGCCGTTGGATGCGCAGCGAGTGAGAGTGTAGTAGATATGCCCCGTTTGTTGAGATGTCAGTGCCAGTGTTTGTGCGTGTGTGTGTGTGTGTTAGTAAGGCCTTTCACTTCTGTGCTGTGTCTTTTCTTTTTCTACAGAGAGGTTAGAAGCCATGCGCGCTTTGATAAAAACGCCTCCGGCTTCGGAGGCTGGAGAAATGTGGCTTATAGGAAAATTTTATTTCTTTTGTGTGCTTTATTGTGCTACGAATACTACGGATTGTTCTGGCGGCGATGGAGGAAGGGGGGCGGGCGGCGGCCGACGCCGCGGTGCGGTGTTGTCGTCGAGTAAGTTTGTGTGTGTGTGGTGGCGGGGATTTTTTTTTTTTTTCCCTGGTGGTGCTGGCTGCTGGCTGGTTTCGTCGAGTGAGGCTTTTTTGGGGCGGATGGCGAGATGGCTAGATAGCTAGCTACACTGGTCCTTTCTGTTTAGCGCGCTGGCTGGGAGGGGGTGGTTGGCAGAGGACTGAGATGGCTGATAGCGGCGGCCGCGTTGTGTGTTATAGCATGGCTAGGAATAGTATACCTATCCCTAACTGATCTAGGGGCGCGTGAGGAAGTGTGTATCGTTACCACATTGTAACTGCGTAGGCTGAGGGAATCTGACATGGATTTGCTGGTGTCCCGGGCTAGACCCTTTGGTGGTTAGGTCGCATCTCCGCGATATCGTGGCTAGTTAGCTCGAGATTCTATGGAGATGGCGGTTGCGTTGGTTTTTTTGTGTGATGTTGCGCACTCTTCGTGTCGGGGTGTGTGTGTGTGTGTGTGTGTGGGTGTGTATGTGTGTGGGTGCGTATGTGGGTTTTCTTGAGCCTCAATGTCGCGGCAGGGTTTGTGAGATACGAAATACAAGGGGCCTGGCCTTTTGCAGGCGAGGAGAATACGTAAAAATTTGGGACTGTTATTTTTTTCTTCACGATGTTGGGTGCAGGCGGGCAGGGGAGGGCGTGTAAGGCATGGGAGGGAATTGGGCAAGGGTGCGGCGAGTGGTTCGCAGGAGGGCAGAAAAACCTCCGAGAGCACGATTGATGAGAGCAGCAGCTGCTGCTGCTGCGTACAGAAGGACCGGGGGGGGGGTTCAGTGGTGGCGTACGAGGTGTGATGCGATGCGATGCAGGATGGACACACTGACGAACGACGAGGCGGCGATGACAGCTTTGGTGAGGGCGCTTTTGGGTTTGACCAATCTAAGATGTGCAAGGCCTACGGTCGGGGGACTGGAGTGAGTGGAATGGAATGGGATGGAAAGGGTGTCGGTTTGGTGGTATTTGCCTGCCTACGTAAGAGGCGACGAAAATTTCGACGACGGAGGGAAGGGTGAGTGAGGCCAGCAGCCAATATCAGAGTGCATTGGGAATTACTTGCAGAAGCGATGTGAGTGAGAAATGTATGCGTGTGTGTGTGTGTGTGGGTTTAGGTTGGTGTCAACCAGCATTTCGCCGCTGGCGGATGCGCGATGCACGTACGTTTTCTGACTGGCATGGATGGCGCTTCACGTTATGACTGAAGTGAATGACTGTCTAGACGTATGAGTGAGTGATTACACATGCGGGCGCGTCCCCCCGTCAGAGCTTGTCGCACGCAGGAGATAGGAGGCGAAGGTGGTGCTGCTGCATTGTAGAGAGATTGGATATTGGATATGTGAACGTTGCATTCACATTAGGTAGTCTTTTGAACCTCGAGATGCGACGGCGACGACGACGGATGGGGCTCCGGCTGCGGAGCACGTCAGAGACCCTGAACTTCGCCCATTGCTACCTGCGTTTAGGTAAGTTGAGTGCTATCTACCTACATCTGTGTTCGAGATGGCAAACCCCTTCTGTGAGCTGTATGCCGGTGGACGACAGACACCTAATTCGACAACGAGAGCCGAACGACCTGTCGATCGCTGCACGTGCCGCCCGTGGATCAGACAAGGGCTCGGCGCAAGAGGGAGGGATTCGATGGGCCGCGTCTAAGTCAGCCCACCTAATACCTGCGCACCCCACACACCTGCGCAGAGCCACGAAAAGGGGCAAACAACGTATTCTCGCCATAACATCGATTTATTGAGGTCTCTCTAGCCAAAAATTATGCTGAAGTGATTCGAATTCGAGCTCTTGAGCTCGGAGTCCCTTTGCTGCCGTGAAAGTCAATGTCGCCGCGATCTCCTGGGTATTGTGAATAGTTTTGATAATATAGAAGACGTTATTCGGGTTAGGCCTAACTGTCTTCTTTTTAAGTGGTATATAGGCCTCTAACTTCGCCTTCAGTTGCGCGTTCTCTCTCTCTAATAGGGCAATACGGCTGTTTTGCTGATCCAGGCTTTTTCCCATAGTAAAAAGCAATTATTACTATACCTCCTTAGTAACCGTAGAGTAATACTTAGTATCACCTATAAAAACTTAATACTACGGAGATCCTATGATTTTGTTAGTATTTTAATTAAATTATTAACAACTAGGCACTTCTTTTTTATTGTTTTCGTAGTGTTCTTCACGTTATTAAGTAATAGTTGCCGGCTTATAAGCACCTTGGTCCTGTTTAGAGGAAATAGGCCGGCTGCCCTCCACCCAGTGCGAACGTTCGCCTTCGATATACCCTCTAGCCTAGCCTGGGCATAGTAGACGAGGAAGTTCCTCTTCCCTAGGGGTATAGCCTCTATAAAGTAGGTGAAATTGTTAACTCTTCGCCGGTAGGCTAACTTCAGGGGGCTAAAAACAAACAAGTTAAATAGTTGGGTAATGTAACTAGAATAGGAAGGTAAGAAGATTAGGTAAATATCCTAAGAGTAATATTTCTATATAAAATTAATTATTGTATAGCTCCTATGCTTATCCAGGATTAGAAGTCTCTTTATTCCCTCGTCCTCACCTATAGGCTTCGTTTAGGGGTCGAAGATATCTTTTAACTAATTAATAATAATTACGTTAATTATCCAGCCATTTATTAACACTATAAACTTTTAGTTATAAAAGGACTCTAACTCCATAAAACCCCACTATTATTAACCTATTTTCCTATTAAAAATTATAAATAATAAAAGGCTTTTCCTAAGAGTAGAAACGTATTCGAGTATAGTAATCTATAACGTGGTTCATTATCGAGCAGGACACCATCATTGACCGTGACACTTTTCCCACCTTTATTGTTCTCCAACTTTAACACATCTTTTCTTCTACTAAATAATACCTAACCTTATCCGAAAATAGAATTAATTTAATAATCAAAGTAATTCGATCAACTCCATAATTAAGTATCCGATGTATAGCGACTATTTATAACGTTCAAAAGCTACCCTTTACACTAGAATAAACGGTTGAACTACTAAAGCCGATAATACTAATACATAATTGAATTTAATAGAGACTAAAGAGGAGGTAATTATTTAATATATTATTAATATAAATAAGTAAGAATTTTTGCCCTAGCTGGTTAACGTAGAAAATATAGCTAATACACTACTCTGGAAGCGTAAAGGCTAACCGGTTGGGAAGTATTAGATAGAACACTTCGTTAACCGATGTACAAAACTTAAGATGCGTTTTTCTCACATTTATAACTATTAGAGAAGCTTTTATACAGACCCTATAATTATTGAGTTTTAGTTTTAATTAGTGATTAATATGTAATTGAAATATAGTATCCTCGATAATAATTTCTATGATTTCAATAAGATTAACTTTATAATAAGTATAATTCAACTTAGAATAGTTATTACTTAATTTAATTAAATTAGGAAATTAAAAAAGATTCAGCCTGGGAATTGAGAATGAGTAATAGCGATTTGTTGTGTTACTAGTAATAACTATGCAATACTACCTTTTTTAATAATTTAGGGCCACTTCTACTTTACGAATTAATATTCTAAGGCCTAAATTCTAAACACCTAAGTAGTTAAAATAACCTCTAATAGATAGACCGATAACGAGATTATTCTAAAATAGCTTTAACATTTCGATAAATATATAAAACTATAACTAAAAAGTAAATATTAGATATTAGTAGTCGATAACTATGAAAACTATATTAATAGTAATTTCGAAGAGTATTATAAAAGAAACAATATTATAATTCTTTACTTACCTAGTTATTTATTATATTTTACCTCACCTCTTAACGCTAATTATTATAGTATTTTAAAACTAAGATATAACTCTTAAATTAAGTACTTTATTAAGGCCCGAATTATATATATCACTAAACCTAAGTTTCTTTTATACTTAAAACGGCCTTTTTCTAAACCTTTAATCCGGAAAATGTTCTTAGGGGTTTCCGAGGAGTAGGGCTTATTCCCTTTAACCTCTAAACTATACTTTTAAAACTTAATAACGTGGTTCATCAGTGAGTAGACCACCATCAGTGACCGGGCCACTTTTCCTACCTTCACCACTAAAAGCTTTTATATCTCAACTACAATCAATTAAATTTATTACAACTACTTTAAATCACTTAAACTACTTATTTCCACAACCTCTGGACAGGTCCTTGCGTTATGGCCAGTTTTATAATAAATACCATAATATCGTGAACTTATCCGACGACGCTTTAATAACCCCTTGTTTTCCTCCTTTTCACACCCTTCCTCCTCAACAACACCCTTTATAACCATAACTTCCCTCACCTAAGACCCATCTAATACTCCTCCATCTTATAATCTAATTCTTTTAGCTCTCCAGCACTTACTAAGGGCCGTATTTATATCTCAAAGATAGCATAGCTCTTCCTCTATAAGGGCAACTACATAGGAAATATACTATAAACCTTTTAAAAACTTATCGGTAATTTCATAAATGAGAATTAGTGAATTTCCCTAATACCTAGAAATTCTTTCTTTTATAAGTGAAAACTAAGAAATAACCTTATTAATAGTTTAGGGCATCTTAAAAACCCAAAGGTCGGGTAACCTAATAGGGGTATTCAGGGCTATTAGTGTCCATAATTACATATCCAGCTTAGAAAAGACAATTTAAGGGTTATAAGGAATAAGCCCAGCCCCTCTAAAACCCCCATAAATATTTTCCTAAGTAAAAGTTTAAAGGAATACGACCTTAAATACAAGGAAGAACTCGGGTTTAGTAATATGGGTAATCCGGGCCTTAATAAAGTGCTTAATCTGAGAACTATATCTCAACTTCAATATACTATAATAGCTAACGTTGAGAGGCTGGGTTAGATATAATAAATAAGTAGGCAAGTAGATAGTTATAATCTTATTCTCTTTGTAATACTCTTCGAAATTACTATTAACGTGGCTTTCATAATCATCAACGACTAGCATCCAATATATACCTCTTAATTACTATTTTAAGTATTTATCGAAATACTAAAGCTATTAGAGGGCAATCTCGTTATCGGTCCATTTATTAGAAGTTATTTTAATTACCCAACTATCCGGAATCTGGGCCTCAGAGTACTAACTCATAAAGTGGAAGTGGCCCTAAACCACCAAAAAAAGTAATATTATATAACTATCACTAATAACACAATAAATCGCTATTACTTATTCTTAATTACTAGGTTAAACCTTTTTTAGTTTCCTAATTCAATTAGAATATATAATAACTATTCTAAACTAAATTATACTTATTATAAAATTGGTTTTATTAAAATTATAAAAATCTTCGTTTATAATACCGTATTTCAATTATATGTTAATTATAAGTCGAAACCAAAATTTAATAATCATAGGATCTTCGTAAAGGCCTCTCTAATAATTATAAACACAAAAAAATCGTATTTTAAGCTCTAGGCATCGCTAAACAAAGTATTCTATCTAACACTTCCCGACCAGTCGGCTATCACACTTCCGGAGTAATATATTAACTATATCTTCTATATCTACGCATCGAAGTGAGAATCCTCGAGAATTCAAGTTAATAATATATTAAATAATTACCTCCTCCTCGGTCTTTATTAAATTCAGCTACGTATTCCTATTATCAACTTTCACACTTTAACCCTTTATTCTAAACCAGAGGGTAATTCTTAGAACGTTATAAATAATCACTACACATCGGATACTTAATTGTAGTATTAATTGGATCATATTAATTATTAGAATAATCCTATGTTCAAATAAAGCTTTGGATATTATTTTATAAAAGAAATTATATATTAAAACCAAAAGGTGGTGAAAGTGGGAAAAGTGGCCCGGTCACTGATGGTGGTCCACTTACTAATAAACCACGTTATATATTTATGAATACTAATAACCCCGAGTACCCTAATTAAACTACTCAACCCTTGTGTTTTTAAAATACCTTAGACTATTAACGAGGTTATCTCCTAGTTTTCACTTATAAAAGAAAGAACTTCTAAATATTAGAGAAGTTCACTAACTCTAATTTATAATATAATTAGTAAACTTTCTAAAGGTTTATAATTTATTTCTTATATAATTACCCTTTTATAAAAAAAGGTGTAATATTTTTGGGATACGAATATAACCTTAAGTAAATAACGGAGAACTAAAAAAAACCCAATTATAAAATAGAGGAGCAATAAATGGATCTTAGGTGAGGGAGGTTATAGCTAAAAAGGGTGTTATTAAAGAGGAAGGGCGTGAAAAGGAGAAAAACGAGGGGTCGTCGAAGTGTCGTCGGACAGGTTTACAACACTATGGTATTTATCGTAAGACCGGCTATAACACAAGGACCTATCCAGAGGCTATGGAAACAAGTAGTTCAAGTGATTCCGAGTAGTTATAATTAATTTAATTGATTATAGTTAAAATATATAAATTTTTATCAACAAAGGTAGGGAAAGTGTCCCGGTTAATGATGGTGTCCCGCTCGATAATGAACCACGTTATACGTAAATCCGGGGTCCATTTATAATATAAATCTTTCGTATCGTAAAGGAGCCCAGTACTAAGCCGTTAACCCCCTTGCCTTCTATAAGGCCCATCTCATCTATATTATATCGGTACTAAGGGGGGATATCGCAGACGACGGGGTAGTTATAAAGGTTAAAGTACTCCTAGAGTTGTTTAGTTATAACATCCTTAATACGTAGGTTTTCAATAGCCTTACCTCTCAAGGTCTTAATAAATGGATTCCTTTTACTAACATGGTCAATCCAGTTCTTTCCGAGTAGTCGGAGGTCCCCAGAGGTAGCGAATACTCGTTAAGCTAACTCTTTAAGTTGTAGATAGGTCGGTGCGAGACCGAGGGCGCCCTAGGCCAATGCCCAGTCAACTAGGCGACTCTCCTCGGCCGGTGTAAGTCTCTGTAATGGAGTGCACCCTTCTTTTCGTATACCAGTACCGTTCATTCCGACCCGGATCGTCGACTCTGGTATAGACCACACTCGTACAGCTTTTCGGACGCTTATACCGCAATTAACGTCTTGGATCGCATTTACGATATCAATTTCGGTATATTTAGCCATAGCGAATATCGTGGTATTTTTAGAAGAATTTATTTTGTACGTTGTAGCGATAAATTGATCGTAGTAGTTGGTTGTAGTGGTAGTGTTGAGGGGAGAAAAACCGCGCAGGTATTAGGTGGGCTGACTTAGACCGTGTCAAAGATGTCCAGTTGCAAAGAGGCCTGTACTGCGGAAGGGCCTATCGTGCCCTCTGCGAGGAGGTGGATGTGTGGGTTGCGGCCTGCGGAAGGCGAACGGACGTTGTCGATCACTTTCTCCTCTTTGATCAAATCAACCCATGTTCATGTCAGTGAGCGAGCGGTCCAGTGGTTCAGTGGTTTTGTCTCCACCCCCCCCCCCCATCTCTCTCTGTCTGTCTCTCGTGGGCCCCCCCGGGCGTTTTTCTTTTCTTTTTTTTTTTTTTGCAGTGAACAGTGGAGTGTTTGCAGTTGTTGGTCGCTCGCTGTTGGGCGGCACGGTGCTGTATCCGTAGCCTCCTCCATCGCGCGTGCGTGCTTACGCCTACTACTGCTGCTTCTGCTTCTGCTGCTTTAGGCCATGCTTGCGCCGAGAACTGCAGAGCCTTATCGCCGAAACCCCCAGATTGATATGCGTCCTGTCTCTGACGAACCCAGCCCGATGCGCGCGCCGTTTTGCGTTCTCCAGAGAATAGACTCGCTCTGCGTCCTCCTCTCCGCCTCCGTAAGAAGGGGAAAGGATAAGCAGAGCCGTCAGTGTAGCTAGCTAGCCATCTGTCCATGTCTCGAACCCGAACCCAACCCCCGCGAGACCCATCGTTCGTTCACGTTGAGGCTAAAGGTGGAGTCTCGCGACCATGACTACTTACTGCGTGTGTACGGATAAGGACGGAGACCGACATACACCCGTAGAATCAATCACATAGTCATCATATCAGACCGATGTGGGGACCCGTACGTTCAACCGCGGTGATATTCGCAGAAACCACGCTATATGGACGACGAGCTTCGAATCCATGCTCGCTTCCACCCCGAGATAGGGATAGACGCCAACCTCTCTCTCGCTCTCGCCCCAGTGGATTCCGTGCGCTGTTTTTAGGGGAGTGGAGAGGAGGCGAGGGGTGCAGGCTTCGGTAGTCTACTCTAGCTGTATTCTTTTTCTGCAGCGTTGGCAGGGTCCCTAGGTGCTTCTCCTAGGTGCTTTTCGCCCTCTGCCGTAGTAGGTAAGGGCGTGTGTGTGTGTTTTTTCTTCTTCCTCTTCCTGTCCAAAATCCCCGACCACTAACTACTACATACCACCCACCCCCTCCTTTACCTTAGGGTTCACACGAGGCTGTGCGTTGCTCTGCGTTATCGGAGAACAATGCTTTGTTGAGGAACCGGTGGCTCTTTGACTCGCTCTCTTGCTAATAGTCTGTTGTCAAATTAATTTTTTTTTTGCATCTCGAGAAATCTTTTTTATCATGTCGGCTTTTGGCACAGCACTGCCATCTTGCCCTTCCCATCAGACGTGACAGGCCAGACACGGAGAGTCAGCACGCACCGCACCGCACCCGCTTCGAACCTGGGATGTACGGGATATTGCGAGTAGCGTATCGGCCCGCGTTTTTGGCACCCCCTCAACAAAAAAGAGGGCCAGCCTTCTCCTCGAATGATGGATGTCCTGGGAGAAAACTTTTGAGATGGGGGGCGGTGTCGGGAAATATCATCCTATCTCGATGGGGCCGACGCAACTCGTAGCGTCTAGACCGTCCCGAAGGCTCTCGTCCACGCCTGAAATTGTCTGCTGCAGAAAATTGCGAATGTACTACGACGCCGACAGTGTTGTTGATGGGTGTGAGATTGATACTCGAGGGAGGAGGAGTCTTTCCTCTTGAACGGCGAGCTCGACAACATTTAACCTCGACAGCTGCAAGTGGACGTTTCGGGGATCTCGGTGAGGCGGCCCTGCATCGTTGCTCGTCCACCCCCCCGAGCTGCAACTGCAAGCCTCAAGAGGCGGAAGGGTGTAGGGCGGACGTCGCCCCCTGTCGTACTTGGAACGCCCGGGACCCTCCCACTGAGGAAAAAGGGACCCTGAGAAGGGAGGTGCGCAGCGTGGAGGGTCACTGCCAGTGCTGGATGACGCCAGCGATCATCCCGCAGTTCTAGACCCGTCCAACCCCCGTACTGCCCTCTCCAGCCGTTCGTGTTGTTATTGCGTGTGTGTAGTGTGTGTGTTTTCTTGGCCGGCGTCTACCTGAAAAGAGGGGACGCAGGCTGTTGATCGCCGCCGCTTTGGTGTATGTGCCAGCTATACTGCGTACTTTTCTGCCCGTTTTTTGTGGAACGCAAAGGGTCCTACTACTACTCCTCGATAGGCCGTCGGGGTCTGATGGGGTGGGTGGTGAGGTGAGGCGAGGCGTGCTTTTTGTGGATTAGCCGGGGAAAGAAAAGAGGGTGCGAGGCTTGCTGCTGGTGTGAGGTGATCCGGGGTCTCTGTGATGTCAAGCAGGCGGTTGGGCGAATTGGGCAACCCTTCACATGCTATGTTGCTCCCCGCTGTGTAATTCTGTGGTGATTGTCAGGAGACGTGAGACCCGTTGACGTCAAACCGTTTGAGGGGAATTGAGCACATCGAGATGAGGGGGTCCATTGATGTCGATTGTTCCATTTTGTTGGTCATCTCAGGCAGCGATGCCTCTCCGGCCGTGCGACTGCGTTGATCAGCAGCATTTTGACGAAAAGAAATGCCCGGCGTGCCAATCACATGTATGGGCGGCAGTTTTCGAGCAGGGCGGGTTTCCCAGGACGCACACGCCGGGGGATTTCCATTGGGTAACGACACCCGACGTCCATGTAGAATGTCAGGTAGCACAGCGTCGTCATATGGTGCTGGATCTCGGGGGGGAAGTGTTGACTGATCAGTTCAGTTTTCCAATCGAACGCGGCTCGGAGAAAGTTCTGACGCAGTACGCCGGCAGTGAATGTCAATCATCGTGGGCCAAGATGTGAGATGTTATTGAGGTTCGAGAGCGGCGGCTGCCACTGTATGACAGCTGCCTCGTTGATGTTGACGATGATGTTGATATTTGGGCTCTGCAGTCAAACAAATTGTGAAACCGAGCTTGATAACTTTGGTGTCCTTTGGCTGAATGAGTTTGAGATCGTCAACAAATCTTAGGTGTGTTATCTATGTTCAAACATGGCAATAGTGAACAGCATTCCTCCGCTGCAGAAACTGTGGGATTATCCTGAAGGGTTTTGACCCGACTGTGTTCTAACAGTTTAGGTTAGAATGGTTAACGTCCGTCACCCACTTTCGGCCACCCCCACTTTCGGCCACCCCAAAAATGATGCTGGATTAATTGATGCATCAACTTTAACTTATTATTCCACCTATTTTGATGCTACAATAATACAACTGCTATTGTTACTGGGGTTATTAGACCCACTGGACTCATCTAAGTTATTGTCGGATTCAAGGGTCAATCCGTGATGTATTCAATAATGTGTAATTATTCCTCTTCTCCCTGTTCTTTAGGGGTGAACTTAGCCCTTAAGGTGGCTAGTTCAAGGGCGCATTTCGGCCCATCATTATTCCACACCGCGCACGGCCCTTCGAGCACACCGGAAGCGTATTAGGCGCTTGGTACAGCGGATTCGACAGTTATCGTCAATGTCGCCAGCCTCGATTTGAGCTTTCCGGATGGCCTCGATTTTGGTAAACTTAGAGTTAGGGCTTATAATGACTTTTTTCCTTTTCCTGGCCCTATTGGCCTTAACCTCTATTTCCAATGCTTTAATCCTTCGCTGGGTAGCAGCCATATAGTAGTCCCTTTCGTCCCAGTCTTTCTGGACTTTCTTAAATAATAAACGTTAAGTACTAGTGTTGTTCTCTAGCTTTAGAAATAGACTGAATTACCCCTTAACTTATCCCTCTCCTTAAGAGTCGACCAATATACTACTAATAAATCCTCTGCCCATTTTTCACTGGCCCTGCCATCGGAGCGACTTCCTAATACTTTTTTTGATTATTTAACTGGAATTCTCATATTCTTGAATAGTAGGGGGTTAAGGAGGGGTCTACTTATATTCACTAATCATAACCTAGTATATTTCTAATTATTAATAATGTTTTTACTTATTAGGCCTATTTGACGAGCCTTTTAATAATATTATAAGAATGTCTATTTACTTATAATAATACTATAATTCTATTTAGGTCAATATCCTAATTACTTTTTATATACTATTTTAAGTGGCCTAAATACTAATTAATTGAGAGGTTAGAGGACGTAGGAGGTGTGTAGTGGAAGAAATAGAAGATATATCTTGTTTTAGTAACACTTATACATAAAATCTATTATCTTATAACTACTATAACTATCTAAAATGAGTAATCTGGTCTCTAAGGGGTCGTTGGGGGTAGTGAGGGGTATAAAAACTATCTTTAACTATTTCAAAGTTATTAAGTTTAATATCCAATTATTCTCTGTTATCGTAAACTTCTAGGACTTATATAGAATTAAATTAAGAGAAAAACACTATTACTAAATACTCTTCCCTTTATATATAACAAAAGGAGGGAGAGATCTTATAGTAACTAAGATATACTTAATAAGTAATATCTAAATATATAATCTAAACTACTTTCTTTGAACAGAGTAACTCTTAGAGGATCTCAGGAATAACCCAAACCCATTAGATCCTCTGCTCTCGAGAATACCCGTCTCGTTTATATTATATTCATTAATTAGTATAATGTTTTTAATCCTATTAATATCGAGGTATCTGAATTATAGTTTAATTATATTAGTTAAAGCTCTATTAATATACTGGGAATCGATAACTCTATTTTTATAAACCTTAATAGATAAGTTTCTTTTAATAAAAAACTAAACCCAGTTCTTTCTAAATAGTTGATAATCTCCTTTAATCGTAAAGATCCGTTTAGCAAAGTCTCCAAGTTATTAATGGGTTAAAGGGAGGCCCAGGGCAGCTTATACTCGCACCCATTCAGCTAGGTGTAACTCCTACTCAATTAATAACCTTTGAAGGTCAGCGAAGTCTTCGGCCCTGCTTTTCTAGCCCTTCATGCGATTCCTAAGCGTTGATCGTGGGATACCATGCTGAAATACTGCAGTTTTAACGTTAACACCGTTTATAACGTCATCAATCACCCGAGAAATGTCATCTTCGGAATACTACTTTATTATATAACAAATAAACTCTAACCAAAATACTATAATAATTAGATAAAAATCGAAAAAGTGGTAGTGGGTAGAAAAAGAGAAGTAATTATGGTGATGAGGTATTTTTGGGGTGGCCGAAAGTGGGTGACGGACGTTATCATGATGTGGTGGATTCCTGTGAGGAATGCTACTGCGAAAGAGACGATAAGTGAGGTCTCCTAGCAAAGCTCAACATATTCCGAACTACTGGAACAGACTCCTTGGGTGTTTGCTCAAAGGTTGACTCGAAAGAAGAACCAGTCTATAGACATCATGACGCCGGACTTGAAAATGAACAAAGTCGAGATTGATATCACAATTATAACTCCGTTTCCATGCTTACTTAATTTACTTCCCAGCAGATATATCACCATCGTTTCCCTTCCGTCTTCACAATTTTGACAGCCTGACCACGGCACCTGAGAGTACAGTTTCGGTTTGTTCCAAGTTTCCAGGTTGTACCTAATCCGATGCGACGGTGCTGGGTGGAAGAGGAGTTTCAATGGCCTTCTTCAAAGCTTTCTTGAACTTCTTCTTGGGCCTCTTTTGCAGAGCCGTCTTATCTTGCGCCTTATTTTGTTCCTCACATATCGCCATTTTTCGTGCCCTCTTTTCTTCCCTCTTTCGCGTTCTCTCAGAGCAGACGCTACATTCCACTGGTGAGGAGTGAACCGGTGGCACAAAGGTCGTCTGGGTTGCCATATCCTTTGGTGTTTGTGATATTTTCTCCCAGGCATCCGAACCTGAAGAGAACGCTGCGCTACCTGGTGTAGAGCTGAGGCTCGAGGATGATGCCAGGTTGGACTCCAAGCACGTAATTTCGTTGGTATTTAACTCGGCCAATGTTGTATGTTTCGGCGCTTCCTTCTCTTGAGTCATTCTGGCTTCCCCCCCCGAAATGCCTCCTCGACCTCCAAGCCTAACACCATAGAGCGGGCTTGCGTGGGTGAGTGCCTGGGCTAACACTACAAGAACTAGAAGGAGATTTATGAAAGCCTCGGTGAAGATCAAACACCCGTATGCGACAACATCAAGTAGACGTGGTGCGTCTTCGTCGAAGCTAGGTCCGGGCTCTTCGAGGCTGGGTTGTTGTCGATTGACCACAGCTGCCACAGCCCAGTTCGCCGGAGCTGCTATCGCATCAGTGCTTCTGTGTTTTGGATAGCGAAGAAACAATTCAAAGCGAACCTTCGGTTTCGCTCACTGCTCTCCACTTCGTCTTGGAATGCGCCTTCGTCCCAAATACTTTCATCCACGAGGCTGTGTCGTCCTTAGGCCAGATCTCATACGGTTCAAAGTTCTCTGCCCCCTTCACCATTGGATGAACCGCCATGATCCGTCCAACGGATTGGCCGGAGAGACGGCCCTTCAGAACAGGCTCTTCAATGACTTGATACCTCGTCATACCGGACGGGTGGAAGCGCTCGGGCGGGGGTGGCGTGAGAACTATTGTGGCCCTTCCCTGGGACACGCGCCACGCAAAGATCAGGGAGGCACCCTTGATATATCTGCTCCATGTCTTGGTCGACTTCCGTAGTTTAAGACAAGCCGGATGCTGCGAGTTCATCAGAGGGCCCATCGCAATAGTTAGGGTTTGCATGCGATGCGCCTTCGCCCATTCCTGGGCCTTGTCGTAGCTCACGCCTGTCCAGAAGACCTGCTTATCTGGAAGCCATTCGCCGCCTTCAAATTGCTGAATGATGTCACTTGCTTCGGTGAGAGTCAGAAGATGGGGACAGACTGTACACAAAAGGGCATGGAACGTCAACGTTCTCAAGTCAACCCAAGAGTTTGGCTGGTAGGAGATCGCAAGCGCGGACGAGGACTCCATGGCGACGTGTGTGGTTGTTGACGAATATGACGGCAGGCAGAGCGGATGGGATGCAAGAAAGGATGTGTCGGCGAACGGGAATGGCTCGCTTCTTATGTTCTACTCTCAAGCTCTCACCTCAACTGTTTCGTGATTCATTATGTCGATGAGACGACACCTAAACTTCCGTTCCTGCCCAAAGTGATTCTGCGTTAGCGCCTTATGGAGTTAGTTGGTTGGTTGGCGGTCGACAGCCTCAAACTCAAAGCATTCGAAGGTTTGGTGGATACTTTTATGATCGTGTGAGAAGATATTAAGTTTCACGTAATCTTATACGGAGATGACGGCTTGCCAGCGCCGGGATAGTTGAGATTGATAAGTGATGGATACAGTTTGCTGGATCCGAGGCCTTTGGGGTGAGACAAGGTCACTACTCAAACCATTCAAGAATGCCAATCTGTAAATTTATGTGCTTAAGTGCCGAGTTCAAGTCTTTCAACAAGAGGGTTACGCTTGACACCTACATATTCTAGGTGCATAAATAACCATCGACGTTTCTTTCCAATGACGCTTTCGTCAAAAATGTTGAATGATTCGTTTACGGGTGCTAATGGAGATCCAAAACGTAACACGAACAGATAATATGACAAGATTGAAGACATGTGGTGTAGTTGTCGCTTTACCCTAACGAAAGCCTAAGTTGAACTTGCCTCAACTGTTGACTATGCCTTCACCAATATATAATGGTAAGGCACCATGTCAAAATGCCCGAGGACCAATGAGACAGTGTGGCAGTTATCTCACTGGTACGGGTAGACTTCATATGGGCAGAAAGTGATTGTCTCGTTAAGCTACTGAGAAGGTCCATCCGCACCGCTTAAATAGCTTCCGGTACGCTGACTAAGCGTCGGAAGCTCGTTGCGCAGGTCTCGGTGAATACCCTGCGCCCGGCTCCGAGGAACTCGCCACGGCTCGTGTGATCCATCCTGCGCTGCGCCACATAGGCAAGCCACGCGCCCGCCGCCACAGACAGATAGTTACGTGAGCGAATCCGGGAAAATATTCCCTTTTATGTGAATACCTTTCCGAAAACCCAAAATCCCGCCCCATTATGAGCCGTGGCGCGTAAACAAGTGAGCTTATGACATGGTGGTTTGAGGTCACATTCACAGGACTTTAGCCACCGGGTCCTGGACCGGGGCCAACCTTCTGGTCCAGAGAATAGCGAGTCCTACAATGTCTGACTCATCTTGCTGTCCAGCTCACTCTAGGCAACACCAGTCGCCTGACCTTATCGCAGAGGGGAATCTGACTGCATATAAGACGGATAACATGACCAGAATGCAAAAATTTCAAGCAGTTTTCATCTCTTTCGTCGAGCTATTCGAGACATGAGTGCCTACAGGCACAGCCAAGTATCCGTTCTGCTTTGAAAAGCATTTTACAGCACGAAGACCCTTGTTTCCTGCGTCAGCACGAAACTGCTCAATTGCTCAACACTGCAGACCGAAGAGTATCAGCGCTGCCGCTCGTTCCAACAAATCCAATCGAGCCTCGAGTTGACTAATTTGACCCTTTTTCGCTCAGAATTGGTTACGTTAACTAATTTGCTAATTAACTAAGCTAAATCGAGGCCACGTGACCCATCTTATCGCCGTTATATTGCCCGGTTAGGAAATAAGCAAAGTTATTTATAAGAATATTATAATCCTAGTACAAATAATTTAATATCTCTCCTAATAAGCAGGATCTTCCCCTTTAGCTAATTCTTCGTCAGCTGTAATTGGCTTATCATCTAAGGTTATATTGAGTATTATTATAATATCAGGGTTAACTTTATAATACTAAAAGCTCTCTTATAGTTAGTAGCTATGGTTAGGATAGAAAATACATTAAAGGTAAGTTTACTAAGTAGTGGGTAAGTTAATTAATAGCACCTCCACCACTTTATGGGGTTATTTATAGGTTAGAAAGGTTACTAAAGGTAAGTCTTAAGCTTATTCTATTATCGAGGAGCCTCGCAACCTCGCCTGCTCTATACTTATTATCTAAAGTAACTGTTTTTATAGGGGGGTAAAATGATTTTAAGAGTAATTATAGTATTATTAGGAGTTTACTTTAACTTATACTAATAGTTAAAATAGTCCCTAAGCTCCTTTTTTATATTATAAACCGACTTAAGTTGGATTCCTTTACTATAAATTATTTTAAAATAAAAGATATTAAATGAAGTGTATAGAATTACGGATATAGTAAATAAAGGAAACTCTCTTAACCTCGTATAATAAGAGGAGAACTTGTACTAGGCTAGCTTAATAGAGGTATAAAGGTGTTTTTAGTATATAAGAGAGAGACCTTTGAATTAAGTAGTATATTACTTTTAATTCCTTTTTATATATTAGGGGAAAAAATATTTAATAAAGTTAGTGACAATTATTAATTATTAGGTGAAGGGAGTAATTAAAGTGAATTTGAGAAGGTTAAGAGTTTTATTTTAAACTTAAGTTAATTTCCAAAAAGACCGTTCAAATAAGAGGAAAAATATAATAAATTATAAAATTAAATAGGGTTTTCCACTCTTCAAAATACTTAAAAAGGTATTTTATACTAGTTATTACCTCCCAAAGATAACTATAACTATCTCCTTTACTCTGGCTTTTTGTTTTTTTATTTATAAATAGAAAAGCTTAAAAATGAATCTAATCTTAGTAAGGACTTTTTAGTTCTCAAGTAAAAGGAGGTTATTATTAGGAATTCTTTTTATAATATTACTCTTATTTTAAGCCTAGTTAATATAGGTTTTTTTAAAGAGTTTAATTAATTATAAGGTATGTAGGATTCTACTTTATTTCGTTATTAGAGAGGAGGTGAGTTTCTTAAGAGCTTTAAGTAAAGAGCTCAAAGTCTGACCTAATATTAACCTTATGGGATGCTTTTCTAAATCGCTTGGATCATTAGGGTGAGGCCTTAATGAACTTTACGATGTTGCGAAGTTTGCTAATAAGCTCAGTCTTCCTCCAGAGCCTCAGATCTTCCTCCTTATAGTTAACAGTCTAGTAAAACTGTGATTTAGCCTTAAAGACCTTATAACTTGTACTAAAAAGGAGGGCTTATGCTATTAGGTTGAGAATGTGGTTATAATACCTTATTCTCCTAGCCTAACAGTTAATCTGTGTCACGGGCTAAGGCCCGATCAGAGGCCTCGGAACCACTCAGCCATGTTCAACGCCAGCCGCTGCTTACTAACCCTGATCAGGCCCAGGGAGACCTAGTTAGGACCCAACGGATTTATGGGGTAACAGACTTTTCCTTTTTTTCTCCTTATCTTAAAAATACTCATAGTAGTCGCCATAACTAGTTGTAATATACGTACTTAAACCGTTATATTATCTTTAAGATCACCAAAGGTAATTAATTAAACACCTAGTATAAAAGCCCACAACTTATATAAGAGTAGTAAGAAGTTCTAAATAGGTTAACCTAAAGAGTCCCTAAACATCTAAAATTAATTAGTATACCCTAATTAGATTTAACGTAGTTCATCAGTGAGTGGGCCACCATTAGTGACCGGGCGACTTATCCCACTTTTATTACTTATAACTTCTATATCTCAACTAAAATTAATTAAATTAATTGCAACTACTTAGAATTACTTGAACTACTTATTTCTATAGCCTCTGAATAGGTTCTTGTATTATGGCCGGTTTTGCGACAGATACTATAATATCGTAAACCTATTCGACGATGCTTCGACGATGCTTCGTTTTCCTCTTGTTTACACCCTTCCTCCTTAATAACACCCTTTTCGGCCATAACTTCCCTTACCTAAGACCCATCTAGTGCCCCTCCATCTTATAGTCTAGTTTTTTTGGCTTTCTAATGCTTACTAAGGGTTATATTTATTTTTTAAAGATTATATAGCTCTTCCTTTATAAGGGTAGTTGTATAGGTAATATACTAAAAACCTTTTTTAAGTTTATTGGTAATTTTATAAATTAGAGTTAATGAGTTTCCTTAATGTTTAGAAATTCTTTTTTTTATAAGTGAAGACTAAGAAATAGTTTCGTTAGTGGTTTGAGGTGTTTTAGAAACCTAAGGGTCGGGTAACTTATTAAGAGTATTCGGGGTTATTAGTGTCTGTAATTGCATATTTAGCTTAAAAAGGATAATCTAAGGGTTATAGGGAATAAGCTTAGCCCGTTTAAAACCCTTATAAACGTTTTCTTAAGTAAAGGTTTAAAGGAATACGGCTTTGAATATAAGAAAGAACTCGGGTTTAGCGATGTAGGTAATCCGGGCCTTAATAAAGTACTTAATTTAAGAACTATATCTCAACTTTAATACACTATAATAACTAACGTTGAGAGGCTGGGTTAGATGTGATGAATAAGTAGGTAAGTAGATAGTTATAATTTTATTCTTTTTATAATAGTCCTTGAAATCGCTATTAACGTAGTTTTTATGGTTATCGACGATTAGTATCCGATATATACCTTTTAGTTGTGGTTTTGAGTGTTTATTGAAATACTGAAGTTATTCTAGGGTAGTCTTATTATTGGTCCATTTATTAGAAGTTATTTTAACTACTTAGTTATCCAGAATCTGGGCCTCGGAGTATTAATTTATAAAGTAGAAGTGACCCTAAACCACTAAAAAAAGCAGTATCGCATAACTATCACCAATAATATAATAAATTGTGGTCACTTATTTTTGGTTACTAAGTTAAACCTTTTTTAATTTCCTAATCTAATTAGAACGTATAATAACTATTTTAGGCTGGATTATACCTATTATAAAACCGATCTTATTAAAGTTATAAAAATTATCGTCCATAACACCGTATTTCGATCATATATTAACTATAAATCAGAACTAAAGCTCGATAATTATACGATTTTCGTAGAAGTCCCTCTAATAATTATAAATACGAGAAAATTGTATCTTAAGTTTTGGGTATTGTTGGACGAAGTGTTCTGTTTAGTGTTTCCCGACTGGTCGGTTATTACACTTCTAGAGTAGTGTATTAACTATATCTCCTACATCCATGCGTCTAGGCGAGAATCCTCGAGAATCTAGGTCAATAATATATTAAATAATTACCTCTTTTTCGGTTTTTATTAAATTCAGCTGGGTATTCTTATTATCGACCTTTACACTTTAACCCTTTATTCTGGATTAGAGGGTAGTTCTCGGAACGTTGTAGATGGTCGTTGTACGTTGGATACTTAATTATAGTGTTAATCGGATTGCATTAATTATTAGAATAATCCTGTGTTCGGGTAAGGTTTCGGATATTATTTTATGGAAAAAAGGACGTATTAAAGTTAAAAAGTAATGAAGGTGGGAAAAGTGGCCTGGTTACTGATGGTGGTCTACTCACTGATGAACTACGTTAAAGGTTATTATAAACTCGAAAATACGTGTATGTGTACCCGTAGTAGAGTACTTTAATTGCGTTATTAAGCATACTATAGTTATTATTAAATATAAAACACTAGGATAAGTGATAGTTATGCGACGATAGAAAGTAACGCTGAATTATTTGGAAACTCGTAGTAGTTAGTGTAACTAATTAGACAACTAGTAACCCAATTATAGGAGATGCGGACCACCTAAGTAACCGAGTAAGAGATTTAACGAGAATAGATTTGATTATTATAGGAAGTCCTAGTAAAACCTAAGTACCCGACCTTGACGTTAAACTAGTCCCCGATACCTTTTATAACACTAATTCCCCCCAATTAAACTTATATACTATTTTTAAAATAAATTAAATATTAAATTCCTAATCTACTAAGGTTTAATGGATTATATAAAAAGTTTTAATAATAGTATTTTAAGATGGGAGGGAAGATAAGTGTGAATAGAGAAGTTTTCATTTTAGAGTTAATCGTATTTACTTATATTTATTCTAAGTTAAAAAACACTGCGTAGGCCATAGTGAGCGCCTATTATGCGTAAAGAGGGGCCGATAGGTCGAAGAACCTGAATAAATTTATAAAATACTTAAAGGGTTATTATGTAGATGTAAGAGTTAGCGGTTCCGCTTTGGTGCCACATAAGTTAAGTGGTTTTATAAGTAAACTAAATAATAAATTAGTAGGGGTATAATGGAGGGGTACTGGGTGGGAATTAGTGGTATAATGGGGGTAATATACTATGTCCTTAGCCTAGGTATTATGGAAGGTGGAGCTACTCGATACCTTATTGTAGATCTTATCGAAGTAACGGTGGATGGTGAGGGTGGTGGAGGAGTACTCGTAGGGTAATTATAAAGTATTAGTGATATTTAGAAGGCCCTAGGGGTGGTTAGATTAGAGGGGGGGATGAGTATATATTAAAAGGTAAAGTTTATTGTGTTAGGTGGTATAGATAGTGTATTTATTGTTTATAATTTGAATTATTAATAATAGAAGTGGGAGAGTACTAGGGGAGTAGAGGATGCATTAGTGGTCTTAAAGTAGCGTAGAACGGGGGTATTGCCCTTAGGGTTCTAGCTTATTATATAGTATAAGTAGTGGGTATAGGGGATAGTGCAAAGGTGATTCTCGTCGTCGTCGCCTTTTATATTACCGGAGGGGTTAAGGGGAACCGGTGGGGTAAAACCGCCGTTATCACTAATAGGGGTGGGGGAATAGGACCGGAAAATATAATAACGGGGGTAATAGGGGAATAACGGTTAAGGGCAAATAACCAGAACGATGAGAAAACGATGAAAAACAACACTAAAAGAAGAAAAGAACAGAGGAATCGAAGTATATAATAAAGCTGGTTTTATATTAAAAGTAGTAGAATAATTGCACTAGGGTACCCAGGGGTTAAGGAAAATGAACTATAATAGGGGATTATTAACAAAGAGAGCACTGGGGGAGCACCAGGGGCACCTATAGCGCAGGAGTCTCTCGTATTCTTAAAACTAAGAGTTAATACTTAACACTAAAAGAAGCACAAAGAAACAAGGGCAAGGACAACCCTAGCCCACTAAAAGGGAATATAAGGATACCTTATAAAGCTATTAGCAGGGAAGTAGCGGAAAGAGGTAGGTCTATTAGCTAATATATAAGGTGTTTATAAGGAAATACTAGGAAGTTATCCTAATAGGCTACTAGTAGAGGAAACAGAGCAGCGGCCCAACAAAGGGGCACCCACTCACACCTAACCTCCCATAAACTAGAAAAGTAGCGGGCAACCACCTAACTCTAGAATACCTCGGAGAAGGATAAAAGGAAGGCACCTCCAACTAAGGAGACATAAGCACCAACCAACCATCACCGGGCTTCAGGTCCCCTAAACCTAAGACTAAGAATAAGTGTAATAACCAGGTAGTATTAACGGAGGTGTTAGTACGGGCCCCAGATAAGGCTAATAAATACCTAAATAGCCCCGGAACGGGGCCTAGGGGGCGGGGAGATCGTATTAGGTATACCAGCGGGGGCCGGGGGAACACCAAAAGGGTAACCCCGGAATGGGGCCAATAAAAACAATTACTCCGGGAAAGGGATTTAAGTAGTAACACAATAGGAAACTTTATAGGAGGCCAAATTCGAATACTAGTCACTACCACACCCTACCTGGGCATCGCCGACTCCTTCACTCTACGCGGACCAACCTGACAGTAGTTTAGCCCCGAGATTTCCTGTAGATTGTGTTTTCGTAGAGTAAATTTGTAAAGATTTCTCTGTAATTTGTGAGTGATGGAATTCGGTCTCTAGTATGCTCTTGTGTAATAATCTGTGTGAGCTCCGTATTTGCCTATGTTGGAGCGAAGTGTTGCTTAATGTTTGTAGGAAGGTTTTCGTGGTTAGAAGGCCTTGAACTTCGGGTATGTTGTATTTGTTGGCTTGAAGGAAGATCTTGTGTTATTTAGTGATTTAGATGGATAGATTAACGTTGGTATTAGTTTTTGTTGTTGTGTTATTGTAGTTTTTTTTAAATAGTGGTTAGATTGCTTAACTTTGTTAGTGCGTATTATCGCCTTAAAACGGTAATTAGATTTCGTAGATTGATCTTTCTGTTCCTGAGAAGTTTCATATGAGCTGGTGTAAGGATTAATGGGTTAATTATAATAGAGACCTAGATATTAATGAGTTTATAGGTTTTCTCCTTTTTTAAATAATCGGATTATATAATCGCCTAGTGTTTAATATAAGTATTATACTTATCGTAGATTCCTAGGGTCTTTAAAGTAATCTCCTTTAATTACTCTGGGGTTAGACCGTTAAGTGGTACTATGTTTATGGTTTCTCGGGTAATCTCCTAGGATTCTTCTTTTTTTATAATTTTATTTTGTTTATCCTCGAATTATCCTTAAACTTTAAATTACTGAGCAAACTCCTATTCGGCTAATTTCTTGGTATAATCCCTTATAAGTTAGGTATTTTAGTTTTCGATATATTTTAAGAATAAGGGGATAATATTATTTATATAAGGAGTCCTGAGAATAATATTATTTAAATTAATATACTATTACACATTCTTTGTGTAGGACTAGTATTATAGAGTAATGTATTATTATGGTTAGTTTTGATGGGTGGTAAGGTCGACCGATGTATCGAGGCTTGTGGTTGAGGAGGTTGCGGAGGTTATTTTTACTATGAAGTGAAAAGGAATTAAAATAGAGATTAATAGACGATCCGTTGTTTATCAGAGTTTCTTATAGTAGTATAGAGGTTTAGATAAACTGGGCTTATAACTGTGGTGAAGTCTGTGTAATGAACGGAGTTATTTTAGTAAAAAGTGGCCTGTTTTCTAAAAGTCTAATTACCGGGCGAAGCCCGCTTCTAAATAGGCTATAGAAAAGGTGAAGCTACGTAATACGGGTCACGTGCAGTATCACGTGACTGGCTCTGCACACCGAACGGGCTGGTTCAGCCAGGAGGCTATTACGACAAAAGCTTAGTTTTAATATAGGTCTGGTTTTTTATAAAAAGGATAAGAAGATACTCTATTATTATAGTCCTATTCTAAGGTATTTAGTTAATAAGAGAGGAATTATAGAATTATAAGAGGTATTAAATAAAGTTGTTTTAGAAGTATGTGGTAGCAAAAGCGGAACCGCAATTGCTATTATAGTAATCGCGCCTTATAAACCCACTAACTGTCACAAAGTAATAAAAGAAGAGGTTATTAGTGATGATAATTAAGAAGTAGAGATCCCTAATAATACTAATCTTTGCTCTGGGTATACTAGAGACCTTCCTCTTTTTCTAATGAGGTGAGAGGCCCTTAAACTTATAAAGAGTTTCTTTTATACTTAACTTATTAAAAGAGGGACCTTATTATATAATATAATAGTTTTTATATATATTAGTTATAGTTATTAATAAGAGAATATATATACTTATAAAGGTGGTTTATAGTAAAAGAAAAAGTAGCAGTTAAATAGAACTCTGACCTCCCCTTCTTATTAACGTACATACATAGCGAGTCGCCCACCATAGCGAGTCGCCCACTTTCCACCACCCTCCCACTATTTATATAAGTTCACTAAGCCATATCGTACAAAATCAATTAAAACTAGTCATCACCCTCCTCTTCAGAGGTCTCCTAAACTACCTAACATGTTCACACATTATGTCCAGCCTTTCCGCAATTACTATATCGCCGTTCACGTAATTCACCACCCCTCGTACAAGCACCTTCCCAGACTATATCCTCTCCTCCGACATTAACAACTCCCTTTTCCACTTAAAACACCTTAACTTTAATTATATTAAGTAATCCTCTAAAACATAGTTAACTTTTCTTAGCTCTCCGGCGTTTACTTAATACCTTATTTATTATACAAAGTCCACAATTCTTAACTTTAAGAATAGCCAACTTATATATTAACTTACTAATACCCTTAACTTATAAGTTCACCACTTTGTATAATAATATTAGTAAATTATTTTAATATTTATTAATTTCTTTTTTAAGTGAAGTAGAGCTTCGTACGGCCTCATGTGCTGTGTTTAGCGTCTTTAGGTCCTATGAGCCCTGGCTGCTCGGCCATGAGTTGGATAGTGTAGGCGTTTTTAGTTTAAAATCTAAATGAGAAATAACTAATTCGGGGTTAAAAAGTATAAAATTAGTTTATTTAAAACTAACTTATACATTGTTTTCACTTATTAAAGTAAAGAATATTGTATTAAAAGTAGGAAAAAGTCGTCCTTAGTAATATACGTAATTTGTATCCGCATTATCTTCTCGATTTCCTTATTATATACAGCCTTTAACAGACTAGAATAACCAACATCTAACGGCTGGGGCTTGTGCGAAGAATGGGGAGGCATGAATAAAGCAATAATATTGTATTCCTTATAGTAATTATGGAAAATAGTTAATTTATAGCTATTATATCCATTAAAAATTAAAAACCGGAAACCACCTTTTATATAAAACTTTATATATTTATCGAAATAATTTAGCTAATTTAAACTAATCTCATTTATAATATATTTATTTTCGCTTACGTGAATACGCTATTCGAGGGGGAATTAGCTATTTATATACTATAAGAGGAGGTGATATTTGCCCTTAACGATAATATACGGAGGCAATACCCAGCCATCCGCATAAACACCCTGAATAACAAAAACCCATTTGCAATTACTAGGCTACTTTATACGAGGCCTCCCACATTAGTTAAAAATAGTAATAACCTTTACGTATAATAATATTCTTATTAAAAACCCAATTTCATTAAAATTATAAATATTATAATTAAGTATTCCGTATTTCATAATTGTATTTTATATAAACACAAACCAGGCCTACACAATTACAAAATCCTCAGTTAATGCCCTCTAATAATCGATTCCACGTTGAAAACGCATTTTTAATTATAATTAACGTCGTACAAAGTTCTCTACTCATTATAGTCCAACACGCGTCGCATCGCATACATTAAGGAGATTATTAGCCATATCTCGTACATCTTTAAATCGCACTGGAAACCCTCAATTAACTAGGTCAATAACTCATTTAATAATTACAATTTCTTCTATTAGAGTCATCTTCATCGAATTCTCACGTATTTCGTATCGTAATAGTCGTCCAACGCATCGGTCACAGAGAATTATTCGAGGGATATTATAGATCGAGGCTGCTTTTCATAGGGATAATCTTAGGTCTTTTTTAATAGCTTCGAGTATAAGGATAATACGATTTTAGTTTAAAGAAGAACTTATTATTGTACGTGGAGAAATGTTGTTGTAAAGGTGAAGGGTATAGAATTAAGGGAAAGTGGGCGACTCGCTATGCATATACGTTATATTATTATTAATATTAAATAGTAGAAGTAGGCCTAGTAAGGCTTAACTTAATAAAGAAGATTCCATAGTCCTTAATTTAGGTTTTTTTAGGTTTACCCCTTTTCTGAAAAATCTACTCTTTTATAATATACTTTTTATTATACTAAATAACTATAAAAATGTTAGTAATTAATGGATTTAATAATAAATAAGTAGAAAGACTTTTAATAACCTGGGTAGTAACTCGAAAAGAGTAGTGAAGTTATTAGAGAGTATTAGGGGTTAGGGTGTAAGGAGATAATATTTATAAATACTATTATTAGCTATAAGTATTATGCTATTCTTGGAGTATTTAATAAGGCTGAATATTATAAGGATAATGGACGACGATAGGATATAATAAAAAATAGGGAAATTATATTAAAAACCATAGTTTTCCCCCTGAAAGGGGGGAAATATAATAAGATCCTAGGATTATTAATATAATTATAATTATAATATTACTATAGCTCTTATAATACTTTACTATAATTATCATAAATTAAAAAAAACTATAACGTGGTTTATTAGCGAGCGGGACACTATTATTTTGTTGTTGTTGTATTTAACGCCATGGCGGCAAGGGCGTAGCCCTTGCGGCAGACCTCCCGAGGGGTATGTGGCGTTGAGAGCCGCAGGCTCAGACTACCTACTCTACAGTACATAGCCCTTACCAACGTCCTCCAAATCTTGCCTATTAGCAACTATGCGTTCAATCTGTCCCTGGATCCCGCTGGTTCCTCCAGTTTCTTTACTTCCTATCTGGTCCCTTTAGTAAGGTAGGTTGGTTGTATTAAGGCCCAGCTGGAAGCTGGCCTCTAATATCGTGGGCAGATCTTCTGGAAGAAGTCTGTTACACGTAGGAAGGCCTCAAAGCCTTTAGGATTAGTGATTAGCCCCTTAAAGTATCGCTTTAGGGAACCCATAGGTCCTATGGGCTCTGGTGAGCTAGAAGGGTGGAGGGTAGGCCACCGTTACCTCCTCGTTAGGGTTTTTCGGTAGTAGACTAGGTGGTCTATTTCCTTTGTTTCCCCGTAAAAGTAGGTAAGTAGGGTTTTAGTGTGATGAAAGTGTTGATCATATTGTTCGAAGTCTCCGTGGCCTGATCGGGCTACTAGGAGGTGGTGTAGGGTAGCCCGTGGAAGGGCTAGTTCAGGGGGGTTGGATAGGGTAGCCTTGAGTCCTAGTTGGACGTATTGGTTTGTTACCTTTTTATGCTATTATTGTATATATTAGGCCCGTATTTATTTTTTGGTAAGTTATTTAGTCCCTATTAGAGTTATAAGTTGGCCTAAGGGTGCTAGGAGTGTTATGCCCTACTTAGCTAGGTGTTCTGCTTCTTCGTTACCTTTTATCCCCTGGTGCCCTGGGGCCTAGTGGGTGTGTATATCGTATTCCTGGTCACCTTGTGAATCTCGAGGAAGGCCGTTTATAAGGATTCTGGAGCCTTGCCCCGTATTCCCCGGATAACACTAGTATTATTAATATAAATGTGTATTAGTTGGTTTTGGGAAGTAAGGAGGGCCCGCCAGAGCCCTGCCCTCACTCCTTTAACCTCGCCGTTAAACACTTCTACTAAGCTAAGTCGGCTATAACCTTAGGTTATATACTTATTACTTTTATAAATAACGAGTCCATATCCTATAACTCTATTAGACACTTTGGAACTATTTAAATAGATAATTATATAGTTATTTAGGATGGTTTTTAGCTAGTTCTGAAAGGCCTTAGTAGCCTTCTCCTTTGTGTATAGGACTATTGGGTTTTATGACCCTAGAAGGTGTTGTAATTAGAGTAGTGCTGGCCTTAGGACCCTTAAGACGAGGTTTTCTGTCCATTGGAGCTGTGTTTATTACCTCCTTTGTTGTGTGAGCTTTGGGACTAATAGGTGTTATTGGTTAACCTTTTATAATCGGACTATAAAGCGTAGGCGTACCCCTTCTAAAGCCACTTTCCTAGTGGGTAGGCCGGTATCTTAGAGGAGGTTACTTATTGGGGTTATCTTTTAAATTAGGAGGATAACTCGGGCTACTCTTATGATGACCTTGTTGACTTTTTGGACGAGGCCCTTCTGGTTTATATTAATACTCCCTCCCTAAGAGGAGGTGGTATTATTTAGGGCTAGCTTAGTTAACCTCCCGAACCAGGTTTCAGCTCTGTATAAGGTTATTAGGAGGACATAAGTGATGACCACCTTCTATACAACAGTTATTGGGATCCCTCCTTTTGTGTTTATTAGGTGCCCCAGGTACTAGGCTGCCTTTTTTATTATAGTTACCCTTATTTTAATATAGTATTAAAAAAAGAGTTTTTTATTAAACTAAACCCCTAACCAACGAATCAGCTTAACTAAGGCTTTAATTTCAAGGTCTCTAACTTTGATCCTAGGTAGGGTTTTTAGTTACTTATGTTTCCTAGTAAAGTGGATAACTTCACATTTAGCTAAGTTAAAGGAGACCTTATTATCGGCACCCTAGTTTAGAATTTGGGTAACTTATTAGTTTAAGGATATAGTATTATTTTTAAGGGATAAGCTGGTAATTAAAAGGCTTATATTATTTGTATATCTAAACCGAAACCTTAGGTCTTTAGTTAGGATATCGGAAATATAAAGTAAAAAGATTATAGGTGATAATGGGGAGCTCTAAGGCAGCCCATAGGTTAAAGGGAAATCCTTTATTATTACCTCTTCGAACCTGACCCTAGTAGTATAGTTTAATACAAAGGCATAAATCAGCCTAATCAGGCTATTAGGCCAGCCCTATTACCATAGTTGGATAATAAGGTGGTTCAGAAGAACAGAGTTAAAGGCCCCCTTTATATCCATTGTCGCTAGTATAACTATAAGCCACTTATTGAGGGCCTGTTCAATATTGTATATAAAATAGGTTATTAGGTTGATAGCTGCTCTGCTTAATAGGGCCCCTATTTATTGTGGGCTGGCTACCCCTTCTAGGATAGTAAAGTAGGTTATTCTCTTAGTTATTAGTTTCTCGAGCCCCTTACCTAGGTAGGATAAGAGGGCTATTGGTCTCTAGGATCCAGCTTTTAAGAAATCGGTCTTTCCAAGTTTCTAAATTATAATAACTTTTGCTTTACGGAAGGGCTAGGGGAAATAGCTGGCCTTAATATATACCTGGAATAGTAGCCTAATAAGCTTAGTTATAAGGTCCCAATAAACCTTAAATAGTCTTATGGTAATTCCGTCGATACCAGGGGTCATAGTCTTTATTAAGGTGACTACCCTTACTTCCTCCTAACTAATCATAGCCTATTAGGGTATTTGTCGTATTAGGACCGTAGCCACGTCGAAGGGGTCCCCAGGTAGATCATCCATGTCATCAAATCTCTCCAGCAGGGCCCTCCATAGGGCCTGTGCCTTGTCCTGGTTATTGTTGTGTGTTTAGCCCTCAACTACTAAGGTTATTATTTTATAAAAGTCCTAATTAGATGTAGCCCTTTTAATTTTAGTAACCTAATAGGCCCGTTTAGCCTTCCTAATTATTTCTAAGATCTTTTGCTTTTTGAGGATAAGGGGTAATAAGGCCAAGGCCGGCTCCGGTTCCCGTGCCTGCTGGATACGGGCCTTAAGGTAGGATTGGTGGGCTTTAGAGTACTCTTTTATCTATTAGGGGGCCCGCTTTCCCCGGCTTTATCGTCTTTTCTCTATTACTTAGATAACTATTAAGAGTAGGCTAATGATCCGGCTGGCCTGGGCGTCTAACTTAACTAGGGTGGGTAGGTTTTTAATAATAAGTAAAGTTAAGGCCCCTACCCTAATTGGGTCTTTAAACCGAGGAAGGGCCGAATCCGGGACTAATATTAGCCCTAATTAGTATATTTATTATTGTTTATTATTGTTAAGGGGGATAATAGTTATAATAGGTTGGTGATTAACTCCTAGGTGTAGGTGTGGGTAGGGTCCTGTGTGCACAAGGGGGATATTTAAGAAGGTCAGGTTAAGAACGTGACTATGGGTGTGGGTTAGAGCCCCTACTTCTCTAATAAAGGAGAGGTTATAGTTATTAACCTAGTCGGCTAGATCGTCTCCTCTATTCCGGTTAACGGATCCTAGTTCCTAGGAGTAGTAGTGAGTGTTGAAATCCCTAGTTATAAGGGTTCATAATAGTGGTTAGTATTTTAGGGGGGTGGTTATTATATAGTTATAAGGATTGCCTGGTTATTTATAGACGTTTATAATAGTAGTGTTATTAACCTTTAACCGTAGGATATCCCTTGTTTAGATGGGTCTTTGTTATTATACTTATAGCCTTATCCCCTTCCGTATATATATCATTACCCTGGGCCTTGTTTCCCTACTATCCTAAAAATCAACTAGGATAAAGGAATTATAACTAGAGTGTGTATTAATCTGCATTCTGTTAGTGTAGCCTATCCAGGGCTCCTAGATAAGTATAATATTAACCTAATCAGCCTAGTAGAGCTTTAGGAAAGTTGTGTATACAAGGGGCTTTTTCCCTATATTATATTAAACTATACGTAGTACCCGTGGGGGGGCCTATTTAGGCCTACACCTCCGAGTTAAGGTCTAGGTGGGTATAGGTATTAGTGATATTATAATCAGGTTTTTGAGCTACCCTCTGGCTCCTATTTCGGAGAGGGTAAATAAGGTGGTTGATCTAAGGGAGGGCCTCGGGGTTTTCCACTTCGTTTTTATTTATATTACTAGCTATATCCTTATCGCCTAGGCATACAATCAATTCTTGGGAGGGGGTCCTGGTGTATAGGCGCTGAGAGCTAGGTTATTGGCCCTAATCAGGACGGGAGTCCTGGGGTTATTAAGTGTTGCTTTGGGTGGTGGTCTGGTTAATATTATCGTAGGCCTCGGAGGCCTTTTGCCCAACCTTCCGAATCCGTTTACGTTCTTTTCGGCCCGGGAGGGTAAAATAACCGTTAACTATTAGGGGCTTAGTTAAATAGTTTATATAGCCGGCCTAGAAGGGCCCCAAATAGTTAGTACACTTCAGCTTAGTTATATAAGGCTTGGTCTCGTAGGAGTCTAAGGGCTTATTATAGTTATTATAGAGTAGCCATTAGTTATAATACTAGTTTATATAATATCCCTAATAACCAGAGTTATACCTAAATAAGGTCCTCTTTTCCCTAATAAGTTGGGCCTTACTATTCTAGTTAAATAATCTAAAGGGTAGCACCTTGACCGTAAAAGAGATAACCTAAGCGACTTCGTTTATAATAGGGTTTAGGCCGAGGTGGGATTACCGGGCTAGGACTAGCTTGCGGCTAGTCTAAGTGATAACCTCCTCCCTGATCAGGGTTAATATATTAATACTTTCCCCATCTAGGCTTTAAAGCTTAGATAGGCAACGTAGGACGGCGTATATAAACCATTTTATAGGGATTTCTACTTTAAAAGCCCCTAAATAATCTACTAACTTTTATCTATTTCTAAGAAGGCTTTATCAGATTTATTTATTTAGGGGCTTCAAAGAGTATCCAATCGAAATATAGTAAATGTATAGGATATCTCCTAGTTATAGGCTAAGGGCCTAGCAGACTATACAGCGCAGAGCAAAAGGGGCGTTCTTCCGGGCAGCATCTAGGCTTTCCTCGGGGATACGGACAAAAACCTAGAGATCTTCTAGCTAAGCCTAAGCTTATGGGCAAGTAGGGGCTCAGTTCAAGGCCAGGGCAGAGGCCGGAGCTAATACTAGGGCTAGGGTCAGGGCTAATACCATAATAATAACCCAATTCCGGGTTAAAATTAGAGTAACTTCGTTATTTATTAACTTCTTTAAAACTTAGATCACATAAGTTATCGCCTCTTTTATGATCTGCTTTTTTAGCCCTTCAAAACTAGAGACCACATTATTAACAGACTAGGCAATAACCAGAAAGACATCCTTTTGGTCCTCATAACATCTGGCTTGTTCATCGAAGGCGGCTAGGATAAATCTAGTGGCCACCCCACTTATGTTTAAGGGCCCCTTTGCCGTAGAGGGGGCTACATTAGGAGTATTAGGCTAACTTCCCCCAAAGCTAGGCCAGAATAGCTGGGCCTTAGTATTACGGCGGCGCTTAGCCCTTAAGGTAGGGGTTAGCTCCGGAGGTAACCCAAAGCCCCGATCAGGGCCGGCCGGAGGGGCCGGCTGTAGTCTGGTGCCCACCGGAGGCTATGAGGCCATCGTAGGAGGGCTCCGGGAGGGAGAGGTGAAGAGTTTTCAGCTATTAAGGGTCTTAGTGGTATACCACCTATTTCATTAATAGCAGATACCAAGAAAAATTAGGCGAGAGGGAAGTTGTAGAAGAGTAGAGGATAGGCCACCGTTACCTCTTCGCTAGGGTCTTTCGGTAATAAACTAGGTGGTCTACTTTTTTTTACTTCCCTATGAGAGTAGGTAAGCAGAGCTTTAATATAATTAAAGCGTTAATAATATTATTTAAAGTCTCCGTGGCCTGACCGGGCCACTAAAAGGTGATGAAGGGTAACCCATAGAAGGGCTAGTTTAAGGGAGCTAACTAAATAAGGTGACCTTAAACCCTAGTTAGGCGTATCGATTCGTTACCTCCTTATACCACTATTGTGTATATTAGGCCCGTATTTGTCTCTTAGTAAGATGCTTAATCCCTGCTAGAGTTGCTAGTTGGCCTAAGGGCACTAAGAGTATTATGCCCTATTTAGTTAGGTGGTCTACTTCTTTGTTACCTTTTATCCCCTGATACTCTGAGGCCCAATGGACGTGTATATCGTATATCCTAATGACCTTATGTATTTTAAGGAAAACTGCTTATGAGGAGTTTATAGTTTCACCCCGTATCCCCTGGATAATACTAGTGTTATCGATATAGATGTGGATAGGTTAGCCTTAGGAGGTAAAGAGGGCCCACCGGAGCCCTACCCTCGCCCCTTTAACTTCACTATTAAACACTTTCATTAAGCTAAGTCGGCTACAGCTCTGGGTTATACGCTTTTTACCTCGGTAAATAATAAACCTATACCCGGTGGCTCTATTAGACGCCTTAGAGCCGTTTAAGTAGATAACCATATGGGTATCTAGGACAGTTTTTAGCTAGTTCTAAAAACCCTTAGTAACCTTCTCCTTTATTTATAAGACTATTAGGTCTTATAACTTTGGGAAGTATTATAGTTAAAGTAGTGTTAGCCTTAGGGCCCTTAAGACGAGGCCTACTGTCCGTTGAAGTTGTGTTTGCTGCCTCCCTTATTATGAGAGCCTTAGGACTAACGGGTATTATTAGTCGACTTTTTGTAGTTGTATTGCGAAGTGTAAGCGTGCCCCTTCCAAAGCCACTTTCTTAATAAGCAGGCCGGTATCTCGAAGGAGGTTACTTATTAGGTGTCGCAAAAGTGGAACCACAATTACAGGACAGTAATTGTGAGCTATATTATGACATTAGGGTTATCTTCTAGACTAGGAGGATAGCTCGGGCCACTTTTATAATAATTTTTTTGACCTTCTGGACGAGGCCCTTCTGGTTTATATTAACAATCCCTCCTTAGGGGGAGGTGTTGTTACTTAGGGCTAGCTTGGCTAGCCCCCTAAACCAGGTTTCTGACCCGTATAGGGCTATTAGGAGGACATAGGTGATAACCGCCTTCTGTATAATAGCCGTTGGGATCCCACCCTTCGTGCTTATTAGGTACCCTAGATGCTGGGTTACCTTCTTCGCTATAACTGCCCTTATTTCGACGTGGTGTCGGAAAGAGAGTCTTTTATTAAACTAAACCCCTAGCTAATAAATTAGCTTAACTAAGGTTTTAATTTCTAGGGTTTTAGCTTTAATCTCTGGTAGATCCTTAGGTTGTTTATGCTTTTTAGTAAAATGGATAACTTTGTATTTTGCTGAGTTAAAAAAGACCTTATTCTCGGAGCCCTAGTTTAGGATCTGGGTTATCTCCTAGTTTAGGGATATAGTGTTTTCTTCAAGGGACGAGCTAGTAGTTAAAAAGCTTATATCGTTTATATATCTAAACCGAAGCCTTGGATTCTCTACTAGGATCTCAACGATATAAAATAAGAAGAGAATGGGCGATAATGGGGAGCCCTGAGGTAACCCACAGGCTAAAGGGATGTCCTTTGTTATTGCTTTTTCGAGCCTGGCCCTAGCAGCGCGGTCTAATATAAACGCATGGATCAGCCTGATCAGGCTGTCGGGCCAGGCCTGATGCCGTAGTCTGATAATAAGGTGGTTGCGAAGAACAGAATCAAAGGCCCCCTTTATATCCATTGTTGTTAGTGTAGATGTGAGCCCCTTCTTAAGGGCTTGTTCGATATCATAGGTAAGATAGGTTATTAGGTCAATAGCAGCCCTGCCCGGCAGGGCCCCTGTTTGTTGTGGGCTGGCTACCCCTTCTAGGATAGTGAGGTAGGCTATTCTCCTAGTTATTAGCCTTTCGAGCCCTTTGCCGAGGTAGGATAAGAGGGTAATTGGCCTCCAGGATCCAGCCTTTGAAAGGTCGGTTTTTCCCGGTTTTTGGATTATAATAACCTCTGCTCTATGGAATTACTAGGGAAAGTAGCCGGTTTGGATATAAGCCTAGAAGAGTAGTCGAACTAACTTAGATATAAAGTCCTAGTAAACTTTGAGTATTCTTATAGTAATTCTATTAATACTAGGGGTTATAGTTTTTATTAGGGTAATTACCTTTATTTACTCCTGATTGATCGTACTCTGCTAGGGTATTTGTCGTTTTAGGATCGTAGCCACGTCGAAGGGGTCCCTAGGTAGGTTATCCGCATCGTTGAACCTCTCTAATAGGGCCCTCCGTAGGGCCTGGGCCTTATCCTGGTTATTATTATACGTCTAGCCCTTAACTATTAAGGGGAGGGTTTTAACTATTAGGCTGGTTTTGCGCTAGCTTATTATCTTATAGAGGTCCTAATCCGATTTAACCCCTTCGATTTTAGAAGCTTAGTAGGCCCGCTTAACCTTCTTTACTATGTCCAGGAAGGCCTTTTGCTCTGTAGGGGCAGAGGGTAATAAGGTCAGCTCTGGTCCCTGGGATTATTGGATCCGGGCCTTAAAGTAGGATCGGTGGACCTCAAAATAATCTTCTGTCCACTAAGGAGCCCCCTTTCCTAGGTTATATCATTTCTTCCCTATTACTTGGATAAGTATAAATAATAGGCTGGGTATCCGGCTAGCCTAGGTACTTAGCTCGGCTAGGGTTAACTGGTCCTTAAGAGTAGGCAGGGCTAGAGCTCCTATTCTAACTAGGTCTATAAGCCGAGGTAGGGTTAAATCCAGGACAATATTAGCCCTAGTTAGTGTATTTAATATTATTTATTATTATTAGTAAAAGGGATAATAGTTATAATAAGCTAGTAATTAGCTCCTGGATATAGGTATGGATAGGGTCCTGTGTGCATAAAGGGGATATTTAAGAAGGTTAAGTTAAGGACGTGACCATAGGTATGGGTTGGAGCCCCTACTTCTCCAATAAAGGAGAGGCTATGGTTATCAACCCAATCAGCTAGATCGTCTCCCCTATTCCGGTTAACGGATCCGAGTTCCTAGGAAAAATAGCGAACATTAAAGTCCCCAGCTATTGGGGTTCTTCTTAGTGGTTAATATCCTAAGAAAGTGATAATTATATAATTATTAGGGTCGCCTAGTGGTTTATATATATTAATAATTATAGTGTTATTAATTTTTAGCTATAGGATGTCCCTGGTTTGGATGGGCCTCTATTATTGTACTTAAAGCCTTATCCCTTTCCGTATATAAGTCATCACCCTAGGCCTTATTTCCCTACTATTTTAGAAATCCACTAGAATATAAGAATTAAACCCAGGGTGTATATTAATTTGTATTCTATTAGTGTAGCCTATCCAGGGCTCCTAAATAAGTACTATATCAACCTAATTAGCTTAGTAAAGTTTTAGGAAAGTTATATATATTAGGCGCTTTTTTCCTATATTGTATTAGGTTATACGTAGTACCCGTGGGGGGGCCTGTTTCGGCCTACGCCTCCGAATCAAGGCCCAGGTGGTTATAGGCATTAGTGATATTATAGTCAGGCTTATGAGCCACCCTCTAGCTCCTATTTCAGAGAGGGTGGATAGGGTGGTTGGTCTAAGGGAGAGCCTCGGGGTCTTCAGCCTCGTCTTCATCCATACTACTAGTTATATCCCCATCACCTAAGCATACGATTAATCCTTAGGAGGGGGTCCTAATATATAAGCACTTAAAGCCAGGTTATTAGCCCTGATCAGGAGGGGAGTCCTAGGGTTATTAAGTACTACTCTGGATAGCGGTCTAGTTGATACTATCGCAGGCCTCGGGGGCCTTTTGCCCAGCCTTCCGAATCCGTCCGCATTCCTTTCGGTCTAAGAGGGTAGGATAACCGTTAACTATTAGGGGCCTAACTAAACAGTTTATATAACTAGCCTGGAAGGGCCCCAAACAATTAGCACACTTCAGCTTAGCTGTACAGGGCTCGGTCTCGTGGGAGTCTAAGGGCTTACCGCAGTTGTTATAGAGTGGCCGCTGGTTGTAGTACTGGTTTATATAGTATCCCTAGTAACTATGGTTATACCTAAGCAGGGTCCTCTTTTTCCAAATAAGCTGGGCTTTACTACTCTAGTTAAATAATTTAAAGGGTAATACTTTAATTATAAAGGAAATAACCTAAGTAACTTCGTTTATAATAGGGTTTAAACTAAGGTGGGATTACCGGGCTAGGACTAGCTCACGACTAATCTAAGTTATAACCTCCTCTCTAATTAGGGTTAATATATTAATACTTTTCTTATTTAGGTTTTAAAACTTAAATAAGTAACGTAGAATAATATATATAAACCACTTTATAAGGGTTTTTATTTTAAAAGCCCATAAATAGTCTACTCGTTTTTATTTATTTCTAAAAAGGCTTTACTGGATTTATTTATTTAGGGGCTTCAAAGAGCATCTAGTTGAAATATAGTAAATGTGTAGGATATCTCCTCGCTGTAGGCCAAAGGCTTAGCAGACTATATGGCGCAGGGTAAAAAGGGTGTTCTTCCGGGCAGTATCCAGGCTTTCCTCGGAGATATAAATAAAACCCTGGAGGCTTTTTAGCTGAGCTTGGGTTTATAGGCGGGTAAGGGCTTGGTTTTGGGCTGGGGCGGAGGCCGGAGCTGAGATTAGGGTTAGGGCCGGTGCGAGGGACTAGGCCTAGGTGTTTTGGACCTTAGGGTGCTCTATTACTATTTACTTCAAGCTAAGGAGCGAAAGAGAAGAAGTTCCTCGCAAGGGGGGCGGTGTAGGAATCTATACTATTGGAGAACAAAGGGGACCTTTAGTGGGGCACCGGAGGTCACCGAAGGCCCTTTGATCGGAGACCCCTTTAATTAGAGGGCTCTTTTGTTGGATGCTGGTTAACACCTTAGGTAAAGCTTAGGTCATCGTGGGTATCAGCCTATAATAAATACCCCCTCCTTTCTCCCCTCCCTCCCCACCGGTGTTTTATTAGTGCACTGGTGGTTATTAATTTACTACTCTCCGACGTCTTTTCGGGGTATACACCAGGTCCCCATCCATTATATTAATTTCTCTATACTACTATTCATACTTATCTAAAGCCTTTATCTCTGATACTGTTTCCATAGGCTCCTAAGTTAGCTCTACATAGCCTTACTATTTAACTAAGGTCTAGTGACGGCGCCCTTTACCCACTAATTACTATTTTATTATTAATATGTTTTTTATAAGTTATTTAGGATCTCCGTTTATATTGTAAATTGGGGGTGGTTATTTATTAGTTGTTTTTTACTTTAGTAACGGGTTACTAGCTGTTTTATAGAGGAGGTCCACGTAGAAGTGTAAATAGATACCGGTTAGTATATTTAGCTTTACTATGTGAACTAAGATTACTTATATAATTTTATACTTATAGTGAAGTTATGCTAATTTCTTACTTAGCCTTAGGGATGAGTAGTTGGCGACGTTTAGCTATACTTTGTCTCTAACTTTGTATTACTCAGCTGGTCCTTTGGTGTAGTTCGTGGAATCTTCACCTTACTGCTAAGCAGCTGCTATTACTACTTAAATAAACTCTGTAATATCCTTTATCCTCTGGACTAACTGCTTTATTATTTCCTTTTAATTCGTTTTTAGTTAATTATCTCCTTTTATTATTAGTAAAAGGTCGATATGGTATCTATGCTCTATAAAAAGTAGGGATATTGTTATAGTAGTACTCGTTTAGTTCCTAAGGGTTAATTATACACTGGGCAGTAGTTCCCCCTAATTATCCTAGGTGTATATTACATATACACAAAGAATTACTTAGATCTCCTAGTCAAGGTGTTCTATCCCTCCATTTATTTATAGGTAATAAATAATACTTAGTAATTGTTTTACACTAGTCAACCTACAAAATTCCTTTTAAAATCGGCTCATCTAATTTGATCCTCGGTCACTAATTATTATCCATAATATTCTATAGAACTTATAATAATAAGAGAGGAACCACTGAGCACAAGCTTTAGTGTCCATAATCTCCATCTCTTCTAATATAGGGTTCTTCGATAACCTATCCATAATAACCCATAAATATCAGGCCTTTTTCCTTTTTATTAGAGGAAGGTTAGTGATAAAGTCCATTGATAAGTCGTAGTAGATATGGGTAAGCACTAATAGGGGTTTAAGTGCGAAGGGCTGGTCCTAGGCCTTGTCTCAACCGAAAGGTAGCCAAATACTGTTTATTTCAAGCTGAAGAGGAAAAGGGTAAACTACGATATGGCGCGAAATCTCTGCTTCCTAGGGGGTGGGCGCTAGTGGGGCACCGGTGGGGCACCGGTGGGGCACCGGTGGGGCACCAGTGCGAGCACGGGCATAGCCCGGGCATAACCACCGGGTTCGGCCCGTGACAGGGGCTCCATTAACCCACTATACCCTAATATAAACATACAATAATACTTAATAAAACCTAGGAAGCTTCGTACACCCTTAAAGGACCTAGGGGCTAACTACTCCTTAATAACTTTTAACTTATCGGAATTACATAATAAACCCTTTCCCATAGTAATAAAAAAGCTAACGTATTTCACCTTCTTAACACAGAATTCACACTTCTTCGGATCTAAGTTCAGGCCGGCTTTGGCTAGGACCTGGAGAACTACTCATACTTTCTCCTTATAATCCCTCTTTAAGCCACTAGTGTAAATAAGGATATTATCTATATAAATTATAATAAAATCGTTTAGGAATTTCTATAGAAAAGTATTAATATATTACTAGAACGTTATTAGGGCACCGGTGAGCCTAAAAGGGTAAACCACCCACTTAAATAACCCATATCTTGTTCTAAAAGCAGTCTTCTCCAAATCTCCTTTAGCGATCCGTATTTTATAAAAGGCAGCCATAATATTAAGCTTTATGAACCACTTAGTAATAGTTATTCTATTAAGAGTTTCTGATATTAGTAGGAGTAAATAACGGTCCTTTTTCGTAATAGTGTTTAGGGCTTTATAATTAACGCAGAATCTCAATTCACCTCCTAGTTTTTTAGTGAATAGTACGGGGGCACCGGCTACCAAGCAGCTAACTCGAATAAACCCCTTATCCAACAGGTCATTAAGTATCTTCTTTAATACCAGTAACTCTTCTCTTAACATAGTATACAAAGGTCCCTAAGGGAGTTAGGGCTCCTTCCCTTCTGGCCCTATCTCCAAAGGGATTGTATAGTCTATACCTGGTTAATGGGGGGGCACTAAGTACACTTTAGTTAGGTCAAATAAGTCTCTAAACTCCTTATACACGCATTCTAATACTAGCCTTAAAATGTCTTCCTATTTTTATAGTTCCAGCTTTACAAAAGCCTTCTTAATATCTTATAAGCTGGTTACTATAACAACAACTAGTGATCTCTAGTTATCTTTTTGTTTTTTTTTATGTTATACAATAAACCATAGTAAACGGTGCCACTAATAAAGGTTTAGCCCAATATATCTCTAATATATTTTTAGGCTCTTTTTTATTAAAGAGGTATACTCTTATTTTTCTTTTCCCATAAGTAAATTAGTGAATATTAACATCATATTTCACCTTATTTTAAACCATCCAGGGATTTCCTAGAAATATATCCGGTTTCAAATCGTCCACTATATATACGTAGACTCGTTATATATGGCCGCTAATTTCCATTTATATTACAGCTACTCCCTGGTTTCCACCTAGTGAGGGGCCATTTATTGTGTAACCTCTTATAGGGCGTTTTATTATATTAATAAATAGTAATTAGAGGTGTTTTATAAAGGAACGGTTAACCATAGTATAAACTTCGTAACCGGTGTCCACCAAAGCATCAATCAAATATCCTTTATTAATTCTAACTTTTATAATTATAAACTATTTACCCTACTACTACTAACTCCTTTAGTATTTCTTTTATCCTTTCACTTACTCCTTAGTGGGCTCCAAGGCCCAACTTTATTCCAAAATTATCCTTTTCCCAACTCATACTCATCACTTAAACTAAGGGTTATCGGTTAATCTTCTTCTTCTACGTTTCCTTTTAAGCAAATTTTAGCCACAAGGGGCTAGTTAACCTATTAGCGGTGTTCAGCCTTCTTCTAGCAGTTCTATACAAAGTGTCCTTCTTCTTTACACTTAAAGCATTCACAACAATCCTTATTACGTTCCGGGTTTCTCTATTAAAAACAATTATTATCCATAAAGGAGCTAAAAACTCTCCGGGGTCTAGTAATAGTTATCTTCTTCTTAGCTCCTATAAACTAAACTACTCCTATTATAATAACATCTCCATTGTTATCCTTCGAATAAACAACAGGGGAATAGGTAAACCTCTAAGGGTAATTATATCTAAAGGCCCGTTCAACCTTCTAAGCAATATCCTACACTCAGGTGAGCTAACCTAAGTAGTCCTTAGGAAGCTTGACCGTGAGTAGCCGGTCCTTTAACGAAGGGGTCAAGGCTACCTCCAAGAGTAATATCTACACAATAACGGGCCAATCACCACCACCAACATCGACCATTATTCATTTGAACTTAGGTAAGAATATTATAAAACTCTCATTCTCTTTTTAGTATAGGGTTTATAGCTAGGTAATAGTTTGGGACTAATTATTTAAATCCAAATAAGTATAATTAAAATAATATATAAAGTCCTTAGGGTTTCTAGTTCTATTAGGTCCTTTAATAGTATAAAAGGTATTAATTACTTATTAAGGATTAACTTCTAAATACAAATTAACTAAATACTAAAGTTCATAGTTTATAGGGTAAAAGGGGTAATCCATCAAAATCTTATCTCTCATTTTTTATACCTAAAAAGCGTATTCCTTTCATTTACCCGAAAACTTTAGGGGGTTAAGCAAGGGCTTCCAGCGAGTCAACTCACTAGTAAACACCGGTGGGGTATCAGTACAAATACCACCAGGAGTATAAAGGGTTTCACTCCCAGGGGTCATCAACCTCTGGTTCTAACTCTTCTCCAATTTCTCACTAATCTCTATTATCTGGGCTTATAAGGATCCTAAAATAGTGTTCAACATCTCTTCTATGGTTAGCTTATTATAGAGCATCGGGGGTATAGCAGCGTCCATCGGGGCAACTAGGCTATCTCAATTGTTCTTTTAGGGACTAGTGGGGAACCGGTGATCAACCTATTAGAGTCCCAGGAGTATTGTTCTTCACAGGGAGCCACGCTCAACCTATACTCCTTTCTGCTTAACCGGTGGGGAGCTGCGCTTAACCCAGCGTTACAGTAAAGTTATAATCCTGAGTTTGAAGTATACGAAGGGCTAGGCCTAGGTGTTTTCGACCTTAGGGTACTCTATTACTGTTTACTTTAAGCTAAGGAGTAAAAGAGAGGAAGTTCCTTGTAAAGGGGGCGGTATAGGAATTTATACTATTAGAGAACAAAGGGGACCTTTGGTGGGGCGCCGGAGGTCACCGGAGGCCCCTTTGATCGGAGGCCCCTTTGACCGGAGGGCTCTTTTGTTGGATGCTGGTTAACGCCTCAGGCAAAGCTTAGGCCATCGTGGGCATCAGCCCGTAACAGCCGGGGTTGATGCTATAATAGTAGCCTAGTTCTAGGGTGGGGTTCGGGTAGTTTTATTATTTATAAGCTTTTTTAAGGTTTAAATTACATAGGTAATAGCCTTTTTTGTAATTTACTTTTTAGGTCCCTTAAAATTAGAGATCATATTATTAATAAACTAGGTGATAATTAAAAAAAATATCCTTTCGGGCCTTATAAAATCTGGTCTGTTCGTCAAGGGCAGCTAGGATAAATCCAGTAGCCGCCCTGCTTATGTTCGGGGGCCCCTTTGCTGTTAAGGGGGTGGTATCAGAAGTATTAGGCTGGCTTCCCACAAGGCTAGGCCAGAGTGGCTGGGCCTCATTATCGCAGCCGCGTTTAGCCCTTGGGGTGGGGGTTAGCTCTGGAGGAGGCCCAGAGCCCCAATCAGGGCCGGCCAAAGGGGGCACCTACGGTCCAGTGTCCACCAGAAGCTGTAAAGCCATCACGGGAGGGCTCCTGGAAGGAGGGGTAAAGAGTTTTCAACTTATTAGGGATCTTAGTAATGTATCACCTATTTCACTAATAGCGGATGCCAAGAAAAATTAGGCGAGAGGGAAGTTGGATCACGCTTCTGGAGTAGTATATTAGCTATATCTTCTACATCGACCCACCGGAGCAAAAGTCATCGGGAATCTAATTTAATAATATATTAAATAATTATCTCCTTTTTGGTTTTCGTTAAATTCAGGAACACATTCCTACTTTTAATTTTCGTAGTTCAACTGTTTATTTTAGTGTAAAGAGTAATTTTTAGGATATCGTAAAGGGTTACTGTACATCGGATACTTAATTATAATATTAATCAAATCACTTTAATCGCTGAAATAACTCTATTTTTAGGTAAGGTATTGGGTATTGTTTTGTGGAAGAAAATACGTGTTAAAGCTGGAAAGTAACGAAGGTGGGAAAAGTGTCCTGGTCGCTGATGGTGTCCTACTCGCTGATGAACCACGTTAGCCCTAAATTAAAAAAAATTAAAAAGTATTAGTTATTAAGGAGAAGAAGCCTTAGAGGAGGGGGGGGGGGGTAATATACCGGTGAAACCATTATAATAAACATAGGAAGAATTAGGGATCCTAGTGATGTTGTGGATACTGTGAATGTTGGCTACTGAGGAGGCATATGTCAGATTGAACGCTCCTAAAGCGCCTTTGGAACGGGCGCTCGGCGTAAGGTTGTTCCCGAGCGCGCCTCAGGCAGCCAGGGGCGTCCCTACCCCTATCCCTAGGGTCAGGGACGCTCCCTGAAGCACTGAGCAGACACAACACATCAATATACACAATTGACCCTCAATTCGACAGCATAAGGAGGAAGAAAATATAAAGCAGAGAGAGGGACAGTCTAGCTCTTTTATATCCAAAGTCAAGATCTCCAGGAGTCACAGATCACTCAGAGGCATGGCCAGAAGGGGAAATTCATCGAAGGGAGCGAAAAGGAGCGTCGCGAAGTTGTAGGAATTAATGGTGCTACATATCGAAAAAGTAAGCCGATACGCGATAGGCGTGAATATTCGCGATAATAGCATCTCATTAGCTATACAGCTAATTACTAAGAAATACAGTCAAATTAACCCGATCTATCAAATCGGAGGGGTCTAGGATTGGTTATTTGACTGGTGCAAATAGCTTCAATTGGTTGCCTTATTTGGAAGTCGGTTTAAGAGATTGGATTTGGCGGCAGCGCTGAAGAGTATTTCGGCTCAGCAATCCCAAAATCCTACGTAATCCTCTCACACCGGTGGGAGGATGCCGAAGCAACATACCAAGATGTTGGTAACCCACAGATCATGTCTCAGAAGCTCGGGTGGGCCAAGATAAAATGGACTTGCGAGATCGCGCTCGAACGAGGGATCCCGTACGCCTGGGTCGACACTAGCTGTATCAACAAGCAAGACCTCACCGAACTCACAGAGGCGATTAACTCCATGTTTAAATGGTACGCCATGTCCGAAGTCTGCTTCGCGTATCTCTCGGACGTGGGACCCAACCAGGCCCTGGCAGAGTCCCTGTGGTTTACGAGAGGCTGGACTCTACAGGAGCTTATTGCCCCTATGAAGGTAGAGTTCTTTGATAGGGACTGGAATGTCCTGGGGACACGAGCGGACCTTTGCGACATGGTTCACGAAAGAACAAAGATAAGCAAGGATATTTTACTTTACGGGTCTGAGCCCGGGCGGGAAGTCGACGAAATCCTGGCCAGTATACCAATAGCTGTGAGGATGTCATGGGCGTCCGGACGCACCACGACAAGAGGAAGATGGCGCGTACAGCCTGCTGGGTATATTCGGAGTCAATATGCCTATGCTCTATGGCGAAGGAGACAGGGCATTCGTGAGGCTCCAGGAAGAAATCGCCAAGGGGACAAACGACATGACGCTGTTCGCCTGGACGTGTACCGCCTCAGCCGAAACTCAAGACCTGCCAGAGTACCGTGGCATCTTTGCCACATCTCCAGATGAGTTCGAAAGTGCAAGCGAGTTGGTGTTAGGTCGAGACACGAAATACAACCCCAAGGTAAGTTCCACTCTCAACAGTCACTGAGACCAGCCCTAACAGCCAACATAATACACGATGACCAACAAAGGCCTCCGAATAACAACCGAGACCAGCCTCACAGAAGATAAAGACCACATTCTGAACCTTTTCTGCCACAAGACCACCGACAGGGCCCAGACCTCCCTCGGCATCCTCCTCAAAGATCAGGGCTGCGGCGTCTTCCTACGCGCGCAGCCCTCGCGCCTCGAGCCGTTCAAGGACGCCAACCAGGACAAGGCCCACCACACCTTCTACATCGCGCGTCACATATCGCAGGCCAAGGCCAAGGCCGCCGCGGCGACGATCCCGTCGCTCTACCGCGACGCGTTCTGCTTCCACTTCGCGCCGGCCGAGTTCAAGGTCGTCCGCGCCGTGCCGGCCGGGGTGTGGAACGCGCAGAGGCAGATGTTCGTCACGGACGAACTGGCGTCGTTCGAGGGGTACGTCGAGTTCCGTCCGCTGGGCGTCGCGCCGCAGGTGCAGAACTGCGTCGTCGCGTGCGGCTTCGGGGCGGATGGCAAGCGCTGGATGGTCATTGCGTCCATGTTCGGGCGGAACAAGCCCGTCTTCGAGGCGGCTACGCGGGGTGATATGGCGGAGATGCGGAGGATCGGGAGGGCGGTGGCCTGGGGCTCGCCGAAGACGCTTAACAGGGAGTGGATGGCGAACGGGTTTACGGACAGGTGCTCGATTTCGATTGGGAAGGATAACAAGACTTTTGGGGGTAGGCATATTGCGACCATGTTCCTCGGGCATTCCATCGAGGAGGGCGTGCCTTGTCACGAGGTTGTGTTGTCGCATTGCCTGGGATGCGCTACCCAAGTCCTACCACTATCTATACTTTCGCGTCCGTTTCGCCGTTGGTTTTGATTAGCTGTTTAGCATACAACGGCTCACGTTTCCCACATCGTCGAGGCGTCCGGTTAGTTCACACTGTTCAGCTGGACCGTAGTCCCGAAGCACCCAATGATGTACTGAGGACGGTCATCGTTGCTCTCGACGATCCAGTAACCCGTACTGGGCACGTACTTATTCTCGTCCTCCAGCGTCGGAAGCTGCGATGGCGGCTTCGGCCAGTTTCCCGAGAGGCGAATTTGCATCTCCGGCCCGCGTGCCTCCGCCTTCCCCTTCCCTCCCCCCTCCTCCTCGCCGTCGAAACAGCGCCACGGGATGAGCAACTGCCTCTTCTGGAGCGCACGCTCAGCGGCCGGACGGACGGCCGACTCCCGGCAACTCTCGCTGGCGTTCTTGGGCAGCGCGAGCGACATATTCCGCAGGCCGGCATCGCGCATGGAGCGGAAGAAGGCATCAATCTCCTGGAAGAGCGCCGGGAGGCGGTCGGGGCTGCAGTAGACGTTGGACTCCAGGGAGAGGAACAGGCTGCGCAGACCCCGGCAGTGGGTGGTGAGTGTGCCGAGGATCGGGGCCAGGTGGCTGAAGTCGGGCTCCCACCGGCTCAGCTGGGACTTGTCGATCCGCGCGACGATGTTGAGTTCCATGGATGTGATGCTCGCCAGCCGCTGGGGAAGGATGAGCTGCGGGAGGCGCAGCAGCAGAGGCTCGCTGAGGATGCTGATGCGGTTGGCCCCGTACAAGACGTCGATGCCCTCGACGTATCTTTGCCGGCCAGCATGTCAGCACGCAATATCCAGACACTTCGCATTACTAATTGCGAGGAGACGAAGAGGCTCTACTCACGCTTGCCTGCACGACAGGAGGAAGCCCACGATACCGATGGCGCACTTATCAGGCCACCGCCCCTCGTGAGAGCTGCAGTAGTCGGCGTTGCCCCGCTGGCAGTAGTCGTACCAAAGCCCCGTCCATCCGTACGAGAAGAGCGTCCACGCGGTGGGTTCCCCGGGCGGGTTGCGGTGGCAGACGGAGCCGCCCCAGCGCCAGGCCCTGGGCTTATCACGCTGCGTCCGGGGCGGCGGGCCGTTGGCGTACCTGACCATCTGCGCCGGGTCGAGCGCCGCGTGGGGTTGGCGGTGCTTCGGCATGGCCCTCAGCTGGTCCTCCGGCGGCGGCGGGACGGGCGGGTGGTCGAAGACGAGGTCCATGTGCAGGATGCGGTTGCCGAAGGCGAGGACGAGGATGTCGCGGCGGATGTCGCCGGGCAGCTTCGCGAAGAGCGGGCATGAGGGGGGCTGCGACGGCCATTGTGTTTCTGTGAGGGACTCGTGCGAAGAGGTCGGCGTGAGTGGGTGAGGCCGCCGCGAGGGGAGATATGGCATCGTGGGTTCTTTTTTGGAGTTGGATTTGGACTCCTTGAGGCGGTCTTTTATCCATGTGGCGATTTTGAATTTCGGTGCCATTGTCGCATCTCATAGACGTGACAGCGTTGATGGTGCAAAGAAGTGATGACTGAGAGAGGGGAGCGGCGGGCCTGGATAGACCCGCGAGGTGAGACGACTTTATGTAACTGCAGGGGCTTGTCGGTGTCTCTAGGCAGCAAAAATACTGGGTTGAATCAGATGTCTGTAAACGGTCTTTGTAGATCGGAGGATGTGCAAATCGATGATGACTGGACACTTGGATTCAATTCGACAACGAAAAGGGCGTGAAGGAATCGGACAATATAACTTCATGATGCTCTGCGATTATTTTGAGAGGACCTCTAGCCTCAAATTGATGATCCCGTTAATAAGATTCGTTCGGTCAGTACCAAATCCGGCCGAATTATGGCAGCCTCGGAGGATCACCGTCGACTTATTCCCGGCCCACGTCCGGCACAGGCCCGCTCAGGTCACCGTTAAATTCCAGGGTCTGAGAAGAACTTCTGCCTCGACGAACTACCAAGGAACGGGGCCGTCTTGTGGCTTTGTCCACCAGATCGCATGACCGTGGGTCGCACCCCTGGCCGTGTTGGTAGGACATTTGAGAGCCAACTCTCATTATGAGTACGGAAGAGGTTCCTCGTTTTCACCTGCTCCACACCCCCGGCGTGGGTCTCCGGGGGCGGCCCGAGGAATATAGCATCGCAGCCCTCGTGTCGATCCCGCGGCTCCCGCGCGTTACACGTCGATTTCGACTTGGAGTACTCAAAGTTTATCTTGACGGTATACGGTCTGACTCTGGCTCCAAGTGGGACCACGTCGTCGATATTGTGGCCTTGGGAGGTTTCCATGACTTCGTCTGCGTCTTCAAATACTCATATACTCCGCTATACTCCGCCAGACTGGCTGGCGCTCTGGAAAGCACCGCATTTGCTTCTAAGCTGCCGTTTCAGGGCAGATAGTCACTTGGTTATATGCTTCGTAAACGTATTCGGTTGGGTGCATTCATGAGTTGACTGGTGACGCCTGGCAGACATGGTATCAAGAAACAGGTCATAATTCATTAACGAATCTATGGGGTATAACTGTGTCGTCGTAATCATGTACGCCGTGTGCCTGTTGTCGGTCGTGTTCCAGAGTCATTCATCACTCCGCGCCGTCCTATTATCTGGTGTCTTGTTGCTCCTAATGCTTTCAACGCTTCTCAAGCTGGGCTGACTCTTTTGCGTTCGTATACTCCACGGGAGCGATATTTGAGGTGGCCACCACCTAGATGGTGCGGGGGCAAGGCCCGCAGGCGGTTCGGTCTCTCTTGTAGATTCGGTCCCTCTTGTGTCGCCGCTCTCTCTCGAATCCAGCTCGTTCGCTTCGTCGGTCTGGCAACTATCCTTAGTCCTCTGTCCGGTAAGCCCAAGGCCGGGATAAATCCAACGAACTCTGATAATGGCAAGCCATTCCTCCGGAGGCCGCTCCATCGTGCGCCGGAAGTCGTCGCTCAGCCGCAGCGCCGGGGGAAACTCCATCAGCGTCAGCGTCGGCTGCGTGCTGGAGCTGGCGCCGCCGTCCGTCGCCCCCGACTTGGAGATCGAGTTAGTGAATTTGCTGACCGGCTGTGATGGGGGGTTGACCTCGAGCACCCCTTGAGGAGACGTGATGTCCGTGTCGACCGGCGGGTTCTCGGGGTCGAGGTTGTGCGCGGCGCGGACCATGCGGCTCGTCTCGTTGCGCCGGGCTTGCTGTCGCTGGCGCCATGCTTCGCGTCGCATGCCGCTGGTCGAACGGCCCATCTTGGAAAGAATGAGTTGGTACAACGGTCTTAGAGTAGCGATGGATGCGGCTACAATGCCGACGCCGGGCTCGACCGTGCTCCAGAGTCCGAAGTTTGTCGTCTCGTCTAGGCGTGACGTGGTCAGCAACTTGATTGAACCCCATTACCTCCCAGCTGGTCGCTCTCACAAAGAAAGTTTTTCCCTTCGAGTAATGTGGGAATGTACAAGGCCCGCACAATGGTCGCCATGCTCGCGCTACAAGCCAGAACGTCAGTACTCGCCCGTGCTAAAATATGCTGGGGGTGATTTCTGTGTCACATTGCTGCGATGCCAAGAGTCAGAACGACGACAATCTTGGTGCCAATCGGGAGGCTCATGGACCGAACGATGAACCAGGGAAGCGTGGCGAAGATGAAGTCCGCGCCGGTGTTAAGGACCGTCGCCGCGATGGTCATGATGTAGACAACCTGTCGCGGCCAGCATTTGCCCGGAGTCCTGGGCCCCTCTTCCCAATACGTAGGTACCGGTCGGCACTGCAAGGCCACCATGAAGACGTAGATCGTTCCAAAGAGGACGGTCACTCCCATGAGAGTGCGAATGATCCAGATATGGGGGCGATCAATCGCGACTCGTAGTAGAAAATAGCCGACCGATATTTTGAGGAGGCACGTCGAACAGACGTTCATGAGCTCCAGGATCCAAAAAAGCTGCCGAAATCCGTCACCATCGAGATTTCAATTCCACCCGTCGAGGGCCGCAAGCACCCACCCGCAACGCTGTCCGTATCTCCTCCGGACGCAGCTCGCTGTCGAGGCGGCCAATGCCATGGAGTCCTCCATATATCTGCCCAGAAGCGTAGACGGTGAAAAGGACCTGCAGTCTAGAGCGTCAGGCTGGCGAAGGGGGGAGGGGCATCATGTTCGGGGCCCGCTCACCAGGAGAAACACCATAACCTTGTCATCAATGCCCAGGGACCGGACCAAAACCGCCCTGCTGTACACGCGCAGCCCGACGGCGATCCACGTCAACAACAAGAAGACCGCGGCGTTGGCGACCAGCTCGGCGCCCTTGTCCGCCATGTAGCCGTCGTGCCCTTTAAAGGAGCCATCGAAGACGGAATCACGTCGGCGATTAACGGAGGTGCGCGAAGCATTCTCCGTGGGAAACAGAGGGGTGGGCAGCGGGGGTTGCAATGGTGGGATCCGTGGTTGGTTTTATCACTCGTCGCATTTCCAGCCCGCAGGACACAGCTCTGTTGGTCCTAGTAGCAGGAGCTAGCTAGCACGCGCCCAAGGTTCAGACTTACGGGCCGACCTAATGTCCACGATGTGATTTGCGAGGGGAAGAGACGGAACCTTCGTCTTAGAGTTTGCCCGCGTGGCGAGCAGCAGCATTAGTTCTGTACTAGGCCTACCATTGTGTGAGAGCTGCTTCGAGGTGGCGCGTGCATGTGCTGCTCGACGCCAAGTACGGATGTTTGGTCAAGGCCTTGGACACGCAACAGAGTTACATTGAAACATCTTGTTCGTATAGTCGGGCGATGCGGTCCGTACTCGCTGTAGGCCCGGGCAACGTCATGGAGGTCTTGGATTGTTAGGTGTAACCGCCACCTGATGATTGGAGGTGATCCGAGGGGTACGAGAAACACGAGCGGCTTCACGTGGCGATCTGGGATGGACCATGTCCCGTGAATTCGCCACACACGACGGGTTTCTCCTAAACCTCATTGGTAGAGACGCAACAGACCGTCTCATTCTGGCCAAAGACCACCTTTCAAGACTAGCTCGGTGTCCAATCCGCCGCAGTAGTGCGTGTGATTCTGGATTCCTCCGTCGGATTCACCCAGCAGCCCGTCTAACTAACGTGCCGAGTGCCCGAACGGCGAAGAGAAGCCGTGATGTTGGATGCCTACCCGAGTCTTATATTGCGGCCTTGTCGTGCCCGATTCCTTGTCTTGGCCGTAGAGGAAAGCCTTGCCCGCGTCAATGACTCGGGGCCCCAAGCGGCGTGAGCGCTGGTGCGTGCTTCAGGGTGGGCAGAATTTGGCTCGACACTAGACGGAGTGAGAAGATGAGCTGGAACAGGGATGGCACTGATGGACGTGGAAATAGGATCCCGAACTGGACGGGCAGAAGAAACCTTAAGACGCGCGCACGTCCATAAGCGACTAGGCTGTAATGCGTATTTTACCGCCGAGCCCAAGGCATCGTCGATGACCGAATGAGACGCCAAGGACAGCGACGACTACTGTTTTCCGTGGGGAGGGGGGCACGGCTGTAGCATGAAATCAAATTAATTCAACAGAGTTGCCGGTGGGAGGTGCTAAAGGTTCACCGTTCGCCTCGGAATCTGACAATATGGGATTGTCCATTGTATAAGCAGTTCTTGGTATTTAACGGGGAAATAAGCCAACCGCTGTCGATACAGACATGGAATTGCACCAACGAGGGCATCTTTATCGGGTTACTGTCATACATCAAGAATAGCGCCAATAAGAAAGCAGACATTGGATCAAACGGTGATGGCATGATGCCCAGGTGGTACATATGTTTAGACCTGGCCTCATCTCGCCCGTCCAAGACCCAAACTAAATGTCATATAAATATCGAAAGCTTTGGCCTGTTACTGCTACATCGTTCAACAATTGTTTGTAAATAAAGGACAGATATGTATTAGGGCGGGGAATGGAACAAAATGGGCTGAATACTTTGGTGTAAATAGCCGTGTTGTTTGGCTCCCTTTTGCCTCAGGAGATCCCACTTGCTTCTCTGTTCCCCAAATAGACTTTGAATATGTACGCAGCGAGTAGCTTAGCGACAATCCGTGGACATAAATTCAGTCACCATTCATTGCTCACGGTGAAAAGAGGCTCCGTATGTCGTTGACTTGACTCGTTACTAACTTAGGTTTTACATATTCTGGATTCCCGTGTTCTCCAGCTCGCCCTTCAGTTTCAACACCCTCATCCTCTCCGACGCCTCTCATCCACCTCGCCTACGACTCAGGCTTGATGAGGCCAATGCTGGTCAACAGCGGCCTGTCGCTCACAGCAACGAGGTACGCCGTCGTCGACAGGTCGTTGATGTGCTGGATCTTGGACCACGCGGGCACGGCAAAGGTGTCCCTCGCAGACCACTTGAACACAACGCGGGGTCCCGTCGGCGGCTCGACGATGGTCTGGCCCTGGCCTTCGTAGCAGTGGTAGAGGAACGAGGCCTGCTCGCGCACCTCCTTGGTCGTGTGGTTTCCGTCGATACGCTCGGCCTGGGCGCCGAGGATGGGCGACAGCGGCTTGCCGTTGCTGGTGTAGTGGTAGACGGCGTAGGGGCCCTCTTGGGCCTTGAGCGCCTCCTCAACCTTGTCCCACGGGTGCCTCCATTCGCAGGGGTCGGTCAAGCTATGCATGTCAGCTTTCGTATGTCTGGCATCGTGAAGGGAGGCATAGACTTACACGCTGGGGTACCGGCTCTCGGAGTACATCTCGGCGAAGTGGACGGGGGTGAATTTGAAGAGGGGCAGGTTGAGCGCGTCGAGCCAGATGACGGGCTTGTCGCTCTCGTTGCCGTGGTCGTGCCAGTGCCACACGGGCGTGACGACGACGTCGCCGCGGCGGAGGGGCATCTTCTTGCCCTCAACGGCCGTGAAGCCCTCGCCATCAATGATGAATCTGAGCGCGAAGGCAATATGCCTGTGGGCCGGCGCCGTCTCGCCGGGGTTGACGATCTGCAGACCGCCGTAGATGGTGTCTGTCGTGTAGGGGGACTCTGTACGTCATGTGAGTTCCGCGCCGACGAGGTATGACTTAGAATCCGGGGATATACGCACGCATGGTGGGGTTCACGAGCATCAGCACTCTCCGCTCGGCCTGCTCCTCGGCGACCATCTTGGCGGCCTTGTGCAGCAGCGGCAGGTTGTCGGCGTACTTCCAGATGTGCGGCTTCGCGACCGGCGCGGGCGTGGGCGGGACCATGACGTTCATCTGCGACCACAGGGGCTCCAGGTGCTGCGCGGGGAGCTCCTCGAGGTAGTCGGCCATGGCCTTGGCCTTGATGTCGTCCTGGTGAGGGGAGTCCATTGTGACAGTAATGAGAGAGAGAGCCCGTATGTGGTATGTCGTATGTCCCTTTCGTCAGATGCTGAGGGGTGATGTGCGAGACGTTGGCGACGGCGACAGGATGAGGCTGAATATAGGACCTGAAGTTGGAGGCGTAGTTGATGAGGTGAAGTCAGGCATCGGATGGACTTTCGCGAGAGGTTATCAACGAACGCCACCCCCGTCGTCCCCGGATTGTCTGCCCACCCCCTGCCCGCAGATATCCCGCGGAACGGGGGGGGGGGGGGGGCACGGGGAGGTTGACGGGGCTCCGGCGCAGGCGGCTGATGCAATTCCGAGTTCCGACGCGTCGCACCGCATCCCCGACCACCCCGGCCGGAACGGCCCCTGATTGGTCCACCCCAGACGAGGCCCTGTTGAGGGACCCGAGAGGGGGAGCCGGGTTGGTAGCATCGTCTCGGAGACAAGGGACGCTTTAAAGAGACCGAGTTTATCCAGAGTCTGGTGTTCGTCGCTGCCAAAATAGAAGATGATCAATCTATTTTCAGTTGCATATCCGCCCATCATGTCGTGGAACCGTCTCATCCGCTTCGTCGACGACAACGACGTCGAGCACTTTGGCGAGCCCGAGATCCAGGACGAGCCGGAGCTCGCGGCGCGTCTTGAGAAGAACGACCTGTGGGCCGTCGTCTACGATGGTGCCAGCCCCGTTGCACCCCTGACCAAGGGCGAGCGCGTGCACGTCAAGGCTCTGCGGTCGCTGTTGGCGCCCAAGGATGTGCCGATTATTCGGTGTATTGGTCTGAACTACGTCAAGCACAGTAAGTCGTACCATTCACAGATACAGCAGACTTAATCACAGGCGGCTGACTCTGTATATACAGTCAAGGAGGGCGGCAGGACACCGCCTCCCTACCCCTCAGTCTTCATCAAGCCCGCGACATCTGTGGCATCTTGGAACGAGGACGTCCCCATCCCCAAGGTCGCCCAGGACGGCACCGTCGACTACGAGGGCGAGCTGGTGAGTCTCCTGCTGCTTGGCCCCCTTGTCGGCGGCCATGGTCTAACACCAACAGGCCTTCGTGATCGGCAAGCCGGCCAAGAACGTCCCCAAGGAAAAGGCGTTGGAGTACATCGCCGGCTACGTGACGACCAACGACGTGTCCGCGCGCGCGTGGCAGCGCGACCCGGCCAAGGCGGGCGGCGTGCCGCAGTGGTGCTTCAGCAAGGGCTTCGACAAGTTCTGCCCGGTGAGCCCGATGCTGGTGTCGCCCGCCGTGGTGGGCAACGCGAGCGACCTGCTGCTGCAGACCTTTGTCAACGGCGAGGAGCGCCAGCACGAGACCACCGGCGACTTGCTATTTGGCGTCGAGGAGATTGTCAGCTTCATCAGCCAGGGCACGACTCTGGAGCCGGGCACGCTCGTGTTGACGGGCACGCCGTCGGGCGTGGCGATGGGCATGAAGCCGCCCAAGTATCTCAACGACGGGGACGTTGTTGAGGTTAGGATAAGCAAACTTGGCGGCGTGAAGAACAAGATGGCCTTTGAGTAAATGGTACAGGATGGGTCTTTGAAGAATTTGTTTTTAATTTTTTTTTAAATTTTTTTTTTATTTTGGGGTGGGTGGGACATGTGGTGGCCTCAAGGCCGGGTATTTCTGAGATGAGTGTACATACATGTAATGAGTGATGCCCCCCCCAAAACCGCCCGTTCATAGACTCCCGGGCATGCTGTTCAGCCAAGAAAAGTCGTTAACGTCAAACGAGATCGCGTCCATGTCAAATGCCGCGTCCTGTGCCAGGTACGGGAACGGCATGTCGAAGGTCTCGTGTTCGCTTGGGATGCTCGGCACGGCCAAGTTGGCTTCAGAGTTCGCAATGGCAGCGGATGGTTGGGGCTGCTGCTCTTGGAACATCTTGGTCGACAGAATCTGGAGGGCTGCGGCGCATCTTCGCGGCGACGGCCCGAGGTTCTCGTGGTCATGGAGGAGGGCCATGGCCTGGTTCCATGATTTGGACATGTCGAGCGACGAGAAGACTGTGGGGCGTAGTCTCGCGGCGATGAGGACCGTCGCGGCTGTGTAGATGTAGAATACTCGGTACCACCAGGCTGGGAGGAGCCCAAGGGTCCCGTCATGGCGTTGGAATTGTACAATGACGGAGATCAGACTCTGGGCTGCTTCGACGCAGACCATTGCGCACTGTTGTATGACGCGGGATGAGAGATCGTCGTGAGCCTGGCTCGACTCTGGGCATTGGGATAGGCAGAACCGGGCGAGCATCGGTCTTAGAAGTAGCATGCGTGCATGAAGCAGGCTCAAGGGCCATTAGCCAATGAGATCAATAACCAAAAAAAAAAAAAAAAAAAAAAATGGCAGAGAACTTACCGAATGCGAAGAATGACAGCTTGCCTCCTAAAGACCTCGTCTAATTGAGTCTCGGGCTCGGCCATGGTCAAGAAGTTGGGCATGGTCTTCTCCCACTTAGTGAGCCGTTGGTCCAGCTGCAGAGCCATTCCGAGATCCAGTTGATGTCGGTCTTGAGAATGCTGGCCGAGATGTGTAGGCGTTGTCGGGGACTTCAGCCCGGATGTGGATGAGTAGAATGCGAGAACCGCGTGGTTGATGACCTCGTACAATTCCAGAGATTTCACGAAGAAACCCTGGTAGCGAAGCCTGTGCAGCTGCACGCCGTTCTCGCCTTGATCGTTGGAGTCGGGTATCGATGGGAGGACTACGCTTGAAGCAAGCTGGTCCGAGATCATTGCTGGGCGCCCATGGGTGATGGCGATCATCCTGCGAGAGCTTGTAAGCAACATGACCTCAAAATCACCATAGGTAACCACCAACCGGTCCATCAGAATACATCCGTGCCATATCCGCCTGACCAGATCCCTTTCGGGCTCGCTGGAGAGTTCTGATGCTGTCTCGGGCAGGTGAATACCCAAGCCCTGAGCAATCCTCACGGCTGACCCCACGATCATCCACGTTTGATGAGGGTTGTTCGTGCTTTGTAAGTACTGGCTCATGATAAGCAGGCATTGGATCAGCTCAATAGAGCCGGTATCCCACAAACTGAGCTGCAGCAAGTCCTGGGCCCTGGTGAAGTATCCCTGACTAGAAGAGTCCCTCTGCTCCGGGGGCATGGACTCGATCAACTGCGTCGAGAGTGCAAAGATGATGTTCAAAATGCTCACAAAGATGCGCTCGTCAGCATCCAACGACGTCCCAGCAAACAGCGCGCGGTAAGAATGCTCGAACCGCTGCCTGTCCAGGAACGGATACAACGGGTCAACATAATACCAATACAGATCCATCAAGTGATCGGCCTGCTTCCGCGCCGGCAGCACATAATCCGCCTGCCCCCCCGCCCCTCCGGCGCTCAGCGGCATCGACGACCGGAAAAGCGAGCCCCTCGCCCCGCGCGTCTCCGTCGCCGAGCCCAGCCGTGCGTCGATGGCGGCCTTGATCTGGTTCGTGAACGACCCGGCACTACTGCTGCCAAAGTACTCCCCGGTGACGACCCCGTCCTCGCGGACCGTGGTCATGGAATCCACGACCGAGGGACTGGCGTCCGACGGCGTGATGGGGTGGCGGTCCATCCGGGGGGCGCCGCCGCCGCGCGGGCGCAGGTCGGGCCCGGAAGACGTCGTCGACTTGGGCGTCGCGTTGGGCCGGGCGACGGACGGCATCAACTGCTGCGCGAAGCTGGGCTCGGGGCTGTGCAGGATCTTGGGCGGCGCTGCTGCTGTTGCTGATGCTGCCCGTTGCTGCTGCTCGGGGTTGCCCGTGCTCGTGAATGGGCTGCCATCGCCAGCAGAAGCCGTCTTCTCCCTCGTCGCGGCCAGCGGCGGCTTCTCGGACTCGGAGCTGTAGGCGCAGCCGTTCCTCAGGTCCGTCCTCTTCCAGCAGTTGCCGCATGCTGCATCCCGGCATTATTAGCGTGGGAACGGCAAATGTCAGATGTGGTCTCAGTTCTGTCATCCCGGATCCGACGAAACGTTCGGGACTGTTCCTCGCACGATCGATCCCCTCCTTCAGTCCCCTTCTTCCGTGCTAGACACCACGGACGGGCCAAGACTCGGGGCCGTTGATCCCGTTCTGGTGCCGCGCAAAAGGCCATGATTGCATGTGCGCTCGCCGAACTCACCTGGACGCGCGCCGTCGCACTTCACCTTCCTCCTCCGACACGCTTCGCATGCCACATCGATCTTGATCCGCTTCGGCTTGGGCTCCATTGTTTTCTCCATCTCCCACCGGTTCGGCCGGCCTTGTTCTGGGCACACACGCAGACACGCACTCTCTCACACGTGGGGGGAACGGTGCCCCGGATGAGCAAGGCCCCCCTCCTCCCCGGACCCAAGGACGCGCTAGGAATGGGAAGGCTGGAATGGTCTCGGAAGCAGGTGTGCGCCCTCTGGAGTCTGGGGATCTCGGACGACGACGGCCGTCGAGTAAGACAAGAGATTGCGGAGAATGGGCAGAGTTTGCGGTAGGTTGCTTGGATGGAGAGAGATGAGTCTGGCTAGGAGCCCCGCCGAGTTCCGAGGTCACTTGAAGAACTTGAACGAGGCACTGAGACGAGCGTGGGCCGGAACGCGATCCAGGCGGAGAGCGGAAGTCGGAGCCATCTCTGATTTGTCAATACCATGCCGGGTGGCCTTCCGGATGTTGTCCGAGTCATGTCCCCCCCCCCAACCCTCACCCGGAATTCCTCTCCGCGCTCCTTTTTGCTTATCTTCTCATCTCCTGCCATTGAACAGCTCCGTCCACCGCATGCTGCCAAGCCGGCCGCGACTTGACGAAAATCTCCGACGCTGGCTGCAACTTGGTGCTGCATCCGAAGCTTGTCAGCGCGAGCCGCAATTGGCCTCTACGGACGTGGGGATTACATACCCGCCGTCCAGGAGAGACGTCCTGATGAGGAGGAACTGCCCCTTGGCGGATGTCGGGGTCGTCCACAGCGGGGTCCCGCACGCCCGACAGAAGGCCTTTTCCTTGGGGGAGCCGCTTGATGTGTCTGTGAGGGTGAAGCTGGAGACGAGCTCGGAACCAGACACCGTCTCCACGGATTTACTCTCAAACTTTGCGATCTAAATCCACCGGTAATGAGAATGATTGAACTTTGAGTCTTTCTATTTGTCAACTTACTATTTGATGTGTTCCCCCTGAGCCTTTGCTGCAGTGGTCGCAAAAGCAGGAAAACACCGTCACAGGACGCGATGAGATTGAAACCCGAATACCGCCACACAGGCAAGAGCCTGTAAAGGGTGACGACATGTTCCTGACGCTGGAGGGGCTGGCTGATTCACCGGAAGACTTGCCGGTGCAGCATTGCAACAGTGCCCCATCTGTGGATATAAATACGCCTGTGCACAACCCACGATGATTGACATCGGAACCGGAGCGGAGCTGGCATACGTGTAACACCCATCTCGTCCAGGTCCTCTCGCCCATACTCCCCACAACATCAGGTGCATCCAAGGGTGCTCCGAGCTGAAGAGAGACCCCTTAGCCGGTAGGCAACCCAGCTAAACTGGTACCCGACATCCGGCTGGACAGGTGACTGCAAGCCAAGGACCTAAGCCTAGCTTTGGGGGCAATATCGTCTCTCTTCTCGATACAAGCCCCATGTCAACCGCTTCTGCATTCAACATTCCACGTTTCCGAACAAGGGCTCGGCCCACTGTGAGAATTGTGGCTTCGAAGTTGGTGGGCATTTTCAGACTCATCATGGTGAAGCTATTGGGAACGTAAGACCTTGTCGTGTCAGATCAACAAGTGCATTCTTGCGTATTAGACAGCGCCGGCACGTTCGGAAACTTTTAACTCGGAAGGAAGACTTCATATAGAGTATGTCATGCTCGAAGGATGTCATCAGGGCTATATCGATATGTTGGGTTGCCCGATGAACGTACAATTCAGTTGAAAGTGACTAGATGCACGACATGGATATTCATCACAAGGCATCATGGGTAGTAAGAGAGAATTCATGTGGAACAGGAACGTTGTATATTGGGGTTGAGTGGCTACGGCTTCGGGTATCAGGGCCGCGATATCAGACTCAATCCTTCCTGTCCGCAGCATTTTCAACTTCAACAAACTCATCATCCGACTTCTCGCGCATGGCATTGCCGCTGCCAAAGGTGTGGCTCTTGCCGTCAAAGACCTCGGCAATCTGCTCCAGCGTGCGGCCCTTGGTCTCGGGGAAGAGGAACCAGATGAGGAACAGCAGGATGGCCAGGATGACGCAGAAGACGATGTAGTACTTCCAGCCCAGGGTCGTCATGCCGATGGGGTTGCAGAACTGCCCGATGACGAGACCTACAAAGGTCGACCCCAGAGAGATGGTCAATCCCCTACCACGGAGCGTATAAGGGAAGATCTCGACGGGGTACGACAACAGGAGCGGCGACCAGGCAATGTCGTAGAAGAAGTAGTAGATGAACAAAAACGCCACCACGGTGTAGCCGGCCCGCTCGTCCTTGGTCCGCTGGAAGACGCTCGTCAGGATGGTCCAGACGATGTAGCACGCGAGCATGCCGGCGGTCGAGATCAGGAAGAGCTTCCGGCGGCCGAGGCGGTCGACCATCATGGCACCCGCGAAGACGGCCGCGAACCAGTTGAAGAGCTGGAGCAGGCCGTTGATGAGCGCCTGGTCCTTGGTCTGCGTGATACCCACCGTGTTGAGCACCCTATGGTTTTTTTTTGGACCGGTTAGCATTATTACTATATAAATCTTGTGATATCAAGGTGGTGTTTGACTGACAAGTTCAGGTAGTACGAAATTACCATGTTACCCGACCATTGGGCCCCCAGACCGACGAGAACGGAGATCAGGGTGCGGCGGCGGTTGGCCCCGGTGCGGACGAGGTCGAGGTACGAGGACTCGCGCGACGCCTCGCGCTCGAGCTCGAGGTTCTTCTCGATCTCGGTGATTTCGTAGTTAACGAGCGGCGAGGACGCGTCGCCGCCGGCATGGTAGCGGGTGAGGATCTCCCGGGCGCGCTCGGTCTTGCCGTTGGCGACGAGCCATCTGGGGGACTCGGGCACGATGATGAAGAAGACGAACTGGATCGCAGGGAGGGCGCCCTGCAGGATCGAGGGGATTCGCCAGCTCCAGCTCGAGGGCAGGCGGAAGGTGCCGTAGGTAGACCAGGCGGCCAGGATGGCCCCGACGAACTGTTTGTTGGATGACAAGTCAGCTTTGATGAGCCACTCCCACGACGCGTGGTGTTCGTTTCGGCCGCAGGGAGAAGGGGGGGGGGGCGGGACTTACGAAGAAAGTGTTGTAGAGCGCGCTGACCTTGCCGCGCTGGGTCGGGTAGGCAAGCTCGGTGACGAGGATGGGCGCCGGCTGGGCGATGAAGGCGGTCGCGGCGCCGATGAGCCAGCGCGAGACGATGAACATGGGCAGGCTGGTGCTGGCGCCCTGCAGGGCGGCGCCGAGCAGCAGCAGCACGAAGCCCAGCCACATGGGCGCCTTGCGGCCGTACTTGTCGGCGAGCCAGGTGGTGGGCGCGAGGCCCATGATCTTGCCGATGGGGTACACGGCGTTCATGGTGCCGAGGACGGGCGCCCTCGGGTGGCCAAAGTAGCCGCGCCAGGTCTCGAGCGTCTGCAGGCCGTTCATCATGGCCCCGTCGAAGCCGACCGAGGCCGACGAGAACATGGGGACCAGGAGGGTGAGGTTGAGCAGCAGCATGTGCCTGGTGCGGTACCATGGTGCAGGGTTTTCGGGCAGGACCTTGGGATGGGGTTAGACCTTGTCGTCACGGAGAGTTTGGGACGGGAGTTGTCGTCTGGTGTTGTTGGTGGTGTGATAGGGGAAGGATGGATGGAAGGATGGATGACGGCAACGTACTGCGGCCAAGTCGGACCCGACGGCCTGTTGAGCCGTCTTCTTGGACGGTTTCGACTTGAGGAAGCCCATCGTGGGATGTGGTCGGGCTAGGGCTACACTGGGACTGTAAGGGAAGCAAGCTATCGACAATCTGCCACCGTTGCAATCGACTTTTGGAGCAGTGAAGTCGCCGAGCCAGGGATCACCTCGGGGCCATTAGACTTTGGAAGAGAGAGGCAGCAAGATATATGCGGGATCAGAGAACTCGTGGCCAAGGTCCGGGGCCTTGAGGAGATGGACCATGGCTGCCCCCCCCCCCCCGTGCCAGCCAGCGAACGCCCTTGCCTACCCCAGCTGCCAACCCCAAAATGTCTGCACTTTTCTCCACGGGCTGTGGGTTCTTCCCCAACTTCGGCCCTCTGCTTAACTGGTTTAGGCTGCTGACCCGTATTCCCGGGAGGAGGGTTCGTGAACGGAACTCGGGAGTCGGATGGCAGGTTTTGGCTGTGGGCTGGGACGAACGCCAAGCAGCAGCAACAATGCAAGCTAGGAGATAAGGATAAAGGTGGGGGGGGGGGGGGGGCTTTAACGCCGTCCACCGCGGAGTCTCGGTGAAGAACCAGCATCGAGAGGCCCACACCGACGGGAACGGCCCCGAAGACACGGCGTTTGCCGGGTCATCGCCACGGGGACGGTCCCCGACCGCATACACATACATACACACACACACACACGCACCAGCCACCACCGCCCGCGGTCAGACTCTCCTCGCTCCCCCATGACAAACGTTCGCTAGTCAAGGAGCAGGCCGCCAGCAGCAGAGCCCTCCCTGAGGCCATTGCGACGGTCCTGAAACGGTTCTGCGGGGGACAACTCGGGAGGGTGGGAGGGATCAGTGCTGCACTCACAATTAAACTCGCGATCTCCCCCCATGCCCGTCCCCGCGCGTCACCTTAAGGCTCTCTCCCGCCCGCCCCTCCCCGTTCCACCTCCGTCGGCCACCCCTCCCCGATCCCCATTAACCCAGAGATGCTTCCGAGCCGTGAGGCTCCCGCAGCAGCAGCAGGTTATCTAGTATCGTCGCAATGGACCCACCGCCGAAGAGGATGAGGATGGACGCCGGCCGGGGCTTCCCCGACAACATGAGCCTGGCCGGCGGCTCGCCTCCCGGCCATCGCCCTGGTGGGGTCGTCGTTGACCAGCATCAGCATCAGCATCAGCATCAGCATCAGCAGAGCCAGAATCGGCATCAGCACCAGCAGCACGCCGAGCAGGCTGATCCGAGGCTCCCGAAGCAGCGGACCTGGTCCCGCGCCTCGTCCGCCTGCCAGACCTGCCGCGGCCGCAAGACGAAATGCGACAACGAACGGCCCATCTGCGGCTACTGCAGGCGCGTCGGCGCGACGTGCACCTACATCGAGGATTCGGCCCCGGCCACGTCATTGTGAGTCGTTCACCTTGCGTCCCCCTCTATCTTGGTTGCCTCATCGCTCCTCCTCCGCGTCGGATTTCGAGTTCGGTCTAAGCCAAACTCTGTGTGTGCGTATGCGTGTGTGTGCCACGGCTCCGGAGCGTATCATTCTTCAGCCTCAAGATGCCAGCCCAAAGCAAAGCAAAGCAAAGCAAAGCAAAGCAAAGCAGACCGGAGAGTCAGTCTGGTGAGCGAGCATATATCGGACCGCTACTAATGTCTTTGCGGATGAACCATGCAGATGCCAAGGCGTCGGCCCGCGTCTGCTCGGGGCCATAGAGAACCTGACCAACCTCATCCAGCGCAACGAGGAGAACCTCCGCGCCATCCCGCAGCTCAGCCGCGACCTGTCCCGCGACCTGTCCCGCGACTCGAGCGACTACCCGGACAGCCCGCCGCCCGCCAGCCGCCAGGATAACATCCACCTCCTCCCCGAGGGCGGTGGCGGCGGAGGCCTCGACGGGCCCAAGAAGACACCCCACCCGTCCCTCTCGGACACAGCCGGCCTGGACTCGGTGCTAGAGTGGCCCATCTTCCCCAAACCCGTGCCCTTCGCCATAGACCCCTTCAGCTACGCCTCCCCACGGGGCGAGGTCTTCTCCCCACGCTCCCCGCCAGCTATGGAATTCTACGAGCTCTCCCGGCTGGTAGACCTCTTCCTGGCCAACGTCCACCCCATGAACCCGGTCGTCGACGTGGGCGCGCTGCGCCAGATGCTGAAGCAGGTCGCCGAGAACGGGCCCGACTGGTCCGCGGCCACGTGCCTGGTCGCGCTCGCCTGCGCGCTGGGCGCCATCTCCCAGCGGCCGGGCCAGAGGACGCCCAGCGGGACGCCGCGCGGGTACTCGGTCGAGCCGAACCGTCACCTGGCGTCCAGGTACTGGTCCGTCGCGGAGAAGCGGCTGGGCTTCTGCATGGGCCAGCCCGGGTGGGAGTCTGTACAGTGCTTGTGCCTTGCCGGGTACGTTCCCACGTGTTGTCTTGAAGTCAAGTGTATGTGTGATCCGGGAGGATTAACGGTGACACAGGATATGGCACATGTATAACGTGGATCCCTTACAGGCGTGGAAATGTTTCAGCATGGCGAGCAACACCTGGTACACGACCACGCTCACCACCAAGTATGATCGTAGCCTTGGCAGCCGTGGGGGACCCCTGAGCTAATCCCGCGTTCCAGAATGACCATGCCGAATGGCAAGGCGGAGACGGAGACGCCAGAGTACCCCCAGTCACTATCGCTAGAGCAGATTACATATTTCACATGCTTCAAGTCGGAGTGGTGAGTCCAAGGGAACCCCCATCCTTCAGCACACTCCAAAGCAGCTGACGGATGTCCCCAGCGATTTGGCCTTCGAGCTCTCGCTCCCGGGCTCGATCCTAGCCGGGGTGGACTACCCCTACGGCTTCCCGTCACCCCCAACGCTGGGCGTCATGAGCCTCGATAACAAGACGCTCATGATGGAGCAGCGGTCGTGGTACTACTACCTGGCCGAGATCTCGGCGCGGCGCCTGACAGCCCGCATCGCGCAGGCGCAGAAACGCTCGCCGCCGCACCCGACCGAGCACGGCATCGACCGCATGCTCGAGGTCTTCGAGGTCTTTGACGCGCAGCTGACGGACTGGTACGAGGGCCTGCCGCCCCCCATCTCGTTCCAAATCCCGGCTGGCGAGATCGCGCCCCTGGCCGACGACCTGTGCCAGATGCTGCGCGGGCGCTACCTGGCCATGCGCGAGCTGCTGTGCCGGCCGTTCGTGCGGTTGGCATCCACCATATCGATAGGCATCACCGTGTCGGAGCACATGGTTTCGAGGGTAGCCGAGATCGCGTCGCGCGGGCTGCAGTACTGCGTCTTCCGCATCCAGGCGACGTCCTCGACGCCGCATCACGGGCTGTGGATCCAGCTGAGGGGCTTCGTGACGTGTTCGTTGATCTTGACTGCCGCGGAGCGCGCGCAGACGATTCCCTCGCTGAACATGCCGACCAGGATGGTCTACCCCCAGAACTGGAAGCGGACGATCCTGGCGCAGAAGGAGAGCCTGTCCAACTGCTGGGAGTACGGCGAGGGGGGGATAACTGACTGCGCGCGAGTCCTGGACTGGGCTCTTGCCAAATTCAACGTGTAAAATATATTGAATTACCAGTGAATTATAGGAGAGGCTTTCTGTCGATGTAATTCAGTAGTAATAGAGCAACATGGCAGGCCCATGTCTTGTTGTAAACCAAGTTTGGACTTTGGCCACATGGTGACCTCGTCCAACTCAAAGAGCAAAAGAGTCGGAAAGACGGCAAATAAATGAGTAGGCCCCGCTCCCTCTTATACCCAGCCTCGACGCTAGCAGCCAGAACATCGGGGACCGGGGAAAACTTTCCTGCTTTTAACGTTTTTGTAGTAATATTCCTGCGGCTCTGTCGCAGTCAGTCAAACACCGGGAGGCCGGCAGCACCTCCCGTTCAAAGCGGCCTTCCGGTCGGAGTGGGGCCGAGGTGGAGCGAGAGGCCTCAGCAAAGCGCCCGAGTTAGGTATGTTTGGGGATACGAAGATGAGATCCAGAGTCCAATGAAATCACATGGGCTTCAGTTCGTCAGTCAGCCGCAGGTCACGGGTGAGGGGCAGTGCGTGACGGCATCTACCCGAGGTGTGTCACCGTCTGAACTCATCCCGCCGCGGGGTTTGTCTTGGATTCTGAGCAGCTTGGCCTCAACCGCGCCCCAAACTACCCCAGCCAAGTTGATCGTCAACAGACAGGCCCAGAAGTAGCATTGTACAATGTTGGACGGAATCGACACTCACATCCACGTCCTGCCTCCGGCTTACGTCGCGGCCGTCGCGGCTGCTGGTGGCGACCCGTCTGGCTGGCTGTCTCCGGACTGGTCTCTGGATGCGACCATGGAATCGATGGATGCGACTGGCTCGTCCATAGGTGAGACACCAGTGATATATTATCCGCCTCAGAACGCTCACGCTTTCCCAAAAAGCAATCATGTCGGTCTCAGCACCAGGCGTGTCTATCGCCGGGACGGGCGACGCAGCCCGCAAGCTCGCCCGCTTGCTGAACGAAAACCTAGCCGAGCTCACAAGAAGCCCAAAGTCCGCCCAACGGTTGGGCTTCTTCGGCGCTCTCCCCGACTGGCAGGACGTGGAGGGCACTCTCGCGGAGATCGACTTCCTGTACCAGCAGCAGAAGCTCTGCTTTGGCGTCACGGCCTTCACCACCTACGGGGACAAGCTGCTCGGGCACCCGCACTTCAGACCCATCTGGCAGAAGTTGCAATCCCACGAGGCCCTTGGTCTTCACCCACCCGACTGCCGTCAACACGGCTCCCAAGCTCATCGCGGCCAGCCTCCCGCAGCCCGTCGTGGACTATCCCCTATCGACGACGCGGACGGCCGTCGACCTCGTCCTGACCGGGACCCTCCGCGTGTGCCCGGACGTCGATGTCATCCTGTCGCACGCCGGAGGGACGCTGCCGTTCATCGCAAACCGAGTCGTCGCCAGTCTCGAGATTACCTTCGGTGGAGAACCTCGTCCGGGTGGACGGTGTGACGGCCAAGACGGACTTTGGCCGGTTCTACTACGACACGACGTTGAGTTGCAGCGCGGCGCAGCTTAGCTTGGCGGGCTGCTGGACTTTGCGGATCCGTCGCACATTCTGTTTGGGTCCGACTTTCCGTACCTCCCGCCATCGGTCATTGACCAGCAGTCCAAGCTGTATGACACCTTTGTTGCGACCAACCCGCGCGGGGTGATGATCACGCCGAGTGCTCTACGGCGGAACTCAATGGCTCTCTTGGAGAAGCATGGCCAGAACCACAATCCGAACTGGGGATTCAAGGTGAAGACGGGAAGACTAGCAAAGCTTTGAGACAAAATAACGGCCGCCGTAAAGCGAAAACGGCCGGGAGATGTCTGTTTTGTTTAATCCGTATGCTGTAAGTTGAAATCTAGTCGTTCGTCACGGCACCGTCATCACCATCATTGCAAACCGCGCTTCACTCCGAATCAACCCACTCGAACGGCAGCTGGTTCTCCTTCAGTCGCTGCTCGAACCTCGCCCTCTCCTCGGGCATCATGTCAGCACGCAGCGCGGCCGCCTCAGCATTCAAATCATCATCCACCTCCATATCCGCCATCGTATCAACCAGCGACTCATCGTGGCCCATGTCCTCATCGTCACTGTCGTCCTCCTCAAAGTCCTCGTCATCCGCATCGTCCACGTCCTCCGCGATGCGCTTCCGCTCCGCCTCCAGCTTCTCGCGGCGGTGGTTCTGCAGGTGCACGATGCACTCCTCGCGGCGGAACGCGCTCGCGCCCTCCAGCCAGCCGTAGTACCGGTAGATGTGCGCCTCGAGCGTGGCGCCGGCCTCCAGATCCGCGTCGAGCTCCTCCGTCGGCGGCAGCGGCACCACGCCCATCGGGATCGAGTCGGCCAGCTTGCCGAAAAAGTCCCGCGCGGGCAGCGACTGGACCACCCTCCAGGGCTTGTTGCGCGGCACGCGCGCCACCTCGTACGTCTTCTCGCGGAACGGCGAGACGATGCCGCGCGAGCAGTCGACGATCCACCAGAAGGGCAGCAGCTTGTCCTTGGTCTTGCGCGACCAGCGCTCGCCGCGGGTCAGACACACCACGTCTGGGGGCAGGTCCATCGGGCCCGCGGGGGTATCGGCGAAGGGCGTGGCCGCGAGCTCGAGGAGGCCGGCGTCGCCGCGGTCGGACCAGTGCGCGAAGTCGCCCATGTGGCGGAGGTAGCGCACCGCCCTGGAGCCCGGGGAGACGTTCCACGGCCCCGGGCGCGGGCCGTCGTGCATCGGGCGCGGGTAGGGGAGGTGGCGGAGGAGGTCGATGACGGCCTCGGAGCGGCGCAGGGCGCGCAGGGCGCCGACGTCGAGCTCGGCGTCGGTCCAGCCCTGCTGCGGCGGGAAGTCGACGTAGTCCGCGGGGACGTAGGCCGTGCTGGTCAGCTTGAGGTAGTACTGCGTGAGGCCGGCGGCGACATCGTCGCCGTTGTAGGTGCAGTTGAGGGGGTGGTAGCTCGCGGGGAGGGGGGTCATGGTGGTGGCTGGCTGGCTGTTCCGGGTGTGTTTCTAGAGGGAGGGTATTTTGCACAAGGGCTCAGCTCCGAGACACCGCGAGAGGATGGAGGAGTGCCCTTGACGGGGAGAGTGTGAGAGAGGAATGAGGGGCAGAATGAAGCCGGCGGTGATGGTGGCGGGGTTCATCTGAAATGCGGCGTTTGTTGGCCTATTTACCTCTCTTTACGCGACGCGTTTGCTTACCGCTGCATTAACCCGCTCGACCATCCACAGGCCAGCCAGCACCATGGACCATGGACCATGGACCACTGAATGGAGGGCAAATGGTCCAAACGGGTCTGGCTTGGCAAGACCATTGGTGGTTGGATGGGCCTTTTCGAGCGGGAAGATGCGAATGAGTGAGTTGGCAATGGGTTTGCAGCAGGGTCTGGACCAGGGGTCAGGGGGGCCGACGAGCAGGGGTTTTGATGCCTGTGACTCAAGAACATCTTCTTCTCGGCCTCTCTGTCTCTGTGTGCTGCTGATCAGCATTATGTGCAATCATCTACTGTCAGCAGTCTAAATTCACATCACCACCGCCAGACGAAGTGGTGCTGTGTGCTCGGACTGATCGCCTTGACCAGCAGTTCAACAATTGTTAATGAGTGAAGGATCACCCACTACTGGGGCTAACCTGGAGCAGAATGGATCAAACAGATGGATGTTTTCTTCATGGATTGCTGCTGATATCGTATCGGAATTAGCGCGAATAAAACGGCATAATTAGGGGGGGGGGGCAAATCTGGATGATTGATCGATCCATGGATCGCTAGTTGTGGTCATGATTCTGTCTAACCGCGATGAAAAAGGGGGAAGGAAAAAAAAAAAAAAAAAAAAAAAAAAAAAAAAAAAAGAGAAAACTACAGAAAACCCTTACAAAATAATCCATTCCTTAAACTGATCGATACCCTCACGCACCGTTAGTACCGCTGCCATGATCTTCACCATTCTTGACACCGGCACCATTCGTCCCCAGCTGCGCCGCCGCCCAGTTCCGCATGCGCATCGTCGCATCCCCAACCCTCCTCGTCTGGCCCTCGAGCAAAATAAAATCGTGGGCCTCGTGCTCGGCCAACTCCACCAGCAAATCCAAATCGTTCCTCCCGCAGCTGACGTGCTCCGAAAACGAGCGGATATCGTCCCGGAACGCCTCCTGCTGGCCGCCGGTGATGTACAAGCTCCGCGTCGCGGTCGGGATCTCGTCCACCCAGCCCAGGTCCCCGTCCATCGGCATCGCCATCGCGAGGTCGCTCTCGTCGGACTTGGTCTTGACCGGGAACCGCGGGTGCAGCAGCTCGCCCGTCGCGTGCGTCATGCACTTGGTGGTCAGCATGTCGACGTAGTTGTTCTCGCGGAACGAGGCCGCCGCCGTCTTGCTGCTCAGCCACGGCGACACGAGGAACACGCCCGCGAGAAGCCCGCCTAGGCTGATGGGCGGGATCTCGAGGTGGCATGGGTGGCAGATGTGTCTTGCGACCTGGCACGCGAGGTTCCCGCCCGCCGAGTCGCCCCCGATGATCAAATCCTCCGGCTTGATCCCCGAATCCAGCAAATGCTTCAGCGCCGCGATGCCCTGCCTCAGCTGCGTCGGGTACCTTGCCTCGGGGACGAGGGTATACTGCAATATGGCGACAGCCACCTCGGCGTGCGCGCCGGGGCCGCCAGCCACGTACGCCTCCCAGCACCAGCTCATGTGCCCGGGCAGCAGCGGCACGACGTAGCCCCCGCCGTGGAAGAAGAGGACGAACTTTGTCGCGTTGCGGCGGTCGCCGAGCCACATGATGGAGCCGTCGTTGGCGGGGAGCATCTCGACGTCGCGGGTCAGCTTGGCCTCGAGGTCGGGGCGGGACTGGCGCTTCTTGCGCAGGAACGTCTCGTACGTCTTCACGGTCGGCGGGCTGAGGAACTGGATCTCGCGCGGCCGCATGCAGGACAGCACGAAGCGGTAGAAGGCGCAGATGAGGAAGAGGCGGAGGGAGACGCCGCGGGCGATGGCGAAGGGGGCGCCGAGAAGGAAGTTCCAGAGGAGTTGCAGCGGCGCTGGGCGGTGATGCCCCGTCAGCGAGGAGGCCCTCGTTTCCTGGACCATGTTGAAGGGGGGGGTCATACCGCGGAAGAGAAGCCGCAGGATCAAGTCCCGCTTCTCGCGCAGCGACAGCTGCGGTCTCGATACCCGTACCGACATCGCGTGTGGACTGGAGTTAGCTTTCTCTCGGTTGGCGTGCGAACCGTTCGTCGAAGGGATCTCGGCGGGAGGTTCGTCTGGTGTCAGTCTGGCCCTCAACCCGCTCAAACCAGGCGTCATAAATGGAGAAGAGTAAAGTCTTGGGAGTGAGTCAGCAGCGGGCACTGGATGCCGTGTGGCTCTCTTGCATTCGTGTCTGTCTGGCTGCGATCAAACGGGGCGGTTTGACGTATGGGAAACAGAGAGCCTCGGAATGGTCAGAGATGATGTGTCCGTCCGCAATGGATACGGGCTGTGCGCGGCAGAACGTCAGCTACGAAGTAACAGTAACCCCCTCCGACCGATCCGACCGAGGCATAAACCAAGGGATGTCGGCTGTGTTGAGGAGGCTTTGTTTCGCACTCGTTTAACGCCGTACGCCTCCATCCCTTCGCCGAGCCGCCTCTCTTGCTGCTGCTGCAGCAGCAGCAGCAGCATCTCACCGCCCATTCCGGATCCCGGAGACCTTCGATGCCTCGCTCCCCCGTCTGGAGCGCGAGATTGGTCGGCGGCGTCCCGTGGTTGCGGCCGCGAACCTCGGCTTGAATGGCCCCCGTGTGCGTGCTTGCGGGGGCTGGGGTAGCTTGCGCTTCACGTTGAAACGCGCCCGTTTCGACTACAAGATTGGAGAGGCTGCCGCTCGATCGGGCACGAAGCTTTGGTAGATGTGTGAGCATCACGAAAAACGAAATCGACCTTTTTTTCTTTTCTTTTTTTCTTGTGGGAGAATCGAACATGAACCTCTCCAGAGAAGGGTTCACGATAGACGTCGTGGTCCGATGGCTACGGAAATCAGTCCTCAACCCGCTTCTATCAGTGCCCATTGCGGCCGGTTTGGCATTTGCATCATCTAGGAGCAATGGCGCGGTCGGACTATCCGGAATTCGAGTTGACGGCCTTCAGCGGCTGGTTTATTTAACAGCTCTGGCTGGTGTCTTGTTGTCAACTACCGATTATCTCAACAAATGGTCCGCAAACAACTGGACAACTGACAAAAATTGGAATTGGGACAAGGAAATTATTCTTGTCACGGGCGGAAGCAGCGGTATCGGTGCCAGCATCATCAAGCACATCTTATCCAGGAACCCGCAAGCCAACATTGTGGTTGTCGACCTTGCGCCACTATCATGGGAACCTCCGCTGGGCTCTCAAGTCCACTACTTCAAGTGCGACTTGACCGACACAGTAGCTCTCAAAACGCTTTGCACGTTGATCAGGACTCAGGTTGGCGATCCTACGGTCCTCATCAACAATGCCGGAATCGCCCGAGGCATGACCATTATGGAGGGGTCGTATGCTGACGTCGACCTTACCATCAAAACCAATCTCATAGCGCCGTTCCTGATGACGAAGGAGTTCTTACCGTACATGGTTCGCCATAATCACGGCCACATCGTCAATGTCGGTTCGATGAGCTCAGTTGTTCCCCCGGTGAGAATTGGAGATTATTCGGCTGCTAAAGCCGGGCTTACAGCCATGCACGAGGTGAGAAACTCGTCTCCATTGGCGATTGTTTATCTAACGGCTTTTAGTCTCTTCAATTGGAGCTAAAGTACATCCACAAAGCACCCAAAGTCAGACAGACTCTTGGTATCTTTGGCTTCATTCGAACGCCGCTTGTCCCGTTCAACCCAGGACAGCCTCGTTTTATGATGCCTCTGCTTCACGTCGACACGGTCGGTGAGGCCATTGTGGATGCGCTCTACAGCGGGTACGGCCGAACGATCTATCTGCCCTGCATCATGTCTTTCGTCACAGTTTTGGTAAGCCGAAAAAGGCTCTCAACCTATTATAACACATACAGCGCTGACGTGGCTCGACACTAGAGAGCAGGCCCCGAATGGTTCTGGAGGATTGCGCGAGAGACTACCGCAAAGGCAAAAGACATCAAGTACACCCCGCGGCAAAAGATCAATGATGCAACGGGCCTCTTTGAGTTGGGGGAAGCTACCAAGGTCGAAGTCAACGGTATCAGAGACACTGAACTGTAAAGGGTCTACTAGAGTAACAGTAATGGTCCAATGAGAATCACAAGCTTAAGCAGCAACATGCCTTATCACCTTCCCTATATTACCAAGCTCCTCGGCACGCAACCCAAGTGACCAGTCAGTAAAGATACCCACGAAGACCCATCAGCACCAACGCCAACACCGATATCAGTCTGAAGCGGAAGACCAGGGTCGAATCGAGATGAACGGACCGGGGTTCTCACCCACCGTCGGCCCCGAACAGTTGCGTTTCTCATTTAGCTTATGCAGGTCTCCTGCTTCCGGCTTCGCGTGCCAATGGCCCAGCATCAAATTCATCCCACCAACAGAACAAACTACAAGCTTCCCCTCATGTGGCCCCCGGTCAAGCTCCCCACCAATTGGCCCGATCATACGAGGGATACCCGAGCTTTTCTGCTCTGCCCATGCATTCTGCGAGCGCAATACGCAGCAGTTTCACCTCCCACCAACAGCTCCTCGCATGGATGTTGCTTGCTACCCACCACCCTTCCGGACGAAATGGCACGAGCCGAGGCAAGGGCGATCGGACCCCAGGGCGGCTACGACATATCTGGCCCCCGCACCACCGCCCGGGGCTCCTCGGGGGCGATGGTGTTTCGTGAAACATCTCTTCCGACCTCATTCCGGGGGCCTTTTTTTTTTTTTTTTTTTTCCTTCGCTGGAGATATAGCAAGCTAGAGAGGTGAAGCGTGGGATGTGAGGCCGCGGTCAAACCGGAGCAGCAGCCATGTCGTCGAAAAACGAGGGAGTTCCCAGCTACAGCCAGTTCGCGTGCGTCGGCACCGGATTCTCGGGCATCGGCCTGGGGGCCACGCTGAAGCGGTGGTACGACATTCGGGATATTCGATTTTTCGAAAGGCACGGCAAACTCGGCGGGACATGGTTCGTCAACCAGTATCCGGGTAGGTTCGGTCCGCAACCGTCTGTCTGTATGGCTTCATTTTTCTGACCGTCGCGGATAGGCTGCGCGTGCGACATACCCAGCGCGCTGTACAGCTACTCCTTCGAGCCCAACCCCGACTGGAGCTCCGCGATGCCGCCGCACGACGAGCTGTGGCGGTACCTCGACAAGGTCGCGAAAAAGTACGCGCTGACGGACAAGATGACCTTCGGCGTCAACGTCGAGCGCTGCGAGTGGTCGGAGGAGCGCCAACGGTGGCGTCTCGCCGTCCGCCGGTACGAGGACGACGAGACCTTCGTCCACGAGTGCCAATTCCTCTTCACCGCGACCGGCCCGCTGCAGCAACCGCGGGAGATCGACGTCCCCGGCGCGAAGAGCTTCAAGGGCCCCATCTTCCACTCCTCCGAGTGGGACAAGAGCCTGGACATCACGGGCAAGCGGATTGTTGTCTTCGGCAACGGATGCACCGGCGCGCAGCTCGTGCCGTCGCTCGTGGACAGGGCGAAGCACGTCACGCACGTCATCCGGACGAAGCACTGGATCATGCCGCCGCTCAAGAGCACCGAGACGGACGCCATGAAGAAGTTGTTCCGGAACGTCCCCTTCACGATGACGATCCAGCGGTTCCTCGTCTTCGCGTGGGCCGAGTCGTCATTTCGCGGGTTCTACATGACCGAGGCCGGGAACAAGCTTCGTCGGAAAGTCAGGGCGCGCGCGGAGGAGTACATGCGCACGACGGCGCCGGAGAAGTACCACGATAAGCTGATTCCGGAGTTTGAGCTCGGGTGCAAGCGCCGCGTGTTTGATGACGGATATCTGAAGTGTTTGCACTCGGAGAACGTCACGTTGATGGATGATCCGGTACTTGAGATCGTGTCTAACGGCATTCGGACTAAAGATGGTGTTATGGAAGCAGACGTGATTGTGTTTGCGAACGGGTTTTTGTCGAATGATGCTGTTGGAGGGCTAGATATTGTTGGTCGGGGAGGAGAGGCAATTCAGCAGCACTGGGAGTCCTTCGGCGGCCCGGAGGCGTATAACTGCACGATCATGAATGGGTTCCCCAATCTCTTCGTTATTCTCGGTAAGCCGTTCTCTAAACAATCAAGGTCAAAACGCTAACCCATACCTCAGGGCCAAACTCACTCACCGGGCACAATTCGACCATCATTGCGGCAGAAAACTCAATCAACTTTGCCCTACGAATTATCAAGCCACTTCTAGATGGCAAGGGGACGATGGTCGAAGTCAAACGTGAAGCGGAACAGCAATACGTGGACCAGATGGAGAGGGACATGCAGAACACTGTGTGGTTTACCGGGTGCGCGAGCTGGTACCTGAAAGAAACCAAGGACGGGAGGAAGTGGAATGGGTCGACCTACCCCTACTCTCAGCCGTACTTCTGGTATCGATGTCTGTTTCCCAAGTTTGAAGAGTTGACTATAAGCGTAAGTCTCGATACGACTACTTGGTTCACTTCTCAAAAACTGACATGTGGCAGGGACCGACTCATCGAGGGCGGAGGAGACGATACGGAACCTGGCAGAAGGCAACACTGCTGGCTTTGGTTGGATACGCTGTCTCGATCATAACGGGATTCAGCCGGAATCCGTTGGCCGGAAACCGTTACTGGCAGCAGCTCCTGGTAGCTATTCGCGTGTTGCGAGTTATGCTGCTCGCCAAACTCTCAAAGACGGCCTAGAGTTCGATGGCACTTGAAGGCTAGACGCGTTACAGCAATGAGAGATTGCTAGAGTTGTAACACGGTCTGTGAGAACACATGCATTGTACTAATTAATCGATCACGATACTTATTCTCCTTTCCGATCTGTCTGTGTGTACCCGACGCCAAGTTTTGGATTGCGCGGAAGCTCTGCCATGCCCGACAGCTTGGCAATTGAGAGTTGGGGCTTGGCTGCTCCGCCGCCCGTCCAGGCAGTAATGCTGTGTTTGGCAAACAGAGTGTCAGGACATCCAGCTTACTGCATACAGTTTAGCACAAAGCGGCACAGTGAGGCTTAGCCGCCCGACGGGAGAGTATCGTGAGCCAAGGTGGTGTCGCACGGCACACAGCTACCAAGGGCTCACCGCAGTGGGTGCCCATTGTTGCTGTGCCCAAGGTCAGCCGCTTGTAGGTCCCCGTAGCTGTGCTTTGCAATTGTTTTCGGGAGTTCTGAAATTTCTGGTTTTCTACCAAACAAACTGGTGTGTATCTTACGGGGAAGTTGAGATGTAGGAACACTGAGCAGTACGCCGATTGACGATTGAAAACCACACAGAGCCATAATGAACGCCCAGAACTCGCCGAAGCAACCCCCAGCACTACAGGGACCCGCCATTGGGTAGATAACCAGTGCCAAGGATGTGGGATTTGTGCGTGTGAGGCGCCTAAATACGAAAAGTCCCGTTTGCTCCAACACTCTCTGCAGCTGGGAGCGTGTGTTCGGGCAACAATTGTGGGGACGATGACAGCCACTGAATCCGCCATACAGGATATAAGCAACAGAAGCAACGCTTGTTCGGGCATAAAGGACGACATAAGCAACGGAAGCAGCCGGCAGGATCACTTGGGGTGGCACTGTTTCGTCATCGCGATCCTTCAGGCGTGGTTCTGATGCAAGTGAATCCGCAGACTCGCAGACATGGCAGAAAGGGAGACTGAGAAGAATGATTCTTCAGACACTGGCGTGCACAGCACACCTTGTGAAGCATCTCCAGCGGCGGCCCATTCATCCAACACAGCGGAGGACTGCCCGCCATCCTACAGCTCCTCAGCCGAAGACGAACTGATCCAACCAGCGACCCTCCTTCTCGCCGGAACCACCATCTTCAGCGACGACTCAGCGTCCTCGCCCCCGCTCTACGAGCTCTCATACCCCATAGGCCACCTCCGCGAATCCAACACCACTGTCTCCTTCTCCCGCTTCGAGCACCGCGTGCGACTCGACGGCCACCCCCCAGCTTCCTCCAACGCAGACGAATCCCCCCAGCAAACCCCGCGGATCGCAACGCGCAAGAAGCACATCTACGACCTCAAGCGCGCCCTCGTCATCCGCCTCACGAGCCCCTGGTTCACCTACTACCCCGAGTCCGTGTCACGCGAAGCCCTCGGCCACGTCGGCCTCAAGACCCACCGCCACCGGTTCGGCACGGCGCCGGGGTACCGCGCGTGGCGGTCGGCGAGGCCGCGCCCGTACGCGGACCTGGAGCCGCAGGACACCGTCGCCTTCGTGGCCAAGGGGTGTGGAAAGGGGCGGTTCGAGTGGCGCTCCGGCGGTGCGGACGGCGAGCGTCGGGTTGTCGCGCACGAGGTGACCGAGGAGGGGATATACCGGCTGCAGATCGTCGAGGCCATGACGATGAAGGAAAGGGATGCGCTGGTGGCTACATGGTGTCTGCGGTTGTGGTGGGAGGTCGCGGTGGCTAATGTCCAGCCGTTGACATTGTCCGAAGATCTCGCTGCCCGTGGACGAAATTTCAATCTGTTAATGAGCCAAAGGTGAGACGATCTCAAAATGAACACATCTACTACAAAGTCATATCGCTTCTTTGGTAGAACTCATTTTGATGCTCTCATCATGATGTTGTATTATATTAGGGCCTCTTATGTCCAATTCTAACTATTGATATGGGTTTTCGGCATGCCAATGGTGCCTTTGATCCTCTAGCATTTCTTTAATCCATGTCCTGACATTTCCCCTATTTTGCGCCAGGATTTCAGTCGTCGTGATCTTCGTCAAGGCCCTCTTCTTGAGAAACTCGTCCCAGTCGTTGACGACCCTCTGCACCGTCTCCATCTCGCCCTCACCCGGTTTCGAAAGCCAAACTGAATCCGGGTTGACGTAGGTATATTTCGACAGAAGCTCCTCATTCGCAACAAGAGGCGCACCGGCGATCAACGCCGCGGGAATAGTCGACGACGCCTTTACCGTGTAATAGTCGTCTGTTGCGAACGCCGGGATCACGGCGAAAGCTTGCGACAGCAGCGAGTAAAAGTCCGGATACGACTTGCCCTCGTCAAAGACCACGCTGTCCGTCAACTCGTCGGGGATGTCCGGCTTGTGCCTGCCGTGCCCGACCAGGTGGAGCGAGACATCACGAGGCTCGGGCGACTCCCGGGCCAGGGAGATGGCCTCGCTGAGCTCCTCGAAAATGGCCTCATAATCGCGTTTGGTGGGGTCGTAGTTTCCCTGCATGGCGAGGGAAATGTCGTTCCGCAGCGGCCCTTGGTCCACGGGAAAGACGGGCGGGAACGCGTGCGCCGTGATCTCGTGGTCCCAGGACTTCCTCGTGTCGTTGACGAGGTAGTCGACGGTATGCTCGCTAAGCCCCAGGAAGTCCACCTTGCCACCCGCGGCCCATTGCTGCGCAAGCTCCGCGTTGGCTCCGTACTCCAGATTCCAACGGTCGCCGTGGTGAACCAGACAGAATAGCTGCGTAACCCCGTTCCCCACCAGATGCCTCAGCGCGGCGGCCGTCCATCCCGAGGCGAGGTCCAGCTCGCACGTAATCGAGACGACAATGTCCGGAGGCGGGCACTGCCTGGCGGCCTGCGTGAACGCATACAGCGATTGGACTTTGCCGTAGTGCGAGGCCAGCTCGAAGCCGCCCAGGATCTTGCCGATTCCGAAACGCTGTCTGCGGGAGAAGTAGGACAGGTCGACGTGGCTCTGGCTGCCGAAGGCGTAGACCACGGCGGCGGCGACCTCGTCGTGCGTGCCGCTCGTCTCGAGCAGCGCTATCCTCGGGCGGCGAGACCCCGGGTCGAGGCCGGCGGGCTCAGGGACGACGCATGATCGGCTCCGGGCGGTGTCGATCCATGACGGCCAGTATGAGTAGCCGAAAGAATGTAAAGTCAGAGTGGTGAGGGCCGAGAATACCGCCAGAACCGTGAGAGCCGAGCGATATCGGTGCGGGATGGATATGCGGGCCATGTCTGTTTGAGAGGCTGTCTCAACTCGCCAGTATGGAGAGGCCAGTGGAGGCTTTTCAGGGGCGTGCTAGGGGCACCGCCCGCAGCTTCATGACAAGCTTCCACGCGATCGTGAGTTGGAATAAGGGATCTCCAAGGAAACGCCAATCGGATGCGGGAAGGCTTCTTCGCTAGAGGTCGAATGTCAAGAGGAATTCCGTCTCGGTGCGTGTGTCGCGTCGCGTGAAGTCAGAAACCTTTCGATGATGAGATGTATCGGTCGGCGGTTTCAGTCAAGAAAAAAGGGAGGGCGAGCTTTTGTGGTCCATGATTGTTGCTGTATTTCGCTTATATATGTACTACCCTGCGCGGTTGCCTGGATGCCCTGAACAGGGGGCTTAGATACAACTCAGCCTTACTTGCTGACATGTCAGCAACCGTCTCCACCGCTATATTTACACTTGGCAAGTCATCGTGCAGATCCTTTTCAACTCCCGAAGTGTGACTGGATGGGATGGAGATCGATGGGGCTGAGCTGATGGGGGGAACGGATACTGGCTGGGCGTATACGCCCTGCTGCAGCGTCATCAAGGCCCGTCCTGCTGACAGGTGTAACCAACACTGGTACCCAATGGGGGCGTTATTCAAATTTTCGAAAGAGATGCTAGAAACAAGCAAAAGGAGAGGAATGAGACGAATTTCACTGGGCCGAGCATCTTGGAGAACCGACTGTTGATCCGTTCTTCGGGACGGTACCAATTAGCCACTTCACGACTAGAATTCTTGAGGCTGGCACATGATTTTCGTGTCGCCGTATTACACTGCAGCTCTGTATGCACCTACTAGAATATAGTTGAAAGCACGTAAAGTTTTCATTTGATTGGGTGTGACGTGCGTGTGACGAATGTGATTTCATAGCATGATGACAGCCAACCAAACCCTGAATTCCGTATGCTGTCAGCAATCTGTACATGTACGGGCCGCTGCTTAACACGTGCGTCTGATTGCTGTCGCTGAGACCAATAGCGAGCCATTTGTGGCCAGTTCCAGCAAGCTTGATGAAATGCGTGTGGTTCTTCGCAACGAGTTGTAAATCGATGAGAAAACTGGCAGAATGAAGTAGCCCTACTGCGGAAGAGTTGGAGAAACAGGATCTCGGATATATTTCAGTTTGGAAACCACATGCAAGAGCTTTTGTACAATCACTGCGAAGTTCTAGTGCCCCTGCAACAAAATCTCACATTTTAACCAAACGATTGGTGCTATTCATCGGCGACATAACACCCTCAACGTCTTAGAAATGAGCCCTGCACAAGTTGCTACATCAGTTGACACCAAGACCCATCATCTTGGTGCGGGTCCTACCCCCACCCTCGGCCATTCACTGCTAAAAGCGTTTAATGTTATATCATTCTTCTCAAGTCTACTCTTTTGACATGGAGTTTGATGAGTGAAACTCGAGTTGTTTCTTCAAGGACAAAGTTTATCAAACCTAACCTGTTTGAGTAAGGCGAATTTCGAGGTTTTTAATGAGGCTTATAATTCAGCTCAAAATTTTCCTTGGACAACGAATGGGCTCGCTGAAAATGAGAATTTGTTGATAATCGTAAAGTTGAAAGTGATAATCATCACTGTTTGCATACATTTCTGTGTGGTGCTGAGTTCAGCCAAATGAGACAGACAGAACTAAAACTGAAAGCCCCCGAGAGAAGAAGAACCTAATGCGTCTAAAATGCAACAGATGCTGGGTACATATTGTGTGAACTTCTCATTCAACTAAATGGGTCCCTTGTCAAGTTTTTCTTCCTTTAAGATACGGCCCTCCAATACTCCAAAGCCTATCATACTCAAAGGCTTATTCTGTTCAGTGTGCGGTCATAAAACTGTAACTCTGCATCACTGTATCCAACAGAGTCAGCAGCCTTTACAAGCCAGATGCACTTCGGATCGAATCAGAAGAGGCTCGTATTTGAGCAGAGGCTGATACCAGTTTCATGTACAATTGAGTGGCGCACAGCAAGGTTTAAGTTGTTGTAGAGGTGGGCGCTAGGCAACTGATAGCTTTCAAAATAGACAACAGTGATGCATAAAGCTTAGAGCGGCGAAGCCTTGGAGACCGATTAAACCGATACCCAATTCTGGATATATATATACGAACGCCCAGAAGAACGTTATCAAATTAGAGATATTGTGGAATATATACATTGAAGCAGAACAAGGCGCAAATCTGTACACTTATGCTTCGAGAGCCTTTCCAGTGTAGAAAAGTCTCTATGAGGGGCATTCGACGGTGTTGGCCATAACCAGGGCTGGCTTTATACCCCGATGCACACATAGGTCTTCGCCCACATGTTGCGGCAATCCACTCCCCCGATGCCGGTGTTCCAGCGAGCAAAGTCTGCGATTGAGATGTTGTTCTCGGACACGATCTTCTGGCACGTGTCGCCCTCGTTGACAAACGTGAACTTCTTGCAGTTGTCAACCATGCCGGGCTGTGTCGGCGTAGGCGTCGTGACGCCGTTACCAGGCTGCGTCGGGGTTGGGGTCGGGCTTGGCCCAGGGGTGCCTCCGATGACGCCAACGCAGGCATACTGGGGCAGAGAAGAGACTAGGTCAGCGTACTGTTCCAACGAGAGAGCTTCGGCTCCGCAAGAGGGTTAGAGAGGAAGATACGTACAGTCTGGGCCCAGAGACCGGAGCAGTCGGCCTTGGCTGAGGGGTTCCACGCGATGAAATGGGCCGTCGTGATGCCGTAGAGAGGTGCGATGACGGCGCATGTTTGCGAGTCCTCGACGAGGTGGAACTTGTTGCAGTTCGTGACCATGTCGTTCTAGATCGGCAGGGGCGTCTCGATACCGTTGCTCGGCGGGGTGGTCGGGGTCGGGACGTCGACGCCGATGACGGACACGCAGACGTAGGCATCGGCCCAGAGTCCGCCGCACGAAGAGCCAACCAATGGGTTCCACTCGAGGAACTGAGCAAAGGTGATGCCGTGCGCTCTGACGATGGAGTCGCACATGTCTCCCTGCTCGACGAAGTAGAACGCATCACAGTTGCCTACCATACCAGGACGGATGGGGGAAGCTGCAGATAGGGGTGACAATATTAGTGCTGGGCCCCTATTGACGGTATTATCACGGGTGTGGAATTGTGGAAGATGTACGTGTTTCGATGCCGTTGGATGTCGTCGTGGCTGGCAGCGGGACAGACGTAGTGGACGACGCGGGCGGGGTCGTCGGCGTCGTTGTCGGGGCCGGCTCGAACATGGCCTCGATTCAGTACGAGCGTCCGGCCTCGAGCGTTCCGCATGTTTCGGGGATGGAGGGGTTCTGGGGTTCGCAACATCAGCACATATTCCCGATTTCTTGAAGGTACAGAACTGGGGAAGCCTCACCCATCTCCGGAAGGTATCCAGATCAATCGCATTCTCCGAGAGGACAAGAGAACAGGAGATGGACCTGCTCAAACCGAGCCACCATGTGCAGTGAGTGGTGGTGTTGGGGTCATAGTCCAGGGCGAGTGTCGGGCCGTCCCGGGCTGCGATGCGGCCCACGGCTGCACCGGCAGCCACCTCGAAGAGGCCGCTGATGCCCAAGAGAAGCAAGGAGGGGGCAAAGTTGAACATGATGGACAATCCTTTGGGAACGAGGGTGGTGACGCCGACGAGATAGGCAGGAAGTTGGCTGCAATAGTTGATCCCCCTGGTTGATCAGCTGTAGACTCTCTGCCTACCCGTTGATCTAATATATGAATTCCGGATCGTGGTTGCAAGTTGTCTGCCTAGTCTGAATGCCACCGCATGGTATTCTGAGAACTCAACCGCGCAACCTCACTATCGCCACAGCCTCTGAACAATACCAAAGCGCATCCATATCCAATATTGCACACTACGCCCCACTGTCAGCAGACCGGTTGTGATTTCAGCTGCCAAGATACAACCGCGAAGCGATGCACGAAAGGCCATCCATGAAGGCTTTGGGGTGCAACCGCAAAATCTAACAAGCATGTGCCTTGCAGCATGCAGAAGGATTTCGAGGATTTTGACTGCAGATGGCCCCCTTGTGGTCGGCTAACAACGCATGGACTGACTGCCCCCCAGCGTGACCTTCGGTCGTAAAATTACTGACAGGGGAATTTAGAGTAAGCTTAATTAAGGTAGTGGATGGAGGCACGAGGCCCGATCTGGTGTACATTCTCTCTCGCACTGTTCCTTTGACATTTGATCGTGTCGCCGTAACTGGGTTCAGGAATGCACCGAAGTACCTCCAGATGTCTGCCTACTTCCGACAGGCTTGCTAACATGCGAGTGAAGGGGCGCAAGATTGGAACAGGAACGAGATGATTTCAGATGGAATTACTACAGCCGTGGTTTTGGTCTTTTGCCCCCATTCCCTTTGCCTTGCTTGCCCATTTCTCAGTAGTTTTCTAGTTTTACTTAACAGGATGAATATTGATAATGACTCAATCGTGCGCGTAAACAGATCTCTCTCGAGGTGTCAACTATCTGTGCTAGGCTCGAAGAATAAACTACCAATCCATCGCCATATCAAATATGTTCAAGAACCGAAAATCCCGTGCTTATCCACCAAAGTTTCTCTAGCCTGGCCAAAGCTACCCACTACTGGATCGTAGAAGTCGGCGTACCGGTGCCAATCTCCGTCTGGGGATGCTCCTCGAGATAACAATTGGCCTGTGCCGTGACGATCTTGAGCCATGCATGAGAAGCCGGCAACTGATTTCTCCAAGCACGGGCGCACTCGCTGGACAGGACTGACATGGTCGAGCTTCTGGCCGTCCACCACAAAACGGCCGTCGAGAGATAGGCCGCGTAGCTGGGGCTCACGTCCGCGTCGACCGCAGTGCTGAGGCCGCACCACGATTTCGGGTTCTTGATCGTGCAGTCGAATATGTCGGCGCCCGTCGCCGTCTCCATGCACGGCTCGCGGAGCTGGTCTCCGTAGGAGTTGAGGGCGTCCAGCACGTTCCCAGTGGGCTTCGGGACGTCGAAGTACTGGGTGATGTTCTCCGTGATGCACTCACTGCCAGGGGTCGGGCGGGATCGTGCTGGTCGCCGTTGTTTCTGTCGACGTTGCGGCCTGTCTCATCTGGAGCAAATCGCCCACAGAAGTTATAGGTGGCGTATCTGATATGAATCTGGCTGATATACTGGTGGCCATCGTGAGTGCGATCAGCACACCGGACAAGGTGTTGAAATGCATGCTTGTGGGTAACGATGGAGTTGTCCAAGTGAAAGGATGAGAAGAAGACTCGAAAGTATGACGGGTTGGCCACAGCGAGCGGTGCGGATGTGTAAAGGTGAAGGAGAGGAGAGGAACATGAGAAGCGTAAATCGAGGGAGAGCTCGAGTACAGAAGAGCACCGACAGGCAGTTGTATTGAGTAGACAGCCTGACAATGAGATCAACTTTCCAATTCAGCCCTGGACCCCCCATGTACATGCAGGGTCGGCCAGATAGTTACGCCACGATCGTAATGTCGGGTTAATGGGCAACACCATACAGTACCAAGTACACAGTATGCTAAGGCTCCTTACTCTCTTTTCTCTCTTCCGATGGGCTATTCCGAGTGATTGAATGCTTATGCCAAGTAACGTTTGGCGAGGCTTTCCCGCCTTTGGGCCTGTTCTAGATGGTGGCAATAGGCGGGGCACGTTCCATTCGATGGAGGAACTTTGGGTATCGGAAACCAAGCCTACATCTAATGAGGGACTTTGGGTATTTAAGCCAAGCTTACATCCCTTCCACAGTTGATGTTCTCAAAATGTCACGCCGAAACCAAAGTCCCATACAATTGTGTCACGTGGCTGGAATCTGACTAAGGAAAGCATGGCGGCTAAGCCGATTCCAGACTGCGACAGGGCTTGACTAAGGAGGACTATATATATAAAGGCCTGTCCCTCCCCTTCAAGGAGAGGGTCAGAGAAGAATGAGAGTCACAACCAGTACCTAACTATTGTCCTCTTACTGATCTCTTTACTTCGCACCGAGCCACCTGACAAATTGTCAAGTCAACGCCCATGACGGATCTTAACCCGTGTCCGCTAAAGGCATGCTGCAGCAACTGGGGTTTCTGTGGCCCATTCGCTGCCCACTGTGACATCCATGCCCCGGAGGACGGTGGTCCGGGGGCCAAGCTGGATGACTTCCAGAATACCTGCGTTTCCAATTGTGGGCAGGATATCAAGCAGAACTCGGGACCGCCCGAGGTCTTTTCACGCATCGGATATTACGAATCGTGGAACTTTAACCGCCCGTGCCTCTGGTTGAAGGCGGAAAATGCGAATACCGACGGCACATACACTCACATCCACTGGGGCTTTGCTGAGATCGATCCAAATACTTGGACGGTTGTGATCAATGATCCTCACGACCAATGGGAGGCTTTCGAGGCCCTGCCCAATGTCAAGAAGATCGTTTCTTTTGGTGCTTGGGCTTATTCAACTGAGGCTGCGACTTATAACATCATTCGCCAAGCAATCATCACCAACCGCGACACATTCGCTACCAATGCGGCCAAATTCATCAAAGACGAAGGACTAGACGGCATTGACATAGACTGGGAGTATCCTGGGGTGAGTTTTCTGGGACTTCTAGCACTCCTAGTCCTCTCTAAATGTCTCGTCTGGCGAGGCTCTGGCGTCTGCATGATTGATAACTGACATGACGACACAGGCACCTGACATCATGGTCGACGGCCAGCCGATCGGCCAAAAAGGCGATGGTGTCGCAAATACAACAACAACAACAACAACAACAACAACAACAACTTAAGGACAAGCTCCCTGAAAAGTCGGTTTCGATCTCGGCCCCTGCTTCGTATTGGTACCTGAAGGCCTTCCCCATCGACAGAATTGGAGCGGTGATCGATTACATCGTCTTCATGTAAGTTTGCACTTTCGAAACCCACAACACCAGTCTCGCGTTCTTTCCATTCTTTGTATAGTTGCCCTGTGACGGCAAGCCACACGTGGCTCGGTGGCTGCCGCCTTAGCTTGGTCTTAGTCATTGCCCAAAGGACCAATCTCCCCTGCCTCATTGAAGGAGAACTCTGTCCGATACTGATCTCATCATGTCTATAGGACCTACGACCTGCACGGCCAGTGGGACTACGGCAACCCGAACGCCTTCGACGCTTGCGACTACGGAAAGTGCATCAGAAGCCACTGTAAGAATCAGGTCTGCACCCAGAAGCTACCGACACATGTCAACTGACTCTGCCTTCTCCCTCGTCACTAGTCAACTTGACCGAGACTCGTAACTCTCTTGGAATCAGTGCGTACCTTACTCACCCTCCGCCTTGGGTATATGGTTTACTGACGCTGAAATCCATCAACATCAACAGTCACCAAAACCGGCGTGGACAACAACAAAATCTTTGTCGGCGAGTCTAGTTACCGCAGGTCGTTTCGCATGGCCGTCGACGGCTGCTCGGGGCCAATGTGCGAGTTTACTGGCACTCGGACCGAGTCAGACGCGAATCCAGGTAGGTGTACAGATACGCGTGGCTACATTTTGAATGCCGAGATCAACGACCTCTTGCGCCTTGGAGGCGAGTCATTCCATGATGCGGAGTCCAACAGTGATGTACTGCTATACGAAGGTTCGTGCCCTTGCTCACCGCGTTGATATGGTATCGCCGTATCTGCTATGAACTGCCGTTTAACCCATTGGCTCATGTCATCACCCTCTACCAGCCCCAAGGTCCTCGCTGGACACTTCATGGGCTCACCGACTAATGCTGTTTATCGCAGGGGACTACATCAGTTTCATGACGCCAACAACCAAGGATACTCGACGGGAGGACTGGAAGAAACTCAACTTCGCCGGCTCCATCGACTGGGCTGTTGACCTTCAGGCCTTTGGCAGCGAAGACAAGAGTGTGGAGCCCGACCTACCCGAATCCGGCGAGGAACGTTGCGTAGCAGGAGACAGCGGCAATCTGAATGCGTACAAGCTATGCCAGTTCGCCTGTACTTACGGGTTCTGTCCGGAACCCACCTGCTATTGTACCATGGAAGGAGAAGTTCCGGAACTGCCTGCCGTCGTGTCGGACGCAGAATTCATGTCCTGGGACGAATTCGACGTGGACCTTCACCGTCTTTGTCAGTTTGCCTGCAAATACGGATTCTGCCCGGAGGCCACATGCACACAGCCAGTCGTCGACGAGTGGGATGACGGCTCTGTCGATTCCGATGGTGGTATGCAGGAATCTGGCGGCCTGTGGGATAAGTACGACTATGACCACATGGAGTGTCACATCTACAAGACGGGGGTGCCTCGTGTTGTCCTTCTCTTTGCGTGCGTGCGCGTGGCAACGGCTAACACTGTTTGACCAGACTCGGTAGCTACAGCTGCCCAAATTATCAACCACTTGTATCCTGAAGGCGAGGATCCTGTCGGAGCTTTCTAGTGGTGGCTAAGTCCGTGTGGCGGAAGCGATCTCGTCCCCGACGAGGTCTACGAGACACTCAGCACAATCGTCGATGGCGTCACGAGCTTCGACCCAAAGAACCTGAAGAAGGGTAACGTCCGTCACCCACTTTCGGCCACCCCCACTTTCGGCCACCCCAAAAATGATGATGCATTTTTTGATGCATCAACTTCAACCTATTATTCCACCTATTTTAATACTACAACAATACAACTACCATCTTCACTAGGGTTATCAGACCCACTAGATTCATCTGAGCTATCGTCAACGTCGCCAACCTCGATTTAAGCCTTCCGGATGACCTCGATGTTGGCAAACTTAGAGTTGGGGCTCATAATAACCTTCTTCCTTTTCCTGGCCCTACTGGCCTCAACCTCTACTTCCAATACTTTGATCCTTCGCTGGGCAACAACTATATAGTAGTCCCTCTTATCCCAGCCTTTTTGGACCTTCCTAAATAATAAACGTTAAGTATTAGTATCGTTCTCCAATTTCATAAATAAACCGAACTACCCCTTCAACTCCTCCCTCTTCCTAGGAGTTAACCAACGTACTACTAATGAATTCTCTACCCATTTTTCGCTAACCCTATTATCAGAGTAACTTCCTAATACTTCTTTTAACTATTTAGTTAGGGTTTTCGTATTCTCGAGTAATAGGGGATTAAGGAGGGGTCTACTTATATTCACTAACCATAACCTAGTATATTTCCAACCACTAATAATATTTTTACTTATTAGGCCTATTTAACAAGCTTTATGATAATACTTTAGGAACGTCCATTTACCCACAATAATACTATAATCCTATTCAGGTTAAAACCCTAGCTGCTTTTTATATGCTATTTTGAGTGGCCCAAATACTAACTAATCGAGAGGTTAAAGGACGTAGGAGGTGTATAATAGAAGAAATAGAAGATGTATATTATTCCAGTAACATTTATACATAAAGTCTATTATCTCATAACTACTATAACCATCCAAGATAAGTAATCTGGTCTCTAAGGGGTCGTTGGGGGTAATAAAGGGTATAAAGACTATTTCCAACCATTCCAGGGCTATTAAGTCTAATGTCCAGCTAGTTTCTATTACCGTAAACTTCTAAGAGTTATATGGAGTTAAATTAAAAGGGAACTACTATTACTAAATACTCTTCTCTTTATATATAATAAGAGGAGGGAGGGATCTTTTAGTGGCCGAAATACACTCAATAAGTAATATCCAAACACATAATCCAGGCTATTTTCTTCGAATAGAGCAACTCTCAGAGGATCCTAGGACTAGCCCATTAGATCCTTTGTCCTCGAGAATACCCATTTCGTCCATATTATATTAATTAGTTAATGTAATATCTTTAATCTTATCGATATCGAGGTATCTGAACTATGGTTTAATTATATTAGTTAAAACTCTATTAATACGCTGGGAATTAATAGCTCTGCTTCTATGGACCTTAATGGATAGGTTCTTTTTAATAAAAAACTAAACCCAGTTCTTTCTAAGTGGTTTATAGTCTCCTTTAATTACTAGGATCCGTTTAGCGAATTCCCTAAGTTGTTGATGGGTTAGAGGGAGGCCCAGGGTAGCTTGTATTCGTACCCATTCAACTAGGTGTAACTCCTGCTCAATTGAGAGCCTCTGAAGGTCAGCGAAGCCTTTAGCCCTGTTTTTTTGGCCCTTTATGCGATTCCTGAGTGTTGATCGTGGGATACCATGCTGAAATGTTGTAGTTTTGATGTTGATACCGTTTATGACGTCGTTAATAGCCCGAGAGATATCATCTTCGGAGTACTACTTCATCGTATAGTAAATAAACTCTAACCAAAATATCGTAATAATTGGATAAAAATTGAAAAAGTGGTGGTGGGTGGAAGAAGAGGGGTAATTATGGTGGTGAGGCATTTTTGGGTGGCCGAAAGTGGGTGACGGACGTTAGCGGTAAGAAGGGAGACGCCGCGAACCCCACCGACCGATCGAAGCCGAAGCAAGGCACGGGCAGTAGCAGCAGACTCTGTTGTTCAAGTGCAATCGCCTCACCCAGCTGCTCACCTCAACATGGCTGCTTTAATCTGGCAAAACGATGCCTGAGGTGAGCCTGGGGTGAGCAGGGTGAGCAAGGGTAGGTCGGGTGAGCGGATGAGCCAACCAGCGTGTTAGTGCAAGCGCCGGCGCTAAACAACCAACCTGGAACAGTTCACTGAACCCCCAAGTTAGTTACAGCATGCAGACAACAGAAAGCAGGAATGGGATTCCTGCCAACAAAAGACCTCTCACGACCCAACAGTCCTCACAATCCTTTTCCCCCAAATTCTTTCATCTCATCACACCACACCAAATTCCACAAAAGACCAAAACTAAAACACGATGCGTCTGAGCCCCGAAGAGTATGTCGCCATGGCGAAGGCCAACGGCTACGATAGAGGGGCATATGAGGAGCGCGACAGTTAGACGAACCGTGAGAAGTATGTACCAAACACGAAGGCAATGCACGGCATTGTCTTGAATCGATATGCAACGTGAGTCTCATTTCATTTTTGGCTCCTCGACGAGATTGGGCATCTCGGGAAGTCGCCTGGGCCTGTCTCCTGGATGCAAGCGAACGCCATCCTCAAGGCAAGGCTGGCGATGTGATGCCCGATACACAAAACGCATGCCAATTTGGCGGTGCAACGGCCCCGCAAGCTGCAATAATGCGACTGACACAGATACAGATGGCATTGGAGCAAGTTACGTGACGAGGCAATGGAATCTAACTCGGAAACACCTGACTTTAATACTACTCGGGATTCCGTTCTGCGAAAAGATGCGCCTGCTCCGTCTATGACCGAACTCAAGGACTTCTTCCGTTTTTACATCAGCACAAGCAAGGGAATCATCACTAAAAACAAGAGAGCTTCATTGGAATTAATGCTTGCAAAAGCCGAGGCTTTCTTTCGTGCCTTCAACGACGTCACGGACACGGAGACTGATGAGGCACACCACAGTGAGGTTTATCGTGTAAGTTTCGAGCAACTAACCATATTAATCTCGCTAACCCCTTAGCAGTGGATGAAACATGATCTCACAGCGGAAGGCGTTCTCGAAGATGTAAAAAGGCCGAAGCACAACCTCGGCCCTGAGGCCCTTGAACGGATCATCCTTGCGATCTAGAATGATCTTGAAGTCCCCCATGAGAGAGCCAGAATACAGATTCACTTTCTTCTGATGCTTTATGCAACACTAGGAGCAAGAATAGGCGCTCTCTTTGCCGGCAAAGTCACGTATAGAGTCAGTACTACTGTATGCCGATGATACTTTATTCTAATATCAGTAGGATATTGAGTTTGTTTAACAGCGACGGGATGATGAATACTACTTCTTTTGGAGATTCGATTAGAGGTTCGTAAAGAATAATCGCAATGTGGAAAACTGTACGTGAGTAACATTTTCACTGAATCAAGCTACGACATGCTCACTGGTTCTATAGATTTGGTGCTTATACCTCGGAACATCCTGTTCTTCTTTACAACACAACCGCCCTATTGCAGTCATTGGCCTTTGCGGACAACGCTTTTTTCGGATTAGATGCCTTCGAAGATCTCCGGGAGTTGGAGATATTGGACGGCGAAACAGAGATCGTTCTTCGTTGGAACGAAGAGGTTCTCGACCTGCTTATCATGCGCGGCATTGCCAGAGATGGAACTGTTTTGAGCGAGCAGTTGAAATAGGGAGCATTCACCGGAGCTTTTCACCGTTCGTTGAGACTGGCTGGTTATGTTGATGTTCCCCCGTCTATACATCAAATCCGTCGCTATCTCGGGTAACAAATTGATGGTATACTGTTCTTTGAACTAACTAGTGTCTCTTAGTTAACACAACACAGCTCGTTATACAAATGTTGAAAGAGCGTAGCATATTACGCAAAAGGACACGCGTATCTTCGGAGTTAGTTATCTGGCTAATTGTTCTGCTATGGACGGCTTAAGCGTTTACCTTGGTGAAAAGCCTGACTATACCCCTCGCAAATTCTTCTAGGGGCTCGAGAGGTTCCGTGAACTAGGTGCCCCGACCACCCTTCCTGCTGCCTTGGAGAAGATGTTATGGCGGAGAGACGAGGTTGTGGACCTTGAGAGAAGACTCGCTGTAGCAAGCGATTCCACCACCAAATCAAAACTTAGCAGTATACTTCGCAATTTACGGCGTAAGCTGAAAAGCGAAGAACTCGCTAAATACCGCCAAGGCTGGGTGCACGATCAACGAAATTAGAAAATCCTAATAAAAGGGAAAGTTACGGCCAGCTCACCGACCAGCAATGGGGATCAACTCGTCACCTTCCTGCCCGAATTGGAGTACACTACCCAACGAATACTCTCCAGAGACCGGTTGAGCATAGAGCATATACGAAAAGCTACTCAAGACCTCTGCGTTCTTGTGGCAAAGGGCTTTGCTATTCTCTATTATCCTAGGGAGGAACCTGTTGAGGGTGCGTGCTGCTTTTACGGGACTGAAATGTCTAAAATGTACATTTCCACCCATTCAATACAGGGCTGAACTGACAGAGTGCCGCAACCCATCAAGACGCCGGAGCTCTCATGCGCACTAATACAACAAGAAGCAGGTTACCAGTGAGCAACAGGTCTTACCATCCAATCTTCAATTCTATTACACCTATGCCGAATAGTTTGTGAAAGGAAAGCAATAGAGCAAACATTATTTCTCTCACCTACAACCTGCTCCGACGGTTTACGGATCACTTGAGTCGCGACGGACACTCATTCGGCCAGCGTACTGTCCTTAGTGCATTATTGCCGATCATAAGGATCCTGCCGATCAACTCCGCTCCTGGGCGCAAGACGCCGACGTAGTTCGACATATCAAACAAAACGAGCTGAGCAATAAGTACCCAGCCTTTTGTCCGTTATGCTCCGAAGTCCTGCTTGACGAGGAAGCTCTGGACTGTTATTTGACAGACTCGCACCATATCCGAGTCAATTTACTGAATGGGAAGAGAAAAAGAGAAAGCGAGAGCTATCCTAATCCAGAAGTCTCTTCATCTGGGTGAACGGAGCCAAACTGTGAGCCGGTGCACACAGGAACGGCTCTTCATCGGAACGAAGGACACGAGGCCAAGGATCAGGGCTTACTCTCCGATTACGTGCTTCCTGTGAAAGATAACATTACGTGGTACCCTGCGGTGTATAATGAAGGTGACCTTTCGCCAAATTCAGCTGTAGGTTCGCTGGACGACTTTATGGATTCTTACATCGAGTTCCCACATTCACCCCAGCCGTTGTCCTACGACTTGACGGATGATGGCAACTCCGGAACAGCAACGCCGAGTCTCTCCTGGGGGCCTTCTGATGCGAGCTCACCAGCGGAAGCGATCGACCCGAGAATCGTCTGTGCGACAATGCAGGATGAGGCACGGCCACAAAAGGTTCGAATCATCCTTCACTCGAGTAGTCTCCCTAGCGAAGGTCTCATTGGGCCGACTGGCGGTGCCGCGGACAATGACCAGGTGGACCTCCCCAGCTGCGGCGACACGGCGGAGTCTTCTCCTGACGCGTCCACATGGGACGATGAGACTCCCGCTTGGTCACCGATGGCTGACGGCTCACCTCTGGTCTCCGGTGGGAAACATTCTGGCTCCCCAATTTCGCCGGTTCCGACATCCGGAACGGCGATGTCATCACCCATGAGCCCCAACAGTACGACGCCAGCGTGCAGCCCGGAGGAAGATCAGACCTTCACGGTTGACTGCATACTGGGCCGTTGGGGCAGGAACCTGTTTTTCTTACGGTGGCTTGACGGCAGTCATAGCTGGGAGCCACGAGGGAACATCCTCGATGACGCTCTGGTCAGGAGTTTTGAGGAGGATTATCGGGGCTTTCAATCCGGTGTTGAGGTCTTGCGCACGCGCGTGAAGAACGGAAAGAAGGAGTACTGGCTGCACTGGACAGGCAGGCCAGATAGCGAGAACGCCTGGGTTGCGGAGAAAGACATGAGCTCGGAATTAATAGCTAAGCATAGACCGATGGTGAAACCGAAGAGGAGAAAGAGAAAGCAGCGATAGATACTTGTTGGAGATAGATTACTAGTACTGCGTTCCCTTTGGCAATACAAGAGAGTTTATTCGGGCACAATCACATCCCAACCCTCTCCCCCCACCAAGAATCTCCATTGGCTAAGTTACTAGGCACCGATATACTGCCGCCAGAGCTTCCAGTATTGACCCTCCTTGTCCTTAACGAGTTCATCATGAGAGCCCTGCTGAAGGATTGCTCCTTTGGCCACTGGCACGATGATTTGGTCGGCATGCACAATCGAGGATAACCGGTTTCTGATGAGTACTATACTAAGTCTAATCGTTGTCTGGAGAAGCTGTGTTCGATGTCATGGGACAGGCGTCGTAAACCTCATTTTGTGTGGCGTTACGGCTTCCATAGTTACTGGATGTTCTTCAAATTGAGCTGTTGAAAATGGGTGGTTGCTGCTTTAGAACTCCGACACACTCTCACAGACTAGTAAAGAGTCAGTCGATTGATCAGATATCAATAGAGAATCTGTTGCTTACGAGGTTTCAATAACTTCTGCGATGTTTTGGTTGTTGGTCGGGATTTCGCTGCTGTTGGGCTTTTCGTGGCCCTTCAGCAGGCTCGCCAGCGTTAGCTTTCCCGCGCCCGATGGCCCAACCAAAGCATACGTTTTTCCGACGGGATGCGGAGGCTGAAGTTCTCGAGTGCAAGTGTCTCGCTGTCGTGGTAACCGAACCTGAGGTGCCTCAGCTCCACCGCGCCCACCGTACAGTTCAGGTCCTTCCCTACATTTATCTTTTGACTCTCCGCCGCCGCGCGTTCCGGAAGTCTCGTCAATTTATCAGCCGTTTGAAACTTCTGCACAACTTTTCTCATCGTCCTCTTGATAAACTGAATAGGTTCAATGATCATCTTCCAGTCTTCGTCAGTACTAAGCACCAGTATATGATGAAGACATACTCATAGGGGCAGGTTCATTCTATCACAACTCAGCAGATCCAACCAGTGTCATTTTATCCGTTGATTGCGCTGAGGAAATTAACAGGATGTTTAACTTACTCCTCCTGGATCTCTTGCCAAGCTTTTTTGCCCTTCTTTTTACACCCCGCTATTATGTTAGTTACGGTTTGCACCGGTTATGTTGATATTATTGATCTACGTAACTGCCGCTGTCATCATCTCCAGGTGCTTGGTAGGCCCAATGATGGAGGCATAGGGTCGACTTCTGACAGCCGATGAGCACCACAAGAAGCAACACTAGAAGATCATCCGCGGCTGGAGGACCGCCGCAAACCACAACCAACTAGAGTACCAAATCGAATAAAATGGAAAAATGGCGCCTATCAATTTGATAAAAAACTGTGTGACAGTGGGTGCGTGGCTTGCCCAGGTGGCGCAGCGCATGGTGGACCCCATGCGCTGTGGCGCGCTCGTATGAGCGCGACCCGGATCAATAAGAGGAACCGCACTCCGAGCATCCCACGCTTAGTCAGCACCTTGGGACCTATTTACGCGGCACGGAAGGCCCTTCTAAATAGCTTAGACTAGACAATCACTTTCTGCCCATATGAAGTCCACCCGTACGAGTGAGATGACTGCCACAAACTGGGAACGCGTTAAGGTACTTTCCAAGGCCAAGTCAACCAATGATGCGATACGTGTTTTGGGATTCTTTGTAGGGGCAATCCCTAGTTGTTAATGGCATTCTGGCGAGCAGATTTAGAATTGGAGATTTTCTTTTGTACGTTACTTTCCAAACCAACATATCCAGAAGCCCTATCCCAACTTCTGGGGCTAAGAACGTAGGAATGGCCCAATGTAAATATGGTGGATTCGATGGCAAACGCCCAAGGTCCAGGCCCACGTGTAGGAACGCCAGGTGTATGACGCATGAGGTCAAATTCTGTCGAACTGAAAAGGAGTCAAGATGGAGAAAAGGGTCGTGTAACAGGAAGCAAAGCTCAGCTCGTAACACGTGCAGGCACTGGAAATACATGACTCCCACGCAAAACCACGTGGATCACACAAGTCCAGAAGGCTAGAACGGCGGGTCTGAGACGACGAGGAGGGCAACCGGGAGGTGCTAAAACCGATTTACAACTGGACAGAAGCGACAAACAGACCAGCGGAATGTCAATCTAGGCCTTTTCCGCGAGCATTGTCGTGGAATAATATTCGTAGTGAGAGGGGGAGTATGGACGAAGACCACAAGCAGGCTGGATCCAATCCATCCAAGTTATCCACTCCATCCATTCCATCCATCCTATGCATCCATCCTATGCATCCATTCTATGCATCCATCCATTCCATCCATTATTTTGTCTATTTACTTCTCCTTTCCCACAATTCGAATGTGGTACTAAACTAATTTTGAGGTATTATGACCCCCGTATTCAGCCGATTCTTGCTTATTTGCGAAGTCTTTATAGGATCTGGTGTTATCGAAAGTCTGTTGGTACTATTAGTTGGTTAATATGTATGGGATTGTAACGGAGGGTCGTATCATAGATGACGACAGAGGAAGAAATTTGCTAAATAATGAAGTGTATTGCATACTATTGAATTATTTCTTATTGTGGTTGTGGACGATGTTTTGTGTATGACCGGAACAAGAAAAGGGCCACTAGGCCGTACCATGTTCAGCATTTGATGGGGGCTCCTAATTGTATACTGACCCCTAAGAGTAACCAATAATACCCAGTTATACTAGACGACGATCATACTATATGAAGACTTTGTTAAGTTTAGGGTCGTCCTCCTGTTCTTTTAGCCATATGTTTCCACGGTATGGCTGGTCAACCGTTGAATCGGCTTTTGACGTGATGGTGTTCGCGATATCGTCTGTAAAGCCTTAACACCATTGATGCTCCTTAGGGTTGTCCTAATACAACTTGAACTGTGCGAGTGTCTGGCCTAGTGGCATGTAGTATACCTTTTCTAATATACGTTCGCTTTTATGAATAATGAGAGTATATATTCTCCTGTGTACGGGCTCCGATTAGGTAGATTGGAATCGTTGAAATAAACCTAGGAGTATGAGATTGTAATTGAGTATGACCTAATACGAAATTGATGTGAAGAACGATCGAGTTATTTTTTATGAGGAAGAGGTCCGTTTCTAGTAAAAGAGAGGATTTTCGTGTAGAGATGTAAAGTATACTTTAAAAAGTATTTTAGGGTTTGTAGCTAGAAGCTTAGAGGTTGGAAGTATTCGTAGGTCTACGAGGGTCTTTTCGTTCTATTCTGAGAAGTTAATTACTAGAGATATAATTTGGGCGCCTAAATAATACTTAAGGCTATGAATAATCTCGTCGGTAATCAGTAAACTAATAATGTTGAATAAGTATACCGGTGTATATTAGTTGGGTTTAAAATAGAACCGGAAGTTGAGGAAAAAAGGGTTTCTATTAAATTGGGTTTAGGTGAAATAGAAAATAAGAGTTATATCCAAAAAAACTTATGGGGGGAAATCGAGAAGTTTAGGGGACTACTCAAAAACATTATAGCTAGTTGTTCTTAAATTGATCTAGTCTAGCACTTACTTACCTAGACTCTTTACTCGCTAAGCGATCATAAGTACCTAGTTCCCGCATGTTATCTCATCCTTTATTTTCCCGTATAATTATTATAACTTCCACTTAAGGAGATAACGTCCTACGTAGACGGTACTATAGTCCTTACATAATCTCGTTCTTCTACGCTTATTCAAACGCCGTAATCTGCCTCTTAGTGTATTCTACATATCTTTCCATCTCGGATTCCATAATGGGCGAGAGTTCAGGCCCATCTGTGCTTAGATGGAGTTTATAAAGCTCTACCCAGTATATAGCGTCGACATGGTCAGCATAGTGGGCAGCGTAGTTGAACCAGCACCGCTTACTAGTCCAAGATTCAAGCATCACAATAGACAGTAGCTTCTGTCCGTCCTCAGCTTACCCCCCTTACTCTACCTTCTTCATAGCAACTAGAAACTGGTCCAAATAAGGCTGATAGGTTTTCAGAAACTAGGGGAAAAAGTCTCTTTTAAGATATTAGCCTGGAAGTACTTTGTATAACCACAACGGTGGATCCTATGTAAATTGAGTAGGTATAATGTTAGTGAACTCGAGATCGAAAATGCCTATAATATGGCCGGTGTCCGGATTAACGACTATGTTTCGCGGATTGAGATCCGGGTTGAAAGGAAGGAAAGGGCTAGTGTTATTTATATTATCGTAGAATAGAGGAACCAGTTATTTGAAGCTTATACGGGCTCTGAACCTTAGTTGGGAGATTTTAGTGGTTTATTTGAGATCGACGTCCTGTTTATGGTTGTGTAGCATATTTAAATTCCGTAGTCCCTAGAGCTGGTTGTATTGTTGATCTACTATAAAATTGAAGTAGTTGTTGGATTGCTATAATGGCTTATTAGGCTATCCATTAGTCCGGTATTCGTAAATATCTAATAGGAACTGGTGTATGTCTATGGTGAGTGGACGTTGTGTGACCTCCCATTAACCTGAGAATTTGTCCTTAATAATAAACCTAATTTATTTGAAATATAAGTAGTTAAATTGGAGGTAAAATCCGGTTAGTTGTTCATAGATGGTCGAGTGTATGGCGTTGGCGGCTGTGTCCTCGCCTGGTGTTAATAACCTTGTTAGGAAGCTGCGGAGGTTGTTACTTTTAACGAAGTCTATTAAAATAAAGGGTAGTTGAAGTGGTGATGGGTTATTGGATGTTTATAAGTTAAAGCTATACACGTATAATATAAGTATAATCGTATTCGTTTTTAAGTATTCTATTTATATAACTTTGTTTATTAACTTCTTTGTGGTAAGAGCTAGAGGTGTATATCCTAGTTTAGGAAATTAAAGTGCTACATTGTTTTTAATGGCGAATTAAAACCTGAACATCATATTATATAAGCCTTCAGTCCTTTTAACGAACCTCACTAAACCATAGTTCAACTTTTCGGTAACGAAAACTTCCAGCTCACTAATAACACCGTTGTTAATAATTAATAACTACCAAATCTCATATTACTTACTACCTTCATTATAAAGCAGACTATCGTATATAATAATTAGTGAGGATGTCGGAAACTGTTGTTCTATTACGAAATAAATGATAGTGGGTAGGAGAATATATCGAGGAATAGAGGGATGGAGGAGAGAGATGAGTGGGGAAGGAAAGTGGAGGAGATTACCCCGCTTACCTAGGAGGCCCGGTTTTAAATACAAGGCATATCATAAAATTACACTAATTAGTACTTAGCGAAGCTCGTATAAAGCTAATAATTAAGCTTAACATCTATGGATACATAGTAACATAGGCCAGTCAAATCACTTGGGGGCCTTAAGCGGGCCACCGAGCTGTTATACCTTGGACATGGGGCTAATCAAAATCCCAGCCATAATATTTGTGGCGTTAACCCATGGGATGAGAACGGAGTTAACTAGCTTACGGTATACGCAAATTGGTCGAACAAAGGTAGCCTCAGGCAAGACTTAGCTAGATCAGGAAGCCAAAAGGTCGCTGGAGCGACTTTCGGAGCCCGAACACAACCTGAACCACGACGCCACCATTGCCATGATGGTCCACACCAACAGGCTCGAAATCCAGGAGCAGGAGGGTGCTTCGCTGATGGACTGCTTCAAGGGCACCAACCTTCGCCGTACCGAGATTGCCTGCATGGCCTTCCTGTCTCAGATCACCAACGGTGGCGCGCTCTGCTACTCGGGCACATTCTTCTTCCAGCAGACAGGCATTGACGACTCGACCTCGTACGCTATCGGTCTCGCTGGTACTGGCATTGCCTTCATCGGCACCATCATCTCCTAGTTCTACATTTACAAGTTCGGTCGCCGCACCATCTGGCTGGCGGGCTTCGCTTTCATCACACTTCTTCTTTGGATCATCGGTTTCTTGTCCGTCGCCCCCAACCAGACGAAGCCGATCATTTGGGCACAGTCTCTTCTTTGCATTGTCTGGCTTGGCGCCTACTCCATGTCGTTTAGCCCCATCGTCTACACGCTTATTGCCGAAATTGGTTCTACGCGTCTCCGAACTCAAACAGTTGTGTTGGCGCACAGTACCTACTACGTCGGAAACATTCTCTGCGGTGGTGTTCTCCAGCCAAAGATGCTTGCCCCTGGTGACTGGAATCTGAAGGGAAAGACTGTAAGTGATAACCCTAGAACCTTGGCGTTTCTGAGCATATGCTAACTTTCATCACCAGGCATTCTTCTGGTCCTGCCTTGCCACCCTGACTTTTGTCTAGGGCTACTTCCGCCTATTTGAGATTAAGGGCCGCACTTTTGGCGAGATGGACGTCATGTTCCAGAAGCGCGTCCCGGCTCGCAAGTCTGCCAACTACCAGCTCAGCTAGGAGGAAGTTTTCTTGGCCGAGCAGACGCACAACGTCCCGGTCCACCCAGTCCAGTCCCAGGAAAAGATTTAATTTATGGTTATGTTTATAAGATGCGAGATACCAGGAAGCGCCCCGTCGTAGGGTGTCTGTTATTTATTGCTGTTTATACTAGGTGAGATGGCTGTTGTGTTGATTCATGGCAATGCACATTTAGCTACAAGTTTGATATTTAATACCTATAATGGCTTCCACTTTAATGCATAATTTCTCCAGAAAAGGAGAACCAAATCTGTTCATCCAGCACAATATTATAGAACTAAGAACTTGTGTGAAATTGAATATAGAAGTAAGACCTCTGATGGGAGGCTTGAGATTACTGATTAATTATTATGAATAGATATATAAAACGTTACTGTTTTTGGAGACCTGATCCTCTTACCCCTCTAAAGGTAGGATCTCGAAAGTGGGAGTCTCGAAGATATCCCAATTGTCCGAGGCCTCTGGATTTCCAAAGGGAAACAGGGCGGCAAACCGCATCTTGTACTTGCCAGGGGCAATCCGAGTGCTGTTCGCTAACTGTCCGAGCCACCACAGCTCGACACCGTAGACACCCACGATGTCTCTGGGTACGTCGCGCATGGGGAGCGTGATTAGATCGTTGGGATCATCGACGCTGGGATCGATGAAGCTCTTGCCAGATGCCTTCGCCCAGCTTGTCGCCGACCCCACGAAGCCCGCCTCGCCGATGACGGGAGGGTATTTCCAGTCGCGCTCCGTCCAAGTGTCTTCGAAAATATCCCATCGCAGCTCTCGTGTCGCGTACTGGATCCGCGTGTACAGGTTGGGAAAATCCTGGACCTGGGGGTCGAGATTGAAGGTGAAGTTGGACTTCTCGGTGATGGGAATATTGCTGCGGGTGGATGTGATCCTCGGGAATCTGACGGGGTACTAGAACATAATGCCGACGTCCTTCTGCAGATCAGCAGCCAGGCCCATGTACGGCACTCCGAGGGTCTCGCCGTTGCTGCCCTTGATGAGGACTTTGCCGCTGTAAAGAGGTAGCTTGGTGGGGTCGAGGTCTTGGTTCTCGGGAGACTTGAAGTTGAACTGGGCGGACTTGGTCTCGCCTGGTTGGACGGTGAAGGAGCCGCCAGGGAACGAAATCTAGGGAGTCATCTTCTGCGGTGCAACTATGACCTCCTCGAACTACGTGATCTTGGGAGTTCCCTAGGCGTCGGGGTCAGTGTTGACGGTGTTCATGCCGCCAAACTCCTGCTGCTCAAAGGTGTATGTCACGGCCTTAGAGTCCGTGTTGGTGATGTCGACAGTGTGGTACCGGGTGAAGTGGTGAGTGTTGTTGAGGGCGAACTTGGTGAACGATAGTGTGGTCTTATACTGGAGGACCTTCGTGGCGTTAATGAGACCGGTTCCGATCTGCGGAACGGGTGCGAGGAAGTTGTACTCGTTGTTCTCGAGCTGGCCGTCGTCCCACTTGATGGCATCTCCAGAAGCAATTAACCGCATGGTAAGGCTCTTTGCCCACTCGGGTCCATGGGTACTGCGGCCACCAAACTTGCCGACGTAAAGAGCAGCAATACTAGTAATATACGGGCACGCCATGGAAGTTCCACTAAGAATGGAGTAGCCTCCGCTAATGTAGGAGCTGAGGATCTGTTTGCCTGGGGCTCCGATGTCGGGCTTGATGAAAAGGTCGTTGGTGGCGCTAATGGAAGTGAACTGGCTGGCAACACCGCCGTTCTCCTCGTTCTTGACACCGATAATGTGGAAGATGGGTCGCTTAGTGAAGTCAGCCGTGACGTTTCCGCTGGCCCTAATGGTGCTAATAATGGCGGCTCCGACACCCGCTTCAACTATAGCGATGAGACTGCTGGTGTTGGTCGTGGTGGGCCTCACCAGCGGCATCTCGTTGTTGTAGAAGAGGATGTGGGATGCGTTAAAAGGCGCAAGGTTGCACTGCTTTACCTCGAAGTTGCAGCCTCCGCGGTGTACGAGAGTAACGACACCAGTCAGGTCGCGAGTGGTTGCGGGGAGAGGGTTGCATGCCTCATCAGCCGTGCTGGTGTTGAGGCTCAAAGGGACGATAGGCTAGTCCTTTACGTTGGAGGGGAACCAGTCTTCCATGGCCCTGTAGGCTACACGAGTTTCGTTGGATTGCCCGTTTAGGTTGAAGACGCCTCTGAAAGAAGAGGAGGCCAGAATATCGGCCTTAATGGATGCCACAGCGACAATATGCTTACTGGACGAACCACTGCTGGTAGTGAAAGATCCGGCTTGTCCGTCGTTTCCGGTAGAGATGGTGATAATAACACCTTGGTCGACCAACCTGGAGGCAATAACGGCCCAGGCGTTATCCGGGAAACCGCCCAAGCCCCTGATGGACGAGGTGATAATGTCGACCTTAGTTCTGTTAGCAAAGCCGAGTTATCGTGGACTGATCTACTTATACTTGCGTTATACACCGTAAGGAAGGCCTCAATTAAGGTGTCCTCATCTGTGCCGTCAACAGTGCCAAACACCTTGTACGCATACAGAGTCGCTTCGGGAGCCACTCCGGTGAGGATGCTGCTGTTTCCTGCAATGATACCGGTAATATGCGTTCCGTGGCCTTGCTGATTTAACGGGTCGGTATCGGGGTTTTTAACTTCGCCCTTATTTGGCCACGCTATACAGTTTGTCAATATCGCTATTTAATAAGTTTTGGCGTGTCGCAGATATACTTCTATTACCCACAAAGTTGTATCCGCCGGTAACCTTAAAGCCCTCACCAAAGCCACCACCAAGTTATCGAGCATCAGAACAGTAGATATCCATGAGAGACCCGTCCAGAACCTACCACTTCGTGGGTGTACTAGATTCCGGTGTCAATAACAGTAACCTTAGCGCCCTTGCCCAGGACCCCGGCAGCATGCAGCTTGTCGACCCCCGTCATGTGGTGGATGTCATAGTCGATGGCCGTGGCATTCTCACTGAAAGACGCAGCTGGCGTGCCGGGGGCCAGCTTGTACTTCCTTCCCTGCTATGCCTGCTGGACAAACTCAAGTACCTGAAGGGAGTTGATGTTCTCGACGTTGGTCTCGATAGCCGCGCTAGTGAAGATGTCGCTCTTGAAGACCCGAACGACCTTGGCGCCGCACTGGTTGGCAATCTCGCCGGCAATGGCGGATGCATCGGCTCCCTTGGCGGCGTGAGCAAACAGTCTTGTTTTTGTCACCGATAAGGAATGAACTCACCTTATTAAACTCGACGATAAAGTGCTTGGGCTTAACCGTCGTCTTGTTCGCTGCGGTCTCGGGGGCGTTGTCGTCTACCCTGCGCATCAGAGGATGGTCGCGGAGGGCAACGGCCCCGGTCACGCCGGAGATTGCGAGGAGAAGCCGAGACAGATGCATCGTGGCGATTGTGTGCCCAACGAGTGAACGTGGTTCACGAAGAGATCTGGTGACGAGGCGTGCCCGCGACTCGTCGGTGAAGGCATCGCCGAAGCGCTATATATACGGCGACAGGCCATGGCCCGCGATTCATTCATTTTCATATCATGGCCATGTAATTTCTATGTTGACCGCGTTCAGCGTGCCGTCGCATTAACCAATGCAAGGCAATGTAGTTATTATTGCTTGTATTCTAGCGCTGCGACCCTATTGAAGCATGGTTCACCGACCAGGGCATTCATTAACCGTCTTGGCGCCGCGATCCTTCTCCTATCTGTATCTCGCGGGCCGCTCAAGACGGCAAAGACGCACGTCATATCAGGGCAGCAAGTCGAACGAGCACCGCAAAGTCGCAGATTATGGGAATGCCATCTGCAGCTCATTTGCTTCCCCCTCAATAGCGCAGCCGACGTCGGCTCCGCCCTGCCCGTTTCTCGTGTTGGTATGGTGCGATTCACAGCCAACTTCACTATTGGGAATAGCCGTCCCCATGGTCGATGTAACCTTATCGCGACCTTTTGTTTTCACCTGCAGGAACGGGGGGCCATGGGGGCCAACAGCTCCTTGGTACTGCTACTCCGGCCCGCTTACGGAAGATGGTAGCCGGGACGCCGGCCAAGACGCCGGAGATGAGTGGTGATGAAAGGTGAACTTTCGGGATGCACTCTGTTATTTTAGGAGGGCCGGCAATCGTCAAATCCCGGCATGCTTGGACTGTCACGGCTACTATGGTTGCTGCGCGATGCTGTTTTAGGAGACATGCCGACCAAATCGCCAGCCATTTAACTGTCTGAAGGCCTGGAGCATGGCATCGAACACACGAGATGAGTTGGCCCGACTTATAGATGATAGAAAGAGACCAGTCGAGACGAGGCTCGAGATAGGACGTCTAAGCCCCCGTGCGGCGTAGTGTTTGGCTGAGACTTCTCTCCCCGCAATCCGTGATATGAGCCCGAAGTTTAGTCAACCATGAGCAAGGGCTTTTGACGTTATCTTCTGCCCGTTTAGCTTATTGATGGCCGCACTAAGAGTCCGCTTTTTTTGCTGGGGAAGGCAGTGTCGCATTCCGCAGTGATAAATTCCAATGCTATTGCTATTGCCGTCTAATAACTCATCGATATCGTTTCTCTCTGATGCTTTTTGGATGGTTATCTTGGGATGAGTTGATGATCTTGATTTATCTGGTTGGCTAAGACGCGCTGCCGCTAATCAGATTATGGTGATGTCTGCAGCCCAGCAACTCAACTTCGACTTGGCTTTGGCTACCCCCTTTCTCCGCTGTCTTATTCAGGTGTTGGATTGACAGGCCAGAGACGGACAAACCGCTTAGTAAGCTCCGTTAGTAAACTCTGGGCCAATGGCAGCGAGTCTTTTTAACTGACTCTCCTGCCCGAAGTTAAGTTAAGCTTCGGAGTTGATGTGTATTAGATCCGGGATGAGATACCTAGATCCTGTGTTAGTATTTCTTAACAGGTGCACCACTTCAGGTACGATTCGCTTTGCCACTGCTCAGAAACCTGATCGACTACGTTTCTGTTCGAAGGTTCGAAGCTGTCCCTGCTCGCCTGGAAGCTTGGAAACCTGCCGATGGGAGTTTATTGGGCTCTTGGGCCGCCCTCACGATAACGCAGGACCGATAACCTGGTGTAGACGGGAGCTATCCAGTCTATGGAAACGTCGCTTACTGCGGTAAACTTAGAAGGTTACTTCTAGTGCGCCCATTGACTCATCGACTGCTGTGTCTGTTTAAGAGGCCGCGCTTTATACTTTAGAACAAACACTGTCCGCCGCACCACTTGGCACTATGGCTGCGTCCTCTCCGCGTTAATGCCCACTCGCAGCGCGTTAGGACATTCACCGATATGCTTATCCCGCTAAGCGAGAATCTAAATCTCCGTAGACGTTTGGCGATGCGGAAGATCTTCAGGGCCAGTACTAGAAGGCCTCTAGACTTAGGAACCGTGTCACTATGCTGATAGCGTCCGGCTGTTGGCTCCCGAGCTACTATTCCTATTGACCTCGTCGTTGAAGCTTGTTTGCCGACCCCTCTCGTCTAGGTCCTAAAACCGAACAAGTTTCCAGTTTAAGGTGACGATTGGTAGTATTTGCTGATAGGAAACGTGCCTAGGCCGCCAACTCCTTGAATCCATTAGTGCGTACTCAAGTATTAACGTTTTAGGTCTTATGTGGGTGCCGTGATGATAGGAAGTTCTAGTCAGGCTGCTAGAGGCGCGATTCAGCCTTTGGTATGGTTAAAAGGAGCCGGGTACCACACCTCCGGGTCTGCTGCAAGTCATGGCCTCTGATAACTGATAAACTATCACCACTAACCGGTTTATCATGATAAGTGAGTAATGAGTGTCGACGAGCTCACTAATAGTGCAGCCGCACCGCCCCCGCTAGGGGTGATATCCAACTTCGATAACCCAACCAAGTCCCTGGTGCCGCAGGTCCTGGTTATCGCCATCCTCTTAAACGTGCTAGCCATTATCTTCTGTGGTATCCGTATTTACACCGTCCATGTCGTTATCTACTGCTATTAGCTTGACGACGACCTTATATTCATCGCTTTCATCTTCGCTACGGCATACTCGGTTATTTAAGTTTACGAGATGCGTAATGGAGCTGGTCGCTACATCTGGGACGTGATGTGCAAGGATGCTATCGCTTTTCACAAGCTGAGCATGACGGACCTCGCCGCGTACAGTCTCTCCATCCTATTCACCAAAGCCTCAATCCTTATCTTCTACCTCCGCTTCCCTTTTAAGAACGTTATTTAGATCGTCGTGTATTCGGTTATGTTCGCGACGGTAGCTTACTCGATGGCCGGAGTCCTGGGCTTCGTGTATTTCTATACGCCGATAGCTAAGATCTAGGAGGCGGATATTCCGGGGACATGTGTTGACCGGTCAATGTTCTGGTTGGTGCTCTCCGTCTGTAACGTGGTCACCGACCTCGCCATTCTGCTATTCCTAATATAGATCCTATCGCCACTATCCCTGCGGCTTGTTAAGAAGATTGAGATGACGATATTTCTTATGGCTGGTGGATTGTGAGTTTCCTTGCGTGGTAAACTGATTGGCTATACTTGAAGGTATGCTGATAAGTTTGCTTCAATTTAGCGTTCTCGGACCTAGCATAGTCCGAATGGTTATGATCCTGATAGGCTTTAATAACGACAACTTTACTTGGACCGCATTGATTAGTATTATCTGGTGGTATGTGTTGCCCAGTCTTATTAACCCAGGCATGGGAGTGTGTGATGGTAACTGATTTGGGACACAGCGTCGTGGAGGCCAATGTCGGCATTATCTGCACATGTCTACCCTTCCTCAAGGCCTTTATGAAGTACGTCGCCCCTAGTATTGCTAAGCGGTTCTTGAACGGAAATGGGCCCGACTCTCCGACGGTGTTCGACAGGGCGGTGGCGTTGGCCAGCGCTCCGCCGGTGCCCAAGGCCACCCGACGCAAGAGCCTAGCCTAGGGCGGGAGACTGTTAATGATGTGCTGGATGCCCAATCGGTGTGCAACTGGCCGCTCAAGAATGACGAGCCGTTCGACTATGCCGCCGAGGAGGCTCGCATATCGCTGGAGCGCGTGTTAACTGATAGAGCGTTGAAATCGCCTTATGTTGTGAGGCCCGTTGACGCGGCGGAGATGGTGTGACCGAGTCCGATGAGGAGGGGGATCTTGTATCCCAAGTGATACCCAAAAGCTCTGACAGACAATTCAAGACTATGATTCCGGCTCTTTGGAAGCCTGAGTGAAATTGCCGTGTGTCCTTTCAGGGATCAGCTGGCGCGTTGTTGGCGATGGTTAGGGGGACGGACATAAGCCGGTGAGTCGGTCGCTGCTGCGCGTCACTGAGTCGACGCTGATGAGAATCCAGGCCAACAACAACACAACAAACAACGAATATCGTCTAGATGAGAACGCAAAGATTGCATCACAGTCGTAATGAGAATCATCCATTCGGGCGCCCGCCCCCGCCGGAGATTGTGGGCGGCCGTTATGTCCGTCCGGTCTTCTCGTCCGGCACGGCGGTCTTCAATCGCGGCGCCGAGAAGAGCGCTACCGGCTCGGCGGCACGCAAGCGCCGTGCTGCGCGGCACCATTCTGTAAGCGTCGTGTCGTTGCGATGCTCTGAGACACTCGGCCGTATCGGTGGCATGCAACATGAAGCTCGGAGGTAGCATGCATGATTGGTGATGTCGAGCACGCGTCGCTGCAGACGACCGGTGCGAGTGCGAGCGCCAGCGGCCATAAGGATGGACACATTCGAGTCAGACCGGGGCCCGGGATGAGTTGTCTAGTAGCCTACTAGCTGTCGAGTAGCAAGAAGCTGATTAATGAGAAATAAGCATCACGATAGCTTCCATGATGAATCCCACCGGCTTGCATTCTTCAAACAGCACCAAACAACCCACCAAACCACTCCTGAACGGCCAGACCCAACGGACTGGGACCCGCGCAATTCGCTACGCGAGATCTCTGTACACTGGCGCAATGGGCATCGCCCGGACGGACAGACCGTTCTGACTCGATGGTGGACGAGACCCTGTCGGACGTATCGGTAACCGATTCGCTGGCGTCGCGTTCGGTCCATCGTTTGTTGGTGGTGAAGGTGAAAGGGGGGGTGACGGAGCCCGCAGGGAGCCTGGTCCGATATGGAGATCGCGGCGCGGGAGACGTGGGCCTCTGACGCCTTTGATCTTTATTTCTCACCATGTCGCTTTGTTTTTCTCTCTCCTCTGCATCTCCGGAGTACTTATTTTTGGGCATTTCCACCCTGTTCGGATGGGATTCTCGTCTCGGCCTCACTCACCCTTCCATCGGACGAGCTTCAACAGATCAATGACAACAGCCATCCCTTCACTAGAATTGTTTTAATAAATAACCACCCCCGGCTCCCGCTTTCTTTCTTTCGAACCCGGCCAGAGCCTCCACAACAAAGCCGCATCGAGACCAGAAGAACCACCAGCCATGTCGAAGCAGCAGACCTTGGCGTCCCCGGCCGACTCGCAGTTGACCATGACGGACCCGCAGATGTTCAGCCCGGAGCGCAAGGCCGATCCGGCCCAGGACAGGACTGACTACTCCTCTGACCACCCCTCGACTATCCAGCAGGCCGACCCGGAGAAGGGCGCCGGTGGCCCCCCCGCTTGGGGCGGCAACGACGCCCCGGATGGCGGTATCACGGCGTGGCTTGTTGTTCTCGGCGCGTGGTGCACCTCCTTTTGCAGTTTCGGCTGGGTTAACAGTATGTTGCATCCCATGTAACCCTAACAAGAGCCTCAAGGCGGTGTGGGTATGTCATGATAGCTAACAAACACTGAACAGGTGTCGGCGCGTTCCAGGAGTACTACCAGAACGACCTGCTCCGCAACTACTCAGCCAGCACCATCTCATAGATCCCCTCGCTGCAAATCTTCTTCATGATGGCCATGGTAAGACTCACCCTCACCCCACCTCACTCTCACCCCAAGCTGACCTCGCCCAGGGCCCCATCATCGGCACGCTGTACGACCGCTACGGCCCGCGCTGGCTCATCTTCATCGGCACCATCCTGCACGTCTTCGGGCTGATGATGACCTCCCTCGCGACGCAGTACTACCAGATCCTGCTCGCGCAGGGCATCTGCTCGGCCATCGGCGTGTCGGCCATCTTCCAGCCCGCGCTCAACACCATCCACGGCTGGTTCAACCTCAAGCGCGGCGCCGCCTTCGGCCTGCTCTCGACGGGCTCCAGCATCGGCGGCATCGTCTTCCCCATCATGGTCACCCGCCTCATCCGCCAGGTCGGCTACCCCTGGGCCATGCGCACCTGCGCCTTCATGATCCTGGGCCTGCTCGTCGTCGCCGACCTCACCGTGCGCGCCAACCACCCGCCGCGCCCGCAGAAGCTCACCCGCGCCCAGCTCGTCGCCCCCTTCAAGGAGTTCGAGTTCGTCTGCGTCGTCATCGGCTTCTTTTTGTTTACGTACGGCATCTTCGTGCCCATCAACTACATCCAGGTGCAGGCGCTCGAGGCCGGCATGGACCCCGACCTCGCGCAGTACCTCGTCGCGATCCTCAACGCGGGCAGCCTGTTCGGGCGCATCTTCTCGGGCATCATGGGCGACAAGATCGGCAAGTACAGCATCTTCGTGGCCGTCGGCTACCTGACGTGCGTGTGGATGCTGGCGCTCTGGATCCCCGCCGACACGGACGGCGCGCTCATCGCCTTCGCCGTGCTCTTCGGCTTCTGCTCGGGCGCCTACGTCTCGCTCATCGCGCCGCTGGTCGCCGCCATCTCGCCCTTCAGCGAGATCGGCTTCTGCACGGGCATCACCTTCCTGACCAACTCCATCGGCGGCCTGACGACGAACCCCATCAACGGCGCCATCATCGCCGGCCCCGGCGGCTGGGTCGGCATCAAGGTCTTCTCCGGCGTCTTCTGTATCGCCGGCACGACCTTCATCCTCCTCGCGCGCATGCACCGCACCAACTGGAAGGTGTTTGTCGCCTTCTAAAAGGGAGGGTTTGCGGGTGGCTGGACGGGGGAAGAAAGAATGGCAAGATTTGTTGTTGTATCGGTTTTAATGAAAGACACTGGCATTGGCATAGACATCGGCATCGGCATCGGCATCGAATATTATAGACATCTCCCATATTGTAACTATACCCTCTTTTAGCTATTTCTAATACTGCAAGACCCAGGTCGCTGCACTGGGCTGGCTGGCATCCATAGACAACTTGAAACCGGAATCACGAGAAGAAATTGGACAAGTCCAAATGTGTTGGTTTACATGACTTGATACCTTATTTACTCTGTTTTTAAAATATGTTGTAGTGCCTCCGAGGCCCTCCAGAGCCCACATCGGCCCGGGGGGGCCTGGCCGCCCCTGAATTCTGTATATAAACGGGCCTTCGGCCCTCAACCCCCTTTTCCAGAATACAAGCCATTTTCACCCTCGAATTCGTGCCCGCTTACTCTACCACAAAATACGAATCTTCGACTAATTGTCTACACTGGTCATGGCTACGAGAGTCTGTCTTGACCACTTGATTTCGATTTCTACTACCTGGCTGGCTTCATCCGTCGCTGCCGATTTAGCGTTTAAGCAGCCCAACACCAAAACCTCCATACGCCGTGGTTCCGACTTTGTCAAAGGTCGCCTTCTACTGAGTTATGGATGGCCCCCTGAATTAACACAACCCCCCTCCCCGGCGTCCAAGATTCCACTCTTCGCAAGCTCACTTCTCAGGAGCATGGCGACTGAAGCACAGTTGAACCGGGAAACCATGTTGGCTGTCTGGATGACCTCCTGTCGCAGAAGTGGTTCGCGTGGGTCTGGATTATCTAGGGGATCATTCTCTCCCGAGACCCGTGGGTTGCCTGCGGGGACAGCTTCGCAACACATCATGGGGACATCCTAACGAGTGCCTGTTTGCAGCTCTCAAGTAGCGGGATACTCGGCCGAACTCCCAGCGAGTGAGGATCATAACGTAGGCGGCGTGCTTGTTCGTGGGAGTAATTGTATACTTGAATGCTTCCAACGCAATTTGTTCCATGCAGGCAATATGAATCAAGCAACAGACTCAAATCTTCTCACCCACATCTAGAACTAAACAGTTCAAACAGGATAGCCCAATCGCCGTAGGACGGCATAGATCTCTTCCACCGTTGCACCCTGCTCGTCTTCAGCATCGCCTGCCTTCGTATCGTTGCCACCCCCCTTCTGCCAATACTGAAATGGACGCTTTGTCGCTGCAAAGACCTCCCCCCCTATCCTTCTGTCAAAGGCTGGAGAAAAGCCACATTCTCTTCGTGATACTAGCTCAAAAATGTCGATGCATGGAATCCAGATTGGGGAGGGCAGCAGGGCACCAGACTTATCCCACCAGAGAAGAATCCAATCCTCCTTGACATAACCCCAACGTTTGGGGCCATTGTACATCGTGCAGGTAAACTGTGGCACCGGAAGTGTGTCGCCCACGAACATATCTTCCATCAGCTGCCAGATGCGCCGGCGGTTATGCAGCCCGGGCGGCACGTGAGCGAGATCGGTGTGATAGCCGGTGCCCACAGTGTTCCATATCCATGGATTCTCTTTGTCCTTCTCATCGGGATTCCTTCCCTTCTTCTCGGTCTTGCCAGGGCGGATTCCATAGTCGACTCCGCGGGTGAGCTGACGAACTAGCAATTCCCAGTCCCACTCGAAGTCGGGGCCTCCCGGGCATGGTTCGGCGTCCTTCTGGTCGACGAGGTCGGCATTAATGTCCCATAACCATGGGAGGAGCCCTTTATTGCCGGCTTTGAGTTGTTCTTTCCAGTGTTTCTGGGAGATTAAGCGGGAGGAAGTTCTTGGTAAGTCGCGTCCCATCTCAAGGAAGATAATGTCAAGGATCTCGGTTGGCATTCTAGCCAGGCCCTCGGCGATCTTAGCCGCATCAGCAGAGTGGTTCACTGCTGACCGACACGGCTGTAGATTTCGCAAAAGACAGCTGGTTAGGTCTTCGGTCTCCAACGGATGTCTGGTAAGGGTCTTGTCGTTTAAGTTATTAGTGTGCTCGCTTATGTACATACTGATGGCAATTGGACACTTACGTGGAACAGATTCCCCCGTGCAGAGTTATAAGGGCCAGGCCATTCCATCCCCGGGCATTCATCAAAAGCCCAGCTACAGTCAGGCATGTAGTAGTTGTTATCCACAAGAGTATAGTTCACCTCAGGACGGGCGGCCCTGTTGGTCTGCCATGTGTTGACACACTTCCTCGATATCCCTTGTCTCCAACGAAGAGCTGTGAACAGACCGCGCTTGTCTCTCACGTGTGCAATACGAGACGATGCAAAAACCCTCTTGGCAATTTCCAGGCAAGCGGCGTGTGTGACGACATAGACGCGCTCGTCATCTGTCTCATGAAGCCCCCAGAACATCGTCACGAACTCCTGACGGCCGCTGTCTGGATCCTTTAGCCAAAAATTAGGGCCATTATGTTGCTTAGCGGGATATATCTCGATGTCGGAAGCTTGGGACCTCGGCCGAGGCGCCGGTGTGTTGGGGTCGCTATCGTCGCTATCATCCATGTACTTTGTGTAGACATTGTCGTCGGACATCCCATCATAAGTAAAATCGGGGAGAAGTTGCCCAAACTCATCGTCTGGATCGCAGAGCAGGCGTAGATCGGAAAACCATTTCAGCCGTGCCCTCAGCACCTTTTCGTCTTTTCCCACGCCCTCTGGACGCCCGTTCAGATACTCGAACAATTGTAGCATATGGATGGCAAAAAAGTTATGGGCCGGCAAGCCGCAGATTTGGCAAATGTATGGGTGTTCTCCATCATCTTCAGGGTCATCTTCAATCATGACTTCGACGTTGAAGGGAGGGTTGGTGTTGTAAATGACGCGTTGAACCGAAAGGAGGAAGGGGAAGAGAGAGAGTGTGTGTATGTAGGAGCAGAAGACACCCGAAAACGAGGGTGTGCGGGCAGTCGACGTTTTTCTGTACCAAAGGCACCATACAACTTGGAACGAGTGAGTCACATCAATCAGTTGGGGCCAATTTTGGGGGCTCATGCATGCATGCGTTCATCATGTTGGTGTTGTTCAGCCCCCGAAGCAAGGCAGGGGTCAGGAAGTGGATGCATTCTACGGAGTACGGATGTACGAATCAATGGATACGAATGGGCATGGCCCCCGCCAAGCTGTTGTGCCTCGGCTCGGGGTCCGGCCCCATGTTCATGTTTGCCTTTACTCCCCTGTGCCGGGGACTTTGGTCTCAAAACGCTTGGAGGCCAGCCACCAATACCGGCGGGGCCTGCTCGGACAAACCAACCATTGAACCGCATTGGCTAAGGTAGTTAACCGTGCGACCCGATCCGCTGCGGTGGATGTCGTCCACCGGGGGAGGGCTATGGCGAACCAACACAAAGAGCCAACGATGATACTGGAAAGCCTCCGTTGCGGTGTGAGCGACCGTCCTGGCACTTTTGGGGATGTCACCGACGGCGCGAATACTCTGGACACACCACAGATCAGACAGACGGGTCTCGTGGGCCCCGAGGCACGCGCCCCCAGCGGCCGCAAGTCATGTTGGTTGAGAGCCCCGAACCGCACTCCATCTCTAGGCTAGATGTGTTCCATCATGTTGCGCAGTAGTTGCTGTAATGCGCCTTGACTGGGCATCGTCGCGATGGGTTTTGTGCCTCGAGCTGTTGGTGGTCCACGGACGGATACCCACTTCGGCCCCCCAAAGGCAAACATTGCGAAGAAACATAGAGACGCCCCCAGAGGGCAGAGTATCGTGATGATGGAGCGGAAACTCTTTGTGGACCAGAGGCACGCCAAAAATAGGGAGACGGCGAGTTACTGAGTGCCGGCCAAGTTGGATATCAACATTGGATGCATAAATAACCGCGTCACGCAACTGTAAGTCGAAACCAAACACTCAAAACATCATCAGTCACTTCAATCTATCAGATCGCATTTAAACTACCTCGAATCAGTCCATTTATCTTGCTTTTCAACATTACCTTCGAATCACAGTCTCCCCTCTCCTTCTTTGTTGAACATCTCTTCTTGTCTTCAAGCATCAATCTCTCACCAATACCCATCGAGCATCTCTTTCGAGCATTCCTCGCGCCAGCACCCCAAGATGAGACTCAGCGCAGTTTTGAGTCTCTCTTGCAGCCTGATATGGCACGTTGCAGGCTCGGAACCCGACATCGCTTCGACTGCCACAGGCGTTCTGTCTCGGGAGGCAACCTCTGAATCCACTACCTCGCCGAATGTGCCGGCGGACACTGGACATGGCATTGAAAGACGCGAGACCAAGAAAAAATGCCCGGACTGGAGTTTCATTTACGACCCCGACTTGGATGGCCCCAGTTTCGACAATGACGGGAGTGACGCGAGTGACGGGAGTGACACTGAGCTTAAAGCAAGATATCTAGCCGGACGAATCCTCACCAGTCGAGAATGGAACGTCTGCCAGATTCCCGATAAACGAAACGAAGTGCCTTACCCGGATAAATTCCCATGCCACTTCGACAAGGTGTTGCCGGAAGGCAAGCCCCTGGTATATCCGGCTTGGATATCAGGCGGGAATTTGCTGAAGTGTCAGTTGAAGGACTGGGACGGGTTGAGAAAAGACCTGGTACCACTGTATCGGGACATGCCCAAGTGGTGGATCTCACATGTCGACGAGAATTGTGTGCCTGGCATCTTGAAGATATCGGGAACAGATATGAACAAACTAAAGGTGATAGCACACGAAGAGGAAAAGGACAAGAAGGAAAAGGCCAAACTGTGGGATCAACGACCTAGCACGGACCACGCATGGGAAAAGAGTTGGATATCATTTTACATGAAAGACCTGATTGACGAAAATGCAAAGGAACTGGCGAAGGTCGACGAAAACGAACAAGTAACAGGCATGAATTGCAAGGACTTCGGGCACTACATCTTCAACGCCGATGAGAAAACCGGCAAAGTCGAAAACGGAGAGAATCTCTTTCAGTCTGTAATAGACGCTCTACCTGGCGCAATCAACATGGATTGTCTGGGATTGGCAAATGACATCAACAATGCCAAGGTGAGTCACATCAGAAAACCCAATCAACCCGAATTCTCTCCAGGCTAATATTAAGGACGTACCAGGGAAACTTAGCAGAGCTCGAAGGGTGGAGAAAGTCAATGAACCTTGCCATAGCAAAAAAGAACAGAATCCCGCAGGAATATGAAAAGGCAATCAAAGAAATCCATGCGAAGCCGCTCGACAAGCTGCACAGGCTGCACCATGGGATAGAGCTGTGGAAATTAAAAGAGACGAGAGAAAAGGCCGAACTCACAAATAACAGAATCTACCAAGCACTGTAAGTCCACCTCAATGGTCTCGCCAAAACCCGGGGTTGCAACTAGGAGCTAATTGAGGACACTACATGTAGCCACGATCTCGACAAAAAGCTAGCGCAGGCGAAGGGTGCTCCGCACTTCTTTGCGCGGGGCTTCTTCGCATCCAAATTCAAGGAATTCATGGATAAGCGTATAGAAGACATGCAGAGCCGTTGGCCGAATGATTTCGAAAGACTGAAGGAGGATATTACGAAAAGGCTGGACTCAATAAAGGGCGTGAAAGATTTTGCCACGCTGTCAAAGGATGATCAACGGTACAAAGATGCAACGGCAAAGAGAGATATTCTTTTTGCGCTTCCTGAAACAGCCTGGAAGGTAGAGCCGCATTTCACTTGGACTTGGAAATGCAAGAACACCAAGAAACGGCGGGACGGCAAGGGCGACACAGGTGCATGCGAGATGCCAAAGGCCAATAGGCCGACGACGACGACAACATCAGCAAAGACCGCCAAGACGACACCAGCACAGGGGTGCAATAGACGGCGAGGTGCCAATGGCGGCTCGGGTGCGTGCGAGTTGTCAAGTGCAAAGCCCGGCAGTACGACATCAGCAAAGACCACCCAGACGACACCAGCAAAGCCCAATAAGACACCGGCACAGGGGTGCAATAGACGGCGAGGTGCCAATGGCGGCTCGGGTGCGTGCGAGTTGTCAAGTACAAAGGCAAAGACCACCAGTACCAAAACGACAAGCAGGAAGAGGAGCATAGAAACGGATATCTGAGCCAAGTTCATGTTTAGAGGTGGACATGTGGTTGGACGTGGACGCGGTTTGGTTTCTTGATTTTTGTTGTTGCTTTTCCTGTGTTGTATTTTGGTTTGGTTTCTTGGTTTTTGTTATTGTTTCTCTTTTGTTGTATTTCGAGTCGACTTTTTGATTTTGTTATCATTTCTCTGTTGTATTTCGTTGTGGCTTTGTCTAGACCTTGCTTTCTGTTATGTTTTCATAACTTAGTTCTATGTTTTATTACGTAGGTAGTCTATTTACATGTGCTCTCACTTGCCGTTTCTTGTTTAGTATCAACTAGTATAAGCGTTTGTTCTATTAGGGATAGGGTTCATATGAATTGGTGACAGCAAAAAGCATGAGGCAGTGACTAAGGTTGACGATCGTCGATTAAGGTGAGGTTGAGGCAGTAAAGGCCAATTGGCCGGGGGAGGGAACGGCACCTAGTCCTTAATTCTTCGGTGTCAGGAAATACGAGGTTTTGTACTCACCTCGGAGACTTGGGCAAGCTCTATAACCACTTTTGTGGTAACTGCGACACCACCTTTTGGGCGTGCAGCGGCCCCCTATGTTTTCTGTCAAGACCGTTAGTATAGACGAGTCGTTCACTGACCTGGCTACCATTGAATCGGAGTTGTATGCTGTACACCAATATCCATCGCTGATTCCGCTACATCTTCTTGCCATATTGGTCACTAGTATGATTTCTTACGGTTGCAGTGTGGCTGCGTTGGGATTATTGATTGCGCAGTAGGCCAAACTATAGCTGACGTGCATTGACATTGACCTATCCGACAGCGCGATTCAAATCGGAAGGATTGAAGCCGGTCAGTGGCCGGAGTTGATGTCAGCCCGCTGGAACAACATCTATTGAGTTATGCCGAGTCGCATACTTTAATCTATCCGAGTCACATGGCTCGGATTTTCGATTGGAGCGGAATGTTGAAGACTTCTGTGGACGGGCTAACTGATGTAAAACAATAATCTGAGGTGAGATTGGTGATGATCACCCTTGAAGCCGAGGACAATCAGAATTAGAACCTTCCAGCAGCAAAAGTCCACTGCACGCAACAACTATATAAAACCCCTTGGCATCATCTAAAGTCGTGTCCACGCTCTTGATGTAACCACTGAAGGCTCCTGCATTAAAACATTTGACGACATTCCTATCCGACTCAAGACACATAGTGAAACGGCAGTCATCAAACCCATCAATGATGCTTTTGAAACGATCCTTCCTTGTGACCTCGGTCGCAGCCTTCGTCCTGCAAGCCAACACTTCCGTCGGCTCGGCCGTTCTCGACGCCAGTACCACTTGCAATGAAACTTGCAAGGAGCTCGTTCTCCGTGTTTCTTCATGGGAACAGGCACAAAGAGCTTCAGACCTTTCGTTCTATGAGACGCCTTCCAACTTTTCGGAATCCCTAGCGCCAGGCGCTGTTCTCTTCCTCGAAAGATTCACAAATCTGACCAACTACACCGTCCCAACCCCGCTCACCATGTCACGCATGCTGTATACTACCGCAGACCTGAATGGCACCGTCATACCCGCCTCTGCCTATGTCCTTTGGTCATCCAGTCCGCTCGAGGTGCCAACATTCAAAGGCTCGTCGGATTCGAAGCGCATGCCTCTGATTGCATGGGCTCACGGCACCTCAGGAGGACTGCAGCCATGCGCGCCCAGCAACTACCGAAACCTGCAGTACCACTTCCAAGTGCCCTTTACTCTTGCACTGCAGGGCTACGTCGTAGTCGCACCGGATTATGCCGGTCTAGGAGTCGGAAAACTTCCCAGCGGAGAGGGCATCGGGCATCCTTGGACGGCGGCGCCCGCACACGCTAATGATATCGCGCACGCCATCAGCGCGGCACGCGGGGCTTTCCCGGAACATCTGAAGCCCGATGGACCCTTCGTCGCCATGGGACACTCCCAAGGTGCCGGCTCAGTGTGGTCCTTCGCAGAACGTCAGGTCGAAAAGCCCCTGTCAGGGTACAAAGGAGCCGTGGCCTTCGCGCCCCCGACGGACATTATCGGCCAGTACAGAAAGGCCCGCGAAGACCATGCCGCAAACAGAACTGAACGTTGGACCAAGGCATTTCTCAGCTTCTCGACGCCACTCATCAAGGGCATAACCGCTGTATACCCAGCCTTCAACCTATCGGGCATGACCGAAAAAGGAAGGGACAGATGGGTCAACGTGCAAGAGGCGGTGCAGGGTTGTCTGCCTACAAAACAGGTCTCGGCAATCGGCATCCCAATGGAGGAACTGACGTACCAAAACTGGACGGAACATCCAACTGTCATCGAATTTGAGAAGAGAACGGCAGTCGGGCGGAGACCCTTCAAAGGCCCGCTGTTGATTCTGTCTGGGGAAGCTGACTCTGTCGTTGATATCAAGAGCGTCAGAAATAATGTTAGAGACACCTGTGACAAGTCAAACAGCAGTGGAAGCTCTGAAAGTTTGGAATTTCTCGAGTATACTGGCCAGGGCCATTTCCCCGTTGTCCAAGCAAGTCAGGGCAAATGGCTTTCTTGGGTCAGAGATCGGCTTTTCTCTACTGGAAGGGTGGTGTTAGGCTGCGAGACCAAGGTCGTCAAGGGGTTTAGGGGCGAAAAGGCGATGAGCCCAGTATTCCCAAACTTCCTGCTTGAGACTGCTGGTCTCGATGAAGGTTGGAAATACAGTCTCTGAGTTACGCAAAGCCTCTTGTTTGCAAGATATCTACAGCTGCACTGAAGTTTTGTCACTAGGATATACCGCGTGCGTCGATTATATGAACAACTGCAGGACCTTTCTGTATAGTACTAGCTTTTTTATGGATATTTGAGACACAATAGACAGCTTGACTTAGACTTTACAGGTATTTGACGTTTTTCTATTTCGTTCACGCTCATACGTTTGATATCAGGGCTCCTTCTCGTCATTTTGCTTGTATGACGGTGCAGCAAAGCTTCCAAAGATACTACTTTTCTTCTCAGTTATTAGTTTAGTGTGTATCGAAGAAATAAGACGGTAAATGATATTGGAGAAAGCGTTTACATATAGGAAACAGTAGTTACTAGTAACGTTTTCTTTCTGCTAGGAAATTGAGGTCCTGGTCCGCCCTTCTTTGTATCATCCGAATCTCTATTGCCTCCTAGCTGCTGACTTTTTCGTTCCTCAAAACTCGATTTTCTTCGCACGAAGCTCGTTTCATAGTCATGGAACTCGTCGGCCTAACCCGAAACAGGCGCCCGCTTGTTACAATAAGCTCCGCGATACCGGTCCCAGTCTTCTATCTATTCCGTGACTTACCCCCTGAGATACACTTCATGATCTGGCGGGAGTTTTATTTCCATCCCAGAGTGTTCACCGCCAGGTATTTGGTGGGTGGCTCAAGGTTTTGGGCCCGCGGCTGGGTGGACGTCAATTTCGTCAAATGGACATACCTTTCAGCTTCAGTCAACACGGCGTTACTACTAATCCGTTGATATGACGATCAGCCGAGAATCAAGCATGGTAGCATGATCCATCCGTGCAAAATTCTGGGTACCCAAGTGGTGCCACCTGTCTCCGTACCAACACTCACAGAGAGCCTCGTGATACACCATCTCCAGTCCAAGAGACTTACTCTTATTTAGTTAGGACTTCTGGAAGATACTAAGTGGACGTCGTTGACCTCCACTACATTTCGACCACGGCGTCAATCCTGGGCATCGCGATGGGGACCGCCCCAGCCTAGTGACAATAATAAATAGAGCTTGCCCGTAGTGGACAGGCTTATCGGTACAGTTCTGGAGAGAACTCGAAACATGACCGTCGTGTGCGAGCTGCTATGAATTGTAGTTCACCTCGCACGCAGCGATACATGCTCGAGCCGTGACTGGAACTACCTTTGCGTGCTAAAATCGCAATTCTATGTTTGGCACCAAATTTATAGCAGAGACTTTCCAACTCTCCTAGATAGAGGTACGTGTGGTTGGGTGTAGAGAAATTCAAGCTTGATGTCTTATTAGGAAATTTTCGTTGTTTGTATTATATGGGTTATTATTGCTCGCTGCTTGAGCTTGTGCTCAATGGCTTATCCTCCAGAGATTATGGCTTTTTAACAATGTTTTAGTTGACTACCTTGAAGTGGATGATGGCCAGTACAATGACTTCTAAGTTGGCCCGTCTAGCCCCGGCGGACCTAGAACCAACTATGCCGAGCGAGTTAGACCGGCGTCCGGACCGACGTGGGTCTCGAGTAGCAGCATCACAGTCATTGGCGGGAATAAGTCACGCGTGAAGCCGACCTTGTTCACCTTTTCTTGCTATGTGTTATGCTATAGCATTGATCCGCTGCAGCTCCTGTTGTTACCTGGGACCCTGGCTCGTTATCTGATCTGATGACACACCGAAGGTCCAGCTGTATTTATCGCGAAAGTTCCAGTTCATGGCGAATAGAGCAATAAAAGATGACCACAACTTAACTCAATGTTCCGCTCATCCGTCTTGGATGGATGGACACCTTTAAAGTCGAAGTTTCCAAATGCATCACTGGCTGTGGGAAATCATTATAAATTCGAGAGTGGCTGGTTGATCTTCGCTCACACTTTTCAGCACAATCATTTCGGCCACATGACCTCTTTAATTTGACCGTGGTACATTCATTCAGTCAATCTTCGGTATACATCTCAGTATGAAGGGAGTGCTGTTGATGCTGTTCCTTGCTGCCGAGGGAGCTTCGGCGGCATATTCGGGTTTAGCCGAGCTCAAAACTCTCTTCACCTTGTATGTGCACCCTAAAACTATGTCTTACCCGCCGAAAAGTACAGATTACTGACTATTTTGACCACAGCGGCGACTCATACACGAGAACAGGTTTCGTTATCAGCGGTACACAGCCATCTATCTCTAACCCCTTCGGAAATCCAACGTACCCCGGACCAACCAGCGCAAATGGAGAGAATTGGATTCAGTACCTGACTATCAAGTACAACGACTCACTACTGCTCACTCATAACTTCGCTTACAGCGGCGCAACGGTCAATAAAAGTCTCGTTACGTTAGGTATAGATGTCATTACCCAGATTAAGGACCAGTTCCTTCCATACTACAACGGCTCCAACCAGACCTGGGATCCGAGAACTACTCTTTTTAGTTTTTGGATCGGCATCAACGACATTGGCAAGTCGTACACTACTGGCAACTCAACAGATTTACACCCTCTCATTTTTAATCAGTACAAGGGTCTTCTCGAGAAACTGTATAATGCAGGGGCGAGGAATTTCCTGTTCCTCAACGTCCCACCTTTAGAACGAATACCAAGGACAACACAGTCGAGCGCTGCCGAGACCCGGATTCCATTAGAGAAGGCAGCAGTAGAAGACTAGAACGGTCGGCTTCGTGTCCTTGCACGAGACCTAAGGAAGTCCCACGAAGACGCAACCGTTTTCCTCTATGATACCTACGGCTTGTTCAGCAGAGTCATCGATACCCCAGGACGGTACAAGGAGACGGCTGTGTACAAGAACACCACGACATACTGCGCAGCATACCAAAAGTAAGCCGCCATCTATCCCGTAGCTCCAGAATACGGAGACCTTACTGATTTTAAAACTCAAGTGGCACACCGCAGCCAGACACAAAGTGGGATAACTGCACGTATGCCGTGAATGAGTATATGTGGAGAGACAGTCTTCATCCAACCTCTCCTGTCCACTTGCTCTTGGCTAAGCACATTGCCAAGTTCCTGGCTTGAATTCTCATCGCGCCCATGAAATTAGTCTATGGCCGAAGCCCACATTGGCTGTACCCTGCTCTGGGGTAGACCTCTCAATACATAAAACTAGTCTTCGTCATAGAAAACAAAGGCCCTGACCTCGATGCTCACTCTCAGCTCCCCCGCTCCTTCCGGGAGCTCAGTGTTCTTGAACGCACAGTGAGGAACCCGCCTAGGAACACCAGGTTTCTTACTAGAGTCAACCTATTTAAAAAACAGCACGTCTTCGGGCTGCTGCTTGTCCTTGAAGTACCATTTGTGAGGCGACGCCGTCGGCGGTCACACCTCAACCACCTCGGTGTCGTGATCCGGAAAGCGCACCAGCACAAAGACCAAATCAGAATCCGGGATGGACCGCGCATCAGAGACTAAGAAGGGGTCTCTAGTGATGGGGCGGATAGGCCTCCACATCTGACTCCCAGTTAGTCCAGGCCAGAACTATTTGCTGATGTGATACTTGCGTTGATAATCTAGTATCGGGGCTTCTTGAGGAGCTCCTCTGCTCTATCGCCTAACCATCTTTGGGCGACGCCTTCGGCAGCCGCGAAGGACTGGTCCACGTGAACTCCATACAGTGGTGCCGGCCCCTTGGGTCCTTCACCGTCTTTAGGGCCGCGGCGGATAATGTGTATCAGGATGTGCACTTCCGAGGGTTTGGGCCTGCGTGCGTTAGCAAAACCTTAATCCATCTTACCGTAATGGACGGGTCTCACGTACATGTTCTCAGTCTCCGTCAAGACCTTCCAGCACAACTTCTCCATCTCTGGGTAGTTGATCCGCTTGATCTCTTCGTCATCGTCCCAGTTGATTACTTAGCTCTGATGCTTGACGTAGTGAAAGCCTTGAACGTCAAGCGTGAACTCGTCCTCTCTGCTGGTGATGTCCGTGATGGTTGTAGGGATAGCCACCTTAGGCTGAGGTTTCGCGGGCTCCGGGCTGGGTGACTGAATTAGCTTTGCAGCGGGGTTGCTGGGCGTTCATATCTCACCCTCCAATTACCATGGGGACCAGAGGTCTCCCGGGGTCATCGAAGTAGTTGATGGTTGTCTTCACCTAGCGTCCTTGTCCCATTTTGACTTCCAATGACTACAACGTGTTCAATTGCAGTTCTTGATCTTCTGGATAAGTTCGCTCGAATCCAGGGGCACAGGAAAGAGGGAGCCGCTCCAGTTATGAGATGGCAGTTTAGCTAATATGGGCGCAGGTGTTTATCGCCCATCCACATCACAAGTCAGGCCAAGGAGGAGACCGCGTACTACGACATGGCCACCCCGGTCTTGGCGAAATACAGCATATATAAGTCTCCATATCGACGCGGGGAACCATGGAGCAGTGGAGGAAAAACGTACAATGAGGCAACAACGAAACCACGAAGGCCTCTAACCGGGCCAAGTCTATGTCGAACAAAGCTATGTCTGCATATATACGATGTGTAAGTAACAGGTTACCAAAAGTTGAAGATTAGAAGCTATGAGTAGGAAAGCTTGAATATACAATGTGAGGCGAGTACCGGCAATGCTTTAAGTAGGCCGTTGTTCTCTAAATGAGCCTAACTTCTTATGGAAGGTTCATAAGTCGCAAAGGTTTTCTGTTCATTACACGAATAATTCTCCTCGTCTTATCTATCTATGATCTGCAAGGAGTTCATCTATTAATATATCTCGCCGCAAGGACTTCCCTACAGGGTTCCATGTTCTTAGATCGCTCCGTCACCACCATTCACTCCTCTCGCACCATTAGGTCAATTGTTCAGATCCGGGCCCAACTTGCTGCTTTGGCACTAGTTTTGGGGGCAGTTAAGTCGTTAAGCCCATTTACGTAAGGGTTCAATAGGTCCTCACGATGATCTGGCTAACTACGGAAAGCAAGCCTAACGCCAGGCTCAGTATGGAATGAATACAATTGCTTCAGGTGAAGATGGATATGTGAAAGTCCCTACCCTGAGCCTCAAATGCAAAATAAATTTTATCATGTGTCCGTTGCATGCAGGAACGCTGCTATACGTTGGCGGGTAGTTCAGTAGGGAAGGCCAACGGACAATTAAATACTATCAACTGTTCAAAGGTTGAGCCGCTACAGATAATGACTTGAAGGATTTGTAATAATCCTGGTACTTTTCATTGGGTGAGATCCCACTCTGATCTTTGGCGTGGTAGGGAGGTACAAAATAGCAAGGCGAGAAGGAGCCAACTGGGTTTGCGCAGGACAGTCTTAGCCATGATCGCTGAGAAACCTCCTTGTATACTTAACTCATACATCCATGCTTCCAGGGTGATAAAGTCCCCAGCATCACCGGCGAAGCGAAAGACATCACCTGACACCGAATGTTCCACGTGTAGTTGAAGCTAGACCCAGCAGGTACTAAGAGTTGTTATAATTGGATTGCTCCTGCCATTCGTTCTATCCTCTGTAGTCTAATGCTTAGTCTCTGAGAGCCATGCATGCTGCGACAACTTCATGGCCGTGCGGATTGTTTCCAGTGACATGGGCTTCCCGTGCTTGAGTGCCACCGTCTGTGCAACGCTCATGGTGTTCTTGATCTGTCTGCCATTCAGCTGCAGTGCAGAAAGGGCTTCTAAAGATTCCTCCCCGATGTCCATCTTGAGCTTGTCGTTTCTCTTAGCCATCGTGATGAAGTTCTGCCAAATAGCTCTCCGGCCTTCGGTGTCAAGATCAGGATACTGAAGAGAGAAGTGAATCCGGCTCTGGAACGCTTTGTCTATGGTAGTGGCCTTGTTTGTTGTGAGTATGAGAATCCCTTGGTAGTACTCTAGTTCCCGCAAAAAGATGGATACCGTCGCGTTGCGTGAGAGATCGAGGTTGTCACGCGCGGCTAGGAAGCAATCTGCTTCATCTAGCAACACGACGGCGTCCCAATGTTCAGCAAGCTCAAGAATTCGGGTCAAATTCTTGTGGATATCAGTTGGCAGGTAGCCGAGTTCGCTAGACGAGATCATGTATAGAGGTCGTCTACTGATCTCGGAGATAGCTTCAGCTGTGAGCGTCTGCGATAATAGTCAGTTTTGGTGTGCCACTGCCCAAGGTATCAATACTCACCTTTCCCACACCAGGTGAGCCGGCCAACAACCCGACCAGGCCTCGCCTCTTGTCCCTGATAATGTCGTTGAAGGCCTTCTTATCCCCGGATCTGTGTTCTGAGACAAGGTCGTGGACGAATTCCTTGATGTTCTCATCCAACACTAGCCCTTTGAAAGTATTGTCGTTCTAGTTGGCATCTGAGATCTGATCCACACTGAACTTGCCTTTATGTCATTGTGTTAGCGGTGACCATCTCATGGATCGGATATCTGACTTGACGCACCCTAAGTTTTATCTCCCAGACTGTAGCCGTAGACGACGGTATTGATGAGTATGAGCTTCTCCTCGTCTTCTTCTAGAGACTTCGGATTAATCGAATCAATACTGGGGATCGCACTGTTGCTAGGCTCCGTTCGTTCCCAAGTCTCTGGGTCCAGCATCACGCGTCCGTGTGGCTATGTGGACATGTTAGTAAGACCTTGACTTTGAGAAGATCTAAGTACCGGGCAGTGTTCTTACGTTGAACTTGATCCAGCAATTCTCGGCTTGCCGCAAGGCCGCGCCCTCATATTCCACCAGCTGTCGGCCATAGCGCTTGAGGGCACGTTTACCACTCTTGATTAGGTGTGCCTTCATGACCTGTGGTTCTGGTCCCATATTCAAAGGAATATGCGCCAGGCTCCAAATGTCCTTGACCCCAAGGAACCACGGGATCCGGAGTGTATGTCCTCTGACCCATCCAACCTTCACTCCATCAGAATCAATGTAGTCGGTATCGAGGTAAAGCCAAGGCATGCCATTCTGATCTGTGGCCTCGCTTATAGACCTGACTTTATACCCTCGCATATGACCGAATGCATCGCCCGCCCAGACAATAGTGTTAGGTGGATACAATATCCAAAGGTTCTCGAAGTTGATCTGATTGTTTAGCAGGAGTGTCTTCAGTGAGGTGAAGGTGTCGGCAAACTCCTCGTGCACGAACTGGATGCCTGCTTTGAGCTCAAAGACCTTTTCAGCGTCGACAGGCGACTCGTTCTCTGCATCCGAAAGAAGGCGTTCCAGGCCGTCAAGAGAGTGGAATAGGATCTTGGTATCAACCTAATGCCACGTATTGATTAGGTGTTTATAATAAACGGGCATAGTCAAAATTCTGATTCTCACCGTTGGAGGATCTTCTTCAAAGCCAAAGCCCTTGGTGTCCTTGTTCAGATCCAGCAAGGCCTTTTGCAATCGGGGACCTCTGACGTCCACCTTGATGCCGCTTGGGAACCCGTCTTTATTGATCTGTCGTCTGACCACGATGACGTATTTAGTAAACCGATAAGTGTCGGATTTCTGCACTCTAGTTCGGCGATACTCAAATCGGCGTTTCTCTCTAGTCGTAACATGTCAGTTTTACACAACTTCAACGTTAACTTGGTTCACTGACTTGTTGTACCTGGCTTGAGTTAGCATTAGCCCGTATTTTCACTCCTCGTTCTCGACATACACCTGATCTGTCCTGCCAATCATCTTTCGTTCCGACCGCCCAAACCCTTTCACGTCTCCGTTCGGGTCTGCCTGGGCACCGGTTTTGTCTATGACTTCTGGTTTGGGGGTGCTCTCTACACCTTGGGTATTCGTGTCTAAGTCAGACATGGAGACCGTCAATTCCGTGGCTTTCGAAAGAGTACAGTACGTGCAGTGACAATTCGAATGGATAGAGGATCCTGAACAGAGAGCGAGCATTGGAATCGGATATCCAGCAAGACATACTTAAGGAAGCGGGAGGGCCACGGCAGATCGGAGCCTGAGTCCTGGCGGAGCGCCTAATGCCCCCTGGGCGGACAACATCCTGCAACGAGGCAACCCAGGCGCAGTTGCATCCTGCAGCCCGGGTACAATTGGGCTGCCTCTAGGCAACCAACATCCACCCACGGGGATCGAATCCAGGGTGCACTCACTAAAGATGTAGTGACACCCTCTCTTGGCGGGGCCGCACAGGGGACCTCAGGAACCGCTCAATGACGAGCGTCTTACTTGCAGCACAGCACGACAACTGGAAAAACGCCCTGGGCCGCCTGTGACGTGGAGCAAAGAGGCGTAGTAGGAAACCGCCAGCAAACACGGCAGTGGCCAGCTGAATATGCCCGTAATTCGCTGACGCTGCCTGAGGTGGGCATTAGTGCAGGCAGCCACGGAGAGTCTAACCCCCGGGCGAGAACATGGAGGACAGAAAAGATACACCTAACCACCCGCAGCCATAACAGAGTTAAACGATGGAACGACCCTTATTGCCATGGACAGCAATATCTAGTCCACTGAGCAACTTCGTCCTCGATAACCATGGACCATAGCCGAATTGAGCTCAACGATTCCGCTGACGATAGCCCAACCGCAACAACCATGGATTTTGCCTTGTCGAAGGACGGCTCAGCACTTTATTCCTGCAAACTGGCATCAGAGAGAAACGCTCAAGGACAGCAGACCATCGCAGTTGAGCAGTGGGAGCTGTCGCCACAGGCACCACGCCTGGCCAAGCAAACGAACATCATCGCCGAGGACAGCCAGAGGGTGATATGGCAGGCGTCGGGCGGCCTTGCGAATGCAACTCCACTTCCCTTGTTGCCCTCCAAGGACCCTTCGGCAAACGCAAAGTTCAGTGCATTCACTTGCCACGGCCAATATCTGCGGATCGCATCTCGTCTCAGGGAAAACCCTTTGTGGGAACCAACGGAACACGCTGGCGGCGTTTTCTCTGAATACTGGGAAGGTGCCGATCGCTGCGGGAATTATGTCGCTGTCAGCCGACGCATGCAGCCTCAGAAGATTCTCGATCCTGACGCAGAGGAGAAACGCCAAAAGCTTTTGCTCGAGGCTATTGAAAGGCGCTATAGAGAAGAAATCAGAAAGGGCTGGTGTTCTTAGTGAAGAAACCGATGCCGCAACGAGGTGTACGATGCTGGAATGGATTTCGATGATCTACTAGAGTTTGTATCCTCTCCGTCTGATAATGACGATGACCTAGATCTGGAAGCTTTAACTGACGTTTTGGATTCAGACTCTGCTGATGACCAGAGCCTCGATTCTCCGTCTTCGGATGGCGATGAGGGGTCGGATCATCAAGGAGAAGATGACGATTTGAATAGCTTGAGCGACTTAGAAAGCGAGACATCTGAAGGAAGTAAGTGGATATCTTTATTTATTGCAAGTCTGTTGTTATCCGTTTGAACTACTAAAAGTCTCTAATGTTTACGAACGCATGACTTCCTTGATTCGTCAGGGAACGAATCCCATTACGAAGAGTTAATAAAGCAGCACAAGAACAAAATCTGCGATGCTTGCGAGGAGGAAACTCACCGCTGGTTCCATTGTTTTGTATGTCAGGAGAACGACTTCGACATCTGCCTCAATTGTGTTGCGAAGGGGGTCTGGTGCTTCGATAAGTCGCACCGGATGGTCGAAGCAGATGGCGACGGACCAGTGACTTTTCGGCGCTATTCAGATTGGCAGCTGGCCCACGAGTACGTCATCAGACTTAGGTTAATAATATTTTAGAGCTACGTAGCTGACTATGGACTCCCAGAATCCGAGTATACGACACCACTGGCGATGGCAGATGTCTGTTTGAGTTTTCGACTCAAGGTGATGGACTCCTCCACGGGTCTCCTCCAATCTTGCATCCCACGGCACCAGTAGTAGCATGGTCCCTCAGCCCGACCAAACTTCTCCTAGCCTCCTTCGGCGAAGGCAACGAGCGCGTAATCCAGCAGCTGAGACTAATTAGCAAGAACGGTAAGCCATAGGTCCCCCAGGCATTAGCTGTTAGCAGTAGGTTAACGCAATTCCAGGCCGAAAGATATCGGTTAATTTGGACTTTTCTCCCTGTGGCTTGTATCTCTTCGTTGCCAGCGTTGAGGCTTCAAGGTGTTGGGGATGCCCTAGCGGGAACGGCAACACTGAAAACCGACAAGGAGTGATGTACAATCTGTCGATTCAGGTCGCTGTGCTTTAGATACGACTCGACAACGAGACGTTGGAGCCCCTCCCAGTATGCGAAGAGCATTTTGACTTTCCTGCGCCGGTATCTTCACTTCCAGGAACTCTACCGTATGCTTGGACATGGACGTCGTCATGCATCTTCTTCACGTTGACCGGACCATCAATCGCAATTTGCAGAATCCGGGTCAACAAGACTGAACATGGACGTCCTGCCCTGGGTCCGGTGGAAACCACAAATCTAGAGATGCCTGTACAGCATTCAAACTGCCAGTGGAAAGCTGAAGTAGTTCCCAAGGAGAAACCGGAAATCCCAACCGTGGCTTTCGTGCCGATCTCTCTGGGCCACAAGGGTGATCACCCATCGCCGCAGTACCGCGAAGTTGTGGGGAAATGGTTGGTTACTAGTAGAAAGGAGTCGACCTATTCTGCCGCTGAAAAGCGCAAAACCTCGTACCCGACACCGGCCACCATAGCCTTCAACCCGGATACCACGGCGTTGAATGCGGTACGAAGCGAGATCCGGCTGCTGTATCTTCTTCCCGGGTCACGAGGCGAAGCCATACGATGCAAAATCACCAAAGTTTCTCTTGACGATCTCGAGCATGCCAAAGCAAGATTGACCGACTTTTACTCCGGGATGAACTAACGCCAGAAAAAAGACAGTAGAAGTTCGAGAGCCAAGGAAAGCGACCCCAAAGACACTGATCAGGTGGTCGACCCCGATTTTGTGCCTCGCGTCCTTGCCAAGATCGACTATGCCGACCCCAAGAACGCACACCTGACCATGTTTGACCTCTTCGGCCAAAGCGAAGAGACCAAGAAGATATTCAACAGAAAAGGGCCCGTGAGCCTTTCCTACAAGAATCTCAATGCGAGGACCAGCGCACTCGTGGCCGGCATAATGGCGGAAAGAAACGACGAGAAGCAATGGAAGCCGCGGGCGAACCTCCCTCCTCAGTACAACTATGAAGCACTATCCTATGTGTGGGGCAAGTCGTCAGAGGGGCGAACGATCACTTTGGACGGCCAGAAGGATTTCCCAGTGACCGACAACCTGTATGCGGCATTGCAACGGCTTCGGCGTGCGGACGCACCGAGAACGCTCTGGGTGGACTCCATATGCATCAACCAGCAGAACATTCCGGAGCGAAACCGCCAAGTCCAGATGATGGGGCGGATATACAACTCCGCGGCACGCGTGGTAGTCTGGCTGGGCGACGCCGAGGATATCCCCAAGCCGACTATCGCGGATGACGATTCCAGCACAGGATCCGGAAAAGACACTGCTTTGGCCGAGAGCAAGCCTGACAAGAAAAAGGACGACGAGGAGTCCGAGTCGGAAAAGGCCCTCAAAGATTGGCAGGGCAGCGTTCTAAAGGAGGTGCTAGCCTCGGCCGCCATTCCCTGGTGGACCAGAGCGTGGGTCACCCAGGAGCTGGTTCTTGCCCAAGACGTCCACGTGGCGTTCGGAGAGGTAGAAGTTGGCTGGGAAACATTCTACTCCAAGCTTCTGGGCACCTGGAAACACGTCTTTCAGCTCACCAGGCTCATCTCGCTGCGGCACAACAGGCATCGCTGGTAGTACAAGGGCAGCATCGGGGAGACGGCGCTCCTCGCGCGGCATTGTGCGGCGACTGACCCTAGGGACAAGGTCTACAGCATCCTGAGCCTCGTGAAGCCGGGCCAGGCGGACCTCGTGAAGCCGGACTACGCCTTGGATGCATTGGAGATCTACATCCAGGCCACGTTCGCCGACATATGGGGCAACGTCAACGACAAGGACACATACGCCGAGGCTCTCGCGAACTGGGAAGGCCACAAGTCCGATGTTCCAAGGTTTCCTGTGTTCAGTAGCTGGGGAAACGATTCCACGGTAAACACCGGGCTGAGGCCCGATCGGTTCCGCATTCTCAACTGGGCCAAACCCAGTCCTGGCCGCATGAAAGGTTTGCCCACTTGGTCCGTCGACTTCTCGGACCCGACATGTTTCACCGAAGACTCTCACTTTCGGCTCGGCCACGAGAGATGGACCTTTGATGGGAACGACAGTCTAAACGAGCAAGCAAAGGTCGAGCTATCTACCAACGGAAGAAGGCTCACAGTCCGTGGCGTGGTCTTGGACCGCGTCAAAAGTGTTTTCTCAGATATCCCGGTGCGAGACTACAAGACGTGCGAACCAGACATGGCATCGAAGCTGTCGTCGTTCTTTTCAGAGCTGCCTAGTGACAACCCCTACATTTCAGCAACAGGCGTCACCGGCGGAACGACGCTCCGTACCGACGACCGCCGGACAGTCAAGAGACCGAACTGGATCATCACACACAGCAAGCCCGACACCATCGAGTTCTCCTTCGAAGAACAGGTGACCCAGATACTGCAGCACTGGAACCCGGACGAACGTCGCGAGGTCGACTGGTCCGGCCTGGAAAACGTTCGATACGGCGAGTGCGAGATTGAGGGATGCCGCTGCGGCCCTTCGCGGCTCTTCAGGGCCTGGGATCAATGCGTCGGCCTGCCGGAGCATGCGCGGAACTTCATGTCCCTGAATATGACGGCAGAATATAACCGAAGCCAGAACGTTGAGTCCTGTTTCGATCTCTTGGCTTATTTTTTGCCTGCAAGCTTCGCCTCGGCTTCCTTCCGATCTCGTTCCCTCTTCTCTTGTTCATTCTTTTCACGCTTTTCTTTACTACTCTTCGCAGATTCCTCCATCTGCTTTAATTCTTCGTCCGTGGGAATTCTCACACTGTCGGCCATCCCGCTTATTCCAAGTCGCTCGAGGTTATGGATCAGTCTAAATGGAGTCATAGTAAGCATAGGAAGCATTGACAGCGGCTGGCCTAAAAGGTGCTTTACTTACCTCGGGGCGTAATGCTGAGATGTTTCTTGTAATTGTGGATGTAAAGAGGACGGTGCTACTCTGATACTACTCTAATACTAAGGCTTACTAATTCTGAGGTGGGAGAATGGATCTGAAAGTTTTTAATAGGCTATTATTAGTTCTAAATACTTTAAGTAGACAACTAAGTACCTCCGTGATAAACCGGTTCAGCTTTATCTGCAAATAGCTAAAATAGGTTTAGATAAGTGACTTACTAAACTAGCCACCCCTAACCTCACCCTTTCTTAGTAAACTAACTAATCCGTCGGATTTCCACTTAGCCACCTTTATATAATAATAACATCTCATCATATCTCACGTCCAAATAAGAATGTTGCTGCATCGGTTAGAAGCGGCCAAATGGTCGTGGTGTAGTGGTGTAAGCGGCTGGGTTGTCTGGAGCCTATCATCACTAGTGTGGTTGGTGTAACGGGCGTCAAAAGCGGGGTAACGGTCCAATCGGCCAACGGCCATAGGACGCACCATTGGCGGGGTTGAGGCGCTCGTCAAATATCTCCTTACAGCACCGCTCAGTCCGACGCCCGCCGGGCATCAATATCGCCACAATGGTGCCGAGGTTCTTCGACTGCTCAGTACCGGATTACAGGAGGCCGAGTGCACGCGCCGATGGAGCCGGGTGTGACATATGCAGCAGTCACTTCTGTGGACTTCATATCTCCCGGGATTTCCACAAGTGCAACACCCGGGTAAGGGCCTCGCAGAAATATACCGCAATCATGACGTTTTTGCTAATTGCAACCCATTATCATGGATCTCGATGATTCGGGCGCCTCCGCGCGCAAATTAACGAAGCCGCGGCTTGTAAGCTCGCTTCCCGGCTGAACTACGGAAAGGCTTGTGTCCTGGAATACCCTTCCAAGTTTGTTGGGTTGGGTGCTTTTACGGGCTGTGCCAACTCCCATGCCCGTATCCGGTTCGAGGACGAATCTCCATCGTGGCTCTTGAGAGTGCCACGTGTCTGGGGCTTTTCCGTCGGGTTGCCCGTGTCTCTCGCTGAATACCCGATTCGTAGTGAGTATGCGACCCTGAAGTTCCTGGAGACCACTACAGTACCGGCACCTCGAGTATACTCATTCGGTATTCCGCCTCAAGGGACCGATCATGGCATTGGGGTGTGCTTTCTTCTCATGGAGGAACTGCCGGGAAAGCCGTGGGATGGCCGAGGAGACACCTCGAAGATCTGGAAGGGTCTTGCCGACATCTTCGCGGAGCTGGAGAAGTACCTATTTACCAAAGCAGGGTCTCTGCTTGTTGAGTCTGCCGAAGATCCTTCGTGTATTCGGAGTTGAGCAGAGCCGAGATGAATGGAGAAGCACGGCATTAGAGCTATACGCAAGCGACGAAAGACTGAGAATTCTTGTTGAGGGGTCAGCTGGGAAATGACAGGAATAATGCCAATTTTGGGGAAGGCACCATTAGCCGTGCTGGGGAAAGCCGCCGGAAAGGAACACATAATCTGCAGCTGGACCGTTGAAATAACCCAAGTTTTTGGGGTATGACGAATGTCTTGATGTGCTCTGTTTCCAAGGCTTCTCTCATGGTCGTTTCACACGATGTCCCAATAGCTGTTGTGGCTTCCTCGCCCAGTCATGGCCGGCGTGCCAATCGCCGACCGGGAGCGCACGGACTCCGGCGTCAGCGGAACGTTACTGTATGGGCTTGTTACCTTTCCCGATGCTGGAATCGACTCAATTGGGACCTGGACATCGACAGGCTGCCTTTGTGGCCCTGTCATCCATTGAATCGATGGTAGGTATGTCTTGAGCGGCGGAAGGCGACGGGAGAACCAACTGTTGTCATGCTGCCGAGCGTCTGTCCCCCAGACGTCGTGGTCTTCTGCAATGGCAGAGCGGGACAGAGCCGATGAACTTGTAGACGGCACAGATTCCTCGGGTAGACGTCCGTCCTTTGGCGGATGGGGTAGGGCGTTATAGCCCGGAAGGGTAGAAGAGGCTGTGTAAGCCATCGATTCCACAGCTGTACGCGATGAAATCGACGACGATATAGTTGGTATACTTGTTCTGGTATGGGACGCCGCGGCGGTTGTTGACTGTATAGGGAATGGGGAGTTTAAGGACTGTAGAGCTCGCTGTGCTGATGTGTTCTCGCATGGCAAGGTATAAGTCGAGCCAATGGCAGATCGGGAGGAAGTCGAGAATCTTGGTAATGCGGCTTGATCCGAGACGTGACTGGGTATCGGTGAGCGGGAACGTGAGGTCATTGGAGAGATAGATTGTAACCCTCCGAGGCTGTCCAGCCGACCCGTCCAACTATGGACAGGGGTGTCAATGCCTGAACGTGATTGAGCCCAACTGCGAGTGAGATCGCTCTCGTGGCCGGATATTTGTGGGCCTTAAAACCTTGGCTGTGCTGCATCCACCTGGTGGGCGTCTAGCCATCTATCAACTGGCCCTTGGGTGTGAGAATGAAGCGACGCTGTCTGACTTGAGACCAAGGGTGCTTGAAATAGGTTTATTGCACGTTGTGCCGATACGTCTTGAACTCTAATGCTTGATTGCGAATCACGTCTTATTCTGGTGACGAGAGGGGTCTGCCGGGCGTCGCTTGCTGTGCGTGGCCCGTGGGACATGTCTGCTTCGCCTGTGTTCATACAGACGTCTTCATCAATAAGGTCTAGCTCTCCGACTACACCTCGTATCGTTATCGCTTTTGTGGGTAGTTGTTGGTAGTCTTCGCTAGCGCCAAAAAAGGAGTAGACTAGGTCCCTTTGAACAAAGGCGACAGAAGCCCTAGAGAGTGTTACACCGGTAAGGTATAGAAGGAACATAATTTTCTTAATCGCCCAGAAAGTACAGCTATAAGGAACTCCCCAGCGATAATTCAAAGGCAGCTCACCAGTTGTCCGCAGTCCATCGGTTGGGGAATTATATAAAGTGAAATCCCACATCGGCGTTGTCGCATCTGCGATTCGGAAGCCGAGCAAGCTGGCTCTTTCATAGAAGATCGAAATCGTAGTAAGGTCGTTTATGGATACTATCTTATCGCCTACTATGTCTATCCTTGGCCTAAACCGATTAGACAAATAAGGGAAGTTGCGTAAAGCGGCGAGAATAATTTGCTTATATGCTGTGTCGAATGTTGGCGCTCCTGCGCAGTGAGCAAAATGACCTTCATTGACCTCGACCAGGTTACGTTGAGGCGGGGACTATGACTATCGTAGTATACCTCGGACCGTCCATCCGCTAATCTGATCAACTTTCCAGCCTTTTCCGCGAGCTGCCTTAGGACACATAAGGCCTAAAATAACCATTATACTTATCGAAATGTACTTTATATTCTCTTAGAATAATTTAAGACTTAGGATAAGTCCCCTGACCCGGAACACACTATTTCGTATATTAGCTCGAAGTTGAAGGCTCTGGACCTGTGTAAAGATCTCATTGTTTTGGAATGCATCTTTTACTAGCTCTCGATCGGCGTTACTCACAATTAGTGCTTGCCCTTTAAGAATCTAAACCGTTGTAATATTAACAATACCTAGATGGTTATAGGATATTTTAAGCTAGACCGAGCGTATATGCCGTAAATAAGAAACTAGTTCGTCATCGTAGTATAAGGCGAGGTGCTTATGGAAGCTGCCTAAAGGCAGGCTATGGAGGAGGCCAGGAAAGGCCATTAAGTCGTCCAGGCTGCTGGAGATTAACTGATTCTCTTTGATCTTCTCGAGGTTGATTTGCTTTTGGACTCTAAACCTCTCTATCTAATCGTAAGCTTATTGGATCTTGCTTTCTTTCCGTAGTTGATGGACTTTTCGAAAGATTTCACCGTCGGAATACGGAGTCTGGTGGGTTTAGCTATTGAGGTACTACGAGGTTACATTATCCCGAAGGACCATAGATAGCCGCGCCCTGGGCCTACAGAGAAGCCTAACTATCTAGATAGTATCCTCACTAAATACCGTCTTCGTAGTTTGTATTCTATGCTAGCTATTAAGGTAAGATACGGGGTGTTTAAGGAGTGGTTAGTGTTTATTAAAAATAGTTCCCTGGAGTTCATTAAATGAAGTCCCAAGTTTTTATACAACGGAAGCCACTTCTGAGTACTCGATGTACCCTTTGATCGTATTATAGTATGTGTTGTGGTTAAAGTTTTTCCGTAGAACGGAGATTAAATAAGAGGTAATAGCTGGATTAAGTTCCCGTTCTAGGTCTCTCCGGAACCTTAAGAGTATAATAGGGACGTAAACAATACCAATATACTGGTCTCTTTGATCGCAATAAGGGCTCAACTAAGTACAGCCAGAGTGAAACTGCACATAATTAGCTATAGTGTTATGATTCATGAGATAATCAGTTGTTCGTAACTCATGTGCATTCAACGTTATATAGCATTGCTTTGGACTTGCTGGGCAGCAAACTAATTCCGGAATTAGGGGGTGTGGAGTAGTCTGTTTCTGGGATTAGGGGCTGGGGTACAGGGGGGTAACGAATCCCAGGATTCAGTGATCCTAGGATGTAGGGGGCCTACAGCGGACGGCTAATCCCAGGATTCAGTAATCCTAGGATTGAGCGGTTGGCCACAGCGGGCGGTAACAAATCCCAGGATTCAGTAATCCTAGGATTTTAGGGGGCCCATAGCGGACAGCTAATCCCAGGATTGAGTTATCCTAGGATGTAGGGGGCCCACAGCGGGCGGTAACTAATCCCAGGATTCGGTAATCCTAGGATTTAGGGGGCCCACCTGGGATTAGGGCGTGTGGGGCAATGCAGTTCCTGGGATTGGAGGGGAGAGTTCACTGTTCGGGCTTACCGATCCCGGGATTAGGGTCCTGGAATTAGGGGACAGCTTACTGATTCCAGGATTCAGGGGGCAGTGGCCTAATTCCGGGGACCAGCTGCCCCTGTTCAAGAGCCTTATTCCCGGCTACCCCGCCTACCACAGCAACTCCATTTCACAGAGCCTGTATCCTACAGGGCTCGCGACAACCCAACCACAATATCCTACCTAGGTACAATATCCCTAAATAACCAACTACCTTATCGGAACCACATTAAATAATGCCTTGGCCGAGTAACTCGGAATGCGCAAGGTGGAGAGGAAAATACCGTGAAGCACTTTGTTGTCATATTAGTAAACTACTATTATTCACGAGTTTACCCGATCTAACATTACAAGATAAAAGCCTTAAACTTCAAATCAACCCGAACAAGTCCACCTAATTCCATGGGAGGAGGACGGCTATTTTTGGGATGTTGTAGAAAACAGAAAACACTTATTTAATAAGCATCTTAGTAAGCATTCAACTAGGCCCCTAATGGAACTTTGTTGGGAAGTTGGGCTTTTGTTCAGGGCAGTTCTCCGGTTAACAGACAAAAAAAGCGAAGCTCCTTTGCCTTGTTAAATTCAACAGGAAAACACGGCGCTTATTGAGGAGCTTCGGTTAATAAGAAAGCGTGCAGAATTAGCGGAGGGAAGGCTTAAGCGTCTAGCTCAAGGGTTTAGAGTACTCAAAAAAAGGGAGGCAGCTAAAGCGAACTTCATCTCACAATATCAAGCGCAAATATTAGAGTATATACGTGTTGCCGATAACATCCTCTAAATGATCACTTATATCCAACTACGCACTTCTCTGTTTTACGCACAGGCGTTACTGTGAAGAGGCACCGGGGCAACCGGTCACAGCGCATATACACCAAGATTAACACCCTAATGCTTTAAATATATAGTGGGCTAGAGACGAAAACCTTCAAAGGGATAACCCATTCTAGTGGAATTCATTCATTTAAATCCATTTCGCTTAATGTATATCCCACTATCTTATACTAGAATATCTCGATCTTCATTTATGTCTATCAATTCTCAGACTGCCAAATAGAAAGCCAAACAGAAAGCCAAACAGAAAGCCAAACAGAAAGCTAAAGAGAAAGCCAAACAGAAAGCTAAAGAGAAAGTCAAATAGAAATCCAAATAGAAATCCAAATAGAAAGCCAAATAGAAAGCCAAAGCATCCCAAATTGCAAGACTATTTCCCTTGATCTCTTAATAAAGTGGGCTATCCACCCGGGGAAGACCAGCTTCCTTAGGCTAATCTGGTTTGCTCACCGGGCGGTCATGGGCACTACTTGCGAGCTGATGCCTCACGAGAGTATTCAGTCGCTGGTGTCGTACTGTATCACTCGGAATCATAATAAGAGAATTGCGTTTCAGGGGTAGAGCTGCGCGTGTTCCTGCTCTCATCAATACGCACCAATTTCGGGGTGGATCTTGATCGTGGAGATAGTGAAGCGGGCGCGTCAAACTCTGGCGTGTAATCTGGGTCGTAATCAGTTGTATGATATGACGAGTAGCGGGAAGTACTCAGCCTACGATACTCCCTATATTCATAGTCATCATCCCCCTGCTTGGATTTAGGTCTCCCAGCTGATCTACGTGGCGGTGATACACTAAGCCCCCTCTCAAGGACAGGAGTTTCACGGTGCACTTCGGACCATACAAAAGCCGGTGCTCGGTCTCGCAACCACATCCCAACATACTACAGTTGCTCCCGATCCTTTTTCCCTCTGGGCTCACATGGATTAGACTGTCCAGCCTTATACCAAACATCTTAGAATACGCCGTCAGTGGCACCTTTGTATCAGTTGCGGCAATCGGTATAGGTGAACCAAGTCTCCTTAAATAACGATGTTCCTAGGCCTTAGTTGACGTTCGGTCCAATGCTGGTGAAGTCCTTAGCGAAGCAGGCCCATCTTTTACCTCTGTTCTGTACCTCTATGGCGTAATTCAGGGTGTAACCTGCCCCAATCGGTCTCAGATTACCATTGTAGTTCTCGATCTACTGACGAGTGCCCATCTTCAGTCTTGGGAGGATGGAAAGATCCAAGGGTATCTGGGAGTCTTTAAATGCATAGTATCGCCTGGGTTATCCGCTTTTTCGAGGAATCGGGTCAAACAATACCATCGTATATCCTTTTACTCTCGTCCAGCCCTCAACTCTGGCCCATAACTATACAGAATAGCCGAGTTCTGGGTCTGGGCCCAGGAAGCGGTGGTAGCCGCCATCGAACCGAGTTGTACTCTCTTCAACGGCTACGCTTTCGTCGTAGTCAACGGCTGTGCCCTCGTCATAGGTATCCTCGACAACGGCTGCATCCTCGTCATAGCCATCCTCATTGTCGAAAGCTGCGCTTTCGTCTTTGTAAGTGTTATCATCGCCTCCCATCGCTGGATCGCCATCATCGTTTTCAGCGTGGGGATCAGCAGTCGACCCATACTCGACGGAATGAACCCTCTTCGCTATCCGGCTCTGCAATCTTTTTAACTCCTCAACGTCCATGTTATCAAAAATGGTATCTTCGTTTTGATCATGGCTTTCAAATCTTTGCCTCTGGCGTGGCGGTGAGTCTCCGGAAGAAGAGTCTCGGTCCATGTCGACGCTAGGAGGAGGAGCTGGATCAGTCGTGGGTTGGGTTTTCAAGAACGGCTCCAGATTGATCCATGGTTTCCTAGCAGTCTTCTCCTCGCTGGTTAGCGACAATTGTCCCACCGGAGTCATTGTTTTCCGTACTGTATAGCCACCCATCGCGCTGTCTTCACCGGGATCGGTAGGCATGGGACTTGGTGTATGGTGTCTTTCTCTTCACTTCTGAGCCTCGTTCCGGGCGTCATTGTCCGCATCTCTTTCCTTATAGATAATCTCCTCTTGGTCTTGATATTGTGGCTTCTGATTCTGCTTCTTAGCTGTAGGTGTCTGTACCTCAGGTCTCGTATGATGCTCAACTGAGGCATTCCTCCTGCGTGTCTGAGGCTCAGGCGACCCAGAATCCGATGGCACTGGAATTGGGTCTTCCTGCGAGCCCTGGTAGTCCTCCTTTCTACTATTCTGCGGCTGACTCTCCCTCCTCTGTGGTATTTGATGTTCTTTTCGACTTGATTCCGGTGCGGCAACAGTAACTGGGGCTTTAGCCTTCCCCTTCAATTCAGCCGTCCTTGGCTCGTGAGTAAGGGCTTCAAAAGAGTTTTGGTTGCCTCTTGCCCGAGTTGACTCAGGTTTAAAGGACTTTTGGAATCGTTGGGCTAGTTCTGTAAGCCCTGGTGATTCCGAACGCCCCTGTCGCTGGTATGGTGTTTCTGTCGGTTGCCGCTGGGGCTCCTGCTGGTTTTGTAACTCTTCTGGCGGCTCTGGATTCTGGGACGTGTAGACCATATCGTTGACGAAGGGAACAACGTGGGTCCTTCCTTTGATGTTGGTCACAATATGATCCCCAATCTTCTTCATGTCATCCCTCGCTTTCACCTTGTCATCCCAGGGTGCCCCCAGAATCTCGGTTACGCTTCGGAGAACCTCCTCATTGCTATACTTGTCCTTGCCCTGGTCTTTCCCCTTCGTGCCCTCCATCCTGTACCTGTCGATGAGTTCACAGAGAATTTCGTGCAGGGTCTTGCTCCCCTTGTCCTTCGAGCGCACGATAATCTGTTCAGTCACGGCTATGTTCATGCAGTCCTCCGCTAGTTGAGGGTCCTCGCCCATGGTCTCGGTCATGAGTATGAACAGCTCGTCCCTGACGACTTCATCTATTTCATGGTTCGTTGTCGTATCCTTTGCTGGCTGACCTGGCTTCGGCTTCTGCTGTGGTTGCTGTGGCCTCTCCTCCTGTCCTGCCCGTGAGGCTGACAGCGAAGGGGGTGGTTGGTACTGGGCGGTGACAGAACACTGCCGTCTCGTTCTGCCTTCTCCAGGTAACATACCACCGCGGTCGAGGGCTTCTTAAATGGCCTTCTGATCGGCGCTCTGTCTCTTATTCTTTGACATAGCTGAGGTAATGTCTTGTTTGTGTTTGGGTTCTGTGAATTGATGTTGATAGTTTGTGTGTTTTAAAATAAGCATTTTATTAGAAAGTCAATGGTTTTATATACTAAAGTTCAGTCGCAGAACCAGACGCCTGGAGCCGGTTGACCAGCTGCACGAACCGGTATTTGGTGCCTAGCTTCCTGTGGGGCGATTCCGGAGAACAGATTCGGCTCTCGGGCTCCTGAAGCGCGGTTCCTGGAACCAGTTCCAGGAATCCGGTTCCCGGGACAGGGGGCCTGCACAGCGCTTATAAGGCACTACATCCCCGCCCCACTACCGCCGATCAGTACATCTACAACACTATCTCCAAAATGAACATTAACTTCTGGTACTCCGTGGCACTAGCCGCATATTTCCTCACCCTCGTCCTCTAGCAGTTCGTCCAATCCACGACGCTCCACTTCTCATTCCATAACAAACACTATTTCTCAAACCGCATACGATCCTTTTTACTAAGGTCGCTGCTTCCCTATAGCCTCTTCGGTGGATTGAGCCTCTTGGATCTTCTTTTACTTGCCTCCTTCATGGCCGGCAACGACCTCGCTACTGGCTTATCCCTCTTCGGGCTAGAAGAGCTCCAACAAAGAGCGGCGGCTATTGGGTCGATCAACCTACTTCCTATCTTCGTTAACCGCCGCGTCTACACCAACACCATTTTCGGCGCATCTTCTCAACTATATCACCTAATCCACGGCTGCCTCGCAAGCGTTGGAGTAATCCAGGCCGCGTTGCATTCGGGCTTGGCCATCCGGTCGAGGACAACATCTGATGGTCAGGACCAGTATATCTTTTATACTGGCCTCGCGGTAAGTCTGGGCATAGGAGCACGACCAGTGGACACGCTAACTCTATTTACAGGGCCTCGTACTACTTATCCTAGCCATTCTAATCCTCCCTCTTCTGCGGACTTCGTAGCTCTCGAGTCACCTAGTTCAGACAGTCCACTTCGCACTAACCATGCTGGGCTTCTCGGCGCTATGCTGGCATATCACTATCACCTCTAGGTCCAAAAGGATAACGGTCGGTGTATATGCCAGCTTATGGACCTCCCTCTTCCTATACTTAAAGCTATACTCATAGATATACAGCAGAGGGGAAATCCACGCTATGATTCACCTAGGGAATACTAGTATCGTTCAGGTTTAAATAAAGAAAGCAATAAAAGCCTACCCAGGGTGTTATTACTATATAGCATCTTCGTTATTCTCTCTTATGGTTAACGCCCTATATATTATATACTACTAAGAAAAGGTTGAACATACGGTTAAGGCATACTCTAATATAACTAAAGTATCAGAATTCTTTCTCCTCGTCTAGGATACACCGTATAAATAGTATACTAAGAGGCGGGTCCTTTTTAATGGTCCTTATGGATACAAAGTATATCCGGAGAAGTACGAAACGGTGGTCCTCGTGGCCTAGGGACGCAGTATTATAGGTGTACTACTAACCGTATTATATATTGCGCAAATCAACTACTATAATCGAATTACTCATAGGATTAATCTTTTATAAAAACTTAACTACTATAACTAAGAGGAATAAGCTGAGGAAAGGCTTTAGAACCTCATCCGACTAAATTTATACTAAGTAAATAAGAGCTCTCTTTAGACTAGGACTAAGTTAATAAAAGTAGAACTTCTTTGTAACCCATTTATATTATCCTAAACTCCATACCCAGGGGTTATAAAAATTTACGATCCCCGAAAAACACTCTAAACAATAGAACACATTCAGACTCCCACACAGTAACTCTATGAATCGGATCCGAAGAAACATCGAAACTAAATCGAGATATACTAATTGCATAATTATTATAAGTATATACTCCCCGTAATAATAAACTATTACTGATATTTTGTATAGCTTATGGTGACTCGGATTTCACAGAAGAGATTCGAAGCTTTGTATTTTAATTACCTACTCTACCCGAGTTCTCCTAAATTAAGCTATAAGCGAGTGGCATGGGAGTGTCGCCGCGGGATATCCGTCACGTGCCAGGCGCATGGGCATAGACTAGTGTCCTAGAAATTGTGGTGGGGGGTTAAAGGGATGAAATATTTTTTATTGGTCTTAACAGACCAAAGGGCATACAGATTCAAACTATCTTGTCTATTTATACCCTAAACCCTCCTGTTGTATCCCGGCCTGCGGAGATGCCTAACTCAAGCTTAATGCTAGCCGCTAAAACATTAAAATATCAATGCGTGACTGCCATAAAAGTCCTCTACAGTAGGATATTCCGGCTCTTCAACCACAGATAGGTTATCACATTGACTGGATGTCATGCTATCTATATCCGAAAAGGTAGTAGGGTCATAATTAGAGTCGTTTTCTTTACTGTACGCCTTTAATAACATATTCGAGCTGAAATGCAGATTGGGGAACTTTGCTAACTGCAGTTGGGTGTCGTCGTCCAGAATGCAGTTATCAATGGTCAAGGAATGAAATGTGTTAACATACAGCTTAACAAACTCGATAACAGAATCCGTGTAAAACTGAATGTTGCTCAGCTGAAGTGTAGAGGGGTGTTCCCATCGTGTGTATTAACAAAATAAATTAGAGAAAATATTAGGAATTTGAAACCCGTAAAGGCCAAAATAACATAAAACTATGCTTAACTCCAATTGGAAGGTAAGAGCAAGTTCACGGAGGCTAGTCGCAGCGTGAAGACAACTAACGAACGTGTTACGCTGCGCGCCCACTGCTTATGCTGCGCGCCCACTGTTTACACTGTACGCCCACTGGCTACGCTGCGCGCCCACTGTTTGCGCGCTCATTACTTATACTGTGCGCCCATTGCCTGCGCGCCCACTGCTTATGCTGTGTCCCCATTGCTTACGCTGCGACGACCCTTCGACTTAGCCACCAGGTAACTTGATGATCGTATCTCTTCGTGTTTAGACTAGATAGTGCCACATAAGTCCATCTCCGTTCGAATTTAATTGAGATCGCGTGTTCCCGTAGTACGATATACGTAAAACTATTCTGAGATCTTGGTATCGGCCAATGGCCTGCCGCGTCATCGGCACGAATCATCCTCTAAGGGCTCGGCATTTCACCGATATGCTGCTACCAGAGTCTCCAGTATGTGCCCTCCTTGTTCTTGATAAGTTCCTTATGGGTGCCTTGTTCGAGGATCTTCCCTTGGGGTCCAAGTACGACGATCTGGTCGGCATGTACAATCGAGGACAATCGGTGGCTGATAGCGTAAGTCAGTGGCTATTATATGGGACAGTGGGTGCTTACGCAATAACTAGTCGCGTTTTCCCTTTGAATGCCTTCTTAATATTGTGCTTGATGTGGCCTTCGGTTTCGGCATCCAGTGCGCTGATTGCCTCGTCGATCACAGCGATTTTCGGTGCCTGAAGAAATAGGCGGGCAAGTATAATTCGCTGCACTTGTCCCCCAGAGAAATTTCTGTGGGATTTGTCAATGAAATTCTATCCAAAGAAACATAACACTTACTTCCCATTTTCTCCGATTATCGTGCTGTATCCTCCGGGTCGATTGACGATATCGTCATGGATACGTGCCATACGGCATGCCTCGAAAACTTCGTCTTCAGCGGCGTCCCGTTTTCCGTAGTACAAGTTATCCATAACAGAGACATTGTATATGTGTGGGTTCTGTTCTATAACCCCTATATAACTGTGAAGACTAGTAAATTGTTAGTAATGTGTTTAGTTAGGAAGGATCTGTGCTCTCACGAGTTTACAGTGACTTTTGCGATGTTTTGGTCGTCGATAAGTATTTCGCCCTTAGTAGGGTTTTCGTGGTCTGTGAGAAGATTCGCCAGTGTCGACTTGCCTATGCCCGAGGGTCCAACCAAAGCATATGTCTGTCCAGCGGGAATACAGAGGTTAAAGTCCTTGAGCGTGAGGGCTTTGTTGTTGTAGCTGAAGTTCACATGCTTGAACTCCAACTTGCCCGCCGTATAGGTCAGGGTCTTCCCTTTCTCCATCTTTTCACGTTCTGTTTCCGCCGTTTCCATAAGTCTTCTGAATTTATCGGCCCTTTGGAGCTTCCCCATAATGTCTTCCATCGTGCGCCTTATATACGAAATTGGGCTAGTGACTAGAGACCAGAAACCTGTGTATGCAACAAAATCTCCGACATGAAGCCTCCCCGCTAGAAATTGGATAATGACCAGGGCAAAGCCGCCGAAGAATCCTATAGTAAGTACTCTTTCCGTGGCCGACTTATATATGATAAACATAGCGAAAAAGTTCTGGGTTTTGGTGAAATGATTGTTGACTAGGTTTCGATTTTCGTTGGATTGGTACTGAAGTTGATTGTAATTGGCAGCAGTTCTCCAGCCACGAATGGTGTCGTGACGTTGCTGCTTGTGGTGTATGTCAGCTGTTAGGGCCTGACCTAATGCCTTCATAGTAGATTCGACTGAACGCCTGAAGATGATAATAATGGTAGTTAAGTAAACCATGATGATAAGCATAACCGGGGTAAACTTTGATATGATGGCGGGGGTTGTGAAGAAAAGCGCGAAACAGCTTGGTATGAACTCGAAGAGAATCGAGTTAAACGTCTGATTGACGTCTTCGGCGCTGTCGATGGCGGTCTCGATGCTGGCTGTATCGGCTGATTTGTGAAAGGATGAACCTGCCTCCATAATGGTGTTGTAGACCCCGATTTTCATTATTCTTAGATGTAACCACTTAGTTTTGAGCCAGATATATCTATCCACCAATGGCAGCCCAATCTTCGAGGAAAGAAGTTTAGCAAAGCACCATAATAATGACTCTTTATGAATATCAGTCCATGAGGTCGATTGGCTGGCTTTATCGATAAGGGATGCTAATGCCCATTGGTTCCAGACTTTGACCACGTTCAGGGCTAGCCTAATAATGAAGACAAAGGCCACCTTCTATCGCAGGGTGGGATCCTCGGCTGGCCAGAAGAATTGGTGAAAGATCTTGAACCTCCTCACCCACGGCCAGAATCCAAGTCTTTTCACTTTTTCTTTGACCGTTCTATGAATAATATTAGGCGAATCGGTATTACTCGTAGTGCTGGTAGCGTTTGTAGAAGAAGGAAGATCGGACTCTTGTCGCTCAGAATCCAAAGGTAGGTATTTGTATCCATCGTTGTTTCCGATAATGAAGCAAAGGATCAGTATAATGAATACCAGAGTCTTAGAAGAAGTAAAGGCGAGGTCGACAAATAACCCAGAGTCGGAAACAAGATGGTCCACGATTTGGAAGATTTCGTAGTAAGCGCCCATGATCCAGATAAACATATATGGAACCCAGGTGTGTAAAGCATTTTGGGAAAATAGGTCGAATTAGAAGGTGGTCGAGATGGCGAAAAGGATTATATACCAGAAGGTAAAGGGCGAGGACGACCCAAATAAGAGGAAGACTGCATAGCTCCAGCTCGAAGTAAGCTGGATCAAGGAGGTCCAGAACACGAGACCTGCAGGTCTGACACGACGAGGAGTGGCCTAATAAGGCCCAAAAAACGAAAGAATAACACACTGAGTCGACAAGAAGACCAGCAAGCTGCCAACCCATCTTTTGTCCGAGATCATTTTGGTGGATGTTGAATATGAATGAAGGCTGGAATAACATGACAGGTGTGTAGGTGGAAAAGTCGAACAGGCTGGTATATCAAGCCTGGACACACACACCAAGACCCTTGCATACAGTCTCGGCCCGAAGGTCTGCTTATCATCAGGCTCCAGGCCCTGGATTAGGCTGCACGGGTCAGACTAAGATGAGCATTGCACGAACCAGTGAGCGTATAGAAAGAGGTCCGGAGTATGCTCGTAACCGAGCCATTGACTCAGCTGGACCTGGGTCAACCTACATATGATTGAAGCCGCCGTGTGGAGCGTGGCCGATGTGCGAAGGGGGTGACGGGACAGAACCGGATCCTTATTTGAGCAACAGGGGCCCAATGCCCCAGTACCAGCCAGCAAGACAAACGATGGGACAGATGCTGCTTAGCAAGCACCTGGCCAACGGGTTTTTGCCAGTACACTACACTATTTATTCTACGGGGTATAAGTTGAGTAGTTAGTACATGACGCTTAGCAGCTACCCATGCAGGCGGCTATTCTCGACCGCCCTCCCGCCCGTCGCTCCATGTCGGTGCGTTGTTCTTTACCCAGCCAATATAATGCAGCTAATCTAGCATCTCCCTCCTGGCGGGGAAAGGGAGGGAAAGGGAGGGAAAGGGAGGGACAGGGGGAGAGAGGGAGAGAGGGAGGGGGAGGAATAGAGAAGGAGGGGGGTTAACTAAGAATACTAATTCATTGAGGGGTAACGAGGAGGTAGGCCTCATTCTACTGGTATACTTAATTATAGTTCTCACCTCCACCATCGTAGGCATAACCAAGTTATCGACCTACCTAACAACTCGAACATACTTTTCGTTTGCCCCTTCTCTGACAAAACGCAGCCGGTGATATCCCTAAACACGTCGTATTATGGCATACACAAGCAGAGAGCTGAGAACGCTATGCGACTTAGATGAATATGGTCAGTGATTCTAATCTAATATGATTTTCAAATTAATAACTCAATTGGTTGTATAGTGTCGTCATAACATGTTCAACATAATCAGAGTACTGATGAAGGTGGAGAGTGAAATGCCAGCGATAAACATTTACCACGGGAAAAAGATTTAGCTCTGAGAATATATTAAGATGGGTTTTAGGGTAATAAGGTGGTATATTCGAAGGTTACGAAGCCCGTAATTCTTTTGAACTTAATACTTAGTGTTATTTACGTTAGAAAGTTAGGTAGACGAGAAGGGGTTATCTTAGTGTTTATGTACTATAGTATGTACTACGTCTAATAATAAACTTTCCTTAAAGTACTTGCCTTTCCCCCTGTGTATTTGGATCGGGTTATAATTCCGGAATATTTGCGTTATTTATTGCTAGGTAGCGTAGTGTATATAAAGACCAATAGTAGGCTGGATTCGACGTTTACGAAAAATGCGACTATTACGATACGCAGGAGCGCCGTGTCCCAGCCTATAGACCCGGGTACGTTGAGTAGTTTGCTTAGCTAATACGTTCTGCTACGAGATCCTAAGTACTCGGCTAGTAGTAGTAGACGGGCGAGAACTCGCCGGCGGTTACACTATTGTTATTACCGATGCCTAAGTGTACTTACGAGGATCTTAGATCCGTGGTGATGTCGAGGACCAGGGTGAGGCGAATTTTTGGGTGTAGGTTAGCGAGGTTAACAAGTAGACTAAGAGCATCCTCGGTGAACAATTTTAAGCCTATAATGGCTATACAACAACCTCCGACCCCGCTATACTATTCTAATACTACCTAAATTTAATATAAATTACGTATATACAGTTATATTATGGATAATAACTAAGTTCACGGATACCCTAGCCCTTTATATTTAGTAGTAATATTTAATAGTTATTTAGATGCGCCGGCTTCTGAGATTTCTCGGCTCTAGCTACCCCTGAATCTAACCACACTTACTAGTTGAGTAGTCAATCAGTCCAGTCTAGTTTACTGGTTATGATCGGATAGGATTTCTACCTAATATTATTCTTTTTAACTTTAATTAGTTTTACTCTTATACACTATATAAAGGCCTTCTTACTAAAACATAGTTATCACATCAATTACCGGAGGAGGGGGTAAATCCTAGATAATTAACACCAATAACATGTCTATTTATGCATAAGAAATCCAAGTTATTTATGTCCATGATTTTTTATGTTCAAAGTCCTATAGAAGATGCAGGGTGTCCAAGTTTTTAAGTTAATAACGGAAAGCGCTGGCTTTTATGGTGTACAAAACACGAACACTACTACATCTATATTAATGCAGGATAGTGTAAAGATTTCGCGTATCTAGCCGCTAAGCCGTTTTAGGATTAGTTATAAAGTATTACTACTAATAAGGTCAGTTAAAATTGCTTTAGTCTTAAAACTGTAACATCATAATAGGATATACATAATACCGGATAAGGGAAGACGGATACTATTATAGAGGGTAGTAATGCCCTACGGCGTTTTCTAGTGAATAGGACATCTAGAACTAGTAAAAAATAACTATTAGCTATTAAACGAGGATGTATCAGGGAAAAATCTAGTCTCGGTATTTTAATAGTGCTGAGTTTTTATAAGGATGAGTGGTCCACATAGTTCACCAGACTGTTTACCTTATCTATTAATTAAACATACACCACCACTTCGTCACACAATGGGATCATCCAAGGACCAATCGGCATTAGCTCGATTTATCGCCCTTCACAACGCAGCAACGAAACAGACAGCTGCTGAAAAGGCAAAGGCAATGGCTCGAAGGAGAGCGGCCGAGGAAGCAGAGGCCAGAGAAGCGGCAATACACGAACGGCCATTTCGCAGAGTACAGTTAACTGAGGAGCAATGTGAGGCATTCCGTTATGACCGCTTTTTGGGATCCCTCGCTCGGGAACACTTTATGATTGGATTTATTGCGTTCCGAGATTACGGCGATCAGGACGTCGTTTATGGTGAAATATCAGGAGGTTTTAAAGAGTACCTACGATCAACCATAAACAAGTCCATTAGCAAATACGCAGTAGGTTAACCTCAAAGCCCACCAACGCATTCTGACTCGTCACAGCGAACCGGCACTCCCCTTCCGTTTGATTGAGTGGTAGGAAATGGAGGTGGGACAATAGGGGCGAGACATGTATGGAGGTAGCACAGTGTATCTTTAATCGGCATATCATCTATCAAAATGCAGCCTAGGCATTGTGCAAAGCAGGCAATGGGCAGCATTTCAGTACTGTTTGTTTGTTTCAGCCAACGATATGGTGACGTGAGACACTAAGCGGTGACCGGTGGTTCAAAAAGCTGACCTTCGAACATTGCTTTTACTCCGGGTGACGGGATTCAGCTATAACGAATTCGAATTCGGTATAGCTAAATCCCGTCTTAGCTTATTAACGAATTAGAATTCGTCACCTAATCCCGTATTAGCATTTTATTAAGCTTTGGTCGGAGAGAGGGAGGTAGAGTGAGGGGGAGAGGGGGGAATAAGGAGGGAGGGGGAGGGAGAGAAGGAGAGGGAGAGGGAGAGTTGAGGACGCTACGTAACTAAGACGCACATAGTTAGTGATTATAATCCAATATGATTCCCTGGTATACACTACGTTATCCCTATCCGCCTTACTCTCCTGCTTGGCCTTTGCGGTGGGAGGGAAGATCTTAAACTAGGTTAGACCTATAAATATTAATACCACCAATAATAGTAACGACGATAACGAGGTCCGTATTTCCCAAATAATTAATAATAAACGATAATAACTTTACGAGCTATCCTCTTATAATGCTAGTTACGGAATTGCTCTTTATAATTAAGCGTTGAACTTTATAGTTTATATCGTAGAGGACGATGTTGAACACGAAAACATCCAAGGTTAGCTAAAAGAAGATAAGGTTTTTTGGATATTATTAATAAGTTAAAGTAGGACCGGCTTAAGGCCCACTATATTCTCATTAAGGAAGTGATTATTAATAAATACGGGTAAGATGTTAAGGCTAAATAAAAGTAGTGTCAGGTGCACCGGCGGGGGCCGGGGGAGCACCGGAGGGGCAACCCCGGAGTGGGGCCAACGGAAAATAGTTACTCCGGGAAAGGGATTTAAGGGGTAGCGCAGTGGGAAATTCTGTAGGAGGCCAGATTCGAATGCTAGTCACTACCACACCCTACCTGGGCATCGCCGACTCCTTCACTCTACGCGGACCAACCTGACAAGTAGGAAGGTGGGTATATAAACGAAAAGTAGAATAGTACCTTAGGATTTAGTTATTTTCGCTGTTGTTACCTGATTATTAAGGTCTAAAAAAGGACGGGCCGCCTTATACTTATACTACCCTTCCTATATAAAACACAACAATACACAAAAACGAAACGAGAGTTAAATACTAGTCTTGACCTTGCACTTGTATTAGGGCGTGTATTAAACTAGTACTGAGTAGGGTTTCTTAGCCGACCCCTAAGAAGGAGCTACACTAAAGGCTAGTATTATGTATACCAGTTAAGATCCATTTAATTTGTGATTATTGTGGTCTCGGGATACCCCATACAGCTTTAGCGTAATGGTAGAAGTAATCGTAGTATAAAAGTGAAGAGTAGTATACTATAAGGTTATGGGATAATTCAATAATGGATGCTACCCTTTTTTTGATTATTATAAGATATACATAATACTAAGCTTAGAAAATGCTGCTTTTATTTATAAAACAAATTTCCGTGCCTTTGGCCCCGGGCTTGAGTTACAACCCAGGGCTGCATCCGCTGAAAGGCGGACGACTGCGTCTCTGGTGATAGGTACTGTCGAATCCGCTGTACCAAGCGCCTAGTACGCTTCCGGCGCGCTCGAAGGTCCGCGCGCAGCGCGGAACAATGATGGGCCGAAATGCGCCCTTGCACCAGCCACCTTAAGGGCTAAGTTCGCCCCTAAAGAACAGGGAGAACAAGAACAATTACACATTATTGAATACATCACGAATTAACCATTAAATCCGACAATTAACAGTCTAATACGTGCTGAAAACAGCCATTGAACCGAACCCTACCTATAACCGCTATTCCTATGCGTAATACCTATTCGATAATAACGATGACGACCCCTACTACGAAGATCACACTTTAAATGACCAGGGACTAGGTCCTTTAGTTCAACTAATTATAATCCTAAGTGAAGATTTACAACTTATAGGACACTATAAACCCATCGGTTAAGTACTCCGAGAGTACCGGAGAAGAGACCTACGAAGAGATTACTCGAATACCGGAGTAGCCGGCGATCTCCGACCACCTAAAAGCAATCCGCCGAAGGGCTAAAAGCGCCTCAAGAAGTAGCGCAACTCAAGAACCCGACGAAGTATTCGTCCTAAGCCCTAAAGCGTCTATAGAACGAGCTTACACTCTCGAAGACCTATCCCCTACGAACCTCGCTCTATACAAAGAACGACGAACGGAATACAACGACATCCATAAATATTACACTAAACGGATGAAAGGCGTATACGCACTTCAGAACTAGTTCCACGAGACTATCACTCCGGACCTTCTCAAGTACTACTATACTACGGATAAGGGACTTAATGAATAGGTCTCTAAACTATAAATCCGCATCGGAAGCGCGTTATATAAGCACCGAGCAAACATAGTGGAAGTATATTCCAAAGTCTTAAATTATCCTAATAAGAAGAGATTTATTATATAAAAGGATACCGAGAACTAGATTAGCCACTAGGAGAGCGTTCTCCATGAAGCTCAAATTATAGACGTCCCATAAACTAAATACTCGAGTACTTAGTTTCCAGAGTTCACATAAGCCCTCAGTGGAAATCTTATTAAACCATAGATTTAAGCCTACCAGTTAATAATTAGAACCGAAGTAATAAACGACCTACTTATACTAAGCAAAGTCCTTATTAAAGCTCAACAAGTCCTCCACTAAACAAAGGATATACGGAAAACTGGACGAGGAGTATTTAGACCTATAACGACAACCAGCGGACCGGCCAGCAACGACGATGAACTACAACAAACAAGGACCCAACCGCGAAGAGCCCGTAGTAGAGACCGTGGAGGCCGCGGAAAGGGCAACGAGAAGAGTAAAGGCAAACGGTCGCACTCCCCAACAAATAAATCCAGCGACTCTAATAAGGGCAGGACGTATACAGTATACCTAAAACAAGGTCACCAGCTTTCAAAGTGCTAGCTAGTCTTCCCTAACAAGCGCCCTGACCACATATACCACGATTAAGCACTTAAGAAGCTAGTTACTAAGTAACTTAAGAATAACAAAGACCTTACTAAGCGTATCCAAAAGCTCAAACTTACTACAAAATCAAGTTAACTCACAGGACGTTATCAAGCCCGCGTTCGAGCCGCACTAATAACCTCTCACGAAACGTACTCACTCTATGGATCCGCAATCCTCAACTCCGGAACTACAATCCACGTTTTCAACAACCCCTTATAGTTCATACAACTAACGGGAACCGCACCTAGCGACTATCTCTAAGCAAATACTCAGCAAATAATAATTAATAACTTCGGAATAGTGGATATTCGCATTAAGGGGCGAAACGGCAAACTGCTCAAGTTTCGCTTATATAATACTATACTCTATAAAGGGTTTACGAGCAACCTTATTTCTTTAAAACATTTACATTAAAAGGGTTTTTAATAGGATACTAACCCCGGTAATAACTATATCAGGTGCACAAACCGAAACTACGTTTACGAGCTATTTAAAATCCACGATCAAGATGTTCTCGACTATAAACCTATAGAGGACAAAGCGGTACTCGCAACGATCGTTCCACTCCCTCAACCTACACCAAACGAGCTCCCGAGAGCCCCGCGAAGAAACCACTTTACAAGCACAACAATCCACAAACCTATCTAAGCAAACGTAGAAAGATAGCATCGGAGACTTGGACACCTAAGGAGAGATACTTTAAATCGTCTTAGCAACGCAGCAAGGGGAGTGAAACTCTTGGATCGCAAAGGCAGAGACCCGGTGGAATGCGACGCATGTGGGATAGCAAATACAACACGCCAAATCCGCCAAACACCGAAAGAGTCGGTCAAACGGGCAAAAGCCGGAGACCGTCTAACACTCAACTTCCACAACTATAACAAGGGATACAAAGGGTATACGTCCCTTATACTTCTTTCTGACCGAGCCTTAGGGCTAGCGTAGGACTTTTACCTACAAAAGAGAACAACAGCTTATCCTTATTATATTATAAAGCTCCTCTATTATATTTACTCTAATTAGGTTAGTAGAGTAGTACTCTTTTACGGAGATAACAGTTCTGATTAACTTATCTTTTAGGACCTAGTTTCCCTAGTAATATGGTATAAGAGCTTACTGGAGATTCGTTAGGTCGTTGAAGAGGGTCTCTAGAGCCTTAACCTTCGTCTTCTCAGAGTTCTTCTAAATAACCTTATTAAGATTTACTCCGTTCTAATTAATAATATAGGCTTAGCGGCGTTGGTCTCCTTCGAAGTGGCACCGTAACTTATTAATTACCTGTTTTATTAACTAAGTAATCGGTGTACCACTAATATGGCCATAATAGAACTAAGAAGCTCTCCTTTTTAGCATCGTGGGGAGTAGGCTAACCGTTATATAGTGGTTAACTCCGATTTTTCTATAGGCTTCGAGGAAAATACAGAATTTAGTATTAAGGACGTCGAATTTCTTATTACTATACCTTATGTCGTCGGTATATACCTTAATAAGCATACTTTGTTATTAAGGGGTCGCTATTTCACTAATCTCGTTTATAGTATAGCGTTCTTTTTAATCCGATAGTTCCTAAGTGAATATGGGTTATTTAGGTAGTTGTAGCCGATTTTGAGGGCGTGGCCCGGTGCAGGCTTAGCTTATTCCCTCTCTCTCTAAGGGTGGCGGTGTTCGCGGGGAGTTCTTCTACGCTGTAATCTCTTCTAAACGGGATTTAAACGGTGGTAATACCCATTTCCTCGTTAATTCCTTATAGAGGACTAGGTCCTCTATAAGCCTTTTGAAAAACGGGCTTTTAAAGTTGATTTCGTTAACTTCTTCTTAGGTCCAATAATATAAAATTAGGGTCTCCTTAAGGTTAAAGAGTTTAATTAGGATCCTCTATTTTTTTATAGGGATAAATACACTATAGTAGAGTAGGAAGTTGCGTAATCTTCTCGCTACTTAGGTTTTAAGGATATCGAATATAATTTGGGTTTAGTTTTCGAAGTCTAACTTAAATTCTACTTTTAGGTTATAGTTAACAGTGCTTTCCGCGGTCCATATTTCAATAAGGAATACTATTATTATTATTGCTGATTTGGGGTTGGACTCGAGAGTCGCCTTTTTTGGCCTATACCTAGCCCATAGTCCCTATTCGTAAAAGTTAACCTCCTTCTCATACTTCGTTGATAGTAGGACCGAGGAGCCGTTCACCATTCGATTCTGAGTACTAGTGGGGGCTAATACTCTTACCGTCTCTTTTCGTAGAGGGTCCTAAGTATCCTAGACCTCCTCCGGGGTCGGATTCACCATAGTTAGGTCGTTTCCCGACATCTTAGTAAATATTCTAGTATACGACGATAAGGTCAATAACATTTCGAATACGGGGTATTTCCTCTAAACCACAACTTCGAGAGCGTATACTATTTATTAAGCGAATTACTATTTATTATTTATAAAATACTACTTCTAATAAGTAGTATAAGAAGGGAGTCTTCCTTCTTTTAGTGTTGTCTCTAGTTTTATATCCATGTTTAGGTCATCTCTAGGGGCAGGGACGACGATAATCAAGTCGGGGTTCTCATTAAATTCAGCCCTTTGAGTATTGGATATTATGTCCTTAGTAGGTTACTCTAATCTCAGTATTAGTTACCGGCTCTCTTTTGTGGACATAGTCGGAAGGTGGGGTTATCGTCTTTAGCGTCGTATTCACTAGGTATTCAGGGTCACTACTCTAGAAGCAGGAGTAAGGGGCGACGGCGACGATGGTGAAATCGGGGTTCTCATAAGGGTCAACCTTTCAAACACTAATTCCAAGGTGTTTCCGTAACTACGGGGTAACAAAGTAGTATCTAAAAAAAAAGGGGGTATCAATTATAATAGATGGCTTCTCGTCGAGAACAAAAGTCGGCGATAGAAGTACAAGGGCACTTTATATCACTACTAATTACAAGATCTTCGTCGTAAGCCGTGCGTGATAAACACAGAGGCCGTATTCCATCACATCGAGCGGAACTTATCGCTCCGGTGACTTCGTATAAACTCCTAGGAAGCTCCTACGGTATCCTATCGTTAATCGTATCACCAACCAAGGGTATCGCAAATTCTTCCTATAACACAAATATCGTAAGATCCATTAGACGGGCTATTCCGTTCCAGGACTTCGTAATATTACCTCTTCTAATAAAAGGTTCACTTTACTAATCTACGGAAATAGTATTCAACCACTAATCAGTGTTGGATTCACTTCACTAGGCCTAGTATAGAAGGTGGGCAAATAACGATATATTCGTCGTATCTGCTCTGTTGTTGTTGAAGGAAGGAATCGGGCCTACGGCAGCGATCTGACGCTGCCGATCTAAAACCGATTCCTGCCTTCTGATTGGCTCGCTAATCGGGCCAATAGGCGATAGGCGGCAACAGGTGGCGCCAGTCCGGCGTGGATATTCCGACAGAAACACAAAAAAAGAAGATTAACCGATAACCCCTAATTCGAGGAATGAATATGAGTTAGGAAAAGAATAATTTTAGGACAAAGTCGGGCCCTGGAGCCCACTAAGGAGCAAGTGAAGGGATGGAAGAAACACTAAAGGAGCCAGCAGCAGCAGGGCAAGCAGTCTACAATCATAAAAGTCAGAATCAATAAAGGACACTTAACTGATGCCCTGGTGGACACCGGCTGCAAAGTCTATGCTATGGTTAACCGTTCCTTTGTATGACACCTCTGATTACCGCTTATTAATACAATAAAATGCCCTATGAGAGGTTACATAATAAGCGGCCCCTCACTAGGTGGAAACTAGGGAGTAGCCGTAATGTAATTGGAAATTAGCGGCTATACATAATAAGTTTACGTATATATAGTGGATAATTTAGAACCGGATATATTTTTAGGAAATCCCTAGATAGTTTAGAATAAGGTGAAGTATAATACTAATACCTACTAACTTACTCATAGGAAAGGAAAAGTGAGAGTATACCTTTCTAATAAAGAAGAGCCCGAAAACATATTAGAAATACGTTAAATTAGACTATTACCAGCGGCACCGTTTACTATGGTTTACCGTATAACATAAAAAAGAAAATAAAAAGATAACCAGAGACCACCAGCTATTATTATAGTAACCAGCTTATAAAATATTAAGAAGGCTCTCATAAAGCTAAAACCACAAAAATAAGAAGATATTTTAAGGCTAGTACCAGAATGGGTACATAAGGAGTTTAGAGACTTATTTGACCTAACTAAAGCACACCCAGTGCCCCCCCACCAACCAGGTATAAACCACTTAATCCCTTTAGAGATAAGGCCAGAAGGGAAGGAGCCCCAACTCCCTTAGGGACCTCTATACACCATATTAAGAGAAGAGTTACTAATACTAAAAAAAACACTTAACGACCTAATAGATAAGGGGTTTATTCAAACCAGCTACTTAGTAGCCGGTGCCCCCATACTATTCACTAAGAAGCTAGGAGGTGGATTAAAATTCTGCGTTAATTATAGAGCCCTAAACACTATTACAAAAAAGGACTGTTACCCACTCCCACTAATATCGGAAACTCTTAATAGAGTAACTATTATTAAGTGGTTTACAAAGTTTAATATTATAGCTACTTTTCATAAAATACGGATTACTGAAGGAGACTTGGAGAAGATTGCTTTTAGAATAAGATATGGGTTATTTAAATGGGTAGTTTACCTTTTTAGGTTCACCAATACCCTAACAACGTTCTAATAATATATTAACACTTCTCTACGGAAATTCCTAAACAACTTTATTACGGCTTATATGGATAATGTCCTTATTTACATTAGTGGCTCGAAAAGGGATCATAAGGAGAAAGTATAAGTAGTTCTCCAAACCCTAGCCAAAGCTGACCTGAACCTAGACCCGAAAAAGTGCGAATTCTATGTTAAAAAGGTGAAATATGTTAGCTTTATTATCACCATAGGAAAGGGTTTATTATATAATCCCAATAAGTTGAAAGTTATTAAGGAGTGGTTGGCCCCTAGGTCCCTTAAGGGTATACGAAGTTTTTTAGGTTTCATTAACTATTATCGCATATTTATACTAGGGTAAAGTGGGCTAATAGAGCCCCTAACCCGATTAACGAAAAAGGGGGGAATTTTTTATTAGGAAATAACTTAAGGAGAATTATTTAAAACGCTAAAGAGGATGTTCACAAAAGAGCTGTTCCTACGGTAATTTGACCTAGACAACAAAATACGCATTAAAATAGACTACTTAGGTTTTACTTTGGGTAGTGCATTATTATAAAAGGACTTAGAGGGTCACTAGTGAAACGGAGCGGGGGATGCAGTGAACAGCATGTATTGTACGAATAACAACACACACACTCTACTGACCACAAGTCGCGCACCTCTCGTCACGGGTCCGAAGAGGTGACTAACTCGTACCGAACAGCCTCAGGGACGCTGCTTTCAAGGGGAATCGAGTATTCTAGACCTGATCAGGTCTGGAATAAGCTCAAAAGGCCAGGAAAAGCGTGTCCGAGACTAGGTTGCCTTGTTGCTCAGTGGTAAACCGACCTCCGTATAAAGCATTGTACGCCACGGTCACGATAGTAACGTCAATAACAAAAATGGGCAAAACGAGTGAATATTCTTGTCGAGGAGGCTCCCCCCGAGGTGTGTGCTGTGCTGTGTGTAGAGGCCTGATCAGGTCTAAAATACTAAAAGAAAGTCTCTCCTTATAAGGGGTCGTCGTCGCCGTGCCCTAACCATCATCCCGAAGATGAGCCGCGCGCTTCCCCTGCCCGGTTTCACTAGAGGCCAGTTAGGTTCTACTCACAGAAACTCTCATTAGTAGAGTATAATTACCCGATCCACGATAAGGAGCTTCTCATAATGCTCACCTACTTATAATCCTAGAGGGTTAAACTCCGTAGTATTTAACACTTCATTATCCTAATAGATCATAAGGGTCTAAAGTATTTTATAAAAAAGTAACACCTAACTAAGAGATAAAGCCACTAAGTAGAAAGGTTATCCTAGTACGATTTCAGGATTAAGTACCGGCTAGGAAAGGAAGTAATAATACCTAATATACTATTAAAAAGGGAGTAGGACGTCCCCTAAGGATGGGACGATGAGAGGGAAAAGGGCCGGGTAATCCAAATAATTCCCGACTCTGTATAACTAAGCCGTACTCTACTCAGTAACCCTCGAATTAGATGAATTACCGAAAATACACTAGAAATACTATAAGTTGCTATTTTTAACGCTAACCTTATACTATAAGCCCTTTAGGATAGAACTATGAAAACTGATGGAGTATACTAAGTTACTTATTTAGTAATAAAAGAAAGGAGGAGAAGTTTCCCACCAAAATTTAAGTTAAAGGTTTAAATTACTGAATACGATCTTAATGGGCTGGGAAGATTAATATGGAGAGATCGACTATAGGTACCGGGGGGGGGAAAACGACGATGACCACTTAAACGAATTATAAACTAAGATTATGCAAAGGTGTTACGACTTGTATACTAATAGCCACCTAGGACGGAATAGCACGTTGGTAATAATAAGCAAATAGTTCTTCTGGTCAGGCCAGTCCTAGATAGTTTGGAGGTTTACATAAAACTGCGATACCTATGAAGGGATACACATCTGGAGGTAAGCTAAAAAAGGGTTCCTTAAACCCTTACCAGTGCTTACCCGTATTTACTATAACTTATTAATAGACTTTATTACCAACCTTCCTCTAATAAAAAGGAAAAAGGTCTAATATTTGTGGGTTATTGTGGATAGGTTATTAAAGAACCCTATGTTAAAAGAAATGGAGATTGTGGACACTAAAGCTTATGCTTAGTGGTTCCTCTCCTATTACTATAAGTTCTATAGAATACTATAAATAATAATTAGTAACCAAGGATCGAATTAGACAAACTAATTTTAGAAGGAATTCTATAGGTTAACTAGTATAAAACAATTATTAAGTACTACTTACCACCCATAAATAAATAAAGGGACGGAACGCCTTAACTAGGAGATTTAAGTAATTCTCTGCGTATATATAATATACGCCCAGGACAATTAGGGGGAACTACTGCCCAGCGTACAACTAGCCCTTAGGAACTGAACAAGTACTACTATAACGATGTCCTTATTTTTTATAAAGTATGGATACTATATCAACCCTTTACTAATAGTAGAAGGAGATAGTTAATTAGAAACGAATCGAGAGGAAATAGTAAAGTAGCCAGTTTAGAGGATAAAGGACGCTATAAAGTTCATTCAAGTAGTAATAGTAGCTGCTTAGTAGCAAAGTGAAGACTCCACGAACTGCACTAGGGGACCAACTGAGTGGTATAAGGTTGGAGACAAAGTGTGGCTAAACATCGCTAACTACTCATCCCCAAAACTAAATAAGAAATTAGTATAATTTCATTATAAGTATAAAGTTATATAAGTGATCTTAGTTTACGTAGTAGAGTTAAATATACTAATTAGTATCCATCCATACTTCTACGTGGACCTCCTCCGTAGAGCAATTAATGACCCGTTACTAAAATAAGAAACAACTAATAAATAACCATCCCCGATTTGCGATATGGATGGAGATCCTGAATAGTTTATAGAAGATATATTAGTAGTAAGGTAGTAGTTAGTGAGTAGAGGGCGCCGTCGCCAGGCCCTAGTTAAATGGTAAGGTTATATGGAGCTAACTTAGGAGCTTATGGAAATAGTATTGGAGATAGAGGTTTTGGATAAGTATAAATGGTGGTATAGAGAAATTGATATAATGGATGGGGACCTGGTGTATACTCCGAGAAGACGTTAGAGGGTAGTAAATTAATAGCCGTTGGTGCACTAGTAGAACACTAGTGGGGAGGGAGGGGAGAAAGGAGGGGGTATTTGTTACGGGTTGATGCCCACGATGGCCTAAACTTTACCTAAGGTGTTAACCAGTATCCAATAAAAGAGCCCTCTGGTTAAAGGGGCCTCCGATTAAAGGGCCTCTGGTGACCTCCGGTGCCCCACTAGAGGTCCCATTTGTTCTCCAGTAGTATAAATTCCTACACCGCCCCCTTTACGAGGAACTTCCTCTCTTTTGCTCCTTGACTTGAAGTAAACAGTAATAGAGCACCCTAAGGTCGAGAACACCTAGGCCTAGCCCTTCGCAAGTTCCTAGAGACTAATAATAAACTTCTAAGATATCTACGTTTTATAGTAGACCTAAAAGGGTATGAAATAATAATTAAAACGTTAACGCCTAATACATAGGCTTAGAACGGAGGTACTAAAAGGCTCGCTACGATTATTAAAATTAAGGCTAGGATAATAACTATTACAGCTAATTTCCTAAACTATTTATAACCTAAGATCATTAAAATAATAGTTTACCTCTATAATTAAACCCCATCACGAATACACAGGTAGAAAACGCCTTACAAACAGTTCCACAAACAGTTCTAAAGCAGGGAAAATGAGATTTATATAGTCCCTAACCTCTCCTACTTATAATCCTATAACTATAAGGCCTACGCCCTAATAACTAATACATAACTTAAGCGCCAACAGCGGAAAAAGCTCACCCCTTATACGTAGATCTGCTTTCTAATAGGCTACATATTAAGCAACTAATTCAGAATATAGAACCCTCTTAAAAGGGACGTTTTCATAACGAGGGACATCGTATTTAATAAAAAGGTGCACTTTAATAAGAACCTTAAAGGTATTATTAAGGAATTTCACCACTTAGACCTATAAATAATCGAAATACGAATTTAAAAACTTATTAAGTAAACCTACATATAAACATTAATATAAAACACTAATGAAGAAATAGAAAAAATCACCCTTACTTACTCTTAAGATAAGTCCAGAACATAATAAAAGTACTCTAAAAGTGAGCTCCGTTATGGAGATATACTCAGATAAGTTAAAATAATATAATATAAAGCACTTCACACCGTACCCGACACCTAAAATATCACCACTAAGACCCTTATTATTTTTCACTACTTTAAAAGTGGTTTTAGTTATAAAGGGGCGGGGGGGAAGCCAAGGAGAAGTATAATATAAAACCATAACCTTAAACCGCAGTATAAGTATAGTAAGGTATAGAATCTCATTTAAATCTACTTTTCTAGTAAGAACAGCTCTAAAGTGGAAATAGTATTATAAAACGCAATTAATCGACGGTCTCTTAGACTCGTGTTTATAGTCTAGCCAACCCAGCGCCACTAATAAGATTGGTCACCTTAGAACCTTTAATAGAAGTACATTAAATCAAAAAGCCAATGGGGAAGTACTCTAATAGTATAACCTTTCTAATGGGTTAAAAAAGCCTGGTTAAAAGGGGACTTTCACTAAGGGAAATACTCCGGGTTATATATATAAAGAGTTTTCTCTACTAGGCCATAAAGGTAATGCACCTATAAGTACTCACTAGAAAAAACTACCCCCTCTCCCCACATCACATAATCGTTTAAAGAATTACCCGTATAGGGATAACTTTAAAACAGCTAAAATAAGTTATTTAAGTGGCTATAAAGACTCTTACTCCTGGGAGGAGGTTAGTAAAGTGTAAGTGTGTGGTAAGTAGATTCTCGGTTGCCACTGGGTATATACCTATAAGCTTAATAAACACAGAAGGCTCTTGAAATTCAAGGTATACCTCGTTATTCGTGGAGATTAACAACTGAAAGATAAGCGAGAAATGTACACTGCTATGCTTGTAAGTATATCGTTCTAAATCCTTATTACAATAACTGCTCGCTTTAATATAGAACTTCTATAGTATAACATAGTAAATGCTTTTGTATACGTAATAATTGATAAGGAAGTGTATATATAACTCCTGCCTGGATACCGAAAAGTTGGATGGGTATTACACTTAAGAAAAGTATTTTATGGCCTTAGGAGGTCCCCTATGCTCTGGTAAAAGCACTTAGAAGGCGGGCTCCTAAAACTCGGCTTTTAACGAGTTGCCGGAGAGAACTACTATTAATAAAAGAAATAAGTTACATTCTTCTTTTATATTAACAACTACATCTTAGCCTTCCCTTATAAGTTTCATAATAAGGTAATAATATTAATAAAACAACTTCAGGAACAATACCATCTAAAAAGTAATCACGAATTATAATAGTTTTTAGTAATTAAAGTTCTAAGGAACTAAGAAGTTAAGAAGATCTAGCTCTCATAATTAGTATTCACTAAAAAGGTAAGAAAACTCCTACTAAACACTAATAAGCCATTTAAAGTACACTATAATACCCCTATAACAGTTATTAAACTTTTCCCTTATAAAGGGATAGCTAAACTATAGAAAATTAAGAAGTACTAACGTAAAATCGGAACTATTATATATACAACTATGATAATACGCCCGGATATCGTATTCACCGTAAACCATTTCATATACTTTAATCAGAACCTAGGGCCAAATCACCACTATACTATAAATCAAGCACTCTAATACCTCTACTTAACACACTTCCTTTATTTAGAATACGGAGCCATACTAGGTAATTCTAAAAATACTTTAAAAGTCGTTTTAAATGCAAGTTTTACCGATAATAAACTAAATCAGAAAAGCTCTCAAATACTTACAATACAACTTTTTGGTGGGACCGTTACGTAGTGTCAGGTTGGTCCGCGTAGAGTGAAGGAGTCGGCGATGCCCAGGTAGGGTGTGGTAGTGACTAGCATTCGAATCTGGCCTCCTACAGAATTTCCCACTGCGCTACCACTTAAATCCCCTTCCCGGAGTAACTATTTTCCGTTGGCCCCACTCCGGGGTTGCCCTTTCGGTGCCCCCCCCGGCCCCCGCCGGTGCACCTGACACGTAGAAAGTAAATAAGTAATAGATAGTTATAATATTAATAACAAAAGCCGAATTCCTTGTCCTATTACACATAATAAAAAAAGCTATTTTTGTAAACTGGTTAATATCCACTTTATAAATACAACTCCCCACAAAGAACATTTAAAACACTAAGTTTGTAACAGTCCAAGCACGTATATTGCAACTAACTATGGCGACTACTATGAGTATCTTTAAGATAAGGAGAAAGGAAGGAAAAGTTTATTACCCCATAAATCTGTTGGATCCTAATTAGGTCTACTTAGGCCTGATTAGGCTTAATAAGTAGTGGTTAGCGTTAAACATGGCCGAGTAGTTCCGAGGCCTCTGATCGGGCCTTAGCCCGTGATAATTACCCTCTTCTTCCCCTCCCTTCCTAGGGGATATTCCCGTGGTCGGCCTCGTAACGGTCTAAGGCCATTATATTCACTAGTATATCCACTAGCTCTTAGGTGAGTTGGGTATAGTCCTTCGACTTCACTAAGACCTTCTATTCACCTTATACTTTTTGTATATTATAGATCTCCTTAACTTTAAACTCCTCCTTATTAACTATTATTATTATAGGTAGTTAAGTGTTATTATAATTTTATAATCATAACGGATTAATTTTAGTATACCTAATTAGGGTTACATAAAAAATATTATAAGTCCCTAATAGTATATTTAGTTAGTAAGTATAGGATTTAACTAATTTAAGGATAGTATACTTTATATTAACCTAATTGAACTTCTTTAATAATTAATTAAATTAAATATTCTATAACCTTAACTAACCCTTATCCCTAAACTTAAACTAATTAAACGGTTAGCGCTTTATGTTTACGGTAATCTCTTGTTTCTCTTGTGCTATTGCTATTACCACCTAAGCTCACTTAGAAGTGTCCTTTAACTTCTAAATTAGAGCCTCTGCTTTTATTATAGGGGTCTTGTTATTATTCCATAGGGGTTCCTCTACTTTAATTAGATCTAAGTTATACCTATAAATAATAAAAAATGAGCTAAGTTTTATTAACGAGGTAACCTAGTTATTAATAATTATTATTGTTATTAGGAGTAGTTCGTCCTAATTATCCTAAGTATATATTGTATATACTCTAAAATAGGTTTCCATCACCTAGTTTACCCTTTTTATAACTCCGTTTATTTCTAGGTAAAACGCTATAAATAGTTTCTATTTAATCCATAATAACTAGTAGAGTTATTTCTATATAAAACTCGTAAACTATAGTCCCCTATTTAATATAATTATATAAGGTATCCCATGGTACCTGATTAGACCTCGGATTAGTTGGTCTACTATTATATCCATCGTAATATCCCTTAATAACTCAAAGATTACGTTCTTTAATAGATGATCGGTCACCACCATGACGTTCATAGCCCTATTGCAGCGGGAAGGGGGTAGTCCTATTATAAAGTCGATAGAGACCTTTACCCAGATCTGTTTAGGGATAGGTAGAGGTTTTAATAGGCCCCTCTTCTTATTACGTTATACGTTTCCTTGTCCATAAACATCATAATTCCTTATAAATGTTTGGATATCCTAGGATAAGCCTGGTTAGTGGAACTAGTAGTTAATTAGGGCTTTTAAAGTATCCCTCCCCGGATATCCCGTTAACATAGAGTTATGGAACCTCTGGATTAAACCCATCCTTAGGGGCTTATAATATAGAATCCAGATTCTATCCCTCTATAATAATTTCTTATTATCGTTAATTATATATTCTAATAATATCATCAGTAACTTCTACTATGAGGGAAGTTATTGGTCTCCTTTTTATATTACTCCCCTAATTAGTTAATATTAGTTATTCTGGTCTAAGGCTTTATCCCACTAGGAGTATAATAGCTCTTTTTTAAAAGGGTTTAAAGGGGGTTCTATTTTATTTGGGTTAGGGTCATCGGTTTGATCTATGTCTCCGGGAGAGTCTCTTATATTAGACTTAACCCTCTCTACTTGCCCTGATTAGGCCTGCACTTCTCTAGTTACTATTATATTATTAACTCGTAATACGTTGATCCTGTTCTTTAGGAGTTTAATTTTCCGACCCTCTAACCTATTATCCTATAGGGTGCTAGGGATATCCTGTTTGTATTTCGATAATGTATTAGGAATTACTAATTTTTTATTAGGTTTAAATTAGATAGTGAAGTTATAACGGGATAGTAATTCTGATCACCTGATTTGATGTTTACTTAATTATCTCTTTATTATAAAGCATTTCAGATTTAGGTGATTAATTAGGATAATAAACTCTTTTACACTTCGTAGTTCTGAATCCCAGTGTTTTAAGTAGTGTATTATTACTAATAGTTCTTTGTTGTATATTGGGTAATTGTATTCTGTAGGTAGGTTCTTATATAAAAAGAACGCTATAAGCTTTAGGATCCCTTCGTCGTTATACTACGACAAAGCACCTCCTACCACATAACTAGACGAATCGGTCTCGAGTACTGTAGTTTAATCAGGGTCCCAGTGAGCCAATATAGGTGCACTAATCAGGAGCGTCTTTAGCTCCTCGAACGCTCTAGTACACTCCTTACTCTAAATAAACGGTATATCCTTTTTATTTAAGGTTATTAGGGCTTATATAATCCCTGAGAAGTTAGGTATAAATTGCCGGTAATAGTTAGTAAAACTAATGAACCCACAAACTCCTTATACTAATCGGGGCACTTCCTATCCCTAGATTACCTTAATCTTCTTAGGGTCTACGCGAATTCCCTTACTAGCATTAACAATAAACCTCAAATACTTAACACTCTTAGCCTCGAATTCGCACTTATCAATATCCATATGTAGACCTGTAGCGCCTAGGTACTCGAGGACCTTCTTAACCTTCTTTTTATAATTAGAGAGGGAGCTATCCGAATAAATTAGGATATCGTTAATATAAGCTAAGTAGAACTTATTTAGGAAGTTTTGTAGAGTGTAATTAATATATTATTAGAACGTTACGGGGGCTTTAGTTAAACCAAAGGGGGTAACCATTTATTCGTATAATCTATACCTTATCCTAAACACCATCTTTTATTCATCTCCTTTCCTAACCCGGATCTTATAAAACACAATAATAATATCCAACTTTATTAACCACTTCACTTTTACTAATACCCTTAAAATTTCACTAATCAGGGGCAAGGGGTATCGGTCCTTCTTTATAATAGTGTTAAGGGCATAGTAATCGACGTAGAACTGTAACCCTCCTCTAAACTTCTGGACAAATAGAACAGGCAATAATATAGGGGAGCTACTAGCCCTAATAAACCCTTTATCTAATAGTTCTATAAGGGTTCAGCGTAATACAATTAACTCTTCCCTTAATATACTATATAAAAGTCCCCAGGTTACTAGTTTATCTTAACCATAGGAGTTCTTCTTAATAGGGATAGTATGGTCGACGTTCTTCCGGTGTAGTAGTAGTTAATTAGCCTTATCTCAGTTAAAAATATATAAAAATTTGTGGTAATACATAGGGAGTTTTGTCCTTGGGTTTATTTTTATTTTTAATACTAGGGTCTTCTTAATATTAGCTAAATTTATAAAGAACACATTTAGGGTGGATATACTAAAAGGGGTCTCTCTTCTCTTCTATGCCCACCTAATTAGAGCTAAGAATACTAATCCAGTTTGTTATTGGATTAGGAACTTTAGATCTTACCGGGCCTAACCTGGTTTCCTTTTTATCACCTAGTGGTCTATGATACTTATATTCAGAGTACCTTATACTGGGTAAACCGTAATATCATCGTTAATCATCCAGGACCTTCTAAGAATAACATCATCTTCTTAGTTAAGAATAATATGAAAGAATAATTAGTGTTATTTATAATTATTAATATCGATATTAGTATAAGTGACGTAGTGTATTACACTAGGGACTATAATAATGATTTATATCAAATTCCAAGGTGTAATACTAATACGTAGTAAACGGAGTTTCTTAGCGAAGGTGTTATTAATTAGGGCGTATATTAAACACTTTATATTAATAAGGGTAATTGTATAACATATCCCATTAATCCCAATATTAACATAAAATGGGTTATAATCTATACTCTTTTTAATAACCTTCTATTCTTTTATAACTTATTCCTCCTAATAACAACTTTTACTAAGAATTACTCTTTTCCCGAATCCTCAAAGTTTTAATTAGAGTTATTATCCGTTTGACTTTATTTTTTAGTTTTTCTCTTAAAAATCTTAGTTTTCCTTATCTCTTTTTAATTTTTAGGGTATTATTATTATATATGCTCTTTTTTATTATAATTATAATTGTCGGAATGTCCACGCCGGACTGGCGCCACCTGTTGCCGCCTATCGCCTATTGGCCCGATTAGCGAGCCAATCAGAAGGCAGGAATCGGTTTTAGATCGGTAGCGTCAGATCGCTGCCGTAGGCCCGATTCCTTCCTTCCTTCAACAACAACAAAGCAAATACGACGAATATATCGTTATTTGCCCACCTTCCACACTAGGCCTAGTAGAGTAAATCCAACACTAATCAGTAGTTAAATACCACTTCCGCAGATCAGCAAGGTGAACCTTTTACTGGAAAAGGCAATATTACGAAGTCCCGGGACAGAACAGCCCGTCCAACGGATCTCACAATATTCACACTACAGGAAAAATCTACGATACCCTCAGTTAATAATATAATTAATAATAGGATACCATAGGAGCTTCCCAGGAGTCCATATAAAATCACCGGAGCAACAAATTCCACTCAACGTAACGGAATACGGCCTCTACGTCCATCACGCATAGCTCATAACAAAGATCTCGCAATCAGTAATAATATAAAACACCCTTACACTTCCATCGCCGACTTTCACTCTTAACGAGAAGCTATCCATTATAATTAACACCCCCTTCTTCTTTAAACACTACTCCGTTACCCCATAATTACAAAAACACCTTAGAATTAGCACTTAAAAAGCTAACCCTTATAAAAACCCCGACTTCACCGTCATCACCATCACCCCTTACTCTTACCTTTAGAGTAGTAACCCCGAATACCCAGTAAACATAATATTAAAAATAATAACCCCACCTTCCAACTATATCCACAAAAAAGAGCCGGTAACTAATACCGAGACTAGAGTAACCTACTAAGGACATAACATCTAATACTCGAAGAGCTGAATTTAACAAGAACCCCGACTTGACTATCGTCGTCCCTACCCCTAGAGACAACCTAGACGTGGATACAAAACCAGAGACGACGCTAAAAGAAGGAAAACTCCCTTTTTACACTACCCATTAAAAATAGTATTCTATAAATAATAAATAATAATTCGCTTAATAAACGGTATACGCCCTCGAAGCTACGGCTTAGAGGAAATGCCCTGTGTTCGAGACGTCGTTAACTTTACCTTCGTATACTAGAATATCTACTAAGATATTAGGAAATAACCCAACTACGGCGAATCCGACCCTAAAGGAGGTCTAGGATACTTAGGACCCTCTACGAGAAGAGACGGTAAGAGCACCAACTCCCGCTAATACTCAGAGTTAAATAGTGAACAGCTCCTCAGTCCCACTATTAACAAAGTATAAAAGGGAGGTCAACTTTCACGAATAGGGATTATGGGCTAGGTATAGGCCAGAAGAGGCGACTCTCGAGTCCGACCCTAAATCAGTAGTAATAGTAATAGTATTCCTTATTAAGATATGGACCATAGAAGGCATTATTAGCCATAACCTAAAAGTAGAATTCAAGTTAGACTTCGAAGACTAGACCCAAATTATATTTAATATCCTCGAAACCTAAGTGGTGAGAAGACTACGCAACTTCCTACTCTATTATAGTGTATTTATCCCTATAAAAAAGTAAAGGATCCTAATTAAACTCTTTAACCTTAAAGAGACCCCAGCTCTATACTATTGGACCTAGGAAAAAGTTAACGAAATCAATTTTAAAAGCCCGTTTTTCAGGAAGCTCATAGAGGACCCAGTCCTCTATAAGGAATTAACAAGGAAATGGGTATTATTATCGTTTAAATCCCGTTTAGAAGAGATCGTAGCGCAGAAGAACTCCCTATAAGCGCCGCCACCCTCAAAAAAAGCGGGAACAAACCAAGCCCACACCGGGCTACGCCCTCAGAATCAGCCACAACTACCCAAACAACCCATATTCACCTAGGAACTATCGGATCAGGAAGAACGCCGCACCATAGACGAGATTAGCGAAATAGCGACCCCTCAGCAATAAAGTATGCTTATTAAGGTATATACCAACGACATAAGGTATAGTGGTGAGAAATTCAACGTCCTTAACACTAAATTCCACATCTTCCTCGAAACCTACAGAAACATCGGAGTTAACCACTATACAACGGCTAGCCTACTCCCTACGATACTGAAAAGGAGAGCTTCTCAGTTCTACTACGGCCATATCAGCAGTACACCGACTACTTAGTCAACAAAGGAGGTAATTAACAAACTATAGCACCACTTCAAAGGAGACCAACGCCGCTAAGCCTACATTATTAATTAGAATAGAGTAGATCTTAATAAGGTTATTTAAAAGAACCCTAAGAAAACGAAGGTTGAGGCTTTAGAGACCCTCTTCAACGACCTAACAAATCTCCAGTAAACTCTTATACCATACTACTAAGGAGACCAGGTCCTAAAGGATAAACTAATCGGAACTACCATCTCCGTAAAAGAGTGCCACTCTATTAACCTAACCAGAGTAAATATAATAAAGGAGCTCTATAACACAATAAGGATAAGCCTCAACTTAAAGGAAAGAGGAAAAAACGCCCACCATTAACACTTTATATTAAAAATAAAGCTAAACAAGCAGTTCTGGACTAACTAATACTATAATGGAAAAGGGCAAAACAACCACTATGGAGGTCACCAATAATAATAAGGATACCCTCACTATAGTAAAAAGTATTACGTCTATAGTAGGGAAGGGTATTAGTCTATAAAGTACTCCGTAAAGGAGAGAAGTAAAATGTATAAACATTTTAGGTCGAATAAGGACATCTCTAACACCTCTCCTAAAACATATGGCCACTTCCTCACTGAATACAAAGGAAATAAAGTGCTTAACGACGAGGACACTAGGGACAAGGAAAATCTAAGCTAATACCTCACCAACACCGCCCTTAACAAGGAAAACAAGTACAACAACGAATTCCATATCTTATTTTTCAACTACACCACTACTTTAACTAACGAAAACCTTACTCGAACCCTAAATAACTAAACCACTTACTATACTATTATGGGGAAGGATATCTATAGTACACCCACAAAATTACCAGCCCACAAAGCGTTTATCAGCGATAACCACTACACAACAACGATCTTCCAAGGGATTATGCCTAATACAGGAGCAACCGGCGTTTCCACGGCTAGATACCCTTAATTCCTTACTCTATAAAAAATTAACACTACTATAAAACTCAACACCTCCAAAACAGGCCAGACAAGCATTACCTTCGGAGACAACCCTCCAATACCCTCCATAGGACTAACTCATATGAATTCACCCTTCGGACAACTACCCTTCTACGTTATAAATACTAATACACCATTCTTACTCTATCTAAGAGATATAAACGACTTAGGGATCCATTTCAATAATATCCACAACTTCCTCCAATAAGGAAACATAAAAGTCCCTATTATACACAAATAAGGGCATCCGTGGATGCTCATACACTCTCCAGAACAGAGTTTTACATAGAATCACCTCACAAACACAGAATTACACAGAATCCACCATCATTTCAGCCACCCATCAGTACAAAAGCTCCATACAATCCTAAAAAAAGCCGGCAACAACGTAACGTTCAAAGCAATCCAAAAACTCACAAAGCACTACCACTAATACCAAATAAATAAACAAGCTCCAAGGAGATTCAAATTCACCCTTAGAGATAATATAAACTTTAATTATAAGGTCATTATTAATATCTTCTACCTAAAAGGGAACAAACCCGTGATCCACGTCGTTAATACGGCCACTTCCTTTAACACAACCAGGTTTCTAAAAAACGTTAACGCAAAGTATACCTAGGAGATACTACGCAAATACTAAATCAATACCTACCTTAGACCCCCTAATTAGATCATCACAAACACTAATAAAAACTTCAACTCTAAGGAATTCAGGAATTCAGCGAAATCCATAACGATCAAAATCAAAAAGGTGCCCATTAAAGTCCATAACAGTATTAGGAAGGTAAAGCAATACTACACACCCCTACAACAAGCATATAATATTATCCATTAAGAATCCCCTTCTATACCACCAAAGATCACCCTACAAAGCACAATCAAAGTAATTAACAATACAACTAGCCTAAACGGTCTTATTCCAACCCTACTCGTTTTCGGAGTATACCCACGCATAAATACAAACTTACCACCATCACTAAAAATACGATAACAAATAGAAGTTACACAGAAGGTTATAACAAAGCTACGAGAGATTTACGTAGAACATATAATAGTTAACGCTCTCGTAATAAGAAATAACCTAAATACAACCCCTACATAAAACCTACTATTATAATCAAAAGTTATTATTTAGCATAAGAGAAGGGGCTAAACAGGCCTATATATACTCCTCGTTAATAAAAGTAAAGACTACGTTATCTAATTACCCTCTAAACTAAAGACTTTTAGGTTTATTATCGTCAAACCCTTCCTAAAAGATAACGACGAGAATACGGTCCTAAAAATACCGAGAAATAACGAGGAAGACGTCCCTAATAAGGAAAAGGAAGTCCGAGACGAGATTATCGTTTAAATGGATACACTACCCCCAAAAGAAGAGCTAGCGCCACCACCTTAATACCCGAGAAGTAGACCACAAAAGAATGCCCAGATTAACCTCCTAGCAGAAGTTAACGCCTTTAATGACGCTAAAAACGAGGCCACAATAACAACCGCGTTTATAAGCACCAAAGAAGAGGCAGATCACGCCCTTGTACTCGAGCTACGTAAAAAGGGTATAATCAAAGCCCCAGGACCCCTATTCGAGGAGTCCACTAAGAAGGAGATCGACGCCCTGATTAAACGAGGAGTCTTTGAATTCACTTAGTATAACGAAGAAAAACACAGAGGGATACGTATATTCTGCTTAAGGATCGTCAACGAAGTGAAGGGTAAAACAGAGACGCCCTACGAGAAGTCTAGATTTGTTATTCAGGGATACATAGACGACGGCAAGGAGGCTATCCTCACACAGTCTCCGATTATTTAGAGCGCTAATCAGAGACTAATTCTCGTCGTCGCTCCGTCTCTTATCCAGAAGGAGGGCTATTTACTATGGATAAGAGACATCACTTAAGTGTATACCTAATCCACAATAAAACTCAAAAGGACGATCCTCGTAAGATTACTAAACCGAATAAAAAAAAATTACCCTCCAGGAACCATCATAACCATTATATAACTATTATACGGCATCGCAGAAGTTAGAACCCACTAGTACACGATATACAATAAGCACCATAAAGAGAAGTTCCAGATAAGGACTTCTATGTATAACCCCTATTTACTATTACTAAACAATAAAAACGAGAATTTCACAATAATTGGTATATAAACTAATAATATTATTAGCCTAAGCGATAAGACCTTCGCTCAACGAGAAGACGAGGAACTCCAGAAAGTGACGTTCTCGGCGAAGGAGAAATAATACCTCTCCACTAAAACACCACTCATATTCAACAAAGGAATTATCTTAACTAATAAAAAAGCCATCTTCCTACACCTAAAGGGCTAGGGAGTAAAAATACACCTAATTAACACTAAATCAACTACTACAAAGGAGTAGTACGTTGAACAGTGCACCAAAGGCGCATACACCACCTTAAAGTACCAACCAAAAGCAGCGTTCAATCTATCCACAGCAACCCAGCACCGAAAAGCGACGCCAAAGCAGATCAAAGCTCTAAATCAACGCCTACTATAGCAAATAAAGCACCTAAACCAAGGCCTCACTTACATACCCCTTAATCTAACTACCACTAAGCTCTTCGTCTTTATTAATAGCTCCTTTACTAATAACAACGACCTAACATCCTAGCTCGGATTCGTGATCCTCCTCATAAATAAGACCAGAGGAGAAGAGGACTTTACAATAAAAGGAAATATTATCCACTACTCCTTAACAAAATCTAAGAGAATCACAAAGAGCATCCTCGTATCCGAGATATACGGGATAGTCACCGGCGTTAATATGGCCTACGCCCTCTCCACAACCCTAAAAATCATAACTAATAAACTCCGAATACCTATAATCCTAACCATCATATATACCAACTTATACTCACTCTACGAGTATCTCATTAAACTTAAAACTACAAAAAAGAAACGCCTAATAATTAATATTATAGCATTAAAACAGTCTTATAAGAGATGAGAACTATACGAAATCCGATGGATCCACGGAGACGATAACCCTATTAACAACCTAACAAAGGTTACACTAAACCAAGCCCTCACAAGGCTTATTAAGGAGGCAAAAGCAAAGATTAGGATAAAAGGATAGGTTATAAAACCCTAAGGAGCACCAACAACACTAAGTAAAAGGAGGAATATAAAGGAGATCAGGGGATATAAGAGGAATACCACTACCATCACCAACAATAACAAGCCGGACTTTACCCGTAACTAACTACGGGATACGCTCATTTCTACCGAAGGTGGTATAACCAAAAACAGCACTTCTACCACTTCTGACCACCTTATATACTCGTTCCGTTTATCGATTATTTTATCACATTTTAAGCAATTTAGCGCCTACACCAAATAATACTCAATTTTCACTTATTATTTAAAAAAGGGGCGATTTACAGTAAAAGAGATAGTTACTAGTGTCGGAATATCCACGCCGGACTGGCGCTACCTATTACCGCCTATCGCCTATTGGCCCGATTAGCGAGCCAATCAGAAGGCAGGAATCGGTTTTAGATCGGTAGCGTCAGATCGCTGCCGTAGGCCCGATTCCTTCCTTCCTTCAACAACAACAGAGCAGATACGACGAATATATCGTTATTTGCCCACCTTCCACACTAGGCCTAGTGGAGTGAATCCAACAATAATATTTATGAGTTTCCTCTTAGTTTGGCCGTTTACGGACTTTCTCGTCTTTAGCTAGCCTGTTTGCCTTTGTAGGTTCCTAATTTATTTAATTAGGTTGGGGGGACTCTAATTAACTATTCTATTTCCGAGGGGACTTAGTATTTACTTAGTTAAGGGTTAGTGATCTCCTACGCCGATGCTCATAGTGGGCTTAGTAGGATTCGCTATCCAATTCTGAGCTTATACTTAGAAGCATCTAAGTATATATAATATATATTATTAGCTTATTAATTATGCTAATGAGGGGGGCTCTTGGTATGGTGTTCAGGGCTCCTTTAAGGTAGTTAATCCTTATAACGTCTAACCAATGTCCTCCTACTTCTATAAGCTCCTTTTTAAACTTAGGGAGGAAGTAAACGAAACTCTCGTTCTCCTTTTACCGTATAATCCTTAGTTGGTCGAGGACTTATACTTCTACATTAAGGTCCGCATAGTAACCCTTTAAGTATTCCATAAATCTATCCGGGTTCTTCGACCCATTAGCCCCTTTTTACCTATAATAGGTGTTCACCATAGTTTACATAATATTTTTTAGCTTAGAGTAAATATAGGTGAATATAATTAACTCTAAACTAAAGGCTTCTCTATTTACACTTATTTTCCCTCTTATCTTAAAATACTATTATTAAAACTTCTTATATAATCCATTAAACTTTAGTGGGTTAAGAATTTAATATTTAGTTTATTTTAGAGGTAGTATATAAGCCTAAATAGGGGGAATTAGTGTTATAAAGGGTATCGGGAACTAGTTTAATATTAAGGTCGGGTACTTAGGTTTTACTAGGACTTCCTATAATAATCTAATCTGCTCTTATTAGGTCTCTTACTCAGTTACTTAGATGGTCTATATCTCCTATAATTGGGTTATAAATTATCCGATTAGTTATATTAACTATTATAGGTTTCCAAATAATTTAACGTTACTTTCCGTTATCGCATAGTTATCGCTTATCCTAGTGTTTTACATTTAGTAGTAACTATAGTATACTTAATGATATAGTTAAGGTACTCTACTACGAGTACACATACACGTCTTTTCGAGTTTATAATAACCTCTAGGTCTGATCAGGCCGTACTGATCAACTTTAAATATTCAGGGACTCCTTAGGTTAACCCATCTAGAACTTCTCACCACTCTTATATAGGTCGTGGGCTTTTATACTAAGTATTCAATTAATTACTTTTAATAATCTTGAAGATAATATAACGGTCTAAGTACGTATATTATAACTAACTATGGTGACTACTACGAGTATCTTCAAAATAAGGAGAAAGGAAGGAAAAGTCTGCTACCCCACAAATCCGTTGGATCCTGATCAGGTCTACCTAGGCCTGATCAGGCTTAGTAAGCAGCGGTTAGCGTTGAACATGGCCGAGTAGTTCCGAGGCCTCTGATCGGGCCTTGGCCCGTGACAAAGTTCATACCTTAAATACACTCTTAACTACGAATTCATATATAATATAATAACCAGCAAACCGTACACCTTATGACCACAAAATAAATACAATTACAAATACACCTACACTACGTTAATATTCATAACTACTAATTACATCAAAAAATCGAGAATAACCGTATTAACGTTATATATACACCATCAACCAAACTAATAATAAATAAACTAACAAAAACACTTTCAAAACAGCCATTTCAGGTATTTCTTACATAACTAAATATAAGTAACCAGCGGGCTCATCTCGAAAACAACCGTCGCCGTAACCTTACCGAAGATAAGGCCCACTGGGAGGCCGGGATAGCCAAGGATAATATATGGGACGTTAAGGCTCGTATTCTTTACACTCTTAGGGCTTATAAACCCCGCAGAAAGGATATTTAAGAAGCACTTTAAACGTAAAAAAACGGAATTTAAATCTCAAAATAATTATAGTATTTAGAAATAGCTATTAAAAAGCGGATCAGGTAACAGGAAACCCACTAAACGGAGACCTCCCTAAAAGGGTATATCGAATCCGCTATACTAAGCGCCTAGTACACTTCCAGCGCACTCAAAGGCCGTACATAAAGTGGAATAATAACGGGCCGAAACGCGCCCTTAAACCAGCCACTTTAAGGGCTAAGTTCACCCCTGAAGAACAGGAAAACAAGAACAATTACACACAATTGAATATATCACGAATTGACCCTTGAATCCGACACGGTCCTCCTGCGCCTTCAGCGCGTCCAGCGCCCTCAGCGCCTCGGGCCTGCCACCCCTTTTGACAATAATATCACACTATACATTATTATTACAGGTTAATATCACCTCTCCACTTAGTATATTAAATTAAGTCTCCCACCTAACTAGGTTATCACAATATCTAAAAATAAGTAAATAATAAATAAAAAAGGCCTAAATTAGCTCTAATACTTTAATTAGTATACTAAATTACTTTAAAAAAGTTAATATTACCTCCTTATTATTAATAAACACAAAAGTTATTACTTTACTAATTTCGAAATATTTTATAAGGAGAATAACATTATCACACTCTATATACCAGCTTATTTATCTTATATCCTTTAGCCCTTAGACGTTAATTACTTTAAGCCCCTTGAAACAGTATATAGTTAAAAAATTAAAAATAAGATATAACGGGGTAATACCTATATTATAAAAAAAGATTTCTTCCCTACCTTTTATAATACTTTTGTCGCAAAAGTGGAACCACAATTACGGGACAGTAATTGTGGGCTATATCATGACACACCCCCCCAGACCGAGGAGAGAAGAGGTCTGCTGACTAAGCAATCAGCACCGGCTTACACTCGCAGCTGACAAGCCAGTCTTTGTTGACTGTTACTGGGTGCCGGCCGCTCCCAGCTGGCAAGTCTAACCTTCCATTTCGGTGACTTGCTGCTGAAGCGAGAATGGGTGAGCACAACGAGGCTCGAACCCATGGCCTCTAGGTCGGCCCACATACTGCCACTTTAGCGAGGCGTTTAGCCATTCAACCAGAGGGCTCGTAGAGACAAGGGCTCATAACTGTCGCAAAAGTGGAACCACAATTACGGGACAGTAATTGTGGGCTATATCATGACAACTTTTAAATAAATTATTATAAAAAGAAACATCTAAGGGGGTTTTAAAGGGTCTGGGCTTATTTCTTTAAGTATAGAGAGTGTCTTATCAAAGCTAGACATCAAATTACACACTCTAATACCCCCGAGGTCCCTCCTAATAACACTACTATCTCAGGTTTCTAAAACACTAAATAACCTAACTAAAACGAGTTCTTAATTAACTCTAATTGAACAATAAGTTTTTTATTATTAGAATAACTCTCTGATACCTATTTTTAAGCTATTAACCAAATTACAAAAGAAGTAATAATAGTTATACATTAGTATACTTTGAAGGAGGCCGAAAATAAAGCCCTTCGAAAGGAAAATAATATTCTTAGTTGGCGCCGGAGAGCTAAGAAAACACAACTAAGGTAAGGAGGGAGTCTTATAATAGCTAAGGTAGAGGACCTATAGTCCCAAAAAGAGGTAATAAGCTAAGTAGAAGAGGAAACGCACCGGGGTAGTAGTTGTCACACGCCTTTTAGACTTTTCACAAGGGTCACGTGATATTTCACGTGCCCAGCGCTGACGCTGGCGCCCCCTATTAATAGGAGGCACCAGGTCAGAGTCTAAAAGGTCAACCAACTTAGAAGAGACCAATCGAGACCTATTATTGCCTATTTGCTATTACTGTTGTTATTCACGCTTGTTTTGCTGTTTTCCTCTTTTCTAGTAGCAGTCTTAGCGACCCCTATTGTAGCCCCCGGCTAATAGGAAGACTGTGACAGTAGTCGTAAACCGAGGACTAAATCAGGTCAACGGCGCTGTGGCATCTGCGGGAACACGGGTCACAATTCGCGAACATGTCAGTTGAATAAAGAAATGTCCAAGGAAGAGGATTCTGAATAGTTTTAATTGATATAGTTATTTGGGCGTTAATAATTCCTAGTTAAAGTGATGTAGTTATGGTTGGGTGGCCCACTCGCTTGTCTGGTCCACTCGCTTATTATATACGTTGTTAGTTTTTTAAATATTTAACTAAAAAAAAGCTATCTTATTGAATGTTATCTATTGGGTCTTATATATTGGGTGAAGTGATGGATCTGTCGAATTGAGGGTCAATTGCGTATATTGATGTGTTGTGTCTGCTAAGTGCTTCAGGGAGCTTCACTGACCCTAGGGATAGGGGTAGGGGACGCCCCTGGATGCCTGAGGTGCGCTCGGGATTAACCTTACGCCGAGCGCCCGTTCTAAGGTGCTTTAGGAGCGGTCAATCTGACAGGATCCCTTTCGGGATACGCTGCATACAACTGTCACGGGCTAAGGCCCGATCAGAGGCCTCGGAACCACTCGGCCATGTTCAACGCCAACCGCTGCTTACTAAGCCTGATCAGGCCCAGGGAGACCTGATCAGGACCCAACGGATTTGTAGGGCAGCAGACTTTTCCTTCTTTTCTCCTTATCTTGAAGATACTCGTAGTAGTCGCCATAGCTAGTTGCAATATACGTGCTTGGACCGTCACAACAACCGTCGAGAGCCGCCACCGCGGTTGGAGGCGTCCATGAGGATCTCAAGATCGTCGTTGGGGCTGCTCCTGCGCTCATCATAGCAATGTTCCTCTTCGTCCCTCCGCGGGAAAGGGGAGTTGACCCCAACCTCGCTACGATTCTCCGGGAAGTGGTGCCCTCTCTGCGCCCTGACGAGTAGTCGTCTATTGGAGGCGTCAACGAGAATCTCGAGATCGCCCTGGTGTCCAAATAGCTGTTCCTTGCTTTCATCACGGCAAGCGGGGTCTTTGTCATCTCGCTGTAAGCCTGCGCGAGTCGTTCACGTTCGTGCGATGCCCCATCGAGACAAGTCGCGGCGGCGGTCCCCCCCTAGATGGAAGCCAGCGCTGACATCTTGGCTTCAGGGGGGCGTCACTCTTTACAACCGTTGATGAGGTTCCAAACGATCAAAGATGATCCTGCGCGCCCTGCGAGGCGGCCGATGTCTGTCGGATACCGCCCCCTTCATCCGCCCTCATCTCAATACAACCTGTGTGTCGCAGGATCGCACCAAGAATGCTTCTTCCACTTCTGCCTGCCCATGGTGATTCCCTCACAAACTCTGAATCACTCCCTAGACGGTATACCCTCCGTGGACTTGACGGTTGTTGGTCCCGACCGGCTGGGCCTGCTATCGCCAGCTGCCTCGACTAGCCCGCCCAGCCCATCAGCGTGGCGTCCGAATCGGTCCAGGGCGCTGGGACGCTACCTTAGTGCTCACCCCTCCTCACTCAGCCCTTTTCAGAAAAAAACACCATCCGTCCGTCGCCTGGGTGTTCACGATGGTAACTAACTAGTCAGTCACTAACTAGTGTAGGCCTTCGTCGTGCTTGGTCTAGGCCTGCTTACTCCATGTCGGCGCGGGACAAACGCCGCGGGCGTTTAAAACCCGACAAGTAGGTAGGCAAAGACGATAGCTCAAGCCAGGCCAGGCCAGGCCAGACCGTTCTACACTTCCATCGTTACGGCAGAGTCAAGAGAGGCAAAATGAATTTCTGCCTGATTTTTACCGCAGGTCAGGGGGGAGTGAGCTCTCGGCGTCCAAAGCCTGCCGGCGCGGCACGACACTCGCCCGGCCTTACGGCGTGGTAAACAAGCAGAGCAGAGCTGAATGAACAAAGAAGTTCTTGTGCCGCCCCGTTTCATGCGGTTGCAGCTATCATCCCTAACGAAGCCCGCCAAGAAGATCCGGTGTAGCCGTCACATTCAATCCTCAAACGGTTTTCCTTTTTGCATTTTTTATTTCTGTATTACTGTTGCACTCAAGTCCAGGGCCGTTCCTCTAGGCTCAAGCTCATTATGCAGCTTCACCTGGGAAAATTGCAATAGCCGCATCAAACTATCGAACACATGGGAAGAAAATAGCGGAAAAGTGAAAGGTGGTCCAGCCCGGAGCCCGGGGCTGGGGGTGCGTAGACCGGGGTAAGCCTTGTCCAGAATGTGAGACACTGGGCCTTCGGCCGGGAACCCACGAGCCTCGCCCACTGTCTCTCTCGGTTGTCTCTCGCCTACGTGGCAATAACGAAACGAACAAGCTGGACCCAGCCGCTCGGAAATTGAGGCTGAACGCGCGGGCTGGCCACCTTTTAGACCCCTTCTGCAGCCGAGGCCTAGTCTTTTTTTTTTCAGCTGCCGGGTGTCACATGGTGAGGATTTCCACTCGGACGATTTCGACCGTGGTCGCGGAGGAAATCCTACAGGAATGGACGGCACACGGGTGACGGAAAATAACATGCAGGAAGTACGGTGGCAGGATTCACAGCAGGCGAGATGGGCCTTGTTCGAGATAATATTGTAAGGATAAGATCAAGATGTTTTGTTTGTGTTGATGTGTGTCTAAATTGTTGTGTTGGTCTTTTGTAACGTGTCCCCCTAAAAGTATCTACATTAAGAAGAGTAAATTGTGCAGAAGTCTTTTTGCTTCGCTGGGTATCCCGTTTCCAATACCAATGCTCCGTTTCTCCCAAAGTGCCGTTCTGTGATGCCTCTCTTGCATATTCTGATTTCAATGCCAACCTCCCATGCATCTTCCCCTAGTAAATTTCTCCGTATAAGTGTTGAAAGTCGTGATAAGCATACCAGTCATATAAGTCAAGGCCGTAAACCCCCCTACGCGTTGGCAGCAACGACCTCGGTTCTGAGGCTGCCGGCCGACTTCCTCGCCATCGAGGACGGAGTTGCCGCTGGCCTGCGCAGGCGCAGCTCGAGGAAGTGGCCCACGACACTGCGGACCTGCTCCTCGAAGTTCTGCAGGCGGAAGCCAAACACCTCCTCGGTGGCCGAGGAGTCGAACTCGATGGGTGTGGTGCCGACCGATCCACCGCTGTTAATGAGCCGCCTCTCGACAGCCTCGGGAAAGCTACGCTTGGCGATAAGCTTGGCGTCGTTCCACCGAGCCTTCGTGCTGAGGATGTAGCTTCTGTTTCCAGGGACGGAGGGCAGCAGGGCGGCAACGTGGGCGCGCGCAACGTCGTCGACGTGTACTGTCGCACCGGCGAAGGCGCATCCCCACTTCTTGCCGATGAGTGTTGCGAGCACGACGGCGTTGGTGCCTTTCATAGCCTCATTGGTGCTGGTGGCGATATCATTGCGTCCAAGAACGAAAGAGGGGTGGATGTGAACGACGTCGAAGTTGGGGCGCTCGCGGGCCAGCCAGGCCTCGGCACCCTTGAGGGCGGCGACCTTGGAGGCAGCGTAGGCGGCGAACTCGCTCTCGTACGGCTCGGGCTTGAAGCCGGCACGCTCGGTGGGCTGGACGGGTGTTGTCCTACGCTCATGGCCCTCCATTTGGGGAACAGAGACCAGGGCGACGATAGAGCTGGTGATGACGACACGGCGGACGGTACCAGCGCGGCGGGCAGCCTCGAGCATGCCTAGAGTGCCGCGCACGGCAGGCTGGATGAAGTATTCCTGGTGCTGCTCGCCGGGGACGGAGTCGGCGGTAGCGAGGGGTGAGGCAACGTGGATAACGTGCGAGACGCCACGGATGGCATCGTCGTAGGCACCGTCGGCGGTAATATCGGGAACGATAACGAAGGTGAGGCGTGCGCGAGGGAGGTTGAGGGCGAGAATCTGTGGCCGCGAGCGGAGGAAGGCGGCCTTGGCCTCGGAGCGAACGGCGCAGCGTACGGCGTGGCCGGCGCGCAGAGCGTGGAGGAGCACACAGAAGCCAACGTGGCCGGTGGCCCCCGTGATGAGCAGCAGCTCGTCGGGGAGGATGTAGAGCATGGCTGCTGAGGTTGGTTGCTGAATGTGGGTATATGTAAGGTGTAAGTGCTGGTCGAGTCGAGGTAGCAGTAGCACTCGGTGTGTTTCACGCGGACGAACTGTCGACGAACGCGTGGAGGAAGTCCGTCGGGAACGAGTACTAGATATGGTTGAGTGTCACTGAAGGTTGGTGATCAATGATAGAGATCGCTCTCGATCTGGCAACCGGTGCGAAGGGGGAGAGAGGGGGGGAGGATGATATATCCATTCCCGGAGGGGCTCCGTTCCACTACTTGCCTCTCCCCTCCTCTTCCCTGCCCTCTCCCCTGGCGCTGCTCTCTGCCCAGCATCCATGACCCATGCCCAGACTCACCCTCCCTTCGCAGATAGACGAGCGCCACATGCTTGGGCGCGAGAGCCAACGGAGACCCTGGTTCGTCCCAGGAATGGGTAGTGTCGTAGACAAGTAGCTGTGTACCCTCCAGCAGCGGCAACAGACAGCAACGTATTCCGCGCGTGGAAGGAGGCGACGATGGACGCGGTGGTGGCCCTCCGTGCTTGCGCGGTGCTAGCGTCAGCGCCTCCGCCGCCGGGTCTTCCCACCCAACAGCCGACTCTCTGGCGTGGTGAGGTGACGAGGGCTGGCCCAAACCTAGTTTTGGCCTATGGCATGTAGCAGCAGTGACTGTGACTGACGGCTAGATGCAAGAGGGCGCGAGGACAGGCGCTGCATCACAGCACTGCAGATGTAGGGCTGGTGTGGCTGTCCGCTAGTACCCAGCAGGTCACGCAGGCCCTCTACGCCCTCTGGCCACGGCGGTCAATGGCTCAATGGCTCAATGGGCTCGGCTAGCTGCGCGAATGAACATACCCGAGTGGTCGAGGAGGGGGGTGTATGGCGTAAGGGCGTGAGTGGTGAGAGAGAGATGCAGTCGTGGCGCCCAGTCGAGCCGCACTGACGGGGGCGTCCAGCATCATCCCTCCTCAGTCAGCACCAGGTCTGCGGGGTGAGAGCAGCCAAGAACAATTCTGATTGGAGATCGACTGTCGAGCCATAGGCTAAGGTGGTTTCGACCAGCAGTGAAGAGTGAAAAGCGGGTGAAGAACGGAAAAAAAAAAAAAGGATAGGGGCGAAAAAGGGGCCCAGCATAGCCCGTACTGCGTGGACAGCCAAGCCAAGCCTGCACATCGCAGGGGGGCTGTGTGAGGTGTGAAATCGAAAATACTCACAACACACACATAACACGCTCTTGAGCCGCAGTTTGATGAGTTCATGCCAACAACGACACGACATCGCTTGGCTCAGATGCCAGTGACGGAGTGATTCATGCTTTTTTCCCCGATGGCAAGGTCGGAGCCAGTCGGTCTAGGCCGGTAGCAGAGTAGCCGGGCCAAACATCGCGCAGAATGGGCATGGCCAGGCGCCCAGCCATCAAGCCCAGCTGAGCCCGTCTGGCTACGCAGCACGTCTGGCTCAATCTGGCCCAGTGTGGTATGGCTCGGTCTGGCTTCGTTGGTGGTGGCGTCGCCTGGTTGGCTGGACTCCTCACCACCACAACGCTACAGCGCAACCTGGCCTCACCAAAGCAGGAGACTGGTCGCTTGGGGGGCGGGCGGAACCAGCCGTTCCCTCGATGGGCAAAGACATCGCAAAGGGTGGCCCATCGGGCGTGACAGCTGAGCTCTTCTTTTCTTCTGCCCGCCCGCGGCAGTTCGGGTCGGTTTGAAGGGACGCTTGAGTCTTGGGATGGTGGTTGTTTGTTGGTTGTTGCGACGAGACGAGGAGAGGCCACGCCCCCAACGACTCAAACGGCGTCCGTTTTTTTCTTCTTTTGCTTCTCGTCCCTTTTTTTTTTTTTTTTTTTTTTTCGGTCGGTTCACCTGCCTTTCCTCTGTTAGCCGCCTCACCCTCACTCGCTCACCCTCACTCACACACTGACACACTCACACTGCCTCACCACTCGCTCACCACACACTCTCTCTCCCCGTCCCAGCTCCTCGACACCCAACTCTCGGGCCCGTCGATAGTGTCCCATAGCCGGGCCTCGCTCGCCTCCCTGCCTGGCGCTGGTGCCCGGCTCGTCCTCGCCTTCGCGTCGACGCCATTCATTTCCCGTGCATTCTGTAGTCTTCTGGGCCCTCGCCAACGCCAACCTTCTCCCCGCAGCCCTCGCTCTGCTTCTCTCGTCGACATCGGGAGATCGGCAGTCTGCCACTTGCCAACCAGCGTCTCGGTACCGGCAGTCTGGGCCGCCAGAAAACGCCCCCCCTACCGGTGCATGCCCCCCTTCCCCTCCCCTCCCCTCGGCGTTTTCCAGAGTCGCACTCACAGTGGAGAGGGGAGGGGAGAGGCACGCGGAGCAAATGAGCTGTTGTGTCTGCTGTGCTGCACCTTATTGCGGAACATTGTTGGCCGCCGCAAGACGGACCAGGACGACGACGACAAACAACCGTCAGGATCGTTGGGTGAGACAGCAGGGCGCCACTGCGTCTCATCACAAACCCCGCTGGGCCAAATGCAGCGCAGGCACAACACAATCGACATTGCACAACATCCCCGCGGAAACCATGGCCCAGACTTGTCGTGCCTGTCAGCTTGCCCGCCGCCGCCGGCCATAGACCGCACCAGAACCGCAGAAGGGCCCCAAAAGGCCAAGCCGCTGCCACACGGGCCCCTGCCTCATGGCCGCCTGGTCCTTGGGCGCAGCGACTGGTCCATCTGTGCGCCTACATAAGCCTCCGTCTCAACTTGTTTGAGTTCTATTAAGGCTCGGGGTCAGACTGAACAGTGAGGGGAAAGGGCAGGACGAGGTCCCCCAGGGACCAACGCTGCCGGCCTATCGAGTTGCACTCGGAAGAATAGACGCAGCCAGCCGGGCTCTCTCTTTGGGCACGTCAACATCGCGCCGTAGCGGAAGTTATTCGCTCCTTCGCCGCTGCGGGATGCGTTCATAGCACGAAGGATTCCAGCACGACCGTCGCGGATAAAATTCATGCGACTCTTGGGACCGCGCAACCAGTCGATGCATCTCCCCCCAATGCATGCTTGGGCAGTGTGAAGATCATCACCGCAATGAACGACTGCGCGAAATTGTGCAGGCAGGCTGCATGGCAATGTTGCGTCCGGTTTGCTTCTTCCTCCATCCTCCAAACCTTCTGATCCACACACCCGCGATGGGAGCGGAGCCTAATGCACAGGTGAGGGATGAAAGGGTCGCGGGAGGATTTGTGCGGATGAGGGTCCATCCCCTGAATTGGCGATGAGATAAGATATTCAGGGGCGGTAAACATTGGACGGCATTGCGGATGTTCTCTCCCATTTGACTGGCTGAGTCTGTTTCTTCTTTCCCTCGGATTAGGACATCTCGCTGGCATTGACTCACGCGTCTCTGAATCAGTCCCTGATCAGCGAGTTGATGGGCATGGCTGCGCCTTGGAACACTCGCCAATCGAACTGCCGCGGCACGACAGATGTGGCGAGATGATTGACAGAAGATGCCAGATCATCACTAGACTGGGCTGTTGATCGGTGTGTCGAAGTTGCACCGGCGCTCCTCCGCCAAGGAGGGGTCCTTGAGACCGCCGACATGTGCTACGCCGACAAAGACCCGTCGCCGGCCGAGAGTGGGTCATATCCCGCCCGTACTATGTAACTCTGACCCGGGAATCCATCCGTCTACCCCGGAGGGAGGCGAGAAAGCCGTGCGTGCCCGGAAGATGCCGCCTTACGTCGTCTGAACGCATAACAGTCTGAAGTAAGATGCATCCGCCGAGGCTCGGCAGTCATGCCTCACCTTGAGACCGTCGGGACCGAATGCTAACGGAAGAAGCCAGACTGACATCACCCCCTGGGGCTGCGAGTTGCTACGCGCCCGTCACGTCCAACATGACGAGTCGAAAATTTCTGAAAACATTGGACGGTTATTTTAGTCTGCCATCGTGACGCGGTAGCTTGTCTGCCGCCTCGAATCGCGTTCATGGCATCACGCATCTGGCAGGCGCCATTGATGCACTTGTCGCGTACGGGCGCTGCTAATCGACCGAACGCGTGGAAAGTTGCGAGTCTCTGCTGACCGACGGCGTCACATCGACTCCAACGCGTCTTGACGATGCCGAGTGGCCTTTCTTTGTCCAACAAAAGACATTGTCTTGTCTTGGCGGGTGTTTTGGAGGCTTGGGTGTCACTTCGAAACCACCAACGGAGATCTGCCGATGATCGTGCATCTGTGCTCAGTCGCCGATCCCACTCTCATGTTTTTTTTTCCCGCGACATCGCGTGAAGCTGCTGCGCCATTTTTTCTGATGGTGAGTTTGATCATGCTGGCGGACCGTGGCGGCACTTTGACAGGCGCCACCTTGGCATGGCCTTCGGGCAGCAACATCGTCGTTCGGTCCCGAGAGGTGCTGAGTAGCAACACGCCAGGAAAGCGAGATGATAGTTCCGACGATTTCCCGCCCCCGAGCGCCGAGCTCTCCACCAACCTCTCCGACGGAGGTGGGAGACAACACGCTCAACCGGCCCAAAGCGCCCCGAGCCGCAGAGTGAAGGCCGTCTCTCGCCGAAACTTTGGCATGGCCCACCGGGAAACGGCCGATGAGCAGTTGAGTCGTCACTCGCCACCTCTCTTCGGGCAGCACAGCCTCACCGTCACATAGAAGAAAAGATTGAAGGCCAAGGCGCCGAAGGTTCGAGCAAGGCGTAGCAGAGAAGACGTCAGGAGACTGTTGCCTCGACCAGTTGAATCAGCCAGTCTTTGCCTCCTCGGTGTTGGCCCACATAATGGCTTCTCAGTGAGAACACTGAGTGTTGCTGACACATCAATGGGGTCATTTGATGCCGACATCGGTGTGCGTTCCGATTATTGAGCAGGTATCCGCATGTCAATAGTCATTGCGTCTTCCAATTTCGAGAGGCTCAGCAGGGAGCAAACTTTTGGCAATCGCGTGATGGGTGTCGCGTCCAGAGAAGCCTCCTTGCCTCCTGTTGTTGAGTCACAAGCCCGTTTCTTTCTCGGAAACCAGGTGTAGTCCAGGATTCAACCGTATCGTCGAGTGCTTGTGCTGGTTCAACCTGACAGCTGCATGGCGGACTGGTGGTTTCTCTTTTGGTAGACAAGACGCAGTGAGGGGTCGTTGTGATAGCGTTTGGCGTCTTGCTCCGCCCAATTCTGGGCGGATGGACGTGCGTGTCTCGCGGGTCAGATCCCAATCTGGACGGCATTGCCAGAAACTGATGCTGAAGTTCGCTTGAGAAATGATGTTTCCCTGCATTCCATGTCTCTCAGGCTGATTGAGCCGATTCTCCGAAGACGCGCATGTCAATCTGGCAGGTGAAGGTCTCGAAATGAAGCGATTCACGCTCCCTGGCGGAGCACTGCAGGTGAATCATGGCAGAGCTTGGCTCTTCCGGCCGGCCATGGCGATGGATACGGTGGATCAGGTATTCTTCCGATCGAGGGCGGCCTGGAACGGGCGCTGCGGCTGAGGAAGGGAGGAAGGTTGCCGTCTGATTGGCGCCGTTGGCAGCCATCTTATCTGGAGGTGGCTGGCGCAAGCGGCATTCCTTTGCCTGACATCGCGGGAGCTAAATGGCGAGCCGCCTGGTGGTCTCAGCAGTCAGTAGCTTGACTGTGGCTTTCGGGGAACGTGGCCGTACCCTGCTGTGCTTGCCAGAATAGTAGACAAAAATAGGCAAGAATTCAGCAGAAAATGCACGAAATTTCTTGCGGGCGGAGGGTGTTTGGATGGCTTTCGTGATGGTGATTGAATTATGACGAGAGCTCGGTGGAGCTGAACAGGGGATGCAATGATGGAAATCAGCAGAGGCACTGTATGCGCACAGTGAGCCAGGCGGAGGCTGCCGTGCCTTAGCGGTGATGGTGGTTGATGGTGTAACACGGCATCCACTAATTATTGTCTTCTGCCTGCTGAGCATTGAATGCAGCACTCCTCCGCCATGCAGAGCACCTTTCTGAGTCCGGAAGGATTGGGCGGCTTCACACTCTAATTGATGCAGCAAACAGGCGGCAAGAACAGGAAAAATGTATCGCCTTCCCGAGTCGCACTCCATTGTTCCTTCCGACTGGATCGTGCTCCAACAAAAGGCGTGCACTGTGTGTCTGCACTGTGATCTGCAGGACTGAAAAGTCCAGATGAGGCATCTTACGTAAGTAAGGTACGTACCCTAATGCTCCACCCAACCTAGGTTGAACTCTGCCCACTTTCGGTACGTACTCCGACCCTGAGCTCCTGCTGCTGCTGCTGCGAGCTCCCACTCTGAGTTACAGCCCATGCAAGACACACTCTCAAGCTCTCTCTCGAGCATTCCCATCCATCTCGATCCCAGCACCGCGAGACAGCTTCACCCAAACCAGCGGGGGGGGAGGGGAAAAAAGCACTGCTGGGTATTGGGAAGCTAGTCAGCCCCTCACATGCGACGTCGAGACCCCGGCCAATAATGTGAAGCACTGGGAACAACAGCCTTTGCGACCCCGCGGCCCCTCGCCACCTCAAGCAGACCTCGAACAGCAGCTGTTCAGCTCCAACATTTTGTCTTCGCCACCGTTCCTCTCCCCTCGCCGGTGCGCAACCAGGCACGCAGGGCAGTGCCCGGCACCTCTGGGCAAACGGTCTAGACCGTCGCACCGGGCCAAAGTCTCGCAGACGAGGGGCTGCACAGGCATGCTATCCGCCGCCTGGCCTTGCCTTGCAGCTCGGGAGTTTCTGGCCGGCAGAGCACACGCCCAGAGCCAGATTTCCATGCCATTTTCCACTTTGCCATCCGAATCTCCAATTTTCGACCTGCCATCCCGATCATCCTCCCCGTCAAGCTTCACTTCTTCGACCCGAACGCCTCATTTGTGATCCGAAAGACTCCAGCATGCTGGACGCTGAATCGCACTGAGCTGCACTAGACGACTGCGCGCCTCTCACCTCCGCCCGGCACGCTTGTCGCCGCCTTTGAGCCCGCCTGCGTCCCCTTGGCTTTCGCGAGCCTGGACCATCCGGCATCCGGTGCGGGAGGGGCAAATTTGAATCTCTCTCGCTATGGCCGGCGGTCAGTCCAGGCAAGATGCCGTCGAGGCCGCTCGTGAGCGCGAGACATTTAGGTTGGCCTACCGGGACCTCGTCCGCTCGTGCGGAGCTAACGCTGTCGCAGATACGATGCCTCGTTGATTGCCTCGACGACTCACAACGATCCCTCGAACCTCATCCCGTCGTCCGAGCTACGATCGTGTGCCGACCCCGCCCTCACGACATTCGCCCAATTGGGTGCATTGCGCATGGGAGCTACACGCGCCCTGATATCTCTGTTCGACAGCAAGTTCCAATATGTTGTTGCAGAAGCCACACCCACTTTGCCCCTGGTCCCGAACGCGACTGCTCTAGAATCCGATGCCGGACAACAGTTATGGCTGTGCGGGACCGCTCTCCCTCGAAGCTTTGGTCTCTGCGAACAGGTTCTCGTTGCGCCACGGTCTGGAGGGCGGCGGAAGTCGGCACAAGACGGTCTCCCCGTGGTTGTCATTCCGGACCTCGCCACCGACCCAAGGTCCGTCGAGAAGTTCCAGCAACATGATTGGCCCCGACCTCGCTTTTACGCCGGTGTCCCTATCCAGACCCGGAGAGGCATCAACATCGGCGTGTTCTGCGTCTATGATGATAAGCCCCGCGAGGAGCTGGACCAGGTGGCGATACAACTTATGCGAGGGCTGTCCACGACCATACTAGAGCATTTGCATGCCCGGCGCACCGGGGAAAGGCATCGCCGTGCCGTTCGGATGATCCGCGGGATGGGAAGTTTCGTTGAGGGGAAGGCCACCATGTCTGGGTGGAAGCTAGGATCTCATGCCGACTCCTTCAGCAACGACCCTTTCCTTGAGGGAGCCTTGAACAAGAACCAGCAAAAGCTGCAAGCGAAGGAGGATGCGAAGGAGGCTCAGGGAGATACCCCGGATTCTATCTCCCTGTCAGCATCGCCGATCACCAGCCCAAGAAAGTCATCCACCTCTTCGCAGCAAGAGTCCCAGGTTCTAGCACCGGCATCGGTTGCATCGGATGCTTCCTTGAATACAGTATCTTCGCCACCTCAGACTGGGGAGGAAGCTCATTTAGCCGAGGTGCGGTATATCTTCTCCAAGGCCGCCAACATTATCCGAGAATCGATCGAAGTCGAGGGAGCGCTGTTCTTGGACGCAAGCATTGGGTCTTTTGCTGGCCTAGCTACCAAAATCACGGCCAAGGCTGTGTCTTCAGGGACCACAAGCTCATCGTCATCGAGTAGCGACGAAAGAAGCAGCCAGACGCCCTCTAAAAGCAGTGGTTCTGGCGACATGGGCGCGCGCTGTCGCATCCTTGGCCATTCTAACTCGGTCTCGTCGAGCATCGACCAACGCTCCACTTCTCACCACCATCCGGGCTTTTCGGAAAGGTTCCTTACCAAACTTTTGCGACGTTATCCCGAAGGTAAAGTCTTTGCTTTTGACGAACATGGATCTCTGCAATCAAGCGATTTTTCGGACGATGACACGGCAAAACCCCTCTCACCCATGGTAGAAGACCAGCTCGCCGACCCGACGATGTCCGGACCAGCCCGCAAGCGGAACAAGCGGTTGCTCTCTCGCCAGAACGAGAGCAAGATGATCATGTCACTCTTTTCAGGTGCACGAAGTGTGGCTTTGGTACCAATCTGGGACGCACAAAAACAAAGATGGTATGCTGGCGGGTTCGTCTACACCAAGACTCCCACTCGGGTCCTCACTGTCGAAGGCGAGCTGAGCTATCTCCGGGCTTTCGGCACCGTCATAATGGCCGAAATTGCTCGGTTGAATGCGAGAATGGTCGATAAGGCAAAATCAGACTTGCTGAGCTCCCTGTCCCATGAGCTCCGCTCGCCACTACATGGCATTTTGCTGGGGGCGGAGCTGCTCCACGATACGACTCTCGACGCGTTCCAAGGGGATGTATTGCACTCCGTAGAAACCTGCGGACACACGCTCTTGGACACAATTGACCATCTCTTGGACTGGAGCAAGATCAACAACTTTCTCAGACCGACCCCCGGGCGTCGGAACAGTACCGTCGGCGTCGCTGACCGCGGACTCCGCGCCAGCGACAAGAAACTCACCATCGAGGCTGGCATGATGAGCTTGACCTCCAACGTCAATATCGACGTGCTTGCCGAGGAGGTGATTGAGAGCGTGTGCGCTGGCTTCAGCTTCCAACGGTTTGCGGTCGCCCAGCTCGCAGGCAATCGCCCCTCCGAGCATGCGGATACTGATGCCTTGCGAAGGCTCGACAGCATGCAAGCAATCGAGAATATGTCTTCGGAAAAGAACAGATATGGAGACGCGCAGCTCCTGCTGGGAGAAGTTGCCGTCACTTTTGACATCAACCCAGCCATGTCCTGGACATTCCACACGCAAGCCGGTGCACTTCGACGCATCATCATGAACGTGTTGGGAAATGCACTGAAGTACACTGCTAAGGGCTTCGTCAACGTCAACGTACTCCAGATGCCTTCTTCTAACCCCCGGACGCCTGACTCCCGAGAGGTCCACATCGTGATTGCCGACTCGGGGCGAGGCATGAGTGAAGACTATCTCCGCCATCACCTGTTTGCCCCGTTCTACCAGGAAGATACCCTGGCCGCAGGGACGGGACTTGGGTTAAGTCTTGTAAAGGAGGTCGTCACTCGACTCGGCGGCTCGATACAGGTTCAGAGCAAGGTTGGGCATGGCACCAGAGTTACCGTGAAGCTCCCACTTGAAGGTGCTTCGCCGGCGTCATCAAGAACGAGCATCCCAAAAACTCTCAACTTTGATGACTTCAGGGCACAAGTTAGCGAGTTGAAAGGACTTCGAGCGCGCCTGCTTGGGTTTCCTACCGACTACGGCGTCAGATCCGACGAGGAGCTTTCGGCGAGGACGCTCAGCGAGGGCGCGCTTATTGCGAATATTTGTCAAGAGTGGCTTCAGATGCAAATCGTCGACGAGTCGGCGCAAGAGATGCTTGTTCCCGACTTGGTCTTGTCTACCGAGCGGCATCTGGACCGCCTCCTATATGAACGTCGCCACGGCGTCGTATCAACGCCCGTTGTCGTGGTATGCCGCAATGCCCTGATTGCCCGACAGCTGGCGACATCTCCCAGGCTCACCGGCAAACGTGTCGTATTCGAGTTCGTTTCGCAGCCGTAAGTTCAACAGTCTTTGATATACCGGTTTCAGACTAACAGTCACAATGGCAGTATCGGGCCGAGGAAGCTCGCTCGAATTTTGCTTCTGAGCTTCAGGCGCTGGACAAAACTGCAAGCTTCGGCCATTCGCACACCAACTGCGTTTTCGCTGGCCAGCACCGAGCCGTTGCCCTCAGGATATCGAGACATGCCATCATCACGAGAGCCAAGTTCCAATCCGATACTGAGCACGGAAGCTGTTGCCGACAGAGCCGAATACTTCGACGCAGCAGACGTGCAAGCTGCACAATCCGAAGCTCAATCCCAGCAAACCGAGGCAGAATCCTCGAAGGCCGTGACGTTACCCACCCGACCCCGACCTTACCGATCATCGACTCCGACGCCCGCGCACCCTGCCCCGAACAATTCACCCGAGGACCGTGACACGGGGGCGACGCTGTTCCTCCTCGTCGACGACAACCAAATCAACCTCAGGATCCTGGAGTCGTACATGAAGAAGCTCGGGCACAAGTTCACGACGGCCATGGACGGCAAGCAGGCGGTTGAGGCGTTCGAGAGTGGCGTGGGGCGGTACAAGTGCATCTTTATGGATATATCGATGCCGGTCATGGACGGCTTCGAGGCAACGCGCGAGATCCGCATCTTCGAGACGCAGCGGAACCTGCCCCGGTGCCAGGTGTTCGCGCTGACGGGCCTCGCGTCGGCGAGCGCGCAGGAGGAGGCGTTCGCCAGCGGAATCGACCTCTTCCTCACAAAACCCGTCAAGCTCAAGGAGCTGAGCAAGATTCTGGAGACGAGGGATCTTGCGTGAGATGTGCACGTCTGTTTTACAACGATGGAAACACGGGTATACTGGGCAATGGAGGGCGGTTTTTGCTGGCATAGATACCCACGTACGCCGGCGCGCAGACGGGCTTGGGCGGGAAACTTTCGGGGACCTCGGCACGCGGATGATTTGATGTATCCCCTTATGAGATGACTGCATAGCGAGCCTCTAATGGAAACGATTGCTTCACGTCGTGGGCTACGTGGGCATGGTCACCCGTCTCTGCGTAAGGCATCGTGACTTACACCACCTGCGTTTGCTTGCATTTGCACGAGTCCTCCCGACACGAATGTATTATATTCGTGTGGCGGGACACCAATCTCGGTGCAACCCGTTTGTTGCTGTTCTCGTTTCCCTTGGGTTCTTCCGCCCGTCTGCTCTCCCCGGTCGCTGGCCATGCTTTCCCGCCCGCCATGACTTGGGGGAGTATTCACCTCCGGCACCCTCTCTGACGGTGTTCCGCGACCGTCCCCAGGAGCGACGGAGCCAGGCAGTTACTGCAGCTGGAGGGGGAGGAAGGAGGGGGGGGGGGGGGGGGGGGCACAAAGCCTGACGGTCGAAGCCGCATCAGAAGTCGGAGATGGTCTTGACATTCTCGCGGCAGGATCCGCAATGGCCACAAACTGGTGTCAGCATGCCTGAGACCTCCGCAGAAACACTGTCCTTTCCATCCAACGCCCTGACAGCTCGTTCCTTTCCTTAGGCAATACCAAACACAATACCAGAGAGGATGTTTGTTATCCGGGAGGCAACTCATTTTTTAGCCATTTATCGCATCGCCTTTCACCTTGAAAACAGCAACAGTGCTGATAATAATAACAACAACAATAACATCAAGGACGGCAACGAGGACAATAATAAAACCGACAATTAATAAGGACGACAACAAGGATAATGGCGGTAATAATGGTGAGTGTGCTCGTTATGCCGCTTTATTATTATTCTATCGCTGTTGGTGCTGTTTTATCGTATCGGTGTTTCTATTTATTATTCCTCCACGCTTTATCTCCTCTCTTCCTCTCTTTACTCTTCTTCTCTCTGATCTTCCTCTTTTTGCTCTTTCTCTCTTTGCTCTATCGCTTCCATGTAGTCGAGGTCTATCATCTCAAGGGCTTGAGCTGGTAGGCCGTGGTAGCTAAGAGCATGGTATCTGAAGGCGTGGTCCTCCCAGATTGCGGTGCGCAGGGATATAGCTCTTGCCGTCAATGTTTCTGAATATTCCGAAGGCTCCGTGTGGTCGAGTTTGAATACTTTGAACCAGTTCTTCACAAATACCCATTCTCTGCGAGAGTCCAATGAGGCCTTAAGCCCTCGGCATTCTGGTGCGAATTTTAGCCCAGGCAGTTCTATACGACGATGCGCTCGTGGTTGCCGAGACCCTTCTGGTTGTTGAGATCCTTCTTCTTGACGAGATCCTTCTTCTTGAGGAGATAATCTTTGTTGCAGAGACACTTCTGGTTGCCAAGGCCCTTTCGGTTCCTTGAGCTCTTCTAGTCGCCGAAGCACTTCTGTATGTTGAGATGCCTCTTGTTGCTGAGACGTTTCTGTCGGCTGCGAACCTTCAGGCTCCTCATGCTCTTCTGGCTCCTCACGTTCTTCATTGATTTTTTTCATCCTTTCGTCAAATGACGCAAAGTCCTCTGAATACGAAAACCGACGCGGGTCTCGTTGCTGAGGACCCCTCGGTGGCTGAGACCATTCTGGTTGCTGAGACCCTGCTGGCGGCGGAAGCCATAGTGGCCGTGCTGGGTGCTGACGGCCATCGCCTCTGTGAACGCGAATGAGGCTAGCCAGGGCGGCGATGTCAATAATCGACTTCCATAGCAGCCTATGTTCATTTGAGTCTTTCCAATCGGGTGGACTTAAGTATATACACTCGTGAAGGAGAATTGCGATGGCATCACATGCCGTTGCGGGGCAATCTGCTGATCTGAGAACTTCCAGGCAGTTGTGAACGACCGGCGGCAAGCTCCGGTCCTCCTAGAAATGTATGACCTGAGGCCGGACTCGCTCCTATTCGAGATAGAAAAGGCTTTCTAGTTCACGAAGCAGAATGTACTTCCTGAGCTCGTCGGTTGGAGCGCCATGAGCGAGGTTAATGTGGTCCCATACGGCGCGCGGGCCGGGGTCGTCGAGTGTTTCAACCAACAAGGAAATGAATCTCCAGATGCAGTCGCGTCTTGGCTCGATGTGCATGACTTGCCAGACGGCCTCGCTCAGCTTTATTCTTCTCCCGCCCACGCTGTTGATATCCGCGTAGTCTTCGGCGGTCCAGCGGAAGATTTGATCTTCGAGATGGTCTTCTCGATTCGAGCGGATTGTTCCGGATACATTTTGGGTGAAAGATAGTGTGTTGAAAACGGTGAGGGGGAACAGAACTTGTAGGATTTCGCGAGTGTCGGGCTCGAAATTAGCCGACGTTCGCCAGTGCTCTGCGTGGACTAGTCTCGCACCGTCGAGAACGAATACTCCTCCTGGTACTAGCATTCTCGCAGAATAATTTGGGAATAAACTGGAAGAGATGATGATGTTGAGGGAGATGAAGGAAGAGAAGCGAGAGGAAGATGACGAGGACAACAGATGACGACAAAGACGAGAAGCCACCTTCCCCAGCCTCTGCTTCATCTCATCGCGGCTTCCACTTGCTGTCCTTGCCAAACAGAAAGGGGACGGGACAGAAAGGGGGGAGAGGAACGAAAAAGGGGAGCTTGCTTCCATCTGCTTTCCGGGCTTTCCCTCTCAATGGAGGGAAAGGGCAATGCTGCCGGGGCTTCCGGTTGCTTCACGGAAAAGGACGAGCAGTCAGGGCGTTGGATGGAAAGAACAATTGGATTTCTATTTCTGCTTCGTCATGATGCACATTACTAACCCAGTCATTAAAAAAAAGTAACCGATACCTATTCATGTTGACCCTACATCAGGTACACCACGTTGCCGCCCTTCCCGACCAGACATGAAATACTGAAACACGCGTCGACGGCCGTGGCGGCCAGGTCGTCGAGCAGCGCGGCGTCGACGACCCTACCTCCCAAACAGGGAGATGCGAAACTTGCCTTTTTTCCCGGGGGTCCCGCTGTGGCCGCTCATGGGCCGGTCGTCGTAGCTCATGATGCTGGAGGCCGGCCGCGGCACGGTGCGCGGCGGGCTGGTGGTGTACATCTGGTGGTGCTGCTGGGAGGTCTGCGGCATGGGAGGGGGTTGGTGCTGCTGCTGGATGGGGGGGTGGTAGTCACCCCTGAGGGCGCGCTCGACGTCGAGGTGCTGACGCTCGTACTCGTCGTGCTTGGTCTTGGCGTCGACGAAGCGCTGCTCGGCCTGGCGGCGGCGTTCCTGGAGGGCGCGCAGCTCGTCGTCGAGCTGGTTCATCTGGCCCTGGGCCTCGGCCATGAGGGTGTGGTACTCGAGCATCTTGCGCTGCAGCGGCTCGAGGACGCTCTTGGAGATGCTGGGGCTGTTGAGGCGCGCGATGTCGGCTGCCGAGTCGCCGAGGGAACCCATGTTGCCGAGGCCGTTGCCGGCGGGGGGCGATGGCGGGCGGAGGCTCTGCTGCTGCTGCTGTGCTTGCTGGAGGGACGATACGCGGGGCGACGGGTTCTGGGCCTCTGGAGGCGGGCCGGTGCGCGGGGAAGCGCCTCCGCTCATCATCTGCGGGTCCGAGGTGGAGGCGGAGGGCGGACCGCCCGAGGTGGAAGACTGACGGCGGGCATGGCGCTCAGTGCGGCGGCGCGAGTAGCCCCCGTTCGTGGCGGTGGCGGCGGCGGTGCGGGTGGCTGGGCTCCAGTCCTCGGGAGTGTCGTCCCCGCCGGCGTAGGGGGGCAGCTGGGAGTTGACGGGCGGTGGCTGGGGGTACGACCGGCGGTTCTGGGAGGCGTTGGCCGCTGAGGGGGGAGCGCTGCGCGGACCGGCGGCGCGGGCCTGGCCGCGGCCGTTGCTGGCGGGAACAAGACGCTGCTGCATGGCGGGAGCGAGTCGCGTTAGCCAGAGGTTCGTCCGATGTGTGCGAACAGACGGGTTCGGTCAGTAGTGTTAGGGGGATGCGGAGGACGAGGGGGAGGCTGGGTTAGGGTGGTCTCATAACAGTGACTGAGTGAATGAGAATGAGAGTGAGAGTGAGAGTGAGAGTGAGAGTGGCTGTTAAGAAATTTCAACGGAGGGCTGGTGCGTCTATTTTTCCAACATCTGCTTTCTTTTTTTCTAAAAAAAACATTTACGGGTAAATGAGTCTTTACCTACCTGCTGATTCGGGGCCTGGGCAAGCACAGCGTCGTGCAGGACGGATTCCGTGGCCTCGCTACTGGGAGCGCCGGTGGTGAAGCGCGAGTCGTCGTCGAGCGAAGGCGAGCGAGGTCGTCGATAGCGGCCGCTGTTCCTCCCCGCGTCTCGCGGCTGGCGGTCGTTGGTCTCGTACTGGGCGCCATACTCGACGAAGTCGCCGGCGAACATGGGCGGCGACCCCTGGTGGTGGTGGTGCTGCTGCTGCTGCAGGCCCATGGCCATGGTTGCAAACGAAGTTGTCCGAGACAACTGGCGGAGCGGGTAAGTGGTGTTGCGGGATAGGAGACGGCCGATCTAGCGGTATAGATATCACGAGACGGGATAGTCGGCCGTTGGGTGTCTCTCTCGTGTGTCCGGTGTTGGTGTTGATGCTGTTGGCGGTGAAGGGGCTGAGGCTGGGATACGCAAAACGACGATTATCGATCAACAGAGAAACAAACCCGGCATCGAAATCAGAAACCCCCAGATGCTAGATGCCTCGAAGCAAGCGAGAAGCGAACAGACAGACGCACACGTAGGAACAATCGGTCGGGAGCTACCTTGGCTAGCAGAGAGTCCAGTACGGATAAGTGAGAGAGACAGAGAGACAGGACGCATTCCGCTGCCACGCAGCAGCAGCTCCCGGGCCCTGGATTTTTTTAATTTTTTTAATCGAAAGGCGGTATCCAAGTGGCTGGGAACCTGGAAGCACTAACAATTTCTGATGGCACCACCGGATTACGTGCATCGGGTCCCGTTGGTCCCTTATGGTCCCCCGTCAGTCCCTGTTTCCCGCCGGGAATTCAGTGGCTGGGTCCCCACTGGCGCCTTCCCCTGTCGTAAGTTTCCCAGCCGCCCCAGTTTCTCGATTCTCTCCCCAACGGCACCCGCGGCCTGCGCTGGCTTCCGGGTTCCAGTGTACTGGTGCCCCACCTGCCCCCGCCAAGCCCGCCCGTAGCCCGTATTTAAACACTGCGGGATGGCGCTATTGGGCCGCCGCCGCTGCTGCTGCTGCTGCTGCCGTGCCGTGCGACCGCATGCAAGATGCGTTGTATGTCTTGGGGCTTGGGGCTTGAAGCAGGCGCTGGTCGTATTATTCTGCTGCCGTCCAGTGGCGTTTGCGTCGGGTTCCTGCCAGTGCCTTCCCTTCCATTCGCCAACTGGCAGCTGGTTGCCAAGTGCTTGCTTGCCATGGACTGACCAAATCGTAGGTTTGAATCTTGAGGTCATGATGCGACCCAAGATGGGAATGGGGGCTTAGGTTCAACTTGGCCAAATATACAAGACAGGGCTGTTCACGGTTGCCACTCCAGGCGAAGCGACTAACTTAAGATGATGTCGGTCAATAGGGGTGAATCTTTGAAGGTACTCTAATGCATGCAAACCAAGACTTCTTCCCCAGACAGACTCGTCCAACTCAACCCCAAACCACAAAAGTAACCCAGAAGGACCCCGAGAAACATGTTTTCTGTTCTCTCCGGGCTTCTCACCTTTAAAGCACCTACATGAAGGCATTATTATATCGTTGTTGTTATTATGGTTGTTGTTGCTGTTGTTGTCGTTGTTGTCGTCGTCGTTGTTGCCGGTATTATTATTGTCGCTGTTATCAAGGCGGAAGGCGCAAGGCGCAAGGCGGAAGGGAAGGCGGAATGCCAGGTAATAATTGGCCAAAAATGGGCTACCTACCGGATAGCCAAAAGCACCTCCCGGATAGCAAGCTCCAGAATCCCCTCCTGTCTTCATCACCTCACACCATGACGCATTTTCATGACCTTCCGAAGGAGGTTGTTTTGATCATCCAATCCTTTCTTCCCTTCAACTTCTCTGGAAAGAAGCTCCTGGACGCAACGCTGTCCCGTGACGACGGATGCGAGGAAGCCGACTACGTCCCAGAAATCGTCAACAACAATCGCAAGGGCAATGATGCTATCGTCAACTTTAGCCTTACCTGCAAGCATTGCCAAAATTTTGGTATCAAAGGTGCCTACCAATCGGTGGCCATCCACGGTGGGTGTTTGACAATGGAGCTATTCCGGCTTCTTCAGATTGTCCAAAGAACGCCCACAGTGCGCGGATCCATCTCGGAACTCTATCTACACGACGATTTGCCAAGGTCTTGCCGATCTTGCCGATGGTGTGAGCATCCCAATCTCCTGGGGGTAATGAAGAGATGCTTGGAAAATGCGGCATCTTCCATGCACATTGACAACCTTTGGGAAACGGAGATTCAGCCCACGGAAATTGAGAATCAGCCCATTGAGCAACTCGGTAACCTTATGCTCAACGTAGGGGGCGTAAACCGATACGCGACCTTTGCTGCATTTCTTATCTTGTCTCTACCGAATCTCCAGAACCTCACGCTCTCCCTGTCGCAAGAAGCGGCGACAATGCTCACGGATATCGTGGGAGCTCTCCAGGAGAGGTCACCTCCTATCACGAGTCTCGAATCCCTTGCCATCGGAAACGGCGGCACAGGTCGTATGAAAGAGTTACAACGCAACCAGCGCCGTCTCCTGAGCTTGGCATAGGGACCCGACATGGAGTTGTACACCCAAGGCATTACCATGAAGGAACCCGTTTCCGAGATCAGGAATGTCACATCTCTGGTGTTGAACAGCGTGGACATCATCCACGACTACCTTGTGCGCACCGTCGACAATTGCCATCAGTTAAGCAAGTTCATATTCATACAGCAAGGCATGGCAATGAATATCTGCCCTCGTGGTCTTGTCGAGACTCTACGGAAACGGCATGCTACCAGCCTCAAAACGCTGTGCTTGGACTTCGGGAGTAGATACCGATTCGGAGACATTTTGGCTCAATATTACGGCAAAAACAGAGCTATCGATTCCCTTGAGAAATTCATCAACCTGGAGAAATTGTGGATCGACGTCGCCGGTTTCCAGAGTGCCACATCCCCGAGGGGCAACACCTTGATCAGAGCCCTCCCCGACTCACTGAGAGAACTGCACATCGCCGGGGAGGTTAAACCAATACGCGAGGACCTGTTTTGGCTAGCCGAACAGTTAGGGGCCAATGAGGTGAATGTTCTGGCCGAGATCTATTTCGACGGAGGCTGCAAACACTATAAAGAAGGCAGCATAGGTGAGGTTAGGCTGAAGTTCCAGGAACACGGCCAGACCACTGGTGAATCAGTGGAACCACGCCCCGCCCTGTGGTAAACTACTTGATGGGAGAGTTGAGGGGGATGTCTCGTGGAGTCCCATGACGCGGGCAGGGAGCGGGATGTTACCGCGAGTTTGAGAACAGCATTTGCCTCAAGCGGTTGGGTACGGAAAGCCGTCCATGTATCCATAAAGCGTCAGTATTGCTGTCATTATGATAGGAATCAAGAGTACTGCAAATAGGGCTTCCCGGATCAGTGAAGGCCGTTGCGGCGATTCCCACTTTCGAACCGAAAGGAAGGAACGGCGCCCCTCTGAAGCGGAGGTCACGTGCATGGGTTCTCCTCTGACAGGCGAAGCGAGCCAATGGCGACGAAACCGGGATTGATTACATAAGCTCACGTCACATCGCGTCGCGTCCTCCTCTTACGTTACCAGCAGAGGAGACACTAAGGAGAAGGAGCAGGAGCAGAGGGCCAAAGCTCCCTCCTCCGTGTAACTAAGCTGACTTGAATCCTCGCACTCCACGCCCACGATTCGCCTCCGAGTCAGGCCATCTCCCCATCGCACCGCGTCGCAGACATCAATTCTTCCCAATTGGTCACATACGGCGCCAGATTGAGACGGCACACTATCGAATATTTTACTCGCATCTCCCTCCAGCAACCCGTCCTTTACGCTGTGTGGATTCGGCCGGCGCAAGCCCCAGATCCCACCCACGACATCCGAGAGCGCAAACGCGCAACCCATCAACACCCCAGCCCAGAGTGACCGATGATGGCCCGGTTGAGCGAATCGCCCGCGAGCGGCACCCAGCCAGCCCCGGCCAAGAAGCAGATCACGCTCAAGAACAGCGCCCTTGGCGGCTTCCTGTCGTCTGCCAAACCGTCCGACTCGCAGTTGCCGCGCCCGAACAAACGCATCAAGAGTCTTGCCGTTGCCGGAAGTCCGCGATCCGACGCTTCGCGCTCCCAGTCGCCCCCTTCCAATCGATTGTCGTCGCAGGTCCCCCTCAGCTCGCCGGCGCGCAAGACGCTGAGCGATACCGCAGCCGACGACATGGACATGGCCGATCGCAGCACACCCGCCGATACAGTCGCGTCTGCCCCGGCGGCCCCTGCGGAGTCTGAACCTATAGTGGCGAATTCTGCACTGCATGCCCCCATGGGCCCTTCTTCCGACGCACATGTCGGTGCTACTACACTCGAACCCGTCGTCCCGCGCCCGGGCGTGCTGTCTTCGGTCCGGAAGACTTTCACCAGCACCCTCAGCAACTTCGCCGCATCGCGTAACGCTCCCACCACGGTCACTTCCACATTCGAGCAGACGATTGTCAGCCGGAAGCACAGCAGAGAGCCCGAGACCGAGGAAACCCCTGCTGCTGCCGATAAGGAAACCGAAGACGAGGCCGAGCCTGGCAACATCACCACGGACGTCAACGACACGACCATGCAACTCGGCAATCAGTTCGAGGCAGAGGTCGCAGGAGAGGTGGAGCGCGCAAACAGCCCCGAGAAGGCTGTCCAAGGTAAGAAAGACCAGCACATTGGTGCGGGGACTCGTTATTAACATCTTGCAGTCGCCCCTTCGGCTTCCCCAGCTGGAGCTGCCGAGATCAAGGTCACCACACCTACCAACAACTCGGATACCATTGAGGCTGCTGAGACTACTGCTGAGACTACGAAGCCGGCGGACCCCGCTGCGAAGGTGGGCGAAGAAGACATGGACGACCCTAACAACGGTATTTTCGTACTCGAAGAAATCATTGGCCACCGCCGTGACCCCAACGACGAGACACTTTTCCAGATGCACGTCTGCTGGACACACGACAAGCCGACTTGGGAGCCCGAGCAGAACATCCAAGAGGACGCCGAGGAGGCGCTCTTCAAGTACTGGAAGAGTGTCAAGGGCGGCCGTTTAGGTGCCATGGTTGACAAGAACCTCTGGCACGTGCTCCGAGTTGAGAAGCACAGGCAAAGGCCCAACGGCACCGTCCAGCTGTACATCTGCTGGGTCGGATCCCCGGACCGCTCCTGGGAACCCGAGGAACAAGTAGAGAAGTACGCTCGCCAGCACGTTGCAGACTACTGGGCGGCCAAGGGCGGACGCGAGAAGCACGTTAGAGCCATTGCTGTGCCTGCCAAGAAAGGCCGTGGCCGCCCTCGCAAGAACACGGCGGCCGAAGAGGCCCCGAAGGAGACTGAGGAGAAGAAGGCTAGACAGGGCAGGAAGAAGCTGTCGGATGGTGAGGCGGAGCCCAGGGCCGCGGAGGAGCAGGTAGAGGCGGACGGCGAGCCCCCGAAGAAGCGGGGCCGCGGTCGCCCGCGCAAGAACCCCGTGTCATGAGCAAGCCATGCTGCTGGCACCTGACTTGGTTGGCAATGAGGAACTATAGACACGTGATTTATGGGAATGAGGATGCCCGCGTTCAGTCGGCGGGTTCTGCGGGGTTGCGGTTCGCGGAAGCAGCGGTAAGCGGGTCGGGACTGGATGTCTTGATCGTGTAGTGTATTTTCATGGCTCAGATTTGCTTGAATTTGCGGTTTATTTCCACGAGGTTCAACTGCCTAGTAGAAACATTTGGCGCTTGTCTGTTGGGTGCAATGCGAGGTTATGATTCGTACTTGTACATGTGCGATTCGGCATCCTGTAAGAGTTTTGCTATTGAGTCGGATCTTGTATTATCCAATTCGCGTTGTGTTTTGTCATGAATATCCTTGGCTCTTTCTTCTGTTGTTCCTCCTGATGTGCCTTATAATACCTTTCTCTTTTTCCCCGTATTCTTTCTGTTGTTCTATCCTCACATCCTCAGTCCCTTGGGAGAACTCCCTGGGAGTGATGACCGTAAAATGAAGGCACCATGACTTGCCTTTCTTTGGTAGGATGGCAATGAACGGAATATCGTCTTCTTCGAGCCTAGACGCTCGGGGCTTTAATCATTTTACTCGTTGCTCCGCTCCGGAAAACAGTTTGGGAAACCGAAATCAAGGATTCTAATCTATATCCATCATCAAAGAACTTGGACTAGAACAACAAATCTCTATTTCCTATCCACGACCGTATTTTTGTGTCTTTCGATGTCCAAAAGCCTCTCTCTCCCTTTTTTTTTTTTTTGTTTGCCGTCCCGTTCGTCGAGGCGGCACTCAGCCTTTTTTGCTAGCCGGTTGGTCCGAAGTGCCGGGGGTCGGGTTATTTTAGGCTTGACACGACTCCGCAGTCCAGGTCCGGGCGGTGGGTTTTCTTTCGCATTTGGGTGGTCACGGCAAGCATCCCCGCAGACTGGGATGGGTGGGATTGAGTATGAACTGGCGTGGTTCTGAGTTGTAGAGTGGTGTTTCTTAGTCTACCTGGTATGTGCTCAGTTAAGGCACCAACACTCTTTTTCAGGGTTACTTCACGAAGCCCCCCCCCCCTCCTGCAGGATGACCTCGAGGCCCGACCAGGTTTTAATATGTCAACCGGGATTTGCTGGGAATAGTGAGAGCTCGAGGCCGTCGTCAAATTGCGCTCAGCTCTGATCCTTTTTAGCAGCGGCTGAGGCGGATGCCGCCGGGAGCGTAAGCGCTTGCGGCTCGGGTATCTGAGGCCTCCGAGGGTGACTGAGAAATAGACTATCGTGGGGTCGCTTAGATGGGTCCCGTTGAAGAGGCGCCTGAAGCGCGGTTGTGGCTTGGGGGGGGGGAGGGAATAGAGTTAGGGCTGGGTTAGACAGGTAGGCAGCAAGATTTAGACGTTTGGATGTTCACGATGATGGTGAGGTTGGAATAGGGGAGGGAATGGGAGTTGTGTATAAAGAGAGATGATGGGGATCTGGTTCACGATGTTTGAGATATCACCATCAGTATCAAGCCTTCCAGATCTCCAGTCTCACAACTCCAACTAGACTCAAAATGCTCTCAACATCCATCCTCATCCTCCTCACCCTCGCGGCCCCACTCCTCGCGGCCCCGGCCCTGGTCCCAATCGACCCCGACCTAGTCTCCGAAGGCTTCACCGACACCACCGGTGTCGTCCGGACCATCTACACCAACCCCCGAATCCACTTCAGCCCCTCGTCCTCCCCATCCCCCTCCCACTCTTCAGTAGAGACCATCGAAAAGCGCTTCCAATTCTTCGCCTCCGACCAAGACCGCGACACCTGCTCCGCATCCTCCTTCACCTCCAAAACGACCTCCACCTCCCCCTTGGCATCAGACTGCGCGTGCCTCCGCGACTTCTTGAGGGGCAAAAAGGGCACCTACAGCGTCAACCGCGACGACCCGCGCTTCGACCGCCTCGCGACGTGCGGGAGCTGCACCTTCGGCGTCGACACGGCAAACTTCTTCGGCACCGTCGTCGGCAACACGGACGCGGCGGACGTGGTGGGGAGCGTTATCGACATGTTCCAGGTCGACGGCAAGGTCGCGGCGGAGGGGCGGATGGGCTGCGATAACGCGTTCCAGACTGCGGGGACGGATTGGTCTGTTTTCTCGGCGTAGATGGAAAGAAGTGGGATTGATTCTCGATTGTGTTTTCGTGGTGCACGTAATACGCCGGCTGCTTGACAGTTACGATGGCAGCAGCCTTTAGTGGCGCTGATCCGTATAATCGTGCCAATAAGGAGTCCAGCGCATCGGGCATTGAGAATCCATCAAGATTGGTCGCTCTGCTGCGCTAAAATGCCCCCTTGAGTTGTCCAAGGGATGACCTCATCGGCTGACGACACGAGCAGATCATCAAAGCGACGGCTTCATGGAGCAAAAGAATACTGTAGCCCGAATATTATGTGGCTAAGCCTACGCCCCTAAAATATGAGTGGTAGCAACAATGGTTGAAGTGCGCATAGATGTCTTGTGGTCATTATACATATGACTAACGTATAAAAGATACGGATATTAACGCCTTTTCCGTACCGACCCTTCATCGCTGATATATCCCTTACATGGCCAATCCCCCAAACAAAGCGGTATCATCGAAAGAATGTGTAAACCCAAGCCCGTTCCGTCCGTATTAGCCCAAATCCGTAACACCGTAACCAATTCTGTGGATACAAGTACAGTGCCCCGCCGCCGCTTACTGCCTCACCTGGGCGTAGTCTCGTGGGTTATACGTGTAGGCTTGGTACGCTGGCGGCCCCTGGACGCGGTGCTGCGACGGATCTGGCATCTTGATGGGGTCGTCCGAGCCGCGATGCTCCTCCTGCGTCTCCCGGTGCGTCGGCAGCTTGTGCTCCAGGCAGGGGCTTCCGTAGCCGCTGCTTGCAACCGAGGACATGCTCGTCGGCCGCGAGCTCTGTTGCGACGGGCTCGTCCGGCCCTGGGACCAGCGCCAGTTGTTCATCTCAGGCGAGAGCTGCTGGGACTGCTGGGACTGCTGCGACATGTGTGACATGTGCGACATGGAGTCGCGGTCGTGCTCCTGCGGTAGGCCCGGCGACGGCTGCGGCGGTTGCAGGTTGGAGTTGTTGTCCTGCGGGTGGTAGAAGTTGCCCGGTAGTTCGGCGATGAAGGAAGTGTGGCCCGGGGCGGCGTTGGACTGCTCCTTTTGCTGCTGGGTCTGCGGGAGTTCGATCGGTTGGCCGTACTGCGGCGTGTATCCGCCCTGGGAATGTGGCCGGAGGCCGACCATGGACATTGGGCGTGGGACCTGGTAGTGCTGGCTGGGCGAGGGGGCACCGAAGGACTCGGGCATCGGGCTGCCGTCGGGGCGGTGCGGGAAGGTCGGCGATCGCATCGGGCTGTTGGGGTTCATGCCCGTGTTGGAGCGGTCGGCGGGGTTGATGGTCTTGAGCTTGCCGTCCTCGATCATGGCCTGTAGCACTCCGGCGTCCAGCAATTCAGCCTTCTTGATCATCCTCGAAACCATTTCTTTACTGGCGGCCTTCTGCTGGGCCTTCACAAAGCTCGTCATGGTGACGTTGCAGCGGATCTCGATGTCCTCGCGCAGGTAGAGGCCGTCAGCCGGAACTCCGAGGCCAGCCAGGCCCAGCTCGGGCTGGTGCGGCGGCTCGATGCCGGGCTGGTTGCCGTCGATGCGGTACTTGTAGCGGACGTCAATGTTCATCGGGGCGTAGACGTGGGTTTGCAGGCCCCAGGGCATGTCGTGGAAGCACCCGTTGAAGCTGATCTTGCCGGAGCCCATCTTACCTAGGCCGGGGATGAACTGGACGCGCTCGGTGATCTCGTACCATGTCGAGTAGTACTCGTCGGCGGAGGCATCCCGGGGCGCCTTGATGGGCTTGTGCGAGAGGACGAGGGGGTTGAGAGTGATGACCTCGGAGTGGGAGTGCAGGATGTCGATGGCGAGTTGGCGGGGGATGAAGCCCGGGATGGGCGTGATGATCGTGTAGACCTCCTTCTTGCGCAGCATCTGAGCGGCGTCTTTGGTCTGTTCCTATGTGGATCTGTTCTGTCCTTTCCTGTTCTGTTCCGTTCTGGACCTAGATGAGGTGTCGAACTCGAGCGGTCGCGATGGTGGTTATGAGGCGTCAATGGGGTCGTTGGGGCGTTGCGAGGCTTCGACGAGGTCCGGTCGGGTGCGGGAGGTGTATGTTGGTGTGTAGGATTGTTGGTTTGTCAGGAAGACGAAAAAGCAGCTGACGGGCTTCTCTTGGGTGACGAAGACGGACAGACTAATAGCCATGGAGGGATCTGGTTAAGGTAGGCCAAGAGGAGGAGGCCACAGCCCCCCGGGGCCGGGACCCCTCCTAGTTGTATAGAAGGGGAGTCGAGGGGAAAAGCATGGGGGAGGATGGGGATGTGCACCAGCAGCGGCGAAACACAGGCAAACGCTCAGCACCGACACACCGCAGAGATGCGCAGGCAGAGAGCAGGGCGAGGCGATGTCTTGGCCTGGGATGGGGGGAGGAGAGAGAAGCAGGGGCCGGGGTTTGGGTACCTACCTTACAGTGTACCGTCTCACGTCATCTGGCGCACGGGTGCAGATGATCCGTCCCCGCCTGAAAGACTTGGGTACTTTCACAAGGCACTACAGGCCTGGAGCTACCCGGAGTGGGTACCCGCCTAGGCTGTTGCCAGTGGGCACCTACTTGGTAGGTATACTAGGCACTGCGTACCGAAGGGACTTTGGAAGGGTTTGGAGCTTCCTTCTGAACTTCTGTCAACCGCTCAGTGGTCTCTGGGGGGGCCTCGACGAAGCCTAAATTTGTCAGTGGAGGCAGGTGCTGCGTATTGCGTATGCGCAGCACGCCGGTGCAGGACTCCGGGCCGTATGGGGGGGGGCATCCTGCGCGCAGCTTCACTGCCTTTAGCGGACGGCCGCCGCTAGGCTTTCGCTAAGCCAAGCCGAAGGATCACTAGAGCTCTCCGCTGACGAGGAACCGGCCAATGACGCGGGGGGCGCTGTCATCCGGACAGCGTGGGCTCCGGAGCATGAGCATTGGCCACTGCCACAGTAGCGACCTGCTTTACCGGAGGTACCCAGGTAGCTATGATTAATGCCCAGCTTTATCCATGTCTATCCAAGCTTATCCAGGCATATTCATGCCTATCCATGCTTATCCTTCGCTGGGACTCCACTTATCTAACGTTATCCCGCGCCCCCATTCGCCGTGTGTTCGCAGTGTTTTTCTCGACCTCCACAAAGCTGGACGCTGCCTTGGGACAATGGGACACCAGCCTGTCTTCAGCGCCTCCACCGCTCCGCTGTCATCCCCCTCTGTCCCCTCTGCGGACACCACTCAGGGTCCTCCGAGACAACTTCCAAGAGGTGACAATGGCACCCCAAGCTCCCCTCGCCCACCTACACTACACGGTAACCAAGCTCCACGAGCGTCGCCCCTGGCCCGAAAAGTTCAGCTCTTGACCCCTGGGCTGCCCTATTGCGGCCAGCTGCGCGCCGTTGACGGCATTCCCAGCTCCCAATCGCCCCTGATCTCCTTGATCTCCAGTCCGTCAAGGAGCCGCGGGGCTTCTTGGGCGTCTCAGACCCTGAGCTGGGACGGCGGTCATGTCCGGACTCGACCAGATCGGCCGTCTTCCAAGGCTTCGGCACCGAGACAGCCCAACCAGCCCTCAGGGGAGCCAGGCGCAAGCCAGGTCCCGCCATCACCGGGCCATCGAGCGCCAACAAGCTATCCAGCGCCCATCCGAGAGTTTGAACTCTGCAGGGGCGCTGCCAGCGGGCGGTTGTGCCGTGCTGGCGCTGGCGCTGTTGCCGTTTGCCGTCGCCGCCAACGGCGCGATTGGCGACGCCGCTTGACGTTGGTTCAAGACCTGAAGGGGCGTCTCGCCGTTCACGACAATGGCTTGTACGAAGCTTGGCCGTCTTGGCTATCTGCCTTGTTGCTGTCTCGACTCGTGCTACCAGCCCAGGTCGACGCGACACGACAACCCACGATGGTGGCAACCCAACTGGCGCCTCCAATCTCCATCGAAGCAACCAACAACCGCATGTCTAAGGTTCTTCGACTCCTGTCCCACCGAGTCCACCGAGTGTGTGGCCAGCAAGACATACGGACGGCGATCAAAGGCTCCTACTCCCGTCGCACGAAGGAGCTGACCCGACGCCTTGGCAGCAACGGACTGTCTGAGGCGGACGTCTCGTTCTCGGCCAAGCAGAACCAACGGCGCAGTGGGGATTTTCAGTTCATCAGAGGAGTTCAACTCAATCTCTTTACCTTTTTTTTCGATTGCGGAGAGAGCGTAGAGAGGTCCCGGAGCATGTGCGCGGCAGTCGATACAGTGCTTACCAACACTGACAAAGGCCGATGGCGCCAACCTTGGCTGTCGCTGTCGTCGCATTACAGCGGAGCACTTCGCTGGAGAGTGCTTGACAGCGCTGGTTGTCCACTAAAGACTGCAGACTGACTTGCCCAATTGAGGCAGCTGCATGCGATGTCCTGCATTTGCTGAGGACATTGATATTCACATTCGACAATCGACATGATGCCGCCGCAGCCATCTGCATCTAGATCATCTTGCAGACTCCAACACACGCTCTCGCCAACGGCCGCAGTCGGCGCGGTCCATGCCAAGCTCGTCCCTGTCGCCCAACCGCCAGGACCTGTCTCAAGGGCCGCATGTCGCCCATGTGGCTGACTCGACGGACGCATCTGTTTCACATGGCATCCCTTGGGATCCAGCTGCAAAGCTACGCCGTCCCTCAGCAAGGTCAACTGTCAACGGGGTCAACAGGGTCAACAAGCATTCAGCACATCGTGCTGCAGGTGGATTCGGCCAAGTTCGACACCTCAATCCACACAAACCGGTTTGCCCGCCTGGCTGAGACTCCCAGATCGGAAGCATTCACCGCCCAAATCGCCCAGCAACGCCGTCTGTTCTCGTCTGTCGCTGTCGTTCTCGCGGAAACATTTTCAGCCCTTTTACACCCAGAGAGGAGAGAGTCCGGGCGTGCTAGGGCTGGGCCGCTGGTCCGGCATGCTGGTTGCCGAACAGCGCTGCGCCGCCTCTTTGGACGGCCGAACATAGGACGAAAAAGTGTGCCCTTGGCGTTTATCGTCGCTGAGCCACAAGAGAGCTCACAGCCTCTAAGGCTCGTGGTTCGGGTCTTGCGGCGTCCCCGTTCCGGCGCTGACTGTCCCGCGGCCCGACATCGTGGTTCCCGTCTTTGTCATAAACTCGGCTATCACGCATGCTATTTTGAATGGCGCGTCCAATAATAGCCAACTGCGTCGAATTTACTAATCGCAGTCATCTCGGCAGCCATTGCCGTACTTGTTTCCAAATCATGTCTGCACTGTCCACTGTCTGAGCACTCCAAGCGCACAGCACTGCGGCTAGCACACACGCCAACCAACAACCAACTGCCAACAACCTAACCAACAAACACTCAGTCTATATAGCTCCGAGAGCCAATCATGCTCTGAACACTCCAGTGACAACAGCTTCATCTTTCCGATGCAATTCCGATGCCTCGGAACCCAAGTCTTGATTGACTTCATGCCGACAGCCGCAACATCACATCGCTCTGAGAGGGCGGTTCGCACTAACAGGCCGACTCACATGCCGACCCCAGTTGCCGAAGTTAATATGCTCTATCTCTCTTGGCGTCCACGACACCCTTCACATTGCAATTGAGCCGGCCTGATTGGCCATGCCATCCAGGAATCGCCGGGGTGCGGCGCGGGCACGGGGAGCCTGTGACGGCCCAAGTGGGTGTTCCCCAGGATTGCGGGGGGGGGGGGGGGGGGCGGACAGGGCGGAGAATCCGGGGAACGGCCGCCAGGCGGAGTCGTGATGAGATTGCGTCTCGGCAAGAGATTGCGGGCTCGGGGACGTGAAGGCGACCTTCGACTGTCGCGTCCGTGATGCTTCTGTTTGCTGAACAGTCGACGATGTTCTGCTCGGGGAGGTGTCAGTGCTGATCTCCCGTCCCGACGAGGGCAATCTCTCGGCATCGTGACGATACCACGGAGCCCACTATTGGAGGAGAAAACGCGTCGTCGGCGTCGCGCAGCACGCGATGCATCCAATACAACGTCGTCCATGGAGAACAGCTACCCCGCAAGGATCCCACCTTCAAGGGTCCCCGAGATGGAGTGGGCGGGAACGCCAGAGCTGTAGCGTCCTCCCAAAGAGAGAGTGGTGCCCGGCATCCTTGGAACTGGAGACCCGGATTCGGCATTTAATCCAGGTTGTTGAATGCAACATGGTTCTCGGCGACTCTGGAGCTCTTAAATAGCCGGGTCGTCATCGTCAAACTCGTCGTTCAGTTCGTCCCGTCTTCCGTGTCTCCCGATCGACTTGGTGAATCGACGACCAGCCGTGAAATGCGTCAAACGACGATAGGGTAATTCTCACAATTCCTTCCCTCGGTTCTCTCTTCGTTACGGAAGGAGCGTCTTTTCTGACTGCGCCCTCGACTATCTTCTGAACAACCTCTTTCCAACCCCAACAAGCGGGATTTTTGCCTCAACTACCACCACTTGGATCTCATTAATTCACCCAAACACCACATCAGAACGAACATCTCTACGGCCTCAACTATGGCGTCGAGCGAGAAGGAATCGCCTCAAGGCACCCATGTGGAAGGCACGGTTGACGACCATACCATCAGCCAGGCACCAATCCACGACGGCACGATTCACAATGCGGCTGGTCGAGGTCAGGTCGCAACCGACAAGTAGGTTGCCCACTTCATGGGACCTCCCACGATACTGACGAGCTGTCGCGCAGATACGGAAACCCCCTCATCGAGTTCGACTCCGTTGCCGAGCGGAAGTTGCGCTGGAAGTTGGATCTGTACACCATCCCGACCGTCGCCCTGCTGTATCTTTTCTGTTTCATCGACCGCGCGAATATCGGTGAGTTGACACGGGAGTGAAGAGTATACACGGTGCATGGCTAACTGAGCTCTATAGGAAACGCCCGAATCGCCGGCCTGGATAAGGACCTGAACCTCAAGGGCTACGACTACAACATCGTCCTTTCGACCTTTTACATCTCGTACATCATCTTTGAGATCCCCGCCACCGTCACCTGCAAATGGATCGGCCCGGGTTGGTTCCTGCCTGCGACCTCGCTTGCCTTTGGCGTCGTGTCCATCGCCACGGCCTTTGTCCAGTCCAGGGCAGCAATCTGCGGCGTGCGCTTCCTGCTGGGCATCTTCGAGGCTGGTATGTTGCCGGGCATTGCGTACTATCTGTCTAGATGGTACCAGCGGGCCGAGTTGACATTCAGACTGTCCCTCTACATGGTCATGGCACCCCTCGCCGGTGCCTTTGGCGGTCTCCTTGCGTCTGCTATCCTCACACTGGACCACTTCGGCGGACTGCATCGCTGGCGGATGATCTTCGCCATTGAGGGCATCGTCACCATCATTCTGTCCCTCATTGCCTTCTTCACCCTCACCGACAGGCCCGAAACCGCGCGGTGGTTGACGCAGGAAGAGAAGGACCTCTGCATTGCTCGGGTCAAGTCGGAGCGCGTGGGTACCACGGAGGTCATTGACGGCATCGACAAGAAGAAGCTCATGCGCGGCATGTTGAACCCGGTGACGCTCGAGATTGCCCTCATCTTTCTGTTCAACAACATTACGGTGCAAGGGCTGGCCTTCTTTCTCCCGACCATTGTTAGCACCATCTACCCCACGTTCTCGACCGTCCAGAAGCAGCTGTACAGCGTGCCGCCCTACGTTGTGGGAGCCTTCTTCACGGTGGCCTTCCCCGGCCTGAGTTGGTACCTCGACCGACGCCAGGTCCTGATCGCCCTGAGCGCGCCCATGGTTATGACGGGATACATCATGTTCCTCGCTTCCAACGTGGCTAAGGTCCGCTACGGGGCGACGTTCCTGATTGCCAGCTCTGCCATGGTGCTGGGGCCCATGTCGAATGCCCACATCAGCGCCAACGTCGTCAGCGACACGGCACGAAGCAGCGCCATCGGTCTCAATGTCAGTTGCCTCGGAACATGAGTCACTAGGGGACACAAAGCTAACACTCTTTCAGGTCATGTTCGGCAACATCGGCGGTCTCATCTCCACGGTATGTTTTTTTCCCACGACAAAGTCTTGATCCTTTTACTGACTACTCTCAGTGGAGCTACCTCACCTGGGACGCGCCCGACTTCCACATTGGCAACGGCCTCAACCTCGCCTGTGCGAGCATGATCCTCATCTTGGCCTTCGTGGCCTGGTTCTGGATGAAGTGGGACAACAAGCGGCGCGAGGACCGCAGTATCGAGGAGGAGCTCGCGGGCATGACGGAGGCGGAGATCCAGGAGCTGGACTGGAAGCACCCGGCCTTCCGGTGGAGGACTTGAGTTCGGGGACGGGACGGCGTGCGGCTGGGTGTTTGCCAAGCGTGAGGGGACGGTTTACTTCTAGACAGCGGTTTATGATTATTTCAGGTGAATAATGGAAGCTTTTGATGATGACTTGAGTGCTGGGATCCCACGTGACATAGGCATCTATGGAGTACGCTCATGGCAGCGGTCCATGGCATTTTATTTGTAATGGAGTAATCGCTCTGTGCTAGAGGCGGTTGTTAGACGGGATATATTTTCATCCTTGTCGGCCATTAAACGCCACGGCCCACGTGCTGATACCGTTATGGCTCATGTCGGCTCATGTTGGTTTCCGTGTGGAACGACTCTGCGAAATCTGAAGCCCGTGACTTCCCATCTTTTTCCGGCTCTAATTTCTTTTCTGGTGTTCGCCCAGGTCACGGTTGTATTCCATCCTTGGTTGTATTAATAAAGCACCTTAGCTTTCAAGCTATCCCATCGAGTGCGGAATGGCAACAGGTACATCCCCGTGAGGGGTAATAGCCACTCACGGGCCAGCTGAGACTTATTTTGGCTAACTAACGGGCCTGATTTATTGGTACTTCTCTCGTCTATATATTCTGGCTATGATATAAGTAACGTCCCACACCCACATCCGGGACACCCCCACATCCGGGACGGGCCAAAATGACGATGCATTTGACCACACATCAACTTCAGGCTATTATTCCACCTATTCTGATGCCACAACAATACAACTACTATGCTCACTAGGGTTATCGGATGCGCCGGATTCATCTGAGCTATCGTCGACTTCGCCTGCCTCGATTTGAGCCCTCCGGATGGCCTCGATGTTGGCGAACTTCGAATTAGGGCTCATCTTAACCTTCTTCCATTTCCTGGCCCTATTAACCCTAACCTCTGCTTCCAATACCATGATCTTTTGCTGGGCAGCAGCCAGTTGGTAGTCCCTCTTATTCCACCCCTTCTCGACCTTCCGGAACAACAAACGTTGAGTACTAACGTCGTGGCTAACCTTGTTAAATATATTGAACTGGTCCTGTAACTCCTTCCTCCTCCTGGGAGTTGACTAATGTACTGCTGATGATTCCTAAGCCCATTTTTCGCCTAATTTGATACTATAGTGACCTTCTAGTACCTCCTTTGACTACTTCGCTAGTGTTATAGTGTTCTTAAGTAGTAAGGGGCTGAGGAGGGGCTTGGCAACGTTAACTGGCCACATACCAGTGAATCTCCAACCACTAACGATGTTCCTGGTAGTTAACACTACCTAACGAGCCTTGCCATAACACTCAATAAACGTCCGTTTGCCAATAACAGTACTGCAATCCCAATAAGGGTAATAACCGAGCTGCTTTTTGTATGCTGTTTTAAGGGGTCCAAAGACTAACTAATTGAGAGGTTGGAGTACGTAGGATATGTATGGAGGTAGGAACAATAGATGTATGTTGTTCCTAAAGCAGAGATACATGAAATCGGTGGTCTCGTGGCTACTATGACCATCTAAGATAAGTAGTCTGGTCTCCGAAGGGTCAGCAGGGGTAATTAGAGGGATAAAGACCTTCTCCAACCACTCTATCGCCATTAAGTTAAACGTCCAACTATTCTCTATTACTATAAAGTTCTATAAGTTATATGGATCCAATTCGAGAGGGAACCACTACTACTATATACTTATACCCTTATATATAACGAGGGGAGGAAAAGCATAGCTAATAACCGAGATACACTCGATGAGGGATATCTAAGTACGAGAACTAGGCTGTTTTTTGCGAATAGAACGACACTCTACTGATCCGAGAACGAGCCCGTTTAATCCCCTACCCTCGAGAATACCCATCTCATCTATATTATATCGATTTACTACTTTAATCTTTTTAATTTTATCAACAACAAGGTGTTTGAACTATTCTCTAATAATATTAGTAGATACCCTATTAATACGCTAATAATTAATTACTCTACTTTAGAGAACTTTAATTAATAAATTCCTCTTAATAAACAATAAAATCCAGTTCTTCCCTAAGTATTGGGGGTCGTTATTAATTAAGAGGATTCGTTTAGTGAACTCCCTAATTTATTAATAAGTTAGAGGTAAACTTAGGGTAATTTGGACTTATACCCATTTAACTAAATTGGTTTCCTAAGTAGGAGAGAGCTTCTGGTATTTATAGAAAGTAGTATCTCGGCCCTTAGATCCATAGACTCGTTGCTCGAGAGTACTTCGTGGAACACCATATACTAATAATACTTTTCGATAAGAGAGGCCGTTTATGATGGTATCAATAGCCTCATTAACCTGAGCTTCGGTGTATTACTTCATTCCATCAATACGAAGCTCCGATGAAAATTTGGTATTAATTAATAAAGAAATGAAAAGGTTGTGGGTGGTAGTTGAAGAGGGGTTGTCATCGCGTCACGCGAAAAATCGCGTCCCGGATGTGGGGGTGTCCCGGATGTGGGTGTGGGACGTTACTAATAATCTGCTGAGTTATAAATAGTAACCCCACACTGCTCATATCCTGACCTCGTTTTTTTCCTGTGGGATCGTGAGTTTCCTGACGCCTCACCTAACGGCTTTTCCGGCCTATTGTAAGCTATATAGGCGGAGGGACTTTTCTGAGAGACCCTCGTATGCTGTTCCCAAGGAATAGAGTTATTTCTTATATTTGTAGCCCTCCGGGGCTAGCACTTTTGCCTCCCGTTAACTAATGGCCTAAAGTGCTGGATTAGCTGCGTAGTAAGGGTCCGTTGCTATTCGTGTTGGGATTTTAACGGTGCCCAGCCCGGCTGACCCTAGGTCTAAAGAATGAAGTTATTTATAAGTACCACTTTGAGGAGGTAGTTGTATGTTTAGACTCCCAACTTCCACGTTGTATGGGCCGGTTATACTGATTATACGACCTTATTTGATCCCCCGTATTTACGCCGTTTATATGGTGATTATAGTTATTTATATAAATGGGTATAGGAAGATTTATTCGAGTATTAGGTCTGAATACCTTATGGGTAGCTCGGGTTGTGGTCGAGTTTTTATTTAGCCGGTGGTGGTTCCGTATAACTTCCTTTGTGTGGCTGTAGATGGTAGTTAAGAATAATATAAGGGTATTGTCCTTTCAACTAAGCTGGTTAACTTATTAAGTTATAGAAAAAATCGATTAGTATAGGGATAATAGGATTATATTTATTTTTATATACTTTTCCGTTCTTCGTAGGGATGCAGTGGATCTGCTCCTATGGTATATCTTTGCTTTTATCCTCCTTTTTATCTATGAGTAACTTATTGATTCCGCCGTCTTTACGGTATGTGCCCGTTGCCGCTATTACCTTTGATTATAAAGCACGGAATAACTTAATGGAGGTGAATAAATTATCGAGGAAGATGTGGTACTTAGCCAGGGGTAAGAGTATTAGTAATGTTGTTACTATTCGTTAAGTAGGAGTAAGGGTATTATTAGTCTTTATATTACCACCCCCCCCCGGTGTTATGGGTGTTATTATGGTATAAGACTGTATGGCCCTTTGCTATAGACGTACTATAACTATTATAGGAAATAGCCTGATTATACGAGAACCTATACTTTATACCTAATGGGGGTAGGTTTATTAGGAACCATCGTTTTCTTAATTAACCGGCTTATGAATTGGACTATAGCTTTGTTAATGGTAAGGTTATTTCCGGGTATGTAAAACGAGTCTCCTACTTCCTGTATGTGACTAGATTATTGGTTGATTTGTGTCGGATTTAGGGGTCAATTCGTGATATATTCAATTATGTGTAATTGTTCTTGTTCTCCTTGTTCTTCAGGGGCGAACTTAGCCCTTAAGGTGGCTGGTTCAAGGGCGCATTTCGGCCCATCATTATTCCGCGCCGCGCGCGGCCTTCGAGCACGCTAGAAGTATACTAGACGTTTAGTACAACGGATTCGACACACCCCTTTAGGGAGGCCTCCGTTTAGTGGGCTTCCTACCACCTAATCCGCTCTTTAATAATTATTTCTAAGCGTTATAATTATTTCGAAATTTAAATTCCGTTTTTCTACGTCTAAAATACTTTTAAACGTCCTTCCCACGGGGTTTACGAGCCCTAAGAGTATAAGAAATACGAGCCTTAACGTCCCATATATTATCCTTAACTATCCGGGCCTCCTAATAGGCCTTATCTTCGGTGAGGTTACGGTGATAGCTGTTTTCGAGATAAGCCCGCTGGTTACTTATATTTAGTTACGTAAAAATACCTAAAATAGTTGCTTCGAAAGCGCTTTTATTAGTTTATTTACAATTAACTCGGCTAATAGTGTATATATAACGTTAACATAGTTGTTCTCGATTTTTTAATATAATTAGTGGTTATAAATATTAATATGGTATAGGTGTATTTATAATTATATTTATCTTATAGTTATAAAGTATATGGTTTACTAGTTATTATATTATATAGAAATTTGTAGTTAAGAGTGTATTTAAAGTGTAAACTTAGTATTCTAAATGTCCTTCGTAGGGAGTTGTATTTATAAAGTGGATATTATGTCGGAACAACCTCGACGTGGTGATTTAAGGTTTCACCGCAAAGCTCCTATTGGCTCGCTTAACGAGCCAATCAGAGTGCAGGAATCGTACGCTAACCCGATCATCTAAGATCGCGGTCTTAGTGACGATTCCTACATGAACAACAAGAACAGCAGGATCCATACGAATATACGTATATTCTGCTACGCCGTACGGCTGACCCGACGTGACTGAAACCAACATATTAGCCAGTCTACGAAAATGGTTTTTTTTATTATGTATAATAGGGTGAGAAGTTCGGTTTTTGTTATTGATATTGTAATTGTTTATTATTTATTTATTTTTTATATGATAGTCCCATCGAAAAGTTGTATTATAAGTATTTGAGAGCTTTTTTGATCTAGTGTATTATCGGCGAAACTCGTATTTAAAGTGACTTCTAAAGTGTTTTTAGAATTACCCAGCGTGGCTCTGTATTTTAAATAGAGGAAGTACGTTGAGTAGAGGTATTAGAGTACTCGATCCATAGTATAGTGGTGATTTAACCCTGGGTTTTAATTAAAGTATATGAAATGGTTTACGGTGAATACGATATCCGGGTATGTTATTATAGTTGTGTATATAATAGTTCCGATTTTATATTAATACTTTTTAATTTCTTATAGTTTGGCTATCCCTTTGTAAAAGAAAAACTTAATAGTTATTATAGGGTATTATAGTGTATTTTAAACATTTTATTAGCATTTAGTAGGAGTCTTCTTACCTTCTTAGTAAATACTAATTATGAGAACTAGATCTTCTTAGCTTCTCGGTCCCTTAGAACTTTAATTCCTAAGAATTATTATAATTCGTAATCACCTTTTAAATAGTATTATTCCTAAAGTTGTTTTATTAATACTATTACCTTATTATAAAACTTATAAAGGAAAGCTAAGACATAGTTGTTAATATAAAAAAAAAGAACGTAATTTACTTTTTCTATTAATAGTAATTCTCTCCGGTAACTTATTAAAAACTGAGTTTTAGGAGCCCGTTTTCTAAATACTTTTACTAGAATAAAGGGGACCTCCTAAGGCTATAAAGTGCTTTTCTTAAGTATAATACTTATTTAACTTTTCGGTATTCGGGCGGGAATTATATATATACTTCCTTGTTAATTATTATGTATATAAAAGCATTTACCGTATCGTATTATAAAAGTTTTATATTAAAGTGAACAACTATTATAATAAGGATTTGGAACGATATACCTATGAGTATAATAGTGTACGTTTCTCGTTTATCTCTTAATTATTAATCTCTACGAATAATAAAGTGTATTTTAAATTTTATAAACCTCCTATACTTATTAAGTTTATAAGTATATACTTAGTGGTAGCTGAGAATTTGTTTACCTTGTGTTTGTTTTTTACTAACCTCTTCCCAGGAGTAGGAGTCCTTATAGCTACTTAAATGGCTTATTTTAGCTATTCTAAAGTCGTCCTCATACAGGTAATCCTTTAAGTAATTATATAACGTAGGGAGAGGGGGTAGTTTCTTCTAGTGAATGCCTATAAGCATACTACCCTCACAGTTCAGCAGAAAAAACTCTTTATATATATAACCCAGAGTACTTCCCTTAGTAAAAGTCCCCTCTTAACTAGGCTTTTTTAACCCACTAGAAAAGTTGTACTATTAGAGTATTTCCCCATCAGCCTTTTAATCTAATATACTTTTATTAAAAGTTCTAAAGTAACTAATCTCGTCAGGGGCGCTGGGTTAACTAAATTATAAATATAAGTCTAAGAAACCGTTTATTAATTGCGTTTTGTAGTATTATTTCCACTTTAAAGGTGTTCCTATTAAAAAAGCAGATTTAAACGAGATTTTATACTTTACTGTGTTTATGCTATGGTCCGAGGTTATGGCTTTATATTATACTTCTCCATTACTTTCCCCCCACCCCTTTATAGCTAAAACTACTTCTAAGGTAATCAAAAATAATAAGGGTTTTAGCGGCGACGCTTTAGGTGTTGGGTACGGTGTAAAGCACTTTATATTATACTATCTTAACTTATCCGAGTAGATCTCTATAACGGAGCCCACTTTTAGAGTACTTTTATTATACTTTGGATTTATCTTAAGAGTAAGGGTAACTTTTTCTACTTCTTCGTTAATGTTTTATATTAATATTTTTAGTTAGGTCTGCTTAATAAGTTTTTGAATTCGTACTTTAATTACTTATAAGTTTAGATAGCGAAATTCCTTAATAGTACCTTTAAGGTTCCCATTAAAGTGCACTTTTTCGTTAAATACGACGTCCTTTGTTATAAAGACGTCCCTTTCAAGAGGGTTCCATATTCTGAATTAGTTATTTGATGTATAACCCATTAAAAAGCCGATTCATGTGTGTGGCGCAAGCTTTATCCGCCGCTGGTATTTGAGTTGCGTATTAGCCGTTAAGGTATAGACCTTATAGTTATAGGATTATAGGTGGGAGAGGTCAGGGACCGTATAAATCTCGTCTTCTCTACTTTAAAACTACTTATAGAACTATTTATAAGGCGTTTTCTATTTATATATTTATAATAGGGTTTAATTATAAAAATAACCTATTGTTTTTATAATCTTAGGTTATAAGTAGTCTAGGAAATTAGTTATAATAACCATTACACTAGCCTTGGTTTTAATAATCGCAGCGAGCCTTTTAGCACCTCCGTTCTAAGCCTACGTATCAGGCGCTAATATTTTAATTATTATTCTATACCCCTTTAGGTCCACTACGAGGTGTGGATATCTTAGAAGCTCGTTATTAGTCTCTAGGAACTTAACCTTCGTATTATAGATGTGTTTTAGATGGTTGAGTAACTCGAATAACACTTCTGAGATTATCTTTGTTATTCTCTTTTATAGGTAAAAGTTCTACGCTAACTCTGAGGCTTAGTTAAAAAAAAGTATCAGGGATATATACCCTTTATATCTTTTATTATAATCGTAGAAGTTAAGTGCTAAACGGTCTCCGGTTTTTACCTGTTAAACTAATTCTTTTAGTACTTAGTGGATTTAGTATATTATATTTATTATCCTATATACATTACATTCCATAGGGTCTCTAAGTTTTTAATTTAGGAGTTTTACTCCCCTTATTATGTTATTAAGGTGATTTAGAGTATTTTCCCCTAGGTATCTAAGTCTCCGATACTATTTTTTATGCTTATTTAGATAAGTTTATAAATTATTATGTTTATAAAGTGGTTATTTTACGGGGTTCTCGGGTATTTATTTAGTGTAAGTTGAGGGAGTGGAACGATCGTTGCGAGTATTGTTTTATTTTTCATAGGTTTATAATTGAGAATATTTTAATTATGGATTTTAAATAATTTATAAACGTAGTTTTAGTCTGTGCACTTAATATCGTTATTACTGGGGTTAATATTCTATTAAAAGCCTTTTTAGTATAACGTAGTTCATTATCGAGCGGGACACCATTATTAACCAGGACAATTTTCCCACCTTTATCACTAACAACTTTTATATCTCAACTAAAATTAATTAAATTAATTATAACTACTCAGAATCACTTAAACTACTTATTTCCACAACCTTTGGACAGGTTTTTATATTATAGCCGGTCTTACAATAAATACCATAATATCGTAAACTTATCCGACGACACTTTAATAACCCCTCGTTTTCCTCCTCTTTACGCCCTTCCTCTTTAATAATACCCTTTTTAATTATAGTATCCCTTACCTAAGACCCTTTTAGTGCCCCTCTATCCTATAATCTAGTTTTCTTTTAGCTCTACGGCGTTTACTAAGGGCCGTATTTGTATCTCAAAGATAGCGTAACTCTTCTTCTACAAGGGCAACTATATAGGAAATATACTATAAACCTTTTAAAAACTTATCGGTAACTTTATAAATTAGTATTAGTGAACTTCCCTAATACTTAGAGATTCTTTCCCTTATAAGTGAAAATTAAAAGATAACCTCGTTAATGGTTTAAGGTGTCTTAGAAACCCAAGGGGTAAGTAGCCTAATAGGGGTGTTCAGGGTTGTTGGTGTCCATAATTGTATATTTAACTTAGAAAGGATAATTTAAGGGTTATAAGGAATAAGCCCAGCCCCTCTGAAACCCCCATAAATGTTTTCCTGGGTAAAGGTTTAAAGGAATGCGGCCTTAAATGCGAGGAAGAACTCGGGTTTAGTGATGTGGGTAATCCAAGCTTTAATAAAATACTCGATCTAAGAGCTATATCTTAACTTCAATACACTATAGCAGCCAACGTTAAGAGGTTGGGTTAAATATAATAAATGAGTAGGTAAATAAATAATTATAATCTTATTTTTTTTATAATACTCCTCGAAATCACTATTAACGTGGCTTTTATAGCCATCGACGACTAGTATCCGATATGTGCCTCTTAATTGCTGTTTTGAGTATTTATCGAAATGCTGAAGCTATTGGAGGGTAATCTTGTTATCGGTCTATCTATTAAAAGTTGTTTTAATTACCCAATTGTCTGGAATCTAGGCCTCAGAGTATTAACTTATAAAGTAGAAGTGGCCCTAAACTACTAAAAAAGGCGGTATTATATAACTATTACTAGTAACATAATAAATTACTATTACATATTCTCTATTACTAGGTTAAACTCTTTTTAGTTTCCTAATTTAATTAGAATATATAATAACTATTCTAAGTTGGATTATACTTATTATAAAACCGGTTTCATCAAAGTTATAAAAATCTTCGTTCATAATACCGTATTTTGATCGTATATTAGCCATAAGTCGAAACTAAGGCTCAATAATCATAGGATTTTGGTAGAGGCCTCTCTAATAATCATAAATACGAGAAAATCGCATTTTGAGCTCTAAGCGTTACTGGACGAAGCGTTCTATCCAGTACTTCCCGACCAGTCGGGAAGTACACTTCCGGAGCAGTGTATTAGCTATATCTTCCACATCCACGCGTCGGGGTGAGAATCCTCGAGAATCCAGGTCAATAATATATTGAATAATTACCTCCTCCTCGGTCTCTATTAAATTCAATTGTATATTAGTATTATCGATTTTAGTAGTTCAACCATTTATTTTAGTATAGAGGGTAATTTTAGGAACATTATAAATAATCGCTATATATCGGATACTTAATTATGGAGTTAATCGAATTACTTTAATTACTAGATTAACCCTATTTTCGGATAAGGTATTAGGTATTATATAATAGAAGAAAAAACGTATTAAAGTGGGAGGATGATGGAGGTGGAAAAAGTGTCCCGGTCGATGATGGTGTCCCGCTCAATGATGAACCACGTTAAGTGTTTTAAAGAAATAAGGTTACTCGTAAACCTTTTATAGAGTGTTATATTATATAAGTGAAGTTTAAGCGGCTTACTGTTTTGACCCCTAACGCGAATATCCACTATTCCGAAGTTATTAATTACTATTTACTAAGTACCTACTTAGAAATAGTCACCAAGTGCAGCTCCCGCTAATTATATAAACTATAAGAGGTCGTTAAAAACGTGGATTATAGCTCCGGAGTCGAGGATTACGGATCCATAAAGTGAGTATGTTTCGTAAGAGGTTACCAGAGCGGCTTGAACACGGGTTTAACAACGTCCTACGAGTTAACTTGATTTTATAGTAAATTTAAGTTTTTGGATACGCTTAGTAAGATCTTTATTATTCTTAAGTTACTTAGTAATGAGTTTGTTAAGTATTTAATCGCAGTATACGTAGTTAGGGTGCTTATTAGGGAAGACCAGCAAGTACCTAGAGAGGTGGTGACCTTATTTTAGGTATACAGTACACGTCCTTCCCTCATTAGAGTCACTGGATCTATTAGTTGGGGAGTACAGCCATTTGCCTTTACTCTTCTCGTTGCCCCTTCTGTGGCCTCCACGGCCTCCACTGTGGGCCCTTCGTGGTTGGGTCCTTGTTTTTTGTGGTTTATCGTCGTTGTTGGCCGGTCCGCTGGTTATTATTATAGGTCTAAATACTCTTCGTCCGGTTTTTTATACGTTCTTCGTTTAGCGGAGGACTTGTTGAGCCTTAGCGAGGACTTTGCTTAGTTTAAGTAGGTTATTTATTACTCTGGTTCTAATTATTGATTAGTAGGCTTAAATCCATGGTTTAATAAGGTTTCCGCTAAGTGTTTACGTGAACTCTGGAAACTAAGTGTTTAAATATTTAGTTTATAGGATGTTTATAACTTCAGTTTTATAGAGAATATTTTCTTAGTGGTTAATCTAGTCCTCGGTATTCTTTTATATAATAAGCCTCTTCTTATTTAGATCGTTTAAAACTTTGGAATATACTTTTGTTATATTTACTTAGTATTTATATAATACACCTTTAACGTAGGTTTATAGCTTAGAGACCTATTCGTTAAGTCCTCTATTTATAGTATAATAGTATTTAAGAAGGTCCAGAGTAATAATCTTATAGAACTAGTTCTAAAATGTGTGTATACTCTTTATTTATTTAGTATAATATTTATAACATACATGATAAGCGAGCCGATCACCCAACCACGACCACATCACACTAACCAAGAAATAATAACACTTAGGTGTCCAAATTAATTAAAACTACTCAGAATCCTCTTCCTTAGATATTTTTCCATTAATTAGACACGTTCTTATATTATGTCTAGTATTCCTATAGATACTATATCGCCGTTAACCTATTTTAGTCCTCGGTTTATAACCACTATTCCTGTGTATTTCCTCCTCCACTTAGGCTATTACCTCCCTCTAGGACTATAGGTCCCCTATTTTAGCTACAATAGAACTCCCTCCTTACCTTAGATGTGTTTTCTTAGCCCTCCGGTGGCGACTAAGTAGGTTGTCTTCCTCCTAAAGTAGTTTAACCTTAGACCATAGTAAAGTAAGCTAATTTATAACTTTAATTATACTTTTTATAGTATAGTTAATAGCTTAGAGAATAGGTGTTGAAGAGTTATTTTAATAGTGGGAAACTTATTCCTTAATAAGAGTTAATTAAAAAGTCGTTTTTATTAGGTTGTTTAGTGTTTTAGAAACCTAAGGTGATACTGTTAATGAGAGTGACCCCGGGGGTGTTAAGGTGTATAACTTAATATTAAGTTTTAATAAGATACTTTTTATACTTAAAGGAATAAGTTTAACCCCTTTAAAACCCTCCTAGATATTCCTTTTTATAATAGTTTATGTGAAAACATTATAAAAGGCGGGGAAGAAATCTTCTTTCGTAATATAGGTATTACTTCGTCGCATCTTATTCTTAATTTCTCAACTATATACCATCTTAAGGGGCCTAAAATACCTAACATTTAAGGGCTGGAGAATATGAGACGAATAAGCTGGTATATAAAGTGTAATAATATTGTTCTTTTTACAAAGTATCTCGAAATTAGTAGAATGGTGACTTTTATATTCATCGACGACGAGGAGGTAATATGGGCTTCTTACTAGTGGTTTAGTATACTAATTAAAGTATTAAAACTAATTTAGGCCTCTTTTATTTATTGTCCATCCATTTTCAGATATTATAATAACCTAGTCGGGTAGGAGACCCGATTTAGTGTACTAAGTGGAGAGGTAATATTGGCCTGTGTTACGGGCCAAGCCCTTCACATGCGATACTACCGGCAAAGCTCGGCATTAAAGTGGGACCGGCAAAGCTCGGTATTAGAGTGTGACCAGCAAAGCTCGGCATTAGAGTGAGATATTAAGAGTAGGAGATAAAAGGACATATAGATATAGCTAAAGGAACAAGAAACCTTCCTTCCTCATCTGAGGATTCTCAGTTGAGAAAGGAAGTACGAGTTGCAATATTGCTCCTATTACCCCGCGTCCTACTCGCGACATAATCCTCAGATCCCCCTTCTAGGGTCATGGCTATACGGTATAAGGAATACTTAACGATATAACTATGGATATACAAGGAACTCAATGGGGTACGACGCCCAACTAATGAGAAGTAGAACTGGTTAATATGATTAAATCCCTTTAGCAGCAAATTGATGCCTTAAAGGATGAACGGATCGGTCAACCACAACAGGTACTACTTATATATGTGAAATTCAACGGCCAAAGCGGCGACTGGGATATATGGATATTAGTTATGAAGGTAAAGTTTAAGGTGGATAACCTAGCAATTGGAAATAATAATTCACAGTTATACTACGTCTATAGCTTACTCAATTCGAACATCTAAGCTATAATATTACCGTTTATACGTAAAGTAGAGAAGACTAATATATAGGATGTAGTTGGACTAATACAACATCTCAAATGAACTTTCGACGATCCTAACAAAGCGAAAAAGGCTGGGTAGCGGCTTAGAGACCTCGAACAACGGTAATCGAGTATACCGAAGTACCTCGCAAGGTTTGAACGAACACTCTACGAAGCTAATGCCGATACTTAGCCTGATAATGCAAAGATCACGGCTTTAATAGGAGAGCTAAATAGAGAGGTAAAACAAAAGTTGAATACACAACTTACCTTACCTACAAAGTACGACGACTTTATTAGGGTTCTCTTAACTTTAAAAGGTTAATACTATTACGGGCTGATGCCCACGATGGCCTAAGCTTTGCCTGAGGCGTTAACCAGCATCCAACAAAAGAGCCCTCCGGTTAAAGGGGCCTCTAATCAAAGGGCCTCCAGTGACCTCCGGCGCCCCACCAAAGGCCCCCTTTATTCTCCAATAGTATAAATTCCTACACCGCCCCCTTTACGAGGAACTTCCTCTCTTCTGCTCCTTAACTTAAAGTAAATAATAATAAAGTACCCTAAGGTCGAAAACACCTAGGCCTGGCCCTTCACATACTTCAAACTCAGAATTACAACCTTACCGTAGCACTGGGTTAAGTGCAGCTCCCCACTAGTTAAGCAGAAAGGAGTACAGGTCGAGCACAGTTCCCTGCAAATAACAACACTCCTGGGACTCTAATAGGTTAACCACTAGTTCCCCACTAATCCCCAAAAGAATAATCGAAATAACCTAATCGCCCCGATAAACACCACTACACCCCCGATACTCTATAATAAGCTAACCATAAAAGAGATGTTGAACACCACTCTAGGATCCCTATAAACCCAGATAACAGAGATTAACGAGAAACTAGAAAAGAGTTAAAACTAGAGGTTAATGACCCCTAGGAGCGAAACCCTTCACACTCCTAATAGCATCCGCACTAATACCCCACCAATGCTCAATAGCAAATCAACTCACCGAAAACCCTTACCCAACCCCCCAACGTTTTCGGGTAAATAAAAAGAATATACCCTGCAACGGAGCGGGGGATGCAGTGAACAGTATGTGCTGTATCGTACAACACACACACTCTACTGACCACAGGTCGTACACCCTCCGTCCCGGGTCCGCGAGGGTGACTAACTTATACGAAACCACTTAACCAGAGCTACAATTTAGGTAAGGAGACACCTCAAGACCTGATCAGAGCTAAAGAGGGGTTCCTGCCCTAGATATAGACACTGGTGAGTATTGGGGCCTTGTTTGCTCGGTGGTAAAGCAACCTCTGTACTGTTCGCGGTATACGATCCAAGTGAAGGGGCAAAAAGAGCTCTGAATACGTCTGTCTAACTAACGATGCTTGTTGACGTTCCGTGATGTGTTGCTTGATTGTCGGTTGTTGTTGTCTTTTTCACTAGAAATGCGTCCCCAGTTCCCCTCTCTCAAATAGCTCGCTGTCGCCTGACTAAGGAAAAACCCGCTTAGCGTAAGCATTTCCCCCTGCACGGTTTCACTACTAGGGCTACGGAGGTTACACTAGTAGTTACCCCAGAAAAGCGGAACGAATAACGAGACCAAGGCAAATGCGTACAATGCGGCTCTTCGAAACATTAGGTTAAATAATGCGACTTTTGACTTACACAAAGCCGATCACCCTCACTAACTCAGGTAATATAAGCCACTAGAAAAACAAAGTTAATAGCGAAAAGAACTGGGTTATTTATAATGGACTAGGAGGCTGATTCTAGTAGCTGAGAAAGGGGGGGGGGTAATATTATGGGCTAAGCCCTTCATATACGATACTACCGGTAAAGCTCGGTATTAAAGTGGGACCGGTAAAGCTCAGTATTAGAGTGGGACCAGTAAAGCTCGGTATTAGAGTGAGATATTAAGGGTAGGAGATAAAAGAACATATAGATATAGCTAAAGGAATAAGAAACCTTCTTTCCTTATCTGAGGATTCTTAGTTGAGAAAGGAAGTACGAGTTGCAACATTGCTCCTACTACCCCGCGTCCTACCCGCGACAGCCTGCAACGATAATGTACGGCGGGATATTATAGCCCGATAAGCTAATAGCCTAAATAATTATAACCCATTCCCAGTTACTAAGTTATACTATTTTCGTATTTAAACACCTTTCGAAGCTTATAACAACTAATCCAATTAAAATTTAACTTATTATAAATCTAATCTCATCGAAGTTATAAATATCTAAGTCCTAAATACTATACTTTACAATTATGTTCACCATAAGCCAAAACCACGTATTTATCGCAACGGGATTTTCGTATTAGGCTCTCTTATAATCGTACTAACGAAAAAAACACATCTAAAACTATGGTTATCGCTTAACGAAGTTGGACACCCAACACTTACCGACCAGTGGTACATTACGGTCAGCAAACAATTAATTAGCTATTTCTTCCACACCAACTAACCGGGGAGGAAACAATCAGGAATCCAGGTTAATAATATACTCAACTAACTTCTCCTCCTCGAACAATATCAAATTCCGTAAATTCGGTATACTATCTTATCGTAATGTTATACCCTTTAATTTATTACGTAAAGTTAAAAATAGCATAGAGTAGATCCGGGTAGCCGCTCGGATACTAAGATTTAGGGTCTTTTTAATCACTTAGACCATTAATACGACCTAGGCTTTTTTATTTAATAACAGTATTATTTTTAGTGAACGGACACGTATTAAAAGTAGGAAGATGGATTATCGTGGTTGGGTGATCGGCTCGCTTATCATGTACGTTAGTTATTATTGTATTCTATTTATTGTTTTTATATAAAGCGAGGTTCGGAGGGGATAGGTCTTTGAGAGTGTGAGCTCGTTCCATAGACACTTCAGGGCCTAGGACGAATACTTTGTTGAGTTCCTAAGTTACGCTATTTCCTGAGGTACTTCTGGTCCTTTAGTGGAGTATTTTTGGGTGGTTGGAGATCGCTGGCCGCTCCGGTATTCGAATAATCTCTTTATAGGTTTTTTCTCTGGTGTTCTTAGAGTGTTTGACCGATGGGTTTATAGTGTCCTATAAGTTGTAGGTTTTCACCTGGGATTATAATTAGTTGAACTAAAGGACCCAATTTTGGGATATCTGAAGGGTGATTTTCGTAGTAGGGGTTGTTATTATTATTATCGAGTAGGTATTTCGTATAGGAATAGTGGTTATAGGTAGGGTTTGGTTTAATAGTTGTTTTTAGTACGTATTAGACTATTAATTGTCGGATTTAGGGGTTAATTCGTGATATATTCAATTATGTGTAATTGTTCTTGTTCTCCTTGTTCTTCAGGGGCGAACTTAGCCCTTAAGGTGGCTGGTTTAAGGGCGTATTTCGGCCCATCATTATTCTGCGCTGTGCGCGGCCTTCGAGCGCACCGGAAGTGTACTAGGCGCTTGGTACAGCGGATTCGACAATTTGCTTATATACTTTAGGTATTAGGTTCTCTCGAGGTAGGGCTTTATTGTGATGTTGTTTTTGAGTAGAGGGGGGGTTGGGTTGTATGAAGCCCGTGGTATTAAAGATTTGTATATGATGGAAGCGGAGTTGGAATTGGTCCCGAGATATAAAGCGAGTGAATAAACGGATGGGGTCTTTATTTTCGAGAGATGAAGACTAATACCCTGCTATTTGATTCTCTGAGTGTATCCCTATATAGATTAAAATACTAAGGAAGAGATGGATCGTTTTAGTAGAAGTTGGTTGCTATGACCGACTTTGGGCTCGGCGTTGTATGGGACCGGGTCGAGGCGCCGCTTCGTTGGTCTAAGTGGTCTAAGATTCCATTATTCTATATGGTATATACTGTTGTAATAACTCTATAGGTGTCGAAGGAAGGTCTCGTATAGTCGGTTTACGATGAGGGATATTAAGGGGGTTAAATTGACCAGGTGTACCACGTTTGAGGGAGGGAGGCTTATGTGGGCGTACGACCGCGTTGTCACACCTCTTGGGGGTGCAGCTAGTAGTGTAGGCATTCGTGTTAAGAATTGAATATGGGCACGATATAGGGGGTCAATTCGTGATGTGTATTATGCTTGTGTGTCCTTATGCCTGTGAGTGCCCCTGAGGCACCTTTCTAGCGTGCCTTGTGTGACTAAGCACGCCTTGTGTGACTAAGCACGCCTTGTGTGACTAAGCGTGCCTCGAGCGGTCCTCCTGCGCCTTCAGCGCGTCCAGCGCCCTCAGCGCCTCGGGCCTGCCACCCCTTTTGACAATTCGTAAGGTCTTCGGGAAGTACGGTAACGTTAATATACGACCGTACCGAACCCTTGTTATCGCTGGAAGCTATTTTGACGCTTTATTAGGTAGGAAATGACGATTTTAGTGGTAGTAGTAGGGACGAAAACATAGGGGTAAATGACGTACCGTTATGTATCTGTTGGATTCACTTCACTAGGCCTAGTATGGAAGGTGGGCAAATAACGATATATTCGTCGTATCTGCTCTGTTATTGTTAAAGGAAGGAATCGGGCCTACGGCAGCGATCTAACACTACTGATCTAAAACCGATTCCTGCCTTCTGATTAGCTCGCTAATCGGGCCAATAGGCGATAAGCGGCAACAGGTGGCGCCAGTCCAGCGTAGATATTCCAACACTGGCAACTATCTCTTTTACCGCAAATCGTCCCTTTTTCAAATAACGAGTAAAAATTGAGCATTATTCGGTGTAGGCACCAAATTACTTAAAATATAATAAAAAAAATCGATAAACGGAACGAGTGCGTAAGGCGGTCAGAAACGGCAAAAGTGCCGTTTTCGGCCGTACCACCTTCGGCAAAAACGAGTATATCCCATAGCCAACTATGAGCAAAGTCCGGCTCACCATTGTTAGCAACGGTAACGTATTCCTCCCATATCCCCTAATCTCTTTTATATTCCTCCTCTTACTTAGTGCTATAAGTACTCCTTAGGGTCTTATAACCCATTCCTCCATCCTAATTTTCGCTTTTACCTCCTCGATAAGCCTTATAAGGGCTTGGTTTAGTATAACTTTTATTAAGCCGTCGATAAGGTTATCATCTCCGTAGATTCATCGGATCTCATATAATTCTCATCTCTTATAAGATTACCTTAATACTATAATATTAATTATTAGGTATTTTTTTTATAGTTCTAAACTTAATAAGATACTTATAAAACGAGTATAAGTTAGTATATACGATGGTTGGGATCGTAGGTATTTAGAACTTATCGGTTACGATCTTTAGGGTCGTAGAGAGGGCATAGGCCATATTAACACTAGCGACCATCCCGTATATCTCGAATATGAGGATACTCCTCGTAACTCTTTTAGATTTTATTAAGGAGTAGTGGATAATATTTCCTTTTATTATAAAATCCTCTTCTCCTCTAATCTTATTTACAAGGAGGATCACGAATCTGAGCTAGGATATTAGGTCGTTATTGTTAATAAAGGAGCTATTAATAAAAACGAAGAGCTTAGTGGTAGTTAGATCGAGGGGTATATAAGTGAGGCCTCGGTTTAGGTGCTCCATTTGCTATAGTAGGCGTCGATTCAAAGCTTTGATCTGCTCTGGCGTTGCTTCTCGGTGTTGGGTTGCCGTGGATAGATTGAACGTTGCCTCTAGTTAGCACTTTAAGGCGGCGTATACGCCTTTAGTGCACTGTTCAACGTACTACTCCTTCATAGTAGCGGATTTAGTGTTAACTAGGCGTATTTTCGCTCCCTAGCCCTTTAAGTGTAGGAAGATGGCTTTTTTATTAGTTAAGACGATCCCTCCGTTAAATACGAATAATATTTTAGTGGAAAGGTATTATTTCTCCTTCACCGAGAACATTACTTTCTAGAGTTCCTCGTCTTCTCGTTAAGTAAAGGTCTTATCGCTTAGGCTAATAATATTATTAGTTTATATACTAATTATCGCAAAGTTCTCGTTTTTGTTATTTAGTAATAGTAAGTAGGGGTCGTATATAGAAGTCCTTATTTAGAGCTTCTCTTTATGGTGCTTATTGTATATTATGTACTAGTGGGTTCTAACTTCTGTGATGCCGTATAATGGTTGTACGATGGTTATAATGGTTCTTGGAGGGTAATTTTTCTTTATTTGGTCTAATAATCTTATGAGGATCGTCCTTTTAAGCTTTGTTGTGGATTAAGTGTACACTTAAGTGATGTCTCTTATTTATAATGAATAGCCCTCCTTCTAGATGAGAGATGGAGTGACGGCGAGAATTAGTCTCTAACTGGTGCTCTGAATAGTCGGAGACTGTGTGAGGATAGCCTCCTTACCGTTGTCTACGTATCCCTAAATAATAAGTCTAGACTTCTCATAAGGCGTCTCTATTTTGCCCTTCACTTTGTTAACGATCCTTAAATAGAATATACGTATCCCTTTGTGTTTTTCTTTGTTATACTAAGTGAATTCAAAGACTCCCCGTTCAATCAGGGCGTCGATCTCCTTCTTAGTGGACTCTTTGAACGGGGGTCCTAGGGCTTTAATTATGCCCTTTTTACGTAGCTCGAGTATAAGGGTGTGATCTGCCTCTTCCTTGGCGCTTATAAACGCAGCTATTATTGTGGCCTTACTTTTAGCGTCATCAAAGGTATCAACTTCTACTAGGAGGTTGATCTGGGTATTCTTTTGTGGTCTACTTTTCGGGTATCGAGGTGGTGGTGTTAGCTCTTCCTCTGGGGGTAGTATATCCGTCCGGATAATAATCTCATCTCGGACTTCCTTTTCCTTATTAAGGACGTCTTCCTTATTATTTCTTAGTATCTCTAGGACCGTATTCTCATCGTCATCTTCTAAAAAGGGTTTAACGATAATAGACCTAAAAGTTTTTAGTTTAGAGGGTAATTAAATAACGTAGTTTTCGCTTTTACTAATAGGAGTATATATAGGCCTGTCCAGCCCCTTCTCTTATACTAAACAATAATTTTCGATTATAATAATAGATCTCGTGTAGGGGCCGTATTTAGGCTATTTCTCATTACGAAAGCGTTAACTATTATGCGTTCTACGTAAACTTCTTATAGCTTCGTTATAGCCTTCCGTGTAACTTTTATACGTTACCGTATTTCTAATAATAGTAGTGAGTTTATATTTATACGTGGGTATACTCTAAAGATAAGTAGGGTTAAAATAAGACCATTTAGGCTAGCCGTATTATTAATTACTTTGATTATGTTTTATAGGGTAATTTTTAGTGGTGTGGAAGGGGATTTTTAGCGGATAATGTTATATGCTCGTCGTAGGGGTACGTAGTATCGCTTTACCTTCCCGATGCTGTTATAGGCTTTAATGGGCACCTTTTTAATTTCGATCACCATGGATCTCACTGAATTCCTGAATTCCTTAAAGTTGAAGTTTCTATTAGTGTTCGTGATGATTTAATTAAGGGGTCCGAGGTAAGTATTAATTTAGTATTCGCATAGTATCTCCTAAGTGTGTTTTACGCTGATGTTTTCCAGAAACCTAGCTACGTTAAAGGAAGTAGTTGTATTAACGACGTGGATCACGGGTTTATTCCCTTTTAAGTAAAAAATATTAATAATAACCTTATAATTAAAGTCCACATCGTCTCTAAGGGTGAATTTGAATCTCCTTAGAGCTCGTCTATTTATTTAGTATTAGTGGTAATGTTTTATGAGCTTTTAGATTACTTTGAACGTTACGTCGTTGCCAGCTCTCTCCAGGATCGTATAGAGCCTTTGTATTAATGGGTAGCTAAAACGACGGTGGATTCTGTGTAATTCTATGTTTATGAGGTAATTCTATACAAAACTCTATTCTAAAGAGTATATAAGTATCCACGGATACCCTTATTTATATATAATAGGGACCTTTACGTCTCCTTATTAGAGGAAGTTGTGGATATTATTAAAACGGATCCCTAAATTGTTTATATCTCTTAAATAGAGTAAGAATAGTGTATTAGTATTTATAACGTAGAAGGGTAGTCGTCTAAAGGGTGAATTCACATGGGTTAGTCCTATGGAGGGTATCAGAGGGTTATCTCCGAAGGTAATGCTCATCTAGCCTGCTTTAGAGGTGTTGAGTTTTATAATAGTGTTAATCTTTTATAAAGTAAGGAATTAAGGGTATTTAATCGTAAAAACACCGGCTACTCTTATATTAAGTATAATCCCCTAGAAGATCGTCACTACGTAGTGGTCATTATTAATAAACACCTCGTAGGCCGGTAATTTTATAGGTATACCGTAAATATCCTTTTTTATAATAGTATAATAGGCGGCTTAGTTATTTAGGGTTTAAGCGAGGTCTTCGTTGGCTAAAGTAGTAGCGTGGTCGAAGAATGAGATGTGGAATTCGTTATTATGCTTGTTTTCCTCGTTAAGGGCAGCACTAGTGAGGTATTAGCTTAGATTTTCCTCGTCCCTAGTGTCCTCATCGTCGAGCACTTCATCTCCTTTGTATTTAGCGAGGAAGCGGCCATATACTTTGGGAGAGGTATTAAAAACATCTTTATTCAACCTAAAGTGTTTATATACTTTACTTTTCTCCTCTACGGAGTATTTTATAAATTAGTACCCTTCCCTACTATAAACGTAGTACTTCTTACTACGGTGAGGGTATCCTTATTATTATTAGCGACCTCCGTAGTAGTTACTTTACCCTTTTTTGTTATAGTATTGGTTAATCCAGAACTACTCGTCTAGCTCTATTTTTAACGCAAAGTGTTAATAGTGGGTATCTCTTCCTTTTTTTTTAAGTTGAGGCTTATACTTATTATGTTATAGAGCTCCTTTATTATATTTACTTTAGTTAGGTTAATAGAGTGGTACTCTTTTACGAAGATAATAGCTCTGATCAGCTTATCCTTTAGGACCTGGTCTCCTTAGTAGTATAGTACGAGAGCTTACTGGAGATTTATTAAGTCGTTGAAGAGGGTCTTTAGAGCCTTAACCTTCGTCTTCTTAGGGTTCTTCTAAATAACCTTATTAAGATCTACTCTGTTTTAATCGATAATGTAGGCTTGGCGGCGTTAGTCTCCTTCGAAGTGGCGCCGTAGCTTATTAACTACCTCCTTTATTAACTAAGTAGTTAGCGTACCACTAATATGGCCGTAGTAGAACTAAGAAGCTCTCTTTTTTAGTATTATGGGGAGTAGGTTAGTTATTGTATAGTGGTTAACTCCGATTCTTTTATAGGTTTCGAGGAAGATGCGGAATTTAGTATTAAGGACGTCGAATTTCTTATTATTATACCTTATGTCGTTAATATATACTTTAATAAGTATACTTTATTGTTGAGGGGTCGCTGTTTCGTTGATCTCATCTATGGTGTAGTATTCTTCCTAATCCAATAGTTCCTAAGTGAATATGGGTTATCTAGGTAGTTGTGGCCAATTCTGAGGGCGTAGCCCGGTGCGGGCTTAGCTTGTTCCCTCTCTCTCTGAGGGTAGCGGCGCTTACGGGGAGTTCTTCTGCACTACGATCTCTTTTAAACGGAATTTAAATGGTAGTAATACCCATTTCTTCGTTAATTCCTTATAGAGGACTGGGTCCTCTATAAGCCTCTTAAAAAACGGGCTTTTAAAACTAATTTCGTTAACTTTTTCCTAGGTCTAATAGTGTAAAACTGGGGTCTCCTTAAGGTTAAAGAGTTTAATTAGGATCCTCTACTTTTTTATAGGGATGAATATACTATAATAGAATAGGAAACTGCATAGTTTTCTCACCACTTAGGTTTCGAGGATATTAAATGTAATTTAGGTCTAGTTTTCGAAGTCTAATTTAAATTTTACTTCTAGGTCGTAGTTAATAGTGCTTTCCGCGGTCCATATTTCGATAAGGAATACTACTACTATTACTGTTAATTTAGGGTCGGACTCGAGAGTCGCCTTTTTTAGCTTATACCTAGCCCATAGTCCCCATTCGTAAAAGTTAACCTCCTTTTTATATTTTATTAATAGTAAAACCAAGGAGTTATTTACTATTCAATTCTAAGTATTAGTGGGGGCTAATACTTTTACCATCTCTTTTCGTAGAGGGTCCTGAGTATCCTAGACCTCCTCTGGGGTCGGATTCGCCGTAGTTAGGTCACTTCCCGACATCTTAGTAGATATTCTAATATACGATGGTAAGGTTAACAACGTCTCGAACACGGGGCGTTTCCTCTAAACCACAGCTTCGAGGGCGTATACTATTTATTAAGTGAATTACTCCTTATTATTTATGGAATACTATTTTTAATAAATAATATAAAAAAGGAGTTTTCCTTTTTTTAGTATCATCTCTAGTTTTATATCCACGTCTAGGTCGTCTTTAGGGGCAGGGACGACGATAATTAAATCGGGGTTCTCGTTGAATTCAGCCCTTCGAACGTTGGATGTTGTGTCCTTAGTAGGTCACTTTAGTCTCGGTATTAGTTACCAGCTCTCTTTTATGGACATAATCGGAAAGTAGGGTTATCGTCTCTAGTATTGTATTCACTAGGTATTCAGGGTCACTACTCTAGAAGTAGGAGTAAGGGGCGACGGCGACGACGGTGAAGTTGGGGTTCTCGTAAGGGTTAGCCTTTTAAGCACTAATTCCGAGGTGTTTTTATAGTTATAGGGTAATAGAGTAGTATTTAAAAAAGAAGGGGGTATTAATTATAATGGATAATTTCTTATTAAAAATGAAAGTTGGTAATAGAAGTATAAGGGCGTTTTATATTATTATTAATTATAAGATCTTCGTTGTAAGTTGTATATAATGAACATAGAAATCGTATTCTATTACATTAAATAAAACTTATCGCTCCGGTGATTTCGTATAAACTTCTAGGAAACTCCTATGGTATCTTATCGTTAATCGTATCACTAACCGAGGGTATCGCAAATTCTTCTTATAATACGAATATCGTGAAATCCGTTGGACGGGCTATTCCGTCCCGGGATTTCGTAATATTACCTCTTCTAATAAAAGGTTCACCTTACTAATCTACGGAAGTGGTATTCAACCACTAATTAGTATTAAATTCACTTCACTAAGCCTAATATGGAAAGTGGGCAAATAACGATATATTCGTCGTATCTGCTCTGTTATTGTTGAAGGAAGGAATCGGGCCTACGGCAGCGATCTGACGCTACCGATCTAAAACCAATTCCTGCCTTCTGATTAGCTCGCTAATCGGGCCAATAGGCGATAGGCGGCAACAGGTGGCGCCAGTCCGGCGTGGATATTCCGACAGTATCCCTTGTTGTGAGGGGAAAAAGTGGGTAGGAAAAGGGGGGCCGATGTACCTGTTGCCATTCCGCACTCGATGGGATAAGCTATGAACGCTCTAATTATGCCGAGTGTATCTGAGTCCAAGTCCAGCAATTGAGTTTAACAACATTACAAATCTCTTCCTACGGAGACAAGCAATACGGGTAATATGAATGATGTGCAAACCTGAAGTTAAGGGGCGCAATGTGGACGAACTCTAACGGAATGCGGAGCCGGTATGTTTCTCGATGATATAATCGCCTTTTATCACAAGCGGGATATATGGGCCAACGCTTTTATTCAAATACTTGGAGTTGACATGAACAATATTGTAATCGAATATGACGGCCCTCGTGGTAAAATAAACTTCACACCGCCGTTCTCGAGGACCCTCTCCCCACTGTCGTTCGGCGAGACTTTTATTATGTCACTTTACCACCGATACCCTCCACTCGGCTGATCGGAACCGGGACAGGAACGTGAAACTTGACGGCAGACGATCACGCAAATCACAATCGCTGCGACCCAATATCAAGCTAAACACCAGCAAAGGCATCTAGCTCTACCACATGCTTATTACAACTCCCCACCAGACGGATCAGCCCTCTCACTTTCCCCCCTCTCCGTCGAAAACGGCTCCGTCGACCCAAAATCCTCGACCCTCCTCAACAAAACCTCCAGCGCGCGAAACGACACGCTCGGCGCGTCCCTGCCGACAAAGTGCCCCGCGGCCGGCGTCTCAAAGTACGTCAGCCCGCGCTCCTTGTGCCAGACGCCCATCTCGCCGGCGCCCGCCAACGCGCCCATATCCTTTTTTCGTTCACGATGCGGCGGCACTCTCAACGTCCTGCGCGGCTTTTCCTGGAATCCTAGCCTCCCACCCCACGTCATGTTCTGAATGGCGAGCAACGTGCCGGTGGATTGCAGGACGAAATCCCTCAGGCCGTGGCCTATCACAAAGTTTCCCGTTTGTTCTACGATGCCGGAGGGTGGGAAGACGAGGTATTTCTCGAGGTACGACGCGTAGCCGCACCGCGTGTGCATTTCTGCCAGCCGGTCCCGGACGGTCTGGTTCAAGGTGAAGACGGGACCCCAGGCCTCTACGGTCTTCGTGACGCCGTAATTCTGTCCCAGGACGAATTGCGCGACAAGATCATGGTGCCTGCGAGGTTGAAGTATTCCTTGTCGGCTGCGTCGAGCATCGCGGAGGAGACGTAGGGCGAGAAGAGGCCGCTGTAGCTCGACCCCGCGATGTAGATCTTGTAGCCTTGTAGAGAGAAGGTGTCGACGAGGTTCCGCCAGAAGCCGAGGAACTGCCGCGCCACGTCGGGCTGGTCGGTCGCCGTCACGGGGCCGCGGGAGTAGCCCGTCCCGACGGGCTGGTCGACCCAGACGACGTTGGAGAGGCGGTGCCAGGACCACGGGTTGCGGACCGGGGCGTGGGTGCCGGGTTTCCAGGATATGGGCCCGTTTTCTTGGAGGAGCTCGCCGATGGAGGAGCAGCCGGGCTGCGGGGGCGGTGTTAGTCTTCTTCATGTCTCTACAGAGAGAGTATGGGCTGGTGAGGAGGTGTGTGTGTGTGTGTGTGTGTTTGGGGGGGGGGGTTTGCTTACGCCGCCCGTGACCCAGATCACGACCTCCTTTTCCTCAGGCGGCGTTTCGGCGGGGAAGAACCAAAAGTAGAGCTCCTGCAGGTCCTCGTCGTCCGCGGAGGCGTCGACGGGGAGGAGGCCGGCGTAGGATTCTCCCGCGTCGAAGGAGACTTCGGGGATATTCGAGCCGTTGACGGCGAATTCTGCACAATGTTAGTCACCGCATCATGTTTTCCAGCTAGATTTTAGGTTCTTCTTACTCTGCGTCTTGTCGTTCAGGAACCGGTGCGGCGTCTTCCGCGACCAGAGCTCATCGCCATCTTGGCCGCAGTTCTCCTCTGCGCAGCCGAGGGCCGCCGAGGCGAGGGAGACGCATAGCTGGATCGCGAGGAGGAGGGGTCGCATCATCGGTATTCAGACGGCCATGTGGATGCAGAGACAGCCTCAATTGGACGACGATGTGGCCATCAGGGGGCTTTAAATCCGCGAAATCTCTCGCGTCGCGGCCCGGTCGTAAGCAGACCCCCGTATCTGCGCAGGCGACATGTGAGCCGACCCTCGCTTGACGAAGTCTGCCAAGAGGCGTTGCATACTGCAAAAGGTCCAACGACATTTCTACACGCTTTCTCCAAACGTGACAGAACCCCCACACGTCGCAACTGGGGCTATTCTCTGCGTCTGTCGTCATCCCTCTGTCGTCACTATGTTACGAACCCGACGGGCATAATAAGCTGACCACATACATACAAACCCCCGTCAGCATCTCCGTAATCGACATGGAGAAAGCGGGAGCAGACGTCGGGGCTTGCGAATAGCGTCACGCAGTCCCCACGTGTCCCGGATGTCGGCCGGGAAAGGATCGCGATCCCTGTCGCGGCGCCGGTGGCTCAGATGGATGGTGTGTGGTTCATCAGCAATGCCAAGGCCGTCCAGTCGTCATCCACGAAATCCGAGCTTTTGGTAAATCGGAGCACTTTCTTTTTCTAACGGCCGCCCTTTTTTCCCCCCCAAACAACTGTGAGTCTGAACTGTGAGTTTTCCAAACCACATGCCCGGAGCGTTGCGTCTGTGTCCGTGTCTTCTTTCGATTTTCCCTTAGTCTTTTCAGGGTCGCGAGCGGCTTCGCACATGGAAGAGCCTCCAACAAAGAGAATGGATGTCGAAATTGGCTTTGCGAGAGAAACAACATCTGGCCCATCGCCGGCATGAAATTTGGAATGGGGCCGTCGACCAGTGGCAAGTCGAATTGCATACGAGGGGAAGGGAAGTCGATAGATCCGGGAGCCCGGGTTTTCTTTTTTTGGGGGGGGTGAAGGTTCGTCGTCAGGGGCAATTCCAGCCGTGTGTATCCTTTGCTGATCCCTGTCGACACAAGAGCAGAAGAGATGCCACGCACAGGGAGATTTCCAGATGCCCGAACTCCGCGGGTCCCTCCCCGCGAAAGAGCCAAGTCGCGGATCCGAAGGGGTCCGAGGATCTAGAGTGACAAGGCCCTCTCTCGTGTGACTTGTCCCTTACTCGCGGAATGTCCATTTGGAAATAACCTTGATTTTCCCGCCCAACCCTCCTATCCCATCTTTCCTCTCTTCTTCTTCTAATGCCTCACCCCTTGTTCTTTCGTCCATGCATTGTTTGTTGTTGATCGGCTGAGATGACTGTAAACTCTGCGCCGGGGCAAGTGGGCAACGAGGGGGTGGATTGATGGGTATATTGCACATGATGATTTTCATTTAAGCTATTCTCTGACGGCGGGCGGGCGCGACGCTCCCTGAAGGAGAAGCTTTTTGCGCTGATGGAATTCAGATGGGATGGAGAGCGCCAATCCGGATAAGTTCATTGCGAGTACGACGTTCTATTAAGGCCGATAGACTCCTCCCTGTCCTGGCTAATGGATATATATCTCCGAGGGGGGCTAGCGCAGGGGAAAGGCACCTTACTTGCAGTAGTCACGACCCCTGACTGCAACCTCCAGGGGCCGGCGTCTTTTCACTACATAGCCCTACATACTATGTAGTAACGTCCGTCACCCACTTGCCGGACACCCCCACATATCGGACACATGAAAATGAACAGCCATTTTTCGATGCATCAACTTCAGGCTTTTATTACACCTATTCTGATGCCACAACAATACAACTAGCATCGTCACTAGGGTTATTGGATACGCTGGATTCATCTGAGCTATCGCCTACGTCGCCAGCTTCGATTTGAACCTTCCGGATGGCCACGATATTGGCAAACTTCGAATTAGGTGACATCTTAACCTTCTTCCTCTTCCTAGCCCTAGTGGCCTCAACCTCTGCTTCCAATGCCTCGATTTTTCGCTGTGCGACGACCAACTGGTAGTCCCTCTCATCCCATGCTTTCTGGACCTTCTGGGACAGCAGACGTCGAGTACTACGGTCCCCATCCAGCTTATTGTATAGACGCAGCTGCTCCCTCAACTCCCCACTCCTCCTAGGAGTTGACCAGAGTACTGCCGATGAATCTGCAGCCCATTCGTCGCTGGCATCGACACAAGAGAGACCTTCGGAGACCTCCTTTGTGTGCTTGGCTGGCGTTATGGTGTTCTCTCGAAGCAAGGGGTTAAGGAGGGGTCTGCTCATATTCATGGGCCACAACCCAGTGTATTTCCAACCACTAATAATATTATACTTCGTCAACGCTACCTAGCGAGCCTTACTATAGCACTCGACGAAATATCGCTTACCAACGACGGTACTATAGTCCCATATAGGTCGATATCCCAGTTACTTTCGGTAAGCAGTCTTAAGAGACCCAAACACTAATTAATTGAGGGGTTGGAGTACGTAGGATATGTATGGTGGCAGGAAGAGAAGGTGGATGTCGTTGGTGAAACACTCCCACATAAATTCTGTTGTTTCGTGGCTACTACGACCATCTAGGATGAGTAATCTGGTCTTGGAGGGGTTCCTAGGGGTAGTTAAGGGGATAAAGACCGTCGTCAGCCACTCTATCGCCGTTGAGTCTAATGTCCAGCTATTCTCCGTTATTATGAATTACCAGCCGTCATATGGCTCGAGATTAAGGGGAAATCACTGTTGTTGGACACTTTTCCCCTTATATATAACCAGCGGAGGAAGGGATCTTCCGGTGGCCGAGATACACTCAATAAGTGATGTCCAGGCACGTAATCCGGGCTGTTTTCACTATATAGAGCGACACTCTGATGATCCCAGAGCCAGCCCGTTAGACTCCTTGCCCTCTAGAATACCAGTCTCATCCATATTCCATTGATTCCTAGCTTTAATGGCCTTGATCTCAGGGACGGCAAGATGACTGAACCATGGTCTGATGACATTAGTAGAAGCTCTGTTGACACACTGGGAATCAATGGATCTACTTCTCTAGACCTTAATCGATGGATTCCTTCGTATAAAGAACTGCACCCAGTTCTTCCCCAGAGGTTGTGAGTCCCCATCGAGTGCTAGGATGCGTTCAGCAAATTCACGGAGCTATTAATGGGTTGGTGGGAGTCCCAGCGAAGCCTGAACTCGAAACCATTCAGCCAAACGTGCCTCCTTTTCCGGAGGGAGCCTCTGAAGATTGGTATGTGCCTCTATATGCGATTTACGACCATGGAGGCGATCCTAAATAGTTGACTTTAGAACACCCCATCGCAATAATGCGTTTCGTACGCTGAGACCGTCCGTGACGGCCTACATCGCCGCAAGAACTTCATCTTCGGTGTATTACTTCATTCAATAATAATCTCGGTCCAACGAAAAGATGGCGTTGATTGAGTACAAATTGATAAAGTTGTGGTTGTTGGAAGAAGAGGGGTAATCATGGTGTTGACGGATTTAGGGTGTCCGAGATGTGAGGGTGTCCGGCAAGTGGGTGACGGACGTTATGTGCCTGAATGGCGACTCTGGACTGGCCTGTCGAGCCCGCGAGGTGACAGAATACTCCACCGGCGGCGAGACGCAGTGTCACGAACTGGGTACGTAGGTTCACACTCGAGACGCGCTCGCCTGCACTCCCCCACGCCCCCCCCTCATGCGCGAGCGCTACACACTTCGGATGAAGAAACCCCCCCTTCAGGGCGGGGAGGCCAGGCGAAGGAAGCCCAGTAGAGACGAAAGCGGCATGTCTGGTGTGCGGCCGTCATAGCCGCGGTTTCTCCACGAGCTTAAGCTTACTTCTATCGCCAATGCCTCTCTGCCGCTCTCGCTTCGCAGTTTCGACCGTTTGGTTTGAACGGGAATCACTCAAACTGTGTTTGAACTGCCGCAGCGGGAGGCCTATTAGTCGTTGGTCGGCTCGTGATCATAGCTTCTTCGCGGGATTTCTTCCTGACGACATGCGGTTAATTAAATGCTTCACGATCAGTGGCGCCATCGGCTTCACTCATTCCGCAGGCAACACTTTTCTCTATATCCCGGCCGAGTCGCGAATCGTGATGTTGTTACGTCACGTTCTACAGCAAAGGCCCCCCTTCCAGTAAGATAACGCGCCTGATCGGTCTGTACGGCCGACTAGTCATGCCTGGCTGGGCTCCAGGCCCGCGTCTCTGGTCGAGGGGACTGCACACGCCTCGGGATCGGCCTTTTGCCAAGAGCGCGCCGAGAAGAGCGTTCGCCCATGGTCTTGGGGAAGCGAATCCCGGCCGGGTTGGGCGCCGCAGGGTTTCACGTCCCTACCTTAGTACCTAGACAAGGCGAAAAGAAGCGCCCTGTTTTTTTCTTCTTCTCTGCGTGAGGGGTTATCTGTCGTTTGGGTGTGGTCGGGGCATAACACGGCTTGAGGGCTTTCCATTAAGCATTTCTGGGATTCGTGTTGTTTTGTTTCCTGCATCGACCAGCGTTTTGTTTGTCTGGCTGACAGGCCGCGATGGGCCAGGCACACTTACGAAGCTTCACTAAACAAATAACGCAGAATAGCCTCATCCAGTAAAGCTGCCGACGGGATGGAGATAAACCCCGCGAAGCTAGCTAGTGGCGTGCGCACAGTCCAAGGGGCGGGAGAGCCAGGCATCTGGGACGCGGGCAGAGAGGGGGGAAGGTTCCGAAGAAACATCGCACCTCGTGCGTTGTCGCCTCGTACACTATCCCTCGTGTGGGCGGCCGAACGCCCTACAACGTGGGAGGAGGGGATCGGAGGCAGCGGAGCCGGGCAGCCAAGCTTCTGGAGTCGCCTCACTTCTGGGGCCGGACTTAACAGGTATGCTAACAAAATAAGAGATGCCAAGTTAAGCGGCCTGCGACAACGGCCGGCCTTGCATCTCTCTCTCTCGCCTCGCTGTCGCCTCGCTGCTGGAGGAGCCTCGACTGAGGGCCGAACCCCCGCTAGAGAGATATGAAACTGCGCACAATGCCTCTTGGGAAGCATGGAGGAGGGGGAGCAGCATACAGAGAGGGCACGAATAGACCGCCGACCTGCAGCTTCTGAGGACGGGTGTTTGAACTGCCATCCGTTCCTTCTGGCGTAGATGGGGCCGCCCGCCGCTCGCTTTGGGATTAGCAGCGGGAGATGACTAAACAAAAGCTTAGCCCTTTGGGAATAGCCTGCGGTCGAGCTGTTAAGCTTCTCGTGAGGCATTCCTGTTTCCAGGGGTTGGTTGGGTTGGGTCATGGTTGTGGGCAGAGGAAACACCCTTGGGACGAGTCATGGGTCCAGCCATGTTGATGTTGGCCCGTCGGCACGAATGACCATCTTGCCCTGAAATCTGAACAAGATGGAGGGAGGGAACGGTCAAGGGGAGGGCGGGAAGGGAAGGACACCATTCCACTCAAAGTTCAAAGTCCGAGACGTGATGTTGTGACGTCTGGTCAAGTAAGGTATGTAGTGGGGGCCGGTCGGCGGCTCTTCCACCCACCAAATCTCGGCCCCTCGATATGTTCGGACTAGTGGCTGCCCTACTACCACCAACACATACACACACACACACACACACACACCGGCCATGAGTCGGCCGGAGGGGGCAGAAAGGGACCTCGATCTGGGGCCGGCAACCCGGCCGCCACATCGTGATTCGCCGGCCTCTGCTGCCCTGCCTCAATGTGCCGTCTGTGCGGCTCGACAATCAGGGAAATCCTTCCTTCGTCCCAACGTCGACTCAAGGTTCGAAACAAGCACCGCAGCGACTCGGCGACCTCACCAAAACACGATGGAAAGTCTATCGTCCGGAAGTTTCAATCTCCTGGTTGCTTCTCTCTCTCTCTCGAGATGGCCCTCTCTCACCCCGTGTCTGCGCCTCCGGCCCCATTGCTACCTGGAGCCAGGCAGGCCCCCTCTCCATCCCCGACGGGCATCATCTCATGATTGCCTTTCGTGAACTGGGCTGGAGCCAGGCGGAATGCCGTCTCGTCGTTGCAACTTATAAGACCAAGCCCATTCCCGTCTGATTCTCTCAGTCCTTCTCTCGTAGCACTGAATCTGGATTCGGCACGCAGGCTATCGTCGTCAAGCAGCAGCGAAACGGTCATTACCCAACCAGCCAACCCGGGTCAGGCTCCATCGCATACAACATAATCTTCTACTACTACTACTACTACTACTACTACTACTACTACTACTACTACTACAAAACCTACCGCACTACAATCCTTAATCCGTAAAGCCCAAACCCAACCCCACCCAGCACCATGAAGGCCTACGCTGTCGTCCTCTCCCTCGTGACCCTGGCTGCCTGCCAGGGTGCCGCGCCCCAGCCGCCTCCCGCCCCTGCGGCCGGAGACACCCCCGCCTGCGCCGAGGCCAAGATCCTCGCCGGCGGCATCGCCCTCAACATCCAGGTCCAGCAGCAGGAGCAGGCCGGCCTCTCCGCCGTCAGCCAGGCCCTGCAGGCGAACCCGCCCAACCCGCAGCAGTTCCAGATCGCCAAGTCCAACCTGCTGTCGTTCGTCAGCGACGGCATCCAGGTCCGCCAGGCGAACCAGCTCATCGCGCCCTCTGGCAACGGTGCGGCCCAGGGCTTGGCCGTGGTATGTGGCTTGTCTCTCCGGAATATGGTTAGGGGAACGGACATCTGACATGGTTGATACAGGTCGCCAATGCCCAGCTCAGCGAGCTCCAGAAGGTCGCCGGCCTGACTGGTAACCCCCAGCAGGACGGCCCTGTCGTGCAGTCGCTGCAGATGGACTTCTCTGGTGGTATCCAGCAGAACATGAAGAACCAGCAAGCTGTAAGTTTGTTGATCATCTAACTGTAGCAACAAAAAGACGCTGACACTCCTAGGCGCTTACTGGCTGCTAGACGACGCAAAGCAGTTAACTAAGGCGGTCACCATGACGATAAGCGACGGTGCTCGGAATTGGGTTCGGACAACGGCGTTCCGCGGCTTTGTCCTACTTTTTTTTAATCAGAGGAGAGAAAGAAACAACCGGGGCTGGGACGGCTGGGGCTTCTTGCGATGTTGATCCTCGACGGAGGGTTCAGCCGGGACACTACGAGTCGCCTTCGTTTAGGTTACTTGAGAATACCAGTTTATCCGACCATTTTATTAGTTCCATACCCGCCGGAAATTGAGGACCCAAGGGTGTCGCCCTCTTGTTCTAAAACAATAACAATTCATGTTAACTGCTATGTTGAGTTCTTCTCATGCCTCCTGTTGCCGTTATTACCAACTCTAGTATATGACTCCTTTTTTTTGGTTTTCGACACCGATGTGTGAAGGCGTGCTAAGGCATCTCGCTATGACGGGATGCGAGCAAATCAAACAGCACGGGTGATGTACAAATGATTTACACGAGGGCTCGGCGGGCGATCCGGAAGCGGCCGATCGGAGGCCTCTGGACGATGTCCCCGGAGACGGGGATGCACATGCTTCAGCTTCCGATCAATAGTGACAGCGATTAATAGTGACAGCAAGCGCGCCCCAACGTCCAGACGGGTCCCTTCAATGCATTATCCAACAAAAGACGCCCTCAAACGGCCCTCCACCTATTCGTCGCCGACGTGTCGCGCACCTGCCCCTGCTCCTCGTACGAGATGCTCACGACATCAGTCAGAATAATGCCGCCGTCGACGCCGTTCGTAGGGGCGCCGTGGTGGTGCTGGCTCGAGTCGCTGTTATTCGACGCAAAGGTCGGCGCGCCGCCCGAGGACGTCGTGGTCTGGTGGTTCGGGTTGGTCGGGGTGAGGATGTTCTCCTGGCTGTCGTCCTCGACAATGGTCAGGCCGAGGTCGTCCTTGGGCCGGGATTTCGGCTTGCGCTGGCCGAGCTCAATGCCGCCGGCGCCGCGCGACTTGGACTGCGAGCCGTAGTACTCGTAGTACTGCGGCGTCGGCTTGGAGCCCTTGGCCGAGCTGAAGGGGTTGCGTCGCAGGATGACCTCGAGGAGCGGCTGCATGACAGGGATCGAGCTTGCAATGATGATGGTGCTGCCCTCGACGCTAGCGGAGACGGGATTCGAGTTGTCTTGTAAATTGCGACAATACCGGAACTGTAAAGACTTCAGTTAGCCACAAGGATCAGACGAAATGGCCACTAGTCGCTGAAAAGGGGTAACCATACATTGAGCCAATGCCTAGCGCGCAAGACAGCGCAATCTTATTCTTGATGGCCATCTGAAGATGGAAGAGCACGACAGCCGGATACACCGCAAGGTAGACGTCCCCAAACGCCGAAAATGCTACGTCGCAAAAGCCACCGTCAGTAACCATCCCCCAAATAAGCCGCACATCTCCAAAAAGGGGGTGGGGGTGGGGGTGGGGGTTGTTCTCACATCCAGCGTAGATACAATACGCCACCAGAATCTGCACGTCGAAGCAGGTTCCCTCGACGGAAAAGTCCCACAGCGACCGCGCGGGCGTGCAGCGGCCGAGCAGCAGGCCGGCGGTCACGAAGAGGGTCAGCTGGCACCAGATCCCCATCCACCAGAGGAACCACTTGTGGTGCTTGCCCGGGTTCATGAGGCGCGTCAGCAGCGAGACGACGGCCAGCTTGGGCAGGCCGAAGGACATGATGCCTGGGCAGAAGGCGGCCGTCGTCCAGAGGATGGCGCCCTCCTGCTGCTCCGTTGTGAGCAGCTTCATGTGCTTCCCGTTGCCGAAGGAGACGGCGATCGTGGAGAGGGCTGTTGAAATGAGCCGCAGGACTGGAGCGCATGGTTTGTTAGGTTTTGTTTGGCTTTGGGCCGTGTTGCGCAGACAGACGAAAAAAAAGAAAGAAAAAAGGGGGTTCGCGACAAAGACCTCGCGATACATACCAGCCCTGAGATGATGAACCAGTCATCGCTGTGGAACTTTCCCATAATCTTCCCCCTCACGTACACCCGGCCGAGCACGAAGCAGGTGCTGATGGCCGTGACGATCCAGCAGACGATGAGGATGGTCGGCCCTTTGTCCTGGGCCTTCCACTCATCCGATCCAACCGGCGGACTCGACATCTTGGAGTTGCAGAATAGCATCCTTCGACGGTCCTGAGTGCATGTGCTTTGTCAGTAACTGCCTTCGGGGAGACGGGGATGGTGACGGGCACGGCGCGGGCAGGATGGGCTGAAGAATATATGCAAAGGGGCTCCACAACAGGCCTAGGCTTTTCCAACGCGCTGCCGAACGAAGGGGAACAAACCGAGGGGAGGTAAAAGGAATGGGAAATGGGCGAAATGTGGGTCACGCCATCGAGGCCTTCGCGTGGTTATCGTGAAGGGACTTTTCCCAGTGATCTCTCTCTCCTCTTCGTTATTACTCGAATCATTGAAGGGCACCGAGGCCGAGGCATCGCTTATCACAGTTCGCGTAGCATTTTCCCAATGTCGCAAAAAAGCAACTGCCTGAAGATTGCCCACCTAGGGCCTTCTCCTGCCCTGACCTCCGAATCTCCGGGGTAAGGGGGGCAGTTCTCGTGTGTTTCGACGTTGGTATCGTCGGCGGCAACGCGAGATATAGCGCCAACAAGGTCTTCATGCCCCGAAGGAGAAGGGCACCTGGAGATCTCGCATGAGAAGACGGAATAGGCTACACTATTCTGTCCATGTCTATACTCGCCATGCGTACCATCGCCCCTCTCTTTCAAAGATTTTTTCTTTTCTTTCCCAAATGAGCCTATACGGGCAAAAAGCCAGGGTGTTACTCTGCCTTCTGTTGGTAGCATCGCCGCTTTGAGAAGACATCCCACATCCCGCTCTTGAGCATCCTGACACTGTTAACATGAAGATCATCCAACAAGCAGGTCGAACGACAGAAGGATCAAAAGCGGTGGAGATCCTGCAACGCACGCCAACGACGCGGCCAGGGGCAGGACGGAGGGGAAGGGAAGGCCAAGGGGGAACGCCGGTCGAAGGATCGAGTTGCCTGCATCGGAGGATCGTCTTGGGGGCCCGTATGTGGCCAGTCATCGTCGTGCCGGCGCAAAGGATCCGGCGTGGCAGTTCGCGTGGCTTCATGTGCTCGGCGCAGGAATCGCAGATGCCGGTATGCACCCTTCTCGTGGTCCCCTTACGTACATCGAAAGCTAAGCATATTCTTCAGCAAACAGAAGAAAACACGGCCGGCCCTTTCTCCTCGATGCAGATAATGCTCAAATCGTCAAGGTAACTAGCCCAGAAACAATGGGCCGACGCCGATTGCCTTGGGGTAAACCACCAGATCGTCCCCATCGTATTGGAAGTGGCCTCGTCGACAACAGTGCCCTATTCGGGAAGGCAGCCCGGCCCACGAAGGAGCCACACGGGCTGTTGGAAGATGGTGAATTGCCGCAACGGAAACATGATGGCTGTTCTTCTGCTGTTCATCTTCCGGGGGGGCCTTGAAGACTCTCAGTTCAGCAACGACGGCCAAGGCTTGGCCCGCGGCACTTTGGCAGCTGAAATATGGTCTCCCATGTACAAAGTACAACGGCTTTTGTGGTCTGGCATGTCACCGAGTCCATATTTCTTGCCTGTAGCACCTTTGGAGTCCATATTTTCTGCGCCCACAACGCGGATCTGGCCAACCGTTGGACGCGGACCGGTCCGGGGATCAGCGGCGACCGAGCGCGATCATTTCCTCAAGAGGGCGTCTGCTGGCGTGCTTGGTCTGTCACTACCTACCAACACGGCCACCCTACAACCAACCCCCCCTGCCCGGGGCAGCCGCGTTCCTCCCGCTGGGGGGGGGGGCAATGGGGACTTTCGTTCGTTGGATGACGGCAACTCCCGTAATAACCAGACGAAAAAGGCCAGCGGGCACCCGGGACACCCCGTCCGGCCGCCGCTTAATCATATCTGGCCGTTAGAGGTGGCGCCAGCTTTGGGGTGGGATACTGGGGGAGAAGCCCACTGCATGACGAAAATGGAATATGCACCCTACCAACGGGACGGCACTCAATATCTTATAGTTTATGGTTCTATCCTCTTTAGATGGGACTCAAGCCGGTGGATACAACGCTGTACCAACATCAAGAACGACAAGAATATTCTGCGACGCAGCGTGCATAACGTAGCAGCACCGTATGCGGTAGGGGTTTATGCTTCGAGCGTGTTGACAACAGGGTTAGGGATGGAGTAAACCTCGATCTACGAGTGCAGGCAGACGAGTGAAGTGTCTAGTACCAAAAGCACGAGTAACCAAGAGAATTCTGCACAACTTCCCTCTCGCCTAATTTTTCTTAGTATCCGCTATTAGTGAAATAGGTAATATACCACCAAGATCCTTAGTAGTTGAAAAGTCTTCACCTCTCCCTCTTAGAGCCCTCCCATAATAACCTCACAACCTCCGGTGAGCACCGGACTACAGCCGGCCCCTCTGGCCAGCCCTGATCAGGGCTCTGGGTCACCTCCGGAGTTAACCCCTCCCTTAAAAGCTAAGCGCCGCCGTAACACTAAGGCCCAACCACTCTGGCCCAGCCTTAGGGGAAACCAGCCTAATACTCCTAATATAACCCCCTCTATAATAAAGGGGCCCTTAAATATAAGTGGGGTGACCACTAGATTTATCCTAGCCACCTTCGATGAACAAACTAGACACTATAAGGACCAAAAGGATGTCTTTTTGGTTATCGCCCAGTCTATTAACAACGTGGTCTCTAGTTTTAAGGGGCAGAAATAGTAGATCGCAAAAGAGGTGACAACTTATATAATCCAAGCCTTAAAAAAGCTAATAAATAATAAAGTTACTCCAACTCTAACCCAGAACTAGGCTACCGTTATAGCATCAACCCCGACCCCAGCCCCAGTCTCAGCCCCGGCCTCTACCCCGGCCCAGAACCAAGCCCCTACCCACCCATAAACCTAGGCTTAGCTAAAAGACCTCCGAATTTTCGTCTATATCCCTAAGGAAAGCCTGGATACTGCCCGGAAGAACGCCCCTTTCACCCTACGCTGTATAGTTTACTAGGCCCTTAGCTTATAACTAGGAGATATCCCATATATTTACTATATTTTAACTAAATACTCTTTAAATCCCCTAAATAAATAAATCCAATAAAACCTTCTTAGAAATAAATAAAAATTAATAAATTATTTAGAGGTTTTTAAAGTAGAAACCCCTATAAAATAGTTTATATACACTGTTCTACGTTGCCCATCTAAGCTCTAAAACTTAGATAAGGAAAGTATTAATATATTAACCCTAATCAAGGAGGAGGTTATCACTTAGATTAGCCGTGAACTAGTCCTAGCCCGGTAATCCCACCTTGGCCTATGTGACGGGCTGGGCCCTCTTGGAGGCTTCGCAGCCTCTCAGCCATGGACTCCGCTTACCTAAGCCCGGCTTACCTAAGACGGATCAACCTTAGGCCTAATCAGAGTAAACGGGTCCTGTGGGGCAGAAGACATTTTCTCCTTTTCTCTCTTATCTTAAAAATACTCATAATAATCGCTATAACTAATTATAATATACGTACTTAGACCATTACATTATCTTTAAGATCTTAGTATTATCGGAGATAACGAGAGTATATTGGGTACGGAAATAATTATCGACGAAAAATAAGTCTATGACCTTAATAGGAGTAGTAAAGAGTTCTAAGCGGGTTAACCTAAAGGTCCCTGAATACTTAAAGCTGATTAGCGAGGTTTAATTAGGGTTAGGAGGTTTTAATAAACTTAAAAGAACGTATTCCGCGTAGTAGAGTACCTTAACAACGTCGATTAGTATACTATGGTCACTATTAAATAAAGATGTGCGGAAGGAACGATAACCGTATTACGATGGAAGACAACGTCGACCTATCCGGAAACCCGCAACAGTTAATGTAGTTAATTGCTTAGTTATCAGCCCAGCTATAGGAGATGCGGACCACCTAAGTGGCCGAACGAGAGGCCCAACGAGAGCAAATTCGAATACTATAATAGACCCTAGTAGAACCCAGGTACCTAACCTCAACGTCACACAAAGCTCCTATACCCTCTACGACGCCGATCCCACCCAATCAGGCCTATACACCACCTCCTAAATAACCAAGACACCAAATCCCCAATCCACCGAAGTTTAACGAATTATATAAAAGATTTCAATAATAGCACCTTAAAATAAAAGGGAAGATAAGCATAGACAGGGAAACCTTTAGTTTAGTACTTATATCTACTCTAAACTAGAAAACATTACACAAACTATAATGAGCACCTATTATTCATAAGGAGGAGCTAATGGGTTAAAAAACCCTGAACAATTCATGGAATACCTGAAGGGTTACTACGTAGACCCTAACGCAGAAGTATAAGCCCTCGACCAACTAAGAATAATACATCAAAAAGAGAACAAGAATTTTACCTACTTCTTTCCTAAGTTCGAAAAGGAGTTCATAAAAATGGGAGGAGGACACTAGTTGGACAACATTAGGATTAACTACCTAAAAAGAGCTCTAAACATTACGATAAGAACCCCTTTAATCAGTGTAATCAATAAACCAACAACCTATATTATATACACCTAGATACTCCTAATAATAAGATCAAAGTTGAATAATGAATTGTACTAAGCTCGCCGTGAGTGTTAATACAGGAGATCACCAATACCCGGCCAGAATAAAATCGAATTATTAACTAGATAGGATAATCGGATAAGGTCACCTTAACCTAATTAGATGGATTAGGAACCCACTAAAGTAAACCGGATGGCTAAGGACAAACTAGTTCGAAGAAGGTTAAATTAAGAGGAAACCCATAAATACTATAATTACGGTAAGAAGGGGCATATATAATGGAGATGCCCTAGAGACCGGAAAAATAAGGAGACCAAAACCTCGAAAGGGAAGACCAAAGAGCAGAGTGAAATAGATATTAGCTCTGATTAGGACTCTGAAGAGTCGGGAAAAGAGTAGTTCCTAGTGGAAGTCGTTATTAGGAGGAACAGGTTATAAAGGAATAGAAGGTTATTAAGAAGAACATGAACTATAACCCATTTTACGTCAATATCGGGATTAATGGGATACATTATACAATTACCCTTGTTAATATAGGGTATTTAATATACGCCCTAATTAGCAACGCCTTCACTAAGAAACTCCATTTACTACGTATTAGTATTACACCTCAGAACTTAATATAAATTACCACTATAGTTCCTAGTGCAATCCACTACATCACTTATACTAATATCGATATTAATAATTATAAATAACACCGATTATTCTTTTATATTATTCTTAACTAAGAAGATAACGTTATCCTTAGAAGGTCCTGGATAATTAACAATAATATTATGGTTTACCTAGTACAAGGTACTCTATATATAAGTATTATGGACTACTAAGTAACAAAAAGGAAACCGGGTCAGGCCCGGCAAGATCCAAAGTTCCTAATCCAGTAGTAAACTGGATTAGTATTCTCAGCCCTAATTAGGCGGGCACAAAAGAGAAAAGAGACCCCTCTTAATATATTCACCCTAAACGCATTCTCCGTAAATTTAGCCGATATCGAGAAAGCCCTAGTACTAAAAATAAAAATAAACCCGAGGACGAAACTCCCTATACATTACTATAAGTTTTTATATATCTTTAACCAAAATAAAGCTAATTAGTTATTACTATATCAAAATAATATTAACTATGTAATTCCCATTAAGAAAGACTTAATAAGGTAAAATAAGCTAATTATATGGGGACCCTTATATGGGATATCTAGGGAGGAGCTAATCGTACTTCGATGGACCCTCATAAAACTACTGGATAAAGGCTTTATTTGTACTAGTAGTTCTCTTATTTTATTACCCGTCCTATTTGTTCGAAAACCCGGGGGAGGATTAAGGTTTTATATTAATTACCGGGCTCTAAACACTATTACTAAGAAAAATAAATATCCCTTACCTCTGATCAGTGAAACCCTAAGAGCCCTAGTTAAGGCTAAGTAGTTGACGAAGTTAGACGTTATTGTTGTATTCCATAAGATCAGGGTTAAAGAAGGCAACGAATAGAAGACGGCTTTTAGAATAAAATACAGCTTATATGAATAGATGGTGACTCTTTTTGGCTTAATAGGGGCCCCTGCTATATTCTAGAGGTATATTAACTATATTTTATGGGACTTCTTGGACGAATTCTGCACCGTTTATATTAACAACGTTCTAATTTATTTAGATGGTTTACTCGTTAATTATAAGAAGAAAGTTAAGAAGGTCTTAAGTCGTCTGGGTGTTGCCGGCCTATAAATCAATATTAATAAATACGACTTCGAGATGAAAAGGGTTAAATACTTAGGGTTCATCATCAATACAGGGAAGGGTATCCGTGTTAACCCAGAGAAAATTAAGGCTATCTAGACATAGGAGGTCCCCCGATTAGTGCGAGGAGTCCGTGCCTTTGTTGGTTTTGCAAATTATTATTGTTAATTTATACTGGACTTCTTAGGGTTAGTATACCCCCTCACAACTTTAATGAAGAGGGATATCCTATTCGTATAGAGTAATGAGTGTGTAAAAGTGTTTGATAAGTTGAAGGCCCTCCTGATTAGTGCCCCCGTACTAGTATATTGGGATCCTAATCGAGCTATTATATTAGAAATAGACTTATTAGGTTATGTGGTGGGTGGTATTTTATTATAATACGACGACGAGGGTATTTTATGGCCTATTGTGTTCTTTTCACGGAAGAACTTACTAGTAGAATACAATTACCTAATATACAACAAGGAACTATTAGTTATAGTCCGTTGTTTAGAACACTAGGACTCTGAATTAAGGAGTGTGAAGGAGTTTACTATCCTAACCGACCACCTTAACCTTAAGTATTTTATAACTAAGAGGTAATTAAGTGAACGCTAGGTCAGATGGTCGGAGCTCTTATTTCGTTATAACTTCATAATCCAGTTCCGACCCAGTAAATAAGTGATAATCCCCAATACACTATTTAGACGAGAATAAGATATTCTTAACACCTAGTGAGATGATCGACTAGAAGGACAGAGGATATAACTCCTAAAGGGGAAATGGAATATAGTTATAGTGAACTGGGTAATTCTCGAGACGAATTAAATAGATACAACGGAATCCGTGGAAAGTACCACAACAGGCGATATGGATTAGGACGACGATCCTAAGGCTAATCGGTCAGAACCTATCCTAAACCCCTTTAAAGAGGAGCCCCTAAAGTCCTCTTGGACTAAAGGATTATAATTAAATAATCATTATTAGCTAATTAGGACAACTATGAAAAGGGGGGACCATTAGTTACCATTATAATGGAGGTTGCCCATAATACTATTAGAGTACTTAGTGGACGACGACAGTAAACTCCTTTGGAGGGAGAGGATCTGGGTCCCTTATTACGAACCCTTATAAACCCGGTTAATCCAAAAGTCCCATAACTCAATACTTAGTGGCCATCTCAACAGAGACGCGTTAAAGGCCTTGATCAGCCGCCGCTTTCACTAGCCAGGCCTGTCGCAGGATATCCGACGCTTTATAAGGAACTGCGACGTCTACGGACGGGGTAATATATAGCGGGACAAAAAGAGGGGTCTTCTAAAGCCCTTACCCGTCCCTAATTAGGTCTAAACAAAGATATTAGTCGACTTTATTATAGGGTTACCACCAACCCGCCGTATAAGAGTAACGAACATTATGGTAATAACAGACCGACTATCTAAGAACGTGATTTTCGAGCTACTTAAGGATATAACGACGGACATTGTAGCTACGGTGTTAATGCTTAGCCTAATTAAATACCACGGACCCCCGAGAGCTATTATTTTGGATAAAGGCCCCTAATTTACTAATCGCATATGGAAACGGCTCTGTTAACTATTACAAATAAAACGACGTTTATCTACGACCTTCCACCCGGAGATAAACGGTACCACAGAACAAGTTAACTAGGTAATAGAAACCTACCTCCGAGCTTATACTTTGTACACTTAAGATGATTAGGACGACCTACTTCTAATAACAATGATGGTTATTAATAATAGGGTTACCTCGTCAACAGGCCTCAGCCCTTTCTTCACCACCCACAACTATGATATCGACCTGATCAGAGTAAGGGAGACTCTGTGGACTAAAGGAAAGACCTCCGCAGCTCGGGTAGAGGCCCTAGTCTCAAAGTTAAAGGAGGCCTCCGAATGGGCATAAGCGGCGATAGCCTCCACCTAAGAGCGATAAGAAGCCTCGGCAAATATACGACGCTAACCTTTTAACTAATTTCGACCAGGGGACAAGGTCTAGTTAAGGCTCAAGAACGTCCGTTCTAAGAGACCATCTAAGAAGTTGGACTGGATGAATGCGAAGTACACTGTGTTGGAAATAATTGGATCCTATGCTTGCCAGCTTAATACGCCGCCGGGTATTTATAACGTCTTTTATATATCCCTGATCAGGCATGCGGGAGTCGACCCACTACTATCACAAGAACGAGACGACGCCTAACCGCCGCCTCTACTAGTAGACGACGAAAAGGAATTCGAAGTCGAAGAGATCCAGGACACTAAGAAGATTCGTGGTTCCTGGAAGGTTTTAGTTAAGTAGAAGGGCTACGTGGAGCCTACTTAGGAATTAGTTGAGTTATTAACGGAGATTGTAGCTTTGGATTATTACGAGGTTAGTTATGGACGAGTCCCTTTGAACGGGGAGGAGGGAGAGGGGGGGTAATTATGACGGGCTGGGCCCTCTTAGAGGCTTCGCAGCCTCTCAGCCATGGACTCCGCTTACCTAAGCCCGGCTTACCTAAGACGGATTAACCTTAGGCCTAATTAGAGCAAACGGGTCCTATGGGGCGGAAGACATTTTCTCCTTTTCTCTCTCATCTTGAAGATACTCATAGTAGTCGCCATAGCTAGTTGCAATATACGTGCTTGGACCGTTACAGCCTAAACCCTATTATAAACAAAGTCACTTAGGTTATCTCCTTTACAATTGTAACGGTCCAAGCACGTATATTATAACTAGCTATGGCGACTACTACGAGTATCTTCAAGATAAGAGAAAAAAGGAGAAAATGTTTTCTGCCCCATAGGACCCGTTTACTCTGATCAGGCCTAAGGTTAATCCGTCTTAGGTAAACCGGGCTTAGGTAAGCGGAGTGCATGGCTGAGAGGCTGCGAAGCCTCCAAGAGGGCCCAGCCCATCACAACAATTAAGGTGCTACCCTTTAAACTATTCAACTAAAATAGTAAAGCCTAGTTTATTAGGGAAATGAGGACCCTACTTAGGTATAACCGTAGTTACTAGGGATACTATATAAACTAGTATTACAATTAGTGGCTATTCTATAATAACTATAATATACCCTTAAACTCCTATAAAACTAAGCCTTATATAACTAAGCCGAAATGTATTAACTACTTAGGGCCCTTCCAGGTTAGCCATACAAACTATCCAACTAGGCCCCTAATAATTAACGATCATCTTACCTTCCTAAACTAAAAGGAACATAAACGGATTCAGAAGGCTGGGTAAAAGGCCTCCGAGGCCTACGATAGTATTAACCAGACCACCACCCAGAGCAGCACTCAGTAACCCTAGGACTCCCGTCCTAATCAGGGCCAATAACCTAGCTCTAAGTACTTATATAATAGGACCCCCTCCTAAGGATTGATTATATACCTAGGCGATAAGGATATAATTAATAGTATAGATAAAGACGAAGTGGAAGACCCCGAGTGTCACGGGCCAAGGCCCGATCAGAGGCCTCGGAACCACTCAGCCATGTCCAACGCCAATCACTGCTTACTAAGCCTGACCAGGCCCAGGCAAACCTAATCAGGATCCAACGGATTTATAGGGCAGCAGACTTTTCCTTCCTTTCTCCTTATCTTAAAGATACTCGTAGTAGTCGCTATAACTAGTTGTAATATATATGCTTAGACCATTACATTATCTTTAAAATCATTAAAGGTAATTAATTGAACACCTAGTACAAAAACCCACGATTTGTATAAGAGTAGCAAAAAGTTCTAGATGGGTTAACCTAAGGAGTCCCTGAACGTCTAAAACTGATTAGTATAGCCTAATTAAACCTAAAGGTTATTATAAACTCGAAACGACGTATGCGTATATTCGTAATAGAGTACCTTGACCACATTATTAAGTATACTATGGTTACTACTAAACATAAAACACTAGGATAAGTAATAGTTATACGATGACGGAAGGTAACGCTAAATTATTTGGAAACCCGTAATAGTTAGTGTAACTAATTAGATAGTTTGTAACCTAATTATAGAAAATGTGGACCACCTAAGTAATTAAGTAAGAGACCTAATAAGAGTAAATTCGATTATTATAAGAAGCCCTAGTAGAACCCAGGTACCCGATATCGATAATAAACTAGTCCCTAACACCCTTTATAACACCGATTCTCCCTAATTAAGTTTATGTATTACCTCTGAGATGAGTTAAATATTAAATTCCTAACCCACCAAAGTTTAATGGATTACGTAAAAAGTTTTAATAATAGTATTTTGAGATAGGAGGGAAAATAAGTGTAAATAAAAAAGCCTTCGGTTCGGAGTTAGTTATATTCACTTATATCTATTCTAAATTAGAAAATACTATATAAGCTATGGTGAGTACTTATTATGTATAAGGAGGGGCTAATGGGTTAAAGAACCCGGATAAATTTATGGAATATTTAAAGGGTTACTATGCGGACCTTAACGCAAAAGTATAAGCTTTTAATCGACTAAGGATTATACGGTAAAAGGAGAACGAGAGTTTCGTTTACTTCCTCCCTAAATTTGAAAAGGAGTTCGTAGAAGTAGGAGGAGGACACTAGTTAGATATTGTGAGGATTAATTACCTTAAAGGAGCCCTGAACACCATAATAAGAGCCCCCCTTATTAGCATAATTAATAAACCAACGATATATATTATATATACTTAGATGCTCCTAAATATAAGCTTAGAATTGGATAGTGAATCCTATTAAGCTTGTTATGAGTGTTGGTGTAGGAGATTGCTAACCCTTAACTAAATAAGAACTAAGTCCCCTTGGAAATAAAATGGTCGATTAGAGTCCCCTTAACCTAATTAGATGGAGTGGGAACCTACGAAAGTAAACAAATTAGCCAAGGATAAGAAAGTCCGTAAACAGCTAAACCAAGAGGAAGCTCGTAAATGTTATAACTATAACAAAAAAGGGTATATATAATAATAATACCCTAAGGATCGAAAAGAGATAAGGAAAACTAAGACTTTTAAAGGAAAAACTAAGGAATAAAGTAAAATAGATAATAGCTCTAATTAGGACTCTAAGAACTCGGGAAAAAAGTAACTACTAGTGAAAATTGTTATTAAAAGGAATAAGTTATAAAGGAATAGAAGGTCGTTAAAAAGAGTATGGATTATAACCCATTTTATATTAATATCGGGATTAATAGGATACACTATACAATTACCCTTATTAATATAAGGTGTTTAATATACACCCTAATTAGCGACGCCTTCGCTAAGAAACTCCGTTTACTATACATTAGTATTACACCTCGGAACTTAATATAAGTTATTATTATAGTTCCTAGTATAATCCACTACATCACTTATACTAATATTAATATTAATAACTATAAACAACACCGATTATTCTTTTATATTATTCCTAACTAAGAAGACGATGTTATCCTTAGAAGGTCTTAAATAATTGATAATGATGTTATAGTTTACTTAGTACAAGGTACTCTGCATATAGGTGTCGTGGATTACTAGGTAATAAAAAGGAAACCGGGTTAGGCCCGGTAAAATCTAAAATTCCTAATCCAGTAGTAAATTAGATTAGTATTCTTAGCCCTAATTAGGCGAGCACAAAAGAGAAGAGAGACCCCTCTTAGTACACCTACCCTAAACGCATTCTCTATAAGTTTAGCCGATATCGAGAAGGCCCTAGTACCAAAAATAAAAATAAACCCAAGGAGAAAACTCCCTACGCATTACCATAGGTTTTTATATATCTTTAACTAAAATAAAGCTAATTAACTATCACTACACCGGAAAAACGTTAACTATACTATCCCTATTAAGAAGAACTCCTACGGTCAAAACAAACCAATAACCTAGGGACCTTTATATAACATATTAAAGGAAAAGTTAATTATACTACGCTGAACCCTTATAGAACTATTAGATAAAGAGTTTATTAGGGCTAATAGCTCCCCTACATCATTACCTATTCTATTTATCCAGAAGCCTGGAGGAGGGTTACGGTTCTGCGTCGATTACCGTACCCTTAACACTATTATAAAGAAGGACCGATACCCCTTACCCCTAATCAGCGAGACCCTAAGGGCACTAACAAAAGTAAAATAATTAATAAAGTTGGATATTATCGTTATATTTCATAAGATCCGGGTTAAAAAAGGAGATAAATAGAAAACGGCGTTTAGGATAAAGTATAGGTTATACGAATAAATGGTTACCCCCTTTAGTTTAACTAGAGCCCCCACGACGTTCCAGTAATATATTAACCACACCCTACGAAACTTCCTAGATAAGTTTTACTCAGCTTATATTAATGATATCCTAATTTATTTAGATAACTCCCTCTCTGATCATAGAGAGAAGGTTAAGAAGGTCCTCGAGCACCTAGGCGCTGCAGGCCTACATATTGAAACCGTGCAGGGGGAAATGCTTACGCTAAGCGGGTTTTTCCTTAGTCAGGCGACAGCGAGCTATTTGAGAGAGGGGAACTGGGGACGCATTTCTAGCGGAGGACACAACAACGGACCATAAAATAACACATTATAGAACGTTAATAAACATCGTTAATTAGATAAACGTATTTAGAGCTCTTTTTACCCGTTCACTTAGATTATATACTACGAATAGTATAGAGGTTACTTTACTATTAAGTAAATAAGGCCCTAATACTCACTAGTATCTATATCTAAGGCCGGAACCCCTTTTTGGCCCTAATTAGGTCTTAAGGTGTCTCTTTACTTAGATTATAGTTTTAGTTAAGTGGTTTTATACGAGTTAATCACCTTTACGGACCCGGGACAGAGGGTGTACGACCTGTGGTTAGTAGAGTGTGTGTATTATATAATATAGTATATACTGTTCACTATATCCCCTACTCCGTTACACTGGTGCCTCGTAGGTGAATTAAATACCCAATCTCCTTATTACTATAATACTATTATCCCCTCCCTAATCTTATTACATAATACAATAAAAGCGTAATATTAATAAAATAACGAATATTCGGCTTAAATAGATAATTATAATGGTTTTAATGTGTTAAACGTAGGTATACGAAGAACCCCGAAAAACCTCGGGCTTAGCTAAAACACCGAGAAAGATGGCTAAGTAATACTTAAATAAAAAAAAGAAAGTGGACTATAATTGAACGACGACGGTTAAGGAGCTAAGTATGGGCCCATAAACCTGATTAAACCCTGTGAACGGATACTAGACCTGAGAAAAAGGAAAGAATAGTATGAATAAATAGTAAGAACGATAGTACGATTATGAATTATTTTAGGATTTATACCGAGGATTGTGTGGACTTTGAGTATTGTATAGAAGGTTGATATTTGAGTGGGTTAATTTAGATGCGATTCCTCGGCCTGATTAGCTATGTTTAAATAGAACGAATAAATTGAATAGTTTTGGTAAATACGAAAGAATGGTCGTTAATTAAGAGTACGATATTATAAATGGGATTATACCTCGTAAATCTTGCTCCCTTGGGATGGTTAATGAAGTAGAGCGCCCTTCACCTTAGGGTATTCGGAAGAACGGCTATGCATTTCGGCCTAATTACTATGTTTTTCGTTATTAAAATGGTAACGATAATAGTGGGGAAAGTTGCTTAGTAAACTTTATTAGAACTATATTCCCTGATATAGGCTAACTCCCCCTCCATAAATGATCCCTTTTTATTTATTTAACCTCCCCGTACCGTAAAATAGTTAGTTATATAGTATATCCGACCTAATTAATTTAAATAACTTATAATAATGCTTATGGACCTTTCCAAATTGTTTTAGAATATGTAACCCTGAGTATTTAAGACTTATGAGGATGGGGATACTTTGTAGAATGATATGCCCTCACCCTCCCATAACGTCCCCGATGTTAAGGGTAAAAGGATCGACGAGCAACCTACTTCGTAAACTCTATTAAGCTCTGATCAGGCCCAGAGTATAGCCCCCTTTGCTAAGCTGGTTAAAGCCCTTAAAGAGGTGACCAGTAATAAGAATAAAGGGGTGATTATTAAAATGCCCTAGCCCGGAGCCCAAGGAGTACCTAAGTTTCATAATAATAATATCTCTAATTTTATAAAAAAGTTCAAAGTATAAGCCAACTTTGCCCACTTCTCTAATAAGGAAAAAACGAAAATACTACCTTAATACCTTCTTAACAAATACCAACTAACTATTAAAGCCGAAACCTCGGGAATTACCTGGGTATCCACTAAAAAGTATATACTTAACACCTTTGGTTACCTAAATAAGGACTACACCCTTTGACCGAACAAACAGCTTCGCCAGCTTAGCGAAGGAGGCCTGATTAGGGACAACGACCTTAAAGGAGCAGTAAAGCTCTTCCAGAAAGTCGAAAACATTAAAGCTAAAGCCCTCCTTTAGAATAAACTTGTGATATCTAACCCTAAGCTTATTAAAATTATCGCCCACCACTTCTCTAAGTCTACTACGATAAGTATAGTAACTCAGATGGCGACGACTATGGCCTAACTCTTCGAGTATAGTGATTTTAGCAGGTATAAGATTAGTTTACTCGTATAGATCAGCTAGGAATTCCGATACGGCAACGCCTTTAGAAATAGCACCACTTCGAACAACAACGCTCAAGCTGTCAATACCGTCTATACTAGTAACTCCAGCCCTAATCAACTACACAACCCCCACTTTAGATGCCCAGCGACCCTGGACACTAAACACCAACTTACTATAATAAAGGAGATGTTTATCAAAGAATTAGTTAATGTTGACGACCTCGCTAATAAACTTAACGCCCTCCAGCTAGCTATTCAGGCCCTTAAGACTCGTCCATAGACGTCTGATCAGGCCTATAGGCCAGCCCGAGTCACTTATATGGGCTACTAAGTGACTTACTTATCGAATTATCCCCCCCCTAATTAATAGTACTCTAGTGGATACTAGTAGAGCTCGTACTAGTAGTTATATAGTGCTCTGCACCAGAATTTTAAACAACGAGGCCCTTCTAGCTTCTGGAAGCCTGGGTTTGTACCTGGACCACTAGATTGTTATTAGTATAATAGGTATACGAGTCACCTATTCTAGAAGTACACCCAACTATAAAAAAACATCTAAACCGGATTAATTACCTTTTACGGAGGAAGTTATTGATACGGCGACCTCTTAGAAACTCAAAGGACAACTAATTAAGTTCCGGATACAATTATTTAGGATACTCAGCACCATTATTAGCCTAATAAACCAGCATTAGTTACCTACCTAGTCAACTAGTAATCGTTCTCAAAGGCTATAACGATAACTAAGGAGGTTATAAATAAGGGAATTGGTCATCCCTACGCCCCCTAGGTCCAAACACCTCAGAGCATGCCTTCCCCAGCAATAATAAGCTTTATTTCTATATACCTACCTACCCCTTAAATAACGGCGACAATTCTCATAACTATGGAGGCTAAGGCTTTTACAATTATTAAATTAGGTAATAAAAGTATAATAGTCCTTCTTCGATCAAAACACAGCGACCCTACCTAACTTTAGAAGATTATTTAGGGTAGAATCGCTAAACTAATCTCTAAGAAGGCCAGCTCGATTTTATTAGAATTATATAAATTAAAAGTAGAAGAGGTTATCTAAGTAGTAGGGAATAACCCCCGTAACTAAATTCTACCTATAACCTAGACCATTATGGACGTTAAAAGGACCGGAAAGCTTACCTCTACACCTAATTAGGTGTAGGAAGTTGCCGACGATAATACAACTACTGCTTAGGCTGCTTTTCGGAAGTTTAGTGGTTCCGTCCAGGTGCCTAACCATATCGTAATAAAGATCTGGCCCGTATACCACTTCTATATAACTAACCTTACTTAACACCTTTTCAATAAGACCTAGGCCAGCGACGTTTACCTACCCGTACCCCAGGGCCTGGTTAGTATTATTAACGACACTATAAGTTAAAAGATAACTATAAAGATTATCAATAAGTATAATAATAAGCCTAATAAAGCCTGGATTCTTATTATGTATACTATTAAGGTCAGTGCTTTAGCCCCCCCTATTAGAAATAAGGAAAGGAATCGTTTTCCTAGTTCTTGGATAACTCTACACTTTAAGATCGAGGTCTCTATCAGCGGCTCTTTACTTAATTAGAACGAGAAGATTATAGTGATACTTGATTTAGGGGTAATAACTAATATCGGTAGTAACTAGTATATTAAGGAGAACGACCTGTTTTCAACGAAAACGATGGTTTTTATGTAGACCCTGATACTAGAAGAGAACGGCTGTTCGAAGTTCAATGGAGGTGTTTATAGCTACGTCTAGATTAGAGATTATAAGGTTCCGATCAACTTCTTTGTAGCACTAGAGAACAGCATAAACCTCGTTAATACTATTTTACTTAGAGGACTCTTCTTTATTACCAGCTAAATCACCTAAGAATATATAAACGACCTAATTAGGGCCATAATTAGAATAAATAATATAATAATTCATATCCTAGTAGGTTTTATAAACCTTGGACTAGAAGGGGGAATAGAGTTTTATTTCCCCGACTAGAAAAACTACTAGGCTACCCTAAAAGAATAAGAAAACTAAATCCCAGTGATAATACTAGTGAGTCTGCTGGGGGAATATGCGACCCTAGCCCTGATCAGACCTACCCTAACCTAGAAGGTGGGGATGAAATTGTGTACACCCTGGATAAAGATACGGTAACCGAGATTATAACGATATTAGTAAAGCCCGAGCTCCAACTATTGATCGAGGTAATCTGCAAAGCTACGCGAGCGACTAGTAACTACCTATACAATTGTAAAAACTACGAAATAGAGACGAAAACACTATATAAACCTAATTAGCCCCTGAAAGTCGACGTATTCCTAACTAAGGTAATAATAAGGAAGGAGGTCCGCCGTAGAGATAAGTGCCGGTACGAGATCGATAAGCTGGTGGCTAGCCTCCTCCGACTATACTACGCCTTTAAATAACAGTAAAAGCGACGATAAACCCGATGAAATTAGGACTTTCTAATAGACCCTATACCTAATTAGCCCGTCTCTGTTGTTACTACGATATATAAAAAAAAAGATCAGAAGATCCGGCTAGTTAACGACAAATCACTAAATAATTTAATTCCGGAGGGAGACCCTTTATAAAAGGTTAAGAAGATAAAGGTTATGGGATTGAAGATAAGACAATAAACTAGACACTTTGCAGGTCTGATTACCTTATACTTTACCAAAATAACCCCTGGGACGCACCTCACGGACAAGAGGAAAGCGGCGATTCTCCAAAAGTACCCACACTTACATCAGCCCAAAAAAGATCTACTAAAAGTAATCCTACTAAACAAAGAAATGGCGCTAGCATAGGACTGGACTTATACGGGTAACGTTAACCCCTTAGTGGCCCTACCATAAGAGATTAAGATGGTTCCACATAAGGTATAGCAAGTGAAGAGCATCCCAATCCCCGCAGCACTATAAGACCATATCCTAGAGATGCTACGAGACCGGATTAGGTATAGGACGCTCGAATAATCGCAGGCTGCGTATAAGAACCCTTGGTTTCTTATCAAAAAAAAGGATAACAACTACTAATTTATTAACTCTATTATAAAATTTAATGGTGTTATAATCTAAGATGCGTTTATCCCCCCTAATATAGATGTTTTTGCGGAAGAATACGGTGGCTATTAGCTCCTTTTAGTACTAAACTTCTTCTCGGGCTATGATTAGGTTCCCCTTGACCCAGCGAGCCGAGATTATACGACCTTCTTAACACTTTTAGGGCTACTTTAATTCTATTTTTTACTAATGGGTTGGACTAACTTTGTGGTATACTTCCAACGGATTATAACGAGAATCTTATATAATCTTATCCCCCATTACTGCAAAGCCTTCCTCGACGACATCGTTATTAAAGGCCCTACTTTCCGATACGATAATAAAGAGATTACCTCGATCCCTAGTATACAGCGTTTTATATATAAACATTTAATTAATATTAATAAAGTTCTAGTTAACCTCGAATTAGTGGGGTACATAGTGGTGGCCGAGAAGTCTTAATGGGTATAAGAAGTGGTGGTGATACTGGGTTATCTCTATAGTTATGATGGCTGGGCGCCTGATTAGGCTAAAACTTAGAAGATTATAGAATAGGTGACCTGTTGTACTGTTGGGGACGTCTGGTCCTTTTTGGGTATTATTATCTTTTATTGATCCTGGGTTGAGAAGTTTACTGAAAAGGTGGCCCTTTTGTATGGGTTTTTATGGAAGAATGTATTATTCACCTGGGGACGTATCTAATAATGAGCAATGGACGTCCTGAAAGATGCCCTGATGACGTTTCCTATCCTAATTAAACTTGATTACGGCCCTAAGGTTGGTCAGATTATTATTTACACCGATGTTAACTTAGTGGGCTGGGGAGCGGTGCTCTGTTAACTAGTCGACGGGCGTTATATAGTTGTTTAGTATGAAAGTGGTATTTGGAAGGGTACTAAATTTAAGTATAACTCGGGTAAACTCGAATTAAGGGCTGTTTTAATGGCTTTAAAGAAACTTAGGATATATGTTTATAGTGTATAATTCACCTTAGAAACCGATGCCCAGGTCCTAATTGGTTAGTTGAACGGCGGGGTGAGTGATTTACTAGGTGCCCTACTTATATAATGGATTATATGGATTTGGCTTTTTGATTTTGATATTAAATACTTACCTGGGAAGAAGGATACGGTGGTAAATGGGTTATTACACAAGCCTCTAAGCCCGTTTAATTAGGCTGAATATGAAGACCCCAATAAGTTAGAAGAGTTCATCGATGTATAAATTTACTTAGTATCCACTTATACATCCTAAGCCACTTAACCCGACACTGCGTCTATTCCCTTGAACTCCCCTCTCTTTTCTATACCTCATAAATAGCTTAGCCCTCATTAGATCTAGTTAAATAAGATGTAATAGATTGTTTATTATTTAAACACCCTATTATAATTAAATGGAATTACAAAGGCGGCTTACCCGAAATTTAAGGCTTGGGTGTGGATGTTTATAATAAAGAGTAGTTACCTTTTCCGATACCTAACCCACCAATACCTAACCCCCCGACGAGTTATCGACGATAAAAAGCTTCGAAAAGATCTAATTAGATAAGCCCATAGAGAATTTAGTTATCGGGGACATAATATAATATTCCAGCGGGTCTTTAAGCTCTACTTTTAACAAAGGGTATAAAAGGATATTAAAAAATAAATAACTGAATACCCAACTTACTAATTAACCCAACCAGGCCACTAAGATAACCAGCATATTACCACAATACCTATAAGGTTACTTTAGACCCAGATCTCACTTAACGTATAATGGATTAGTAAATGGGCCCTAATCGAGGTAAGGAATTACCTATTAGGCTGGCCGGAAACCCGTTAAACCCTCTCCGTAACATCTAAGGTTATCAGGAATTTCCTATGGGAAGACGTTATTTATTACCACGGGGTCTATAAGATAATAATTATTAACAGAGGATTAGAGAATAAAGGGGTAATAGAAGACTTAAATTAGAAGTATAGCTCTCATCGGAAAATTATCTTAGCGTATAACACCAAAGCCAACGGGTTTAATAAGAAAGGTCACCAGGTGCTTGCCTATGCTCTTCTGACCTGGTCAGATGGAGGGAGAAAGAATTGGGGTACTATGCTGTATATAGTATTGTTTATAGACTGAACGACTATTAGAGGGCCAACTGGTTTTACGCCCTTTTATTTAGAAAACGGTTATAAAGCCGTTACTCTAATCGAACTTAATACCCTTATATGGAGGATTCTAAACTAGAACAACGTCCGTACACCTGATCAGGAGCTCTCAGCGTGGATCCGTGTATTCTAATAACTGAACAAAGATAGGGAGGAAGCTGCTATTCGTATTACCAAAGTCCGTTAACGATGGATTAACCGATTTAATAATATACACACAAAAACCCTCTAGAAGGAGTAATTATAGCTAGGAGACTTTGTATTGGTTTACGATAAGAAATAAGCTATTAATAAGTTAAAGGAGTGAAAGATTCACTACTAATGAACTGGCCCTCTCCGGATTAGGGCTGTACACCCAACGGCTTTTTTATACTACCTAGAGACGCTAACTGGGGACGAAATAATGTAATGAATGTATAGAGGATACCGTCTTAAGAAGTTTATATAATAAGATAGTGGGTTATGGGTGTCACGGGCCAAGGCCCGATCAGAGGCCTCGGAACCACTCGGCCATGTCCAACGCTAACCGCTACTTACTAAGCCTGACCAGGCCCAGGCAGACCTGATCAGGATTCAACGGATTTGTGGGGCAGCAGACTTTTCCTTCCTTTCTCCTTATCTTAAAAATACTCGTAGTAGTCGCCATAGCTAGTTGCAATATACGTGCTTAGACCATTACATTATCTTTAAGATCATCAAAAGCAATTAATTGAACGCCTAGTATAAAAGCCTACGATTTATATAAGAGTGGTAAGAAGTTTTAGACGGGTTAACCTGAGGAGTCCCTGAACGTCTAAAGCTGATCAGTACGGCCTGATTAGACCTAGAGGGTATCATAAACTCGAAACGATGTGTACGTATATTCATAATAGAATACCTTAACCACGTCATTAAGTATACTACGGTCACTACTAAACGTAAAACGCTAGGATAAGCGATAACTACGTAATAATAGAAGGTAACGCTGAACTATCTGGAAACCCGTAGTAGTTAGTGCAACTGATCGGACAGTTTGTAACCTAACTACAGGAGATGCGGACCGCCCAAGTAATCGAATAAGAGACCCAACGAGAGCAGATTCGACTATTATAGGAAGCCCTAGTAAAACCCAGGCACTCAACATCGACGATAAACTAGTCCCTAATACCCTTTATAATACTAATTCCCCCTAATTAGGCTTATATACTACCTCTAAAATAAACTAGACATCAGATTCCTAACCCACTAAAGTTTAATAGATTGCATAAAAAGTTTTAATAATAGCACCTCGAAATGGGAGGGAAGATAAGCGTGGATAAAAAAGCCTTTAGTTTAGAGTTAACCGTATTCACCTACATCTACTCCAGGCTAGAAAACACTGCGTAAACCATGGTGAGCACTTATTATACGCAAGGAGGGGCTAATGGGTTAAAGAACCCGGATAAATTTATGGAATACTTAAAGGGTTACTATGTGGACCTTAACGCAGAAGTATAAGCCCTTAATTAACTAAGGATTATACGATAAAAGGAGAACGAGAGTTTCGTTTACTTCCTCCCCAAGTTTAAAAAGGAGCTCATAGAAGTAGGAGGAGGACATTAACTAAACGTTATAAGGATCAATTACCTTAAAAGAGCCCTAAACACCATAATAAGAGCCCCCCTTATTAGCATAATTAATAAACCAACGATATACGCTATATACACCTAGATACTCCTAAGTATAAGCTCAGAATTGGACAACAAATCCTACTAAGCCCACTATAAGCGTCAGCGTAGGAGATCGCTGACCCCTGACCAAATAAGAACTAAGTCCCCTTAAAAATAGAATAGTTAATTAGAGTCCCCTTAACCTAATTAGATGGAGTGGGAACCTACGAAGGTAAATAAGTTAGCTAAGGACGAGAAAGTCCATAAACGGCTAAACTAAGAGGAAGCTCGTAGATATTATAACTATAATAAAAAAGGGTATATATAATAGTAATGCCCTAAGGATCGAAAAGAGATAAGGAAGACTAAGACTTTTAAAGGAAAAACTAAGGAATAAAGTAAAATGGATAATAACTCTAATTAGAACTCTGAGGACTTAGGAAAAGAGTAACTCTTAGTGAAAGTCGTTATTAGGAGGAATAAATTATGGAGGAATAGAAGGTTATTAAAAAGAGTATGGATTATGACCTATTTTACATTAATATCGGGATTAATAAGATATACTATATAACTACCCTTATTAATATAGGGTGTTTAATATACGCCCTAATTAGTAACACCTTCGCTAAGAAACTCCGCTTACTACATATTAGTATTATACCTCGGAACTTAATACAAATTACCACTATAGTTCCTAGTATAATCCACTATATCACTTATACTAATATTAATATTAATAACTATAAATAACACCGATTATTTTTTTATATTATTCTTAACTAAAAAAACAACGTTATCCTTAGAAGGTCCTAAATGATTGACGATAACGTTATAGTTTACTCAGCGTAAGGTACTCTGCATATAAGCGTCGTGGACCACTGGGTAATAAAAAGGAAACTGGGTTAGGCCCGGTAAGATCCAAAGTTCTTAATTTAATAATAAACTAGATCGGTATTCTTAGCCCTAATTAGGTGAGCATAAAAAAGAAGAGAGACCCCTCTTAGCATATTTACCCTAAACACATTCTCCGTAAATTTAGCCGATATCAAAAAGGCCCTAATACTAAAAATAAAAATAAACCCGAGAACAAAACTCCCTACGTATTACTATAAGTTTTTATATATTTTCGACTAAAATAAGGCTAATTAATTACCATTACACCAGAAGAACGTTAACTATACTATCCTTATTAAAAAGGACTCCTATAATTAAAATAAACTAGTAACCTAGGGACCTTTATATGGCATATCAAGGGAAGAGTTAATTATACTACACTGAACTCTTATAAAATTATTAAATAAAGGGTTTATTAGGGTTAATAGCTCCCCTATATCATTGCCCATTCTATTTATCTAAAAGTTTAGAGGAGGGTTACGGTTCTACGTCGATTACCGTACCCTTAACACTATTATAAAAAAGGACTAATACCCCTTACCCCTAATCAGTGAAACCCTAAGAGCATTAACAAAAGCGAAGTAGTTAATAAAACTGGATATTATCGCTGTATTTCATAAGATCCGGGTTAAGAAAAGAGATGAATAGAAGACGGTGTTTAGGACGAGGTACGGGTTATACAAATAAATAGTTACCCCCTTTAGTTTAACTAGAGCCCCCGCGACGTTCTAGCGATATATTAACTATACCCTATAAAACTTCCTAAATGAGTTCTAGTTAGCTTATATTAACGATGTCTTAATTTATTTGGACGGCTCCCTCTCTGATCATAGAGAGAAAGTTAAGAAGGTCCTCGAGCACCTAAGCGCTGTAGGCCTGTATATGGATATCGATAAGTGCGAATTCGAGGTTAAGAGTATTAAGTATTTAGGGTTTATTATTAATACTAGTAAGGGAATTCGTATGGACCCTAAGAAGATTAAGGTAATCCAGGGATGGGAAATACCCTAATTAGTATAAAGAGTCCATAGGTTCGTCGGTTTTACTAACTATTACTAGTAGTTTATACCCAACTTTTCGGAGATCACATAACCCTTAACAACCTTAACTAAAAGGGATATACTATTTATTTAGAGTAAGGAGTGTACTAGAGTGTTCGAGGAGCTGAAGACGCTCCTGATTAGCACACCTATATTGGCTCACTAGGACCCTGATCGAGCTATAGTACTCGAGACCGATTCGTTTGGTTATGTAGTAGGAGGTGCCTTATTATAGTATAACGACGAAGGGATCCTAAAACCTGTAGCGTTTTTTTTACATAAGAACCTATTTACGGAGTGTAATTACCTGATATATAATAAGGAACTATTAGTAATAATACGCTACTTAGAGCACTGGGATTCAGAACTGTAGAGTGTAGAGGAGTTCACTATTCTAATTAATCACCTGAATCTGAAGTATTTTATAACGAAGAGATAGTTGAGCGAACATTAGATTAGGTGGTTAGAATTACTGTCCTGTTATAACTTCATTATTTAATTTAAACTTAGTAAAAAAGTAATAGTTCCTAATACATTATCGAAATGTGAACAGGATATCCCTAATACCTTATAAGATAATAAGTTAGAGGGTTGGAAGATTAAACTCCTAAAAAACAGGATTAACGTATCATAAGTTAATAATATAATAGTAATCAGAGAAGTACGGGCCCGATCAGGGCAAATAGAGAGGGATAAGTCTAATATAAGAGATTCCCCTAGAGATATGGATCAAACCGACGACCCTAACCCAGATAAGACGGAACCCCCTTTAAACCCTTTTAAAGAAAAGCCATTACGCTCCTAGTGGGATAAAGCCTTAGACTAGAATAACCAATACTAGCTAATTAGGGGGGTAGTATAAAAAGGAGACCGATAACTTCCCTTATAGTGGAAGTTGCTAATAATGCTATTAGAATGTACGATCAACGATAATAAGAGATTATTGTAGAGGGATAGAATCTGGATTCCATATTACGAGCCCTTAAAAACGAGTTTAATCCAGAGGTTCTACGACTCCACGTTAACAGGATATCCGGGGAGGGACACTTTAAAGGCCCTAATTAGCCGCTAATTCCACTAGCCAGGCCTATCCCAGGATATTCGAAGATTTATGAGGAACTGCGACGTTTATGGACGAGGAAACGTATAGCGCAACAAGAAGAGGGGCCTGTTAAAGCCTCTACTTATCCCTGGACAGATCTGAGCAAAGGTCTTTATCGACTTTATAATAGGATTACCCCCTTCCCGCCGCGATGGGGCTATAAACGTTATAATAGTGACCAATTATTTATTAAAAAATGTAATCTTCGAATTGTTAAAGGACATCACAACGAATACAATAATAGATCAACTAATCCGAGGTCTAATCAGGTATTATAGGATACCTTATATAATTATATTAAATAAAGGACCGTAGTTTACGAGTTTTATATGGAAACAATTCTACTAATTACTATGGATTAAATAAAAACTCTTTATAATGTTCTACCCAGAAATAAACGGAGCTATGGAGAGGGTAAACCAGGTAATAAAAACTTATCTTAAAGTGTATATAACGTATACTTAGGACGATTAGGACGAACTACTCCTAATAATAATAATAGCTATTAATAACTAGGTCACCTTATTAATAGGACTTAGCCCATTTTTTATTACTTATAGGTATAACTTAGACCTAATTAGAGTAGAGGAACCCCTACGGAATAGTAATAAGACCCCTATAATAAGAGCAGAGGTTCTAGTCCAAAAACTAAAGGACACCTCTAAGTAGGCTTAAATAACGATAACGGTAATATAAAAGAAATAAGAGATTACCGTAAACATAAGGCGCCAACCATCTAATTAGTTTAAACCTAGGGATAAGGTTTAGCTAAGGTTACGGAATATCCAATTTAATTAACCATTAAAAAAGCTTAACTAAGTTAATATAAAGTACACTATCCTTAAACTAGTTGAATCCTATACTTATTAATTAAATATACTATTAGGGATTTATAACGTTTTCTATGTGAACCTGATTAAGTACACTAGAGTCAATCCGTTATTATTATAAAGTTGTGACGATGCTTAGCCACTTACGATATTAGTGGTTAATGGGGAGGAGTTTGAAGTTGAGGAGATCCGTAATGCGCGGAAAGTACGGGGCGGATAGAAGGTCTTAGTGAAGTGGAAGGACTATGCTCAACTCACCTAGGAGCTAGTGGATATATTAGCGGATATAGTGGCTTTGGACCGTTATGAGGCCGATCACGGGAATATCCCTTAGGAAGGGAGGGGAGGAAGGGGGTAATTATTACAAGCCAAGGCCTAATCAGAGGCCTCGGAACCACTCGGCCATGTCTAACACCAACCACTACTTACTAAGCCTGACCAGGCCCAAGTAGACCTAATTAGGATCCAACGGATTTGTGGGGCAATAAACTTTTCCTTCCTTTCTCCTTATCTTAAAGATACTCGTAGTAGTCGCCATAGCTAGTTGCAATATACGTGCTTGGACCGTTACAATGGGAACTAGAAGACCCTTATTGAGCAAAGAATGAACTCTATAATGAGTTACGAGATGCCTTCCCGAGCTTACTAAACGGCTTAGGAGCCGACGACGACGACGATACACCTGATCAGGCCACTTCATAACCCCTCACAAAACTATAAATAATATAAGCCTAATAAGTAGAGGAAAAAAAAGAACTAGAAAAGAATATTAAGATATAGGAATGGTTAGGTAAAAAAGTTATAGTTGACCTATAACCACTATTAGCGGTAGAAAAGGTATAATACCAGAGTTTTACTAATACCGGGACTGTCACACGTCTTTTGTCCTTAACGACAGTCACGTGAACCATCACGTGACTAGCGTCGCCCTCATAAGGAGGCGCCGCAAGCTAGAGGACTTAGACGCGGCATCACAAATACACCCAAGATATCGAGACATATATATTCACTGAAATACCGGTGAACTCCTCAATTGAGATATAGCCTTAGTGATCCCTATTACAGCCCCCGGCTAGTAAGAAAAAGCTGTGATATATAATAGCACAACTTATTTTATTTTTTTTCTCAACTCCACTATCACCATAAGGATTCACGTTAAGACAAAGGAATCGACCAGACCTCTCTACGCTAACAATCTTACTATCCTGGCCTAAGCGATCGGTTAATGGCAGGAAAGAAGAAGAGCAGAAGGTCGCAAACTCAGTAAACGACAATACCGTCATCAACGCCGACTTCACCCGTACCGGGTAACACACCACCTACAGAGCGTTAAAACGACGACGTAATAGTGAGCCTTAACCCGGGACACCGAGCCGAAACTCGAAAGCTGTGTACCTTCTGGCTAGCCCACGAAGACCATAATTTCACCACCAGCCTTAACGAGAGATTCCGCGATCAGACCGCAAACCTCACTTATATTAAATGGGGAAACGATGGCTATCCGTATATAAATTCCAATGATACTAACTAGAGAACAATAACCTACGATGCTAGTGGATGGACTGCACATCTAAGCGACTATAACGACGTAATTATCGACGGAATCAAAAGCATCATCACAATAAAGGAAACGATCAGCCTAATAATATTCTTTTCGCCCCCGTCGAGGGAAGAGAATCTTTACTTTAAAGGTGAAAAAATCACTCTTCTACCCGCAAAAGACAAAAGGACCGTAACCCCCATTTAGTCGACGCCTATAAAAACTAAGCAGAAACCCAAACAGACAACGGAAGCCACCGTCCAGACTGAAGAAACGAAGGGGAAGGGAAAAGACCCTAAAAGCTCAACTGGGCACATTTCAGGATTCAGGCCCCTAAAGCAGGATAAGCCCTTTGGTATAACGCAAACTCTATTTCACGGGAATTCTATAATAAATAACAACCTAGTTCCCAAAATAACTTAGTAGTAAAATCCCAGTTGGACGCTAAAAGAACTACACACTACGCCGTGGCCACCTCCGTAACCGAGGATACCCCTAGTACCACCGGGGCCGGCGACCTTCATAAAGTTAACACCAGAAATCCTAGACCAAAGCTCGGCCCGAGAACGAGACTAGAGATTAGCGGAATTACTAAACCTTAAAGTTATAATAAGCAGCGTTTTCAGCCGTCTTATACGTAACCCTACCGTATACGATCAACCAGGACACTCCCCGCCAAATAGAGGAATTCCGCAGAAATACGGAGTTTTCTGGTCAAACCCGGACAAGAAGTACGGTCACAAGCTAATCTTCCATAAGAGAGACATCCCCTATTATAGGGAAGTTAATCTATAGATCTCCAGTCTAGAAGCTAAGACCAGCGACCACGAAGTGTAAATAGAAGTTATCTAAAATTGGATATCCCTTTTTCGTAGAAAAGCTTTAAGTTAATGGGAATATCACCTAGGGCCACGTGAACGTCAATAGCATAAAGTTAGTGGGTACTTTGCGATACGAGATACGTTAAAGAAGAGATTCGGCCTAACCCAGTGCAAAGCTATAGACTGGATTGTTAAAAACCGATTCACTGTGGAAAAGATCCGCGATAACGCGGATATCCGCGCCTTTACACAGGACTACTTTAAGTATAGAAGAGCGTGGATAGGACCAACATCCACAACCCTCCAATTATTAACAATTTTCTATAACGCACTCAATCCAGAGCTTCAAACCCTCGTTAATGAGCCGAGTAGTCACAACACTATAGAAGAATATCTCAACCTTATAAAAAGAAAACATAAGGCAGTCTACTACAACTTATAAACGCCCATCGAAATTCACCACTCCATAAAACGGGAAGATAAGGTAATGTGGAGTGGAGATTGAGACCATTATAAACAGCAGTATTGTAACTTTCAGCACAACAAGCGCGAAGCACCTCAGAGACGCCCACCTAAAAACAGACCAGCCAACAACAATCAGAACTGGAAGGATAAACACCCCTGGGATGCTCTGCGAAAATTCCCTAAATACAGGAGATTCGCTAAATACAGCAGACCAGGCCAGACCAACGGAGACGCCCGCTACGTCTGGGAAGACGATAACAACGATCAGATGGTCAATAATCTCGTTAATTGTGGATATATCCTTTAAAAGGTTATTAAAGTCCCTCCCCAGACACCATCGAGTATGAATAACAGTGGACGAGACGCTGTAGGATGGACCAGTGAGTTAACGTTCTCAGTAATGGAATCCATACCCCCACCATCACTAAAGGATCATCTACCCGTCATAAGTTTAGGAATCCGATACGTTAATAACAAAGTGGATTTCATTGGTACGGCCACTAGCAATAACATACCTAAGAGGAACTCTCCCCTTAATAAGGGCTAAATTATGGATGCCCAAGTTAAGCCAGTTAAGAGAACCATGCTGGTTAAGTGAACGCACCTTCGCCTTAAGGTGAAATCCGACGATAATAGTGCAACTGAGGAAGTCTGTATTGACACCGGAGCCTCCATAATCCTAGCGGATAAGGCTTGGGTACTCAAATTCGCGAGGAATCCGACGTTCTAGATAATAGAGCTGCAGACAATGAATATAGTTAAGTTGACCTTCTAAGTAACAGAGCAGGCCATATTCAATTTCTATATCCCTAGCACAGTCGGCAACGTCGAGATCAACGCCCACGTTGTAATCACCACCGGTGTAATTAACACATTAAGTACTAACCTATTATTAGGAACACCATTCTATAAAAACCACGGGTTAATAGTTAATTTTAATAAGAGCGTCATTAGATTTCGATCTATCTTTAGAATAGAAGCACCAATTGTTTTTCAGAAGTAACAGCAAATTACGAGACGCGTCGATAACGCTTACACCGTAATAATTCCCCCACAAACAAACACCTTCGTAGTAACCAATTTCCTTGATCTCCCACGAGCAGAATCTCAACTAGACAAAACATAGCAGTTTTACGCTCTCCATGAGAACGCCGTCGATGGAACCCTCATAGTGGATACACCGAGACTTGTGTTAATAAGGAATACCACGGACCGCCCGTTAACCATCCCATAAGGCCAAAAGCTAGGACAAATCCAGCCACGGGAAGAAGAGGAGACAGTGAACTTTGTGGACTACACTGACGTCATTAAATTAACTCATAGGAAGCCCACTACGAGGACCGCTATATCCAAAGCGGAGCTCAGCGTAACCACCGATAATTCTAATAATTACACCTAGTTCACTCAGCCAGCAGACCCGTCCAGACCCGGGCCCCCTCACCATCACAACAACGTGCCCAGTTATGGGATATCAAAACCAAGCGACGTCCCTGTGATTCTCAGTAAGGACGAAGTGGAAATCTACAATATGGACACGGAATTCGCCCAACAAATGAAAACACTTCTTAATAACCGAAACGTCTACCACAATAAAGGGATTATCCCTATACCCGACGAGCAAAGGATACGAGTTGAACTAGTTAAGGGATAGCAGAATCAGAAGACGACAGTTAAGCTATACCCCCTCAGCGCAGAAGACCTCGAAGTCGTTAAGAACATCTACGGCAAACTCCACACAAATAACAAAATGGCCTAGGGCGATGGACCAATCCCCGTTATTTGCCCCCTTTTCGTTGTTTAGCGAGTCACCAACGGTGTAAAAAAGGGCCGTATTATTGTGGATTTACGACCTTTAAACCGAATTACGGTTCCAGACGCATACCCCCTTCCCAACCAAAACGATATAATAACCGCCCTCAAAGGGAAAAAACGCATAACAATATTCAACGCCACGGGATTTTTCCACCAGTTACCCATTTATTCAAAACACCGCAATAGGATAGCCGTAATAAGTCCCCGTAGTATCGAGGTTTCTAACGTTATCCTTATGGGGTTCAAGAATTCGCCAGCCTACGCTCAGCGATTCATGGACAGACTATTCCACGATTATAGGCACTTCGTTAAAGCTTATATCGACGACATCATCATCTTCAACGACAACAACGAAGACCACCTTAAACACATGGAAATCATCCTAAAAATCTTCGAGGACCATCAATTACACATCTCCCCTAAGAAATCGTTCACCGGCTTCCCCTCTATGAAACTCCTCGGTCACACCGTGGACGCTAGCGGTATCCAGCGTACAAAAGACCGGATCACAGCATTCAGGAACCTCTAATTCCCGAAAAACCTCCATAACCTCGAGAGATATCTCGGTATAGCAGGATGGCTGCGAAAAGACGTTCCATGGTTTAATGTGATATCAGCACCACTATAGGACAGGAAAACCCGTCTTAACGCAAAACTGCGCGACGAGAACCTACTCCTAAACGGCCTAAGTAAAGCTGTTAGGACGAAGAGGGTCCAAAAAGCAGCGTTTGAGCCGACCGCCGAAGAGCTTGAAGCTTGGAACGCACTACAGGAAAATCTCTGTAATTAGGCCGTGAGATTTCACCACGACCCCGCGAAACCCCTCTTTTTTAAAGTTAACACCTATAAAAGCGGCTTCGGACTTATGGTGTTCCAACTAAATATACCCTGGAACGGCACCGATATACCGGGGAAGGAGATCGCGCAAAAACACATTCTGCCCGTGCTTTTCCTCTCCAGAGTCACATCCCCTACGGAAAAGAGATACTTCGCAACAGAGGTAGAGGTCGCAGGTGTTGTGTGGGCTGTGAAGAAGCTTAGGAAGCTGGTACAATCTAATAGATAATTAGTCCAGATCCTGACGGATCACGCGGCCACAAAGGGGATATTAATACACACCTCGTTAAAAACAATAAATCTCAACAAGGCCAACCTCCGCCTCACCAACACAACAAACTACTTGTCGCAGTTTAATCTTAACGTTACCCATGTCCCAGGGAAGCTTAACGTTATACCTGACGCCCTTTCCAGGCTACCTCTACTAACAGTATCCGGGCGAGTAGACAGATTCGAGGACAGCGATATCCTTAACGAGATAATCCACGGCGAAGAAGTGAATAACACCACCGACGTCGCAAGATTCGTCTGGCACAGCGGTGACGAAGCCCCAGAGCCAGGACAAGCAGGAGGAACAGCGATCAGTATCTCCGAAAATCTCATCACCAAAGTCGTTAACAATTACAAGAACAACAAAAAATATACCCGAGTCCTTCAGCAATTAGATCAACAACAACAAAAGAAGGAACAATAGTGGTCTCTAACCGAAGCCGAAATAGAGGAAAATCGCACCAAAAGCGAGAACCGCTCCGCTATAAGACGGAGAGTCACCCCCTAGAGTATCTCTAAGAGTGGACTACTCTTTCATACTACCACGAATAGAACGAAGCGGTTATGCATTCCACGCCGATCAGTGCAAGCGATCCTTCGCCTTACCCACGATAAGAAACACCATTTTAAAGCGGACCGTATAATGGCCGAAATAACAGCTTTCCAGTTCCGCAATAAGAAAACGCTCACAAAGAGATATATCTCGCACTACAGTCGCTATAAGGAAAACCAAATCGACAAGCAAAGGCCACCAGGATTACTCCAGCCTATCCCCATCGTGGATATCCCCTACGACACCGTGACAATCAACTTCATCACCGATATGCAAAGGGTCACATCCGACGGAACCCCTTAGGCACTCCCTGGTTTCCCTGAACTCAATGCGTTAGCAACCGTGACGTACAGATTCTCGAAGAAGACATTACTCCTTACAGGCCATACAACTTACAAAACCAAGGAATAGGCAAAGCTACTCCTCAGGGCATTTTATCTTGCTAATTGGGGAATACCGCACCGTATTATCAGCGACCAGGACCCCAAATTCATCTTAGCAATCTGGAATACGATCTTCGACGCCCTCAATGTGAAACTCCTCCTCTCAACAGCGTACCACCCCCAAACCGATGGTCAAAGCGAAAGAACTAACCAAACGGTCAAGGTAGCAATACACTTCCACACATCAGAATTCCCAACCATACCATGGACAAATATTCTCCCAGCGCTCCAGCACAATCTCAACAACTCACTAGCAGTAACAATTAGACGATCCCCTAACAAATTAGTACTAGGATTCAAACCACGGAGTATTCTCAACGTGGTAACAGGAAAGGACGCTCCCACCGAGGCCCTTAACGTACTCCGAAAAACGTACTAAAAAAAAGTGTTAATACTGATCGACACCGCAAACGCAATCCACAAGGAAAGGTACAACAACCACCACTCAAACGTGACCTTTAGCGAAGGCGACGAGGTTTGGATTCGCCTAGGACGAGGCTTCCATCTCCCAGGCCAAAAAAACAACAAATGGACTTCCCGCCGTATGGGACCGTTCCGAATCTCACGCGTTATGAACCCTCTCGCCTACGAGGTGAACCTCCCCAGCTATTAGAGGATACACCCAGTTTTGTCCCTTGCACAGTTGTATAAGCTAGCTCAGGGAGAAGACCCCTTCGGGCGTGAAGCTCCGCAACCTCGGCCAATAAAAGTCGACGGTAGTAAGGAATAGGAAATTGATCACCTCGTCAACCGCAGGATCTCATAGCGAAAACGTAACCCGACTACTGAATATCTCGTTAAATAGAAGGGTTTTAATACTAAAGACGATACTTGGGAATCCAGAGAGTCTCTCTTACCTAACACCGGAGATCTCGTCTACGAATACGAAAGGAAATTCCCCCTTAACTGGGAGAATGAGTGGAAGCGTAGGAAACGAAACAACAACGAATAACAACAACACCACGTCTTTTCAACAAGGACGACCAACGACGCTTTTAACAACGTCGTTAAGTCTGAATTTCTCTTTGTTAACGTTCTTTTTGGATTAACGATCTTTTTCGAGGTTTTGAAAGGAAGGAAGGAATGAACCCTTGTTTTTACTCGCACCTTCCCCCTATTACTAACCTTCAGAAATGAAGGCACCCACACTCTTTATTTATTAAATTCTTTTTCTACATAAATATTAGCTAAAACCTCCCCAGATTACACTCGTGTTAAGCAACGAAGCAAGCGCAACTCACCTTTAACAACGCAAAAGTCCGTCACCAGAGCCGTCAAAATACTAACAAAATAGATCTCTAAGCCCGTCTTCGAGGCCTACGAGGTCCCCGAGTCTCCCAACCAGTCGCATCTTACTAAGCCGCCTGAGCATACCACCGACTTTAACGGCGACGACGAGATGCTAGACCTAGTCTCGTCCATGGCCGCTAACCCTACTAGCTACGGTGCTAGCTAAGACCATAAGGATAGCGGTAATAGCATCGAGCTCGGCACCCCAGTCAAGCTAACTTAAGCCGAGAAGAAGGCTGCGCACAAGGAACACAACAAGTTGAACAAGGCCGCGAAGAAGCCCGCCGCGAAGAAGCCCGCCACCACTAGCGACAATAATAACGACCAGCCCGATGAGGCCACCAGCGATGACGACGTCGTTAACATCACTCCTAAGAAGTCCACCACTTTTAGCAGGAACACCCCCAAAAAGCAGGCTCCCACCAACGCTACTTAAAAGAACACCATCAAGGAGTGCATCGAGCGAGCCAGAGACGCGTTTAAGCCCTACCCTAACGCAGTTCTCCTCGACGAGATCAAGAGCATCCTTCAGGGAATTAAGCCCTCGACCAACGTATCCTCCAACTCCCTAGTTCACCACACTCAAAACGCGCTCAAAAAAGCGTACAACCACTTCGCCGCCGGCGAGGCTTACTCGGAACATCTCCCGAGCCACGCCCAAGTCCTCGCCGCGTACTTCACCAACACCAGCGGTCACGCTAACGGTCTCATTACGGGACACATCATAAGCATACACCACACCGACCTTCTCTCAGTTACTCCAATAGCCAACATCGGTAACGTCAACACCAAGGACACGACGGCCCGCCGCGAAGCTAAGGACACCAACGCCACCGCCGAGAAAGCTCACACCGATATCAAGGATCTCATCGACGGTATCCAAGACGAAGTCATACCACGCATCACCAACGCTAAGCATACCACCAACCAGGCGCTCAGCGCCGCCACTACCGCGAATACCTTCGACGGCGCCAACTTCAACAACCATCTCACACACCTCGAGAACGAGGGAGCAACCATACAAAGCATCACCGAGGAAGTCCACTACGCCATTAACCAGTTCAAAACCAACAAAATCACAAGTCTTCGCACCAAAGTCGAGAATCTTCGCACCACTATCGAGGCACTCCAAAAACCAGGCACAAAACGCCCCACGAGTTTCCCCAGCCCTGGCCCGGAGAAGCGCTCAAAGACCACCGCGTTCACCACACTTCTACAACAGCATAAGAAGGAGTAAGGGATTAAGCGCTAATATAAAAGAATTCATCGTCATTATCGAGAAAATCGGGATAGTAGGAGGAGGCATTTATATACAATAAATAAAAATTCTCAGAGTAATCGGGACAATTACTTTTCAAAGGGGGGCATATATCACACGTCTTTTGTCCTTAACGACAGTCACGTAAACCATCACGTGACTAGCGTCGCCCTCATAAGGAGGCGCCGCAAGCTAGAGGACTTAGACGCGGCATCACAAATACACCTAAGATATCGAGACATATATATTCACTGAAATACCGGTGAACTCCTCGATTGAGACATAGCCTTAGTGATCCCTATTGCAGCCCCCGGCTGGTAGGAAAAGGCTGTGACAGGGACCTAATTAACTAATAGTAAACATGTTTTCCTTATACAATTGTTATAAAGTTGTTGCCTTTTTTTTTTTTTAAATTATTATTTAAGTAACCAGATACCTTGATATTGTGCACTATTCCCTTACATTAGCCCCCCCCTAACATCTAACCAACATTTCCTTACATTTAACTTACATTTAACTGCATTTTGCTTATATTATAGCCCTGATCAGCTGCATCTAGCTGCATTTCCTTATATTTTGTGCACATCGAGCTGCATTATAGCAACGTTTTACTGATATAGGGCGACATTACTACGTATTTCCTTAGCATTTTCTTATATTTCGAAGACGCACTAATAGTATTTAATATCGCCTTTAAACACTTAAATAAGTACTTTACCCCTAATTAGAGTTTACTTACTATATTCTTTTTATATTTCGTTATTTATATTAAAGAAAAACTTATAATATTTATTATAATAATAGATAAAAAGCCCTTCCTTTTAAGATCCTTAGAAGTGTTTTAAGGATGAGAAGTACCTTAACTCGAAGACCAGTGCCCTACTTCCTATCCCGACCAGTATACATAGGCCCGATTAGGGCTAGTCCGAATACTCTATGTTCTTCAGAGTTACGAACCGCTTACTATCACTGAATGATATTAGCCGTAGGATGGACTGGGCCTTCCTATAACCGTGTTCCTACTACTGCTCCGCCTCTATTGCGACTATGTCCTCCTAAAAATAGTACTACGAATTAACCGTCGGGGTATTATTAGGGATAACTAATTAACCAACTTTACTATAAATACTTCCATCGGGTAGCCGAGCACCATAGCCGTACATCGCATATAAATTAGGGTTATGGTAATAGTAGTGGGTTCCAGTCTTATGAAAAAGGTAGTTGGAGTAAGTGTTATTATACTCGCTAAGTAAAAGCATATACTCCCAGAAAGGAGTTATGATAATACTGTGATTAGGGCCAGTGAGCAACGTATACCACCGTTCCTTATAATAACAATAGGGAACACAGTTCCGACTACTAGTTGCATAAACAACAAAAGCTGCACTAGTATTCGGCTAGCCTCTAAGCTTTTATTCTAGAAGTCTGAAATGTCCTTAGTGGGTTAATAATACAAAAACCTAACAGTGAAATGTATTATTAGGATTATATTTACGTATAATTAGGCTTAGATAAGAAGTGGGAAGGGCCTGCCAGAATCGTTGAGCCACCTTAGCGCGAGTATCGCCATACTTAATAGCGTCGGTGAACTAGACCTTATAATACAGTAACCCAATAAGTGGTTTAAAATAAGCCCAAATAAGAGAAGCTAAGATCTATAACTCTAATTAACCTTAAAAAAAGAAAAGACTATAAAATAGGAGGACCTACAATAAGGTTAATGTTATTAACGGTAATATACTGGCTACTTTTTAGGTGGGGGTAATTGAGAAACTATGGAGTTTCAGGGCTCGGAGTAGTGTGCTCACACTTATGATTGATTTCCTTGGGAGGTATTACAACCATTTAATTAGGTCTAAAAGCAAGGAATTGGGGACGTAATAGTAAAAATTAATAAGAAGTGGTTAAGGTTATTATTAGCCGGGAAGAAGTAGATCTGAGAAGGAGAGAAAGGGCTCTTTTATAATAAGTTGACGTAGGGAGCTTATAACCCGGATTTAGCAGTAGCCAGAAAAAGGAAGGAATAGCTGGTCTAATAAAGACTAAAACGAGTTACCACACCTACTCTACTGGAAAAGAAAAGTAACACAATAATTAGCCCCCCCTACCTTCCTAATAACCACATACTTACCTTAATACACCAACTAAATAAATAAAAATAATCCATAGAGTAGTGTTTTACTACTAATTAATATTCTCGTATTGGTCTAAGATGCAACTTCAATTCACTCCCTCAACTTTCCATTACCCAAACCTTATAAATAACGACCTACCCTCCTTCCTTCACATACTCAGAGCTCTTTTTCCTACGTCCTTAGCCCTAATCAGGTTCAGCACCTTCCTACTAAACTGTTCTCATTTTTGAACGATCCCTTTACCTCTTTTATTTTAATTAATAGTTAAACTACGTAATTATATAAACATCATTATACTGCTACTTTTATTCTCTTGGTTAGGTTTAGTTGTAATACTCCTTCTATAATAGTTACGATACTCCTTCCATAATAGGAATAACCGGAATTATAATTACCCCTGTGAGATAAGTGAACATCTAGGACGCCTAATATACATAAAACCACCTGAATATCTATATCGTTATAAGTAGTATTACTAATCACTAATATACACCTAATTAGGTGTAGGGCGATATTAAACGAGTAGAAGACTCTACTTTTAAGGTATTAGATAATACGAGACCGCTTAGCCCGATATTTGACCTAGGTACTGGATATATGAACCCAAGGCGGCTAGTAGGTACCCCAACACTTAATAATAAGTTAAACCCTGTACTATAATAGTATTCGCCGACGAGTATTATAATAATAGCAGAACTCCGGGCTCGTTATACTACTAACTTCGTAATTAATAGTAGTTGGGATTTTTGGAGTTATACTAAGGCCAATAGCATCTTAAAAGACCTTTTTAACACTTAGGGTTTCATATAATAGTAGAAGTAGCTCGAAATAAGCTCGGTTAAAGTAACTATTACACTAATAAGACGGGACCTAGAAAAGGCTAGTATCACAATCTATTCGACTCCATAGCCCTAAGGAGACGTACTCCTTAAGCTAGAACAACTCGGCCCATACATCGACCACACTAAACTTAAACTCCGTAGAACTAATCTAATCTACTTTATTATAATCTACAACGGCAATCACTTCACTAACGTCTTCGTAAACCAGACCACAGGACGCATACTCTAATACAATAATTTATGGAATATAAGTTCCTCTAAGTAGCGCTTTATGATCGATATACACAACCTTCTCTCTTAGTATAAGGCTATGGGCGCCCCCGAGACCCTGATTAGGTGTATTCGTGCAAACACAGCTATAACTAATGGCCCTCAACAGCCTAACAGCTAGGGGTGCGGTATTCATATAATAGAATAGTTCTACATCATCTTCCATAAAAACATAATATCCCACAAATTAGCTTTTTCTTAGACCTCTTAGTAATTAAATACCGAAAGGTTAACTATATATTACTAATAAGTTAACTAAATTATATAAAAGTTCTACGATTACCCTAGAAAAGGCCTATTACACCTAAAACCCCGTAAGGCTTATACTATGTGGACCACTAAGCAGGCCATAAAGGACGTAGCAGCTCCGCCTAACAATAACAATAACGATATTATACTTATAAAAGGTAAGCCTAATTAGACCTCTAAGAAGGATAAACTGAAATAGCAACCCATAAAACCTATTATATTACTTATAACCCGATTACTAACACCTCCCGAGTACCCTCATAATACCAGCGTCCTAAGTAATATTACACATAATACACTTTACAACTATAAAAATAAGCAGTAATACCTTGCACAAGGCTATTAACACCTAATTAAACGACGCAATAAGGTGGCCACCACAAATCTTTAATCAGTTATAGCCTATAAGGAGGAGGAGTTCACTAAGTGGGTGGACGACCCTTACGAGTTCATAGCAATGCGTACGGGAGTATAGGAGCCCTTCCTTACCCCTACTCGGCCCGATAGCTAGCAAGGACATAATTATGAAGACGAGAAGCGTCGTTGGAGAGAGACGTAGGAGAAAGAGGAGCGAGAGGCTATACGTAAAATAAAGATCGAGGAGGGACTTAGCGGTTCATAGCGCTATAGCCTACGCCATCAATGGACCTAATCAGGCTTTTGTTCGTATAATCTAATTATTTCCTTTATTTCCCTTCCTACACATTGTTTATTATCTTAGCACACAGGAGCTTAGAGCTAAAATAAGGGGATAATTAAAACCGTATAGGGGGAAATACTTACACTAAACGGGTTTTTCCTTAATTAGGCGATAATAAACTATTTAAGAGAGGGGAACCAGGGACGCATTTCTAGTAGAGGACACAATAATAGACCATTAAATAACACATTACAAAACATTAGTAAACATCGTTAATTAAATAAACATATTCAAAGCTCTTTTTACCCATTCACTTAGATCATATACCGTAAATAATATAAAAGTTATTTTATTATTAAGTAAATAAAGCCTTAATACTTATTAGTATCTATATCCAAGGCCGGAACCCCTTTTTAGCCCTGATTAGGTCTTAAGGTATCTCCTTACTTAGATTATAGCTCTAATTAAGCGGTTTCATACAAATTAGTTACCCTCATAAACCCGGGACGGAGGGTATACGACCTATGGTTAGTAGAGTATGTATATTGTACGATATAGCATATACTGTTCACTGCATCCCCCGCTCCGTTGCAATATATATCGTAAGACGCTACTAAGGCGGCTCAAACACAGGTATAATAACGTCCTATGAATTAACTTAATTTTATAATATGCTTAAATTTTTAAATATAATTAGTAAGGTCTTCGTTATTTTTAAGTTACTTAATAATAAACTTCTTAAATACTTAACTATAGTATACGTAGTTAGGGCGCTTATTAGGAAAACTAGCTAGTACTTAGAGAGTTAGTGACCTTGTTTTAGGTATATAATACACATAATTCCCTTATTAGAATTACTAAATCTATTAATTGGGGAGCATAGCTATTCACCTTCACTCTTCTTATTGCCCTTTCCACGGCCCCCACGGCCTCTACTATAAGCTCTTCATAGTTAGGTCCTTATTTGGTATAGTTTATTATCGCTATTAGCTAGTTCACCGGTTATTACCCTAGGTCTAAATACTCCTTATCTAGTTTTCTATACGTCCTTTGTTTAGTAGAGGACTTATTGAGCCTTAATAAGGGCTTTACTTTGTATAAATAGGTCGTTTATTACTTTAGTTCTAATCATTAATTAGTAGGTTTAAATCCATGGTCTAATAAGGGTTCTACTAAACATTTGTATGAACTCTGGAAACCAAATGCTTGAGTATTTGGCCTGTGGGACGTCTGTAGCCTGAGCTTCATAGAGAATGCTCTCCTAGCGGCCGATTTAGTCCTCGGTATCCTTTTGTATAGTAAGTCTCTTCTTATCTAAATAGCTCAAGACTTTGGAATATACTTCCACTGTCACACGTCTTCTAGTTTGAGTGTGCCACACGTGATATTTCACGTGCTGGCCGTCAGTCTCCACGAGCCATACTTAAAGGGATCGTGGGACATGAGCTAGAAGGCCAACCAAATAGAGACACCTTCACCTAGACCTACCTTTGGATATCTGCTTATTTACTCATTGTATTCGCTATCGTTTATTTGCCCTGTTTATTCGTTGATTTACACGCTTGCGCCCACAGTCTTCGCGACTCTGCTGTAGCCCCAGGCTAGCAGGAAAGACTGTGACATCCACTGTGTTTGCTTGGTGTTTGTATATTATACCTCTAATGCGGGTTTATAGTTTAGAGACCTATTTATTAAGTCCCTCATTTATAGTATAATAGTATTTAAGAACGTCCAGAGTAATAGTTTTATAGATGCGAAGGGCTGGTCCTAGGCCTTGTCTCAACCGAAAGGTAGCCAAATACTGTTTATTTCAAGCTAAAGAGGAAAAGGGTAAACTATGATATAGCACGAAATCTCTGCTTCCTAGGGGGTGGGCACTAGTGGGGTACTGGTGGAGCACTAATGTGAGTACGGGCATAACCCGGGCATAACCACCGGGTTCGGCCCGTAATACTACCCCCCTCCTCCCCCCTGCACAGCCTCTAGTTCCTAGCTGGCCTCCTAGGGGGCATATACGTCTACACTACATCTCCGTCGTTCTCTAATATTAGCCCATAATACTCCTCGTAACGGTCTAGCACCTCCATTTCCTCTATAACACCAGCTAGCTCCTATATAGGGTTAATATAACCCTCCCACTTCACTAGGGCTTCACGTCTTCTCCCTTTACCCACCGTTTTCCATTTGATAACGTAAATCTCCTTTATTTACTACTTATCCTCACCATCTATTTCCCTAATAAGTAATAGTTAATAATCCAACTAAATTTAGCTTAGGAGGGGATCACTAACTGACCTCCGGAGGACGTCCACATAGAATCACAGGTAAATCCCTTTTAGCATATTCAACTCCACTACGTATATACTCACCACCTTAGTAATTTAGTATTAGTAGTATAGCTATATAAACTTCTTACTTGGGCATAGGGATTTATAGTTTACGACGTTAAATTAGACTTTATTACCTACCTAATACTTATCCACTAATAACCAACAACGGTTAGCACTCAATTCATAGCACTACTACGTTAAGGCTATTATAACCTAAACAAACACTATAACGTCCTTTATTTTGGCCACTAATTTATCCATAACCACCTTCCCACAATTAAATGGTCCCTTATTATCTTCTTCTATAACTAGTAGTGGATTAACATAGTACCCGTATTTTATAAAAAATAAAGAAATACCGGTTATTAAGTTGGTTTTATTCCATAAGGCTAACTATATTATAAGAAATAACCCTCCCTAATCGTCCTAAACCTAAGTAACGTAGGCCCGTAAAACAACCTAAACCTCCTAGTTTATATACTCTATTCCCCCATTAGTCTATAGGTAATAAGCGGTACTTAGTAACTAAGTAACCCCAGTTAACCTATAAAACTCCCACCAAAAATCATTAACTTAGTTTAACCCTCTATTCTTTATAATTAATTAAAGTATTCCGTAGAAACGGTAATAACTATAAAAAAACCACTAAGCATAAAATACCATGTTCATAATCTCTATCTCTTCTAACGTTGGCGCTTTACTCAGCTAATTAACTATAACCCATATATAACGGGACTTCTTTTTTTTTAATAACAAATTAGTGATAAAATCCATTAATAGGTCACTACTTATCTAGAGGGGGACGGGTAAGGGCTTAAGTAACCCCTTCTTAGCTTACCTCCAGATATGGATACCACCATATACATAATAGTTCCTTATAAACCTTCTAACCATCTAGGAGTACCCTAACCAGTAAAAGCGTCAGCTTATAATCTCAAATATACTATTACACCCTAGGTAACCACTAATATTAGAATCATAATACTCTTATACAACCCTTATCCATAATAAGCTTAAAGGGTCATCATCATCTTTTCCTCCGGGAACCCATATTTTATCCTAAAATATTAACCTTTACTACTTATTAATTACATATTCCGTAATCTAGACCTTTAACTATAACTTTAGTGGGAAATTACATTATCCCTATTTCACTACCTCGTAAACTTAGTAGTATAATCTATTTTCTTTAATAGTCTAGTCCTAAAGTATTTATAACTTATTATTATTTATGAATACTATTATATATAAGAGTACTAATAAATCGTCTATAGTATAGCCCACCTAGGGGGCACTAGTTCTTTCCTTTAGGATAACGTAGTTAAGTATTAATTAGAGTACGCATCCCTGTTCTCTCTTATTGTCCCAGCCCTAGGGGGCGTCCTACTCCCTCTAAGAGAGGACATCGGGGACTATTACTTCCTTTCCTAACCAGTACTCTAAATAAAAGTCGTATTAGACTAGCTCTTCTACCCACCAACTCTACTTCTCGGTGAAGTACTACTTCATTATAAAGTATTTAAGGTTTTTATAATCCGTAAAAATCTTAAAATTACTTATACTTTATAGTTCTACTCTCTAAGCCTTAAGGTATATAAGTACGGTGAGTAGTTCCTTATTATGGATAGGGTAATTATACTTAATTAACGATAACTTTTATAAATGGAACGCAATGGGGTACTAGTGCTTATCGGAGTCTTCTTACATAAGGGTGCCACCTAAGGTAAACCCTGAATAGTTTATCTCCACTATTGCTTTTCTTTTAGGGTCAAAGCAGCGAAGCACCAGCTCTATACTAAATAACTATTTGAGCTCCTAGAATCCTTCTTCTTAATTAGGTCCCCAGTAAAACACAATCGACTTTTTCGTAAACCTCGTAAAGGGCTCAATAATAATAATATAATTAGGTATAAAAATACAATAATAATTCGTAAACCCAAAAAAACTTCTAACCCCCTTTATAATTCTAGGGGGCAATCACTTAATAATAACTCTTAACTTCTCGAGATCACATAAAATCCCTTTCTCAGTAGTGATAATAAACCCAATATACTTCACGATCTTAACTAAAAAAGCACACTTCTTAGGGTCTAGTCGTAGTCCGGCCTTTATTAGGCGCCAGAGGACCACCTATACCTTCTCTTCGTACTTCTTCTTTAACCTAGACGTGTAAATCAGGACATTATCTAAATAAATAATAATAAAATTATCTAAGAAGTCTTAGAGAATTATATTAATATACTATTAGAACATAATTAGGGCCCCGGTGAATTTAAAGGGGTAAACTAACTATTCAAAGAGTTTATATTTCGTATAAAACGCTATTTTCTTAACGTCTTCTTCTGCAATCCGAATTTTATAGAATACAGTTACGACGTTAAACTTCGTATACCATTACGTAATGGTTACTCATCGGAGAGTCTCTAATATAAGTAGTAGTAAATAATAGTCCTTTTTTATAATATTATTAAGAGCTTAGTAATTAACACAGAACCGAATTCCCACACTAAGCTTCTTAATAAATAACACTGGGGTACCCACTAATGAGCTGCTAGCTCGAATAAACCCTTTATCCAGTAGGTCCTCTAGTATTTTCTTTAGGACTAAGAGTTCCTTACGGGATATCCCATATAAGGGTCCCTATGGAAGTGTAGGCTCCTAGCTGTGAGCGTCCTTAATAAGGGGGATTTTATGGTTAACCCTTAGCCTCCTAGTGAGCACTAAGTACACCTTCTCCGGGTTAAATAAGTCTCTAAACTCCTTATAGACCTAGCCTAGGACGAGTTCCTTTATATCCATAAGTTTCTTTTCTTTTAGTGCGTCCTCGATATCCCTTAAGCTCATAACTATAACCTGGGCCTCTAGTGCCCTCTAGTGCTTCACTTATCGGTATATAACTATAAACATAGGGGCCATTAATAATCGGGTTATACGAATCTCTTTTATAATAACTAATTCTTCCTAATTAGAGAAGTATACGTTTACTCCTCCCTTACTATAATATACCCACTAAACAACAGTGTTATACATTACACAGTTCATTTCTATTCATAACTTCCCTAGGAATATGGGGGGGTCTAAGCCCTTTATTATATATACGTAAACTTTCTGAGTATGGCCACTTAATTCCAAATCTAGGACAATAATACCCTAGGCATTACCAGGTGATAGCCCGTCTTATGTATACCCTCGTAGGGTATACTTCTTCTAATCCACTAGTGGTAGTTGGAGGTGTTTAAAGAGAGACTAATCCACTATTATGTAGACGTCGTAATTAGTATTAATGAGGGTGTGTATTAAGTGTCCTTTATTAATCCTTACTTAAATAATAGCTGACTCTTAGCTCCTTTACTACTACTCTTCTTAGTGGGACTCTTATTCTTTGGTTTCCTCCTTTATCGGTTTTGGTACCCGACTTTGTACTAGAGTTACTTTTTTTTTGAGTTGTCCTCACTAAAGGAGGTACTAGTGGCCTCTTAGTCCTTTTTTTTAACCCGGGATCCTTCTACTTCTTCGTCACCTTAGTATAGGTAACCTTCGCTTACCTAAGAACTTTCTTTTAGTAATTCCTAATAATATAACCTTTTTTATTATAATAAAAGCATTTACAGTAGTCCACTAGCGGGTTACCCAAGGAGTAGTAGCGGTAATGGTCCTTCTCCTCCCTTTAAGTTAATAAAGTATAAATAACACTAATTATTTAAACATTTCTATTATAATCCTTCTATAAAGGGGCTAGGGTTAAGGATTAGTGACGCTCCTATTTAATAACGACGAGTACTATACACTCTAACTTCTAAATAACGTCCTATACCCTAATAAACTACTAAGTATACTCCCTTAGTAAAGAGATAGTGATTAGGTGCTCCTTTAAGTGGGAAATAAGGGTATTTTCTAATATAGTAATTTTAACGGTATCGGGCTACGTACTACCTCCTATATTTACTATTATTCACTTAAACTTTAGGAAAAAAGTAACTAACTTCTTATTATCTTTTTAATAAACGGTTTATAGTTGGGCTATAACTTAGGGTTAGGTGTTAAGGTCTTAGTAAGTCTTATCGAGGTAAAATATGAAATTTTTAGGGTTATGTTAATTTCTAAGCCCCCCAGCTATATAGAATGTGGCAATTACTTATTAGGGACTAGTATCCAAATAAAAATTAATTAGGTACCACAATTCCTAGTTAATAAAATAAAACACTCTATCCATAACAATCTTATCCCTTATCTACTATACCCAAAAAAGGTAATTCTTCCACTTCCCCGAGAACTTTAAGAGTATTAATAACGGTTTACAATACATCGGTGTCTCTATTACAAAGTGGCGGCTACCCACTAGCGGGGCTTTAGTACCTACATCTTTTATAAGGGTCGGTATCGTCACCTCTAAACCACAACTTCGCTCTAACTTATTAGAGAGCTCAGTAATCCTCGCCTATAGGGGCCCGAGGACCTCGTTTAAAGCTAATTATAGTTAAGCCTATAGTTCATTAGTTATTATACTAATTAATATCCTCTTCTTAACTGGTGAGGAGCCGCGCTCTACTCAACGTCCAACGTTCATCAATCTATTATTAGGGAACTACACTTAACCTAGGATTCCACTTTATAACTAATAAGGAGCCGGGCTTAACCTAGTAGTATCTTATATAATAAATAAAACTAAGTTTGAAATATGCGAAGGGCTGGTTTTAGGTCTTATCTTAACTAAAAGGTAGCTAAATACTATTTATTTTAAGCTAAAGAGGAAAAGGGTAAACTATGATATAGTGCGAAATCTCTGCTTCCTAGGGGGTGGGCGTTAATGGGGCACCGGTGGGGCACCAGTGCGAGCACGGGCATAGCCCGGGCATAACCACCGGGTTCCGCCCGTGACAATAGAACTAGTTTTAAAGTGTGTATACACTTTTTATTGTTTTAGTATAGTATTTATAGTTATTATTATATTCTGTTTATTATTTTTTATATAAAGTGAGGTTCATAAGGGATAGTTCTTTGAGGGTGTGAGCTTGCTCTATAGAGGCTTTAAGGCCTAAAACGTATTCTTTGTCAGGTTCCTGAGTTGTACTGCCTCTTAAGGCGCTTCTGGCCCTTTAGTAGAGTACCTTTGGGTGGTCGGAGATCTTCGGCCACTCCGGTATTCGAGTGATCTCTTTATAGGTTTCTTCTGTCAGATTGAGCGCTCGGCTGAGCGCTCGGCGCTCGCTCGGAAGAACTATAATCCCGAGCGCGCGCCCCAGCCTCCTTGGGGCACCCCCTACTCCTATTCCTACGGGCCCAGGGGGCTTCCAGAAAACGGAGAGACACATAACAGAATATACGCGATTTTGACCACTAATTCGACAATTAACAGTCTGATACGTGCTGCGCTTACGATAAGCGTCGCCAGCCATCTATTCACTTAATTCAAATCCACCCATCGAAATGGCCTCCCTAAGCTCGAAGATCTAATTAAAGACTAGTAGCGACTGGGTTTTATAGGTTGACCAGCTATAATTAAAAGCTAAATCCTATGACTTATGGAAATATATCAATCCAGCACGTCCTGATGCCCTTCGGAGCTTGCGAACGCTCCTCGAGTAGCGTATAGAGCGTCCTATGCGCCCCGAGATCCATGAACACCCTAAGACTAGCAAAGCCGAAGTCCTCAGTGACGACGCTAAATACGAACTACGTACATAGGGCCTTGAAGAGCTCTTAGTAGCGAACCTCGTACTATACAAAGAGTGATGAACAGAGTATATAGAGCGGGCAAAAGACTATAAAGTGTTCCTTAAAGGTGTTAAAGTGCTTAAAGACTAGGTTTAAGAAATAGTCTACGTTAGCCTACTACGCTACTACTATACCGCAGACCGCGTATTAGATCGATGGATTTACACACTAAAAGAATAAGTAGGGAATAATATAAAAGAGAGGTGCTCCGAAGTGAACAAAGTATATAAGTGGACGCTAATAATACCCGAGCAGAAGTGTTTTATTATAAAAAGGGACTTAGAGGAGTGGTTTACGAAGTGGGAAAAGGTAATCTATGAAGTTAAAGTGGTAAGAGTCCCTGGTACTAAGTTCCTGAGTATCTGGTTCCCAGAATTCACCATAACCGTTAGCTATAGTTATACGGACACGTGGATTTTCTTGTACTAAGTAGTTAAAGATAAGTATATCGAAAATGAGAATTTAAGTATTAGAGAGGTCCTCTTAAATACTTAGAGATTCTTTTAGACCACTTTAATACTTAACCCAAAAAAATAAGTTAACTATAGAGCGTTTAGGCTAACCATAGAATTAATAACCCGAGACGAAGGCGGCTTTAAAGTAACTTCCCCTACGCACTTAGGTGTTCTAGGGAGTAATACTCGGGGTAGTTAGGGCCATAGGAGAAGCGGAGTTCCCCGTAACCGATTACGGAAAAGGAGCAACGGAGATTAAATAAATAACCACTTTTACTCTACTTACCTCCGCCTACACTAACTCTCTAAGTATTAGCTAATTAATAAATAAGAACGTCTTAAGTAGTATACCCTTAATTAGGAGCTCCTTAAGAACTTAGAAGAGTGTATGAGAAAAAACGAAGACCTAAGAGAGCGTATTAGAAAGGTGATAGGAGCCCTTAAGGAAGAATACTAATTATATGGACGGTGTAAAGCAAGCGTCCCAAATGTGTTTTACACTGCTCTAAAGATATACGAGCTTTTTAAATTAGTAATCCTAAACTTAGGCTCAATAATCCATATCTTTAATAATCTTATGTAGTTTACCACACTTATGGGAGCGCTAATAGGAGACTACCTCTAGGTAGGTGCTCAATAAGTGGTTATCGAAGTGTATAATACGGTTAATATTAAAATTAGGGGGCGTAGAAGGGCCACTACGAAGCTCCACTTATATAACATTACACTCTATACGGGCTTTATTAGTAACCTTATCTCCTTTACTCACCTTCGTAGAAGGGGTTTCTAGTGGGATATGAGCTTTCGTAACAACTACCTACGGTGCTCGGACGGAACCTTTCTATGTGCACTCATAGAAGTTGCGAATTAGCAAATCCTAGACTATCGGAAAATCGAAGCGTCGCTCGCAACTGCGCTTATTAGACGAAAAGCACCGGAGATCGAGCCTACGCCGCCTCGAAAGTATAAATATATAACAGTGACGCACAGGAAACCGATCAAGGGCAGCGCAGCCCTCTGGCATCGAAGGCTAGGTCACGTAGGCCCCGAGGCCATCCAGCACTTAATAAACACCTTAAAAGGGGTTAGGTTGACCTCAGGGGGTAAACCTGCCATAATAACAACCTGCGATACGTATAGAAAAAGTAAAGCTTACCGAGTGATTCGGTGAGCTCCGCGAGAATCCCTTAAGCATGCGAAGCCTGGAGACCGGCTTATAGTGGACTTCTACAACTACGAAGAGGGTTACGAAGGGTATATATCCATGATGCTTGTTGTTAACCGAGCTAATGGTTATACGTGGGATTTTTACCTTATAAGGTGTACTATAGACGTCTTATTAATACTCTTAACGGACCTCCTAGAACTTCTTAAAGTTTACTATGGAATAACAGTTAAAACTCTGGAGTTTAATGGTGAGCTTGAGCAGCACCTACGGGTTACTTAAATGCTCACTATGCAGGGTATAACCCTAGAAATCTTAACTCCAAATACATAAACCCAGAACAGTGGAGTAGAGTATATCACAGCGGTAATTAAAGAATACATAAGAATAATAACTTTAAGCGCTAAGCTTCTGAACGTCCTTTGGCCGGAAATAACAAAAGCGGTAACGTATATATATAATTGTATACTATTGGTAATAAGAGGATGGAAATCGCTATATAAACTATTTTATAAGTACTTTTAGCACAAAGAAAACGGGATATATGTACACCCAGACCTCTCCTATATACACTTATACGGGTATAAAGCGTTCACCATAACCACTAACACTTAGTTGAAGTGTAATAAGCGCCAGAAGTTATTAACGCACACCTAGATCGGATTCCTAGTCGGCTACACATTAAGCAATTCCTTTTAAATCTGGAATCCCTTATATAACAAAGTTTTCACTACTCGAGATATGGTATTCAACGAGAAGTGTCACTTTAATAGCAATATTAAGGGCCTAGTAGAAGAGATTAATTATATGGATCTTAAGGCGATTTAATAACGCTTAGAAGAGCTGATCTAGTAGATAACTAGTGTAGGAACATATAATTAGAGTGTTAACGAAGAAGTAGAAGAAGTAATAGAATACGTTAACCCCGATAAGCCCACTTTAGAAGTAACTATAAAGCGTTTAAGTACCCAGAAGTTAAAGTGGATGCACCTAAGTAAACAAAAGGGTAATATTCGGAAACGCAGTTTACACCCTTTTTAACACCGGAGGCGTTACCTCCGACCTCGTTTATCGCAACTCTAACCGAGCTTAACGTGAGGGGGCGTAAGGAGATATATATAATAGAGTAGATATATCAGATTCCTGTTTTAACATCGAAATTGAGGCGAGTTACGCCTAGGACGTCGTATAAAGTTGCTTTTTTAGTGGGTATAGTGTTTTATAAGAGAAATCCCCGACGTTAAGATGGCCCTCGAAGGGACCGCGTTATGCTTAGCTAGCTGTGCACCCTAGAACAGGGTTTCGAAGAGTCTTTTATAGTAGTAGTGTTAAATACTAAAGAGCTCCGTGTACATAAAATGCTCCCGGACGACCAAATTAAAGGTTAATAAAAGGTAAATGAACTTTAGAAGGAAAGCTCCGTAGTAGTAGTATTAGAGATAACCGTACTCCGCTCCCGCAGAAACCGGAGCTAAACGTGTATAATAATTTCTAAGGAGCAAAATGTATACAATAACCAGGATATAATAAAAGTATTAGAGATAACCGAGCTCCGTATACGCATAGAAGTAAAAAACCCGCGTAGTACCTTTTAGAGGGATCTACCCCTTTTACCCACATCTCATAATTAACTAAAAATATACCATTTTAAAAGTGAATTCCTGAGCACCGAGAAGAGCCACTTTGAAGGCTATAAATAATCCTAGTCGTAGGAAGAAGTCGCTAAAAGTACTGCGCACAATGAAAAGGTCCTAGGATACCACTAGGTATATACCTATAAGTTGGATAAATACGAGTGGTTAACTAAATTTAAGGTGCACCTTGTGATCCGTGGTAACCAATAACCCAGAGATGTATGAGAGATGTACGCTGTGATACTCATAGGTATTTCCTTTTATGTACTAATGGCCGTTGTGGTGCACTTTAATTTAAAGTTATTATAATACGATGTAGTGAACGCGTTTATTTATGCGGATTTAAACGAGACCATCTTTATAAAGCTCTTACCTGGTTATTGTGTACTAAGAAGGATCCTATGTTTACGAAAAGTGTTATACAATTTACGACGATCACCTCTCCTTTAGTAATACTATTTAGAGGTGGGACTCGTAGACCAGGGATTCGAGTATATAATAGGCGAGAACTGTTATTAGATAAAGGGCGATATTATGTTCTTCTTTTATGTGGATAACTATGTATTAACCTTTTTATGTGTATAATAAGGAGGTATATAAGAAGAAATCACTATATTATATAAAAAATATCACTTAGAAGGAGGAAAGCCTTTTTAATGGTTCCTTGGGATCGAGGTTATACGGGACCACTTAAAGCGCTAAATATGGTTATCCTAAGTGGTCTATATAGAAAAAGTAAAGAAGTTCTTACCCCCTATAACTAATGCACTAAAAAATAATTTAGAAGTGCGTATATATACCCTAATAACACTTAAGGAGCTTCTCCTGTACAACGGAGACGCCTTTGCGTAAGAGATTACCCGTTTCTAGTATAAAGTCGGGATAATCTTATACACAGTAATTATAACCCGACTAAACGTCGCCTTTACCGCTAACCGTCTCGTGCACTTTAACCAGAACCCAGGACCGAAACACCAATGCATAATAAATAGAGCACTTAAATACCTCTATTCTACGCATTACCTCTACCTCGAATACGGTACTGAACCCGGGAACATAGAAGACACACTTATAGTAGTATCCAACGCAAACTTCGCTAATAACTTAATTAATTAGAAGAGCTCTCAGGTGCTCACTATAAAGCTATTCGGAGGGCTCGTAGTATAGAGGGCTAATAAGCAGGCCACGGTGATAACGTCTATAATAAAAGCTAAGCTACTCTCATTATTATAAGCTACTAAAAAAACGCTTTTCGTAAACCGACTTATCTCTACACTACGGGTCCAATTACCAGTAACGGGGACTCCGGAAATAGCTTTCCCTATACTAGAGACACCACATACACCTATAATCCAGCTCTAATACAATAACTTACAAATTATATACCTCATAATAAATAACCTAGTTATACTCTAAATACACTTACACTACATCGATATTCATAACTATTAGCTACACTAGGAGGTTACAGTGGAAAGGGTTTCCATAGTATACACCCCCTCCGTAGAGCTTATAATAGATAGCCTTACGAAAAGCTTAGTGTTACCTAAGTTTTGTGAGTTCCGGAGGTAAATACAAATAACAGAGTAAAAGGAGCTCCTAGAACAGAATCAGAAAAGGGACCTAGAGGCCGACGAGGCGGAATGGTTTACGAGAGCGTTAAAGGAAGACGTATGGGTAGTGGAGGACTCCGGAAGAGTGCTGAGGGCGTTAGAGAGCCTGGTTAAGATGAGACCCCAGGAAGGGGAACGCGGAGTGCACATAAAGCGCCTCCCCGTGAGAAAAGAAGAACCCTACGCAAAGGAAGTGCTTTACGAGGTGTGAGATATATATCGTAGAATAGTTATTAGAGGTCAGGAAAAGCCCCTACGAGGCCTTCCCTAAGGGGGCGTATTAGATTGAGTGTTCGGCTAAGCACTCAGCGCTCGCTCAGAAGAACTATAATCCCAAGCGCGCACCCCAGCCTCCTTAGGGCACCCCCTACCCCTATTCCTACGGGCCCAGGGGGCTTCCAGAAAACGGAGAGACACATAACAGAATATACGCGATTTTGACCACCAATTCGACATCATCTCTGGTACTCTTAGAGCACTTAACCGATAGATCTATAGCGTCCTACAAATTATAGGTCTTCACCTAGGATTATAATTAGTTAAACTAAAGAACTTAATCCCTAGTTATTTAAAGAGTGATCTTCGTAATAGGAGTTATTATTATTGTTATTAAGTGGGTATTATATATAAAAATAGCGGTTATAAGTAGAGTTCAGTTTAATAGCTACTTTTAGTACGCATTAGACTGTTAATTATTGGATTTAAGGGTTAATTCGTAATATATTTAACTGTATATAATTATTCTTATTTTCCCTACTATTCAGGGGAGAACTTGGCTCTTAAACTGGCTGGTTTAAGGGCGCGTTTCGGCTCGTTATTATTCCACGCTGTGCACGCCCTTCGAGCGCGCCGGAAGTGGATTGGGCGCTTGGCACAGCGGATTCGACAGCAGGCCCGAGGCGCTGAGGGCGCTGGAGGGCCGCTCGAGGCACGCATAGTCACACAAGGCACGCTAGAAAGGTGCCTCAGGGGCACTCACAGGAAGGAGGACACACAAGCACAATACACATCACGAATTGACCCCCGACATCGTGCCCATATGCAATTCCTGACAGAACGTGTCGAATCGTACGCCCAGCCTCAAGGGCCAAAAGGTGATGTATTGAAGTGGCTAGATTCTAGCTAGCAGACCCCTGAATGCGGGCGTTACTAAAAGGCCTGAATTTGGGCGGGGTAATCCTAGGGGACCAATGTCACCGCCACAACTGAAATCCGTGGCTGACTTCCGTATTACGTAACCAGGCTTTCCGACAGAACGCTCCTAAAGCGCCTTTGGAACGAGCGCTCGGCGTAAGGTTGATCCCGAGTGCGCCTCAGGCAGTCAGGGGCGTCCCCTACCCCTATCCCTAGGGTCAGGGACGCTCCCTGAAGCATTTAGCAGACAACACAATATACGGATTCTGACCCTCAATTCGACAATGGGAAAGTCGCCGTCGGGTGATCCGCTCGCTTATCAAGTACGTTATTGGGTCAACAATTAGGGCCTACATCTCTGTACCAATGAAATGCCATCCTCTCAACGTCAGACTGGTATTAGCGGCCAGATGATATTGGTTTCACCTCGGTCCAGATTATCCGGTTGCTGGCTAATTGAAATAGGAATTGGAAAGCGGAGGATGACCTGTTTTGGAGACCGGAACAAGTCCGAAAGGACAGCATGAGCCTTCCAACCTCGACGAAGCTGGATTGAAAAGTCGCCAGCGCCCCTCCGAGGCTGTTTTCCTTTCCGAGCAATCGAGAACGTCGTTCTCAGTCTGTCGTCATCTTGATCCAAAATGAAGGCATGTTTTGCATTCTTTGCCGGAGTCGCACTCGTCAGCGTTACAAGCGCGCAGGTCGTGATTGACAGCGTAGCCGAAAGCTTCTCCTGGAGTGATCCATTCGGAGCGCATACCACACCACCGGGCTTCGCAGCCAGATGCGAATCGACAGCGACCTTCCGCGCCTCGCAGCACGTCATCAGCGAGATACACCAGCCGCCGCCGGTCGGTCTCGCGCCATGGATCGACGCGATTAAATACTTCTTTGGCGGTCGGCCGTTCCCGGGGAGCTGGGACGGCGTCGACGCGCGGGGGATAAACCGGGACGTCATCAAGATGGAGTACACCGACCTCCCGCCCGCGGTCAAGAACTGGATACAGGAGCAGAAGGAAAAGGATGGCGACTCGAAGTGGCTTTTTGGCGTGTACGAAAAGCCGAAGGGTGCGGAGAAGATTGGGGGAACGGCGAGGGTGGGGCCGACGGCCGTGGCCGATGGGGATTCGGCGGGCGCGGCGGAGGAGGACTTGGTGGTCCTCTTTGCGGCGGGGGCCGTCTACGAGACCCTCCCGTTGTGGGTTGCTGGGCAGAACGGGTGCGAGTCGGACATGCTAGATTTGGAAAAGTACAGCTCAACACCAAGTGACGGCACCGTGGTCGGATGGATTGTCGAGCGTACTGTGCCGGATTGGGAGTCGAAGGATCGTGACATTAGTTTCAAGGTCAAGGCGCAGCTGCTGAGAGAGACTGAAGAGGAACGAAAGGCTAGGCTGGCGAAGCAGGCAGAGGCAGAAGCAGAGGCAACAGAAAAGACTGCTACGTCGGATGGCACATCGATGGCCGGAAAAGATGAGCTGTGAAGCACGGCGATATGACTGAGGCAAATACATGCTTCACTGAATCACAGGAGATGAGAATCGCTGATGGTTCTCGCTGATGTACGCTGCAATGCATTGGTAACAATGTCACTGCGATTTTAACCCCATAGAGGCGATAAACCGCCAAATGGAGGAATTCATAGGTCGCTGCACTGCAAATTTAACCCCGTTCCAATCTTAGATCCCTTGGCATCAGTTCACTGCATTTTAACCCCCATCAAGACAGTGGACATCACAGGTAGGGCAGGCTACCCTGAATAGGGTTTTTATATTGAGGTCTTTTTGAATTATGCATATCGTTCAACGTTTGCTTGAACATCGAGGACAGCATGGACGACACATGCCCATAGGCGGAGCGGGATCCTGGAAAGGGTGGAGCTGGGCGCCCGCCGGCGAACGATGAGAAGAGCCGTAATCTGTCTAGAGGTTGTCATAATGACCCCCTGGAGAACCGGAAACATTCATCTCACCTCAAGCCATAGATAAAATAAGGACAATTTCTGAGGGCTGAAGGATTCTGCGCGATATTGATACCACGCCGTGGCCCCCAACAAACAATCCAGTTGGATTGCCACATGCATTTACATAATGGGCTGAAGCGAACGGGTTGCTCCATTGGATGCGACTAGATCTTGGCATCAACCTCAATGTAGGCAATAATCCATCTGTAAGACACACACACGCACTTCTCCGTGACTAGTCAAGGCTGGACTTCTAAGTGACAATGTGTGTAGATCACAGCTCAGGTATACGCATTTCACTAATAGAAAATTCATCATGTTTTGATCCAAATCGCTGTTCTGAATCTGATAGGAAACCACTAGCCACAAAACGACGCCGGCCGTGATTCCCCGCAATTCCTGCCGCTATGTGGCGCAGCTCACCGCCCGCCTCAGTCTAGGCAGCTACATCTCTCCAGCCCCTGAAAGCGTCCATGGATGAACGTTGGCCGAATTGCTTCAACTACAGCTCCGACCCAGCGTAACCAGCCATACACATACGGAACCGAGAAGCATCCGACACCATGGACAAACTCCCACAGGAGGTCTTCGACCACGTCTGCTCGATGCTGTGGGTGTCAGACATCAACAATTTCAAGCACCTGTCACGCCGGTTCTGGCGCGCATCGTTAAACGCCGGGTTCCGCTTCGGCACAGCCCAGCTACATGCCGGAAAGCTGGACAAGTTCGTCGAGCTCTATCGCGGCTTCGGACAGCCCCAACTCAGCCGCGCCCACTTCGACATCCAATGGCCCGTACAGCTCACGCGCAATGACGACGACTCATCGGAGGAGGCACACCAGGCTCACTTGCGAGACCTGGGGGAGGAGTTCGCAAAGCAGACGACGGCGCTGTTCCGCGCGTTGAAGGTGCTGGAAGACGACGGCCTCATCCGAGGAACCATCCAACTCGAAATCGAAACGCAGGATGATAGCCTCGTGGGGTCCGGCAGGACCAGACCCGATCGGCCGTCCCCGTGCCTCGACTTTATTCGCCTGGTGGGCCCCGACGAGTTGCCGGTGCTCGAGACAGTCCGAGCCTTGGAAATTGTTCACCTAGTCTCGCTGTTGGCAAACAAAGACAGCTACTACCTTCACCCGAGGGTGTCTCTGGATCTGCTCGCCAAACTCCCAAATCTGGAGAACCTGAGGGCCTGGATGTGCGACGAGCACCGGTGCGATTTGGATTCGGAGCGCCGGCGCATCGAGGCGAGGGAAGAAATAACGATGATGCTCGCCAACACAGCAGCCCCGGCCAAGCTAAAGAGGCTCATGTTGACGATGCAGAGTCTCGAGGCTCATAAAGAACTAGATCACAGTCTGGCGATGCCGAACCTGATGGGGTCAGCGACGCGGGACCCTTTCAGCACCAGCATGGGAATATTTTGCCGCAATCTCACGCAGCTGCGTATCGCTGCGATCATCGACGGCAGTTTCTTCTGGCCTGAGGACGACGGGTCAGTCCTTTGGCCTAACATGGAACTTTTAGAAGTCAGGTTCCACGTAGCCGCTCCGTCGGGCGGCTGGTATTTTGAGGGGCCCCGGGGCGAGGGGAGAGAGGTTCGCCATGGGTACCTCGTGAGCGTCGCAGACGCTTCGGACCCGTCCCGAGAAGCTGGATACTCGGAGGAAGTGCAGAGCCCCGCCGCACAGCACCTGTGCGAAGCGTCCCTGTGGCGCATCGAACCGGTTGACGACGTCTTGTATCCCTTTCTCAGGGCGTACGCCAAGTCGGCGGCCCGCATGCCGAGGCTGAAGTCTGCGATGATTTGGTCTCCGATGTTCTTCGGGCCCAGCGACCGCGACTGGGACGCCGTTGAAGCTTCTGATTACACGTGGGAGAGGATGAATGAGAGGGGCATTGGCTGGGGAATCGGCTACAATGCGCCTGGGGTAGACCCGGACCAAGGTGTCGACCAGCTTCTCGGAGACGATTTCGGACCGGTCCGCGATGAGGCCCGTCAATTCTGGCTGTCGTTGGCTTGGAAGGAACTTCCCGCGGATCTCATAGATCTTTTCCACGAGATCGGTCGGGCGGAGCATGGAGACGAGCTGGACCACCACGAGGGGCGGTTCGGCTACCAGGAAGACATGTGGTTCTCGTGCTTCGGCCCAGACGACCGGCCGGACGAGGGGCATGGGTATATGCTGGGCTAGAAGAATCAACTAAATGACCACTAGAAACGATACCGTGCCCTGCCGTTGATTGTATGTTTATTCTTGGTACGCCGACGTTCTCTCGACATGATTTACGTTTCGAAATTGGGGAACAAATGCTCGGTTCCTCATTGATACATAGATAATCTAGAAACCGTCTGGAGTGAGGCTTATCTTCGATTTCCCTCTGATTGGAGAATGATAAGCGGACTTTGACTTGCAAGAAGTACTAATATCTTGGCCGCCCCCATGCGAGCCACTGAAAGCCCAACATCTCCCTCTCGGCTCCTCGGCGCCGCCAAGCGGTTGGATTCGGACCCGCAAGCAAGCAATAAGCATTCCCCGGCCCATAATGCCCCGGAATATCAGCAGCGACAGACTGTGGAGGCGAGACTGGAGAGAGAGAGAGAGGCTCTTCCACGCGATGATAACAAGAGGCAAAGGGTCATATGCAAGCCCGCCGGCTATCCCTCTCTCTCGACCGACCCCCGGGACATGCATCTGCGAAACTCCTTGCCCTCGTGGGGCTCCCGCTCATCCACGCCAAGACGTCCGGCGGCGCGCCCCTGTAGCGACGTCAGTGGCCTTGTCGCCTTGTGTACCTTTGTCTCTCGCCTCTGTACACCGTCCCCCACGTTATGCCATTCGAATGACCTTATCTCTTGGGTGAACCACTTTCGCTCCGGCGGATTGGTACGGCAGCTCTTGGCTGGACACCTTTATCAGCGTCGCCGGTACTTGCAAGCCACGGCCTGGAGCGGCCCCATGGTACGACAACAGGGAGATCCATGGAGTTGCTGATACCGAAGCTGGGGCCCGGCGGCCATTTTCTGGCTGGCTGAGTGAGAAACATCAAGTTGCAGCTGATATATAGATGCTCGACGCTCTCCTTGGACCTTGAACCGGGGCCCTGGATAACTGGTTTTACCATTTTCGTTGTTGCGAGCTCACTAGAGAGCGCAATTTAGCTACTGTCGCCCTTTTCTGGATCACCTGCGAGCTTTACGCTGCCATGGAGTCGACTCCGGTTCTACACCAAGGCTGGGGGTTGGTACCATCATTCCCGCCTCTTAGCACTCGGCTGTGACTGATGTTCGTTTTAGCTATGGCTTCATGATTGGACTTGGTTTTCTCTTTGCGTACGTTTCCTTGGACCACCCTGACTACTTGTACCAGTGTTAGCTCATCGGCATCTGTAGAGTTTTCATGATCGTCATCACATGGGCACTCAAGAGATACAACTATGAACTGCAAACATCAGAGATGTTCACGACTGCCGGTCGGTCACTCAAGTCCGGTTTAGTAAGTAACCGAAAGCAATCGGGTCAAATGAGGCGTAAGCTTACCCAGAAAAAGGTCGCATCTTCCGTCCTTTCGACATGGACTTGGGCAGCAACATTGCTGCAGAGCACGGCGGTGGCGTACAAATAGTAAAATTAACTATTGGATCATATTTCAGTCACAGTCAAACGCTGACAGCTTGGCAGTGGTGTTTCTGGCCCTGTTTGGTATGCATCTGGGGCTACCGTACAGATTATCCTGTTCGCGACGCTGGCCATTGAGTTGAAGAGACGAGCACCAAACGCGCACACTTGTGAGAACCATCGGCAGGACAATGTGGAGGATGAAAGCTGACTGGATTCCCGCAGTTCTCGAGGTCGTTAAAGCTAGATATGGCCCCGTCACTCACGCCGTCTACATCGTTTTCTGCTGCTTCTGCAACATTCTCGGTACGCGATTAGAAGCTTCGGTCTCTTATCTCTTGCTAACCCATGTTGCAAGTCACGGCAATGCTCTTGACCGGTGGTTCTGCAGTCATTCAGAACCTGACCGGGGCTCCAGTAGCCGCCTCGGTCTTCCTTTTCCCCATTGGTAAGCCATCGGACAAGGGAAGGCCCCCACCCTACTACAATCAGATTCGTTAACCCCAAGCTAGGCGTTTTCGTGTACACTCTTTTCGGAGGTATCAAGGCCACTTTCATCACGGACTACATCAACGGTCTTGTACAGCGCTGCCGCAAGTGCAAATATTTACCAACCCTTCCAAGCAAATCTAACCAAAGGGAGGCCATCGCCACGCCCAATTAAGCAAGTTCATACCCCTCGATTGACTTGAATACCTTAATTAATTCACATATTTATGGATCTGACTAATGAGAGGCCGTAGATTCGACTATGCCCTAGTTATTCCCTTATTCAGAAGCATGCCTAGCCACTAGATCATACCACTATCACTAATATCACTATAATTATATATTTTGACGATATTCTATAAACTGTGACGGGCTGGGCCCTCTTGGAGGCTTCGCAGCCTCTCAGCCATGGACTCCGCTTACCTAAGCCCGGCTTACCTAAGACGGATCAACCTTAGGCCTGATTAGAGTAAACGGGTCTTGTGGGGCGGAAGACATTTTCTCTTTTTCTCTCTTATTTTAAAGATACTCATAGTAGTCGCTATAACTAGTTATAATATACGTGCTTGGACTGTTATATTATTTTTAAGATCTTAGTATTATTAGAGATAACGAGAGTACGTTAGGTACGGAAATAATTGTTGACGAAAGGTAAGTTTATGACCTTGGTGGGAGTAGTAAAGAGTCCTAAGCGGGTTGACCTGAAGGTCCCTGAATACTTAAAGTTGATCAGTGAGGTCTGATTAGGGTTAGGAGGTTTTAATAAATTCGAAAAAACGTATTCTACGTAGTAGAGTACTTTAATAACGTCGATTAGTATACTATAATTACTACTAAATAAAAATATATAGAAGGAACGATAACCGTATTACGATAGAAGATAACGTTAACTTATCCGGAAACCCGTAGTAGTTGGTATAGTTAATTAGTTAGTTATTAGCCTAGTTGTAGGAGATGTGGACCACCTAAGTGGCTGAATGAGAGGCTTAACGAGAGTAGATTTGAATACTATAATAGACCTTAATAAAACCTAGGTACCTAACTTTAACATTACACAAAGCCCCTATACCCTCCATAACACCGATCCCACCCGATTAGGCCTATGCACCACTTCCCAAATAACTAAGACATTAGATCCCCGATTCACCAAAGTTTAATGGATTACATAAAAGATTTTAATAATAGTACCTTAAAATAAAAGGGAAGATAAGTGTAAATAGGGAAGCCTTTAGTTTAGTATTAGTAGTATTCACTTATATTTACTCTAAACTAGAAAACACTATATAAGTTATGGTGAGCACTTATTATTCATAGGGAGGAGCTAATGGGTCGAAGAACCCTGAATAATTTATGGAATACCTAAAGGGTTATTATGTAGACCTTAACGCAGAAGTACGAGCCCTTGACCAACTAAGAATAATACGTTAAAAGGAGAATAAGAGTTTTACTTACTTCTTTTCTAAGTTCGAAAAAGAGTTCATAAAAGTGGGAAGAGGATACTAGTTGGATAATATTAGGATTAATTACCTAAAAGGAGCTTTAAATATTATAATAAGAACCCCTTTAATTAGTGTAATTAATAAACTAACGGCTTATATTGTATATACCCAGATGCTCTTGATGATAAGATTAGAGTTGGATAGTGAATTGTATTAAGCTTACCGTGAGTGTTAATATAGGAGATCGTTAATACCCGGTTAGAATAAAGTTGAGTTATTAACCGGATAGGATAGTTGGATAGGATCACCTTAACTTAATTAAATGGATTAGGAACCCACTAAGGTAAGTTAAATAGTTAAGGATAAACTAGTCCAAAGAAGGTTAAGTTAAAAGGAAACCCGTAAATGTTATAATTGTGGTAAGAAGGGGTATATATAATGGAGATGCCCTAGAAACCGGAAAAACAAGGAGACCAAAACCTCGAAAAGGAAGACCAAAGAGCATAGCGAAATAGATATTAGCTTTGATCAGGACTTTAAGGACTCGGGAAAAAAGTAACTCCTAGTGAAAGTCGTCATTAGGAGGAACAAACTATAGAGGAATGGAAGGTCGTTAAAAAGAGTATGGATTGTAACCTATTTTACGTTAATATCGGGATTAATGGGATATACTACACAACTACCCTTGTTGATATAGGATGTTTAATATACGCCCTAATTAGCGACGCCTTCGCTAAAAAACTCCGCTTACTACGTATTAGTATTACACCTTGGAATTTAATGTAAGTTACCACTATAGTTCCTAGTGTAATCCACTATATTACTTACACTAATATTAATATTAATGGCTATAAACGACACTAATTATTCTTTTATATTATTTTTAACTAAAAAGACGATGTTATCCTTAGAAAGTCCTGGATAATTAACGATGATGTTATGGTTTACCCAGTGCGAGGCACTCTGTATATAAGTGTCGTAGACTATTGGGTAATAGAAAAGAAACCGGGTTAGGCCCAGTAAGATCCAAAGTTCCCAATCCAGTAGTAGACTAGATTAGTATTCTTAGCCCTGATTAGGCGGGCATGGAAGAGAAGAGAGACCCCTCTTAGTATATCTACCCTAAACGCATTCTCTATAAATTTAGCTGATATTGAGAAGGCCCTAGTATTAAAAATGAAAATAAACCCGAGGACAAAACTCCCTACGTATTACTATAAGTTTTTGTATATTTTTAACCGAAATAAAGTTAATTAGTTATCACTATATTAAGATAATATTAACTATGTAATTCCTATTAAGAAAAACTTAATAAGGTAAGATAAGCTAGTTATATGGGGACCCTTATATGGGATGTTTAGGGAGGAGCTAATTGTACTTTGATGGACCCTTATAGAACTACTAGATAAAGGCTTTATTCGTACTAATAGTTCTCCTACTTTATCACCTATTCTATTTGTTCGAAAACCCGGGGGAGGATTGAGGTTTTATGTTAATTACCGGGCTTTGAACGCTATTACTAAGAAAAACAGATATCCCTTACCCCTGATTAGTGAAACTCTGAGAGCCTTAGTTAAGGCTAAGTGGCTGACGAAGTTAGACGTTATTGTTGTATTCCATAAGATTAGGGTTAAAAAAGGTGACGAATAGAAGACGGCCTTTAGAATAAGATACGGCTTATACGAATAGATAGTGACTCCTTTTGGCCTAATAGGGGCCCCCGCTACGTTCTAGAGGTATATTAATTATACTTTACGGGACTTCTTAGATGAATTCTGCACCGCTTATATCGACGACGTTCTAATTTATTTAGATGGCTTATTCGCTGATCATAGGGAGAAAGTCAAGAAGGTCTTAAGTCGTTTAGGTGTTGCTGGCCTATAAATCGATATCGATAAATGCGATTTCGAGATGAAGAGGGTTAAATACTTAGGGTTCATCATCGATATAGGGAAGGGTATCCGTGTTAACCCAGAGAAAATTAAGGCTATCCAGACATAGGAGGTCCCCCGATTAATGCGAGGAGTCCGTGCCTTCGTTGGTTTTGCAAATTACTATCGTTAATTTATACTAGACTTCTTAGGGTTAATATACCCCCTTATAGTTTTAACGAAAAGGGATATCCTATTCGTATAGAATAACGAGTGTGTAAAAGCGTTTAATAAGTTGAAGGCCCTCCTAATTAGTGCCTTTGTACTAGTATATTAGGATCCTAATCGAGCCACTATACTAGAAATAAACTCATTAGGTTATGTAGTGGGTGGTGTTTTATTATAATACGACGACGAGGGTATTTTATGGCCTATTATATTCTTTTTACAGAAGAACTTACCAACAAAATACAACTACCCAATATACAACAAGGAACTATTAGCTATAGTCCGCTGTTTAGAACACTAGGACTCCGAATTAAGGAGTGTAAAGGAGTTTATTATCCTAACCGACCACCTTAACTTTAAGTATTTTATAACTAAGAGGTAATTAAGTAAATACTAGGTTAGATGGTCAGAGCTCTTATCTCGTTATAACTTTATAATTTAATTCCGACCCAGCAAATAAGCAATAATCCCCGATACACTATTTAGATGAGAATAAAACGTTCCTAATACTCAACGAGATAATCGATTAGAAGGACGGAGGATATAGCTCCTAAAGGGGAAACGGAATATGGTTATAGTGAACCGGGTAACTCTCGAGATGAATTAAATGGATATAATGGAATCCGTGGAAAGCACTATAGTAGGTGATATGGATTAGGACGACGATCCTGAGGCTAATTAGTTAGAACCCATCCTGAACCCCTTTAAAGAGGAGCCCCTAAAGTCCACTTAAATTAAAGGATTATAATTAAATAATCGTTATTAGCTAATTAGAATAGTTATGAAAAGGGGGGACCGTTAATTACCGTTATAATGGAAGTTGCCCATAATACTATTAGAGTACTTAGTGGACGACGATAGTAGACTCTTTTGGAGGGAGAGGATTTGGGTTCCTTATTATGAACCCTTATGAACCCGGTTAATCTAAAAGTCCTATAACTTAACACTTAGTGGTTATCTCGGTAAAGACGCGTTAAAGGCTTTGATTAGCCGCCGTTTTCACTGGCCAGGCCTGTTATAGGATGTCCAATGCTTTATAAGGAACTATGATGTTTATGGACGGGGTAATATATGGTGGGATAAGAAGAGGGGTCTTCTAAAGCCCTTACCCATCCCTGATTAGGTCTGAACAGAGATATTAGTTAACTTTATTATAGGGCTACTACTAACCCACCATATGGGAGTAACGAATATTATGGTGGTAATAGACCGATTATCTAAGAATGTGATTTTCGAACTACTTAAGGATATAACAATGGACGTTGTGGCTATGGCGTTAATACTTGGTCTGATTAGATACTATGGACCCCCGAGAGCTATTATTTCGGATAGAGGCCCCTAATTTACTAGTTGTATATGGAAACGGCTTTGTTAATTATTACGGATAAAACGACGTTTATCTATGGCCTTCTACCCGGAGATAGATAGTGCTATAAAATGAGTTAACTAAGTAATAGAAACCTACCTCCGAGCTTATACTTTGTACACTTAAGATGATTAGGATGACCTACTTCTAATAGTGATGATGGTTATTAATAATAGGGTTACCTCGTTAACAGACCTTAGCCCTTTTTTCACTACCCACGGCTATGATATTGACCTGATTAGAGTAAGGGAGACTCTGTGGACTAAAGGAAAGACCCCCGTAGCTCGGGTAGAAGCCCTAGTCTCGAAGTTGAAGGAGGTCTCCGAATGGGTATAAGTGGTGATGGCCTCCGCCTAAGAGCGATAAGAAGCCTCGGTAAATATACGACACCAACCTTCTAACCAGTTTCGACTAGGGGACAAGGTCTAGTTGAGGCTTAAGAATGTCCGTTCTAAGAGATTATCTAAGAAGTTGAACTAGATGAATACGAAGTACATTATGTTAGAAATAGTCGGATCCCATGCTTACTGGCTTAATACGTTGCCGGGTATTTATAATGTTTTTTATATATCCCTGATTAGGTATGCGGGAGTCGACCCACTATTATTATAAGAACGAGACGATACTTAACCACCACCTTTATTAGTAGACGACGAAGAGGAATTCGAAGTCGAAGAGATTTAGGACGCTAAGAAGATTCGTGGTTCTTGGAAGGTTTTGGTTAAGTGGAAGGGCTACGTAGAGCCTACTTAGGAACTAGTTGAGTTGTTAACGGAGATTGCAGTTTTGGATCGTTACGAGGTTAGTTATAGATAAGTCCCTCTGAACGGGGAGGAGGGAGAGGGGGGGTAATTGTGATGGGCTGGGCCCTTTTGGAGGCTTCGCAGCCTCTTAGCTATGGACTCCGTTTACCTAAGCCCGGCTTACCTAAGACGGATTAACCTTAGGCTTAATTAGAGTAAACGGGTCCTATGGGGCAGAAAATATTTTCTCCTTTTCTCTCTCATCTTGAAGATACTCGTAGTAGTCGCCATAGCTAGTTGCAATATACGTGCTTGGACCGTTACATAAACTGCCCTTAAAATACTAGTATTTAAGTAATACTCTTTAAAATATTAGGGATTATAGAGGGTGTTAAGGTGGTCCGAATAATATATAAAGTATTATGATTAGCCGTTAATAGTAAAAGTCTTTTATTACTTCAGATTATTTTTATTATTTTTATATATTTACATATCTCTCTATTTTAAATTAACGATGTTAACCACTATTACCACTACCTCCACTACCAACGTATATGTGTTAATAGGTGCTTTACACCTACGTATCTTAACGCAGATCGTGAACGCCCTCACCACTGTTATACCTGTAGCCCTTATAATTAACGACCTACTGTAGATCGTCGCTAGTAACAGGAAGTATATACTAGAGTTGTAGTTATTGAAGAGGTGTAGCCGGGGTTAATTTAGTTGGATTCGAGAATATGGTGATTTCCTTATTGAAGTTATATAGGGCTGGGTTAGTACCTCTTTTTGGAGTTGCCGACGATGCGACGCCAAGGGGTCCCCACGGGTCTTCGGCACTATTACCACGTCTACTGCCTAAGAGCACTTACTTTGGTATATTAACGTAAGTTTTTTATTTATATAATTCATAATTTAACGAAACTAAAGTGGCCATAACGTCTGTAGGATTTCTTTTATATTAGATGAGGATTCTGATGGCTTAACGCCTCTATTGTCACACGTCTTTTGTCCTTAACGATAGTCACGTGAACTATCACGTGACTAGCATCGCCTTTATAAGGAGGCGCTGTAAGTTAGAGGACTTAGATGCGTTATCATAAATATACCTAAGATATTAAGATATATATATTTACTGAAATACTAGTGAACTCCTCGATTGAGATATAGCTTTAGTGATCCCTATTGTAGTCCCCGGTTAGTAGGAAAAGGTTGTGATATATGGTAGTACGATTTGTTTTATTTTTTTTTCGATTCTATTATTATTGTGAGGATTTATATTGAGATAAAGGAATCGATTAGACCTTTTTATGTTAATAATTTTATTATTTTGGCCTAAGTGATTAGTTAATAGTAGAAAAGAAGAAGGGTAAAAGGTTGTAAGCTTAATAGACGATAATACTGTTGTTAACACCGACTTTACTTTTATACTAAGTAATATACCACTTATAGAGTATTAAAACGATAATATGATAGTGAGTTTTAACCCGGGATACTAAACCGAAGTTCAAAAGTTGTGTACTTTTTGGTTAGCCTACGAAGACCATAATTTCACTATTAGCCTTAACGAGAGATTTTGTGATTAGACCGTAAACCTTGTTTATATTGAATGGGGAGATGATGGTTATTTGTATATAAATTCCGATGATATTAATTGGAGAATAATAACCTATAATGTTAGTGGATGGACTGTATATTTAAGTGATTATAATGATGTAATTATCGATGGAATTAAAGGTATTATTATAGTAAAGGAAATAATTAGCTTCATAATATTCTTTTTATCCCCGTCGAGAGAAGAGAATTTTTATTTTAAAAGTAAAAAAATTACTTTTTTACCCGTAAAAGATGAAAGGACTATAACCCTTATTTAGTTAACACTTATAGAAACCGAGTAGAAACTTAGATAAATAACGGAAATCACCATTTAAATTAAAGAAATAAAGGGGAAGGGAAAAAACCCTGAAAGTTTAACCGGGTATATTTTAGGATTTAGGCCCTTAAAATAGGATAAGCCTTTTAGTATAATATAAACTCTATTTTATGGGAATTCTATGATAAATAATAACCTAGTTCCTAAAATAATTTAATAGTAAAATCCTAGTTGAACACTAAGAAAGTTATATATTATGCTGTGGTCACCTTTGTAATTAAGGATACCCTTAGTATTACCAGGGTTGGTGACCTTTATAAAGTTTACACTAGAAATCCTAAACCAAAGCTTAGCCTAAGAATAAGATTAGAAATTAGTAGAATTACTAAACTTTGAAGTTATAATGAGTAGTATTTTTAACCGTCTTATGTATAACCTTATTATATATGGTTAACTAGGATATTCCCCGCTAAGTGGAGGAATTCCGTAAAAATACGGAGTTTTTTGGTTAAACCTAGATAAAAAGTATAATTATAAGTTAATTTTTTATGAGAGAGATATCCCCTATTATAGGGAAATTAATTTATGGATCTCTAATTTAGAAGTTAAGATTAGTAATTATAAAGTGTAGATGGAAGTTATTTAGAATTGGATATCCCTTTTTTATAGAAAAGTTTTGAGTTAGTGGGAATATTATTTAGGGTTATGTGAACATTAATAGTATAGAGTTAGTGGGTATTTTACGATATGAAATGTATTAAGGAAGAGATTTGGTTTAACTTAGTGTGAAGTTATAGATTGGATTATTAAAAACCGATTTATTGTGGAAATGATTTGCGATAACGCGGATATCCACGCCTTTGTATAGGACTATTTTAAGTATAAAAGAGTGTGGATAGGACTAATATTTATAACCCTCTAATTATTAATAATTTTCTATAATGCGTTTAATCCAAAGTTTTAAACCCTTGTTGATGAGCTGAGTGGTTATGATACTATGGAAGAATATCTTAACTTAGTAGAGAGAAAACGTAAGGTAGTTTATTATAGTTTGTAGATGCTCATCGAAATCCACTATTTTATAGAACGGGAAGATGAGGTAATGTGGAGTGGAGATTGAGATTGTTATAAATAGTAGTATTGTGATTTTTAGTGTGATAAGTATGAAGTACCTTAGAGATGCCCGCCTGAAAACAGACTAGCTAATAATAATTAGAACTAGAAGGATAAATACCCTTGGGATGCTCTGCGAAAATTCCCTAAATATAGGAGATTCGCCAAATATAGTAGACTAGGTTAGACCGATGGAGATGCCTGCTATGTTTGGGAAGATGATAATAACGATTAGATGGTTGATAATTTCGTTGATTGTGGATATGTTTTTTAAGAGGTTATTGAAGTCCCTTTTTAGATATTATTGAGTATGAATAATGGTGGATGAGACGCCGTAGGATGGACTAGTGAGTTAACGTTCTTAGTAATGGAATTTATACCCTCGTTATTATTAGAGGATTATTTACCCGTTATAAATTTAGGAATCTAATACGTTAATAATAAAATGGATTTTATTAGTACAGTTATTGGTAATAATATACCTAAGAGGAACTCTCCTCTTGATAAGGGTTAAATTGTGGATGCCTAAGTTAAGTTAGTTAAGAGAATTATGTTGGTTAAGTGAACGCACCTTTGCCTTAAGGTGAAATCCGATGATAATAGTGTGATTGAGGAAGTTTGTATTGATACCGGAGTCTCCATAATCCTAGTGGATAAGGTTTGGGTATTTAAATTCGTAAAGAATCCGATGTTTTAGATAATAAAGCCGTGGATAATGAATATAGTTGAGTTGACCTTCTAGGTAACGGAGTAGGCCATATTCGATTTCTATGTTCTTGGTATAGTTGGCAACGTTGAGATTAATGCCCACGTTGTAATCACTATTAGTATAGTTAACATATTGGGTATTAATTTGTTATTGGGAATATTGTTTTATGAAAACTATGGGTTAGTAATTGATTTTAATAAGAGTGTTATTAGATTTTGATTTATTTTTGGAATGGAAGTATTAATTGTTTTTCGGAGGTAATAGTAAATCACGAGATACGTCGATAACACTTACACTATAATAATTCCCCCATAAATAAACACCTTCGTAGTAACTAATTTCCTTGATTTCCTATGAGTAGAATCTTAATTAGATAAGATATAGTAGTTTTGCGCTTTTTATGAGAACACTGTTGATAGAACTCTTATAGTGGATATACTGAGATTTGTGTTAATAAGGAATACCATGGACTGCTTATTAACCGTCCCGTAAAGCTAAAGGCTAGGACAAATCCAGTTATGGGAAGAAGAGGAGATAGTGAACTTTGTGGATTATGTTGATGTTGTTAAATTGATTTATGGGAAGTCCACTGCGAGGACCGTTATATCCAAAGTGGATTTTAGCGTAGCCACCGATAATTCTAATAATTACGCTTAGTTTATTTAGCTAGTAGACCCGTTTAGACCTGGGCCCCCTTATTATTATAACGATGTGCTTAGTTATAGGATATTAAAACTAAATAATGTCTTTGTAATTCTTAGTAAGGATAAAGTGGAAATTTATAATATGGATACGGAATTCGCCCAATAAATAAAAACGCTTCTTAATAGCTGAGATGTTTATTGTAATAAAGGGATTATCCTTATACTCGACGAGTAACGAATACGAGTTGAACTAGTTGAGGGATAATAGAATTAGAAGATGATAGTTAAGCCCTATCCCTTTAGTATAGAAGACCTCGAAGTCGTTGAGAACATCTACGGTAAACTCTATATAGATGGTAAGATGGCCTGGGGTGATGGACTAATCCCCGTTGTTTACCCCTTTTTTGTTGTTTAGTGAGTTATTAACAGTGTAAAAAAGGGTCGTGTTATTGTGGATTTACGACCTTTAAACCGAATTACAGTTCTAAATGCATACCCCCTTCTCAACTAAAATAATATAATGACCGCCCTTAGAGGGAAAAAACGCATAATAATGTTTAACGCCATAGGATTTTTCCACTAATTACTCATTTATTTAAGATACCATAATAGGATGGCCGTAATAAGTCCCCATAGTATTAAGGTTTTTAATGTTATCCTTATAGGGTTTAAGAATTCGCTAGCCTATGCTTAGCGATTTATGGATAGACTGTTCTACGATTATAAGTACTTCGTTAAAGTTTATATTGACGATATTATTATCTTTAGTGATAATAACGAAGACCACCTTAAATACGTGGAAATTATCCTAAAGATCTTCGAGGACCATCGATTACATATCTCCCCTAAGAAATTGTTCACCGGCTTCCCCTTTATGAAACTCCTTGGTCACATTGTGGACGTTAATAGTATTTAGTGTATAGAAGACCGGATAACAGTATTCAGGAACCTCTAATTCCCGAAAAACCTCTATAACCTCGAGAGATATCTCGGTATAGTAGGATGGCTATGAAAAGACGTTCTATAGTTTAATATGATATTAGTATTATTATAGGATAGGAAAACCCATCTTAACATAAAACTGCGTAACGAGAACCTACTCCTAAACGGCTTAAGTAAAACTATTAGGACGAAGAGGGTCCAAAAAGCAGCGTTTAAGCCGACCACCGAAAAGCTCGAAACTTAGAACGCACTATAGGAAAATCTCTATAATCAGGCCGTGAGATTTCACCATAACCCCATAAAACCCCTCTTTTTCAAAATTAACACCTATAAAAATAGCTTCAGATTTATGGTGTTCTAATTGGATATACCCTGGAACGGCACTGATATACTGGGAAAGGAGATCGTATAAAAACACATTTTACCTGTGCTTTTCCTCTCTAAAGTCACATCCCCTATAGAAAAGAGATACTTCGTGATAAAAGTAGAGGTCGTAGGTGTTGTGTGGGCTGTGAAGAAGCTTAGGAAGTTAGTATAATTTAATAGATAATTAGTCCAGATCCTAACGGATTACGCGGCCATAAAGGGGATATTAACACACACCTCATTAAAAATAATAAATCTCAACAAAGCTAACCTCCACCTCGCTAACATAATAAACTACTTATTATAGTTTAATTTTAATATTACCTATATCCTAGGGAAGTTTAACGTTGTACTTAATACCTTTTCTAAGTTACCTCTACTAGTAGTATCCGGGTGAGTAAATAGATTCGAGGATAGCGATATCCTTAATAAGATAATCCATAGCGAAGAAGAGAATAACACTATTAACGTCGTAAAATTCGTTTAGTATAGTGGTGATGAAAGCCCAGAGCTAGGATAAGTAGGAGGAATAGTGATTAGTATCTCTAAAAATCTCATCGCCGAAGTTGTTAATAATTATAAGAATAATAAAAAATATACCCGAGTCCTTTAACAATTAGATTAACAATAACAAAAGAAGGAATAATAGTAGTCTTTAATCGAAGCCGAAGTAGAGGAAAATTGTACTAAGAATAAGAATTACTCTGTTATAAAATAGAGAATTACTCCCTAGAGTATCTCTAAGGGTGGACTACTCTTTTATACTACTACGAATAGAACGAAGTGGTTATGCATTCTACGCTGATTAGTGTAAGTGATCCTTCGCCTTGCCTACGATAAGAAATACTATTTTAGAGTGGACCGTATAATAGCCGAAATGACGGTTTTCTAGTTCTACAATAAGAAAATACTCACAAGGAGATATATCTCGTATTATAGTCGCTATAAGGAAAACCAAATCGATAAGTAAAGGCTACTAGGATTACTCTAACCTATCCCCGTCGTGGATATCCTCTATGACACCGTAATAATCGACTTTATTATTGATATACTACGGGTCATATCCAACGGAACCCCTTAGGTACTCCCTAGTTTCCCTAAACTTAATACGTTAATAACTATGATGTGCAGATTCTCGAAGAAGATATTACTCTTTACGGGCTATACAACTTATAAAACCAAGGAATAAGTAAAGTTACTCCTTAGGGTATTTTATTTTACTAATTAGGGAATACTACGCCGTATTATTAGCGACTAGGACCCCAAATTCATTTTAGTAATCTAGAATATAATCTTTGATACCCTTAATATAAAACTTCTCCTCTTAATAGTATACTACCCCTAAACTAACAATTAAAATAAAAGAATTAACTAAATGGTCGAGGTAGTAATACACTTTTATATATTAGAATTCCCGATTATACCGTGGACGAATATTCTCCTAGCGCTCTAACATAATCTCAACAATTCACTAGTAATAATAATTAGATGATCCCCTAATAAATTAATACTAGGATTTAAATTACGGAGTATTCTTAACATAGTAGTAGGAAAGGACGCTCCCACTAAGGCCTTTAACGTACTCCGAGAAATGTATTAAAAGGAAGTGTTAATACTAATTAATATCGTAAATATAATCCATAAAGAAAGGTATAATAACCACTACTTAGATGTGACCTTTAGTAAAGGCGATGAGGTTTGGATTCGCCTAGGACGAGGTTTCCATCTCCTAGACTAGAAGAATAATAAATGGACTTCTCATCGTATAGGACCGTTCTAAATTTCACGTGTTATGAGCCCTCTCGCTTATGAGGTGAACCTCCCTAGTTATTAGAGGATATACCTAGTTTTATCCTTTACATAGCTGTATAAGTTAGCTTAGGGAGAAGACCCCTTTGGGTATAAAGCTCTGTAACCTCGGCTAATAAAAGTTGATGGTAATAAGGAATAGGAAATTAATTACCTTATTAGCCGCAGGATCTTATAGCGAAAACGTAACCCGATTATTAAATATTTTGTTAAATGGAAGGGTTTTAATACTAAAGACGATACTTAGGAATCCAAAAAATCTCTTTTATTTAACACCGGAGATCTCGTCTACGAATATGAAAGGAAATTCCCCCTTAACTAGGAGAATGAGTAGAAGTGTAGGAAACGAAACAATAACGAATAATAATAATACCATATTTTTTTAATAAGGACGATTAACGACGTTTTTAATAACGTCGTTAAGTCTGAATTTCTCTTTATTAACGTTCTTTTTGGATTAACGATCTTTTTCGAGGTTTTGAAAGGAAAGAAGGAATGAACCCTCGTTTTTACTCGCACCTTCCCCCTATTACTAACCTTTAGAAATAAAGGCACCTACACTCTTTATTTATTAAATTCTTTTTTTATATAAATATTAGTTAAAACCTCCTTAGATTATATTTGTGTTAAGTAACGAAGTAAACGTAACTCACTTTTAATAACATAAAAATCCATCACTAAAGCCGTTAAGATGCCGACGAAACAAATCCCTAAGCCCGTCTTCGAGGTCTACGAGGTCCCTGAGTCTCTTAATTAGTTGTATTTTACTGAGCCACCTAAATATACTACTAACTTTAACGGCGACGACGAAATACTAAACTTAGTCTCGTCTATGGCCATTAACCCTATTAACTACGGTGTTAGTTAAGATTATAAGGATAATGGTGATAGTGTTGAGCTTGGTACCCCAATTAAGTTAACTCGAGTTGAGAAGAAGGTTGTGTATAAAGAACGTAATAAATTAAGTAAGGTTACGAAAAAGCTTACCGTAAAGAAGCCCACCATTATTAACGATAATAATAATAACCACTCCGATGAGGCTACTGGTGATGACGACGTTGTTAATATTACTCCTAAGAAGTCCACTACTTTTAGTAGGAATACCCCTAAAAAGTAGGCTCCTATTAACGTTACTTAGAAGAATGCTATTAAGGAGTGTATTGAGTGAATTAGAGATGTGTTTAAGTTTTACTTTAACGTAGTTCTCCTCGACGAGATCGAGAGTATCCTTTAGGGAATTGAGCCCTCGATTAACGTGTTTTTTAACTCCTTAGTTCACTGTACTTAAGATGTATTTAAAAAAGTGTATAACTACTTCGCCGCCGGCGAGGTTTACTTAGAACATTTCCCGAGCTATACCCAGGTCCTTATTATGTATTTTACTAATATTAGTGGTTATATTAATGATTTTATTATGGGACATATTATAAGTATACATTATACCGACCTTCTTTTAGTTGTTTTAATAGTTAACATCGGTAATATTAATACTAAGGATGCGATGGTCCGCTGCGAAGCTAAGGACGCTAATACCACTACTAAGAAAGCTTGCGCTGATATTAAGGATCTTATTAACGGTATCTAAAACGAAGTTATACTATGTATTACTAATGCTAAGTATACCATTAACTAGGTGCTCAGCGCCGCCGCTACTGCGAATACCTTCGACGGTGCTAACTTCGATAATTATCTTATATACTTCGAGGACGAGGGAGTAACTATATAAAGCGTCACCGAGGAAGTCTACTATGCTATTAACTAGTTCAAAATTAACGAAATTGCGAGTTTTCGTACCGAAGTTGAGAATCTTTACGCTATTATCGAGGTACTCTAGAAGTTAAGCATAAAGCGCCCTGCGAACTTCCCTAGCCCTAACCCGGAGAAGTACTTAAAGACCACTGTGTTCATTATACTTTTGTAATAGCATAAGAAGGACTAAGGGATTAAGTGCTAATACAAAGGAATTCATCGTTATTATCGAGAAAATCGGGATAATAGGAGGAGGTATTTATATATAATAAATAAAAATTCTTAAAGTAATCGGGACAATTACTTTTCAAAGGGGAGCATATATTATACGTCTTTTGTCCTTAATAACAATTACGTGAACTATTACGTAACTAGTGTCGCCCTCATAAGGAAGCGCCGTAAATTAGAGGACTTAGACGCATTATCACAAATACACCTAAGATATCGAGATATATATATTCACTAAAATACCGGTGAACTCCTCGATTAAGACATAGCCTTAGTGATCCCTGTTGCAGCCCCCGGCTGGTAGGAAAAGGCTGTGACATCTATCGTCAATAATAATATTAATCTCTCCTCTGTATAAAAGGGCCCACCTTACTAACTCGAGTATCCTAAAAGCTAAGATCATAACTCTAAAAGACCTCACCGTCACTATTATTGTCTCCGCTAATCTTCTGTTCGTCCATTTCGAGAATACCTTCCTTTAGTAGATCTTCTAGTATCATAGTATAGAGATTACCGGGGACGTCCTGTGGGGCCGGATAATAATCCAGGACTAGCTTGATAATCTATTTTAACGTAGAAAAGTTCTTATGAAGTCGGAACTTCATATAGTGGTCTCTAAGATCTATTTATTATTTGATTTATGGTTATTACTGTCACGGGCCAAGGCCCGATCAGAGGCCTCGGAACCACTCGGCCATGTCCAACGCCAACCGCTGCTTATTAAGCCTGACCAGGCCCAGGTAGACCTGGTCAGGATCCAACGGATTTGTGGGGTAGCAGACTTTTCCTTCCTTTCTCCTTATTTTAAAGATACTCGTAGTAGTCGCTATAGTTAGTTGTAATATACGTGTTTGGACTATTATATTATCTTTAAGATCATTAAAGGTAATTAATTGAACGCCTAGTATAGAAGTCCACGATTTGTATGAGAGTGGTAAGAAGTTTTAGATGGGTTGACCTGAGGAGTCCCTGAATATTTAAAGTTGATTAGTACGGCCTGATTAGACTTAGAGGTTATTATAAACTCGAAATAACGCGTGTGTGTATTCGTAGTAGAGTACTTTGATTACGTTATTAAGTATACTATGGTCATTGTTAAACGTAAAACACTAGGATAAGCGATAACCACGCGATAATGGAAGGTAACGCTAAACTATTTGGAAACCCGCAGTAGTTGGTGTAGTTAATTAGATAGTTTATAACCTAATTATAGGAAATGTGGACCACCTAAGTAATTAAACAAAAGACCCAATAAGAGTAGATTTAACTATTATAAAAAGCCTTAGTAGAACCCAGGTACCCAATATCGACGATAAACTAGTCCCTAATACCCTTTATAATACTAATTCCCCCCGATTAGGTTTATATACCACCTCCGAGATAAGCTAAACATTAGATTCCCGACCTACTGAAGTTTAATGGATTATATAAAAAGTTTTAATAATAGTACTTTGAGATAGGAGGGAAAATAAGCGTAAATAAAAAAGCCTTCGGTTCAGAGTTAACCGTATTCATTTACATCTACTCTAAATTAGAAAACACTACACAAACTATAATGAGTACTTATTATACGTAAAAAGGGGCCGATGGGTTAAAGAACCCGGATAAATTTATAGAATATTTAAAGGGTTACTATACGGACCTTAACGTAAAAGTATAAACCCTCGACCAACTAAGGATTATATAATAAAAGGAGAACGAGAGTTTTACTTACTTCCTCCCTAAATTTAAAAAAAAGCTTATAAAAGTAGGAGGAGGATACTAATTAGACGTTATAAGGATCAACTACCTTAAAAGAGCCCTAAACACCATAATAAGAGCCCCCCTCATCAGTATAATCAATAAACCAACGATATACGTTATATATACCTAGATGCTCCTAAATATAAGCTCAGAATTAGATAACGAATCCTACTAAACCCACCGTAAACATCAGCATAGGAGATCGCTAACCCCTAACCGAATAAGAACTAAGTCCCCTTAGAAGCAGAATGGTCAATTAGAGTCCCCCCAACCTAATCAAATAGAGTGGGAACCTACGAAAACAAACAAACTAACCAAGGATGAGAAAGTCCATAAACGGCCAAGCTAAGAGGAAGCTTACAAATATTATAACTATAACAAAAAAGAGCACATATAATAGTAATACCCTAAGGATTGAAAAGAGATAAGGAAAACCAAAACTTTTAAAGGAAAAACTAAAGAATAAAGTAAAACGGATAATAACTTTAATCAGAACTCTGAGGACTCGGGAAAAGAGTAACTCCTAGTGAAAGTCGTTATTAGGAGGAATAAGCTATAAAGGAATAAAAGGTCGTTAAAAAGAGTATAGATTATAACCCATTTTACATTAATATCGGGATTAATGGGATACACTATACAACTACCCTTATTAATACAGGGTATTTAATATACACCCTAATCAGCAACACCTTCACTAAGAAACTCCACTTACCACACATTAGTATTACACCTTAAAACTTAATACAAGTCACTACTATAATTCCTAGTGTAATCCGCTACGTCACTTACACTAATATCGATACTAATAGCTATAAATAACACCAATTATTCTTTTATATTATTCCTAACTAAGAAAACGACGTTATCCTTAGAAGGTCCTGGATAATTAATAATGACGTTATAGTTTACCTAGTGCAAAGTACTCTACATATAAGTGTCGTGGACCACTAAGTAATAAAAAGGAAACTAGGTCAGGCCCGGTAAGATCTAAAATTCCTAATCCAGTAATAAATTAGATCGGTATTCTTAGCCCTAATTAGGTGAGCATAGAAAAGAAGAGAGACCCCTCTTAGTATATCCACCTTAAATACGTTCTCCATAAATTTAGCCGATATCGAGAAGGCCCTAATACCAAAAATGAAAATAAACCTAAGGACGAAACTCCCTATACATTACTATAAATTTCTATATATTTTTAACCGAAATAAGGCTAATTAACTATTACTATACTAAAAGAACATTAATTATACTATCCCTATTAAGAAGGACTCCTATAGTTAAGATAAACCAGTGATCTGGGGACCTCTATATAACATATTAAGGGAAGAGTTAATTATACTACGCTGAACCCTTACAGAACTATTAGATAAAGGGTTTATTAGGGCTAGTAGCTCCCCTATATCATCGCCCGTTTTATTTGTTCGGAAACCTAGAGGAGGGTTATGGTTCTACGTTGATTACCGTACCCTTAACGCTATTATAAAGAAGGACTAATACCCCTTACCCCTGATTAGTGAGACCCTAAGGGTATTAGTAAAAGTGAAGTGGTTAATAAAGTTGGATATTATCGCTGTGTTTTATAAGATCCGGGTTAAGAAAGGAGATGAATAGAAGACGGTGTTTAGGACGAGGTATAAGTTATATAAATAAATGGTTACCCCCTTTAATTTAATTAGAGCCCCTACGACGTTCCAGTAATATATTAACCACACCCTACGAAACTTCTTAAATGAGTTCTACTTAGCTTATATCGACGATGTCCTAATTTATTTGGACGGCTCCCTCTCTAATTATAAAGAGAAGGTTAAGAAGGTCCTCGAGTACCTAAACGCTGTAGGCCTGCATATGGATATTAATAAGTGTAAATTCGAGGCTAAGAGTATTAAGTATTTGGGGTTTATTATTGATATTAGTAAGGGAATTTGCGTAGACCCTGAGAAGATTAAGGTAATCCAGGGATGGGAAGTGCCCCGATTAGTATAAGGAGTCCGTGGGTTCGTCGGTTTTGCCAACTACTACCAGCAGTTTATACCTAACTTCTCGGGGATCGCATAACCCCTAATAACCTTAACTAAAAGGGATATATTATTTATTTAAAATAAGGAGTGTGCTAGAGTGTTCGAGGAGCTGAAGACGCTCCTGATTAGCGCACCTGTATTAGCTTACTGGGACCCTGATCGAGTTATAGTACTCGAGACCGATTCGTTTAGTTATGTGGTAGGAGGTACCTTATTGTAGTATGATGACGAAGGGATCCTAAAACCTATAGTGTTCTTTTTACGCAAAAACCTACCTATGGAGTGTAATTACCCGATATACAATAAGGAACTATTAGTAATAATACGCTGCTTAAAGCACTGGGATTTAGAACTGCGGAGTGTAGAAGAGTTTATTATCCTGACTAATCACCTGAATCTGAAGTACTTTATGACGAAGAGATAGTTGAGTGAATATTAGATTAGGTGGTCAGAATTATTATCCTACTATAACTTTATTATCTAATTTAGACCTAGTAAAAAAGTAATAATTCTTAATACATTATCGAGATACGAATAGGATATCCCTAACACCTTATAGGACGATAAGTTAAAGGGTTGGAAAATTAAACTCCTAAAAAATAGGATTAACATATTACGAGTTAACAACGTAGTAGTGATTAGAGAAGTGTGGGCCCGATTAGGGTAAGTAGAGAGGGATGAGTTTAATATAAGAGACTCCCCCGGAGATATAGATTAAACCGATGACCTTAGCTTAGATAAAACGGAACCCCCTTTAAACCCTTTTAAAGAAGAGTTATTACGCTCTTAGTGGGATAAAACTTTAGACTAGAATAACTAATACTAGTTAATTAGGGGGGTAGTATAAAAAGGAGACCAATAACTTCCCTTATAATGGAAATTACTGATGATATTATTAGAATATATGATTAACGATAATAAAAAACTATTATGGAGGGATAAAATCTGGATTCCATATTATGAGCTTTTAAGGACGGGTTTAATCCAAAGGTTCTACGACTCTACGTTAACGGGATATCCGGGGAGGGACACTTTAAAGGCCCTAATTAACTACTAGTTCTACTAGCTAGGCCTATCCTAGGATGTCCAAAGATTTATAAGGAACTACGATGTTTATGGACGAGGAAATGTATAGTGCGATAAAAAGAGGGGCTTATTAAAGCCTCTGCTTATCCCTGGATAGATCTAAGTAGAGGTCTCTATTAACTTTGTAATAGGACTACCCCCTTCCCACTATGATAGGGCTACGAATATTATAATAGTAACCGATTGTTTATTAAAGAACGTAATCTTTGAGTTATTAAAGGATATTATAACGGATATAATAGTAGACCAACTAATCCGAGGTCTAATTAGGTATTATAGGATACCTTATATAATTATATTAAATAAAGGACCGTAGTTTACGAGTTTTATGTGGAAACAACTCTACTAGTTATTATGGATTAAATAGAGATTCTCTATAGTGTTCCACTTAGAAATAGACGGAGTTATGGAGAGGGTAAACTAAGTAATAGAAACCTATCTTAGAGTGTACATAGTGTATACTCAGGACGATTAGGACGAACTACTCCTAATAGTAATAATGGTTATTAATAACCGGGTCGCCTCGTTAATAGGACTTAGCTCGTTCTTTGTTACTTATGGGTATAACTTAGACCTAATCAGAGTAGAGGAACCCCTGTGGAATAGCAATAAGACCCCTATAATAAGAGTAAAGGTTCTGGTTTAGAAGCTGAAGGACACCTCTAAGTAGGCTTAGGTAGCGATAATAATAGCATAAGAGAAATAAGAGATTACCGTAAACGTAAAGCGCTAACCGTCTAATTAGTTTAAGCCTGGGGATAAGGTTTAGTTAAGGTTATAGAATATTTAGTTTAATTAACTATTAAAAAAGTTCAACTGAGTTAATACAAAGTATACCATCCTTAAACTAATTAAATTCTACGTTTACCAACTAAATATACCGCTAGGGATCCATAATATTTTCTACGTAAATTTAATTAGGTACACTAGAGTTAATCCGTTATTATTATAAAGTTGTGATAATACTTAGCCACCTATGATACTAGTAGTTAATGGGGAGGAGTTTAAAGTTAAGGAGATCCGTAATACGCAAAAAGTATGGGGTAAATAAAAGGTTTTAGTGAAGTAGAAGGACTATACTTAACTCACCTAGGAGCTAGTGGATATACTAGCGGATACAATGGCCTTGGACCGTTACGAGGCCGATTACGGGAATATCCCTTAGGAAGGGAGGGGAGGAAGGGGGTAATTGTTACGGGCTAAGGCCCGATCAGAGGCCTCAGAACCACTCAGCTATGTTTAATGCTAACCGCTGTTTACTAAGCCTGACCAGGCCTAGGTAGACCTGATTAGGATCCAACGGATTTGTGGGGTAGTAGACTTTTCCTTCTTTTCTCCTTATCTTAAAGATAATCGTAGTAGTCGCTATAACTAGTTGTAATATACGTGCTTGGACCGTTACAATTACGGAATATCCACGCTTTTATAGTAATCACTAGTTATTTCATCGATACTAATAGCATCTCATAATCCCATCTTTTAGCCTTCCCACAACATTATAGAGACTATAGAGGCTATAATCTCTTAGAGACCCTTATCGGCGTTGTCCACTAATATAATATCTAAGACCGGATTAGAGTAATGATCTCCGATAATACTATAAATAACGATACTTACCTTAAGGCCTTCTACTAGAGCATTAACCTCGAGATAACGGAGATGGATATAGAGACCCGGCGTATACGATATTATGGTCATATCCTTAATCTCTTAGCCCGGGCTTTCTTATTTAACACTAATAAAGATATATTTAATACTAAATTAGAGTTCTACTAGTTTATGAACCGGCATAATAATAATTTCGAATTCTAGTACTGTATTAGGCCTATAAGCTGGCTCCGGAACATTATTAAATTTATCTAGGCCTCACCGTAATATACTAAAAAGTTCTAAAAGGCCATAGTGGAGGTCGATAATAACTCCGATTTTCGGATTTTCTTAGAGTTACAACGAGAAGCCTAACTTATATTGAATAATAATACTTAATAAAATAATATATATCTTATAATTTAGAGGGTTATAATAAAGAAAGTGGAGATTTAAGCTTTTATACTGGCCATTAACGACGACGAGGATATTAAATAGCATATACTAAAAGAGGATTTATTATTAGCTGACGATTAAAAGGTTCTTGCTGAGATAGGCATAATCTTTAAACCCTTTTATCACTAAACAAAGTGGTATAAGGGATAGGGCGTTAACGATGGGCATAACCGATTTTAGGAGATTACGATGGGTGTAGAATGTCACGGGCCAAGGCCCGATCAGAGGCCTCGGAACCACTCGGCCATGTCCAACGCCAACCGCTGCTTACTAAGCCTGACCAGGCCTAGGCAGACCTGATCAGGATCCAACGGATTTGTGGGGTAGTAGACTTTTCCTTCCTTTCTCCTTATTTTGAAGATACTCGTAGTAGTCGTTATAGCTAGTTGTAATATACGTACTTGGATTGTTATATTATTTTTAAGATTATTAAAGGTAATTAATTGAATACCTAGTATAAAAGTCTACGATTTATATGAGAGTGGTAAGAAGTTCTAGACGGGTTAACCTAAGGAGTCCCTGAACGTTTAAAGTTGATTAGTATGGTCTGATCAGACCTAGAGGTTATTATAAATTTAAAACGATGTGTATATGTATTCGTAGTAGAGTATTTTGATCGTATTATTAAGTATATTATGGTTACTATTAAATGTAAAACACTAGGATAAGTGATAGTTACGCGATGATGGAAGGTAACGCTGAACTATTTGGAAACTCATAGTAGTTGGTGTAGTTAATTGGATAGCTTATAACCCAACTATAAGAGATGCGGACCACCTAAGTAATTAAGTAAGAGACCTAATAAGAGTAAATTCGACTATTATAGGAAGCCCTGGTAGAACCCAGGTACCCAATATCGACGATAAACTAATCCCTAATACCCTCTATAATACCGATTCCCCCCAATTAGGTTTATGTATTACCTCCGAGATAAGTTAAATATTAAATTCTTAACTTACCGAAGTTTAATGGATTATATAAGAAGTTTTAATAATAGTACCTTAAGATAAGAGGGAAAATAAGTGTAGATAAAAAAGCCTTTAGTTCAGAGTTAATTATATTCACTTATATCTACTCCAAGCTAAAAAATACTATGTAAACTATGGTGAACACCTATTATATGTAAAGAGGGGCTAATGGGTTAAAGAACCCAGATAAATTCATGGAATACTTAAAAGGTTATTATGTGGACCTTAACGTAGAAGTACGAGCCTTTAACCGACTAAGGATTATACGGTAAAAGGAGAACGAAAGTTTCGTTTACTTCCTCTCTAAATTTAAAAAGGAGCTCATAGAAATAGGAGGAGGACACTAGTTAAACGTTATAAAGATCAACTACCTTAAAAGAGCCCTAAACACCATAATAAGAGCCCCCCTTATTAGTATAATCAATAAATTAACAATATACACTACATACACCTAGATACTCCTAAGTATAAGCTTAGAATTGAACAGTGAATTCTATTAAGCCCACCGTGAGTATTGGCGTAGGAGATCGCTGACCCTTAACTAAACAAGAACTAAGTCCCCTTAAAAGTAGAATAGTTAATTAGAGTCCCCCCAACCTGATTAGATAGAGTGGGAACCTATAAAAGCAAATAAGCTAGCCAAGGATAAGAAAGTCCGTAAACAGCTAAGCTAAGAGGAAGCTTATAGATATTATAACTATAATAAAAAAGGGTATATATAATAGTAATGCCCTAAGGATTAAAAAGAGATAAGGAAAACTAAAACTTCTAAAAGAAAAACTAAGGAACAGAGTGAAACGGATAATAACTCTAATCAAGACTCTAAGGACTCAGGAAAAAAGTAACTCTTAGTGAAAGTCGTTATTAGGAGGAACAAACTATGGAGGAATAAAAGGTTATTAAAAAGAGTATGGATTATGACCTATTTTACGTTAATATCGGGATTAATGGGATATATTACACAATTACCCTTATTAATATAGGGTATTTAATATACGCCCTGATTAACGACGCCTTCACTAAGAAACTCCGCTTACTACGTATTAGTATTACACCTCAAAACTTAATATAAGTTACCACTATAGTTCCTAGTATAATCCACTACGTTATTTACACTAATATTAATATTAATAATTATAAATAATACCGATTATTCTTTTATATTATTCTTAACTAAGAAGATGACGTTATCCTTAGAAGGTCCTAGATAATTAACGATAATATTATAGTTTACTTAGTGCAAGGTACTCTGCATATAAGTATCGCGGACCACTAGGTAATAAAAAGGAAACCGGGTCAGGCCCGGCAAAATCCAAAGTTCCCAATCCAATAGTAAACTAGATTAGTATTCTTAGCTCTAATCAGGTGAGCATAGAAAAGAAGAGAGACCCCTCTTAGTATATCCACCTTAAATACGTTCTCCATAAATTTAGCCGATATCGAGAAGGCCCTAATACCAAAAATGAAAATAAACCTAAGGACGAAACTCCCTATACATTACTATAAATTTCTATATATTTTTAACCGAGATAAGGCTAATTAACTACTACTATACTAAAAGAACGTTGTCTATATTATCCCTATTAAGAAGGACTCCTATAATCAAAATAAACCAGTGACCTAGGGACCTTTATATAGTATATTAAGGGAAGAGTTAATTATATTACGCTGAATCCTTATAGAACTATTAGATAAAGGGTTTATTAGGGTTAATAGTTCCCCTGCATTATCGCCCGTTTTATTTGTCCGGAAGCCTGGAGGAGGGTTACAGTTCTACGTTAATTATTATACCCTTAATACTATTACAAAGAAGGACTAATACCCCTTACCCCTAATCAACGAGACCCCAAGGGCACTAGTAAAAGCGAAGTGGTTAATAAAATTGGATATTATCGCTACGTTTTATAAGATCCGGGTTAAGAAAGGAGATGAATAGAAGACGGCGTTTAGGACAAAGTATGGGTTATACGAATAAATGGTTACCCCCTTTAGTTTAACTAGAGCCCCTACGACATTCCAGCAATATATTAACTATACCCTATGAGATTTCCTAGATGAGTTCTACTTAGCTTATATTAACAATGTTCTAATTTATTTGGACAGCTCCCTCTCTAATTATAAAAAGAAAGTTAAGAAGGTCCTCGAGCGCCTAGGCGCTATAGGCTTGTATATGGATATTAATAAGTACGAATTCGAGGTTAAGAGTGTTAAGTATTTGGGGTTTATTATTAATACTAGTAAGGGAATTTGCGTGGACTTTAAGAAGATTAAGGTAATCTAGGGATAGGAAGTACCCCGATTAGTGCAAGGAGTTCGTGAGTTCATCGGTTTTACTAACTACTACCAGCAATTTATACCCAACTTCTCGGGGATTACATAACCCCTAACAATCTTAACCAAAAGGGATATACCGTTTATTTGGAGTAAGGAGTGCACTAGAGTGTTCGAGGAGCTGAAGACGCTCCTGATCAGTACACTTGTATTAGTTCACTGGGACCCTGATCGAGCTATAATACCCAAAACCGATTCGTTTAGTTATGTAGTAGGAGGTGCCTTATTATAATATGACGACGAAGGGATCCTAAAACCTATAGTATTCTTTTTACACAAGAACCTACCTATAGAGTGTAATTACCCAATATACAACAAAGAACTATTAGTAATAATACACTACTTAAAGTATTAGGATTCAGAATTACGGAGTATAGAAGAGTTCACTATCCTAATTAATTACCTGAATCTAAAGTACTTTATAACAAAGAGATAGTTAAGTGAATATTAAATTAGGTGATTAGAATTACTATCCTATTACAACTTTATTATCTAATTTAGACCTAGTAAAGAAGTAATAGTTCCTAATACATTATTAAGATGCGAACAGGATATCCCTAGCACCCTATAAGACGACAGGTTAGAGGGTCGGAAAATTAAACTCCTAAAGAACAGGATTAACGCATTACGAGTTAATAACACAGTAGTAATCAGAGAAATGCAGGCCCGATCAGGGTAAACAAAGAGGGATGAGTCTAATATAAGAGACTCCCCCGGAGACATGGATTAGACTAATAACCCCAGCCCAAATAAGACGGAACCCCCCTTGAACCCTTTTAAAGAAAAGCCATTACACTCCTAATAGGATAAAACCTTAGATTAGAACAACTAATACTAACTAATTAGGGGGGCAATATAAAAAAGAGACCAATAACTTCCCTTATAATAGAAATTGCCGATAATGCTATTAGAATATATAATTAACGATAATAAGAGATTATTATAAAGGAATAGAATTTGGATTCCATATTACGAGCCCTTAAGGACGGGTTTAATCCAAAAGTTCCATAACTCTACATTAATAGGATATCCGGGGAGGGACGCTTTAAAAGCCCTAATTAGCTACTAGTTCCACTAGCTAAGCTTATCCCAGGATATCCAAAGATTTATGAGGAACTGTGATGTTTATGGACGAGGAAACGTATAGTGTGATAAGAAGAGGGGCTTATTAAAACCTCTGCTTATTCCTGGACAGATCTGAGCAAAGGTCTTTATCGACTTTATAATAGGATTACCCCCTTCCCGCTGCGATGGGGCTATAAACGTTATAGTGGTAACTAATTATTTATTAAAGAACGTAATTTTCGAGTTATTAAAGGATATTACAATAGATATAATAGTAAACTAACTAATCCGAGGTTTGATCAGGTACTATGGGATACCTTATATAATTATATTAAATAAAGGACCGTAGTTTACGAGTCTTATATGGAAATAACTCTACTAATTACTACGGATTAAATAAAGACTCTCTATAGTGTTCCACCTAGAAATAGACGGAGTTACGGAGAGGGTAAACTAGGTAATAAAAACCTATTTTAGAGTATACACAGCGTATTGCAACGGAGCGGGGGATGCAGTGAATAGTATATGCTATATCGTATAATATATACACTCTACTAACCATAAGTCGTACACCCTCTATCCCGGATCTGTGAGGGTAATTAACTCGTACAAAACCGCTTAACTAAAGTTATAATTTAGGTAAAGAGATACCTTAAGACCTAATCAGGGCTAAAGAGGGGTTCCGGCCTTGGATATAGACACTGGTGAGTATTAGGGCTTTGTTTATTTAGTGGTAAAGTAACCTCTGTACTATTCACAGTATATGATCTAAGTGAACGAGTAAAAAGAGTTTTGAATACGTTTATTTAATTAACGATGCTTATTAATGTTTTATAATATGTTATTTTGATGGTCTATTATTGTGTTCTCCATTAGAAATACGTCCCCAGTTCCCCTCTCTTAAATAGTTTATTGTTGTTTAATTAAGGAAAAACCCGTTTAGTATAAGTATTTCCCCCTGTACGGTTTTAATTATGCCCTTATCTTAGCTCTAAGCTCCTGCGTACTAAGATAATAAATAACATATAAAAAAGGAAATAAAGGAAATGATTAGATTATATGAACAAAAACCTAATTAGGTTTGTTGATGGTGTAAGCTATAACACTATGAACCGCTAAGCCCCTCCTCGATTTTTGCTTTACGTATGGCTTCTCGTTCCTCTTTCTCCTGCGTCTCTCTTTAATAATACTTTTCGTTTTTACGATTATGTCCTTATTAGTTATTGGGCTGAGTAGGGGTAAGGAAGGGCTCCTATGCTCCCGTACGCATTACTATGAACTTATAAGGGTCGTCCACCTACTTAGTGAACTCCTCCTCCTTATAGGCTATAACTAATTGAAGATTCGTAGTGGCCACCTTATTATATCGTCTAATTAGGTGTTAATAGCTTTATGTAAGGTATTGCCGTTTATTTTTGTAATTGTGAAGTGTGTTATGTGTGATGTTACTTAGGATGTTGGTATTATGAGGGTATTTAGGAGGTGTTAGTGATCGGGTTATAGGTAATATAATAGGTTTTAGGGGTCGTTATTTCGGCTTATCCTTTTTAGAGGTCTAATTAGGTTTACTTTCCATAGGTATAACATCGTTGTTATTATTGTTAAGCGGAGTTATTGTGTCCTTTATGGTTTGTTTAGTGGTTTATATAGTGTAGGCCTTGTGGGGTTTCGGGTGTAATGGGCCTTTTTTGGGGTAGTTATAGAATTTTTGTATAATTTAGTTAACTTATTGATGATATATAATCGGCTTTTAGGTGTTTGATTACTAAGAGGTCTAAGAAAAGGCTAACTTATGGGATATTATGTTCTTATAAAAGATAATGCGGAACTATTCTATTATATGAATATTATACTCCTAGTTGTTAGGTTGTTAAGGGTTATTAGTTATAGTTATGCTTATATGAATACACTTGATTAGGGTTTCGGGGGTGCCTATAGCCTTATACTAAGAGAGAAGGTTATGTATATTAATTATAAAGTATTACTTAGAGGAACTTATACTTTATAGATTATTGTATTAGAGTGTGTATCCCGTGGTTTGGTTTACGAAGATGTTAATGAAGTGATTATTGTTGTGGATTATAATAAAGTAGATTAGATTAGTTTTGTGGAGTTTGAGTTTGGTGTGGTCGATGTATGGGCTAAGTTGTTTTAGTTTAAGGAGTACATCTCCTTAGGGTTGTGGAGTTGAATAAATTGTGATGCTAGCTTTTTTTAGGTCCCGTTTTATTAGTATAATGGTTATTTTAACCGAGCCTATTTCGAGCTACTTCTGTTATTATATGAAACCCTAAGTATTAAAAAGGTTTTTTAAGATGTTATCGGCCTTAGTACAACTTTAGAAATCCTAATTACTGTTAACTGTGAAGCTGGTAGTGTAATGAGCCCGGAGTTCTGTTATTGTTATGGTACTCGTCGGTGAATACTATTGTGGTGTAGGGTTTAACTTATTGTTAAGTGTTGGGGTATTTGTTGGCCGCCTCGGGTTTATGTATCCGGTACCTGGGTTAAATATTGGGCTAAGTGGTTTCGTATTATTTAGTACTTTAAAAGTAGAGTTTTCTATTTATTTAATATTACTTTATACCTGATTAGGTGTGTATTGGTGATTAGTAATACTACTTATAGTGATGTAGATATTTAGGTGGTTCTGTGTATATTGGGCGTCCTAGATGTTTGCTTGTTTTGCGGGGGTAGTTATGATTCTGGTCGTTTTTGTTATGGAAGGAGTATTGTGATTGTTGTGGAAGGAGTATTACGACTAAACTTGACTAAGAGAAAAGAAGTGGTAGTATAGTGATGTTTATACGATTACGTGGTTCGGTTATTAGTTAAAGTAAGGGAGGTAAAGGGATTATTCGAAAATAAGAAGAGTTTAGTAGGAAAGTGTTAAACCTGATTAGGGCTAAGGATATAGGAAAAAGAGCTTTAAGTATATAAGGGAAGGAGGGTAGGTTATTATTTATAAGGTCTAAGTAGTGGAAAGTTAAGGGAGTGAATTAAAGTTGTGTTTTAGACCGATACGAGAGTATTAATTAGTAGTAAAATATTATTTTATAGATTGTTTTTATTTGTTTAGTTAGTGTATTAAGGTAGGTATGTGGTTATTAGGAAAGTAGGGGGGGCTGATTATTGTGTTGCTTTTTTTTTCTAGTGGAGTAGGTGTGGTAACTCGGTTTAGTCTTGATCAGACCGGTTGTTCCTTCCTTTTTCTGGCTGCTACTGAATCCGGGTTATAAGCTCCCTATATTAGCTCGTTATAAAAGAGCCCTTTCTCTCCTTCTTAGATCTGCTTTTTCCCGGCTAATAATAACCTTAACTACTTTTTGTTAATTTTTATTATTACGTCCCTAATTCTTTGTTTTTAAACCTAATTAGATGGTTATAATACCTTCTAAGGAAATCAAGTATAAGTGTCAGTGTATTATTCTAAGCTCTGAGACTCTATAGTTTCTCGATTACCCCCACCTAAAGGGTTGCCGGTATATTACCGTTAATAATATTAACCTTATCGTAGGTCCTCCTATTTTATAGTTTTTTCTTTTTTTAGGGTTAATTAGAGTTATAGATCTCTATTTCTCTTATTTGGGGCCGTCTCGAACCGCTTATTGGGTTATTATATTATGAGGTCTAGTTCGCCGACGCTGTTGAGTATGGCGATACTCGTACTAAGGTGGCTTAATAATTTTAATAGGCCCTTCCCGTTTCCTATTTAAGCCTAATTATGTGTAAATATATAGTTCTGATAGTACGTTTCGCTGTCGGGTTTTTGTATTATTAACCTATTAAGGACACTTTGGATTTTTAGAATAGAAGTTTGGAGGCCAGCTGAACACTGGTGTAGTTTTTATTATTTATGCGACTAGTAGTCGGAACCGTGTTCCCTACTGTTGTTATAAGGAATGGTGGTGTACGTTACTCACCGGCCCTAATCACGGTGCTATTATAGCTCCTTTTTAGGAGTGTATGCTTTTGTTTAGTGAGTACAATAACACTTACTCTAATTACCTTTTTTATAAGATTAGAACCCATTATTACTATTATAACCCTAATTTCTATATAATATACAATTATGGTGCTCGGTTACCCGATGGAAGTGTTTATAGTAAAGTTGGTTAATTGGTTATCCCCAATAATACCTTAATGGTTAATTCGTAATACTATTTTTAGGAGGATATGGTTATAATAGAGGCGGAGTAGTAGTAGGAACGCAGTTATGGGAAGGCCCAGTTTATCCTATGGTTGACGTTATTTAGCGATAATAAGCGGTTTGTAACTCTGAAGAACATAAAGTATTCGGACTAGCCCTGATCGGGTTTGTGTATACTAGTCGGGATAAGAAGTAGGGCGCTGGTCTTTGAGTTAGGGTACTTCTTATCCTTAAAGTGCTTCTGAGGGTCTTAGAAGGAAGGGCTTTTTATCTATTACTATAATAAATATTATAAGTTTTTTTTTAATATAAATAATAAAATATAAAGAGAACATAGTAAGTAAACTCTGATTAGGGGTAAAGTACTTATTTAAGTATTTAAAAGTGATATTAAATACTATTAGTGCATCTTCGAAATATAAGAAAATACTAAGGAAATACGTAGTAATATCGCCCTATGTTAGCAAAACGTTGCTATAATGCAGCTCGATGCGCGCGAAATATAAGGAAATGTAGCCAGATGCGGCTAATCAGGGCAGCGATATAAGCAAAATGCAGCTAAATGCAAGTTAAATGTAAGGAAATGTTAGTTGGATGTTAGGGGGGGGGGGCTAATGTAAGGGAACAGTGCACAATATCAAGGCATCTGGTTACTTAAATAATAATTTAAAAAAAAAAAAAAAAAAAGCAATAACTTTGCAATAATTATATAAGGAAAACATGTTTATTATCAGCTAATTAGGTCCTGGTACTAGTAAAACTCTGGTATTGTGTTTTTTTTGTTGTTGATAGTGGTTATAGGTCGGGTTTTTATTGTGATATGGTTGGGTACCTGGACGGAACCACTAAATTTCCGAAGAGTAACCTAAGTAATAGTTATATTATTATCGGTAATTTCCTATGCCCGATTAAGTGTAGGGGTAGGTTTTCCGGTCCTCTTAACGTCCATAATGGTCTAGGTTACGAGCAAAGTCTGGTTACGGGGGTTGTCCCCTACTACTTAGATAACCTTTTTTATTTCCGACTTATGCGATTTTAGCGAAATCGAACTGGCCTTCCTAGAAACTAGTTTAGTGATTCTATTTTGAATAATTCTTTAAAGTTGGGTAGGGTTGTTATATTGTAATTAAGGAAGGACCACTACGCTTTTACTACCCAATTTAGTAGTTGCAAAGGTCTTAGCTTCCGTAATTACGAGAATTGTCGCCGTTGTTTAAGGGGTAGGTAGGTATGTAGAAACGAAGCCTATTATTGCTGGGGAAGGCATACTCTGAGGTGTCTGGACCTAGGGGGCATAGGGATGACCAATTCCCTTATTTATAACCTTCTTAGTTATTATTATAGTTTTTAGGAACGATTACTAGTTAACTAAGTAGGTAACTAATACTGGTTTATTAGGCTGATAATAGCGCTGAGTATCCCAAATAATTATATCCGGAATTTAATTAGTTATCCTTTAAGTTTTTAAGAGGTCGCTATATTAATAACTTCCTTTATGAAAAGTGATTAATCCGGTTTAGACGTCTTTTTATAGTTAGGTACACTTTTAGAATAAGCAACTCGTATACCCATTATACTAATAACAATCCAGCGGTCCAGGTATAAACCTAGGCTTCCAGAAGTTAAAAGGGCCTCGTTGTTTAAAATTCTGGCGCAGAGCATTATATAACTACTAGTACGAGCTCTACTGGTATCCACTAGAGTACTGCTAATTAGGGGGGGGATGATTCGACGAGTAAGTCGCTTAGTAACCCATATAAGCGACTCGGGCTGGCCCATAGGCCTGATTAGATTTTTGTGGATAAGTTTTAAGGGCCTGAATAGTTAGTTGGAGGGCGTTAAGTTTGTTGGCGAGGTCGTTAATATTAACTAATTTCTTGATAAACACCTCCTTCACTATAGTAAGTTGGTGTTTAGTGTCCGGGGTCGCTAGGTATTTAAAGTGGGGGTTATGCGGTCGATTAGGGCTGGAGTTACTAGTATAAACGGTATTGATAGTTTGAGCGTTATTATCCAAAATGGTGCTATTTCTAAAGGCGTTGTTATATCGGAATTCCTAGTTAATCTATACGAGCAGACTAATCTTATACCTACTAAAGTTATTATACTCGAAGAGTTAGGCCATAGTCGTTACTATTTGAGTTATTGTACTTATTGTAGTAGACTTGGAGAAGTGGTGGGCGATAATTTCGATGAGTTTAGGGTTAGATATTATAGGTTTGTTCTGGAGGAGGGCTTTGGTTTTGATGTTTTCGACTTTTTGGAAGAGTTTTGCTACTCCTTTAAGGTCGTTGTCCCTAATTAGGCCTCCTTCACTAAGCTGGCGAAGTTATTTGTTTGGTTGAAGGGTGTAGTCCTTATTTAGGTGGCCAAAGGTGTTAAGTATATACTTCTTAGTGGATACCTAGGTAGTTCCTGAGGTTTTAGCTTTAATAATTAGTTGGTATTCGTTGGGAAGGTACTAAGGTAGTATTTTCGTCTTTTCCTTATTAGAGAAGTGGGCAAAGTTAGCTTATACTTTGAACTTTTTTATAAAATTAAAGATATTATTATTATGAAATTTAGGTACTCCTTAGGCTCCGGGCTGGGGCATCTTAATGGTCACCCCTTTGTTTTTACTACTGGTCGCCTCTTTAAGGGCTTTAACCAGTTTAGCATAGGGGGCTATACTCTGGGCCTAATTAGAGCTCAATAGAGTTTACGAAATAGGTTACTTATCGATCCTTTTGCCCTTAACGTCGGGGACGTTGTGGGAGGGTAAGGGTATATCGTCCTACGAGGTGTCCCCATCTTTATAAGTTTTAAGTCCTCAGGGTTATATATTTTAGAACGATTTAGAAAGGTCTATAGGCATCGTTATAGGTTGGTCGGGCTAATTAGGTCAGATATGCTATATAACTAGTTATTTTACAGTATAGGGAGGTTAAATAAATAAAAAGGGATTATCCGTGGGAGGGGAGTTAACCTATATCGGGGAACATAGTTCTAATAAAGCCCACCGAATAACTTTCCCCGTTATTATTATTACCGTTTTAATAACGAAAAACACAGTAATTAGGCCAAAGTACATAATTATTTTTCCGAATACCCTAAGGTAAAGGGTGCTCTACTTTATTAACTATCCTAAGGGAATAAAATCTACGAAGTGTAATCCCATTTATGATATCGTGCTCCTAACTAACGACCATTCTTTCGTATTTACCGAAACTATTTAATCTGTTTATTCTATTCGAATATAACTAATTAGGCCAAGGGATCGCATCTAAATTAACCCACTCAAATATTAACCTTCTATGTAATACTTAAGGTCCGCACAGTCCTTGGTATAAATCCTAAAATAATTCATAGTTGTATTATCGTTTTTATTGTTTATTTATACTATCCTTTCCTTTTTCTTAGGTCTAGTATCTGTTCACAGGGTCTGATTAGGTCTATGGGCCTATACTTAGCTCCTTGGCCGTCGTCGTTCGGTTATAGTCCACTTTCTTTTTTTTGTTTGGGTGTTACTTAGTTATCTTTTTTGGTGTTTTGGCTAAGCCCAAGGTTTTTCGGGGTTCTTCGTATACCTACATTTAACACGTTAAAGCCGTTATAATTGTTTAATTAAGTTGAATATTCGTTGTTTTGTTGATATTGCGCCTTTATTGTTTTGCGTAGTAAGATTGGGGAGGGGATGATGGTATTATAGTAATAAGGAGATCGGGTGTTCAATTCGCCCACGAGGTACTAGTATAACAGAGTAGGGGATATAATGAATAGTATATGCTATATTATATAATATATACACTTTACTAACTATAGGTCGTATACCCTCCGTCCCGGGTTTATAAGGGTAATTAATTTATACAAAACCGCTTAACTAAAACTATAATCTAGGTAAGGAGATACCTTAAGACCTAATTAGGGCTAAAAAGGGGTTCCGACCTTAAATATAGATACTAGTGAGTATTAGGGCCTTATTTACTCGGTAATAAAGTAACCTCCGTACTATTCGCAGTATATGATCTAAATGAATAGGTAAAAAAAGCTTTAAATACATTTATTTAATTAACGATGTTTACTAACGTTCTATAATGTGTTATTTTGATGGTCCATTATTATGTCCTCCACTAGAAATGCGTCCCCAGTTCCCCTCTCTTAAATAGCTCGCTGTCGCCTGACTAAGGAAAAACCCGCTTAGCGTAAGCATTTCCCCCTGCACGGTTTCAGTATACTCAGGACAATTAGGACGAACTACTCCTAGTAGCAATAATAGCTATTAATAACTAGGTCACCTCATTAATAGGACTTAGCCTGTTCTTTGTTACTTATGGGTATAACTTAGACCTGATTAGAGTAGAGGAACCCCTACGGAATAATAATAAGACCCCTATAATAAAAGCAGAGGCTCTAGTCCAGAAGCTGAAGGACACCTCTAAGTAGGCTTAGGCAACGATAATAGTAGCATAAGAGAAATAAGAGATTACCACAAACACAAGGCGCTAACCGTTTAATTAGTTTAAGCCTAGGGATAAGGTTTAGCTAAGGTTACGGAATATTTAATTTAACCGACTATTAAAAAAGCTCAACTAAGTTAATACGAAGTACACCATCCTTGAATTAGTTAAATCCTATGTTTACTAACTAAATACACTACTAAGGATTTATAACATTTTCTATGTAAACTTAATTAAGTATATTAGAGTTAATCCGTTATTATCATAAAATTATAATAATACCTAATCACCTATAATACTAGTAGTTAATAGGGAGGAGTTTAAAGTTGAGGAAATCTGTAATACGTAGAAAATACGGGGCGGATAAAAGGTCTTAGTAAAGTAAAAGGATTATACTTAACTCACCTAGGAACTAGTGGATATACTAGTGGATATAACGGCTTTGGACCGTTACGAGGCCGATCACGGGAATATCCCTTGGGAAGGGAGGGGAAGAAGGGGGTAATTATTACAGGCCAAAGCCCGATCAGAGGCCTCAGAACTACTCAGCTATATTTAACGCTAACCGCTATTTACTAAGCCTAACTAGGCCTAAGTAGACCTAATTAGGATCCAACGGATTTATAGGGTAATAGATTTTTCCTTCCTTTCTCCTTATCTTAAAGATACTCGTAGTAGTCGCCATAGTTAGTTGCAATATACGTGCTTGGACCGTTACATAGAATACCTTTTCTCGCACCTCGTCGGCTAAAAGGAGTATTATAACTTCTTAATTTCGCCTTTAATCGACGATAACGATTAGGGCGAATCCCAGTAATCGCAGAACTCTTAGAGGTGGTCAGAACGACTATGTCGTCGTTAATATAATACCTATGCCCTACCTCGGCATATATAAGAAAACTGGGCATTACTGGCCTTATAATCTACTTCTTAATTCAATACTTTCGACGAGAGATAATAGACCTTCCTCCGTAGTAGTGTTAAATAAGTATAATAGAAGTTTTGGTTATATTATAATAAGTTGGGGGTGTTGCTATTATTTTCTGGTGTAATTATTCTGTATCCGTTATATAGTATATTATACTTAAAAGACGTATAGAGTAATGATCACCAGCGAGGATGGGTTAATAAAGCTCTCTTAGGCCTCACAGATTATTTTAATAAGTGGTATCATTAAACTAGTACCGATGAGAGTCTTCTAGCCAGCTCATTAAACGGCATACAGGCTGGGTTACTCCTGGTTAATCCTAGGGCCCGGGATAAGGACTGTTACTTCCGATAATGGGTTAATAGCCGGCGCTGGCAGTTGTTGCCCTGGACGGATAAGTTTGATTTATATTTTTGTTAACCTCCAGAGGTTACGTTTAATCCCATATATTAGTGGAGAGAGTATACAGAGACTTACCCGGACCTATCCCAACTTACTATTAACGTCTTCGCTATACTAGCGATAGTAGCAGACTACGAAAGGGTATTTAGTATTATTAAGTTAAGCCTTACATCGCAAAAGCTCGTAATGATACTACCTATTATAAAAACTCTTTAACTGACGAAAAGCTAGTTAAAGAGGGGGGTTATAATGCATTAGAATAACTTTGGGCTACTAGTATTATTGTAAACCTTATTATAACGTAGTTTTAGGTGGTAATTGAATTATTATACTTATAATATAACTAATTAATTAAACCTTTGTAAAAGAATCTCATTAATAGCAAGTTTGGGGGTCCAATTTGCTTTGATTGCACTTGCGGCAGCGCTGGTCTTGTAATCCTCGTCATCATCTTCGTATTCGCCTTCACTGTCTACTCGACCAATGAGGTTCTTGGTTCCCCGGGGCGGGTCTGGGAAATTCTCACGGAGCTTGCAGCCGAGCGCCCACAATCGGGCAATGCTGGTGGCAGCTATCTGACCATGCGGTCTCAAGGCGGAGGTAAGTTTATCTCCTATCACACTCACCCGATACTATTAACTTACCGTTCTGAAGCCGAGTTCTTCATCATCAACCTTTGTGAAAACTTCGGCACAGTCTTCTTGGATAACGGCTACTACAACAAGGCCATTGCTGCCTCTCCGGTTGATGCCCTCCCGGGCTACGTTATGGGGTATGTGAAATGAAAAGCTTGATGGCTTTTAGTTGTTTACAGGTCGCAGTGGCGTGAGCTGGTTCGCCGTTCCCTGGCTCACCGCGACAACTATGGGTCTTGCCGGCCTCGCCCTGGAAAGATACGATGTCTGGCCGGCATACCCCAACCGAATGGCACCTGCAGACGTCGATGCTGGATTGGTGCTGCCCACAGTTGCCGTCGCCCTGCTAGGAAAGGGGGGCGCCGTGGCAACACTCATTTTAGCCGTAAGACTTCCACCCATAATAACACTTGCAACTCCGCACTAACAGCAAGACATCAGTTCATGGCCATCATGAGCACCTACTCCTCCGAACTCATCGCCGTCTCATCCATCTGCACCTACGACATCTACAAGACGTACTTCAACCCCACCGCCACCGGCAAGCAGCTGATGCGCATCAACGACATCGGCATGGGCATCTTCGCGCTGGTGATGGCGGGCCTGGCGACGGGCTTCAACTACATCGGCATCTCAATGGGCTACCTCTACCTCATGATGGGCGTCATCATCTCGTCCGCCGTGCTGCCCGCGACGCTGACGCTGCTGTGGTCCGGCCAGTCCTGGGCGGCCGCGACCTTCAGCCCCATCATCGGTTTCGCGCTCTCCATGACGGCGTGGCTCGTCACGACCAAGATCAAGTACGGCGAGCTCAGCGTCGAGTCCACTGGCTCGAATACCCCAATGTTGGCCGGCAACTTGACTTCGCTGCTCTCGCCCGTCGTCTTCATCCCGCTGCTTACTTTCATTCCGCCGTTCAAGCCGCAGAAGTATGACTGGGAGAGCATGCTCAACATCCGCAAAGGCGATGACCATGATCTTGCTGACGCGGCGCACATGGATCTGGAGAATGTTCCTGGAGAGAGGGCGCATATTGTCGACAACGACGCTGATGAGAAGGCGAAGCTGGATCGTGCTGCTAAGATTGCGCGTTGGCTGACAGTGGCTGTGACTCTTGTGCTACTCATCCTCTGGCCGATGCCCTTGTATGGCAGCGGTTATGTCTTTAGCAAGCCGGTAAGTATAAACTCGTCTGAATGGTTTCTTTTATGAGGGCGAGGCTAATTAGTCACCGCAGATTTTCACCGGATGGGTTGTGGTCGGCATCATGTGGTTGTTTGTATCCGTCGTCATGGTTGTCTTCTTGCCTATCTTCGAGTCTAGGAGCACCGTGATTCGTACGACCCGCATGATGTTCAAGGATTTGCTTGGGATGCGCGGAGGAAAGCCTATCAGCGAGGGCCAGTCGCCTGGATCCAGGACACCCGAGATAGCAGAAAAGCCTGAACCAAAGGCCTAAAGGGGTCGCAGGTCGGAACCAATGCTGTTGATGGATACCCAAATCACCCAAAGAAAATCCGAATAGGAGGGCTACGAAGCAAGACGTCGAGTGGTGAGCCAGGGCTACCAACGGCATAATAAATCTAACCAAAAACAAAGCCGAGGGAGATTGCCGTACGGCGCCTCCGGAGCAGTCATGCGCCACCGTTGCCCCGCACGATCGATCGACCGGGGAAATATGCTTAACCCCGCCCTTGCAAGGACTTCGGCCTTAGTCGGCTAGTAAAGGGAGCGAGAAAGACCATACTTGGTTGGCGACGTCTTTTCCTGTAGCCGTCGTCCGGCGTCTGTTCTTTTCCTGCTGGTTAGTTTACCCAGATACAGGCCACCCCCTTCCCCTTTTCCCCGATGCTTGGATCGCGCGCAAATGGCCGAAAACGTCGACGTCCTGATCTGCGGCAGCGGCAGCGCCGGCCTCTGCGCGGCCACGTGGCTCGCGCGGTGCGGCGTGGACTTCAAGATCCTCGAGCGGCGGGATGGGCCCCTGCAGCGGGGCCAGGCCGACGGCGTTCAGTGCCGCACCGTCGAGATCCTGGACAGCCTCGGCCTCGGCGACGACCTGCTCAAGGAGTCAATGCACGTCCTGGAGCTGGCGTTCTGGACCTCGGACCCGGACGGCGGCGGCGGGATCCGCAGATCGCACCTCGAGCCCGACACGGAGCCAGGGCTCACGCACCTGCCGCACGTCATCCTGGGCCAGGCGAGAATCAACGAGCTCATGATCCGGGATATTGAGCGGATATGTGGGCAGTCGCATATTCGGTACGGGAGTGATGTGAGAGATGTTGTTCTGGACAGTCAGGCGGCAAAAGATCCGGGGGCATACTGCGTGGCCGTCACTGCAGTAGAGGACGGGGCAGACCGTGTTTATAATGCGAAATATGTGTTGGTAAGCCAATCTCCAAAGCCATGTTTCTTCGGCAGCACTAAATCCCAGATTCAGGGTTGTGATGGAGCGCATAGCGCAGTTAGAAAGTCCCTCGGGTTCAAGATGGTGGGGGACAGCACTGATGCCGTCTGGGCCGTGATGGATGTCTGGCCGAGGACCGAGTTTCCCGACATACGAAAGAAGTGTATACTGCAGTCATCGGCCGGTAATCTGGTGATCATCCCTCGGGAAGGGGACGAAAGATCACGCTTCTACATGGAGATGCCAGGCTGGGCAGCGAGCGACGTTACTCCAGAGAAGGTCAAGCCTCGCCTCGATGAGATCTTCAGCCCATACAAGGTGGAGATTGCGGAAACTGACTGGTTCTCGGCGTACTCCATTGGGCAGCGAGTCGCCGACTACTTCACCAAAGACCACCGCGTCTTCCTGACCGGCGACGCATGCCACACGCACTCGCCAAAAGCTGGTCAGGGCATGAACGTCAGCCTACAGGACGGGTTCAACATCGGGTGGAAGCTCGCCGCGGTCGTCTGCAGGCAGGCGCGCCCGGAGATACTGGAGACGTACGTCTCGGAGAGACAGGAGACTGCCCAGGACCTGATCGACTTCGACCGGCAGTTCACCAACCTGTTTTCGTCGTCGTACCGAAAGAAGCACGGGGTGACGCCCCAGGACTTTCAGGATTACATGCTCAAAGCTGGGAGGTACACGGCTGGTCTCGCGATAGAGTACAAGCCTTCTCTCATGGTTCAGCCGACGGAGTTCCACGAGTTGGCGCGTGGGGTGCGGGTGGGGATGCGCTTCCCGAGTGCGCAAGTCGTGCGTCTCTTTGATGCTCGAGCGATGCAGCTGGCCAAGGCGTTGGTGTCTGATGCTCGATGGCGCTTGGTCATCTTTGCGGGGGATATCAATCAACCCGAAGTGGAGAGCCGTCTCACAAAGGTAATTATGTCATTCTGGACTGATTTGGCATGGAAGCCATCGAGAACCAATGCTGACTCTCCTTACAGCTGGTTGAAAACCTGGAGCCCATAGTCAAAGAGGTGACTGCGCCTGGAGCGGCGATCAACAGCTTCATCGACTCGATTCTGCTGCTGAAGTCCGATCGGAAGACGTTGGATGAGAAGAAGATACCCAGCTTCTTCACGCCTAATACCATGAAGGGGGGAGTGAAATGTGAGTATAATTTCCAACACCACTTTCACGACATCTTGAAACCTCACTTACACCGGTTGCAGACCGCCGAAGCGTCTTTGTTGACGATGAGAGTTATCATGCTGGGCATGGTGAAGCATACTCCAAATATGGGGTAGACCCTGACGTCGGTGCCATGGTGCTTATTCGCCCAGACCAATGTGAGTTGCCTCCATTCGGCTATTCTGCATTCTCACTAAAACAACCCAGACGTGGCTCAGATACACCCACTGGAAGGTGTCGCTGGTATTCGGAGCTTCTTCCGATCATTTCTTGTCCCGATCACCAAGGGAAAGCTGTAGGAGTATTGCACGAGTTGTTTTTGTTGTTGTTGTATTTAACGCCATGGCGGCAAGGGCGTAGCCCTTGCGGTAGACCTCCCGAGGGGTATGTGGTGTGGAGAGCCGCAGGCTCAGATTACCTATTCTATAATACATAGCCCTTACTAGCGTCCTCCAAATCTTGCCTACTGGCTATTATTTGTTTAATTTGTCCCTGGATCCCACTAGTTTCTCCAGTTTTTTTACTTCTTATTTAGTTCCCTTAGTAGGGTACGTTGGTTGGTTATTTTAAGGTCTAGTTAGGGGTTGGCCTTTAGTAGTGTTGGTAGATCTTTTAGAAAAAGTTTGTTATACATAGGAAGGTCTTAAAGCTTTTAGGATTAGTGATTAACCCCTTAAAGTATTATTTAAGTGATCTTATAGGGTTTATAGGTTTTGATAAATTAGAAGGGTGGAGGGTAGGCCGCCATTACCTTTTTATTAGGGTTTTTCGGTAATAGACTAAGTGGTTTATATCCTTTACTTCCCCGTAAAAGTAGGTAAGTAGGGCTTTATTATAGTTAAAGTATTGATAATATTATTTGAAGTCTCCGTGGTCCGACCAGGCCACTAAGAGGTGATAAAGGGTAACCCGTGGAAGGGCTAGTTTAGGGGGGTTAGATAAGGTGATCTCGAGCCTTAGTTGGGTATATTAGTTGCTTACTTTTTTATACTACTATTGTGTATATTAGGCTTGTATTTGTTTTTTAGTGAGTTATTCGATCCCTATTAAGGTTATTAGTTCGCCTAAGGGTACTAGGAGTGTTATGCTTTGTTTAGTTAGGTGGTTTACTTTTTTATTACTTTTTATCCCCTAATACCCTGGGGACTAGTGGATATATATAATATATATCTTAACCACTTTATGGATTTTAAGGAAAGTTATTTATAGGGAGTTTAGAGTATTACCTCGTATCCCTTGGATAATACTAGTGTTATTGATATAAATGTGGATAGGTTAGCCTTAGGATATAAGGAGGGCTCACCGGAGCCCTACCCTTGCCCCTTTAGCTTCTCTATTAAATACTTTTACTAGGCCAAATTGGCCACAACCCTGGGTTATACATTTTCAACCTCGGTAAATAATAAACCTATACCCGGTGACTCCATTAAATGCCTTTAAGCTATCTAAGTAGATAATCATATAAGTGTTTAGGACGGTTTTTAGTTAGTTTTAAAAAGCTTTAATAGCCTTCTTTCCTTAAGGAAGTATATGATAAAGATAGCTAAGAGGCATAAGTACGGGGCGCAGAAAGGGGGCTAGAGCACTTCTTCAATAAGTAGTATAAGGACGACGATATATTGGTCCTATTACTAACCTCCTCACCAGTCTCCTTATTAGCCTCCTCGTTAACCCCATTTTCACTTAAGGATAACCACTTTAAATAGTACCTGAAAAGTTATCGTAGTTAGGAAATAAGGGTAACGTCTAATAAACTTGACTTATACTTTAAGTAAGCCCTAAAGGAGATGGATAACCCTGCGTAATAGTAACTAAACCGTTAAACACAATAACCTTACTTAAGTAAATTAGCCCTTAACGTCTTCGTAGTCCTAGTTATAGTATCAAACTATGAGTGAACCTTTAGTATAGTGAAATTAACGCTGACGTCGCAAAGGCTCTTAATAAAGGCGGAGAGTATTGAGCAGCTATAGTTAATAAAGAATTAGCTAAAGAGGGATGTATTACCCTTCTCTAGGATTAAGGGGTTTATTGTTTATCCATAGAATCTCTAGATAACTTCATTTATTACCTAATCAGGTAACATAACTACTCACGTACCTTTGATTTAATGGATTTATCAACAGAGCCAAATAAGCAAATATTTAGTGGCCCTAAGTCAAATAAGCAAATAGGGGGGCCCGATTTGCTTTGTTTGCTTTGGCGGCTGCGCTGCCCAGCATCCTTCAAATACTGAATCACACGGTACGCACCGTGAGCTACGGCTGCTATCGCCCGTACCATGATCCTCGAATACCTTTCCACGTCTACTGGGTCCGTGAGGGCGCCGTATTCGTTGGAGTTTGGTATGAGAAACCGGCAGCCGGATTCTCTTAGGGGCGGTCGCAGCGTCTCACACGGAAGGCACCCCAAAGGCATACCACTTCCCGTCCGCTCGACGGTGAGATATTCTAGCATTGTGACAGCGGCTTTCACGTTGCAGTCGTCGGCAAAGTGCGGACGGATGTGGCGGATGATGTGGTCGCGGCACCGCACAACCGCCATCCGAAAGGTTCGTCCGTTCTGGCGAAGATGTGGAAGGCCGGGCGTATAATTCCGCCATGAAACATTTCGAACGTCGCCAGTGCGATCAGATACGTTTCTTCGGTCATCAAGTCCAAAGCAGGGACAAAACGCGTCTCGGTGCAGACAAAAGAGGAGGCGGCAGGCAGCAGGGTAGGAATATTCGTTTCCGTATAAGGACGAGCGAGGAACTAGTCCCACGCACTGTTGAACATGATTGACAAGACGCATAATTCTGGATAGGCATACAAAGCTGCATTATGCTGTTTGCTAAGATACTCCTTGTTGATGAGACCCTGTCGGTTTTTGAGACACTTGTGGCCTGGCTGGGGCCAAAGGTGTAACTGAGCTGTATCTGGCGTTTTTCCGAGTGACCTCATGTGGACCACATACCACTTTCACCATTGATCGGGCAAGCGTGGATATTCATGTTAGCCCCATGGGCTGCTATTCGATTACCGAAGGCCACCCTTCCTAATTTGTCATTGTGTTATCAAGCTTTATCCCAAGAGTTGGGATGAAGTGGTCATTCTCTCAACCGTGACACGTGCAACCCTCAGAGAGGGGATACATGTAATCATCAGAAAGTGCTCAATCACATCTAAATACAAAGTCAAATTGACTACAGCAAAGCAAAAGAACCCCGCAATAATACATCAATTAAGAACACACCGATTCGTTTCCGCATCACAAGCCGAATCACGTCACAAGCGCGGACGTCGCTCAGCAATTCCAACCACAACCCCGGCACCCCCGACCACACCCACCACGATCAACACCGGCACAGTCGGCCCTCCCATTGCAGGTATTCCACGACCCATAGCCCTGGTTGCGCGCAGTCCAGCACCACCGTCCATCACCGTTGTTGGCGCTGTAGCAGTAGCCTCTGGAGCATCCGTAGTCGCCCGGGTCCACGTTCCAGCATTTGCCCCAGCCGTGGCGCCACCACCAGCGGCCTGCCGCGTCCGAGGCGTTGAAGTCTGCGGCCTCAATTTCGGTGGAGGAGGCGCTGGGCCCGACGGCGCCCTCAGGTCGAGGGTTCGCGCCAAGGGGGTGCTCCCTGCACTTGCGGATCTGGGCGGGATCCACGCCCTTGGTGTCGAGAGATCCGGCGGTGTACGCCATCACACCGAGGTCGCCGCACTGTTCGGCGGTGGCGGCGGGGGCAACGCCGGCGAGGATGGGAGTGGCGAAGAGGAGGAGCGTGGTGGTGGTGGTGGTGGTGGTGGTGTTGAACTTCATTTTGCTTTGGAGGTGGTCGTAAGGTTGCGAGAATAGAGTTTTCGAGGAGTTCGGGAGCGAGTGTCCACGTGGATAAAGTCCAGATTAACGAGAATTGCGACGCTTCTGATTATGATGAACGGCCGGCTGTGGTGTGGAGGTGGAAGTTCGGCTCCTGGTGGGTGAGGACAGTGAATGGTGATTTAGTGGGAAGCCGGGAGGGCATGGCCAAAATTTATACTTGGATTTCACACCTCGCCCCGAGCTATGAATTCCACATCCGTTGATTCCGTCCGCGGCTGCGTCACTGACTTTTCGACGAAGCTTGAATTCCCGCGAGCTCCGCTCAAGGGATATCTAGAATGCGAACACGAACCTCGGAGTCGGAGTGACGTGACGACAGTTGGATCACGCGGAGCATTTCCTCATGCTAGGTCGAGGTTGTCGGAGGGTAAGGACCGTCGACGGCTATGAACTTTCGGGGATTCCGTGGCAGTGTGCTACCAGAATTGGCGTTATCAGTAGATAGGTATTGAACTCAGTAGCAGTTTAGCAAGGGAAATATGCCTCGGGTGTCTTGACTGGACTCATGCGGCATGGACGTACATAATTTCCAAATGGGAATTGGGAGAAACCTGGTCATCATTGACTGGGGTACACACGTGCTTTTACTGCCATAAGCTTATCACGTATCCTGAATGATGACGTTCTTGTTATCTAAGCAGTTCATGCACACTGGATGTGTTCTGTCGGAAATCGCATATGGGCACGATGTAGGGGGTCAATTCGTGATGTGTGTTGTGCTTCTGTATCCTTCTTCCTATGAGTGCCCCTGAGGCACCTTCCTAGCGTGCCTTGTGTGACTAAGCGTGCCTCGAGCGGCCCTCCAGCGCCCTCAGCGCCTCGGGCCTGCCACCCCTTTTGACATGTTCAAATCTAGCTTGTTGCTGAGAAGACGCAAATATGTGACTGAAGTACCTCTATCAACATTAGATTGAAAATAGCTTCTAACAACATTCTCACAGTTCAAGGTTATCAAGTTGCAGTAAGATTCGTGGGAAGGATGAAGTCGCGCTTCTGCTACTGCCGGCCCTTCGGGCTATGGTTTTAAAGACTCTTACGCAAGAAACCTTATGATGTTCAGGTATTGTGGATTATGCAATCCGAGTAATCGAAAAAGGCGTGAGTTCATGTAGCCAAAGCAAAGATTCGAGCACAACTATTCGAGTAGCATTTTGCTAGAAATTAATAAAGTGAGTTTCTGTTGCCATCATCTTAGCTGGAATATTGGTGCTTTTCAAAGTTGCCAAAATCCAGAAATTTACGATACGAACATGAGTTTGACTCATTTAAACATCCACTACGGATTTACTTTGGTCGTATATCATTCAGACTAACGTACTTGATAAGCGAGCGGATCATGTCGAATTGGGGGCCAATTGCGTATATTGATGTGATGTGTCTGTTCTTCTATCCTAGAGCGGCGAGTCCTCTAGGAATAGGGGTAGGGGTTTCCCTTGCTGCTTTAGGCTCGGCGGAAATAAGTGTCGCCGAACCGGCGTTCCTCGCGCTGCCTTTTGCCCTTCAATCTGACAGATCACCCGACCACGACCACTTCACAAATGGGACCCAAAAGCAGCACTAAAACCAGTAAATCAATTAAAACTACTTAGAATCCTCATCTTTCAACATTTTTTTTCATTAACTTAGTACGTTTATATATTATGTCCAGTATTTCAACAAATATTATATCGATATTAAACTGTTTTTATTCGTAGTTAGTGACTATTATTCCGATGTATTTCCTCTTTAATTTAAGTTATAACCTCCCTTTACAATTAAATGTCTTCTATTTTAACTATAATAAGACTTTCTTCTTATCTGAGATACGTTTTTAACTCTCTAATATTAATTAAATAAGTTGTTTTCTTTTTAAATAATTTAAACCTTAAACCTTAATAAAATAATTTAGTATATAAATTTATATACCCCTTTTAATAAATACCCCATAGTTTTAATAATAGGAGATTTAACTCTCAATGAGTTCTAATTAGAAAAATACTTTTATTAGGTTATTTAGTATTTTAAAAGTCTAAAGTTGTTACGGGCCGAACCCGGTGGTTATGCCCGGGCTATGCCCGTGCTCACACCGGTGCCCCACCGGTGCCTCATTAGTGCCCACCCCCTAGGAAGTAGAGATCTCGTATTATAATATAGTTTACCCTTTTCTTTTTTAACTTAAAATAAATAGTATTTAATTACCTTTTAGTTAAGATAAGGCTTAGGACCAGCTCTTTGTATAGTTTAAGTTTAGTTTTATTTATTATATAAGATATTACTAAGTTAAGCCCGGGTTTTTACTAGTTATAAAGCGGAATCCTGAGTTAAGTATAGCCCCCTAATAATAGATCGATGAACGTTGGATATTGGGTAGAATACAGCTCTCCACTAGTTAAAAAGAGGATACTAATTAGTATAATAGTTGACGAACTGTAGGCCTAATTGTAGTTAACCTTAAATGAGGCCCTCGGGCCCTTATAAGTGAGGACTACTAAGTTCTTTAATGAGTTGGAGCGAAGCTGAGGTTTAGGGGCGACGTTACCGACCCCTATGGAAGATGTAGGCACCGAAACCCCGTTAGTGGGTAGTTGCTATTTCGTAATAGAGACACCGATGCGCTGTAAACCACTACTAATACCCTTAAATTTCTCGGGGAAGTAGAAGGATTACCCTTCTTAGGTGTAGTAGATGAGGGATAAGATTGCTATGGATAAAGCGTTTTACCTTATTAACTAGGAATTGTGGTACCTAATTAACTCCTATCTGGACACTAGTCCCTAGTAGGTGGTTACTATGTTTTACGTAGTTGGGGGGTTTAGAGGTTAATATAACCCTAAAGATTTTATATCCTATTTTAATAAGACCTACTAAAACCTAAACACCTAACCCTAAACTATAACCTAATTATAAACTCCCCGTTAAAAAAATAACGAGAAGTTAATTATTCTTTTTACCGAAATTTGAACGAATAATAATAAGTATAAGAGGTGGTGTATAACTCGATATTATTAAAATTATTATATTAGAAAATACCCTTACTTCCCACTTAAAAAAGCACCTAATCACTATCTCCCTATTAGGGGAATACACTTGGTAGTTTACTAGGGTATAGGATATTACTTAGAAATTAGAGTATATAATACCCATTACTACTAAATAAGCGTATTATTAATCCCTAACCCTAGCCCTTCTACGGAAGGATTATAATAGAGATATTTAAATAATTAGCGCTACTCATACCTCATCGACCTAAAGAGAAAAGAAGGACCGTTACTACTATTACTCCTCGGGTAACCTATTAATGGACCACTATGAATACTTTTATTATAACGAAGAAGGTTATATTACTAGGAATTACTAAAAGAAGGTTCCTAGGTAAGCGAAGGTTACTTATATTAAAATAATAAAAAAGTAAAAGGATCCCGGGTTAGAAGAAGAGGACTAAGAGGCCACTAGCGCCTCCTTAAGCGAGGATAACTCGGGAAAAGAATAACTCAAGTACAAAATCGGGTACTAAAACCGACGAAGGAGGAAACCAAAGGATGGGAGTTCCACTAAGAAGAGCAGTAGTAGAGGAGCTAAAGGTTAACTATTATTTAGGGAAGGATTAATAAAGGACACTTAATATACGCCCTTATCGATATTAACTATAATATTTTTATAATAATAGATTAGTTTCTCTTTAAACACCTCCGACTATTACTAGTAGATCGGAAAAGGTGTACTCTACGAGGGTATACATAAGACGGGCTATCACCTGGTGATACCCAGGGTATAATTATCCTAGATCTGGAATTAAGTGGCTACACTTAGAAAGTTTACGTATATATAATAAGGGGCCTAGACCCCCCCATATTCCTAGGGAAGCCATAAATAAAAGTAAAATGTATAGTGTATAACACTACTACTTAGTGTATATATTGTAATAAGGGAGGAGTAAATATATACTTCTCTAATTAGGAAAAACTAGTTATTGTAAAAGAGATTCGTATAATTCGATTATTAATAGCTTCTGTATTTATAGTTATATACCGACGAGTAAAGTGTTAAAGGGTACTAAAGGCCTAGGTTATAGTTATGAGCTTAAGGGAAATCGAGGATATACTAAAAAAAAAAGCTTATGGATATAAAGGAACTCGTCCTAGGCCGGGTTTATAAGGAGTTTAGAGACTTATTTAACTTAGAGAAGGTGTACTCGGTGCCCCCTAGGAGGCCAGGGGTTAACTATAAGATCCCCCTTATTAAGGACACTTATAACCAGGAGCCTACACTTCCATGGGGACCCTTGTATGGGATGTCCTATGAGGAACTCTTAGTTCTGAAAAAGATATTAGAGGACCTACTAAATAAAGGGTTTATTTAAGCTAGTAGCTCGCTAATGGGTACCCTAGTGTTATTTATTAAGAAGCTTAGTAGGGGAATTCGGTTCTACGTTAATTACTAAGCCCTTAATAGTATTATAAAAAAGGACCGTTATTTACTACTACTTATATTAGAGACCCTCTAATGGGTAACCACTACGTAGTGGTATACAAAGTTTAACGTCGTAATCGTATTCTATAAGATTCGGATTATAAAAGAAAACGTCGAAAAAATAGTGTTTTATATAAGATATAAACTTTTTGAGTAGTTAGTTTACCCCTTTGGACTCACCGGGGCCCCAGCTATGTTCTTGTAAGATATTAATACGATTCTCTAAGACTTCTTAAATTCTCTTATCACCACTTATTTAGATAATATCCTAATTTATATATTTGGGTTAAAAAAGAAGTACGAAGAGAAGGTATGGGTAGTCCTCCGGTGCTTAGTAAAAGCCGGACTACGATTAGACCCTAAAAAGTGTGCCTTTTTAATTAAAACCGTGAAATATATCGGGTTTATTATCACTACTAAGAAAGGGATCTCATATAACCCCGAGAAGTTAAGAGCTATTACTAAGTGGCTACCTCCTAAGACTATAAAGGGGATTAGAAGTTTCCTTGGGTTTACAAATTATTATTGCATTTATATACCCAACTATACTATTATTATTAAGCCCTTTATAAGGCTTACAAAAAAGTTGGCTATGTTCCACTAGGGACTTAGTTAGGAAGAAGGATTCTAGGAGCTTAAGTTGTTATTTAGTATAGAGCCGGTATTTCACCACTTTGACCCCAAAGGAAAGATAATAATAGAGATAAACTGTTCAGGGTTTGCTTTAGGTGGCACCCTTATGTAAGAAAACTCCGATAAGCACCAGTACCCCATTACGTTCCACTCACAAAAGTTATCGCTAACCGAGTATAATTACCCTATCCATAATAAGGAACTACTCACTATACTCATATACCTTAGGGCCTAAAAAATAGAACTACAAAATATAAGTAACTTTAAAATTCTTATAAATCATAAAAACCTTGAACACTTTATAAGGAAACAACACCTCACTAAGAGGTAAAGCTAATAAGCAGAAAAGCTAACCTAATACGACTTTTATTTAGAGTACCGGCTAGGAAAGGAAGCAGTAGTTCCCAATGCCCTCTCTTAGAGGGAGCAGGACACCCCCTAGGGCTGGGACGATAAAAGAGAATAGGGACACGTACTCTAATTAATACCTAACCACACTATCCCTAAAGAAGGAACTGGTACCCCCCAGGTGGGCTACACCATAAACAACTTACTAATACTCTTATATATAACGTACATGATAAGCGAGCCGATCAGACAAGCGAAGCGATCACTTAACCATGACCACTTCATAAATAGGACTAGGAATCAACTATAATAACATTAAATTAATTAAAACTACTCGGAATCCTATTCCTTGGATATCGTTTTGTTCACTAGGTACGTTTATGTATTATGTCCTGTGTTCCCGTAGACACTACATCGCCGTTGACCCGTTTCGGTCCTTTATTTACGACTACTACTCCGGTGTGTTTCCTCTATTATCTGTGCCGTCACTTCCCTCTGGGATTATAACTCCTCTACTTAGGATATAATAAGACTCCCTTTTTACCTTAGATGTGTTTTCTTAGCCCTCCAGCGTCAACTAAGTAGGTTATTTTCCTCTTAAAGCACCTTAAGCTCAGACCGGATTAAGGTAAGCTTATGTATAACTACCATTATACCTTTTATAGTATGGTCAACAACTTCTAATAAAGGTGTCGGGGAGCTATTTTAATAACGGGAGATTCGATCTTTAATTAGAGTTAATTAAGAACTCACTTCGGTTAAGTTATTTGGTGTTTTAGAAACCCAAAGTAGTGGTGTTATTAGGAGTGACCCCGGGGGTATTAGAGTATATATCTTAATGTCCAGTTTTAATAGGACACTCTATGCACTCAAAGGAACAAGTCCAGACCCTCTAAAACCCCCCTGGATGTTCTTTTCTATAAGAGCTTACATAAAAGCACTATAAAAGGCGGGGAAAAAGTCTTCTTTCGTAATATAGGTATTACCCCGGCGCATCTTATTCTCGATTTCTCGACCATACACTATCTTAAATAGCCCAAAACAACCAACGTCCAAGGATTAGAGAATATACGACGAATAAGCTAGTATACAAAGTGTAACAATCTTATTTTTATCACAAAATATCTGGAAATCAGTGGAATAGTGATTTTCGTATTTATTGACGACGAGGAGGCGATATTTACCTCTTATACCCGGTTTTATATACTAATCAAAATGCTAGAGCTAATTTAGGCCTTTTTTATTTGTTGTTTATCCGTTTTTAGACGTTGTGATAACCTAGTCGGGTAGGAGACCCGATTTAGTGTACTAGGTGGAGAGGTGATATCGGCCTACGACGATAATATATGGTGGGATATTATAACCCGATGAGCTAATAGCCTGAATTACTATAACCTATTCCCGATTACTAGGTTATACCATTTTCGTATTTAAACGCCTTTCGGAGTTTATAATAACTGATCCGGTCGAAATCTAGTTCATTATAAACCTAGTCTTATTAAAATTATAAATATCTTCGTCCACGATACCGTATTTCGTAATTGTGTTCACCATGAACCAAAACTACGTATTTATTACGATGGGATCTTCGTACCGGGCTCTCTTATAGTTGTATTTACGAAAAAAACGCGTCCAGAGTTGTGGTTATCGTTTAATAAAGTTCGATGCCCATCACTTACTAACCGGGGGTGTATCGCAGTCAGCGAGTAGTTAATTAGCTATTTCTTCTATACTAGTTAGTCGAGGAGGAAATAATCGGGAATCTAGGTTAATAATATACTCAACTAGCTTCTCCTCTTTAAACGACGTTAAATTCCGCGAGTTTAGTATAATATCGTATTATGATTACTTACCCTTTAATTGGTTACGTAAGGTTGAAAATGGTATAGAGTAGATTTTTGCGGCTGCTCGTATACTAATTTTTGGGTCCTTTATAATTGCTTGGACCATTAGAATGACCTGGGCTTCTTTGTTTAATGACGGTATGACTTTTAGTGGACGGATATACGTTGAAAGTGGGAAAATGGATGCTCGTGGTTGAGTGATCGCTTCGCTTGTCTGATCGGCTCGCTTATCATGTACGTTAATAGTGTTCACAAATAATAATAAGTTATAAATACTTTAGGACTAGACTATTAAAGAAAATAGATTATACCGCTAAGCTTACAAGGCAGTGAAACAGGGATAATATAACTTCCCACCAGAGTTATAATTAAAGGTCCAAATCGTAGAATATGCGATTAACAAGCAGCAGAGGCTGACGTTCTAGGACAAAATATGGGTTCCCAGAGGAAAAGATAATAACGACCCTTTAAGCCTACTATGGACAAGGGTTATATAAGAGTACCACAATTCTAGCACCAGTGGTCACCCGGGGCATAACAGCATATTCGAGATTATAAGCCGACGCTTTTACTAGCCGGGGCACTCCCAGACGGTCAGAAGGTTTACGAGGAACTACTACGTATATGGTGGTATCCATATCTAAAGGCAAGCTAAGAAGGGGTTATTTAAGCCCCTACCCGTCCCCCTCTAAATAAGTAGCAACCTATTAATGGATTTCATCACTACAAAGCTGACCTAGGCTTCTTTATTTATGGATTACATTGTTTTTGGTGGATAATTGTATATTAAAAAATGAAAATCCAAGATTTATAATCGGGGGTGGCCACTCACTTAGGGTGGCCACTCACTTATCAAGTACGTTACCGTATTTCGATCATATATTAATTACTAATTAAAACTAAAACTTAATAAATATTGGATCTTCATAGAGACCTCTCTATTAATCATAAACACAAGAAAAACACGTTTTAAGCTCTGCGTATCGCTTAACGAAGCGTTCTATCTAGCACTTCCCAACTAGTTAGCCTTTACACTTCCAGAGTAGTATATTTGCTATATCTTCTACGTTAACCCGCTAGGGCGAAAATCCTCACTTATTTATATTAATAATGTATTAAATAATTACCTCCTCCTCGGTCTCTATTAAATTCAATTATACATTAGTATTATCGGCTTTAGCAGTTTAACTATTTATTCTAGCGTAGAGAATCGTTTTTAGAACGTTATAAATAATCACTATATAATAGATACTTAATCGTAGAGTTAATCGAATCACTTTAATCGCTAAATTAATCATACTTTTAGATAAGATATTGGGTATTATTTAATAGAAGAAAAGACGTATTAAAGCTGAAGGACGATAAAGGTGGGAAAGGTATCCGGGTCAATGATAGTGTCCCGCTCGATAATGAACCACGTTACTAAATTACGGTTTTATTTTATGTAAATAATATTCTCGTTTTATATTATAGAGACTATATATAAGAAGCGGAAAAACTTATTTTAAGGTTTAAGATTAAGTACGAAATTAAAAATTAAGGCGTTATATAATAATACTTTAGTATTAAGGTTATCTGGAATTAAGCAGCCTGAAAGATTTATTTTGTTTACGATTAGTATATTAAATAAGTTATTAAATACTTTGATTTTACGGATTTAGTGTTCTTAGTGATCCCTCTATTAATAATACCCTTTTAGAAGTATAAGGGGGAAGTTATTAAATAAGAGGTTAAGGAATTCTAAGAGAAGATTGGTTTAATTTTATATATGGTAATTATAATATAATTCAATGTTACTTTTACTATTACTCTACTTTCCGATTCCTTATAAACACATTTTTGGAATATATTACTATCTTAAATAATGAGACGGCTTCTTTGCCGCTGTATTCAGCAGGTTTTGTCGCCAATTTTGGCGGGACATCTGCCACGAACCCCTTACCGCTTTAACCCTCGACGCATGACCTACTAAGCTCGCAGACCCCTATCCCGTTCCTAGCTTGTACTACGGGGTACTACCTAAAGTACCTCAGCCACACCTCCCAAAACTGGCCAGATAGTCACTCTCTTCCCTTAATGCTAACGTTTTTTGTTTTTTAATTCCTACTACTACGTCGCTCTCCAGTAGCCAAAAACTACTATTAGATGGGTCCCATAATAGCTCGTCTTCTAAGCTTATATAAACCACCGTCGCTACGCTCCCTTAGTTAACGTTTACCTCGATCCATCCACTTTTTACTACACCTCGTTTAACCGGTCCCCCACCCATATACCTTCTACCGAATTTACACCTTTTATTATTCTATTATACCATAGGACCAATATAAAAATACGGATACTGATGATTGTGATACTTTATTCTTACCCAATGATATCTTTAATATTAACAACGATGTTTTTGATGCCGACGAGCAATATAGTGGTTCGGATACTAATGCGACCAAAATTAACGACCTTTACGAAAATAATGATTTTAATATGGAAGACCTACTCCAACTCTTTAACGGGAATATCCTTCTACGCAAACATTACTTACATAGGCTAGAGACGTTTAATGAAGATACTTATACCTATTAAGATTATAACCCTAATACAACGGCGCTTTTCGACGGTGTAGAGGAATAGTGGTACTAGTAAAATATCCCCAAACCTTACTTACCTTCACAGTCTACTTACATTTTGTATTCTAGGTTTTACGACTTTATTAAGCGGAAACTTAACTAGTGCTATAAAGCTATTTCTATTAGGCTTTTATATATCTTTTTCGATTAGTCCTTAAATTAGAAGGTTAGTAAGGATAGTAAGAAGAAGCGCGGAATTAAAAAGAAAAGCTTATTAGGAATATATTAGAAGTTCTTTTAGCTTATATTTAAAAGGGCTATAAGCAAGAAACTTAATCTAAAACTAAGCTGCGGCATGCATAAGGTATATAAGCGTATTAAGTCAATTTAAATACTTTTACTAATAGGATAAGGTTATCTAGAAGCTATCCGAGAAACATAACTTGGACAATTAGGTGCAAGCGAACTATATTATAACAACCAACCAACTAAAGGCGTATAACAAAGAAATATTATTTATAATATAAATAATGTTTAACTTAGGAGAGGTATATATCCTTATTATGCTTTTTACTTTATTAATTGCTTTTGCTAGCTTTCGCAAGGAAGCTATTATTAGACTATGCTATAGGGATATATATATTGTTCTAATAAGAGATTCTAAAGGCGGACCATATAAGCTTTTGATTTAGTTTACCCTAATATTTATGAAAAAATATTTTGGTGCTAAAGCTTAGTATGGATCTGGTAATAATGTTATTAAAGGGCATTAAAATCTAATATATCTTTAGAACTATTTATTTAATCCCTAAAACTATGTTTAATTTATCCTTAATGCTTAGCCCTTACATGTTCCTTATGGGCGTCCTCTTCCGTTATTAAGTATTTTATATATGTAATTTTACCTTGCTAGAATAGTTGGATAAGCTTAATATTTATTTGGGTGAGTTGGAGTTACTTTTACTATTATGAGAGGACTTGAACGATATATATGTTTTCCGCCGTGTTATTGAAATAGTTATAGGCTATGAAATATTTACTAACGAACTTATATCCGATGCTATAATAGGATATAGATTTAAGAGGGTTGGCGAACTTCTCGGGCTAGCGTACAATATTATTTTTTATAGCTTGCGCTATAACGCAGCGAACGGATTTAATTAGAGCGGTTTATGCTTTACTTTACCTTAGTGGATTATGCTAACTATTAGCTGTAGTCGACGTTAGCGAGGCTCTCCGAAATCTCGTAATGGGTTATGCCACCTCTGGCCTATTTCGACACTACTACTTAGGGTGCGAAATTAGTGTCGACCTTTAGGGTATTCTCCGAGGCTAAAGGCCGTAATAAGCATTACTTAAGTAGTCTGGGAGTATTAGCTACTCTATTAGCAAACACCGTCCAACCAACCTCACATCGGAGCAATCTACATCTGTGGTTATACATCTAACTATCGTGACACTAAAGAAAGCTGCTTAACGGCTGCCTTGGGGGTCCGCAGAATATAAAGAAGTTAAACGAGCGATCCGAAACGAAAAACAGAGACTTAGAAGAGAGCTAAAATAGAAAATTAGAGACGAGTGGACGGACGACCAGGCTATAGACGACATCGAACGCCAATTAGGAGGCTATGGTTTCGTCGAACATGTGAAGGATGCCCCTTGTCGTCCTTAAGCATTAGCACAAAAGCGCCTACTTACCGCCCTTAACGCTCCGCTAATCGCCACTTTCGAAGGCTAGTTTCAACGGAGAAACGACACCATCAATACTATCTCCGTGTACTATCTTATTTAGGAGGGATATACTTCATACCAGTCTTGTCCACGGGCAAAAGTAAATACTACCTTATCCAGTAATCCACCGGAGGGCAGCCCTTTATATATAACTATGCTATCCGTTTTTATTAATAATAAAAACGAGCGGCCGAGGAGATACTTTATCTGTATTAGCCAGGCCTTAGGTCTACCACCTAATAATGGGCATTAATTGGACAACCTAACCCGTGAGTTCTATACCTCTAACGATTTAACTAAACACTTCAAGCGTAAACACTTATCTAAAGTCACAGATAGCAATAAAATAGAGTATAAGGCTTGTGATATAATACTTGACCATAAGATGCACCTTCAGCGTTATGCTATGGAGATTTACGGCATTATGTCTTGAGCATCCTTACTAAGCTACTAGGAATGGGGTTCCGGTTAAGGGATGGTCTATAGCGTTAAGTTTCCACGCACCAAACGTAATCCCAACAAGTCCATACTATATTACAACTACGCACCGACTAATTATAATAAACTTAGGTGATGGCTTTTATATTACTAAGTGACCATGTGGAATATTATTAGTTGCTTACTAGGTGACCTTAAGGCATAACTTAGAGGCTTAGCATTAAGCAAGTAATAACGTGAACAATTATCGCCCTAGCGGCGATGCATGGGTTTAATAACAAAGGGGTTCAACTTCGAGTTTATATACTTAGCTTTTAATATATATAATTAGGTTATCTATCTTCCTTTAATAACCATAACTAGTTTCTCCCCGTTGCTTTAGATTCTTATTTATTACTATAGCGCCTTTATTTCCTTAACTTCGTCTTATTCCACGGTAACCTTCCTAGTTAAGTCCAACATAAACTTTCCAATCAGGTCACCGGGAAACCTATCCCCCCCCTTAGAGACAAGATCAAAAAATGTCTTTTTTAGCCAGTTTGTCCAGGCGCATTCTAATAGCCCGGAGGACGGCATTTCCAATTATTAGCTTAACTTTTGTTAGCACATTCTCTCTAGCATAGCAGCTAGCTAAGATGGCCAGCAAGAGGCATCGGATCCTAGTTCTCACCTCTATAGGCTAGAATCTTAGAGCGAGGCGTGAGCGACGTTGTATAGGGATAGTGCCTAGTAGGCAGTTCTCCGTCGGCACCCGGTGCTTATAACGTTCCCTTTCTTAAATCCAGGCTAAAAGCTGTTCTACTAGCACTTCAGAGAGCGACCTACTCCCAAAAAGACTAAAACACCATTACCAATGATTATACGTCCTCAGATAAAAGCGCACTAATTACCACTTCACTACTTAGCATCGGGCTTACTCATCCGACGGGGCACCAAGCAGAGCATTTACTTAGTAATAAATGTCGGCGCAGCAACCAAATCTCACTATACCCCACCTAACGCGTCCAACTTTAGGCCCTCCAACCTAGTAATAGGTTCTATTACATCAAACAACAAAGCGCTCCAGCCGAGATGCCACGCAAAAACAAACAGGATCTTAATATATACTTAGAACCTACTAGATCCAAAAGAATCAAAATATACCACGACCACAATCACAAAGCTATTTTCTCTAAATTTAATAATATATAACTATATTAGTAAAAGGCTATTATATCTTTTATCCACTAACATAATTTTTAGGTTCTCAACTTCTTAACTAAACACCTAATCACTATCTTACAATTCCTTTAAAAGGACAATATATTTAACTTTTCCTACTCCGCCTAACATACCTTTCTAGAACTGTTTCCGCCCCGAGAACCTACGCCACCGATGCCTACTACCGCGCCTACCCCTATATCTATCCCAGCCCAACCAAACATAGCCCCGGCCAGTCAACCTCAAAAGAACCTTTATAAATCCCTTAAAAGGTAATCGTTATCGGTTTCAATAACCTTTTTAACTAGTCTTATATTAATGTAGTATTAGTCTCTACGCCACCAAAGCCTACTTAAACTTAACTATATCTTCTACTACTAAAAGTTATTTAATCTACTGCGCTATTATTTATCTATATTCTAATTTCTTAGCTGCTATATACTGCAATCCTCTTAAAGTATATATTTATCTACTATCCGCACAATATTATTAATATTAACGCAAGCAATAATATAAAAAGCTTCTAATAGCATAATTATCCTTCCCAACAACAAGCTTTATATTATTAATATAATAATCTAATATTTTTATCGTCTTAACTATTAATTATCCTTTAACTCTAATAACCTTTTATAGTTATTAAAGTAATAGTAAAATAACTTTATAAACGTTTTTAATATACTTCTTTATGCTAAGGTTTATATAGTTGCAAAAAAGTATGCCGTTAGCAGTCTTAAGGACCTTATTATAGCTAAGTTTAAGACTGCTATAATATAATCCTAAAATATAGCTGATTTTCTTAACGCTACTAGCGAAGCTTATACCTTTACTATTAATAATAATTAAAGCTTCCGGAACATTATTATTAAGGCATTTGCTAAGCATAAAAACTTACTAAATTATAATAAAGTAAAAGCGGTTATTAAGGGATTAAGCTTACTTGCTTATAATCTTTTTATTTACTTCTACTAAAAGGAATATTAATAATAAGATACTTACTAAGCAACAATATTCTTTATAAATTTTAGCAACACAAGATAATAATAATGTTCGATAACTTCATTCTTTGCAAACTATTTATATACTTCTATTAAGTAACCTTTGTTCCCGCTTTCTTATGTGAAGCATAAATAGTAGTTATTTAAATCCTAAACCTTACTTTCTAGTCGGCAAAACATTAAGCTAATAGTTAATAGTAATCTTTATCCTAAAAACCGAAACATTAAATATGCTTTAGTCCTATGCTTTCATACTTTTATTAAGATCTATAGGATTAACCTTATTTTTTATAGTTATTAGCTCTAAAACCCTTGTCTCCTCTATACTTATCGGCGCCCCATTTATCTTATCTCTATATATATCGATTACATCTTAGGCGCTAATATTATAAGCCAATTTATAAGCGTTAATATTATATTTAGCACTACTTTTTATTCTTTAGAGCAAGCTATTTATATCCTTTAATATAAGCTAGCAGTTTATTATTAAGATATTTCCCTTTATATCTACTAAAACTACCTTTTTATTTATTTTTATCTCATCCGTAATAATTTATAGCTAATAATTAAACATTAAGATATTTCTCCCTACATTTTAAATTTCTATCTTTTTATCTATCTTTATCTTATATATAATATCTTAAGCCTTCTTATTAATCTTTATATGTTAGAGATAAACTACTTAAGCTAACGACTGCAAAGATCTCTATCCTTATTCTATTATAAGCTTACCAATTTTAATTTGCGGGCTAAAGTTAAATTAAGCTTAATTCCTACTTTTAAATAGTTAGCTATCTACTAGGGTAGCCTTATTATAGTCGTTATAATACTAACTTACTAGTTCCTTTAGTTAAGCCTAGCGATGCTTTAGGTATATTAAAATAAAATAACTGCCCGATACGTTTGCTAGACGCGCTCCCGCTATATAGCGGAGTTCAATCTAAGCTGCAGTTAAGGTTAGCAGCAATTTAATGCTTAATAAGGTAGTTAAATAGCCTCCACTAATAATAAGTATTTTAAGTTAAGCTATCCCGTCGCAAGATATATGCTTAGTATTTTCCTATATCTTTAGGCGCTATTTTATAAATATTAGGTTAGGCTATAGGCTTATTATAGCCCCACCTTTACGCTTAGCAAATAGAAAGTAGCTATAAACTTAGGCTTCTTTGCCCTAATAGGATAATATAGCGCAATTAATATGCTAATATATCGACGCATCTTGTTTTTTTTATAGCAAATAATCTATACATATAGGACCTCCTTAGGAAACCTTAAGGCAATAGCGGTTATATAAGTTAAAGCTGTTTAATATGCTGCCCTAAAGCTAACTTTTTTATATATAAGTACTATAAGTAAGTTCTCTTAATTTTAACTAGATTAAGCTTTCCGACTGCAATAATAATAATATATAAAATAAATCCTAAGGGCAATATTATATTAGTCCTTTAAACTAAAAACAAACTATTTGCCCTATAGGTAAAACTTATAACTAGCTTCCCAATATAAAAGATAAAGAAATATAGCTATTTAATATATTACTTCTATACGCTTAACCCTAAATATATTTCTGCTACTACCGAAAAATATACCGCTAGCGAAATCTTAACTAATGTAGCGCCTGTAACGACTAATATTGCTGAGGTTTTAGCTAATAAAGCGCCCACAACTGCTAATACTACCAAAATATAAGTTAAGAACAACAAAATAGCAATACAGCCTTATAATGCCCCAAAGGCATATATAGTTATAAGCATTATTCCGCCGGAACATAAAGAAGTTTAGCTATTAATCTCTTCTAAACATTTAAAACTAGCTTTTAAGTACTTCCTTAAGCTTTTAGCGGGCTTTTAGAAAGAAATATTTCTGCCTAACGCTTTTTTGACCGTTAAAGCATAAGATTAGGATATAAATGCCTTTTTTATCTTAATAAAAGTTATATATAAACGGCTAGATAACGTTCTAACGGTTATAAGCCTTAAGATAGTAGCTTAAGTTATAGTTTTTATTAACTACTACTAATACTATAAAACTATAAAGTTCGCTTTAAAGCTTTAATTAAAGAAGTTAAGTAAATAAGTGTTAAAAGCTTGTTTTAGAAGCCTGGTTTTAAAGATATTTATTATTTAGGTTTTCGATTATTAAAAATTATTCGCAAAAGCTATAAAAATAATTATTTTAATCTACTAGAAAGTTCTTCCAACGCTAGGTTTTCTAATCTCGGACGTTATTATTAGTAAGTTTTTCTAAAATATATACCTATTATTAATATAAAGCTTATAAGCAATAGAGGAAATAAAGCAATAAAGATAAAAAAGCTTGCGCGAGATTGCTAACACCTTATATAATCTCCATATATATTTAAAGGGAAAAGCAAGATGCTTAGAAGCATGTTCCTATATCCTATACGATATATTTGCCGATGCTTTTTATACCTTTAGTTTCTTAGCGTTAGAATTAGCAAACTTCCCCGGCTAAAGCATAGCATCTTTATCTAAGGTTTCATAAAAGATTGAGATATCTTAGTAGCATCTAACCAACACTTACAACAAAAAAGCCTACGCCCTATTAACTTTTCTTCATCTATATATAGATCAAATCGAATATAATATGGTTGGCCTAAAGCTTCAGCAATTCAAAAGATAAGATTTGTTAATACATTAAGCCGGCAATGCAAAAACGTAGGCTTATAATGCCCGCCAGCCTCGCTATTGTGGCCTGCGCCGCTATCCTCACCTTCTGCTGCCTCCTATCCTCCGCTACCAGCATGGCTTGCCGTCGCCAACAGCACAAGAGCCCTAGCCAATCGACCAGGCAACCCTCAAAATCTACAGTACTATTAATGCCCTTCGCGTTATAGAGCCCAGCAAGCCGGATTCAGCATCCACGCCACTAGATCTATTATATCTCCCGCTATCGGATGCCGACATGCAGCATGCTACTTTATCAATTAAGTTATAGGAAACAGTTTTGCGGACAGGACAAAAGGTGCGGGCGCTAGTATGGGAGGCTGCTGCTTATGGGGATAAAAGATTATAGCGAATTATTTAGGTAAGCTGGATAGTTACTAATATACTTTTAGATAATGCCGTAAGAAGTAAATTCTTATAGCGGCTATAACTAAAAATTCGCCCGCATGGCGCAGTGGCGTGCGTCTGGCAACCCCTCTCCATCGCAGAGGGGGCTGGTTCGATTCCAGCTGCGGGCACAAAGCGTTTGGGTCGCGCTTCGCCATAGGCAATGGTTGGACCCGCTATATGCGGGTCTTCCGGTCTCCCCCAGCCAGAACAATGCGGGACCGGCGGCCGGTACGTCGTCAACGAGACCAATCAGACTAAAAGGAGGCCTGGGGCCACCAACCAGCACGTTCCAGGTGTCCATTAAGGGCCCAGGACAACAATATAGGGCCTAGTGCCCAAGCGACTAAGGAGGGATAAGGTGCCCATTAAGGGCCCACCAATCCCGATTCACCAATCAGGGGCAAGGCGCTACCTGTGAAGGACCCGTTATGGGCGGGTCGGAATAACAAATTTGCGAGCTGCACTCGCCATTCACCATTACATTCAAACTTGAGTCAGGCAACCCAGCGGGACCTAGTAATATAGTATGACAGTTACGTAGCCACTAAGGCATGATTTGGAGGACGCTAGCCGGGTTCATGTACTGTAGTATATAGCTTGAGCTGCGGCTCTCCACGCCACATACCCCTAGGGAGGTCTGCCGCGAGGGTTCCGTAGCCCTTGCCGCCATGGCGTTAAATACTACAACAACAACAACAACATATAACTAAAAATTGGGAACAAGATTGGGTGGGTAGCAAAGGTTAGAGCTTAGGGGTGAGCGATGTGTGATATAGAGTGTGGGTGTGTGTCTGAGCGCGTTTGTTTGGTAGCTGGCTGGGAGGCGTGAGAAACAATATCTGCAAGGTTCCGATGTGACGCGTGAGATAGGAGGTCCAGACGGCAGCTAAGAGTACCTAGCTATCTTTTTTCAATAACAACCTTCACATCTCAGGTTCAAATGTCTTAGTCTGCGCCGTCGGCCGTTTGAAGGGGCGTGATGCAACCTACTGGCGGCTTGCGGGATAGCATAGAAACGACGGGAGGTTCCTATGGGTCGAAAGCACTAGGCACCAGTGGATGAAGCGCGATGACCTTAGGCCTACGCCACTACTCTGCCTTCCAGGATATGTTCCGCCCACATATCGCAAGACCTGAGCGATCAGGTTGTAAACCCGTGGCGTGTTGGCGGGACGACAAAAGGACACCATATTCAGGCCCCGAATCCATCACATATGGTGGGGAAGCTTAGGAGTTGTGTTATTGCGGCCGAGTCAAGTGAGAGTTATTCCTTGGGATGTCAAACGCACGCACAAATACACTGAGACCCCGCCGACAGGCAGCGCCCACTCCCTGGCCCAGCGTCACCGGTAGCTCGAAGCCGCGATGCGGGGAGAATGGTCCCTCTCTGTCGTGCCGTGGTAGCGCTGCACCCTCGGGATCTTCCTAGCAGGTTGGCGAAGCGGGTGATTGTCAATATGTGTCTCCTAATGCCCCGATATCGGAGAAGGAGCACTCCAGGCCACAAAGCGGGAGCTTGCACGCCGCAAACGCCAGCACCTATTCCAGAATCAATTATCCTTGAAATTTTGTCCTGGGGGAGGGTTAGAGGGAAGAAGGTATAATTTAGCTATAGCCTCCGAAAAGTTTTCTTCAAAGTAATTAAGATTTACTTTCATCTTTCACTAATTGCTGTTATAATTACTAGGGTAGGTTTTACTTAATGTTTATAAAGTGGCTGATGATGCTGTTGCCGATATTATTTATTTATAACTGTTTCCTAATATAAATAAGCCTCGTAAATTAAGACTCTACCGCCTCGGACGGGCTAGGAACGTTGCAGATAGAATAGTTTCAATTGGTGAGTTTGCGATTATAGTAACCTTGTTAATAAGAGAGGCGGTGCTAACTAACATCGCGGTCTGTGCAAGGGAACTATATCGTCCAGCCTAGCTATTATAAAAGGTACTATTAATGCTTTTTCTTAGCTTTACCTCGCTAATGGAAGTATTATAGGTTTTAAAGCTATGTTAGTGTTAAGTTTCCGCTGGAAAAGTTGGTGGATGGCGTTAGCTATATTAATCTATATCTTAAAGGCGGCATCTAACATATATAATAATAATATATTGTTTTTTTATATAGTTAGATAAATGTTATATAGAATGTTTTGTTTATATGCTTATAGGTAGGGAGAAATAAGACCTAGATATTTACAGATAACTGCTATTTATTTAGTTATAACTAGAAAATAGTAGGCTGTAAACTTATAATTAAATAGATTAATATTATATTGTTTTAGCTCAAAGTTAAATAGCCTCTTTAATATAAATCTCAGCTTAACTGCTATTTTATTTTAAATGTTAAGCATAAATAAAAGAAGATATATTACTAGAAATATCCTTTAAGCTAACTTTTCCTTCTTACCTTTAATTAATATAATTCTCTTTTTTTTACCGTTTTGAGATTTACTTTTAATATTATCTAGCCTTTATAACTTTCATTATATTATCCGGTAAGATTAATTTAAAAAACTAAGCTATATTAGCTAAGATTAACAAATTAAGGAAGTTAAACGTTAGCGTTATTATTCTATTACTTTAGGTAAGTTAGGGAAGTATATTACTTTACAGATTGCTAATTTTTTAATAGCTTGTCGTCGTTAGAGACTAGTTATTTAGAAAGAGTTTTATTTTAAAAAGTCTAACGGAGTTTTCTTTCTCTTATATTATTAATCTTTATACTTGCTATATAACTTAGATAATATGCTGCTATAAGCCGGAAAAAGGTATTATCGTCTTAATTATTTTTCGTCCAAACATAAATAAAACGCTTAAGGCTAAGCTTCTTTAGTTTAAGTGTTGCTTATTAAATATAAACGACAATAATCTTGCTAACATCTTCAAAAAGGTTTGCAACATCCTAACAATATTAAATTTTCCATACTAACAATATTATTATAGGCTAATATTACTATAGAAATCCGGATAAATATAGATAAGAAGAATATTAGGGTTGTAGCTTTTAATTAAAATATCCTTAAGATTGAGATTAGCGGACTTAATATTAGTTCTCCCCGGATCTTATAACTTTATATATAGCTAATACCTCTTAAATAGCAATAATATCTTATTATTATTAATATTCTAAATATTTTCTATATCTTTATATTAAGTAGGCTATAGCTAATTCACTAAAAGTATACACTTGCTAATTAGAGAAACCTATAAGGCTTACTACAAAAAGTAATATTATTCTCGTTAAGAATATAATAAAGTTATATATAATAAATTTATAAACTATATAAGCGTTTGAAACTATTATCTATAAACTCGGTTAGCTAATATATAGTAGCATTCTTATAGTTATTTCTTATATCGTTAACATTACTACTTAAAAGATTTTTAAGCTTGCTAAGGGTGTTAATCTTAAGGGTGTGCGAATAATAGATATGTTTATAAAACTGGATTTTATTATAGAGATAGCTACTAAAGATGCTATTATTAACCTAGTTCTCGGGAAACGAAGCACCCTTAAACTTAGATACTATATGGTTAAGAATTGCAATGCAGATAACAACGCCTTAACGCTTTTTAAGCATGCTGCTGCTAAATAAATATTTTTATAATGCCTGTTTGGTCGCCTATTAGCAATCGCTGCGGCATTATAACCCTTAAACTTAAAGTTTATAAGTTGCTTATGCAAATCTCTAAGTAAGAGTTTCCTTATGTTAAGTTAGATATTAAGTAGCGTTTGCGTTAATATAGGGCTAATTTAAAGACTATAAGGCTGTTTAAAGCTAGCTTAAATTTCTAAAGGATATATTTAGGGAAACTTGCTTTAAGGTTCCTAGCTATTACTTAAGCTACCTTAAATGGGTACTACGCTAAAAACAGCATCTTTAAGAAGTAGCTAAACCTGAAGCTGATTACGAAGATTATAAAGTTAAATAAGGTTTTTTTTAATATTTTCTGGAAAAAAGGCTACAAACAGCATTTTGGACCTATATAGGATAATAAGGAAGAAAGCTAGTTGGGAAGTAATATAAACTAGCTACCTTTTAGAATTCCTTTTAGCAAATATTTTAAGCTTAAAGCTATTATCTACATAAACGATTACTAATGCCTTAAGCCTTTAAAGGGGCTAATTATAGGCTATATTAAAGAGGTGTTCAAATTAAGCTGCAAACCTAAGCTTAAAATAGTAAGTTTTCCCTATTATATATTATTATAAAAAGTTATTAACTTAATTAATTTAGTTTAATAGAATAATTCTTGCTATAGTTTTTAAAAAATAATTAGAGAAGTGGAAGCTACTTATATTATCTTATGTAAGCAATATAATCGCACTTATTTATAAGTATATTTTCTAGCTTCTTACTAAGCTATACTGAAACCGTGCAGGGGGAAATGCTTACGCTAAGCGGGTTTTTCCTTAGTCAGGCGACAACGAGCTATTTAAGAGAGGGGAACTAGGGACGCATTTCTAGCAGAGGACACAACAACGGACCATCAAATAACACATTACAGAACATCAGTAAGCATCGTTAATTAAATAAACGTATTCAAAGCTCTTTTTACCCGTTCACTTAGATTATATACTACGAACAGTACAGAGGTTACTTTACCACCGAGTAAACAAAGCTCCAATACTCACCAGTATCTATATCCAAGGCCGGAACCCCTTTTTAGCCCTAATTAGGTCTTAAGGTGTCTCCTTACCTAGATTATAGCTCTAGTTAAGCGGTTTCGTATAAGTTAATTACCCTCATAGACCTGGGACGGAGAGTATACAACCTATGGTCAATAAAGTATATATGTTATATAATACAGCATATACTATTCACTATATCCCCCGCTCTATTACACTGGTGCCTCGTAGGCGAATTGAACGCCCAATCTCCTTATTACTACAATACCATTATCCCCTCCCCAATCTTACTACGCAATACAATAAAAGCGCAATATCGATAAAACAACGAATATTCAGCTTAATTAGATAATTATAACGGCTTTAACGTGTTAAACTTGGGTATACGAAGAACCCCGAAAAACCTCGGGCTTAGCTAAAACACCGAGAAAGATAGCTAAGTAACACCCGAACAAAAAAAAGAAAGTGGATTATAACCGAATAACGACGACTAAGGAACTAAGTATAGGCCCATAAACCTGATCAGACCCTATGAACGGACACTAAACCTAAGAAAAAGGAAAGGATAATACGAATAAATAATAAGAACGATAGTACAATTATGAATTATTTTAGGATTTATACTAAGGACTGTGCGGACCTTGAGTATCACATAAAAGGTCGATATTTGAGTAGGTTAATTCAGATGCGATCCCTCGGCCTGATTAGCTATGTTCGAATAAAATAAACAAATTAAACAATTTCAATAAATACGAAAAAATGGTCATTAATTAAAAGCATAACATCATAAGTGGGATTACACCTCGCAGATCTTACTCCCTTAGGACGGTTAATAAAATAGAGTACCCTTTACTTTAGGGTATTCGGAAGAATAGCTGTATACTTTAGCCTGATTACTGCGTTTTTCGTTATTAAAATAGTAACGATAATAGTGGGGGAAGTTGCTCGGTAGGCTTTATTAGAACTGTGTTCCCCGATGTAGGCTGACTCCCCCCCCATAAATAATCCCTTTTTATTTATTTAGCTTCCTCGTACCATAAAACAACTAATTATATAATATATCCGACCTAATTAACCCAACTAACCTATAACGATACCTATGGACTTTTCTGAATTATTCCAGAATATATAACCCCGAGCACTTGAGACTTATGAGCATAGGGACGCCTCGTAGGATAATATACCCTCACCCTCCCGCAACGTCCCCGACGTTAAGGGCAAAAGGATCGACGAGCAACCTACTTCACAAACTCTATTAAGCTCTGATCAGGCCTAGAGTATAGCCCCCTACGCTGAGCTAGTTAAAGCCCTTAAGGAGGTAACCAGTAATAAGAATAAAGGGGCGACCATTAAAATACCCTAGCCTAGAGCCTAAGGAGTACCTAAGTTTCATAATAATAACATCTCTAATTTTATAGAGAAGTTCAAAGTATAAACTAACTTTACCCACTTCTCTAATAAGGAAAAAACAAAAATACTATTTTAGTACCTTCTTAACGAATACTAATTAGCTATTAAAGCCAAAACTTCGGGAATTACCTAAGTATCCACTAAAAAGTATATATTTAACACCTTTAGCCACCTAAATAAGGACTACACCCTTCAACCAAATAAACAGCTTCACCAGCTTGGCGAAGGAGGCCTAATTAGGGACAACGACCTTAAAGGAGCAGCAAAGCTCTTCCAGAAAGTCGAAAACATTAAAACCAAAGCCCTCCTCCAAAATAAACCTATAATATTTAACCCTAAGCTTATCGAAATTATCACCCACCACTTCTCTAAATCTATTATAATAAGTATAGTAACTCAGATGGCGATGACTATGGCCTAACTCTTCGAGTATAATAACTTTAGTAAGTACAAGATTAGTCTACTCGCATAGATCAGCTAGGAATTCCAATACGGAAACGCCTTTAGAGACAGCACCACTTCGGATAATAACGCTCAAACCATCAATACCATTTATACCAGTAACTCCAGCCCTAATCGACTACACAACCCCCACTTCAGACGCCCAATAACCCCAGACACTAAACACCAACTTACTATAGTAAAAGAGGTGTTTATTAAGGAATTAGTTAATATTAACAACCTCATTAACAAACTTAATACCCTCTAATTAACTATTCAGGCCCTTAAAACTCGTCCATAAACATCTAATTAGGCCTATAGGCCAGCCCGAGTCGCTTATATGGACTACTAAATAACTTACTTATCGAATCGTCCCCCCCCTAATTAGTAGTACTCTAGTGGATACCAATAAAGCTCGTACTAATAGTTATATAATACTTTGCACCAGAATTTTGAACAACGAGGCCCTTCTAACTTCTGGAAGCCTGGGTTTATACCTAAATAACCGGATTGTTATTAGTATAATAGGTATACGAGTTGCCTATTCTAGAAGTATGCTTAACTATAAAAAAACATTTAAACCGGATTAATCACCTTTTATGGAGGAAATTATTAATACGGTGACCTCTTAGAAGCTTAAGGGATAACTAATTAAGTTCCGGATATAATTATTTGGGATACTTAGCACTATTATCAACTTAATAAACCGGCATTAGTTACCTACTTAATTAACTAATAATCGTTCCTAAAAACTATAATAATAACTAAGGAGATTATAGATAAGGGAATTAGTTGTCCTTATACCCTCTAGGTCCAAAAACCTCAGAGTATACCTTCCCCAGCGATAGTAGGCTTCGTTTTTGTATACCTACCTGCCCCTTAAACAATGGCGATAATTCTCGTAACTACGGAGGTTAAAACTTTTATAACTATTAAATTAAGTAGTAAAAGTGTAATGGTCCTTCCTTAATTAAAATACAACGACCCTACCTAATTTTAGAAGATTATTTAGGGTAAAATCACTAAACTAGTCTTTAAGAAGGCCAGCTCGACTTTACTAGAATTACATAAATCGGAAATAAAAGAGGTTATCCAAATAACAGGAGACAACCCCCGTAACCAAACTCTACCCATAACCCAGACCATTATGGACATTAAAAGGACCGGAAAACCTACCCCTACACCTAATCGGGCACAGGAAAATGCCGACGATAATACAGTTACTACTCAGGCTACTCTTAGGAAGTTTAGTAGCTTTATCCAGGTGCTTAACCACATTACAATAAAGATCTAACCCGTATACCACTTCCATATAACCAACCTTACTCAACACTTTTCCGACAAGACCCAGACCAGCGACGTTTACTTACCCGCACCCCAGGGCCTAATTAACACTATTAACAACGTTATAAGCCGAAAAATAGCTATAAAGATCATCAATAAGTATAATAATAAGTTTAATAAAACCCGGATTCCCATTGTATATACTACTAAGGTCGGCACTTTAGCCCCCTTTATTGGAAGTGAGGAAAGGAATTGTTTTCCTAGTTCCTAAATAACTCCACACTTTAAGATCGAGGTCTCTATTAGCGACTCTTCACCTAATTAAAACGAGAAGATTATGGTGATACTTAATTCAGGAGTAATAACTAACATCGTTAATAACTAATACGTTAAGGAGAACAACTTACCTTCAACGAAAACAATGGTCTTTATGCAGACCCTAACACCAGAAGAGAACAGCTACTCGAAGTTTAATAGAGGTGTCTATAACCACGTCTAGATTAGAGATTATAAGGTTCTAACTAACTTCTTCGTAACACCAGAGAACAGCATAAACCTCGCTAACACTACCTTATTTAAAGGACCCTTCTCTATTACCAACTAAGTCACCTAGGAATACACAAATAACCTAATTAGGACCATAATTAGAATAGATAATATAACAATTCATATTTTAGTGGGTTTCATAAACCTTAGATTAGAAGGGGGAATAGAGTTCTATTTCCCCAACTAAAAAAACTATTAGGCCGCCCTAAAAGAACAGGAAAACTGAATCCTAGTAATAATGCTAGTGAGTTTACTGGGGGAATATACGACCCTAGCCCTAATTATGTAACGGTCCAAGCACGTATATTGCAACTAGCTATGGCGACTACTACGAGTATCTTTAAGATAAGAGAGAAAAGGAGAAAATGTCTTCCGCCCCATAGGACCCGTTTGCTCTGATCAGGCCTAAGGTTGATCCGTCTTAGGTAAGCCGGGCTTAGGTAAGCGGAGTCTATGGCTGAGAGGCTGCGAAGCCTCTAAGAGGGCCCAGCCCGTCATAATTACCCCCCCTCTCCCTCCTCCCCGTTCAGAGGGACTCGTCCATAACTAGCCTCGTAATGATCTAAAGCTGTAGTCTCCGTTAATAATTCAACTAGTTCCTAAGTAGGCTCCACGTAGCCCTTCCACTTAACCAAAACCTTCTAGGAACCACGAATCTTCTTAGCGTCCTGGATCTCTTCGACTTCGAATTCCTTTTTATCGTCTACTAATAGAGGCGGCGGTTAGGCGTCGTCTCATTCTTATGATGGTAGTGGGTCGACTCCCGTATACCTGATCAGGGATATATAAAAGACGTTATGAATACCCGGCGGCGTATTAAGCCGGTAAGTATGGGATCCGACTATTTCCAACATAGTGTACTTCGTATTCATCTAATCCAACTTCTTAGATGGTCTCTTAGAACGGACGTTCTTAAGCCTTAACTAGACCTTGTCCCCTAGTCGAAATTGGTTAGAAGGCTGGCGTCGTATATTTGCCGAGGCTTCTTATCGCTCTTGGGTGGAGGCCATCGCCGCTTATGCCCATTCAGAGGCCTCCTTCAACTTCAAGACTAGGGCCTCTGCCCGAGCTGCGGGGGTCTTTCCTTTAGTCCACAGAGTCTCCCTTACTCTGATCAGGTCGATGTCATAACCGTAGGTGGTGAAGAAAGGGCTAAGGCCTGTTGACGAGGCAACCCTGTTATTAATAGCTATCATCGCTATTAGAAACAGGTCGTCCTAATCATCTTAAGTGTACAAAGTATAAGCTCGGAGGTAGGTTTCTACTACCTAGTTAACTCATTCTATAGTGCCGTTTATCTCCGGGTGGAAGGCCGTAGATAAACGTCATTTTATCCGTAATAGTTAATAGAGCTGTTTCCATATGCGACTAGTAAATTGGGGGCCTCTGTCCGAAATAATAGCTCTCGGGGGTCCATGGTGTCTGATTAGGCCAAGCATTAACGCCGTAACCATAATGTCCATCGTTATATCCTTAAGTGGCTTAAAAATCACGTTCTTAAATAGTCGGTCTATTACCATCATAATATTCGTTGCTCCTATATGGTGGGTTGGTGGTAGCCCTATAATAAAGTCGACTAATATCTCTGTTCAGACCTGATTAGGGACGGGTAAGGGCTTTAGAAGACCCCTCTTCTTGTCCCACCATATATTACCCTGTCCACAGACGTCGCAGTTCCTCATAAAGCGTTGGACATCCTGCGACAGGCCTGGCCAGTGAAAGCGGCGGCTAATCAAGGCCTTTAATGCGTCTCTGCTGAGATGGCTATTAAGTGTTAAGTCGTAGGACTTTTGGATTAACCGGGTTTATAAGGGTTCATAATAAGGGACCTAGATCCTCTCCCTCTAAAGGAGTTTATTATCGTCGTCCACTAAGTACTCTAATAATATTATAAGTAGCTTTTATTATAATAGTAATTAATGGTCCCCCCTTTTCACAGCTGTCCTAATCAGCTAATAATAATTATTTAATTATAGTCCTTTAGTCTAAGAGGACTTTAGGGGCTCCTCTTCAAAGGGGTTCAGGATGGGTTCCGACTAATCAACCTTAGGATCGTCGTCCTAATCCATATCACCTATTATAGTGCTTTCCACGGATTCCGTTGTATTCATTTGATTCGTTTTAAGAGTTGCCTAGTTCACCATAACCATATTCCGTTTCCCCTTTAGGAGTTATATCCTCCGTCCTTCTAGTCGATTATCTCACTGGGTATTAAGAACGTCTTATTCTCATTTAAATAGTATATCGGGGACTATTACTTATTTATTGGGTTAGAACTGGATTATAAAGTTATAACGGGATAAGAGCTCCGACCATCTAACCTAGCATTCACTTAATTACCTTTTAATTATAAAATACTTAAGGTTAAGGTGGTCGGTTAGGATAATAAACTCTTTTATACTCCTTAATTCGGAGTCCTAGTATTTTAAACAACGGACTATAACTAATAGTTCCTTATTGTGTATTGGGTAGTTACATTCTACTAGTAAGTTCTTCCGTAAAAAGAACGCAATAGGCCGTAAAATACCCTCATCATCGTATTATGATAAAGCACCACCCACCACATAACCTAATAAGTCTATTTCTAATATAGTAGCTCGATTAGGATCCCAATGTGCTAGTACAGGGGCACTAATCAGGAGGGCCTTCAACTTATTAAACACTTTTATACACTCGTTACTCTATACGAATAGGATATCCCTTTTCATTAAAGTTATGAGGGGGTATACTAACCCTGAGAAGTCCAGTATAAATTAACGGTAGTAATTTGCAAAACCAACAAAAGCACGGACTCCTCGCACTAATCGGGGGACCTCCCATGTCTGGATAGCCTTAATTTTCTCTGGGTCAACACGGATACCCTTCCCTACATCGATAATGAACCCTAAGTATTTAACCCTCTTCATTTCAAAGTCGTATTTATCGATATTGATTTATAGGCCAGTAATACTTAGACGGCTTAAAACCTTTTTAATTTTCTCCCTATGATCAGCAAGTAAACCATCTAAATAGATCAGAACGTCGTCGATATAAACGGTGCAGAATTCATCTAAGAAGTCCCGTAAAATGTGGTTAATGTACCTCTGGAACGTAGCGGGGGCCCCTATTAAGCTAAAAGGAGTCACTATCTATTCGTATAGGCCGTATCTTATTTTAAAAGCCGTTTTCTATTCGTCGCCTTCTTTAACCCTGATTTTGTGGAATGTAGTAATAACGTCTAGCTTCGTCAACTACTTAGCCTTAGCTAGGGCTCTCAGGGTTTCGCTAATTAGGGGTAAGGGATATTTGTTTTTTTTGGTGATAGCGTTTAGAGCCCGGTAGTCGACATAAAACCTTAATCCTCCCCCGGGTTTTCGAATAAATAGAATGGGTGATGAAGTAGGAGAGCTACTAGTACAAATAAAGCCTTTATCTAGTAGTTCTGTGAGGGTTCGTCGAAGTACGATTAGCTCCTCCCTAGATATCCCATATAGGGGTCCCCATGTAATTGGCTTGTTTTGCCCTGTTGAGTCTTTCTCGATGGGAATTGCGTGGTCGATGTTGTCTCGATGTGGTGGTAACTGATCAGCCTTATCGCGGTTGAATACGTATAAGAACTTATGGTAATGTATGGGTAGTTTGGTTTTCGGGTTGGTTTTCTTTTGAGGTGTAAGTGCCTTCTCGATATCGGCGAGGCTCGCTGCAAAGACGTTCAGAGGTCTTGCTTCGTCAGGTGTCGAGTTTTTGCGTCTAGTTCGCCTAATTAGGGTAGCAAATACAGCTCCGGTTTGTTGTTGGATCGGGAAGCCGGGGTTTTGTGATGTTTGATTTGGTTTCCTCTTTTGAACCCAGTGGTCTGCAACACCTATGTGGAGGGTGCCCTTAGCTGGGTATACCGTGACATCGTCGTTTATCATCCATGATCTACCCAGAATAACGTCGTCTTCTTAATCAGGGATAATATAAAAGAATAGCCGTCGTCGTTTATAACCATCAATATCGATATTGGCATAGGTAACATAACGAATTACACCAGGGACTGTAGTGGTGACTTGCATCAAATTCCGAGGGGTGATACTAATGCGTAGTAGGCGGAGTTTCTTAGCGAAGGTGTCGCTGATCAGGGCGTATATCAGATACCCTATATCAACAAAAGCAGTAGTGTACTATATCCCATTAATTCTAATATTAACATAGAATAGGTCACAATTTATGTTTTTTTTAATAACCTTCTATTCCTCTGTAGCTTATTCCTCCTGATAACGATTTCCACTAGGAGCTACTCTTTTCCCAACTCTTTAGAGTCCTAATTAGGGCCAATATCTATTTTGCTCTACTTTTTAGTTTTCCCTTTTAAGGTTTTAGTCTCCTTATCTTTCCGGTCTCTAGGGCATCTCCATTATATATGCCCCTTCTTACCGTAATTATAGTATTTGCGGGTTTCCTCTTGGCTTGACCTTCTTCGGACTGGTTTGTCCTTGGCCATCCGGCTTGCCTTAGTGGGTTCCTAATCCATTTGATTAGGTTGAGGTGATCCTATCCAATTGTCCTGTTTGGTTGGTGACTCGACTTTGTTCTGGTCGGGTGTTGGCGATCTCCTGTATTGACGCTCACGGCGAGCTTAGTATGATTCACTATCCAGCTCTGATCTTATTATTAGGAGTATCTGGGTGTATGTAGTATAGGCCGTTGGTTTGTTGATTATACTGATTAAAGGGGTTCTCATTATAATATTTAAAGCTCCTTTTAGGTAGTTGATTTTGACGTTATCTAGCTAGTGTCCTCCTCCCGCTTCTGCGAGCTCCTTTTCGAATTTGGGAAGGAAGTGGGTAAAACTCTTGTTCTCCTTTTAACGTATTGTTTTTAGTTAATCGAGGGCTCGTACTTCTACGTTAAGGTCTACATAGTAACCCTTTAAGTATTCCATGAATTATTCAGGGTTCTTCGACCCATCAGCTCCTCTTTATGAATAATAAGTGCTCACCATAGCTTGTGCAGTGTTTTCTAGTTTAGAATAGATATAGGTGAACACTACTAATACTAAACTAAAGGTTTCCCTATCCACGCTTATCTTCCCTTTCATTTCGAGGTGCTATTATTGAAATCTCTTATACGATCCATTAAACTTCGGTGGATCGGGGATCTAGTGTTTCGGTTATTTAGGAGGTGGCGCATAGGCCTAATTAGGTGGGATCGGCGTCGTAGAGGGTGTAGGGGCTTCGTGTAACGTTAAGGTTGGGTGCCTGGGTTCTACTAGGGTCTATTGCAGTATTCGAATCTACTCTCGTTGGGCTTCTCGTTCAGCCACTTAGGTGGTCCGCATCTCCTGCAGCTGGGCTAATAACTAACTAATCAACTACACTAGTTACTACGGGTTTCCGGATAGGTCGACGTTATTTTCCATCGTAATACGGTTATCGTTCCTTCTGTACGTCTTTATTTAATAGTAACCATAGTATACTAATTAACGTTGTTAAGGTACTCTACTACGCGGAATGCGTTTTTTCGAGTTTATTAAAACCTCCTAGCCCTGATTAGACCTCGCTAATCAGCTTTAAGTGTTCAGGGACCTTTAGGTTAACCCGCTTAGGACTTTTTACTACTCCCACCAAAGTCGTAGATTTACTTTTCGTCGACAATTATTTCCGCACTCAGCGTACTCTCGTTATCTCCGATGATACTAAGATCTTGAAGATAATGTAACGGTCTAAGTACGTATATTATAACTAGTTATAGCGACTACTACGAGTATCTTTAAAATAAGAGAAAAAAGGAGAAAATATCTTCCGCCCCACAGGACCCGTTTACTCTAATCAGGCCTAAGGTTAATCCGTCTTAGGTAAGCCGGGCTTAGGTAAGCGGAGTCCATGGCTGAGAGGCTGCGAAGCCTCCAAGAGGGCCCAGCCCGTCACAAATTAGACCTACCTTAACTTAGAAGGTGGGGATAAAATCGTGTACACCTTAGACGAAAACACGGTAACCGAGATCATAGCGATATCAGTAAAACCCAAGCTCTAACCATTAATCGAGGTAGTCTACAAAACTACGTAAACGACTAGTAACTACCCACACAATTATAAAAACTATAAAATAGAAACAAAAACACTATATAAACCTAACTAGCCCCCGAAAGTCGACGTATTCTTAACTAAAATAATAATAAGGAAGGAGGTCCACCGTAGAGATAAGTACCGGTGCGAGATCGATAAACTGGTGGCCAGCCTCCTCCGACCATACCACGCCTTTAAGCAACGGTAAAAGCGACAACAAGCCCAACAAAATCAGGACCTTCTAATAAACCCTACACCTAATTAGCCCGTTTCTATTATTACTACGATATACAAAAGAAAAGATCAAAAAATCCAACCAATTAACGACGAACTACCGGATAATTCAATTCCGGAGGGAGACCCCTTATAGAAGGTTAAGAAGATAAAGGCCACGGAACTAAAAACAAAACAACAAACCAGACACTTTACAAACCTAATCACCCCACGCTTTACCGAAACAACCCCTAGGACGCACCTCACAGATAAGAGGAAAACAGCAATTCTCTAAAAATGCCCACACCTACATTAACCCAAAAAAGATCTACTAAAAGCAATCCTACTAAACAAAGAAATAGCACTAGTATAGGACTAGACTTATACGGATAGCGTTAACCCCTTAGTGGCCCCACCATAAGAGATTAAGACAATTCCACATAAGGTATAGCAAATAAAGGGCATCCTAATCCCCGTAACACTATAAGATCATATCCTAGAAATACTACGAAACCGGATTAGGCGTAGGACACTTAAACAATCACAGGCCACATACAAAAACCCTTAATTTCTCATTAAAAAAAAATAACAACTACTAACTTATTAACTCTATTATAAAGCTTAATAGTATTACGATCTAAGATATGTTTATCCCCCTTAATATAGACGCTTTTACGGAAGAATACGGTGGTTATTAGCTCTTTTCGGTACTAAACTTCTTCTCGGGTTATAATTAGGTTCCCCTTAACCCAGTAAACCAAGACTATACGACCTTCTCGACGCTTTTAGGGCTACTTCGATTCTATTTTTTATTAATAAGTTAAACTAATTCTATAGTATACTTTTAATGGATTATAATAAGAATCTTATATAATCTTATCCCCTATTACTATAAAACCTTCCTCGATAACATCACTATTAAAGGCCCTACTTCCTGATACGATAATAAAGAGATTACCTCGATCCCTAGTATACAATGTTTTATATATAAATATTTAATTAATATTAACAAAGTTCTAATTAACCTTGAATTAGTAGAGTGTATAATAGTGGCCGAAAAGTTTTAATAGGCATAAGAAGTGGCGGTAATACTAGGCTATCTCTATGGTTATGATAACCGGGCACCTAATCAGGCCAAAACTCAGAAAATCATAGAATAGGCGACCTATTACACCGTTGAGGACGTCCAGTCCTTTTTGGGTATTATTACTTTTTACCGATCCTAGGTTGAGAAGTTTACTAAAAAGGCGGCCCCTTTATATGGGCTTTTACGGAAAAACGTACTATTCACCTGGGGACGTATCCAATAACGAGTAATGGACGTCCTAAAAGACGCCTTAACGACGTCTCCTATCCTAATTAAACTTGATTACGGCCCTAAGGCTGGTTAGATTATTATTTGTACTAATACTAACCTAGTAGGCTGGGGAGTGGTACTCTACTAATTAGTTGATAGGCACCGTATAATTACTTAGTACGAAAATGGTATCTAAAAGGGTACTAAACTTAAATATAACTTAGGTAAACTCGAATTAAGGGCCGTTCTAATAGCTCTAAAGAAACTTAGGATATATGTTTACGGTATATAATTTACTTTAGAGACCGATACCCAGGTCCTAATTAGTTAATTAAACGGTGGGGTGAGTAATTTACTAGGTGCCCTACTTATACGATGGATCGTATAAATTCGGTTCTTTGATTTCGATATTAAACACTTACCTAAGAAGAAGAACATAGTAGTAAACGGGTTATCGTGTAAACCTCTAAGCCCGTCTAATTAAGTTGAATATGAAGACCCCAATAAGTTAGAAGAGTTTATCGACGCATAAATCTACTTAGTATCCGTTTACGCATCCTAAGCTACCCGACCCGACGCTGCGTCTATTCCCTTGAACTCCCCTCTTTTTTCTATGCTTTACGAATAGCTTAGCCCTTATTAGACCTGGTCGGATAAGACGTAATAGATTATTTATTATTTAAACACCTTATTATAACCGGATAGAATTACAAAGGCGGCCTACCCGAGATTTAAGGCCTAGGTATGGATATTTATAATAAAGGGCGGTTACCTCTTCTAATACCCAACCCACTAATACCCAACCCCCCGATAAGTTATTAACGATAAAATACTTTAAAAAGATCTAATTAGATAAGCCCATAGAGAATCTGGTTATTAGGGATATAACGTAACGTTTTAGCGGGTCTTTAAGCTCTACTTTTGGTAAGGGGTATAGGAGGACGTTAAGAAGTAAGTAGCTGAATACCCGGTTTATTAACCAGCTTGACCAGGCCACCAAAATGATTAGTATATTACCATAATACTTATAGGGTTACCTTAGACCCGGATCTCACTTAACGTACAATAGATTAATAAATAGGCCCTAATCGAGGCAAGGAATCACCTATCAGGCTAACCGGAAGCCCGTCAAACCCTCTCCGTAACATCTAAGGCCATCAGGAATTTCCTATGGGAAGATGTTATTTATCACCACGGGGTCTATAGGATAATAATTATCGACGGAGGATCAGAGAACAAAGGGGTAATAAAAGACCTAAATCGGAAGTATAGCTCTTATCGGAAAATTATCTCGGCGTATAACACTAGGGCCAACGAGCTTAATAAGAATAGTCACCAAATACTTACCCATACTCTTCTAACCTGGTTAAACGGAGGGAGAAAGAATTGGGGCACCATACTATACACAACGTTATTTACAGACTAAACGACTATCAGAGGGCCAACTAGCTTTACGCCCTTCTATCTAGAAAACAGCTATAAAGCCGTTACTCTAATCAAACTTAATACCCTTATATAAAGGATTCTGAACTAGAACGACGTCCATACACCTAATCAGGAGCTCTTAGCACAGATCCATGTATTCCAGCAACTGGACGAAGACAGGGAGGAAGCTGCTATTCGCATCACTAAAGTCCATCAACAGCAGACTAACCAATTTAATAATATACACACAAAAACCCTCCAAAAAAAGCAATTATAACCAGGAGACCTTATACTAGTTTACGATAAGAAACAAGTTATTAATAAGTCGAAGAAGTAAAAAATTCACTACTAATGGACTAGCCCTCTCCGGATCAGGGCTATACACCCAACAACTTCTTCATACCACCTAGAGACGCTGGCTGGGGACGAAATAACGCAATGAACATACAAAGGATACCATCTTAAGAAGTTCATATAATAAGATAGCGGGTTATAGGAACCAGAAGACCCTTATTAAGTAAAAAATAAACTCTACGACGAGTTACGAGATGCCCTCCTAAGCTTACTAAACAACTTAGGAGCCGACGACGACGACGATACACCTAATCAGGCCACTTCATAACCCCTCATAAAACTATAAGTAGTATAAGCCTAATAGGTGGAGAAAAAAAAGAATTAGAAAAGAATATTAAGATATGAGAACGGTTAAGTAAAAAGGTTATAGTCGACCTGCAACTGCTATTAGCGGCAAAAAAGGCATAATACCAGAGTTTTACTGGTACCGGGACCTGATCAGCTGACAGTAAACATGTTTTCCTTATACAATTGTTACAAAGTTGTTACCTTTTTTTTTTTTTTTGAATTATTATTTAAGTAACCAGATGCCTTGATATTATGCACTGTTCCCTTACATTGGCCCCCCCCCTAATATCCAACCAACATTTCCTTACATTTAACTTATATTTAGCTGCATTTTGCTTATATCGCAGCCCTGATCAGCCGCATCTGGCTGCATTTCCTTACATTTCGCGCGCATCGAACTACATTATGGCAACGTTTTGCTGATATAGGGCGACATTACCACGTATTTCCTTAGCATTTTCCTACATTTCAAAGACGCACCAGTAGCATTCAACATCGCCTTTGAACACTTAGATAAGCACTTTACCCCTAATCAGAGTTTACTTACTATGTTCTCTTTATATTTCGTTGTTTATATTAAAAAAAAACTTATAATATTTATTATAATAATAAATAAAAAGCCCTTCCTTTTAAGACCCTCAAAAGCGCTTTAAGGACGAGAAGCACCCTAACTCGAAGACCAGTGCCCTACTTCTTATCCCAACTAGTATATATAAGCCTAATCAGGGCTAATCCGAATACTCTATGTCCTTCAGAGTCACGAACCACTTACTATTGCTAAATAACGTTAACCGTAGGATGGACTGGGCCTTCCCATAACTGCGTTCCTACTACTACTCCACCTCCATTATAACCATATCCTCCTAAAAGTAGTACTACGAATCAACCATCAGGGTATTATTAGGGATAACTAATTAACCAACTTCACTATAAACACTTCCATCGGGTAACTAAGCACTATAGCTGTACATCATATAAAAATCAGGGTTATAGTAATAGTAGTGGGTTCTAATCTTATAAAAAAAGCAGTTAAAATAAGTGTTACTATACTCACTAAATAAAAGCATATACTCCTAAAAAAGAGCCATAATAACACCGTAATCAGGGCTAGTGAGCAACGTACACCACCATTCTTTACAATAATAATAGGGAATACAGTTCCGACCACCAATTATATAAACAACAAAAACCGCACTAGTGTTCAGTTAACCTCTAAACTTCTATTTTAAAAGTTTAAAGTGTCCTTAGTGGGTTAATAATATAAAAACCCGACGGCGAAATGTATTATTAGGATTATATTTATGTATAATTAGGTTTAAATGGGAAGCGGGAAGGGCTTACTAGAATTGTTAAGCCACTTTAGTGCGAGTATCGCCATACTCAACAACGTCGGCGAACTGGACCTCATAATATAATAACCCAATAAGTGGTTCGAAATAGCCCTAGATAAAAGAAGCTAAGATTTATAACTCTAATTAACCCTAAAAAAAGAAAAAACTATGAAATAGGAGGACCTACGATAAGGTTAATGTTATTAACGGTGATGTACCGGCCACCCTTTAAGTAGGGGTAATCGAAAAACCATAGAGTCTCAGGGCTCGGAGTAGTATACTTACACTTATAATTAATTTCCTTGGGAGGTATTATAACCGTCTAATTAGGTCTAAAAGCGAGGAATTAGGAACGTAATAGTAAAAATTAACGAAAAGTAATTAAAATTATTGTTAACCGGGAAGAAGCAAATCTAAAAAGGAGAAAAAGGGCTCTTTTATAATGAGCTAATACAGGGAGCTTATAACCCGGATTCAATAGTAGCTAGAAAAAGGAAGGAACAGCTAGTCTAATCAAAACTAAACTAAATCACTACACCTACTCCACCAGAAAAAAAAAGCAACACAATAATCAGCCCCCCCTACCTTCCTAATAACCATATACCTACCTACCTTAACACACTAATTAAATGAATAAAAACAATCCGCAGAGTAGTATCTCACTACTAATTAATACTCTTATATTAATCTAAAACATAACTTTAATTCACTCCCTTAACTTTCTACTACCCAGACCTTATAAATAACAACCTACCCTCCTTCCCTCGCATACTCAAAGCTCTTTTTCCTACGTCCTTAACCCTAATCAAATTCAACACCTTCCTACTAAACTCTTCTCATTTTCAAACAATCCCTTTACCTCCCTCACTTTAATTAGTAGCCGAACTACGTAATTATACGAACATCACTACACTACTACTTCTTTTCTCTTAATTAGGTTTAATCGTAATACTCCTTCTACAATAATTATAATACTCCTTCTACAACAAGAACGACCGGAATCATAATTACCCCTACAAAATAAGTGAACATCTGGGATACCTAATATATATAAAACCACCTAAATATCTATATTATTATAAGTAGTATTACTAATCGCTAATATACACCTAATTAGGTGTAGGGTAATGTTAAACGAATAGAAGATTTTACTTTTAAGGTGTTAAATAATACGAGACTACTCGGCCCGATATTTAACCTAGGTACCGGATATATGAACCCGAAGTGGCTAGCAGGTACCCCGACGCCTAACAATAAGTTAAACCCTATATTATAATAGTATTCGCCGATGAGCACCATAGTAACAGCAGAATTCTGGGTTTATTACACTATCGGCTTCGTAGTTAATGGTAGTTGGGATTTCTGGAGTTGTACCGAGGCCAATAGCATCTTAAAAGACCTTTTTAATACTTAGGGTTTTATATAATAATAAAAGTAGCTCGAAATAGGCTTAGTTAAAATAGTTATTATGTTAACGAGACGGGACCTAGAAAAGGCTAGTATTACAATTTATTCGACTTCGTGGCCCTAGGGAAACGTACTCCTTAAACTAGAACAACTCAGCCCGTACATCGACCACACCAAACTCAAACTCCATAGATATAATCTGATCTACTTTATTACAGTCCACAATAACAATCACTTTACCAATATCTTCGTAAACTAGACCACGGGATACGTACTCTAATACAATAATCTATAGAATATGGGTTCCTCTAAGCAGCATTTCATAATTAACATATATAACCTTTTCTCTTAGTATAAGGCTATGAGCACCCCCGAAACCCTAATTAAGTGTATTCGTATAAACACAACTATAACTAATAGCCCTCAACAACCTAACAGCTAGGGGTATGGCATTCATATAATAGAATAGTTCCGCATTATCTTTTACAAGAACGCAGTATCCCACAAATTAGCCTTTTCTTAAACTTCTTAACAATCAAATACCCAAAAGTCGATTATATATTACCGATAAGTTAACTAAACTATAGAAAAGTTCTACGATTACCCTAAAAGAGGCCTATTATACCCGAAACCCCGTAAAGCCTATACTATGTAGACCACCAAACAGGCTATAAAGGATATAGTAACTTTACCCAATAATAATAATAATAATGTTATACTTATAGAAGGTAAACCTAATTAGACCTCTAGGAAGGATAAGCCGAAATAGTAACCCCTAAAACCTATTATATTACTTATAACCCAATTATTAACACCTCCTAAGTGCCCTTATAATACTAGTGTCCTAAGTAACATTACACATAATACACTTCACAATTACAAAGATGAGCAGTAATACCTTGCACAAGGCTATTAACACCTAATTAGACGACGTAATAAGGTGGCCACCGCGAATCTTTAATTAGTTACAGCTTATAAAGAGGAGGAGTTCACTAAGCGGGTAGACGACCCTTACGAGTTCGTAGCAATGCGTACAGGAGCATGGGAGCCCTTCCTTACCCCTACTCAGCCTAATAGCTGGCAAGGACATGATCGTGAAAACGAGAAGCGTCGTTGGAGAGAGACGTAGGAGAAAAAGGAGCGAAAGGCCACACATAAAGCAAAGATCGAGGAGGGGCTTAGCGGTTCACAGCGTTATAACCTACACCACCAACGGACCTAATTAGACTTTTATTCATATAATCTAGTCATTTCCTTCATTTCCCTTCCTATACGTTGTTTATTATCTTAGCACATAGGAGCTTAGAGCTAAGATAAGGGGACAATTAAAACCGTGTAGGGGGAAATACTTATACTAAGTGGGTTTTTCCTTAATTAAGCGACAACGAGCTATTTAAGAAAAGGGAACTAGGGACGCATTTCTAGTGGAGAACACAACAACGGACTATTAAATAACATACTATAAAATATTAATAAATATCGTTAATTAAATAAACGTATTCAGAACTTTTTTTACCCGTTCACTTAAATTATATACCGTGAATAATACGGAGGTTACTTTACTATTAAGTAAACAAAACTCTAATACTCACTAGTGTTTATATCCAAAACTGGAACCCCTTTTTGGCCCTAATTAGGTCTTAAAGTGTCTCCTTACTTAGATTATAGTTCTAGTTAAGCGGTTTTGTACGAGTTAATCACCTTCACGGACCCGGGACGGAGAGTATACGACCTATGGTTAGTAGAGTGTGTATGTTATATAATATAACACATACTGTTCACTGCATCCCCCGCTCCGTTGTAATACCCTAAGAAGCAGGTTAAAGACAACCTTTAGAATGCTTTTCTGCTTAATAAGTTGATTAATACATACTAATAAGCAATAAGCTACACCTACTTTCTTTTAGATATTAAGCGTGGAGGTATGCCTAATACTTTTAATTACTACTTTAACGCAAACCTTTAGAAGAAGCATAGCAACTATATATGCCAGACTTTTAAGGCTATAGCGATCTTTTTTCCCTATAATCAAGAGAAATATATGCCTTTGAGCAAGATTAGCCAGCATGCTGTTAATAAGGATAATAGGCAGCAGGTATATAAGAACATCCTTAATACTTTTATAAGTTATTATAAGATGTTCTAGAAGCGCTTTGTCGACGTTATCTGCTAGCAAGTTGTTTTCTACCTTATGCTTAAAGGTAATAGGGGCCTGCTTAAGGTCTTTAACCTGGAGCTAATTATGAACCTGGACACCAAACAGCTTAAGCAGATTGCTAGTAAGGATGCGGAGTTGAAGCATTAGCGGCAAATCTTAAAGTGGGAGATAAATAGTTTGAAAGCAGCTTTGAAGGTTTTGCGGTCTTAATTCTATAACGGGTAATATAGCTAATAGGTAGTAAGTATAGCGGGGCTAAAGGAAAGCTGTTCAATATAGCAAAGTAGAGATTCTAAGCAGTAGCATTTAACTGCCTGCTAACTTATTAAAAGTATATTTCTTATTGTTATATTTAAATATAGTTTTTACTTAATTATAAAAAAAAAGAGCAGGCAGGTAAACTTCTATCTAATAGCTTATAAACTATTATTAACCTTTATAAAACAACTTTTTAGTTTAACGTATGCTGCTAATGCTAGCTAAGTAGAAGCTTTAGTTTCTATAGTTTACTGCAGCGTAATTATATTAATTAACTTTATACTAATTAATTATATTTTCTCTTAAATTAAGTTTGTAATTATTTAACTTAACGAAGCGTTATTAACTTAAGAATATTGTTTGCAAGCTAGATTGGTTGGTAAGGGTAGAACGTACTAGGATGGCTATATAAAGGGGCTTATATTTAACCTTTTTACTAGTAATAGTCTCCAAAGTATATTACTAGATAGCTTCACCTTAACTGGAGCCGTTATGTTACTATTAAGGGGTTTTAATATTAGTTAACCTAAGCTTTATTATTAGCGTAGTAATTGCTGGTCGAGCGGTATAGTTTAAAAAGGGTTATAGCTAATAGTTAGCATTCTTCCGCATAGTTACTGCCGTTGCTGTTAGCACTTTTATCTTAGGGTTAAAGCTGGGGTGAAGCTTTATATATTAGTTAGTATAAACTAACATCGCGGCTGCTAGTCGCTACGTTAACCTAAGCGTAGGACAGCTAAGTTAACTAGGTTTAGCTTAAATGTTGCAGCTTGGCTGTGGGCAGCCTAAATGCTAACGAAAACCGTAGCTTTAATTCCTCCTTTAGTACCTTAATTGGCAACCCTACTTACCGCAGCGATCGTCTATCTTATTGAACGCAGAGATAAAGATACTAAAAATAGCAATATATATATATCTATTAATACAAGTTTTTATTTTTGCATTTTTTAATTATAAATTCTTGGATTTTAAATATTCTTTTTCTAACCCTTAGATCTTTTTCGATAATCACTTTAATAAAAAAAACTAATATTAATTCTAGAATTACATCTACTTAAACCTTAACTTAAAAGCTATAGAAAAGCTAGGGCCGCGTATCTCTTCCTATAATTAAAGCGTTTGTTTTAAAATAACTCCCTTTTATATATTTTTAAAATTAATAAAAGTAGCTTTTATTTTAAAATAAAGGCTTTTTATTTTAATTCTAAAAATAGAAAAAGACCTTATTATTCTAAAATAAATGTTACTTATATATATTAAATCTAAAAACTAAAAAAAGCTATTATTCAAAAAAAAAAAACTTATTATTATTAATTCTGGAAATAGAAAAAAAGCATTACTTTTAAAAAATTATATTACTTTTAAGAATAAAAAAAGTTTCTATTATTCTAAAATAAAGCCTATTTATATCAATTCTAAAAATAAACAAAACCGGTACTTATTACAGCTTTTCCTATTAGCCAGAAGCTATAATAAAGATTATTAAGTATTACAACTATTATAATTAATCCCTATAGAATTGTAACTATAAAATGTAAAATAAGAGTTAATAATAATAGATTTATTATTATTAAAGCTTTTACTTTATATTATAATTAATTACCTTAACCTGCTTATAATATTAAAGCTATAGTTTAATAGAGAAGTTTATTAGTTTTTCAGTAAATAAATATATCTTAATATATTAAATATATTTATAATATTGCGTTTAAGTCTTTTAGTTTATAATGCCTTCTTATAAAAGCGATATATAAAGCTAGTTAAGTATAAAGTAAAATAAAGATAAAAAAGAAAGATAAAGGTTAAAAAAAGGAAAGATAAAGGTTAAATATAATATAAGTAACTATTGTGGTAATTTAGTGGGGGAAGGGCAAGGGTTAAGTTTACTATATATAACTAAGAGGTTAGCTATTTGTAGTAATTTAGTAGGAAAAAAAAGAAAGGTAAGATAGAAGAGAGAAAGATAAAGGCTAAGTTTACTATAAATAACTAAGAGGTTAGCTGTTTATAGTAAACTTAAGGGATAAAGGTAAAATCTACTAGAATATAAAACAGAATAAAAAATTTTTGTTTAGTATTATTAGGTTATCAATTAGTTTAAATACTTACCCATCCCGTTAAGATTTTACTACTACTAATAAAAGGCAGCATAATAATATTTTTAATTTATAAAGCATAATACTTAATTAGGATAAGCGGAACTAACCTATTAAGAATTTTTTTAGCCAACTATAACCTGGAGCTAGCAATGTTAGCGCGAAGCATAATAACATTTTGAAACTTAATTGGACAGCATAGAGACTGCAAATCAAGCGGCCTTTGAGGAGCTTTTAAAGCAAGCTCTACCTATCTTCTAGATGTAGGCGCTTAGAGATATAGGCGCTTAGCCAAAAAAGCTGCTAATATTAGCATACTTTTATAATAGGTTAACCGGGATTTAGTACTCTCTACTTGGATCGGGCGGGCGCTTAAGGCTCTTACCTAGTAGGTTGTTTATGATGTGAGACCTTCCCCACTAAGCTTATTATTTTGGTTACTTTAGGAATTAGATACGGGTTATGTATGGGCAGCGATTAGGCGTTAATAAGTTAGGTGGAGCCTCGGCCGGTGTTTTGGGTTATGTATCCTAATTATACCCGGCTAGAATAGTAGCGGCCAACTTATTATTAAAAGTAGCCCCCCAATCTATTACTCAAATACTATTTCCCTTAATACCAAACCTAAGAATAACATAAAAAAGAGTGCATTATAAACTAACTAATAAATATTAATATTAGCTAAAAATAAATAAGTGGCTTACTTAGTTGGGCGCGTACGCGTTAGCAGGAGCATAATAGTATTATAGGCGCTTTGGGGACTATTCCCGTTAGGCCGGTCGGAATTTGTGTGCTTTTAATAGTAGCATGACGAGTACCGGCCGGCGTCATCTGGGTAACGCACTCCTAAGACTATTGTTATTAGTAGGGGTGTTAGATGAGGATCCCTCCTAGTAGTAACTAATGGGATATGGGTGACCGTTACTAGCAGGTTAGTCGACATAGGGACCCCTTGATAGTAATACAATAGGCGCCGGAGACCGTTACTAGTAGGCAGGCTAGACCTGGACTCTCCTGGTAGCAGATAACGGGCTGCGGGCACTTCTTAGCTGGGCGCTTTGGGGGCCGTTACTGACAAGTCGGTCGACATTAGGGCCCCTTACCAGCAGTACAATGGGCGCCGGTTACCGTGGGGCTATTTGGCAGCATGCTTTGTGGACTGTTACTGGCAGGTTGATTAGATGCGGACCCTTCTAATAGTGAACACCGGGGGTGCGCGCTTTAGGCTTCCGTAACAAGCAGGAGAGGTGGCTTCCCAGCGCGTCCGCTGGATCGACCAGTTCCAGCAGGCGAGAAGCCAGCCTCGATATAGGCCAAAGTAGTAGTGACATTCACCCCCCAGCCTTTGGTTACTCCCAATTGTGTTAGGCAGGACTTTGGTCACTACCAGACATGAAAGGTGTGGCCTCTCTATTGTGGTGGGGTTACTTCACTACAAGGTGTGTTGCGGGCCCTTGGGAACTCTGGGGCCTTTAGGGATTGCGACTAATAAGCTGAACGGATTTAAAGCATGCTGCTGGCTGTGGCTGCGAGCTTTGGAGAGTAGGTCTGTTAAGTTTGGAGTGTGGCGGTTTTTGGCATGGTAGGCGGGTGTGGGTAAGCGCTTCGCCGAGCTGCGGGCCAGCCGCGGCCGGTAGGTGCCCTTTGCATTAGCCGTTATCCAAATAACTATCCTCAATCGCGGTACTTAGAATTTAGAAGTTATATACTAAAATCTAATTTTAGTTATAATAAAGTATAATTGTCCTATATAGATAACTTTACCTGTTATTAAGCTTTTATATATATTAACATTAATATAAATATCTTCCAACTTAATTTACTCCTATAAAGGAAGCGCGATAGAACAAACAAGAACTTTGAAAAAGCTAGAGAGAATATAATGTAGCGATGCGATAAAATAAGCTGTCGCTATTAAACAAACGTTTATATTATATTATAAAGGAGATATAAGCATTATAAATACAGCTTTACTAATGATCCGTTGTGGCCGATATTGAGAGCTGATATGGTGGGTGTGTCCTTTGCTTACTTCCTATTGCTAATCCCTTAAAGGAGCGGGTATATTTTATACCTATAAGAAAGACGCCAGCCGATTTTGTCCGTCGCAGAAGTCTTTACAATTCCGCCTATGGACCTTATATGTTAAAGCAGGTAAATAAGGTATATGAAGTAGAGGATATTAAGCCTGACGTAAAATACACTAGCATAGGGTGATTAACTTCTAAGGATCGATCACGAGTAAGCTATTATATAGTGCATTTAAGCTGATGATTGCTGCTGCTTTGGCATGTTTTTTAAGATTAGTTAGTCCTAAATGGGCGATTAGCACAATGTTAGTTTAAATGTGATTTTGAGGATGGTTTTAGGGATGGTTTTAGGGGATGGTTTTAGGGGATGGTTTTAGGGGATGGTTTTAGGGGATGGTTTATGGCCTTAGGGGATGGATGATTTTGGGGAATGGCTTTTAGGGATGGCTTTAAGGGATGCGCTTTGGAGGATGTATAGGGGGTGGCGCTGTGGGTATATACTGGCATTGGGGGTTGGACTTTGGGGGTGAACTTGGAGGGATGATAGCTAGTAAATGCTAGTCGAGCATATTAAGAATTGCTGCTGTGTTTTCATTTATAACTACCCTATTGTTGCCGTAATTATCCTAAAGAGCTACTGCTGTGGCCTTGCTTTTGGCGCAGCTACTGCTGGTCGCGCTTGTTATGATGGAGGCTTATAAGGTTTGGACCTCCTCCGCGTAGTGGTTGTGGTTATGGTTGGCGAGGGCATCTTGATGCAACTCCACATGCTATAGCGGACCGGCATTATGGCTGCTTGTCGCTAATTTTGATCTAAGCCTAGAATGGCGGGCTGGCTAAAATGATCCGATAGCGATGTAGTGCTGTCCGTTAATACTATTGACGGGGCTGTAACCTGGACGTTGCGGGTTGGCTATGGGCCCTGCGCTTAAGAAGCATACCTCGGCGTTGGATCGGATATAGTCGGGAAGCCTAACTCCGATGGTTAATTAGATGCTGGCCGCGCGGTCTTAGTTAGTAGGTCTTTAGTTCTTATTAGTTAAAGCTAGTACTTGAATCCATAATAATTTTCCAATAAATGGCTATAGATGGTCCCCATTAATTACGTAGCTTAGCTTATATAAGCAGCACTGTCTTGGGGCCTGCGGCGGAATTAAGCCCCCTTACCCTCGGCCGTTTTAGCTTCCGTTATGGCGGACTAATGGAAGCGGAGATTATGGTGGAGCTGGAAGCTCCTTTTTTAACATCGGAGCGTCCAGAGTGGCGAAGCCGACCATTAAGATCTAAGCTGCTATTTAATAGGAGGAGATAACGCAGAAATTGAAGAGACGACCCGAAATGCAGTATGAGCGAAATTGATTGAAGGCGCGGCGGAGCGAACAAGCAACAGCAGACAAACGGCAGCAGCAGTAGCAGAAATAAGTGGCTATAGAGAATTGCAGTAGCCCATAAATCGATCCCGACAGATAGGATGGAGACCATTGGGCCGTTTACGCTGAACCTATGGGAGGAAAGATTGGAGCGGGAGGTAACGGGAATAAAGGCCAGTGGACGAAAACCAATACCATTAGCATTAGCGTCGCGTTTCGGTCATTGGTGACCACCTGGTTCGACGGAGATCTATCGACTATTGCGGCTGCACTGGCACCTGAGAAGAACAGAATGTTCTCAAAGCAGAGCTACAGTATGTATAGTTTGGAGCAAATCTACCTTCCTCTTTGGACATAAACGTTTAATCTTTAAACTGTGGGGATGACGTATGGGTACATAAAGCTACTTGATAAGGTTCAGAAGAGCCAGATGTGGCTGCAAAATAAGCTATAAACGTCTAATAATAGCCGTGATGACGCGACTACCTAAAGTACCTTAAAGTCTCTATAAGTGGAGAGCTTACGTCCAGTTCTAGAGCCCCATAACAACAGTGCAAGCCGATCAGCAGGATACTTACTAAATTTGCTATCAGTTTCTTAGTTATCAATCTCCTTAAAAGGACTCAGCTATATGACGGGTAAGATCATATGTAAGAAATAAGCCCCGCGAAAGGACATGGAACTGCATTAAGAGTCCTGCGGCTGAGGGTGTTAGCATCGAACTGGCCAAACTCACATAGCGACGCTAATATGCTTTTTCACTATGCCCAAATCGAGCAACAACGCTAAGTCCAACGATGACGTCGGAACGAGCGCAGGGGCTAGCATGCGCAGCGGGCTCAAGCGCAACCATGGATCAGGGCCCCGTAAGTCTCCATATCCTTGCGCTGCGGATCTCGGACTAACTTGACTACTGCAGTAGATATCGATGATTCGAATTATCGACCATCCAAGCGAAACCGCGAGGTTAGCGCACCCGAGAGCGAACCTGCAATTGAACCGGAAAAGTACACAGTTGGCTGGGTGTGCGCACTCCCATTGGAAATGGCCGCTGCAAAAGGGATGCTCGACCAGATTCACCCAAACCTGCCCCAACAGAACCCGGCCGATCATAACAGCTACATCTTAGGTCAGGTTCAGGGCCATAACGTCGTCATCGCCTGCCTGCCTGCAGGCATTTACGGAACGACACCAGCTGCTATGGTCGCTAAGGATCTATTGCGAACGTTCAAGTCAATTCGTTTCGGTCTGATGGTTGGAATCGGAGGTGGTGCACCGTCGCGCACACATGACATTCGGTTGGGGGACATTGTTGTGAGCCAACCTACTGGTATCAACGGGGGCGCGATTCAGTACGATCATGGGAAAAGAGTTTAGGAGGGGGAGTTCCAACGTACAGGATTACTCAACACCCTACCTCAGGTTTTGTTGACGGCTATCGGTCGTTTGCAGGCCGATCACATGATCGAGGACAGCCGAATTCCTCAATTCCTGTCTGAGCTCGTGGAGAAAAGTCCCAAAAGGATGAAGAAGAAATTCAGCCATCAGGGTACTTCGGATGATTGCCTCTTTCAAGCGGAGTATGATCATGTCGATCCAGATTCCACTTGTGACCAGTGTGATCGTACGCAGACCATTCAGCGTGACACCAGAGACGATACGGATCCAGTCATTCATTACGGGACTATTGCCTCGGGCAATCAGGTCATCAAGCATGGAAAGACGCGCGACCGGCTAAGCAAAGAACTTGGTGTGCTATGTTTTGAGATGGAAGCTGCAGGGCTGCAAGACTTTCCGTGTCTTGTAATACGGGGTATTTGCGACTACGCGGACTCTCATAAGAACAAGATATGGCAAGAGTATGCGGCTGCAACGGCGGCGGCGTTTGCGAAGGAGCTTCTCTCGGTTATACCTCTAGAGAGGGTTTTACAGGAGAAGCCTATCCAACAGTTAGTCTCTAGTAAGTAAATTTCATTTATAACAAAAAAAATGGTGTGGGATGTGATTTGATGCGGTAAATGGGATGGGATGCCCTCTAAAATCAGGAAACTAGAGAAGATTGTGGGAAGAACAAAGCACCCTAAATACTGTGGCTTTGCGCAACGCTCTAAGAAGCATCGGTAAGGTGGCAAAATAACTTTATAATGACATACGATCGCTGCTATTAGTCGCGGAGGAACACCTACAAGTCTCAAGACAACACCTAAATCGGTCATCTGAGCACCTCTCCGAGCATAAGCGCACCAAGTATGTAATATCGTTGTAATATATGCGGGTTTCACTAACAGAGAAGTAGCCAAATACTTGAGGATCGGCCCATAGACCTTCCCATCGTTAGGGAAGCGCGTTATGATAGTGCTGATGTCCAAGACAGCCCGAAATGTGAGAATGGAACTCGACTTCGCATTCGGGAGACGATACATCACTGGGCACACGACGACTCTGCTGAACCTCTGTTTTGGCTTGCAGGCCCTGCAGGAACCGGCAAATCTACCATCGCGCGCACTGTCGCCGACTCTTTCGCCGCCGAGAAGCGACTTGTTGCTGGATACTTCTTCAAGAGAGGAGAACAGGGCCGCAATGACACCACTCGACTGTTTCCCACTCTTGCCATGCAGCTTGCTGAAGCGATCCCTTCCTTCAAAGGCTGTCTTCGGAAATTGCTGTACGGTCTTGACAGAGATGCAGTGGAAAAGAAGGGCCTTGAAGTCCAGTTCGAGAAGCTCCTATGGCTGCCCTTAGGGGATCTACCTCCCATCGATGCGAGTCATGTGTCTAGGGTGATTATTATTGACGCCTTAGACGAATGTCAACGACCTGAACACCTCTCGCGGGTTCTAAGCCTGCTATCGAAGCTTCGTAACGTCACTACGGTGCGCCTATACGTGCTGTTCACAAGCAGGTCCGCTCCTAAGATCATCGACGCCTTTGAGCCTCTCCTGGGGAACAGGACTGTTCGCATATTAGAGCTCCATCGAGAGTTCTCTGCAGATACTAAGATCGATATCCGAACCTTCCTTGAGGCGAGATTTGCAGACATCAAAATGAAGCGCAGGGTCCAAGAAGACCCTTGGCCCGCTACCGAGGACTTAAATCGCCTTGTTCAGCTGGCTACAGATCCCGAACCACTCTTCATCTATGCTGAAACTCTGTGCCGATTTGTCTACGATGAACAACGCCCAAAGAACCCAAAAAGCCAATTAAAGTTATGGCTCAAGCAGTGTGAAGGCAATAAGTCTCAGCTTCATCAGATTTACAACCCCATCCTCAGTCAGGTATTCCTTGGTAGTGAGGAAGCGGAATCTAATCAGCAGCTGCAGTTCTTAGGTGCTCTTGTTCTTCTCGCTACCCCACTTCCGGCTTTCTCCCTTGTGCCTTTTCTAGGTATAGACATCGATAACGTGAACTGGTGGCTTCTGGAGTTGCATGCAGTGTTGGATATACCTGCCGAGCCTAATAGACTAATACGGCTGCTCCATAAGTCATTCAGCGACTTTCTTCTTAGCCCTTGCGACTCCGGGGTGGGCAAATATCGAGTGGACGCCGCAGCAACACACGCCATGCTATCGGCGAGATGCATTCAGTGCATGAAGGCGGGACTCAAACGGGATATCTGCGGCATTCGAAAGCCGGGCACGTCCAAAGACGAGATTGTTCAGCGGGCTGTAGACAAAGCCATCCCTGACAACCTTAAATATGCCTGCCTTTACTGGGTTCATCACTTGCAGGACAGCAAAAGACCTATAGACAACGATGTCTGTATGTTTCTCTATAAACACTTTCTTCACTGGTTGGAGGTTCTATCACTTCTCGGACGGCTTTCAGAAGGGGCCGTTGCAGTCAGGGAGCTCCTTAAGACGATGAAGGTCAGTAGGGTTATTCTGACGGTATTCCCAGGCTGACTCGTGTAGCGCTTTCCAAACACGCCCCCAGGGCCTAGTGATCTCATGAAGGATGCTGTTAGAGTCATCTCAAGTTTTGGGTCAATTATTACACACGCGCCACTGCAGACCTACAGCACTCTGCTTTTGTTTTCTCCCGTGCAAGCCGAAGTACGACAAAAGTTTTTGGATCAACGCCTGCCAAGCCTTGCTGATGTTCAAGGTGTAAAATCAGACTGGGACTCGCACCGGCAGACGCTTGAGGGTCACAGCCACTCAGTCAACGCGGTAGCCTTCTCGCCCGATGGCCAGCTACTGGCATCGGCATTGGACGATAAGACGATACGGCTCTGGGAGGTAGCCACGGGCGCCCAGCGGTAAATGCTCGAAGGCCACGGCCACTTAGTTAACGCGATAGCCTTCTTACCTGATAACCAGCTAGTGGTATCAGTATCGGACGACAAGACGGTATGGCTTTGGGAGGCAGCTATGGGCGCTTAGTGGTAGACGCTCAAAGGCCACGGCCACTGGGTTAATACGGTAACCTTCTCGCTTAATGGCCAGTTAGTAGTATTAGTATTAAGTAATAAGATGGTACGGCTCTGGGGGGTAGCTACGGGCGTTCAACAACAGACACTTGAGGGCCACGGTGACTCGGTTGAGATAGTAGCCTTCTCACCCGACAACCAGCTAGTAGCATCGGCATCAAGTGATAAGACGATATAACTCTGGGAGGTAGCCACGGGCGCCCAGTGGTAAACGCTTGAGGGCCACGGCCACTTAGTTAACACGATAACCTTCTCACCTAATAACCAGCTAGTAGTATTAGCATCGAATAATAAGATGGTACGGCTCTGGGAGGTAACCACGGGCGCCCAGCAGTAGACGCTTAAAGGCCACGGCCACTAGGTTAATGCGGTAACCTTCTCGCCCGACGGCCAGCTAGTAGCATTAGCATCAAGTGATAATACGATACGGCTCTGGGAGGTAGCCATGGGCGCCCAGCGATAAACGCTTGAGGGACACGGTTACTCGGTTATAGCGGTAACCTTCTCGCCCGACGGTCAGTTAGTAGTATTAGCATCAAGTGATAAGATGGTACGGCTCTGGGATGTAGCCACGGGCGCCCAGCGGCAGACGCCCAAAGGCCATAGCCACTGGGTTAACGCAGTAACCTTCTCGCCCGACGGCCAGTTAGTAGTATTAGTATTAAGTGATAAGACGATACGGCTCTGGGAGGTAGCCACGGGCGCCCAGCGATAGATGCTTGAGGGCCACAGCTACTCGGTTAGGGTGGTAACCTTCTCGCCCGACGGCCAGCTAATAGCATCGGCATTAAGTGATAAGACGGTACGGCTCTGGGAGGTAGCCACGGGCGTCCAATAATAAACACTTGAGGGCCACGGTGACTCAGTTAAGATAGTAGCCTTCTCGCCTAATAACCAGCTAGTGGTATCGGCATCAAGTGACAAGATGATACGGCTCTGGGAGGTAGCCACGGGCGCCCAGCAGTAGACGCTCGAGGGACACGGCCACTTAGTTAACGCGGTAGCCTTCTCGCCCGACGGCCAGTTAGTAGTATCAGCATTAAGTGATAAGACGGCACGGCTCTGGGATGTAACTACGGGCGCCCAGCATCGGACGATCAACTTAGGTTTTACTAGCAGTCTTGCTTTCGACTCATTATCCAACGAACGACTGCTTACTGATTTCGGAACTATAGACCTGCTCTCAGACTCTCCAACAGGCACAGCGCTCACCCCTGGGGAAACGGTATCACAGCCAGACGTCTGCGGACTTGGCCTTAGCCCTGACAAAACCTGGATTGTGAAAGGCAACCAGAGAATTGTCTGGCTTCCTCAAGAATACAGACCAACAGCATCAGCCGTGAGAGAGTCAGTGGTTTTTATTGGCTGTGTTTCGGGCCGCGTAATTCGGTTAGAGCTACGAAGTGATGGTCCTAGAGGAATTCAATAGTGTGGCTGCAAGTACATATTTCTTTCCAGCCCTCAACTCATCAAAATGGCCCAGCGTGCGAATCACGGCGACACCATGTCCTGTGCCATCATGCTATCGCTGCACCGCCGCACGCCCACATATCGAAAAGACATCCAGTTGGTTCGCGTAATTCTCTCGAGAGATGGTGGTCTAGCGACCGTGAGATCTTCGCCAATCACCTGGAACACCCAGCTGCATGCCTCAATATCCCCGGTCCCGTCCGGGTGAGACGGTGCCAGCCTGATTTTGTGATCAACATATGTAGGAGGACACCAGCCCCGCATGATCTCCCAATTGTCTCAACGTCTTCTTTCTTACTCAATCTCCCTTCTTCTTGATATAAGCCTCGGCGTGTTTTCAATCCGCTGGTTGAACGAATACCGGCCATGTCTGATCCTCAGGCCTATACCGTCGGCTGGATCTGCGCCATCACAGCCGAATCCGTTGCCGCCCGGGCTTTCCTTGACGAGGAATATGTAGGCCCGCGATAAGTTGCCTAACACGATAACAACAGCTACGTTCTGGGTAAGATTGGTAAATACAATGTCGTTATTGCTGCTTTACCCGATGGCCAATACGGTACGACCTCGGTAGCAACGGTGGTTAGAGATATGCTCCATAGCTTTCTGAACGTATGCGTCGGACTAATGGTCGGCATTGGAGGCGGCGCGCCTAGCCGGAAGTATGATATCCGACTTGGTGATGTCGTCGTTAGTAGCCCAGGTAACGGAAATGGCGGCATCTTCTAGTACGACTTTGGTAAAACCATCTAGAATTGTAAGTTCTAAGAGACCGGGTTCTTGAACCAGCCACCGGCGCTGCTATAAACGGCTCTCGCTACGCTTAAGGGCACGTATGAACTGAAGGGCTACCAGCATGTTGATAACGTGAATGAGAACCTTAAGAAGATTAAGAAGCGAAGCAAATATAGATAACCTGCCCCGGCCAGCGATAGGTTATATAAGTCTTATATTGTACATCCTTTAAGCTCACCCCACGGCTGCGACGTTGCGTGCGGCGATGATGCCGCCTACCTTATAGCCTGGAACGCATGGGACGAAGAGGACGACGACCCTGTTATCCACTACGGTTTGATTGTTAGCGGAAATTAGTTGATGAAGGATGCGCGTGTTCGGGATATGTTGGTGGCCGAAAGAGATGTTCTCTGCTTCGAGATGGAGGTCGCCGGCCTGATGAACTACTTCCCGTGCCTGGTTATCCGGGGAATATACGACTACTCCGATTTATATAAGAATAAGGAGTGGTAAGGCTTCGCGGCCATGATGGCGGTAGTGTATGCCAAGGATCTTTTGCACCAGATTGCGCCAAACAGTATCAAAGCTGAGAAACCAATTTGCGAAGTAATTAGTTTCAGTTAGTATTGTACACACGGTTTGCTTAGCTTCGTCTAATTTCTTTAGTTCGAGAAGATGTGCAGCGATTAAACCAGACAGTAAATGAAACAAAGAGAGCAGTCCAGACTATGCACTCCGACCAAACGTGAGCAAGCCCCCCTCTTGCACAGTGAAACCACAGCCTCACATCTTTAGGGTTCTTCTCGTCGACCTTCAACAAGGTGTCCAGGATCTCAAGCTTGGCAAGGCCGAGGATCTTTCCGTTGCCCGAAATCCTCATTTCGTTATACCATTCCCTTCCGACCCCGATTTCATCAACCAATCCGACATCTGGAAATGAATGCAAAGCCAGTATTCTGGACCAGAGAGCCGCTTCACTCTTATGGGCCTGGGCGGATTTGGGTATATCGTACTAGTTAATGTTGGAGGCCACACTTACACAATAGCAGCAAATCTCAGATGGCCATACGATTCGCTCACAAAGTCCACGCCACCTTACCTAGAACCAGCATCTTCTGGGTCCGCGGTAACACGAAAACGACATTCGAAGAGTTATACCGCTCCATATCAGATGTACTGGTACTGCCCCGTCGTCATAACCCCGATATCAACGTTCTAGTGCTGGTCCGCAACTAGCTATAAAAAGAGGATATAAGCTCGTAGTTAATAATTGTCGATAATGTAGATAACGAAAAGATGCTATTCTCCAAGGTTAACATTGAGAATAGTGCGGAAAATCCGATAATGTCGTATCTACCCAAAATAAACAACGGCAAAATCCTGTTTACGTCGCACAGCTGGGATGCTGCTAAGAAGTTAACAAGTAACGGTAAAACAGTCCTCCAAGTCCCTAAAATAGATAAAGTGCAAGCGCTACTATTTCTCTAAAAGAAACTAGGCTAAGATGTCGACGAAGCTGCTGTATTACGTTTAGTTCACACCCTGGACTATGTCCTACTCACCGTGAACCAGGTGGTGGTATACATTTATAAGCAAAGTCCTCGAATTATTATTAAATTATATTTGGACGAATTCCAAAAGAGTGAAAAACGAAAGGGCACTCTACTGCGTAGTAATAGAGGGGATATCCGATAATACGAAGGTATATCTAATTCTGTTATGATAATATAGTAAGTAACGTTTAAGTAGATCAAACGGGAGCAGCCCCGGGTGGCCAACCTTCTTTCACTAATGAGCTACTTCTATACACAAAATATCCCCGACTATACGCTTCGATATTATAATAGTGGCTTTAAAGATACCGAAGAGAGCGATAATAACGACGACGACGATAACGAAATAGGTAGTGAGGGTGATTTTGAGGACGACTTAGATATTCTCCGGGGTTATTCACTTATTATAATAATAACCATATCGGGATTCTACGAAATACACTTACTGGTATAATTTTGTACTAAGGTTTGGTTTTTGGAATTCGGTTACCTAAAGTGATAGAAGAAATTATTTATCTAGTTCATCTCACAACACTTTTCATCGGGCATCTTCGAAACTTAGGGGTAGTACCAAATACTAATACCCTATGTATAGCCACTATTGGATGAAGAGCCCTTAAAAAAAAGTGACCGGTTATAATAGAGTAAGTTATTAACGAATATGTCTTAGTACTTGGTTATATTAGGTGATTATCGTAGAGCCGAAGTGGTCGTATAACATGCTGTAAGAATTAGAACGGAAAGTTTAGGTTAAGAGTATCCCTTAATACTGACGAGCATGGCCAACCTGGCGTCGACGTACAAAAACTAAGGCCGATGGAAGGAGGCTAAGGAGTTATTTATACAAGTGATGGAGACGACGTAGAGGGTGCTTGGAGAGGAGCATCCCTCTACACTAACGAGCATGGTTAACCTAGCGGCGATATACAGGAACTAAGGTTAGTGGAAGGAGACCGAGGAGCTGGAGGTGCAGGTAATGGAGATAAGAAAGAGGGTACTTAGAGAGGAGTATCCCAACATACTAATAAGCATAGCCAACCTAGCGTTAACATTTTAGAACCAAGGCCGGTGGAGGGAGGCCGAGGAGCTATTTATGCGGGTAATGGAGACGAGTTCGGGGGTCCTTGGAGAGGAGCATCCCTTAACACTGACAAGTATGGCCAACCTAGCGTTCACCTGGAAATCTCAAAAACGGTGGAACGATGCAATTCTACTAATGCAAGACTGCGTTCACCGCAGGGAGCAACGTCTTGGTCTAGATCATCCTGACACTATATCTTCTGCCTCAACTTTATCAGACTGGAAGTTAGAGCTTTAAGGGCCTGGGTTGGAGGCTTTTGAGTCGTCACACCAAGACATAAAAGAGACTCCATAGCATCTACAAGAAATCCATCAATCAAAGTTCCAAAAGCAAATGGTTGTATATTATATCAAGTATTGGCACTCGTGTCTGCTACAGCCTGACCCTGTCTTGCGCTTTCACGCTATTAAAATGAACTAGAGCGAGAGGCTTGTAGGACGAAGGGCAGGGGAGTAAAGGCGGGCTTCAGGCACTTCATAGATGGGTTGGGTCCCTGGCGGATTACTAGGAAGCCAGTTTTGGCTCTGTTAGTGACTGCCTACTAAGTACTTCGTGCCTACAAGTGTAATCTGCCAAGCCACCTTAGCCACGGCTCCACACCACCACTACTAAAGATGTTAACTAGAAAATTCAGCGAAACCCATTACGCCTTTTACTGTAGTATGAAGACGTCAAAGATCCTGTTGTGGAGGCGTACCAATATGAAGGCATCCTATTATAGAAGCATCCTATTATGGAGACGTACCAATATGGAGACATACTAGTATAAAGACATCAAAGTACAAGGATATCCTGTTTATGAACACAGCGAGGAGGCGTACTGTTATAGCTAGACGTACTAGTACAGGTGGGCATCACACTCAATGTCAAAGGACCCGTACGAGTAGGTGCTATCGTTGCATGGAAGTGCCGCCATTTCGACCCTGTAGCCACTAGGCTTACGATGGCCCCGCTGGTAATCCAAAATTGGCCCTAGTGTAAAATAACAATGCAGCAAGAAGTAGCCACCCGATTTGAATAGCGGCAACGGATAAGTCGCTCTTAAACCCTTTCTAAAAATAGAGAATCACATAGCTTTACAGCCCTATGGGTATCCCTAATACGCCTCTGGGAAAACTTCCTAGAGGTGACGAAAGTGACCTTTGCTGCTCTATTTCTGGATATAGCGAAGGCCAAAAACGGCTGTAATCACTATCCCTGAAAGTGCCCGAAAATACCCGAAGATAGCCGTAATTGGGATGGGAGCCCGTTCCGAGGCTAGCCTACCGGGTGACCTTTTTCAGTGCAACATGGAGGTGGAAGCCAAGAAGGCCGGACGTGCTCTACCTATCTCTCTTACGTTCTAGCGCACAAGCCTTCTACGCAAACAACGTAAGCCATAAATTGATCGCGGCTAGTTTTGGCTTTTGATTATGCTGGGGTTGTCTTGAATGACGAATGCCAAGGCAGTCATCAGGGATGTAAAATAAAAAAGAACACTGTTTTGACACCAAAAATGGCTGATGTTATTTTATCTGCATCTATACTTTATGCGGCTTCTGCTTACTTCATGTTAATTCGATGGATGATATTAGTACTATTTGCGCGAGTAATCCAAACAAAAGTTGCTCCTTTGGACAGCCATTTTTGGATCTAACCAGGCCAGGCAGACTTGAACCTCTCAAGTCCCAGCATCTCACCCGGCAGGAGAGCCCGGAAGTGATGATCTAACCAAGGGATCTGTATTTGTGATCCTCCGCTTCCGGCGCTCATATCCCTCGCCGTCATCCTCGCCCTCGTCACTCTCGTGAGGAAAAGACCTCTTCCTAGTTGGACCAGGGCCTGTCGCCGAGCCGCCACTTTGCGCATATCCCCCCGGCTGTTCTCTAGAACTTCGTCCAGCAGGCGAGCCCAGCTTGCCGGGGGGGGATAATTTGTCCACTCCTTGGGCATCGGAGAGCCTAGATGATGAACGGGACGTGTAAGGCGACATAGCTTGTAACGGAGAGGGGTTTGTGACTAGCTGAGATGCTTTCGAGGGCGGTGTAGTGGTGTCGGCCGGCGTACTATATGTTGGTCGTAGCGACGACCCGTCGATTATTAGTGATTTTGGTGATATACTTAGCAACTTAGATAGTCGTTCCATAGCACTTCTCTCTTTTTCATTCTCTTCTCCCCCTTCCATAATTAATTTCTTATGATGTGTGTCTATTAATAACGGCGGTTGTACTCGGTGCTCCGAAAATGTTTCGTCCGTATTATAGTATTCTATTACTCTCCGCAAAGTATAATTCCACTTATCGTCCACCTACTCGTCCCAGCCTAGTAACGGATATAGTTCGGGAGGAAATGTGTTTTCATGCTCCCACGGGTCACCTCCAATATCAGACGCATCGTCTTGCACGTCACCATCACCTCGGATATCTGCTTCGTTATCAACAACACCAGCATCGTCCAAGCCGACCTGCGTCAGCGGTTCCTTCTTCTCGCTGCCCTTCCAACCAAAAACGACACCATACACAAATTAGATAAAGCTGTCCAAGCTGCCGGTTTAGCCAATTTTGAGCACCGTATCGCGAGTATACGTAGATGGGTATTGTTATTAGAGACAGATGGATAATAGGGCGATGTCGCAGACAATATTTTCGAGATCCCAGCAGTGTTCTTCGTGTTTTTTAGCGAGAAGTTCCTCAAAGTGTTCACGGTTCTTAGCATATTTCACGGTGGTTATAGCATCGGCGAAAAAGGCGTCTTCGTCTAGGATTAGGACTACCATAGTATTGAACCGCTACCAGTAATTATTCTAGAGAATTTTAGGGTTATAGAACCCTGGTTTGGCTGTATGTCTCTAAGCTTTGTTCTTTATGTATATCATTTGTGGTGGCTCAAAGGCAGGCATTATGTGATGGTCCGTCTCGGGTATCGATCGCGGTCAAGTCGTAGGTCTGGCTTAGGCCCCAAATACGGTGTCGTGCGGTTGGGTGGTTGTGTTGGCCAGAGGAGGGTCGATCATAGGGCTGATTTCTGTAATATTAAGTGCGTCTATTATTATAGTAGAGGAAAATATAAATTAGAATATAGGCGGTGATGAGATCGAGGAATGGTTTAACGGTATACGGTGGTGGTATAGTAGAGCAGATATTATTTTGGAGGTTGAGGGATTTCTTATAAATAAGGGAAAACGATATCCAGTCGTTGGCCGGCTTTGTTATTAACTATAACACATTCGATAAGTGAGCGTCCTCTTCAGGGCACAGGCGCTAATCTTAGCGCCATCTGACCCCGGTCCAGTATATAAGTATAGGTACCTTACCGAGGTATCTCTTTAGCGAGGGATTCTACTGGCAGCTTAACTTGTATAACAACCCTTCATTCCTTCGGAGTAAAACAAGACCCCTGAGACACTCTCTTATCCATCCATACCCACTATCATAATGTGTTCCCTTAATGGCGGATCAACCCAGTCTTTCAGCGACTTTGCCGAGCTGCAGCGCCGCATCAACCAAACCGAAGCAGAATACCGAGGAAACAGCACACTGGCCGGGCAAGCATGTCCAGGGCAATCTAAGCCCACCAAATCCGTGGACGAGGGTTCACATCCATCTAAAACACATACTATAATAAAAGGATTAGCATTATTAGCACCTAATAACCTTAAACTCGCTAAACTCATTAAAACTTTTACCAATACGTCCCTCACCTCTTTACCAGATACGCATCTTGTTCTCGCCTCCTCCCGCTAACCAACTAACGCCGATTTAGCTACCATTCCCCTACCCCATAAAGTTGGCGGATAGGATATGGTCAGCGTAATACAATGCACACACAATGTAAACTTCACTCTATGCGTTCCCTACTACGACCCACCTTATGACCCGATAACCCCGCGGTTAATACCTTTATAACTCTAGTATAGCATTTACTACAATCCCACTAACAATAATTATGTGTTAATCAACAACTCGTATACGGACATCTATCTCACTAGTTTAGGTTCCCCAGTGAGTCGAAAACGCTTATTATACGACTAGACTCGAGTAATTAGGCCTAGTATGTAGCGGATTTCGGTGGAAGTTAACAACAACTCAGTCAAATAACACCTCGTAGACTTCTTAATACTATAAAGGTAATTCACTATCACTTTACATAAAGGTCTAACAGGCTCTTCAACTTCTATTAAACGCCTGGCCTCCGATGAGGAGCAAGTGGTAGCCAAGTGACGGAGGTGGGAGGGTGAAATTACAGAAGTCCTCCTTACCATAACCGTAGATCCAACGTACAAACCACTTAACCCTATCGTTACCAATGCTACCAAAACCCTCGATCCCGCTATAATAACTTCACGGAAACTTACTCGGCCGGGGAGCACACCACTTTTAGACCTCTCGGATAGAGGAGTCACTGTCATTCACACTATACAGTCCAAAGACGAGACAAGCTGTTTACCTCTAATGAGAGCGTCGAGTATGGTATCTGGTGCCCGTAACACAACCACCTACAAGCTTAATCGGTTTAGGCGGATTACTGATACGTTATCAGCCAGTGTCTTTACTGGTTGACACTCAGCGTTATTGGAAAGGGTCGTGGCGAAAGTTATCAGGTATAAAGGCAAGGCGGCCGAAGACCTGATCAAATGCACGATGATCTGGAAACAAGAGAAATCCATCTTAGAAAAGCTGAACCATGTACATTTTCCTAGGGCACCACTATACCCTAGAAATCCACCAGTTTATCCGGGCTTTACTCATAATTATTAGCCGAACATCATCTCACTCAAGGCCTTTGATGGCCGCGTCTTTGTAATGCTCGTTGAGCACCTTCCCCCGTCCCTGCACCGCAGGCTCGATTCCCCCTTCAAGTCAAACGACACCCATATAATACTTCGTGGCACATCATCCGCCCTCACATATCTCGCAGACCAGCGGATCATCCACAACGACATCAAACCAGCCAACATCACCTATTCACCTATGCATAGCCCTGTTATCCTCGATTTCGGACTGGCTACGATCACCGACGAGAAGGGGTTACCCGGTGGCACCCCTTAGTACATCCCGCCTGACCTTGTTGTACAACGAACACGAGGCACCCTAGGTGACGTATAGGCCCTGGGCATCACGATGCTCTACGTACTAGGAAAGATAACCCTTCCGAAGAGGACAACCAGGGGCTAGGTCATCCGTAACGTGATAAACCGAGACGGAGAAGCTCGTGAACGCCTGATGATCTGGCTCGATATTGTTGCTCACACCAGAGCAAAGTTGGACCGTGCTAATATGGTGGAAGATCTCGTTTTCCAGATGCTAGAGCCGGGAAGCAACTCAAGAATCCAGGCTTCAAAGATCGCAGCAGCCTTTGAGGATGTGGTGAAAGCAGCAACAGAACCATGCAGTAGATAGTACAAGGAAAGCTAGCATGGCTCAAGGCTAACAAGGCCTGAGCTGCGTCAGGGGGTGTCCTTAGACGTGAATCTTCGTAGGACGTTTGTCTTCCTAGGAGGAAGGTCTCCGGAAATTAAGGAGTATCGAGAGCAACTATTGAAAAGTAACAACTGTGTAGGACAGCCTTTCTGGTTCTTTACAATGAGTCACACCGTGATGCAACAGACTGTTGGTTGAGCCATTCGTGCATGAACCAGGGGAGGTGTTGCCGGTCTAATCAACCAAAGACGTTGGCATATCCGAATTCACTGTGCATCGCATCCTGGGCATGGTGGCTAGCGGTCTGACGGGACTCCCAGCGACCAACTCAACTCGTTGCATTAGCGGGTTAGATGCAACATGACCGATATGCAAAAATACTAGTCCATCACGCGAGCGGCTAAGTGAGATCGTGGGCCAGGGAGGTGCGTCGGAGGTCCAGGCGGCCCAGAGCTGGACGGCTTGGGTTGCTTCCCGATGTCGTCCAGTTCGGGGCATTGCGTAGAGAGGACATTAGTCAGACGATGTGATGCCGCTTCAGGTAAGAAGGAGCCACCTGATGAAGCTATCAGGGGGCTTGCTGACAGGGAGTTGGTTGGAACCTTAGCTGAAGGCGACCTCAATTTCGACAGCTACATACAGCACCATGGCGCGCGCCGATATTACAAGGGCCCCGGCCTCGAATGCCCTCCATGCCGCCCTCAAACGCATCCTAATCTAGCAAATCCAATTCCTTTGTTCAAAGTATAGGTAATGCACTCCGATTCTACTGGTGTGTAACTCTGCTAGTATGTTTATGATATCGTGTGAGTTCGGAGGGACTAGTTTCGGCCAGGTTTTCAACTGATCTTCTGTAGCAAATAAACAAGTAATTAGCGATCTATGTCTCGTTTCAAAGGCCAGTAAAGCGTCCATAATGACTCTAAATAATGTATTAGTAAGACCCTTAGAATAGTAGTGCGCTATACCTACATGCCACCTTGCTACATAGTTAGTCAGGAGAGGTTTTATTATATATCTAGAGAAATGAAGAATGAGGAAGAAAAGATATAAGGGGTCAAGAGGAAGTGCTCGAAAGCTCATCATTTCGAGTTACATCAAATACATCGCAACTCGACCAGTTCCGCCCATTATGCCATCCTAGGTAATGTACAAAACTTATTGTTCTTCGCCTTCCGTTATCACAAGAGTTCCATTAGGTTATCGTACTGCCACTCGGGCAGTCCTATATAAAAGAATGGCAGGTAAGTCCATAGCATATGTTCAAATAGAAAGGTGTAAAAGGGTAACTTCTACATGTTCAAGCGTAGCGTCTTAATTAATCAGAGAGGGACAACTTATATAGTCGGGGGGGAAGGTCTATTTAATTATAGTCTGGCCTGCTTAATTCCCGCTTTATCTTGGTGGACGGTTAGTGGATATGGGGTTAACATGGTGTTGCGCTGTGCACTAAAAGCCCAATTCCCGTGGTTGCAAAACTACAAAATGCTGTGCTGCAACTCTACAACTGGGTAGGTAACATATGTGCGACTGCCAGTGCGCGATTCCTGTACTTACAAATGGACCCTGTTACGGATCAAAGTTTGACCGATGCTAGTGATTTCTGTGTTTACTCCGTTAATAGTCCGCGATCTAATTGTTCTCCACTTCACCTTTAAAAGTAGACTCCTCTTATCGACTTAAGATGTTGTGCAAGCCTGTGAAGCCACGTGAACGCTATAAAACTTTATAAATTTAATAACGGTCTTTTCATACTCGATTATACTTCTAGCGCCACCAACGCGCCGCCGACTCTTCCCATTAAAGACGAATAACAAGTCTTACCCCTCTTAGCCCCACTAAACCTACAATAAATAGCCTCAGCGGTTCGAAGTCGCTCCTAACGACACTGCACGGCCAGGCGGTATCCACAAGGACGCTAATTGTATTCGCCTTCCTATATCCAATAATAACTACTCTATTATTATTTCCACAAAAGATATAGATCAGAGAAGATATAACAAAAAAGGTAGTAGCTGAGGAAAGAACGTAGATTTTACAGAGGGCTACTAGTTTAGTAAGAACTATGTTATTATTATGATAACTGGGCTAACCTAAGTGCTAGATTAAGGACGAAGTAGACGCCAACAAGCTTAAGTTCCACGATACTTCCGGCAATACTATCACCATACTCATATACATAACAACCAATACGAAGGGACAAGAAATACAAAACGAAGGCATTATACTATTTACGGACAACAATTCATACGAAGTTATAACAGGATAATATGCAGAGGTCGATAATGTCTAGCTATATCTGGTCCCAAAACGTAGTCTATATATGGATAATGCTTATATAGAGTATATCAGGAAAAAGAAGTTATAAGAGGAGCGTCATATTTAATACCTGGTCTTCTCTTATTAACGGGGTACAAAAAGAGCATTGTCTACAAGGAACATAACTCAGGCACGTTTGGCCGTATAGTTAATAAGTGCTTCAAGAAAAGTACCCAATTTAGAGACGATTCTTATATAATATTGCAACCTTTTCTAATATAAGTGACGTTTCCTCTAGTAGGCCAAAATATGAACATAGTAAAATAATAATCTCTAACTACAAATAAACACACCACTAACAATATGGGAACTACGACGTAATCCTAGTTTATGGTCTTATTAGTATTAATAAAAAGGGGAATACAATAAGTATCTTACTTTTATAACTTCGTCCTAACTTACCCAGAATTTCATAAAAGACCAGGATATAAAATTAGCCTATATAACTTCTAATAAGATCTAAGCAATAAATATACCCTCTAGGTTCTCAGCGTCAAAACTACATATTTTATTTTATCTATTAAATCAAATCGGGAAACACTTAAACCGGATAAACAACCACATAACATCGGAATAAAATTATAAACATAATTTTCTTCTGAGTATCCAGGGTTTAGGCTAGCTAATTGTTAAGGTTTTTATGGTTACTTATGTTAGTTGGTTGGAGGTGACTTATATCCTTTGGGGTGGTGCTGTCCACTAGCTAAGTGCCTAATGTCTGCTCCATTCCTAGCTTAGACGCAGATAACGGTGTTATAACGTTTATCGAGATAGCTCCAGAAACACTAGGCCTGGATTCTGGCTATTCGCTAATATGCCTAACGTTGGCGGGTAGTGGATGATCTTAGGCATTATTATTGCGGGTCTTTGGCAGGATTACACACTGCCTCTTTGGTTCAGGGACTAGAGTATTATTTCCTTGCTTTTAAGGATTCGCCTTCATACCTCATATCTCTAGGGAAGTTCCGTTAGTATCAAATGCTTTAGGTATTCATTTAAATATACCATAATAGAACTCCAGCCCCAGTTCTAGGCTCATTATACTTTATTCCCAGAGATAATCTGACCATAATAACGGAAGGTTTTTATCTTTTAATAACTCCTTAACCTTCTCAAAAAGAGAAAAGTCTTAAGTTAGGGCTAACATATCTTACTTCAAAAAATAATACACCAAATTAGCAAATATTAAAATTAAGATAACGCCGTTACATAAGTCAACTTCTTAATCTTTCGTATAATAATATAGAAGGAGGTTACCGCAGATCCAACTTAGTCGTCTCTTATCTCCATAACGCCTAACTTCCAGAAAGGCGCTAACGTCTTCTACTTTGTTCTAGGGAAGCAACTCTCTTAACTAAGTAAAAAGCTCCTTACGTTTCATCTTATTATCTACTACCATTAGGGTATAATACTTAGCGATATCGATAATAACTATTAACCCGGAGGGACCGAGGTGAGGATATTAAAAAATAGAAAGAAAAGAACAATAAAATAAAAATAAAAATAAGACCACATTATAAACCACATTATTATTACGTCAAAGTGTACAATAATACTACAGTCGATAAGGGTCAAAGTCGCTCTATATAAAGTAGGAATAGTGCGCAAAAATACGCGACTCTGCTACCTAGGACTAAGAACAGTACCCTATACATAACACATTATATCTACCTTAGCCGAAAGGGGAATTGCTACCTAGTCTAGCCCTGGCCGCATCGGCTGTCCACTCCTATACGTTAGTCACGTTGCATCTATCCCTGCGATGCATTAACAGAATGGGCCGAGACGCGAGAAGACCACCTTACCAATGCAAAGATCGCCAAGCCACCCTGTCGCAACAGACTTATAGTTGCGCCATACGTGCATAAACCAGAAAAGGGTGTTGCCGGTCTAAAGCCAAAAGATGGTCAGCATGTCTAAAGTCCCTGTGCATCACATCCTGGGCATCGTAGCTAGCAGGCTTAACTGTTAATTACATGCCAAATAACGGCTACATGCAATATCAATAGCTAGGCTCAACTTCTATTAACGCTAATAAACCGACTTCTTTTTAGCGGCAGCCAGGAATAAGCAATCAAGTCTATGCGGCATATAGCATCAAGGCAAGTAAAGATATTTCCTGCTTAGTTCTTATAAGGCGGTTCTCTTAGCTAAGCCAAAAGCTCTTTTACTTCGTCTTTCTATCTAATGCTATTGAGGCAGGAGTCGATTAGCGGCGTCAGCAATATTAATGCCTTGGATGAAACAAAGGAAATGGTGTTACCACAGAGAGGTAATAACCTGGCGGGTCTCGCGCGTGAAGACACAGAACAACAAGCATAATTATCGCAAAGAAGGCTACAACTTTGCTGCAAGAAAATGGGCGCAGTCTGCACTTAATAGAATGAGGCTATAACACCTAAGGCCTTGCGGCATAGCTCCCCAAGGGGTTACTTAATGCATAACACGTCGTGGTCGTCTCCATAAGGGCCGCATCCGCCTTGGCTCAAGGCATATCAACACATCATACACACCTATACAACAACTCCATATCAACCAACACAACTCGACTCCCAACCAACAGTTTCATTGACGGGTCATATACAATGCGGATATACAAAAGAACCATCACATAACCGGCTAAATAAAACCCTAGCCAGGGAAGTGCGAAAAACCCTACACATTCCGGGCTAAAGCTGGTAGTCGCTAGCAAGCAGTTGGTCAGATGCTTAGGCGAAGGCAATGTTCCCAAAAGGGGCAAAGACAGCAAATGCAATTTAGGTTGATAGATACACCACCATAGCAAGCGACAGTACTAACGGGGTATTAACCCTTAAATGCTCTTCCATGCCGCCCTTAACCGCATCTTAATCTAGTAAGCCTGCATCCTGATCTAATTCCTTTTGCTTGAATAGGTATTTGTCGGACGCGGCATAACCTGGCCACGCACGATATCGAACATTTCCCGGCAACACTCTTCTCCTAAACTAGACATTAGCGACTGGAAGTTGTACTAATATAGAAACACCTACAAAACGCCTCTAAGTCATAGACATCCTCAAGCTCTATCGCCATATACAGCATGCTAATCGTCTAAGATGTTATTGTCCGCCTTTCGCAAGGTGAGAATGTGATTAGAGAAGGGGCAAACGAAAGGGGCAGGCCTAGCTTATATATCTGAGTGGATTACGTTCTCTAGAGGTTTTGCATATAATAAGGAGTAACAAATAATTACAAACTAAAACTATAAAGGAGTGTAGATGTAGTACACATCGCCCCAAACTTAATCACTCTCGCCCCAAGAATCATACCGTCTTAGCGCTCCACCCTTTCTAGACTTTAATACCCATCCTTCCGCATCGACCAAAACGGTTACTAGAGAGCCCCTATTTGCGAGGAGGAACAAAAGAATGTCTGCAGGGCTGAACTCCAGTTCTAGCACCACATCCGCAAACTAAGCTGCCAACTGCCGAACTTTCTTATTGCTTTTGTCTTAAGTCTCCGCATTAGATAGCTCCTCTTCCAACTATTCAAAAACAGTACAGAATAGCTTTCTAACCACCTTAGTGTTAACAAGTTAGAACTTAATTTTCTTATCGACGCGGCCAGGTCATATCAGGGCATCATCCAGGTGTTCTATATGGTTTATTATTATAATAAGGATACGTCCCTCTTAGGAGGCTATGCCGTCGAGGATATTAAGGAGTCCAGATAGGGAAAAAGTCCCCACTAACTTTAATAAACTTTGAGATACCTCTGATCCCAAGTCAGACTCATCGGCGTTAACTTCTCGAAACCATGTTGTGCCCACTGCATCAACGTCCTCGAGCAGAACAACATAGCACTAGGGAAGCTTAGCGAACAAGGCACTGAGTTGCCCATCGTTAATACCAACAAGGCTGAGAACGTAGATATCCAGCCCAAAACAACTAGCGATAGACATACTAAGACTAAACTTTCCGGTTCTAGGGCAGCTATACAACAGATACCCTCGTTGGTATGGAATCCCGCGCTTGGCGTACCAAGATTGCACTTTCGGATCGAGAAATGATTGGATATCCCTGAGGAGCATCTGCTTCAGCTCCTCGTTCATAACCACGGTATTAATAGGCCTGACATCTCGGGTGATAATCCTTTTCCAGCCGTTATTATAGTGCTCGAAGACCGAGGTTTTATTCTCGGAAAACCGGAGATATTCCATACAACACTCGTTCATAAAATCTCATAGGATCTATAAAGAACGTCCAATATAAGAAACTGTTATCGTCTTACGTGGGAAGAAGTTTGATTTGTTTTGAGTACATTAAAAACTAAGAAGGCGCCCGTTATACCAGAAAGACAGCTGTTATTTCTAAGGAGTGAATTGAAGGGGCTTTTTGGCCGCAATGTCGCAAGTGGGATGGATTAACGCTCATCCCCGCCTGCTGTCCATACTAGCAAGGGACGAGCAGGCGTTCTTAGCAAAGTCCTGGGCAGAGAACCAACATTCAAGCATGTCGTATGCCTCATTAGGATCTTGGACATCTGTCTTTAAAGCTACGGAATATTAAGACTGTATCAGAGAACCATAAAAAAAAGGTAACCAACTAAGGTAAGTGTCCATAAAGCCTCCCATAATTGTGTATAGGAACTTGCTGCTAATTATTAGTAGTCCATAGATGCATAATAAGCTGGTATAGTTATTTAGGTTTCTATTAAGAAGATAATAGAGTGTAGTTGTGATGCCGCTAAAGCTGGGAAAGAAAATGTTGACGATAGAGAAATACTAAGAAGTTGGGGGACTAGGAGGTTACATAGTATAAAAAGAGTGTTCTATGAACTATGTTTAATAGTGATTGAAATACCAGTTATAATAATTTAAGTTCGATTTATTAACAAATTTCGGATATTTACACCAACACTAATACGGGCCGGGCATAACTAGAACTATAAAACTTTACGGGAAAATGGAAATATAATATACTTTTATATTCATAAATACACCTCCTAATATAGCCCACAAATCACGGTCTCTAAGGAGACGGAGACTAACCTACCATAGTTAAATATAGAGAATAGAGAAGCAAAAGTTATTAGCAGTTTTGTGCCCATAGACAGGCTGGCTCTCTTGGTCAGGGCGGCGTACAAGGCGCGGTGAAACTATAGTGGTTTATCGCGAAGGTAGGCATTGGCCAATTAGCAGATCGATCGATACAGTTGATGATGCCTCCCAAAAGTGTTCACCGATTGGGAGGTGGTATTGCGAGCCTGCGATACCCCTTCGTTGTGGAGGGTCGTACTATGAACTTGCGATACCTACTGATTGTGGAAGGTGGTATTGCAAACCTGCGAGACCCACTCATTGCGGGAGTGCGAGCCCGCGATACCCACTAAGCAGGGGTGGTATGTCACGGGCCGTTAGGATCCGAGAGCTAAGACCCTGTTAGGGCACCGGCAGGTACCCGATAAGGCCCTGATATTTTAGATATTCGAAGGGGAACCCAGAATAAAGAGGGGTTCAGAGATGAATTCAGTCAATTAAGGATACCTACCAGCTGAGTCCCTGTTCCCCAGCGTTAACCCTCTCACTTTATACTAAATACCCTAACACTTTCATCTCTTTACTTATTAATAGGGGTATAAACCATTAGGGTAGCGAGATGACGCGTATACAAACAGAGGCCACCGCAGGGTCAAGTAATAACCAGACCACCGAGTCCAAAATAAGCCAACAAAAGAACCAACCAGTGGGCTCCGAGGAGGTGGACGTTAACTCTTTAATAGAGGAGTAACTTAATGCCCTTATTAAAAAAAAGGAAAAGAAGATAAGAATAAAGTGGAAAAGGGAGTAGTACGCAGCCCTTAGGGCCCAATCCACTACTTCAAATACACTCTACTCAGAAGCGCCCACCTCCACGTTCAAAACTAATACCCAGCTGGAACCCAAAAAAAGGTGTACCAACTTATAGGGAAAAGCATATTTACCGGCGCCGAAATACAAAGGGGGTTCATAATTAGATCTCAATGCGTTCTTATTTACTTTAAATAGGCGTTTTATTATAAATCCGGAGAATCTAAGTACTAATACAATAAAGGTCCTATACACCACCAGCTACTTAGAGGGGACAGTGCTACGGTGGTGGTCTAATTATATGGCCCTAGCTTATAACAACGAGCTAGTGGGCGTATCCTAGGATACTATAAAGGTGTAGCTGGGCAACGGTGTAACTAACGAAGACACTCGTGTTTTCCACAGCGTCCGCAAGCTCGATGCCATAACGTAATCGCCAGGACAATCCTACCAGAACTTCATCAACTAGTACGAAATAGTAAAGATGGAGTACCCTAACAAACTACTAGAGAGGGTACAGGTGATCAACGTAATCAGCCGTTTACAACCAGACCTTCAATAACAAATCCTCACTCATAAGCTCCTATAGTCGTGGTTAAAGTTGGATAACGTAGCTAAGAAAGTAGAGGTAATCAACTCCCTATAACAGCAGAAGGGGGGCACCAGGGAGGCACCGCATCGGTTTTACAAACACCGAAGGGATAAACCAGCGGCCAAACCCATCCCCACCCCCAGAGAATCAAAGGAAGACACGGTACCTTTAGGGTTAACCTAATCGGAGCCTACTAGCGGGCCTACGAAGTCCTAAGGGTCCCCGATATACTATAATTATAACAAAGTCGGGCATATAACACCCTAATACCCCAACTATCATAAATATAAAAAACCTTAGCACAATGGCCGACCCTACGGAGATAGTGACCACTAAAAGGGCTACCAAATCCAGGGGGTTACTAAGAAATAAGAAGAGGACCGCCCACCTCGGTTAAAAATAAAAGTCCAACTTCGAGTAAAGGGCTACTAGAAGGTGGTTATTACCCTTATTAATACGGGCATAGACGTGAATATAGTCGATTAGAGGGTATTATCACTAAATAAAACCCCCCCAAAGACTAGTAATAGTATACCCTTAAAAGGGATATGGGGATCCTAAACACTAGAATATAAAACGAAGACCTTAGTTACTCGTATAATTAATAGACTAGGGGTAACCTAAACTATGGGGTAAGAGTACCGGGTAAGTATTGGAGATAGATATAAGGTAATCCTAGGATTATTATGGTACTAAAAAACGTAACCTAATATGAACTAGACTACCCTAGGATAGACCTACCCCTTAAGCAAGGATGCCTTCGAGTTAGTAACCAGCAGGAGAGCACTACGGAGGGTAATAGAGTCGTCCAAAGGGGTCCTTATGGGGACGCCCATAGTACACCACATTAAACTAGGTCACCTAACCGAGGAGGAGCCGGAGGAGCCCCAAGAACCAGTCACAATACCCCCGGAGTATAAAGACTTCACCAGGGTATTTAATATCAATTTAACAAGAGACCCAAACAGGGACAAGGCGCACAATCACCCTATCAACTTGGAACCTGGCACTCAGCCCCCATTCGGCCCTATCTACCCACTAGCCAAAAAAGAGTTAAAAGAACTATAAGAGTATATCACCACAGCCCTCAAAAATAACTAGATCTAACCCTCCCAGAGCCCAGCTAGAGCCCTAATTATATTTATACTAAAAAAAGGGGGAAAACTATACCTTTATGTAAACTACCGGGGGCTTAACAAAATCACTATTAAGAACCGTACTCCTCTCCCACTAATCAACGAAATGCTAACCAGACTATCAAAGGCGAAGAAGTTTACAAAGCTGGACTTAAAGGACGCTTACCACCAAGTGAAGATCTAAAAGGGGGACGAGTAGAAGATAACTTTCAGGAGTCGATATAACTATTTCGAATACAAGGTCATACCGTTCAGACTCACCAACACACCAGCTACCTTCCAAACACTCATCCACAACATCTTAGCGGGGTTAGTGGACATTACCTATATCGTATACCTAAACAACATTTTAATCTTCACAAATAACAAGGGATTACACTTAGGTACTATAAAAGAGGTACTTAGCTGGTTAAACGCTAATAGGCTATTTACGAATCCCGAGAAGTACATCTTCCATACCAACACCATTAAATTCCTAGGATTTATAATCTCCCCGGAAGGAATCTCCATGGATCCAGAGAGAGTAGCGGTAATCGCAGAGTAGCCGGTACTCACCACTATCCAAAATATTCAACAATTCATTAGGTTCACCAATTTCTATTAAAAGTTTATTAAGAATTACTCGAAGATTTATACACCCCTGACGGATCAACTAGCTAAATAAGCAGGGGGACAACCAGTAATAACCAGTGAAGCACTAAAAGCCTTTTACGAGCTGAAGCAGTAATTCACAAAAGCACCCATCCTATAACACTTCAACCCTAACTTACTAATACGAATTAAAACAAACACCTCTAATTTCGTAATTAGGGCTATACTAAGCCAGTTATACCCCGATGAGCTATAGAAGTTTATAACTTACCTCTCTAGGAAACTCAAAGGAGTAGAACTTCGTTATAGGGTACCCAAAACAAAGCTACTAGCCATCGTAAAGTCAGTTTTATATTAGCATCAATACCTACTCTACAACTAATACAAGATCTTATTTATTACGGACCACTTAGGACACCGATACCTAGCAGAGAAAAAGACCCTAAACTCGTACTAGGTAAAGTTATTTTAGGACTTAGTAATATTTAACTTTGAGATCGAATACTACCCTAAGAAACAGAACACTATGAATACACTATTACACTAATTAAATTATTAGCTAATGGGCATTAAAAGAGAAGAAGTACGTAATGCATTCCTAGGAGAATTCTTATAAAAGTTCACTGGACACTAAGTTAAGGGGATCTAAAAGAGGAGGCCAGCTAGTTCATAGCTAGAAACCAGCTTAGAAGAGTTAGCTTTAACCTTAATTAGTAGAGTAATTGAAACCTAAGGGGATAATTCCTTTATCTAAGAGGAAGGATAGAAGAAGCTAAGTACCTATTAGTTTATGGGGATTAACGGGGGATTATAATATAAGGGAGCGTTATTTATTCCGGATAGACATAAGCTCCAAAGGGAAGTCCTGATGGCTTTCCACGATGAACCTACGGCAGGGGTCAGAAAGTAGAGAGGAAACAACCAGGCCCGAAGGCCCGAGACGAAAAACCTTTATTTACACCAGAGAAAACGAAAACCACACTAAACTATACCCGTAAGCAAACGAGACCAAACCAGTGCCCATTAGGAGGCCAAATGCCCATACACCACACCGAAAAGGAGAGGCCGCAACTTTACTAACCACTAAAACTACCCTCCCTACCCACGTTATCACTAAGAGGAGTACCACCACCCTCCTCCTCGTCCTCCTCCTTATTACCAACCTTAAAGGGGGTAGAGAGGGTATTCTAATACTAAAAGAAAAAGTTAACACTAAATAAGTACCGGGGGGTACTAATTAAGGAACTATTCACCACCTTATAGTACATCTTATTAAAGTTATATAACTACTTAACAACGGCCTCGGTGACCTGGGTCTAGGCGGTGCGCACAGCTTGGTCCACTTGGCGGGGCTTATTGGCGTCCTCCTTCTTAGCTTAGAGGGCCTTCTTACCCACGAACTAGGTAACGAGGAGGTCGTCCTAGAATAGAAGGTCAGTAATAAATTACTAACTGGGTATTAACTGGGTACTGGGTAAGGAAACTCACCTTCTCCTCCTCAAACCAGGCCTAGTAGTTAACGTGGTTAACTACGTTCTCCATAAAAGCCTTAAGCTTAGTAGTAGCGGTGGTAGTCTTATGGTTACCCTACTAATGGTTAATAACGTTCCTAGGAGTGAATAAACGAGGAGGGGGATAATATACCAGAACACAAGGGAACCCAGGGATAAAGGGGGAACAAAGGTCCATACAACAAATAGTACTACTATTTAGGGGAACTATAACCTAGCCGGAGGGCACCTAATATTAAAATAAGTGAAGCTCTAAAAGGAGCTACTATTATGAGTTCAGATTATAATAACGAAGATCGGATTAAAGTAATCGACTAATATATTAATAGGTTACTTATAATAGGGGACCACCTACGATATACTAGGCAGCGCTGCCGCCAAAGCAAGTCAACTTGCCAAATACAAGCAAGTAAGCAAGCAAGTAAGAGGCTATTCAGAGCTAAGCAAGTCAAGTATGAGGCCATATTTGACTTGCTTACTTAGTTGACTTGCTAAGACGGATTATATATATATCCGGTTGCCGGCCCCTGTGCCCCCATCCCTAATGTGACCCTGGGCTGTTTTTTCCCCCTTTTTTTGCCAACTTCCCCCTAATAACGAGGATTTCTCCCCAACCCCCCCTGGTCCTGTCCATCGTTATCCTCGTCGTCCCTGGAGTATTGTAGTGTATTCCAAAAAGTGAGGGTATTCCCACTAATACCCACGTGAAGTTACTGACCCAGAATACTCTCTAGATGTCGACCACTCCCACAACTCTCAACTAACCCCCTCCTCCCCTCCCCTCTGCCTTTGATCGACTCCAACAAGACAAGATAGTCTCCGAGCAACTCGAGGAAGCGAAGAATTACCCCATCCCTGATGATCCAACGTTCGAGATAGAATACCGATTCCATATTAATAATAAGATATATGTGTTAGAAGATGGACTTTGGTGGAGGGGCTAAAGGGGTAGAACTTCATGGATCAATTAACATAGCTGGTTTTTTGTTGTTTGCGTTGATGGACGACCTGGTAACTCTTCTTGGGTCTGTTGTTATTGTGATCGAAAGAGGTAACTGAGGTACGCTGTATTTGATGCTACAGCTTCATCTTCCCCCATTAACCACCTCTGTTAAGTCCATAGGATTACTAAGTCCTTTATTTCTGAGTTAATAGACTCTGATTTATCGTTAGAAGCTTCCTTGAAGAGAACTCGTATTGATTTTACTGGGTTGACGAAGAAGAAGGTGAAGATTATATAGGAGTTAAGTGTTGGCCTTGTTATTGATGTTAACTTATCGTTTAGCTTTTTCTAAAATAACTATTTCTAGTTTTTACTTGGTTAACTTAACTCTTAGGTATTTACCCTTCCTTAGGGTTGTACCTTAGTTAATTACACCCTCGTTGACCTCTTTAACGAGAAGAAGGAAGAGGTTAAATAGGAGCTAAATATAGTAACCACTTCTATCCACATTGGCTTCGATTTATGGACCTCGCCTAATCGTTATGCTATTATGGTAGTTATAGTACACTTCCTACTTAGAGATAAGGGTCCTCAGGTCCGCCTTATTGCTCTTAGATGTTAATTGGGTGTTTACGATGGCGAGAACCTTGTTTTTACCTTAGAGGAGGTTATTAACGAGTAGGAGATTAGGGGTAGAGTTGGTGTAATTATCGCCGATAATGCCAGCTCCAACGACACTTGCTTACACCACCTTTTTGCTCGCTTCGACCCCTCGATGAACGAGATGGATAAGAAGGCTCGTCGACTACGCTACTTTGGCCATATCCTTAACCTTATCTCCAAGGCCTTCTTATTTAGCAAAGATACTAATACCTTTAAGAGGTAATCTAATACTTATAAACTCCTCCAACAAAATGAGCAGGATCTTTAATACTGGCGACGACGAGGGCCCATTGGTAAACTTTACAATATCGTTAAGTTTATTAGATCTTTGCCCCAGCGTACTCAACGCTTCAGGAAGATCTCAAAGGAGGAGACTATCCATAGTCCTGAGGACTTCCTATTATCCCAAGAGATATCACGAGAAGTTGAGCTCATCCTAGACAACACCATAAAGTGGAATTCCACTTACTTAATAATTAAGCGAGCTATCCGTCTCTAAGACGAGGTTAATACTTTTTATGGTTCTCAGAATAACCCTAACCCTATCCCTAATTAGGATATTCTAATTATAGACAATTAGAAGTAGTTAGTTAAAATTATAACAATTCTATGGCCCATATGGAAGATGACGCTAAGAACCCAGGGCTTTAACGAAGAGGGGTCGTATAATCACTTATAGGAGATAATCACTATAATAGAATATCTCCTAAGTTACTTTAAGAGCTAAAAGGTGTTTTATAATAATCCTAGCCACGATGCTAAAGTTAAGGCATCACAAGAGTCATCACAAGCCTTATCTATGGTCTTTTCACAACTAACCTCATAAGTAGTCCCTCTAAAATAAAAATATCGTAACCATCAAACCCTCCCCCCCTCACCACCACCACCCTAATCTAAAACTGCTTTACCCTTTTATGTTCATCAAGAATACATATCGACGATCTCCAATTTTACTGAGATGGGCCCTAATACCCATCAGATAATAAGGACTACTATTAATAACGGTTAGAAGAAGTTTGACGATTATTATACCCTAACTGAGGAGTCCCCTTTATATGCCTTTACCCTCCTCCTCCACCCTACTTTTAATATAAAATACCTCAAAAGGAATTGGAGATCAGACCATCAAGTCCTTTGGGTATCGAAAACAGAGGAAGTTCTATAGGACTACTTTAACTAATAGTATCCCTTAGAGGCGAGGGTAATAAGGGTATCACCAACACCTCGTCAACGACCTCGAGAACTAGATAACTTCGAAGAATAGGTAAACGCTAAAGTAATAATCGTTGACGAGGAGGAGAGTAAGGAGCTTAACGAGCTGCAAAGATATCTACAGCTTCAGAGATAACAGGGTTGTAATCCCATTAAGTAGTGGTTTGAGCATCAAAACCAGTTTCCTCACCTCAGTAAACTAGCTCTTGATATTCTCGTAATGCCCTCATAGTCAGCAGACTGCGAGAGGGTTTTCAGTGCTGCAAAGTTGGCCCTTACGTCACAAAGGTAATCGATGGATCCATCCACACTCAAAAGGATACAATACTTAAGGCAATAGCTAAAGGGGGGGGTAATCAGTCTTAGGGACAGTTGTGAATAGCCTCAATAGTCAAGTAGACCAAGTCAACCAAGCAAATTACCAAGCAAGCAAGTATTAACGGCGAAAGAGCCAAGCAAGTCAAGTTTGAGGCCAAACTTGGCTTGCTTGCTTGGGCGGCAGCGCTGATACTAGGGGGCCTATGGTAAGCTAGGAGGACGGATCGCTATTAGGATAAGGAGCTCACGAGTATCGCAAGCTCCCAGAGCATAGCCGGCTACCCACTAGTTACTTAGTGGTTAGATATCAGCTCTATAAACAGCACTACTCTTCTTATCATAGGGGTGGAGGTTTAACGAGGATGACGGGAGCGCATATACTGGGAACCCGCCTATAAGCCTCGAGGGCGAGGCTACGAGGAGGGGGATCGTATCACAGGCCGTTAGGATCCGAGAACTAAGACCCTATTAGGGCACCAGCAAGTACCCGATAAGGCCCTGATATTTTAGATATTCGAAGGGGAACCCAGAATGAAGAGGGGTTCAAAGATGAATTCAGTTAATTAAGGATACCTAACAGCTGAGTCCCTGTTCCCCAGCGTTGACCCTCTCACTCTGTACCAGATACCCTGACATGGTACTGCGGATCCGCGATACCCACGAATTGAGGAGCATGGTGCTGCGTACTCGCAATACCCATCCATTACGCGAGGAGGTAAAACTTATGGGTCTGCGGGCCTGTGGGTCTGCGGATTTCCACATCCGCAATGCCTACAAGCTAGCAGTATAAAAGATATGGATAACAAGATCCAGCTGGTTTTTACGGTTATCACATCACAGGTGCATCAGTGTCTGCAGCAGAAAGCACAATTGCTCCTGGATGGTGGTTTAAGATCAAAGAAATTATTCGTAGTAAGTCATGATTAATATCGGAAATTAAGCTTAGTATATAATGGTATAAATCCCATGCTGAGAGTGCCTGGCCCATGGACAAAACTTGGATGCCATGGTCAATAAAAGAATGCAAATAGCCGCGTTTAACCAGTTTTATACCGAATAGTTAGTGAAAGCCCCTAGGCTGTAAAATGGTCGTTTGTTGGTATGCTGATGCCGGGGTTTAGAAGTGCTCACTAAAATAGTACTCAGCTCTTGCTTGCCGTTTTGGGTTCATGGTCGCATATTGGACATTTCATGCCTTCGAAACCTTCGTCCCAGCAAGTTTCGCACATCTTAAGCGGATTTAGTGATGGTGTAAACTATCCTTAATAAATAGGAGGGTGATCTTCTTTCGCAAAAGTTACACAGGTCGGAGGTTAGGCGAGAGAGAGGTAAATTCCAGTCACCTGACCATATGGTATACAAGATATTTATGTGAGTTCGGGCCAAGCGAGCCTTAAAACTTCTCTCACCATGTGAGCCTAACACACCCCTGCGGCCGGATTAATCAGATACCAAAGTAGCGACAACTAATACCACCTCTTCTCCCAAATCAACCACACATTCATCAACCCAAAACAACAAACATGTCCCACGAAATCAATCAGTTGTAGTAATACAATTTCTATTTAGTACGTTTTCCATTAAACAACTTACTACAACACCACTTTAATGAATATCGAGTAAACCTCCTATAGTATACCTTTCCACAATCAATCTAACCTACTCTAGGCTAGGGCTACCAACGCCGAAAACTGCCGAGCCCACGCGAATACCAACGCTAACGAGAGTTCAGAAGACCAATTAGTGGACGACAAAGAACTAGAGACAATAAGAAAAAACAGCAAATGTCCCTATAAAGGATATGATCGGAGTAAGCCGTTCTAAAAAGGATAACAACTTTGTGTACACTTTCGACAATATAAACTTGCGCTCCCATCTAATTACAATAATATACTATTAACACTATCTAGATATCACTTACGAGGAAGTATGTGTATATTGCTTTAAGGTTTTCAGAGTGGTGAGCGAGTACATTAGACATATGAGAAAGTATAGCGATACGGTTAAAGAGAAATCAGTATACACGGACCGGAGATGCACTCATTTAGTCAAACAGGTTAACCAAGAGCTGCTGGTACGATTACGAGTAGATGGTCATTATAGGGCTAAAAAGAGGACATAAGCGGAGTTTTCACTGTATTCCGATGTTGTAAATAATAATCTTAAGTGCAATGGAATTGAGATCCTAGGTAGGAATAGTTCTTTTAATAGTATCAACCAACCTATTTCTCCACCTCATATCTTCATAAGCGTGGGCTTAACATCGATGTTGTTTCCTAATATTGTTGGGCAACTGGAATTCGCCCATAACCCAGCAGATATGCAACCCCAAATAGATGTACTGTTACCAGCTTAGGAGGATAATGATATCTATACACCGTCTTTATTCCTCCGCATAAACTTTTGTAGGTATCCTCCCTCAGCAGATCTAAGCTTGGGTTTGGAGAATGTGATCGACATTAAGATTGCGGTACTGTAGTATACTATGTAAATATATAGTGACTAATATTTGGTTGCTTAGTAGCTTTTCCGATGAATATCTTTGTTCATGTACTGCTATTCACTTTTTGATCAATCCGTATAATCTACTAGTGATGCTCTTAGGTATCGAGGCCCTGGTCGCCTAGAAACTTCCCTGAAGTATATGCTACAAGCTACCTTGAGCCCGTCCCTACCGTGGGTATTGCGAATGCAAAATTGACGCCGATACTAGGACTTTTTATGTCCTGGACCTTTTGTTGTAGTGCTGGGAGGTTAGGAAGTAACATCGCAGGCCACTTGGTGAGCACGTCCTCCGTGGCGAATATAAATATAACTATAAACCCTTACTCGATTTCGAACTGCAATTGTGCGTCGAGTATCACTCTGCGCCACGTCAGGAAGCGCCCCTCCAACACAAGGAGACAACTTATAAGCCGCCATCCTTGTATTCACAGTCCTTCCCTAACAGGCCCGCTTGATGGATGTCTAGTTGAAGTGTTTCGAAAAAAAGATATTCCGTTTTTTTTATAGGTAACTCAACCAAATGCGAACCACCATAATACGTTACCCGTAATCCTTTGTTGTTGTTGTTGTTGTTGTATTTAACGCCATGGCGGCAAGGGCGTAGCCCTTGCGGCAGACCTCCCGAGGGGTATATGGTGTGGAGGGTCGCAGGCTCAGACTACCTACTCTATAGTACACAGCCCTTACCAGCGTCCTCCAAATCCTGCCTACTGGCTATTATGTGTTCAATTTGTCCCTGGATCCCGCTGGTTCCTCTAGTTCTTTTGGTTCCCATTTGGTCCCCTTAGTAGGGTGTGTTAGTTAGTTGTTTTAAGGATTAGCCGGGGCTGGCCCCTAATAGCGTGGGCAGATCTTCTAGAAGAAGCCTATTATACACAAAAAGGCCTTAAAACCTTTATGGTCAGTAATTAGACCCTTAAAATATCAATCAAGGGATCCCATAGGTCCTATGGGCTCTAATGAACTAGAAGGGTGGAGGGTAGGCCACCGTTGCCTCCTCGCTAAGGTCTTTTAATAATAAACTAAGTGGTCTACTTCCTTTACTTCCCCGCATAAATAAGTAAATAGGGTTTTATTGTAATTAAAGTGTTAATGATATTATTCGAAGTCTCCGTGGCCTGATCAGGCTACTAGGAGATGATGTAAGATAGCCCGTAGTAGGGCTAGTTCAGGGGGGCTATATAAGGTGGCCTCGAGCCCTAGTTGGGCGTATCGATCTGTTACCTCCTTGTACCACCATTGTGTATACTGGATTCATATCCGTTTCTTAGCGAGTTACTTAATCCCTACTAGGGTTACTAGTTGGCCTAAGGGTATTAGGAGTGTTGTGCCCTGCTTAGCTAGGTGGTCTACTTCTTTGTTGCCTTTTATCCCCTGATGCCCTGGGGCCTAGTGGGTGTGTATATCGAATATCCTAGCCGCCTCGTGGATCTCCAGGAAGGCTGCTTATGAGGAGCCTGGAGTATCGCCCCGTATCCCCTGGATAACACTAGTATTATTAATGCAGATGTGGATAGGCTGGTTTTAGGATATAAGGAGGGCCCACCGGAGCCCTGCCCTCGCTCCTTCAGCCTCACCATCAAACACTTCTACTAAGCCAAGTTAGCCGCAGCCTTAGGCTATACACTTTTTACCTCGATAAATAATAAACCTATACTTAGTGGCTTTATTAGACGCCTTAGAGCCGTCTAAGTAAACAATTATATGGTTATCTGGGACGGTTTTTAGCTAGTTCTGAAAGGCCTTAGTAGCCTTCTTTTTTGTTTATAGGATTATCGGGTTTTGCGACCCTGGGCGGTATTGTAGTTGGAGTAGTGATGGCCTTGGGACCCTTGATACGAGGCCTGCTGTCTGTTGAAACCGTGTTTACTGCCTCCCTCGTTGTGAGAGCCTTAGGACTAATGGGTGTTCCTGGTCGACCTTCTGTAGGCGTACTGCGAAGTGTAGGCGTGCCCCCTCTAAGGCCACGTTCCCCATAGGTAGGCCGGTGTCTCGCAAAAGGTTGTTTGTTAGGGTTGTCTTTTAGATTGGAAGGATGGCCCGGGCTATAATTGTGATGACTTTGCTGACTTTTTGGACGAGGCCCTTTTGGCCTATATTAATTGTTCCTCCCTGGGGAGAGGTGTCGTTATTGTTATTTAAAGCTGGCTTGGTTAACCCCCTAAACTAGGTTTTAGACCCGTATAGGGCTATTAGGAGGACATGGGTGATAACAACCTTTTGTACAGTAGCCGCTGGGATCCCACCCTTTGTGCTTATTAGGTGCCCTAGATGCTGGGCTACCTTCTTCGCTATAGCTGCCCTTGTTTTAACGTAGTATCGGAAAGAGAACCTTTTATCAAACCAAACCCCTAACCAACGGATCGGCTTAGCTGAGGCTTTAATTTTAAGGTCTCTAACCTTAATCCTAAGTAGGTCTTTTGGTTATTTATGTTTTCTAGTAAAGTGGATAGCTTTATATTTGGCTAGGTTAAAGGAGACCTTATTGTCGTACCCCTAGTTTAGGATTTAGTTAACTTACTGATTTAAGGATATAGTGTTATCTTCGGGGGATGGGCCGGTAGTTAAAAGGGCTATATTGTCTGCATATCTAAACCGAAGCTTTGGGTTTTTAATTAGGATATTAGAAATATATAATAAGAAGATAATAAGTGATAGTGGGGAGCCCTGAGGTAGTCCACAGGTTAGAGGGAAGTCCTCTGTTGTTATCTCTTCGAGCTTGACCCTGGTAGTATGGTCTAATATAAACGCATAAATTAGCCTGATCAGGCTATTAGGCTAACTTTGTTGTTGTAGTTTGATAATAAGGCGGTTCCGAAGAATAGAATTAAAAGCCCCCTTCATATTTATCGTTACTAGTGTAGTTGTAAGCCCCTTATCGAGGGCCTGTTCGATATCGTGTGTGAGATAGGTCGTTAGGTCGATAACTGCCCTGCCCGGTAGGGCCCCTATTTGCTGTGGGCTGGCCACGCCTTCTAGGATAATGAGGTAGGCTATTCTCCTAGCTATTAGCCTCTTAAGCCCTTTACCTAAGTAGGATAAGAGGGTTATCGGCCTCCAAAATCCAGCCTTTAAGACGTTGGTCTTTCTAAGTTTTTGGATCATAATAACCTCCGCTCTACGGAAGGGCTAAGGATAGTAGCCGGTCTGGATACAAGCCTGGAAGAGTAGTTGAACTAGTTTGGATATAGAGTTCTAGTAAGCTTTAAGTAGTTTTATGGTGATTCCGTCGATGCTAGGGGTTATAGTCTTTGTTAGAGTGGCTGCCCTTATTTCCTCCTGGCTAATCGTAGCTTACCAGGGTATTTGTCGTTTTGGGACCATGGCCACGCCGAAGGGGTCCCCAGGTAAGTTATCCGCATCGTCTAACCTCTCCAGTAGGGCCTTCCGTAGGGCCTGGGCCTTATCCTGGCTACTGTCGTATGTCTAGTCCTTAACAACTAAGGGGGGGGCTTGAACTACTAGGCCGGTCTTATGCCAGCCCATTATTTTGTATAGGTCCCTGTTGGATACCACCCCTTCGATCTTTGTAGCCTAGTAGGCCCGTTTAGCCTTTTTAACCGTATCCAAAAAAACCTTTTATTCTTTAAGGATAGGGGGTAGTGAGGCCAGCTCTAGTTCCCGGGCCTGTTGAATACGAGCCTTAAGGTAGGATTAGTGGGCTTTAAAGTACTCTTCTATCCACCAGGGGGCCCCCTTTCCTTGGTTTTATCGTTTCTTCCCTATTACTTAGATAATTGTTAAGAATAGGCTGGCGATCCGGCTGGTCTAGGCATCTAGCTCGACTAGGATAAGTGGGTCCTTAAGGATAAGTAAAGTTAAGGCCCCTACCCTAATTAGGTCTTTAAACCGAGGAAGGGCTAAATCTGGGACCGATATTAGCCCTAGCTAGTATATTTGTTGTTATTTGTTGTTAAGAGGGATAATAATTATAATAAGCTGGTGATCAGCTCCTAAGTATAGGTGTGGATAGGGTCCTGTGTGCGCAAGGGGGATATTTAAGAAGGTCAGGTTAAAGATGTGACCACGAGTATGGGTTAGAGCCCCTACTTCTCTAATAAAGGAGAGGCCATGGTTATCAACCCAGTCAGCTAAATCATCTCCTCTATTCCGGCTGACGGATCCTAGTTCCTAGGAGTAGTGGTGAGTGTTGAAATCCCTAGTTATAAGAGCTCGTAGTAGTGGTTAGTATCCTAAGAGGGTAATTATTATATAATTATAAGGGTTACCTAGTTATTTATAAACGTTTATAATAATAGTATTATTGCGAAGGGCTAGGCCTAGGTGTTTTCGACCTTAGGGTGCTCTATTACTGTTTACTTCAAGCTAAGGAGCGAAAGAGAGGAAGTTCCTCGCAAGGGGGGCGGTGTAGGAATCTATACTGCTGGAGAACAAAGGGGACCTCTGGTGGGGCGCCGGAGGTCACCGGAGGCCCTTTGATCGGAGGCCCCTTTGACCGGAGGGCTCTTTTGTTGGATGCTGGTTAACGCCTCAGGCAAAGCTTAGGCCATCGTGGGCATCAGCCCGTAACAAATGCCCCCTCCTTTCTCCCCTCCCTCCCTACTAGTATTCTATTGGTACACCAGCGGCTATTAATTTGTTGCCCTCCGATGTCTTCTCGGGGCGTACACTGGGTCCCTATCCGCTGTATCAATTTCTCCATACCGCTGTTCATACTTATCCAAAGCCTCTATCTCCGATACTGTTTCCATAAGCTCCTAAGTTAGCTCCACATAACCTTATCATTTAACTAGGGCCTAGCGACGGCGCCCTCTACCCACCAGCTACCACCTTACCGCTAATATGTCTTCCATAAGCCATTCAGGATCTCCGTCCATATCGCGAATCGGGGGTAGTTATTCATTAGTCGTTTCTTACCTTAGTAACGGGTCACTAGCTGCCCTATAAAGGAGGTCCACGTAGAAGTGTAAATGGATACCGGTTAGTATACTTAGCTTTACCACGTGAACTAAGATCACTTATATAACTTCATATTTATAGTAAAGCTACGCTAATTTCTTATTTAGCTTTGGGGATAAGTAGTTAACGACGTTTAACCACACTTTATCTCTAACCTCGTACTACTCAGCTGGTCCCCTAATACAGTTCATAGAATCTTCACTTCACTACTAAGCAGCTATTATTACTATTTGAACGAACTCTATAGCGTCCTTCATCCTCTAAACTAGCTACTTCACTATTTCCTCTCAATTTATTTCTAATTAACTATCTCCTTCTACCACTAATAAAAGGTCAACGTAGTATCCATACTCTATAAAAAATAGGGATATCGTCGTAGTAATACTCGTTCAGTTCCTAAGGGCTAGCTGCACACTGAGCAGCAATTCCCCCCAATTATCCTAGGTGTATATTATATATACACAGAGAATTACTTAGATCTCCTAATTAAAGCGTTCCGTCCCTCCATTTATTTACAAGTAATAAGTAGTACTTAGTAGTTGTTTTATATTGGTCAACCTATAAAATTCTTTTTAAAATCGGCTTATCTAATTCGATCCTCGGTTACTAATTATTATTTATAGTATTCCGTAAAACCTATAATAATAGGAGAGGAACCACTAAGCACAAGCTTCAGCGTCCATAGTCTCCATCTCTTTTAACGTAGGGTTCTTCGATAACCTATTTATAATAACCCATAAATATCAGGCCTTTTTCCTTTTTATTAAAGGAAAATTAGTAATAAAATCCATTAATAAGTCGTAGTAAATACGGGTAAGCACTAGTAAGGGTTTAAGGAACCCTTTTTTAGCTTACCTCTAAATATATATCCCTCTATAGGTATCATAGTTTTATATAAACCTCTGAACTATTTAGGACTAGCCTAATTAGAAGAACTATTTACTTATTATTATTAACGTGCCGTTCCGTCCTAGGTGGCTATTAGTATACGAGTTATAATACCTTTGTATAATCTTAGTTCATAATTCGTTTAGGTGGTCGTCGTCGTTTTCCCCCCCTAATACCCATAGTTAATCTCTCCATATTAATCTTCCTAGCCCATCGAGTTCATATTTAGCAATTTAAACCTTTAACTTAAGTTTTAGTGGGAAACTTCTCCTCCTTTTTTTTATTATTAGATAAGTAGTTCAGTATACTCTATTAGTTTTCATAGTTTTATCTTAAAGGGCTTATAGTGTAGGGTTAATATTAAAAATAGCGGCTTATGGTATTTCTAGTGTATTTTCGGTAGTTTATCTAATTCGAGGATCACTAGGTGGAGTACGGTTTAGCTGTGCAGAGTCGGGAATCATCTGGATTACCCGGCCCTTTTCCCTCTCATCGTCCTATCCTTAGGGGATATCCTACTCCTTTTTTAATAATATATTAGGTATTATTACTTCTTTTCTTAGTTAGTACTTAATCCTAAAATTGTATTAGGATAACTTTTTTACTTAGCAGCTTTATTTCTTAGTTAAGTGTTATTTTTTTATAAAATACTTTAGACCCTTATAATCTATTAGGATAGTAAAGTGCTGGATACTACGGAGTTCAGCCCTCTAGGATCGTAAATAGGTGAGCACTACGAGAAACTCCTTATTATGGATCAGGTAATTATACTCTATTAACGAGAATTTCTATGAGTAAAACCCAACTAACCTCTAATAACCCTTTAGGTCCTTTTATAATAATACACTACCTAAAACGAAACCTAAGTAGTCTATCTCGACGCGTATTTCGTCGTCCAGGTCAAATTTCCGTAGGAACAACTCTTCTATGAACATCCTCTTTAGTATTTCGAATACTTCTCTTTAAGCTGTTCCCTAATAGAAGATTACCCCCTTCTTTGTTAATTGGGTTAGGGGCTCCATTAACCTACTATACCCTAGTATAAATATGCGATAATAATTAGTGAAACCTAGGAAGCTTTGTACACCCTTAAGGGACCTAGGGGCCAACCACTCCTTAATAACTTTTAACTTATCGGGATTATACAATAAACCCTTTCCCACAGTGATAATAAAGCCGACGTATTTTACCTTTTTAACGCAGAATTCACACTTCTTCGGGTCTAGGTTCAGGCCGGCTTTGGCTAGGGCCTGGAGAACTACTTGTACTTTCTCCTTATAATCCCTCTTCGAGCCACTAGTATAAATAAGGACATTATTTATATAAACTATAATAAAGTTATTTAGGAATTTCCGTAGAGAAGTGTTAATGTATTGCTAGAACGTTATTAGGGTGCCGGTGAGCCTAAAAAGGTAGACTACCCACTTAAATAACCCGTATCTTATTCTAAAAGCAGTCTTCTCTAAATCTCCTTCAGTAATCCGTATTTTATAAAAAGTAACCATAATATTAAACTTCGTGAACTACTTAGTAGTGGTTACTCTACTAAGAGTTTCTAATATTAGTGGGAGCGGGTAATGGTCCTTTTTCGTAATAGCGTTTAGGGCTCTATAATTAACATAGAATCTTAATCCACCTCCTAGCTTCTTAGCGAATAACACAGGGGCACCGGCTACTGAGCAGCTAGCTCGAATAAACCCCTTATCTAGTAGGTCGTTAAGTATCTTTTTTAGTACCAATAACTCTTCTCTTAACATGGTGTACAAAGGTCCCCAAGGGAGTTAGGGCTCTTTCCTTTTTGGCCTTATCTCTAAAGGGATTACGTAGTCCATACTTAGTTGGTGGGGGGGCACCGGGTATACTTTAGTTAGGTTAAATAAGTCTCTAAACTCCTTATACACCTATTCTGGTACTAGCCTCGAAATATCTTCCTATTTTTGTGGTTCCAGCTTTACAAAAACCTTCTCGATATCTTATAAACTGGCTGCTATAACAGCAGTTAGTGGTCTCTAGTTGTTTTTTTATCTTCTTTTTTGCGTTATACAGCAAATTATAGCAAACGGTGCCACTAGTAATAGTTTAACTTAACGTATTTCTAATATGTTTTCGGACTCTTCTTTATTAGAAAAGTATACTCTTACTCTTCTTTTCTTATAAGTAAATTAGTGGGTATTAGCATTATACTTCACCTTATTTTAAATTATTTAGGGATTTCCCAAAAATATATCCGGTTCTAAATTGTCTATTATATATACATAAACTCATTATATATAACCACTAATTTCCATTTATATTACGGCTATTCCCTAGCTTTTACTCGGTGAGGGGCCACTTATTATGTAACCTCTTATAAGGTGTTTTATTATATTAATAAACGGTAATTAAAGGCGTTATACAAAGGAATGGTTAACCATAGTATAGACTTCGCAGCCGGTGTCCACCAGGGTATTAGTCAAGTGTCCTTTATTAATTCTGATTTTTATAATTATAAACTACTTACCCTACTACTACTAGCTCCTTTAGTGTTTCTTCTATCCCTTCACTTACTCCTTAGTGGACTCCGGGGCCCGACTTTATCCCAGAGTTATTCTTTTCCCAATTTATACTCATTACTTAAGCTAGGGGTTATTGGTTAGTTTTCTTCTTTTGCGTTTCCTTTTAGGCAAGTTTTAGCTATAAGGGGCCGGTTGGCCTGTTAGCGGTGTTTAGCCTTCTTCTAGTAGTTCCGTATAAGGTGTCCTTCTTTTCTATACTCGAAGTATTCGTAGTGGTCCTTATTATATTCCGGGTTTTTTTATTAGGAACGGTTATTATCCGTAAAGGAGCTAGAGCTTCTCCGGGGTCTAGTAGTAATTATCTTTTTAGCTCCTATAAACCAAACTATTTCCATTATAATAACGTCTCTATTATTATCCTTTGGATGAATAGTGGGGGAGTAGGTGGACCTTTAAGGGTGATTGTATTTGGAGACCCGTTTAACTTTCCAAGTAATATCCTATACTCGGGTAAGCTAGCCTAGGTAGTCCTTGGGAAGTTTGACTATAAGTAGCCAGTCCTTTAGTGAAGGGGTTAAGGTTACTTCTAAGAGTGATATTTGTATAGTAGTGGGCTAATTACTACCACTAGCGTCGACTATTATTTATTTAAACTTAGGTAAGAATATTATAAAACTCTTATTCTTTTTTTAGTATAGGGTCTATAGTTGGGCAACGGTTTGGGACTGGGTATTCGGATCTAAATAAGTGTAATCGAGGTAATATATGAAGTCCTCGGGGTTTCTAGTTCCATTAGGTCCTCCAGTAGTGTAAAAGGTGTTAATTACTTATTAGGGACCAACTTCTAAATATAAATTAATTAGGTACCAGAGTTCATAGTTCATAGGGTAAAAGGGGTAATCCATTAAAATCTTATCTCTTATTTATCGTACCTAAGGGGCGTATTCCTTTCGTTTACCCGAAAACTTCGGGGAGTTAAGCAAGGGCTTCCAGCGAATTAACTCACTAATGAGCACTAGTGGGGTATTAGTACGGATACCACTAAGAGTGTAAAGGGTTTCACTCCTAAGGGTCATTAACCTCTGGTTTTAACTCTTCTCTAATTTCTCGCTAATCTCTATTATCTGGGCTTATAGGGATCCTAGAGTAGTATTCAACATCTCTTCTATAGTTAGCTTATTATAGAGTATCGGGGGTATAACGGCGTTCATCGGGGCAACTAGGCTATCTCGATTATTCTTCTGGGGACTAGTGGTCAACCTATTAGAGTCCCGGGAGTATCGTTCTTCGCAGGGAGCTGCGCTCAACCTATACTCCTTTCTACTTAACCGGTGAGGAGCCACACTCAACCCAGCGTTACGGTAAGGTTATAATCCTGAGCTTGAAGTATACGAAGGGCTAGGCCTAGGTGTTTTCGACCTTAGGGTGCTCTATTACTATTTACTTCAAGCTAAGGAGCGAAAAAGAGGAAGTTCCTCGCAAAGGGGGCGGTGTAAGAATCTATACTGCTGGAGAACAAAGGGGACCTCTGGTGGGGCGCCGGAGGTCACCGGAGGCCCTTTGATCGGAGGCCCCTTTGACCGGAGGGCTCTTTTGTTGGATGCTGGTTAACGCCTCAGGCAAAGCTTAGGCCATCGTGGGCATCAGCCCGTAACAATAATACCCTCCGAGGTAAGAAGTATAAAAATAAGGAGAGTATAAAACTCTATTACTATGCTCATATATATACATATATCACTAAATACTAAGAGTACTATTATGGCTACTACGCCAACTATAATCCAGTCCCTAAGGCCGCTAAAACTATGGTTTTAGGTCTTTACTATGTCCTCTAGGACCCCGGTACTAGTAATACCTTAAGTTTTTATATACTAGCCCAACTAATACTTATATTAATAATTTCTAAATAATCCAACATACACACTTTACTATACACTTCCTCTTTAATAAAAAAGAGGAGGAGGTTATCGTCCTAGATAATAATACAAAAATAAAGGATAAGTAAGTCCTCCCTTTTTTCTCTGGTACCCGTTACCCCCAAGGCCACACCTAAGAAGGGCACCCCTAAAAAAGCGGTTACTAAGAAGTTTATTATCCGCATCTCATTTTACTGCACCTCCTAGGTTATCGTTACCTCTATTATACCCACTATTACTATTATTAATAAGGTTATTAGTGGCTACGAGGCCTACCTCACCTCTGTTCACGGCTTCCTTAAACCCGGCTTCGAGGAGGCTTATATGGTTATTTACTATACCTTCCACCCCGATTAGGGATTATACTCATTTTCTATACTCTTCGGGGTTTCTAATACCCGTATTTTGTACCCGGTTATATATATATAAGGGCCTTATACCCAAGAAAAGTTCTTACTTTATTGTATTAGTGGTGTATATAGCCTGCGGACTTGAATATAACTATTTTTTATTTATTATTACCTCCCATACCTATTATAATTAATTTCCGTATATTGTAGAAGTTAAGAAAACCTTCAAAATACTTGAACTTCGCTTTTAAGAGTATTTTAGTGAGTTTATTTATGAGTATTAGGTTTATTAGCATATAAACTACGTCAAACTTACCTTTAGCGTATTCTTATTTAAGTTATATATTATAAATGTCTACGTACTTTAAATAAGTTAATATCCATTCTTTTTCGCTTATTATAAACCTTATAGTTTACTAATTATTATAATAAATCCTTTGAATATCTCTAAAATTAAGTGAAAGGTCCTTAAAGAACTTTTAGAGAATGATCGTTTCTCTAGTAGTATCTAAGAGACTTAGAAGTTCTGCTTTGGTGGTGGATATTATGATTCTTATTTGTTTAGTGGCCTTTTATATAATAGGTCCACTAAAAAGGGAGATTATGAAGCCCTGTGAGGAGCGTTTTATTACCTCGTCGTCTATGAATAAGGTGTTGCCCGTAATTAAAAGTATTTAAGCATCTCCCTTACCCCCCATACTACTATGGCCGATAATAAGGTAGTGTATACTAAAAAGGTAATAAATGGCCTAATCCGCAGTTATGAGATGTTTTAGAAAGGGGTTTATTAGGAATAAGGAGAGTTTCGCTATTGGATATATAGTATTAGGGTATATAAAAATCGCAGTATATAAGAGGGATCCGACTTTTTCCTAGAATTCCTTGATTTAAGCCCTTGTTACTTATCCCTTGTATAATACGGGGCCTTCTACTATAGGAGTATAAGGGGTTATAATATTATTTATAAGACCAAAGTGTTTAGTGACCTTCTTAATATAAGAGTTATGGACAAGGTAGATTTTATGTATTTTATAGTCCCTGATAATTCGTATTCTAAGGTACTATTCTATGGGGCCCTGGTCCTTGAGTTTCACCACCAACTTAATACTATTAATAACTTTAATAACCATTTTAGTGTTATTATAATAGTTTATAACCAGGATATCGTCCACGTAGAACATAATAAAAACCTTAAGGTCCTTTATATAAAAAGTACAAAGTTCCTTAGAGTATAGTATTAGCCCTGTGTCTATTAGGATCTTTAAGAACGTCTTATACCAAAGGATAAGTACATCTTAGAGCCCATAGAGAGTACGAACAAGTTTAGCACACTTTCTAGGTTATCCGAAGCTGTCCAGAAATTCGTATACTATAGGTTCTCTATTTGGATCCATTTTCGTATTAAAAAACGCGTTTACCATATTATACTAGTTAACTTCGAAATCGAATTAAGCGGCCATAGCCATTAAAGTTCTAAAGGAGTATACTATAAGGGTAATGGTATATGTGTTTTATAGGGGTTCGACCTTTTAAAGGTCTCTACACACGTATATCCACACTTTATAATATTCAAGGAAGCCGTCTTTATTGAATTTATATATGAATACCTATTTCAAGGGGAGGGGCTTAGAGTGTACTAATGAGCGGTCCATCTCCCTTTAAGTGCCTTTAGAAACGAGTTTATGGATTTCCTCTTATACTACGTCGATCCATTTGGTCCTTAACGGGTCTTCGATTTATTAGATGTTCTTCCACTTTACTAAAAGTATTAGTAAAGTATCTCTATGGTATCTAAGGTTACCCTTAGGGTCTTTAATAAGCGTAGGTTTTATTCATTATACGGGTCACTCTTTAGTAACTCTAGTGATTATTAAGTGAAGTGTTTTATATCCTAAGGCATTCTCTTATACCACCTTTAGCTAATTAGGTATAGAGGTAGTGAAGAAATCGTATTAGGGGTTCTTATAAGGGATCCCTTCTAAGTTAATTACTATATAATATAGCGAATAGGGGGCTTCTAAGTCTTCTAATTATAAGAAGGTGTTAAAATCTCGCCTTAACTCCCCCCTAGAGACCTCCTTTCGGGTTCCCTCCCTTCCCACAACTCTAAGTTTTACACTAAACTAGGTAAATAATCCATAAACCTTTTAATAATACTCTTTTTTTTATTTTTAGGGTACTTTAGTTAGTGAGTTAGTCGGAGGTCTAGTTGGCCACTTTAAGATCCGTCCTCTCTACTTTTTATAGGCCGTCTAGTATTATGTTTAGTCGAGCACCACTATTAAATAGAGTAGTCTCCGAAAGGGTGGGTAAGTTCTATACTTCCTCGGTATTTACCCTAATATTTCTAACTTCTTTTATTATTATACTTAGTATACTCTTAGGGTTTAGTATAAACTTAAGTAAAACTAAACTATTATTAGCCTTTATTTATAATAGTATCCCTTATTTTATAACGTCTTATAAAGTGCTAGTAACTACGTTTTCTTAGGTAGGGTTATCTTCCTCCTCTTATTCATATATCCCGAGGACCTCGAGGACCATGCTCGGGTATAGGTCCTCTGGTTTAATTTCCTCTAATAAAACTTTTACTTTTTTAGTGGTTATGGTGGCCATGTTATTAGTAGGATTATAAAAGGAGTACTCGTTAAAGGTGATATTATGTGAAATAATAACCCGATTAAGCATGGGGATCCATATTCTAAAAAATTTATACGTACATAGAACGTATCCTACGAGGTATCCTACATACACTCGTACCTTAACTTTGAATTCTCACTTCTCGTGACCTCCCTTATACACCTGATCTAGTATATAAGCTTTATACTCATAGGCGTAGAGGTCGCCTAGTTTAGGACACGGATCTCGAGATAGATGGAAAACTAGGTTTTTATTATATTATCTAATATACTATTATATCCACTTTGTATAGATCTGATTTAGCGATTTCTAGCCCTTTAATACCCGAGGATAATTGTTATTAATAAATATACTTATTATTATAACTTCTAGCCATAATTTCTTTAATAGGCCAGTACTAATTAACATTATAAATACCTTATTAATAATATAACGTCCTACTCTTTTACCATATCCCATAAACTCTTTAATATTAGCCGGTGGGAACTTAATATTAATTCCTATATACCTTACCTAATGCTCATATTCTATTTCACCTTGAATAACGATTATTATACACTTAATGTCTTACCTTATTTTATAGACGGATAGGCCTATCTATCTTAAAATCCAAACCACATACATCTATAGGGCTTTAAAGACTTCGGTATGCATTTTATACGTTATTGTGAACCCGTGGGATATAGTAGTATATTCGTCGATTATCAGTAGTAACCATAAGGCGTTCCTATAACCACTAGGGTAATTGAAAAAGTCCTAGGAGATATACTAGAAAGGGTGCAGGGCTACGTTTTCTGAAGGTTATTGGGATATTATTTAGTAAACTTTCACCTATAAACAAACTTAGTAATTGATTTTTATAGGAGTTCCCTTAACTTTTACCCCCCTTATTATAAAAATTAGTTTCTAGAGAGTATTAAGACCTAAATAACCGGTGTAAAGGTATTAAAGGGTAGTGTCCATAGTATAGTTAGGCCTAGGCTCCTTTAAAGGGTGATTATGGTGAGAATTTATTAGAAATGTGGTTATGATGATATATATTGTGTTCATAGGAATGTTTAATAAAGGGTAATTATTAATAGGGATGTATTCGAATAGGACTATGTTGTACTCCCACTTAAGTTGTCTAAGGATCACACTCTTCAAGAGGTTTCCGTAGCGGAGGGTATAGTCTTAGCTATAATACTAAATACTAAACTATTTTAAGAGTGTTTTTAATATTATATTAATATGAAAATCCGTTATATATACTATATTCTTTAAAATAAGGTCCTTAGTGACTAGGCTATACACTTTATTAAGTGTTTTCTCCATTCATCATTCCCCATAACCTATAATAGGTAATTTAACGTTTCCATAATAAACGTATTAATTACTAAGTTCACTAATAAACGTCCTTTTAATAAGTAAATCTTTGTTATTAACTAGGTGCGTAGCATCATAGTTATCTATTATAGTATTAAATGAAAAGGGGTGACGTAGAGTGCCTATGGTGCTGAAAATGCTTAGGTTAGGCCCTCTAAGGTGTTCTATAGCTGGGTTAACTAAGAGGAAAGCTATAATTAAGCCTGGGTAGGAGCCCTTTTTAGTATTGGAGATGCTGGAGGTTAAGGATTTATTTGAGTTAGGTTTTTAAGTAACTCTAATAGTCCCGGCCTTCGTATTATTATTAGAGGTGATTTACCTTTTGTCGCAAAAGTGGAACCACCATTACGGGACAGTAATTGTGGGCTATATCATGACACACCCCCCCAGACCGAGGAGAGAAGAGGTCTGCTGACTAAGCAATCAGCACCGGCTTACACTCGCAGCTGACAGTTTTTGTTGACTGTTACTGGGTGCCGGCCGCTCCCAGCTGGCAAGTCTAACCTTCCATTTCGGTGACTTGCTGCTGAAGCGAGAATGGGTGAGCACAACGAGGCTCGAACCCATGGCCTCTAGGTCGGCCCACATACTGCCACTTTAGCGAGGCGTTTAGCCATTCAACCAGAGGGCTCGTAGAGACAAGGGCTCATAACTGTCGCAAAAGTGGAACCACAATTACGGGACAGTAATTGTGGGCTATATCATGACACCTTTTATATTTTTATGCGTCCTAGAAGTACATTTAATTATTTAAGTTAAAATCCTCGTATTTAAGGTTATTAACCTATTCCTTATTTATACTAATAAGTCTATCAGCGGCTCCGGTAAGCATATATTAGACCTTAAAATATAAGTTAGGTTTCCAATAGTAGTTTCTATAAGGATAATTATATGTTTTAGATATCCTAGTACCCGAGCTAGTTATAAAGGTGGTGCTCGAGTTAGACCTTCTGGTGAAGACTACGAATTAGCCTAAGGGTTTAGTTGGTTTTTTATGGATAGTATTGAAATAGGTGATAACCGAGAATATTCTAGCCGTTTTATTGAGTATTAGAGGTTGTTATACTAGTGTTTCGGTTTGGTGAATTGAGTTTCGTATTATCTTAGCTTAACTTAGTGTAAAGTAGTTATTAATAGTGTTGAGAAACGCTAGTGTGGTGTTTGTTCCCTTGATTATGGGGATTTTATGGGAGTGGTACTTAGTGTATATGATTTCCTATTTTATGTATTAACGGGTGATACTTATGTTAGTGGATGCTTTTTAGAGGATTATTATATATTCTGTAATTATAAGGATTTCGATACTTATTTTAGTTAAAGTAAATTAGTTTTATAGGTACTTAAGGAGTACTTGAAGTCTAATGTTCTCTTTGTTTGTTTGTTGTATACGAGTAGGTATGAGAATCAATTCTATAACTAATTTATCTACTTAGTTTTAAATATTCTAATAGGAGGCCTAGAGAGAAGTATGAGCAGAAGTGCTGGTCGTATATAATTTGAGGGTGTCCTCCTAATCGGATCGGATATTATCCTTTGTAATAGGCGTAGGTTATACGGGCTTTGGGGGAATCACAGGGTAAGGTGCTTATGGTGGTACTAGTTTATTAGTATTAGGGTTTATAATTAAGTTTGCTTAGTGAATAGTATTAGTGATAATTTGAAGTTGTTATTTATAAAGGTTTTAATATTTATAATATTGTTTATGTTATTGTTGTATTATGTAATTCTTAATTATAGGAGGTATTAGTGAAAGCCTCGTAATATTTAGAGTATTTGGTGTTTGAGGATTGATACTGTTGGATTCACTTCACTAGGCCTAGTATGGAAGGTGGGCAAATAACGATATATTCGTCGTATCTGCTCTGTTGTTATTGAAGGAAGGAATCTGGCCTACGACAGCGATCTGACGCTGCCAATCTAAAACCGATTCCTGCCTTCTGATTGGCTCGCTAATCGGGCCAATAGGCGATAGGCGGCAACAGGTGGCGCCAGTCCGGCGTGGATATTCCGACAGATACGTTCCCAGATCCCCTGGCCTTTGGCGTAGTACTAAAGAGTAGAGTACTACTATAACTAGTCCTGGTGACCACTGAAACCGTGCAGGGGGAAATGCTTACGCTAAGCGGGTTTTTCCTTAGTCAGGCGACAGCGAGCTATTTGAGAGAGGGGAACTGGGGACGCATTTCTAGCGGAGGACACAACAAAAGGACCACGAGAATCAAGCAACACATCACGGAACATCAGCAAGCATCGTTAGTTAAACAGACGTATTCAGAGCTCTTTTTACCCGTTCACTTAGATCATATACCATAAACAGTACAAAGGTTACTTTACCACCAAGCAAATAAGGCCCTAATACTCAATAATATCTATATCCAAGGCTAGAACCCCTCTTTAGCCCTAATTAGGTCTTAAAGTATCTCCTTACTTAGATTATAGTTTTAGTTAAGTAGTTTTGTACGAATTAGTCACCTTTACGGACCCGGGATAGAGGGTATACGACCTGTGGTTAGTAAAGTGTGTGTGTTATACGATATAGCATATACTGTTCATTGTATTCCCCGCTCCGTTGTACTAGTGCCTTATGGGCGAATTGAATACCCAATCTCCTTATTACTATAATACTATTATCCCCTCCCTAATTTTATTATGTAATATAATAAAGGTATAATATCGATAGAACGACGAATATTCGGTTTAATTAAATAATTATGACGGCTTTAACGTGTTGAACGTGGGTATACGAAGAACCCCAAAAAACCTTGGACTTAGCTAAAATACTAAGAAAAATAGTTAAGTAATACCTAAACAAAAAAAAGAAAGTGGACTATAACTAAACGACGACAACCAAGGAGCTAAGTATGGGCCCATAGACCTAATTAGACCCTGTGAACGGACACCAGACCTGATAAAAAGGAAAGAATAGTACGAATAAACAATAAGAACAATAATACAACTATAAATTATTTCAGCATTTATACTGTGGACCGTACAGACCTTAAGTATCATATAAAAGGTCGATATTTGAGTGGGTTAATTTAGATACGATCCCTCGGCCTGATCAGCTATGTTCGAATAGAATAAACAGATTAAGTAATTTTAGTAAATACAAAAAAATGGTCATCAATTAAGAGCATAACATCACAAGTGGGATTACGCCTCGTAGATCTTACTCCCTTAGGACAGTTAATAAAGTAGAGTACCCTTTACTTTAGGGTATTCAAAAGAATAGCTATGTACTTCGGCCTAATTACTGTGTTTCTTATTATTAAAACGGTAACAATAATAGTAGGGGAAGTTACTCGGTAAGCTTTATTAGAACTATGTTCCCCGATATAAGTTAACTCCCCCCCCATGGACGATCCCTTTTTATTTATTTAGCTTCCCTATACTATAAAACAACTAGTTACACAGCATATCCGACCTAATTAACCCGACTAACCTATAACAATACTTATAAACCTTTCTAAATTATTCTAAAATATATAACCCCGAGTATTTAAGACTTATAAGGATGGGGACGCCTCGTAGGACAATATGCCCTTACCCTCCTACGATGTCCCCGACGTTAAGGGTAAAAGGATTAACGAGTAACCTACTTTATAAACTCTATTAAGCTCTAATTAGGCCTAGAGTATAGCCCCCTACGCTAAGTTAGTTGAAGCCCTTAAAGAGGTGACCGGTAATAAGAATAAAGGGGTAACTATTAAGATGCTTTAGCCTAGAGTTTAAGGAGTACCTAAGTTTCGTAGTAATAATATCTCTAATTTTATAAAAAAGTTCAAAGTATAAGCTAACTTTACTCACTTTTCTAATAAGGAAAAAACGAAAATACTATTTTAGTACTTTTTCGACGAATACTAATTAACTATTAAAGTTAAAACCTCGGGAGTTACCTGGGTATCCGCTAAAAAGTATATACTTAACACCTTTGGCCACCTAAATAAGGACTATACCTTTCAACTAAATAAATAACTTCACCAGCTTAGTGAAGGAGGTCTAATTAGGGATAACGACCTTAAAGGAGTAGCAAAGCTCTTCTAGAGAGTCGAAAACATTAAAGCCAAAGCCCTCCTCCGGAATAAACTTATAATGTCTAACCCTAAGCTCATTAAAATTATTACCCACCACTTCTCTAAGTTTACTATAATAAATACAATAACTTAGATGGCGACGACTATGGCCCAACTCTTTAAGTATAATAATTTTAGTAAATATAAGATTAGTTTGCTCATATAGATCAACTAGGAATTCCAATACGGCAACGCCTTTAGAGATAGCACCGCTTTAGACAATAACGCTAAAGCTATTAATACTATCCATACCGGTAACTCTAGCCCTAATTGATTATACAGCCCCCACTTTAGATACTTAGCGACCCTGGACATTAAACACCAACTTATTATAATAAAAGAGGTATTTATTAAAGAATTAGTTAATGTTAACGACCTCGCCAATAAACTTAATACCCTTTAGCTAACTATTTAGGCCCTTGAGACTCGTCCGCAGACATCTGATTAGGCCTATGGGCTAGCCCGAGTCGCTTATGTGGGCTACTAAGCGACTTATTCATTGAATTGTCCCCCCCCTAGTTAGTAGTACTCTAGTGGATACTAGTAGAGCTTGTACTAGTAGTTATATAATGCTCTGCGCTAGAATTTTGAACAACGAGGCCCTTTTAGCTTCTGGAAGCCTGGGTTTGTGCTTGGACCGCTGGATTATTGTTAATATGATGGGTATATAAGTCGCTTATTCTAGAAGTGTGCTTAGCTATAAAAAGACGTCTAAGCCGGATTAATTACCTTTTATGGAGGAAGTTATTAATACAGTGACCTCTTAGAAACTCAAGGGATAACTAATTAGGTTCTGGATACAATTATTTAGGATGCTTAGCGTTATTATTAGCCTAATAAACTAGTATTAGTTACTTATTTAGTTAACTAGTAATTATTCCTAAAGGCTGTAGTAATGGCTAAGGAGGTTATAAATAAGGGAATTGGTCGTCCCTATGCCCCCCAGGTCTAAACACCTTAGAGCATACTTTCCCCAGTAATAATAGGCTTCGTTTTTGCATACCTACCTGCTCCTCAAATAGCGGCGACAATTCTCGTAACTATGGAGGCTAAGGCCTTTATAACTACTAGATTGGGCGGTAAAAGTATAATAGTCCTTCCTTAATTAAAACATAGTAACCTCACCTAATTTCAGAAAATTATTTAAAATAGAATTGCTAAGCTTGTCACGGGCCAAGGCCCGATCAGAGGCCTCGGAACCACTCGGCCATGTCCAACGCCAACCGCTGCTTACTAAGCCTGACCAGGCCTAAGTAGACCTGATCAGGATCCAACGGATTTATGGGGTAGTAGACTTTTCCTTCCTTTCTCCTTATTTTAAAGATACTCGTAGTAGTTGTTATAACTAGTTGTAATATACGTGCTTGGACTATTATATTATTTTTAAGATTATTAAAGGTAATTAATTGAATACTTAGTATAAAAGTCTATGATTTGTGTAAGAGTGGTAAAAAGTTTTAGATGGGTTAATCTGAGGAGTCCCTGAACGTTTAAAGTTGATTAGTATGGCCTGATTAGACTTAGAGGTTATTATAAACTCGAAACGATGTGTGTGTGTATTCGTAGTAGAGTACTTCGACTGTGTTATTAAGTATATTATGGTTATTATTGAATGTAAAATGCTAAGATAAGTGATAGTTATGCGATAATGGAAGGTAACGCTGAATTATTTGGAAACCCGTAGTAGTTAGTGTAGTTAATTGGATAACTTATAACCTAATTATAAGAGATGTGGACCACCTAAGTAATTAAATAAGAGACTTAATGAGAGTAGATTCGATTATTATAGGAAGCCCTAGTAGAACCCAGGTACTCGATATCGATAATAAACCAGTCCCTAATACCCTTTATAATACTAATTCCCCCCGATTAGGTCTATATATTACCTTTGAGATAAGTTAGATATTAGATTCCCAACCCACTAAAGTTTAATGGATTGTGTAAGAAGTTTTAATAATGGTACTTTGAGATGGGAGGGAAGATAAGTGTGGATAAAAAAGCCTTTGGTTTGGAGTTAGTTGTATTTACTTATATTTATTTTAGGTTAGAAAACACTATGTAAACCATAGTGAGTGCTTATTATGTGTAAGGAGGGGCTAATGGGTTGAAGAACCCGGATAGATTTATAGAATATTTAAAGGGTTATTATGTGGACCTTAACGTAGAAGTATGAGCCCTTAACCGACTAAGGATTATATAGTAAAAAGAAAATGAGAGTTTTACTTATTTCCTCCCTAAGTTTAAAAAAGAGCTCGTAGAAGTAGGAGGAGGACACTGGTTAGACGTTGTGAGGATCAATTACCTTAAAGGAGCCCTGAACACTATAATGAGAGCCCCCCTTATCAGTATAATTAATAAATTAACGATATACGCTATATACACTTAGATACTCCTAAATATAAGCTTAGAATTGGATAGTAAATCCTACTAAGCCCACTATGAGTATCGGCGTAGGAGATCGCTAACCCTTAATTAAATAAAACCTAAGTCCCCTTGGAAATAGAATAGTTAATTAGAGTTCCCTTAACTTAATTAGATAGAGTGGGAACCTATAAAAGTAAATAAGTTAACTAAGGACGAAAAAGTCCGTAAACGGCCAAGCTAAAAGGAAGCTTACAAATATTATAATTATAATAAAAAAGGGCATATATAATAGTAATGCCCTAAGGATCGAAAAGAGATAAGGAAGACCAAGACTTTTAAAGGAAAAACTAAGGAATAGAGTGAAATGGATAGTAGCTTTGATTAGGACTCTGAGGACTTGGGAAAAGAGTAACTCCTGGTGAAAGTCGTTATTAGGAGGAATAAGTTGTAGAGGAATAAAAGGTTATTAAAAAGAGTATGGATTATGACCTATTTTATATTAATATTGGGATTAATGGGATACACTATACAATTACCCTTATTAATATAGGGTGTTTGATATATGCCCTGATTAGCGACGCCTTCGCTAAGAAACTCTGCTTACTACGTATTAGTATTACACCTCGGAACTTAATATAAGTCATTATTATAATTCCTAATGCAATCCACTACGTTACTTACGCTAATATTAATATTAATGGTTATAAATAACACTGATTATTCTTTTATATTATTCCTAACTAAGAAGATAACGTTATCCTTAGAAGGTCCTGGATGATTAATAATGATGTTATGGTTTACCTAGTACGAGGTATTTTATATATAAGTGTTATGGATTACTGGGTAATAGAAAGGAAACTGGGTTAGGCCCGGTAAAATCCAAAGTTCCTAATTTAGTAGTAGACTAGATTAGTATTCTTAGCCCTAATTAGGTGAATATAGAAAAAAAGAGAGACCCCTCTTAGTATATCCACCTTAAACACGTTCTTTATAAGTTTAGCCGATATTGAGAAGGCCCTAGTACTAAAAATAAAGATAAACCTAAGGACGAAACTCCCTATGTATTACTATAAGTTTTTATATATTTTCAACTAAGATAAGGTTAATCAACTACCACTACACTAGAAGAACGTCGACTATACTATCCCTATTAAGAAGAACTCCTATAGTTAAGATAAACTAGTGACCTAGGGACCTTTATATAGTATATTAAGGGAAACGTTAATTATATTACGCTGAACCCTTATAGAACTATTAGATAAAGGGTTTATTAGGGCTAGTAGCTCCCCTATATTATTGCCCGTTTTATTTATCCAGAAGCTTAGAGGAGGGTTATAGTTCTACGTCGATTACCGTGCCCTTAACACTATTATAAAAAAGGACCGATACCCCTTACCCCTGATCAACGAGACCCTAAGGGCACTAATAAAAGCGAAGTAGTTAATAAAGTTAGATATTATTATTATATTTTATAAGATCTGGGTTAAAAAAGGAGATGAATAGAAGATGGTGTTTAAGATAAGGTATAGGTTATACGAATAAATAGTTACCCCCTTTAGTTTAACTAAAGCCCCCGTAACGTTCTAGTGATATATTAACTATACCCTACGAAACTTCCTAGATAAGTTCTACTTAGATTATATTGATGATGTCCTGATTTATTTGGATAGCTCCCTCTCTGATTATAAAGAGAAGGTTAAGAAAGTCCTTAAGCACCTAGGCGCTATAGGCCTGTATATGGATATCGATAAGTGCGAATTTAAGGCTAAGAGTGTTAAGTATTTGGGGTTTATTGTTGATATTAGTAAGGGAATTTATGGGGACCCTAAGAAGATTAAGGTAATCCAGGGATAAGAAGTGCCCCGATTAGTATAAGGAGTCCGTAGGTTCATCGGTTTTGCTAACTATTACCGGCAGTTTATACCTAACTTCTCGGGGATCACACAACCCCTAATAACCTTAACCAAAAGGGATATACCGTTCATTTGGAGTAAGGAGTGTACTAGAGTGTTTAAGGAGCTGAAGACGCTCCTGATCAGTGCACCTATATTAGCTTACTGGGACCCTAATCGAGCTATAATACTCGAGACTAATTCGTCTAATTATATGGTAGGAGGTGCCTTATCGTAGTATAATAACGAAGGGATCCTAAAACCTATAGTATTCTTTTCACATAAGAACTTACCTACGGAATGTAATTACCTAATACATAATAAGGAACTATTAGTAATAATACACTACTTAGAGTACTGGGATTCAGAATTGTAGAGTATAAAAGAGTTTACTATCCTAATTAATCACCTAAATCTAAAGTACTTTATAACGAAGAGATAGTTGAGTAAACATCAGATTAGGTGATTAGAATTACTGTCCCACTACAACTTCATTATCTAGTTCAGATCTAGTAAAGAAATAATAATTCCTGATATACTATCGAGACGTGAACAGGATATCCCTAGTACCCTATAGGACGATAAGTTAAAGGGTTAGAAGATTAAACTCCTAAAAAACAGGATTAATATATTACGAGTTAACAACGCAGTAGTAATCAGAGAAGTGCGGGCCTGATTAGGGCAAGTAGAGAGGGATAAGTCTAATATAAGAGACTCCCCTAGAGATATAAATTAAACCGACGACCCCAGCCTAAATAAGACGGAACCCCCCTTAAACCCTTTTAAAGAAGAGCTATTATACTCCTAGTGGGATAAAGCCTTAGACCAGAATAACTAATACTAGCTAATTAGGGGGGTAATATAAAAAAGAGACTAATAACTTCCCTTATAATAAAAGTTACTAATAATATTATTAGAATATATAATCGACGATAATAAGAGATTATTATAGAGGGATAAAATCTGGATTCCATATTATAAGTCCTTAAGGACGGGTTTAATCTAGAGATTCTACAACTCTACGTTAATGGGATATCCGGGGAGGGACACTTTAAAAGCCCTAATTAACTACTAATTCCATTAACTAGGCCTATCCCAGGATATCCGAAGATTTATAAGGAACTACGATGTTTATGGACGAGGAAATGTATAGTGCAATAAGAAGAGGGGCCTATTAAAACCTCTACCTATCCCTAAACGGATCTGGGCAAAGGTCTCTATTAACTTTATAATAGGACTACCCCCTTCCCACTATAATAGGGCTACGAACATCATAGTAGTAACCGATCATCTATTAAAGAACGTAATCTTCGAGTTATTAAAGGACATCACAACGGATACAATAGTAGACCAACTAATCCGAGGTCTAATTAGGCACCATAGGATACCTCATACAATTATATTAAATAAAGGACCGTAGTTTACGAGTCTTATGTGGAAACGACGCTACTAGTTACTACGGATTAAATAAAGACTCTCTATAGCGTTCTACCCAGAAATAGATGGAGCTATGAAGAGGGCAAACCAGGTGATAAAAACCTATCTTAGAGTATACATAGCGTATACTCAGGATAATTAGGATAAACTACTCCTAGTAATAATAATAACTATTAATAACTAGGTTACCTCATCAATAGGACTTAACCCATTCTTTGTTACTTATAAGTATAACTTAGATTTAATTAGAGTAGAGGAACCCCTATGGAATAATAATAAGACCCCTATAATAAAAGTAGAGGCTCTAATCCAAAAGCTAAAGGACACCTCTAAGTGGGCTTAGGTAACAATAATAGTAGTATAAGAGAAACAAAAGATTATCGTAAACATAAAGCGCTAACCGTTTAATTAGTTTAAGTTTAGGGATAAGGTTTAGTTAAGGTTATAGAATATTTAATTTAATTGACCATTAAAGAAGTTCAACTAAGTTAATATAAAATACATTATCCTTAAACTAGTTGGATCCTACGTTTACCGGTTAGATACGCCGTTAGGGATCCATAACGTCTTCTATGTGAGCCTGATCAGGTACGCTGGAGTCGATCCGTTACCGTCATAAAGCCGTGACGATGCTTAGCTACTTGCGATACTGGTGGCTAATGGGGAGGAGTTTGAAGTTAAGGAGATCCGTAATACGTGGAAAGTATGGGGTGGATGGAAGGTTTTAGTGAAGTGGAAGGATTATACTTAACTCACCTAGGAGCTAGTGGATATGCTGGTGGATATAGTGGCCTTAGATTATTACGAGGCTAATCACGGGAATATCCCTTGGGAAGGGAGGGGAGGAAGGGGGTAATTATTATGGGCTAAGGCCCGATTAGAGGCCTCGGAACTACTCGGCTATGTCCAACGCTAACCACTATTTACTAAGCTTAACCAGGCCTAGGTAGACCTGATCAGGATCCAACGGATTTGTGGGGCAGCAGACTTTTCCTTCCTTTCTCCTTATTTTGAAGATACTCGTAGTAGTCGCCATAGTTAGTTGCAATATACGTGCTTGGACCGTTACAAAGCTAATCTCTAGGAAAGCTAGCTCGATTTTATTAAAATTATACGAATCGGAAATAAAAGAGGTTATCTAAGTAATAGAGGATAACCCCCGTAACTAAACTCTACTCGTAACTTAAATTATTATGGATATCGAGAGGACCGGAAAGCCTGCCCTTACACCTGATCGGGTATAGGAAGTTACCGACGATAATACAACTACTACTCAGGCTACTCTTCGGAAGTTTAGTGGTTCCGTCTAGGTGCCTAACCACATTACAATAAAGACCCAACCTATAACCACTATTAACAGCAAAAAAGGCATAATACCAGAGTTCTACTAGTACCGGGACCTAATCAGCTGATAATAAACATGTTTTCCTTATGCAATTGTTATAAAATTATTACCTTTTTTTTTAAATTATTATTTAAATAACCAAATACCTTAATATTATGCACTGTTCCCTTACATTAGCCCCCCCCCCCCCTTAACATCTAACCAACATTTCCTTATATTTAACTTACATTTAACTACATTTTACTTGTATCGTAGCCCTAATTAGCCGCATCTAACTATATTTCCTTATATTTCGTACACATCAAGCTGTATTATAGTAACGTTTTGCTAATATAAGGCGATATTACTACGTATTTCTTTAATATTTTCTTATATTTCAAAGATGCACTAATGGTATTTAATATCACCTTTAAACACTTAGATAAGTACTTTACCCCTAATTAGAGTTTACTTATTATATTTTCTTTATATTTCGTTGTTTATATTAAAAAAAAAACTTATAATATTTATTATAATAATGGATAAAAAGCCCTTCTTTCTAAGACCCTTAGAAGTGCTTTAAGGACGAGAAGTACCCTAACTCGAAGACCAGCGCCCTACTTCCTATCCCGACCAGTATACACAGGCCCGATCAGGGCTAATCCGAATACTCCATATCCTTTAGAGTTACAAACCGCTTATTATTGCTGAATAACGTTAACCGCAGGATAGACTAGGCCTTCCCATAACCGCGTTCCTACTATTACTCCACCTTTATTATAACCATATCCTCCTAAAAATAGTACTACGAATTAACTATTAAAGTATTATTAGGGATAACCAATTAACTAACTTTATTATAAACACTTTTATTAGGTAACTAAGCACCGTAACTATATATTGTATAGAAATTAGGGTTATAGTAATAATAATGGGTTCTAATCTCATAAAAAAGGTAATTAAAGTAAGTATTATTATACTCACTAAGTAAAAGTATATACTTTTAAAAAGGAGCTATAATAACACTATGATTAAAGCCGGTGAATAATATACACCACCGTTCTTTATAACAACGGTAAGGAACACAGTTCTGACCACTAATCGTATAAACAATAAGAACTATACTAGTGTTCAACTAACCTCTAAACTTTTATTCTAAAAGTCTGAAATATCCTTAGTGGGTTAATAATATAAAAACCCAACGGCGAAACGTACTATTAGGATTATATTTACGTATAATTAGGCTTAAATAGGAAGTAAGAAGGGCTTACTAGAATTGTTAAGCCACCTTAGTGTGAGTATCGCTATACTTAATAACGTTGGTAAACTAGACCTCATAGTATAATAACCTAATAAGTGGTTTAAGATGGCCCTAAATAAGAGAAACTAAGATCTATAATTCTAATTAACCCTAAAGGAAGAAAAGACTATAAAATAGGAGGACCTACGATAAGGTTAATGTTATTAATGGTGATATACCAGCCACCCTTCGGGTAAGGGCAATCGAGAAACCATAGAGTCTCAGGGCTCGGAGCAGTGCACTCACACTTATAATTAATTTCCTTAGGAGGTATTACGACCATCTAATCAGGTCTAAAAACAAGGAATTAGGGATATAATAATAGAAATTAATGAAAAGTAGTTAAGGTTATTATTAATTAGGAAAAAGTAGATCTGAGAAGGAGAAAAAGGGCTCTTTTATAACGAGCTAACATAGGGAACTTATAACCCGGATTCAGCAGCAACCAGAAAAAGGAAGGAACAGCCGGTCTAATCAAGACTAAAACGAGTCACCACACCTACTCCACCAGAAAAGGAAAACAACACAATAATCAGCCCCCCCTACCTTCCTAATAATTATATACCTACCTTAACACACTAACTAAATAAATAAAAACAATCCACAAAGTAATATCTTATTATTAATTAATACTTTCGTATTAATTTAAGATGTAACTTTAATTTACTCCTTTAACTTTCCACTACTTAAACCTTATAAATAACAACTTACCCTCCTTCCCTCGTATACTTAGAGCTCTTTTTCCTACGTCCTTAGCCCTAATCAGGTCCAGCACCTTCCTACTAAACTCTTCTCATTTTCAAATAATTCCTTTACTTCCCTCACTTTAATTAATAACCGAACCACGTAATCGTATAAACATCACCATACTACCACTTCTTTTCTCTTAGTTAAGTTCAGTTACAATACTCCTTCCACAACAAAAGCGATACTCCTTCCACAACAAAAACAACCAAAATTATAACTACCCCCACGAAATAAGCGAACATCTAGGACGCCCAACATACACAAAACCACCTAAATATCTACATTATTATAAATAATATTACTAATCACTAATATACACCTAATTAGGTATAGGGTGATATTAAACGAGCAGAAAACTCTATTTTTAAGGTACTAAATAATACGAAACCGCTTAGCCCGATATTTAACCTAGGTATCGGATACATAAACCCAAGGCGGCTAGTAGGTACCCCGACGCTTAACGATAAGTTAAACCCTGCACCATAATAATATTCGCCGACGAGCACCATAATAACAGCAGAATTTCGGGCTTATTACACTACCGGCTTCGTAGTTAATAGTAATTGGGATTTCTAGAACTATACTAAGGCCGATAACATTTTAAAAGACCTCTTTAATACTTAGGGTTTCATATAATAATAAAAGTAGCTCGAAATAGGCTCAATTAAAGTAGCTATTATATTAACGAGATGGGACCTAAAAAAGGCTAATATTATAATTTATTTAACTCTACGACCCTAGGGAAATATGCTCCTTAAACTAAAATAACTCAGCTCGTACATCGACCATACTAAACTCAAACTCCGTAAAACTAATCTGATCTACTTTATTATAATCCATAATAGTAATTACTTTATTATCATCTTCGTAAACTAGACTACGGGACGTACACTCTAATACAATAATCTGTAGAGTATAGGTTCCTCTAAGTAGTACTTTATAATCGATATACACAACCTTCTCTCTTAGTATAAGGTTATAGGCACCCCCGAAACCCTGATTAGGTGTATTCGTATAAGCGCAGTTATAGCTAATAGCCCTTAATAACTTAATAACTAGGGGTATGGTATTTATATAGTAGAATAATTCCGTATTATTTTTTATAAGAACATAATATCCTATAAGTTAGCCTTTTCTTAGACCTCTTAGTAATTAAACACCTAAAAGTTAATTATGTATTACTGATGGGTTAACTAAATCACATAAGAGTTTTATAATTACCTTAGAGGAGGCTTATTATACCCGAAACCCCGTAAAGCCTACGCTATGTAGATTACTAAGCAGACCATAGAGGACATAGCAGCTCTACCCAACAATAACAACAACGACGTCATACTTATAAAAGGTAAACCTAATTAGACCTTTAGGAAGGACAAGCCGAGATAACGACCCCTAAAACCTATTATATTACCTATAACCTAATCACTAACACTTCCCGAGTACCCTTATAATACCAGCGCCCTAAATAACATCACACACAATACACTTTACAACTACAAAAATAAGTAGTAATACCTTATATAAGGTTATTAACACCTAATTAGATAATGTAATAAGGTAACCACTACGAATCTTCAATTAATTATAACCTACAAAAAGAGGAGTTCACTAAGTGGGTAGATAACCTTTACGAGTTCATAGTAATACGTACGAGAATATAGGAGCCCTTCCTTGCCCCTACTCGGCCCGATAACTAGTAAGGATATAATCGTAAAGACGAGAAGTGTTATTAGAGAGAAACACAGGAGAAAGAGGAGTGAGAGGCCATATATAAAGTAAAGATCGAGGAGGGGCTTAGTGGTTCACAATACTATAACCTATACCACTAATGAACCTAATCAGGCTTCTATTCGTATAATCTAGTTATTTCCTTTATTTCCCTTCTTATACGTTATTTATTATCTTAGTACGTAGGAGCTTAGAGCTAAGATAAGGGGATAATTAAAACCGTATAGGGGGAAATACTTACGCTAAGTGGGTTTTTCCTTAGTCAGGTGACAGCGAGCTATTTGAGAGAGGGGAACTGGGGACGCATTTCTAGTAGAGGACATAACAAAAGGACCACGAGAATCAAGCAACACATCACAGAACATCAGCAAGCATTGTTAGTTAAATAAACGTATTCAGAGCTCTTTTTACCCGTTCACTTAGATCATATACCGTAAATAATATAAAGGTTACTTTATTACCGAGCAAATAAGGCCCCAATACTCACCAGTGTCTATATCCAAGGCCGGAACCCCTTTTTAGCCCTGATCAGGTCTTAAGGTATCTCCTTACCTAGATTATAACTCTAGTTAAACGGTTTCGTACGAGTTAATCACCTTCACGGACCCGGGACGGAGGGTATACGACCTATGGTTAGTAGAGTGTGTGTGTTATATAATACAGCATATACTGTTCACTGCATCCCCCGCTCCGTTGCACCACGAAGGATGGTTTTAATAATAACGGTTTTGTTAATAGATAATATATTAATAAACGAAAAAGGGTATAAAATAGGCTAATAAGGTACAGATGTATTAAAGTAATCTCTCTTATATATGTAATGCTTATAAGGGTAAAGAAGGGTTTAATTAAAGCTAGGCTTATAACTATGGTGAGTTCGTATGCGTGTACGAGGTTAAGTAGGAGAAGAAGGCTTAGTTTATTCATTATCTAGTGGGTACGTCCAGCAGAATAAATAGGTCGGCTCGGGGGCCAGGACGTCACGTGAGTGCTGACTCAGCTGAGCACAGCTCCCAGACGTCTTGGTGGCCCAGTATGCTTGCGACATTGGTAAAAGCCAAAATAATTGCCTGTTACTCTAAGCAAGGATCACCGTTTATCAACCCTACTTAAACGCCTCAAACGTCTCGTCGGTAACCCATCCAACCATGGTTGTCAAGCCAACTCTCGCAGCGTGCAAACAATCTTGAGCCAAAACCTCCTGTCCGAGCGCCGCATACGCCTCGGCCGTGAACTTGAGCGCCTTGATGACCTCGAACGTCGTGATAGCCAGCGTGTCCTTGTACATGTGCAGCCTCTCGCCCCGGACGGGCTCGACGAAGCCAAAGTTGCGGAACAACTCGCTCCCCCACTTGACGACCTTGTTCCACTGCTTCCTCGTATGCCACGCCTCGATCAACCACATCGTCGGCCAGACCAGCATCAGCCTCGGCAGCTTCAGCTCGTTATACACCTCCGCCTCGTGCAGCGCCGCGAGCTTGTTCGCCATCTTCTCAATCTGCCGGACCGTCGCGTCGGGGTGGAACTTGCGCGGGTTCTTCTTCTTGATCAAAGCCTGCACCTCCGCCAGCGCCGACACCCTCTTCCTGTGCTGCTCGGCCGGGGACTTTGCCTCGCCCGCGCACAGGACGCAGCCGCACTCGAACCCCCAGCTGCGGCGGAACTGCGGCAGCCGCAGCAGATACGCCGCCTTGGGCGGCAGGTAGATGTGCGTGATCTCCGCTCCCGCAGGGATATCAACAGTGGCCGTCACAATAAGCATGTCGCCCACAAACGACCGGTTGCAGTTGGGCAGACACGCGTGGTTGGCATACGCCGAATGCGCCCACAGCCCGCGCGACATGCCCTCCTTCCACATGCTCCAGGCCGGGTTCGCCGCCTGCGCCGACACGCGCGCGCCGCTGAAGCAGTTTTTGCGGCGGATCGACTCGAGCAGGAACACGTCGACCACGGGCCGCCCGTCGTCGCCGACGGCGGCGCCCTCGAGCCCCGAGCGCTTGTACGAGCCGCCGTAGAGGTCGAGGACCTTGCGGTGCATCGTCGGGTTGTTGGCACAGAGCTCGATGAGCTGCGCGTACGCGGCCGCCGAGTTGTGCTCCGGGTTGAACTCGTCGGGCACGCTGGTGGCTTTCTCGGCGAAGACCATCTCGCCGGCCTTGATGTCCTGCGTCGCGAAGAGGCCGCGGCCGTGGTGCGGCGAGTCGCGGATTTCTGTTTTGGAGAGGAAGCTGGCTCGGTCGACGTGGATGTTTTTGGCCGTCACGTCCTGGGCCATGGCGGTGAGGTCGTAGTTTCCCTTTTCCTCCTCAAGGCGGGTCAGGCAGCGTTCGTACTCTTTTTGGACATTGACGGTCGTCGGGTTGAGTTCTAGCGCTGACTCGAAATGTTGTTTGCTTGTTCGGAAATCGGTGAGTTCGTATGCTGCTCTCGCAGCGATGAAGTAGGCTTTCCAATCCGAGGAACCTCCTCTGGAGGCTAGCGCATCTGATAGTGCGCCGTCGAAGCACTTGAGAGAGAGGTTGATGCCGGCTCGTTTTGACAATACGCCAATCCTGAAAGCCTTGTCTTCCTCCGGGGCCAGCTCAAGTGCTCTTGTGTAACTCCAAGAGTGTTAGCGACGGTCGGGGAATAACATGGAGGAAATACCTACTTTGCTACTGCCAAAGGAAGGTCCTTGGACATGAATGCCTTGTCTCCTGCAGTTGTCCACTCTGAAGCATCGGTATATACATCGGACTGCTTGAATGGCTCTGGGATCAGCGAGTCGTCGGGGCCTTGCCGAAGACGTAAAATATCTGACGGGTGGTCGACGCAGAGCATGAAGTCGTTGTCGCCGCTGAACTTGTAGTACGGCTCCTTGAGAAGAACCACGGTACCCTCGGGAATCGATTGCAGGATGCTAGAGTCGCCCTGGTTATAGATCGCCATCTTCTCCGCATTCCCGTGCTCATCTTCCACCACGGTGATGGTGCCCGCACCCTTGTAAGGGGGGGAGATTGTCCTCAGCACCAGGCATTTGTCCTCGTGATGATTCTCCACGAGAAGCTCATCCAGACGCATCTGCGAATAGTCAGCGTGGGCGAAATCTCTGCTTGACAGGCTTAGGGGCTCACCGGTGTCAAATCTTTGACGGGTTTGGTTGACGGTGGATAAGACAGCGCCAATACGACCTTCTTCACCATCCGCGGAGCTTTCTCCTGGCCGGCCTTCTGCTGCTGCGCGACATAACTGTTGTGTGTGCCCAGGAGTCTCTCTCGTGGTACCCTTGTCGGCGGCGGCTTTCCGGCATGTGCCTCGGCCTTTTTCAAAAGCTCGAGAGATACGTCTGGGTCGACATCAACCAGGATCTCCTCGACGCCGATCTGCAGCCCAAAGTCCACGGTGTTGAGGGTGGGGTGAGTGGTCTCGGCCACCTCTGTATCTGAGTCGTTTTCCACGGCCATGATGTAGGAAAGTCGATATAATACTAGTCAGGCCTCTATAATTCGAAGAGGTTTTGCTCAAGCAGTTCGGCTATACGAGTAGGTGAAGTTGAAATTGGGTTCGGGGTGGACGTCTGTCGCTTATGCACCACCATATATAGGACTCAGTCAGCCGCCAGGAACCAAGGGCCGACGGGCGATTCAAAGCCATTGACCGCCTTACAAGCTAGGTGTCATCTTGATTGAACTCGGATCGTTACCGATTGAGAGCGGCACCAAACGGGCGTGGCGCGTCTTGGACGGCGGCTCCAAATCTGGAAAAATGCCTAATATGGCACCAATCGCAAGCATCTCCGCGCACCGCCGCCCCGATCCCCGCACCGCTTTCGACCTGCCTCTCGGAATATGTCAGTCCGCTTGCTCGAAACATGCAACCGCACCACAACACCTGACACTCTATCTCGCTTGCACCCGCGTCAACCCCATTGGCTGCCAATATTGAGAGATGGGGACGTTCGTCGTGGTCTGTTTGGCGAGGGAGCCCCATTTGCGGCTTCAGGCATGGCCAGGAACACGAGCGAGGCACAGCGAATCATTAAAAGAGATATGAGGCAGACGTTTTCCCTTGAAATACAGGGCTCTTTTATAATTAGTCCTAATGCCTCATAAAGTCAGACCTGGATGTCGCCTCCCAACGACATGGCCAGCTGTGCGATCTTGTTCTCTTCAGAATTTCGCCCAAGGTGATGGGCACATCTGCCACACCCGGACGTCTGCAAAATAGAAATGGCTCTCATCATCCACAAGAACCGATTTCGCAAAGGTCTCAGGCATTATCCTCCCCGGACAACTCTTTCCGTGGAGATCCCAGTATTCCAGAGCCATCTCCGCCCGAGATAGAAGCATTCCCGGGCGAAGGCAAGAAAGCATCAAGAACTGAGCGACAGCGGTGTCGAGGTCTGCCACGACGAGGCCAAAGCCTACATGTCAATATTTCTGTAATATTGACCGTTAGACATCAAATATGCATGGACATGGCACGTACGTTCGTGAGTTCGCGAATATCGGCTAGGTCGCTGAGCAAGGTTTTTCCATGGTCCGAGATATCTAGAGTCAGGGGCTCTTCTCCGCCGCGCGTCCTAGAGTCATAGCTGAAGGAATAAACGCGTGCTTCGGGGACCAAATTGGGGAGGAGGTCCTGCAACCAGAAGATGCCGTTTTTGTCTGTCCAGGACCTCCTCCAATGACCATCTAATCCGTGAACAGCAATAATGCTGCCAATCTCCTCAGTAAATGGCATTAAAGCGCATCGTTCGGTATGTACTTACTCCAAAGATGCATTTGGAGGTTTTGACACGAGGTTAAGTCCAAGCGAACCCTCATCCGCAGGTTGGACAACTTGCTCCAAGAACCCAGCGACTCGTGTGTTTGCGCAGTGGCAGAAGCCCGAAAAGAGGAGCTGAATCAACGTTTTAGATACAAAAGAACCAATCCTTAATCCAAATGCTACGATGGAATTGTACTCACAAGACAGACAGAAGCTAAGTAGAATTGAAACATAGCTGGCTCGCCGTTAATGCAATGAGTTTACGACCGAATCTGGCGCTAACAAAAGATCACTGTGTACACTTGGGGAAGAGGATTGAACTGATTGACAAGAAACAAAGACTTAAGGGGTAACGGGAGGTGGGAAAACTGTCTATTATATTCTATCCTTCCCCGTGGCCTTACTGCGCGGTCGCGCATATGACAGGATGTTGCTATTGGATGCCTCGAACGAGTTGGTGTGGTGATCCTTGATATCATAGGTTCAGGGAGGTGAAGCCATCAGCGGAGGGGACATGCAGGTGAGCTTCAGCAGCAGAAGTATAAAAGAAGAACACAATAGGTATAGCGTGGGCGGCCAGGATGGGAGGCAAGGCCTTCGGGGCTATCTGAGCCACGTCAGGCCCTTCCAGTCACCACAGCCTCACTTATGCATGACTGCCCGGCCAGAGCCTGCTTCTCATATTGAATACCAGCCCCAAGATAAAAAATTGGAATATTCCATCACTTTCTCACTAGAGCAAACCTCAACTCTGCTGATTACACCATGTCGCCTGACGAGCCTGCGGTTCAAGAGGCGCCCGTGTCAGCCGCGTCCACAAAGCCGCCGACCGATTCGACGACAATCTTTGAGATTGCCTCCGTCAGACAGCCGACCGAAAATGCAGTAGAGCTCTCCGTCAAAGACTACCAGAACTTCATCACCCTTGTCCTCACCATTTCCATCTTTGGCGCCTCCACCTTCGCAGTCATAGCCGGCCAGATGGAAGACCCGGCTGAGCTGTGGAACCCGGACCCCCCTCCCTTCAGGCTGCCAACCGTCCGGCGGTTTCTAGCGGCTGCATGGCTGTGTTTTATCCTGGCGATAGCCGTGGCGGGATACAGCTCGAGCCTGCTCACGATCCTTCGCCAACAGGCCAAAGAGGAGTATCACGCATCATGGGGCCGCAGCTGGGAGAAGATTGGGCTTGCGGCATCCGTGATGCTTCACCTTCTGGTGTTTGTCTTTATGTTCTTGGCGCTGGGCCTGGTGGCGTATGTTGGTACTATCGGCTGGGTCGCCGTGGGCTTTGCGTCCCTAGCCGGCGTTTTCGTGCTTGGATTGTCTACGTATCAATTGGTATAAGTTTATATTCAATCAGGATTATTCTTCGTCAATGTCATGAGGCTGATCGAAATGCTACAGAACACACTATAGACAGTAGAATCGAGGGACTTGAACTCAGACAAAGCCAAGAGGACAGATGCAGCAATCAATCATCATCATTAACGGACATCTGTTCTGTACGAAGCACACGCATGGTCGCGACGGCTGGTTGCCGGTTCTAGTCGAAGGAACCTAACGTATCTCACCAATCTAATATCCGTGAGAGGCAGCAGGTGAAACAACAACAAGAGACACAAGAAGCAGGAAAGTAAAATTGAAACAACCGGACATCCAGACTTTTGGCTCGAGGCCTTAACCTAAACAATATTAACTTCCCCCTGCGGAAACTCTCCAACCAAAGCTTCTGCGCCCTCCCAACTTTCAGGCATGAAAGATATCGCCCCCAGTCGTTGATACTTGTCATTGTCTCTCACCGCGAGTACAAGGCCATGACAAATAAGGACTTTCGGGTTGAATGTATCATGAGCGCACACCCAGAGCAGGAGAGCTTGCTCCTCAATGTCCTCCAAGGTATCGAAGGTGACTCGCGCCCTAAGCATCCCCTTGGGCAGCTCAATCAGACCCTTTCCATTGAGTCTTCGGAGGCTGTGAATACCCCTCTTGTTCTCAGTTGGACCTTCAGGGATGTAGTCAGCTTCTCCCATGTCCATCAATACATGCTCACATGGGCCTTTCAAAGTCAGCATACCACCTTGGACCTCCCCCGTATCACATGCATCTTTGCCGAGAGGTACCGTTTCCGCGGAGATCATGGACGTGAAGACGCGAGTGTGCTGTTCCCCAACTCTGTGTTCACCAAGATTGCTGACCTGACCATCAAGACATGCCCAAGACCACGATGGCGCCCGATATTCAGAGGGCCTCTTTCCGGGACCCCTGACGCTCCAAATAAATAAGTGTGTTCATCAAGTCCTCCTCCCAGAGGCCGGCAAGGTACCGATGCGGACCTGGCTTTAGCTTTTGGAGCCTAGCCTTCATGTCGTTGGCCAACCCAGATAGGGCAGCCAGCTTGTCACTAGCGACGGTCAGCTTCCGACCTGTGTAGTAAGTGACCATTCTATTCCAGTCGGCAAAGAGCTGTTCGTATGAATTGTTCGTATGATAAATTGGCCGGGTTGGTGCATCCAATAACTGCTTCCAAAGAAAAGGCTGACGGGGCATTCGAGGGATCTGCTGTGCTTTGGCGCACGGGTAGAATCCGTAATCTTTGAAATTCTCGTCAAGAAGAAAGACGTCTTCTGGCTGCGTCTCGCAGCATTCTGTTTCACGACACTCCCAGAAGACCTGTTTTGACCCAAAGTGTAAGATTCGGGGCGCAAGGAGTCGCTCCTGAACAACCCACGACCGTTGAACTAAAGGCTCGTTCAGAAAGCATGGGCGCCATGCCCGACCCTTTTCCCAGGCGGCTCTAAATGACTTCTCATCGCCGTCTTCTTCCAGCTTCAAACGAAGAATTGTCGGATTTACAGTTGACGGATCGCGCTGGAAGAAACACCCCCCGTCATCGTCTATGGCTCCAAGTGCAGAGATTGTTAACAACGCATTCCTATACACGTCTTGCATAGTCGAGGCTTCTCTTCAGTCTTCGGCAGAGTCTTGAAAGATACAGAGCCGGTCGATCCAGAGGTAACTGATCCCGAAGCGTTGAATGATACTGATGGCTTCCCTGAATGTCCTTGGTAACCTTTTGATCGGTTGCTCCTGGCTCAGGCCACCAACCGTTGACTTCAGTAATCGCAACAGGCCGTCGACAGGCTTAGTTCCCCAGCAATAGCTCAATGCCGCATATTGAATTGTAGGTGGACACTCAGTACCACACACCAGGCTGAATGTGTGCGTTCCGTTCGGTTTGAGTAAACAAGTTGGCCGATAAGATGGCGAGGGTTTTGATTGCTTGCACTGTACATGAGACTCGAAGCATGTGCGCATCCAAGTCTCAATGATGGACCATGTCTTTGGGTCGTTGGTGGATGATCCGATGTCAAAGTTCAAGTTTCGGTCATATTTTGGGTCTGTTAAATGTACACATCAACGTTAGTGCTTCCGGTGCCTCTGAAACAACATATAAACGGCAATGAAGGATTGGGATAAATCTCACCCCCGACTGGGACGAACCCATTTCCTGACTCTCCAGTGCCCTGCCAGACAAACATGATGAGCTCGGCGTCTTCCCTTTGCGAAGGAGGCCAGTAAACCAGACAGAATATCGAGAAAAAGCCAAGCTTCTCGATTACGGGGTTTGGAGCCACGTGGTGGCGGTCGTGGTATCGACTACAAACAGCGCACCCTGATTCGATCGAGGCAGCAAGAGAAGCCTTGGTCTTGTGATAGCCATACACGTAGGTGGAAGCGCGAATACTAGCAAAGCGATCGTATCCTGTTGATAAGACTAATCAGTATGTGATTCAAGAGCAAAGGGTGTTGAAACCTGCTCTGACCCGATGGTTTCCGCCGCAAGGAATCAAGGAAGTCAGTAAGGAGACAAAGCCGCGTGCTGCGACCGGGGTCCCACATCCCCTCAAGACGATCGTTGCAAACGTTACAGAGCATTGGAATGAATGCTTTCTAATGTGTTCTGTGAATAGCGAGCGGTTGATTCTGATGATGTCGCCGCAGGTTGGGAGTCAGTCCATAACCAGATCAGAGAGGCAAAGATGGATTCACGGGCACACTGTAGTTATGGGGGTGCGGGGTAATTGCGGGGTAAGACTCTCCTGTCCGTCAACTTCCAGGTTTAGGAACAGCCAGACGGCCAGGTGAGAGAGTGGGACTCGCTGACCACAATCCAAAACGAGACGAGGCTGGAGACAACCTAGAAGACGCTGTAACCACAAACAGCGGGAGAGGATAAGTGAAAGGAAGACGGGTAAAGACTGGAAATATGCTGAAAAAAGCAAGAGCGGCCTCTAATGGTGACGGCTGCTGCATTGCCCGTTAAGGGTTACCAACAATGTAACTTCTCGCCAATGTGGACATATATGCAGCTAGAGGTGAAATTCACTGGAAGATAAGATTAAAGTCATGAACACCAAACTGTCATTATTTTGTCTGTTTCGTGGATCTCACCTCTTGTTATTCATAGTCCGCGTCGGTCATGAGCCATTCGGCCGTGGTACCCCGCCCATCGGCACCGGCAGAGTGGGTACCGGAGCCGGCCCAAACAACGAGCTAGGAACTCGGAGTCCGTATCGTGTATGTCGCAAAAGTGGAACCACAATTACGGGACAGTAATTGTGGGCTATATCATGACAGGGTAATAATGCCCCATTTTACGAACAACCGGAATGGTAAGACGCCACACATAGGCGTGGAAGTCTTGGCTGGTCTGCTTGGAACCAAAGGTCCATTTAAAGGGTCTTTTGTGAATACCAAGAGTGGGACAGCTCATCTCCGCCGTCAGCGCTAAAGACCACTGAGAATCCTTTGCCAACTTAAAAGCGTGGTCGCGTCTCTGCACTACCCACAGTCCGAAGCTCCCGAGACAACTCGCGCCCACTCTACCCACACTCTCGTCGAACTCAATTCAACTCAATCCAAACCTCAGACGCGCGGACCGCAGCCGCCCAAGATGACGACCCAAATCCCCCGCATCTACCGCGGCATCTTCACCTACTTCGACCCGCCGTGCTCGGCCTGGGGCGTATACATGTGCCTCTTCACGCGCGACTGGCTGCTCGACACCTTCTTCCTCGACGGCCACGCCGGCGGGCGCGACGCCGCCCACGACATGCTGCTCTGGCACCTGGCCGGCTCGCTGCTCGGCGTCACCACGCTCTCGACCGCCCTGCGGTACACGGACAACATCCACAACTGGAAGGTCGTACAGGCTGCGATACTGTGCATCGACCTCGCCATCCTCGCCGGCACCGCCGAGATGTTTGGCCAGCAGGGCCGGCTGTCGCCCCTCACCTGGCGGGCGCAGGACTGGGTGGGCATGGGCATCACCATCGGGGTCGGGATCGCCCGGATCGCGTTCCTCGCGGGGGTCGGGCTGACGGAGAAGAAGGCGACGAAGGGGAAGAAGGCGTAAGCTGACGATGGCTTGGGATATGAGGGGTGATAGGTTTTGGTATTGGCCGGAAGCAAGACGGGGAGCGAATTATCGGTGGAAGCAGTTGGGGTGTTCACTGGTGGATTGAGCAGGTGCTGTGAATTGACATTGACCAGGTCAATGTTGACGGCACGTGACTACATGTATGGGAAGTGGTCCAGTTTCGAAGCTATAAATGCAGATAGAGAAGCACAGAATCTGGTGCCGCCGCCGCTTTACAATTTACTCGAGACTTGAGTCAGTTTGGGGTACAATTTGCCCTCCTCGTGGCTCTGCTTCTGTCCTTGCTCGCTCGGGAAGGCCGGGGGGTTGTAATCAACCGGCCCCTGAAGCCAGCGCACAAGTCGCTGCGATGCCTTTCGCGGGTTCATGCCGTCGGCTAACGTTGAATATATCATCAGTTTCGAGCCACAAAAAGTCGGGGGGGAGGGGTGCGTTACTCACCGTAGCCAACAATAGGAAACGCGCTGCGATACCCCATCATGTCCACAATCCTCTTCGGAATCTCCCCCGACAGCGCCCTCCTCGGATCAATCCCAATCATCAAATTCTCCAGCGGACGGATATACGGCTGACAATACTGAATCGTCGCCGCATACCTCGGTTTCTGGGACCTGTTCGCCCCGCCGGCATGCCACGTCGTGCCCAGGAAGTAAACCACGCTCCCCTTCGGACAAACCGCCGACACCGCCTCGTGCTCCTCGCCCAACCTCTCCTGGCCCAACTTATGCGATCCAGGAATAATACGCGTCGCGCCGTTGGTCTCGGTGTAATCATCCAGCACAATCATGGTCGCCGCCGTGACGGGCGGCCGCGGGCGGGGTAGCCGGATGACGCCGTCGTCGTGGTGCAGCGTCTGCGCCTTCTCGCCCGGGTTGATGACGATGCTCTCCATGATGTAGAGGAGGTAGTCCTCGTCGAGGAAGAAGTCGTTGAGCGCGAGAACTTGCGGGAGCAGCACAAACTTGTCAAAGGCGCGCGTCTTGCCGAGCAGGGACAAGATGCGGTTCGTCTTGAAGCCGTCAAAGGCGTGTTTGCCGACCTTCGGGGAGGCGCCGTGCAGCCGGTCGATCTCGGCGATGGCCGCGTCGGCGTCGGCGGCGGAGATGGCGTTGCACAGGAAGAGTGAAGGAATAGGAAGTTGGAAGTTGATGTTCGTGGAGCAGCCGTCTCTAAATGCTGCGCCGTTCAGGGGAATCGTGAAAAGCCTGTCGTGACACTCGAAGGATGAGTGCGATCTCACCAATCAATGCGCGACATCGTTTCCCCGGAGAGGAAGCTTTCCTGATTCGGGCCTTCGTAAGCTGATGTGAGATTCTTCCAACGTTTATCCGTCCCAGTAGTCTGGTCTGGGACCGTTGCATTGGGATGACTAGTTTCAGGACCAAAATACCACTGCTTGGTAAGTTTCTTTTGGTGCTCGAGTCACCGACGATCTCATCTTGGCGAGCGCGGCATTTTGTATCGTCAACCCAGAGAAGAGCATTGACCATCATTGACGAAGTTAGACTGAGATTTGCTAAGAAAATGAAACCAATCGCTATGTGCGGTCCTCGCCGCTAGTCGCCTTGCACACTCACTCGGCTGTACGCAATGTCCTGTCTCCAATTCCGTTTCAGCCATCGTGCGCAACCTCACTTGAAAGAAAAGACGATGAGTCTCCTCCAAAACCTCCCCCATTGACGCCTGTAACCTGGCCTCCCGACGACGCGCAGACTTCTCCCTTGCCGCGAGAGCCATCATGTAGTCGTTCCGCATGGTAGCATTGATAGAGTTGATCTTGGCAAGCTGACTCTCCCGGACACGACGCAACTCCGACTCCAAGATGCTCTTCGCACTTTCGACTGCCGAACAGAACATGTCACTACTGTGGTGACGAAGATGGTGAGTGATAGTGAACCGCATATGATTCACGGTGCCTCTGCCTGCAATCGAACAAAACGTCAGCCAGCCCTGAAGAACAGTCTTGAATATGGCTCACCTGATATGCCCAGGCATTCCTGGTATGCAGGAATCATCTGGCCGATAATGAAGGTCATGGGCGCGCGGTTGGCTTCTCTAGGCGCAGAATTGATAGCCGCGCGACTGTCAACGGCGAGTTGGAGTAACTGTCTCTTGTGTAACTTCACATGCTGCTTGAGCTGTTCCAGAGTCTGTGAGTCGTCAAAGCCGTCATCCTTCAACCTTCGAGTGATGTCTTGATCAAAAGAGACCAGCTTCTGGACAGCAGACGTTGCGAAGAAGTTCATGATCATTGGGAACTCGACTTCAAAGAAGTTTTGCCAGTAGCCCGAGATGTTCGATGTGAATGGTTCCAGGAGCTCTTGGTTGAAAGTCATGGCCCTTCCCGGCTCCATTCTCCCGGAAGATATGTTGCAAGGTGTTGTAACGTAGTCCTCCCTCTTTTTGAGGTGCCGCCCAGACAGACGCGATTGGTTCGACCTGTGAGATAGCAAGATCTCTAAAGCTGTGCATCTTGTCATAAAGCTTGTTCTCGGTCGCCTCTTGAATTCTTTCCGAACACTCACCAACTTCTTCGAGGAGGCCCTAGGAGAAATTAGTCGATTTGATTTTCACAAAAGAATTGACTAGGGTGGTATGTTACCTTTTCCGCTTCTGTCAACAAGGAATCAAAGGTCGTCACATCCATGGACGTTGAAGTGGCGGACATGTTCTGCGTCCAGATGGCAATTGAGTTGAGAACCTGGCAAATGTCGCCCAGAACCTCTCTTTGCTTGGCAATACGGAGCTCTTCGGTAAGCTTCTGGGCATGCTCTTGGAGCTGAGGGATCTCCGTGTCCTCAACGGTGCCGAATCCAGCAATCGAAGTCTCGTCATCTACCAAAAACCCTTGCATGGTTTGGTAAACGCGGCTGCTGGTGCAAAACACGGACAGCCGCTGTGAAAGATATGCGTAGTCACGAGCCTGGCCAGCAGAACTGTTGTCTTCTGGACCATTTCCATTAGGAGTTTGCCGGTCAGTCCTACAATATGTTAACCCGTTTTCAAGTCTTGAAACTGATTAGGATATCCCACTCTCTGAGTATGCGAGCAAAGTATTGCCTCATTGCCTCTCGGGAGATGTCATTGCGTGCCTGAATACAATCGAAGAGGACTCGTTCACGAAGGTGCTCCTTCTTGGCCTTCACGCTTACCAATTCTCCCGCTCTTCGTGCGATCTGACCCGTGATGCTACCATCCTCTGATTCCAAGGGCTGACTGTCTATAGACTTTGGTTGATCTGCAGACTTTGGCTGATCACCTATGCCAGAGGTTTCTCCCGTAGTAAAAACAGTAAATTTGAGCCTCTTAGCCGGCGGCTCCCTATCCGAGTCATTCTTGATTTCGGGAGACTTCAGTAGCTTCTTGCGAAGCGCGGGGATTTCCCGGTTCAGGGCGTTGATTCGCTGTCCGCAAACTTTGGATTCAACCCAAAGCTTCTTCGACTTTGGATCCAGATTCTTCTTGAAATTCATCAAGGCATCATCGTTAGATAGCTGATCCGTCTTGGGGCAGATGAACGTGACTGTTGAGAAGGATCCGTCAAGCCTGAGTTGGCGCTTGAAGGCATCGCTCATGAGGTCCTTGGCAGTCTTGTTATCGACCGCCCTGTTGATTGGGGCCCCAATCCAGATGCCAGAGCATGACTTCATGTAGCTTGTAGCTACAGCAGCTCTGGCAGCGTCCTAGTCTTGGTGTCCAGGCTAAAACAACAAGTGTCAGATGGATGCACACGCGAAGACTGAGTGTGAGTCACCTACCAAGTCGACAATCGTCACGCCGTTGGAGAGAGCCTTGGCTTTGGTAAAGATCCTGACAGTCTTCACCAGGGGCCAGTATGCCATCTCGTCTTCGTCATGCTTGTCGTTTGAGTCGACATAGAGCTGAATGCTGTCTCGAAGCTCTTTACCCGACGCAGCCTTGACCTCCCGTGTTGATCCAAGGGCTTTTCTCACAGCTTCACGTTGGGCAAGCTGGGTCGGACTGGCTTTGGCCAAGGCCTAATGTTTCATATCCGGGTACACCGCCTGGACTTTTGCAAGGTTCTTCGCAATCTCGTCATCGGGATCGGCGTCGTCCTTAGAATCCTCTTGATCACCAGATGCTAAGCCCTTGAGGGACATTCCAACCTCACGAATCCATTCTTGCCGTGAGATGAACTCAATCTCTGCTCGGTAAGGGTGTTCCTGGTGCGTGTCATGATTGTAAGACAACTCGGTCACACAAGCTGTGCATGCTCGCATGCAGTTGGTAGGAAGCAAGCTGAGAGAAATGTCAGTAGTGACCAGATAAGCGAACCTAGTAGATATCTTACCCTCCGTCACCCAAAAGAGCGTTGATCATGATGCTCTTTCCATCGCCCGTGTTGCCAAATACGCCAATGATGGTGTTGTTGCTGCGGTTCGCTCGCACACGAGTATCCGCAATCAACTTCAGCTAGTGCGATGCAGCGTCCTTGACTTCCTGCTGGAGATTGGTCGATAGGACAATCTTGCGACAGACGGGCTCGACGTCGTCCAAGGAAGGCAAGACTTCGGCGACGTAGTCCTCCCAGACCTTGGGATCCTTCTCATTCTTCAACTTGTTGGGGAATGAGAAAACCATGTTGAACTTCGGAGCAACGAGAGCCGGTCGCCTTGGGCCAAATCGCTTGACCTCTTTCCTGTCGCGGTCATATCTCATGATATTGTCCATGATGACTGCGAAATGGCCAGACTGTGTTGAGAAAATGAGGTAATGGGATCGAGGGGAATACGCCAGAAAGATGGTTGATGGAGATGTACGAGAAGAGGAAGCGAGATTCTGGGGATGAAAGCGAGACTCTTGGGACGGAAGTGAGATATTGTTCGAGGTAGAGAGCAAGCCTCGAGATGCCAGGAACTGGTGAAGAGTGATCCGCGTGAGAAGGAGGCCGACGAAAATTGGGGTGGATTGATCTTTCTCTTTGAGCCAGTCCAAGCCAAAGTAGAAAGAGATAGAAGGAAGACGTCGAAGTCGGCGGTGCCTTCTCAGGAACCCTGGGGGATGTTAGAAATGCAGGGAATAGGACGAGAGAAGATGGGGAGAAGTGTCTAGAGAGAGGTAGAGGTATGGCTAGAAACTTGAGGTAAGCTGAGTAACCATGACGAGGGTGGGTGGAAGATGTGCGGTGTATGGGCGAGAAGAAAGGAACAGATGAAGATGAAAAGGTGATGGTGTGGTGGAAGAAGGATGGTAGACGAGAGAAGGAGAGAAGGCTTTGACAGGTGCTTGTAGATGGTGGAAGAAGGTTCGAGAGGTCTGAGATTTGAGACGCTCTTTTTGTTGGTGGGGATAGGTAGAGAAAGGAAGACAAGGCAGGGCGGGAGATGAGGAGAAGCAGGGTCAAGTCTCAGGGTCTTGAAGGGAAAGGGCACAGAAAGCCTCTAGGGAAGGAGCTGCTACTGATCATCAAAATGTCAATATCGACGGCTAAAATATTGCCCTAGTGTGGAGGTTTAAGAGTTCGTTTTGCTAATAATTAAATTCTTTATTTTGGTACATATAATGTGGATAGTTGTTGAGCAACTTGTAGTTCCTCCCCTGAACAAAATTGGTCCTTGATATCTTGAGAATCTCAGGCGAATATTCTTAGAAGGAAGGTCCGCCTATCTCGAATTTCAACCATCACAACAATCAACCGCAAAACATAACCTCCAACATACCTCCCTCAGCCGTCACCTTCACCGGTCTCCCACCGAAATCCTCGGTGAATCTCACCCCCTCACCGAAACACCCACCAGCTCGCACATGCCACACTAAAAAAACCAGACACCTAGCAAAAAAGGCACCCGCGGCCAAAAGATCTTATCAGATCAGATTAGCTGCCCCCCTCGGCACTAGCGCCCCGCGGACCGGCTTAAGCTCGTCACCTCCGGCGCGAGTCGCGCGCTACACACCAGCCTGACTCTCCCCCTCCATAAAGCCGAACATTATCCCTCACTCAGACCACCTCAGCAACATCGCGCACCCACCCAGCACAGCTCACCCAGCCGCCGTGCCACATCGCCGCATAAAAATTCATCAACTTTATTTCACGCATATCTATTCGGCAACCGGAAAGCGGGACCAAACTATCTACGGATATCCCCTTACAACGGAACACAACATGGCGACCGGAACAGCAGGGGGGCAACAGCTCTTCGTCAACGGGCGCATCTTCCTACACAACGCCGATGCGCCGGGCCTCGAAACCCAGCCGTCCTTCGCGGAGAGCATGCTCGTCGCCAACGGCCTCATCGTCGCCATCGGCACCACGGCGGAGCTCACCTCCAAGTACAAGACGGCGACGACGCACGACCTGCAGGGCCGGACCGTCCTGCCGGGCTTCATCGACGGACATATGCACCTCCTGCTGCTGGGCCAATCGCTGCGAAAGCTGAGTCTGGAGGACTGCACCAACCTGTCCGACATCCGGGCCGCGATAAAGGCTTTTGCCGCTGCAAATCCGGACGTGCCGCGCATCATGTGCAAGCTGTGGACGCAGCACATGACGCCTGAGGGTGTTGACCGGACTATGCTGGACGACATTGACCCGCGGCCTATCTTCATCGATACCAAGGACTTGCACTCTACCTGGTGCAACACGGCAGCCGTCAGGGAGCTGGGTATTGAGGACATGCCTGACCCGGCCGGCGGGAAGATCCACCGTGACGCCGACGGGAGGGCGACCGGCCAGCTGAGTGAGGCTGCCGTGCTCGGTATCGTGTGGCCGCATCTGGCGCAGGTTGCCCCCAAGCGGGACCGGATGGACGCTATGAAGGCCGCAGTAGAGACGTACAACGCGTCGGGATACACGGGAATCATCGAGATGGCCATGGATGAGCCAGCCTGGGATGCTGTGTGCTCGCTGCGGGCTGAGGAGCCGAACTTACCCATGCGGATTCATGCCTACTGGCTCATCAAGCCGTCAGAGTCTGAGGAGGAAAGGTTCAAGCAGGTGGACAGGGCGATCGAGCTCCACTCGGAGCTGAACAAGGCGACCTCGCCAGACTTGCGCATCGTGGGGATAAAGCTCATTACAGATGGAATCATCGACGCATGCACCGCCCACCTATCCGAACCCTACGCTGCGGTTGGCTCGCCACCTCCGTTCTGGAGCGCCGAGCACCTCGGCCCCGTGGTGAAGCGCGCCGACTCGGCCGGGTTGCAGATTGCGCTGCACGCCATTGGCGATGCCGCCATCAAGAACGCAGTGCACGCGCTCGCGACGCATGCCACGCCCGGACGTCGCCATCGGATTGAGCATATTGAGATGGCGTCGCCAGAGGACGCCAGGCGCCTGGGCGAGCTGGGGCTGACCGCCTCGGTCCAGCCAGTCCACGCCGACCCCGCCATCCTGCGCGCGTGGCCTCGGCTCATCGGCGAGCACCGATGCGAGCGCGCCTTCGCCTACCGCGAGTTCGCAAACCACGGGGCGCTCCTCGCTCTCGGTAGCGACAGCCCCACGGCACCGTGGGCGCCGCTGCAGAACGCCTACATCGCGACGACGCGCCGGTCCGCCAGGGAGCCGGGCTACGATGTAGTTGTAAACGAGCACTTCAAGCTGGGCGTGAGCGAGGCCATTACTGCTGGTGCATTTGGCACGGCCAAGAGCGTCTTCGCTGAAGATCGGGTTGGGTCCTTGCAGGTCGGCAAGCGCGCGGACTTTGTGGTTGCGGATATGGATTGGACGCCGCAGGGCCTGCTCAAGGGCGAGATCAAGGCCACCTGGTTTGATGGGAGGAGAGTATGGGCGTCGGCCGGAGACGCATGAAAGAGGCAGCCAATGGCGCTCCGTGTAGTGGTGTTTGTCGGCTTCCGCAAGGGTTCAACTATTTGTAAATAAACGTTCGTGTGGCGCCGTAGTCTGCTGTGGTTTCATCCCATCTCGTGGTGTTTCCGGGTTCGCGGCAACATGGCACTGGCCGCTCCGTCCTCGAGGGCCCTGCTCTCGCCGATTGCCTTTTTAGGAATAGGTTGCAGATCCCCCAAGTCGGGACAAAGTCGCGCTGCTCCAAGGGAAAGAGACGCAGCTCGGACCACGATATGTCAGGCCCAGGTAGTCTCAGCTAATTGGAAGGTGTGGTATGCCGAACCTCAAGATTAAGCCGCGGAAACCTGGTCTCCCATGCGCCTGTGATATCAGCCATGCCTATTGCTGAGCTTCTTTCGCACTCGCACACCCACATGGGGACAGAGATGCCGCGGCTCTATCAAGGATGTCGTCCCAGACTCCCGTCGTCCAGTACAAGAAGGCCGCCGTGACCCACGAACTTGACAGATCTCAGGCCGTCATCCTTTGAAGTTTACCAGACTCACCTCGGGCCTGAACACACAGACATCACTCCAAGTCACGCAGCCAAGATGTATCCCCAGCTGAGCCTGTCTGCACTCGCGTGCCTCATTCCTTTGGTGCTTGCCCAACAGCCATGCGTGCCAGTCAACATCATCGTGGCCCGTGGGAGTCTTGAAGCACAGGGTGCCGGTCTTCTTGGCGGCATCGCCAACAACGCATCGATGCAAATTCCGGGATCGGTCGTTACTCCGCTGGTGTACCCGGCCCTGCTCGACAACTACCCTCCCTCCGTGTCGGCCGGCGTGACGAATATGACGGCTCTTATCAACCAACAGGCGCAGCAGTGTCCCAACACGAAGCTCGTCTTGATGGGATACTCACAGGTACGTCCTCCTCATCCAAGCAGGATGCTGGTCTGACACGTCTTAGGGAGCACAAGTCTCGCTCGATACCCTCTGCGGAACGACCGACGGCCCCAACTTCAACGCAACGCAGGCTCAAGCACCAATGGTTGGCAGCAAGAGTAAGTCCCGGTCCCGTTGCAATCCTATTGTGTTGATCATGGTTGCTGACATGTGTGATGCAGTTGCTGCCGTCGTCCTGTTTGGTGACCCGACATACGTCGCGGGTATGCCGTTCAACAAGGGAACGAGCCAGAAGAATGGCGTAAGTCTTACGCCAGGACATGAGACTTGGTCGGCCCAACTGACCCTCCTTAGATCTTCCCCCGCCAGGACCTTTCAGCGTGCAACATGCTGACGTCCAAGTTCGCGTCCTTCTGCGATGACACCGACTTGTTCTGCGCATCGGGTCAGAACCTGACTGTCCACCTCGGCTACTTCTCGAACCAGCAGTATATCGCGCAGGCGTCGTCGTTCATCGTTCAGAACATCCGGTAGAAGGGTGTTGCTTGTGGTTCGGCCGAGAGCTGGAAGCTCGGCGAGTGGAAGGAGGGAGTCGTGTCAGAGGCATTGGGGCCATGTTCGCGTCGCTATTCTCGGGAGGTCTCGTTGTTTTGAAGAGCATTCGGTCTTGATGATCGACGCGTGGAGTTCGAGGGCAAAATACACTGGACGTAGCGTTGTTTTGAATGCTCCGAGAGCAGGCCTTCGAGCCGATTAAATGAATAAAAAATATTTCGACGACAAAGGAGCCAGTGACCTTGATGGCTGCGAAATTAGGGATGACATAAGCAGAAGAGCAGGAAAGCAGAAACGCAGGAGGGCCGTGCGTTGAGGGTTCACCGATATCTCACCGACGCTCTCACCCATGTCTCACCGACGCTCTTTCCTCTCACTGGGCCGTTCTTGCCTTCACCTTCGACCGACACAGGTCACACACGTCTCAGAGGTCATCATCACATCCAATCTATTCCCATTCTACCCTACCCATTCGTATAATTATGTCGTTCAATCGTCCGATTTCATCTATTTCTCTGGCACGACCAGGATATCGTCCACATTGATCACCTGCCCCGTCGCAATGGACCGATTCGCCGCGATACCCGTCAAGATTGACGCCGCACCATCGATGTGGCTCGCAGCACGCATATACTCGTCCGACACCGGCTCACCGAACAAATCGCGGAGCAGCACGAGGTCGCCGCCGCCGTGCGCGCCCTTTGCCTCACCCAGATCAATCTCCTGTGGCGGCCCGAACAATGGGCGCAGAAGCATCGTGCGCTTCTCGATAGCGCCTTCTAGCGCCTGGCTGCCGCCCGAGTTGACATAGCTCTTCTCGACGACCTCGACCTCGAGCCGGCCGCCGGTGCCGTTGAAGTTGACTCTGAATCCCTCCCACGGGGCGTACGCCGTCAGCGAGTACGTCATGACAGCGCCGTTGCGGTACCGGATGAGCAGGTTCATCGTGTCCTCGATGCTGATGCCGTCGCCGAACACGCTCTGGTCGCGGTAGTAGCTGTCCTCGTGCTCGGCGTCGAGATACATGGCCTTAAGCTGCGGGTTCTGGTCAAGGTGCAGCGCGAAGGGGTCGTCCTTGGCGGCTTCGCTACCGTGCGCACGCGTATAGAACTTCGTCACCCCTCTTTGCTCGGCGTTCTCGCGGCCGTAGAACTTCAGGTCGCCCTGCGCATACACGGTCTGCGGGCGCGTCTGCAGCCAGAAGTTGACAAGGTCGAAGTGGTGCGTCGACTTGTGCACCAACAAACCGCCAGAATTACGGCGGTCGCGGTGCCAGCGCCGGAAGTAGTCGGCGCCGTGGTTCTCGTTGAGCATCCACTCGAAGTGCACGCTCGTCACCTTGCCAATGGCGCCCGATCGGATCACCTCGAAGATCTTGGTGTTGTGCGGCGCGTAGCGGTAGTTGAAGGTGACGCGCACCTTCTGGCGCGTCCGCTCGACCGCCGAGAAGATCTCGCGGCACCGCGGCGCGTCGATGGTCATGGGCTTCTCGGTCACGACGTTGCACCCGAGTTCCATCGCCCGCACGATGTAGATGTTGTGCGTGCGGTCCATGGTCGTCACGATCACCTCGTCCGGCCTGGTGTCCTTGATCATCTTGTCGAAGTCGGCCGCTAGGTACGTCGGCACCTCGCCGTGGCCAAGGTCCTTGAGCTTCGACTGGGCATAGTTCATGCGCGTCTGGTTGGTGTCGCAGAGGCCGACGATGACTGACGTGCTGCTGTAGTCCTGCGCGATGGCCGTGTAGAAGAAGCTCGAACGGCCGCCGGTGCCGACGATGGCGTACCGCTTCTTGTTCGTTTCGCCCATGGTGATGGCCGTTCTTCGTGCGTTTCGGTCGATGAGGCGAGGAGAAGTTGGGGTAGGTTATGGCTTCTCGGCTTTCACGAGCCAAGCAATTGGAGAATGACCCTGCAGGACTAATCGAGATCAAATTTCCTGACGGGAAGCGGGACAGGGTGAAGTTATTGAGCTGGGCATCCCGCGCGATCACATCAAGACTCCGAACGCGGCGCCATCCCACACAGGCCGGCATCCCGGCATGAAGCCATCTCGGGCTCATCTCTCCCATCTGCCGAGTTTAGCCAGAATCGGACCACGTTTCTGGTACGGTCGTATGAACACCCGAACCACTCGCTCGAGACCATTCACCCCACACGATGCGGGGCTGGTGCGATGCTGGGGGAGGAGTCGTCGGGGATGTCGGGGCTAATGAATGCGGAGAGAGTTTGGGGTTGAATACAACGTCAGCCCAGCAACGCCCAGAAGTCCCAGAAACGGCACCGCCAGCCACCCGCGCTGCCAATTTATTAGTGTCCTGGGGCAGCGCAGTCTCTCCGGGCCAAGCACCTCACGACTCGCGGGGAACATGCCGTTGTGAGGCGTTGAGCCGGGACATGATTCGGCAGCCATCCCGGACGTCTTGGGTTCGCATTTAGCCTGAAGTTTTCCCTCCAATGGCGTCCTCCGACATCAACCGGGGGGCCGATCTCTTGAGCTCAGGTCAAGCAACTCAGCCAAGGGGGTCTTGGTTGTTTAATATCCGACCGAGGCCTGGGCAGCGCGTTTCCGTTGCGTGGCCCGGATACCTAAACCACGAAGAGTCAGGTGTTCTCGAGCCCATTCTTGCCCCATCAAACCCCAGGTTTACTCCAGGCTTCGGCTATGACCTCCACCTCGGTCGAGGGGAGGCCGAATGTTGGGGTAGGACAGGGGCCGTATGCCCATTAGACTTGATAAGATGAACGGGCCCCGGGTTCGTCCTCTTCCTGCGACGTTTCTATCGCCTTGCCGTAGCGTGACATCTGGCAGAGACCGTCTCTCCTCATCGAGCATCTTTAGTTCGGCGCGGGCAAGCGACAGCACGACACCGGAGCGATCTTTTAGGGCGGCCGTCGAGAGCTATTTGTCTTCGAGATGGCTAGTCTACCCGCACCCGGTCTGCAAGCTGGCGACGTGATCGCGCCTGTCGATGACCGCTCGGCGCCCGTGGACGCTTTGCAGGAGAAGGCGGCGCAGTTCCTGGCTGAGCATGGCGGCTGTGATACTTCGTTCACTTACGAAGAGGAAAAGGCGGTTCTGAAGAGGATCAACTTTCGTCTGCTTCCGCTCTTGCTTGGGGCGTATTTCTTTCAGCAACTGGACAAGAGTTCCCTAAGGTGAGTTTCACCACGTTAGCCCCTTTCCTATCTAAGTCATGAGTGATCTGGCATTAACCCAACATCACAACAGCTATGTCTCCATCTTTGGCATCACCGAAGACGCCGGCCTCGTGGGCCGCCAGTACTCATGGCTCGGCTCCATCCTCTACATCGCCCAGCTCGTCTGGCAGCCCGCCGCGGCCTGGATCCTCGTCAAACTCCCCAACGGAAAGGTCATCGCTGCCGCCATCTTCTTGTGGGGTTCGTCCCTCGCCATCATGACCGCCTGCACCAACTTCCCGGCGCTACTCGGCCTGCGCTTCGTTCTCGGCACCTTTGAAGCGATGATCGCGCCGTCCTGCCTGTCAGTCACGACAATGTGGTGGCGTCGCAGCGAGCAGACGCTCGTCACCAGCTCGTGGAACGCCATGAACGGTGTCACTTTCATCGTCGGAAGTCTGGCAACCTACGGCCTCGGCCACATCAAGAGCGAGACGCTGTTCTCGTACCAGATCATCTTCCTGTTCTGCGGCCTGCTCACCGTCGCCTACTCATTCATTGTCCTGCTTTTGATGCCCGACTCTCCCATGTCCGCCAAGTACCTGACTGAGCGCGAGAAGGTCATCGCTGTCGAGCGCCTGCGCGCCAACCAGATGGGTATGCAGTCCGGCCACTGGCGCTGGGACCACGTGTTGGAGACCTTCCTGGACTTGAAGACGTGGTGCTGGTTCATTCTGATCATTGCCATCTCGTAAGAGGCCCCCTTACCAACGCCCTGTTTGTGCTCTTTGTCAGAAACTGATTGTCCTTTGATAGTATTGCTAGCGGCGGTATCTCCACCTTTGGCAACCTGATCGTCAAGTCTTTCGGTTACGACAGCTTCACCACCATCCTGTTCAACATCCCCTTCGGCGCCATCCAGATCTTCGCCATCATGGGCAGCGGTTGGCTCGCGACCCGCATCAAGAAGAAGGGCGTCGTCATCTCGATTTTCTCCGTCCCGCCCGCTATCGGCTCCGTCCTCATGCTCACGGTTCCCCGCCAGCACAAGGGTGTCTTGCTGTTCGGATACTACTTGGTAAGATCCTCTCAATGCCTGTTGGTATAAATCACCCGTCACTAACAGCCAATGACAGGTCTCCTTCCTCGCTGCCATCACTCCCATCATCTTCACCTGGCAAGTCCAGAACACCGCCGGCGACACCAAGAAGAAGACGACCTCGGCCATGGTCTTCATCGGCATGTGCACGGGTAACATCATCGGCCCGCTTCTGTACTCCGTCGACGACGCGCCGCTCTACCGCCCCGGTCTGATCTCGAACCTCGTCATGTTTGTCCTCGTCGGAATCATGGGAGCGTAAGTCACACCCCCACCTTCCGCTGAAGTAACCTTTGACTAACTCATTTCCCCCAGTCTCATCCCGCTGTACCTCAAGTTCCTCAACCACCGTCACGCCAAGCGCCGCGAGGAGCTCGGCAAGAACGCCCAGGTCGTCGACGAGTCCATGTTGCGCAACAAGGAAGCGCAGGAGGGCAAGGCCGTCGAGCTCGAGAGCGATACCACGCAGCACCACGCCAGGAACATCGAGGAGGACAACGCCCTGCGGGACATGACGGACCTTAAGAACGAGGACTTCATCTATGTGTACTAAGAGTAATCATAAGAGCTATGCCGTGGACGCGACCAATTGTCGTCGTCCAGCCTATGTCATATTTGAGCCGAGCTTTACAGCCCAAAGCGATGCGATGCCACATCGTAAATACAAATGAATGTCTAAGACCCTCAATCGCCGATATTCAATTTGCCACGGATGTATAACTTTGTTGTCGTATTTAACGCCATGGCGGCAAGGGCGTAGCCCTTGCGGCAGACCTCCCGAGGGGTATGTGGCGTAGAGAGCCGCAGGCTCAGACTACCTACTCTATAGTATACAACCCTTACCCGCGTCCTCCAAATCTTACCTACTAGCTATTATGCATTTAATTTATCCCTGGATCCCGCTGGTTCCTCTAGTTCTTTTACTTCTTATTTGGTCCCTTTAATAGGGTAGGATGGTTATTTTAAGGTTTAGCCGGAGGTTAGCCCTTAATAATATAAGTAAATCTTTTAAAAAAAAGCTTATTATATATAAGAAGGCCTTAAAGTTTTTAGGATTAGTGATTAACTTTTTAAAGTATTATTTAAGTAATCCTATAGGTCCTATGAGTTCTAATAAACTAAAAGGGTAAAGGGTAAACTATTATTACCTCTTTATTAGGGTTTTCGATAATAAACTAAATAATTTATATCCTTTACTTTTCTATAAAAGTAAGTAAATAGGGTTTTATTATAATTAAAGTATTAGTGATATTATTTAAAGTTTCTATGGCCTAATCGGGTTACCAGGAGGTGGTATAGGGTAACCTATAAAAGGGTTAATTTAGGAAAGCTAAATAAACTGGCCTTGAGTCCTAGTTGGGTGTATTATTTTTTTATACTACTATTATGTATATTAAGCTCGTATTCATTTCCTAGTGAGTTGTTTAATTCTTATTAAGGTTATTAGTTGGCCTAAGGGCACTGGGAGTATTATGCTTTACTTAGTTAGGAGGTCTGCTTTTTTGTTGCTTTTTATCCCCTAATGCCCTAGGGCCTAGTGGGTATATATATTGAATATCCTAGCAACTTTGTGGATCTTCAAGAAGGCTTCTTATGAGGGTTCTGGAGTGTTGCTCTGTATCCCCCGGATAACACAAGTATTATTAATACAGATGTATATCGGCTAGTTTTGAGAAGTAAGGAGAGCCCGCCGGAGCCCTACCCTTACTCCTTTAGCCTCACCGTTAAACACTTCTACTAAGCTAAGTTAGCTATAACCTTAAATTATACACTTATTACTGCGAAGGGCTGGTCCTAGGCCTTGTCTCAACCGAAAGGTAGCCAAATACTGTTTATTTCAAGCTGAAGAGGAAAAGGGTAAACTACGATATGGCGCGAAATCTCTGCTTCCTAGGGGGTGGGCGCTAGTGGGGCACCGGTGGGGCACCAGTGCGAGCACGGGCATAGCCCGGGTATAACCACCGGGTTCGGCCCGTGACAATAATAAGCATAATCCAACTTAAAATAGTTATTATATATTCTAATTAAATTAAAAAACTAAAAAAAAGTTTAGTTTAGTAATTAAAAATAAGTAAAAGTGATTTATTATGTTATTAGTGATAGTTATACGATGTCGCCTTTTTTGATGGTTTAGGGTTGTTTTTATTTTATAAGTTAATACTCTGAGGCCTAGATTCCGGATAGTTAGGTAATTAAAATAATTTCTAATAAATGGACTAATAACGAGATTACCCTCTAATAGTTTTAGTATTTCGATAAATACTTAAAATAATAATTAAGAGGTATATATTAGATACTAGTAGTTAATAGCTATAAAAGCCATGTTAATAGTGATTTCGAGGAGTATTATAAAAAAAATAAGATTATAACTATTTACTTACCTACTTATTTATTATATTTAACCTCACCTTTTAACACTGGTTATTATAGTATATTAAAGTTGAGATATAGTTCTCAAATTAAGTACTTCATTAAAGTCCGGATTACCTATATCACTAAACCCAAGTTCTTCCTCGTATTTAAGGCCGTATTCCTTTAAACCTTTACCCACAAAAACATCCATAAGGGTTTTAGAGGGGCTAGACTTATTCCTTATAACCCTTAAATTATCCTTTCTAAACTAGATATACAATTATGGACACTAATAACCCCGAATACCCCCATCAAGTTACCCGACCCTTAGGTTTCTAAAACACCTTAAACTATTAACAAAGCTATCTCTTAGTTTTCACTTATAAAGAAAAAAATCTCTAGGTATTAGGGAAGTTTACTAACTCTAATTTATAAAATTACTAATAAACTTTTAAAAAGTTTATAGTATATTTCCTATATAGTCATCCTTATAGAAGAAGAGTTATACTATATTTAAGATATAAATACGGCCCTTAATAAACACCGGAGAGCTAAAAGAACTAGATTATAAGATGGAGGGGCATTAGATGGGTCTTAGGTAAGGGAAATTATGGTTATAAAAGGTGTTATTAAGGAGGAAGGGTATAAAAAAGAGGAAAACGAGGGGTCATCGAAGCGTCATCGGATAGGTTCACGATATTATGGTATTTGTTATAAAACTGGTTATAACGTAAGGACCTGTTTAAAGGTTATGGAAATAAGTAGTTTAAGTGATTCTAAGTAGTTATAATTGATTTAATTAATTATGGTTGAGATATAAAAGCTTTTAGTGGTGAAGGTGGGAAAAGTGGCCCGGTCACTGATGGTGGTCTACTCACTGATGAACTACGTTATAGAAAGCGCGAGTGAAGCCTTATTGTTACGAGGTCCGTGCGGGCACGGACGTCGACCTTGTTTAGTCAGCCAGCGGGCCAGCTAGCATGAGGAATCCATGCATTTGCACACCTCGTTCTCCGCACCCACGCTGCGTCGTGACACTTATAAACGAGGTTCTTATATTCCATAGTTGTTAGCTGATAGCCCGGTGTAGCTCTGTTATTCAACCAAACTCCTAGATAAGACCAGATGGCTATCGGGGTGTGGTGGACGATGCGGGTAGGCCCAATGAGCCGCTCGTTAACCCGAAGTTCTGCCGTCGAATAATAGCCATGTTCGGGTAGATGATATGGCTGACGCAATGTCTTCAAATACAACAGATGAATGCAGAAATTAAGGGCCATGAGGGGACGGGCCTACGAACAAGTCTACCTACGGACAGAGAGAAATTCAAAACTGCTGTAGCCCGTCCCAAATGAGACTCTAAATTCAGGAGCCATGCGGTACGTCCACCTTACCTTTGCTAACAGATGCTACAAAACGACTGCTACATATGGAAGGAATTGTCTGGATGGAACGATCGTTTATTTGCTTCGCTTCATGGCTTGATGCATTGTTTATTCGACGATGCCCAGCGCTCGACCGACAACAAAATTAGATGGGTCTTGTTGGGGGGCTGTAGCGAGACCGCGGACGTCTGTGAGCTCGGGGTTCTGTTCTGCCTTGGCGCATGTACCGACGTCATACTTCTCTCTCAGAACAACTCCAACCCAATTGGGCTGTCATGGCCTAATACCCAATGAGGCTAGACTCAGGGGTGTTGCTGGTTCTAGGAGCTTGAACGGCATCTTGTTGGCTATCTCATCCAGAAGGATTCTGAGTGACGCAGCACGCTAGATCCTTCTTGCGTTGGACCAAGGTGGTCGAAAGGCCTAACCACTGAGTATCGTACTGTTTCAATCTAATGCTGACCATATTGAAGCCTTAATAGGACGGAACAGCAGCTAAATCAAGGCACAACGGCTTTGCAGCAGGTGCTTACATGTCGATGCCGCTGGCCCTGCGCGCATGTGAGGGTGGGAGTCTCTCGCAGTTAAACACTGGAAATTGCTTCCCAAAATGCCCGTGTCAAGAGCCTCGTAGTCTAGTTGAACGATTATGAGACACCAAGACCGTGATAAAGTTGAGCATCTTTCGACATGTCAAGTTGACTTGCATATACCAGATCTGTTCCAGGCTGCAGCTAGAACACTACCAAGGAGCGTCAAACCAAGTGAGAAGCCGCCGTCGTGTTTAAATATACAATTATCTTCCAAAAGTGCTGGTGTTTTTAATCTGTTGCCTTGGTATTTCCATGACTACAGGCCATAGGGGGCTTGCTGGGGGAGACCAGGACCGGGGCCCTTAGCTTCAGGTGTGGATGGTGTAGCAGAAGCTGCACGAAAGAAGACTAGACCGAGGCTGACTACGCAATCAAGGAACATCGTCATTATCAGCTGATGACTGGCCATTATGGTTCCGTGTATGAGTGGCATGCGTTTGCCATCTAGCTGCAGATGCCTGATTGAACAGTACATGCCACGCCAAGGTTTCGTGGAGCAGAAGGAAGGGCTTCGAAGCCGACCAAACCGGGTGTGGGGGCTCTTGGCGGTTAGGAATAGTTGTCCCAGTAGGAAGTGGCAGAGTTGCGTAAACTATGAATCCAAAGGATGAGATGTGAGATGAACGCCGATTATCCGCCCATCTGATAAGCTAGGCCACCATCCATGACCCACCTGTCATTTGAAAGAACGTCCCGTCATGAGGAGGGAATGACGACTAAGACGCAAATCTATTGGGCTCTTTTCTTGTCGCAAGCATACTGGGCCACCAAGACGTCTGGGAGCTGTGCTCAGCTGAGTCAGCACTCACGTGACGTCCTGGCCCCCGAGCCGGCCTATTTATTCTGCTGGACGTACTCACCAGATAGTGAATAGATTAAGCCTTCTTCTCCTACTTAACCTTGTATGCGTGTGCAAACTCACTATAGTTATGAGCCTAGCTTTGATTAGACCCTTCTCTACTCTTATGAGCGTTGTGCGTATAAGAGAGATTGCTTTAATATATTTATACCTTATTAGCCTATTTTATACCCTTTTTCGTTTACTAATATGTTATCTATTAACGAAACTATTATTATTAAGACTATCCTTCGTAGTTATTAGGATTAGTTATAGTGGTACTTTGCTTTTTAGTATTATGCTAAAGGCCAGGGGATCTGGGAACGTACCGATCCTTAGGTACCAGATACTCTAGATATTACGAGGTTCTCGTTAATACGAGAATTATATAATATAAGAATAATATAGATAATAATACAAGTACTAGGACCTTCATAAGTAACAACTTCAAATTATCACTAATACTACTCACTAGGCGAGCTTAACTGCGAACCCTAATACCGATGAACTAGCATTACCACAAGCACCTCACCCTGTGATTCCCCCGGAGCCCACACAACCTGCGCCTATTACGAGGGTTAATGTCTAATCCGATTAGGAGGACGCCCTTAAGTTATATACAACTAGCACTTCTACTTATACTTCTCTCTAAGCCTCCTACTAGAACGTCTAAAACTGGGTAAATAAATTAGTTACGGAATCAATTCTCACACCCACTCGTATATAACAAATAAACGAAGAGAATATTGGACTTTAAGTGCTCCTTAGGTACCTATAAAGCCAACTTACTCTAACTAAAATAAGTACCGAGATCCTTATAATTATAGAATACACATTAATTCTCTAAAAAGTGTCCACTAGTATAAGTATTACCCGTTAGTATATAAAATGGGAAATTATGTACACCAAATACTACTCCTATAAAATCCCTATAGTCGAGGGAATGAATACTATATTAGTGTTTTTTAATGTTGTTAATAACCGTTTTATACTAAGTTGGGCTGAAATAATATAAAACTCAATTTATTAAGCCGAAACGCTAGCGTAGTAGCCTTTAATACTCGATAAAATGGTTAGAATATTCTCGGTTATCACCTATTTCGATATTATCCATAAAAAACTAACTAAGCCCTTAGGCCAATTTATAACTTTTATTAGAAAGTCTAATTTAGGTACCACTTTTATAGTTAACTCGGGTATTAGGACATCTAAAATATATAACTATTCTTATGGAAACCACCGTTGGAAGTCTAACTTGTACTATAAGGTCTAATATATGTTCACCAGAGCCGCCGACGGACCTATTAGTATAAATAAGGAATAAGTTAATAACCTTAAATGTGAGATTTTTAATTTAAGTAATTGGATGTACCTCTGGGACGCGTAGAAATATAAAGGGTAGATCACCTCTAATAATAACCCGAAAGTTGGGATTATTGGAGTTACTCGGAAACCTAACTCGAATAAATCCTTGACCTCCGGCACCTCCGATACTAAAAAAAGCTTCTACCCGGGCTTAGTTATAGTTTTCCTCTTAGTTAACCCGGCTATGGAACACCTCGGAGGGCCTAGCCTAAGCATTTTCAATACTATGGGCACTCCACATTACCCCTTTTCACTTAGTACTATAATAAACAATTACAGTGTTATACACCTAGTTAATAACAAAGATTTGCTTATTAAAGGTATGTTTATTAGTGAACCTGGTAACCGATATGTCCACTGTGGAAATAGTAAATTACCTATTATGGGATATGGGGAACGACGAATAGAGAAAATGCTTAACGGAGTGTGTAACCTAGTTACCGAGGACCTTATTTTAAAGAATGTGGTATATATAGTGGATTTTGATATTAATATAATATTAAAAACGCTTTTAAAATAGTCTAGTATCTGGTATTATGGCTAAGATTATACCCTCTACTATGGAAGCCTCTTAAAGAGTGTAATCCTTAGATAACTTAAATAGGAACATAATATAGTCCTATTCGAATATATCCCTATTAATAATTACCCTCTATTAAATATTCCCATGAGCATAGTATATGTTATTATAACCATATTTCTAATAAATTCTCACCATAATCGCCTTTTAAGGGAGCTTAGGCCTAACTATATTATGGACACCATTTTCTAGCACCTTTACACTAGTTATTTAGGCCTTAATGCTCTCCGGAAACTAGTTTTTACGATGAGGGGGGTGAAAATTAAGGGAGCTCCTATAAAAATTAATTACTAAACCTGTTCATAAGCGAAAACTCACTAAATAATATCCCGATAACCTTTAGAAGACGTAGCCCTGCGCCCTTTTTAGTATATTTCCTGGGACCTTTTCGATTACCCTAGTGGTTATAGGAACGCCTTATAGTTACTACTTATAATCGACGAATATACTAATATATCCTAGGGGTTCACAATAACACATAAAACATACACCAAAATCTTTGAAGCCCTATAGACGTATGTAGTTTAAATCTTAAGATAGACAGGCCTATCCGTTTATAAAATAAGGTAGGACATCGAGTATATAATAATTATTATTTAAAGTGAAATAGAATATAAGCGTTAGGTAAGGTGTATAGGAATCAATATTAAGCTCCCACCAACTAATACTAAAGAACTTATGGGACGCAATAAAAGAGTAGGACATCACATTATTAATAAAATACTTATAATATTAATTAGCACCAACCTACTAAAGAAATTGTAGTTAAAAGTTGTAATAATAATTATATTTATCGATAACGATTACCCTCGGGCATTAAAGAGCTAGAAATCACTAAATTAGATCCACATAGAATAAATATAATAATACATCGGATAATACAATAAAAACCTAACCTTTTATCCATCTCGAGATCCGCATCCTAAACTAGGCGGCCTCTACGCCTACGGGTATAAGGCCTATATACTAGATCGGGCGTATAAGGGAGGTCACGAAAAGCGAGAATTCAAAATCAAAGTACGAGTATACATAGGATACCTCGTAGAATACGTCCTACGTATACATAATTCTTTTAGAATATGGATCCCTATATTCGATCAGGTTATTATTTCACATAACATCACTTTTAATAAGTACTCCTTTTATAATCTTACTAATAACGTGGTCACCATAACCACTAAAAAAGTAAAAGTTTTATTAGAGGAAATTGAACTAGAGGACCCATACCTAAGCACGGTCCTCGAGGCCCTCGGGATATATAAACAAAAGGAGGAAAACAACCCTACCTAAGAAAACATAGTTATTAGCATTTTATAAAATATTATAAAATAAGGGATACCACTGTGACGGGCTGGGCCCTCTTGGAGGCTTCGCAGCCTCTCAGCCATGGACTCCGCTTACCTAAGCCCGGCTTACCTAAGACGGATCAACCTTAGGCCTGATCAGAGCAAACGGGTCCTATGGGGCGGAAGACATTTTCTCCTTTTCTCTCTTATCTTAAAGATACTCATAGTAGTCGCTATAACTAGTTGTAATATACGTACTTGGACCGTTATATTATCTTTAAGATCTTAGTATTATTAGAGATAACGAGAATACGCTGGGTGTGGAAATAATTGTCGATGAAAGGTAAGTTTACGACCTTGGTGGGAGTAGTAAAGAGTCCTAAGTGGGTTAATTTGAAGGTCCCTGAACGCTTAAAGTTGATTAGCGAGGTCTAATTAGAGTTAAGAGGTTTTAATAAACTTAAAAAAACGTATTCTGTGTAATAGAGTACTTTAATAACGTCGATTAGTATATTATGGTTACTGCTGAATGAAGACGTATGGAAGGAACGATAACCGTATTACGATGGAAAATAACGTCGACCTATCCGGAAACCTATAATAGCTAATGTAGTTGATCGGTTAGTTATTAGCTTAGTTATAGGAGATGTGGACCACCTAAGTGGCCGAACGAGAGGCTTAACGAGAGTAGATTCGAATACTATAATAGACCCTAGTAGAACCTAAGTACCTAACCTTAACGTTACACAAAGCTCCTATACCCTCCACGACGCCGATCCCACCTAATCAGGCCTATGCACCACCTCCTAGACAACTAAGATACTAGATCCCCGATTTACTGAAGTTTAACGGATTATATAAGAGATTTTAATAATAACACCTCGAGATAAAAGGGAAGATAAGCGTGGATAGGGAAGCCTTTAGTTTAGTATTAGTAGTATTCACTTATATCTATTTTAGATTAGAAAACACTATATAAGTTATAGTGAGTGTTTATTATTTATAGGGAGGAGTTGATGGGTCGAAGAACTCTGAATAATTTATGGAATACTTGAAGGGTTACTATGTAGACTTTAATGTAGAAGTATGAGCCTTCGATTAACTGAGAATAATATGTTAAAAGGAGAACGAGAGTTTTGCTTATTTCCTTCCTAAGTTTGAAAAGGAGTTTGTAGAAGTGGGAGGAGGATACTGGTTGGATAATGTTAGGATTAATTACCTAAAAGGAGCTTTAAATATTACGATGAGAACCCCTTTAATTAGTGTAATTAATAAACTAACGGCTTATATTGTATATACCCAGATGCTCTTGATGATAGGATTAGAGTTGGATAGTGAATTGTATTAAGTTCGCTGTGAGTGTTAATATAGGAGATCGCTAATACCCGGCCAGAATAAAGTTGAGTTATTAATTGGATAGGATAGTTGGATAGGATCACCTTAACCTGATTAGATGGATTGGGAACCCACTAAGGCAAGTAGGATGGCCAAGGATAAACCAGTCCGAAGAAGGTTAAGTTAAGAGGAAACCCGTAAATACTATAATTGCGGTAAGAAGGGGCATATATAATGGAGATGCCCTAGAGACCGGAAAGATAAGGAGACTAAAACCTCGAAAGGGAAGACCAAAGAGCACAGCGAAATAGACATTAACTCTAATTAGGACTCTGAGGACTCGGGAAAAGAGTAACTCTTAGTGAAAGTCGTTATTAGGAGGAACAAACTGTAGAGGAATAGAAGGTCGTTAAAAAGAGTATAAATTATAACCTATTTTACGTTAATATTAGGATTAATGGGATACACTACATAACTACTCTTATTAATATAAGATGTTTAACATACGCCCTGATCAGCGACGCCTTCGCTAAAAAACTCCATTTACTACGTATTAACATTACACCTTAGAACTTAATATAAGTCACCACTACAATTCCTAGTACAATCCACTACGTCACTTACACTAATATCGATATTGATGACTATAAACAACACCAATTATTCTTTTATATTATTCCTAACCAAAAAAACGACGTTATCCTTAGAAGGTCCTAAATAATTAACGATGACGTTATGGTTTACCTAGCACAAGGCACTCTGCATATAGGTGTCGTGGACCACTAGGTAATAGAAAGGAAACCGGGTTAGGCCCGGTAAAATCCAAAGTTCCTAATTTAGTAGTAGATTAGATTAGTATTCTTAGCTCTAATTAGGTGGATATAGAAGAGAAGAGAGACCCCTCTTAGTATATCTACCCTAAACGCATTCTCTGTAAATTTAGCCGATATCGAGAAGGCCCTAACACTAAAAATGAAAATAAACCCGAGGACAAAACTCCCTACGTATTACCACAAGTTTTTATATATTTTTAACCGAAATAAGGCTAATTAGTTACTACTATATTAAGATAACATTAACCACGTAATTCCTATCGAAAAAGACTTAACAAGGCAAGACAAGCCAGTTATATGGGGACCCTTATATGGGATGTCTAGGGAGGAGCTAATCGTATTTCGATGGACCCTCATAGAACTACTGGATAAAAGCTTTATTCGTATTAGTAGCTCTCCTACTTTATTACCCGTTCTATTTATTCGAAAACCCAGGGGAGGATTAAGGTTTTATATCAACTACCGGGCTTTGAACGCTATCACTAAGAAAAATAAATATCTTTTACCCCTAATTAGCGAAACTCTAAGAGCCCTAACTAAAGCTAAGTGGCTAACGAAGTTAGATGTTATTGCTGTATTCCATAAGATCAGGGTTAAAGAAGGTGATGAATAAAAGACGGCTTTTAGAATAAGATACGGCTTATACGAATGGATAGTGACTCCTTTTAGCCTAATAGGGGCCCCCGCTACGTTCTAAAGGTATATTAACCATACTTTACGGGACTTCTTAGACGAATTCTGTACTGCTTATATCGACGATGTTCTGATCTATTTAGATGGCTCACTCGCTGATCATAGGGAGAAAGTTAAGAAGGTCTTAAGCCGTCTGGGTATTGCTGGCCTATAAATCGATATCGATAAATGCGATTTTGAGATGAAGAGGGTTAAATATTTAGGGTTCATTATCGATACAGGGAAGGGTATCCACGTTAACCCAGAGAAAATTAAGGCCATCTAGACATAGGAGGTCCCCTAATCAGTGTAAGGAGTCCATGCCTTTGTTGGTTTTGCAAATTACTATCGTTAATTTATACCGGACTTCTCAGGGTTAGTACACCCCCTTATAGTTTTAACGAAGAGGGATATCCTATTCGTATAGAGTAACGAGTATGTAAAAGTGTTTGATAAGTTAAAGGCCCTCCTGATTAGTACCCCCGTATTAGTATATTAGGATCCTAATTGAGTTACTATACTGGAAATAGACTTATTAGGTTATATGGTGGGTGGTGCTTTATTATAATACGACGACGAGGGTATTTTACGGCCTATTGCATTCTTTTCACGGAAGAACTTACTAGTAGAATACAATTACCCAATATACGATAAGGAACTATTAGTTATAGTCCGTTGTTTAGAATACTAGGACTCCGAATTAAGGAGTGTAAAGGAGTTTACTATCCTAACCGACCACCTTAACCTTAAGTATTTTATAACTAAGAGGTAATTAAGTGAACACTAGGTTAAATAATCGGAGCTCTTATCCCGTTATAACTTTATAATTTAGTTTTAACCCGGTAAATAAGTGATAATCCCCGATATATTATTTAAATGAGAACAAAACGTTCCTAACACCCAGTGAAATAATCAACTAGAAGGACAGAGGATACAACTCCTAAAGGGGAAACGGAACATAGTTATAGTGAACCAGGTAATTCTCGAAACAAATCAAATGAATACAACGGAATCCGTGGAAAGCACTACAGTAGGCGATATGGATTAGGACGACGATCCTGAGGCTGATCGGTCAGAACCCATCCTGAACCCCTTTGAAGAGGAGCCCCTAAAGTCTACTTAGACTAAAGGATTATAATCAAATAATCGTTATTAGCTAATTAGGACAACTATAAAAAGGGGGGACCGTTAATTACCGTCATAATAGAAACTGCCCATAATACTATTAGAGTACTCAGTGGATAACGACGGTAAACTCCTTTAGAGGGAGAGGATCTGGGTCCCTTATTACGAACCCTTATGAACCCGGTTAATCCAAGAGTCCCACGACTCAACACTTGGTGGCCATCTCAGCAGAGACGCGTTAAAGGCTTTGATCAGCCGCCACTTTCACTGGCCAGGCCTGTCGCAGGATGTCCGACGCTTCATAAGGAACTGCGACATCTGCGGACAGGGTAATATATGGCGGGACAAAAAGAGGGGTCTTCTAAAGCCCTTACCCGTCCCTGATCAGGTCTGAACAGAGATATCAGTCGACTTTATTACAGGGCTACCACCAACCCACCATATAGGAACAACGAACATTATAGTGGTAACAGACCGACTATCTAAGAACGTGATTTTTGAACCACTTAAGGATATAACAATGGACATTGTGGCTATGGCGTTAATACTTGGCTTGATTAGACACTACGGACCCCTGAGAGCTATTATTTCGGATAGAGGCCCCTAATTTACTAGTCGTATATGGAAACGGCTTTATTAACTATTACGGATAAAATAACGTTTATCTACGGCCTTCTACCCAGAGATAGACGGTACCACAGAATAAGCTAATTAGGTAGTAAAAACCTACCTCCGAACTTATACTTTGTATACTCAAAATAATTAGGACAACCTACTTCCAATAACGATAATGGTTATTAATAACAGGGTTACCTCATCAATAGGCCTCAGCCCTTTCTTCACTACCCACAGCTATAACATCGACCTAATTAGAGTAAGGGAAACTCTGCGGACTAAAGGAAAGACCCCCGCAGCTCAGGCAGAGGCCCTAATCTCAAAGTTAAAGGAGGCCTCTGAATAGGCACAAACGGTGATAACCTCCACCTAAGAACAACAAAAAGCCTCGACAAATATACAATACCAACCTTCTAACCAGTTTTAACTAGGGGACAAGGTCTAGTTAAGGCTTAAGAACGTCCATTCTAAGAGACCATCTAAAAAGTTAGACTAAATAAATACGAAGTACACTATATTAGAAATAATCGGATCCCATACTTACCGGCTTAATACGCCGCTGGGTATTCATAACGTCTTTCATATATCCCTAATTAGGCATACGGGAATCGACCCACTACTATCATAAGAACAAAACGACACCCAACCACCACCTCTACTAGTAGATAACAAAGAGGAATTCAAAGTTGAAAAAATCTAAGACACTAAAAAGATTCGTAGTTCCTAGAAAGTTTTGGTTAAGTGGAAGGGCTACGTGGAGCCTACTTGGGAACTAGTTGAGTTATTAACGGAGACTACAACTTTGGATCATTACGAGGCTAATTATAGACGAATCCCTCTAAACGGGGAGGAGGGAGAGGGGGGGTAATTATAACGGGCTAGGCCCTCTTAAAGGCTTCGCAGCCTCTCAGCCATGGACTCCACTTACCTAAGCCCGGCTTACCTAAAACGGATCAACCTTAGGCCTAATCAGAGCAAACGGGTCCTATAGAGCAGAAGACATTTTCTCCTTTTCTCTCTCATCTTAAAAATACTCATAATAGTCGCCATAACTAGTTGCAATATACGTGCTTGGACCGTTACAACCACTACGAATAAAGGCTAATAATAGTTTAGTTTTACCTAAGCTTATACTAAACTCTAAGAGTATACTAAGTATAATAATAAAAAAAGTTGGAGATATCGGGGTAAATACCGAGGAAATACGAAACTTATTCACCTTTTCGGAGATTACCCTATCCAACGGTGGTGCCCGACCAAGCATAATACTAGACGGCCCACAAAAAGTAGAGAGGACGGATCTTAAGGTGGCCAACTAGACCTCTAACTAACTCGTTGACTAAAGTGCCCTAAAAGTGAAAAGAGAGTACTACTAGAAAGTTTATAGACCACCTACCTAGTCTAGTGCAAGGCTTAGAGCTACGGGAAAGGAGGGAACCTAAAAGGAGGCCTCCAGGGGGGAGTTAAGGCGAGATCTTAACGCCTTCCTATAATTAGAAGACTTAGAAGCCCCCTATTCACCATACTATGTGGTAACTAACCCAGAAGGGATCCCTTATAGGAGCCCCTAATACGATTTCTTCGCTACCTTTATACCTAATTAGCTAAAGGCGGTACAAGAGAGTGCCTTAGGATATAAAACACTTTATTTAATAATCACCAGAGCTACTAAAGAGCGACCTACACAATAAATAAAACCCATACTTATTAAAGACCCTAAAAGCAACCTTAAATACCATAGAAATACCTTATTAACACCTTTAGTAAAGTGGAAGAATATCCAATAAATCGAAGACCTATTAAGGACCAAATGGATTAACGCAGTAGAAGAGGAAATCCATAAACTCGTTTCTAAAAGCATTTAAAGGGAGATGGACCGCTTATTAGCATACTCTAAGCCCCTCCCCTTAAAATAGGTATTCACATACAAATTCGATAAAAACGGTTTCCTTAAACACTATAAAATACGGATATATGTGCATAGAGACCTTTAAAAGGTCGATCCCCTATAAAATATATACGCCATTACCTTTACAATACACTCCTTTAGAACTCTAATGGTCGTGGCCACTCAATTCGATCTCAAAGTCAGTTAATACAACGTAGTGAATACGTTTCTTAACACAAAAATAAATCCAAATAGAGAACTTATAGTATACGAATTTCCGGACGGCTTCGGATAACCTGGAAAGTACACTAAATTTATTCGTACTCTCTACGGGCTCTAAGATACACCCATCCTTTAGTATAAGACGTTCTTAAAAGTCCTAATGGACGTAGGGTTAGTACTATGCTCTAAGGAACCCTGTATTTTTTATATAAAGGACCTTAAGGTCTTTATTATGTTCTACGTGGATGATATCCTAGTTATGAGCCACCGTGATAACGCTAAAACAGCCACCAGAGTTGTTAATAGTATTAAGTCGGCGGTGGAACTCAAGGACCAGGGCCCCGTGGAATAGTACCTTGGAATATGAATTATTAGGGACCGTGAAATACGCAAAATCTACCTCGTCCACGACTCTTATATTAAGAAGGTCACTAAACGCTTCGGCCTCGTAGATAACGCCGTAACCCCTTATACTCCTATACTAAAAGGCCTTATATTATATAAGGGATAAGTAATAAGGGCTTAAATCAAGGAATTCCAGGAAAAAGTCGGATCCCTCTTATACACTACAATCTTTGTACACCTTAACACTATATATCCAATAGCGAAGCTCTCCTTATTCCTAATAAACCCCTCTCCAAAGCATCTCACAACCGCAAATTAGGTTATTCGTTACTTTTTTAGTATACGCTACCTTATCATCGGCTACGGTGGTGTGGGGGGTGAGGGAAACACTTAAGTACTTCTAATTGCGGGCGACACCTCGTTCACAGACGACGAGGTAATAAAACGCTCCTCACAGGACTTCATAATCTCCCTTTTCGGTGAACCTATTATATAAAAGGCCACTAGACAAGCGACAATCACAATATCCACCACCAAAGCAGAGCTTCTAAATCTCTTAAACACTATTAGAGAAACGATTACTCTCCAGAGGTTCTTTAAGGACCTCTCACTCAACCTTGGAGACGTTTAGAGGATTCACTATAATAATCAGCAAACCATAAGGCTTATAATAGGTGAAAAAGAACGGATATTAACCTATTTAAGGCACATAGACATTCACAATATATAACTCAAACAAGAATACGCCAAGGGCAAGTTTAATATGGTCTATATACCAATAAACCTAATACCCATAAATAAACTCACCAAAATACTCTGAAAAGTAAAGTTCAAGTACTTCAAAGGTCTTCTTAACTTTTATAATATATAAAGATTAGTTATAGTGGGCATAGGAAATAATAAAAAGTAAAGAATAATTATATTCAAGCCCATAGGCTATACACACCACTAACACAGTAAAACAAGAACTTTTCCTGGGCACAAGGCCCCCATATACACATAGCCGGGCACGAAATACGAGTATCAGAAGCCCCGAAGGGCATAGAAAACGAGCATAACCCCTAATCGGGGTAGAAAACGCAGTAAACAACCGCATAGGCCTCCTCGAAGCCGGGCTTAAGGAAACCATAAACAAAAGCAAAGTAGGCCTCACAGCCACTAACAACCTCGTTAACAATAACAGCAGCGGGCATAATAGAGGTAATAATAACCTAGGAAGTATAACGAGATGAGACACAATTAATAAACTTCTTAGTAGCCACCTTCTTAGGGGTGCCCTTCTTAGGTGTAGCCTTAGGGGCAACGAGCACCAGAGAAAAAAGGGAAGACTCGTCCTCCATCTCCACATCGTCATCTAAAACAACGACCTCCTCCTCCTCCTCATCAAAAAGGAAACACATAATAAAATACATACACTAGATCATCTAAAAACTATTAATATAAGTACTAAATAGGCTAATATATAAAAACTTAAAGTATTACTAGTGTTAGGGTCCTAAAGGATATAACGAAGACCTAAAACCATAATCTCAGCGGCCTTAGGGACCGGACCATAATTAGCATAATAGCCGTAGTAGTACTCCCAGCACTTAATAACACGTATATATACGTAGGTATAACAGCAGAGCTCTACACTCTCCTCGTCTTTACACTTCTTACCTCGGAGAGCACTATGGACATAAGCGAAATAGGGAATATCGTTTTCCAGGTCCTTAGTGGCCACCTCCTCCTCCTTTTTCAAAACCTCGGGTACTACAAAGTCATTTTTCTCCTCCTCACACACACTAATAGCAGCGGAGCTCTCCTCAGGCTTAGGGGTGGTGGTGAAGGGGTTAGAGAACCCGCCTCCTAAGGGGGTAGGGACCAACTACATCTCGTTGCCCTCATTATCCTCGTCGTCCTCGACGGGCGCAGGAGTAGGCGCAAAAGCGGGGGTGGGGGCAGCGGAGGCAATACGCATAGAGAAAAGGGAGCACTCATAGCGAGCGTTAGAGCGCATCTAATGAGCCTCGGAGGGCGAGGCGACGGCGAAACTGGCCATACTCCTAGTGGGTATATAAGTATTACCCCTGGTGGGCGTAAAGTGCAAAGCGTAACCAGACTTTTTACCACTAACCTTGGGAATAAAACCTAAAAAATAGCCGTTAAAAAAATAATACGGAAAACGAGGAAACATAAGAAAAGGGAATACTTACCAACACAAAGCATAACAACAGTATTAAATTAGTAGATCTACGCGAAAAATCAACTATTAGTAACTATAGGGGACGAAAACACAGCGAAAATACGTACAAAAAGTGGTTTATTAAAATTTAAAGAAAATAAGTTTTCTAGAAATAGTGGGTAACGAAAGGTTTTTCCTTTAGCTATTAGTGTGCACCTCACTTATAGGTCGTCGAGGGTATAGAGCACGTGATAATTGGGAACGACCTCTCTCATAAGCCGAGATACACGCGTTACCCCGGATACCATAGTTTTTAACCACATCACAACAAAAAAGGGTAAGTATAAAGGCCTAAAATAACAATCTAACACGGATACTACGACTATTATAAAACGAGGGAATTTATTTAGATTAATTAGAGTTATTATTCTAATTGAATTATTTAAAATACATATAAAAGAGCTTAGTGGCCATTACTTCGATGTAAGTAATTACCCCAGTAGCGCAATTAGGGGGTGTATCGTAAGTATACTAGGCCACTAAGACGTCTAAGAGCTATGCTCAGCTGAGTCAGTACTCATGTGACGTCCTAGCCCCCGAGCCGGCCTATTTATTCTACTGGACACACCCACTAGATAGTGAATAGATTAAGCCTTCTTCTCCTACTTAACCTCGTACGCGCATGCGAACTCGCCACATTTCTTCTAGAACCAACACAATCGAGATCCCTTTGCAGGCTTTCATCGAAGCAATGTTGGCGCTAACTACATGTTCCGGCCGGGGGCGGAGCCGTGACACCTGATATGGGCTGGGACCAACGTTAGAACACTGCCTCAGAACCAACAAGAGACTAACCACACCGCCCACGCCATTCAACAGAGAACACATGTAGGCTCTGCCCAGACTTGTCTCGGGGAGGGCTTGTTGGTGACGCACCTGAGAGTTCGGAGTTTATGTAATTTGTAACCACAGGGATAAGAGCAGGATCTCGGGCTCGCCCGTCTTAGCGACATGAGCCTTGCGAACAGCATAGCCAACAGGCACCAGCCCACAGCCCAGATGAGGATTGGATAGAAGAAGCTGTGCCTCTCGTCTCCTGTGATGGCCCTCTGCATGGTACCGTGACATCACGGTACAGAGGCCTGTCGTACGATCATAGAAGGATTGATATTCGCCACTTAGATATGGCTGACTGTCGGAATCTGGCCACTAAAAAAACGGAACGTCAGTCCTCGGATGGGGCATCGCGACAGGTTGAAGGTAGTTGATGATGGAAGTCGAAAGATCCATGACTGCGTGAACAGGGATTAACCTCCTACGAACTCGTGGACATGAGGTCTGGTGGAAATTTGACCACACCCAAAGTCATGCGTGGAAGACGAAAGGGGAAAATGCCTCTATTGATCTTCCACGAAAATTGAGGATGTCACAGGAGCCAAGTCACAGAAACCGTATACTGAAGTCACAGAGTACTGAAGTCAGGTAACCGAAAGAGGGAAATGCTTCGGTCGCCTTCTGACGATATTCGCGGTTGTCACGAGATGTGAAGGTTGGAGTGAGGCAGCTAGAGATGGGGTTTCCTTCTATAAAAGGGGGATGTGTTCATCCAGACTTCTCGTCACAGCATTCTCATCACCCTCGTCTTACACATTACACAAGCCTCAAGCTCAATAAACCTACAAACATTCATAATTACTCTTACTTCGGCTTTCACCTCCGAATTCCTTCAAAATGCAGTTCAAGTCTCTGGTAGGTTATATCCAGCGGTGATTCCCTCTGCAGAACCGCATTTTTCTAACATAATAACCACAGGCCCTCTTCGCTGCCATCGCCGGCTTCGTTGCTGCCGCCTCTACCCCTGAGGCGGATATCACCCCCGAGGTCGCCGGCCCGCTTATCGAGGCCGCCATCGCCCGCCAGGGCGGTACCGTCGAGACTCCCGGCATCGAGAAGCGCTGCGCCTACGAGAATTGGAGTGTCTGCGTTGCTGTCGAGTCCGCCGCCTGCTCCTGGGCCTGCCAGGGCAACATTAAGTGCCTTCCCAACTGCCCCCAGATTGCCTATAAGAACTGCAAGGTCTACGGCTGCAACGGCTACGGAGTCCAACGCACCATTTGCCCGATGGATGGTTGTGACATGGATAAGGAGATCACCGGTTATTGGTGGAAGGAAGAGCTGGGTAGCTTTGAAGGACTCCAATAAACTGTACATATTGACCTACACAAATCCAAATGTCTCCCTTGGCTAGCAATGACCTAAACCGCCATACAAAGATCGTCCCAATGTGACTACTCTTAACTGTTTGTGGAACTTGTGAAGAGTATTGTTGAAGTTGCCCATCAAGTGCCCCAAGATTCTTTAAGCAGAACTCGACCAGTCGTTCCAGCGGGATATATCCCATGAATTTATCGTCCATTACCCGTGCCACGCCCCCAGGCTGACTAAGGGTTCCGCAAGCTGCACCCACGTCAGTGGGTGCTCACTAGCCATACAATCAAACCACCCATACGATCACGAAAAAATCCAGAATAATCGTCAAAAATCCACCAAAAATCGAGATGCCGCCCAAACACAATACAATCGTCGAGGAACGTATTCAGGAAGCTATTCAAGCGATCGCCGTTAACCCGAATCTCACAACTACCCGGGCAGCTGAGCTGTTCAATGTGCCACGTCAGCGTCTATATCACCGTCTCCGGGGTCGCAGCACTCTCATCCAGCGAATAACTACCAATTTGAAACTAGACTAAGCTCAAAAGGCGGCTCTAATCTCTTACGTTAATCGTCTTAACCGTATAAGTCTTCGCGTACATCAGGAAGTTCTCCGAAACGCAGCTAACCTCCTACTTCGCAAAGCAGCTAACCCGGCCTCTAATGGGCCCCCGCCGCAGGTTAGGGTTAACTAAGCTTCCCACTTCGCCAAACACCATGGATTTCAAATTGTGAAGTCGAAGGTCCTCGAAGCGGACCGTAAAAGGGCAGAGAACGTCTCCTCGATCAACGAGTAGTTCCAAAAACTTCAGAAAATAATCGAGGAACATAGAATCCAGCCCAACAATATATGGAATATGGATAAAACTGGATTCAGGATTAGAGTCAGCAAGGACGCTCTGGTTATCACAAAACAACGAAGAGAACACTATTTTACCATCCCAACCAACCGCGAGTCAGCCACTACTGTTAAGGCTATTTCTACCGGCAGCAAAGTCATCCCGCCCTTCCTCATCCTCAGCGGCGCCACCCATATAAGCCGGTGGTACAACATCGAAAAGGTCAAAGGAGAAACAGTTATTGCAGTCTCTCCGAGTAGCTATACCAACGACCAACTAACATACAATTAAATCAAACACTTCCACGAACACACAAAAAAGCTACGACATGGTCAGCACCGACTCCTTTTACTAAATAGATACGGATCCCATCACACTTATCCCTTCATTAAGTTCTACGAAAACAACGAGATTATCCCGTTTAGCTTCCCACCTCATTCTACGCACCTTCTACAGCCTCTCGACGTAGTTATATTCCAACCATTAAAGCATTACCACTCTAAAGCAGTTAATATGGTGGTCCAGCAAAGTTATACTAACATCACGAAATTAGAGTTCCTCGGGATAATCCGTAACATCAGAAACCAGGCGTTTAAGCCATCAACGATCATATCCAACTTCGTGGAAACGGGTATATGCCCATACAACCCATCCAAAGTGTTACAAAAGGTCACTACTCACCGGGGAACTCCGTCTCCTCCAAGGACACCGGAGAATACCTCCAAGCCCAACTCATCACCTTTCGGGACCCCAATAACATACCAGAAAGCCAATACAATTACGAAAAACATCAGACTATCAGCAGTAAAGCTATACAACGCCCATATCGAGTTACAACACAATCTCGAAACTCTAATAGAGGGTATTAACCACTTTACTCGTGGAGCACTCGTTCAGTCAGCCCAACTCGTCCAAACTCGCGATGACCTTAGCCGGACCCAACTAGCCGAGGAAGTCCATCGAACACACCGAATAAGTAAAAACAGACCACTTCAATCCGGAGGAGTGCTTACTAAGGCCCAGGGACGCCAAATAGCTAGTGAAAAGGAGCTCGACGATATCTCGCAAGCCAAGGCAACGATAAAGCGAGCGGACGAGATGTATCACCGCGCCGCCAAGGAAGTGTTTAAAGCAGCAGCGAAAATAGCCCGGGCATAGTATCTCAGCAAGAGACTACCTACAGCTTATATTACCGTCACTAGAAGACCTGGGCGTTAACTACGTCGAATATAATTGCGATTAATACATCCCGTTAATTATATAGGTGGTTTAATTGTATGGCTAGTGAGCACCCACTAACGTGGGTGCAGCTTGCGGAACCCTTAGTCAGCCTGGGGGCGTGGCACGGGTAGTCTAGTGATCATCAAGGTAAACATTGATGAGGTTTGCCAGCGTTACTGTCGATGGTGCGGTCGAAATCCTGGCGTAGTGGTATCCAATGCCAAGACCAGTTTCCAGTGTAACTACGCCCCACAACCAGTACCACGAGCTCCGTCTTGAGAGGACCCATAAGCCTGAAATGGCAGTCGAGCCTGGACCTTCAGGGGATAGCTAGAGAATAGAAGCCTTACAGATGACCCGATCCCTGTTGATGTCGGGTGCTTACTTGAGCCTTGTACGTCGTTGGACGCCAATCGGAGCCCGCCCCTAAGTGCCCAACGCAACATGAAGGACTGCAAATAATGGCTGCGACACCAAAAGATCTAGCACATTCATCTACCTAGCCCGATGTGGTTGTAGACGGCCAAAACACTTTCAATTAAAGATCAAGTTTGACTTTTGAACATCAGTTCGTTGGAAAAGTATGTACATATTCCGACCAGCTATAACCTTCGTCTAAGCCAACTCGCACTCAATCAAGCTTTCGACGCCATTGCCAACTCCGTAGATCTTCGTGATTCTGAGCCCCGCCTTTTTCAATAATGCCTGCCATTCAACACGGGTCCTCTCCTTGCTGCTGACCAAAGTCAGCATCATGATATCCTGTCCTGTGTTCTGCCAGTCTGCGCCGGTGTCCGGAATGCAGTTCTCATTGACCAGCAACTTGCTGTACCCAGGCTTCATCGCTGCCGTTGTCCTGGCAAGAATCTCTTCGCACTTCTTGTCTGGCCAGTCGTGGAGGACGGAGTGCATGTAGTATGCGCGAGCGCCTGTCACCATGTCCCATTAGCAAATCCCTCATCTCCTCGCTCAGCTGAAGGCCGTTCACTCACCTTTGATGGGCTGCTCATTGAAGAAGTCATGTCCCATTCTCTCGATCCTCTCATCCAGCTTATCAATCTGGTCGATGACGCTGGGGAGATCCTGGACCACGAGTCTGCCAGGGGCCCTGGGATATTTCCTTCGGAACTCGTCTATATCGTGGCCAAAGCTTCCTCCAACATCAACTAAAAGCACGCTCTCATCCGAATTATCAAATCCATCGAGGAGACGCTGCTTGACTGGGTAGAATCCCTGGTCCATCCAACTCGGTCTACCCTGACGGTAGGCACCCATGTGCTGTGCGAATTGCATGTCATAAGGTGGGTTGGCGGCGAAATGGCTGAAGCAGTCGAGCTTAGTGTTGTAGCCATATTGCAGTGGACTGTTGAAGACGTCGTGGGGCTCGCGGTAGTTGGTCTGCTTCGCGAACTCGTGGAACTTTGCGAGAGCTTCCATACAGGCGCCGGCTCTAGAGACGCACGTAGATGATTAGCGCATTGCTCATATTGGCATGGTACGCACAAGTAGCATATTTGATGAGGCATTGTGAGAGGGTGTGGGTTGTGGATCTGGCTTACACGCATGGGTACCCGGCGCCCATGATCTTTATGGTCAGGGCGTTGGAGAAATTGGTCGGCTTGTACTCATCGGGCCCTGTTTCGGTTATGTACTGCATCGCACCGAGATGGCGCATGATTCTGCCTACAAGTTGTGAGTTCAAGGTTTGTGAAAAGGTCAGTATGGTTACACACCAAGAAGCGCAGGGTCGTGTCGTAAAATGGCAGCAAGATCGGTGACCCTTTGCGGCCCGTCGTTCTGGGCCATCAGGGCAAACAGCCCAGAGTCGACGGCATAGGTCAAGGCAGTAAATGCGGCTGGCTGGCATGCACATGTCAGGTCTCATTCAGGGTCATGATCACCTAGACGTTCTCACCTGTGCCCAGCAGTGCTTGATCATTGTCTCGCGGGGAGTCTCAAGAGCGTGAACAAGTGACCGGGCACTGGCCAGCATGTTTAGACGGGCAGCATCATCGCCTGTCGTAACAACGTCCTTGAGAGCCGAAATCTTCTTGACATGCTGCCCCACGCTGGGGAGATCGCAGGCCTTCAGGGCCACGGAGATGTCGATCTCCTTTGGGGGAAGTCCAATGGATCCCATGACTAACGTTTCGTGTGGAGCGGGTTGAGAATTAGTAAACAGAAAGGTATGTCGGCCGATTTAGATTAATGGACTTAAAAGACACTCCCGAAAGGTTTTAAGTGCGTGTTGAAGGGCGAAGAAGAGAAAGAGAAGAGGGAGGGAAGAAGCCTGCTTCAAAAGGGCAACAGCTGCAAATATTAGCCACAATCTATGTCAAGCATGCATTGCGTTAGGTAGACTTCAATGGCTCTCTTCTCGTGCTGGAGCATCTCCATAATCAGACCAGCACTGCACCAACAAAGTTGACGGAGTTGTCTGCATTCAGGTAACGGACCCAGGCCGCATTAATCATGCAGCTTTTGGACTCGCCGCATCCGTAGTAGTGAGTTCTCAAAAGAGCAAGACTAACACGATGACGCGGATAAATCCTCAAAGACCCGTCTAATACACGTGGTCGAGATCGGTCTTTGTGTCGGGATGTGGAGGCTTTGGCTCGAGAGAATCCACATTGTTGCCAAGAAGGCACGATTTTGTTAGAACTTTCTGCTTCATCGGTCCTCGGATTCGGGGTCGAAGTCCGTCCATCACGCAAGCTAGCCGATATTTCAGCAAAAGTCCCATTCGCCAGTACGGACTTTAGGGCCTAGAGTGTTGGGCTCAGGGGGCGCAACGTGGTTTCGAAGGGGACTGCTCCCACGTTCTTCCGGTGAATGGTGTGATGTAGCTGCTGTTGGTTCAAAGCCTTCGTAAGTCCGTTGTCTGATTGGCAAAAAGAGGCATCCGGTGTGGAGTCCGGCCAGGGGCCCCGGAGAACCTCCGGTGGAGCCGGTGATATGATCCCCCCGGGGAGCCGGCCGCCAACACGAACTCACATCACCCTCGCTTTAGACCGGTCCCCCGATCTGGCAACGGCTTCAAGGGATGTTCGTATGTTGGTCCATGATGCTCCACCCCCGAGGAATTCACATACAGATAACCTGGTCACCATTATCCACACTCAGGGGTAAGTCAGGGTTGATGCTTGCATCAACAGCTCGGAAAACGAGAATTGGGTGCTGAGTGGCTCCTTTTCTGCCCCCGATCTAATAATGTGACGAGTGATAAAGGATCAAATTTCAGGTAGGTCAATATTCTGCAACGTCGAGCAAACAAACGGCCCGGGTCGAGCGTTGCGGAAGCCGCGCCTCGTGGCAATCTGCAGGATCGAGCCAATAAACATGAAGGGACAGCGAAAACGGGACTTCCGACCTCGTCCGATATTCTCTAGGCACGTACCACATTGCCGAATCCTTCAGCAGTCCTCCCCTCGCATGCAGCGGGAATAAAACAATTTCGAAGTCTGCTTGCTTTCCCTTTTTCAGACTGTGTTCGTGTTGTGTGACAGGATGTTTGTGCGTGCCGAGCATCTCCAAAGATGTCTGGCTCATCGCTCTCGAGCGCGTACGCGGCTGAGGACAAAGGCCCTAGCATCATCGTGACCATCTGCGTCATTGTCAGGGTATCTGGTACAGAGTGAGAGGGTCAACGCCGGGGAACAGGGACTCAGCTGGTAGGTATCCTTAATTGACTGAATTCATCTCTGAACCCCTCTTCATTCTGGGTTCCCCTTCGAATATCTAAAATATCAGGGCCTTATCGGGTACCTGCCGGTGCCCTAACAGGGTCTTAGCTCTCGGATCCTAACGGCCCGTGACACGATCCCCCTCCTCGTAGCCTCGCCCTCGAGGCTTGTAGGCGGGTTCCCAGTATACGCGCTCCCGTCACCCTCGTTAAACCTCCACCCCTGTGGCAGGAAGAGTAGTGCCGTTTACAGAGCCGATATCCAACCACTAGGTAACCAGTGGGTAGCCGGCCACGCTCTGGGGGCTTGCGATACTCGCGAGCTCCTTATCCCAGTAGCGATCCGTCCTCCCAGCCTACCGTAGGCCCCCTAGTACGTCGTAGGTGGTCCCCTACTATGAGCAACCCATTAACGCACCGGTCGATTACTTCGATCCGATCCTCGTTGCCGTAGTCTGAACCCATAGTAGTGGCTCCCTCTGGAGCTTCACTTATTTCAGTACCGGGTGCCCTCCGGCTAGGCTATGGTTCCCCTCAGTAGTGGTACTGCTTGCCGTATGGACCTCTGTTCCCTCTTTATCCCTGGGTTCCCTTGCGTTCCGGTATGTCATCCCCCTCCTCGTTTGTTCACTCCTGGGAACGTCGCTGACCGCCAGTAGGGTAACCGCAAGACCGCCGCCGCCGCCACCAAGCTCAAGGCCTTTATGGAGGACGCGGCCGACCACGTCGACCACCAGGCCTGGTTCGAGGAGGAGAAGGTGTTTTTCCCCGCCCGGCACCCAGCCAGTGCCCAGCTGGTGATTTGTTACTGACCTTCTGTTCTAGGACGACCTCCTCGCCGCCCAGCTCGCGGGTAAGAAGGCCCTCCAGGCCAAGAAGGAGGACGCCAACAAGCCCCGCCAGGCGGACCAGGCCGCGCGCGCCGCCCAGACCCAGGTCGCCGAGGCCGTCGCCGAGCAGTTGCGCGACTTCAACGAGATGTACCGCAAGGTGGTGAGTAGTTCCCTAACCGGTACCCCCCGGTGCCTATCCAGTGTTGACTTTTTCTTCTAGCATCAGAATACCCTCTCCGCCCCCTCCAAGGCCGGTGATGAGGAGGAGGACGAGGAGGAGGGTGGTGGTGCCCCTCCTGGTGACGACGCGGGTGGGGAGGGTGGCTCTGGTGGCCAGTAAGGCTGCGGCCTCTCCTTTTCGGTGTGGTGTGTGGGCGTCTGGCCTCCTGGTGGGCACTGGTTTGGTCTCGTCTGCCTGCGGGCATAGTTTGGTGTGGTTTTCGTTTTCTCTGGTGTGAATGGAGGTTTTTCGTCTCGGGCCTTCGGGCCTGGTTGTTTCCTCTCTACTTTCTGACCCCTGCCTAACCGGTGACTCCCTGGTTGAGACCAGCTTCGTAGCCCCTTCGTAAATCCAGTGAAACATTCCGCTGTGGTTCCCAGGAATTCTCTGTTTCGTCATAACCTTGCCACTTAATTAGGTATTGACGGTTCCTTTTTGACCCCTTGTGTGCCACAATATAGTCCACCTGGTAAATATTATCCTCTTCTTTGATTGGTATCTCCCGAGGGGGAACCGCTGCCCCATAGAAGGGTTCTAGTTGGGTAGGCGCGAATACGTTATGTATCCGATATTGCTCCTTGATATTCAACTCATAGGCTAGCCCACCGTTGATCACCCGGGTCACTTCGAATAGACCCAAGTACTTATCCGATAACTTCTTTGATGGCCGGCGCTATTTAATATTCTTCGTTGATAATAAGACTAGGTCTCCCACCCTGAACGATATCGTAGACCTACGTCGATCATAGTATCGGGCGTAAGTTCGACTAGTTTCTTCCAGTAGCTGGGCCATAGCTATCCTCTGGTTTCTCAACTCCTAGGCCCTGTTTTGAGCTACTAGTACCACTTATACCTCCGTGTTATCCGGCGACACGTCTTGTGGTCCAGTCAGCATATACCCCAGTAGCGCCTCGGCGGGGGAGGTCCGGATGGCCTCCTGGTGGGCACTATTGTATACGAATTACCCCATCGGGAGCCAATCTGGCCAGTCATCCTATTCTAGGTTACAGAACGTCCTAAGGAAATGTTCCACGTTCTAATTCATCCTTTCCGTTTAGCCGTCGGTTTAGGGGTAGTACACGGTACTAAGCTTCCTCTTAATGGCCAGTAGGTGACAGACCTCTGCCCAGAACCTGCTAGTAAACAGGGATCCTCTGTCAAATATGATGGCTTAGGGAATTCCGAATTTCAGGAATACATGGTTAACCAGGAGTATAGCCAACCCGTCCACTATTAATACCTCACTGGTGGGTATATACAGAGTGTACTTCGTAAATTTGTCCACCACCATCAGGATACTATCGTAGATCCGCCCTACCTTATTACGGACCTTGGGTAACTTAGTGATAAAATCGATGGATATTTGTTCAAAGGGTCGACTGGGTACTGGTAGCGGAGCCAGTTTCCCATATGGTAGGTGGTGTCTTAGTTTAGTCCGTTAGCAAATCGCACATAACTTAACGTATTCCTTCACATCTCTTCGCATGCCCTTCCAAAAGAAGGACTTTCCCATCCTCTTAAGAGTCCTGGTGACCCCTAGGTGCCCTGCCGTAGGTTCATCGTGGAAAGCCATCAGGACTTCCCTCTGGAGCTCATATCCGTCTAGAATAAACAATGCTCCCTTATATCATAGTCCCCCGTCGGTCCCCATAAACCAATGGGTACTTAACTTCTTCCATCCTTCCTCCTAGATAAAGGAATCGTCCCCTTGGGCTTCGATTACTCTACTAGCTAGGGTTAGAGCCAACTCTTCCGGGCTGGTTTCTAGCTACGAACTAGCTGGCCTCCTCTTCCGGATCCCCCTAACCTAGTGTCCAGTGAACTTTTATAAGAACTCTCCTAGGAATACATTGCGTGCCTCTTCCCTTTCGGTGCCCACTAGCTAATAATCTAGTCGGCGTAATAGTGCATCCGCAGCGTTCTATTTCCCAGGGCGGTATTCAATCTCAAAGTCGAACATTGCCAAGTCCTAAAACAACCTTACCTAGCGCGAGTTCAGGGTCTTCTTCTCTACTAAGTATCGGTGTCCCAAGTGGTCCATAATAAACAAGATCTTATGTTAACTATAGAATAGGTACTAACGCCAATGTAAAGCTAACTCTACGATAGCCAGTAGCTCCGCTTCGGGTACCCCGTAACGAAGTTCTACTCCCTTAAACTTCCTAGAGAGGTAAGCCACAGGCTTCCACAGCCCATCGGGGTGTAACTAGCTTAGTATGGCCCCGATCACGAAGTTAGAGGCGTCCATTTCAATCCGTATTAGTAAATCAGGGTTAAAGTGTTATAGGATAAGTGCCTCTGTGAATCACTACCTCAACTCATAAAAGGCTTCCAGTACCTCACTGGTCATCACTGGTTGTCCCCCTACTTACTTAGCCAGTCGATCCGTCAGGGGTGCGCAGATCTTCGAGTAATTCTTAATGAACCTTCAATAGAAATTAGTGAACCCAATGAATTGTTGAATATCTCGGATGGTGGTGGGCACCGGCCACTCTGCGATTACCGCCACTCTCTCTGGATCCATGGAGATTCCTTCCGGGGAGATCACAAATCCCAGGAACTCAACGGTGTCGGTATGGAAAACGCACTTCTCGGGATTCGCGAACAGCCCATTAGCGTCCAACCAGCTGAGTACCTCCTTCACAATACCCGAGTATGATTCCTCGTCGTCCATAAAAATCAAGATGTCGTCCAGGTATACGATACAGGTGATGTCCACTAACCCCGCTAAGACGTCGTGGATGAGTATCTGGAAGGTAACTAGTGCATTGGTGAGTCCGAACGGTACGACCTTGTATTCGAAATGGCCATATCGACTCCTGAAAACTGTCTTCCACTCGTCCCCCTCTCGGATCTTCACCCGGTGGTAAGCGTCCTTCAAGTCCAGCTTTATAAACTTCTTCGCCTTCGATAATCTGGCTAGCATCTCGTTAATCAGTGGGAGAGGAGCGCGGTTCTTAATAGTAATTTTATTAAGCCCCCGGTAATCCACACAGAGGCGTAGCTTTCCCCCTTTCTTCGGTATAAACATAATCGGGGCTCCAGCTGGGCTCTAGGAGGGTTGGATCCAGCCATTCTTGAGGGCTGTGGCGATATACTCTCGTAGTTCTTCCAACTCTTTCTCGGCCAGTGGGTAGATGGGGCCGAATGGGGGCTGAGTGCCAGGTTCCAAGTCGATAGGGTGACTGCGCACCTTGTCCCTGTTTGGGTCTCTTGCCAAATTGATATCAAATACCCTGGCGAAGTCTTCATACTCCGGGGGTATCGTGACTGGTTCTTGGGGCTCCTCCGGCTCCTCCTCGGTTGGGTGACCTAGCTTGATGTGGCGTACTATGGGCGTCCCCACAAGGACCCCTTTGGACGACTCCATTGCCCTCCGTAGTGCTCTCCTGCTGGTTACTAACTCGAAGGCATCCTTGCTCAAGGGGTAGGTCCATCCCAGGGTGGTCCAGTTCATGTTGGGCTGCGTCTTTTGGCACCATGGCAATCCTAGGATCACCCCATATCCATCTCCAGTGCTCACCCGGTACTCCTGCCCCATGGTTCGGGTTACCCCCAGTCCGTCAGTCATGCGAGTGACCAAGGTCTTCGTTCCGTATTCTGGTGCTCGGGATCCCCACATCCCTTCTAAGGGTGTACCACTACTGGTCTCTGGGGGGGTCTCGTCTGGTGATAATACCCTCTAATCGACCACATTCACGTCCGCGCCCGTATCGATGAGGGCAGTGACCACCTTCCAGCAGCCCTCTACTCAAAGTCGGACTTCTGTCTCTAACCGGGGCGGGCGGTCCTCTTCCTATTTCTCGGCAACCCCCCGGATTCGGTAGCCCTCTTGGTGGTCACTGTCTCCGCAGGGTCGGCCGTCGTACTAAGGCTTCTTACACTTGTGATAGTTGGGGCATCGGGGTACTATATGCCCGACTTCGTTGCAACTATAGCATATCGGGGGCCCTCGGGACCTCGTAGACCCGCTGGTAGGCTCCGATTAGGTCGACCCTAAAGGTACCGTGTCTTCCTTTAATTCTCCGGGGGTGGGGATGGGCTTAGCCGCCGGTTCATCCCTTCGGTACTCGCAAAACCGATGCGGTACCTCCCTGGTGCCCCCCTTCTACCGCTGTAGGGAGTTGACTACCTCTACTTTCTTAGCCACGTTATCCAACTCCAACCGCGACTACGGGAGCCCATGAGCAAGGATCTGTTGTTGAAGGTCCGGTTACAAACAGCTGATCACGTTGGTCACCCGTACCCTCTCTGGTAGCTTGTCAGGGCACTCCATCTCCACTACCTCGTACTAGTCGATAAAGTTCTAGTAGGATTATCCTAGCGATTACGTCATAGCATCGAGCTTGCGGACGCTGCGGAAGACACGAGTGTCTTCGTCAGCTACACCGTTGCCCAGCCACACCTTCATAGTATCCCAGGACACACCCACTAGCTCGTTGTTGTAAACCAGGGCCACATAGCTAGACCACCGCCACAGCACCGTCCCCTCCAAGCAGCTGGTGGTGTACAGGACCTTCGCTGCATCGGTACCCAGATCCTCCGGATTCATAGCGAAACGCCCATTCAAAGTGAACAGGAACGCATTAAGATCCGACCATGAACCCCCCTTATATTTCGGCGCCGGTAAATGTACCTTTCCCCACAAGTCGGTACACCTTCTCTTAGGTTCCGGCTGGGTATCGGTTTCGAACGTAGAGGCGGGCACTTCCGAGTAGGGTGCGTTTAAAGTGGTGGATTAGGCCCTGAGGGCTACGTACTACTCCCTCTTCCGCTTCATTCTCATCTTCTTTTCCTCCTTTTCAATAAGGGCATCAAGTTACTCCTCCGTCAGGGAGTCAACGTCCACCTCCTCGGAGCCCACCGGTTAGTTCTCTTATTAGCTCATCTCAGACTCGGTGGTCTGGTTATCGCTCGACCCTACGGTGGCCTCCGTTTATATACGCGTCATCTCGCTACCCTAACGGTCCGTACCCCTATTAATAGGTAGAGAGATGAAAGTGTCAGGGTATCTGGTACAAAGTGAGAGGGTCAACGCCGGGGAACAGGGACTCAGCTGGTAAGTATCCTTAATTAACTGAATTCATCTCTGAACCCCTCTTCATTCTGGGTTCCCCTTCGAATATCTAAAATATCAGGGCCTTATCGGGTACCTGCCGGTGCCCTAACAGGGTCTTAGCTCTCGGATCCTAACGGCCCGTGACAGTCATTATCGGAATCAGCACTCTCTTCGTCCTTGGCCGGCTTTTCGTACGCATCAAGATTCTCGGAGAGGCGCATTTGGATGATTGTTTAACAGTGTTGTCATTGGTAAGGGCCCCCGTGCTTCATGATTGGCCATGAATATCAACAAGAATAGACCGCTGACCTGATTGAACAACATCAAGATTCTCGGCTATGTGACAGTAGGCCTCGAGATATGGGCAGTCCAGAGCGGGAACGGTCGACACGCCGACACATTATCGCTAGAACAACAGTCCGCTGCCGTCCTATCGACCATATCCGGTTTCCCACCGAACGTGCTCGCATACACCGTCCCCAAGTTTGCAGTGGTGGCTCTCTTGGTCAGGATACTGAACCCTGGGCGGCTCCATCGCATCATACTGTGGTCACTTGCAAGCATCTGCTTGGTGCTGGTGCTGCTGTGTATCATCATCCTGTTCGCCCAGTGCACCCCGACGCACGCGCAGTGGGACTTCACGGTGACTGAAAAGAGCTGCTGGAGTCCGTATGTGCTAATTAATGTTGCGATTCTCACCGGAAGTAAGAACAAGAACCTTCTAGTTCACACCAATGCTCTACATGCTGACGGCTAACGTTGTTTTGAAGCATACTCGGCCGCTCTAGATCTTTATCTAGCTGTCTACCCGGCGACAGTTTTGATGAGGTTGCAGATGAACATGAAGAAGAAGATAATTCTCAGCATTGCTCTAGGCATTGGCTCCATGTAAGAACAACAACACCAGGCCAACTTCGCCGACGGAGAGGAGTGGCTAACGTCCGAAGTTCCTGCTTCATCTCCATCTACAAGAGCACAAGGTTGCCATCGCTTGCTAGCGCGGACTTCACCTGTAAGAAGATATCAGCCACCCGCGTCATTTGAGTTGAGGTTAACGCGTGGACAGATGACAGCGCCGACCTTGTTGTTTGGACCGTGTAAGTTCAACGATAACAGCGTTGAAATCCATGTTCAACTGCTGATACTCTAATAGTGTCGAGGGCAACACGCTCATCATCGCTTCATGCATCCCGATTCTTGGCCCACTTGTGGAGCTTGTCCTGGAACATCGGGTCTTGAGTACAACCGACAGGAAGTACCAGAAACAGAGCGACACGGCAGGACTAAGGTCTGGAGCAATTGAGATGAATGGCTCTCACTCCATGACACGGAATGGGAACATTGTCGGCAAGACATCGACGGTCATTGACTCGAGGCATGACTTGGAGGACGCAAGTAGCCAGGAGAGCATCCTTGATGGGAGATCCCAGTCAGGACACAAAACCTCTGGCATCATGAGGACAGATGATGTCACGGTGTCCTACGATGCCGCAAGCGTCGCGGCAGGTCGGACGAACGCACATGTAGATAAATCCCCGAAATGGGATGCATCCTAGCTTCTCTCTATTAAGGCTCTGGCGATCGGAACTCGGGAACACAAGACCGAGGAAGGTGGCGTTTCAGAAAGACTTTCCAAAGTACTCAGTGAAGGCAGGAGGAAACTCTCTATAAGCCCCGATCTCTCCACCAACAATGAGATCCTTGACATCCTTCTTCTTGGTGCCTTCAACATTCCAAATATCGGTTCCAACCATTTGGGCTTGCTGCCGGGTTCCCCAAATCTTGCGGCAGTACCAAGCCAGCGTGAACGGCGTACCAGAGCTCAAACCATCCTCGACCTCCGAGTTGAGCTTCTCCAAACTGTGAGTGGAAATCGTGGCTGCCGAGCCGTGTTTCTCCTTTAGCGCGGCAGCAACCTCTTCGCCGGTCGGCGTGAGCTCCGATATGGCGATGGCTCGGTTTTGGATCTCGGACACGGGTCTGGCGGCGAATATCGAAACGTAGACTGCTGCGACATAGTCTCTCGTGCTGTTCATGACATTGTGTCAATGACGAATCCTCTGCAAGTCCAAAAGTCCGGAAACGACTATGGATGGACTCACCAAAAGTTCAATTTCTCTCTCGCGCTGTTTCCGCTGTAGACAAGTCTGTTGCCTTGTATATCGACGCCCATGCCACTGAAGATTCAGTTAGCGTCTGCCTTGCGGTGCTCTGCGAAATACTCACATGGTGTTCAGGGCAAACTCGGCGAAATTGCCGACTAGAACCACAGTAGTTGGGATACCAGCCGCCTTCGCCGCCTTTTCAAGCTCATCTTTGTTCTTGTTGACGGGAATTCGGAGGCCCTGTTCGTCATACCGAGCCGCCAAATCTGACGGCGAGAACAACTTGACTTTCGTTTTCGGGATCGCCTTTACAAAGCCATGCTGCCTCAGAACTCCTTCGTGTCCCACAAGAGAGCTGCAACGCAATCAGCACCCCCACAGAATTTAGGTCGAGGTACGAATAAAAGTCGTCATGTCCACATACATCACGATGTCGATGTCTTGCAAGGCATCCACCAACGCCTGCTCATCGTTGACATCGACCTCCACCTTCGCGACGTTTTCCGGGAGACGAGATGTATCTGAGCCAGGGCGGTAGAGTATCTTGATTGGCGCGCAAGAGGAAATGAGGGCGTCGACAATCACGGAGCTGCCCCAGCCGCGGTGGCCATAGATGGCGATGCGATTGAAAGGCATGGCGTCGAAGAGTTCTGGGCAGACCTAAGGGTGGGCGAATGCGTCAGGGCGAAGGTATGAGTTATCAAGGGCACAAAGTGAGACAAGAAGAGTTCAAAGGTCTGGTATTCATATGCGAGCCCCTCGCGGGATACCATGGCTGAGACATGCATTCAGCCTCGTCATCGCCATGGCGGACATCCGAAGCCGTTGGGGGATGGAGCGCGATTGTGCTCAAGCGTGATCACCGCGTCAGCCAACAGGTATTGGTTGCGAAAACGAGCTAGAGCAGCCATACCGCTGCGATGTAACCAGACGGGGAGCGGTGAATGGAGACTTCGACGCCCTTCTCCCCGCTTTTTGTGCCACAATAGGAACTCCGACACATGCGGTTCGTTGAACGATGGCCAGATTATTTGGATCTTATCCACCTTTACTTGAGAGACTTTTGCGTTGATGACCGTTGTACAGTAATGGGGAAAGATGGATTAATAAAGGCTGGAAGCTTTGTTATTTTACGCCATGCAGGGTATTGTTTTGCTTCCGACCCGATGAGTAACGAGCGGAGGCCGGACCGAGGGGCGGAGCCATTCAATCACTTGCATAAGCGCGGTCAATCAGAATGAGACCACAGTTACCCAATCATATTCGTCCGGGGCATCGCATCCTGGTGAACACCTTGCAGGCTCACAGCCTGAATTCGCTACACTCCGGTGAGCAATCGGCCTCGACCCACCCGTGACCCCACATCCGGGCCCGAGCTGGTTCCGGCCGGTTCCGGAACTTAAGGAGCTTGCGCTGCTCTTCGTCAGTTAAGAGAAACACGATCGCGGTGTTGCTGCAAAAGAAAAAGCTTGAATTTGAGTAAGTGTTCCGATGGTTTTCGCCATTTTCTTTGGAACAGTCATCGTCAGAGGTGGTGATACTGGGCGCTTTAGCGATATGAGTGGGCCTGTCCGGTTGCATGTCCATAACCAAACCAACAGAAGCGCCGTGTCTGCCTTGGAGACAATTAAACTGTCGTCAGGCCCGACGGTACGGTACGGTAGGGCCAGCTTCGTTATTCATACGTCGAAAAAAGAGACAATAAGACCCGTTGCCGCCGGCCAAGGGTGGCTGGCCAATCACATGATCCGACGAAATAAGCCTGGCGGTTAGCCGCCGCCCCGAATATCAGACGCCAGCCAGAGTTGACAAGAATGCGCCGCCATGATTGACACCAGGTTCGAGATCCTATCTTTCCACAAGCCTTTGAACATCACCCTCACGTGCATATTTGACAGCCAGCGACCCGTTGGTCCACGCAATCAGGGAGAAGGTTTGCCTATGTTTGTTTCTTTCTCCCTTCTTCAAACCGTCGATGGCGCCTCGAACCTCATCCGGTCTTTACTACGACTACTCATTCTTTTTGTAAAACGCTGACATCCATGGAGCAACAAGCAGGCGACGCTGAAATCCGCAGAAAGCCTGTCGGCGCCGGCAACTATGCGACGCTCATACCCGACGGAACATTCACCTCCCTTACGTCTGCGCAGGTTCGCGACGTCTCCGATCTGGACATATTGGCCGCATCATACAATGGCCGCGAACGATTTCGGCACATCGACGAGAGCTCCCCGTCCCAGAGAAGAGCGCCCCCGCGAGCCCCACCAAGAGACCCTTCGTGGGACGCTGCACCAAGATCATCGGGCCTGCTTCACCCTGCGTCAATTCCAACGTCTGGCCGAACAACTCCAAAAGAGAAACACCCCCTTTCCAATGAAGCGAATATAACAAGGAGTAGTATATCGATAGATGGAAGGTCGACCTGGTCAACTACCACCACCAAAGTCGCGGACGATGCGAGCTCACAGGGCGACAAGCAGAAATCAAGTGGACATGTCTCGTTCTACTTCAGTCGACTGTTTCTGTTAGGAATGGCATCGATCTTTATCATGATGATTGTGTCTCTGGAGGTTCTGTTCGTATTCTCTGAGAGAAACAAGGGCATTGTGGCTGTCGACGAAAAAAACCACTATCTCTGGACCTATGGGCCGACCTTTCGTCTGTGGCCACCACCCGATGAATCTCATAGGCGCGATTGCTAACTTTGTTACAGTCCTGACTCTTTTTGTCGCCTTGTGGGGCCAATTGGAACATCGTGTGAAGCACTTGATGCCCTGGCTGGCCATGACCAATGGACCCGTCGATGCCGACCAGGGCTTCCTCCTGGACTACATTACCCCGTTGACGATCTCCTCGCTGTACAATTCAGGAAAGCGCAAGCACTTTCTCGTCACTTTGGGTATCCTTGGCAGTCTGACGTTGCGCGTTCTGGTCATCGTCTCCACTGGCTTGTTATCTGTCTCACAGCAAACTATGGTGCGAGACACGAATGTCACCACCCTTGACCAGTTCAACATGAGCCGACGACTGATCAAATTTCCCGTTGACACTGGTGTTACGCTTTGGGGATTGACTCAGAAGGAAATTTCGTATCCGACAGGCACAACAGACAACATCGCTGTCCAATCGATTGAGCTGTCCAAAAACGGTATGTTTGCTCCTTTCGCATACCCACAGTCCCGTCACCTCTGTTACTCACAAGATCGAAAGATATTGGAAACAGAATTTCTGCCCCGTTGGTCGTCTTCGAGCCCGATTTGGTGAACTGCAGCGAGTTCTCCTGGACCTATCCCACACGTAACAGGTTCAACACTTCCATTTCCATGTTAGCGACCGAAGCAGAGCGTGCCATAATCGAACCTTACTGCATTACTCAAAACATCGATTTTGGCGATCGTCCAATTGTGGATCTTAAAGGTGGCGCGACATTAAACTTGGTTGCCCAACTCGACAGATGCGCCGGACGAGAAAACGACGAGGAGGACTCACATCGACTCTACATCTCCATGAAGTCCCAATTGCCCGATAACATCACTGCCGTTTCGGCCGTGCTGTGCCATCCGTCCTACAAGTTGACTCGGCGAGTCGTCACTTTGACTGCAGCCCCTGAGGAAGTCGGTAACATCGCTGGCGTGGACTCGGAGGTGATCGAGACCATACCACTGGGTGTTTACCCGGCGAACATAACCAAGATTATTATGGGCTCAATCAGTAGCGCAGCTCAAAGGTTTGGCCAATTCGAACCATTTCAAAGACCGTGGTTCGCCGTCCTGAACTACACCGACCCGCAACCAAAATGGTCGGATATCGCTGACATGTCCAGACTGCCTGGACTCTGGAAGCGCGTTTACAAAATGGCAGCTGTGCAAACGGTGAAGTACAGGGAGACAGATAGCGTCAATGAATCAGTCCCTGGGCTCCTGTCATACAGCAGCGATCGCCTGAATGTCGAGGAGGCTTCCCTCAGAGTTATGGAATCACTCCTCGCCTTGCTCGCAGTTATCAGCGTGGCCTTCTGCTTCTTTCCTTTCGCATCTCTGCCTACTCGATCAGGATTCATGCTTACGCTGGCGTCAATTCTTACCCGGAGTCCAATGCTATTGCAGGTACTTGGTGGAACAGGGATTATGGACAAGTATGCCTTCCGACACCGCCTCGCTCACTTTCGGTACGGCCTTGACTCGGAGGTGACCTCGTCTGATGTGAAGATCAGCGTACAGCCCAAAAAGGCCAGCATATTAAAGTACACGCGACTCCGTGAGCGGCCGGCATCTTACATCGACGGGTGGCAACCACTCGCCGCTGGCACGACGTACAAGATTTCTCTGATTGGCTTCACGATCGCCATTGTAGCTACTCTGGAAGCCCTTCTGCAACACTCCATCAAGAACGAGGGCCTTGCCGACGTTTCAATCGACGGTTACATGAAGTACACTTGGCTTTTTCTTCCCGCGATAACCATGGCCGGGATAGCCCTATCATACAGCACAGTCGACATCACCTACCGGCTTTTGCATCCTTTTCAGCAACTGTGCCAAGCGGAGGGGCCAAATCTGCAAGCGATGAAATACGATCCCTTGGGAAAACTCACCGCGACGGCTTTTCTTCACGCCCTCAAAAGCCGGTACTTTGCGCTTGCGGCAGCTATGCTTACCTCACTCCTTGGGCCGATTCTGACGATCGCGGCCAGCGGATTGTTCTCACCTTCGATTGTCCCCGGCCATCAGCCCATTGAAGTAAATCTCAGTGGCTGGTTTGATTTCAGCTCTGCACCTTTGAATGTGTCTTTATACTCAAGCGCCCTTAACCTAAGCGGAGTTCCCGATGTGGTCATTACTCAAGGCATTTTCTTCAACAACCTGTCTTATCCTCAAGGCACGTATGGGGAGTTCACATTTCCGAAGATGTCGGTGTCTCTCCCTCAATTCCAGAATAAGACTGGTAAAGTCTTAAACGACACCAGGCTTGTTGCCCGAGTGCCGGCTGCGAGGTCCCAAATGAACTGCTCGGTTCTCTATTCAACCAAGGGCCAGGACTACGTCCACGTGCAGGACATCAACAATGCATACTTCATATTTCCAGTGAAGTCGCTCCCGGGCTGCAAGGCACCAGAGAACAAGAACATCACAGCCGACCGCAGTACCTTGTTGCTGGGAAATAACTTCAAACGGCCGAGAGCTGGATATTTCGCGTGGGTCCTGGCTCCGTATTGGTCACTACCAGTCAACATGTCCTCGATTCAGCCTGGGAAAGTCGATTATTACGGTTCATTCGCCGCTTGCGATGACGGCCTACAGCATACTTTCACAGCCCACGGCCATCAGACTGGAAACATTACGGACTATGTCACCGTGATGCACTGTATGCCGTATGTCGAGGCTGTGACGGTGGAAGCGACATTCACTCTTCCAAACCTGCGAAATCCACAGGATACCTTGCAGAAGCCAAGTGTAGTTGAGGGCACTGCAAAAAGGTGGAATATTGGCACAGACGCAAGATATGCTGTAGACCCTCCTCCCATGAAGGACCTCGCACAGCCAGACGCAAACATCGACCAGTACTACCAAGCAATAGTCTCTGGGAAAGATGGGACGCCTATCGAGGAGCTTGTAGGTGAGGAAAACATCGAAAAGATGAAGGAAAGGATGAACATAGTTCATCAGAACCTGGTTACACAGGCGTTGAATGAGCACCACCGGTCACCGCCCCCGGCAGAGAACGTCTCCGCGAATGGTTTCGTCCCTGTCGTCAACGGAAGCATCATCGATGACTCACGAATGCGACTTCTGCAGAGCGCGATTTCAACTCGCATCCTCGAAGGTCTTCTAATGACCATGGTACTCTGTTCGATTGTTGTCTTCTATTATTCTGGCCCAACCAACATTCTGCCAAAGAACCCTGGGAGCATCGCAGGTCGGATGAGCTTGCTGGCGGACTCCACTGTGCTAAAGCACATCGCTGATCTTACCGATCCTTCTGTATCGGAGGAGTACTTCAAGGACCGAAAGGGAATGGTTATCATCGAGACGGAAGTTGGTAGAGAGGAACTTTTCAGTGGTGATACCTTCAGCCTAGGGTGGTGGCATACTGAAAAAGGCAGCAGCAGATATGGCATAGACTTAGGAATGTCTGACAACAGTCCTCGGGAATGAGTAGCGGACATCTTCTTGTAATTATTCTTGTCAACATGGTATTTTAAAACACAGGCTCATTCTTCCCTGTGTGTCCCTTGAAATTGCTTGATTGGGGACTCATCGATCTTTCTAGAAACCTAGTAGCAAGTCAGGGCCGCAGAAGAGTCAATTTGGTGATCGACCGTTGCCCGACTGAGAAGCCCCGGCCCTAGTGCACATCATTTCCCACTCGCCAGCCGTGGCCTTGTCTCCAGATCTTGCCTGTCGACACCGTCATTCTTCGACACGTATCTTATGGGCGGTAAGGACCTTGGCTGTTTTGCCTTCAGTTTGCCGAAGTAGCCTGCCTGCGATTTCTTTCGCATTGGTTGCTTCCTGCTTCCAGGCACTGACAGCGCCGTGCGACAACGCGTCGCGCAAGATGACTAGACCTTGACTTTGCGCTCCAACCTAAATTTAGAACATCATCATGTATGTTGGTTTGTGACGCGGTTCCTCTGTCTCCACTTTTAGTCTCCGGCTTGGGACAATGACAATGAATACGCTTCGCTGCTGGAGGTCATCGGTTCACCGCTGTTCCTCTCGCGTACTCGCCAATGGCCCGAGCCTGAGGTATTCGGACGGCGGCTATGAGCTTATTGACATCCTATCAGCTCAGCCAGCGTTTCAGCGTTCTGTCGGGGGGTCCTCCGGGACATTTTAAATCGTTACCACTGCGTCGGGTCGTCATCCCCAGTCTCAGCGTTGTATTGGCCTGGGCCGCAGGACCGCAGACCTTTTAGCGCCGTCTCTCTCATGTCATGTGACGAGAGTCCAATAACACTGTTATGAGCGTCCTTACTCTACCTTGGAAGCATTCCCAGAGCCTCGTCGTGCACAGTATCTGATACATCAATAGATGACAGTGGCCACGTCTGTCAAGTTTTCGGGCGGCTTGGGGTGCGGCGCAGCAGAACGCGTGCTGCCCACAACAACATCCTGGTTGGCCCTTGTTGTTTGCCTTCTGACCCAGAAGCCCCGGAATTTCTTGGTACTGTTGGATATTTTCGGCAGTGCTGTAGTAGTTTGCGGTCAGTGAGCAGGATCCCCCAGGCTATCTACGCCCCTTGTGTGGTTTCTCGCCTTCTCATGCTCATCATCCTTCAGCCACTTCGCACTATCATTCGCGAAGTATACCTGGACGTTCTTGGAGCCTGCCGGAGCTGAGGCATCCATGGAACCAAAGGTCAGGACGAATTTGCCTTAATCATGTAGCTGTCATTCATCTTACCGGCTCGATCCATTTCCGGTGGGCCTCTGGTATGGTCGCCCTGGACTTTGCTGGCTGTCGATGGAGTCCGGCTTGGCCTTGGCCGTGCATTGGTCTGCACCCGTCGCGTCTGTCATCTCTCAAGCGCCGGGGTGAAACTTCTGCAGGACTGGAGCGAGGGCCTGCTATCCAGTCATTAATGTTATAGGGGCTTCGGGTGTAGCGATAGATTCTTGATTGAACCCAATCGTTTCTGCCTCTGCCACGTCAACACTAGAGATGATAGCTTCTTTCTTTCCTTCTCGGCTACGTATACAGTCAGGCTTGTCGCACACATCATGACTAGCATTACGATGAACGCAAGTCACTCATTGCGGCAGTTTTCTCACTTCTAAACGAGCCGGTTTTTGTATCATCTTCTGATTTCTTTCTGTTCGATTCTTTCAACTTCTCGCGATGCATTTCCAAATCCTTACGACCATTTGCCTTTTCCTCCAACTCACAATAGCCAATGCGGCTGCACCTCGGTTCAAAAGTGTTTCTTCTCGCCAGCCTCGGTCTCCCACCGATTCCTTCTCCCCGGGTCCTGGCTTGCCATCTCTCAACGACCTAAATATTAATGTGGGTGACCTTTTCGACCGCAACTGGGTCAGCCAAGCTCTCTACACCCGAGGTCTTGCAACGGGACAGGGCGAGCTTCCTGACGATCAAGAAGAAGGCCTATGCGAGACGTCGTCCACGCTGGGGAACGGCGACGAGTCGATAATAACGGCTTGCCTCGGATATCTCGTCTCTCTCGGGCCCAATACACCATGCAAAGCGCCGGGAACCCTATGCACCGCTACAAACATAGACGGCAAAGAGACATTCATTAGTCTTGATGGCCTTAGTGGAGATGTAGGCCCTGTTACCAAGACATGCGCGGAAGTGGCCAAGGTTCTTGAGGATGTTGTATTGGACAAATGCTGTTCCCCGGACTCATTGTGTACGGGCCAGTCGGAGGTGGCTGTGAAGGATAGTCAATTGTTCACCTCAGCCACGGAGGATACTGGTGGTCGGATGTTTGTGAAAGTCGGCGGGGACTCGTGAGTCTGGTAGCTCATAGGACACTCATTCAGAGATACATAGTGAGGGTCGAGATGCGGAATGGAGGGCAAGGACACGAGCAGGATGTAAGGATTCGAAGCTGGAGGAGATTCAGAGAGGTTGATATGTAACTATCCCGCACACGAATGAATCATCTAATCTTCTGCGTCAGTTAGTACCATGGTGAAAGCTAGGGAGAGCACCAGTCTCCCTATCGTTCATAACTAAATAGCACTTTCGGAACCGTGGCCAGTCGCGCTCCAGCCATCAATCGTCCGGTTGCCGCTCAGTAGAGGCAAGGTCTTTCGTGATGGACAGAGAAAAGACCTTAATGACTGCAGTTGTCGGCCGATCATCGGGCTTTACAACGTCACCGGTTCGGTCCAGTTTCACCCACCACGCACAGCTTACCTGTTGTGAAACGCGTGACTGTCCGCCGAGGTGAAACTAGCCCGCACAGCTGAGCCTCACTGAGCCCTCACCGCCGCCACATTTAGTAAGCCCAAATGCCCGACCAACGTAACCCCGCGCGCTGCGTATCGAGACTAGACGCCCAGCACACATACATGCTGAGTCGCACTCGCATCCCAGCCTGCTTCGTCAGGCAACGGAGTTCGCACGAACGCGTGGAGCGAATGACATCAGCGGTGCACCAGATTTCCGGAAGTCCGTTCTCACGCGCGCAAGAAAGCATCCCATTATTTTTTATCATCGTTAGTGTGCCTCGATGTTCATCACTTTGACAGCTCACTTCGGACCGAGGGCTTGCTCGTCTTAAAACCCTGCATGCACCCGCGAATCCGGGGAACCGTTAGACCCAATTCCCTAATTCAACATCTCATCAGACCTACCCCTGTCAGAACGAAAACATGAGAGTAACACCAACACGGCGCCTACGATATAACGTGGCCACGTCCGTGGACGGCTTCATCGCGCCCCCGGACGGCTCGACGGACTGGATCGTGGAGGACGACAACATCGACTTTGGCGCGCTGTACGCCGAGTTCGACACCTTCGTCATGGGCCGCGGGACGTACGAGTGCATGTTCACCATGGGCGAGCGCAACCCGCTGCGGCAACAACCAAAAGAAAGCATCATCGTCTTTAGCCGAACGCTGAAACCCGAGGACCACCCCGCCGTGAGAGTGGTATCGGGCGACTTCACGGCGTACGTCGGGGACCTCAAGAACCGGGAGGAGGGCCGGGACATCTGGCTCATGGGCGGAGGCCAGCTGGCGGGGCCGGCGCTGGACGCGGGGATCCTGGACTCGGTCGAGGCGGCGGTCATGCCGGTCATGCTGGGCAAGGGGACCCGCATGGTGAAGGAGACGGCGCTGACGCCGCACGGCGGGTTCAAGTTGGAGCTGGTGGAGTGCCGGCATCTGGAGACGAGCGGGATCATCATGTGCAAGTACAACGTCAGCAGGGGGATAGCTACGTCCTTGGGAGAGGCGATGATATTCTGTTAGTGGGATAGGAACGGGATACCACGGGATACCCTCAGAGATGCACTTCTTTGGAATGAAGGATTTGGCCACCGTCGGGCGACCGGTTAAAGAGAACTTATGCTTATTTTGGCGAACAGAGGTACCTTTGCATCCCTGTTGATCTATCTTGGCGTAGCTCGTTTGAACCATCCCGATGACGAGAGCCACGCACCGAGTGAGGATACTCCCGAGTAAGTTACCCAAGGACTTCAATGAGTACGCCCGACGGCACGACTGAAGACCCGTAGCCTAGCTCTAGACTCGAAAGACGTGACTGCGGAGATGGTCTCCGAAGGATTCGCACTCGCTAGATTATACGAGGCAGGCTGCTTAAATCCGTCGCGCCGTGAAGCCTTAGCTCCGTTAACACCTCACCCCTGGCCTCAGCCCTGTAATTCGACCCCAACGTCTCTCATAACTATCACGGGGTCTTGCTGACTGTCGACTGTGATTGAATCATCATCAGCATCACCAATCGAGCAATAAGCGAGAGACAAATCCCAATGGCATCCAACACCAAGATCCTCATCCTGGGCGGAACCGGCAAAATCGGCCGGCAACTCACCAAGCTCCTAGCAAACACCTCAATCCCGACCTTCCAGGCCTCCCGGAGCGGGGCATCCACCACGGAACCCGGCGCTGACAACGTCAAGCCCATCGCCTTCGGCTGGCTGGACGAAAAGACCTGGGAGGCAGCCCTCTCCGTCGGCGCAACGGCCGTCTTCCTCATCAGCCCGCCCGTGCTGGACATGCTCCCGCCGATGCGCTCCTTCATCGACCAGGCGCGTCTGCAGGGCCCGACGCGGCGCTTCGTGCTGCTCAGCGGCAGCCTGCTGGAGGCGGACATCAACGGGCACGCGATGGCGAGGCCGCATGCATACCTGAAGCAGCTTGGTGAGAAGGGCGAGGTGGAGTGGGCTGCGCTGCGGTCGACGTGGTTCCAGCGTGAGTTTTGCGTTGCTTGTGGTGATGGAATGTGCTGACTGATGAGATGAGCAGAGAATCTCGTCGAGCAGCCGAATCATTTTGAGGCGATTGCGCGGGAGAGCGCGATTTATTCGGCCACGGCGGACGGGAAGCTCCCCTGGATCGCGACCGAGGATGTTGCGGCGTGCGCGCTCCAGCTGCTTACCCAGGAAGATGCCCCAAATGATGACTACGTCGTCCTGGGCCCGGAGCTGCTCAGCTACGCGGACGTAAGTTCTACCATCTCACACATACGGATGGATGGCTGTCTAATTATCGAGCAACGTAGATCGCACAAACTCTCACCGACGTTCTCGGTCGCAACATCGTGCACAAGAACCTGTCGGCGCAGGAGCTCGTGGACAGGTACGCGGTCATGGGCATGCCGCCCGACTACGCCGAGATGCTGGCGGCCATGGACACGGCCATCAAGAACGGGGCAGAGAACCGGACAAACAGCCTCGTGCTCGCACTGACGGGGAAGCAGCCGCGAAAGTTCCGCGACGTCGCCGAGGAGAACAAGAGCGTCTGGGCGACGAAAGCGTGATGAGGCCTATGAGGGGCAATAATAAGCAAGCTGGACGTTTTGGGGGTTCATGCTGATCTGCTTCATTGGTATTCTTGGGGAGGAGAACAAAGGCGCGCCCCGTGGAGAGACGTACGCATCATCGGGGATTATCCCATGTGGCACAGGTCCCTTGACATGAAAATAGGTTTTTTTTTTTTTTTTTTTTTTTTTTTTTTTTTTTTCGTTTTCAGCGCAGCGACGGCCGCCGTTTTCAGCCGAAATGTCCGCCCGCGTACGCTCGCTCGCTCGCATGCGGGGATCTGCGCGGCGCGGTTGAAACAAGTCATGAGATCACAAATGCCCGCTGCGTGCCAGCGCAGAGTGCAACGCTGTTCCGAATCGAACGTCCGTTCTCTCATCAATGTCACCTCGGGAAAGAAAAAAAAAAAAAAAAAATCTTCACCTCTCAATGTGACTGCGAGAAGTAGCCGCCTGGCCACGAAAACTTGCCACGATGGACTCCTCGTTCGTGGCCGTAGAAGACGACAGGCCGGGCGCCGGGGCCGGACGCCCGGCGGAGAAGCCGAACCCGCTCACGTACCCCAGGTCCGCCGAGCCCTTCAGCCAGGACCTGTTCGAGAACCCGACGGCGGAGTATCGCGGGTGTCCGTTCTGGGCGTGGAATGGGAAGCTTGAGAAGAAGAAGTTACTGAGGCAGATTGATTATCTTCGGGAGATGGGTATGGGGGGATTTCATATGCATGTCCGAACGGGTCTCGATACGGAGTACTTGGGTCCGGAGTTTATGGATCGCGTCCGGGATTGTGTTGAGTATGCGGAGAGAAAGGGCATGCTAGCTTGCCTGTAAGGGATCTCATTTTCGACTCGCCGTTCATACAAAGTGCTAATTTCAACGAGGTACGATGATGACCGGTGGCCATCCGGAGCGGCGGGAGGAAAGGTGGTCAAGCAGTATCCACAGCACAAGGCGAAGCACTTGTTATTCACACCTCACCCATACGGCTCTGTTGGCCTAGGAGGGTAAGTCCGTCGCCGATTGCCTGGCCTCCACTGACAATCGTCACAGCGGCTGTGCCCCAAGTTCGGCACAGGCATGCCGGAGTGAAGAGGGATACCTGCTCGCCAGATTCTCCGTCATTCTCGACGAGCATGGTCGCCTCCAGTCCAGCCGCAAACTCCAGGAAGGCGAGGATGCCGAACCAGGCGGCAGGGTGTGGTACGCCTACATCGAGCCCAATCCTCCGTCGGCTTGGTTCAACGACCAGACGTACGTCGACACGATGAGCACCGAGGCCATGACTCGGTTCGTGGAAAGCACACATGAGGTCTACAAGACCAGGGTCGGAGACAAGTTCGGGGCCACGGTGCCATGCATCATCTTCACAGACGAACCCCAGGTCGCAATCAAGACCCGGCTCTCCAGCCCCGGCAGCCTAGAAGACGTCTTCCTCCCATGGACCGCAGACCTCCCCGACACATTCCGCAAGATATACGGCGACGGCGCCGACCTCGTCGCCAGCATCCCGGAACTCATATGGGACCTTCCCGGCCACCAACCCAGCGTATCACGCTACCGCTACCACGACCACGTCAGCGAGCGCTTCGTGACCTCCTTCCTCGACCTGCCGGGCGGCTGGTGCAAGCGGAACAAGCTCCTCCTCAATGGGCATATGATGGAGGAGCCGACGCTGCGCCAGCAGACGACCGCCCACGGCGAAGCCATGCGCTGCTACCGTAGTCAAAGCATGCCAGGGATGGACCTCCTCAACGACGCGGTCGAGTATAACACCGCGAAGCAGTGCACCAGCGTGGCGCGGCAGAACGGGGTGCGCGGCGCCATGAGCGAGATTTACGGGTGCACGCACTGGTCTTTCACCCTCGAGGGCCACAAGGGCTGCGGCGATTGGCAGGCTGCGCTGGGCGTTACGATGCGTGTGCATCATCTTAGCTGGATGAGCATGGCTGGCGAGGCGAAGCGGGGTTATCCGGCTAGTATCGGGTACCAGAGCCCGTGGTATGGAGGGTATGCATATATCGAGGACCATTTTACAAGGGTTGGGGTTGCGATGACGCGTGGTAAGGCTGTTACGCGCGTGGCCGTCGTGCATCCCATCGAGAGCTTCTGGCTGGTCTTCGGACCGAATAATGGTGGTGATGATGAGGCTGGTCGGCGTGATCTCTGGTTTAAGGAGTTGACGGACTGGTTGTTGCACGGTTTGATTGACTTTGACTTCGTTTCGGAGAGTCTGTTGCCCAGCCAGGTCGAGGAGAAGGTCTCGAAGCCGTTGAGGGTTGGGCAGTGCGCGTACGACGTCGTTATTCTGCCGAACCTGCGCACGATCCGGTCGACGAGTCTGGACGTGGTGAGGAAGTTTGCGGCCGCCGGGGGCAAGGTCATTGTTGCTGGGGAGGGACCGGTCCTCCTCGATGCCCAGGTTGCCCCGCGGGATCTAAGCTTGGCTATCGACCACAGTATCAAGCTGGCATGGAAACAAAAAGACATCCTCGAGGCTGTCTCCGACGTTCGGGACGTACAAGTCGACATGAAAGATGGCGGATCCGCCCAGACGCTCCTTTACCAGATGCGCGAGGATGCCGACGAGCGCTTCGTCTTCATCTGCAATACCGACCGGAACAACCCATACGACACCATCATCAAAATCAAGGGCGACTGGGATGTTGAGATTCTCGACACCTTTACTGGCGTGGACCACCATCTCAAGGCACAATACGAGAAGGGATGGACCGTCTTCGACCACAGATTCGAAGGTTGCGCGAGCGTATTGTTGAGGCTCTACGCTGTTCCAGCCGAGGAACTCTCGTTTGTCGAAATCGCCGGCGCAGTGACGCTGAGTCCGCCGAAACAAGAATCCGTCGAGCTGAGGCTGCAAGAGGTCGTTCTTTCCGAGCCCAACGTCCTCCTGCTCGACTACGCTTCGTACAGAATCGACGACGACCCTTGGGAGGACGCCACCCGCCAGGAGATCCTCAAGATCGACAACGAGATCCGCAGCCGTCTACATCTGCGCCCAAAGCGCTCCGCCTGGAAACAGCCCTACACCATCCCGCAGTCCGAGCGGGCTGCCAAGGTGTACGTCGACCTGCGCTTCGAGTTTGAGTCGGAGCTCATCATCAAAACTCCCACCTTCCTCGCCATAGAAAGCCCCAAGAACGCGAGGATAACGATCAACGGGCACAAGCTCCCCGTCGACGAGGAGAAGCTTTCGTGGTGGGTTGATGAGGACATCAAGACGGTACCCGTGCCGAAGCGGACGATCCGCAAGGGGAGGAATGCCATTGAGGTCAGCATGCCGTTCGGGATCTTGACGAATCTGGAGAGGATTTATCTTCTTGGGAGCTTCAGCGTGGACCTCAAGGATAATCTCCCCGTCGTGCGCGAGCGGCGTCAGAGTCTGGGCTGGGGCGACGTCGTGGCGCAGGGACATCCGTTTTACGCAGGATATGTGGCGTACAGCTGTTCGTTCTCGCTCAAGTCTCGATCGAACGTCACGCTTTCGGTGCCACAGTTCGCCACGCCCGTGGTCAAGGTTCAATGGGGAGACAAGAAGAGCGGACACATTGCCCTCCAACCAAGGAGACTAGACCTGGGGGATTTTGGGGCTGGAAAGCACGAGATCGCTATCACGGCTTTTGGGAATCGGTACAACTCGTTCGGCCACATCCACTTGGCGGATGGGTATTTTGGATGCTGGCCTGACATGTGGCGAAGTAAGTGTTCAGGTCTGGCCTGCCTGCTGAAGTATGCTGACAGTTTCGAAGCCACGGGCGAGGCCTGGAGCGAGGAGTACAGATTGAAACCTATAGGTATTCTGGAGAAGCCGTCTCTCCTTGTCGAGCCGACGACTGACGAGAGCGGTGAAGACTGGATCGTGTTGGCTGAGTAATTGACGCCGGATGGATCTTCAGGGTGTTTTGGCTCCTTCACAGCTGTATTGTCGGGACTAGATAATTGGACTCACGATGAGTTGTGGGATGAAGCTGTGAATTGAAAATTATGCTACCTAGGTATGGTGACCCGCTAAAAAGCAATGCCGTCTGGAACAGCTGCTTCCTCTCTACACCCCAGCTCATGTTCGACGAGTCTGCGGGTGCATGGGGCCTCTAGTATCCATGATCTACACAAGTTGTTAGCATTTAACTTATTCTGAGTCCCCGAACTGGTATCATGTTTACTGACCTCGATTCATTCTGTCCAGTCGCAGCGTCAGCGTGGCCACCTATGGTTTGCCCTGCCCCGGCATGTCCTCCTCTGGCTTGTGTCGCTCTGGTGCCGATTGCTTGCAGTCGTCCGGCTTCTGACTTAGCGGCAACGTGCGCTCCGATGGCTTGCCTTGCTCCGGCTTGTGTTCCCCACGCCCGTACCCTCCGAGCTTGCACTCGTCCGCCCCGGACTACTCCGGCTTGTGCTGCTCCAGCTTGCGGTCTTCTGCGCTAGACTCCTCCGGCTTGGGATCCTCCAGCTTGAGCTCCTCTAGCCTGCGCTTCAGGGGCTCGCGCTGCACCTGCTTCCGTAACAACTGCTGTCGCATCGACACCTTCCTCTCAAACGACAATCCAGGGCATCGCAGGATATGGGCCTTCGGCATCTCGAGCTCGCACTCGGGGCTGCATACGAACGGCATCCTGCATTTGGAGCAGCGGCGCTCGGTGAACTTGAACTTGCACACAACGCAGAAAGCTTTGCGTTTGTAGTCGTTGAAGGAGGCGGCGGGGTAGCCATGCTGAGGAGTGTTTGTCATTTTTGAAGAAGCTGGTGGTGGAACGGGAAGGTGTCTGAGGCTACTGATGAAGCTTTCGGTCAGCATTTCGACGACGTAAGAAGCATTTTTCGCCATCGTACCTCAATATACAGCTTGGAGAAAATATGACCGGCTACACCTTGTAGCTCGCCGTCGAGGTTGCGACAGCAAGTCTTGAAGGGTTTTCCAGCCACGGAAGAAAGAAAATATAAATGAAAACCAATGATTAAAGCAACAGGAAGAGCTCATGCTTGATCCTTTGTGGGCCACACAGCGGGTCTTGCTCCCAGTGATTCACATCCAGTCGCGTTTTGTCGAGGGCAGGGAAGAATGCTTGCTTACAGCCTGTCTCTTGTTTGGGGTCACACATTCACAATGGGAGAAGGAGTAAGTTCTAGCAATTTGCGTTCTCTGGCTCATAGCGAAAGGGTTGGAGGCGCTGGCCATTGTTATGGTCAAATTACTCTCACAATCGACTCTTCCATATGAGACTCTTTTCATGTGTGTGTTCCAAGGATGCCTATTGATAAGATGATGGGAACTTTGAAATGCAGTTAACCTGTCACACCCGAGACTCAAAATCCATAGAAATGAAAGAAACCATGCCACAGCACAAAGAACTGAGTGAGAAGAATGTCAGATGAGACGTTGCGGTCTTAGTGAGCTGATGAAACAAAAAGCGGGTCCCGGACATGAGTGGTCAGCGCTCGGACGCTCAGCCGGCAAGTGGCGCCATCCCTGCTCATGACTCTTCCACCCATCATCATCTTCGCGGGAACTCATCCAATTGGCAAACCCAACCACCCCTCAAACGACGACAGCATAAGATGCCTCCGACCACGCAACCCGAAGACCCCGCCCAGCGGCCCCTCCTCGCCGACTCAGGCACCGAGTACGGCGCAGCCGACGACCACCCCATCGCGGCTGGCGCGCCGCCAGAAGTGGTTGCCGAGGAGGAGCGCGGGGCGGGCACCTTCACGCGCAACCTGGGCGCCGTCGAGGCCTTCGCCATCGTCATCAGCATCGTCATCGGCAGCGGCGTCTTCACCTCCCCGGGCTCTATCGATACCAACGTGCCCTCGCCCGGCGCCGCGCTGGCGGTCTGGCTTGTCGGCGGTGTGCTGGCCTGGACGGGCGCGAGCACCATGGCTGAGCTGGGGACCGCCATCCCGGGTGAAGGTGAGTCGATCCGTCTCATCTCGATCCATCAGAACAATACCTAACTAGCGAACAGGCGGCGTTCAGCCCTTCCTGCAGCACATCTACGGCGACGTTTTCGGCTTCCTCGCCGCCTGGACCTGGATCGTGGCCGTCATGCCCGCCACCCTCGCCATCCTCTCCATCGTCTTCGTCGAGAGCATCTACTCGGCCGGCGGCGTGACCGACCAAGCCGGCGCGCTCTCGCACAAGCTGCTCTCGGTGCTCATCCTAATCGTCATGAACGGCGCCAACTCCATCAGCACGAAAGCCAGCACGCGCCTCAACAATCTCTTCGTCGCGACCAAGTTCATCGCCATCGCCGGCGTCGTGCTCGCAGGTCTTGTGGTGGTGATACTCCAGGTCTCGGACCGCGACCGCGACGTCGGAGGGCGCGACTGGATTAACCGCCCGTGGTTCGGCAATCGAAAGACGGTCGTCCCAGGCGGCGGCGAGATTGACTGGAGCGACGTTGTTGCGTGGGATATGCTTGGGTATTACTCGGCTGCGCTGTATGGCGCGCTGTGGGCGTACTCGGGCTGGGATAAGGTGAGTCTCGCGTGAATGTTGTGAGGTATCCGGCTCATGTGAGATAGGCCATCTACGTCACGGCTGAGCTCCAGGCGCCTGCCCGCCAGCTCCCTCTCGCCATCAACACTGCTGTCCCGACCATCATCCTCTGCTTCATCACTGCCAACGCGGCCTACTACATCCTCCTCCCATGGTCCGTCGTCTCCACGACCGACAGCGTCGCAGTGGTAAGCACACCTCCCCAACCAATCTCCACCCCCGCTAACCGCCCAGACCGCAATCAACCGCCTCCTCGGACCAGGCTTCGGCATCCTCGCCGCCATCATAATCTGCCTCGTCGTCGCTGGCTCGCTGCTCGGCAACTCCTTCGTAGCGGGTCGCATGACCGTCGCCGCCGCAAACTTCAACTGGCTGCCCCGCTTCCTCGGCTTCGTCGGTCGCGTCGGCATCACCGCAGACGACGCCTCGTCTTCCTCCTCCAGCTCGACCGAAGGGCCGGCCAAGGAAAACTCGGACGCGCCGCTCAACGCGCTGCTACTCTCGACGGTGCTCTCGGCGCTGTACATCCTGCTCGGCAACTTCCGCGCGCTGCTCACGTTCAACGGGCTCGGCGAGTACACCTTCTTCTTCCTGACGGTGCTTGGGGCCGTCATCCTGCGCGTGCGCGAGCCGAAGCTGCGGAGGCCGTATAAGCCGTTTGTCGCGATCCCCGTCGTGTTTGCGGTGGTGAGCGGGTTTGTGGTTGTGCGCGGCGCCATCTTCGCGCCGGTCCAGGCCGTAATTCTGATTGTGTTGTGGCTAGTTGGGCTGGGGTTCTATTGGGCCCGGAGGAGATATGCTGCTCGGCGTTCGCGTATCGAGTAGAGTAGATACACAATCGCCCAGTCAGTTGATGCTCAGTAAATATTTACTTGGGAATAGTAGATGATGTAGAGTAGACGATTATTGCCTGTCGTTCTATGCTAGGCTAGACTAGATCATGGTTTCCGTGCCGTAAATCACATTTCTTTCTCGTTACAGTTCCTCACGATCCTCATCATCCAACCTAGTCGGATCATCCAAATCAGCAAACAACTTGACGCCCCAGTTCCTGCCGGGGTTGTTCAGACGGTGCTTCTTGTCCTGCTTCCCAATCTCCTCCAACTCCTCCTTGGAGAACTCGACCTCGAGCGCCTTGCGGTTCGAGACGATGTGCGACTCCTTGGTGCTCTTGGGAATCACCACGGTGCCCCGCTGGATGCCCCACGCCAGCACGGCCTGGAAAACACTAACGCCCTTCTTCTCCGCAACACCCTTCCAGAACTCGTCGTCGTAAATGGCGGGGATGTCGTCGCGGTACGTTGGGTTCGTGTTCGCAAGCGGCGAGTACGCAATCACCTCGACCCCCTTCTCCTTGTGCCAGTCCACAAACTCCTGTTGCTGAAGGTACGGGTGCGTCTCGAACTCGTGGGCGAAGGGCTTGATCTCCGCCACCGCCAGAATCTTCTCGACGTCCGCCTTTGCAAAGTTGGACAATCCGATATGCCGGGTGAGGTTCGCCTTGACAAAGCCCTCGAGCGTGCGCCACGTGTCGACGATGCTCGTCTCGCGGTCCAGCTTGGGTCCCTCGCCCGGCAGGAAGGCCACGGGCCAGTGGATCAGGTACAGGTCGAGGTACTCCACGCCCAGGTCCTTGATGGACTTCTTGATGGCCGCCTCGGCCTGCTCGGGGCGGTGGTCCGAGTTCCAGAGCTTCGAGGTCACCCAGACGTCCTTGCGGGACACGCCCGAGTCGGCGATGCCCTTGCCGGTTTGATCCTCGTTGCCTGGATTTGTCAGTATTCACTTCCGTGAGAAGGAGAATGAATGGAGAGGAGAAGGGACGTACGGTAGATGAGAGCGGCGTCAATGTGGTCATACCCCGCCTCGCCCAGCGCAAACGAGACCGCGTGGGCGACCTTGCTCTTGTCCGAAAGCCACGTCCCCAGACCGATGGCGGGGATCTTGTCGAGCCCGGGCAGCGAGGAAGCTTGGGCCAGGCCCGCAGCGGCAGCGGCCGCCGTTAGCGTCTTGAGGAGCACCATTTTTTTTTAATCGTTTTTTCGACTCGTTATCTCCGCCGTTTCCCAACCAGCAATTCCTGTTGCTGCTGTTGATGTTCAACTCAGACGGCAGGTCCGAGAGAGGGGCCTCCTTCCTTTTTACACTTTCCCCCTCACTGCCCTTGCTCGCAAATCGCCTCATCCATCCCGCCCCATTCTTTTTTTTTTTCTGCTGTGCGTCTGCACCTGCGGTGACAGGCGCATGACATCATCCATTCGCGCGTCTCCTCACTCGATTGACACGCGCAATGTCGCAGCTCGAGCACGTCAGTTGTAGGTGCTTTTTCATCGGCATTTGACAATGCCACACGGCATTATTACAATATCAGAAATATCGGAGTAGGTACGGAGTACCTCCCTCGCTCCTTCCCTCAATGATCATTTGACCCAGCCACAACCTCGGCCACCGCCAAAACCCCAGCCCCCAACACCACCCAACCTGGCAGGGGCCGACATCTCCAACCGCCCGAAAAGGAAGGTGACGCCTTCCCAACAGCAGCCATAGCTCCATCCTTCATCCCCCCGACACCGGCACTTCCTCCCGATGCCGACGATACTGCCTTCCCGGTCCCATTCCCGGCCGACGTCGCGTTCCCCAACACCGCCCGGACGGCCTCATACGCTGGCTTAGGCTTCATATCCCTATCGAATAAACACGCATCCCCGGCGCCCTTGAACGTCTGCGGGATCCAGCTGTACTTGTCCGTAAACTCCCACACCACCACCCCAACACACTGCTTCGTGTCAACACACGTCTTGACCACGCTCGCATAGTCCTTCGCCTGCTGCTGCACCGCCGCATCATCCGCAGGCAACTTGTCGTGCCGGATATCCAGCTCCGTCAGCGCCACTTCCAGGCCCATGTCGATGAACCTGCCCATCACCCCCGCCAGCGTCGTCGGCGAGGGTGTCTTGCCGACCTCCAGGTGCGCCTGCAGTCCCAGCCCGTCAATCTTCACCCCGGCAGCCTTCAGATCGGACACAATCTTCACCGCCCCGTCCGTCTTCTTGGAGTTGAACTCGAGGCTGAAGTCGTTGTAATACAATTTCGCCCCCGGATCCACCGCCGCCGCCGCCGCCCTGAACGAGATGGGAATAAATTCCTCCCCCAGCGTCCGCGAGAACACACTATCCCGCAGCGTGCCGTTATCCGCCAACGCCTCGTTGACCACATCCCACGAATAACACTGCCCCTTAAAATGCCCCACCACGTTCGCGATATGCGTCTCAATAACAGCAGTAAGCGTCTCCCTCGTCCACGTCCCCTGCGAAACTATCCCCCATCATCAGCCTCTTCATTGAAAAATCATCACCGACGAACCTACCAAAAGCAGGCAACTGCGAATGCCACGTCAACGCATGACACCGCATCATAACCCCCTTCTCCATCGCCAGCCCGACCACCGCATCCGGCGCCCCGAACTCGAACACGCCCGCCGTCTTCTCCGTCGCGTCCCACTTCTGGCTGTTCTCCGGCACAAACAGCCCGAACTCGCCCTTGCGCTCCAGCACCGCCGTGTACGCTGTGTCATTAAACAAGTTCGTGTCCGTCGCCGTCCCGAAGAAGAGGAGCTTCCCGCTCTGCACCGCCAGCTCGTGGAGGCCCTGCCCCGCAACTAGCAACCCGTAGACGCAGACGAGGAGGAGGATTCTCGCCATCGCGTTCCCGCTCGCCATCTCTGCCGCCGCTCAGCGTCGACACACGAAGATGGGACGAGTGGAAACAAATAGGAATAGGAAGATGAGGGTCCCGTTCATTCGATGTGTCGTCTCAACACATCCCACGCCCGGACGCGGGGACTGGTCATAGATATATGTACATAGCATGCCTGCGTAGCTCGGAAATCCTCCCCGAGACATGGCTCAACGGGTGGTCCGGTTGCCCTTCAAGCTTTGATCGGATGTTTTCGATACCACATGCCGGACCGGGGTCCTTTCCCGCACGATGAGGAGACGATGCCCCCCCTCCCGCCGCTCATGGGTTGATTCAGATGGCGTTTCAGGACCGCCCGAACCCCATCCACCACTTCGGACGAGTTTGGTTGCTGCCGCCAGCGCTGACGGGCACGCTCGAGTGAAATGACATCCTAGCAGACTGTTGTGACGGATCCAGTGATCGCCGTGGGGTGGTTGTGGTATCTAGGTCCTCCAACCTTCCGTCGGCCGAGCGACTCGACATTCCGCCCTGCGTTTCTAGACTATCCACAGGCCTTTGATCTCGTATTCTGTTCACGTAGGCATACTGGCCAGCTTTCGTTTAACCATCCTGGGGAAACGAACTGGGACGACACCACTGACGACACTAGAGAGGACACTATAGAGGATACCAAGGACGCCAAAAAAGGCGCCACAAAGCCCATCACGAAGGGCATCACGAAGGGTACTGAAAATAGCTTTATACCGAGTATTTATTGTACGCTAGAGGTATACGCTTATGTTACCTGCTACTATCAAATAGAGTGACGTCGCGGTCGGCTTTCTACTGAAGTAGTCGATTCGGCCTCGGAGCCTTCGTCGTTGAGAAGAGTGGCCTCGGAGCCTTCGTCGTCGGAAGAAGTGGAAGCCTGCGCAGCGGGGGTTGGATCATTGCTCGAGGAAGCCGGTGCCAAAACGTTTGGTTGGTTCACCTGAAGCCCCTGAAGCCCCTGGCCTGCATCGACCGAGCGTGGTTTTCTGGTTCCATTGACAATTAACACCCGATAAGGGGCTGAATGCGAAGGAGGATTGACAATTGAACTAATTCTCATAGTCTGGGCTGGCTGGAATGCTGAAGAAGGATGAGCAATTGACCCAATTCTCATAGGATCTCTAGTCCTCTGGTCTGGCCTGAATTCTGAAGTATTAATAATTGAACTAATTTTCATACGAGCCTTAGTCATCTGGACTGGCTTGAATTCTGGAGCTGCTCCTGACAGTCGACTTCGCGTTACCGTCTCGGATGGTGGAATCATGTCAACCGCGGCTGGTTCTGCCAGGGCCGGTTCTGTCTGCGTCGACGACGTTGCTGTCCGGGCCGACGCCGGTGTCTGCGTCGACGACGTTGTTGTCCGGGGCGCCGGTGTCTGAGTCGATGATGTCGTTGTCTGGGACGGTGCTGTTGTCTTGGCCGATTTCTGGGCCGATTTCGTGGGGTCCGATTTCTCGTATAGTAGATCCATCGCATCTCCAATGACATCGCTTTCCTGTGGACTGGAAATCTCGTCCCGGGCATTCAGGATGCGTTTTCTCAGAGCCTGATGAGCGACAGCGTCCAACAACACTTCTTGACGAATGGTTTCGCTTTGGTTCCATTTCGGATTACCATGGTTGATTGACTGACTTTCTTTGATCTGTTCCTTGTCCGGAGTCTTGTCAGAGAGCGACAGAGGCTTGAGCTTGCCCGACTTCCCCAACAAGATGGAAACGTTGCCCTGAAACCAGTCGTAAATCGGCTTTGGGATGATGGATTGTTTCTTGACGAACAGTTCATTGAGTTTGTCTGCTAGCCTTTTCTGTTGGCACTCTCTGTCAAGGTCGCTGGCCGTCATGCCACATGTAAAGACGGCAAACTGGTAAACCTGCAGTAACGAATCTCTATCCTCGCTGGGGAACTTTCTGAAGTGATACTGCCTCATCGTTTTTAAGTCGGTCGGAGGCTCGTCGATGAGGCAGGAAAGCACTAGTATTTCTCCAGCGGTGGCAACCCTTTTACTGCAGGTCTCCCCGTGCTTCTTGATCGTTGCGAGCACACTTTTCAGTGGTGATTTGCTGTATACGGAAGGCCACATTTGGTTGACGAGAAGTGCCATGTTGCAACCGACGGAACAGAAAGCGGGCTTTCCGCAGGTCATACACAGGCGCTTGGCCTCCTGTTTACACCAGTGGCATTGACTAGTTGCCTGCTGCAAATCCGAAATTCTGTGAACGGGGGCTAGCGTTGATGCAGGCGTGCCCAGAAGAGGTAGATGTGGTTGTAAACGGGTCAATGCCCGTTCAATATGGCCTTTGTACTCGCTGGCCTGGTCGCTGGTTGCGGTATCCATGGTGTATTCAAGCGTTTGTGTAAACACCGGCCAGAGACGGGGCCGGGAGAGACGAGACTAGGTACGAGACTAAAGAAGAGACTAGAGACGGGACCAGTAGAGATGAGTGATGTTGATGTTGGAGGGAAAAGCTGTCGTTTATCCATGCAACGCCCTCTCTCGACCCTATCCACAGCCCACCAGAATGCAAAGGGCCAGAATCAGAAGGCCAGGCGCAACTGCCATATTCGTTTGGGAGTTCCGCGGAAGTCTTAATCGTACCGGGACCTCTTCAAGGCCGGATCCGGGTAGTAGCTGCACAATTGACGAGTCAGCTTGGAAACAACACGACAGAACCGAGGAAGGCGACCTACTCCGGGGAAGCCTCGGTGCGCTTCCTCTTGTTGGCCTCCTGGCGAGCCCTACTCGTCGTACGCGTCTTCCTTGGTTGAGAAGCTGAGGTTGCTTGGTTTGTTCTAGTCATCTTCGCCTTTGTCGACGAAGCCGCGACCGCCTTCCCATGGTTGTGAGATCCCTCACGTACGTCCTCCCCTACATCCGCCACTCTGGCCGTGTTTCTGTCTGCTGCAGCGTTGACACAGTCGACCGACTTCCAGAACAGCCCCTCCGAGGCTCCTCCCCACCTGTCGAGGTCCCAGACACGACGGTTGTCCGCGACGAAGTCGATGTAAATATCCGGGACAGTGCTCCTTCCCCGCCGGAGGGTCGAGGCAACCTGCTTGCCCAAGGCCTGCCTGCCCTCAGATATCCATGAATGTAGCAGCTCTGGCGAGACGCCAAGCATCTTGAAGAGGGCGCGGTAGACGCCGAGAAGGGTGATCTTGTCGGCGTCGAAGATGCACCTGTCGAACCCGTAGTCCTGGATGGTCTTCTCGGGCGTCGGCACCAGGCAGGCGTCGGCGGCGACTCGAAGGGTCTCCGCTGTGGTCCTGCATCTCGAGAATCGTGCCGAGAGGAGTTGGGCTGGGCTAGCCAGTCGAAAAGTTGTGCTCGAGCTGCGCCTGCTGCCGGGCGTCGATGGTTGACGACGGTTGCCCTTGGTGGGTGTGCGCGTGGGCGCTTGGCAGGAGGCAGACATGTCGTATTGAGCTATTACCTGCTGCGGAAGTGTCAGCTTCGGTTTAGCTTCTGTCATACTACTTCAAGAAGGAACTCAAACCTAGGCGATTAAGACATGAATAGTAAGTAGAAGTTGTTGCAAGAGCGAGGTTAGTCTGGGAGGAGGTGGTGGCCAGGGAGAGAGAGGTGGTTGGAGTCGTGAAGGAGGGAGATAAGGAAGCAAAGAAGGAGGCCAAGGAGTAGAAAGAGAAGGCAACAGAGAAGGAGACGGATACCCGAATAGCACCTTCTTCTTTTGATCCGCTGGGCTGCACCTTCCCGCAAAGAGACGATGGTCGTTGTGATGCCTGTGTTTGGTGGCTGGTTCTCACGTATTTCTGCCTATGATGGCAGATGAGCGAGAGATCATTTATCACAGCCCACGTTATTCGGTTATTCCTTGAGGAGGAGAAATGAATGGCCAGCATTTCATGAACTGAAGTATCTAAAATCCAATACCAATGAAGTGTTACAGGGCGCAGGAGACTGAATGACCGAACCCCATATCCCAAACTACATGTAGAATGAGCCCCAGGTCTGCATGCTCCAACCCCTTTTGTGTGCTCAGGGGACGACCGCCCGAGATCCGTACCAGAGCGAAGACCTGCGCAGGTCAGATAGACCTCTATGAGGCGGCAAAGACGAAACTTACAGAACGGATCAATCCTTCTTCTCCGACGACGAGGTGTCGGCTCTCAACTGCGCAAGCATCTGACTCAGACCAGGCTGGAAAACCATGACCGCCGCGTTGTTGCCGTCAGGGCCCTTGATGGGAATCGGAAGCGCGCGTTGCTGTCATCAGGCGCCTGCCGAGTCTCTCCACGAGCGGCGCGGGCGTCGGCAGCGCTCTCAACCTTGTCCATGCTGGAGAAGAGGAAGGTGCTGGGCGCGGCGAGCTCGTCCTGGGTGAAGGGCTGCTCCGAGGAGCCCTGACCGAAAGCATTGGCGAAGATGGCGCGGCCCTCGTCGTTGATGCGCGTCTCATCCCAGATGTAGCGGTTGCGGTAGAACCAACCGAACATATCGGCGAGCTGCGGGATGCGGCCCAGGGAGGCGCCTAGCGTGACCTCGATCTTGTGGCGGAGCAGGTTGTTGCCCTTGGCCATCCACGAGCGCAGCTCGATGAGCCTGATGTCGAGGCGGGTCATGAGGACGCCGTAGAGGCGCAGGAGAATGCGCTGGTCGTCGGCCGAGTAGCAGCGGTTGAAGCCGAAATCCGCCATGGTCTGCGGGTCGTTGGGGATCTTGTCGTGGGTGACGCAGTCGCGGAGGATCTCGGTCGTGGAACGAGGACGCGAGCAGGTTCCTGCGTGGCTGGCGGGCTTCCACGTGTCGAACATGGTGGCCTCGCAGGCGTCGCTGCAGACGAAGTCCTTGCTACAGTGCGAGCACTTGCGGGAGGTGGTCTGCTTGGCGCAGACGATGCAGTCGCCGCGAGTCTGGGTGTTGTCGAACATGATGGTTTCTCAAATATGGTCTTGTCTTCTGAAGAAGCTGTCAGTGAAGAGTCTTCAAACGGTGGAGGAGATGGGAGGATAGATATCTCACTCAAGTCTGTTCTCAGATCTCGATCCGAAGCAGGAGTGTGGAGAGGTCAATGATGTTGCAAAGGAGAGAGCGAAATGATTACTTCTCAGGAGAACAAAATATAGACCAGATAAAAAGAAAAAGGCACAATGGTAACCTCACGTGCTAGGGCCACATGGCAGCGGGATCTTGCAGAGTTGATTAATCAAGGTGAAGTTGCAAACGCCACCCGTCGAGGCGGTCAGCCAAGAGCCTGTCGTGGTTTGTTTGCTTCGCCCTTAGGGAGGCCGGGCCGATAGACAGCCATCCGAGTTCCAACAAGGAAGGAATTTCCCTCGTTCAAACGGTCAAACAGCACCACAGCCGTGAAATTTTGGGAAAACATTTCTGAAGTGGGATCTAGCCAGCCGTTCCAAAACCTCTCCGCCATCAATCCCAAGCCATGCCATACTTCCCGCCTCCTCCCGTACGGGCAATTCCCGGGGAAATGGATGCCAGGAACCATGATGCCATTTGCTACCCTATCTGGATCTTGGGTTCGTGTTCATTTCCAGCTATTGGCTGCGTGTCAGTGAAGATCTTCATGGACGGACTATGACCTTACTTTCGGGGTTCTTCCCCAATCTATTATTCTCTGATTTAATGCTAGTAACTGGCTTTTCAGCAAGATTCCTCTTCCCTTTTGATGTGTTTGCGACTGTCGTCATTGGCCTCAGCAGAGTCGACCGCCTCTTCCCCGTAGATGGCATCGGCCATCTGTCTCAGCTGCTCGGACTCTTGCATGCCGTCAGGCAGAATTCTTCGAGCAGTCGCGTGCAGAAACCCCTCGTATCTCTCCCGGCTGGGACACAGGCGCCTCACAACCTGGCTCTTGATTGGCCCGGGCAGCCGGGCGATGGCAGCGGCCTCGCCGAGAAAGTCGTTGGTGTCCCAGATCCACTCGTTGTCCTCTAACCACGACAGTTGTTGTGGCGAAATCCTTTTGGGTCGGCTCTCGAGCATCCTTCTGATCCGCTTAGCTAGCAGATCGCCGCCCGTCATCATCCATCTGTGAAGAGCGCTTGAGTCCACGCCGCAGTGTCTGATGAGTGAGTCGTAAATCTCTAGAAGTCTCTCTGCCTCCTCGATACAGTGGCATCGGGTAAACCGGTAATCGTCACATGTTTGTTGGTCGGTCGGGATCGAGCCCTGTTGGATCGCGTCTATGAGGTTGTCGGCGGTGGTTTTCGTCATCCTTGCTGATTTAACGCGATCTGGGAGTGGGTAAGCGTTCAGCTTTTGGGAGAACGAAACCGTCGGCATTTTGCCAGGTTTAAAGTGAGGCTTTAACCGGCTGGGAAGAGGTGGAAGAAGGGGAGAGAAAAGCAAAGTAGCAACGAAAGGCAATTTTCAGAATAGTTTGGAGGGAACTTCAAGGCTCATGAGGATGGCAGAACGGAGTGGATGTGTGGAGGAAGGAGGTAGGGTCATGAATGACCCAAGAACGTCATGGAGTGGATGCGCCTTTGTGCTAGGTGAACTCGCGACTGGTTCTGCTGCCTAGGCACATTGTGCAGCGCCTTTCATATGCCATGGATGCCGGTCTGTCTGATAAGCGATTGTTCGTTTTAAATATGCCAGAGGATACGGCTTTCGCCAGCCATTCTAATATATAGATGATTTGGCTATTAATCACAGACATGTTTTGTCTCGGCCTCTCAAGTTTCAACCTGTCCCTGGTGAAGCAGAGCGAATTAAACTGAACTCATCGTATGGTAAATCCTAACGATATTTCCTTTTGTCCCATATTATATTGTGGATTTCCTGTCAATGGGGTTGGTCTCCTAGTGTCGTCAGGCAAGCGACAGGAAATCATGGTTCAAAGAAAGACGACTGAAACAAATATCGTAATGAGTCTATACTCATGTTGTTCATTACGTTGAACCAGCGTTGAACGGAATGCCCGATCAGTAAGAAATCCACCTGAAACCCAGTACACATACTTATGAGGCTTGTTAAGAGTCATCGATGAGCGAAAGATAAAGGTAGAAAACCTATCAATAGTCACCCATACCCATTCGCCCTGATTGGTGTTGAGAGTAGGACACCCCTTTTGTATCTAGATCACAATATATCCGCCCACCATCTGCCCCCTCGGAGAGTTCTGAGGCGTCTCTGGCTAACAGACGATCATTACCATGTGTTGAGATGTTGTCTGTCCTCTGCCTTCACTGTAACCCTTTCTCCTGACTACTTCGCCCAGTGAAACGATCTTGCTCTTCCATCGATCCTCCTGCCCATATTTAGTTCACCTGTCGGGAACATTGTTTGACTTCATCTGCTGTCGCCTCCTGGTGAAATCAAGCCATTAGTCTGAGATACAGAGATACATCGGGCCAAGTCCGCCCTCGAGCCACTGAGGCGCTTGAGGGTGGCTGAGGCGCGCGTATATCGCAGCAACCAACCAAGAAAGAAAGCCAGCTCGACTTTCAGGTGCGGCTGTAGAATTAATGCCAGCCCAGACGAGTCCCTTACTACCAGGAGTGCTTGATGGTGGAGCAAAACGACGCTTCACGATCGTTAGGCACGTGCAAAATGGTGGCTAACTTTAGTCCGCCCACACAATTAACAACAAATACGTAACACAGGGACCGGAATATGGTGTTTAGACCCGACGGCTTGGTGGCGGAAAGGAGCTCAATAGAAGTGAAGTCTCCGTCTGATAGAAGGAAGCCGGGTGATGTGACGAGCCACTGGTCCAGACTCTCAGGGTCCGTCGGCGGGGATGTCGCTGATTGTCGCCGGTCTGATATACTCCCAAATGCGGAGTTGGACGAACCCGTGGATTGCTGGTGGCCGCTGGTCTCATCACAATGCGAAAGTCCATCGCCTTGGCCCGCCGAGCTGGACTCCTGGGGCGGTAGTCCCGCGCCATGGAGGGTGTCCTGCTGGATATCCATTGCGTCGGTAAATAGGAATTTTGGGACTGGTCCATCTGCTGATCCTTCTGGTGGCTGTGGTTTGTCGACTATTTTTGGATCCGTCGCCGAGCCACTCATGTATTGTTCTCGCTGACGCCTAGCCGGCACCGCGTAGGTGCAGGCCTTGTGCATGCGTTGGCAGCGGTGGCAGCCGTGTCGTTCGCCGGTGCATCGGAGCTGCATTGTATACAGGTTAGCGACCAATACCAGTCGACGAAGCAAGGTTCGGGACGGCAAGAAATGTAGGACGCGATGCGACTGCATGATGCGTAAGATCTATTGACTACTGAGAAACTGACTTTCATTGTTCGGCATCTATCGCATGCTTGTCTTGCGACTGGTCGTGACGTTTCTGGGTCGACCAACCGCCGAGTATTTGTTGGACCAGACGTCTTCGAGTTGAGACGCCAAGCTTCTATCATTTTGAAGAAGAAAACAAGTCTTTGCAACGTACGAAACTGTGGCGATTGGCACCTATCCGTTGCGAGCTATGTTACGCCGGCGGTATTTATCTGCCCTTTCGGCATGTGGGGAATCTCTAGGTGTTCCTCGTTGATATTAGCGCCAACGGGGTTAAACACGCCACTGTGAACGGCGAAGACGTATTGGCTAGACCAGGGCTACATCCTGCATAGCCAAGTCGCATCGATGGCTCAGGACTGGGAGTTGAAGGATTGAGGATCTGGGCGTGGAGAACGGCTGCCGCCAGAGAGCCAGGTACATAATGGCGAACCAGACGCAACCAACAGAACCAAGGTGTCACTGCGTCCTTCCTGCATGCCAGCCCCAATTTGGCAACAGTTGCTTTCTCAGTGATATCCCACTTTTTACGTGTTTAATAGCGTGATTACTTAAACTACTTGCCATGCGGAGGAGTTAAGGGAAATTATGGAAAAGGTAGAGGTAAGTTTTAAGTTGGTCCCAGCGTCAAGGCCGAAACTATGCTCAGCGCATCTCTGCGGAGTAGAAGTCTGTTTGGTGGAACCTGAGCTCTTTCAGGATGTTGTTTCCGCCTTCACGACACTGGCCAATGACGACTAGTCAGTGCCTGGATACCCAAATAATAGTCAACGGATAGAGAAAGTCTTTGGCAATACTTCTGGGGTGATGCCGTCTACGACGCTTACGTGGATGGCTTCTCGCAAGGGTGGGGCAGCTCGCATTAGGCACATAGACATCAGTTCGCCAGCTAGAGTGCCTCATCCCTTGCAGGGACAACGCATCCCATACCGTCGGAACTACCAACCGAGCTTATCGTGGACAGAGTGAATGCCACTTTGGCTGGTATCGAAAAGTAGTAGTCCAACTTGTCTCAAAGACATGCTTTGCCCGGCCCTCAAAGTGTCGGGGTTCGGGGTCTACGATGGGGGCGAAGTCGGCCTGGTTTTCCAAGGCTCCGCCGGCTAGATACTTCCTTTTTACCGCGCTGCCTGCAGCAAATACTCTCGTCATGCGGGGTAAACATCTTTCGACTCTTCTTTCCCAACGAATTGTTCTCCGTTGGTGACGAGATGTTAGCGTGGGGGCGGGCGGCTGTGTCCCTCTACCGGAGCCATCACAGTCCCGTAACAAGTTAGTAGCTCTGCACCGATGGAGAAGGAATGGAGCCATATGGCGTACCCCCTTCATTCTGTCGCCTCCCCGATAGGCTTCGAAAGACAGACTTGCACATCTCCGTGGACATGGTCCTGTCTTGGCTGGTCGTTGGTCTAGGTCGTGCCTGCATTTACCTGCACCTCAATATGATGTGATATCGTGTTCGTCGAGTCTTCGCCACTCCCAGTTTCCACTTCGGCTCCTCCTGATAGTAAGGTACCAATCTCGGGAACACATTAGACAAACAAGACCCTGAGCTCGCCACCTCCACGTGAATGATTTTGGAGGTGTTCACATCCTTCTGTGATATGACAGGTTTCTCGAAGCCGAACCAACCAATGGGCTACTGGCTGGGCCGTGCCTCACCTCAGATGTGCCTAGATACAGTTAGCTTACCCAATTAGGAATGCGGTTAGGCGGGACAAGCGATCTGAAGGCAAGTAAGGGATCGTCGATGCGCGTAATCAAAATTCTGCCTAGGAATCCTCGTACTTTCTCCAACATCATCAGCACGCGCAGGCTGCACCAACCTACATTATTCATATGTTTACCTCGGTCGATTGCTCTGTATTCGCTAACTTGGCACCTAACATGATCTTTGAGTCTCCGTTATATCTTTGCTAGCTGGCGGCGGAGGCCGCCCCGCCTCCGCCAACCTAATCCCTAGCAATCAGCCGCGTACCACTCGCCTACAAATCCGGACCCTCCCTTTCACGATATCCACCCCTCCCCCGGTTGAACTAGCCGCAGCCCCTGTCACGTTATCGCAATAAGCTCTACTAAACAACATTCACAGGCGTGTTAAGTTTTGCTTTTCTAGCACGGTGTGTTATTCATGCTAGTCCTGACAATGGGGTAGCAATCCATTAGACAACCTTCGAGCCAGCCAATAATCACTTCGCACACAGTGGGTTCCTCTCAATCTCAAACCGGGAGTCTAGCCACTGGAAAGTCTTTTGTGCCGAATACACGAAGGCACCAACCTTGGCTTGCCGGCCCCCGTGGGCTATGTCTTGGACAATCCACTTTTCCTTGTCCACTCCAGCCTTCAGGCCCGTCAGGGAGTCATAGATCTTGTCCGTCGTAGTCGTCGGGTCGAATAACCAGCTTGCCCCGGCCCCTGTCACTAGTGTCGGGCATTTCACATCGGCGAGGTACTCCGTCCCGTTCCGCTTGAGCAGGGTGTAATCGCCAAAGCTCCGCATAATGTCGGCCTCGGTTGTGCTGCCCGTGGCCCACTTTAGGTGCTTGAACTCCCAGCGGACCTGAAAGTCGAGGCGCTGCAGGAAGCGGAGAATTCCATTGAACGCCCCATCGGACAGCCAGCCGTTCATGAAGCCGTTGAAGAGTGGGCCCGGCATCCTGCCGCCGACGAAGCTGGACAGGCTGTAGAACCCGTCGACGCTGACGCAGGCCTTGATCCGTGGGTCTACGGCCGCGCGTAGGGCGAAGTAGCCGCCCATGGAGGCGCCGGTGACGGCAATGTGGTCAAGGTCCAGCTCGAGCTCCGGGTGGCTTTCGGCAATGTGGAAGAGGTGGTCCAGAACGGCGCCTGTGACTACTTCCCAGTCTGGGCGCATCGGCACCTTGTCGCGGCGCAGGACTATTCCCTGCCCCGGTCCTTCGAACGTGATGACGGCATAGCCGACTTCTGGCCCGAATGCTGGATTCACAAAGTAGACCTCCTCTTGCGTGGAGTCGCCTCCCCCAGAGTTCAGGAGGATGGGGATTTTGCGGCCAGGAATACGCTTGGAGGCATCTGGCAGGTAGAGGTAGCCAGGTAGCTTGAGCCCCTTTTCGTATGGTATGTCGAGAAAGAGGGTCTTCCCGTCACGGTACTGGACGCCTTTCCGAAAGTTCGAAATGGCACGCTCAATTGTGGGGAGAACACGACGATCTTGGCCGATGGGACCCTCGTTCAGCATGAACTGGGCGGCATGAAGGCAATTGGACGATCTCAGGTAGGCACGACGGGCACCCAACCGGTCGCCTACCTCTTCGGCCTCTATTGCGATGTCTTCAGCTTTGTTGCCGATGTCGAGGAACGCGCTAAACCATGACTCAGGGTCAAGGTCTTTGATTTTGCCAGCGGCCTCAAGCGCCTCCCCTATCTCCGCCCCCTCGTGTGGGGCCATGGCCAGGAGTCTAAGGTACTCAAAGTTGAAGAAGGGGGACTTGAAGAACGTGTGCATCGTCGCCATGATTGCGCAGGTTGTCTTTTTCCGTGGTCTGTTTAAAGCATTGCCTTAGCTACAGATCTCAAACAGGTTCAAGGGGAAATAAACAAGACTCACATTACAGGAATGTTGTTGGTCTACAGGGCTTAACTGTAGTCCAACTAGTGATTACAAGGGGACAGAAGGGTCCAGACATAGGGGACGTGAGACGTTCAAACTTTCTCCGAACTCACCGGTTGATACAGGCACCGCCTCGGTCGTGTTATTCTGTTCGGCATGGTCCAGAAGTCAAACTTTTGCTGGGTTGGCGTGGTCGCATGGTGACAGGGGTTGAGGTACCAACTGAGGCCGAACACCGAACATTTACCCCAAGTGGCGCCGAATCGGAAGACTTATCCCGAATTGTTCGGTTTGCGATCCTTCCGCTTTGGGCAAGTCTTGTCTACTTGGGTACAGATGACTTTGGCGTCATTGGCACTTGGGTTGAAGGTAGAGACAGAGGAGTTTAGACTAAGAACCTGTCACGAACTTTTGAATTAGAAGCGGAAACAAGTTCTGGCCTTTGGCACATTCAGTGTCCGACTAAACTATTCTGCTTCCATTTGGCTTCGTGGAACCTTTTCTTGCAAACCATCGGCCAATCCCCTTTTGGCTCTAATAACATGGCTTATACGCATCCTACCAAAGAGCCCATAGCCATTATTGGCAGTGGGTGTCGATTCCCCGGCGGTGCAACCAGTCCGTCGAAGTTGTGGGATCTGCTCAAGTCTCCGAGGGATCTCTCTAAGCCCATCCCGGCAGATTCGCGTTTTAACGCAGCCGGCTTCTACCACCCAAATGGCGAACACCACGGCAGCAGTAATGTCACCAAGTCGTACTTCATTGAGGAAGATCCAAGATTCTTCGATGCCGGATTCTTCAGCATCGCCCCTCGCGAGGCCGAGGCAATCGACCCGCAGCAGCGACTTCTCCTCGAGACCGTCTATGAGGCGATGGAGTCTGCAGGCCTGACACTTCATGGCCAGAGAGGAAGCAGGACATCCGTTTATGTCGGCATCATGTCAGCTGATTACACGGAAACACAAATGCGAGATCCCGAAAATGTCTCTCAGTACATGGTGACGGGAACGTCGCGTGCTCTAACGTCCAACCGTTTGTCGTACTTCTTCGATTGGAAGGGACCCTCCATGACGGTCGACAACGCCTGCTCTTCAAGTATGACAGCGGTCCATCTAGCGGTGCAAAGTCTGAGGAACGGGGAGTGACAGACTTCATGCGTCGCTGGGGCCAATTTGCTCCTTGCACCGGATGCGTTCCTCGGCGCCACAAGTCTTCACATGCTATCAGCGTCCGGGAAATCCAAGATGTGGGACCAGTCAGCAGATGGCTACGACCGAGGAGAAGGCATTTGTGCTTTGTTCTTGAAAACGTTGTCACAGGCTCTCAACGATGGCGATCGAATCGACGCCATTATCCGAGAGACATGTATCAACTCGGACGGCCGAACGCAAGGGATCACGCTGCCTAGTGCTGAGGCACAGGCGTCGTTGATCAACCTGACCTACAAGAACGCTGGACTAAGTCTTGCGAGACCCGAGGACCGTCCTCAGTACATTGAAGCACATGGTGCGCAGTTTCTCCTTCCCAATTGAATCATGTGTTGCTAACTCGTCGTTACTCCTAGGCACTGGAACCCAAGCCGGGGACCCAAGAGAGGCGTCTGCTATCAGCCAAACATTCTTCCCGTCCAGCTCAGAGCATCCAAAATTGTTTGTGGGGTCGATCAAGACAATCGTTGGACATACAGAAGGATGTAGGTTATTCAATATTCTTGGTTGGCCCAAAGACTGATTTCGTGAACCGTAGGTGCTGGTCTTGCGGGACTATTGAAGACAACCCTGGCAATGCGACACAAGACTATTCCACCGAATCAACACTTTCGTAATCTTAACCCGAGCGTAGCACCTTCGTACAAAAGGCTTCAAATACCCACTACCCCCCACGAATGGCCTGCCGTTGCTCCTGGTCATCCGCTTCGGGCGAGTGTCAACGGCTTCGGCTCAGGCGGTACGAATGTCCACGCCATCGTGGAGAGCTATATTCCCGAACTCCACGGCTTTGGCTCTTTGCAGCTGGCAGACAGAACCTCCGCAACCCGATCTGGTGCATCGGTAGAGGTTGACTTCACTCCTGTGCCCCTGGTCTTCTCCGCCAGCTCTGAATCGGCACTGGTCTCGATGGTGAAGAAGTACGCCCAGTACCTGGAAGCTAGCGATGTCCCTATTCAACGACTAGCGTCAACTCTCAATTCGCATCGTTCGGTCCTCCCCGTCAGAGTCACATTCTCCGGGCCATCGAAGCGGGATATAATCAATGGGATCAATAAGGAGATCTCGAAACTCCGCGAGAACTCTGGTACCACGATCGGCACCAGATCTGTCCTAGAATTCGGTCAGAACCGACGCACCCGCATTCTGGGCATTTTCACGGGACAGGGAGCGCAGTGGGCGACCATGGGAAGAAGCTTGATCAACCAGTCTCCGCTATTCAGAGAAACTCTCGAGACCTTGGAGGAGTCACTGGCACAACTTCCTGATCCGCCAGCATGGTCTATGATTGCAGAGCTGATGGCACAACCCTCGGATTCCAGACTTCATGAAGCCACGCTTTCTCAGCCGCTGTGCACAGCGGTTCAGATCGGTCTTGTTCGCCTGCTGTCACAAGCGGGTGTAACATTTAACACCGTCATCGGTCACTCATCCGGCGAAATCGCCGCAGCATATGCTGCAGGCAAAGTCTCTGCCACTGACGCCGTGAGGATCGCCTACTACCGCGGTATCCATGCCAAGCTCGCAGGTGGCGCGGACGGTCAAAAGGGATCGATGATTGCTTCTGGCTTCGGACTCGACGAAGCGATCAGTTTCTGTTCATCTACTCGGATGCGGTGCCGTTTAACGGTTGCTGCTAGCAATTCGCCTACAAGTGTCACGCTCTCCGGCGATGAAGACGCTGTCAAGGACGCGAAGGCGCTTCTCGACGAGGAGGGCTTGTTCAATCGCGTGTTGAAAGTAGACACTGCCTACCACTCGCACCACATGAATCCCTGCGCGGTGCCGTACGTCACTTCACTCGAACGCTGTGGCATTCAAGTACAACAGGGCAACGGAAGCACAACCTGGATATCGAGTGTGCACGAGACCGGCACCGGGATTGCTTCTGACCTGGATACTGAACTGCAAGGAACATATTGGCGGGACAACATGGTTCAGAAAGTGTTGTTCTCGCAAGCAGTTTCCCGCGCCTCGGACCAAAACGATGGAGCATTCGATCTCGTCTTGGAAGTTGGGCCGCATCCAGCCTTGAAGGGACCAGTGCTCGAGATGATCAGGACTCGCCTTGGATCCGAAGTGCCTTATTCAGGTATCTTGGACCGCAAGGCAGACGACGTGGTAGCGGTTAGCAACGTTTTGGGTTTCATCTGGACAAACCTGGGACCATTTGGCGTCGACTTCAGTGGGTACGCCTCTGCGTTCGGCCAGATGAAGGATTCCCTTTTCGCGACACCTTTACCGGATCTACCCACTTACCCATGGGATCATGATACAATCATGTGGCGAGAATCCCGACTCAACAAGCAATTCAGATCCCGACCAGAGCCACCCCATGAGCTACTTGGCAAAAGAACTCCGGAGGACACAGACTATGAGCCGAGGTGGCGCAACTTCTTCAAGCTGGAAGAGATGCCTTGGCTTCGACATCATTGCATCCAGGGCGAGATCATCGTTCCCGGGGCCACATACTGCGTTATGGCCCTAGAGGCCGCCCGAGCCATCAGCAAAGGGTTCCACGTGGAGAGCATCGAGCTGTTGAACATGGCCATTCTACGGCCAATCGTCTTGGAGGAGTCTTCGGAGGGCACCGAGACCCTGTTCTCTCTCCGTAGCGATCTCGACACCGCAAAAGGAAAGATTGACACCATCTTGGCGGACTTTACTCTCAGTGCTGCTTCACAGGAAGATGGACACATGAAGACAGTGGCTACCGGCGAGATGCACATCTTCGTCCGGAGCGACGAATCCGAGGACTCCTCTCCTATTTCTCTTAGGCCACAAGAGCCTCAAGCTGGGCTGATGTCGATCAATGTTGGCCGTTTTTATGAGACCCTGAACGACATCGGTTTGAACTACAGCGGTCCTTTCAAGGGACTGACGTCCGCAGAGAGGCGTATGGATACGGCATCCGCAGTCGTCGCGATCGACGAGGCGGTGGGGCGGTCAATGCCAGTCCATCCCACTTGGCTTGATGTCTGCTTTCAGACAATCTTCGCTGCATTTGCGGCTCCTCGAGACGATTCTCTGTGGACGGCATTTGTGCCCACGACCATTGGCCGCATAGCCTTCTCTCCACCGCTAGGCAGCGATTATGTATCCGAATCGGTCACCGTTGACGCCCACATAACGGACTTTACGCCAGGTTTCCAAGCGGTGTTGCCAAGGATGACTGGCGACATGAGCATTTACAACTCCAAGACGCTTCAGCTGGCCGTATGGATCGAAGACCTCACTTTGAGCTCCTTCGTTCCAACGACGGAGAAAGATGACCGCATGGTCTACCTCAAGACAGTTTGGCAACCGGATATTCTCTCTGGAACAGCCTTCGACGCCCAGCAGCAAATATTGCCACCGGACGAAATCAAGGTCATTGACGCCTGCGAAAACGCAATTCGGTATTATCTGTCGAGGCTCAAGGTGGACATCTCCTTCACTAAGATAGCCGAGAAAAGTCCAGCCTTGCGTGCTTTAGTCCAGAAAGCTAACTCGCAGTTGGAAAGGGTTCCCACGCAGTCCCAATTCCGTGCCATTCTGTCCGAGTTTGGAGATCACATCGACATGAAACTCGTACGGGCTATCGGCGAGAGGCACCTGAACATCTCTCAAGGGCCCCAAGGATCTGCCCCGATCCCCGACCTATTATCGCAGTGGCACAAGGAAGGCCTCGGATTTTCCCAGGTCCACAAGCACATCGTGACTGCGGCGAAACAAATGTGGCATCAACACCCACAGTTGAGGATCGTCCAAGTCGGCCCATCTTCTGCTACTCTCGTGCGAAGATTGTGCCAAGCGCTTGAGAATTCCTTCCATTCATACACTATTGTGGACGCATCAGCGCACGCTCTCGACGAGGTCCAGGAGGACCTGGCCTTGGATCAGTTACGGGTCGCCTTCAAAGTTCTCGATTTCGAAGGCGGACCTGAGTGTCTGGGAGACGAGATTTCCGCCGGCTCCGTTGATTTGGTCATCGTCCACAAGTCTTTCATGAACCAGGCGGCTGCTTTGGCGACGGTCCGGACCATGTTGAGGCCTGGAGGCTTTCTGGTGATGATGGCCCTGACTGGCGACCAACTTCGCTTTCCGTTTTTCCTCTCCTCGGCACCGACGCCACCCAACGAAGATGAGGAACCTGGTCCATCGGCGAGAAAGCCTTCGGCCTCCGCTCAATTGCACACCGCACTTCAAAGAGCCGAGTTCTCCGGAATCGACTCGATGGCACTTGACAGCGTTCCGGACAAGCACTCGTTTTCTGTGATCATTTCACAAGCCCTGGACGACCGAGTCGCCTTCCTCAGAGCTCCACTCGCTTCCTTCGGATGGTCTCTCGACGTGAGCGGGAAACTTCTCATTTTGGGCGGTACTTCACCAACGATCGCCGACTTCGTCAGAGACATAGAGTCCCACCTCTCGAGAGTCTGGTACGGAGAGATTATGATCTTGGATTCACTTGATGACCTGGACAGTGAAGACACCGACGACATCGCTCATCTTCTCAGCCTGACTGACCTGGATTGCCCGATTCTTCAGCAACTCAAGGATTCTAAGTTCCAGAACCTGCAACAGCTTTTTGAACAATCAAGGACAATCCTTTGGGTCACTCAAGGCGCAAGAACCGTAAGCCCTTACCAGAGTGCTACCATCGGACTGGGGCGATCCTTCCTATCCGAGAACCCGCAGAAGCTTCTGCAGTTCCTCGACTTGGATGCACTCGAGGGCTCAGAATCGATCGTTGCAGAGGGTCTTCTGCGATTGGTTGAAGCTGATGCTATGAAAGCGGATCCTCAGACGATGTCGCCGGTGTGGACCGTCGAGCCGGAACTTATGGTCGAGGAAGGCAAACTTCTCATTCCAAGGCTGCGGCCTGACAAAGAGAGAAACGATCGTATCAATTCCATTCGGCGGAAGGTCGAAGTCCCAGCTCTTCTTGGGAAAGACCCCGTTGCCCTCATCAGCTCTCTTGGGAACTCTGGCGATGTGTCGTACTCCGCGGAGCAGGTCCTCCATCGCCCCTCGACCCTATCTGGGGGACCAGACCAGATTTCTCTCATTGCGGATTTCTGCACCATGGAACCCGTGGTGCCCAACTACTACGGTAGGCAACTCTTCTGCTGTGTCGGGCACACGGAAGAAGGAAGACGATTCTTGTCACTCTCAGAGTCAAATTCCTCGGTCATCCAAATTTCAAGTGAATGGGCCCTTCAAATGGACGAAGAGCTTCAGGATGCGGACGCAGGCCATTTATTGATTCGCGTCGCCAACGAGATCAAGTGGCGTGTCATTGAAGATTCCATGCCGTCTGAGCACACAACACTGCTCTACGGATTCGACGAGAACCTGGTTGAGTGCATTGACAGATGTAAGAGACTTTCAACCAAGACTGTAGCGCTCATCAACTCTCAACTGCCCTCAGCTCAAGGCAGCGTGCGCAGCAAATACATCGATATTGGGCTACGCAAATCAACGAAGGAACTGAAAGGACTGATTCCTCCAAGAACCAAGTTACTCATCTACTCGGGAAGTCAGAAGGACATACGGAGAGCCTCATCATTGGAGAAGGTTCTTCCACCGAACGCGACAGTCGTTTCTTTCGCCAGCCTTGATGCAGATGGTCTGGGACTTCCCGAAGTCCTCTCTGCCGCCTTGGCCTCCGCAAATTGCTTCTCGCCGGCATTAGGCATATCTCCTGACAGTACCAACGTGATTCAAGCTTCGGCTCTTGTCACGAAAGATGTCGGCAGACGCCCAGATGGCGCAATAGTCGATTGGAGGCCTCATCAGACAATCACATTGACTCGGAGGCCCGTGGACCCCCGCCGACTATTCTTGCCGGATAAGACATACCTTCTCATGGGATTGAGTGGGCAGATCGGACAGTCGATATGCCGCTGGATGGTCACAAACGGTGCCAGGCATATGGTGGTCACGAGCAGGTAAGTGCTTCTATCAATAATCCGAGCTGTCTAACCCCGCTAATGCCCATAGGCATTCTGACAAAGGGGCGCTGTGGAGCGATGAACTGCGACAAAAAGGCGCCAACATCGCGATCGCAGCAGCAGACGTCACCAACAAACAAGACCTTCAGAACCTCCGCATGCGTATTCTCGACACTATGCCTCCCATTGGCGGCGTGGCCAACGGAGCCATTGTGTTGTCCGATGCCTTGTTTACTGATATGACCTCCGAGAGCCTCCAAAGGGTCATGGGACCCAAGGTTGACGGCTCGATGAATATGAACGAGGTCTTCGCTGGGGACGACCTCGACTTCTTCATAAAGTTTTCGTCCATTTCTACTGTCACTGGCACGCCGAGCCAAGCCAACTACGCCGCTGCGAACAACGTGAGTTCAACGAGTTTGAAGGTCCACTTAATTGCCCACTATACTAATTGTTCCTAGTTCGTGGTCGGCCTGGCTGCTCAAAGGCGATCGCGCAACCTCCCCGCTTCAGTCGTCGACATCGGGATGATCATTGGTATCGGGCTCCTTCGAAGAACCGAAGGGGACGAGGGTAATGGAGTCATGGAGACCTCATTGCGTAATAAGCATTACATGCCCATCTCCGAGCGTGACTTGCATGACCTTCTCGCTGAGGCAATCCTGGTCGGCAGAACCGACGAGTCTCCGGAAATCATCACCGGGTTAGAGACTTACAGCAACTCCCAGAGTCGCCCTTTTTGGCACAGCAACCCACGCTTTTCACATCTGCTGAGCAATGCCGGCTCTCAGACAGGCATCAGTTCCTCAAGCAGCACTCGGAAGACCTTGAAGGAAAAGCTTGCGGATGCCAACGGTCCAGCTGATGCCCTGAGCACCATAGAAGGCGCCTTTCTCACATACCTTGCGTCTTCGCTCAAGGTAAGCAATTCTACCAGGAAGGAATGTCCTAAGCTGACCCCGAAATAGTTGTCTGTTGAGACGATCTACACCAACGTGCCCGTCATTGATCTCGGTATTGACTCCCTAGTTGCCGTCGAGATCAGAAACTGGATATTTTCAGAGGCTGGGTATGACATCCCGGTTTTGAAAATTCTAGGAGGATCCTCTGTCAGCCAAATTTGCAGCGAGATCGTTTCCTCTATTTCCTTCGAAGACAAGGAGACGAAACCTCCAGCGGACAACCTCAGTACTCCGGCCCCTCGAAAGCTTCGCAGCTGGAATGAACCCGCCACGGAGGATTCGCTCAACGACACATCTAGCTTATCTGTCTTCTCAGACTCATTGTCACAATCAGACTCTGGTATGGGCGATCAGCTTCTCTCGCCATCGGCTCTGGAAGTCCCACACAAGCCATCTTCCCGTCCCGTTCCACTTCGCTCCGAGCCTTTGTCACTGGGTCAAACGCGACTCTACTTCTTATCCAAGAGCCTAGATGACAGCAGCGCGCTCAATTGCACCGCGTCCTACACGATCTCCGGGGAGCTCAATTTGGCCAAGTTCGAAAAGTCTCTTGAGGCCGTAGCTCAACGCCACGAAAGCTTCCGCACAATCTTCTACGACGACAAGCAGAATGGCCAGCCAGTTCAGGGTGTGCTGAAGCAGTCACCATTCAAGCTGAGGATACTTCGCGATGCTCACGGGCCTTTTGATGTCAAGAGAGTATTCGACTGGACTCACAAATATCATTACAACCTGGAGACGGGTGACACCTTCATCGCTACCCTTTTGTCACACAGCTCTGATTCCCTCACTATCATCTTCGGTTATCACCATATCATCATGGACGGTGTCAGTTGGCAGGTATTCCATCAGGACTTGGCAAAGTTCTACAACAGTCCGAGCTCAGCATCGACTCTCGCACCGCCTGCCCAGTACATCGGCTTTGTCCTCAAGCAGCAGGAGGAGATCTCCAACGGCGCCTATGGCGAGAGATTAGAGTTCTTCCGGCGCGATTTCAGTGACCAGATGGAGCCCCTACCACTCTTCCCATTTTCCAGAGTTGGCACACGGAAGCCCTTGACTCGTTACGGATCTCGGGACATCCTCACGCACGTCGATGCGAAGATAGTGAGCGAGCTGAAGAAGGCGAGCCAGGCCTCTCGGACCACCTCATCTCACTTCTTTCTTTCGGCCTTTCAAGTCCTGCTTCACCGGCTGCTGGGCATTCATCAGATGTGCATCGGCATGGTGGATGCAAATCGCTCCGACCAGAGCTTCAGTAATACCATCGGCTTCTTCATGGAAGCCATCCCCGTCCTGTTTCGAGTCAACCCCGAGCAGAAGTTCGACGACTTGCTTCGGACGACCCGAACCAAAGCCTATGCAGCACTGTCGCAGACCGGCGTCCCAATCGAAGAGATTCTGAGAACATGCAACGTCCCTGCGTCCAAGACCGAGACGCCGCTGTTCCAGGTAGTGTTCAACTATCGCATGGGCGCAAGCCGAGCCTCTTCGATGGATGGGGTTGACATGAGGTTCCTTGAATACGCCGACGCGAAGCATCCTTTTGATCTCGTCATGTCCGTCGACGAGCTGAGTGACGGTACTGCGATGCTCACCTTGTCGCTCCAAGAATACCTGTACGACCAGGCAGGCGGAGAACTTCTCGCTAACGCATACGTCCATTTGCTCGATGTACTGTCGAAAGATCCCGCACGCTCAATTGGCAGCACTTCGGTCTTTGATGCAAACTCGACAGAGCGGGCTGTCGCTCTAGGGACTGGGCCCAGAGTCAACCTTGCACACGATTCGCCAGACACGCTCTCGAGGATTGTAACTACCTGGGCACACAAGAATCCCGAGGCACTTGCCGTCAAGGATTCCAGCGGCAACTCGAAAACCTATGCGCAGCTGTCGCAAACGGCTGCGGCCATCTCGATGACGCTGTTGAGTGCTGGGGTCACACCATCTTCCCCGATTTGTGTGCTTCTCGAACCAGGCGTGGACACGATTGCCACCATCCTCGGCATCCTTCGTGTCGGAGCTGGCTACGTACCTCTCGATACACGCAGCACCGATGAGAGGCTCAATGACATCCTGAAAGAGTCGGGTGCTATAGTTCTGCTCTATCATTCCGCGACTGCAGAACGAGCCGCGAAGCTGCGCAAAGATTGTGGGAACTATGACCGTGTCGCGCTCATCACTCTTGATGCCGTAGCTCAGGACACGGCGCAAGTCGTCGAAGACATCTCAACCCTGGATGGCTTTGCCATGATCCTGTACACCAGCGGATCCACTGGCAAGCCGAAGGGAATACCACTCACCAACGCCAACATCCGGACCCCTATCCTTGGTGTCTCCGATCGCGTTCCCCTGGGCCGAGAGGTTGTGCTGCAACAAAGTGGACAAGGCTTCGATGCCGCCATCTTCCAGATCTTCATCGCGCTTGCCAACGGCGGTACGCTGGTCATGGGCGACAACCGCGCTCATCCAGCGGAGACAGCCGCCCTCATGGCGCGCGAGGATGTCACATATAGCGTCCTGATCGTCTCGGAGATGCAGGCGATGTTGAAGTACGGGCACGAAGAGCTTCGTCGTTGTTCTTCATGGCGTATCGCAATGGTCGCTGGGGAGGCGTTTACATCAAGTCTCCTGCACCAGTTCTGCAGCCTCAACAGACCAGCTCTGAGAATCTTCAATGCCTACGGTCCTACTGAAGCATCCATATGCTCTTCCTTGAGCGAGGTCAGGCCTGAGGACATCGACATGGACAATTTTGCCATACCAATCGGGAAGCCCATTGCAAATTACGGGACCTACATTGTCGATGAAGATTGCGAGCCCGTCCCCATTGGATGGCCAAAAACTTCCCTCTCGCCTAATTTTTCTTAGTATCCGCTGTTAGTGAAATAGGTGATATACCACCGAAATCCTTAATAGTTGAAAAATCTTCACCTCTCCCTCTTAGAGCCCTCCTATGATGGCCTCATAGCCTCCGGTGAGCATCGGATTATAGCCGGCCCCTCCGGCCAGCCCTGATCGGGGCTCTAGGTCACCTCTAGAGTTAACCCCTCCCTTAAGGGCTAAGCGCCGCCGCAACACTAAGGCCCAGCCACTCCAGCCCAGCTTTAGGGGAAACCAGCCTAATACTCCTAATGTAGCCCCTTTTACGGTAAAGGGGCCTTTAAACATAAGTGGGGTGACCACTAAATCTATCCTAGCCGCCTTTGATGAACAAGCTAGACGCTATAAGGACCAAAAGGATGTCTTTTTGGTTATCGCCTAGTTTATTAATAATATGGTCTCTAATTTTAAGGGGCTAAAAAAGTAGATCGTAAAAGAGGTGATAACCTATGTGATCTAAGCCCTAAAGAAGTTAATGAATAACGAAGTTACTTTAACTTTAACCCGGAATTAGGTTATTGTTATAGTATTAGCTCTAACCCTAACCCCAGTCTTAGCCCTGGTCTCAACCCCGGCCTCCGCCCCGGCCTAACACCGAGTCCCTACCTGCCCATAAGCCCAGGCTTAGCTAAAAGACCTCCGGGTTTTTATCCGTATCCCCGAGAAAAGCCTGGATACTGCCCGGAAGAACGCCCCTTTCACCCTACGCCGTATAGTCTACTAGGCCCTTGGCCTATAACTAGGAGATATTCTACACATTTACTATATCTTAATTAAATACTCTTTAAAGCCCCTAAATAAATAAATCGAATAAACCCTTCTTAAAAATAAATAAAAGTTAATAAATTACTTAGGGGTTTTTAAAGTAGAAACCCTTATAAAATAGTTCATATACGCCGTCCCACATTGCCCATCTAAGCTTTAAAACATAAATATGGAAAGTATTAATATATTAACCCTGATTAGGGAGGAGGTTATCGCCTAGACTAGCCGCGAGCCAGTCCTGGTTCAGTAATCCCACGTCGGCCTAAACCCTATTATAAACAAAGTTACTTAGGTTATCTCCTTTATAATCAAAGTGTTACCCTTTAGATTATTTAACTAAAGTAATAAGGCCCAGCTTATTAGGGAAAAGAGGACCCTACTTAGGTATAACTCTGGTTATTAGGGATACCACATAAACCAGTACTATAACCAGCGGCCACTCAATAATAACTATGGTAAGCCCTCAGATTCCCACGAGTCCAAGCCTTATATGACTAAGCCGAAGTATACTAACTACTTAGGGCCCTTCTAAACTAACTATACAAATTATCCAACTAGGCCCCTAATAATTAACGATTATCCTACCCTCTTAGGCTGAAAGGAATGTGGACGGATTCGGAAAGTTATGTAAAAGGCCTCCGAGGCCTGCGATAATATCAACCAGACCATTACCCAGAGTAATACTTAATAACCCTAGGACTCCCATCCTAATCAGGGCTAATAACCTAACTCTAAATACTTTTATATTAGGACCCCCTCCTAAGGATTAATCGTATACCTAGGTGATAAGGATATAGTTAATAGTATAGATGAAGACGAAGTGGAAGACCCCGAGGCCCTCCCTCAGACCAACCACCCCATCTACCCTCTCCGAAATAGGAGCCAGAGGGTAGCTCAAAAGCTTAACTATAATATCACTAATACCTATACACACCTAGACCTCGACTTAGAGGTTTAGGCCTAAATAGGCCCCCCTACGGGTATTATATATAGCCTAATATAATATGGGGAAAAAGCCCCTAGTATACATAGTTTTCCTAAAGCTCTACTGGGCTGATTAGGTTAACATCGTACTTATTTAGGAGCCCTGGATAGGCTACACTAACAGAATATAGATTAATACACACCCTGGGTACAATTCCTTTATCCCAGTTAATTTTTAGGATAATAGGGAAACAAGGCCTAGGGTAATAATATATATACGGAAGGGGATAAGGTTATAGGTGTAACATCAAAGACCTATCCAAACAAGGGATATCCTATGGTTAAAGGTTAATAACATTACTATTATAAATATCTATAAACAACCAGGTAATCCTTATAACCATACAATAACCACCCTCCTAAAATATTAACCACTACTACGAGCCCTTATAACTAGGGATTTCAACGCTTACCACTATTCCTAGGAACTAGGATCCATTAGCCGGAATAGAGGAGACGATCTAGTTGACTAGGTTAATAACCATAGCCTCTCCTTTATTAGAGAAGTAGGAGCTCTAACCCACACCTATGGTCACGTCCTTAACCTAACCTTCTCAAATATCCCCCTTATACACACAGGACCTTACCCACACCTATACCCAAAAGCTAATCACTAACCTATTATAATTATTATTCCCCTTAATAATAATAAATAATAATAAATATACTAATTAGGACTAATATTAATCCTGGATTTAGCCCTTCCTTAGTTTAAAAACCTAATTAGGGTAGGGGCCTCAACTTTATTTACCATTAAAGACCTACTCACCTTAACTAAACTAAACACCCAGGCTAACCAGATCATTAACCTACTCTTAACAATTATCTAAGTAATAAAGAAAAGATAATAAAGTTGGGGAAAGTGGGCCCCCTAGTAGATAAAAGAGTACTCTAAAACCCACTAATCCTACCTTAAGGCCCATATCCAATAGGTATAAGAACTAGAGGTAACCTCGGCCTTATTACCCCCTATCCTCAAAAAGTAAAAGGTTTTTTTAGAAATAATTAGGGAAACTAAATAAACTTATTAGGTTACTAAGATTAAAGGGGTTATATCTAATTAGGACTTTTATAAAATAATAGGCTAATATAAAGCTAAACTAGTAATCAAAATCCCCCCCTTAATAATTAAGGGCTAAACATACAATAATAGCCAGGATAAGGCCCAGGCCCTACGGAGGGCCCTACTGGAGAGGTTCGATGATACGGATGACCTACCTGGGGACCCCTTCGACGTGGCCATGGTCCCAAGACGACAAATACCCTAACAGGCTACGATTAGTCAGGAGGAAGTACGGGCAACCACCCTAATAAAAACTACGACCCCCGGTATCAACGGAATCACCACAAAACTACTTAAGGCTTACTAGGAACTTATAGCTAAACCTATTAGGCTACTATTCCAGGCATATATTAAGGCCAGCTACTTCCCCCAGCCCTTCTATAAAATAGAGGTTATTATAATTTAGAAGCTTAGAAAAACCGACTTCTTAAAGGCTGGATCCTAGAGACTAATAACCCTCTTATCCTGCTTAGGTAAGGGGCTTAAGAGACTAATAACTAAGAGAATAACCTACTTCACTATCCTAGAAGGGGTGGACAGCCCACAGCAAATAGGGGCCCTACCAGGCAGGGCAACTATCGACCTAACAACCTGTCTCACATACGATATTGAACAGGCCCTCGATAAGGGGCTTATAACTACGCTGGCGACAATGGATGTGAAGGGGGCCTTTAACTCTGTTCTTCGGAACCGCCTTATTATCCATCTACGGCAACAGGGCTGGCCTAATAGCCTGATCAGGCTATGTCGCAAGCATACTGGGCCACCAAGACGTCTGGGAGCTGTGCTCAGCTGAGTCAGCACTCACGTGACGTCCTGGCCCCCGAACCGGCCTATTTATTCTGCCGGACGCACCCACCAGATAGTGAATAGACCAAGCCTTCTTCTCCTACTTAACCTCGTACGCGCGTGCGAACTCGCCACAGGCTAATTTATGCCTTTGTATTAGACCGTACTACTAGGGTTAAATTCAAAGAGGTAATAACAAAGGACTTCCCTTTAACCTGTAGACTACCTCAGGGCTCCCCATTATCACTTATCATCTTCCTACTTTATATTTCCGATATCCTAGTTGAAGACCTAAGGCTTCGGTTTGAATATGTAGATAATATAAGCCTTTTAATTACCGGCCTATTACTTAAGGATAATGCTATATCCTTAAGCTAATAAGTTACCTAAATTCTAAACTAGGGTACCGATAATAAGGTCTCCTTTAATCCAGCTAAATATAAAGTTATCTACTTTACTAGAAAATATAAGTAACCAAAGGACCTACCTGGGATTAAAACTAGAGGCCTTAAAATTAAAGCTTCGGTTAAGCCGATCCGTTGGTTAGGGGTTTAGTTCAATAAAAGATTCTCTTTCTAATACCACATCGAAATAAGGGTAACTATAACGAAAAAGGTAACCTAGCACCTAGGGCACCTAATAAACATAAAAGGAGGGATCCCAGAAACTGTTATACAAAAGGCGGTCATCACCTATGTCCTCCTAATAGCCCTATACGGAGCCGAAACCTAGTTCGGGGGGCTAGCTAAGCTAGCCCTAAGTAACACCACCTCTCCTTAGGTAGGGATTATTAATACAGGCTAGAAGGGCCTCGTCCAGAAGGTTAATAAGGTCATCATAAGAGCGGCCTGAGCTATCCTCCTAGTCTAGAAGATAACCCCAATAAGTAACCTCCTCCGAGATGCTGGCCTGCCCACTGGGAAAGTGGTTTTAGAAGGGGTACACCTACGCTTCACAATCCGACTACAAAAGGTCGACCAACAATACCCATTAGTCCTAAGGCTTATATAATAAGGGAGGTAGTAAACACGGCTCCAACGGACAGCAAGCCTCGTCTTAAGGGTCCCAAAGCCAGCACTACTCTAACCATAACACCTTCCAGGGTCACAAAACCCAATAATCCTATACACAAAGGAGAAGGCTGCTAAGGCCTTTTAGAACTGGTTAAAAACCGTCCCAAATAACCATATAACTATTTATTCAGATAGTTTTAAAGTGTTTAATGGAGCCACGGGATATGGATTCGTTATTTATAAAGGTAATAAGTGTATAGCCTAAGGTTATGGCCAACTTGGCTTAGTAGAAGTGTTTAACGGCGAGGCTAAAAGAGCGAGGGCAGGGCTCCGGCGGGCCCTCCTTACTTCCCAAGGCCAGCTAATATATATTTGTATTAATAATACTAGTGTTATCCAGGGGATATAGGGCGAGGCTCTAGAATCCTCACAAAAAGCCTTCCTTAAAATCCACGAGGCGGCTAGGATATTCGATATATATACCCACTAGGCCCTAGGTTATTAGGGGATAAAAGGTAAAGAAGAAGTAGACCATTTAACTAAGTAAGGCATAACACTCCTAGTACCCTTAGGCTAACTAGTAACCCTAGTAGGGATTAAGCAACTCACTAGGAAACGAATACGGGCCTAATATATATAATAGTAGTATAAGGAAGTAATAGATCGATACGCCTAACTAGGACTCAAGGCTAACCTATCCAGCCCTCCTGAACTAGCCCTTCCACGGGCTACCCTATACCACCTCCTAATAGCCCGATTAGGCCACGGAGACTTTGAACAATATCATTAACACTTTAACTATAATAAAACCTTATTTACCTACTTTTATGGGGAAATAAAGAATATAGACCACTTAGTTTATTACCGAAAAACCCTAGTAAAAAGGTAATAGTGGCCTACTCTCTACTCTTTTAGTTTATTAGAACCCATAAGACTTATGGGATTACTTAAGTGATATTTTAAGGGGTTAATTACTAATTTTAAAAACTTCGAGGCCTTCTTATGTATAACAAGCTTCTTTTAGAAGATTTACCCACACTATTAGGGGCCAACCTCTGGTTAGGCCTTAAAATAACCGTCCTGCCCTACTAAAGGGACCAGATAGGAAGCAAAGGAACTGGAGGAACCAGCGGGATCCAGGGACAGATTGAACGCATAGTAGCCAATAGGCAAGATTTGGAGGACGCGGGCAAGGGCTGTATACTATAGAGTAGGTAGTCTGAGCCTGCGGCTCTCCACGCCACATACCCCTTGGGAGGTCTGCCGCAAGGGCTACGCCCTTGCCGCCTTGGCGTTAAATACAACAACAACAACAACAACAACACATGCGTCCATCCATCATTCTTCCACTAGACAGCTTACCAGTGACAGAAAGGGGCAAACTCGACAGCCGCAATCTGGCGACTCTGCCTCTGCCGGATCTTTCACTCGAGGAAGAGACCGATGACCTGTTGACGGAGCAGGAGAGGCGATTGCGAGAGGTCTGGAAAGCTGTGCTGGGCGATATCTCCTCCACTGTGCCTATTCGGCGCAGTTCCGATTTCTTCTCCGTTGGCGGCAATTCTTTGCTCCTGCTGCATCTGAAGTCCGACATCCGGAGGGAATTCTCGATCGATATTTCCCTGATGGAACTCTTTCAGACTAGCACACTACAGCTGTTGGCTGCACAGCTCAGTGGAGATTCAAAGACAGATCAGATCGTCGATTGGGACAAGGAAACTGAACCAAACGCAAAGATATTCGTCGGCGATGATACCGTCAACGCCCCCAAACCCTCAATTATTAGCAAGAACGGAATTTCCGTTCTCCTCACAGGAGCCACGGGCTTCTTGGGGTCTGCGATTCTGCGCCAGCTCGTACCTCCCACAGGTGGTACGAGTACACTGTGTAGCCATCAGGGAGACTGCAGATGGCAACCCTCGGAACCTCAGGGTAGACTCGCCAAAGGTCGAGCGTCACGCAGGTGATCTTGCGCTCCCCAACCTAGGCATGAACGACGCTCGAGCAAAGGATCTCTTCAACAACATCGACGTCATCATTCATAACGGAGCCGAGGTATCGCACATGAAGAACTACCGCAGCTTGCGCGCCGCCAACGTGTTGTCCACGATTGAGATCGCCCGCTTGGCTGCACACAGGAAGGTCCCCATTCACTACATTTCGACTGGGGGCGTCGCGCGGCTCAGTGGCGCTGCAGTTCAGTCCGAATCGTCTTTGGCGTCGTTCCGCCCGTCCCTCGACGGATCAGACGGCTACGTGGCATCCAAGTGGGCCAGTGAGGTCTTCCTTGAGAAGCTTCACAAGCTGCGCCAAGGTCAGATTTGGATCCATCGGCCCAGCAGCATCACCGGTGACAGTGTGCCAGCCCTGGACATTATGAACAGCTTACTGAGCTTCTCTCGCCTGATGAAGGTAGTGCCTGATCTTTCGGGTTCCACGGGATCTTTTGGTTTCGTGCATGTTGATACTGTGTCGAAAGACATTGCAAGTCGTGCTCTAGCAAGCACAAGCATAGAGGACGGGGGCAAGAGGGATACTCTGGCCTTCGTACACCAAAGTGGCGAGGAGGTCATTCCGGTAGGCCGACTCAAGGAGCACTTGGAGGAGTCAGCAAAGGAGTCCTTCAGGGTGCTACCACTCCGGGAGTGGGTTAGTACCGCCATCGAGAACGGGTTGGATGAGGTTCTAGGCTCGTTCTTGCTATCCTCCAATGGGGTGATTCACGTGCCTCTTCTTGAGAACAGGCGTCGAGTGAATTAGTTCACGGTCACTTTAAACTAGCTGGTCATTCCTAGATTGATTTGATTTCACTTCCTGTGTATTTTGATACAATTAGCGCCCACAATGTGCATCTCGTTACCTGTATCTTTTCTCTCGTACCTTGTGCCCCTTGCACGACTTCGTCGGGCCAAGCCAGTGACTGCATCTTGCACGCGGCCCATGAGCCATTCATAGACTTCTACCTGAATTGGAAATGCCGATCATTCCAGAATGCCGAGTCTCCATCGGGCTGTAGCAACAGCATCAGTCCTGTCCCCGGTCGTTGCTTCGGCGGCCATGGTTGTCGGCCAAGTGTCGGCAAGTCAGAGTCTATAAGATGGCTCCGTCCGCCTATCGGCTCACAAGTCTACCTGTACCGTGTGGAATCAGGGGTAGTGCACGTTCCTAAAACACCACAAGAAAGTCTCTCTTCCTGCTGCGACCATGAAAGGGACGGCAATTCCCTTCCAGAAGAGCCGCCTGCTTCGGGTGACGTTGGCGCATTACCGACAACCAGATGTTAGCGAAGAAGACTTCCACCGCTGGGTCACCGAAGAGTACGCTCCGAAGGCCGCAAGGCTACACGCGAAGAATGAAATTGAGGGGTTCTTTATCGTAAGTCAATCTATCCCAAAAGTGTCGGCTATGCCGCTTTGATACGGCATGCACTGTCCTCAGTCAACAGCATTGTTACTAACGAGTCTCAATACTTTTCGCCCAAGTCGTTTCGGTCGGTTGCAATTGACCTGAATGCCAAACGCGGAAACCCGTGGGTCGTCCGTGACTACGATGCGCAAGTCGAGTTCCTCTTCCGGGATATGGAGACATTTCTCAGGGGAGCAGCAGACCCCGAAATGCAATCGTTACACGCAGCCGAACAGGCCTTCATTAGTAGTATCCACCCGGAAATTAGTCTCGGTTGGATTGAGACGTATGTCGTCGATGGGAAGGTTGTGAACATCGGGGAAGATGGTAAATCGAGTTATCCCGACTTCCAGGAGTTGAATGTTGCCCCGTAGAGGTTAGCATTGGGAACCACTGTCATACGGGGAGACTTCCGAGTCCGATGATACACACTCAGTCGTCTTAACATGCGCAAGAAGTAACTTGGCACTGTTTATGCTCTGAAAATATTTTTTTTGTTAGTGACTCGGGTGTTACATCTTGCCTGCCTCCACTCATCTTGCTTAATCTCTGTGACATGTCGGAGAATGGCCGCGGTTCGTGATACAGTCGCTAAGCCAAGCATCTTGATGTTCGGAAACCCATTTTCTTGGCCGAATCTTCATAAAGGGGGCATCAGGTTGAGGGAACTGACACAGCCTCCTCGGCGTGAAGTCGGGGTTGCCTCAATTAGGTAAAAGCTGACTTTCGGTGTATCGGACAGGACCCAGCGCTAGTTGCACGTCCCGCTCCGCTCCGAAACCGAAGCCGACTCGAATGAGCGGTGATTGGCCCACCTTTTTCCAGCAATGCTGAGTGTCACGGCAGGCCGTAGGTCTAGGGGCAATACATCGCATTCACACCACACTTGGGCACACCCAACACTGAGGGTCGAATTCACGGCCCTTAATTCATCAACAAAAGAAAACAGCAAAATTGATAACAAAGCACTGAGCACTATAGGCAGATGGCAATGGATTGAACGGCGAGTAAAAAATTGTACGAATTAAGCTACTTCAATGACTACATGAATGCAGGAGTAAATTGTCTTCTATCGAGTCGGAAGCCCGTGACCTGTACATAGTCAAACAGTCTTAATGTCGAGGTGGCCGGCATCGCTAAGTCCCGGGTCTCGCTCCGCCTGGATGCGGCGAAGTAAATCAATGTGATGCTGACTCCGTGGCTCGACCTTGAAATCGAACTTCTTGGATCGATTCACCATCCCCGGGATGGGCTCAAGCTTGACCGGAATCTCGTTTCCATGCGCATCCCTGGTCTTCCGGATTCGGAACGTAGAAAGAAGTTGAATAATGGTGATGTAGACGCTTGCGTCCGCGAAAAAGCGGCCAGCGCACGAGCGTCGTCCGTAGCCAAAGGCAAGATCGCTCGGGTCTGGCTCGTTGAGCGGCTCCAAATATCTCTTCGGCTTAAAGATGGACGGTTCGGAGTAGTCTTTTGGGTCGTTCAAAAACCAGTACAAGGACGGGAGCAAGTACGCCCCCTTTGGAATGACGTACTCGCCATGGAATACGTCTTCTTTCGCCTTATGCGTCAGGCCCATGGGACCAACCGGATTCCATCGCCAGGCCTCTTTCACGATGCCGTCGACATAGGGCAGATTCTCCCTGTCGGCGAAGTTCGGGAGGCGGTTGGAGCCGACGACACGGTCAATCTCCTCTTGAGCCCTCTCCTGTACTTCGGGGAACATGACCAACGCAAGAATAACGCTGGTTAGGATGGCGACAATGCTGTCGGATCCCGCGGCGTAGAGGCTCACGGCGGACCATTTGATAGCCTCTTCGTCGCCCGGTGCCAAACTCACAGCACCCCTGTCTTTGACCATATGCTTCTCCAGAAGATTGGAGACGTAGGATGGTCGGTGGGTATTATGTGCCATTTGCCTCTTGACGAAGGTGTAAGGGAGCTCTGCCGCCGTGGTGTTGATTTTCTTCCATGCCTCGGCCGTCTTCCTGTACGACAGGCCGGGGACCCAATCGGGCAGGTATTGTACAGCGGGGACGACGTCGATGATCCACGCGAAAGGCACGAATGCACGAGAAAGGTTCTCCATCGCATGCTCGATAAGATCGACCAGCGGATCGGGCCCATTTCTCTCGATCGAACAACCATACGTGATTTGCAGAATCTGTGCAGCTGCAAGACTAGTCGGGTGGGTCAGGCGTCAGCTTCAGAGTCACGCTTGCATCGAGGCTCTGGGATGTCATGCAGAACTTACGTCTTCCAGTGTCGAAGTATGTTGTCGGAATCATTCAACGTCTGCAAAGTGAAGCAGACGGCCTCCTTTTCTTGGATCAGGTTGAAACCAGCTGACAACGACTTTGTGCCAATCTCCTGGGTAACCATCTTGCGATGCTTGCGGTAGGTGTTGTTGTATTGGTGGGTGATGAGGAAGTTTTCGAAAGCACACAGCGCCGCAAAGTTCAACGTTGGTCTGGCAGCCGTCTCCTGTGCCTTTTTCCCCATCACGGCGTGGGCGGCGTCTTTGTCGTGGAAGATGACGAGAGTCAGACCCATCACTGTGACGGAGCTCAGAGGACCGTATCTGTCCTTGTGTTTGAACCAGTGCAGGAACTCGACGTCCCCCTTTTTCGGAAGGTCAAAGACATTGCCGATCAGAGGCAAGGGTTTAGGCCCAGGCTGGAGGCGATACCCTAGGTTGCTTGAACATCTTCGGTAGGCTAGTAGGCCAAGGAATGCGACCAAGGTGACGAGGCCGACGTGAAGTGGCGAGAAACTTAGGCCCGTGATGGCCTGCATGGTGTATGTAGATGTGAGCCGGTAGCTGTTGAGCGAGGTTCGCAGCTTCTTGGTTTAAGCGGATTACTGCTGCACGTGCCGGACTTTAAATCTAGAAGTGATAAGAAACCCAATCCTGTATATCGATCTCTAGGATGGTGGCAGTTAAAGCAAAGAGAAGTCATCGGGGAAGACGTCAAGTGCAGTGGCCATTGGCACCGTCCAAGATGATGTTCGGCTTGTAGGAACCGCTCTAAAGTCGGGATTTTCCTGATAAGGTAAAGCTTTTCGAAGTGTCTAAATCTACGGTGAGCAGGTGATGTGGACTTGGCCTCGTGTCATGGACTTCCTATGCCACGAGTCAGCGTGAGGTGTATGGATAGGTATTGTAGACTCATCCTTCTCCAACCTTCCGCTGGCTGAGAAGGGGAAGACGGGCTTTTAATAATATATGTAGCATCAGTCAGGTTTTCTGCAGTTCACCTAAACCATAGTCTTATGTCCTCGTGGCTTTTGGAACCTTGTTGGTCTTTAATTGTGCCCCCCACGCCTTGTCGTACTTTACCCTCAGCAACGCAGAAACCCGTCACAATGAAACTCTCAACCTTCGCAGCAAGAACCAGGGATCTTTTCCTCACTCTGTATCAATTTGGAAAGTCTGATATCCCAGCTGCCACGCTACCATCGGTATGCTTTGTGCAATGGCCTGGCTTGCTTAGCATTGATCAATGGCGCAAATGGCTCTAGCTCTCGTACTAGCCGGGCCACCCACCTTGCCCTTGGTCATCAAGGCTTTCATTTGGGATCATCTGCACTTGCTTACATTCCAGGTACAGCCCAATCTGGATATCATTAACTCAAATCCCTTCACTAACGACAGCATAGGTCAAGAATCAGGTACGTTGGTCCAGCCTCCAACGGCCCGAAATATCAGCCTTCATGTTGATCTAACGAATTAGATCGACGGCGTGGATGAAGACCGAATGGCAAAGCCGCACCGCCCCCTACCGTCCGGCCGAATTTCCCTGGAGGATGCACGCGTTCTCTACCACATTCTATTCGCATCGATGTGGGCTGCAGCTATATACGCAAAGACGGTCCCATGTACTCTCGTATATACGGTCGCCATTTTGGTCTATAATTAGGGAGGGCTGGCCGGAGTCCCAGGGGTGAAAAATGTCATTGGAGCCGTAGGTATGGCATGTTACTGCTGGGGGACAACAATTATACTCGGTATATACCCGATACACCCATCCACCTATTTCACGAGCCTACCGTATGCTAAGTTTTTGTTAGACCATGGTAGTGAGCTACATGGGTTGAAAGCCGCTGCGGTGTTCATGATTGGTGCAATATTTGCCACAACGGTGAGTCTTTGCGCCCACTCTCTTAACAGCAGCTAATTCATATCGGATCATGCAGGGCCACGCTCAAGACTTCCGTGACCGGTCAGCGGATGCTATGATGGGCCGCAAGACCCTGCCAAACTTGCTTTCTCCACGTGTTGCCCGCTGGTCACTGGCCGCCTTGATCGCGACTTGGACAATAGGCCTCATTGTTTTGTGGAAACCTCCACCTGTCGTCACCATCACGTTCACTTCTCTGGGAGTCCGCACTTTGGGAGGCTTTTTTTCAAGCTACGATGAGAAAGACGACTATATGTCGTACTGCTGGTATGGTGTCTCACCCCCGATGGCCGCAAAGGCAAGCACTCACTGCCGTCTGAAACAGTTCTGGCTTCTGGGGGCGAACTTGCTACCTATTTTCAGACGATTGAGAGGTGATCTGTGATCACCTGCCAGAGCGTAACGTTTGGTAGTGAACGAATGGTGGATGAGTTGAGGACTAAAGTCAAATCGGTACCTGCAGTCCTACTTATAATGTGGCCAGGACCTGATACGATTTCGAGGTTACGGAATACGGAAGGGAATGTATATTGCATCGACACGGTCGGGTAAGCCATCGGGGCGAGGATTTGGGGAAGTATGTATACAACTCAGTTTGTCCTGTGTCCATATAATTACCCTGCGTGGGTGGCTATCCTAAATCGTGAATTGGGAAGTCGGTTCGGTACACACGTGCAGTTTAGATCAGGCGCTGATTGATTGGAAAAGTCTAACAAACTAGTTCTGCGTTCGTACTATTCGAGGAACGAAAAACAACCCGACTTACTATTGCACTTGATCTTTCAAGTAGAAACATGAACCCCGACAACGTCTACACATGCCACCTCACAGAGCGAGTGCAGTTGACAGCAACAGGGCACTATGCCTCTCGGGCTCCGGGAGATCATAGGCCGCTACATCAATACCAGAGAATCCAGCCTTTCTAAGCTGCTCATCCCACTGCTCTGCAGTCTGCAGCGAGCTGCCCGTCCTCCCCTCGTCAACGCCGGCCCACCAACCCGAAAGCGGACCAAAGGCCATGGTGAAGTACGGCGACAGCCGGGTGAGCTCCACCAGACCAAACACCCCGCCAGGCTTCAGCAGCTTGTGAACTGTGCGCAAAGACTTGTTCAGGGAACGCGTGGCATACACGACGTTGGCCGCGATGATCAGGTCATAGGCGTGTTCCTCGAATCGCTGCTTCACCGGGTCGCTTTCCACGTTCAGTGTCTGAAAGGTCAGGAGGTGCTCCCATTTCTTCAGTGTCGTTCGGCCGGTCTTGAAGAAGCCGGGGGAGATGTCGGTGAAGACGTATTCGGAGCAAAAGGACTTGCCCTCGGGGCTGCAGGCTTGGAGTATCTGCAGGGTTGTGCCGCCTGTTCCGGCGCCGATTTCCAGAATTCGTAGGTTCTTCTTCTGAGAGGTGAGTATCTTTGCGTATTCGGCCATGTACCGATTGGGACGCGCCCCTTCATCCGAAAGGTACATCCGAAACAGAAGGTCGTCCTTGAGGATATGGGCGAGCGGGTTGGTTTTCCCAGTTAGCAAGCGAACGATTTCAGGCCCAATCCGGGAAATTGCCTCGCCTTCGACGCCCAGGCGAGAGGTAAGCTTGCCCAGCTCGTCCTGTGTAGAGGGGCTCTTCTGAATGCGCGCTTGCCCCTCCTCGGATTGAACAAAATCCTCTATGGCTTTCCACCAGTAAATTCGATGATCTTGCTTTGGAGCTAGTCCCCGGTCGTGCATCCCCTTGACAGCCCAGTCGAAGTACCGAGCGACTGCAGCAGAAACGCGGTTGAACTTCTCTGTGGGGGAGATGCCGATCGTGTCAGACTGCAGAGGGAAAACAACGGACTCCAACATCTCGGCGGTCACCGACGTCACATGGGCAGAGGTATGTTGATCCAAGGTATCTTCGCTGACATCGGCGGTGGCATCGGCAGGTGTGAATTCCATGTTTGCCCACGCCGTGTCCGCTTCGTTATTGAGCCAGGATGTCCAGCTTGGAACACCGCCGAAGTAGTACAGGACGTTGTGGGGCTTGCCGGGTATGTTGGCACCGATGCCCCACGAGCGGGTTGCTTTGGCAGGCTCCGGAAACCATGTGGAGTTGAAGATGCCGTAGTTATGCTGGGACCAATCTTTCACGGCTTTTTCGGTCACGTTGATCTTGCGGAGATGGTTTTCCTCCATGTGGCGGATGGTCTTCCCGATCCAGTTGACTGATATGTCCAGCATGACTGGCAGGTTTCCCAACGGCGTGTGGGGACCGCAGACCATGAACATGTTGGGGAACCCAGAGACAAGGACGCCAGCGAAGGTTCTGAGCTCTTGGTTCCAATGGTCTTTCAGCAGTATGCCTTGGCTTCCCTTCACGTCTAGCTGACTCAGAGCACCGGTGGCGGTATCGAACCCCAAGGCGAATATGATAATATCGAATTCGTATTCAGCGCCGGAGGTGGTGCGGATTCCCTTTTCATACAGGTCGATGTCATCTCGGCTGATGTCGACCAGCTTGACGTTTGGCCGATTGTACGCCTCGTAGTAGAAGTGTCCACAAGGCGGGCGCTTGGAGCCAAAAGGATGCCTTGGGCAAAGGAGGTCGGCTGTATCGGGGTCCTGGACGATAGCGCGAATCATTTGACGTACGTATTCGGAGAAGACCTCGTTAGACTCCGGATCCATGATTATGTCGTCGAACGTCTCCAGCTGCAATGGGTAACAGCCACGTTCCCAGCCATAATCGAAAATTCGTCTAATCTTGTCGGCATCAGGCTCGCCTTTGACAGTTCTTCCGGCGGATTTCAAAGCCAACCCCGACATGTGCTCGGTTGCAAGCTTCCAGGTGGCATCCATGTTCTGCTTGATGTTGTCCGCCTGGTATTGATCGATATTGTAGTTCCGCCCGGGAAGCACATAGTTGGGGGTTCGTTGGAACACCGTCAGCTGCTTGGCAATGGGTGCGAGCTTGGGGATGACCTGGGAGCCGGTGGACCCAGTGCCAATGACGGCGATGTGCTTGTTGCGAAAGTCGATGTCGTGCGCGGGCCAGTTGGACGTCTCGTACCACTCGCCGGTGTACGAGTCGAGCCCGGGAAAAGGCGGCTTTTGCGCGACGGACAGGGACCCGGTGGCCGCTATGAAGTATCGGCAGGTCGTGGAAAGTCCATCTGCGCCGGTGATTGTCCAGATGTTCTCGCTTTCGTTGTAGGTTGCGTCTACTACTCGGGTGCCAAATTCAATTTGACGGCGCAGATCAAATCGGTCTATTTCTGCATGTTAGCAGTCGATCATGACTCTTGGGAACGCATGATATGACGGAGAGAACTAACCCACTATGCGACACAAATACCGTTGAACCTCTTCTTGGGAAGGATAACGTTCAGTATAGTCCCAATCATCCCTCAGTTCCGGCGCGAAGTTCATGATGTAGACCCATGCTTCGCCATCTGTTCGTGCTCCAGGGTATCGGTTCCAGTACCATGCGCCGCCCACGTCTGAGCCGGCTTCGTAGCATTTGGCGCTCAGACCAAGCTGGTTCAGTTCCCACAGGGCCCTAACACCTCTGAAGCCGGCACCAACAACGACGGCGTCGTAATCTGCAGTTTTCTTCGACACCATTGTGTTAAGAAATAGAGGCAGAATGGAACTTGAATTTGGGTGCAATTGAGCGGAAGACTTCAAGTAACGTGGATTTGAATAGTGTCTGATTGAGACTCTGATTGCATCTGTATCTGGTTATTTCTGGCTGCGACAATAGGCTAGTGCTCGACGATTTTGGCTCAGCGAGGTGGTTGTAGGCAAGGGCACCGCCCATGGGAACGAATTCGGCGGACACTGCATTTGGCTTCGGCTTCGGGAGACCGAATCCAACAGTGGCCCCCATACAGTGAATGAACGTCCTCAAGGCCTGGTAATCGGACGTACCAATGGAAGTCGGACCATAGACAGCTGTTTCTGCATTGCCAGATTCAATTACAATAAAGTAGAGGAAGATTGACAAGAACAAATTATCCACTTCGCCAGTAAACGCAACGCATGGTTCATCGTCGTTTCAAAGCCAATTCAACTGTGCAGCCAAAAATCGCTAGAGATCAGTTTGTGGCCATGTCAGGTTTATTCAGCACCGAACACGTCCCCGCGATAGGCACCGCCGTACTGCGCGTGTCGCCGCTTATCCTCTCCTCGGCATCGCTGATGTTCAGCTGGGCCCAGTCAATTTCCCTCGGCGCCTTCTTGCACGACTCTCTTCGCAACGATCCGGACCATCCCAGCGGGAAGATACTGCCTCGTTACCTGCCGGCATTCATGAAGCCTGGACTCTGGGGCATTGGGTTGACCTTTCCTCCCGCCACTGCTCTGTGTCTCCTCAACGGCTTCAGTGGCCAGGGCAGTGAAGTCCGCGGCCTGTATCTTGCCGGGGCCTCGCTAAGCATCGCCCATTTCTGCTGGGGCCCCACCATGTTCGCTATTCTCAGGCGCATTTCCGACCCTGTCACTGCTGGAATGCCCAACGAGGATGCACTGGAGACTTGGTTGCCCAAACACCACACCCGGACGTTCTTGGTCAACGTCCCGGCGTTTGTGTGTATTCTCGCTGCTACCCTGGGAGTTTTCGATGAGGGGCTCTTGTAGGGAAAGTTTTGGTCAACAACAACTCACACGTAGCCTCTATTAGAAGAGGAGCTATACCACAAACAACAGCCACGGAGATTGGGCTCTTCCTTGCCCTTGGACCCTATCTCTCCGGTCGCAATGTATTTACCGTACCTCGGAGTCGCGGATGATTGCTCTCCATCGATTAAGACGTTAATAGAAGCCGATGGCATTGCTCAGCAAGCGCTTTTGCTGCAGACGTCCCTCTGCTGTGACCAAGGAGCTTGAACCTTGCCACTAGTGCCCTGCGGAAGGGCCGGGCCGCCCTCCGGAGCATGGCAGTGGGGCCGTGGCCGAAGGTTCGGCTTTTGCCCTTTACGGATTCGGGGCTCAAGAATTTGCTATCCCAGACGCATATCACGATGCGACGACTAAGAAACAACCAATTTGTAGAGCAATCTTTGATCTGTCATCTGTATCAAAAACAATATGTTCGATGAAAGTTAACCCCTTTCTATCAGCCTTCCACTCACTTGACTGTGCCGTAGAAAAAGTGATTCAGTGCAGGCTTGGCCAACGTAGGGTTGCTGCCTACGCCGCGGAAATAAAAGCGGTGTGTCAAGGGTGCAGCAACGGTCGACTTGGCAGCAAACATTGATGCGAGTCCTTCCAACTGCAGCAACAAGAGAAGGTCCTTCCCTTTCTGACAAAGACGGCGGCTGCCCACGCTTGACGCATACATGGCATATAACAGTGCATAATTCAATTAAACCGTAGAGCTTACCCCGGGTAAGCGACGCGGTATCAGGCGCAAAGATCAGCCAAACGGAATTCTCCCACCTCCATCTCTGCAACCCCTCATTTTCATTTTCCGGCATTGTCGCGTCACTCGATTTCGCAAGCGCGCACCGCGACGATGGCTGACACGACATCAGAACCGCCGGCGAAGAAGAAGTGCCTTGGCGCAGACTGCGAAAATGACGCCGGTTCTCTACAGTGCCCGACGTGCCTGAAGCTGGGCATTAAAGACAGCTTTTTCTGCTCTCAAGATTGCTTCAAGCGGAACTGGGTGTGTCCATATCACTCTCCCTCACCACGGCCCCAGGCTAACCAGTCGCAAATGTCAGTCCGAGCACAAAGGTCTTCACAAAACAGCCCAAGGCAAACAAGATGGTATTATGCGCTCCATCTTTCCTCTAAAGGTCGTTTCTGAACCCGATCCAGTCACCGGGTTTTACAATCCTTTCCCGGCCTATTCCTATACCGGCAGTGTCCGTCCCGTCTACCCGCTTTCGGCGATGCGAAAAGTTCCCAAGTCGATCCCTCACCCCGACTGGGCCGAGACTGGCATTCCGAAGGCCGAGCGGCGATTGAGCAGAACCAAGATCGACCTTCTCGACGCCAAGGCGCAGGACGCTATGCGCAAGGTTTGCAAGTTTGCCAGAGAGGTGCTCGACATCACCGCTGCAGAGCTCAAGCCAGGCATTACGACGGATTACCTCGATGAAGTCTGCCACAAGGCATGCATAGAGCGAGATGTAAGTGCGCTTTGCCACAGCGTTGTGTTGATTGCTTCTAACGCCATCAGTCATATCCTTCTCCCCTGAACTATAACCACTTTCCGAAATCACTGTGCACTTCTCCGAACGAAATCGTGTGTCATGGCATTCCTGATCAGCGCATTCTTCTGGATGGAGACATCATCAACCTCGACATCTCACTATACCATGGGGGCTATCACGCTGATGTGAACGAAACATATTACGTCGGTGACCGGGCCAAAGCGGATCCGGACTCGGTAAAGGTTATTGAAACGACTCGTGAATGCTTGGACAAGGCAATCGAAACCGTGAAACCGGGCACGCCAATTCGAGAATTTGGGGTAGCTATTGAGAAGCATGCGAAGTCCAAAGGCTGCTCCGTCATCACGACTTGGGGTGGCCACGGCATCCACACGGAATTCCATCCCCCGCCGTGGATCCCGCACTACGCCAAGAACAAAGCCGTCGGAGTGTGCAAACCCGGAATGGCTTTCACGATTGAGCCTATTCTAACGGTGGGAAAGCCTCGGGAGGTTTACTGGCCGGACAACTGGACGAATGCTACGGTGGATGGCAGGCGAACTGCTCAGTTTGGTATGTGCAAGACCGATTTCTCCTCTGTTATCTGTCACTAACAAGAGAAAGAACACACCCTACTTGTTACAGAAACTGGCGTCGAGGTCCTGACAGCTCGGCTTGAAAACTCGCCGGGTGGCCCAGTGCCGATGCCCCCGGTCAATGGAGCAGCCAAGTCTGAGGACGGCTCCAAGCCGTAGTCTGGCCATAAGCCCGTACTCCAACCTTTCTCGGCCTCGAGATTCTTCAACCAGCGTAAATAAAGGGAAAGGTTCCGAGGCAACATTCCGCCTCTTCACTGTCAGTCTGGATTGTTGGGGACCAGCAGTGTGTATACAAACATCCAGTTCAGCTGGCCTGTCCTACCTTTCATCCTAATAACTAAATGATTTTGATTACCGGGTAACAAGAACGCGGATGCCGAACGAGTAATCAAGGACCAAAAACACTCGGGTTACCAGGGGCCAATGACCCGGCGATGAGAACGGGGAGAAAGCGAAGGGACCTTTGCCAGCAGCGCATAGATAACCGACAGCGAATATTTGCGAGCCTGATAACCGGGCCGATAGCAATGGATTCAAATTGTACCAAAAGATCCGACAAAGTTTCCCAGTGCTCTGAAGTATTTTCCTTCTAGCGAACATGACCGACTGTCGAGCTCCGAAACGTGCGCGGCTACGCAAGCCTTGTATCACGTCCGTTGGGTGCGCACAAGACTCTTTTGGAGCTCCTCAGTCCACCTCCATCAATGCTTCTCCAGGTTCAGCGTCTCCGCCGCTCTTTGGATAACCTTCACCCGCTCCGGATCTCTGGGCTCAATATTGCATCCGAACTTCATCGGCCTCGGAGCGGGTACCGGCTCATACTCGATTCTCTCTCTGAGTTCGTGTCCAGCCTGGTCCACCGGCCAGCGAATGTTTACTGCCCATGCCAGTTTGGCCACCATGATGACCAGAGTCCGCTCCGCAAACTCAAACCCAGGGCACGCTCGTCTGCCGTAGCCAAAGGCGGCGAAATTGTGGCAATTGGGGTATAATGATAGGGGCTCCTGGTATGTTGGATAGCCAGGCTCGAGCCACCGGGCAGGATTAAATAGCTTCCCGTCTGGATATGTTTCCTTGCCCATGAGGATAAATCTGAAATTGTTAGCAGATTGTCGCGTAGGGTTGTCAATAGAGCGAGACTTACGCAAAGGGCGCGTGGAACACGGTTCCCTTCTCAAAGAAATACTCCTTATAGACGTCATCCTTTTGCAGGCAATGGCTTACCCCCATTTCCGCAACTATACTCCGGTATCGAATCCCCTCCTTGACGACTGCTCGTACAGTGGGTAGCTGAGGGATGTCCTTGTAGCTAGGCATCCTGTCTCTGCCCACAACACGGTCGACCTCCTCCTGGAGCCTTCTTTGCCACTCGGGGTACTCCATCATCAAGACCAAGAAGGCCAGCAAATTATTGTGAGGCGACCGCGTGCCGCCATCGATCAAGGCCTGGAACGTGTGAACTGACTCCTCGTCCGACACGACATACTCGGCTCGGTTGGAGAGGAAGTGCTTGTAAATCGACTCCATGGCCGAGCCCTCCTTTACACTCTTTTCCATCTTGCTCCTGAATGACCACATCTGCTCGACGTACTCCTTCCTGAGGTTCTCCATCGTTTGTAAGCTAGGGACCAGCCAGTGAGGCATGCTCCGCAGGAACGAGAACACGTCGCTTGGGAAGCAGTCGGGGCGGAAGGACTTCATCAGCTCGGCGGTGAAGGCCTCGTTGTGGTGGATGAAGGGGTCGGAGGCCGAACGCACTGGGAAACCTAGTAGAGAGCTAGTGAGGACGGAGTAGGAGTATCGTAGGAACTGGTTGTCGAATGACGAGGGAGATTCGACCAGGGCGGCGAGGGTGAAGGTCGCCTCGTCGGTCATTAGGCTCTGGTACTTGTTGATGGAGGTGATGGAGATTGCGCTGCGCATCATGATTCTCTGTCGGCGCCATCCATCTTCCTGGGTGATCAGCGTAGTCCACCGAGATTCAGACGATCATGTTGTGCCCAGGTTGAGTTACGTACCATCCATAGGTCTGAAGCCGGGGTTGACGTTCATCGTGATGTACTCCACCGCGTGAGGCGCGCCTCGGTCGGAGTACTTGCTGCCCCTCTTGACGAACAGGTCCTTCACGATCTTCTCGTCTGAAAGGATCACCTGCTTCTCACCCACGAGGCTAAACTGGGCGATCGAGCCGTACCTCCCGGCCCACTTGCGATAGGTGTCGATCATGGTGAGGCTGTTGGACGAGGCTAGCTCGACGGCGCTGCCGACGAAGGGCCATCCTTGGGCGTTGTTAGTAACGTCTTCTGAATGAGATGATTTTCGAGGGACGGCCTTGACGCACCTTTCGGGCCTGGAGGAGGTCTGACACCCTTCATCCGCCGTCGTTTCGAGATGGCCCCGACGACACAGTACAGGATGGCTCCCAAAAGGGGGAGCAACCAGAATTCTGACAGCATCGGAGGGCTCAGCGAGTATTGGTTGTGTGTGAAACAGAAAGCTCATGGGCCTTGAGGTATTAATTCTTTGATTGGCATGCTGCAAAGTCCCTCTAAGCTCCTAGCTACAGGTTCATCGACGCAGTCCTGTCTCATGGTAACGTTTGTTTTAAGAGTGCTTCGCCTCAGCTCACCAATAACTACCAGCTTATACATCATGTATAATTATGCATGTTTAATTATGCGACTCGGAGTAAACCTTTTTTGTGGTGATTAGAAATAGACTTCATTTGACAATTCCGCAAGGCAGACTTTCGGCCGACTTGACATGCACCACAAATGTCAGCCGAACCTTCGGGGCAAGCTTCGGCGCACGGGCCATTCGGGCCCCGGACGATATTCGGAGTGATGCATCCGCCCGGCCCAAGACCGTACTATACCAAGCATCTGCTTAGGTTCGTAGAGAAACGGTGATCACACGTTTCCCAGCCACTGTCTGCCCCTGTGAAAATCTGCAGCGGCCTACTTAACTAGTCTTGTAGTTGCGGCCCCAATACCTGGTGATGCGGCTTGCAATCAAGCTCACCCTGGAACCAAGTAGCCAGGCGAACACATAAGAGTCGAGCAACACGACTATGAACACAGTCAGAGCACATCCCAGCTTATACCGTTCCCTCCGCTCATACACAACCGCGACCAAGATCAAAATGACCTCAGTAATGCCGTCCTCAACCAAGTCCGCATCCATGGACAACTTCATGAACATGACCAAGGACGCCGGGCACAGCCCGGAGCTCCAGCGCCTGCGTGACCTCCACGCCGTCTACTTCGACGCACTGGACCGCAAGCTCGCCGTAGCGCCCGTCGATCTCCAGGTCCCCGTGAAGAGAATCCTCGACTCCGGCACCACTGACGGTAAGCATCCCTACACACACACACACACACACACACCCATGCCCAGCCGGGGCTATTGCTGACCCCCCGAAAAAGGAATCTGGCTCCGGGACCTGCGCAGCACCGTCTCGGCACAGCACGAGTACTTCGGCAGTGACCTAGTCGGCGAGCTCTTCCCCACGTCGCCGGATGGGATAACCTACTTCGCGCACTCCTTCAAGGACCCGTGGCCGCAGGACCTGCGGGACACCTTCGACCTCGTGCACGTGCGGGGCAGCCTCTCGGGCGCTTCCCCGTCGCCGCCGGGCGAGGTCGTCAAGAACCTGGCGACGCTGGTGAGGCCCGGCGGCTGGGTGCAGCTGCAGGAGCTCAACGCGTTCCGCGCGCCGCCCAACGGGCCTGCCATGACGGACTTTGCGCGCATGGCGTCGGACATCTGGACGGGGATCGGCGTGGGCGACTTCGCCAACGAGCTGAAGGGCATGCTCGAGGACGCGGGGCTGGAGAACGTGCAGGAGAAGAGGGTCACGGGTTACCTTGGCAAGAGCGCGAAGCCGGAGCTGCGAGAGAGCAGCGTCAATGGCGTCACGGGGCCTATTGAGCCGTTGGTTTCGGTGGTGAGGAGTGTCAAGTCGTCGTTTACGCCGGAGCAGCTCACGGCTATGAAGGGAAGGGTGAAGGCAGAGCTCGAGAATGAGGGGGCCACGGTTGAGATTGTTGTTGCATTTGGGCAGGGAGTGTAGAGGTTGGGCAGGCCGGTGAGAAGTCCGCCGTAGAGGGTAGTGAGGGCTCCCATTGCTCAGTAGAACGGCCGTACGAAAGAAACGCGTATCCCTTCCCCCGAAATTACGAAATCAATACAACGTAGAATGCGACTCCGCAAGACAGGGCAGGGCCTCGTGGGAGCGCCCCTGCATCACGTGTGGAGCTGGGCTGATGGGCTGGTCCCTGCTTGGTGGTACCCTTGATGATAAAGCGGCCCATCATCGAGTCTCAGAAACGATAACCTCCCTTGGCGGGAGACTCACCCGTATATTGATCTTCCTCTCCACCGCCCCTCCCCCAGATCGTGGATACTGAGGTTATTTCGACGGCTAAAGTTGGGTGACGGTCGCTTGACATATTGGATGTCAGAGCGCATTGCACACTAGAATACACTTTAATCAATGTCAGAAGCTTGATGGCTTTGACAGACGCTTGACAGCTCGACGGTTCATCGCGCCGCCGTACTATTGGTGCTGTTGTGACCCTTGCATTGAAACTTCTTGTCAGCGCGTTGTAACGCTGGGCGGAGAAGGAATCAGCTGTTGCGTCCTCGCATTCCGGAAGTGTTCTACGACCCATCCCGCGTGGGATGGAACGGTATTCGGATTTGGTGAGCGATTGCGAATGCTATAGCTGTACCTGCCATATGCTTAGGCCCCTGAGATTAGTAAAGGATTTTCGGTTTTAGTTGCCAATGACGAAATTCGCGAGCTTCTCCGTACCATCGAAAGCAACACAATTCAGGTGAGGGAACAGGAGTATCGATTCAGAAACTGTACATCCACCGAGCATATCTCGTAAGTACAAACCAAATCGGAACCTAACTGCACCTAATTTCCCAAGATCTACGCTAAACCTCGCCTTCAATGTTCCTTCCCGTACTGTAATGCTTGGTCCTCAGCCTCTGGACCTCACACTCCACTGAGCCCGCTGCCCCTTAAGTTCGCTGTGCTGGAGCTATCTGAAGGCTCGCTCATCTGATATATGGTGGTTTCCCTGACTATGTCCCCAGGCCCTTTTGCTGTCAACGTCTCCGTCCGGCCGGCTTCCTCCGGATCATCTCGAGTCAACTCAAACTCGGAGATTTCATGGTACGGTGGGGTTCTGAGACTGCTTTTCCTGGCTCCGTATCGTCGCGAAGACCCATATTCGTACGAATCGGTTGTGGTCTCGATCGGCTTGGGGAAGAAGTGCATGTAGATTGGCCGGAGGGTTGGTAGGCAGGAACAGACTATGGCCAGAGACAGCTCGATGTTCGTCCAGAAAAAGACAGGTGCGGTATAATCTGAGGACGATTAGCAATCCATATTAGAAATACACATTACGCCAAGCTCGAGAGAGTTTTTGATAACTTACAGATGACGTCGTTCGGATGCTTGATATACTCCTCAGCAATAGCGAACGTTGCTATGACCCTCGTAACGCTCACGGCGCAAACCCTATTTAGTGTTAGTGATGATGATCCCGCCAGATGCGTTGTTGGCGGCCTGCGTTGTTGGCGGCCTGTCGTCCAAAACACTTACGCTGCTCCCAGTCCCAACATTGCGATGACTGCAATCTTCTTTTTCATGGGAAGCTGCACGCTCAAGACCATCGGGATCGGTAAGATGAGAACGGCGAAGTCGGCGATGACATCTGTGAAGAGCAGCGCCAGAAACATCGGCACCGTCTGCACGCAGGAGTTGCCATAGTAGGGTTCGATGAAGACCGTGATGGGGAAGCAGGTGAAGAGGTGCGAGAAGAAGAAGCTGATGGTCCATCCGACGACGAAGGCGAGCACGCCCCAGACGACGAAGTGGAATCTGCGGCTGGGGAAAAGGGCGAGATATAGGACGAGGATGGACGACTTGACGAGGCCCAGGCCCAAGATGGATATCATGTTCAGCGCAAACTTTGTCTGATGTCCAAGAAAGCTGATTAGCTTCAGTCCAAGGATGAGGCTGGGAACAAGGTTCCTGAGAAGTTTCCGGACGTACCTCTTCGAAGAAGATCAGCCCGGGGTCGTCCATAATAGGGGTCCCGTCAGGAAAGTTGGGTTGATGCTGTCCCAAGTGTCCGTGAATCGCAGCTGATTCAAAGGTTAATGTCCCCCTCTTTCATCGTATGGGAAGTGAGGACTCACTGGCTAACTGCAGGGCGCAGCAAGTGATCGAGACCAACTATGAGCGTCTTCATCAGCATCTTTCGACAATGCCTAGGCAAGCGGTTGATGGTACTTACCAGAGCTGCTCCTGCTAGATAGTCGTCCCAGGCGAAGCGTTTGACGAGCAGCTTTGCCCAAATGCGGAGTCCGTAAAAGAGAGTGGGGGTGATCGTGAAGCCAATGGCCAGACTAATCATCTGGCCCTTGGTGTAGTCGTGGTTCATAGTCACCATGATGGGCGGTGGTTCTGCGATAGACGACCACGGAATTAGCCTATGTTAAACTTCAATCGGTCGGCGATCTCGGGAATGACTGGAAAATGCGTAACTGCTGGCGATTTTTCGAGGCCTGACTCGGACACTCACAGAGTGAGACGTCGTAGAATATGTACCACGGAGTTTCGAGACGTCGTCCGGATCATGGCGATAGCAAAGTCATGGCGTGGTGGTCGCTTCGCACACGTTTCCTTCCAGCGATTTCGACTGTCACCGTAGTGCTTCTCTCCCACACCCGAGCGTGAGACCCTTTTGTCCCCTTTAAATGCACAGTTAGGGTGGCAGTTGGCACCTACCACGTAGCAGCGGCGACTGACACGCTTGATGCCGCCATCATAAAACAGGATAACATGAAATACTCCCCGGCCTGCGCCGCGGGGAAAGGGCCACTGTGAGGGGTGGCGATCTGGGTTGTCCCATGGAGAGAGAGCCCTGGTCCCCCGACGAGAACCGGTAATCACACTGGGACTCCGGGCGGACATGACTCAGGCCCCATGTCTGCGAAGCGTTGCGGCGACCTGGGGCTATAGAGCCGTTTACTTAAAGGCCGCCTACCGGCGATTATGCCGCCCCCCACTCGTTCCTCAATCTGGATTTGTCGGTGATAAGAATGCGATGAACCCCGCCGCGGCATCCGGGTCTGCGCTGCCGTGAACTCTAAGTTGCGAGACCCTCCAGTTGCAATTCCTTGAACTGCCTGCCTGGGGAGCCAGCGAGACACAGATTCTTCTTGGCTTGAGGCAGAGTGGATCTATCTTATCGATCTAGATTGGCGGAACTGGCGATGATCAGGGGTCAAAATCCCGGTGCCCCTGGCTTCAGGAGACACTCATGTTCCTCCCTCTCGATCGAAGACAACAGCAAGACGGCACAAAATCGAGCGGCAATCCTCGAGGAAGTTGGTACAATAATCTCCGAATCAGGGACAGAACTAACTTGAAGACGTCAGACACAACTGCCGAGCTTTCGTGTCACTTCCTGTCTAATGACAAGTAGGAAGCCTGTTGGATGTCTTTCACCTGGAGGCTCGAGGCGCCCGTCCTCTGCGCTTGCAACTGCCCGGTTTGTTACATAGGAGCCCTTTATAGGTCATTTGTACAATAGAAAGGCACTCCCGGTTCACATTTTGTCAGTGCACGCAACATGTGTGATATAGATGATACCGTCCAGTTGGGGCCGCGGTACGGCGAAAGTAGACCGGATTTGGAGGGGGCCAGCGCTGCCGCTAAATCCAATCTATTAAACCGACTTCCAATTAAGGCAACCAATTGAAGCTATTTGCACCAGTCAAATAACCAATCCTAGACCCCTCCGATTTGATAGATCGGGTTGATTTGACTGTATTTCTTAGTAATCAGTTGTATAGCTAATAAGATGCCACTATCGCGAATATTCACGCCTATTGTGTGTTAGTGTCGGAAATCGCATATGAGCACGATGTAGGGGGTCAATTCGTGATGTCTATTATGCTTGTCTGTCCTTCTTCCTGTGAGTGCCCCTGAGGCACCGTTCTAGAGTGCCTTGTGTGACTAAGCACGCCTTGAGCGTCCCTCCAGCGCCCTCAGCGCCTCGGGCGTGCCACCCCTTTTGACAGTTAGCTTGCTTTTTCGATATGTAGCACCATTAATTCCTATAGCTTCGCAATACTCCTTTTCGCTCCCCTCGATGAATTTCCTCTTCTGGCTATACCTATCACATGCCTTTTAGACCTTTTACGAGTGTCACGTGATATTTCACGTGCCCAGCGCTGACGCTGGTGCCCCCTATTAATAGGAGGCACCAGATCAGAGTCTAGAAGGTCAACTAACTTAGAAGAAATTAATTAAGACCTATTATTGCTTATTTGCTATTACTGTTGTCGAATCGTACGCCTAGCCTCAAGGGCCAAAAAGGTGATGTATTGAAGTTGCTAAATTCTAGCTAGCAGACCCCCTGAATGCGGGCGTCATTAAAAGGCCTGAGCTTGGGTGGGGTAATCCTAGGGGACCAATGTTGTCGAATTGGGGGCCAATTGCGTATATTGATGTGATGTGTCTAGATACGTCTAGGGCGTCCCTGGACGCCTGGGAATAGGGGGTAGGGGCCTCCCCTGCTGTCTCAGGCCTCGGCGGAAATAGATGCCGCCGAGCCCGTGCCTGACGCCGCTTTAAGCCTGTACAATTTGACAAATGTCACCACCACAACTGAAATCCATGGCTGACTTCCGTATTATGTAACCAGGCTTTCCGATAGTTGTTATTTACGCTTGCTTACATTGTTGTTTTCCTCCTTTTTAGTAATAGTCTTAGTGACCCCTATTATAGCCCCCGGCTAATAGAAAGACTGTGCTATTTAGTAGTATGTGTCACGGGCCGAACCCGGTTGTCTCACGGCTTGGACGACCCTTTCTGATCAAATCGGGTTAGTGCCTGCGCCGCTCTAACTCAGGCTCTACCTGCTCTTGCGGGGAAGCAAAGGAAGTAGACCACCTGGTCTACTGCCGAAAGACCCTAGCGAGGAGGCAACGGTGGCCTACCCTCCACCCTTCCCGTTCGTCAGAGCCCATAGGACCTATGGGTTCCCTGGAGCGATACTTTAAGGGGCTAATCACCGATCCTAAAGGCTTTGAGGCCTTCCTGCGTGTGACAGACTTCTTCCAGAAGATCTGCCCACGATATTAGAGGCCAGCTTCCGGCTGGGCCTTAATACAACCAACCTACCTTACTAAAGGGACCAGATAGGAAACAAAGGAACTGGAGGAACTAGTGGGATCCAGGGACAGATTGAACGCATAGTAGCTAATAGGCAAGATTTGGAGGACGTTGGTAAGGGCTATGTACTGTAGAGTAGGTAGCCTGAGCTTGTGGCTCTCTATGCTATATACCCCTCGGGAGGTCTGCTGTAAGGGCTACGCCCTTGCCGCCATGGCGTTAAATACAATAACAACAATAATAATAATCACAATTAAGGATAGTATAATAAAGTAAAGAAAATTAAAATAAAAGTGTTAGAGTTATAGTGAAATATTCTTAGTGTAAAGTATCCCCGTATATTTTAGAGTATGGTTTTATTTATAGTAATATATAATAACTAGGGATAGTATAATAAGGATAAAAAGATTTCTATGAAAGTATTAGAGTTGTAATGAGATGTGTTTGGTGAGAAGTATTCTAATAGGATTAGAAGTATAGCTTTACTTAGAGTAATATATAATAACCAGGGATAATATAATGAAGTAGAGAAGATCTTGGTTAAGGTACTGGAGTTATAACGAGATGCTCTTGGTGAGAAGCATCCTAATATAATCTGGATTATGGTTTTACTTATAATAATATATTATAATTAGGGATAATTTAATAAAATAGAAAAAATATATATTAAAGTATTAGAGTTATAATAAGATATTCTTAGCGAGAAGTATCCTAATATAATTAGGAGTATAACTGAACTCGTAACGATGTATTATAACTAGGGAAGGTATGACGAAGTAGAGAAGATTAAGGTTAAAGTATTAGAGCTATAGTGAAATATCTCCTAAATAAGGATAATACCCGTTTATGGACGTACTCTAGTCTAAAATAATAAATTTAATGAGTTAAGTTATAAAGGATAAAATAGAGAATCTATTACTTAGTAATTCCAATTTCGTCTAAAGTTATTTATTTATATATATATTAGTAAAATTTCTTTTAAATACTACCTAATTACAACGCAACTAAATATTACAGCAACTATTTTAATTAGTGAATATGTTGGATTCACTTCACTAGGCCTAGTATGGAAGGTGGGCAAAATAATGATATATTCGTCGTATCTGCTCTGTTGTTGTTGAAGGAAGGAATCTGGCCTACGGCAGCGATCCGACGCTGCCGATCTAAAACCGATTCCTGCCTTCTAATTAGCTCACTAATCGGGCTAATAAGTGATAGGCGGTAATAGGTGGCGCCAGTCCGGCGTGGATATTCCAACACTAGTAACTATCTCTTTTACCGTAAATTGCCCCTTTTTTAAATAACGAGTGAAAATTAAGTGTTATTCGGTGTAGGCACTAAATTGCTTAAAATGCGATAAAAATCGATAAATGGAACGAATACATAAAGCGGTCAGAAGCGGCAGAAGTGCCGTTTTCGGTTATACCACCTTCAGTAAAAATAAGCGTATCCCATAGCCAGCTACGAACAAAGTCCAGCTCGTCGTCGCTAACAATAGTAGTGGTATTCCTCCTATATCCCCTGATCTCCTTTATATTCCTCCTTTTACCCGGCGCCATAGGCGCTCCTTAGGGTCTTATAACCTATCCCTCCATCCTAATTTTCACTTTTACCTCCTCGATAAACCTCGTAAGGGCTTAGTTTAGTATAACCTTTATTAAACCATCGGTAGGGTTATCATCTCCGTAAATCCATTAGATCTTATATAATTCTTATTTCTTATAAGATTACTTTAATACCATAATATTAATTATTAAGTGTTTCTCTTTTATAGTTCTAAGCTTAACGAAATACTTATAAAATAAATACGAATTGGCATATACGATAATCGGGATCGTAGGTATTTAGAGCTTATCGGTTACGATCTTTAGGGTCGTGGAGAGGGCGTAGGCCATATCAACGCCGGCGACCATCCCGTATATTTCGAATACGAGGATGCTCCTCGTAACTCTCTTAGATTTATTAAGGAGTAATGGATAATATTTCCTTTTATTATAAAGTCCTCTTCTCCTTTAGTCTTATTTATAAGGAGGATCATAAATCCGAGTTAGGACATTAGGTCACTGTTATTAGTAAAGGAGCTATTAATAAAAACAAAAAGCTTAGCAGTAATTAGATCGAGGGGTACGTAAATGAGGCCTTGGTCTAAGTGCTCTATTTGCCATAATAGGCATCGATTTAGAGTTTTGATTTGCTCTGGTATTGCTTCTCGGTGTTGGGCTGCTGCGGATAGATTGAACGTTGCCTTGGGTTAGCATTTTGAGGTGGTGTATGCACCTCTAGTGCGCTGCTCAACGTACTACTCCCTCGTAGTAGTGGATTTAACGTCAACTAAGCGTACCTTCGCTCCCTGGCCCTTTAAGTATAGGAAAATAGCTTTTCTATTAATTAAAATAATCCCTCTATTAAATATAAGTAATATCTTAGTAAAAAGGTATTACTTTTTTTTTACTAAGAATATCGCCTTCTGGAGTTCCTTATCTTCCCGCTAAGTAAAGGTCTCGTCGCTTAGGCTAATAATATCGTCGATTTATATACCGATCATCGTAAAGTTCTCGTTTTTATTATCTAATAACAGTAAGTAGGGGTTATATATAAAAGTCCTCATCTAGAACTTCTCTCTGTGGTACTTACTATACATCGTATACTAGTGGGTTCCAGCTTCTACGATACCGTATAATGGTTATACAACAATCATAATAGTTCCTAGAGGGTAATTTTTCTTTATTTAGTCTAGTAATCTTACGAGGATCATCCTTTCAAGCTTTTTTATGGATTAGGTATACACCTAAGTAATATCTCTTATCCATAGTGAATAGCCCTCCTTCTAGATAAGAGATGGAGTGACGGTGAGAATTAGTCTCTAACTAGTACTCTAAATAATCAGAGACTACGTGAGGATAGCCTCCTTACCGTCGTCTACGTATCCCTGAATAACAAATCTGGACTTCTCGTAGGGCGTCTCTGTTTTACCCTTTACTTCGTTAACGATCCTTAAGCGGAATATACTTATCCCTTCGTGTTTTTCTTCGTCGTACTAAATGAATTCAAAGACTCCTCTTTCGATCAGAGCGTCGATCTCCTTCTTAGTGGACTCTTTAAACGGGGGTCCTAAGGCTCTGATTATGCCCTTTTTGCGTAACTCGAGTGCTAGGGTATAATCTGCCTCTTCCTTGGCACTTATAAACACAATAACCATGGCGGCTTTGCTTTTAACGTCGTCAGGGGCGTCAACTTCTACTAGGAGGTTGATCTGGGTATTTCTGTGTAATCTACTTCTCAGGTGTCGAGGTAGTAGCGCCGGCTCTTCCTCCGGGGGTAGTATATCCATCTAAACGATAATCTCATCTCGGACTTCCTCTTCTTCGTTAAGGACGTTTTCCTTATCGTCTCTTAGTATCTCTAGGACCGTATTCTCATCATTATCTTTTAGGAAAGGTTTAATAATAGTAGACCTGAAAGTCTTTAGTCCAGAGGGTAATTAAATAATATAGTCTTTGTTTTCGTTAACGAGGAGTGTATATAGGCTTATTTAACCCCTTCTCTCATACTAAACGATAACTTTCGACTATAATAGTAGATCTTATGTAGGGGCCGTATTTGGGCCGTTTCTTATTATAAGAGCGTTAACTATTACATATTCTATGTAAATCTCTCGTAACTTTACTATAGCTTTCCGCGTAGCTTCTACATACTACCGTATTTTTAGTAATAGTGGTAAATTTGTATTTATACGTGGGTATACTCCGAAGATGAGTAGGGTTAGAATAAAACCATTTAGGCTAGCCGTATCGTTAATTACTTTAATTATACTCTATAAGGCGATCTTTGGTGGTATAAAAGGGGATTCTTAGTGGATAATATTATATACTTATTGTAGGGGCGCATAGTATCGCTCTACTTTCCTAATACCATTATAGACTTTAATAAACACCTCTTTAATTTCGATTACCATAAATCTCACTAAATTCCTGAATTCCTTAAAACTAAAATTTCTACTAGCATCTATAATAATCTAATTAGGGGGTTTAAAGTAGGTATCGATCCAGTATTTACGTAATAGTTCCTAGGTGTATTTTATACTAACGTTTTCTAAAAACCTAACTACGTTAAAGGAAGTAGCCGTATTAATAACGTAGATCACGGGTTTATTCCCTTTTAAGTAAAAAATATTAACAATAACCTCATAATTAAAATCCACGTCATCTCTAAGGGTGAATTTAAATCTCCCTAAAGCTCGTCCATTCATTTAGCATTAACGGTAATACTTTATGAACTTCTAAATTACTTTAAATATCACATCGTTACCAGCTCTCTCTAGGATTGTATAAAACCTCTATACTAATAGGTGGCCGAAACGATGGTGAATTCTGTGTAATTCCGTATTTATAAGGTGATTCTACTGAAACGGAGCGGGGGATGCAGTGAACAGCATGTATTGTACGAATAACAACACACACACTCTACTGACCACAAGTCGCGCACCTCTCGTCACGGGTCCGAAGAGGTGACTAACTCGTACCGAACAGCCTCAGGGACGCTGCTTTCAAGGGGAATCGAGTATTCTAGACCTGATCAGGTCTGGAATAAGCTCAAAAGGCCAGGAAAAGCGTATCCGAGACTAGGTTGCCTTGTTGCTCAGTGGTAAACCGACCTCCGTATAAAGCATTGTACGCCACGGTCACGATAGTAACGTCAATAACAAAAATGGGCAAAACGAGTGAATATTCTTGTCGAGGAGGCTCCCCCCGAGGTGTGTGCTGTGCTGTGTGTGGAGGCCTGATCAGGTCTAAAATACTAAAAGAAAGTCTCTCCTTATAAGGGGTCGTCGTCGCCGTGCCCTAACCATCATCCCGAAGATGAGCCGCGCGCTTCCCCTGCCCGGTTTCACTACGTAAAACTCTATTCTAAAGAGTATATAAGTATCCACGGATACCCCCATTTACATATAATAAGGGCCTTCACATCTCCCTACTAAAAGAAGTTATGGATATTATCGAAACGGATCCCTAAATCGTTTATATTTCTTAAATAAAGTAAGAATAGTGTATTAGTATTCATAACGTAGAAGGGTAATCGTCCAAAAAGTGAATTCACATAGGTTAATCCCATAAAGGGTATCAGAGGGTTGTCTCCGAAGGTAATGCTCGTTTAACCTACTTTAGAGGTATCGAGTTTCATAGTAGTATTAATCTTCTATAAAATAAGGAATTAAGGGTATCCAACCGTAGAAACACCAGCTACTCCTATATTAAGTATAATACCCTAAAAGATCGTTACTATGTAATGGTTATTGTTGATAAACACCTCGTAGGCCGGTAATTTTATGGGCATACCGTAGATATCCTTCCCTGTGATAGCGTAGTAAGCGGCTTGGTTATTCAGGGTTCAAGCGAGGTCTTCGCGGGCCAGAGTAATGGCGTAGCCGAAGAACGAGACGTGGAATTCGTTGTTATACTCGTTTTCCTCGTTAAGGGCGGCGCTAGTGAGGTATTAGCTTAAATCTTCCTTATCCCTGGTGTCCTCGTCGTCGAGCACTTCATCTCCTTTATATTTAGTGAGGAAGTGGTCGTATACTTTAGGAGAGGTATCGGAGATGTCCTTATTCGACCTAAAATGTTTATACACTTTACTTTTCTCTTCTATAGAGTACTTCGTAAACTAACACCCTTCTTTACTATAAACGTAGTACTTCTTACTATAATAAGGGTATCCTTACTACTATTAGTAACCTTCGTAATAGTTACTTTACTCTTTTTTATTATAGTATTAGTTAATTTAAAACTACTCGTCTAATTTTATTTTTAATATAAAGTGTTAACGGTAAACATCTCTTCCTCTTTCCTCTAAATTAAAGCTTATCCTTATCGTATTATAGAGCTCCTCTATTGTATTTGCTCTGGTTAGGTTAATAGAGTAGTACTCTTTTATAGAGATAATAGCTCCAATTAGTTTATCCTTTAGGACCTAGTCTCCTTAGTAGTATAATACAAAAACTTTTAGAAATTCGTTAAGTTATTAAAGAGGGTCTCTAAAGCCTCAACCTTCGTCTTCTCGGGGTTCTTTTAAATAACCTTATTAAGATTTACTTTATTCTAATCGATAATATAGGCTTAGTAGTGTTAATCTCCTTTAAAGTAGCACCGTAACTTATTAACTACCTCCTCTATTAACTAAGTAATTAGTATACTATTAATATAATCGTAGTAGAACTAAGAAGTTCTCCTTTTTAGCATCATAGGGAGTAAGTTAACTATTATATAGTGGTTAACTCCGATTTTTCTGTAGGCTTCGAGGAAGATACGGAATTTAGTGTTAAGGACATCGAATTTCTCACCACTGTGCCTCATATCGTTGGTATATATCTTAATGAGTGTATTTTGCTACTAAGGGGTCACTATTTCACTGATTTGGTCTATAATACGGTGCTCTTCCTAATCCGGTAACTCCTAGGTGAATATGGGTTATCTAGGTAGTTGTGGCCAATTCTAAGGGCTCAGTACGATACGGGTTTAGCTTATTCCCGCTCTCTCTAGGGGTAGCAGCGCTTATAGAGAGTTCTTTTATACTACGATCTCTTTTAAGTATAATTTGGGTTATAATAGTATCTATTCCTCTATTAATTCCTTATAAAGAACTAGGTCCTCTATTAGGTCTCTAAAAAACTTACTCCTCTTATTAACCTTCTCGATTTCTTTTTAGGTCTAATAACATAATTCTTCTAAGTCTTTAAACTTAAAAAGCTCCTCTATAATCTTCCCTCCCTCCATAGGAATATAAACACTATAATAGAGTAGGAAGTTACGTAATCTCTTTACTACTTTTCCTTTGAGTATTTTAAAGGTCTCCTAGGTCCATTCCTCAAAGTCTTCTTTAAATTCCTCTTTTAACTTATGGTTAACAACGCCTTTTACGTTATATATCTCCGTAAAGAACATTACCACCGTTACTATTAACTTAGAGGTAAATTTAGAGGTTACGTCCTCCGGTTTAAATCTGGTCTATAGTCCCTATTCATAGATATTAACGTCGTCCTTATACTTCTTTAGTAATAGGACCGGGGAGTTGTTAACTATAATATAATCAGGTTCCTTAGTAGTTATTACTTTTATTATCTCTCTTTATTAAGGGGCCTAAGCATCCCAGGCCTCCTCCAGCGTCGGATTCGCCATAATTAGGTCACTTCCTAATATCTTAATAAATATTCTAATATATGACGGTAAGGTTAACGACATCTCGAACATAGGGCATTTCCTCTAAACCGCAACTTCGAGGGCGTATACCATTCATTAGGCGAATTACTGCTTATTATCTATGGAATACTACTTCTAATGGGTAGTATAGGAAAGGAGTTTTCCTTCCTTTAACGTTATCTCTAGTCGTGTATCCACGTCTAGGTCGTCTCTAAGGGCAGGGTCAACGGACGACAACAATGAAGTCGGGGTTCTCATAAAGGTCAGCCTTTTAAGCACTAATTCTAAGGTACTTTTCGTAATTACTAGGTGACGGAGCAGTATCTTAAAAAGAAGGGGATATTAATTATAATAAATAACTTCTCGTCGAAAGCGAAAGTCGGCGATGGAAGCGCAGGGGCACTTTATATCACTACTAATTACAAGATCTTCGTCGTAAGTTGTGCATAATAGACGTAGAAACCGTAATCCATTACGTCGAGTAAAACTTATCGCTCCGGTAACTTCGTATAAACTCCTAAGAAGCTCCTATAGTATCCTATCGTTAATCGTTTAGTTAACCGAGGGTATCATAGATTTTTCCGGTAATATGAGTATCGTGAAATCCGTTAAATGCACTAAATTATTCCGGGATTTCATAATACTACCTCTTTTAGTAAAAAATTCACCTTACTAATCTACGGAAATGGTATTCAACCACTAATTAGTATTAGATTCACTTCACTAGGCTTAGTATAGAAGGTGGGCAAAATAATAATATATTCGTCGTATCTGCTCTATTGTTGTTGAAGGAAGGAATCTGGCCTACGGCAGCGATCTGACGCTGCCGATCTTAAACCGATTCCTGCCTTCTGATTGGCTCGCTAATCGGGCGAATAGGCGATAGGCGGCAGCAGGTGGCGCCAGTCCGGCGTGGATATTCCGACAGAATAACATAACCGTTCTATACTATAATATTTTACTTTTAAATTATATTAAATAAATAGTTTAACTAGATTACTAAATCTACACTCTCAGCAATACTATTAAAGATATACACATGTTAAATAGGACAGTTCTATTTAATAATACTTACTAAATATTTCAAAGTTATATTATATATCTTTTTATTGTGATTTCTTTAACGCAATTATTACATATTAATAATAAGCTTTAATATATAATCATAATAGCCTTAACTAAGTTTAAATAAATTATAAATAAGAGTTCGGATAATGTTGCTAATACGATCCGAAATCTCATTATTCGCCTACACTCTAATAATTAACATTTAGAAGAATTTCTCTAAACTCTTATATAAACATTAATAACTATACTCATATTATTATAACCAAGTATTCAGTGGGCTAAGCTAATTTGCTTCTCGTATTTCATAATATTTTTAAAACCTTATACTACCTATTTCTATAAGGATACTATTTATAACCTTAAATAAAATAAAAATATAACCATCTAAGCTAATAGTGTTACTTAGTAATGTGGACTTTACGAGAAGTGAAACCCAATCTTCTAAAATAGGCCTGGATAAAGAGATTAATGGCATTATATCTAATTAATTTAAATAAATGGGAAGTGTTAGATTGAACGCTCTAAAAGCGCCTTAGAACGGGTGCTCGGCGTAAGGTTAATCCCGAGTGCGCCTCAGGCATCCAGGGGCGTCCCCTACCCCTATCCCTAGGGTCAGGGACGCTCCCTGAAGCACTTAGCAAACACAACACATCAATATACACAATTGACCCTCAATTCGACAATTAACAGTCTAATACGTACTACGCTTACGATAGACGTTGCTAGCCATTTATTTATTCAATTTTATATGCATAAAAGCGCTTCCTAAGCACTCAATTCATATCCACCCATCGAAATAGCCTCCCTAAGCTCAAAAATCCAATTAAAGACTAATAGTGACTGGGTTTTATGGGTTAACTAGTTATAGTTAAAAGCTAAATCCTATGGCCTATGGGAATATATTAATCTAGTACGTCCTGATGCCCTTTGGAGCTCGTGAACGCTCCTAGAGCGGCGTATAGAGTGTCCTATGCGCCCCGAGATCCATGAACACCCCAAGACCAGCAGAGCCAAAGTCCTCAGCGATAACGCTAAATACGAACTATGTGTACAGGGCCTTAAAGGGCTCTCCGTAGTGAGCCTCGTATTATATAAAAAGTGATGAGTAGAGTATATAAAATAAATAAAAGACTATAAAGTGTTTTTTAAGGGTATTAAAGTATTTAAAAACTGAGTTTAAGAAATAGTTTACGTTAACTTATTATATTATTATTATACTATAAATTATATATTAAATTAATGGATTTATGTATGAAAGGAATAAGTAGGGAGTAATATAAAAGAGAGGTATTCTAAAGTGAATAAAGTATATAAGTAGATATTATTAGTACCCGAGTAAAAGCGTCTTATTATAAAAAAAGATCTAAAAGAGTGGTTTACAAAGTAGGAAAAAGTAATCCACAAAGCTAAAATAGTAAACATCCCCGGTACTAAGTCCCCGAGTATCTAATTCCCAGAATTCCCTATAACAGTTAATTATAATTATATAAATATATGGATTTTATTATATTAAGTAGTTAAGGATAAATACGTTGAAAACGAGAATCTAAGTATTAGAGAGGTCCTCTTAAATGCCTGGAGGTTCCTTTAAACAATTTTAATACTTAACCCGAAAAAATAAGTTAACCGTGGAGCGTTTAAGCTAACCGTAGAATTAATAACCTAAGATAAAGGTGACTTTAAAATAACTTCCCCTATGTATTTAAGTGTTCTAGGGAATAATACTTAGAATAACCGGGGCTATAGGAGAAGTGGAGCTCCCCGTAACTAATTATAAAAGAAAAGTAGCGGAAATTAAATAAATAACTACCTTTACCCTACTTACCTCTACCTACACTGACTCTCTAAATACTACCTAAACAATAAACAAGAATATCCTAAATAGTATACCTCTAATCAGGAGCTCCTTAAGAACCTAGAAGAGTGTATAAGAAAAGACGAAGACCTAAAAGAGTATATTAGAAAGGTAATAAGGGCCCTTAAGGAAGAATACTAATTATATGGGCCGTATAAAGCAAGCGTCCTAAATGTGTTCTACACTACTCTAAAGATATATAAATTATTTAGATCAGTAATCCTAAACTTAGGCTCAATAATCCATCTTTTTAAGAATCCTATATAGTTTACTATATTTACGAGAACACTAATAAGAGATTACCTCTAAGTAAGCACTTAATAAATAACTATTAAAGTGTATAATATAGTTAATATTAAAATTAGGAGGTGTAAAAGGGCTATTACGAAGCTCCGCTTATATAACATCGTACTCTATACGGGCTTTACTAGTAACCTTATTTCCCTTACTCACCTTCATAAAAGGGGTTTTTAGTAGGACATAAGCCCTCGTCATAACTACCTACGGTGCTCGGACAGAACCTTCCTATATACTCTCACAAAAGTCGCGAATTAATAAGTCCTAGATTATCAGAAAATCGAAGTATCCTTTATAACAACGCCCATCAGGTAAGCAGTGCGGGAAATCGACCCTACGCTGCTGCGAAAACACAAATACACACTATCGACGTATAGAAAGCCGATTAAGGGTAGCGTAGCTCTTTAACACCGAGGATTGGGTTATACAAGCCCCGAAGCCATTCAACACCTAATTAACACCTCGAGGGGTGTTAAGCTAATTTCAGGGGGTAATTCGGTTATAATAATAGACTGCGATGCCTGCGGCTAGGGTAAAGCATATCGCTTAGTCCGGTGAGCTCTATAAGAATCCCTTAAGCACGCAAAGCCTGGAGACCAGCTTATAGTGGACTTTCACATTTATTAAAAGGGTTATAAAAATTATATATTTATGTCACGGGCCGAACCCGGTGGTTATGCCCGGGCTATGCCCGTGCTCGCGCTGGTGCCCCACCGGTGCCCCACTAGTGCCCACCCCATAGGAAGCAGAGATTTTGCGCCATATTATAGTTTACCCTTTTCCTCTTTAGCTTGAAATAAATAATATTTAGCTACCTTTTAGTTAAGATAAGGCCTAGGACTAGCCCTTCGTATATTTTAAGCTTAGTTTTATTTATTATATAAAATACTACTAGGTTAAGCGTAGCTCCTTACCGGTTACGAAGTGGAAGCCCAGGTTAAGCGCAGCTCCCTAATAATAAATCGATGAACGTTAAATGCTAGGTAGAGAGTAGCTCCCCACCAGTTAAGAAAAGGATACTAGTTAATATAATAGTTGATGAACTATAAGCCTAATTATAGTTAGCCTTAAACGAGGCCCTTAGGCCTTTATAGGCGAGGATTACTAAGCTCTTTAATGAGCTAGAGTGAAGCCGAGGTTTAGGGGTGATGTTACTGACCCCTATGGAAGATGTAGGCACCGAAGCCCCACTAGTAGGTAACCACCACCTTATAATAAAAACACTAATATATTATAAACTATTATTAATACCCTTAAAGTTCTCGGGGAAGTGGAAGGACTACCCTTCTTAGGCGTAGTAGATAAGGGATAAGATCACTATAAACAAAGCGTTCTACCCTACTAACTAGGAACTGTGGTACTTAATTAACTCTTATTTAGACACTGGTCCCCAGCAGGTGGTTGCTACGTTCTACGTAGCCGGGGGGCTTAGAGGTTAATATAACCCCGAAGATTTTATATCCTACTTTAATAAGACCTACTAAAACCCAAACACCTAACCCTAAGTCGTAGCCTAATTATAAACTCTCTATTAAAATTATCATAAAAAGTTAATTATTTTCTTACCGAAGTTTAAATAAATAATAGTAAATATAGGAAATAGTGTATAATCCGATACCGTTAAGATTACTATATTAGAAAACGCCCTCACTTCCCACCTAAAAAAGCACCTAATTACCATTTCCTTATTAAGGGAGTATATTTAGTAACTTATTAGGGTATAGGATATTACTTAAAAGTTAGAGTATATAATACCTATCACTACTAAATAAGAGTATCGTTCGTCCTTAACCCTAGCCCCTCCATAGTAGGATTATAATGGAGATGTTTAGATAACTAGTATTACTTATACCTTATTAATTCGAAGAGAGGAGAAGGACCATTACCACCACTACTCCTCGGGTAGCCCATTAATAGACTACTATGAATACTTTTATTATAATAAAAAAGGTTATATTACTAGGAATTATTAGAAGAAGGTTCTTAAGTAAGTAAAGATTACTTATATTAAGGTAATAAAAAAGTAGAATAATCCTAGGTTAAAAGAAGAGGACTAAGAAGTTACTAATACCTCCTCTAATAAGGACAACTTAGGAAAAGAGTAACTCTAGTACAAAGTTGGGTACTAAAGCCGACGAAGGAGGAAGTTAAAGGATAGGAGTCCCACTAAGAAGAGCAGTAGCAGAGGAGCTAAGGGTTAACCACTATTTAGGCAAGGATTAACAAAGGACACTTAATACACACCCTCATCAATATCAACTACGACGTCTACACAATAGTGGATCAGTCTCTTTTTAAACACCTCCGATTACCACTAATAGATCGGAAAAAGTGTGCCCTATGAGGGTATACGTAAGACGGGCTATCACCTGGTGATGCCCAGGGTGTGGTTGTCCTGGATTTGGAATTAAGTGGTTATACTTAGAAAGTTTATATATACGCAGTAAAGGGCCTAGACCCCCCTATATTCCTAGGGAAGTTATAAATAGAAGTGAACTGTATAGTGTATAATGCTGTTACTTAGTGGGTATATTATGGTAAGGGAGGAGTAAATGTATACTTTTCTAATTAGGAAAAATTAATTATTATAAAAGAGATTTATATAACCTGATTATTAATAACCCTTATGTTTATAGTTGTATATTAACGAGTAAAGTATTAAAGGGCATTAAAAGCCTAGGTTATAGTTATGAGTTTAAGGGATATCGAGGACGTATTAAAAAAAAAAGAAGTTTATAGATATAAAGGAACTCGTCCTAGGCTAAGTTTATAAGGAGTTTAGAAACTTATTTAACCCAGAGAAGGTGTACTCGGTGTCCCCTAGGAGACTAGGGGTTAACCATAAGATCCCCCTTATTAAGGACACTCATAACTAGGAGCCTACACTTTTATGGGGACCCTTATATGGGATATCCTGTAAGGAACTCTTGGTCCTAAAGAAGACACTAGAGGACCTATTAAATAAAGGGTTTATTTGAGCCAGCAGCTCGTTAGCGGGTGCCCCAATGTTATTTGTTAAGAAGTTTAGTGGGGGAATTTGGTTTTACGTTAATTACCGAGCTTTTAATAGTATTATAAAAAAGGACCGTTATCCATTACCACTTATATTAGAGACCCTCCGATGAGTAACTATTATGTAGTAGTATACAAAGTTTAATATTATAGTTGTATTTTATAAGATTCGGATTATAGAAAAAGACGTTGAGAAAATAGTGTTTTATATGAAATACGGACTTTTTAAGTGGTTAGTTTACCTTTTTGGGCTCGCCGGGGCCTTAACTACGTTCTAATAGTATATTAATATAACTCTCTAAAACTTTTTAAATAACTTTATTACCACTTATTTAAATAATATCCTAATTTATACGTTTAAATTAAAGAAGAAGTATAAAGAGAAGGTATAGGTGGTCCTCTGGTGCTTAGTAGAGGCCGGACTACGATTAGACCCTAAGAAGTGTGCTTTTCTAGTTAAGATTGTGAAGTATGTTAAGTTTATTATTACCGTTAAGAAAGGGATCTTATGTGACCCTAAAAAGTTAAGAGTTATTATTAAGTAGTTACCCCCTAGGATTATAAAGGGGGTTAGAAGTTTCCTTAGGTTTACGAATTATTATTACATTTTTATACCCAACTATACTATTATTATTAAACCCTTTATAAGGTTTACGAAGAAGTTGGTTGTGTTCCACTGGGGACCTAGTTAAGGAGAAGGATTCCAGGAGCTTAAGTGGTTATTTAGTATAAAGCCGGTGCTTCGCCGCTTTGACCCTGAAGGAAAGATAATAGTGGAGATAAACTACTTAGGGTTTATTTTGGGTAGTACCCTTATGTAAGAAGACCCTGATGGGTATTAGTACCCTATTACGTTCTACTTATAAAAGTTCTTATTAGCTAAGTATAATTACCTTATTTATAATAAAAAACTACTCATTATAATTATATACTTTAGGGCTTAGAGAGTAGAATTACGAAGTGTAAGTAATTTTAAGATTTTTATGGATTATAAAAACCTTAAATACTTTATAAAAAAGTAGCACCTCCCTAAGAAGTAGAATTAATGAGTAAAAGAGTTAACCTAATACGACTTTTATTTAGAGTACTAGCTAGGAAAGGAAGTAGTAGTCCCCGATGCTTTTTCTCGGAGGGAGTAGGACGCCCCCTAAGGCTGGGACGATAAGAGAGAACAGGGACACATACTCCAATTATTACCTAACCACGCTATCCCTAAAAAAGGAACTGGTGCCCCCCAGGTAGGCCACACTATAAACAACTTACTAATACTCTTTTATATAATAGTTTTCGTAAATAATAGTGAGTTATAAACACTTTAGGACTAGACTATTAAAGAAGATAGATTATACCGCCGAGTTTACGAAGTAGTGAAATAGGGATAGTATAATTTCCCACCAGAGTTATAGTTGAAGATCTAAATTGCGGAATATGCGATTAATAAGTAGTAGAGGTTGACGTTCTGGGATAAAATATGGGTTCCCGGAGGAAGAGATGATGACAACCCTTCGAGCCTATTATGGACAAGGGTTGTACAGGAGTGCTAGGAGGTTTAGGCTATTTTATGGGCCTACGTTACCTGGGCCCAGGATGATTAGGGAGAATTACTTCCCATGGTGTAGCTGGCCCTACGGAATAGAACTAACTTAGTAACTGGTATCTCTTTGTTTTTTATAGAATACGGGTACTAGGTTGACCCGTTACCGGTTATAGAAGAAGATAGTAAGGGACCGCTTAGTTGTGGGAAGGCGGCCGTGGATAAACTAGTGGCCAAAATAAAGGACGTTATAGTATTTACTTAGGTTATAATAGCCTTAACATAATAGCACTACAAATTAAGTACTAACCATCACCGATTATTAATAAATAAGTACCGGGTAAGTAATAAAGTTTAGTTTAATATTATAAATTATAAGGCCCTATACCCGAGTAAAAAGTTTATATAATTATACTACTAATGCTAAGTTATTAAGGTGGTGAGTGTGTATATAATGGAGTTAAATATACTAGGAGGGATTTGCTTATAATTCTATGTGGACGTTCTCCAAAGGTCAGCTAATGACCCCCTCTTAGGCCAAATTCAGTTAAATTACTAATTACCACTTATTAGGGAAATAAATAATAAAAATAAGTAGTAAATAAAAGAGATTTACACTACTAAATAGAAAATAATAGGTAAAAGGAAAAAACGTAAAGCCCTAGTGAAGTGGGAGGGCTATATTAACCCCACATAAGAACTAACCAGTGCTATAAAAGAAACGGAGGTGTTAGACCGTTACGAGGAGTACTATAGGCCGATATTAGAGAATAACGGAGACGTGGCGTATACGCAGGTGCCCCCTAAGAGGCCAACCAGGAACTAGAGGCTACGCAGGGGGAGGAGGGGGGTAGTGTTACGGGCTAAACCTGGTGGTTATACCCAGGCTATGCCCATGCTTACACTAGTGCCCCACCGGTGCTCCATTAGTGCCCACCCCCTAGGAAGTAGAGATTTCGCGCTATATCATAGTTTACCCTTTTCCTCTTTAGCTTGAAATAAACAGTATTTGGCTACCTTTTGGTTGAGACAAGGCCTAGGACCAGCCCTTCACAACCTCTATTATAAAAGAGACCACCTAAGTGACTTTGTTCATAGTTAAGTTTAGGCCTAGGTGGGATTACCAGGCTAGGGTAAGTTTATGGCCAGTTTGGGCGTTAACCTCGTCTTTGATCAGGGTTACTACGTCTATGCTCTCCCCATCTAGGCTTCAGAGCTGGAAAGGGTAGCGTGGAACGGCGTATATAAACCACTTTATAGGGGTTTCTATTCTAAAAACCCCTAAATAATCTACTAACTTTTACTTATTTCTAAGAAGGCTTTACTGGACTTGTTTATTTACAGGTTTTAAGGAGTATCCGGTTAAAATATGGTAAATGTGTGGGATATCTCCTAGTTGTAGGCCAAGGGTCTAGCAGACTGTACAGCGCAGGGCGAAAGGGGCGTTCTCCCGGGCAGCCTCCAGGGCTTCCTCAGGGATACGGACGAAAACCCGGAGGTCTTCCAGCTGTGCCTGGGTCTGTGGGCGGGATGGGATCCAGTTCTGGTTCTGGGCCTACTTCTGGGCTGGGGCTGGGGCCGGGGTCGGGGCTGAGGCCGCAACAGTGGCCGCAACAGTGGCCCAGTTCCGGGGTGGGGTTAGAGCAGTTTCGTTATTCATCAGCTTCTTTAAGGCTTGGATCACATAGGCTATCGCCTCCTTTGCGATCTGCTTTTTAGGCCCCTCAAAGCTAGAGACCACATTATCAACGGACTGGGCAATAGTCAAAAGGACATCCTTTCGGTCTTCATAGCGTCTGGCCTGTTCGTCGAAGGTGGTTAGGATAGATCCAGTAGCCACCCCACTTGCGTTTAAGGGCCCCTTTGCCGTATAGGGGGCTGCATCCGGAGTGTTGGGCTGGCTTCCCACAAGGCTGGGCCGGCTACAGTCCGGTGCCCACCGGAGGTTGTGAGGCCATCATGGGAGGGCTCCAAGAGGGAGAGGTAAAGACTTTTCAGCTGTTAAGGATCTTGGTGGTATATCACCTATTTCACTAACAGCGGATGCCAAGAAAAATTAGGCGAGAGGGAAGCTGTGGACACTTCTGTCGGAAATTGGTCCCCTAGGATTACCCCGCCCAAATTCAGGCCTTTTAATGACGCCCGCATTCAGGGGTCTGCTAGCTAGAATCTTGTCGAATTGGCTGCCTAAAAGCACTCAGAATCACATGAGAGAGAGCCACGAGGATTACACTTTTCAGTACTGCAACCCGGATAGAATAGGGCTTAGTTATAATCTAAATAATGGAGTATGAGCTGGGTTTAAAGGGAACAAGCAGAAAAGATTTTGTCGGGGGCAGAATCTTCACGCAGACACACAGAACCAACAATATACACACACAATTTTCGACCCCTCAATTTGACAAATTTAGCTACTTCAAGACATCACCTTTATGGCCCTGGAGGCTTGGCGTACGATTCGACAACTTCTGTAAGTAAGCCACCATTTCAGGATGTGCTGCCAATCGCGGGCCTACATGTACCGGATGGCAAACGGAGCGGTCTTTCTCTGCAGTCTTAACCACCAACACACCATCAACGAATAACTCTAATGGTCAGCCTTCACCGGCGATCGTCCGTGTCATTTGTGATATTAAGCGCAAGCTGCAGATTAACGCCTGTACACGAGGCTCTCATAGCCACCCATGATTCTCTGTCGCCAGTGTTCTATTCTTCGACAACCAGGCCTACAGCCAAGTCAGACCGGAAAGGGGAGAAATTTCGAACATTTCAATGACATTATTTACTGAACTGAAAGTCTGTTAACCATAGCCCGTGTTCATTACCAGGGAGAACATCGCCTCATTCGCGGCATAAATGTCGAACCGGCCAACCAGAAGCCCTCAGCCGGCGAATTCAATGTTGGCACAGTATGGTCAAGGCTAGATGTTGAACATCATCGCTTTTATCTTTCAGCGGAGTAAAACTTTCGATCTGTTTCCGGGGCGTGTCTCCCATTCCGTCAACTTGATACTTCAAGAGGACCAAGCACTGAGAGCCTGTTTCAAACACGTAGAGCTATTCTCGTGGCGTGGGTTGGTTGAGCTATGGCCTCGACAAGAGTTCATGTATATCAAGAAAATCTTCCTTCATAGTCTATCCACACCGAACTGTGACAATTCTTCAACACTGCACAATCTAAGAGGGCGTCAAACACGGCCGAGGAAGCAAGAGAAAAGACAAGAATGGATCATCGAGCTCCGGTGAATGTACTTTGAGAAGTCCTTTTGGTTGCGGACACAATCACGAGCATCCATGCCTTGTGGCAGGGTCGCTGCCCTAGAATTTGGCGAACCACGCGTCGAGCCTTACTGGTGGCTATACTTCACTGTCCGTGAAGGCTTGATATTCAAGGATGCAGATGTGGTAAGAGGTTTCACCCACAGCAGAAGGTACCGTAGCATTTGCCACTGTGTCCTCGCCTGAGAATGGTTCATAGACTACCCAAGTCCTTCATATGAGACCGTGAGTTTGAAAAACTGTGAGTCTGAATGACTGCCAGCCAGCAAGGTATCTACACAATACATGGAGTCTCAATAAACACCATATAGACAAGTATTGTACTAAATACCCACAACTCAAATCTTTTATAATAAACCTAACTACATTGATGTCGAGTGATATAACACTGAAATACGGGTGCTCACTCGGCGGTAGGTTTCATAACTTGGAACGAACAATGCCTAGTCCGATACTCTTGGCCTTTGTTCGTCACCAATCCTGTAAGGGTTTACCCATTGATATCAAGATCCATAGCCCTACCTCTATCTTACTACTTATATGGCTTCTGGAGTTCGTACCGTTCATCAGGATCCGAGCCTGGAACAAGGTCGAATGACCTGTAGTGACTCCCGCGCCTTGGTTGTTAGATTCTGGGGGAAGGAAAAAACTTTTCAGCTGCAAGGGCAGACCATCTCCTACTAATCTGATTGCGCCAGATATATTACCTCGTTCCGCTGACGGTCTTGAATCGAATTGCCCCCAATGTCGTTACATTTCTTTCCTTTTTGGATGTTCTGCTCCGGGCCACTTCCACGTGGCGGCGTCTTGTCTTTTCATGTTCAATTCGGAGACTCTTACTCACGCGCTATTGTTCGATCATTCATGGTCTCAATATCTTTATTTTTCAATTTCACGGTGAGCATAAGTTTCTCTCCCATTCTGCAACGCGGCCGTTGGAAATTATAATAGGTAGTAGCGCATGTTCAGCTTTGGCGTAATTCTTCTCCAGCTCCTTGAGTATTATGTGTGTGCGGACTCCTTTCCCGCTTACTGTCCTTTCGAACTGTACGTGTGTGCCATCTTCCTTTCTGTTTCAGAGAGGAATTCCATGTGCCTCCAACTCTCAGGAGACACCAGATACGAGCATATTATACATCATCTCAAGGGAGCCGACACCGAATACCTATACCATGCGTTCTCTTTCAACCCTCTGTCGACGACCAAACGCGTAGCCCAGAATATTGCGGTGACCACTGACTATAACCTTCACTTCCGTCTGCTTTCTTATTTGAAAAGACCAGATGATTGAGGTAAGGGAGACAAAGCCAGCACCATTAGAAAATGAACCGTACATATGTAGCCCAGCTTTTGTGCCCCGCGGTATCGCGTATCAAATACTAGTAATGAAACTTCCGAAATTCTAGTAATATAAATTAAGTTATACCGTTTACTTTAAATTTTAACGTATCTTAAATAAGTTACAATAATTATTAATGTTACAATATTAAAAGGCGGCAGTTTACTTTGGAAAGAACGTCTGGCCTTATCGTATTACCAACCCAATTCAGACGGGTTAAGATATAATCGCTCCATCATTAGGCAGGCAAACAATAATTCCACCTTCGATGCATCAGACACCAGCAAAAAATTGCACTATGACTTTGAACAGAACGTCAGCCCGGTTTAGATGTCCTCGATATGCATGTCTCACTGCCGAGCACTTTCCCGAGCCTGCTGCAGATCGTCACCTGGTCTGGTAGAGGTGGGCGCCTTTTATGTTGTGTAACCCACCTAACAAACACCTGACCATACTTTCTTTTCACTTTCTCTCATTGAAGTAGAATCCTCGGATGAAGATTGAACGTAACGTTCCCGTATCCTATCTGGGATTAATTATATATTTAATGGGAAATTCGAATGAATTGACACTGGATGCTGCCATTGAGCTGGGCAGCGCCATCTCGTCTCTGGGAGAGCTTGAAAAAAAGCAGTGGAAAGGGTATTCAAACCCCGATGCCTACTTCAACTTCGTCATCAACCAGGCAGAAAATGTCGCAGAGCAGGCCAGTACCCAGCTAGTTCCCTACGAAGGTAGAGAAGCAGGCCGACGACCCCTGATAATTCTTTCCATACCACCATGGATCTATCTACCTCATGATTAGAAAACCATCATCCCACGATCCTGAGAGCGCGTCTGGAGTCCATCGCCGCCGACACCTTCAATCAGGACATGGACGTGGATGTTGGGAAGAACATGAATCGACTACGGAACATTCTTCGTGCCCAAGAGAACAGACCTGGGTGGAGCCATCCAGACAGGTTGAAGACTTTGGTCACATTACTCGCGGTTCAACTGAGTTCCGGCGACGCTGTTCAGAAGATATGGGATAGCCTGGATGACATGTCGAGGAGACTGAATAGACCGGATATTAGAAAGGAGAGGTTGGTGGATTGTTTGTTTATGGAAGAGGGTGTTGTTGAGCTTCTTTTGTCTCGAGAGGATCTTATTGCTAGCCCGTTTCCCTTGAAAGAGCGCGTTATTGAATTGCTTGAGCGCATTGAGAAGGACGCGGAAGTAGCGGTGGAACAGACGGAGGATGAAGATTTGAAAACAAGGCTGCGCGAATTAGTTTCAAGATGTGAAAAGGCTTTAAAGAATCCATGTATTGGGGGATGAATGGTGGTATCTATAAGTAAGAATTTTCAAGTCACAGAACGGAGTTAGATCTAGTGAGTTATTCTCTTCGCAAAAAGCTTCACCCTGTTCTTTTAAACAGCGGTCTTCTATAGGCGGTGCCTAGTCAATCTCACTTTTCCTATACTTTCATCGTTCTTTTTGACAAGTTTCTATTCGTCGAAAGTCATTCGGACCGAATTGTGGATGATCCAAGGTAGGGAGGGATTTGGGCGCATGACGGGGAAAGTCACTTAAGAGCAACCTATCAATAAACAGTGTTAACTATCTAATGTTTCTGTAAGTCTGAGCTAGACATTGGCAAGAAGGTACTTCATGCCATTCCACTGCTCAATAGCACTCGGCAGAATCTGCGCAGCGGGCAGAACGAAGCCGCCACCAGCCTGGCCAGAAGGCCGCAGCTCAATGGTCCAGGCGACCTCCGCACCAGCCTCGCCGGTGAGGTAGTCGGGGGCGCTACCGGTGGTCGCGTACAGCGTGGAGCAGCTAGGGCCGTAGGTGAAGCGCGTGCCGTACGCCTGGGCGACGGTGGTGGCGGTGTTGCCGGCGAGCGTCATCTGGCGCGCGTGGTTGGTGGCGCGGGCGGAGCAGTCGTAGCCGTAGGGCAGCAGGATGTACTGGCCGTAGCTGTGCCAGTCGATGAAGAGCTTGATTCCGCGGCCCGCGGCGAGACGGTCGGTGTAGGCCTTCAAGGCGACCATCTCGGGCGTGTCGCCCGCGGCCTGGCCCTTGTAGGTCTCCGAGCAGGGGTTGGTGGAGGCGCCGCCCGGGAGTTGCCAGTTGAAGGGCCAGTTTCTGGGAGAGGGTTAGTGGGATGGGAGGAGGGGATGGGGTGACGGCGGTGCGTACCGGTTGATGTCGGTGCCGACGCAGGTGCTGCCGGATCTGGGCTGGCGGTTCTTGCGCCAAAGACGGTCGTTGGTCTGGGTGTAGGCAAAGCCTGTCATGTTGTTTAGTGGCCGTCATTCTAACGCATATGAAGGGTAACTCACCGTCGGGGTTCACGATGGGCAGGATGTAGAAGTCGTAAGTGTCCAGGAAGGCCTTGACGGTGGCATCATTCTTCTGGTAACCGTCGATGAGCTGGTAGGTGAGGTACTCGACCACCTGGTCACGGTTAGCGAGATGATGCATTGAATCCGTGACACGTGATTCTTCATACCATGGAGGTGATCCACTCGCGAGCGTGGACGGTACCGTGCCAGTAGATGGCGGGCTTGGAGCCCCTGCCGCCGCTTCCCCACAGGTGAATACCCAGGATCGAGCGACCGTCGTACGAGTTGCCGGCGTTGATCAGCTCGGAGTTGGAGGGGAAGTTGGACTGCAGGTCGCGGATGAACTGCTGGTGGTCGGCGAAGGTGTGGTACGAGTTGAACCACGACGGGTCGGGAAGGGCCTGGAGGCTGACATCGCCATTGCCTGGCACAAATTAGCACTCACAACTCCATGAAATTTGACATCAGCGACTCACTCTCGTAGGGCACGAACGAGCCCTCTTCAGCGATATCGGCGCCAAGATCCTCGTGCAGGACAGTCGTCTCGAGTCCGAGCTTCTCGAACTTGGAGATGTCGCCAGCAGGGATGGCGACGTCCAGGTGCTCGCTGTTGTCGAGGTTGAAGGGGATGGCCGCGATGTTGGCAATCTTCTCCTTGACGGCGGCCGGGTCGTTGTGCGTGGCGATCCGGAAGGCCTTGAAGCCGTCGTAGGTGATCTTCTTCTCGAGAGGGGTGACGGCCGCGGCGGACGCCAGCGGCAGCACGAGGGACAGACCGGCGAGGAACTTCATGATGGGCAGCGACGGCGGGCTCCGGCTTGGTGAGGCTGAAGAAGTGGAGGACTGCTGGGGGACAGGATCAGGATCAGATCCATTCGGGCGATCACCCGGCCCTCTTTATGGAGATCGGATGGCATGTCGAACGACTTTCCTGTGCGTTCGGAAAGGTAGGGCTTGCCTTCGAGCGACACCGCCCGCGTCGATGGTGTCACCAACGGTCCATTGCAGAATGCGGTAGGTGGGATTTGTGGCTGCACCGTCCCATGTCCTGATAACGAGAGGCGCGCTGAGGGCCGTGTTGCATTGTGGAGAGAACCCCGTGGGAGAGAGAGTCTATCGAGAACGACGACCACCGAAAATCAGGGTCGGCCGGAGGGGTCGGAAAGCTGACATGCGTCACCGAAGACGGCGACTTGACCAGATTGAGGGGCAAATGCCGGCCGACCGGGGCAGACCAGCCACTGCCGACGGGGGAGGTCCGCCAAGATGAGGGATGAACTGTCCAAGTCAGCAGCTTGGGCAGCAGCTCGGGTAGCTTAGAAGCAGCTATTCTAGTCCAAGAAACCAGTTCAGGAACTCGCTTAGCAGAGCTTTCGACGCCATCGGTTAGTGTTCGCTCACGTTTATCTTCAGACCTTCCTAATAGGAACAGGTCGAGATTGGCAAGTAAGCCGGGTCTGCAAATAGCCAAGACGTGAAATATTGCACCAACCCAGCCTCCGGACGCTTGGGGAATAGAAAAATGGGGAAGGCGGGCTCGTCGAGCTGCTTGATTCGAGCAGCTGCGCCGGGTCACGCAACGCGCACGCGATTCGCAACCGCACGTGAATCCTTCTCACCTGCCTTTAAGGTTTAAGCTTAACGGCTCCCCCAACGGCGGCGATTGGGCTGCTGGAACGAGCCGGTCTGCAGCGGCCTGGGTCCTTTGGCTGGGCGGATGGCACCCCGCACGGCGATGCGACCCTGCTTTGGGCGCCAGGAGTCCCTGCGACTTACTTGGAGTGGCGTGGTCGGTTGGCTTCTAGAACAGATGTGCTGTGCGGTGTATGCGTGAGAAATCTCAGCGAGAGATTTCCATGAAGCGTTGTGAGGGCCGTCATGCCATTGCTATCTCGTCTTCACGGCTTCGCTTCGTGGCTACCGTCGGCTGGTTTTGGGAGCTCTCGCAGGTTGAATGGAACTGACCCCGCACGAGGAGGTGGCTGGAGATATCGAGTCAGGAGACCTGTCAAAGTGGTGAGTAATTGCCAAGGCTCCTAAGACGCAGGCCGAGAGAGCAATTGAAGCCTCTTATCCCAGGCCCCCCAGTCGCCAAGACATGAGGAAGGATGGCTGGCCAAACGAAACCGAGGTTAGGCAGCGAAGAGTTGAGAGAGGGTCTTCGGTCAACTGTTGTTCATAAAGCGACGGTCGGTTGTCATTTTATGGATTGAACTCGGAACAAGACCGATGAGAATAACAACAATAATATCAACGACAACGATACCGACTGGAACAATAGCAATACCATACCCTTAAATTACATCCCGAATAGGCAAAGGGTACCTCCCGGATAGTAACGCTTTTCTTCATCTCTCTAAAAGGCTGGAATCGATTCTTCCATGTCTGGAATTGGTGGTTCAGGTCGCTCAGCCCGCATCGCCTTGAACGCAACTCCGCGTGCAGCGAACAACCCTTTGAGCCTCTCCAGCCGCCGTTCTACCGAAAGGCCGCGTTCACTGGCATGAGCAGTATGGGCCCATTCGTAGCGTATTGTCTTCAGCTCTGGGCAGCATTCTTCCACACATGACGTCAGCACGGTCACGTCATCCTCGAACGGCCCACTCTGGAGCTCTCGCAAGGTCAGCGTCTTGAGGCTCTTCGGAAGCAGCTTCTCGAAGAACCGGGAGCGCCCTGCGTCGTAGCCTGCGTAAAGCTGTGTTTTCCTGTCCCACAGACACTCCCCTTCCACGTCAAGATCTTCCAATACCTCTAGGCTCTTCAGAGACGTGATCAGTCCCGGGACCGGACTAGTTCTCTCTGGGGCGTCCAAGTCATGCCAGAGACTGGAGACAGATCGCAGCGTCAGCTCCGTCAACTGAGACCGGACCGGCTCCAAGGCGTCCACCGCGTCTTGCGGGGTCATCAGAACTACAGGGTGTGTAGTGATCATGTCGTCGCCGTCGAACAAGCCCCTTGTGAACCACAGCTTCTTGAGGTTCGGAAAGCCGCAAATAAGGTCTCCGAACTCCTGTGCGTCGAACATGGCCTGGGTGAGCAGAAGCACCCGCACGCTGTCGAAGCGCACGCCGGCCGTCGGCCCGTAGACGTATTCTAACCACAGCGAGTCGAGATTCGGCGCCGCCTCGGCCAGTCCTTGGACATTCGCCACTGCGCCAAAGTTCTCCAAGGTGACGTCCTGGAGGCGGGAGAACAGAGGCCGGGGTGGCGCACGTCGCGCGGCGGCCGCAAACACCGCGAAGCTGGTGCCTCGGTCTTCCGCGCGATACTCGATGCTGCGGAGGTTGGGCGTGTGGACCAACAGCATTTCCACAAGGAACTGACGAAGGTGGTTGCGGGCCAGGCGAGCCTGGGTGTTCACGCCGGTACTCAGGCCACAGTCCGCCATTCCAAAGTCGCCCGGCCGAAGTCCACAGTCGCCCGGCCGAAGCAGGACCGGAAGAGTGACACCTAGAGCCGTGGCCCGCTCCGCAACCAAGTCGAAAACCTCTTGGTCCACGTCGCATGTGCCCCAGGTCATTTCCGTGATGTCTTTCACCTCCGCCGCGATCTGAGGGTTGGTGATGAATGTGCGAAGGAGTGACGCGAGGGTCCTGATGTGAGGGTGTCCCTTGCCTGCGTATTCCTGTGCGTAAGAATTCCAGAACAACCCGGTGATCTCTCTGAAGATGTACGGTATAGCGATCGCCCGGAGCCGCCTGGACGAGCAGGAAAGCGCCAGAAGGCTTTGCTTTGCGTCTTCTTCATCGTCGAGAAGATCTGCACAAATGTACTCGAGGATCTCCGCCGGGAGCGTGCCAAGACTCTGCTTCTCCATGTCGGGTGGCCGAATGTTGATGAATTCTCGTGTCGCTCTCTGTCCCCGTCGTTTTCTCCTGTTCTACGCTCGGTTTTTTGATGCCGAAATGCTCGCCGACCAGAGGCGGCGATGGGGAGCAGAGGCAGCGGCTGCGCTCACTGTGCTCCCCCACCCGGAAAGAGAACGAAGGCCCGTTGAGAAAGAGCCTGTAAACAAGGCCGCAGTGGGGTGTTCTTGATCCGTGGGAGTATATGACTGAAACTATCGATAGGTGTTTCCGCCGTACTTTCGTGTGTCGATTCAACGCGGTTAACGATGCGTCAGGCGATGGAATGCTGCTACTGTTGGAGAAGTCATCCCCGCCTCATCACGTGCCGCCTACGCGCTTGTCGTGGCTGCCTGCAGTGGTCTGGAACAAGGGCGCGGGTCACCGCAGTGTACCAACCAACGCAAGGATCCGTGGACCCGTGCGAGTTGGCCGGCCTTGACTATTAATGAAGACTTTTCCTGGCCGGTGGCATAATTATTGGCTACCAGGAAAGTCATTCACTCCATAGGTTTCATCAGCATTATTGCGTTGACGCTGTCGTCGTTGTTATTATTGTTGTTGTTGTTGTCGCCGTCAGTGTAAGCACAGGTATGAAGCCATCGCACCCAGCGCAGATCTACCTGCCGGATAGCAAAACTCTCAACAAATGACCAAATTTCGTTGGAACTTTTCAAAAGATTGGCTTGGAGAATCTAAACCAAACCTTCGGGCCAAAGCCTCCACACTGAAGCGTCAAGACAATGTCTTTGGGGGGGTGCCCTTTGGCAAGCTTCAGGGATGCTTTAGCGAGGCTTTCAGGGAAGCTTCTCGAGTGTCACGGCCGAGTATTCCACGGTGCCACAATGTGATTTACCCCGCCTTTGCTCATTAATTTTTCTTTGATATTGGAATGTTTCTTATGTCTGTCTTTTTTTTCCTCTTGTATCCCACTATTGTGTCTCGAAAATGTGCCAGGGGCTGTCTGCTGCACAGGGTTGGTGCAGCTTGCTTTGTCCTCAGGCCCCGATCGGCGTCCACTTCACGACACGCCCAGAAGTTGGTTAAAAGGCACAAGCAACGCAGAATCAGCGAACAGCCGTTCTACATCTCCATCTTGCTACTAACGGTCCAGCTAGAGGCGCTCTATTTATTCCTGAAACTTCCGAACAAATTCTTCTAGTATAATTGGGCGAATCGCAGATGACGTCCACGCCCAGCCTGTCCTCTCATGATAGTTGCATGTAATTGATAATCTTCCGACGCCGAGCCTGTGTCGAGCCGGCCATGCACCCATGAAACCAAACTTGACGGCAGCCAAGGCATACAGGTCTGCACTGTGGTCAGGCGACACGGCTGTCCGCGACTTCTGAGCGTTGGTTGCCCGCGAGGCAGTGCAGGTACACACCGAATCAGACTGCCAACAAAGCTGCAAGACACCCAAAATCCCTGTTGGAAGATTTCAAGTCGGGCTGAAAATACGTATGAAAGTACCAAGCCAATAATTGATGTACCTTGCATTTGCTGACTTCACACACAGACAAATATGGCCTCTGTCTTCGGTGTAGGCAGACAATAGCCTGACATAGCACCTCCATCTAAACCACGTGGGCCAGAAGCACAAACACGGATCAGCGATGCCGTCAACATAGACATCAATTATTGAGCTACCCAAGTCGGTTTTCTGTCTACTCGACGCCCTATCTCAGAAGTCACATCGAACGAGCCGCTCCTAGTGGTCCCCAAACACTCGTCCATGTGCAACATGCACATCGTCCGATTACGAAATGCCGTCGACAACGCGGTCGACACTGCCCTCGGCATCATTAAGAGGCAGCAACTCGATCCCAACGCCCGCAACAGACTAGTTGAGCGCGATTCGGAAGATTCGGGACGCGGTTCCAATCGAGAGAGGGACTCGCTTATATTTGTTGCCGTCGCGGGCACGGCCGTTATCGCTGGTCTTATCTTCTGGTATATGAGATACCGAAGGAAGAGAAGGGAAAAGGCAAGCAGGGAGAGGTACATGAACATCGCTATGTTGAACGAGGGCCAGGCGCCTCGACACGACAACACCTACGGCCAAGGAAGGTTCCCAGGCTACGCATACGACAACAACACGGAACATCACTATAGTTCCGGTCGGGAAGCCGGACACGGCGGATACGCAAGCCCACCACCGGCTTATTCGGGCGATGCCTCGGGAACTGGCGGTGGTAGTCACGGGTGGAACTTGCAGAGGGGATAGCGGTTTTCAGCACTATTCGTGGGAGCGGTGGAGGAATCGCACCGGAGATAATAGCTCTGTTGTCGATAAAGATGATACGGTGCGGTCGACGATACGGACATGCGACAGCAAGGTGCAATTACAAGAAGAGATAGTGGTTACATACCGAGTGACATGGACACACACGGCCTTCTCTATGAAACCGCAAATATTTGCGTTATGGAGGGCCCCGTTGGTGAAGCATGTAACAAGCAAACAAATAGCTCTTTTGCAGTTCACATCCTTTAATTCCTAAATACTAGGAGTCGAGAGAGAGGCGAAGCTTCAACACGAGGAACCCCGAGCATGCCGTTTTCGGCTCCCGCAGAAGTGACGCGGCTAAACCAATATTAACCGCTGTTGATCGTCGACTTTCACTTGATTCGTGCTTCGTTGGATGAGGCGGTGCTCACAGCGGCCGAATTGCAGGGCCATAGTCATGGTGAACACATCGTTGAGAAGGAATCACGACCAGGAAAGCCATACGTCAGACAATCCCACGATTCGTAGCCAGTGCCAACAAAGATTAAGATCACAGCCTTAGATAATGCAATCGGCCCCGTTGCCGCTAAGCAACAACCGCCTTTTACGAAGGCATAACCCCTGAACATCAGCCGTACAGGGCTTAGACTCCTGCGACGGGAAAGATCGTATTCTTCCGACGCGAGCGCTAGAAGCTCGTCATCAAACTCTAGAACTGCCCAATACTCTTTTTGGACATCCGTCGCTGCGGGTGATCGGCGTCAACGGGCTTCACCTCCGCGATCCACTACCAAACCCCTGCGCTGAGCCACCCTCTAGGCAGCGAGAATCAGGGGTCAATACAGCCAGTTGTCGAACGTACCTTCTCCACGTTTCTCAGTTGGCTGTTGGCTGGAGACATAGCCTCGTCACCGTTTCCTCACTCGAGTAGGCAAGATTCCCAAAACGGGCAGGGTTCTGGCACCGTTGCCTTATCTAGGCCTCAAGAGGATGGCATCGTGAGTTTGCAGTGCCGGCGACACCGCTACCATCAACTCCACCAAAAGGATTGACGATCTACGAGACTGGAATGCAAGCCCGTGAACAGGCACGAAAGTCAACGAAATGTTGACATCGGCGTGCCTGACCAGACAAGTATAAAGCAAGTCGACTTCACGCTCAGTTCATGTCTCGTCTCATCATCACAACGCAACCGCTCGCATCCAAACCATCATCACCATAACCTGAACAACCACAGATCCAAGTAACTGCAAACCCAACTTCAAACACCTCCACTCCACCGTCAAAATGTACGCCAACACCGCCCTCCTCTCCCTCGCCTCCCTCGCCGCCGCGGCCTCCATCCCCCGCCAGGCCGAGTCGCAGTACGGCATCACGACGGTGCGCTTCCTCGCCCGCGCCCTCTCCGACGACCCGGCCATCAACCGCCAGGTCCTCGGCCAGTTCCACACGCCCTCGGGCGCGACCATCGCCGACCTCTACCCCGTCAGCACCGGCGACGTCCAGGAAGGCGACTTGGTCTACCTCGCCGGCGAGACCTCGACCGACCTGTTCCAGCTGTGGGACCAGACGCTCGAGGGCAGCGCGGCGCTGCACTACGCCGTTGGTGGTGAGAACCAGCCGCTGGTCATCAAGGACGCGGCCGCCGAGGACGAGGGTGCCGGCCTGATTCGGGGGTTGTACACTGGCGGCAACGGGCCGATTACGCACGTTGATGAGAACTTTACTTTCACTGGTATGTTTTGGTTCTCAGAGTATGGATAAGGGAGGTTGATACTGACGATGAATGCACAGCTTGCACTATTGAGGGCGGTGCTGAGGGACTGCCCAAGATCTACGTCTCGTACCTTGACAACAAGAACAACGAACTTGCGGAGAACTGCAAGCCTATTACTTTCGAGTCGTTCCAAGTCAAGGGCCTCAACAATTAAGTTGGGAGAGAGCTTTTCAATAATTTCAAAAGTCACGATACTGAGCGACGCTCTCGTCTAAAAGCCAGGAGCGAGTGACTTGAAGCACATTTTGTATGGGCCTGTAAACTGTAACTTATCTTCTTGTAAATAACAATTCATTTGCCTTCACGCCTATAGAGAACGGGGGTACCTCCACCAAACATGGCTTGGAGGCAGCTCAAGCTGGATGCAGTTTATCCAACTAGCCGCGTTCAAAAAGGATTTTTCAAGGCCAGTTGCAATATCGAGTTCTTTGGTGAAATTTCTTAAGTGTATCTCATGTTGCAAATTCTATACATTATCGTTTCCAAGGATAGGAACTGCAACCATTCTATCCTGAAATCCTTCGTGTATCCCGTGCCTGTTTGTGAACGCCGTGTACCTATTCCCAGTCTTTTTCAACCTTCCACGCGTCCGCGGGATGCAAACCCGCAGCGGCAAAGTCACAGCCCCTGTGTCCCCATTTGCGCCTGAAAACCTCCCTGCCAGCCTCCGTCATCACGTCGATGCCGACCTGGAACCCGTAGGCATCGTACGCGTACGGCTCTTTCATGTCTCCGCCCCTCTGGCCCACCTGCCAGGTATTCCTATCGCGGTCGGCGTGTTTGTGGTTGAACATGTCCTGGCTGATGCGGTGCAACGTCCTGAAGGACTTGAGCGGGTCGATGACTCTCGGCGATTGGCTAGCGGTGTCGACTGCCGCGCCGTCTCCCGCCTTCGGGACGTGGGCCAGATCCTCTTCAGGAATGTCGCGTTTTGTTCTGCCCTTTTTAGGGCTTCCGGTCTTTTTCGGTGGGGGTGGGTTCGGATCCGTGAAGCCGAATCCATCGGGGACATCACCCTCCCGGTAAAACATCCGCAGATCGTCGAGGACCGATGCAACGTCTCCCACGATCCCTGCTTTAGCATCCTTTATGCTGTATCCCGCCTCCTCCAACCGCCAGTGCATGTCGCAATCGGTCATGTAGTAGGGGATGAACGTGTCCCAGCCGCCAACGGCCTCATATGCCTTTGGGTTCACCAACGCGAGGTGGTCGTACGCAAAGAACCTCGCTCCCCACTTCGGATCGGTGCGCAGGGTGTGGTTCAGCTCCTTCACGGCGAGGTCGTAAATGGTCTGGTACGACGACGAGTTGATCGGCCCGGACACGCCCTCCATGCCCTCCTCAAACGACATGACGAACGAGTCCATGTGGCTCCAGAAGTAGTACGGCCACGGCTTGTCCTTGGCCAGCGAGACGAAGTAGTTCTGCAGCTGCGCGAAGTTGAGCAGCACCGGCGTGCGGAGCACGTTGACGCCGAGCATGTGCAGCTGCGTGTGGTTCAGGTACAGCGGGTTCTGGAGGGACAGCTTGCCGCGCGCGTTGGCGTCCTGCACGCCCGTGTTCTCGACGACGTAGATCTGCTCCGCCGGCCAGCCCGCCGTCACGTAGCCCACCACGGTCTGCAGCAGCATCGGCCAGCTGCGGGTGAAGCCGATCAGGAGCGGCGGGGCGACGGAGACGATGTCGTACTTGTGGTAGACGTTCGGCTTTTTGGGTCTGTTCCAGGAGGGGATGGGCGGCGGGTTCGAGTGCATGAGCATCGGGAAGGGGTCCTTGACCGGCGGCGGCGTGTACGTCGGCTGCGGCTTGTATTTGGGCGTCTTGAGAGTCGGCGTCGCGTGCGGGCCCTTTGTGAGGTGGGTGGAGGTGTGGTCGGCGACGCGGGTGATGACGGTGTGGCCGAACTCGGTGCGGATGAAGACGAAGAGGAGGCAGATGGATAGCGCGATATATAGGAATATGTGTTGTCTCGAGCGGGGTGTCGTGAGGGACAGCGCCCGAGGAGCTGCTATCGACAGCATCGCGATTTTAATGATGGAAAGAGTTCGTGATAGCAATGGTGAGGTTGTAGATGTTGAGGTGAGGATCCGTCGAGGAGTTGGGGACACGATGGTCGAGCGTCGGGGTGTGGTGTTGGGCCTGTTGGTGAGAGCCCTTTGTCAGTACGACAAGCGGCGGTGACGTGTCGCGTCACTTTGGTGAGGTGACACACGAAGCCAACAGAGTATTTGAGAGATTGTTTGAAGCTGTTTGTCCTGCCTGTTTGGCGTGGTCCGTTTGGTGTGTGGTCCGAGTGTTTCTCATCCGTGATACTCCCGCGATGGCACAATGACACCTTTGCGTCCTCACACGGGGTTCCACGACAGCCACAATGGGATGCGCACCTCACTGGGAGAGGAATTTGACAAGGCAGAGACAGTCTTGGTATCTCATCGCATCATCGTCCAACGCCTTGGCTGACGTGTACAATCACTTGGCCGGAGTTCATTTCAGTGGATGGGATGCCACTATATGAAATGTTGGGACAATGGCATCGTGAAAAAGTCAAGTGGGATAAGACGAACAAACCGGGCGTCAACCACACTGCCAGATGCGCGCCCTGGGCTGGTATATTTAAACAGCGGTAGCGAGGGCTTTTTGTCTCTCGGCAGGGAGAGGGAGGGAGGGAGGGAGGGATGGGGAGGGGGGTCGGACTCAAGCTTGCCAACAAACACACAGCATTCCACCAAACATCGCAGACGTCCCCGCCCACGCACGTCTCAGCTCACAACGACGCCACACCACAAACGGAGCCGTCTGGACCTAGACAGGGACCATCAGACGTTTGGAGCCGCCAGAGCCACGCGTTTACACAGCCCGGGGCCCAACACCCGGGTCGCGTAGGGGGCGCTGTGACGGGGCCGACCAGCCGGGCACGTCCCGGAAGCAGGGATGGTGGTTGTGGCTTGACAATGTGTGGCCCTCGGACAACTGGCGCGATTGTATGGGCGCTCCCGTCCCAACTAAACAAAGCTTGTCTCGCCCTAGAGACTGGGACTGCCCATGACGCGGTCGATGGCGAATATGGATCAGCCCCGGAGCAGACATTCCTAGGGCGGGCCTGGAGCAACCACCGGCTTGGAACGCGCGCATTCCGGGCTTGTGACAGCCACAGCCGGAGAAGGCACACACACACTCTCTCCCTCTCTCTGTCTGTTAACTCTGCCCTCTTCGTTGGGTAGAAGCAGCAGCCATTTCCTGGTCTGCGGCTCGGCGGGCTTCCGGATGCCGCCCGGCAAGTAAGACAGAGCAGCCTATTGGCCCGCCTAAGGCCCCCAACAAGCGAATCAAAAGTCCTTCGCACACAGCGGAAAAAAAACACAGTTCTATCCACAACACCGTTGCCCGAGAACGAGAAGTTAATAAGCCAAGGAGCTTTTCCACCAAAGTTCCGTTCCACGTCTCACCAATCGCCTCCAGCCCTCACTCGGTTACGCACCCGTCAGACGCAGGGTTGTCAGAATAAGATAGTTGACGCACCAATCCGTCCGTCGCTCCGAACAAAAGTGCCTCACGTGAGCGCCCAGCCGCAATGCCCAGCCCGACGAAGGGGTGATGCCTAAACTTCATCTCTGGAGCCTCTCATGTAGCCGCCGTACCTGAAAGTTACCGTTTATGGTTGTCTTGGCTGGATGGCATGAAACGACTTTTCATTCTCAGCATCCCGCCGCGGGCAACGTTGCCGTTATCGTGAGCACGAGGCAAGATATCGTGGAAGGGGGTATCATTTCAATTAGTTTAGTGCTATTGCCAAAAAGCCCTATTGCAACCCACAGTTAAATGTACATGTAGCACAACGGGGTCCCGCCGGCCGTGTTCATCAGGTCCTTGATCTTTACCGGGGTGTTCACCGGCGTGAGATCGATTAGGTCGTCCACGCTGCCGTTCGGGCTCTTCGGGTTGTCCTGCACGGTAAACGTGCCGAAGACACCCTTGCGGTTGGCGAAGTCGAGGTTCTGCCAGATCCAGTAGACACGATCCACCTGCGCCTGGTGGACCCAGAATGCAGGGTCGCCGGGCGAGATGAGCGCATCCGCCCCCGGATCTCCGCCAATAATAAAGTGGCCGCCGCCGTGGACGCCCAGCGTGTTCGGAAAGAACCGGTCGTCGCCCTGCAGCAGCGGCGCGAAACGGTCGATTGTCTTTTGCTCCAGGATGAGGGACGTCGTGTTGCGGAAGGAGCAGTATGTCGATGCGACGTAGGCGTTTAGGTCGCGCTTGAGGCATCGCGGGAGGTCTTCGAGGGGGTTGCTGACGTTGAAGGGCGTCTCGCTGCCGTATTGCGCGAGGCCGGCTGGGCCGATGTGCACCGTCATGTTGGAGAAGGGGCCGGACTTGACGCACCCGCCGCCGGTGCCCGGTTGCAGGACGATGAGGTTGTTTGAGAAGGGCTGGCGGAGGCGAAGGCCATCGTGCGGGATGAAGGCGCCGTCGCTGCCCAGTGACGTGTCAGAGCCGTCGAAGACGGGCGAAGAGGCGGGGTCCTTGGTGTCGAGACCCCATTCCCAGTATGGTAAGGCACCTGCGGATATGTGAGTGCCGAACGCGATGCCGGAGACGTTGAAGTGTCACCTTTGTAGGCGCAATCTGTGCGCAGGGTTTGCTCGAATGAGGCCAGATAGTACCGATGCCAAGCAAAAAAGGATGCCTGTTCGAGTTCTTAGCATCGGCCCGGGAGGTCTTGGATGACGCAGCCAAGAAGGCCCGTCTGGGACGCGAACTCACCGTGAGATGGGTGTTCTTAAAGCTGGTGTAGTGAACGGCAACAAAGTCATCGTATCGGGATTTCGCCATGGGTACTCTCATTGGGTCTGACAAAACGGATGCCTTCATGACGCACTGGACCGCAGAGATGAACGATTTCCGCTCATCCACTGAAAGGGTCCTCCTGATAAACGAATCAGTATGACCAGACTGTGCCCTCCGCTGATCATCACCTGCCATTCTTTTCTCATCAATATCTTATCATCCTGACAGCCGTTGGCGTCATTCCCAGCCGCGAGTTGCTGGTTGAGCCTCTGGGCAAAGTCCAAGGCCTTCAGGTTGAGCGTCCTCAAGGCCTTCCCGCTATCGATATCGTCCTGGGAGAATTCCCCTTGAGGCTTCTTTGGTTTTCTCCCGTCTTGAAACGGCTTTCCGATGTTTCCCAGGCCGGGTGCAACGAGCGTGAGGAGGACGCAGACAAGCCCCAAGAACCACGTCCAGCGCGTAGTGGAAGCCATTCCGCAGACTTAATTCCGAGCAGACTGAAATGTGAACGAGTGAAGAGTCGATTTGATCGACCCACCATAGAATCAAAAGCCCAACTGACGGGTAGGGGTCGAGTGACGATATAAACAGAACCCACGCTGAAATGGTAACACAGATCCATGGCAACAACCTGGTTTCACCGGGAGAGTATGGACAAACTATAGGCTACTACTACCTTATCATGAGACAGAGCTTATTTTTGCATTGATGGCGGGATCGCCCAGTCAAACCCCCAGGGGTCTGGAAACCCTGTTACTGACGGCTTCGTGTAATTGGCCGCAGCGGCTTCGGGGAGCTTGGGCAAAAGCCAGTGTTGACTTCGCCTTGGCTGAAGCAGGGACCGTGCCTGGGTCTCTCCACATATCCAGGACGTCAACGCACCGACTGTGCTATACTCCTTGATTACATACACCGATCCCCGAGGAGGGGGGGCAGGAAACGGCTCCGTTGGGTCCCGGAAGACTGTTCTGATATGGAGGCGACCGTTGGACGGTCCAAAGAATTCGTCCTAGGTATGAGACAGGAACGATGGAAGAAGCGAGGCCGCCCGTAAAGGTAGATGAGTTTGCTGATATATTTCCTATTGCCCTCCGTCTCTCCCGATCCAGATTGCTCTCTCCAAGTCGGTTGACCTTCGCGAAGACTCCGCCTCAATTGAGGGGCGCTAACGAAGACAAATCAAAGCTTGACGGACGATTCGAGCAGCGATACCGAGAAGGTTCCAAAGAGGGTACCGAGATGAAGTACGCAGTAAGACTGTGATGAGGGAACACCAGACCGAAGATGAGCCCGCGCCCGGGATAAAGACAGAGCGGACGAACGGCCCTCGACATGGGGTCCGAACACTTGGCACGGCGTTCAGGTCACGAGGATTGTGGTATGAAGAATCCGACGGTTATTTTTGGGTCCTAGACGCTTGGATCAATGTCCGATTCCATCGAGGCACAGCTCTGAATGACAAGACGGTGGTCAACGCCGATTTCAGAGGCCGCTTCTCGACCGAGCGTTGGGTGCAAGGTTTGGTTCTGAAAGGCGACATGAACCGAACCTACTACTTCAGTAGAACAGAAGCTTCTCGAACCTCTTGGGCCTTGGGATTTGACTTCGATCGCTGTTTGAGGGCTGCCAAAAAGCCGTTGAAGACCGGACCAGGCGGCTAACACTACTCCGTGTGACTGACGGTGTCGGCGTGGCTTACGGGATCTAAGGCCGACCGGGTGACTCACGAGGGCCGATTAGCCGGGCAGATGGAAAGCTGTTAAAAGGACTAGGCTATGAGATGACTCTGACGTATATGCGGCTTCATCGCCGGCGGACGTTTAGCAGAAAGGTACGCGCCGTAGGCTCCACCAATACGATCCGAGTATTATTGTTGTTGTTGTTGTTGTATTTAACGCCATGGCGGCAAGGGCGTAACCTTGCGGTAGACCTCCCGAGGGGTATGTGGCGTGGAGAGCCGCAGGCTTAGACTACCTACTCTATAGTATCCAGCCCCTGCCCGTGTCCTCCAAATCTTGCCTATTGGCTATTATGTGTTTAATTTGTCCCTGGATCCCGCTGGTTCCTCTAGTTCCTTTGTTTCTTATTTGGTCCCTTTAGTAGGGTAGGATGGTTGTTTTAAGGCCTAGCCGGAGGCTGGCCCCTAGTAGTGTGAGTAGATCTTCTGGAAGAAGTCTATTACACATAGGAAGGCCTTAAAACCTCTAAGATTAGTGATTAATCCCTTAAAGTATTACTCGAGTAATCCCATAGGTCCTATGGGTTTTAGTGAGTTAAAAGGGTAGAGGGTAGGCCACCATTACCTCCTCGCTAGGGTCTTTCGGTAATAAACTAAGTGGTTTATATTCTTTACTTTTTTATAAGAGTAGGTAAATAGGGTTTTATTATGGTTAAAGTGTTATTGATATTATTTAAAGTCTCCGTGGCCTAATCGGGCTATTAGGAGGTGGTGTAGGGTAGCCCGTGGAAGGGCTAGTTTAGGGGGGCTGGATAGGGTAACCTCGAGTCCCAGTTAAACGTATTAGTCTATTACCTTTTTACACCACCATCGTATATATTAGGCTTATATTCGTTTCTTAGTAAGTTATTTAATCCCTATTAGGGTTATTAGTTAGCCTACGAGCACTAAGAGTGTTATACGCTACTTAACTAAGTGGTCTACTTCTTTGTTGCCTTTTATCCCTTGATGCTCTGGGGCTTAGTGGATATATATATTATATATCCTAGCCGCCTCGTGGATCTCTAAGAAGGCTACTTATGAGGATTCCAGAGCTTTACCCCGTATCCCCTGGATAATACTAGTATTATTAATATAGATGTGGATAAGCTGGCCTTGGGATGTAAGGAGGGCCCGCCGGAGCCCTGCCCTCGCCCTTTCAGCTTCTCCATTAAACAATTTTACTAAGCTAAGGTAGCTATAACCCTAGGCTATACGCTTTTTACCTCGGTAAATAATAAACTTATACCCAGTGGCTTTATTAGACGCCTTAGAGCTATCTAAGTAGATAACTATATAAGTATCTAAGACGGTTTTTAGCTAGTTCTGGAAAGTTTTAGTAGCCTCCTTTTTTATTTATAGGACTATTAGGTTTTGTGAACCAGCGGGATCCAGGGACAGATTGAACGCATAGTAGCCAATAGGCAAGATTTGGAGGATGTTGGTAAGGGCTGTGTACCGTAGAGTAGGTAGCCTGAGCCTGCGGCTCTCCACGCCACATACCCCTCGGGAGGTCTGCCGTAAGGGCTACGCCCTTGCCGCCATGGCGTTAAATACAACAACAACAACAACAACAACAACAACAACAACAACAACAACTATTAGGTTTTGTGACCCTGGGAGGTATTATAGTTGAAGTAGTAATGGTTTTGGGGCCTTTGAGACGAAGCTTATTATCCGTTGAAGCCGTGTTTACTACCTCCCTTGTTACGAGAGCTTTGGGACTAATGGGTATTATTGGTCGACCTTTTATAGTTGTATTATAAAGTGCAAGCGTGCCCCTTCTAAAGCCACTTTCCTAGTAGGCAGGCCGGCATCTCAGAGGAGGTTATTTATTAGGGTTATCTTTTAGACTAGGAGGATAGCTCGGGCCACTTTTGTGATGATCTTATTAACCCTCTAAACGAGGCCCTTCTAGCCTATATTAATAATCCCTCCCTAAGGGGAGGTATTACTACTTAGAGTTAACTTAGTTAGCCCCCTAAACTAGATTTTAACTCCGTATAAGGCTATTAGGAGGACATAAGTGATGACCGCTTTCCGTATAATAGCCGCTAGGATCCCTGTTTTTATGTTTATTAGGTGCCTTAGGTGCTGGGCTACCTTTTTCGCTATAATTACCCTTGTTTTAATATGGTATTAAAAAGAGAGCTTTTTATTAAACTAAACCCCTAATTAGCGGATTAGCTCAACTAAGGTTTTAATTTCAAGGTCTCTAGTTTTAATCCTAGGTAAGTCTTTTAGTTGCTTATGTTTCCTAGTAAAGTGGATAGTTTCACATTTAGTTAAGTCAAAGAAGACTTTATTATCGGCACCCTAGTCTAGAATTTGGGTAATTTGTTAATTTAAGGATATAGTATTGTTTTTAAGGGATAGGCCGGTAATTAAAAGGCTTATATTGTCTACATATTGAAACCGTGCAGGGGGAAATGCTTACGCTAAGTGGGTTTTTCCTTAGTCAGGCGCCAGCGAGCTATTTGAGAGAGGGGAACTGGGGACGCATTTCTAGCGGAGGACACAACAACGGACCATTAAATAACATATTACGGAACATCAGCAAACATCATTAATTAAATAAACGTATTTAAAGCTTTTTTTACCTGTTTACTTAGATCATATACTATAAATAATACGGAGGTTACTTTATTACTAAGTAAACAAAGCCCCAATACTCACTAGTGTCTATATCCAAAGCCGGAACCCCTCTTTAGCCCTAATCAGGTCTTAAGGTGTCTCCTTACTTAGATTATAACTCTAGTTAAGCGGTTTCGTATAAGTTAGTTACTCTTATGGACCTAGGACAGAAGGTGTACAATTTGTGGTTAGTAGAGTGTGTGTATTATACAATACAATACATACTATTCATTATATCCCCCGCTCCGTTACACTAGTACCTCGTGGGCGAATTAAATACCCAATCTCCTTATTACTATAATACCATCATCCCCTCCCTAATCTTACTACGCAATATAATAAAGGCGCAATATCAATAGAACGACGAATATTCAGCTTAATTAGATAATTATAATGGCTTTAACGTGTTAAACGTAGGTATACAAAGAACCCCGAAAAACCTCGGACTTAACCAAAACACCGAGAAAAATAGCTAAGTAACACCTGAACAAAAAAAAAAGTGGACTATAACTGAACAACGATGGCCAAGGAGCTAAGTATAAGCCCATAGACCTGATTAGACCCTATAAACGGACACTAAACCTAAAAAAAAGGAAAGAATAATTGTCACGGGCCGAACCCGGTGGTTATGCCCGGGCTATGCCCGTGCTCGCACTGGTGCCCCACCGGTGCCCCACTAGCGCCCACCCCCTAAGAAGCAGAGATTTCGCGCCATATCGTAGTTTACCCTTTTCCTCTTCAGCTTGAAATAAACAGTATTTGGCTACCTTTCGGTTGAGACAAGGCCTAGGACCAGCCCTTCGCATATTTCAAGCTCAGTTTTATCTACTATATAAGATACCGCTAGGTTGAGCGCGGCTCCCTACCGGTTACGAAGCGGAATCCCAGGTTGAGCGCGGCTCCCTGACGACAGATCGACGAACGTCGGACGCTGGGTAGAGCGCGGCTCCCCACCGGTTAAGAAGAGGATACCAGCCAGCACAATGGCTGACGAACTGCAGGCCCAACTGCAGTTAGCCTTAAACGAGGCCCTCGGGCCCCTACAGGCGAGGATTGCTGAGCTCTCTAATGAGCTGGAGCGAAGCCGAGGTTCAGGGGCGACGATACCGACCCCTATGGAAGATGCAGGCACCGAAGCCCCGCCAGTGGGCAGCCGCCACCTCGCAACAGAGACACCGACGCGCCGTAAACCGCTACCAACACCCTCAAAGTTCTCGGGGAAGCGGAAGGACTACCCTTCTTGGGCGCAGCAGATGAGGGACAAGATCGCCATGGACAGAGCGTTCTACCCTACCAACCAGGAACTGTGGTACCTAATCAACTCCTGTCTGGACACCAGTCCCCAGCAGGTGGTTGCCACGTTCTACGCAGCCGGGGGGCCTGGAGGCCAACGTAACCCCGAAGATTTCATGTCCTACCTCGACAGGACCTATCGAGACCCGAACACCCAACCCCAAGCCGTAGCCCAGCTACAGACCCTCCGTCAGAAAGATAACGAGAAGCTGGCTACTTTCCTACCGAAGTTCGAACGAATAATGGCAGACGCAGGAGGTGGTGCGTGGCCCGACACCGTCAAGATTGCTATGTTGGAAAACGCCCTTACTTCCCGCCTAAAGGAGCACCTGATCACCGTCTCCCTACCAGGGGAGTATACTCAGTGGCTCACTAGGGTACAGGACGTTGCCTGGAAGCTGGAGCGTATAGCACCCGTCGCTACTAAACGGGAGCGTCGCTGGTCCCCAACCCCAGCCCCTCCACGGAAGGATCGCGATGGAGATGTTCAGATGACTGGCGCTGCCCGCGCCTCATCGACTCGAAGGGAGAAGAAGGACCGCCACCGCCGCCGCTCCTCGGGTAGCCCGCCGGTGGACCGCCGTGAGTGCTTTCACTGCGGCGAAGAAGGCCATATCGCCAGGAATTGCCGGAAGAAGGTTCCTAGGCAGGCGAAGGTCGCCCGTACTAAGGCGACGAAGAAGCAGAAGGATCCCGGGTCAGAAGAAGAGGACCGAGAGGCCACCAGTGCCTCCTCTAGTGAGGACGACTCGGGAAAAGAGTAACTCTGGTACGAAGTCGGGTGCCAGAGCCGACAAAGGAGGAAGCCAAAGGATGGGAGTCCCACCAAGAAGAGCAGCAGCAGAGGAGCCAAGGGTCAGCCACTATTCAGGCAAGGATTAACAAAGGACACTTGACACACGCCCTCATCGATACTGGCTGCGACGTCTACGCAATGGTGGATCAGTCTCTCTCTAGACGCCTCCGACTACCGCTAGTGGATCGGAAGAAGCGTGCCCTGCGAGGGTATACGCAAGACGGGCCATCACCTGGTGATGCCCAGGGTGTGGCTGTCCTGGATCTGGAATTAAGTGGCCACACTCAGAAAGTTTACGCATACGTGGTAAAGGGCCTAGACCCCCCCATATGCCTGGGGAAGCCATGGATGGAAGCGAACCGTGTAGTGTGTGACGCCGCTGCCCAGCGGGCGCACCACGGTAAGGGAGGAGTAGACGTATACCTCTCTGATCAGGAAGAACCAGCTGCTGTAAAAGAGATTCGCACGGCCCGATTACTGACGGCCCCTGCGTTTGTAGTTGTATGCCGACGAGTGAAGCGCCAGAGGGCACCAGAGGCCCAGGCTATGGCTGTGAGCTTGAGGGACATCGAGGACGCGCTAAAAGAAAAGAAGCCTGTGGATGTAAAGGAACTCGTCCCAGGCTGGGTCCATGAGGAGCTTAGAGACCTATTCGACCCGGAGAAGGCGTACTCGGTGCCCCCTAGGAGGCCAGGGGTTGACCATAAGATCCCCCTTGTTAAGGACGCTCACGGCCGGGAGCCTACACTTCTATGGGGACCCTTATATGGGATGTCCCGTGAGGAACTCTTGGTCCTGAAGAAGACACTAGAGGACCTGCTGGACAAAGGGTTTATTCGAGCCAGCAGCTCGCCAGCGGGTGCCCCAGTGTTGTTTGTTAAGAAGCCTGGTGGGGGAATTCGGTTCTGCGTTGATTACCGAGCCCTCAATAGCATCACGAAGAAGGACCGTTATCCACTGCCACTTATATCAGAGACCCTCCGACGGGTAGCCGCTGCGCAGTGGTATACGAAGCTTGACGTCGTGGCCGCGTTCCGTAAGATTCGGATCGCAGAAGAAGACGTCGAGAAGACAGCGTTTCGTGCGGGATACGGACTCTTTGAGTGGTTGGTCTGCCCCTTTGGACTCACCGGGGCCCCAGCTACGTTCCAGTGGTATATCAGTATGACTCTCCAAGACTTCCTAGACGACTTCGTCACCGCCTATTTGGATGATGTCCTGATTTACACGTCTGGGTCAAAGAAGAAGCACGAAGAGAAGGTACGGGTGGTCCTCCGGCGCCTAGCAGAGGCCGGACTACGACTAGACCCTAAGAAGTGTGCCTTTTCAGTCAAGACCGTGAAGATTGTAAAGGGGGTTAGAAGTTTCCTTGGGTTTGCGAATTATTATCGCATTTTTATACCCAACTATACCCTTATTGTTGAGCCCCTTACGAGGCTTACGAAGAAGTCGGCTGTGTTTCACTGGGGACCCAGTCAGGAAGAAGGATTCCAGGAGCTTAAGCGGCTATTCAGTATAGAGCCGGTGCTTCGCCGCTTTAACCCTGAAGGAAAGACAACAGTGGAGACAGACTGTTCAGGGTTTGCCTTGGGCGGCACCCTTATGCAAGAAGACTCCGATGAGCACCAGAGTTGCAGCTGAAGGGCCAGATCGCGGAATGTGCGATTGACAAGCAGCAGAGGCTGACGTTCCGGGACGAAGTATGGGTTCCCGGAGGAAGAGATGATGACGACCCTTCGAGCCTACTACGGACAAGGGTTGTACAGGAGTGCCACGATTCTAGCACAAGTGGTCACCCGGGGAAGCAGATGGCGAGGATGAGTGGCAGGTAGAGGAGATTTACGCTGCTAGATGGAAGACGGTGGGTAGAGGGAGAAGACGTGAAGCCCTGGTGAAGTGGGAGGGCTATATTAACCCCACGTGGGAGCCAGCCGGTGCTGTAGAGGAAACGGAGGTGCTGGACCGTTACGAGGAGCGCTATGGGCCGATATTGGAGAACGACGGGACGCGGCGTGTGCGCAGGTGCCCCCCCAGGAGGCCAGCCAGGAACTAGAGGCCGCGCGGGGGGAGGAGGGGGGTAGTGTCACGGGCCGAACCCGGTGGTTATGCCCGGGCTATGCCCGTGCTCGCACTGGTGCCCCACCGGTGCCCCACTAGCGCCCACCCCCTAAGAAGCAGAGATTTCGCGCCATATCGTAGTTTACCCTTTTCCTCTTCAGCTTGAAATAAACAGTATTTGGCTACCTTTCGGTTGAGACAAGGCCTAGGACCAGCCCTTCGCAATAATATAAATAAACAATAAGAACGATAGTACAACTATGAATTATTTCAGGATTTATACCGTGGACTATGCGGACCTTGAATATTACATAGAAGGTCGATATTTAAATAAGTTAATTCAAATACAATCCCTCGGCCTAATCAGCCATATTCGAATAGAACAAACAAATCAAACAGTTTCAGTAGATACGAAAGAATGGTCATTAATTAAGAGTACGATATCATTAGTGGGATTACACCTCGCAGATCTTACTCCCTTAGGATGGTTAATGAAGTAGAGCACCCTTCACCTTAGGGTATTCAAAAGAACAACTATACACTTCGGCCTAATTACCGTATTTCTCGTTATTAAAACGGTAACGATAGTAGTGGGGGAAATTACTCAGTAAAATCTATTAGAACTATGTTCCCCGATATAAGCTAACTCCCCCCCCACGAATAATCCTTTTTTATTTATTTAACCTCCCTATACCATAAAACAACTAATTACATAGTATATCCGACCTAATTAGCCCAACCGACCTATAACAATACCTATAAACCTTTCCGAATTATTCCAGAATATACAACCCCGAGCACTTAAAACTCATAAGGATGGGGACGCCTCATAGGACGATATGCCCTCACCCTCCCACGACGTCCCCGACGTTAAGGGCAAAAAGATTAACGAGTAACCTACTTCGCAAACTCTATTAAACTTTAATTAGGCCCAGAGTATAGCCCCCTATGCTAAGCTAGTTGAAGCCCTTAAAGAGGTGACCGGTAATAAAAACAAAGGGGCAACCATTAAGATGCCCTAGCCCGGAGCCTAAGGAGTACCTAAGTTTCGTAATAATAATATTTCTAATTTTATAAAAAAGTTCAAAGTATAAGCTAATTTTGCCCACTTCTCTAATAAGGAAAAAACGAAAATACTACCTTAGTACCTTCTTAATAAATACCAACTAGCCATTAAAGCCGAAACCTCGAGAACTACCTAGGTATCCACTAAAGAGTATATACTTAACACCTTTAGCTACCTAAATAAGGACTACACCCTTCGACCAAATAAATAACTTCGCCAGCTTGGCGAAGGAGGCCTGATTAGGGACAACGACCTTAAAGGAGCAGCAAAACTCTTCCAGAAAATCAAAAACATCAAAACCAAAACCCTCCTCCGGAATAAACTTATAATATCCAACCCTAAACTCATCGAAATTATCGCCCACTACTTCTCTAAGTCTACTACAATAAATACAATAACTCAGATGGCGACGACTGTGGCCTAACTCTTCGAGTATAGTAATTTTAGTAGGTATAAGATTAGTTTACTTGTATAGATTAGCTAGGAATTCTAATACAGTAACACCTTTAGAGATAGCACCACTTTGGACAATAATACTCAAACCATCAATACTATCTATACCGGTAACTCCAGCCCTGATCGACTATATAGCCCCCACTTTAGATACCCAATAACCCTAAACACTAAACGCCAACTTACTACAGTGAAGGAGGTGTTTATTAAGGGGTTAGTTAATATTAACGACCTCGCTAATAAACTTAACGCCCTCTAATTAACCATTTAGGCCCTTAAAACTTATTTATAAATATCTAATTAGGCCTATAAGCTAGCCCGAGTTGTTTATATGGGCTACTAAGCGACTTACTTATCGAATTGTCCCCCCCCTAATTAGCAGTACTCTGGCGGATACTAGTAGAGCTCGTACTAGTAGTTATATAATGCTCCGCACCAGAATTTTAAATAATAAGGCCCTTTTAACTTCTGGAAACCTGGGTTCGTACCTGGACCACCGGATTATTATTAGTATAATAGGTATATAAGTCGCCTATTCTAAAAGTACGCCCAACTGTAAAAAGACATTTAAACCGGATTAATCACCTTTTATAAAAGAAGTTATTAATACGGTGACCTCTTAGAAGCTTAAAGGACAACTAATTAAGTTCCGGATACGATTATTTAGGATACTCAGTATTATTATTAACCTAATAAACTAATATTAGTTACCTACTTAGTTAACTAGTAATTATTCCCAAAAGTTATAGTGATGGCTAAGGAGGTTGTAGATAAGGGAATTAGTTATCCCTACACCCCCTAGGTCTAAACACCTTAGAGTATACCTTCCCTAGCAATAATAGGCTTCGTTTTTATATACCTGCCTGCCCCTTAAATAGCAGCGACAATTCTCATAACTATAAAGGTTAAGGCCTTTATAGTTATTAGATCGGGTAATAAAAGTGTAATAGTCCTTCCTTAATTAAAACACGGTAACCCTACCCAACTTTAAAAGATTATTTAGGGTAGAATTACTAAACTAATCTCTAAGAAGGCCAGCTTAATTTTATTAGAATTACATAAGTTAGAAATAGAAGAGGTTATTTAAATAGTAGGGGATAACCCCCGTAACTAAACTCTACTTATAACCCAGATTATTATGGACGTTAAGAGGACCAAAAAGCCTACCCTTATACTTAATTAGGTGTAAGAAGTTACCGATAATAATATAATTACTACTCAGGTTACTCTTCGGAAGTTTAGTGGTTCTATTTAGGTGCTTAACCACATCGTAATAAAGATTTAACCCGTATACCACTTCCATATAACCAACTTTACTTAACACCTTTCCAATAAGACCCAAGTTAACGACGTTTACCTGCCTGCACCCCAGGGCCTGATCAGTATTATTAACGACGTTATAGGCTAAAAGATAACCATAAAGATCATCGATAAGTATAATAATAAGCCTAATAAAGCCCGGATTCCTATTATGTATACTACTAAGGTCAGCGTTTTAGCCCCCCCTATTAGGAGTGAGGAAAGGAATCGTCTTCCTAATTCCTAAATAATTCTACACTTTAAAATCGAGGTCTTTATTAGCGACTTTTCACCTAATTAGAATAAGAAGATTATAGTGATATTTAATTTAGGGGTAATAACCAATATCGTTAATAACTAATACATTAAGGAGAACGACCTACTTTCGACGAAAACGATAATCTTTATATAAACCCTAACACCAGAAGAGAACAACTATTCAAAGTTTAATAAAAGTATTTATAACCACGTTTAGATTAGAGATTATAAGGTTCCAACCAACTTCTTCGTAGTACTAGAGAACAGCATAAGCCTCACTAATACTACTTTATTTGGAGGACCCTTCTCTATTACCAGCTAAATCACCTAGGAGTATATGAACGACCTAATTAGAGCTGTAGTTTGAATAAATAACGTAATAATTTATATCCTAGTGGGTTTTATAAACCTTGGATTAGAAGGGGGAATAGAGTTTTATTTCCCCGACTGGAAAAACTATTAGGCTACCCTAAAGGAATAGGAAAACTGAATCCTAGTGCGAAGGGCTAGGCCTAGGTGTTTTCGACCTTAGGGTGCTCTATTACTGTTTACTTTAAGCTAAGGAGCGAAAGAGAGGAAGTTCCTCGCAAGGGGGGCGGTGTAGGAATCTATACTGCTGGAGAACAAAGGGGACCTCTGGTGGGGCGCCGGAGGTCACCGGAGGCCCTTTGATCGGAGGCCCCTTTGACCGGAGGGCTCTTTTGTTGGATGCTGGTTAACGCCTCAGGCAAAGCTTAGGCCATCGTGGGCATCAGCCCGTAATAAATGCCCCCTCCTTTTTCCCCTCCCTCCCTACTGGTGTTCTATTGTTAATTTGTTGCCCTCCGACGTTTTCTCGGGGTGTACGCTAGGTCCCCATCCGTTGTATTAATTTCTCTATACCACCGTTCATACTTATCTAAAGCCTCTATTTCCGATACTACTTCCATAAGCTCCTAAGTTAGCTCCATATAACTTTGTTATTTAACTAGGGCCTGGCGACGGTGCCCTTTACCCACCAGTTACTACTTTGCTACTAATATGTTTTTTATAAGTTATTTAGGATCTCCGTTTATATCGTGAATTGGGGGTAGTTGTTTATTAGTTGTTTTTTGCCTTAGTAACAGGTCACTAGTTGCTCTGCGGAGGAGGTCTACGTGGAAGTGTGGATAGATACTGGTTAGTATACTTAACTCTATTATGTGAACTGAGATCACCTGTATAACTTTATATTTATAGTAAAGTTATACTAATTTCTTGTTTAGTTTTGGGGATGAGTAGTTGGCAACGTTTAGTTATACTTTGTTTTTAACCTTATACTGCTTAGTTGGTCCCCTGGTGTAGTTCGTGGAGTCTTTGCTTCGCTACTGAGTAGTTGTTATTGCTGCTTAAATGAACTTTGTAGTGTTTTTTATTTTCTGGATTAGCTACTTCGCTGTTTCCTTTTAATTCGTTTTTAGTTAGCTATCTTTTTTTATTATTAGTAAAGGGTCAACGTGGTATTTATATTTTATAAAGAATGGGGATATTATTATAATAGTACTTATTTAGTTCTTAAGGGTTAGTTGTATGCTGGGTAGTAATTCCCCCTAATCGTCCTGGGTATATATTATATATGTATAGAGAATTACTTAGATCTCCTGGTTAAGGTGTTCCGTTCTTTTATTTATTTACGGGTAGTAAATAGTGTTTAGTAATTATTTTATACTAGTTAGCTTATAGAATTCCTTTTAAAATCAGCTCATCTAATTTAATCCTTAGTTACTAATTATTATTTATGGTATTCCGTGGAACTTATAGTAATAGGAGAAGAACTGCTGAGCATAAGTTTTAGTGTCCATAATCTCCATTTCTTTTAACGTAGGGTTTTTTAATAATTTATTTATAATAACCCATAAGTATTAGGCCTTTTTTTTTTTTGTTGGAGGAAGGTTAGTAATAAAGTCTATTAATAAGTCGTAGTAGATGCGGGTAGGCACCGGTAAGGGTTTAAGGAACCCTTTTTTTAGCTTACTTTTAGATATGTATCCCTTTATAGGTATTATAGTTTTATGTAAACCTCTGAACTGTCTGGGATTGGCTTAGTTAGAAGAACTATCTACTTATTATTATTAACGTACTATTCTATCCTAGGTGACCACTAGTATACGAGTTATGATACTTTTATATAATTTTAGTTTATAATTCGTTTAGGTGGTCGTCGTCGTTTTCCCCCCCCGATACCCATAGTTAATCTCTTTATGTTAATCTTCCCAGCTTATCGAGTTCGTATTCAGCAATTTAAACTTTTAGTTTAAGTTTTAGTGGGAAACTTCTCCTCCTTTCTTTTATTACTAAATAAGTAGTTTAGTATACTCCATCGGCTTTTATAGTTCTATCCTAAAGGGCTTATAGTGTAGGGTTAGTGTTAAAAATAGTGGTTTATGGTATTTCTAGTGTATTTTTGGTAGTTTATTTAATTTGAGGGTCACTAAGTGGAGTACGGTTTAGTTGTATAGAGTTAGGAATTATCTGAATTACCCGGCCCTTTTCCCTCTTATCGTCCTATCCTTAGGGGATGTCCTACTCCTTTTTTAATAGTGTATTAGGTATTATCACTTCTTTTCCTAGTTAATACTTAATTCTAAAGTTGTACTGGGATAACTTTTTTGTTTAGTGGTTTTGTTTTTTGGTTAGGTGTTGTTTTTTTATAAAATATTTTAGATTCTTATAATTTATTAGGATAGTGAAGTGTTAGATACTATAGAGTTTAGTTTTCTAGGATTATAAGTAGGTAAGTATTATGAGAAGCTCTTTATTATGGATTAGGTAATTGTATTCTGTTGATGAGAGTTTTTGTGAGTAGAACTTAATTAACCTTTAGTAATCCTCTGGGTCCTTTTGTGATAATGTATTGTTTAGAGTGAAACCTGAGTAGTTTATTTCGATGTGTGTTTTATTATCCGGGTTAAATTTCTATAGGAACAGCTCTTTTATGAACATCCTCTTTAGTATTTCGAATACTTCTCCTTAAGCTGTTCCCTAATAAAAGATTACCCCCTTCTTTGTTAATCGGGTTAGGGGCTCTACTAGTCTACTATACCTTAGTATAAATATGCAATAATAATTAATGAAACTTAGGAAGTTTTGTATACCCTTAAGGGACCTAGGGGCTAACTACTCTTTAATAATTTTCAACTTATTAGGATTATATAATAGACCCTTTCCCGTAGTAATAATAAAGTTAACGTATTTCACCTTCTCAACGTAGAATTTACACTTTTTCGGGTCTAAGTTCAGGCCAGCTTTGGTTAGGGCCTGGAGAACTACTCATACTTTCTCCTTATAATCCCTTTTTAAGCCACTAGTGTAGATAAGGATATTATCCATATAAGCTGTAATAAAGTTATCTAGGAATTTCCGTAGGGAAGTGTTAATGTATTACTGGAACGTTACTAGGGCGTTAATGAGCCTAAAAGAGTAGACCACCCACTTAAATAACCCGTATTTTATTTTAAAAATAATCTTCTCTAAGTCTCCTTTAGTGATCCGTATTTTATAAAAGGTAACCATAATATTAAGCTTCGTAAACCACTTAGTAGTGGTTATTCTACTGAGAATTTCCGATATTAGTGGGAATGGGTAATGGTCCTTTTTTGTAATAGCGTTTAGGGCTTTATAATTAACGTAGAATCTTAATCCACCTCCTGGCTTTTTAGTGAATAATATGGGGACACCGGTTACTGAGTAGCTGGCTCGAATAAACCCCTTATCCAGTAGGTTATTAAGTGTCTTTTTTAGTACTAATAACTCTTCTCTTAATATGGTGTATAAAGGTCCCTAAGGGAGTTGGGGCTCCTTCCCTTCTGGCCTTATCTCTAAAGGGATTACGTGGTCTATACTTAGTTGGTGGGGGGGCACCGGGTGCACTTTGGTTAGGTTAAATAAGTCTCTAAACTCCTTATACACCTATTCTAGTACTAGCCTCGAAATGTCTTCCTATTTTTGTGGTTCCAGCTTTACGAGAGCCTTCTCGATATCTTATAAGCTGGTTACTATAACAGCAGTTGGTGGTCTCTGGTTATCTTTTTGTCTTCTTTTTTGCGTTATACAGCAAATTATAGTAAACGGTGCCGCTGGTAATAGTTTAGCCCGACGTATCTCTAATATGTTTTCGGGCTCTTTTTTATTAGAGAGGTATACTCTTACTTTTCCTTTCCTATGAGTAAGTTGGTGGGTATTAGTATTATACTTCACCTTATTCTGAATTATCCAGGGATTTCCTAAAAATATATCCGGTTCTAAATTATCCATTATATATGCGTAGATTCGTTGTGTATAGCCGCTGATTTCCATTTGTATTACGGCTACTCCCTGGTTTTTACCCGGTGAGGGGCTGCTTATTGTGTAACCTCTTATAGGGCGTTTTGTTGTATTAATAAGCGGTAATCGGAGGCGTCGTGCAAAGGAACGGTTAACCATAGTATAGATTTCGTAGTCGGTGTCCATTAGGGTATTAGTTAAGTGTCTTTTATTGATTCTGATTTTTATGATTGTAGACTGTTTGCCCTATTATTGCTGGCTCTTTTGGTGTTTCTTCTATCCCTTTACTTGCTCCTTAGTGGGCTCCGGGGCCCGACTTTGTCCCGGAGTTATTCTTTTCCCGATTTATACTTATCGTTTAAGTTAAGGGTCATCGGTTGGTCTTCTTCTTTTGCGTTTCCTTTTAGGCAAGTTTTAGCTATAAGGGGCCGGTTAGCCTATTGGCGGTGTTCAGCCTTTTTCTGGCAGTTCCGTATAAGGTGTTCTTCTTTTTTATACTCAAAGTATTTACGGCGGTCCTTATTGTATTCCGGGTTTCTCTATTGGGAACGGTTATTATCCGTAGAGGAGTTAAAGCTTTTCCGGGGTCTAGTAGTGGTTATCTTCTTAGCTCCTGTAGACTGAACCGTTCCCGTTATAATAACGTTTTTATTGTTATCCTTTGGATAAACGGTGGGGGAGTGGGTGGACCTCTGAGGGTGATTGTATTTAGAGGCTTATTTAACTTTCTAAGTAATATCCTATACTCGGGTAAGTTAGCTTAGGTAGTCCTTGGGAAGCTCAACTATGAATAACCGGTCCTTTAGTAAAGGGGTTAAAGTTACTTTTAAGAGTAATATTTGCACAGTGGTGGGCTAATCACTACCACCAGTATTAGCCATTGTTCGTTCAAACTTAGGTAAGAATATCGTAAGATTTTCGTTTTCTTTTTGGTATAGGGTTTATAGTTAGGTAACAGCTTAGGACTGGGTATTCGGATCTAAATAAGTGTAATCGAGGTAATATATAAAGTCCTCGGGGTTTCTAGTTTTATTAAGTCCTTCAGCAGTATAAAAAGTGTTGATTACTTATTAGGGACCAACTTCTAAGTATGAATTAACTAGGTACCAGAGTTCATAGTTCATAGAGTAAAAGGGGCGATCCATTAAGATCTTATCTCTCATCTGTTGCGCCTAAGGGGCGTATTCCTTTCGTTTACCCGAAAACTTCGGGGGGTTGGGTAAGGGCTTCCGGTGAGTCAACTCGCTGGTGAGCACCGGTGGAGTATCGGTGCAGATACTACTAGGAGTGCAAAGGGTTTCGCTCCCAGGGGTCATCAACCTCTGGTTCTAACTCTTCTCCAGTTTCTCGCTAATCTTTATTATCTGGGCTTATAGGGATCCTAGAGTAGTGTTCAACATCTCTTCTATAGTTAGCTCGTTATAGAGTATCGGGGGTGTAGCGGCGTCCATCGGGGCAACTGGGCTATCTCGATTATTCTTCTAGGGACTAGTGGTTAACCTATTGGAGTCCCGGGAGTGTCGTTCTTCGCAGGGAGCTGCGCTCAACCTATACTCCTTTCTACTTAACCAGTGAGGAGCCGCACTCAACCCAGCATTACGGTAAGGTTATAATCCTGAGCTTGAAGTATACGAAGGGCTAGGCCTAGGTGTTTTCGACCTTAGGGTACTCTATTACTGTTTACTTCAAACTAAGGAGCGAAAGAGAGGAAGTTCCTCGCAAGGGGGGCGGTATAGGAATCTATACTACTGGAGAACAAAGGGGACCTCTGGTGGGGCACCGGAGGTCACCGGAGACCCTTTAATCGGAGGCCCCTTTGACCGGAGGGCTCTTTTGTTGGATGCTGGTTAACGCCTCAGGCAAAGCTTAGGCCATCGTGGGCATCAGCCCGTAACACCTAGTGATAATACTAGTGAGTTTACTGGGGGAATATATAACCCTAGCTCTGATTAGACCTACTCTAACCTAGAAGGTGGGGATGAAATCGTGTGCACCCTGGATGAAGACATAGTAGCCGAGATTATGGTGATATTAGTAAAGCCTGAACTCTAATTATTAATTAAGGTAGTCTATAAAGCCGCGTAAGTAACTAGTAACCACTTATATAATTGTAAAAACTATAAAATAGAGACGAAGACATTATATAAACTTAGTTAGTCCCCGAAAATCGACGTATTCTTAACTAAGGTAATAATAAGGAAGGAGGTCCACCGCAGAGACAAGTGCTAGTACGAGATCGATAAGCTAGTGGTCAGCCTCCTTTAACCATACTACGCCTTCGAGTAATGGCAAAAGTGATGATAAACCCGACGAAATCAGGACCTTCTAATAAACCCCACACCTAATTAACCCATCTCTATTATTATTATAATATACAAAAGAAAAGATTAGAAGATCCGACTAGTTAACGATGAACCACTGAACAACTTAATACTAAAAGGAGACCCTTTGTGGAAGGTTAAGAAGATGAAGGTCGCGGAACTGAAGATAAGACAATAAACTGGACACTTTACAGGCCTGATCACCCTACGCTTTGCCGAAATAACCCCTGGGACGCACCTCATGGACGAGAGGAAAGCGGCGATTCTCCAGAAGTGCCCACACCTACATCAGCCTAAAAAAGATCTACTAGAAGTAATCCTATTAAATAGAGAAATAGCACTGGCGTGGGACTGGACCTATACGGGTAGTGTTAACCCCTTAGTGGCCCTACCATAGGAGATTAAGACGGTTCCATATAAGGTATAGTAAGTGAAGGGCATCTTAATCCCCGCAGCGCTATAAGACCATATCCTAGAGATGCTACGAGACTGGATTAGGTGTAGAACGCTTAAATAATTGCAGGTTATATATAGGAACCCTTAGTTTCTTATTAAAAAAAAGGATAATAACTATTAACTTATTAACTTTATTATAAAGTTTAATGGTGTTATAATCCGAGATGTGTTTATCCCCCCTAATGTAAACACTTTTATAGAAGAATACGGCGATTATTAACTCCTTTCGGTACTAGACTTCTTCTTAGGCTATAATCAGGTTCCCCTTAACCCAGCGAGCTGAGATTATACGACCTTCTCGACGCTTTTAGGGCTATTTCGATTTTATTTTTTACTAATGGGTTAGATTAACTTTGTGGTATACTTCTAATGGATTATAATAAGAATTTTATATAATCTTATCCCCCATTATTGCAAAGCCTTCCTCGACGACATCGCTATTAAAGGCCCTACCTCCTAATACGATAATGAAGAGATTACTTCGATCCCTAGTGTATAGCGTTTTATATACAAACATTTAATTAATATTAATAAAGTTCTGGTTAACCTCGAACTGGTGGGGTGTATAGTGGTGGCCGAGAAGTCTTAATAGACACAAAAAGCGGTGGTGATACTGGGTTATCTCAACGGTTATAATAGCCGGGCACCTAATCAGGCTAAAACTCAAAAGATCACAAAATAGGAGACCTATTACACCGTTGGGGACGTCCAGTCCTTTTTAGGTATTATTACTTTTTACTAATCCTGGGTTGAGAAGTTTACTAAAAAGGCGGCCCTTTTATATAGGCTTTTGTAGAAGAACGTATTATTCACCTAGGGACATATCCAACAATAAGTAATGGATATCCTAAAAAACATCTTAACGACGTCTCCTATCCTAATTAAATTTGATTACGGCCCTAAGGTTGATCAGATTATTATTTACACTAATATTAGTTTAGTGGGCTAGGGAACAGTGCTCTGCTAACTAGTCGACGGGCACCGTGTAGTCGCTCAGTATAAAAATAGCATCTAGAAGGGCACTAAACTTAAGTATAACTTAGGTAAACTCGAATTAAGGGCTATTCTAATGGCTCTAAAAAAACTCAGGATATATATCTACGGTATACAATTCACCTTAGAGACTAATACCCAGGTCCTAATCGGTTAGTTAAACGGCGGGGTGAGTAATTTACTAAGTGCCCTACTTACATAATGGATCACATAAATTCGGCTCTTTAATTTCAATATTAAACACTTACCTAGGAAAAAGAATACGGCGATAAACGGGTTATTACGTAAACCTCCAGGCCCGTCTAATCAGGCTAAATATAAAGACCCCAATAAGCTAGAAGAGTTCATCAACACACAAATCTACCTAGCATCCACTTACGCATCCCAAACCACCTGACCTAACACTGTATTTATTCCCTTAAACTCCCCTCTCTTTTCTATACCTTACGAATAACTCAGCCCTTATTAGACCTAATTAAATAAAACATAATAAATTATTTATTATTTAAATACCCTATTACGACCGGATAGAATTATAAAGGTGGCTTACCCGAGATTTAAAGCCTGGGTATAGATGTTTATGATGAAGGGCGGCTACCTCTTCCGACGCCCGACCCGCTGATACCCAACCCCCTAATAAGTTATCGACGACGAAAAGCTTTAAAAAGATCTAATCAAATAAGCCCATAGAGAATCTAATTATCAGGGACGTAATACAACGTTTTAGCGGGTCTTTAAGCTCTATTTTTAGTAAAGGGTATAAGAGGACATCAAAAAGTAAGTAGCTGAATGCCCGGCTTGCTAGCTAGCCTAACTAGGCTGCTAAAATGACTAGCATATCACCACAATACCTATAGGGTTACCTTGGACCCGGATTTTACTTAACGTATAATGGATTAGTAAATAAGCCCTGATCGAGGTAAAGAATCACCTATTAGGCTGGTCAGAAGCCCATTAGACCCTCTCCGTAATATCTAAGGTTATTAGGAATTTCCTATGGGAAGACGTTATTTATTACTATGGGGTTTATAGGACAATGATTATCGACGGAGGATCAAAGAATAAAGGGGTAGTAGAAAACCTAAATTAGAAATATGGTTTTTATCGGAAAATTATCTTAGCGTATAATACTAGGGTTAACGGGCTTAATAAGAAAGGTCACTAGGTGCTTACTTATGCTCTTTTGACTTGGTTAGACGGAGGGAGAAAGAATTGGGGTATTATGTTATATACGGTGTTGTTTATAGACTGAATGACTATTAAAAGGTTAACTGGTTTTACGCCCTTTTATTTAGAAAACGGCTATAAAGCCGTTACTCTAATTGAGTTTAATACCCTTATATAAAGGATTCTAGACTAGAACGACGTCCATACGCCTAATCAGGAGTTCTCGGTGTGGATTTGTGTATTCTAGTAATTGGATAAAAATAGGGAGGAAGTTGTTATTCGCGTCGCTAAAGTCCATTAACAATGGACTAACTGATTTAATAATACATACACAAAAGCCCTTTAGAAGGAGCGATTATAATTAGGAGATTTTATACTGGTTTACGACGAGAAACAAGTTATTAATAAGTTAAAGGAGTAAAAGATTCACTATTAATGGACTAGTCCTCTCCGGATTAGGGTTATACACTTAACGGCTTTTTTATACTACTTAGAAATACTAATTGGGGACGAAATAATATAATAAATGTACGGAGGATACCGTTTTAAGAAGTTTGTATAGTAAGATAGTGGGTTATGGGAATTAGAAGACCCTTATTAGGTGAAGAATGAACTCTGCGACGAGTTACGAGATGCCCTCCCAAGCTTACTAGACGGCTTAGGAGCTAACGACAACGACGATGTACTTGATCAGGCCACTTCACAGCCCCTCACGAGACTATAAGTAGTATAAGCCTAATAGGTGGAGGAAAGAAAAGAATTAGAAAAGAATATTGAGATATGGGAATGGTTAGGTAAGAAGGTTATAGTCGACCTATAACCACTATTAGTAACAGAAAAAGCATAATACTAGAGTTTTACTAGTACTAGGACCTAATCAGCTAATAGTAAACATGTTTTCCTTATATAATTATTGCAAAATTATTACCTTTTTTTTTGAATTATTATTTAAGTAACCAGATGCCTTAATATTGTACACTGTTCCCTTACATTGGCCCCCCCCCTAACATCCAACCAACATTTCCTTACATTTGACTTGCATTTAGCTGCATTTTACTTATATCACAGCCCTGATCAGCCGCATCTGGCTGCATTTCCTTACATTTCGTACACATCGAGCTGCATTGTGGTAACGTTTTGCTGACATAGGGCGATATTACCACGTATTTCCTTAGTATTTTCCTATATTTCGAAGACGCACTAGTGGCATTCAACATCGCCTTTGAACACTTAAACAAGTACTTTACCCCTAATCAGAGTTTACTACTATATTCTTTTTATATTTCGTTATTTATATTAAAAAAAAACTCATAATATTTATTATAATAGTAAATAAAAAGCCCTTCTTTCTAAGACCCTTAGAAGTGCTTTAAGGACGAGAAGCACCCTAACTCAAAGATTAGCGCCCTACTTCTTATCCCAACTAGTATACACAGGCCCGATCAGGGCTAGTCCGAATACTCTATATCCTTTAAAGTCATAAACCGCTTATTATCGTTGAATAACGTTAACCGTAGGATGGACTAGGCCTTCCTATAACCGCGTTCCTATTACTACTCCACTTCTATTACGACCATATCCTCCTAAAAATAGTACTACGAATTAACTATTAGGGTATTATCAGGGATAACCGATTAACCAATTTCACTATAAACACTTCCATCGGGTAACTAAGCACCGTAGCTGTACATCGTATAAAAATTAGGGTTATAGTAATAGTAATGGGTTCTAATTTTATAAAAAAGGTAATTAAAGTAAATGTTATTATACTTACTAAGTAAAAGTATATACTCCTAAAAAGGAGTTATGATAATATTGTGATTAGGGTTAGCGAGTAACGTACACCACCATTCCTTATAATAACGGTAAGGAACACGGTTCCGACCACTAATTGTATGTCATGATATAGCCCACAATTACTGTCCCGTAATTGTGGTTCCACTTTTGCGACAGTTATGAGCCCTTGTCTCTACGAGCCCTCTGGTTGAATGGCTAAACGCCTCGCTAAAGTGGCAGTATGTGGGCCGACCTAGAGGCCATGGGTTCGAGCCTCGTTGTGCTCACCCATTCTCGCTTCAGCAGCAAGTCACCGAAATGGAAGGTTAGACTTGCCAGCTGGGAGCGGCCGGCACCCAGTAACAGCCAACAAAGACTGGCTTGTCAGCTGCGAGTGTAAGCCGGTGCTGATTGCTTAGTCAGCAGACCTCTTCTCTCCTCGGTCTCGGGGGGTGTGTCATGATATAGCCCACAATTACTGTCCCGTAATTGTGGTTCCACTTTTGCGACATTGTATAAATAATAAAAGCTATACTAGTGTTTGGTTAGCCTCTAAGTTTTTATTTTAAAAGTCCGAAGTGTCTTTAGTGGGTTAATAATATAAAAACCCAATAGTAAAACGTATTATTAGGATTATATTTACGTATAATCAAATTTAAATAAGAAGTGGGAAGGGCCTATTAGAATTATTAAGCCACCTTAGCGTGAGTATCGCCATACTCAATAGTATCGGTGAACTAGACCTTATAGTATAATAACCCAATAGGTGGTTCGAGATGGGCCTAGATAAGAGAAGTTGAGATTTATAACTCTGATCAACCCTGGAGGAAGAAAAGACTATAAAATGGGAGGACCTACGATAAGGTTAATATTATTAACGGTGATATACTGGCCACTCTTCGGGTAGGGGTAATCGAGAAACTATGGAGTCTTAGGGCTCGGAGTAGTGTACTTATACTTATAATTAATTTCCTTAGGAGGTATTATAACCATCTAATTAGGTCTAAAAATAAGGAATTAGGGATATAATAGTAGAGATTAATAAGAGGTAGTTGAGGTTGTTATTAGCCGGGAAAAAGCAGATCTGAGAAGGAGAGAAAGGGCTCTTTTATAACGAGCTAACGTAAAGAGCTTATAACCCGGATTCAGTAGTAGTTAGAAAAAGGAAGGAATAGCCGGTCTAATTAAGACTAAAATAAGTCACCACACCTACTCCACCAGAAAAGAAAAGCAACACAATAATCAACCCCCCCTACCTTCCTAATAACCACATACCTACCTTAACACATTAACTGGACGAATAAAAACAATCCACAGAGTAATATCTCATTACTAATTAATACTCTTATATTGGTCTAAGATGCAACTTCAATTCACTCCCTCAACTTTCCACCACCTAAACCTTATAAATAATAACCTACCCTCCTTCCCTTATATACTCAGAGCTCTTTTTATTATATCCTTAACCCTAATTAGGTCCAACACTTTCCTACTAAACTCTTCTCATTTTTAAATAATCCCTTTATTTCCCTTACTTTAACTAATAACTAAACTACGTAATCGTATAAACATCACTACACTACCACTTCTTTTCTCTTAGTTAAGTTTAATCGTAATACTCCTTCCATAATAAGAGTAATACTCTTTCCATAATAAGAACGACCAGAATTATAACTACCCCCACAAAATAAGCGAACATCTGGGATACCCAATATACACAAAACCACCTGAATATCTATATTACTATAAGTGGTATTACCGATCACTAATATACACCTAATTAGATGCAGGGTAATATTAAACGAATAAAAAACTCTATTTTTAAAGTACCAGATAATACGAGACCGTTTAGCCTAATATTTAACCTAGGTACTGGATACATAAACCCGAGGTAACCAATAGGTACCCCGACGCCTAATAATAAGTTAAACCCTACACTACAATAATATTCACCGATGAGCACTATAATAATAATAGAACTCCGGGCTTATTACGTTACCGGCTTTGTAATTAATAATAGTTGGGATTTCTAAAGTTATACTAAGGCCGATGGCATCTTAAAAAACTTCTTTAATACTTAGGGTTTTATATAATAGTAGAAGTAGCTCGAGATGGGCTTAGTTAAAGCAGCTATTATGCTAACGAGATGGGACCTAGAAAAGGCTAGTATTACGATTTATTTAACTCTGCGGCCCTGAGGAGATGTACTCCTTAAACTAAAACAACTTAGCTCATACATTAACTACACTAAACTCAAACTCCGCAAAACTAATTTAATTTACTTTATTATAGTCCACAACAGCAATTACTTCACTAACGTCTTCGTAAACTAAACTACGGGACGCACACTCTAATATAATAATCTATAGAGTATAAGTTCCTTTAAACAACACTTTATAATTAATATATACAACCTTCTCTCTTAGTATAAGGTTATAAGTGCCCCTGAAACCCTGATTAGGTGTATTCGTATAAATACAATTATAGTTAATGGCCCTCAATAACCTGACGGCTAGGAGTGTGGTATTCATATAACAGAATAGTTCCGTATTATCTTTTATGAGAACGTAGTATCCCATAAGTTAGCCTTTTCTTAGACCTCTTAATAATTAAATACCCAAAGGCTAATTATATATCACTAATAAGTTAACTAAATTATATAAAAGTTCTACGATTACCCTAGAGGAGGCCCATTACACCCAAAACCCCGTAAGGCCTACACTATATGGACCACCAAATAGGCCATAGAGGACGCAGCAGCTCTGCTTAACAATAACAATAACGATGTTATACCTATGGAAGGTAAGCCTAATTAGACCTCTAAAAAGGATAAGCTGAAATAGTAACCCCTAAAACCTACTACATTACCTATAACCCAATCACTAACACCTCCCGAGTACCCTCATAATACTAGCGTCCTAAGTAATATCGCACATAATACACTTCACAACTACGAAAATAAACAACAATACCTCACACAAAGCTATCAACACCTAATTAGACAACGCAATAAGGTGGCCACCGCAAATCTTTAATTAGTTATAGCCTATAAGGAGGAGGAGTTCACTAAGTAGGTGGACGACCTTTACAAGTTCGTAGTAATGCGTACGGGAACATAGGAGCCCTTCCTTGCCCCTATTCGGCCCGATAACTAGTAAGGATATAATTGTAAAAATGAGAAGTGTCATTAAAGAAAAATATAGGAGAAAGAGGAACGAGAAGCTATACGTAAAGTAAAGATCGAGGAGGGGCTTAGCGGTTCGTAGTGCTATAACCTACGCCACCAACGGACCTAATTAGGCTTTTATTTGTGTAATCTAATCATTTCCTTCATTTCCTTTCTTACACGTTATTTATTATCTTAGTACACAGGAGCTTAGAGCTAAGATAAGGGGACGATTGAAACCGTATAGGGGGAAATATTTACGCTAAGCGGGTTTTTCCTTAGTCAGGCGCTAATAAGTTATTTAAGAAAGGGGAACTGGGGACGCATTTCTAGCGGAGAATACAATAATGGACCATTAAATAACATATTACGGAACGTCAATAAGTATCGTTAATTAAATAAATGTATTCAGAACTCTTTTTACTTATTTACTTAGATTATATACCGTAAATAGTACGGAGGTTATTTTACTACTAAGTAAATAAAGCCCTAACACTCACTAATATCTATATCCAAGGCCGGAACCCCTTTTTAGCCCTAATCAGGTCTTAAGGTGTCTCCTTACCTAGATTATAGCTTTAGTTGAGCGGTTTTGTATGAGTTAGTTACCTTCACGGACCCGGGACAGAGGGTGCATGACCTATGGTCAGTAGAGTGTGTGTATTATATAATACAGCATATACTATTCACTGCATCCCCCGCTCCGTTGCAATATTTAAACCAAAACCTTAGGTCTTTAATTAGGATATCGGAGATATAAAATAAGAAGATAATAGGTAATAGTGGAGAGCCCTAAGGTAGCCCATAAGTTAAAGGGAAGTCCTTTATTATTACCTTTTTGAACCTAACCCTAGTAATACGGTCTAACACAAAAGTATAAATCAGCTTAATCAGGTTATTAGGTTAACCTTATTATTATAATCGGATAATAAGGTGGTTCTAAAGAACAGAGTCAAAGGCCCCCTTCACATCTATTATCACCAGCGTAACTATAAGCCCATTATCGAGGGCCTGTTCGATATTATATATAAAACAGGTCATTAGGTCGATATTTGCCCTACCTAGTAGGGCCCCTATTTACTATGGGCTAACTACCCCTTCTAGGATAGTGAGGTAGGCCATTCTCCTAGTTATTAGTCTCTTAAGCCCCTTTCCCAGGTAGGATAGGAGGGCTATCGGTCTCCAGGATCCAGCCTTTGAGAAGTCGGTCTTTCCAAGCTTCTAAATCATAATAACCTCTACTTTGTGGAAGGGCTAGGGGAAGTAGCCAGCCTTAATGCATACCTAGAATAGTAGCCTGATAAGCTCATCTATAAGGTCCTAATAAGCCTTAAATAGTTTTATGGTGATTCCGTTAACATTAGGGGTTATAGTTTTTATTAGGGTAATTACCCTTACTTCCTTTTAACTAACCGTAGCCTACCAGGGTATTTATCGTCTTAGGACCGTGGCCACGTCGAAGGGGTCCCCAGGTAGGTCATCCGTGTCATCAAACCTCTCCAGTAGGGCCCTCCATAGGGCCTGGGCCTTATCCTGGTTATCGTTGTGCGTTTAGCCCTTAATTACTAAGGGGGGGGCTTTAACTATTAGTTTAATTTTATATTAACTTATTATTTTATAAAGGCTCTAATCGGATATAGCCCCTTTAATCTTAGTAGCCTAATAAGCTCGTTTAGCTTTTTTAATTATTTCTAAGAAAACCTTTTATTTTTTAAGGATAGGGGGTAGTAAAGTTAAAGTTAACTTTAGTTCTTATACTTATTGGATATGGGTTTTAAAGTAGGATTAATGGGTTTTAAAATACTCTTCTATCCACTAAGGCGCCCACTTTCCCTAATTTTATTATTTTTTCCCTATTACTTAAATAATTATTAAGAATAGGTTAATAATCCGGTTAACCTAGGCGTTTAACTTAGCTAAGGTAAGTAGGTCCTTAAGGGTAAATAAAATTAAGGCCCCTATCCTAACTAGGTCTTTAAACTAAGGAAGGGCCGAATCCGGGACCAATATTAGCCCTAATTAGTATATTTATTATTATTTATTGTTATTAAGGGGGATAATAATTATAATAGGCTGGTGATCAGCTCCTGGATATAGGTATGAATAGAGTCCTGTGTGTGTAAGGGGGATATTTAAGAAGGTCAGGTTAAGAACGTGACCATGGGTGTGGGTTGGAGCCCCTACTTCTCCGATAAAGGAGAGGCTATGGTTATTAACCCAGTTAGCTAGATCGTCTCCTCTATTCCGGCTAACGGATCCGGGTTCCCAGGAGTAGTGATAAGTATTGAAATCCCTAGTTATAAGGGCTCGTAGTAGTGGTTAGTATCCTAGGAGGGTGGTCATTATATAGTTATAAGGATCACCTGGTTATTTATAGACGTTTATAATAATGGTGTTATTAACCTTTAATTATAGGATATCCCTTGTTTGGATAGGTCTTTGTTGTTGTACTTATAACCTTACCCCCTTCCGTATATATGTTATTACCCTAGGCCTTATTTCCCTACTATCCCAAATATTAACTAGGATAAAGGAATTATACTTAGGGTATATATTAATTTGTATTGTTGTTGTTGTTATTGTATTTAACGCCATGGCGGCAAGGGCGTAGCCCTTGCAGCAGACCTCCCGAGGGGTATGTGGCGTAGAGGGCCGCAGGCTCAGACTACCTACTCTACAATACACAACCCTTACTAGCGTCCTCCAAATCCTGCCTACTAGCTATTATACATTCAATTTATTCCTAGATCCCACTAGTTCCTCTAATTCCTTTGGTTCCCATTTAGTCCCCTTAGTAGGGTGCATTAATTAGTTATTTTAAGGACCAGCCGGGGCTAGCCCCTAATAGCGTGGGCAGATCTTCTAAAAGAAGCCTATTACACATAAGAAGGCCTTAAAGCCTTTATGATCAGTGATTAGACCCTTAAAGTATCGATCAAGGGATCCCATAGGTCCTATGGGCTCTAACGAACTAGAAAAGTAGAGGGTAGGCCACCATTACCTCCTTATTAGGGTCTTTTAGTAATAGACTAAGTAGTCTACTTCCTTTACTTCCCTGCACGAGTAGGTAAGCAGGGCTTTATTATGGTTAAAGTACTGGTGATATTATTTAAAGTTTCCGTAGCCTGATCGGGTTATTAGGAGATAATGTAGGGTAGCCCGTAGTAGGGCTAGTTCAGGGGGGTTATATAAGGTGGCCTCGAGCCCTAGTTAAGCGTATCAATCTGTTACCTCCTTATACCACCATCGTATATACTAAATCCGTATCCATTTCTTAGTGAGTTACTTAATCCCTACTAGGGTTACTAGTTAACCTAAGGGTACTAAGAGTATTATGCCCTACTTAGCTAGGTGGTCTACTTCTTCGTTACCTTTTATCCCCTAATACCCTAGGGCCTAGTGGGTGTATATATCGAATATCCTAGCCGCCTCGTGGATCTCTAGGAAGGCTGCTTATAAGGAGCTTAGAGCATCGCCCCGTATCCCTTGGATAATACTAGTATTATTAATATAAATGTGGATAGGCTGGTTTTGGGATATAAGGAGGGCCCACCGGAGCCCTGCCCTCGCTCCTTTAGCCTCACTATTAAATACTTTTATTAGGCTAAGTTGGCCGTAACCCTAGGTTATACGCTTTTTACCTCGGTAAATAATAAACCTATACCCGGTGACTCCATTAAACACCTTAGAGCCGTCTAAGTAAACAACTATATGATTATCTAGGACGGTTTTTAGCCAGTTCTGAAGGGCCTTAGCAGCCTTCTCTTTTATTTATAGGATTATCGGGTTTTATGACCCTAGGTAGTATTATGGTTAGAGTAGTAATAGCCTTAGGACCCTTAATACGAGGCCTACTATCCGTTGAAACCGTGTTTACTACCTCCCTCGTTATGAGAACCTTAGGACTAATGGGTGTTCCTGGTTAACCTTTTATAGGTGTACTACGAAGCATAGGCGTGCCCCCTCTAGGGCCACGTTCCCCGTAGGCAGGCCAGCATCTCACAAAAGGTTGCTTATTGGGGTTGTCTTCTAAACTAGAAGGATAGCCCGGGCCACTATTATAATAACCTTACTAACCTTTTGGATGAGGCCCTTTTAGCCTATATTAATTATCCCTCCCTAGGGAGAGGTGTTATTATTATTATTTAGAACTAGCTTAGTTAACCCCCTAAACCAGGTTTTAGACCCGTATAAGGCTATTAGGAGAACACAGGTGATAACAACCTTCTGCACAATAGCCGCTGGGATCCCACCTTTTATACTTATTAGGTGCCCTAGATGTTGGGCTGCCTTTTTCGCTATAGCTGCTCTTATTTCGACGTGGTATCGGAAAGAGAGCCTTTTATTAAACCAGACCCCTAACCAACGGATCGGCTTAGCTGAGGCTTTGATTTCAAGGTCTCTAGCCTTAATCCCAAGTAGGTCTTTTGGTTGTTTATGTTTTCTAGTAAAGTGGATAATTTTATATTTGGCTAGGTTAAAGGAGACCTTGTTATTATACCCCTAGTTTAGGATTTAGTTGACCTATTAATTTAAGGATATAGTATTATTTTCGGGGGATGGGCTGGTAGTTAAAAGGGCTATATCGTCTATATATCCAAACCGAAGCCTTGGGTCTTTAGTTAGGATATTAGAAATATATAATAAGAAGATGATAGGTGATAGTGGGGAGCCCTGAGGTAGCCCACAGGTTAAAGGGAAGTCCTCTGTTGTTATCTCTTCGAGCCTGACCCTGGTAGTACGGTCTAATATAAACGCATAAATCAGCCTGATCAGGCTATTAGGCCAACCTTATTACCGTAGTCTAATAATAAAGCGGTTCTGAAGAACAGAGTCAAAAGCCCCCTTCACATTTATCGTCACTAGCATAGCTATAAGCCCCTTATCGAGGGCCTGTTCGATATTGTATGTGAGATAGGTCGTTAGGTCGATAACTGCCCTGCCCGGTAGGGCCCCTATTTACTATGGGCTGGCCACGCCTTCTAGGATAGTGAGGTAGGCCATTCTCCTAGTTATTAACCTCTCGAGCCCTTTACCTAAGTAAGATAAGAGGGTTATCGGCCTCCAAAATCCAGCCTTTAAGACGTTGGTCTTTTTAGGTTTTTAGATTATAATAACCTCTACTCTACGGAAGGGCTAAGGAAAGTAACCAGTTTAAATATAAGCCTAAAAGAGTAGTTGAACTAGTTCGGATATAAAGTCCCAGTAAACTTTAAGTAGTTTTATAGTGATTCCATCGATACCAGGGGTTATAATCTTTATTAGAGTGGCTGCCCTTACTTCCTCCTGGCTAATCGTAGCCTGCTAGGGTATTTGTCGTCTTAGGACCGTGGCCACACCGAAGGGGTCCCCAGGTAAGTCATCCGCATCATCGAACCTCTCCAATAGGGCCTTCCATAGGGCCTAGGCCTTATCCTGGCTATTATCGTATATCTAACCCTCAACAACTAAGGGGGGGGCTTTAATTACCAGGCCAGTCTTATACTAGCCCATTATTTTATATAAGTCCTTGTTGGATACTACCCCTTCGATCTTTATAGCCTAGTAGGCCCGTTTAGCTTTTCTAACCGTATCCAAAAAGACCTTTTGTTCTTTAAGGATAAGGGGTAATAAGGCTAGCTCTAGTTCCCGGGCCTATTAAATACGGGCCTTAAGGTAGGATTAGTAGGCTTTAAAATACTCTTCTATCCACTAGGGGGCCCCCTTTCCTTAGTTTTATCGTCTCTTCCCTACTACTTAGATAACTATTGAGAATAAGCTAGCGATCCGGCTAGTCTAGGCATCTAGCTCGGTTAGGGTAAGTGGGTCCTTAAGGATAAGTAAAGTTAAGGCCCCTACCCTAATTAGGTCTTTAAACTAAAGAAGGGCTAAATCTAGGACCGATATTAGCCTTGGTTAGTATATTTGTTATTAGTTATTATTAAAAGGGATAATAGTTATAATAGGCTAGTGATCAGCTCCTGGGTATAAGTGTAGATAGGGTCCTAAGTATATAAGTGGGATATTTAAGAAGATTAGGTTAAGAGTATAACCACGAATATGGGTTAAAACCCCTACTTCACTAATAAAGGAGAGATCATGGTTATCCGCCCAGTTAGTTAGATCGTCTCCCCTATTCCGGCTAACGGATCCGGGTTCCCAGGAGTAGTGGCGGGCATTAAAATCCCCAGTTATAAGGGCTCGTATTAGTGGTTAGTAACCTAAGAGGGTGATAGTTGTATAGTTATTAGGGTCACCTGGTGGTCTATATATATTCATAATTATAGTATTGTGAACTTTTAATCACAGGATATCCCTAGTCTAGATGGGCCTCTGCTACTGCACCTGAAGCCTTATCCCTTTCCGTATATAAGTTATCACCCTAGGCCTTATTTCCCTGCTATTCCAGAAATCTATTAGAATATAAGAGTTAAACCCAGGGTGTATATTAATCTGTATTCCGTTAGTAAAACTTATCCAGGGTTCCTAGATAAGTATTATATTAACCTAATTAGCTTAGTATAGTTCTAGGAAAGTCGTATATGCTGGGGGCTTTTTCCCTACGTTATATTGGGCTATATAAAGTACCCGTGGGGGGGCCTTTTTAGGTCTACGCCTCCGAATCGAGGTCTAGGTGGGTATAGGTATTAGTAACGTTGTAGTCCAGCTTTTGAGCTACCCTCTAGCTCCTGGTGATAAGAACGAGGATAGGGCGGGGCTTTGGAGAGGGGGCTTCTTTAGCCTCGTCCTCATCCTCGTCCATGTTACTGGTGGTATCTCCGTCACCTAAGTAAACAATTGAGCTTTGAGAGGGGGTCCTAGCGTGTAAGTGCTTAGATCCAGGCTGTTGGCCGTGGCTAGACCTGGGAGTTAGATTGTTAGTTGATTACTGGGTAGTGCTTTGAGGGGTCGTCTGATTAGGTTAGTGAATAGCGTTAAAGGCCTTCTGTTCAGCTTTCCGGATTCAATCCCGTTCCTTTCAGCTAGGGAGGGTGAGGGAACCGTTAATAGCTAAGGGCCCTGCCGGGCAGCCCTTATACTCAGCTTAGAACGGTCCATAATAGTTTATACACTGTGGGCTAGCCGTATAAGGGTTGGTCTCGTGGGAGTTTACTGGTTTCTTATAATTATTATAGAGTAATTAATGGTTATAAAATTAATTCGAATAGTATCCCTGGTAACCAGGGTTATGCCTGGTTAGGGTCCTTTTTTTCCGGATAGGTTGGGACCTGCTGCTCTAGTTGAATAATCTAAAGGGCGGTACTTTAATAGAGAAGGAGATCACCTAGGAGACTTTGTTCGTAATCGGGTTAGGGCCTAGTCGAGACTGTCTGGCCCTAATAGGCCTCCGTCTTATTTAGGCAAAGACCTCTTCCTCGATTTGAGCAGCTGGATCCAGTTCATCCCCGTTAATGCCCCATAGCTTAGCTGGGCAACGAGGGACTACATAGGTAAACCACTTTATAGGGGTTTCTATTTTATAAGCCCTAAAATAGTCCACTATTTTTTGTTTATTTAAGAGTATATTTTATTGGACTTATTTATTGAGTAGTTTTAATGTAATACTGGTTGCGATATGATGGGTATGGGGAATATCCGCTAGTTATAGGCCTAGGGCTTGGCAGGCTTTCCGGCGTAAAGTGTAAGGAGTGCACTTCCTGATGGCTTCCAATCCTTTTTCGGGGATACGAATAAGGACCCTAAGGTCCTCCTTCGGTTAGGACTGGACCTGGGGCAAGGTTGAGGCTGAGGCCTGGCCTAGAGCTGGGGCCTGGGCTTTGGCCTGGGATGTAACTAGGACCGAGGCCGCAACAAAGGCCCAGGACGTAGGTGTCACTTCGTTGTTCATAAGCCTTTTTAGGGCCTGGACTACATAAGCTATAGCTTCCTTCGTAATCTACTTTTTGGGTCCCTTAAAGCTGGAGACCACATTATCAATAGACTGGGCGATGGTTAGAAAGACGTCCTTTCTGGCCTCGAATAGTCTAGTCTGTTCGTCGAGGGCAGCTAAAACAGATCCAGCAGCCGCTCCGCTTACGTTCAGGGGCCCCTTCGCCGTTGAGGGGGCGTTATCAGAGGGATAGGGCTGGCTTCCCACAAGGCTAAGCCGGGGTGGCTGGGCCTCAGTATCTCGGCGGCGTTTAGCCCTTGGGGTGGGGGTTGGCTCTGGCTCTGGAGGAGGCCCAGAGCCCCGATCAGGGCCGGCCGGAAGGGCCGGCTGCGGTCCGGTGCTTGCCGGAGGCTACGAGGCCATCGTGGGAGGGCTCCGGAGGGGAGAGGTGAAGAGTTTTCAGCTGTTAAGGATCTTAGTGGTATACCACCTATTTCACTAACAATAGATGCTAAGAAAAATTAGGCGAGAGGGAAGTCATATTAATTTGTATTCTGTTAGTGTAGCTTATCCAGGGATCCTAGATAAGTATAATATCGACCTGATTAGCCTAGTAGAGCTCTAGGAAAGCTGTGTGTATTAGGGGCTTTTTCCCCACTCTACATTAGGCCATACGTAGTACCCGTGGGGGGGCCTGTTTAGGCCTACGCCTCCGAGTCAAGGTCCAGGTGGGTATAGGCATTGGTGATATTATAATTAAGCTTTTGAGCTACCCTTTAGCTCCTATTTTGGAGAGGGTAGATGGGGTGGTTATTCTAAGGGAGGGCCTCGGGGTCTTCCACTTCGTCTTCATCTATACTACTAGTTGTATCCTTGTCACCTAGGCATATAATCGATCCTTAGGAGGGGGTCCTAATGTATAAGCACTTAGAGCCAGGTTATTAACCCTAATTAGGACGGGAGTCCTAGGGTTATTAAGTATTACTTTAGGTGGTGGTCTAGTTGATACTATCGCGGGCCTCGGAGGCCTTTTACCCAGCCTTCTGAATCCGTCCACATTCCTTTTAACTTAGGAGGGTAGGATAACCGTTAACCATTAGGGGCTTAACTGAACAGTTTATATAACCAGCCTAAAAGGGCCCTAAGTAATTAGCACACTTCGGCTTAGTTATATAAGGCTTAGACTGGTGGGAATCTAAGGGCTTACCGTAGTTATTACAGAGTGGCCACCGGTTATAATACTAGTTTATATGGTATCCCTAATAACCAGGGTTATACCTAAGTAGGGTCCTCTTTTCCCTAATAAGCTGGGCCTTATTACTCTAGTTGAATAATCTAAAGGGTAACACTTTGATTATAAAGGAGATAACCTAAGTAACTTTTTTTATAATAGGGTTTAGGCCAAGGTGGGATTACCGGGCTAGGACTGGCTTACGGCTAGTTTAAGTAATAACCTCTTCTCTAATTAGGGTTAATATATTAATACTTTCCTTATTTAGGTTTTAGAGTTTAAATAAGTAAGATGGGATAGTGTATATGAATTATTTTATAGGGGTTTTTATTTTAAAAGCCCCTAAATAGTTTATTAGTTTTTATTTATTTTGAAAAAAACCTTTACTGGATTTGTTTATTTAGGGGCTTTAAAGAGTATCCGGTCAAAATATAATAAATGTGTAGGATATCTCCTAGTTATAGGTTAAGGGCTTAGTAGACTATACGGCGTAGGGTGAAAGGGGCGTTCTTCTGGGTAGTATCCAGGTTTTCCTCGGGGATACGGATGAAAACCCGGAGGTCTTTTAACTAAGCCTGGGTTTATAGGTGGGTAGGGGCTTAGTTTTGGGCTGGGGTTGAGGCCGGGGCTAAGATTAGGGTTAGGGTTAGGGCTAATACTATAGTAGTAGCCTAGTTCCGGGTTAGAGTTCGGGTAGTTTTATTATTTATGAGCTTTTTTAAGGCCTGAATTATATAGGCGGTTACCTCTTTTGTAATCTGCTTTTTAGGTCCCTTAAAACTAGAGACCATATTATTAATAGACTAGGTAATAATTAAAAAGATATCTTTTCGGGCCTCATAAAGTCTGGTCTATTCGTTAAGGGTAGCTAGGATAGATCCAGTAGCCGCCCCGCTTATGTTTGGGGGCCCCTTTGCTGTAGAGGGGGCTGTATCCAGAGTGTTGGGCTGGTTTCCCATAAGGTTAGGCCGGAATAGTTGGGCCTTAGTGTCGTAGCGGCGCTTAGCCCTTAAGGTAGGGGTTGGCTCTGGAGGTGACCTAGAGCTCCGATTAGGGTTGGCCGGAGGGGCCGGCTGCAGTCCGGTGCTCTCCGGAGGCTGTGAGGCCATTGCGGGAGGGCTCCGAGAGGGAGAGGTGAAGACTTTTCAGTTGTTAAGGATTTTGGTGGTATATTACCTATGTCACTAATAGCGGGTGTTAAGAAAAATTAAGCGAGAGGGATGTTGATCCGAGTATTATACCACTGAAGTTTCCGGAGGTATTATTAACCTAAACTCTAGGAGTTACTTTGAAAGGCTTAACTACTGGAACATGGCTCAATCAGTTCACATGGCAGTTGAGTGTCCATAGAGGTTATGCTCATTGGTAGTTCGAGTCTCGCTGCTTGGTCCTGGCCTCTCTGAACGGAGCGACTAACACCGCTGAGTGCCTTGTTTTGCAGTATTATTAAATTATGCCTCGGGACGTAATCTTTGGTTATCGAACGCCTGGCTCACTTGGGCTAGCATAAGTCAAACAACATGCCGTCATGGGCCAGTGGCGTTAGGGCAACGTCTTCGTACCAGCTAGTCCGTCGTTCTTGGTCAAGCTTCCTTTTCATCGGCGGCCAGTCATCCTCCAGGAATCCCGGGGTGTGTCCTGCCTCCACAAGAATGAGAAGGGATTTGCAGGCAGTTCAAAGACCGAATCGGGTGATAATGGTGCCTAGAAAGATGTCTCGACGATACTGAGACGTAGACAAACGCGGTTCAGCCACTGTTAGGTGTTTCAGTGTACGTGTTACCCAAACAGGCAACAGCAAGTCAACCGCTAATGTTTACCTGTCTGAGAATGCCCAGGTTCACTAGATTTGGAATAGAAGGAACGTCATTTCGTAGGGTAATCCGCCACGTTTTGAAGGCTAAAATGCCGCTTAGTTCGGGCAAGGCTGACAGCTAAAAACGGCTGAGCCGCTCCATGAACATTACTCTGCTTCATGAACCTGTCCGCCCGACAATTCCCTCGGAGAGCCTCCAACCCAGCCTCCTACTCTCCTGTTGATCATCCCCAAGTCCTGGGCTGATCCATTCGGGACCGTACCCGGGATACTCAAATTAGGACTGTGGTGATGCACCATTGTTTTGGCGGGTCCGTCTTGAGCGCCAGAGCGAGGGTTTTCAACGCCAGAAGACTGGCCAGGGGCACGTATGTTTCTGGTCTGCCTCTTTTTGAAGACAAGGCACGTTGCCAAGACAGCAACGATAGCAACCAACGGAATGCCAACTCCAAGACCGACTTTAAGTGCAACAGCCTCCTGGTTACCAGATCCTGAGTTCGACGATGCTGTTGATGTTGCCGTGGCAGCAGTCGCAGAACGCATGCTGCGGGGATCTGAGGACAGGCGATTGCCGCTGCCGTCAAGGAATTCCAACGCGGTCTCATTGCTACAGCATGAGTCTCTCATGCTCGTGCGGCAACAGTAAACGTCTTTGTCGCATTTCTCCACCCTCGGGTATGCGCCGTTTCCCCAGCCCGTGTTCATCCCCAGCTCTTCTAATAATTGATTTCCCAGTCAGTGGGATGTAAACATCAGTGATCGGATACGAAGACGTCCTTACCAAGTTCACAAATCCGTGCACATTCATTCCGATTGTACTTTGGTGCGAGACAAGGGCCCCGAATGAAGATGTTATCGGCCTTCATCGGGTCTCTACAGAGCCGAGTCCCCGTACACATATACTTTTCAGCGCAGCACGCTAAGGATTTCGGACACTTCGTCTGGTTTTCTGCCTTTTGGCCGTTGGCTCCGTAGCAAGTTTCACCTTGAGCCTGCGTTGCAAATAGACCCAGGAAAGTGAGTATGCTGGTGGTAATTCCGGTCGGTCTCAGCATCATGATTGAGTAACTGAGTGATAGGATCAGGAAAATAAAAAAGAAGTAAAAGAGAAAGGAGACAAGACAGGGATATTTGGGGGTTTCTTAATCTTTAAACACCCCGGAGTGCAACGCCTTTCTGCGAATGCAGAACATATTTTGGTTCGCCACGCTCTACATCATTTAGGACATAGTGGCTTATCTCAACCTTTATTTCCAAACGGGTTTGAACGAAGCATATTCGCTTATGTCTGTCTGCCTTGACACTGTACATGAATCCACTGCGCTGAAGGCGTACCCCAACCAGGAGCGACCATACCTGGTTTCATGCCATCAGGCGCTACACTTTCGGATTACACGACATCCACTTGTTTGGTTGCGCTGGCTTACATTGGCTCATTGCTGCTTGAATTCTTGACATGCACTTGTGCCACCCGTTTATGCAAGATGTGGTGCATAAATACCACACACGATTATGCAAACTTGTGCTAAGCTCTTGTGGGCGAGAAAGGATTTCCCCAGGTACCTTGCTGGCACGCGGGCGACAGAAAAAACTACAGGTACCTGACCTGATCTTGGCTTTAGGTATATGTACTTTCCCTGATGACCCTGGCTTTCTTATCTTCTTGCTTCTGATATTTCTCGGCCATTTTGTACTAATTACCCCCATTTCTCTCCTGTTATTTTTTCTCAGATTATTTCAAATAAATAATTTTTTTTAGAGAAACTAGGATTGCTTACAGAGCGTGTTGAGTCACTTGTCGTCACTGTTGACTCACCACTGTGCACGGACCACCCCAGGTACCTCTGATAGCCCCTCGCCCTCCACCGCTGATAAGATAAATATTGAAAAAATCCGGCGATGGAGGGGTAATCACACTGCACAACACGGCCCAGTTCGCGCAAAGACACACTGCCGACGATGGCTTCCAACGACTCCCCCGCCGCTCCTCACGAGCCACCGTATACTTATCGCCCAAATGAGGGCTACGAACAGACCGAGACCGTTCCTGCCGAGTTGAGAAATGCGCCCCGCGACACTGCTGTCCCTGCCTCTGACCCTGCCTCTGACCCTGCCCTCGAATACGACCAGGACGACGGAGATGACGGCGAAATGGAAGATATTTTCGACGAGGACGACGACCTGGCTGGCGACTCGGGCGATCTGACAAAGTCGTACAACCGCCAGAGAATGTTCAACAGCGATGGCGCCGCCCTCCCGCGCTCTAATGCCCAGCGGCCCACGGCGAATACCTTCGCGAGCGTTGACGATCAGATCAGCGCCCTTTCGAAGCACGCTGCCAAGATTCGTTTGGACAGCGTCAAGGGATCCGGCGGCGACGACGAGAGAACAAAGGATAAGTCAGACCGCGCGACGAGCGACCAGGTGCTGGACCCGCGCACGCGTATGATCTTGCTGCAGATGATCAACCGCGGCATCGCCAGCGAGATCCACGGCGCCATCAGCACCGGAAAGGAGGCTAACGTCTACCACGCCGTCCTGCACTCCGAAGATGACGGCTCCGAGATCCACCGCGCAATCAAGGTGTACAAGACGTCGATTCTGGTGTTCAAGGACCGAGAGCGATACATCGCTGGCGAGCACCGGTTCCAGAAGGGTTTCGACAAGAGCAGCAACAGGAGTATGGTCAAGTTGTGGGCTGAGAAGGAGTTTCGCAACCTCAGGAGAATACACGCCGCTGGCATTCCCTGCCCGGAGCCTATCAGCCTCAAGCTGCACGTTCTGGCCATGGGCTTCCTCGGCAACCGCAAGGGCTGGGCATACCCCCGTCTGAGGGACGCCAACCTGACCGGCGAAGACCTCGACCAGCAATGGAGGGACCTCTATATTCAACTGCTCGGCCTCATGCGCAGAATATACCAGGTCTGCAGGCTGGTACACGCCGATTTGAGCGAGTACAACATCCTCTACAACGACGGCAAGCTATACATCATCGACGTGTCCCAGAGTGTCGAGCCTGACCACCCTCGTGCGCTGGAATTCCTCCGCATGGATATCAAGAACGTCGGCGACTTCTTCAGGCGGAAGGGTGTCAACACGTTATCTGACCGAGTGATCTTCGACTTCATCACAGCGACAGAAGGCGCGGTCGAGGAACCTGGCCTTGCCGAGACCATCGAGAAGCTGTACGAGAACCTCCCCGCCGACGGCGAGGAAGCTGCGGCCGATATCGAAGTCGACAACGAGGTCTTCCGCAAGCAGTACATCCCCCAGACGCTTGAGCAAGTCTACGATATCGAGAAGGACGGCGCCAAGATTGGCCAGGGCGAGGGAGACAAACTCGTGTACAAGAACTTGCTCGCCGACACCGTTGTCAAAGACAAGGACGACGGCAGGGACGACGACAAGGACGAGACATCCGAGGACGAGTCCGGCAGCGGCGCATCTATCGGAAGCGACGACGACGATGGCGACGAATCCAGATTCGAGAAGGGCCGGCCTAGAGGGCGCAAGCACGAGGACAAGGAGGAGAAAAAGGTACGTTCAGAAATTACACTTTGTCCTCTTTTATGCCCAAGCAGCGAAATATATCGTTCAGGAAGAATACCCCCTCAATCCAACCCGGAAATTGCCCTATAGCTATAGAGCCGTCACTAACAGATTGATTCCTCTAGCTGCACAAGCAAGCCGTCAAGGAGGCCAAACGGGAAAAACGCAAGGAAAAGATCCCCAAGAGCATGAAGAAGAAGCTGGTCTCGTCGTCGTCTAGGAAGAAGCACTGAGCCGTTGGCCCCGACGGCTGCTATCTAGCATCATGTCAAAGCCTTGGGCGCGGGGGACATAGGTACTTGCAATCGGATGATGAGACTCGATCGGCCAAAGACGACCAGCTTGCAGCGTTTCGCACTTGCGTAACCCCTGCTGTTCTGTGGCTCTAAGATGCCCATTGGCATTATGATGATCAAAGAGAGCCCTGACGGTTGCAGTCTGCTGTGGTGTAGCGGTGGGGTGTAAAGCCCCATATGTAGCGAGATAGACCCAGCAGAATAAGAATACCAAAAGCGCGTACTCCGCCATAGACCTTTCTCAGATGACAATGGTGACAATGATGACGACGAATACGATAGATACGGCGGAGACGGCGGAGACGACGAGGACTACAGCAAGGACCACGACGAAGACCACGACGAAGACCACGACGAAGACCGTAGCCATAGCACGGGAACAGAAGGCTTTGGATACACTCCTGCCCACCGATGCCTCGTAACTGTTTATCGTGCGGGTCTTGATGTTCCCAGTCCGCCTCAACATCAAGCCCTTCGGGGCAGGAAGAGCCAGGCGATGTACACGTACACATGGAGCATCGCCTGAACTGACCAACGACGAGGCGGACGACGGGGCTCATAACGTCATGTCGATGCGTCTGGATTCCCAGAGAACATTGGAAAGGTACGAGGAGGCAGTTGCCCGGGGAGAAGGTAAGGCAAGCTACCTTGGGTACGGGAGGTGCGCCTTCCTCTCCTTGAGGACCTCCTCCCCGTAGAGGAAGGAGGCTCGGAGGACCTGCCTTCCCTCCCCAGCTCTCTCCTTCCAGATTTCTTGGTGCTTTCCTCCAGCCGATGGACCTCCCGTATAAAACTTTTCACTCGCTATTCTCTTCTCCCAGCTTCTCCCACCAACCATACCAGAATCATCACCATCTCAGGCAATCGTCACTCATTTTCCATCAAACACTCTGCACACTCTTCTCAAGCTTCCCAAGACTCTTTTCATTCGCTTCCCGCAATTGAAGGCAAGATGTCTGTCCTTCTCGTCCTCCTACTGCTGGCCGCCATGGTTGCAGCCCAGTCCAGCCATGCCATCAACGGCTTCGAGTACTTCGGCTGCGTCAACGTCACTGCCGACATGTTTGCCGCCTTCGTCAACTTCCCTGCGGGCTTCACTCCTGAACAGTGCCAGACTGCCTGCAACGGCTTCGACTACGCTGCTGCCTTCAACGAGTATGCCTCCCAGCCTGTGTGACTGTCTCCTGCTGACATAGTTCTTCCCCGACAGTGGCTGTCGCTGCGGACGCAACCCTAAGAGCCTGCCCAAGGTTGATGAGGCCCTCTGCTGCAACCCTTGCAACGGCGACCCCCAGCTTGGCTTCTGCGGATCGTCCAACACGCCCGGCAACAACTATGCCAACGCGTACAAGGCCTGCGAGCAGTTCCCACCTGGTGTTCCCCCAACGGCCACTGCCACTGTCCCCTTCCCCTCCATCACCTTCTCTACTATTTCACTCCCAACTGTCACCCGCACGTTGAAGCTGGCCACGAAGTCAACCACGACCTACACCGTCACGTCAGGCAGTGTGACAACCTCTTGCACCTTGGAGACTCCGGGTACGTCGACTGGCAGTACTCCCACGGACCCCATCGTTGTCATCCACACCGTTGTCATCCATGTCCCGTCCAAGAGCACACCGGGACTTCAGGGCTACGACACTCTTCAGTCGATCCCTCCGGCTGGGACTCCGCCTGGAACTCAGACACCCACCGGTCCTGTGCCGCCTGTCGAGATTCCCACTGGACCTGCACCTCCTGCTGGGCCTCCTACTGGACCTGCACCGCCCGCCGGAAACCCCAGTAGTCCTTCGCCGCCCGGAGAGACACCCACCGGCCCTGCTCCTCCTGCCGAGACTCCCACTGGACCTGCGCCTGGTGAGACTCCCACCGGTTCTGCACCTCCTGCCGGGACTCCGACTGGACCAGTGCCGCCTGCTCCCACCGGCCCTGTACCCTATGGCGAGACGCCTTCCGGTCCCGTGCCGCCCGCTGGTCTGTCTACTGACCCTGTGCCGCCCGCCGAGACACCCTCCGGCCCTTCGCCTCCCGCTGAGACATTCACCGGCCCTGTACCATCGGGTGAGATGACTACCGGCCCTGTGCCCTCGGCTTCCACGCTGGTTCCGTATGTGGAGACTTCCATTCCAGTCACTTCGGTTGCCAGCAACGCCACCACGTCGACCACTCCCGAGGGACCTGAGTTCCGCACCAGGGAGGACGATGACCCTCCTTCGCCGACCACCTTCATGCCGGCCATCGTCACCACGGCCCCAGGCCATCGCGTCAAGGCTGGTGTCGCTGGCGTCGTTGCGGCGGCGGCCCTCATTGCTGCGGGTATCTGATGTACGGGGCAGGGATCACTGAGAGGAACTGTGCAGGTGTTCGGTAATCGCTTTCTTTCGGGACATTTTTGGGGTCAATCGACCAGTCAGTTACCGAGAATCGGTCTAGAGTTGTTGTCGCTAGGAACTTGCAAGCAAATTCTGTAGAGAATAGTGTCGGCCATTGCCGAGAATACGAGGAGAATCATCTGTCTCATGCACCCTCAACGACTGTAATGACTGTGATGACCGAGTTGAATGCAAATTCTCGTCAGACATGAATCCGTGATAGTGTTGCCTTGGGGACCAGACAGTTGGTGAAGGATTGCTTCATCCTCGGTCGATTGAGCAGCTCCTCGGTCAGACACGGCGCCGGCACGATAGCGGCTGGTGTGCTGCGGTCATTTCAGCGCCTGGATTCAGGGGTACAGTGAGCAGACTGTGCGGGAGCGGCGCAGTTGAGCTTCTGGCGGGTAGGTTGCTGTTATCTTCGGCGGAAAGGAAATCTCAACTGTGACCTCACACCGTGTCACCGCCCCACCTGAGACCAAGTACGTACCTTCCACCTTACCTTATCGCCAATTTCAGGGAAGTTGCACTGAATCGGTGCCTGCTCGGTGTCGCTCCCGGCCTGGACTCATTTGTACCTGACCAGATTTTCTTGCTGAGAACACAAAAGACACGGGACCCCGCGGACTGGTGACCAGGACTTTTTGATCGATTGTAGCTCGACCGAACAATTCGCTGTGCGCAGCGCCTCGCAGTCATGCCAGAATCACCCGTCGGAGAACCAAGCCCGAGTCGCGATTCACAACCGCGGGTCTCGCCGCCGCCGCGCGACGCGCATCTCACCTCTCCGGATGCGGATGCAGCAGCCTCGGCAACGGCGATCATGGGTGACGACCCTGCCAGCGCCCTCACCGCCTCCGGGGCCGGGACCCAGATGTCGGCCCTGGCCTTCCGACCTCGCCCAACACCCCCGGAGGACAAGGGTGGCGACGACATCTCGCTAGGCCCCTTTTTCGAGGTCCTCTCCTTCGACCTGCGCTACCAAATCTACCAGCTCGCTTTCGGTGGCAAGATCCTGCACCTCTACCTTCTCTACCGACGCAGCCTGCAACCGGACGTGCGATGGCGCAAAGGCCACCAGCCGGTGCCGTCGTGGTACCCTCACTCGCCGGGCGTCTCGCCCATGGATCCGCCGTTTGTGGACGCAAGCATGACGCCGCAGTGGTACTGGTGGAGCTGCGTGTGCGGCCCGGAGGACCGGAAGCTCGAGACGAAGCTGGGAGATCAATGTCCTAGGGGGTTCTTCCAGACGTGTGGGCCGAAGGAGACGTATTTGGGCGTCTTGCCGTGGCTGCTGACATGTCGAACAGCGTGAGTTTCCCTCGCAATGAGCACCTCATTCACGATGCGCCGAGTGAGAAATTGGACTAGCGGTCGTCAGTCCACTGCAGCAGAATGAAGACTGACAGGCCGCAGCTACGAGGAGACCATCAGGGTCTTGTACGCGAGCAATACTTTTAAGATCGAGCAGAGGCTCGAGGCCATGTACTTTCCGTACGCCATCTCGACGCCGCACCTCAACTGGATCACGTCGCTGGACATCAGGATACCGGACCGCGACGAGTCCATCACCGACCGCACGCTGGATAAGGCCCCACGGCCGTCCAAAAGCGCACCGCTCATCACCGAGCTCCGGGCTGTGAGTCCCCGCGACCAGTTCCTGCAGATCATCAACCAGATTCCCGCCACCTTTCCCGCCCTCCGCCGGCTGCACATCTCCTTCGAGGGCTCTGTCCGGCGGGTGCCGGTGCCGCGGGCGAACGTGACGACTCTACTCATCATGGCGCTCGGCGAGGTCGACGCGGACGAGCTCGAAGCCCTCGTTCTCGGGCCCATCGACGCGCTCCCGCGAAGCATTGAGAAGCAGGTCCTCTTTTACCAGTCGCTGTATACGGCGCTACTGACGGCACAGAGCCAGAAGGACATGATCAAGGAGGTTGAGCACCTGCGGAGCGACGGACGGCCCGGATGGACCAAGTTTTGGCGGTCGTTGGAGAACGCTGATGGTTCCAAGGCGGGATACTGGGTGTGCAAGCATGGTTGAGCGCCCGAGACGGGCGTGGAACTCTTGTTCGACTGGTCGGGTTCGTGCACAGGCCCCGATTGGTGTATAAGCTCGCCCCGATCGGCCGCAATTCAAAGGCATTTTGACTTCCCAAACAAACGTGAGCTCGGTGCCGCCCCCGGCCGGTGTGGCCTCACAGTTCAAGCGGGCACGCATGAGCTGGTGATTTGCGGAGAAATCGACGAGGAAGAGGGGACGGCGGGAGGGATGGAAGACAAGGCACCGCGGCCGAGGGCCCGAGTCGTTTTCGGGCGCGTGCGGAGGCGCGTTTCTTCATGCCGAATGCTGCCTGCCGCCACCCCTCCACATGCCCCTCGGCATGCTGTCCCATGTCGTGTCACATCGCTATGCAATTCCGCGAAACAAACATTCGATCTTGGGAGGTTTGGTAGGGGTGGTTCATGCGACGAGTCGCTGCTGACTGGACGCCGCGAGCTCGCAGTATGCGACGCAAAGTCAGCGTCAGCGCTATGACGCCACGGTCTCCAGTCTTCTCTGGAGAACACATGACCCATTCGCGGTTCGATTGGGAGGTGTTCGTTTCGTTTTCCGATATAAAAATTGCTTCCGCCACTGCCTCTTTTCTCGCGTGGTGGTGGACAATCTGACAGTCTGACGGTCTGCAGTGAGACGCATGCACGCTCGGTCTCTGTCACCGGTCGCACGGAGTCTTTCATCCACCGAAGCATTCTAGAAGGCATTGAGCGAGAAGAAGCACCAGGTCGCGGAAGAAGGATCGAATCGAAGAAACAGCGAGACAGAATCGTGAACCCATAGTCGGTTTTCGGTACTCGACCACCCGCCGCCATGCTCACGCCAATGTCGAGCATGAACCACTGGTGGTGGCACTTCCTGGAGCGGCACGTCTACCGTATCCCGACGAAGCAACCGCGCAAGCGGACGCGGCCGATGGAGGTGCTCTGCGTCGGCCCGCCGCGCAGCGGGACCGAGTCGCTGCAGCAGGCGCTGCTGGCCTTGGGGTACGACCACACGTACCACGGCTGGGACCTGGTGTACGAGGACCCGCCGATCCCGGCGCCCGGGTGGGTGAAGCTGGCGCGGAAGAAGTGGTACGGCGGCGGCGGCGACGGGGACTGCGAGATTACGGCCGAGGAGTTTGATGAGCTTGTCGGACACTGTGCCGCGGTCACGGACGCGGCGGCGAGTTGCTTCGCGGCGGAGATGATCCGGGCGTACCCCGACGCCAAGGTGGTGTTGAACGTGAGGAGGGATTTGGACAAGTGGCATGAGAGCGCGGTCAAGACGCTCGTTCACGTGAATGAGAGCTGGAGTTTCTGGGTGGCGAGTTTGTTGGATCGCGAGGCGTTTTGGGCGTGGCATGTTTATGAGAGGTTTCTGTGGGCGTTGTTTTTCAGGGCGCCGGATGGGGATATGGCGGGGGCTATTAGGAGGAATGGGAAGTGGGTTTATCGGGGTAAGTCTTCATCCACCGTCTTTTCGTCCTTCGTGACTCTGGCTTGGATTTCCCGGGCTTGGACGAGGGTCGGTGAAATGAGAGGCTGACGACTGGACAGAACACTGCGACATGATCCGCGGGCTGGTCCCGCCCGACCGGCTGCTCGAGTGGTCCGTCGACGAGGGGTGGGAGCCGCTGTGCAACTTTTTGGGCAAGGAGGTGCCCGACGTGCCGTTCCCGCATGCCAACGCCGGCGGGCCGGGCGGCGGGTGGAAGGCTCGGGAGGAGATGGCGACGAAGCGCTGGGTCGAGGGGGCGCTGACGAATTTGATTCTGCTGGGGTGTTTGTTTGTCGGGAGTCTTGCGGTGTGGATGAGAGGTTGGAGGATCTTTTAGGGTTGAGCAACAGATGGGCCTTTTATATGAGGTGAGGAGGATTCGTCTGAATATCGGCTTTGGGAGGAGTAGTGCGTCGGTGGTGGGATGTCAGCACCTTACCTTGGCTTAGGGAAGAGGGAGGATCAGAGTGGGAGGGTAATACCGGGCGTTGTATGCCTATTCAAATTAAAGATGGATTTTCGGATCGGAGTGTTTGATGTATGCTGTTCCGTCTCTGTCGTCCGGAGCGGCTTCTGCCTCGGGGGCCGGAGACGGGGACGGACGATAGCAGGGAAGACACGGATCGGGGCAATTGTGCTGTGTGCAGTGCGCAGTGTTCTACTGAAAGGGAGCCGATGCCAATTGGTTCCTTGACCCCCTTCCTCTCTGGTTGGGTGCCGCGTCTCCTTTGCAGCCCGTCAATTGGTTGGCCTTTTCACTGCACGTGCTGCTGTTAGGGCACCCGTTGCTGCACTTGCGCTAAAATACAGCGCCTCCTCTGACCCAAACCCGACGCCCGTCAGTCATCTTCAACTACCGGCATCAGCTCACCCTCTCTCTCACTGCAGTCAACACCACAAAAAAAAAAAAAAAAAAAAAAAAAAAAAAAAAACGCCAATGATGGCCCGATGCGCCTCCACCGCATCTACCGACACCTGCCAACCCGTTTCAAAACATGCCAGCGGCGTCGGAGAAGCAGACGCTTTGGCCAGGCGGTCCCTTGAAACCTCGCGCCCCCCCAGGAACGTTGCTGACAAAACCACAGACCCGACCCATGGCGCTCGCTCACTGCTCAATCGCGGCCGCTTAACCGCTTGGCGACACGTGATGAGACACTTCCAGATCCATCATTTCGTCTCGCTGCTCATGGGGTCACAATTCCGGAATACGAGAGCGGTGGCTCGTCAAATCCAATAAAACAGAACCCGGACCGGACATCTATCTCATCTGCGATTTGGAATCGCCCCTTCTTTCTTTCTTCTTTTTTTCCCATCCCCCCCGCCGATTCACGACTCGTTCGCACGGATATCCGGCGTTTTATGCGATGGCAGCAAACAATCAACGACAGGCCCACAGCAATCCAAGAGGATCGGAAAGCGAGAGGGAGAGAGAGAGAGAGAGAGAGAGAGTCATGGAGGCCCGATACGCGGCCGTAAGGCGCAAGCCCCTGCCCGGTCCGCCGCCGGACTTCGACCCTTTTCCCCAGCACCAGCAGCAGCAGCAGCAGCGCGTGCTTCGCGGTGCGAGGTCGACGCCGAATCTGAGGCAGTCGGCTGTGCCATCCATCTACGACCCGCCGCCGGCGTATGAGGAGTTTCCCGGTGTCGGGCCCGACGGGCGAATCGCGGGGATGCCGGCTAGTCCGGGACGGCTGCCCTCGCCCGCGCCTTCGAGTCCGTCGTTCTACCCGGGGCCTCCGCAGACGGTGCAGACTTTCTCCGCGTATCGCCCTCCGACATCATCCAATGCGGAGCCGTCTTACCCCGGGCCGCCGAGTCCGGCATCACTCTATCCTGGTCCGCAGGCCCCAGGCAAGGAATTCAGGCCCTATCGCTGCCCCTCTGCCGGACCTCCCAGTCCCGGACCGCCAGTCCCAGAGAAGGGCCCCAAAGCCGTCTATGGCCCTTCTCCCACATCATCCACCCCAAGCCCCTTCTTCCCTGGACCGCCAAACTCCGCAGAGACCTTCTTCCCCAAACCTCCCCAGCAAGCGGAGACCTTCCCCGTCTCCCGTCCGCCTCCACCGCCAGCATTCCCCCCTCCCCCAACCTCCCAGACCTTCCCCATCGCCCCCCAGCCATCGCCAGGCTACGCCCCCTCAGAAGCCCCGTCCTCAGACTCCACCATCAAAGACAAGACCTTCTGGCAAACCGCCCTCGACGAAACGCTCTACTTGGCCGGCGGGCTCGTCAGCCACCCCTTCGAATCCACCAAGCACCACGCCATCCTGCGCCACTCGATGCCGCTGGTCTGGTACCGCGGGCCGTCGACCTCCGTCACCGTCACCGTCTTCGCCGACGCGCCCCTCCCAGCCTCGCGGACTGTGTGGCTGCAGCGCAAGGGCTACTCGGGGAACATGGGCATGAACCTCAAGTCGCTGGTGGGCGCCAACACTTCGTGGCTCGATGTTACCCCGTCGATGCAGGCGAGGCCGGAGGACCTCCCCGAAGCCGACGAGAGGGGGTGTCAGCGCGACATTCGAAAGTTTTTGAAGAAGGCGCCGAAGAATCTGGCCAAGCATGCAGCCCGCGAGACGCTTGTTGTGAGGATTCCTGCTGCTGCGGACGATGGGTATTTTAGGCTTGTGTTGTGTACGGGGGGCGGGAGTGATGGTAGTAAGAGGAAGGTTCTTTGTCCCAGTCCCGTGTTTCGGGTTGCGAGCACGTCGACGGACGCAAGCGTCGTCCGCGGCGCGAGCTTCGCGAGCATGCCCATCGAGCTGGGCGTCAAGGTCGGGACGACCATCGCCACCACCGTCGCGAACAGGTACATCGGCCCCGCGGCCGCGCTGGTTTCGTCGCGGACGAAGAAGCTCCAGCAGGCCAAGTTCGTGACCAAGCACGCTGCGCACATCGCCACAGCAAAGTCCGGCATTGAGAAATCCGGTATCAAGAGCACGGTCACGGGCTACGAGGAGCAGTATGCTGCCTCCCGCAGCGGGGGGTACGCGGCCTGGCAGGATGACGCATGTTCGTCGGTGGAGTTCCAGGAGATCCCGCCCGAGGTGGTCGGTCCCGACTCGGGCCCCGCGGCGCCGTTCCCGATCAAGTTTGACGGGCGGGTGGTGCGTGGGACGGGCCGCGGGGGGATGGAGCTCGGCGTGCCGACGGCGAATTTGGCCGACGTGCCGGAGGACGTGAGGACACGGATGCGCGGCGTGTACTTTGGCTGGGCAAAGATCGTACGGCGCAGCGGTCTCGATGCCGTCTCGGAAGAGTGGCACGAGAGCATCGTCACCGTCGGGCCGGCACCGTACGCCACGCCCCGCGTCGCGGCGCAGAACGTCGCCACGGTACACGTCATCCACGAGTTCGGGGGCGCGCTGTTCTACGAGACGAGGCTGAAGGTGTTGGTCCTGGGGCAGCTGCGGGCCGCGGCGCCGCCGGTGGGATCGGATGCCCCGCTGGAGGCGTACGGACGGGACGTGTTGCTGACGGTTGCGAGTCTGAGTCGCGAGAACTGGGGCCCGGCGGAGACGAGGGAGAGGATGAGGGCTGTGAGGAGCGAGATGGGGCTTGCGGAGAGGTATCTCGAGACGAGGGAGAAGGTGCAGAAGCAGGTTGATCGGATCCCGGTGCATCTTGCGGGGGTGAGGACCGAGGGGGCCAGGCTGAGGGATCAGGCGTATGGGAATGGCGGGATATGGATTCCGCGGTGAGGAGTGAGGGTGATGCAGGCGATAGCGAGCGAGCGTTGGATTCTTGCAGACGGATGTTTAGTAAGTTAGAAACGTTGTAATCATAGCATCTAGATCGCGATAGATCTCAGCGAGAGGCGTTTCCATCTTTCTTTGGCCTTCATTTTGACCTTTTTTTTTTTCGCCCAGTTTCTGTGAGGGAGGGACATCCGAAGTTCAAGATGGAAAAGGGGAAGCATCGCCAAGATCAAACCGCCAAATCGGCTTCCCCAAGGCATCGGCTTCGGAAATGCTAAACCAAATTGGCTCGCCGACGGGTTGGCTTCGATGTCTCATCATGGCGCAAACTACGACAGACAGCCTCATGGCGTCAGGTCATGTACACCAATCTCGGCCCCAAGCATTTGCCTGTTTTGGTAACTGTTGGTAGCTGATATTTCTAAGCAGCTGGCGATTTGTAAGTAGTTTCTACTGCCAAGCACCCGGGGCTCATCTACTGGGAATAGTTAGTTGTATTACTGTTGGATTCACTTCACTAGGCCTAGTGTGGAAGGTGGGCAAATAACGATATATTCGTCGTATCTGCTCTGTTGTTGTTAAAGGAAGGAATCGGGCCTACAGCAGCGATCTAACGCTGCCGATCTAAAACCGATTCCTGCCTTCTCATTAGCTCACTAACCGGGCCAATGGGCGATAAGCAGCAACAGGTGGCGCCAGTCCGGCGTAGACATTCCGACACTAGCAACTATCTCTTTTGCCGTAAATCGCCCCTTTCTTAAATAACAAGTAAAAATTAAGCGTTATTCGGCGCGGGCACCAAATTACTCAAAACGCGATAAAAAACAATAAACGGAATGAGTGCATAAGGTGGTCGGAAGCGGTAGAAGTGCTATTTTTAGCCGTACCACCTTCGGCAAAAACAAGCGTATCCCGTAACTAACTACGGGTAAAGTCCAGCTCATCATCGCTAACGATAATAATGGTATTCCTCCTATATCCCCTGATCTCCTTTATATTCCTCCTCTTATTCGGCGTCGTAAATACTCCTTAGGGTTTCGTAACCCATCCCTTTATCCTAATCTTTACTTTTACCTCTTCGATAAGCTTTATAAGGGCTTAGTTTAGTATAACCTTTATTAAGCCGTTAGTAGGGTTATCGTCTCCGTGGATCCATTAAATCTCGTATAATTCTCGTCTCTTATAAAACTACCTTAACGCCATAATATCGATTATTAGGCGTTTCTCCTTTATAGTTCTAAGTTTAACGAAATACTTATAAAGTGAATACGAGTTAGTATATACGATGGTCGGGATCATAGGTATTCGGAGTTTATTAGTTACGATTTTCAGGGTTATAGAGAGGGCGTAGGTTATATTAACGCTAACAACTATCCCGTATATCTTAAATACGAGGACGCTCCTCGTGACTCTCTTAGACTTTGTTAAGGAGTAGTGGATAATATTTCTTTCTATTATAAAGTCCTCTTCTCCTCTAATCTTATTTACGAGGAGGATCACGAATCCGAGCTAGGATATTAGGTCGCTATTATTAGCAAAGGAGCTATTAATAAAAATAAAAAGCTTAACGGTAATTAGATTAAGGGGTACGTAAGTGAGGCCTCGGTCTAGGTACTCTATTTACTATAGTAGGCGTCGATTCAGAGCTTTAATCTACTCTAGTGTCACTTCTCGGTGCTAGGCTACCGTGGATAGATCGAACATTACCTTTAGTTAATATTTTAAGGCGGTGTATACACCTCTAGTGCACTGCTCAACGTACTACTCCTTTGTAGTAGTGGATTTGGCGTTAACTAGGCGTATCTTCGCTCCCTGACCCTTTAGGCGTAGGAAAATGGCTTTTCTATTAGTTAAGATGATCCCTCCATTGAATACGAGTAGTATCTCGGTAAAGAGGTATTATTTCTCCTTCGCCGAGAACATCGCTTTCTAGAGTTCCTCGTCTTCCCGTTAAGCAAAGGTCTCGTTACTTAGGCCGATAATATTATTAGTTTATATACTAATCATCGCAAAGTTCTCGTTTTTATTATTTAATAATAATAAGTAGGGGTTATACATAGAAGTCCTCATTTAGAGCTTCTCTTTGTGGTACTTATTGTATATCGCGTACTAGTGGGTTCCGGCTTTTGCGATACCGTATAACGGTCGTACAATGGTCATAATAGTTCTTAGAGGGTAATTTTTCTTTATTTGGTCTAGTAATCTTATAAGGATCGTCCTTTCGAGCTTTATTATGGATTAGGTATACACCTAAGTAATATCTCTTATCCATAGTGAATAGCCCTCCTTCTAGATGAGAGACGGAGCGACGGCGAGAATCAGTTTCTGATTGGCGCTCTGAATAATCGGAGACTACGTGAAGATAACCTCCTTACCGTCGTCTACGTATCCCTAAATAACAAATCTAGACTTCTCGTAGAGCATCTCTGTTTTACCCTTCACTTCGTTAACAATCCTTAAATGGAATATATATATCCCTCTGTGTTTTTCTTCGTTATACTAAGTAAATTTAAAGACTCCTCGTTTAATTAGGGCGTTGATCTCCTTCTTAGTGGACTCCTTAAACGGGGGTCCTAGGGCTTTGATTATACCCTTTTTGCGTAGCTCGAGTATAAGGGCGTGATCTGCCTCTTCCTTAGTGCTTATAAACGCAGCTATTATTATGGCCTCGCTTTTAGCATCATTAAAGGTGTTAACTTCTACTAAGAGGTTAATTTAGGCGTTCTTCCGTGGTTTATTTTTCGGGTATCGAGGTGGTAGCGTTAACTCTTCCTCTGGGGGTAGTGTATCTATTTAGATAATAATCTTATCTCGGATTTCCTTTTCCTTATTAGGGACATCTTCCTCGTTATCTCTTAGTATCTCTGGGACCGTATTCTCATCGTTATTTTCTAAGAAGGGTTTAACGATAATAAACCTAAAAGTTTTTAGTCCAAAGGGTAATTAGATAACGCAGTCTTCGCCTTCGTTAACGAGGAGTATATATAGGCTTATCTAGCCCCTTCTCTTATATTAAACGATAATTTTCGATTATAGTAGTAGATCTCGTGTAGGGGCCGTATTTGGGCCGTTTTTCATTACGAGAACGTTAACTGTTATACGTTCTGCGTAAATCTCTCGTAGCTTCGCCATAGCCTTCTACGTAGCTTTTGCGTATTACCGTATCTCTGGTGATGGTGGTGAGTTTGTATTTATACGTGGGTATACTCCGAAGATGAGTAGGGTCGGGATAAGACCGTCTGGGCTAGCCGTATTGTTGATCGTTTTGATTGCACTCTATAGGGTGATCTTTGGTGGCGTAGAAGGGGATTCTTAGCGGATAATATTATATGCTCGTTATAGGGGTGCGTAGTATCGCTCTACTTTCCCAATACTATTATAGGCTTTAACGAGTACTTCTTTAATTTCGATTACCATAGATCTCACTGAATTCCTGAATTCCTTAGAGCTAAAGTTTCTACTAGCGTCCATAATAATCTAATTAGGGGGTCCAAAGTAGGTATTAATCTAGTATTCGCGTAGTATCTCCCAGGTGTACTTTACGTTAACGTTTTCCAGAAACTTGGCTACGTTAAAGGAAATGGCCGTATTAATAACGTGGATTACGGGTTTATTCCCTTTTAAATAAAAGATATTAATAATAACCTTATAATTAAAGTCCACATCATCTCTAAGGGTGAATTTGAATCTCCCTGGAGCTCGTCTATTTATTTAGCACTAATGGTAGTGCTTTATAAACTTTTGGATTACTTTAAACATTACGTTATTACCAGCTCTCTCCAGGATTATATAAAGCCTTCATACTAATGGGTGGCCGAAACGACAGTGGATTCTGCGTAATTCCGTATTTATAAGGTGATTCTATATAAAACTCTATTCTAGAGAGTATATAAGTATCCACGGATACCCCCATTTACGTATAATAGGGACCTTCATATTTCCCTATTAGAGGAAGTTATGGATATTATCGAAATAGATCCCTAAGTCGTCTATATTTCTTAGATAAAATAAGAATAGTGTACTAGTGTTTATAATGTAGAAGGGTAGTTGTCCAAAGGGTGAATTCACATAGGTTAGCCCTATGGAGGGTATTGGAGGGTTATCTCCGAAGGTAATGCTCGTCTGGCCTGCTTTAGAGGTGTCGAGTTTTATGGTAATATTGATTTTTTGTAGAGTAAGGAATTAAGGGTATCTAGTCGTAGAAACGCCGGTTACTTTTGTATTAGGTATAATCCCCTGGAAGATCGTCGTTGTGTAGTGGTCATCGTTAATAAACGCCTCGTAGGCCGGTAACTTTACGGGTATACCATTAATATCCTTCCCCGTAATAGCGTGGTAAGTGGTTTAGTTATTCAGGGTTCGAGCAAGGTCTTTATTGGCTAGAGTAGTAGTGTAGCCGAAGAATGAGATGTGGAATTCGTTATTGTACTTGTTTTCCTCGTTAAGGGTAGTATTAGTGAAGTATTAGCTTAGATCTTCCTCGTCCCTAGTATCCTCGTCGTTAAGCACTTTATCTCCTTTATATTTAGTGAAGAAGTGGTTATATATTTTAGGAGAGGTATTAGAGATGTTTTTGTTTAACTTAAAGCGTTTATATGCTTTACTTTTCTCCTTTACGGAGTACTTCGTAAACTAGTACCCTTCCTTACCGCAAACATAGCACTTCTTACTATAGTGAGGGTATCCTCGTTATTATTAGTGACCTCCGTAGTGGTTACTTTGCCCTTTTCCGTTATAGTATTAATTAGGCCAGAACTACTTATTTAACTCTATTTTTAATATAAAGTATTAATAATGGGCATCTCTTCTTCTTTCCTCTAAGTTAAGGCTTATCCTTATCGTATTATAAAACTCCTCTATTATATTTACTCTAGTTAAGTTAGTAGAGTAGTACTCTTTTATGGAGATAGTAACTCCGATTAGCTTATCCTTTAGGATCTGGTCTCCTTAGTAGTATAGCATAAGAGTTTACTAGAGATTTGTTAGGTCATTAAAGAGGGTCTCTAAAGCCTCAACCTTCGTCCTCTCGGGGTTCTTCTGAATAACCTTATTAAAATCTACTCTATTCTAATTAATAATATAAGCTTAGTAGCGTTAGTCTCCTTCGAAGTAGCGCCGTAGCTTATTAACTACCTCCTCTATTAACCAAGTAGTTAACGTATTACTGATATGGCTATAGTAGAACTGAGAAGCTCTCCCTTTTAGCATCGTAAGGAGTAGGCTAGCCGTTGCATAATGGTCAACTCCGATTTTTCTATAAGCTTCGAGGAAAATACGGAATTTGGTGTTAAGGACGTCGAATTTCTCACTATTATACCTTATATCGTTAGTATATACTTTAATAAATATACTTTATTATTAAGGGGTCGTTATTTCGCTAATCTCATTTATAATACGGCGTTCTTCCTAATCCGGTAGCTCCTAGGTGAATATGGGTTATTTGGGTAGTTATAGCCAATTCTAAGGGCTCGGTACGATACGGGTTTAGCTTGTTCCCGCTCTCTTTAGGGGTAACGGTACTTATAGAGAGTTCTTCTGCGTTGCGATCTCTTCTAGGTGTAATTTAGGTTATAACGGTATCCATTCCTCCGTTAATTCCTTATAGAGGACTGGGTCCTCTATCAGGTCTCTAAAGGACTTACTCCTTTTACTAACCTTCTCGATTTCTTCCTAGGTCCAATAGCATAGTTCTTCTAAGTCCTTAAATTTAAAAAGCTCCTTTACAATCTTCCCTCCCTTTATAGGAATATAAACACCATAGTGGAGTAGGAAGTTGTATAGTTTCTTTACTACTTTTCCTTTGAGTATTTTAAAGGTCTCCTAGGTCCATTCCTTAAAGTCTTCTTTAAATTCCTCTTCTAACTTATGGCCAATAACACCTTTTACATCGTATATCTCCGTAAAGAACATTACCACCATTACTATTAACTTAGGGGCAAATTCAGAGGTCACGTCCTCCGGCTTAAATCTAGTCCATAGTCCCTATTCGTGGATATTAACGTTGTCCTTATACTTCTTCGGTAATAGGACCGGGGAGTTGTTAACTATAATATAATCAGGTTCTTTAATAATTATTACTCTTACCGTCTCTTTTTATTAAGGGGCCTAAGCACCCTGGGCCTCCTCTGGCGTTGGATTTACCGTAGTTGGGTTACTTCTTAACATCTTAGTAGATATTCTAGTGTATAACGGTAAGGTTAACGACGTTTCGAATACGGGGCGTTTCCTCTAAGCCGCAACTTCGAGGGCGTATACCATTCATTAGGCGAATTACTATTTAGTATTTATGGAATACTATTTCTAATAGGTAATATAGGAAAGGAGTCTTTTTTCTTTTAGCGTCGTCTCTAATCGTATATCTATGTTTAGGTCATCTCTAAGGGCAGGGACGACAACAATAAAGTCGGGGTTCTCGTTGAATTCAGCTCTTTAAGTATTAGATATTGTGTTCTTAGTAAGTCGCTCTAGTCTCGGTATCGGTTACTAATTCTCTTTTATGGACATAATCGGAAAGTGGGGTTATCGTTTCTAGTATTATGTTCACTAAGTATTCAGGGTTACTACTCTAAAAGTAGGAGTAAGTAGCAACGGTGACGATAGTGAAGTCGGGGTTCTTGTGAGGGTTAGCTTTTCGAGTACTAATTCCGAGGTGTTTCCGTAACTACGGAGTAACAGAATAGTATTTAAAAAAGGAGGGGGTATTAATTATAATAAATAACTTCTCGTCGAAAACAAAAGTCGGCGATAGAAGTACAAGGGCGTTTTATATTACTACTAATTACGAGATCTTCGTTATAAGCTATACATAATAAATATAAAAATCGTATTCTATTACGTTAAGTAGAACTTATCGCTCCGGTGACTTCGTATAAACTCCTAGGAAGCTCTTATAGTATCCTATTATTAATCGTTTAGCTAACCGAGGGTATCGCAAATTCTTCCGGTAACGCGAATATCGTGAGATCCGTCGAATACACTAAGTTATTCTGAGATTTCACAATATTACCTTTTCTAATAAAAAGTTTACTTTACTAATCTATGGAAATAGTATTCAACCACTAATCAGTATTAAATTCACTTTACTAAGCTTAGTGTAAAAGGTGGGTAAATAACGATATATTCGTCGTATCTGCTCTGTTGTTGTTAAAGGAAGGAATCGGGCCTACGGCAGCGATTTAACGCTGCCGATCTAAAACCGATTCCTGCCTTCTCATTGGCTCGCTAACCGGGCCAATGGGCGATAAGCGGCAATAGGTGGCGCCAGTCCGGCGTGGACATTCCGACAATTACACACCATTGGGAAGGACAGACAGACAACACATGCCAACTCGATGGTATAAATACCAGCTCTGCCATCCAACCGTTTCAACTTGAATGATTGTTAGTTCCTATATTCCCAACACTGCCAATTGCAAGTATCGTCTAATCCAAAATGCCATCCCGAATCATCACAATCCTCCCGACTTCAACGCAGGTCGGCCACCAAACCATCCTCGACCTCCTCGCCTCCCCCCAAGCCCCCCTCGTGAGGGGCATTTACCGCGACCCCTCCAAAGCCCCCGCCTCCTTGACCTCTCGCCCCAACTTCGAAGCCATGAAAGGCGACGTCGCCGCCGACACGCCGCCCCTCGACTTCGCCGGCTCGGACGCGGTGCTGTACGTCCCGCCCCCGACGTGGGACGGGACCGACACCGCCGGGTTCGCGACTCGGGCCGCGACGCGGGTGAAGGGGGCGGTGCGGGATGCGGGGGTCGGGAGGTTGGTTGTGCAGTCTGCACTGGGGGCGCAGCGGGATGCTGAGAAACTCGTATGTCATGTTGAGTGAGATTTATGGGAGACAAGAGGAGAAGCTAATGAGTGCAGGGCGTGCTGATGCTTAATCATATCGCGGACGAGATACTCAAGGACGCGGCGCCGGAGGTTGTTGTTGTTGTTGTTGCTGTCCGCCCGGGGTATTATTTCCACTTCTGGGCTGAGGCGGTGAAGACCTTGCGCGAGGAGGGGAGGTTCGAGTCGCCGTTTTCGCCGGCGGATTGGAAGATTCCAATGGTAGGTCACCCGCACCTCGTCCTTGCCCTTACCACAGTGTCGGCGAGCAATTCCTCGTACACGATTTTGCCGCCCTGCCGCCCTTCCACCCTGGCCAATCCTGGCGCCCAGTTTCAACGTAGGAAGAACATGATGCTAAGAGAATCGTAGCTAAGCACAAAGGACATCGGCGCCTACTGCGCCGCCACCCTCCTCGACTCGTCCGTCGACCCGGCCAAGCGCGTCGTGCGACTCTTCGGGCCGCGGCACTACAGCGCGCTCGACGTCAAGGAGGCTGTCGAGGAAGCTACCGGGAAGAAAGCCGAGATGGTCGTCGTTCCGAGGGAGGGGCTTGCGGAGTACTGGGGCAAGAGGATCCCGGAGGCGTATGTGGGGGAGTTTGTGCAGTTTTTCCATGCGCAGTTGCCGGGAGGGGTCATTGCAAGGGATTATGGCGATGGGGAGGATGTGGTTTGGGGGAGGACGGAGTTGGTTGAGGAGTTGAGGGGGATGGTTGCGGAGTAGGGAGTGACTCAAGCATTTGCTTTCCCGTTAGTCTTCTGAGGCTGATATGAGAAGCTCGTCCCTAAACTATGCCTCGCGGCGGGAAGCCTCTAACAATGGACTGTAATTTTCACGCTACATACACGACGCTATCTCTGTTGACGCGCAATAAAATCTTTGATCAGTTCCGTGTCTGACTCGTACCCGACTCCCATCAACGGTTCGCCTTCCATCGTGTGGTGTGTAAACCCGAACCTGATCCGCCGCTTCTTCAGCTGGTTCGTTAGCTCCGAACTATCCACCCAGCTTTTGTTCATCAGGAGGTCCATAAACTTGGAGTCCCGGGTCAGCGTCGACACGTAGCCCAGAACCTCTGGTCCATGCACCAGGTGCGCAAACACGACACTGGCAAAGCCCCCTATCATGAGAATAAAGCAGGAGATCAGACATAGTGTCAGCCATACTTTGGAGACGGCGTATACTTTTACAAGCCTGCTGTCGTTCACTTTGGTCGACAGACGAGATCCAGAGGCTCCGTTGTTCCCGCCGGACCACAGTTGGCTTATGGTAACATACGTGTTGAAGAGCTGACTGAGGCGGGTGCCTAGTGTGCTCTCGTCAATGGCGTCGACGTCGATGCTGGGACTCCTCGCCATATCTTCTAGGCTCGGGTTGCTGAGATACTGGATCGAGAGGTCGACATGCTTTCCCATTGATCGGCTTCTCGCGATTTGTGGGAGCTCCGAAGAGATGAAGTAAAAGATATGAGGGAACGACAGATGCGAAATTTGTTCCGGTGCGTGTTGCTGTCGCGAAGGTCGCTGCTGTTCTACCCTGCACGGGTCCTGGGGATCTCCCTGATTCGAGCATTTGATGCGGGACTCGACGTATGTTTGGGTGACGCGACAGACGGCTTCGAGCTTGACTGCTCCGGTGAATTCTGTTTCTGGAATCATGATCTGCAGCAGAAGATTTGTGGGACCGGCCTCGATCCCGGTCTTGTTGGTGAACAGTCTCAGAGTATCTCCGACGTCTGCGAGATTGCTCGTGTCGTTGGCCTTCCGCGATTGGTTGTCTCACGGATTGGACGAGCTTTTTTGATTGAATCGGGTTAGTGCCTGCGCCGCTCTAACTCAGGCTCGCCTCAGTGTGGGTCTTCAAGTACCTCAGGCACGTGCCCTGAGTAGCTCAGGCTAGCACATATGAGTAATGAAAGTTTTTATTCAGTTTATTACGCTTATAGTATACATATATGGACAACTTTGTGAAATCACGACTAATGTTGTTCAGTCTTACCTCCCTAGGCTTATGTTCATCGTTTTAACCAGTAATACACTTAACATATATCTTAGTTTATCTACTTAATAAAATACTTCCTCCTGAAAAGTCACTACCGCCTAATTTGCATATATCAACTTCCCTCTCGCCTAATTTTTCTTGGTATTCACTGTTAATGAAATAGGTGATATATTATTAAGATCCTTAATAGTTAAAAAGTCTTCACCTTTCTTTTTTAGAGCTCTCCTATGATGGCCTTATAGCCTCCGGTGGGCACCAGATTGTAGCCGGCCCCTTTAGCCGGCCCTGATCGGGGCTCTGGGTCACCTCCGGAGCCAACCCGTCCCTTAAGGGCTAAGCGCCGCTGTAACACTGAGGCCCAGCTACTCCGGCCTAGCCTTGGGGGAAGCCAGCCCAACACTCCTGATGCAGCCCCTTCTACGGCAAAGGGGCCCTTGAACATAAGTGGGGTGGCCACTGGATTTATCCTAGCCGCCTTCGATGAACAAGCCAGATGTTATAAGGACCGAAAGGATGTCTTTTTGGCCATCGCCTAGTTTATTGATAACGTGGTCTCTAGCTTTGAGGGGCCGAAAAAGCAGATCGTAAAGGAGGCGACAACTTATATGATCTAAGCTCTGAAGAAGTTAATAAATAATAAAGCTACTTTAATTTTAACCCGGAATTGGGTTATTGTTATGGTATTAGCCCCGACCCTAACCCCAGTCTTAGCCCCAGTCTTAGCTCCGACCTCTACCCCGGCCTAACACCGAGCCCTTACCCGCCCACAAGCCCAGGCTTAGCTAGAAGACCTCCGGGTTTTCGTCCATATCCCCGAGGAAAGCCTGGATGCTGCCCGGAAGAACGCCCCTTTCGCCCTACACTGTACAGTCTACCAGGCCCTTAGCCTACAACTAGGAGATATCTTACACATTTACTATATCTCAACTAAATACTCCCTAAAGCCCCTAAATAAATAAATCTAATAAAACTTTTTTAAAAATAAATAAAAATTAATAAATTATTTAAGGCTTTTTAAAATAAAAACCCTTATAAAATAGTTTATATATATTGTCCTATGTTGCCCACCTAAGCTCCAAAGCCTAGATAAGGAAAGTATTAATATATTAACCCTGATCAGGGAGGAGGTTATCGCCTAAACTAACTACGAGCTAGTCCTAGCCCGGTAATCCCGCCTCGGCCTAAACCCTATTATAAACAAAATCACTAAAGTTATCTCTTTTATAATCAAAGTATTACCCTTTAAATTATTTAATTAGAGTAGTAGGGCCCAGCTTATTAGGGAAAAGAGGACCCTACTTAGATATAACCCTAGTTACTAGGGATACTACATAAACTAGTATTATAACCGGTAACCACTCTATAATAACTATGGTAAGCCCTTAAACTCCTACGAGACCGAGCCTTATATAACTAAACCGAAGTATGCCAACTACTTAGGGCCCTTTAAGTTAACTATATAAACTATCTAGTTAGGCCCCTAATAGTTAATGTTTATTTTACCCTCCTAGGCTAAAAGGAATGTGGACGGATTCGGAAGGTTGGGTAAAAGGCCTCCGAGGCCCGTGATAGTACCAACTAGACCACCACCCAGAGTAGTACTCAATAACCCCAGGACTCCCATCCTGATCAGGGCTAACAACCTAGCTCTAAGCGCCTATACACCAGGACCCCCTCCTAAGGATCGATTATATACCTAGGTAATAAGAATACAACTAGTAGTATAAATAAAAACGAAGTGGAACACCCCGAGGCCCTCCCTTAAACCAACCACCCTATCTACCCTCTCCGAAATAGGAGCTAAAGGGTGGCTTAAAAACCTGATTATAATATTACTAATACCTATACCCACCTAGACCTTAAATTAGAGGTGTAGACCTAAATAGGCCCCTCCACGGGTGCTATGTGTAGTCTAATGTAACGTGGGGAAAAAGCCTCCAGTACACACAGTTTTCCTAGAGCTCTACTGGGCTGATCAGGTCAACATTGTACTTATCTAAGACCCCTGGATAGGTTATACTAATATAATACAAATTAATATATACCCTGGGTATAATTCCTTTATCCTAGTTGATTTTTGGGATAGTAGGGAAATAAGGCCCAGGGTAATAATATATATACGAAAGGGGATAAGGCTATAAGTGCAACAACAAAGACCTATCCAAATAAGGGATATACTATGGTTAAAGGTTAATAATACTATTATTATAAACGTTTATAAATAACTAGGTAATCCTTATAATTATATAATAATTACCCTCTTAGGATACTAACCACTACTACGAGCTCTTATAACTAGGGATTTCAACACTCACTGTCACGGGCCAAGGCCCGATCAGAGGCCTCGGAACCACTCGGCCATGTCCAACGCTAACCGCTGCTTATTAAGCTTGATCAGGCCTAGGTAGACCTAATTAGGATTTAACGGATTTGTGGGGTAGTAGACTTTTCCTTCCTTTCTCCTTATCTTAAAAATACTCATAGTAGTCACTATAACTAGTTGTAATATACGTATTTGGACTATTATATTATTTTTAAGATTATTAAAGGTAATTAATTGAATACCTAGTATAGAAGCCCACGATTTGTATAAGAGTAGTAAAAAGTTTTAGATGGGTTAACCTAAGGAGTCCCTGAACGTTTAAAGTTGATTAGTACGGCCTGATTAGACCTAGAGGTTATTATAAACTCGAAATAACGCGTACGTGTATTCGTAGTAGAGTACCTCGACTACGTTATTAAGTATACTATGGTCACTACTGAACGTAAAACGCTAGGATAAGCGATAACTATACGATGATGGAAAGTAACGCTAAACTATTTGGAAACCCGTAGTAATTAGTATAGTTAATCGGACAGCTTATAACCCAATTATAGGAGATGTGGACCGCCTAAGTAATTAAGTAAGAGATTTAATGAGAGTAGATTTAACTATTATAGGAAGCCCTAGTAGAACCCAAGTACCCGACATCGACGATAAACTAGTCCCTAACACCTTTTATAATACTAATTCCCCCTAATTAGGCTTATATACTATTTCTGAGATAAGTTAAATATTAGATTCCTGACCCACCGAAGATTAATGGATTACGTAAGAAGTTTTAATAATAGCACCTTAAGATGGGAGGGAAGATAAGTGTGGATAAAAAAGCCTTTAGTTTAGAGTTAATTGTATTCACCTACATCTACTCTAGGTTAAAAAACACTATGTAAGCTATAGTGAGTGCCTATTATGCGCAAGGAGGGTCCAATGGGTCGAAGAACCCAGATAAATTCATAGAATACTTAAAGGGTTACTACGCAGACCCTAACACAGAAGTATGAGCCCTCGACCAACTAAGGACTATACAGCAAAAGGAGAACGAGAATTTCATTTACTTCCTCCCCAAATTTAAAAAGGAGCTCATAAAAGTAGGAGGAGGACATTAACTAGACGTTATAAGGATTAACTACCTTAAAGGAGCCCTAAACACCATAATAAGAGCCCCCCTTATTAGTATAATTAACAAATTAACAATATACATTGTATATACTTAGATACTCCTAAATATAAGCTTAGAATTAGATAGCGAATCCTACTAAACCCACCGTAAGCATCGGCGTAGAAGATCACTAACCCTTAACTAAATAAGAACTAAGTCCCCTCGGAAATAGAATAGTTAATTAGAGTCCCCCTAACCTAATTAAATAAAGTAGGAACCTACAAAAGTAAACAAGCTAACTAAGGACAAGAAAGTCCGTAAACGGCCAAGCTAAGAGGAAGCTTATAAATATTATAACTATAACAAAAAAAGGCATATACAATAATAATACCCTGAGGATCAAAAAGAGACAAGGAAAACCAAGACTTTTAAAGGAAAAACTAAAGAATAAAGTAAAACGGATAATAACTTTAATTAGGACTCTGAGGACTTAGGAAAAGAGTAACTCCTAGTAAAAGTCGTTATTAGGAGGAACAAGTTATGGAGGAATAGAAGGTTGTTAAAAAGAGTATGGATTATGACCCATTTTATATTAATATCGGGATTAATGGGATATACTATACAACTACCCTTATTAATACAGGGTGTTTAACATACACCCTAATTAGTGACACCTTCACTAAGAAACTCCGCTTATTACATATTAGTATTACACCTCGGAACTTAATACAAATCACCACTATAATTCCTAATATAATCCACTACATCACTTATACTAATATCGATATTAATAACTATAAATAACACTAATTATTCTTTTATATTATTCTTAACTAAAAAAACAACGTTATCCTTAAAAAGTCCTAGATAATTAACGATGATGTTATGGTTTACCTAGTACGAAGTACTCTATATATAAGTGTCGTGGACCACTAGGTAATAAAAAAAAAACCGGGTCAGGCCTAGTAAGATCTAAAGTTCCTAATCCAGTAATAAACTAAATTGGTATTCTTAGCCCTAATTAGGTGAGCATAGAAGAGAAGAGAGACCCCTCTTAATACATTTACCCTAAACGCATTCTCCATAAGTTTAGCCGATATCGAAAAGGCCTTAATATTAAAAATAAAAATAAACCCAAGGACGAAACTCCCTACGTATTACTATAAGTTTTTGTATATTTTCGACTAAGATAAGGCTAATTAATTACTACTATACCGGAAAAACGTCGATTATACTATCCCTACTAAAAAGGACTCCTATAATTAAAATAAACTAGTGACCTAGGGACTTTTATATAGTATATTAAGGGAAAAGTTAGTTATACTATACTGAACCCTTATAAAACTATTAGATAAAGGGTTTATTAGGGCTAGTAGCTCCCCTATATTATCGCCTATTCTATTTGTCCGGAAACCTAGAGGAGGGTTATAGTTCTGTGTCGATTACCGTGCCCTTAACGCTATTATAAAGAAGGACCGATACCCTTTACCCCTAATTAATAAGACCCTAAGGGCACTAATAAAAACGAAGTGGTTAATAAAATTGGATATTATTATTGTATTTTATAAGATCCGGGTTAAAAAAGGAGATGAATAGAAGATGGTGTTTAGGACGACGTATGCGTTATACGAATAAATGGTTACCCTTTTTAGTTTAACTAGAACTCCTACGACGTTCTAGTAATATATTAACTATACCCTATGAAACTTCTTAGATGAGTTCTACTTAGCTTATATTAATGATGTCCTAATTTATTTGGATAGTTCCTTCTCTAATTATAGAGAGAAGGTCAAAAAGGTCCTCGAGTACCTAAGCGCTAGAAGCCTGTATATGGATATCGATAAGTGTGAATTCGAGGCTAAGAGTATTAAGTATTTAGGGTTTATTGTTGATACTAGTAAGGGAATTCGCGTGGACCCTGAGAAGATTAAGGTAATCTAGGGATAGGAAGTACCCCGATTAGTACGAGGAGTCCATGGGTTCATCGGTTTTGCCAACTACTACCAGTAGTTTATACCCAACTTCTCGGGGATCATATAACCCCTAACAACCTTAACTAAAAGGGATATACCATTTATTTAGAGTAAGGAGTGCGCTAAAGTGTTCGAGGAGCTGAAGATGCTCCTGATCAGTGCACTTATATTGGCTTACTGGGACCCTAATCGAGCTATAATACTCGAGACCGATTCTTCTGGTTATATAGTAGGAGGTGCCTTATTGTAGTATAACGATGAAGGGATCCTAAAACCTATAATATTCTTTTTACACAAAAACCTATCTACGGAGTATAATTACCTAATACATAATAAGGAATTATTGGTAATAATATACTACTTAAAATACTGGGATTTAGAATTGCGGAGTATAGAAGAGTTTATTATCTTAACTAATCACCTAAATCTAAAATACTTTATAACGAAAAGATAGTTGAGTAAACATTAGATTAGGTGGTTAGAATTACTGTCCTATTATAACTTTATTATTTAGTTCAGATTTAGTAAAAAAGTAGTAGTTCCTAATACATTATTGAAACGTGAACAGGATATCTGTCACACGTCTTTTGTCCTTAACGACAGTCACGTGAACTATCACGTGACTAGCGTCGCCCTCATAAGGAGGCGCCGCAAGCTAGAGGACTTAGACGCGTCATCACAAATACACCCAAGATATCGAGACATATATATTCACTGAAATACCGGTGAACTCCTCGATTGAGACATAGCCTTAGTGATCCCTATTGCAGCCCCCGGCTGGTAGGAAAAGGCTGTGACAATATCCCTAGTACCCTATAAGATAATAGGTTAAAGGGTTGGAAGATTAAACTCCTGAAGAACAGGATTAACGTATTACGAATTAATAACGTAGTAGTAATTAGAGAAGTGCGGGTCCGATTAGGGTAAACAAAGAGGGTTAAATTTAGTATAAGAGACTCCCCCGGAGATATAGATTAGACCGGTGACCTTAGCCTAAACAAAATAGAACCCCCCTTGAACCCTTTTAAAGAAGAGCTATTACGCTCCCAGTGGGATAAAGCCTTAGACTAGAATAACCGATACTAGCTGATCAGGGGGGTAATATAAAAAGGAGACCAATAACTTCCCTTATAGTGGAAATTACCGATAATACTAATAGAATATATAATTACCGATAATACTATTAGAATATATAATTAACGATAATAAAAAACTATTATAAAAGAACAGAATCTGGATTCCATATTATGAGTCCTTAAGGATGGGTTTAATCTAGAGGTTCCATAACTCTACGTTAACGGGATATCCGGGGAGGGACGTTTTAAAGGCCCTAATTAACCACCAGTTCCACTAGCTAAGCCTATCCCAGGATATCCAAAGATTTATGAGGAACTACGATGTTTATGGACGAGGAAACGTATAACGTAATAAAAAGAGGGGCCTATTAAAGCCTCTACCTATCCCTGGACGGATCTAAGCAGAGGTCTCTATTAACTTTGTAATAGGACTACCCCCTTCTCACCGTAATAGGGCTATAAACATCATAGTAGCAACCAATCGTCTATTAAAGAACGTAATCTTCGAATCGTTAAAGGACATCACAACGGATATAATAATAGACCAACTAATCCGAGGTCTAATTAAATACTATGGGATACCTTATATAATTATATTAGATAAGGGACCGTAGTTTATGAGTCTTATATGGAAACGACTTTACTAATTACTACGGATTAAATAGAGACTCTTTATAGTGTTCTACCTAAAAACAAATAAAGTTACGGAGAGGGCAAGCCAGGTAATGGAAACCTATTTTAGAGTATACACAATGTATACTCAGGACAATTAGGATGAACTACTCCTAGTAGTAATAATAACTATTAATAACCAGGTCACCTTATTAACAGGACTTAGCTTATTCTTTATTACTTATAAGTATAACTTAGACCTAATCAGAGTAAAGGAACCCCTATGGAATAACAACAAAACCCCTATAATAAGAGCAGAGGCTCTAGTCCAAAAACTAAAGGACACTTCTAAGTAGGCTTAGGTAACGATAACAGTAACACAAAAGAAACAAAAAATTACCGTAAACACAAAACGCGAACCATTTAATTAGTTTAAACCTAGGGATAAAGTTTAGTTAAGGTTATAGAATATCTAATCTAATTAACCATTAAAGAAGTTCGATTAGGTTAATACGAAATACACTATCCTTAAACTAGTTAAATCCTATACTTACTAACTAAATACACTACTAGGGATCCATAATATCTTTTATATAAACCTAATTAAGTATACTAAAGTTAATTCGTTATTATTATAAAATTATAATAACACTTAACCACTTATAATACTAATAATTAATAAGGAGGAGTTTAAAATTAAGGAGATCTGTAATACATAGAAAGTATAGGGTAGATAAAAAATTTTAGTAAAGTGGAAGGATTATACCTAACTCACCTAGGAACTAGTAGATATACTAGTGGATATAGCGGCCTTAGACCGTTACGAGGCCGATCACAGGAATATCCTTTGGGAAGGGAGGGGAGGAAGGGGGTAATTATTACGGGCTAAAGCCCGATCAGAGGCCTCGGAACTACTCGGCTATGTTTAACACTAACCACTATTTACTAAACCTAACCAAGCCCAGGCAAACCTAATCAGGATCCAACGGATTTATGGGGTAGTAGACTTTTCCTTCCTTTCTCCTTATCTTAAAGATACTCATAGTAGTCGCCATAACTAGTTGTGTCACACGTCTTTTGTCCTTAACGACAGTCACGTGAACTATCACGTGACTAGCGTCGCCCTCATAAGGAGGCGCCGCAAGCTAGAGGATTTAGACGCGTTATCACAAATACACCCAAGATATCGAGACATATATATTCACTAAAATACCGGTGAACTCCTTAATCGAAATATAACCTTAGTAATCCCTATTATAGCCCCCGGCTAGTAGGAAAAGGTTATAACATATAATAATACAACTTGTTTTATTTTTTTTTCTCGACTTTATTGTTACCGTGAGGATTCACGTTGAGATAAAGGAATCGACTAAACCTCTTTATACTAACGATCTTATTATCTTAGCTTAAATAATTAGTTAATAGTAGGAAAGAAGAAGGGTAAAAGGTTATAGGCTTAGTAGACGATAATACTATCGTTAACGCCGACTTTACCCGTACCGGGTAATACACCACTTATAGAGCATTAAAACGACGACGTAATGGTGAGCCTTAACCCGGGACACCGAGCTGAAGCTCGAAAACTATATACCTTTTAGTTAGTCCACGAAGACTACAATTTCACCACCGGCCTTAGTGAGAAATTCCGCGATTAGACCACAAACCTTACTTATGTTAAATAAGGAGACGATGGCTATCCGTATATAAATTCCGATGATACTAATTGGAAAACAATAACCTACGATATTAGTGGATGGACTGTACATCTAAGCGATTATAACGACGTAATTATTAACGGAATTAAAGGTATTATTATAATAAGGGAAATGATTGGCTTAATGATATTCTTTTCGCCCCCGTTAAGGGAAGAGAATCTTTACTTTAAAGGTGAAAAAATTACTCTTTTACCCATAAGAGATGAAAGGACTGTAACCCCTATTTAGTTAACGCTTATAAAAACCGAGTAGAAACCTAAATAAACAACGAAAACCACCATCTAAATTAAAGAAACAAAGGGGAAGGGAAAAAACCCTAAAAGCTTAACTAGGCACGTTTTAGGATTCAGGTCCCCAAAGTAGGATAAGCCCTTTAGTATAACATAAACTCTATTTCACGGGAATTCCATAATAAATAATAACTTAATTCCCGAAATAACTTAATAACAAAATCCTAATTGGACGCTAAGAGAGCTATATACTACACCGTGGCCACCTTTATAACCAAAGATACCCCTAATATCACCGGGGCCAATAACCTTCACAAAGTTTACGCCGGAAATCCCAGACCAAAGCTCAACCCAAGAACAAAACCAGAAATTAGTGGAATCACTAAACTTTAAAGTTATAATAAGTAGCGTTTTTAGCCGTCTTATGTATAACCTTACCGTATACGGTTAACTAGGATACTCCCCGCTAAGTGGAGGAATTCCATAAAAATACGGAGTTTTTTAGCTAGACCTGGATAAGAAGTACGGTCACAAGCTAATCTTCTATAAGAGAGATATCCCCTATTATAGGGAAGTTGATCTATGGATTTCTAGTTTAGAAGTTAAAATTAGTAATTATAAAGTGTAAATAGAAGTTATTTAGAATTAGACATCCCTTTTTCGTAGAAAAGCTCTAAGTTAATGGGAATACCACCTAGGGCCACGTGAACGTCAACAGCATAAAACTAATAGGTACTTTACGATACGAGATGCGTTAAAGAAGAGATTCGGCCTAACCCAGTACAAAGCCATAAATTAGATTATTAAAAACCAATTCACTATAAAAAAAATCTACGATAACACAGATATTCGCACTTTTATATAGGACTACTTTAAGTACAGAAAAGTGTGAATAGGACTAATATCCATAACCCTCTAATTATTAATAATTTTCTATAATACACTTAATCCAAAACTTCAAACCCTCGTTAATGAGCTAAGTAGTCATAACATTATAGAAGAATATCTCAACCTTATAAAAAGAAAACGCAAAGTAGTCTACTATAACTTATAAATACTCATCGAAATCCACTACTCTATAAAACGGGAAGATAAGGTAATATGGAGTAGAGATCGAGATTATTATAAATAACAGTATTATAACTTTTAGTGCGATAAGTGCGAAGCACCTTAGAGACGCCCACCTAAAAATAAACCAATTAACAATAATTAGAACTAGAAAGATAAACACCCCTGGGATACTCCGCGAAAATTCCCCAAATATAGGAGATTCACTAAATACAGTAGACCAGGCCAGACCAACGGAGATACCCACTACGTTTAGGAAAATAATAATAATAATCAGATGGTCGACAATCTCGTTAATTATGGATATATCCTTTAAGAGGTTATTAAAGTCCCTCCCCAGATACTATTAAGTATAAATAACGGTGGACGAAACACCGTAGGATGAACTAGTGAGTTAATATTCTTAGTAACGGAATCCACACCCCCACTATCACTAAAGGATTATTTACCCATTATAAATTTAGGAATCCGATATATTAATAATAAAATGGATTTCATTAGTATAACCACCAGTAATAATATACCTAAGAGGAACTCTCCCCTTAACAAAGGCCAAATTATGGATACCTAAGTTAAGCCAGTTAAGAGAACTATACTGGTTAAGTGAACGCACCTTCACCTCAAAGTGAAATCCGACGATAATAATACGATTAAGGAAGTTTATATTAACACCGGAGCCTCCACAATCCTAATGGATAAGGCTTAGGTACTCAAATTTACGAGGAATCCGACGTTCCAGATAATAAAACTGCGAACAATGAATATAATTAAGTCGACCTTCTAAGTAACGAAATAGGCCACATTTGATTTTTACGTCCCTAGCATAATCGGCAACGTTAAGATCAATACCTATGTTATAATCACCGTTAATATAGTTAATATATTAGGTATTAACCTATTATTAGGAACACCGTTCTGTAAAAACTATGGGTTAATAGTTAATTTTAATAAAAGTGTTATTAGATTTCAATCTGTTTTTAGAATAAAAGTGCTAATTATTTTTCAGAGGTAATAGTAAATCACAAAATACGTCGATAACACTTACACTATAATAATTCCCCTATAAACAAACACCTTCGTAGTAACCAATTTCCTTAATCTCCTATAAGTGGAATCTCAACTAAATAAAATATAATAGTTTTGCACTCTCTACGAGAACACTATCAATAGAACCCTCATAGTGGATACACCGAGACTTATATTAATAAGGAATACCATAAACTACCCGTTAACCGTCCTACGAAGCCAAAAACTAGGACAAATCCAGCCACGGGAAGAAGAGGAGATAGTGAACCTTATGGATTACACGGACGTCATCAAATTAACTCATAGGAAGCCCACTACGAGGACCACTATATCCAAAGCGGATCTTAGCATAACCACCGATAATTCTAATGATTACACCTAGTTCACTTAGCCAGTAAACCCGTCCAGACCCGGGCCCCCTCACCATTACAACGACGTGCCCAGTTATAGGATATTAAAACCAAACAACGTCCCTGTAATTCTTAGTAAGGATAAAGTGGAAATCTATAATATAAACACGGAATTCACTTAATAAATAAAAACGCTTCTTAATAACTAAAACGTTTACCATAATAAAGGGATTATCCCTATACCCGATGAACAAAAAATATAAGTTGAACTAGTTAAGGGATAGCAGAATTAGAAAATAACAGTTAAGCCCTACCCCCTCAGTACAAAAAACCTCAAAATTGTTAAGAATATTTACAGCAAACTCCACATAAATAATAAGATGGCCTAGGGCGATGGACCAATCCCCGTTATTTACCCCCTTTTTATTATTTAGCGAGTCACCAACGGTGTAAAAAAGGGCTGTATTATTATGGATTTACAACCTTTAAACCGAATTACAGTTCTAAACGCATACCCCCTTCCCAACCAAGACGATATAATAACCACCCTTAGAGGGAAAAAACGCATAATAATGTTTAATACCACGGGATTTTTCCACTAGTTACCCATTTATTTAAGACACCGTAATAGGATAGTCGTAATAAGTCCTCGTAGTATTGAGGTTTCTAACGTTATCCTTATGGGGTTCAAGAATTCACTAGCCTACGCTCAGCGATTTATGGACAAACTATTCCACGATTATAAGCACTTCGTTAAAACTTATATCAACAACATTATCATCTTTAATAATAACAATAAAGACCACCTTAAACATATAAAAATTATCCTAAAGATCTTTAAGGACTATTAATTACACATCTCCCCTAAGAAATCGTTCACCAGCTTCCCTTTTATGAGACTCCTCGGTTACACCGTGGACGCTAGCGGTATCCAGCGTATAAAAGACCGGATCACAGTATTTAAGAACCTCTAATTCCCAAAAAACCTCCATAACTTTGAGAAATATCTTAGTATAATAGGATAACTACGAAAAGACGTTTTATAGTTTAATATAATATTAATACCACTATAGAACAGGAAAACCCATTTTAACGTAAAACTACGTAACAAGAACCTACTCCTAAACGACCTAAGTAAAGCTATTAGGATAAAGAGGGTCCAAAAAGTAGCGTTTAAGTTGACCACCGAAAAGCTTAAAACTTAGAACACACTATAGGAAAATCTCTATAATTAGGCTATAAGATTTTACTACGACCCCGTAAAACCCCTCTTTTTTAAAGTTAACACCTATAAAAGTGGTTTTAAACTTATAGTATTCTAATTAGATATACCCTAGAACGGCACCGATATACCAGGGAAGGAGATCACATAAAAACACATTCTACTTATACTTTTCCTCTCTAAAGTTATATCCCCTATAAAAAAGAGATACTTTATAATAGAAGTAGAGGTTATAGGTGTTATATAAGTTATAAAGAAACTTAGGAAGTTGGTATAATTTAATAAACAATTAGTCCAGATCCTAATAGATCATATAACTATAAAGGGGATATTAATATACACCTTATTAAAAATAATAGATTTCAATAAGGCTAACCTCCGCTTCGCTAACGCAGTAAACTACTTATCGTAGTTCAATCTTAACGTTACCTATGTCCTAGGGAAATTTAATGTTATACCTAATGCCCTTTCTAGGTTGCCTTTACTAGTAGTATCCAGGTGAGTAAATAGATTTGAGGATAGTAATATCCTTAACGAGATAATCTACGGTGAAGAAGAGAATAATACCACTAATGTTATAAGATTTGTCTAGTATAGTGGTGACGAAGCCCTAGAGCTAAGATAAGTAGGAGGAATAGTAATTAGTATCTCCGAAAATCTTATCACCGAAGTCGTTAATAATTATAGGAATAATAAAAAATATACCCGAGTCTTTTAGTAATTGGATTAATAATAATAAGAGAAGGAATAATAGTGGTCTTTAATTAAAGCCGAGGTAAAGGAAAATTGTACTAAGAGTAAGAACTACTCTGTTATAAGATGGAGAGTTACCCCCTAGAGTATCTCAGAGAGTAGACTACTCTTTTATACTACTACTACAACGGAGCGGGGGATGCAGTGAACAGTATGTACTGTATCGTACAACACACACACTCTACTAACCACAGGTCGTACACCCTCCGTCCCGGGTCCGTGAAGGTGACTAACTCGTACGAAACCACTCAACCAGTACTACAATCTAGGTAAGGAGACACCTCAAGACCTAATCAGGGCCAAAAAGGGGTTCCGGCTTTGGATATAAACACTAGTGAGTATTAGGGCCTTATTTACTCAGTGGTAAAGCAACCTCCATACTATTCGTAGTATATGATCCAAGTGAACAGGTAAAAAAAGCTCTGAATACATCTATCTAACTAACGATACTTACTGACGTTCCGTAATGTGTTATTTTTGGTCCGTTATTATGTCCTCCACTAGAAATACGTCCCCAGTTCCCCTCTCTCAAATAGCTCACTAGCACCTAACTAAGGAAAAACCCGCTTAGCGTAAGCATTTCCCCCTACACGGTTTCAATCGTCCCCTTATCTTAACTCCAAACTCCTACGTACCAAGATAATAAACAACGTGTAGGAAGGGAAATAAAGGAAATAACTAAACTACACGAACAAAAGCCTAATCAGGTCCATCGGTGGCGTAAACTATAGCACTGCGAACCACTAAGCCCCTCCTCGATCTTTACCTTACGTATAGCCTCTCGCTCCTCTTTCTCCTACATCTCTCTCCAACGACGCTTCTCATCTTCACAATCATATCCTTACCAGCTATCGGGCCAAGTAGGGGCAAGGAAGGGCTCCCATACTCCCGTACGCATTACTACGAACTCGTAAGGGTCGTCCATCCACTCAACGAACTCCTCCTCCTTATAGGCTATAACTAATTGAAGATTCACGGCGGCCACCTTATTACGTCGTCTAATTAAGTATCGATAACCTCGTACAAAGTATTACCACTCATCTTCGCAGTTATAAAGTGTATTACACGCAATATTACTTAGGACACCAGTATCGTAAAGGCACTCAGGAGGTGTTAGTAATCGGGTTATAAATAATATAATAGGTTTCATAGGTCGTTATCTCAGCTTATCCTTCCTAGAGGTCTAATCAGGCTTACCTCCCATAGGTATAACGTCGTTATTATCATTATCGGGCAGAGCCACTACGTCCTCCATAACCTACTTAGTAGTCCACATAGTATAAGCTTTACGGGGTTTCGAGTATAACGGGCCTCCTCTAGGGTAATCGCAGAACTCTTATATAATCCAATTAACTTATCGGTAATACATAATCGGCCTCTAAATGTTTAATCACTAAGAGGTCCAAAAAAAGGCCAACTTATGGGATACTACATTCTCATAAAAGATAATATAAAACTATTCTACTACATAAATACCATACCCCTAATCATTAAACTATTAAGGGCCATTAGCCATAACTACACTTACACGAATACACCTAATCAGGGTCTCAGGGGTGCCCATAGCCTTATACTAAGAGAGAAGGTTATGTATATCAATTATAAAGCACTACTTAGAGGAACCCATACTCCATAAACTATTATACTAGAGTGCGTATCCCGTGGTCTAGTTTACGAAAACGCTAGTAAAGTGATTACCGCCGTGGACCGTAACAAAGTAAATCAGATTAACTTTACGGAGTTTAAGTTTAGTATAGTCGATGTACAGGCCAAGTCGTTCTAGCTTAAGGAGCACATCTCCCCAGGGCCACGGAATCGAATAAATTATAATACTAACCTTTTCTAGGTCCCATCTCGTTAATGCAATAGCTACTTTAACCAAGCCCATCTCAAGCCACTTTTATTGTTATATAAAACCCTAAGCATTAAAGAGGTCTTTTAAAATACCATCGGCCTCGGTACAACTCTAGAAATCCTAATTATTATTAACTACGAAGTTAATAGTATAACGAGCCCGGAGTTCTGCTGTTATTATGGTGCTCGTCGGCGAATACCATTATAGTATAGGGTTTAACTTATCGTTAAGTGTCGGGGTACCTACTGGCCACCTCGGGTTTATGTATCCAGTACTTAGGTTAAATATTAGGCCGAGTAATTTCGTATTATCTAGCACCTTAAAAGTAGAGTCTTCTACTCGTTTAACATCGCCCTACACCTAATTAGGTGCGTATTAGTGATCGGTAATACCACCTATAGCAATATAAATATTCAGGTGGTTCTATGTATATTGAGCATCCCAAATATTCACTTATCTCGTAGGGGTAATCATAATTCCGGTTATTCCTATTGTGGAAAGAGTATCACAACTATTATGGAAAGAGTATTACAACTAAACCTGACCAAAAGAAAAGAAGCGGTAATATAATAACGTTCATACGATCACGTAGTTCAGCTATTAATTAAAATAAGGGAAGTAAAGGGATCGTTCAAAAATAAGAAGAGTTTAGTAGGAAAATGCTGGACCTAATTAGAGCTAAGGACATAGTAAAAAGAGCTCTAAGTATACGAGGGAAGGAGGGTAAATTATTATTTATAAGGTCCGGGTGGTGGAAAGTTGAGGGAGTGAATTAAAGTTATGTTTTAGACCAATACGAGAGTATTAATTAATAGTGAAACATTACCCTGTGGATCGTTTTTATTCGTTTAATCAGTATATTAAGGTAAGTACGTGGTTGTTAGGAAGGTAGGGGGGGCTGATTATTGTGTTGCTTTTTTTTCTAGTGGAGTAAGTGCAGTAACTCGTTTTAATCTTAATCAGACCAGCTATTCCTTCTTTTTTTTGGTTACTACTGAATCCGGGTTATAAGCTCCCTACGTTAGCTCATTATAAAAGAGCCCTTTCTCTCCTTCTTAGATCTACTTCTTCCCAGCTAACAATAACCTTAACCACCTCTTATTAATTTCTACTATTATATCCCTAATTCCTCGTTTTTAGACCTAATTAGATGGTCATAATACCTCCTAAGGAAATCAATCACAAGCGTAAACACACTACTCCGAGCCCTAAGACTCCATGGTTTCTCGATTACCCCTATCCAAAGAGTGGTCAATATATCACCATCAATAACACTAACCTTATCATAAGTCCTCCCATTTTATAATCTTTTCTTCCTCCAGGGTTAATCAGAGTTACAGATCTCCACCTCTCTTATTTAGGGCCATCTCAAACCACTTATCGGGTTACTATATTATAAGGTCCAGTTCACCAACACTATTAAGCATAGCAATACTCACACCAAAGTGGCTTAACAATTCTAATAGGCCCTTCCTACTTCCCATCTAAGCCTAATTATACGCAAATACAATCCTAATAGTACATTTCACCATCGGGTTTTTATATTATTAACCCACTAAGGACACTTCGGACTTTTAAAATAAAAACTTAGAGGCCGGCCAAACACTAGTACAACTTTTACTATCCATACAACTAGTAGTCGGAACCGTATTCCTTACCGTTATTATAAGGAACGGTAGTATACATTACTCACCAACCCTAATCACAATACTATTATAACTCCTTTCTAGGAGTATATGTTTTTACTTAATGAGTACAATAATACTTACTCTAACTACCTTTTTTACAAAACTAAAACCCACTACTATTACCACAACCCTAATTTCTATACGATATACGGCTACGGTGTTTAACTACCCAATAAAAGTGTTCATAGTGAAGTTAGTTAATCGGTTATCCCTAACAATACCCCGACGGTTAATTCATAATACTACTTTCAGGAGAATATGGTCGCAATAAAAGCGGAGTAGCAGTAGGAACACAGTTATAGGAAGGCCCAGTCCATCCTACGACTAACATCATTTAGCGATAATAAGCGGTTCGTAACTCTAAAAAACATAGAGTATTCGGACTAGCCCTAATCAGGCCTATGTATACTAATCGGAATAGGAAGTAGGGCACTAGTCTTCGAGTTAAGGTGCTTCTCATCCTTAAAGCACTTCTAAGGGTCTTAGAAAGAAGGGCTTTTTATCTATTACTATAATAAATATTATGAGTTTTTTTTTAATGCAAATAACGAAATACAAAAAGAACATAATAAGTAAACTCTAATTAGGAGTAAAATACCTATTTAAGTGTTTAAAGGCGATGTTGAATACTATTAATGCGTCTTCGAAATATAGGAAAATACTAAGGAAATACGTAGTAATATCGCCCCATGTTAGCAAAACGTTGCCACAATGCAGCTCGATGCGCGCGAAATATAAGGAAATGCAGCCAGATGCGGCTGATTAGGGCTACGATATAAGCAAAATGCAGCTAAATGCAAGTTAAATGTAAGGAAATGTTGGTTGGATATTAAGGGGGGGGCCAATGTAAGGGAACAGTGTACAATATCAAAGCATCTGGTTACTCAAATAACAATTCAAAAAAAAAAAAAAAAAAAAGGCAACAACTTTACAACAATTACACAAAGAAAACATGTTTACTGTCAGCTGATCAGGTCCCGGTACCAGTAAAACTCTGGTATTATACCTTTTTTACCGCTGATAGTAGTTGCAGGTCGACTATAACCTTCTTACCCAACCATTCCTATATCTCAATATTCTTTTCCAGTTCTTTTCTTTCCTCCACCCATTAAGCTTATACTACTTATAATCTCGTAAGGGGCTATGAAGTGGCCTGATCAGGCGCGTCGTCGTCATCATCGGCTCCTAAGCCGTCTAATAAGCTCAGAAGAACATCTCACAACTCGTTGCGGAGTTCATTCTTCACCTAATAAGGGTCTTTTAGTTCCCACAACCCACTATCTTACTATACAAACTTCTTAAAACGGTATCCTCTATACGTTTATTACGTTATTTCGTCCCCAACCAGCATCTCTAAGTAGTATAAAAAAGCCGTTAAGTATATAACCCTAATCCAGAGAGGACCAGTCCATCAATAATAAATCTTTCACTCCTTCAACTTATCAATAACTCATTTCTCATCATAAACCAGTACAAAGTCTCCTAATTATAATCGCTCCTTCCGGAGGGTTTTTACGTATATATTATTAAATCGGTCAGTCCACCATTAACAGACTTTGGCGACGCGAATAGCAACTTCCTCCCTATCTTCGTCCAATTACTGGAATACACGGATCCGCGCCGAGAGCTCCTAATCAGGCGTACGGACGTCGTTCCAATCCAGAATCCTCCATATAAGGGTATTAAGCTCGATTAGAGTAACGGCTTCATAACCGTTTTCTAGATAAAAGGGCGTAAAGCCAGTTAGCCCTCTAATAGTCGTTCGGTCTACAAACAGCGCCGTATACAACATGGTACCCCAATTCTTTCTCCCTCCATTTAACCAGGTCAAAAGAGCATGGGCAAGCACCTAGTGACCTTTCTTATTAAGCCCGTTAGCCCTGGTGTTATACGCCGAGATAATTTTCCGATAAGAGCCATACTTCCAATTCAGGTCTTCTACTACCCCTTTATTCTCTGATCCTCCGTCGATAATTATTATCCTATAGACCCCGTGGTAACAAATAACATCTTCCCATAGGAAATTCCTAACGGCCTTAGATGTCACGGAGAGGGTCTAACAGGCTTTTGGCCAACCTAATAGGTGATTCCTTGCCTCGATCAGGGCCCATTTACTAATCCATTATACGTTGAGTGAGATCCGGGTCTAAGGTAACCCTATAGGTATTATGGTGATATGCTGGTCATCTTAGTGGCCTGGTCAGGCTGGCTGGTAAGCTGGGTATTCAGCCATTTACTTCTTAACGTCCTCCTATACCCCTTACCAAAAATAGAGCTTAAAGACCCGCTAAAATGTTATATTACGTCCCCGATAACCAGATTCTCTGTGGGCTTATTTAATTAGATCTTTTCGGAGCTTTTCATCGTCGATAACTCGTCGGGGGGTTAGGTATCGGCGGGTCGGGCATCGGAAAAGGTAACCGCCCTTCATCATAAACATCCACGCCCAGGCCTTAAATCTCAGGTAAGCCACCTTTATAATTCCATCCGGTCACAACAGGGTATTCAAATAATAAACAATCTATCGCATCTCGTCTAACCAGGTCTAATAAGGGCTAAGCCATTCGTAAGGCATAGAAAAGAGAGGGGAGTTCAAGGGAATAAACACAGCATCGGGTCGGGTAGCTTAGGACGCGTAAACGGATGCTAAGTAGATTTGTGCATCAATGAACTCTTCCAACTTGTTGGGGTCTTCATATTCAGCCTGATCAGACGGGCCTAGAGGTTTACGTAATAGCCCGTCTACCACCGTATTCTTTTTCCTAGGTAAATATTTAATATCGAAATCAAAAAGCCGAATCCATATAATCCATTATATAAATAAGGCACCTAGTAAATCACTCACCCCACCATTCAACTAACTAATTAGGACTTGGGCATCGGTCTCTAAAGTGAATTGTATACTATAAATATACATCCTAAGTTTCTTTAGAGCCATTAGAATAACCCTTAATTTAAGTTTACCCGAGTCGTATTTAAGCTTAGCGCCCTTTTAGATACCACTTTCGTACTAAGTGACTATACGGCGCCCATCAACTAGTTGGCAGAGCACCGCTCCCTAGCCCGCTAGGCTAGCATCAGTATAAATAATAATCTAACCAGCCTTAGGGCCGTAATCAAGTCTAATTAGGATAGGAGACGTCGTTAGGGCATCTTTTAGGACATCCATTACTTATTATTAGATACGTCCCCAGGTGAATAGTACGTTTTTCCGTAAAAGCCCATATAAAGGGGCCACCTTTTCAACAAACTTCTCAACCCAAAATCAGTAAAAAATAACAATACCCAAAAAGGACTGGACATCCCCAATAATACAACAAATCGCCTATTCTATGATCTTCTGAGTTTTGGCCTAATTAAACGCCCGGCTATTACAACTATAAAGATAACCTAATATTACCACCACTTCTTATACCCATTAAGACTTCTCGGCTGCCGCTATGCACCCCACCAATTCAAAGTTAACCAGAACTTTATTAATATTAATTAAATGTTTATATATAAAACACCGTACACTAGGGATCAAGGTAATCTCTTTATTATCGTATTAGGAGGTAGGGCCTTTAATAGCGATATCGTCGAGGAAAGCTTTATAGTAATAGGGGATGAGATCGTATAAGATTCTTATTATAATCCGTTAGAAGTATACCATAGAGTTAATCTAACCCATCAGTAAAGAACAGAATTGTAGTAACCCTAAAGGTGTCGAGAAGGTCGTATAATCTCAGCTCGCTGGGTTAAGGGGAACTTAATTATAACCCGAAAAGAAGTCTAATACCGAAAAGAGCTAATAACCACTGTATTCTTCCGCAAAAGCGTCTACGTTGGGGGGGATAAACATATCTCGGATTATAACACCATTAAACTTCGTAATAGAGTTGATAAGTTGGTAATTACTATCCTTTTTTTTAACAAGAAACTAAGGGTTCTTATATGCGGCTTGTGATTATTCAAGCGTTCTACACCTAATCCGGTCTCGTAGCATCTCTAGGACATGGTTTTATAGTGCTGTGGGGATTAGGATGCCCTTCACTTACTATGCCTTATGTAGAACCATCTTAATCTCCTATGGTGGGGCCACCAAGGGGTTAACACTACCCGTATAGGTCTAGTCCCACGCTAGCGCCATCTCTCTGTTTAGTAGGATTACTTCTAATAGATCTTTTTCGGGCTGATGTAGGTGTAGGCATTTTTGGAGAATCGCCGCTTTCCTCTCGTCCATAAGGCGCGTCCCAGGGGTCATTTCAGCAAAGTGTAGGGTGATCAGGCCTCTAAAACGTCCGGTTTATTATTTTATCTTCAGTCCCGCGGCCTTCATCTTCTTAACTTTCCATAAAGGGTCTCCCTCCAGAATCAAACCGTCCAGTAGTTCATTATTAACTGGCCGGATCTTCTAATCTTTTCTCTTATACATCGTAATAACAACAAAGACGGGCTAATCAGGTGCGGGGTTTATTGGAAGGTCCTAATTTCGTCGGGCTTGTCGTCACTTCTACTGTTACTCGAAGGCGTAGTATAGTCAGAGGAGGCTGGCCACCAGCTTATCGATCTCGCACCAGCACTTATCTCTACAGCGGACCTCCTTCCTTATTATTACCTTAATTAGGAATACGTCGACTTTCGGGGACTAGTTAAGTTTATGTAGTATCTTCGTCTCCATTTCGCAGTTTTTACAATTATATGGGTGGTTACTAATCGCTCGCACGGCTTTGCAGACTACCTCGATCAATGGTTGGAGCTCGGGCTTTACTAATATCGCCATAATCTCGGCTGCCGTATCTTCGTCCAGGGCGCACACAATTTCATCCCCACCTTCCAGGTTAGGGTAAGTCTAATTAGGGCTAGGGTTATATATTCCCCCAGTAAACTCACTAGTATTATCACTAGGATTCAGTTTTCCTGTTCCTTTAGGGTAGCCTAATAGTTTTTCTAGTCGGGGAAATAGAACTCCATTCCCCCTTCCAATCCAAGGTTTATAAAACCCACCAGGATATGAATCGTTATATCATCTATTCTAACTACGGCCCTAATTAGGTTGTTCGTATACTCCTAGGTAACTTAGCCGGTAATAGAAAAGGGTCCTCCAAACAAGGCAGTGTTAACAAGGCTTATGTTGTTCTCTGGTGCCATAAAGAAGTTGGTCGGAACCTTATAATCTCTAATCTAGACGTGGCTATAAACACCTCCATCGAACTTCGAACAGCCATTCTCTTCTGGCGTCAGGGTCTGCATAAAGACCATCGTTTTCGTCGAAGGCAGGTCGTTCTCCTTAACGTACTAGTTATTAACGATGTTGGTCATTACCCCTAAATCAAGTATCACCATAATCTTCTCGTTCTGATTAAGTGAAGAGCCGCCAATAAAGACCTCAATCTTAAAATGTAAAGTCATCCAAGAACTGGGAAGACAATTCCTTTCCTCACTTCCAACAAGGGGGGCTAAAGCGCCGACCTTAGCAGTATACACAACGGGAATCCGGGCTTTGTTAGGCTTATTATTATACTTATCGATAATTTTTATAACTATTTTTCGGCCTATAACATCATTAATAATACTAATTAGGCCCTAGGGTACAGGCAAGTAAACGTCGCCGGCCTGGGTCTCGTCGGAAAGGTGTTAAGCAAGGTTGGTCATATAAAAGTGGTATACAGGCCAGATCTTCATTACGATGTAGTTGGGCACTTAGACGGAACCACTAAACTTCTTAAAAGCAGCCTAAGTAGTAGTTATATTATCGTCAGCAACTTCCTACGCCCAATTAGGTGTAAGGGCAGGCTTTCCGGTCCTCTCGATGTCCATAATAGTCTAGGTTATGAGCAGAGTTTGGTTACAGGGATTATCCCCTACTACTTAAATAACCTCTTTTATTTCCAACTCGTATAATTTTAACAAAGTCGAGCTAGCCTTCTTAGAGACTAGCTTAGTAATTCCACCCTAAATAATCTTCTAAAGTTAGGTAAGGTCACTGTGTTTTAATTAAGGAAGGACCATTACACTTTTACTACCCGATTTAGTAACTGTAAAGGCCTTAGCCTCCATAGTTACGAGAATTATCGCCGCTATTTGAGGAGCAGGTAAGTATACAGAAACGAAGCCTATTATCGCTAGGGAAAGCATACTCTAAGGTGTCTGGACCTAGGGGGCGTAGGGATAACCAATTCCCTTATCTACAACCTCCTTAGCCATCGCTGTAGCCTTTAGGAACGATTACTAGTTAACCAGGTAAGTAACTAATGCTGGTCTATTAAGCTAATAATAGCGCCGAGTATCCCAAATAATTATATCCAGAACCTAATTAGTTGTCCCTTAAGCTTCTAAAAGGTCACCGTATCAATAACTTCCTCCGTAAAAGGTGATCAATCCAACTCGGACGTCTTTTTATAGCTGGGCACACTTCCAAAATAGGCAACTCGTACACCTATTATACTAATAACAATCCAGTGGTCCAGGCACGAACCCAGGCTTCCAAAAGCTAGAAGGGCCTCGTTATTCAAAATTCTGGTGTAAAACACTATATAACTACTAGTACGAGCTCTGCTGGTATCCACCAGAGTACTATTAATTAGGGGTGGGACAATTCGACGAGTAAATCGTTTAGTAGCCCATATAAGCGACTTAGGCTGGCCCATAGGCCTGATTAGATATCTATGGACGAGTTTCAAGGGCCTGAATGGCTAGCTGGAGGGCGTCAAGTTTGTTAGCGAGGTCGTCAATATTAACTAATTCCTTAACGAACACCTCCTTCACTATAACAAGTTGGCGTTTAGTGTCCGGGGTCGTTAAGCATCTAAAGTGGGGGCTATGCAGTCGATCAGGGCTGGAGTTACCGGTATGGACGGTATTAACAGCTCAAGCGTTATTGTCCAAAATAGTACTATCTCCAAAAGCATTGCCGTATCAGAATTCCTAGCTAATCCATACGAGCAAACTAATCTTATACCTACTAAAGTCACCATATTCGAAGAGTTAGGCCATAATCGTCGCCATCTAAGTTACTACACTTATCGTAGTAGACTTAGAGAAGCGGTGGGCGATAATTTCGATAAGCTCAGGGTTAGACATCACAAATTTGTTCCGGAGGACGGCTTTAGCCTTAATGTTTTCAACTTTCTGGAAAAGCTTTGCTACTCCTTTAAGGTCGTTATCCCTAATCAGGCCTCCTTCACTAAACTAGCAAAGCTGTCTATTTAGTTAAAGGGTATAGTCCTTATCCAGGTGGCCAAAGGTATCAAGCATATACTTCTTAGCGGATACCCAAGTAGCTCCCGAGGTTTCGGCTTTAATAGCTAGTCAGTATTCGTCGGGAAAGTACTAAGGTAGTATTTTCGTCTTTTCCTTATTAGAGAAGTAAACAAAGTTAACTTATACTTCGAACTTCTTTATAAAATCAGAAACGTTATTACCGCAAAACTTAGGTGCTCCTTGGGCTCCGGGCTGGGGTATCTTAATGGTCACCCCTTTGTTCTTATTACCGGTCACCTCTTTAAGGGCTTCAACCAGCTCAGCATAGGGGGCTATACTCTAGGCCTAATTAGAGCTCAATAGAGTTTACGAAGTAGGTTACTCATCGATCCTTTTGCCCTTAACGTCGGGGACGTCGCGGGAGGGTGAGGGCATATCGTCCTACGAGGCGTCCCCATCCTCATAAGTCTTAAGTGCTCAGGGTTACATATTCTAAAATAATTTAGAAAGGTCCATAAGTATCATTATAAGTTGGTCGGGCTAATTAGGTCGGATATATTATATAATTAACTATTTTATAGTACGAGGAGGTTAAATAAATAAAAAAGGATTATCCATGGAGGGGGAGTTAGCCTACATCGGGGAACACAGTTCTAATAAAACTCACCGAGCAACTTCCCCCGCCACTATCATTACCATCTTAATAACGAGAAACGCAGTAATTAGGCCGAAGTACACAACCGTTCTTCCGAATACCCTAAAATAAAGAGCACTCTACTTCATCAACCATCCCAAAGGAGCAAGATCTACGAAGCGCAATCCCACTTATAATATCGTACTCCTAATTAACAACCATTCTTTCGTATCTACCAAAACTATTCAATTTGTTCATTCTATTCAAACATAGCTAATCAGGCCAAGGGATCGCATCTGAATTAACCCACTCAAATATCGACCTTCTATACGATACTCAAGGTTTACACGGTCCTCGGTATAAATCCTGAAATAATTCATAATTATACTATTATTCTTACTATTCATTCATACTATTCTTTCCTTTTTCTCAGGTCTAGCGTCCATTCATAGGGTCTAATCAGGTCTATAGGCCTATACTTAGCTCTTTAGCCATCGTTATTCGGTTATAATCCACTTTCTTTTTCTTGTTCAGGTATTACCTAGCCATCTTTCTTAGTGTTTTGGCTAAGCCCGAGGTTTTTCGGGGTTCTTCGTATACCCACGTTTAACACATTAAAACCGTCATAATTATTTAATTAAGCCAAATATTCATCGTTTTATCGATATTACGCCTTTATTATATTATATAATAAAATTAGGGAGGGGATAATGGTATCGTAGTAATAAGGAGATCGGGCATTCAATTCGCCCACGAGGCACCAGTGCAACGGAGCGGGGGATACAATAAATAGTATATACTATATCGTATAATATACACACTCTACTAACCATAGGTCATGCACCCTCCGTCCCGGGTCCATAAGGGTAACTAACTTGTACGAAACCGCTTAACTAATACTATAATCTAAGTAAGGAGACACCTTAAGACCTAATTAGGGCCAAAAAGGGGTTCCGGCCTTGGATATAGACACTAATGAGTGTTAGGGCCTTATTTACTCGGTGGTAAAGCAACCTCCGTACTGTTCACGGTATATGATCCAAGTGAACGGGTAAAAAGAGCTCTGAATACGTCTATCTAACTAACGATGCTTGCTGACGTTCCGTAATGTGTTATTTTTGGTCCGTTATTGTGTCCTCCGCTAGAAATGCGTCCCCAGTTCCCCTCTCTCAAATAGCTCGCTGGCGCCTAACTAAGGAAAAACCCGCTTAGCGTAAGCATTTCCCCCTGCACGGTTTCACTACGGATAAAACAAAGTGGTTATACATTCCACACCGATTAATGTAAGTGATCCTTTGCTTTACCTATAATAAGAAATACTATTTTAGAGTGGACCGTATAATAGCTAAAATAACGGCTTTTTAGTTTTATAATAAGAAAATGCTTATAAGGAGATATATCTCGTATTATAATCGTTATAAGGAAAACCAAATTAATAAGTAAAGGCCACTAGGATTACTCTAGTTTATCCCCGTTGTGGATATCCCCTATAACACTATGATAATCGACTTTATTATTGATATATTATGGGTTATATCCGATGGAACCCCTTGGGTACTCCCTGGTTTCCCTGAACTTAATGTGTTAGTAACCGTGACGTACAGATTCTTAAAGAAGATATTACTCTTTGCGGGTTATATAACTTATAAAGTTAAGGAATGGGTAAAGCTACTCCTTAGGGTATTTTATTTTGTTAATTGGGGAATACTACGTCGTATTATTAGTAACTAGGACCCTAAATTCATCTTAGTAATCTGGAAAATGATCTTCGATGCCCTTAATATGAAACTTCTCCTCTTAATAGTATACTACCCCTAAACTAATGGTCAAAGTAAAAAAACTAATTAAACGGTTAAGGTGGTAATACGCTTCTACATATTAGAATTCCCAACTATACCGTAGACGAATATTCTCTTAGTGCTCTAGTATAATCTCAACAACTCACTAGTAGTAATAATTAGACGATCCCTTAATAAGTTAATACTGGGATTCAAACTACGGAGTATTCTCGACGTAGTAATAGGAAAGGACGCTCTTACCGAGGCCCTTAATGTACTCCGAGAAATGTACTAAAAGGAAGTATTAATACTAATTAACACTATAAGTGTAATCCATAAGGAAAGGTACGATAACCACTACTTAGATGTGATTTTTAATAAAGGTGATAAGGTTTAGATTCGCTTAGGACAAGGCTTCTATTTCCTAGGTTAGAAGAATAATAAGTGGACTTCCTATTATATAAGACCATTCCGAATTTCACGTATTATAAGCCCTCTCACCTATAAGGTGAACCTCCCTAGTTATTAGAGGATACACTTAGTTTTATCCCTTACATAATTATATAAGCTAGCTTAGGGAGAAGACCCCTTTGGGTGTGAAGCTCTGTAACCTTAGCTAATAGAAGTCGATGGTAGTGAGGAATGGGAAATTGATCACCTCCTCAGCTGCAGGATCTTATAGTGAAAGTGTAACCCGACTATTGAATATCTTATTAAATGGAAGGGTTTTAACACTAAAGACGATACTTGGGAATCCAAAGAGTTTCTCTTACCTAACACCGGAGATCTTATCTACGAATATAAAAGGAAATTCCCCCTTAACTAGGAAAATAAGTGGAAGTATAGGAAACGAAATAATAACGAATAACAATAACACTATATCTTTTTAATAAGGACGACCAACAACACTTTTAATAACGTTATTAAGCTTGAATTTCTCTTTATTAATGATCTTTTTTGGATTAACGATTTTTTTTAAGGTTTTAAAAGGAAGGAAGGAACGAACCCTCGTTTTTACTTGCACCTTCCCCCTATTATTAACCTTCAGAAATAAAGGTACCCATATTCTTTATTTATTAAATTCTTTTTCCATATAAATATTAGCTAAAACCTCCCCAGATCACACTTGTGTTAAGCAACGAAGTAAGCGTAACTCACCTTTAATAACACGAAAGTCCATCACCAAAGCTATTAAGATGCCGATAAAACAGATCTCTAAGCCCGTCTTCGAGGCCTACGAGGTCCCCGAATCTCCTAACCAATCGCATCTCACCAAGCTACCCGAGCATACCACCGACTTTAACGGCGACGACGAGATACTAGACCTAGTCTCACCCACGGCCACTAACCCTACTAACCACGGTATTAGCTAAGATTATAAGGATAATGGTGATAGCGTTAAGCTCGGTACCCCAGTTAAGCTAATTTAAGCTAAGAAGAAGGTTGTGTATAAGGAATGTAATAAGTTAAGTAAGGCTGCGAAGAAGCCCACTGTGAAAAAGTCCGTTACTATTAGTAATAATAATAATAATTAGCCCGATAAGGTCACCGGTAATAACGACGTTATTAATATTACTCCTAAGAAGTTCACCACTTTTAGTAGGAACACCCCTAAGAAGCAGGTTCCTATTAACGCTATTTAGAAGAACGCCATTAAGGAGTACATCGAGTAAACTAGAGATGTGTTTAAGCCTTACCCTAACATAGTTCTCCTTAATAAGATTAAGAGTATCCTTTAGGGAATTAAGTCCTCGATTAACGTATCCTTTAATTCCTTAGTTTACCGTACTTAAGATGTGCTTAAAAAAGTGTATAACCACTTCGCCGCTAATAAGGTTTATTTAAAACATTTCCCGAGTTATACTTAGGTCCTTATTATATACTTTATTAATATTAATGGTTATATTAATGGTCTTATTATGGGATATATTATAAGTATATACTATACCAACCTTCTCTTAGTTGTTTTAATAGTTAATATCGGTAATATTAATACTAAGGATACGATAACCCGCTACGAGGCTAAGAACACTAACACTACCACTAAGAAAACTTGCACCGATATTAAGGATCTTATCGATAATATCCAAGACGAAGTTATACTATGTATTATTAACACTAAGTATACTATTAATTAGGTGCTTAGCACCACCGTTACTGTGAATACCTTCGACGGCGCTAACTTTAATAACCGTTTTATATACTTTAAGGATAAGGGAGTAACCATATAGAGCATCGCCGAGGAAGTCCACTATGCTATTAACTAGTTTAAAACCGACGAAATTACGAGTTTTTGCACTAAAGTTGAGAAATTTTACGCTATTGTCGAGGTACTCTAGAAGTTAAGCATAAAACGCCCTATGAATTTCCTTAGCCCTAGTCCGGAGAAGTACTTAAAAATCACCGTGTTTACTATACTTTTATAATAATATAAGAAGGACTAAGGGATTAAGTGTTAGTATAAAAGAATTTATTATTATTATTGAGAAAATCGGGATAGTAGGAGGAGGTATTTATGTATAATAAATAAAAATTCTTAGAGTAATCGGGACGATTACTTTTTAAAGGGGGGTACATATTATACGTCTTTTGTCCTTAACGATAGTCACGTGAACTATTACGTGATTAGCGTCGCCCTCATAAGGAGGCGCCGTAAGCTAGAGGACTTAGACGTGTTATCACAAATACACCTAAGATATCGAGATATATATATTCACTGAAATACCGGTGAACTCCTCGATCGAGACATAGCCTTAGTGATCCCTATTGCAGCCCCCGGCTGGTAGGAAAAGGCTGTGACAAGTTGCAATATACGTGCTTGGACCGTTACACTCACCACTACTCCTAGGAACTAGGATCCGTTAGCCGGAATAGAGGAGATGATTTAGTTGACTGGGTTGATAACCATAGCCTCTCCTTTATTGGAGAAGTAGGGGCTCCAACCTATACCCGTGGTCACGTCCTTAACTTAACCTTCTCAAATATCCCCCTTATACACACAGAACTCTATCCATACCTATATCCAGGAGCTAATCACCAGCCTATTATAACCATTATCCCCCTTAATAACAATAAACAATAATAAATATACTAATTAGGGCTAATATTGGTCCCGGATTCGGCCCTTCCTCAGTTTAAAGACCTAATTAGGGTAAAGGCCTCAACTTTACTTACCCTTAAGGACCTACCCACCCCAGCTAAGTTAGACGCCCAGGCTAGCCGGATCGTTAACCTACTCTTAATAGCTATCTAAATAATAGGGAAAAAACAATAAAACCAGGGAAAGCGGGCCCCCTAGTGGATAAAAGAGTACTCTAAGACCCATTAATCCTACTTTAAGGCCCGTATCCAGTAGGTATAGGAACCGGAGCCGACTTTGGCCTCACTACCCCCTATCCTTAAAAAACAAAAGGTCTTCTTAGAGATAATTAAGAAGGCTAAATAAGCTTATTAGGCTATTAAAATCGAAGGGGTTATATCCGACTAGGACCTTTATAAAATAATAGGCTAGCGTAAAGCTAGTCTAGTAGTTAAAGCCCCCCCCTTAGTAGTTGAGGGCTAAACGCACAACGATAACCAGGACAAGGCCCAGGCCCTATAGAGGGCCCTACTGGAGAGGTTCAATGATACGGATGACCTACCTAGGGACCCCTTCGATGTAGCCACGGTCCTAAAACGACAAATACCCTAGCAGGCTACGATTAATCAGGAGGAAGTAAGGGCAACCACCCTAATAAAAACTACGACCCCTAGTATCAACGGAATCACCATAAGACTATTTAAGGCTTACTGGGACCTTATAGCTAAGCCTATTCGGCTACTATTCTAAGTATACATTAAGGCCGGCTACTTCCCCTAGCTCTTCCGTATAATAAAGGTTATTATAATTCAGAAGTTTAGAAAAACCAACTTTTTAAAGGCTAGATACTAGAGACCGATAACCCTCCTATCCTACCTAGGTAAGGGGTTTAAGAAACTAATAACTAGGAGAATAGCCTACCTCACTATCCTAGAAGGGGTAGCCAGCCCACAGCAAATAGGGGCCCTACTAGGTAGGGCAGTTACCGACCTAACAACCTGTCTTATATACGATATTAAATAGGCCCTCGATAAGGGGCTTATAGTTACGCTGGTGACAATGGATGTAAAGGGGGCCTTTGACTCTGTTTTTCGGAACCACCTTATTATCCGTTTACGGTAACAGAGCTGGCCTAATAGCCTAATCAGGCTGATTTATGCTTTTGTGTTAAACTATACTATTAGGGTTAGGTTCAAAGAGGTAATAATAGAGGACTTCCCTTTAACTTGTGGGTTACCTTAGGACTCTCCACTATTACCTATTATCTTCTTATTTTATATTTCTAATATCCTAATTAAAAACCTAAGGTTTTAGTTTAGATATGTAGATGATATAGGCCTTTTAATTACCGGCCTATCCCTTAAGGATAATGCTATATCCTTAAGCCAACAGGTTACCTAAATCCTAGACTAGGGTGCTAATAATAAGGTCTCCTTTGACCTAGCTAAATGTGAAGTTATCTACTTTACTAGGAAATATAAGTAACCAAAGGACCTACCTGGGATTAAAACTAGAGACCTTGAAATCAAAGCCTTGGTTAAGCTGATCCGTTGGTTAGGGGTTTATTTTAATAAAAAACTCTCTTTCTAATACTACGTCGAAATAAGAGTAGCTATAGCGAAAAAGGCAGCCCAGTACCTGGGGCACCTAATAAACACAAAAAAAGGGATCCCAGTAGTTATTATATAGAAGGTGGTCGTCACCTATGTCCTCCTAATAGCCCTATACGGAGCCGAAATCTAGTTCAGGGGGCTAACTAAGCTAGCCTTAAATAATATTACCCCCCCTTAGGGAGGAGGGATTATTAATATAGACCAGAAGGGCCTCGTCCAGAAGGTCAATAAGGTCATCATAAGAGCGGCCTGAGCCATCCTCCCAGTCTAGAAAACAACCCCAACAAGCAACCTCCTCCGAGATACCAGCCTGCCTACTAGGAAAGTGGTTTTAGAAGGGGTACGCCTACACTTCACAATCCAACTACAAAAGGTCGACCAACAACACCCATTAATCCTAAGGCTCACACAACAAGGGAGGCAGCAAACACGACTTCAACGAACAACAGGCCTCATCTCAAGGGTCCCAAGGCTAGCACTACTCCAACCACAATACCTCCCAGGGTCACAAAACCCAATAGTCCAACAAACGAAAGAAAAGGCTACCAAAGCCTTCCAGGATTAGCTAAAAACCGTCCCAAACACCCATATAATTGTCTACTCAGACGGCTCTAAGGCGTCTAATAAAGCCACTGGGTATGGATTCGTTATCTACCGAGGCAGAAGGCGTATAACCCAGGGCTGTGGCCGACTTAGCATAACAGAAGTGTTTAATGGCGAGGCTGAAGGGGTAAGGGCAGGGCTCCGGCGGGCCCTCCTTACCTCCCAAGGCCAACCCATACACATCTGTATTAACAACACCAGTATTATCCAAGGGATACGGGGCGATGCTCCCACCTCCTCACAAGCAGCCTTCCTGGAGATCCATGAGGTGGCTAGGATATACGATATATACACTTACTGGGCCCCTGGGCATCAGGGAATAGAAGGTAACGAAGAAGCAAACCACCTAGTTAAGTAAGGTACGATACTCCTGGTCCCCTTAGGCCAACTAGTAACCCTAGTAGGGATTAAGCGACTCGCTAAGAGACGAATACGGGCCTAATACACATAATAGTGGTGTAAAAAAGTAATAAATCAATACACCTAACTAGGACTCAAGGCCAGCATATCCAGCCCTCCTAAACTAGCCCTTCCACGGGCTACTCTATACCACCTCCTAGTAACCCAATTAGACCACGGAGACTTTAAACAATATCACCAACACTTTAACTACGATAAAGCCCTACTTACCTACTTTTATAGGGAAGTAAAGGATATAAACCACTTAGTTTACTGCTAAAAAACCCTAGTGAGGAGATAATGGTGGCCTACCCTCCACTTTTCTAGTTTATTAGAGCTTATAGGACCTACGGGATTACTTAAATAATATTTTAAGGGGTTAATTACCAATCCTAAAAACTTTAAGGTCTTCTTATGTATAATAGGCTTTTTCTAAAAAATCTATTTACGTTACTAGGGGCTAACCTCCGGCTAGGCCTTAAGATAACCATCCTACCCTACTAAAGGGGCCAGATAGGAAGCAAAGGAACTAGAGGAACTAGCGGAATCCAGGGACAAATTGAACGCATAGTAGCTAATAGGCAAGATTTGGAGGATGCGGGCAAGGGCTATATACTATAGAGTAGGTAGTCTGAGCCTGCGGCTCTCCACACCACATACCCCTCGGGAGGTCTGCCGCAAGGGCTACGCCCTTGCCGCCATGGCGTTAAATACAACAACAACATCTTCTTCCCGGAGGAGGCTCTTCTACCTTTCCTCTTCGTACTGTGCCTTTAGGCTACTCTCCAAGTCATCTTGCCCCGTCCCCTTTCCAGTGTCTCTTCTATTTAGGCGTCTTCGGTCTTCCGCGAACTCGCGCTTCATCTCTTCATATAGTTCCTCGGATTGCTGGCGATCAGCCTGTAGCCTCTTCATCTCGCCCTCATGCTTAGCCATGTGTGCGGCTGCATCGGTCAACCCCTTTTGTAGCTCTTTCTGCCTGTTCCCGTACTCCTCGGCCTTGTCTCGCATCAACTGCTCCAGGTCGGTCTTCAGAGCCCTTTGAGCCTCGTCTGCCTTGCAAAGCATCTCCTTCATGTGCCGTTCTTGTTCTCGAAGATCTGCGGTCAGTTGTTTGTCTCTTCGTAGCAGAGCGTCTTCGTGGTCCTTGTGGAGCTGCTGCATTCTCTTCTCCCAGTCCTTCTTCAGCCTCTTCAACTCTTTACCGACCTCTCGCCCAGCCGAGGTTTCCTCGAGAACTCGGCGCTCATCTACCAACTCTCGTTGGATTTGAAGGGTGACTGGGCCGTGCGTTTGCCGACGCTCGATCAACTGATCTACGATGGCAGAGGCGGAAAAAGCGTCATTGCGCCAGCGCATCACTCGGCTGCCTCGAGAGTGCATGGACTTCCAAAACCCGGCTTCTTCCTTCAACTCCGCCTCGCGCCTGACTGCTGTATGGTAGTCATTCTTCATGTGGTCCCACATGCTCGTTGCAAGTACCACGTGCTTATATGCATCGCCGCCGCAAAGTGCCTTGAACATTTTGATATTCCTAAGAGAGGAGCCGGCTACGCGGTTGTCGGTAATTCGATGCATGTATATCACACCTGTGAGGCGTGCCTCCTTCTGATATGTTGCGCTCATGAAGGCGGCAATGTTTCTTAGTACATCAGTATCGGAAACGTAGGTATCGTCAAAGCCCGGGGTATCTATGAGGCGTATGGTCCCATGTATCCGATGCCGATAGGTGTAGACGCCAGTCATGTCTGTTACTGTGCACCTGGTCAGTATCGCGTCGTCCTAGTTCACCGGTCATCAAACACTTACATGATTTTAGACCATGCCCTACAGGAACGTCCTGATCCGCGAGTTGCGACACAAATGTGCTCTTGCCGCTTCCCGTGATACCCATTACGGCGATGATAATGTCTGAAGGCCTGGTTGCTCATGGAGAGGGTTAGATAATTTCTCCTTGTTTTGCGGGATTGTTCGCAAGTACCTTAGCCCCGTGTCGCCCGACTCCATTTCGCCTTGTGTGTCCTGATTGAGACACTTCTGACCAGCGAAAACCTCCAAGAGAATATGTGGTGAAGCCTGCGTAACGAACAGAGTCATTTTAGTAGAAAGTGGCCTATCTTCTAAAAGTCGAATTACCGGGCGAAACCCGCTTCTAAATAGGCTATAAAAAAGGTGAAGTTACATAATACGGGTCATGTGTAGTATCATGTGACTGGCCCTGTATACTGAACGGGCTGGTTTAGCTAGGAGGTTATTACGATATACCCCCCTAGATGCTAGTGCATCTGTAAACTGCGATCTTGAACACTATAACGCTTAGAAAAGTAAAGAAAGTAGGTAAATATAAAGAAAAGAGTTAGAGGTAGTTGTGTTTTTCGTTGGTTTTAACGATTTTAAAGGAAAGTGAGCTATGTTTAGAAGATGTGTTATAGAAGATGCGTTGTGGAAGGCGCTGCTTGTCACACGTCTTTTGTCCTTAACGACAGTCACGTGAACTATCACGTGACTAGCGTCGCCCTCATAAGGAGGCGCCGCAAGCTAGAGGACTTAGACGCGTCATCACAAATACACCCAAGATATCGAGACATATATATTCACTGAAATACCGGTGAACTCCTCGATTGAGACATAGCCTTAGTGATCCCTATTGCAGCCCCCGGCTGGTAGGAAAAGGCTGTGACACTAATAATGATTTCCTAGCCAGCCCTCTCACCACCTCCCACTGGCTCCTTTATATAAGGAGGGGGTAACTCTATTTCAATCCCTTCTTTTTTTACCAACTATTAATATACAATTTCGCTATTAATTACAATTACTGAACGGTCGATATTTTGCCGTATTTTATACATAAACAGTCCTCGTTATCTCTGGACCCAGCATTCAAACAAGTGCAACACCTCGAAGACCTATAAGAGAGTCTTTTCTATACACGGGAACACAAAAAGTTGTCCAAAAAACTCATCCTTAATAACCAAAGCCCATTTATTGTTATTATAGCCCTTTAAATAATCAAAAAGGTCCCACAAAATACCGTAAGTAAATAGCTCTGCGTTCCAAAGTTCTTCGGGAAACGACGTTCTTAACATAAGTAATTACACAGTGCTCACCTTCTAAACATAGGGGTGCTTTGATCCTGACCCCCCGAGCATTATAAACTAGACACTCTAAGGCTACTGGTCCTAGATATCCTAAACGAAGGTGCCATAAGTCGGCAATATCTTACCTTTCACCACACATCTCATATAACAATCATTTCCTAAACTAAATCTCAATATAATTCAAAGTAATTATACTAGTATTATTAAAAAACATTACGGTTCATGGACTATAAGAGGAACGGGGTTTATATTCGAGGAAAACTAAATTAGCCTTTCTAGCCAGCTATCTAAATACCACACTATTCTTATGGGTTCTAATACAAAATATATAATCTAAACCTAAGTACCATATTCCGGCCTTATATAAAAGGGTTTCTAAAATAATATTAATATAAAAGTTCTCCACATAACAAACATTTTCCAAAATAAGGTTCTAGGTATTTAGTCCTTTAAGCCCAACTAAAACGTTCCTCAGTATACATTTCCCTTTTCCAAGGATTAAAAATAAGGTTATACTTAACTCTATTTATTCATTACTCATAACCATCTTATAGGATCCTGGTTCTAGAAGGTTAAAGTTATTAATAAGGTGAGTAACACCGTAGTTATCCATAACTATTAAATCTAAGAGAGGGTGCAGTCCATAAAATAGTATAGAAAAGACGTTCAGGGGTATTTTCGTCTAATCTATTACTTCCCCTAAGAAAAAGGGACAAATACAAACAACAATCACATCACTAGGGTATTCCAGGGGTTTAATAGCCTTAGGATCTTATTTTTCCTTTGAAAAATAGACTAGATCACCTCTTCTTAGTCCATTTCCACTACACTTATTCCAGAATCCTCTATATATAATTCTACTATTAACTTAAAGCCACCCTTTACGAGCAACTTTAGCCCACAGGTCATCCCATTTCTTATTATTTAGCCGACTTCGGATCTTATTATATTACTTTTCGTCTAGGTTAATATAATCAAAACGGGGGCAAGAGCCTATAAAGGCATATTCCATATTAACGTAATTATCCAAAGTCCACTTTGGGTAAACTATACCACAAAAACACAAATTAACTTATATATTATTCTCGGTAATACCCTAATTATTTTAAATACTATTTTCAGAATAGCCCACTAGGGTTACAAAAATACTAATAATTCAGCTCCGAAATTTCCCATAAACCGTATTTTCATAAAATAATTCTATAAAAATCTCTCCATAATTAGTAAATAATAGAAATCGGTCTCTAGTGTACTCTCATATAATAATTTATATAAACTCCGTATTTACCCACATCAAAATAAAGCATTACCCAACTACTCATAAGAAGGTTTTCGTAGTTAAGAGGCCTTGAACTTCGGGTATACTATACTCATTAACTCAAAAGAAGATCTTATGCCATTCGGCGATCTAAGCGGATAAATTAACACTAATATTAACTTTTACTATTGTATTATTATAATCTTCTTAAATAATAATCAAATTACTTAACTCTATTAATACGTATCATCATCTCAAAACAATAATTGTATTTCACAGATTAATCTCTTTGTTCCTAAAAAGCTCCATATAAGCTGGTGTAAGGATTAATGGGTCGGTTATAGCAGAGACCTAGGCGTTAATAAGTTCATAAGCTTTCTCCTTTTTCAAACAACCATATTATATAATCAGCTAGTATTTAATATAAGCGCTATACTCATCATAAGTTCCTAGGGTTTTTAAAGTAATCTCCTTTAGTCACTTTAGGACTAAACCATTAAACAGTACCATATTTATAATTTCTCAGGTAATCTCCTAGAATTCTTCCTCCTCTATAACTTTATTTTATTCGTCCTCGAATTATCCTTAAATTTCAAACTACTAGGCGAATTCCCACTCAGCTAGATTTTAAGTATAATCCCTTATAAGTTAGGTATTTCGGTTTTCGATATACTTTAAGAATAAGGGGATAATATCATCCGTATAAAAAGTCCTAACAGTAGTATTATCTAAATTGATGTACTACCACATATTCCTTATGTAGGACTAGTATTATCGAATAATGTACTATTATAGTTAATTTCAACGGGTGGTAAGGTGGATTAACCTATTAAGGCTCGTAGTTAAGGAGGTTACGAAGGTCATCTTCACTACGAAACAAAAAGGAATTAAAATAAAAATTAACAAATAATCCATCACTTACTAAACTTCTCACAGTAATACAAAGGCTTAGATAAGCTAGGCTCATAACTATAGTAAAACCTACGTAACGAACAAAGTCATTTTAATAAAAAATGGCCTATCTTCTAGAAATCTAACTACCAGGCGAAGCCCACTTCTAAATAAGCTACAAAAAAGGTGAAGTTACGTAATACGGGTTATGTATAATATCACGTGACTAGCCCTGCATACCGAACGGGCTGGTTCAGCCAGGAGGCTATCACGACAGAATATCAGTAGCAGAGTCAATTACAATCAGCTCTTTGTATATAACACCCAGATATCGAACAAAGGCTACTAGTCAGGGGACGCATCAATACAGCTCTCTCCGCGGAGCCACCGAGCCAAAGCTTTGGACATCTCGGGTCTAGCCTCACAGCCGGTTGCGGTTAGGTCATACAGCTAGAAGTTTCAAATGACAGCTAAGATGGACGGCTGAGGCTGCGGCTGAAGGTAGCCCCTTTCAACGATACCAGCTCACCGAACTAGTGTAAGTCCAGCCGCCACCGAAGGTGCAAAATATCTTCGGATGCGAAATCGGCCGGGCTGTTCCAGACCCGTAGGAGAGTATTCGACAAACGGCTGAATTGGCCTAAGTTATGGCTGTAAGCCTCCTCTTTCTACTGCTCGTAGTAATTTTAGCCGTTTCATGAAACGCCACACATCGAAGGTCCAGTCCCTACGGCAGCGCTGACGCCGCAGGTAAGAGTATGTGGCTGGCTGCATGCGTGAACAAAGGTCCACGGCCGAGCATCTCGTTAAAGGACGTCCATGCAAGGAGCCATGGTTTCACCTACATTCATTGACGGGAGTGTCTGAATTTATGTAGACTAAGGTACCAAAACACCAAGCCATATGCAGTCTTTGTTTGCAAACCCTGACGCATTCATTCTCACCGGAGCTGAAATTCTTGTAGACCAGGGGCCTGCTTACGATGTAAACAGAACCGCTATTAGTGTGGTGCAGCATCCGCCCTGGAGTCTGAACCTTGCAGCTTTTGGAAAACTTCAATCGAGAACGGTTTCAATGATGCTAAAACTAGCCTGCTAGTTCGCACCTGGCGTCGAGGCTTGCACGTACTTGGAGTGTAAGATCCGCTTGAACCTGACCTTATGTCCAACAAAAGACCGCATCGGATTCATTCGAGCCCCGGTTATTGTTGCGCGAGGTCTCACATACCACCAACTCTCTTCATGGCTATCAACCTACTGCTCCCCAATACCTCATTCCCCAACCCTGACTTGAAACATTCCACTTGCGCCGATGGATGTTGACCGCTCTTACCTCAGTATGCCGGCGGTCCTTTACAACCCCGACAGCAAGCCGGTAGACAATCAATGCCACCCGAGGGCGCTGTTGCCCGGTATCGACGTCTCTTCCGAGCTCCGAGGTGGCCAGAGGGCTCGGGAAAATGACATCTTCATTGCTGTCATGGGCCTCACTGGAGCCGGAAAAAGCACGTTCATATCACATCTGACCAAAGCTACGGTCCAAATCGGTGACAAGCTACAGTCCTGTGAGCGACCCCCCTCTTGATCGTTTCTTCTCTCTGACACTTGGAAGGCACTCGAGAAGTAAGCGTCTATCAGTACCAACATGACGAGTCGACCAACGTATACCTGGTGGACACACCCGGCTTTGACGACACGAACCTTTCGGATTCCGACGTGCTGAGGGAGATAGCCACATGGCTGACATGGTCTTACAACAACGAGGTCAAACTCAAGGGTATTATATACCTACACCGCATCACGGACCCTCGCATGGGCGGCTCAGCGAAGAAGAACCTCTTCATGTTCAAGAAGCTTTGTGGGCCAGACGCTCTCAATCATGTCGTCTTGGTAACCACTATGTGGGAACAGGTAGAAGCGAAAGTCGGCAGAGAGCGACAAGCGGAACTCGAGAACACCGAGGATTTCTGGGGCTACATGTTGCAAAAGGGATCCAGGGTTGAGCGACATGTGAACACAAGACACTCTGCTCGTCGCATTGTCGGAAGTTTCCTTTCGGAATCTCGTCCGAGCTCGCCGGTATTGTTAGCCATTCAGAATGAAATGGTCAACGAGATGAAGGGTCTCGACGAAACCGAGGCAGGCAAAGGACTTGACGATGTACTGACGCAGGAAAGAGAGAGATTCAGACGGGAGTTGGACCAGGTCCGACAAGACATGGAAGAAGCAATCAAGCTGCGCGATGCAGAATCGCAAGAGGAGCTCGCCAAACAACAGGCAATGGCGGAGGAGAAACTTCAGCAGCTTCATAATCAGCAGAAGCAGCTCAAAATCGACATGGAGAAGCTCCACAAACAGAATTACGAGAAGCTGGAGGCTAAACTGAACAGGCGGATCACGGAGGCAGCCCATACTGCCAGTGTTACGGTCGAGCGAGTTAATACGCCACACGCGGCTTGGAACAGAACGATGAGTCTGTCTCTGAGCGGAGATTACTGGGCCTTTACTGGGCCGAAATTGGCACAAAGGCGAGTCTAATTCACATCATCCTCTCTTAGCTAACCAGCTGCTAAACATTAGCAGGTACTCAGCAGATGAGGTGACGAGGATCCTTCCACTACATGTACCCACTGGGGATAAGCCGAGATTGAAGCGGTTGCTTTTTGGGGAATCCAGGGAAACATTCTATTCTCATTACCATACCGGAACCGTCATCCGCCATTGCCACAGTGAGTAGTACATTCTCGGCGTGTGTTTTACAAATTTTTAACTTTGTAGACTATGGTCACTATAAAGACAGCTAGCTACCCGGGGCTATTCGAATTCTTTAGTTCCAGGGAGGGTAAAGGATGCCCGAAGTTCGTTTCGCTGGGACCCGAAGGAAGCTACTTTGTTTCCATGGGGAACAGAAATTCGTTCAAATGCCATCGCAATGCAATAATCGACGACCTCCTGTCGTGGAAACCGAGACGGCTGTGGTGGGGTTATGATGGCTCATTTGTCATGGAGCGCGCCGACAAGTTGGTGCTGAGGAATCTTCGAGGCCACTATGGCGTCCTGGACAGTTTGTTAAAGGAGAAGCCAGCCTCCACAAGTATCCAGGTGTGTAGCTCTAGAAACCCCGTCCATCCTACTAATTCTCAACAAGCTGACCACTGGCTACAGGAGCTTGCTTGGATATCAATGGTCCCGATTCATATGCTGTCATCTTCTCGGATGGGACGGTCAAGTACCATGTCAATGGCACTGGTTCTCGATGGGGTACTCGCTTCAAGGACTTCACGGCCGTTAACTTTGGCATCCGATGGGAAAGTTCACGAGAAGAATAGTCTTCCATATCAGACTGTCGTCACTTTGGCATGTTGAGTCAAACCAAATGAGGGACTCGGTGGATAATGCGTGTGTGAAATAGCTTTCTGCGAGACAATTTGTATAGTTTATATCCTTGGAAGCGATTTCGCTTCACTTTATAAAGCCATATCCAGGATATCCTTCCGCTGGTCTCAGTTTAATCGATATGTAGGAGAGCATGTAAGGCGCAGCTGCTGACGGGCAATTCCGGGATCCCACCTTTCCCACTATGGCACCCGACTTCTCTGAGACAACACGTCAACATAAACTCGTCAGGACCCTTACCGATGGGACGAACCATCTCAACTCTGTTCGGTAACACGGCGGGACGAACGCAACAGCCGACCTCGGTCGGCTTAACCCATAATCGGATTTTAAAATCAGAGCACCAGACACTCAGTTCTACAGATAGCTTCGCGCGTCTAAAGGTATGTGTCGGTTATCTGTTGAAAGCTAATTACGGCAATGTCGGTCGTTAAAGCTGACTCATGTGCAAGACGTCTAAGACTAGCTAGCTGAGGATTATTGCCCGTCGCGTTAATGTCACGAATCCACCTTCTACCGTTGCTCCTGCTTATGGGTGGTACGTCTGAACAGGGATGCATCCAGATGTCTAGATGTTTTCGGAGCAGCCGACGCCTGACACTTTTCAGTGTTAATGAGACCCATATTTTCGTCCCATACAGGCCTTAAGGCAAGCTCTGCCACGCCGTTGTGGTTCGACCTTCACCACGTGGTTCGACTTGGCACATTCTGCAACGACCTGCGGGACTGTCCAGTTCGGCATCCCACAGCCAAACACGATCTTCGACCGAAACCACCTCAAATTAGCGTCGTGGCTCGCTTAAACAACGTCGGCGTTTCTGATTTTTAATTTCGACTTCTATGTTCCTGGGACCACCAGGCCCAATGACTAGCTTTAAGGTCAGATGCGTTGTGCTCGGTTTCGCCCTGATGGAATTCTATAAGTATTCTCAAGCGCCCTCTCGATCATTATCCGAACAATTCATTTCTTCGTCATTAGAGTTCAAGTCTTTGCCCAGCTTTTATCCGGATCCCCAGTTCAAACTTCCTGCTTTCTTTGATCGTCTGAATCAGCAACATGCGTTTCACTTGCACTTTCCTTGCAGCCTCTTTGGTCTGCGGAGTACTCGGCGGCAGTAAGACCCATCCGCCTTTATCAATCGCCCTGCGTGATGGAATTGAACATCTCATTGACCCTTCCTCGCAGAAAGCACCATAGATGCTCGGAGAGATAAATCCACGGCCGCGGCGGCAACGGACGGCAAGGCTTGCAAGACGGGTCTCAACCAGATCTTGAATTCCGGAACTTGTCTCAACGGCAAATGCCAGATCAAAATTCCGCCCAATGAGGTTGAAAACGTCGCAAGCTCGGAGTGCGAGTGAAGCACACTTAGTCTGGAGAGGAATGATATCCCTTGGGCTGCTCAACTACGAGATATGAACAGCAGGCCTTTTCATACTCGAGAAGTACACGAGGGGGAGACGGGTTATTTCGCACGTGAATATTAGTTCAAATGCATAACGTCTTTTCACCTAATCCCCCAGTCTCATCAAGGGCATTTTCTAGGGGAGTTGTAGGGGGCAACGGCGAGAACAGGAAGAGGTAACCTAGTGAAGTTTGTTATTATGGAAAGCCACGACTGCTATTCGCTCTCCGGCCAACAATCTCACTATATCATCAAGAATAAGTTCAACTTGCAGTCACACTGTCAATTTGTGATTTTTACCCAAATATTTAGACATATATAGCTATCGGCCTATCCATCTGTGGCGATATATATGTGGATGTCAAATTAGGCGGCTTTGAAGTCCAAAACACGAACCGAACCACCCAACTGCTTCGTTGCATAGTTGTAAATTGCATACAGATAACCGGGGAAGAACACCCGTACATTATTCAGTTCCATTGTTCCCAGCTCAGCAAAGGTTTCCCCGTCAGTGCTGAAGCTAAACACACCAGAGCGAGCTCCTTCGGGCTGAATATCAGCTGTGAGGCGCAAGTACAGCTCCCGAGCCCCGATATCGTTCTGGACAAAAGCCTGGCGGCCGTCATATGCGCTTCAGTCCTCTTTGAGATCCGTCGTCCACACCACGAGCGACCACCTCTCCCCGTCACGCTCGACGCCGATGCTACCCGAATTGCCTCGGAATGCGGCCAGTCCGGCGCGGTCCCCATCCGCCATGCCGGAGACGTCAATGTGAAGAGTTCCGGTTCCGATTGGGCCGCGGATCCGATGCGTCAAGGTATTCCGAGCGTGATAGAAGTCGTCTGTGACCGTGACTGTTCGGAGCGTGAGACTGTCGTCGACGGTAAAGCCATCGGTTTGGGGGTTGTGGTTCCATTCCCATCGGGGACTGAGCGTTGTGCCGGTGAATCGATCGGTGCAGATGGTGTCAGGCACTTCGACTTGTGGGAGGGGATCTGGGTAGTCGCCCCATGCGCCATCAACCGTCACCACGGACGGAAGCCGTCTTCTTTCCAGGTGATGGGTGCCAGAACGGGAGCCCGTCCGCCAGGATACATGTCCGAGAATCCCATGTAGTACCAATCCCCATTAGGAGTGTCGACGAGACTGCCTTGATGAGGCGCTCCAGCTCCTGGTACACCTGGCATGGAAATCCGGTCCACCAAAACGTCGATCTCGTACGGGCCCCATGGCGAAGATGCTTTCAGCATGTACTGCGCGTCGGGCGGACGAGTGAGGAAGATGTAGTAGTTGCCCTCTCGCTTGTACATGCGCGCGCCCTCCAGCGCCCCTATGCTTTCGGGCGTCGTGAAAGTGACATTGTTCTCGATCTCAGACTTGAGGTCGTCAGACAGCTGAGAGACACGGATTTCCGTCTGCCCGGACGCCACATAGACGGAGCCATCGTCGTCGAAAAGCAGCCCGGCGTCGTAGTAGCAGCGATCAATCTCCCCATTGAAGCTCCCAGGGGCCAGCAGCCTCGCTGGCCGCGTAGATGTAGGTCCTTTCGAACCTGACGCACGCGAGGAAGTACCACCGACTTTCGGCCTCTCGGTAGCGCAGAGACGAGGCCCAGATACCGCCGACGTAGGCGGTTTTGCCGTTCTCCATGCTGTACTGCGGGCCCCAGTCGAGAGTTGGGACCGAGTGGCCGATTGCTTCCCAGTTGACAAGATCATAGGACCTCAAGACCGGGGCGCCGGGCGGTAGGTGGAACGTTGATGCCGTCATGTAGTGGGTGTCGCCCACTCGGGAAACCTCGTTGTCAGCAAGGTCTTCCCATATGATGGGGTTGATGAATGAAAAGGCAATGCCCCATGTCAGTGCACTGGCAAAGAGGCCAGAGATAAGGCGGGATGAGAGCATGGCGACTGAACTGCCAAAAGGAAGTCTGTTGTGAAACGAACACTTGAGACCGGTTCTCTGACCTGGAAGGAGTTGGAGTTGACAGGGAGTAAATCGATCTACATGAACGAGAGAACTGAACAGATTTATAAGAGACTTGTCGACGGGCCATACCGAGTAAACACGAAGCCAATGTCAAGTTTACTGCGTTCGAGTCGTCGTTCCTTGGGCGTACGCGCAACCAACGCCTCGCGCGCCAATCGGTCACCGGCTCTTGTCTCCATCGATGAGTTCGTGACGGGAGTTCAGGTGATCATGTCGGCAACGGAGAGAGATCCGCGCTGATCTAAATCTGGGGTAATCTAATCTAGCAGCACCTCCGGAATAAAGGCCTGTTCAAGATGCTACTTGATGCAGGAGACAAAGTCCGAGCCCCATCGCACGATGCCAGATGCGACACGAATTGCCGGTCGGCACATCAAATGACAGCCGAAAAGCGCAGGTTGTAAATACGCACCAATCAAGGGATGCAGGTAAATCAGATTCAACCCCTGAAGACTTCCATGTGGGATACCGACCCTGGTTGGCCGCTGATGAGACCTGCGAACGCGCGCCAATCAAGCGATGTCGGATGCGGGTGCACGAAACCCAATGTCATGCCTTGAAGATGTCAATGTGAGCTGCCGAGAATCAGGTTGATAATTGCTCACTCCCGTATCGATGGTAATTAAGATTAGACGCCGCTGGTTCTCCCCGCGGCGCGCTTCGTGATGGAGGTGCTTGAGAATTTCAGCATTAGTCATCTTCACGGCCAGGCTTCTTCCAATAGGATCACTGAGTTTGGAATTTATAGTCATTTCCATCTTTGCATGAGATATGAGAGAGACTATTATAACAGTTAAGTCTCTTGTTACGAATAGGTATATGGGCGCACTGGAGCGGCAATTGTGGTTCCACGCGATGAATTTCGCAATTTCGTTGGGGCAGATATTTCATAGCTTGGCCCCATATCCATGTTCTCATAAAATGCACCAAAGTGCGTAAAAAGGTAACCATACAGCGTCAATCCAAGAAACTCCGTCCTCTAAATAAAACAAATGCTCATCGTACCATCTAGCATCCACCGCCACCACCGCCACCGTCACCCCCGTAACCCACGTAGCCGATGCCGGCCGTATGTCCGCCGTGGTACCGCCTGCGCTTGGGGCGAGTGCTGTAGCCGAGCTTTTGGTTGTTGTACTGGGCGGCGTGGCCCATGGCCGGTCGCGGCTTGTAGTCGTCCTCATAGGTGTGTTTTTTTGAGAAGGGCAGACACATCTTTGCGACTGTGTTTTTATGTGGGTATTTTGATGGGTATGGTTTAAAGTTATTGTCATAATATAGCCCACAATTACTGTCCCGTAATTGTGGTTCCACTTTTGCGACAGTTATGTTGTAGGAAAAGTTGAAATGGCTTTGGATTGTTTACTCTGTGGTCAAAGAATCGGTGCTTGTGGGTATATTGGTTTGCGTTTGTTCTTGCTGTATAGAATTTCCGATTACCCAGAAGGGCTCTTGCATTTAAATCCAGAATCACAGGCCATCGTAAGCCTGACGTGCCCGTCTCAAAGGTAAGACATCAGCCTCTAGAATGCCTAGGATCACCGGTAGTTCTGCCTTCTAGAAGGCTTCTAGCGTGTCCGGAGGATTCACAAGTAAGCGAGTATGACATCGCATCCATCCCCACAAGCCAATCGCAGAAACCTCCGAAGAACACACCTCATTCACCCTTGCACCACTGCCACGCTGAACGCCAAGGGCACACACCTAGCGGACACGCAGAGGGAGGAGAATGGTGTCCAGCTGATCGGGATCCGCGGGGCTGTTCCGCCTTGTGGGTCCATCGCCTCCGCGAAATCGACTGCCTAACCGCCGGGCGATCGGCGCGGGATCGGCTAATGACGTCGGCTGCCTACGCAACCCGGGCGCAGCACTGCACAGCCTGCGGCAGTGAGCCTACCCGCCCTGTCTGGTGTGCGTCATTCTGGACATAAAGGGGCTCTGTCGCCTGCGATGTGTTGTCTCTGGGTTGTGCGTGTCGGTGTTTCGCGACTTTGGAGGCTGACTGATCAGCAACGGCGCAGGCTGGACTATGAGGACATGAGGCTCTGGTTTGCGTCTTGGACTGCTGAGGTACGTCAGAGAGATTGTGAGACTTGTCCTGTTGCTCGTGATGTAAAATGGTTAGGCATTATAGAATTTCGCGTCATTTACAGCCAGATTAGAGTTCTTTCATTTTTCTCCTCCCCTCATAAGTTGCAGCCAGACCCCAAGGTCGATATAAACAGCTTTACAGTTGAGGTTTGCCTGACTACTTAGACAATTTCCAGAATTATAAATTGCTATAGTGAGTCGCTTGACTTATAGTGAAATTCTGTTTGATTTGTTAGGCTCAAAATTGTTAAAATTGCAGTGAATTGACAGGGGGATGTCGACCGGAGTCCTCGGCGCGTCTTGGCTGCATGTGCCTTTGCTGACCTGCCCGACCTTGGCAACTGGAACCCGAAACGGTCCCCGAGTGGAACCCGCATCCAGTCTATCGTCGCCGTAAATGAAATGACACGAAATTGCGCGGCGAATGGAAACAATTTCATCCGTTCCCAAAAGTAAACTCCTATGATAACCGCAAACCAAACTCGTTGTCCACCCTCCTCCCGTCGTCAGCAAACCTAACTCATCGGAACCCCGTCCTGGTTACGCTGGACCCTCTGCTTCTTTGGCTTGTCCAGACCCAACCTGAACATCTTACCCAAAAACCCGCCGTTGACCGAGTCGGCCACGTTCGAAGCGAAAGACGGCCCCGAAAGCTCCCTCTCACACTCCTTCTCTGCGCGCTTCTCCGCGCTTCTCGCCTCCTTCTCGTCCGCCGGCCCGGGCTCGAAGGCCGGACGTGGGCCACGGTGCTTGGGCCAGCCGCCCTTGGCTTCGCTGCCGGCAGTGAACGGGATGCCGGACATGGCTCTCGCTGGCTTTCTTCGGCGCGGTAGTGTTACTGAGGTTAAATGAACCAGATGCTTAGATTTGGTACTAGTTTGTAAGGATAGTTGATGTAAAGGGGTCGCGTTGGTTGTGCTGTTAGATGCCTTGCCTTGAAGTTGCGTTCACGATCGCACGATTATGATGCGAGTAATGAACTGCAGTGAAAGGGTTTCTGGGATTTCAGGCAGCGAAATATTCCCTGGGAGATGATCTAGAGGCGTTGCCAAGAGTCAGGTCTCACCTGCCTCGCGCTGCGGGCAAGATCGGCGCCTGCGCCGCGCAGCGCCTTGATCTCGGCCCAATCCTTTGCGGCACGGGTGGCTCTAGCTGCATTGACGTCATCGAGTCATCTTCGAGGCATGTTCTTCCAGTGTTAGTTTTTGGGTTTTGTCGAAAAGGCTTGTCCTGTCAGCAATGACAACTCACTCAATGGTTTGAGCGAGTGAGCTGCACGTGCAGTGATCCATTGTTGACTTGGTTTGCCGATAGGCCGATTGCAGGCTTAGAGCTCGCGATTTCCTTCAGCTGTTTGGTCGTCAGCGTCTACTCATCTGCGATCATGATGATCTGACTCGCTTGGCCTCTCGACATAGGTGCCTGCAACCGCAGCTGGCCTTCTACTAGCTTAATCCTCGCCCGAACTCATTATTCATGAGCCGTGATCCACGTCTTTCATTTTCCCAATTCCGGCGGCTGATTCCGCAATTGCCTTCATCATCGCACTCAGTTATTGGGTTCGGCGCTGAAATTCAGGAAAAGTCGGCAAATCCTAAGTCTTGTCCTTGGCCTTGAGAACCAGGGATAAACAGCGGTTGATGGTATCCTGACTAGTACGGTCCTTTGACCATGGAAACGGTACCGAAGCCTCTAAACAAGCATCGGATTTTGCGAGAACATCGAAACAGAAGGCGATTGATTGGATGACAGCCGATGGTTCTCTGCCGGATGGGCTTATGCATGGAACACTCAACTCCCAACAGCCAAGGGTAGCAACTTCCCAGTGTGGCTAATCAATACCCACACAACATGAACGTGGAACTAGTCCGCCAATTCACTTGTGCGCTGAGCCAACATGATATCCTCTGGCGAAAGGCATCAAAACATCCTTCACCATGTTTCGACCGTTTCATTACGTCAAATCATCATTCCTCTGTAACCACTTTAGCCACTTTCAGGCCGCTTCGCATACAAACTCGTACGTTGGCACCGAGACTATCGAAAATATATGACAATCACCCTCAGACAACTTGGCCGCATTTGTAGATCTCGATGCATTTATCCCGGACACACCCCTTGCAACTGCGTGCGGGCCGTAGCGTTCTCCAAACCAACAGGACTTTCGTAAACCAACCAGGGATAACTAGGGCAAGGCGTTTTCTTCAACCACTAACAGGGCTTTTGCATAGATGGTAAGGCATATTCTCTAGCCAAATAACTTGGTTCTCTCATTGATACCTCCGAATTTGTGATGTTCTACTGGTTATGCAAGTACCCGCCCCGTCCGCGTTCCGGCGGATGGGTCCCGGTGCCGTCCTCGGCCTACGTCAGTTGGTCCGATGCGATCGTGGATACCGGCGCAATCTATACAGGGAACCGGGACATGGGCTGCTCCGACTGTACACACCGAGGTACGAAATAGCAGGGCGAAGGAGAGTCAAATGATGTACTGATTTCACACTGTAGAACGTAGATCCTCGAGCCACGCTTTCCTTCCTGATGTTCCGATTATGCTAGATTGAGGCACGTTTGTTCCTTTCACATCAGGAAGCTTTCAATTCTCAGTAACGTAGAGGTGGTTGTAATTACGTGATGATCCAGCCAAGCCTTTTGTAGCATTTGCCTAACTGGGAACCGATTTTCAGTCTCTACAGTTCAAGCCTGTCAATCATTTCTCGACGAGTTACGATACCATCGCAAAGACTCAGGAGACACTCAATCGGCAAGTCCGTTGGATTCCAGAGCTAGACAACATGCCACTCATCATGACGTCGAGATCCAGCCGAGGACGACTTCGTGAGCCAAGTCGTACGCATGTACTCTTCAGGGGCATTAGTGAGGTTGACAAGATACCAGCCGACATGCCGTCGAGATACCATCGAGACCAGTGTCGTGAGCCAAGCCATACGCATATACTCTGTTCATCATGACAGACTCTTTTAGAATAGTCCCAAGATGGGTGAAAATCCGAGTATAAAACCCCCTCGAGTTTCCTCGAAATCAACTCTCATCCCCAGATCAACACAGATCAAACGCACAGCTCAAAAGCAACTCACCAATCCAAACCTCAACCTCCAAACCACATCTTTATCTCAAGCACCTCTTCTAAACCGCCCACCAAAATGAAGTTCACCACCCCCATCGCCCTCGCCCTCGCCGCCATCTTCCAGTCAGCCACCGCAGACTTCGACGTCTACCGCGTCGGCGTCGGCGGCACCGGCGTGACCGGCAACGCCTGGGGCTACCAGGTCTACAACGGCGAGCCGAGCTGCGACGACATGCTCAACTGGATCTGGCGCAAAAGCGACGACGTCAGCGGCGGCAAGTACGGCGTCCGCTGCAAGGGCACCTGCAACCCCATGAAAGACCCCTCCGGCATCGAGGAGATGGAGTTCAACTTCAACGGCGACGAGTTGCACTGGAGTGAGTCTCCCCCTTATCTCATCAGCCCTACTCCGATTACAGAAGCTAACTAATTCGAAACTTGCAGCCACATACAAGTCCCGCAACTGGGGCCTCTTCGACATCGACGACGTCAAGGTCGGCAGCTGCGAGATCCTTCCCGGCGACGACTTCTACTGCGGTCTCACCATCGGCCGCGCCGAGGGCGGCCGCCACCTGCGCTGCAAGATCGACGACACCACCGCCGGCGACATCAACGACAACAAGCCCTCTTAAAGTGCAGAGGATAGGGGAATGCGGTTACTTCCCTGCTCGGCTGCGGGAAGCAGGCTGAAGAGTTATCTTGATAGCGTCGAGCAGGTGGGCTGGAAAGATGGCTGGGTCCGTTGTACAGATACGATTCTCTCTCTATAGTTGCATTTATAATTCATGTTTTGCTTTGACAGAAAGTTCTTCCGCATACCTGCCAGTCTGATTTGATTTTGCTTTTCCCCTCTTCAGTTGCAGGTACCAACCTCCAAAGTCAATCTTGACAGTTTTACACTTGAGGTCTGATTGACTGTTCAGCAATGGAGAGAACCAAATATTATTATGAGATACGTTAAATTATAGTGGAATGGCATTTAAATAATCGGGCTCAAATCGTTTCTACATCGGGGGCGTTAAAATTGCAGTGAATCGACAGGGGGTTTGAGGCAAATGAAGCGCCCTAAATAAACGCTACCTTGGGAGAAGTGAAGTTGATTTGCTATCCTAACGGCCTGTGTACTAAGGTACGAAACGTTAAGGCGAAAATGAGCCAAGTTAGTGCGGGTATAAAAGAGAGCCACTGCGCTGGGCTTCGGCCATTCCTCTTCTTCACCTCCATAACAATACAATCTCCTGGCTTCAAGTCCAACATACAACACAACACAGGCTGTCAACAAACCTTATATCCCCCGCAAAGTGGGAGCCGTCCTCAATCGAGATCTTCACGGAGAATTTCGTCTCGAAAACGAAGAAATACGGCCTCTTTAATACAGGTCTAAAAGGCCTCACGATCCTCGATGTGCGAGACCAACGCCGCCTCCTATACTTCTCAATGAATCTCTTAATCTCAGTATATCAGACGATTCTGAGCTCGCCTAGGTTCGGCATGCTATTCCCTTAATCATCGACGGCCCTGAATCGTAACGGCCTCAGGTGGTCGCAGACCTTCGATTGCGGCTGTTGCAGGCCCCAGGCCCCTAATTATGGTGATTGCAGGCTATTGGGCCAAATAGAAGGCTTGAAGTTTAAAAGTTGACGAGCAGGTTATGATGCAACGGGGGCCCTGTTTGATTAAAGTTTCGACAAAGCTGCCGAGGGAACATTTCTGTCAGGTCCGACCGTCCATCACCTGTGGGAGTAACCCAAAGAATGGCGCCTAGCACCGTTTGAACTTACTAGAACATGCAGACCGACTTCTACAAAGTGTACAACGACTTCATTTACCTTTCGACAACTTCCCGCATTGCGTCAGCATCTGGGGCGGCCTCTGCATGCCGGCGGCCGAGATATTGCCTCCCTTACGCGATCACCACCTGGCCCATTTTGGGCTCACCGAAGACAGGCAGGTCTGAGGTGTACTAAAGAGTCATCGGAATGAACCCACTTGGATCACCATCTCATCCCGTCAGCCGCACTAAGCCCCAGCAAGCACCCAAGCTCGACGTGATCAGCGTTGATGCCGCGCCGTATGCCATATCGTTGAGCTCCTTCAGGACATCGGTGCCGAGGATGACCCCCAACTCTGGTCGCACCGGGATCGGAGTCGCCAACTCGGCATCTTACATGACTCTCAATCGTATCGCTGGCTAACCGCCCAGCAGACAACATCTAATTCAAAGCCATCGTATTCGCTCCCTCGGTCGAACACACAGAGAGCCAGCGGTCTGATGTCATCGGACGCTAGTGGTAACCCGAAATATGTTCAAGGGCCAGAGGAAGCATCGCGGACGGCTACATTTGCCTAGTTTCTTGCATCCATCATTGTGGCCAGCGAACCTGCATGTATTACCATGGTAGCCTCAAGGCAGGCGACAATGCAGGGAAGTGCAAGCTTGCAGCACGGAACATCAAAAAGGGCGCCACAAAGGGCATCACGAATGGTATTGAAAATAGCTTTATACTGGGTATTTATTGTACGCTAGAAGTATACGCTCATGTGACCCGCAACTATGAAACAGTTTCACGTTGACGTCGTGGCCGGTTTCCCCGAAGCAGTCGATTGGGCCTCGGAACCCTGGTCAGAAGGAGGAGTGGGAGCCTGCGCAGCAAGTGTTGTATCTTTGCCCGAGACGCTGATTCCGGTGTGCACCGGGGTTGGGGGCTATTCTCGGAACCGGTGTTCCGCAGCCGACACGGCGCTCGATAGTGATCAGGCCAGGCCTGGATGGCTCGGTGAGGCTTAGCTCGGCAGGATTCGAAAAAGATGGTCGCGCAAGGTGGTAACATCTCGGTCAGCGGCACGCAGATGCGTCCCGATGCATGACGAATGCGCAGGAAGCCGTTGAAGGGCAAATCAAATCGCGAAAAGATGTGGAGTTGATCTGCGTGTGTTTGTCAGTTAAATGATCCCGGGCGTATTGATTCAGATCTCTCCTACCATTTCTTTTGGTGGTCTGGCCTGTGCGCATATGTGTCAGGGGAGAAACGGACTCATGTCGGGATCTGCGCCGGCTCGTAGGAACCGTTCCATGGCTCCCAGATTCTGGGTTTCCGTAGCCCAGCACAGAAGGTAAGGGTGCCTCTGAACACCTTTGTCGTAGAGTAGATCGTTGGCAAGTCCGTAGAAGAAAAGGCATGTCCGCGCGAGTGAGGCCAGATCATGAAGGAGGGCGTCGATATCATTGGGCCCCTTGTTAGACGCTGTCAGGAACTCGAAGATGGTAGGTCAGTCAAGTTCGCCATGTCGTCGTCTTTGGTCTTGTTGTCTTGGGTCATTGCGCATTCGGCGTACCCGTCGGTAAGGGCTGAGGAAACGAGGAGGCCAGATGAAGAGAAAGAGACGGAGAAAATGTGTAGCTGGGAGGTTTGCTGGGTGAAGAGCTCCGTTTCAAGAACAACTGAAGGCTTTATTATATACCCCTTAACCATTGAGGTAGCTCCCAAACTTTGCAGTTTTGGTGTCCATTATATGTTAGTGGCTGCCAGCAAGGTATGCATTACGAAGTAAATACTGCTCAAAGTCTATTCTAGAGTGTGACGCTTCGCACAAAAGAGACCCAAAAACGACAAGGTGTCGTGCTGAAGGATGGCGGAGATGTCTACGTAAACCCACAACCCAGAAAGCCAGAGCTTGAAAACTTTCAAACCGGACCACCTCTGTGAAGCCCTCGGGCGCCCCCACGTGCAGTGCAACTCAGTCCCAGAACTCCTCGTGGCCAATCCACCAGCACTCGGGTTGCGACCCGCTAACCTTGAAGTCACGTAGATTCGAGCTGTGTCATACTATTAGTCTTGTCCTCCGCTCTTCAGCTTCCTTTTGTACCCCTGACCACCTTCGGCAGGCTGTATTACCTCGCCTTCGAGGCGATCGTCTCCGTGGAGACCTCTGTATGTGTACTAAGCCACTGCTGTTATATGGATTTCGTCTGACACCACGTTCTAGACTGGTGGAAGCCTCCACTCTGCGGGGGGGGGAACAGCTTCATGTTGGGGATCGGTTTATTTCGATGGGCTTGAAGAAGAGGAATGGCCGAAGCCCAGCGCAGCAGTCGCTCGCTTTATACCCGCGCTGGCCGCATCAAGCTTTTCATCGAGGACCTTGAGAGAAGCCATCTCCGGTACGTCAGTCACGCTCCAGCGTGACTCACATCGTGAGTCTTCAACCACCTTGGTGGTAGGTTCAACAGAGGCCTGGCCGTACCCGCAGGGTTACTGTTAAGGCATCCACCGATACATCTACCTATTTATACGCATTATGGCTAAAAAGGCCCACTAGCCACCTTATTAGTTCACATTATGCCTTTCGATTATTAGTTTTTCGAGCATCTGGCCAAAAGAATGCTCTCTTATTGAACGTTATCTACTGGGTCTTATATGTTGGGTGAAGTGATGGATCCCTTTCGGGATACACTGCATACAACCGTCGTACCCCTGACCACTGCGTTGTTGTCACTGCCGGATAGGATTACGCAAGACGTAGCCCGGATACCCACTGTGAAGACGATGGAGAATCCTCTGCAAAGCTTCCTCTTTAATTCAAACGAAACAAGTTGACTTCCCTTCACTTGCGTCTCAGGCGGTATTGCTAATGACAAATGTGCTCCGCTTGCGTAGGGCGCTGCCGTACTTGAGCAACAGCCACGGAATCGGAATCAGCGGCAGCGAGATGAAGGCGAAGACGCTGCCCGCCCAGTGCACGCCGAGCTTTTCGTACATCTGTATGGTGAACAGCGGAAACACTGCGCCGAGGATGTATCGGAGGATGCCGTTTGCGGCCAGCGCTAGACGACACGTTCAGCAAAGCAAGAGGGCAGGACTGGGTTAGAAGGTATACCAGAAGCAGCTGCTTTGACACCGTAGAAGTCCACCATGTACGTGATTACGGACAACTGCAACACTTTAGCGATCTTCCTTGACACGAATAGAGGTAAGGATGCGGGGAACTTACGAAAAGGCAGAAGGCGCCAGTGCCAAACGGGATCCCGGCCGCGACAAGAGCAGCCCAGTGCCCTCCTTGATGAGCTTCCCAGGCGTACCTAACGACGCGTAAGCAAGCCGACGAGGTTCTCTTAAAAAAGGGCACCTACCAGAACAAGCCAACAGGTAGAACAATACTCCCAACAAGAGCAGCATACAATCGGTGCTCCGGCGTCGCCGTCCCCGCCTTGATCGCCGGGACCCTAAACCTAGCGTCGATAAAGCCGTAAACCATCGTCGCGAGAAGATACCCGATGATAACACTGATAAAGCTCAGCCCGACCTGCCGAGCATCGAACCCGTACAGTTTCTTCAGCACGTACGACGAGCTGGCGAAGTAGCTAAAGATCATGGCGTACGCAAAGGCCGAGTAGATAGCCAACGAGGCCACGATGACTTCGGTGAGGAGCATCTTCGCGGGTCGGAGGACGGCAATCCCCACAATCCCGCCGAGCTTCGCCATGGTAGCCTTCTGTTGCTCGCCCATCTCCTTGCGGAGAATCCACGCCTTGGACGTTTCCTTCATCATCACGCACCCAACCCAGACCGGCGCGCTGAGCATGAGGAGGACATATTGCGTCCAGCGCCAGTCACCGTTCCTATCCGCGAGTATGTAGGCTCCTGCCAGCGGGCCGAGCGTGGGGCCGAGGAAGGGTCCGAGGATGAAGAGCAGAGAGGCGCCGGCACCGCCGCCTAGACCCCAGACGTCGGCGATCGTGCCCGCGCCGACGGCGATGCCGGCCGACCCTAGAGTGCCTGCCAGGAAGCGGCAGGCAAGAAGCCCCGAAAAGGTTGTAGCGGCAGCAGAGCCGCCCAGAAATGCGAGTAGCAGGGTCGATGTGGCCCCGTAGACGCGCTTGCGGCCAAAGACCTCGGAGAAGGGCGCCACGAAGAGCGGGCCGATGGCGATGCCGGCGGTGTATAGCGTTAGCGGGAGGAGGGAGCGGGTTCGGGAGACGGAGAATTCGTGCATGATCAGGTTGGTTGCTGGGACCGTGATGGAGGTTGAGAATGTGCTTTTGACGGGAAATGGTCAGTTACTTCTTCAAACAAGGAAGAGGAGGATGGATGTACATCTCGAAAGCAAGGAAGCATGGGATCGCCGTGTGCAGGAGTCTTGACTGGGTGCTCCAGTTATGGGGGTTTCTCGACTCCCGTGGATCGTCCCATGCCAGCGGCTGCTGGATGTCGCCTTCGAGTGAGGTTGTGTCCGTGCCGGAGTCGGGCTGCTTCTCGACATCTTCGACGGGCCTGTCCGCCCCTGGAGGTTGGAGTGTTGATGCGGTGCTCCCGGCGCTCATGGTGAGAAAAGGATGAGAGTATTAGAGAATTAGTAGTAGCTCGAAGTATTAGATGCAATGCTTGGATGGTTATCAGATATGTCCCATCCCAGACCGGGGGCACAAACATATATCACCTCGAGGCTCTGGCCCTTGCGGTGCTGATGCCCCTCGGAGTTCACCCAGCCATGTCCAAATTATTGATTAGACTTCCGGGATTCAGATGGCACCTGTGCAATCGCAACCAAATCACGCAAGATGGGATGTCACCCATTCATGCGGCGTGTAAGCTTAAAAATCGACAAGACTCCCTTGATTTTACAATTCATCTCTCGCGTGTTTGTCAGCGCCATTGTCTATTCCTCGTCACTTTAGCGGCCTCGGCCTGTGAGAATGGTGCAGATCGGTGTGATTACTGATCTGTCGTGGTTACGAAATGGTAATCTTGGTTTAGCGACAGGCAGGTTGACAGACGAGCTGGTTGGGAGTGATGCGACGGGATATCTCGACAGACGCGATCTCTTCACGACGAACGGTTCTGTCATCATGTCTCGAGATCCTAAACAGGTATCACAAAAACATTTTTTCCTTCTCAATGCTTTCGATGTCACTCGGCAATTGAACCTTTGCAGCAATTGCATTTGCTTTAATTCTCGGAGACGAAGCCGTTTTTCTGATTAGTGAACCTCGGCCGGTCGGCGCGTTGACTAGTGTCAAATCAAAGCACCCACGCCCACCAGACGAACCGCGGAGTGTTTTTATTCGCGGAAATGCCTGTCAGAGTGGTGTGCAAAGTCTTCATGTTGTTTCCATCAAACCTGCAGGCATCGGGGTATCGGCCGCTGTTAGTTCAATCCCGCCGCTGAAGAGAGAGGTTGTCCAGACCGGACGAACCAGACGGCCGGTATTCGGACGTCGGAACCGTGCGATCATGTCGAAGACCAAGTACGCATCGTCTACAGATCGTAAGTCTCCCTGCTCTTGGCAGCAGTGGTGAGGCTTCCAGATGAGGTCTACGAAGTGCGACTTCTGCCACAGGCCCACGACGTAGCTCGCTGTAAGACTTGGGCGTATGTCGACATGAGGGGATGTCTCCGAGTAGTCAAGAAAAAGATCGGGGGCGGGGACAATAATTGCTGCGCCCCGACTCTCTCTCTTCTAGGCCATAAAAACCTCTCCAAGAAAACATTTTGAGATTGGCGCCCAACAAGAGTAATATCGGGCTTAAGCCATAGTCCTTTCAGCGGTAGGCCGCATACTTGAGAGGAAGTTTTTAGTCAAGTCTTTACCAGGAAAACTATAATTCGATGGATAAAACGCTGCTGTTTCTGTACCTTTCACGCGTTCTACCTATCAACTCTCCGCATATATTCAAGGCAATTGAGCATATTAGGGGGGCACGCAAACCGAGGAATTGAGGCCATCCCCTGTTCAAGTGCCGGGAGGATGGCGTCCCACTGCAAGGCGCAGTTTTGCACGAATGAGTTTATCCTTCTCTAGTGACAGGGCTCTTTAAAGAAGCAGGGGAAACATCCTAATTGCAAGTCAAAGCCACCCGAGTTGTGCTTGAACCCCCTGGTCCGAAGGAATCGCAGGGTCCACGTGCCGGGAACTGGGCCCATAGTAGGATTCGCTTGATAGTTAGGCTTCCGCCAAGCGTCTGGAGAACCGCTGAATGTTGTGATGGGATGGCACTGCTTGATAGGATTGATCTGCAGAAATCCGTACGGTCGCCGGCCTCAAAACGAGTTCCGTAAAAGTAACATATGAACCTTGGCATGGCCCCCGAAAGGGAGGTTTGTCAAAAAGCACCAAACCCGCAAACAACTTTGAACACCGTACCACAGAAACTCACAAAATCATAGTCACCAAACGCCATTCCTTTGCAATCAAGATGAGGACTTTCACTTTCACCATCGCCTTGCTCACCGTCCTCTCCCCGGTCTTGGGTCTCGCAACGAACTACCTGCCCCGCTCGCCCCTTGCCGCCCCTGCACCAGCACCGGGCATCTTCGACGACATCAAAAACTTCATCGACAACATGGTTGATAGCCTCAGCGACACCGGCAAGAAAGTGTGGTCGAAGCTCGACGACGCCGAGAAGAAGGTGCTCGACAGAAAGAGCCTTGAAACCGACGGGTGCAAGGTCGTGCGCTGCGGCGTGGACCTGGGCGTTACGTCCGCGACTTGCCTGGCTGCTGTTTTAGGACGGAAGGGTCCTGGCAGTACCGCTAACAATTTGGGATGTCTGGCTGCCGTAAGTGCAACTCCCTCCCGCCTAATTATTCTTGGTATCCGCTATTAATGAAATAGGTGATATACAACCAAGATCCTTAATAACTAAAAACTCTTCACCTCTCCCTTTTAGAGCCCTCTTATAATAGCTTTACAACCTCCGGTGGGCACCGGACTATAGCTAGCCCCCCCAGCCAGCCCTGATCGGGGCTCTAGGTCACCTCTAAAGCTAACCCTTACCTTAAGGGCTAAGCACCACCGTAACACTAATACCCAACCATTCCGGCCTAGCCTTATGGGAAACCAGCCCAATACTCTGGATAAAATCTCCTCTATAGTAAAGGGGTCCTTAAATATAAATGGGGTAGCTATTAGATTTATCCTAACCACCTTCAATAAATAAGCTAGACGCTATGAAGACCAAAAGGATATCTTTTTAATTATTACCTAGTTTATTAATAATATAGTGTCTAGTTTTAAGGAGCCTAAAAAGTAAATTATAAAAGGGGTAACAGCCTATATGATCCAAGCCTTATAGAAGTTGATAAATAATAAAGCTGCTTTAATCCCACCCTAGAACTGGGTCACTATTATAGCCTCAACCCTAACCCTAGCCCTAGCCCTAGCCCAGAAGTAGGCCTAGAACTAAGCCCAAAACCGGATCCCATCCCACCCACAGACCCATGCACAATTAAAAGATCTCTGGGTTTTTGTCCGTATCCCTAAGGAAGCCCTAGAGGTTGCCCAGAAGAACGCCCCTTTCGCCGTACACCATATAATCTACTAAACCCTTAGCCTACAACTAGGAGACATCCTACACATCTACTACATCTCAACTATATACTCCTTTAAACCTCTACATAAAAAAATCCAATAAAGCCTTCTTAAAAACAAATAAACACTAATAAACTACCTAAGAGTTTTTAGAATAAAAACTCTTATAAAATGGTTTATATTGTTATGGGCTGATGCCCACGATGGCCTAAGCTTTGCCTGAGGTGTTAACCAGTATCTAACAAAAGAGCCCTCCGGTCAAAGGGGCCTCTGATCAAAGGGCCTCCGATGACCTCCGGCGCCCCACCAAAGGTCCCCTTTGTTCTCTAGTAGTATAAATTCCTACACCGCCCCCCTTACGAGGAACTTCCTCTCTTCCACTTCTTAGTTTAAAGTAAATAGTAATAGAGCACCCTAAGGTCTAAAACACCTAGGCCTGGCCCTTCGCATATATACACCGTCTCACACTACCCTTTCTAACTCTAAAGCCTGGATAAGGAGAGCATAAATGTAGTAACCCTAATCAAAGACAAGGTTATCACTTAGACTAGCTATAAGCCTACCCTAGCCTAGTAATCCCACCTAAGCCCAAACCTAACTATAAACAAAGTCACTTAGGTAATCTGTTTTATAATAAAAATATCATCTTTTAAATTATTTAACTAAAATAGTAAAGCTTAACTTATTTAAAAAAAAGGGCCTAATAAAGTATAACCCTGGCTACTAAGGATATTATATAAACTAATACTATAATTACCTAGTACTCTATAATAATTATAATAAACCCATAAACTCCCTTAATAGTAAGCCCTGTATAACTAAGCTGAAGTATACTAACTACTGAGGGCCCTTCCAAGCCGGCTATATGGACTATCCAATTAGGCCCCTAATAATTAATAGTCGTCCTACTCTCATAAACGAAAAAAATATAAACGGATTCAGAAGGCTAGGTAAAAGGCCTCTAAGGCCCGTAATAGCATTAACCAGACCACTACCCAAAATAGTACTTAATAACCCCAGGACTCCCCTCTGGATTAAGGCTAATAACCTCGTTCTAAACGTTTATACACTAGGACTCCCTCCTGAGGATCAATTATATACTTAGGTAATAGGGATACAATTAATAATGTAAACAAAAACGAGGTGTAAAACCCCGAGGCCCTCCCTTAAATTAACTACCCTATCCACCCTCTCCGAAATAGGAACTAGATGGTAGCTTAAAAGCTTAATTATAATATCACTAATGTCTATACCCACCTAGACCTTATTTCAAAGGTGTAGACCTAAATAAGCCCCCCTATGGGTGCTATGTATAGCCTAATGTAACGTGGGGGAAAAGCCTCTAGTATATACAACTTTCTTAGAGCTTTATTGGGTTTATTTAGGAGCCTTAGATAAGCTATACTAATAAAATACAAATTAATATACACCCTAGGTACAACTCCTATATCCCAATTAATTTTTGGGATAATAGGGAAATAAGGCCTAGGGTAATAACATATATACGGAAAGGGATAAGGCTATAAGTACAACAGTAAAGACTTATCTAAATAAGGGATATCCTATAGTTAAAAGTTAATAATATTACTATTATAAACATTTATAAATAACTAGGTGATTCTTATAATTATATAATAACCACCCTCTTAGGATACCAACTACTATTATAAGCTCTTATAATTAGGGATTTCAATACTTGCTACTACTCCTAGGAACCCGGATCCATTAGCCGAAATAGGGGAAATAATCTAGTTAACTAGGTTAATAACAATAACTTCTCCTTTATTAGAGAAGTAGGGGCTTTAGCTTATACTCATAGTTACGTCCTTAACCTGACCTTCTCAAATATCCCCCTTACATACACAGAACCCTACCCACACCTATACCTAAGAGCTAATCACTAACTTATTATAACTATTATCCCCTTTAATAGTAATAAATATTAATAAATATACTAATTAGGGCTAATATTAGTCCCGGATTCAGCCCTTCCTTAATTTAAAAACCTAGTTAGGGTAGGGGTCTTAACTTTACTTACCCTTAAGGACCTACTTACCCTAGCTGAACTAGACACCTAGGCTAGCCGGATAGCTAGCCTATTATCTATAGTTATCCAGGCAATAGGGAAGAAACGATAAAACCTAGAAAAGGGGGCTCCCTAGCGGACAGAGGAGTGTTCTAAGGCCCACCGATCCTACCTTAAGACCCGTATCCAATAGTCCCAGGGACCAGAGCCGACCTTACCACCCCCTGCCCCTGAAGAGCAAAAGGCCTTCCTGGACATAGTAAGGAAGGCTAAGCTGGCTTCTTGGGTTGCTAAGATTAAAGGGGTTAAATCGGATCAGGACCTCTATAAAATAATGGGCTGGCGCAAGACCAGCTTAGCAGTTAAAGCCACCCCCTTAATAGTTGAGGGCTAGATGTATAATAATAACTAGGATAAGGCCCAGGCCCTACAGAGGTCCCTATTAGAGAGGTTTAACGACGCGGATGACCTACTTAGGGACCCCTTTGACGTGGCTATGGTCCTAAAACAATAAATACCCTAGTAGGCTACAATTAGTTAAAAGGAAATAAAAGTAGCTACTCTAATAAAAACTATAACCCCTAGTATTAACGGAATTACCATAAGAATACTTAAAGCTTACTAGGACTTTATATCTAAGCCAGTTTAACTACTTTTTTAGACTTATATCCCAACCAGCTATTTTCCCCAGTGGTTCTATAGGGCGGAGGTTATTATAATCCAAAAGCCTAGAAAGACCGACTTCTCAAAGGCTGGATCCTAGAGACTAATAGCCCTCTTATCCTACTTAGGTAAGGGGCTCGAAAGGTTAATAACTAGGAGAATGGCCTACCTCACTATCTTAGAAGGGGCAGCTAGCCCATAGTAAATAGGGGCCCTACAAGCAGGGCAGTAACCGATCTAATAACCTGCCTTACCTATGATATTGAACAGGCCCTCGATAAGGGGCTTATAACCACGGTAGCGACGATGGATGTATAAGGGACTTTTGACTCTATTCTTTGGAACCACCTTATTATTAGAATACGGTAATAAGGTTAGCTTAATAACCTGATTAGATTAATTTATACGTTTATATTAAACCGTATTTCTAGGGTTAAGTTTGAAGAGATAATAACAGGGGACTTCCCTTTAACCTGTGAGTTACCTTAGGGCTCCTTATTATTACCTATTATCTTTTTAATTTATATTTCTAATATCCTAGCTGAGAACCCAAAGGTTTAGTTTAGATATATAAACGGTATAGGCCTTCTAATTATTAGCTTATCTCTTAAAAATAATATTATATGCTTAAGTTAATAAGTTACCTAAATTCTAAACTAGGGTACTTATAATAAGGTCTCCTTTAACCCAGCTAAACATAAAGCTATCCACTTCACTAGGAAACATAAGCAACAAAAAGACCTACCTGGGATTAAAGCTAGAGACCTTGAAATCGAAGCCTCGGTCGAGCCGATCCGTTGGTTAGGGGTTTAGTTTAATAAAAGACTCTTTTTCTAATATTACGTCGAAATAAGGGTAGCTATGGCGAAGAAGGCAGCCCAGCACCTGGGGCACCTAATAAATACAAAAAGAGGGATCCTAGCAGCTATTATACAAAAAGTAGTTATCACCTATGTCTTCCTAATAGCCCTATACAAAGCTAAAACTTAGTTCGGGGGGCTAACTAAGTCAGCTCTAAGTAATAACACCTCCTCTTAGGGAGGGATTATTAATATAAACTAGAAGGACCTTATCTAAAAGGTCAATAAGATTATTATAAGAGTAGCCCGAGCTATCCTCCTAGTCTAAAAGATAACCCCAATAAATAACATTTTTTAAAATACCGGCCTACCTACTAGGAAACTGGCTTTAGAAGAGGTATAGTTGGACTTCGTAGTACGACTATAAAAAGTCGACCAATAACACCCATTAGTCCCAGGGTTCTCGCAACAAGGGAGGCAGCAAACACAGCTTCAACGGATAGCAGGCCTCATCTCAAGGGTCCCACGGCCAGCACTACTCTAACCACAATACCTCCCAAGGTCACAAAACCCAATAATTCTACAATCAAAAAAGGCTACTAAGACCTTCCAAAACTAACTAAAAACCATCCCAAATAACTATATAATTATTTATTCAGATAATTCTAAAACATTTAATAAAACCACGGGATATGGATTTGTTATTTATAAAGGTAATAAGTGTATAGCCCAAGGCTGTGGCCGACTTGGCCTAGTAGAACTGTTTAACAGTGAGGCTAAAAGAGCAAGGGCAGGGCTCCGGTGGGCCCTCCTTATATCCCAAGGCTAGCCTATCCACATTTATATTAATAATACTAATATTATTTAAGGAATACGGGGTAAAACTCTAAAATCCTCATAAATAGCCTTTTTTAAGATCCACGAGGTGGCTAGGATATATAATATACATACCCACTGCGAAGGGCTGGTCCTAGGTGTTACACGTCTTTTGTCCTTAACGACAGTCACGTGAACTATCACGTGACTAGCGTCGCCCTCATAAGGAGGCGCCGCAAGCTAGAGGACTTAGACGCGTCATCACAAATACACCCAAGATATCGAGACATATATATTCACTGAAATACCGGTGAACTCCTCGATTGAGACATAGCCTTAGTGATCCCTATTGCAGCCCCCGGCTGGTAGGAAAAGGCTGTGACACTAGGCCTTATCTCAACCGAAAGGTAGCCAAATACTGTTTATTTTAAGTTGAAGAGGAAAAGGGTAAACTACGATATAGCACGAAATCTCTACTTCTTAGGGGGTGGGTATTAGTGGGGCACCGGTGGGGCACCAGTGCGAGCACGGGCATAGCCCGGGTATAATCACCGGGTTTAGCCCGTAATACTACCCCCCTCCTCCCCCTACGCAACCTCTAATTCCTAGCTGGCCTCCTGGGGGGCACCTATGTATACGCCGCGTCTCCGTTATTCTCTAATATTGGCCCATAGTGCTCCTCGTAATGGTCCAGTACCTCTGTTTCCTCTATAACACCGGTTAGTTCTTATATAGAGTTAATATAACCCTCCCACTTCACTAGGGCTTTACGTTTTCTCCTTTTACCCACCATTTTCTATTTAATAGTATAAATCTCCTTTATTTACCACTTATTCTCTCTATTTATTTCCCTAATAAGTGGTAGTTAATAATTTAACTGAATTTAGTTTAGGAGGGGGTTATTAACTGATCTTCGGAGGACGTCTACGTGGAATTACGGGTAAATCCCTCCTAGTATATTCAACTCTATTATATGTATACTCACCACCTTAGTAACTCGGTATTAGTAGTATAACTATGTAAACTTTTTACTTAGGTATAGGGACTTATAGTTTACGATGTTAAATTAGATTTTGTTACTTACCCGGTACTTATCCACTAATAACCTACAATAATTAATACTTAATTCGTAGTGCTACTATGTTAAGGCTATTATAACCTTAGTAAACACTATAACGTCCTTCATTTTAGCTACTAGTTTATTTATGGCCACTTTTCCACGGTTAAGTGGTCCCTTATTATCTTTTTCCATGACCAATAACGGGTTAACGTAGTACCCATATTTTATAAAGAACGAAGAGATACTAGTTACTAAGTTAGTTTTATTCCGTAAAACTAGTTATACTATAAGAAGTAATTCTCCCTAATCGTCCTAGACCTAAGTAATATAAGCCCGTAAAATAACCTGAACCTCCTAATTTATACGCTCTGTTCCCCCATCGGTCTATGGGTAATAAGCGGTACTCAGCAACTAAGTAACCCCGGTTAACCTATAGAACTCCCACTAAAAGTTATTAACCTAGTTTAACCCTTTATTACTTATAATTAACTAAAATATCCTATGGAAATAATAATAATTATAGAGGAACTACTAGGTATAAAATACCGTATCCATAATCTCCATTTCCTCTAATATTAATACTTTACTTAGCTAATCAACTATAACCCACATATAACGGGACTTCTTCTCTTTTATTAATAATAAATTAATAATAAAATCCATCAATAAGTTATTACCTATCCAGAGAGGGACGGGTAGGGGCTTAAGTAACCCCTTCTTAGTTTATCTTTAAATATGGATACTATTATATACATAGTAGTTCCTCGTAAACCTTCTGATCGTCTGTGTTACGGGCTGATGCCCACGATGGCCTAAGCTTTACCTGAGGCGTTAACCAGCATCCAACAAAAGAGCCCTCCGGTCAAAGGGGCCTCCGATCAAAGGGCCTCCGGTGACCTCCGGCGCCCCACCAGAGGTCCCCTTTGTTCTCCAGCAGTATAGATTCCTACACCGCCCCCCTTACGAGGAGGAACTTCCTCTCTTTCGCTCCTTAGTTTAAAGTAAATAGTAATAGAGTACCCTAAGGTCGAAAACACCTAGGCCTAGCCCTTCATATACTTTAAGCTTAGGATTATAACCTTACCGTAACGCTGGGTTGAGCGCAGCTCCCCACCAGTTAAGTAGAAAAGAGTATAGGTCTAGTACGGCTCCCTGCGAAGAACAATACTCCCGGGACTCCAACAGGTTAACCACCAGTCCCCAGAAGAACAATCGAAATAACCCAGTCGCCCCGATGGACGCCACTATACCCCCGATGCTCTATAACGAGCCAACTATAGAAGAGATATTAAATACTACTCTAGGATCCCTATAAACCCAAATAACAGAAATCAGCGAAAAACTAGAGAAGAGTCAGAACCAGAGGTTAATGACCCCTAGGAGCGAAACCCTTCACACTCCTAATAACATCCGCACCGATACCCCACCAATACTCATCAACGAGTTAACTCACCGGAAACCCTTACCCAACCCCCCAAAGTTTTCGGGTAAACAAAAGGAATACGCCCCTTAAGTACAACAAATAAAAAACAAAATCTTAATGGATCACCCCTTTTACCCTATAAACTATAAACTCTAATACCTAGTTAATTTATACTTAAAAGTTAATCCCTAATAAGTAATTAACACCTTTTACACCACCAAAGGACCTAATAAAACCAGAAACCCCGAGGACTTTATACGTTACCTCGATTACACCTATTTGGATCTAAACACCTAATCCCAAGCCGTTACCCAACTACAAACCCTATACTAAAAAAAAAACAAAAATCTTATAATATTCTTACCTAAGTTTAAACGAATAATGGCCAACATTGGTGGTGGTAATTAGCTCGTTATCGTATAAATATTACTCTTAGAGGCGGCCTTAACCCCTTCGCTGAAGGACCGGTTACTCATAATCGAGTTTCCTAAGGATTACCTAGGCTAGTTTACCCGAGTATAGGACATTACTTAGAAAATTAAACGGGCCTCCAGATATAATCACCCTTAGAGGTCTACCCACTCCCCCACCGTTTATCCAAAAAATAATAATAGAGATGTTATTATAATAAGAGTAATTCAGTTTATAGGAGCTAAGAAAATAACCACCACTAGACCCCGGAGAAGTTCTAACTCTTCTATAAATAATAACCGTTCCTAATAAAAAAACCCAGAACATAATAAGGACCACCGTAAATACTTTAAATATAAAAAAAAAGGACACTTTATACAGAACTACCAAAAGAAGGCCAAACACCATTAACAAATTAACCGGCCCCTTATAGTTAAAACTTGCCCAAAAGGAAATATAAAAAAAGAAGATTAACTAATAACCCTTAGTTTAAGTGATAAGTATAAATTAGGAAAAGAATGACTCCGGGATAAAGTCGGGCCCTAGAGTCCACTAAGGAGTAAGTGAAGGGATGGAAGAAACACCAAAGGAGCTAGCAGCAGCAGGGTAAGTAGTCTATAATTATAAAAGTTAGAATTAATAAAGGACACTTAATTAATGCCCTGGTGGACACCGGCTGCGAAGTTTATGTTATAGTTAACTGTTCCTTTGTACAACGCCTCTGATTACCGTTTATTAATATAATAAAACGCCTTATAAGAGGTTATATAATAAGCGGCCCCTCACCAAGTAGAAGCTAGGGAGTAACTGTAATATAAATGGAAATTAGCGGTTATATACAACGAGTTTACATATATATAGTGGACGATTTAGAACTGGATATATTTTTGGGAAATCCCTAAATAGTTTAGAATAAGGTGAAGTATAATATTAATACCCACTAGCTTACTTATAGGAAAGGAAGAGTAAGAGTATACCTTTTTAATAAAGAAGAGCCCGAAAATATATTAGAGATACGTCGAGCTAGACTATTACCAGTAGCACCGTTTATTATGGTTTACCGTATAACGTAAAAAAGAAAATAAAAAGATAACTAAAGACCACTAACTGCTATTATAGCAGCCAACTTATAAGATATCGAAAAGGCTCTTATAAAGCTGGAACCATAAAAATAGGAAAATATTTCGAGGTTAATACTAAAATAGGTATATAAGGAGTTTAGAGACTTATTTAACCCAACTAAAGTACACCCGGTGCCCCCCTATTAACTAAGTATAGACTATATAATCCCTTTGGAGATAGGGCTAGAAGGGAAGGAGCCCTAACTCCCTTAGGGACCTTTGTATACTATATTAAGAGAAGAGTTATTAGTACTAAAAAAAACACTTAACGACCTATTGAATAAGGGGTTTATTCGAATTAGCTACTCGGTAGCCGGTGCCCCCGTGTTATTCGCTAAGAAGTTAGGAGGTGGATTGAGATTTTGTGTTGATTATAAAGCCTTAAACGCTATTACGAAAAAGGACCATTACCTGTTCCCACTAATATCGGAAACTCTTAGTAGAATAACTATTACTAAGTAGTTTATAAAGTTTAATATTATAGTTATTTTTTATAAAATACGGATCACCGAAGGAGACCTAGAGAAGATTATTTTTAGAATAAGATACGGGTTATTTAAGTGGGTGGTCTACCTTTTTAGGCTTACTAGTACCCTAACAACGTTCCAGTAATACATTAATACTTCCCTATAGAAATTCCTAAACAACTTTGTTATGGTTTATATGGATAATATCCTTATTTACACTGGTAGTTCGAAGAGGGATCATAAGGAGAAAGTATAAGTGGTTCTCTAGGCCCTAGCCAAAGCTGGCCTGAACCTAGACCCGAAGAAGTGCGAATTCTATGTTGAGAAGGTGAAATACGTTGGCTTTATTATCACCACGGGAAAGGGTCTATTATATGATCCCAACAAGTTAAAAGTTATTAAGGAGTGGTTAGCCCCTAGGTCCCTTAAGGGTGTACAAAGCTTCCTAGGTTTCACTAATTATTATCGCATATTCATACTAGGGTATAGTGAGCTAATAGAGCCCCTAACCCAATTAACGAAGAAGGGGGTAATCTTTTATTAGGGAACAACTTAAAAAAAAGTATTCGAAATACTAAAAAGGATGTTCATAAAAGAGCTGTTCTTATAGAAATTTAACCCAGACAACGAAACACACATCAAAATAAATTACTTAGGTTTTACTTTAGGTGGTATATTATTATAAAAGGACCCAAAGGGTTATTAGAGGCTAATTGGGTTCTACTTATAGAAATTCTCACTAATAAAGTATAATTACCTAATCCATAATAAGGAGCTTCTTATAATACTTACTTATTTACAATCCTAGAGGGCTGAACTCCATAATATCCAGCACTTTATTATCCTAATAGATTATAAGGGTTTAGAGTATTTTATAAAAAAGTAATACTTAACTAAGAGATAAAGCCACTAAGTAAAAGAGTTATCCTAGTATAATTTTAGGATTAAGTATTAGCTAGGAAAGGAAGCGATAATACCTAATGCATTATTAAGAAGGGAGTAGGACGTCCCCTAAGGATAGGACGATAAGAGGGAAAAGGGCCGGGTAATCCAGATAATTCCCGACTCTACATAGCTAAGCTGTACTCCACCCGGTGACCCTCGAATTAGATGAACTACCGAAGATATACTGGAAATACTATAAGCCGCTGTTTTTAACGTTAACCCTATACTATAAGCCTTTTGGGATAAAATTATGAAAGCCGATGGAGTATACTAAGCTACTTATTTAGTAATAAAAGAAAGGAGGAGAAGTTTCCCATTAAAGCTTAAGTTAAAGGTTTAAATTGCTAAATACGAACTCGATGGGCTGGGAAGATTAATATGGAGAGATTAATTATGGGTACTAGGGGGGGGAAATAACGATAACCACTTAAATGAATTATAAACTAAGATTATGTAAAGGTATCACAATTCGTACACTAATGGCCACCCAGGACGGAACAGCACATTAATAATAATAAGTAGACAGTTCTTCTGGCCAGGCCAGTCCTAGATAGTTTGGAGGTTTATACGAAACTGTAATACTTATAAAGGGATACACATTTAAAGGTAAACTAAAAAGGGTTCCTTAAACCCCTACTAATACCTACCCGTATTTATTACAACTTATTAATGGACTTTATTACTAATCTTCCTCTAATAAAAAGGAAAAAGGCCTGATACTTATGGGTTATTATGGATAGGTTATCGAAGAACCCCACATTAAAAGAGATGGAGACTATGAACGCTGAAGCTTATGCTTAGTGGTTCCTCTCCTATTACTATAAGTTCTACGGAATACTATAAATAATAATTAGTAACCAAGGATCGAATTAGATAAGCCGATTTTAAAAGGAATTCTATAGGTTAACCGGTGTAAAACGATTACTAAGTATTATTTACTACCCGCAAATAAATAAAGGGACAGAACACCTTAACTAGGAGATCTAAGCAATTCTCTGTGTATATATAATATACGCCCAGGATAATTAGGGGGAATTACTACTCAGCGTACAACTAGCCCTTAGGAACTAAACGAGTACTACTACGACGATGTCCCCATTCTTTATGGAGTATAAATACTATATTAACCCTTTACTAATAGTAAAAGGAGATAGTTAACTAAAAACGAATTAAGAGGAAATAGTGAAGTAGTTAATCCAAAGGATAAAGGACACTATAAAGTTCGTTCAAATAGCAATAGCAGCTACTCAGCAGCGAAGCGAAGACTCCACAAACTGCACTAGGGGACCAGCTAAGTAGTACAAGGTTAGAAACAAAGTGTAATTAAACGTCACCAACTACTTATCCCTAAAGCTAAATAAAAAACTAGTATAGCTTTACTATAAATATAAAGTTACACAAATAATCTCAACTCACGTAGTAAAACTGAGTATACTAACTAGTATCCATCCACACTTCTACGTGGACCTCCTCCGCAAGGCAATTAGTAACCCGTTACTAAAACAAAAACCGACTAATAAACAACCACCCCCGATTCGCAATATAGACGGAGATCCTGAATAACTTATGGAAAACATATTAGTAGCAAGGTGGCAGCTGGTGGGTAAAGGGCACCGTCACCAGGCCCTAGTTAAATAACAAAGTTATATAGAGCTAATTTAGGAGCCTATAAAAGTAGTATCGGAAATAGAGGTTTTAGATAAGTATAAACGGCGGTATAGAGAAATTAATACAGCGGATAGGGACCCAGTGTACACCCCGAGAAGACGTCGGAGGGCAACAAATTAATAGCCGCTAGTGCACCAGCAGAACACCAGTAGGGAGGGAGGGGAGAAAGGAGGGGGCATTTATTACGGGCTGATGCCCACGATGGCCTAAGCTTTGCTTGAGGCGTTAACCAGCATCCAACAAAAGAGCCCTCCGGTCAAAGGGGCCTCCGATCAAAGGGCCTCCGGTGACCTCCGGCGCCCCACCAGAGGTCCCCTTTGTTCTCCAGCAGTATAGATTCCTACACCGCCCCCCTTGCGAGGAACTTCCTCTCTTTCGCTCCTTAGCTTGAAGTAAACAGTAATAGAGCACCCTAAGGTCGAAAACACCTAGGCCTAGCCCTTCACAGTCTGGGAGTGCCCCGGCCAGTAAAAACGTCGGCTTATAATCTCAAATATACTTTTACGCCCTGGGTGACCACTAGTGCTAGAATCGTGGTACTCTTATATAACCCTTATCTATAATAAGCCCCAAAAGTTATTATTATCTCTTTTTCCGGGAACCCATATTTTATCCTAGAATGTTAACCTCTACTACTTATTAATTACATATTCTATAATCTAAACCTTTAACTATAACTCTAGTGAAAAGTTACACTATCCCTATTTCACCACCTTATAAATTCAGCGGTATAACCTATTTTCTTCAATAATTTAGTCCTAAAGTATTTATAATTCGCTATTATTCGTAAACACTATTATGTATAGGAATACTAGTAAGTCGTTTATAGTGTAGCTCACCTAAGGGGCACCAGTTCCTTCCTTAGGGATAACGTAGTTAGGTATTAACTAGAGTACACGTCCCTATTCTCTCTTATTATCCCAGCCCTAGGGGGTGTCCTACTCCCTTCGAGAGAGGGTATTAGGGACTACTACTCCCTTTTGTAGCCGGTACTCTAAATAAAAGTCATATTAGGCTAACTCTTCTGCCCACCAGCTCTACCTCTCAGTAAAGCACTACTTCCTTATAAAATGTTTAAAGTTTTTATAATTCGTAAGAATTTTAAAGTTATTTATATTTCGTAGTTTTATTTTCCAGGCCCTAAGGTATACGAGTATAGTGAATAGTTCCTTATTATGGATAAGGTAATTATATTTAATTAATAATAGTTTTTTATAAGTAGAACATAATAGGGTACTAGTACTTATCGGGGTCTTCTTATATAAGGGTACCGCCTAAGGTAAACCCTGAACAATTTATCTTTACTATTGTTTTTCCTTTAGGGTTAAAGCGGTGAAGCACCGGCTCTATACTAAATAACCACTTAAACTCCTAGAATCCTTCTTCCTAATTAGGTCCCTAGTAGAACATAGCCGACTTTTTCGTAAACCTCGTAAGGGGCTTAATAATAATAGTATAGTTGGGTATAAAAATACGATAATAATTTGTAAACCCAAGGAAACTTTTAACCCCCTTTATAGTCCTAGGGGGTAGTTACTTAGTAATAGCTTTTAATTTCTTAGGGTTATATGAGATCCCTTTTTTAATGGTGATAATAAACCTAATATACTTCATAGTCTTAACTAAAAAGGTACACTTCTTAGGGTCTAGTTATAGTCCGGCCTTTATTAGGTGTTAGAGGGTTACTCGTACCTTCTCTTTATACTTCTTCTTTAATTTAGATGTGTAAATTAGGATATTATTTAAATAAGTAGTAACGAAGTTGTTGTTTAGGAAGTTTTAGAGAGTTGTATTAATATACTATTAGAATATAGTTGGGGCCCTGGTGAGTCTAAAAGGGTAAATTAACCACTTAAAGAGTTTGTATTTTATATAAAACACTATTTTTTTAACATCTTCTTTTATAATCCGAATCTTATAGAATACGGCTACGACGTTAAACTTGGTATACTATTATATAATAATTACTCGTTGGAGGGTCTCTAATATAAGTGGTAATGGATAATGGTCCTTTTTTATAATATTATTAAGAGTTTAGTAATTAATGTAGAACCGAATTCCCCTACTAAGCTTCTTAATAAACAATACTGGGGTACCCCCTAGTAAACTGCTGGCTCGAATAAACCCTTTGTCTAATAGGTCCTCTAATGTCTTCTTTAGGATTAAGAGTTCTTTATGGGATATCCTATATAAGGGTCCCCATAGAAGTATAGGCTCTTAGCTGTGAGTGTCCTTAATAAGGGGGATCTTATGGTTAACCCCTGGTTTCCTAGGGGGCACCGAGTATACCTTCTTTGGATTAAATAAGTCTCTAAACTCCTTATAGACTTAGCCTAGGATGAGTTCCTTTATATTTATAAACTTCTTTTTTTTTAGTGTATCCTCGATGTCCCTTAAGTTTATAATTATAACCTAGGCCTTTAGTACCCTTAATACTTTACTCGTTAATATACAACTATAAATACAAGGGCCATTAGTAATTGGGCTATACGAATCTCTTTTATAATAACTAGTTCTTCTTAATTAGAGAGGTATACATCTACTCCTCCCTTACTATGGTGCACCCACTGAGCAACGGTGTTATACATTATATAGTTCACTTTTATTTATAGTTTCCCTAGGAATATGGGGGGGTCTAGGCCCTTTACTACGTATACGTAAACCTTCTAAGTATAGCCACTTAATTCCAAATCTAGGATAGCTATACCCTGGGCATCACTAGGTGATAACCCGTCTTATGTATACCCTCATAGAGCACACTTTTTCTGATCCACTAGTAGTAATCGGAGGCGTTTAAAAAGAGACTAATCCACTATTATATAAACATCATAACTAGTATTGATGAGGGTGTATATTAAGTGTCCTTTATTAATCCTTACCTAAATAATAGTTAACCCTTAGCTCCTCTACTGCTGCTTTTTTTAGTGGGACTCCTATTCTTTGGTTTCCTCCTTCGTTAACTCTGGTACCCGACTTTATATTAGAGTTACTCTTTTCCTAAGTTATCCTTATTAGAGGAGGTATTAGTGGCCTTTTAGTTCTTTTTTTTTAACCTAAGATCCTTTTATTTTTTTATTACCTTAGTATAAGTGACCTTCACTTACCTAGGAACCTTTTTCTAGTAATTCCTAGTAATATAACCTTTTTTACTATAATAAAAGTATTTATAGTGGTCCACTAGTGGGTTACCCGAGGAGTAATAATAATAATGGTCCTTCTCCTCTTTTCGAGTTGATAAGGTATAGGTCATACTAGTCATCTGAACATCTCCATTATAATCCTTTTATGGAGGGGCGAGGATTAGGGACCAGCGACGCTCCTATTTAATAGCGATGGGTATTATATACTCTAACTTAAAAATAACATCTTATACCCTAATAAGCCACTAAGTATACTCCCTTAATAAGGAGATAGTGATTAGGTGCTCCTTTAAGTGGGAAGTAAAGGCGTTTTTTAATATAATAATTTTAACGGTGTTAGGCTATACACCACCTCTTATATTTATTATTATTTATTTAAACTTGGGTAAGAAAATAATTAACTTCTTATTATCTTTTTAAATAGATAGTTTATAACTAGGCTATGGTTTAGGGTTGGGTGTTCGGGTCTCGGTAAGTCTTATCGAAATAGGACATAAAATCTTCAGGGTTATATTAACCTCTAGGCCCCCCGGCTACGTAGAACATGGCAACCACCTACTAGGGACTGGTGTCTAGATAAGAGTTAATTAGGTATTATAATTCCTAGTTAATAGGGTAGAATGCTCTATTCATAGTAATCTTATCCCTTATTTACTATACCTAAAAAGGGTAATCCTTTTACTTCCCCGAGAATTTTAAGGGTATTAGTAACGGTTTATAGTGTATCGGTATCTCTATTACGAGGTGGCAACTACCCATTAGCGGGGCTTCGGTCCTTATATCTTCTATAGGGGTCGGTAACGTTGCCCCTGAACCTCGGCTTTACTGCAGCTCATTAGAGAGCTCAGTAATCCTCGCTTATAGGGGCCCGAGGGCCTTGTTTAAGGCTAATTATAATTAGGCCTATAGTTTATTAGTTATTATATTAGTTGGTATCCTCTTCTTAATTAGTGGGGAGTTATATTTTACTTAGTATTTAATATTTATTAATTTGTTATTAGGGAGCTGCATTTAACCTGGGATTCCACTTTGTAACCGGTAAGGAGCCGGGCTTAACCTAATAGTATTTTATATAATAAATAAAATTAAGCTTAAAATATGCGAAGGGTTAGTCCTAAGCCTTATCTTAACTGAAAGGTAGCTAAATACTGTTTATTTTAAGTTGAAGAGGAAAAGGGTAAACTATAATATGGCGCGAAATCTCTGCTTCCTAGGGGGTGGGCACTAGTGGGGCACCGGTGGGGCACCAGTGCGAGCACGGGCATAGCCCGGGCATAACCACCGGGTTCGGCCCGTGACACCTAGTACCCTTAGGCCAACTAATAACCCTAGTAGGGATTAAATAACTCGCTAAAAAACGAATACGAACCTAATATACACGATGGTGGTGTAAAGAGGCAACAGATCGATACGCCTAACTAAAGCTCGAGGCCACCTTATTTAACCCCCCTCAACTAGCCCTTTCACAGGCTACCCTTTATCACTTCTTAGTGGCCCGGTTAGGCCACGGAAACTTTAAATAATATCATTAACACTTTAACCATAGTAAAACCCTACTCACCTACTCTTATAGGGAAGTAAAGGATATAAACTACTTAGTTTATTACTAAAAAACCCTAGTAAGGAAGTGACGATGGCCTACCCTCCACCCTTTTAATTCATTAAAACCCATAGGACCTATAAGATCACTTAACTAATACTTTAAAAGGTTAATCACTAATCCTAAAAACTTTAAGGCCTTCCTACGTATAATAAACTTCTTCTAAAAGATTTACCCACACTACTAAGGACCAACTTCCGGTTAGGCCTTAAAACGACCATCCTACCCTATTAAAGGGACCAGATAAGAAGTAAAGGAACTAAAGGAACCAGCGGGATCCAGGGACAGATTGAACGCATAGTAGCCAATAGGCAAGATTTGGAGGACGCGGGCAAGGGCTGTATACTGTAGAGTAGGTAGTCTGAGCCTGCGGCTCTTCACACCACATACCCCTCGGGAGGTCTGCGGCAAGGGCTACGCCCTTGCCGCCATGGCGTTGAACACAACAACAACAACAACTGCCGTAAGTGGATCCTATAGTCTCTTGTCTTCCCGTCGGTGTTTGCGAGAGATCCTCGAGGTGCTAACCGTGGCAGGTTGTCGAGACGGAAAAAGATGTCAAGAAGCACGAGGTTTGCGACAGGTGCTGAGACGCTATCAAGAAGTACGTTAAAAAGGTTTAAGCACTGAAAGGATTGTGAAATCGACGGAATTGAAGATGAGCACGACTTTTGGTCCGTAAATGAAGGCTATTTGCCTCTGGAAAGCTTTCTTAGCCAATCAGGATTCATCGAATACTTTCAGGTTACTTGAGCTGCTGGGAGACTGTTATTGCCGGGACTTGAGTGAGTCTGGGTCATCTCTAGACCACTTAGATTGTTTTATCGTTTCTGCTAGTGTATTGCGGAAGACACAGCCCTGCTAGCTAATGGACACGGTCCGATTAGAAATTTTCAGTATCTAACAATTTCAAGCCCAAAAATAGGAGATCGGATTATCAGATGCAATTTTGGTAACAGACGTGGGTGAGGATTCACCGGGTTCTTCGGTAAGTTGGTCGGTGAGACTCGGTGACCAAGGTGAAGGTGGGTGATGTCACCCCGCCTGCCCCGCATTCAAGTCAGCCCTTTGGCGCTAAAAATAGTGCCGGAAAGGTCCACTCCAACCAGGTCGTCCGGTGCGGTCGGGCTCCGGTCATCCTATGGGCCATCGTCCCATCATCATCAAAGACCGGCACCAGCGCGAGCCGAGCCGCCATGCATCCCGGGGTGCGATCAGTCAGCCCTAGATTTGGCCTGGTGCGGGAGCCGATTTACTCGATGCCAGCTTCTGATTGTGCTTCCAACAGACGCCGCACACCGCTTCCTGGCTGAAGTGTCTCGACGTGGCTTACTCGCGTCGAATTTTTTCATCATCCCACACACACTTGAGAGTGCCAGGCCGGCAGCAGCAGCAGCAGCAGCAGAACAAGATTCGCGGAAGCCTCAAAGCTCCAGCCACATCAGCATCGGGTCAAACGAAGGTTAAAGGCTGTTCAGCTGCACTCAAACCTTGTGCGCGGCTCTGCGGCAAGACAAACTCCGGGCAAGTGGAGCCGCTGACGCGTTCAGCTCTTGGGCTCACAGTCAGTGGTGGTCCCCCCCCCCCACAGAGACATCTCAGCGCGCATAGGGGACCGTGGCGTGGGTTTGCCGAGTTGTTCCAGGCGACCAAAAGAAGCGAGAAAAGCCTGGACCACCTGCGCTGCTTCTCCCCATCCCTTTTTTCGGCCTGGCGTCTCGCTCCCACGCGCACATCTGTTCTTTCTCAGCTGTGACGTCCGGCCCTCCAACACCAATCCAGCTCTTCGGACGGAGTCGCACCTGAACTGGGCCCTCGCCGTCCCCTCCGGTTCATCTCTCCGACGCTGGCTTGCCGTCGCTTCCCAGTTCCTGTTTCCAGTTCCTTTTTGATTGCCATCTCACAGTGTTTCCACGTCGGCCCCAGCCGTGGGTCTTGACACACGAACATCATTGATCATCTCGGCCGTGCCGACTTCCCTTCGCGCGCCTACATAATCACGGCTTCTCCCTCGGTTTCCGCGATTCGCGCTTAGGAGGGAGGATGGGCATCATGGAGAAACTCGGGGTCAGGGACCCCCTTATGCATCTTCCCCGCAACCCGCAGACCTACAACGACAAATATGTCGTGGTCTTTGATTTTAGCGAAGTCGGTGAGTGTGTTTGCCGCCTGCGAATGCCGAACTGGCTTGGCTAACCGTTCTCATCAGAATCCGAGACTGCGGTCAAGGAGTTCACTACTCTTCTGAATGATTTGGAATCCGCCGGTCTCCACACCGAGGTGAGGGTGGGCTACGACCAAACCCTTCTCGTCTTCGTCAAGGCCCCTCGGGAGCTCCTCGGGAACTTGGTCTACAAGTCAAGGTCAGTCCCGGTCCCCGTCCACATCTGCCGTCCCGATCGTCCCAACTAACTGCCGCCAGAGTCAAGGACTGGCTCTACGGGATCATCCCCGAACACCCTGGTGGTAACAAGAACACCGTCGTCGACGGCGCCTTTGAGGCCGAGGATATCCTTTCAGTCTACCATCTTGTCAACTGGCCCAAGTCTCTTGGCGGTGCTGGAGTCACTCCCGAGACGGGTCCGTGGAAGAACGTCAAATCAATCTTCCCTCTCCACAACGAGGAGACAAACCAATCCTTGCTGAAGCATCTCAGCAAGCGTTTCTTCCTGACCGTTGACGATCTCGACTCCATTCGCGACCTCTGGGGAACCAAGGTGAGTCTGGTCCGTCCCCGCCATGACACCTAGCTTACCATCTCAAGGTTGCATTCTACTTTGCCTTCATCCAAACCTACCTTGTCTTTCTTTCCTTCCCCGCCATCACTGGCGTCATCGCTTGGCTATGGCTTTCCAAGTATTCCTTGACCTATGCCATCTCAACGTGTGTCTGGTGCACCATCTTCCTTGAGTACTGGAAGATTCAGGAAATCGACCTTAGCATCAGATGGAACGTCCAGGGCATCGGAAAGGTCAAGGTCAACCGGCCCCAGTTCAAGTGGGAGAAGACCATCACCGACGAAGCCGGCCGGGTGAAGCACTGCTTTCCCAAGTGGAAACAGGTCACCCGCCAGCTCCTGCAAATTCCTTTTGTCCTGATTTCTGCTGTCGCTCTCGGCGCCATCATTGTGCTCGTCTTCGCCATTGAGGTCTTGATCTCTGAAGGTTACGATGGGCCCTACAAGAACGTCATTGTAATTCTCCCCATGCCCCGTATCGAAACTCACTGGCTGACTATGCCTTAGGAGTACGTCCCGACTTGCCTGCTGGCCGTCGCGCTTCCGTACATCAGCAGTGGCCTGGAGGAAGTCGCCACAATCTTGACCAACTATGAGAACCATCGCACTGCCGACTACCACGAGATGTCTTTGACTCAAAAGATCTTTGTCCTCAACATCATCACCAACTACCTGCCGATTCTCATCACCGCATTCATCTACGTCCCATTCGGGGACGAAGTTGTCCCGTGGCTCGAGAGCATGACCAAGTCTTTCCTCGGTGCTATCGGGCAGAAGTACATGGACGACGACCTCACGTTCCACGTCGACGCCGACAGGCTGCGAGACGAGGTCATCGCCTTGGTCGTCACTGGGCAGATCTCGGGTTTCTTTGACGAGAACATTATGCCTGCCCTCAAGCACAAGGCGCAGAACATCTACCGCGAGTACAAGCAGTCCCACTCGAAGGACACCATGCTCATGTCCATTGTCGAGGACGATCCGGAAGAGGCCAGATTCCTCCGAAGCGCTCGCAACCAGGCTACCCTAGATAAATACAACGTGCAGGACGACATCGCCGAGATTGTCCTGCAGTTCGGCTACCTCTCGCTCTTCTCCCCCGTCTGGCCGCTCATCCCCATCGGCTTCCTCATCAACAACATCGTCGAGCTGCGCACCGATTTCCTCAAGATCTGCATGGAGCACCAGCGCCCGCCTCCGGTCCGTACCGACGGCATCGGCCCGTGGATCAACTCGCTCGACATCCTCACCTGGGCGGGCAGCATTGCCACGGGCGCCATCGTGCACCTCTTCGGTACGAACAGCATCGGCGGCGGTGCCTGGTGGGCGCTGCCCATCACCATCTTCATCAGCGAGCACGTCTTCCTCGGGTTGCGCGCCGTGGTCAAGTTCGTCCTGAACCGCATCGGCTCCGAACAGATCCGCAAGCAGCGCCACGCGCGGTACGCCACGCGCGCCAAGCACCTTGAGGAGCTAGAGGCCACCAGGCGCGCGGGGCTCATGCTGTCGGTCGCCGAGAGGGAGCGCCGCAAGTCCATCCGGGCCATGAGCCACGACTCGTTCTGGACGACGCAGGTCGACGACGGCGCGAGCGCGGCTGTCGGAATCGGCCTGATTCAGTCGGTCAAGAGGGCCGAGGTCACGAAGAACCAGCCCAAGATTGACTGAGACATCAAAGCCCAAGCACTGGACTGCGAGATTAAAGCCATGTAATTGTCAGAAAGCGATCAATTTCTCAAGCAAGGTAAAGCGAATAGGCTTCCACCAATAGGCTGTACAACTATTTTTCACCAGTGTGACCTGTCTCGAGGTGGGGTTGGCGTTGGCGTTGTCGCTGAAGTGACATGCCTTTGACATCAGACATCGCGGCGCTGACATCATCGACGCGGGCGCATATTTCGACATATCGCCTCAATTCCATCCTAGCAGTGCAAACAAACCGACACAATCCCCATACAACACCCATCTAATTACACCCAATTCAAATAATTGACAAACAGCCACCATGCCAACAGCCACGATAACCAACCCAGCCACCTCTCCCTTCGGCAACCCCCTCTCCTTCGCCTCGTGCTCCATCGGCCTAGCGCAACACACCCTCGAGCAGAAACTCCAGGCTATATCATCCGCCGGCTTCAACGGGATCGAGCTCTCCTTCCCGGACCTGCAATCTTTCGCGGGCCGGCACTTCAGCAGGGAGGTCGCGGCCGACGACTACACCTCCCTCTGCGAGGCGGGCAAGCTCCTCCGCACGCTATGCGAGGAGATGCAGCTGCAGATCATGGTCCTCCAACCCTTCTCCAACTTTGAAGGTTGGCCGAAGGGCAGCAAGGAACGCGAGGACGCGTTCGCGCGCGCGAGGGGGTGGATGCAGATCATGGACGCCGTCGGGACGGACATGCTGCAGGTCGGCTCGTCCGACTCGCCAGGCATCACGGCGTCCATCGGGGAGCTGGTGGCGGATCTGGCGGAGCTGGCGGACCTCCTCGCGACGAAGGGGTTCAGGGTTGCGTACGAGAACTGGTGCTGGGCGACGCACGCGCCGGCGTGGAAGGACGTGTGGAAGACGGTGCAGCTCGCGAACCGGCCTAACCTGGGTCTGTGTCTGGATACCTTCCAGTCTGCCGGCGGAGAATGGGGCGATCCGACCACCGAGTCCGGCCGGATCGAGACGGGAGGATTAAAGGAGGAGGAGCTGAAGATGGGGTACGAGATTAGTCTGCAGGAGCTGGCGAAGACGATCCCGCCGGAGAAGGTTTTCTTCTTGCAGATTAGCGACGCGTACAAAGTCAGCCCGCCGCTCGAAGCGAAGCCGGATGGGGATGATGGGTTGAGGCCGCGGGGGAGGTGGAGTCATGATTTCAGGCCGTTGCCGTACGACGGGGGGTATTTGCCCATTTTGCAGTTTTTGGAGGCTGTGATGAGTACCGGGTTCCGCGGGTGGTTGTCGGTTGAGGTTTTTGATGGGAGGTTCGAGGAGAAGTATGGGGATGATTTGGAGGGGTTTGCGAGGAAGGGGAGGGAGGGGGTTGTGAGGATGTTGGGGGAGATGATTGTTGATCGGAGTGGTTTTTGAGGGGGGGAAAGACAGTGGAGAGTGAATATGTCCATTATTCTTTTTCAAACTTCAATGGCTCCTCGTTCTCGGGCCAGGGCATGATCTTCAACCCCTCCCAAATCCCCAACCACCGCCTCGCCTTCTTTTCGTATGCATCCCTCAGCCCGATCCTCGTGTTCGGCCTCACAACCATGCCAAAAAAAACTCGGATAACCCCCTCGGGGCATACACCCTCCACTCCCCGTCGGGCAGCACCCGCACCCCGATCATGGCGCTCGTGGCAATCCACGAATCGATCCCCGCCGAACTTCTGCGGGTACCAGAGATGCACGCGCGCCTGGTTGCGGATCTCGACTTCCTGGGGGATGTCGGCGAAGAGGGGCTTGCCGCGCTGGATGAAGGCGTCTTCGGCCGAGTAGGAGAGGTCCGGGTCGAAGTAGACCAGGTCGTAGTCGTGGATGCCCGTCTCCGGGGGTAAGCCCGAGGCGAAGTTCCAGATTGTTTGGGAGAGGGCGCCCGCGGCGAGGTACCAGTTTGGCAGGCCCAAAGCGGCGGCCCGGGTGAGGACGGTTAGGAGGGTGGTGTTTGTGGAGAGGACTGTGCGGAGGTGGCGGAGTTGGTCTTCGAGGGGGAGTTGGGCGATGGCTTTGGCGGTGGGTGGCATTTTGGACGATTGGTGATGGGGTGTTTTGGTGGTGAGTGGTGATGTGAGGTGTGAAGATTTGGCTGGGGAATGGGAGGATTGAATCACACCATGCGGAGACGGTTGATGGACGGCGGCTTACATAACCCGTGATCCTACCTCAAGGGGTCCTTGTTCCTTATAGTCGGTATCTCAACTTGTGTTTTTGAGGATTGAGTCATGAGATACCCATACCTCCATCGCCTATTGAGAATCATGATGCTTTCTTTGCATGTTGGGTTAGTTGTCATCAGCTGTCTGGCCGGATCTTTCACTTGAAGGATGGCACCAGATTCGCTCGCAAGTTCTGCTTGACTACAAGCAATCCGAAATGAGGAAAACGGAAACAAATTCTGGAAAGGGAAAAGGAAGAAGAAAGGCTTAAATTCGCTGTCTCGCCAGATTGATGGAGCTGACCAAAGACGGGTTTGGTCAAGGAGAAAAAGAGAGAGCCTGGGTTGTTTCGCAAACCATTTTCCGAAATCTCACCCAATTCCAGGACTTTATTTGCTTCCGAATGCATGCGTTCATGTGAGAGCGATCTGTTTACTCTTATAAGAAACAGTCCCAAGGATCGGGATTTTCAGCCACACCGCCGGCCTCCCAACCAGCCAGTCAGTCAGTCGGCTCACAGAATGGTTTCGTGCCATCTCGACCCGAAATCTGCGTGCCACATTTCCGCCAATGCATCTGCGATCCGCATCGCGGAGAAAAGCTATCAGAAGCAAGGAGGACGAATCGGCGCCCCGAACCCCGCGACTCCCCCGCATCCAAACACCCCAGTGTAGGGCAAAGATCAGTCCATGAACCGACCCTGGGGCTGATCGCGCCGGCTAAATCCAACGTGGCCCCCGGGCCTGCAGGGTTGCTGCGGAGGTGTGGTCGCAGCGCCGCCAGGGGCTAAGCTGTAGGATGATGGTTGGGACGAACTGCTTTGCGGGGATAGCAGGTTTGATGGATGGAGCATCGCCGACCTCGCTCATCCGCTCCAGCAGCAGTAGTGCGTGAACGATGGAGAGGCAGGATGGGTGATATCGAAAGTGGGTTCCCGAGCCATCATAGACTTGAAGCTTAGAAGTGAATAAAAGGGCCCGGTGGTTCTGTCAAAGGGATCAGTGAGTCTGGCTGTGATCGCTGGCCCTCTGCACTCGAAATCAACACCATGCACCTGTCCAAACTCCTCCTCCTCCTCTCCGCTTCCGCGGCCGCCGGCCTAGTCGCCGGGTACGACGTCCCACCCCGACCGGAGGTCTCCCCGTTCCCCAAGACGCCGACGCGGGCCCTCCCCGCCAGCCCGCCGCGGGACCCGAAACGGGTGTGCGTCGTATCGGCCTGCGGCAGCGATGTCGCGGAGGCGATTCTGAAGGCGGCGCACGACTGCAACGACGGCGGCACGGTGGTCTTCGCAGCCGGGCAAACGTACACCATCTCCAGCAAGGTGGACCTGACATTCCTGAAACACGTCGACTTTGCCATTCTGGGGACGATTGTGTTTAACGATGACGTGGAGTATTGGCAGACCAAGACGTTTGCGTACCGCTACCAGAACGTCAACCTCATGTGGCGGTTCGGCGGGGAGGATGTTAACATCTATGGACTTGGACAGGGGACGATTGATGGTATGTCATTGATTATTCTGTCTTCATGGGGGAGGGAGGTGTTCTTATGGCCCTTGTAGGACTTGGGCAGACGTGGTGGAACGCGCTGACCAGCAACGCGACCGTCGTCCGGCCGCTGCTCCTCGGCATCGACGGGCTGAAGGGCGGCTCCGTCACGGGGCTGAAGATGCGCAATTCGCCCAACTGGTTCAACATCATCGCCAACTCGTCCGATATCCTGGTGTCGGACATGGACCTCGTGGTCGAGGTGACGAACAGCTCAGCGCCGGCCAAGGTAACGTCTTCCCCCCCCCCGGCTCCCCCCTTTTACCAGCTTTTGTGATCTAACCGCTCCCAGAACACCGACGGCTGGGACACCTACCGCAGCGACAACATCGTCATCCAGAACTCGGTGATCGACAACACGGATGGTGAGAAATGGCGCTTTTTTCTTTTTATTCTTTTCGTGTCTATTAGCGCAGACGGCTGACAGCGACCAGACTGCGTCTCCTTCAAGCCCAACTCGACCGCCGTCCTCGTGCAGGGCCTGGTGTGCAACGGCTCACACGGCATCTCGGTCGGCAGCCTGGGCCAGTATCAGGGGCAGGTGGACATCGTCGAGGACCTGTACGTGTACAACATCAGCATGTCCAACGCGTCGGACGGCGCGCGCATCAAGATCTGGCCGGGCGTGCCGCCCAACACGACCGGCTCCGAGGCCGGCGGCGGACTGGGGTATGTGCGGAACGTGACGTACGACAAGTACGACAACAAGAACAACGATTGTGGGTTGTTGCTCAATCTCGCGGGGGTGCTTGACGGATGAGGTACTGACGCACAATGCACTAGGGGCTATTCAGCTTACGCAGTGTTACTTTGCGTCGAGCCAGGAGGCGTGTAACTTGTATCCGGTAAGGACCTGTCGAATTTTGATTATGGGTTTGGAAGCTGACGGAAGATGCTAGGCGACGCTTGTCATTGAGGATATCTTGTTCAAGGACTTTACGGGGGCCACGTCCAAGAAGAATGACCCGCGCGTTGGTTCGCTCATCTGCAGCGATCCTTCGGTGAGTGACTCGATATTACGCCTGATAGCAACTTGAAGCGCCCGCGACCAGACCAGAGAGTAAGAGTGGCTAACGTCCTTCGCAGGTATGCAAGAACATTCAAGCCCACAACATCAACGTGTCGCCGCCCAGCAGCAACCCCCCGAAGTGGACGTGCACCAACATGGACAACTCTCTGTTGGACATCGACTGCATCTGAGGCGTGTGCAAGATGTTGCGGGATTGATCTGTCTGCGAAAGAGGAAAGAGGCCATAAACTTCTCGCCCACTCGTTGGGTTTCTCTCGAGTGAGGCCAGACGCGCGTGTTACAAACTTCAAACTTAGTATCCAGAAAACTGTTGACATGGGTGTCGAGTGTCAGTATAAGGATTAGCACGTGATTTCCGGTTGTACAATCGTGACCATGTGAAGGAAGCTCGATCCTCCGGAACTCGGTGCCCGGCAACTTCACACCTTCCAAGCTGCAGCCTGTCGTTGGTGGCTGACACCAAGCCGGGGCATCGGTGCCAAGACGTCAGATGCGTATGCTGAGCCGGAACGAAATGAACGACGCCCGGACATACGTTGCTGATTGAACCTCTGCATCCTTCTCCATTGAAACGGCTTAACGCCCGGCGGGATGCCCATGAAGCAAGGTCGACGCCACCTTCGCGCCATTTGACGAAAGCAGCCAAGACGGTTAAATTGGGCACCCAAGACTGGAGGCTCTTTTCGCCGCCTTGCCGCGGGCACCTCGCTCGTTCTTATCTCGAAAATCAATGCGGTAAAATCTGCTGGAGCAAAAAAAGATCGGTTACGGCCAGGGTTTGGCGAAGTTGGTTCGCTGACAGCCGCCGACCTGTCACAGGATCTTGGTGTTGTGTGATAGGAGGAAATTCTGTCCTCCGGCGCTCGGCTCAGCTCGCTGCAGCTGTCACTCCTTTATCGTGCGATGGAATCGCGGGGGCCGGTCGTCGTCCCAAAAGATCCATTGGGGCGCCAACAACGGCAATCAAACACCAAACTAGGGCGTCAGGCGCGACGGTGCACCCTTCCCATTCCCAAGAAGCGCGCATCCGGGGAGGGAAGCACCCATGCGCCCCGCAGACGCCAACGGGCCATGAGGATTTCTCGTGAGCTGTTGTTGGTGCAGCCCAGCCTTCCCCAGGTTACGCGGCCGGCCGGGGAGTGGGGTACGGGGAAATCCTCCACGGGGTTAAAAAAAAATTAAAAAAACATGGGGGTGGGAGGTTGTTTGGTATAATTATTCCAGACCTGCCTCGCCGATGGCGGTCGTGCTGTCTCCTCGACACCCCCTTAACCCAACTACCCCTCGAGAACCACAGTCGCGCAAAGTCGCCCGTTCGAAGTTCAGGACCGGCAAGATGGCGCTCATGTCTGGAAGGGTTCACTGTTGGTAAGTCGCTTCGTGTCAACGACCGTGTGTTGTGTTGATGGCCTAACATGTGCGCGCGAACAGGTACTCCGCCCTTTTGGCGGCAATGTGCATGGTTCTGTATGGGTTCGATGCCTCCGTCTTCAACTCGGTCCAGGCGTCGGATAACTGGATGAACTACTTCGACCTCGATGCCGTATGTCGTGATGCGCTGGAAGGAGTGACGTTGCCAGTATACTGATTGCATTTAGGACGAGGACACCCAACTTATCGGCCTCATCAACACGGCCTACACCATCGGAGCTATCGTGGCCGGTTTCTTCATGGGCGGTCCCTTGGTAAGCAAACACCGCACCCGGGGACTGTTTGACGAGTATCTCTGACAACTGTAGGCCGACTTCGCGGGACGTCGCGTCGGAATGGGCACCGGCTGCCTAGTCACCATCGTCGCAGCCTTCATGCAGGCCTTCGCGCCGCGCCACAACCTCGGCGTCTTCATCGCCGGCCGCATCATCATCGGCATAGGACAAGGTCTTGCTCTGAGTAAGTTTTGACTTTCGCAGCCACATGTAAACCTCAAGTGACAGGTTGAAGGACTGACGACGAACCAACAGCCGCCGGCCCCGTCTACATCAACGAAATCACGCCCGCCGAGATCCGCGGCGTGGTCATGACCTTCTGGCAGCTCAACTTCTCCGTCGGGTCCTTCATCGCGTACTGGATCAACTACGCCTGCAGCCTCAACCGCGAGAAGCTGGGCGACTGGGACTGGCGCATGGTCGTCGTCTTCCAGGTCCTCGTGCCGCTCATTGTTTGTAGCTTGTTGTGGACCATCCCCGAGTCGCCGAGATGGTACGTCCAGAAGAACAAGCCCGAGAAGGCGCGCGCGGCCATGATTTCGATCCGCAACAGCATCGAGGACGCCGACAACGAGCTCCTCACGATCAAGGAGGCCATCGAGTACGAGAAGGAGGCCATCAGCACCAACTACACCGCCCTGTTCAAGGACCCGTCTGTCAGAAAGCGTCTCTTCTTGACCATCATCCTTAACATCGGGCAGCAGCTCACCGGCCAGGGCACGCTGAACAACTATTCCACGCAGATTTACCGCAAGGTTTGGCCGAGCAAGAAGACCATTAACCTTATCAACGCGCTCAACGGAACGTTCGGTATCATCTTCACGCTCAACGCGATGTGGACGGCGGATCGGTTCGGTCGTCGGTGGCTGTTTATCGTCGGTGCTATTGGCATGGGTCTCTGCATGCTCCTCGTTCCGGTCGTGGGCATGGCGACGCCGGATCTGCCCGGTGGTGTGAAGAGTCAGTCCGTCGGAATCGCAATCGTGTTCCTGCTTTTCTTGTTTGCCTTCTTCTACAAGCCCAGGTAAGGCGCGCACCCCAATCGCTCAAATTATGGCCAAAAGAAATATGCTGACGTGATGCGTGTGTGTCTCAGTTGGGGTGCAACCGTCTGGATCTACACGGCCGAGGTCTTCTCCATGAACATTAGAGCCCAGGCCGTCGGAATGTGCTCGCAGTCGCAGAACGTCGCCAACACGATCTTCCAGCAGTTCTTCCCCACGTTCCTGAAGAATACCGGGCTTAAGTGTTTGTTTTTCTTCATGTCGGTCAACTTTCTGTTGGTCGCGTACGTGTGGTTTTTCATCCCGGAAACGAAGCAGGTGCCGCTGGAGGAGATCGATGTATTGTTTGGAGGCGCCAACCACGTCGAGAAGGGCAGTCAGATGATGGGCCTGGATCCCCAGGATACCCACGCGGGCGAGGTCCGGGATGTCGAGGCCGATGCGCAACAGCAGCAGCGCAAGAAGCAGGACGTCGAGGTCAAGGAGGCGTAACCCGGCGACGCATGACAACATACTCGTCCGGTCAGCTCCGATCAACTCGGGTCAGCTCCTGGTGGTCCAATATTAGACTTCATCCGTAAATAAGCTTATCTCCAAACTCTGGAGAAATCCGTCATAATATAGACGACTTGCCGTCGCAAGTTCTTCCAGATGCCGTAGACCTTGCAGTAACTAGCGTGTTGGTGAATGGACGGTGAATCCTTCGGGCTGAAACTGTGCTCAAGAGTGCTCGTGCCTCTCGAAGGCCTTGACGAAACCAGTCTAGACGGATACTCGGCGCAGACCAGCGTGTTTTGAGATGATTTTTTTTAGTCTCTTCTTTTTTTAATCCCCTAAGCGGACAAACCCGCATCGCAAGGTCGATCTGAAAGGGGCAACAGGGAAGAGCATGCGGGGTAAAAATAAAATGCGGGGTCGTCCTCCGCGGCTTACTCCCACCTTCCGGCCGGATGAGGAAACAAAGTCCGCCCAAATTCTCTACGCGTACCCATACACTTTCGCTCGTACGAGATTGTCTGGCCCGGGATTTACAGCCTCGTAACGCGGTACTGTAGTGCCAGGCCCATACCCACCGGCCCGAGGAAGCCCGGCCCGTCTATTACAGCGTACAGCGTAGTGTATCGCCCTTGAGACACGTGGGTCAGCCTATTTTTACTGGTGGGGATGACTGAGCACGACCCAGCGACCCCGACATGGACGGGTGCCTTGCCGTGTCTCTACGACCTCTGCATCTCAGGTTATGCAGGGACGATGTCTTCCGATGCCCAAGCTAGGTGCGTGAATTCCGTCATCCATCTTGCAGAAACCAACTGATTATCCGGTTGCAGTCTGCGTGAGCTAAACCATTCCACGTCTATTCCGTTATCTCTTAGCCAGCATGGCATCGGGAGGCCGTTTGAGGACCGGGAGAAGGCCCGGTTGTTTATGTACTATGTGCAAGAGTTGTCTATGTGGGTAAGTAACATCCTTTTTCTTAGAGAAGAGTCCTAAGTGATAATGTGTTGTTTGTAGGTAGACATTTGCGATGTACGGAAACATTTCGGAACCGAAGTCCCCAAGAGAGCGTGTCACTCACCGCTACTGGCATACTCCATTATCGCCCTAGCATCCCGAAGTCTTTGCAGTATCTCTGGAACGGACGACTCCAAGCCTTCGACGTATTATAGTCACGCCCTGCAGATCCTCATCCCCATACTAAACAGTTCACTAGAGGCCCTCAACGAGGAGGTGCTCACCGCCATCGTCATCCTGAGACAATATGAAGAAATGACAGGTACGTCACCCCCAACCAACGCGACGAAGGGACTCTCGGCTTATAATTCACAGATACCGACTTCGGCGTCCATCTGTCCGGCAGCTCGAAACTTCTCAACTCCATGTTCAGCCTCGCGAGCAAGGGCGGGCTGGGCGAGGCCGCGAGCTGGATCGTGCTGCGGCAGGACTCATGGGTCGCGCTCGTCAAGTTGCAGCTGCTGAGCATCAACCTCGACAGCTACAAGGGGTCCAGCTCGTTCGTGCGGACCGAGCCCGAGTGCCTCGCCAACCGCGCCGTCTTCCTGTGCGCGCAGGCCATCTCGTACGCGTTCCAGCCGGCGGCGGCCAGAGATATTGATAGCTGGAATAAGTTGAGCCGGGAGCTCGGCAACTGGTTGGTTTGCAACCTGTGGCACGCCGATCCGCTCTGGGTCGAGCCGCCGCACGATACTAGTGCCAACGGCTCTGCGTTTCCGACGATTTGGATGACGCACCCGGCACATGGTAGGTCTTGAGTTTAGGTTGCCGTGGTGTCTGTGGGCTAACGGATATAGTTGTCGGGTATCAACATTATAGTCTCGCGCGGATGGTTTTGCATATTTTCAACCCGTATTTGAGCAAGCCGAGTCTCGAAACATTCAAGAGGAGGAGAGAGTCCGATGTACGTCGCTCAATCAGATGGGCCCCCCTTGAAGTTTGTGCCCTGGCTAACTGAACGCAGAAAGCTGTTCTTGATAACTTGAGGGTGCTTCTCGGCCTCGCGATTAGTAATTTATCGGTCGTCAACGCTAACTTTATAGCATCGCACGTCCTCAGAGCTTGTGAGTGGCAACCCTACATTGCGCCTCCTACGCACCGCGGTATAGAGAATGCTAACAATCGCGCTTCTTACGTGTAGGCGGCGTATACCTAGTCAATCCAGAAGAACAAAAGCAGAGCCTGGAGCTTTTGGAAAATATTCACCAAAGGACCGGTTGGCAGACAAAAGATCTCATCGAGCTGCTAACCAACCAATGGTCGCAGGAGCACAGTAGTGGCGCATTTGGTCACCTGTTTGCGCAGAGGGGGGCATAAAGCCCGGATGATACGGTTTACCCCACCCAAACGTTGTATTTCAGAAGGCTCCCTATATGATACCACGGCCAACTTACAGTACTTCAACTAGATTCTTCGGGTACTTCTCACTCTCGCAACATGTTTCAGATAATTTTTGATAATGCTGTACATACCTCGCTATTAGTATTCCGGACAGGCGGATATACATGTACCCTGCTGTAAAACGGTAGACCTTTTGCTTGACTCACGGGAAACTTTAAAAGAACAGCAATGACGAAATCGGCGATGAAATGCATGGTTTTATATATCATTACCTAAGGAAACCCTTTCCAATGTCTAGTTCTAAGGTCTATAGCTTGGTCTGCTTCTGAATGCGGCGACCAATCTCATCAAAGTACAGCTTCTTTCCAGTCTCGAGCGCCTCCTGGAGCTAGGAGCCAATCTGGACAGCCTTGACAGCACCGCCAATCTTGAGAGGCAGCTTCGTGTTGTCGAGAGCAGCGGCGGTGAACTCGTTCGCCTCCTACTATCACGTCAACTCCGGACCCACTAGTTTCAAGGCAGAGTGATGGACGGCAACTTACGGAAACGAACGCGGCCTCGAAGCGACCGTAGTAGTGAGCAGGGACCTCTCTCGTAATGCCCTGGGGCCCGTAGATGTTTACAAAGTTCGACTGGGGGTTTCCGTTGACGGTGAGCTTGCCGCCCGTACCGATGATCTCGGTGGTGTCTTCCTGGCCATGGGCCATCATGCGCGAGTTGTTGTTGTTGTTTTGTTGTTGTTGTATTTAACGCCATGGCGGCAAGGGCTACGCCCTTGCGGCAGACCTCCCGACAGCGTTGCCGTCAAAGCAAGGCTAACAAATCAACGTCCAACCAATCTAACCAAATGAGGCTATTCACACTACCCAATTAAGCAAGTCTGACCCCTAAGTTGAGTTGGTTAAATTGATATACGGATTATTAAGCAGGTCTGGCCAATAGGAAAGCGGGATTCCACCGCCTCATACGGCCGAGGCGCCGGCCGGCGACCACCGTTACCACCAGCGGTAACACCACTTTGCTTAGACCTCATCGACCCTCCTTTTCACCTCTACGCGAGCGCTTCTTTTCGAAATTTCCTATTCTAGCGAAGCCCTCGTAATGGATTTACTAATTAAGGCCTTTCTTCTTATGTATATAAACCCTATAATATTTCCTATGGTGGTTAGATTCCTCTTTATGTAATTATAAGTATATAACTTTAAATAATGGGTTAATAATCGACGGCGTTAACCGCCTACTCAATTAAAATAAGGTAAATCTCTTCCTTCGTCGGCCCTCGGAGCCTACCCCTGACCCTGTGAAGTAGTGGATGGAGCATCGAGAAACGTATCCTCTACTTAGTCAATTCGCCCTTGACGTCTTTGCGATCCCTGCTATGGCGGCCGACTGTGAGAGGGCCTTCTCGTCTACGACGCTGACCCTGACCTCACAAAGGCTACGCTTGAAGCCGGGGATAATTGAGAAACTGCAGCTAACAAAGAATTGGCTAAAGAGGGGGACCCTGGGTTATGGAAAAGGGGACATAGGTCTATTAATTACATCGCGAAGTCGTTCTGAATAGCATTATACCTTTCCTAATCGAGTAATCTAATCACGTGAGGCCTCACGTATTTGATTAACTAAAAGTTGGTCAACAGGCAAGTAAGCAAGTATCGTGGAAGAGGCATGCCAAGTAAGCAGGTTGAGGGTCAAAGTTGAGTTGGTTGCTTTGACGGCAACGCTGCCTCCCGAGGGGTATGTGGCGTGGAGAGCCGCAGGCTCGGGCTACCTACTCTACAGTACACAACCTGTCGGAACACCACCGTCCAGCTGGCGGCACCTGTCGCCGCATATCGCCGATTGGCTCGATTAGCGAGCCAATCAGAGGTCAGGGATTGGAATCAGAATCGCGGCCACCAGCGCCGCCTTCGGCTTCCGATTCCTACCTTATATAACAACAGTAGATAGGACGAATATATCGTTATCTGCCCACCCACTATAACCAGGCCTGGTGAGGTGAATTTAATACTGATTAGTGGTTGAATACGATTTCCGTAGATTAGTAAGGTGAAATTTCGATTAAAAGAGACGTTTCCGAAGAACCCGTAAAGTAGTTAACCTAATAGCCGATTAAATTAGAGGGTAGCTACTGATTTGTGTTATTGGAAGTTATTATGAGAAGTTATTATGTACTAAGTAATAGGGTTATTATGGTCTCGTCCTAGGGAGTTATATCTAATTCGCTTAGAACTATTCAATAGGGAAACATAAAGGAAAATACAATTCTTATATCTATTATATATAATCTCTAATAATAACTCCGTAAAGGGATAACTATTAACGTTATTGACCTTTTATTTACATTAGACGATTAACCTCTCCCTCTCCTTCTCCTATAACTTATAAATACTATTTTGTTCCTAATAACTATGGAAAGTACCTCGGAATTAGTATTTGAATAACTAATTTGTACGAGGACTACGTAGTATTTATACCTAGAACACTCCTACCCCTAGGAGATAATAAGATTGAACCGTAAAGGTAGGCGTAGACGAGTAGAAGAAAAGAGACCTCGTATCACCATAGAAAAGATAAGGCTACGAGAACTTAGAATGTACCCTTTATATGAGTCCTTATATCGGAGATAGTATTCTATAAATACTAAGTGGTAATTCGTTTAATATATAGAATATATCCTTAAAGTTGTAGCTTAGAGGAAATGCCCTGTATTTGAGATGTCGTTAAATTTAACATTGTATACTAGAATATTTACTAAGATATCGGAAAGTGTCCTAATCCCTACTTAATAACGACCATTACCACCATTAAACGTAACCAACTTAACTAATTAGTAGGAAGTTAATGCTAAATGGTCTAAATGGATTAGATTTACTGGGAAATGAAAAGGATTACTAATACTAATAAAATAGGCCCCAGAGATTAACCCAGAAGAATGGGGACACTGGCTATATATGGATATCGATGAAACAATGCTAATAAAAGTGGTAATAACTATTGTTTACCTTATGGAAAGATGGTAAGCTAATGGACTATAAGGATCAGATTTATGAACTATATTTTAAAGCGATTTAGAAGGTTGGACCACTAAGATGATTAGCTTAATACTGAATGTCACACGTCTTTTGTCCTTAACGACAGTCACGTGAACTATCACGTGACTAGCGTCGCCCTCATAAGGAGGCGCCGCAAGCTAGAAGACTTAGACGCATCATCACAAATACACCTAAGATATCGAGACATATATATTCACTAAAATACCGGTGAACTCCTCAATTAAGATATAACCTTAGTGATCCCTATTATAGCCCCCGGCTAGTAGGAAAAGGCTGTAATATATAGTAATACAACTTATTTTTTTTTTCTCAACTCCACTATCACCGTGAGGATTCACGTTAAAATAAAGGAATCAACCAGACCTCTCTACGCTAATAATCTTATTATCCTAACCTAAGCGATTAGTTAATAGTAGGAAAGAAGAAGAGTAGAAGATCATAAGCTTAATAAATAATAATACTATCGTCAACGCCGACTTTACCTGTACCGGGTAATACACCACCTACAGAGTATTAAAACAATAACGTAATAGTGAGCCTTAACCCGGGATACTAAGCTGAAACTCGAAAGCTGTATACCTTTTAGTTAACCCACGAAGACCATAATTTCACCACCGACCTCAACGAGAAATTCCGCAATTAAACCACAAACCTCACTTATATTAAATAAGGAGATGATAGCTATCCATATATAAATTCCAATAATACTAACTAAAAAACAATAACCTACGATATTAATGGATAAATTACACATCTAAACAATTATAATAATATAATTATTAACGGAATTAAAGGCATTATTATAATAAGGGAAACAATTAGCCTGATAATATTCTTTTCGCCCTCGTCAAGAGAAGAGAATCTTTATTTTAAAGGTGAAAAAATTACTCTTTTACCCATAAAAAACAAAAGGACCATAACCCCCATTTAGTCAACGCCTACAAAAACTAAGCAGAAACCCAGATAAACAACGGAAACCACCGTCCAAACTAAAAAAACGAAGGGGAAGGGAAAAGACCCTGAAAGCTCAACCAGGCACATTTCAGGATTCAGGCCCCCAAAGTAGGATAAGCCCTTTAGTATAATATAAACTCTATCTTACGGGAATTCCGTAATAAATAACGACCTAACTCCTAAAATAACTTAATAATAATAAGAAAAGGAACGATAATGGTCTCTAATCGAAGCCGAAGTAGAGGAAAATCGCACTAAGAGTAAGAACTATTCCATTATAAAACGGAGAGTTACCCCCTAGAGTATCTCTAAGAGTAAACTACTCTTTTATACTATTATAGATAGAACGAAGTGGTTATATATTTTATACCAATTAGTATAAGTGATCCTTTACTTTACTTATAATAAGAAATACTATTTTAAAATAAACCGCATAATAACCAAAATAATGGTTTTCTAATTCCGTAATAAGAAAACGCTCATAAAAAAATATCTCTCATATTATAATTGTTATAAAGAAAACTAAATTAATAAGTAAAGGCCACTAGGATTACTCTAACCTATCCCCGTTATGGATATCCCCTACGATACCGTAATAATCGACTTTATTACTAATATACTATAGGTCATATCCAATAGAACCCCTTAGGTACTCCCTAGTTTCCCTGAACTCGATGCGTTAATAACTATAATATGTAAATTCTTAAAAAAAATATTACTCTTTATGGGTTATATAACTTATAAAGCTAAGGAATAGGTAAAACTATTCCTTAGGGTATTTTATTTTGCTAATTGGGGAATACTGCGCCGTATTATTAGTGACCGGGACCCTAAATTCATCTTAGTAATCTAGAATACGATCTTCGACACCCTTAATGTGAAACGTCTCCTTTTAATAGTATACCACCCTTAAACTAATAGTTAAAACAAAAGAATTAACTAAACGGTTAAGGTGGTAATACGTTTCTACACATCAGAATTCCCGACTATACCATGGACGAATATTCTCTTAACACTTTAATATAATCTCAATAATTTACTAATAGTAATAATTAGACGATCCCCTAATAAGTTAATATCAGGATTTAAATTATAGAGTATTATTAACATAGTAATAGGAAAGGACGCTCCCACTGAGGCCCTTAATATACTCCGAGAAATATACTAAAAAAAAGTATTAATACTAATTAATACCGTAAACGTAATCCGTAAAGAAAAGTATAATAACCACCACTTAGATGTAACCTTTAGCGAAGGTGACGAGGTTTAGATTCGCCTAGGACGAGGCTTCCATCTCCTAAGCTAAAAGAATAATAAGTGGACTTCCCACCGTATAGGACCGTTCCAAATCTCATATGTTATAAGCCCTCTCGCCTACAAGGTGAACCTCCTTAACTATTAGAGAATACACTTAGTTTTATCCTTTACGTAACTATATAAGCCAGCTCAAAGAGAAGACCCCTTTAGGTGTAAAGCTCCGTAACCTTGGCTAATAAAAGTTAATGGTAATAAGGAATAGGAAATTAATCACCTCGTTAGCCGTAGGATCTTATAGTGAAAGTGTAACCCGACTACTGAATATCTTGTTAAATGGAAGGGTTTTAACACTAAAGATAATACTTAGGAATCCAGAGAATCTCTTTTACTTAACACCGGAGATCTCGTCTACGAATATGAAAGGAAATTCCCCCTTAACTAGGAGAATAAGTAAAAACGTAAAAAACAAAACAACAACGAATAACAATAACACCACGTTTTTTTAACAAGGATGACCAACGACGCTTTCAACAACGTCGTTAAGCCTGAATTTCTTTTTATTAACGTTCTTTTTGGATTAACGATCTTTTTTGAGGTTTTAAAAGGAAGGAAGGAGTGAACCCTCGTTTTTACTCATACTTTCCCCCTATTACTAACCTTCAGAAATAAAGGTACCCATACTCTTTATTTATTAAATTCTTTTTCTATATAAATATTAGCCAAAACCTCCCCAAATTATACTCGTATTAAATAACGAAGTAAGTGTAATTCACTTTTAATAATACGAAAATCCGTCACTAAAGGTATTAAGATGCCGATAAAACAAATCCCTAAGCCCGTCTTCGAGGCCTATAAGGTCCCCAAGTCTCCTAACTAGTCGCATCTCACCAAGCCGCCTAAGTATACCACTAACTTTAACGACGACGACGAAATACTAAACCCAGTCTCACCCATAACCGTTAACCCTATTAACTACGGTATTAGCTAAGATTATAAGGATAATGGTAATAATATTAAGTTTAATACCCTAATTAAGTTAACTCGAGCTAAAAAAAAGGCTACGCATAAAGAATACAATAAGTTAAGTAAAGCTACGAAAAAGGCTACTGCGAAGAAGCCCACCACTACTAATAATAATAATAACAACTAGCCCGATAAGGCCACCAGTAATAATAACGTCGTTAACATTATTCCTAAAAAATCCACTACTTCTAATAAAAAAAACCCTAAGAAGTAGGCTCCCATTAACACTATTTAGAAGAACGTTATTAAGGAGTATATTAAGTGAATTAGAGATGTATTTAAGCCTTACCCTGATATAGTTCTCCTCGATGAGATTGAGAATATCCTTTAGGGAATTAAGCCCTCGACTAATATGTTCTTTAATTCCATAGTTCATTGTACTTAAAATGCACTTAAAAAAGTGTATAACCACTTTGTTATTAGTGAAATTTACTTAAAACATTTCCTAAGCTGTACCTAGGTCCTCACCGTATACTTTACTAATACTAATAGTTATATTAACGATCTTATTATGGGATATATTATAAGTATACACTACATTAACCTTCTCTTAGTTACTCTAATAACTAATATCAGTAACGTTAATACTAAGGATACGATGACCTACTATGAGGCTAAGGACGCCAACGCCACCACCAAGAAAGTTTACGCTAATATTAAGGATCTCATCGATAATATCCAAAACGAAGTTATCCTACGTATCACCAACGCTAAATATACCACTAACTAGGTGATTAGCGTTGCCGTTACCGCGAATACCTTCGATAGTATTAACTTCGATAATTATCTTATATACTTCGAGGACGAGGGAGTAATTATATAGAGTGTCGCCGAGGAAGTCCACTATACCATTAACCGGTTTAAAACCGACGAAATTATGAGTTTTTGCGCTGAAGTTGAGAATCTTTATACTATTGTCGAGGTACTCTAAAAGCTAAGCATAAAGCGCCCCGCGAACTTCCCTAGCCCTAGCCCGGAGAAGTACTTAAAGACCACTACGTTCACTACACTTCTATAATAGCACAAAAAGGACTAAGGGATTAAGTACTAATATAAAGGAATTCATTATTACTATTAAGAAAATTAGGATAATAAAAGGAGGTATTTATATATAATAAATAAAAATTCTCAGAGTAATTAGGACGATTACTTTTCAAAGGGGGGCACATATCACACGTCTTTTATCCTTAACAACAATCACGTAAACTATCACGTAATTAGCGTCGCCCTCATAAGAAGGCGCTGTAAACTAGAGGACTTAGATGTGTTATTATAAATACACCTAAAATATCGAAATATATATATTCACTAAAATACCAGTGAACTCCTTAATTAAGATATAACCTTAGTGATCCCTATTATAGCCCCCGGTTAGTAGGAAAAAGCTATAATATATAATAATATAACTTATTTTATTTTTTTTTCTTAATTCTATTATCACCATAAGGATTTACGTTAAAATAGAAGAATTGACCAAACCTCTTTACGTTAACAATCTTATTATCCTAACCTAAGTAATTAGTTAATAATAGGAAAGAAGAAGAGTAGAAGGTCGTAAACTTAGTAGAAGATAATACCATCGTTAACGCTGACTTTACTTGTACTAGGTAATACACTACTTATAGAGTATTAAAACGACGACGTAATAGTGAACTTTAACCCGGGATACCGAGCCGAAGTTCGAAAACTGTTTACCTTTTGGTTAGCCTACGAAGACCATAATTTCACCACCGGCCTTAACGAGAGATTCTGCGATCAGACCGTAAACCTCGTTTATATTAAATGAGGAGACGATAGTTATCCGTATATAAATTCCGATAATACTAACTAAAGAATAACAACCTACGATGCTACCGGATAGACTGTATATCTAAGCGACTATAACGATGCAATTATCGATGGAATCAAAGGCATCATCATAACAAAAGAAACGATTAGCCTAATAATATTCTTTTCGCCCTCGTCGAGGGAAGAGAATTTTTACTTTAAAGGTGAAAAAATCACTCTTTTACCCGTAAAAGACGAAAGGACCGTAACCCCTATTTAGTCGACGCCTACAAAGACCGAGTAGAAACCTAAACAGACAACGGAAGCCACTGTCCAAATTAAAGAAATGAAGGGGAAGGGAAAAGACCCTAAAAGCTTAACCGGGTACGTTTCAGGATTCAGGCCCCTAAAGCAGGATAAGCCCTTTGGTATAACATAAACTCTATTTCACGGGAATTCCATAATAAATGACGACCTAGTTCCCAAAATAACTCAATAGTAATAAGAGAAGGAACGATGGTGGTCTCTAGCTAAAGCCGAAGTAGAGGAAAATCGCACTAAAAGTGAGAACCGTTTTACTATAAAATAGAGAGTTACCCCCTAAAGTATTTCTAAGAGTAGACTACTTTTTTATATTACTATAGATAAAACGAAGTAGTTATATATTCTATACCAATTAGTATAAGTTGTCACGGGCCGAACCCGGTGGTTATGCCCAGGCTATGCCCGTGCTCGCACTGGTGCCCCACCAGTGCCCCACTAGCGCCTACCCCCTAGGAAGCAGAGATTTCGCGCTATATCATAGTTTACCCTTTTCCTTTTCAACTTAAAATAAATAGTATTTAGCTACCTTTCAGTTAAGACAAGGCCTAGGACCAGCCCTTCACATATTTTAAACTTAGTTTTATTTATTATATAAAATACTACTAGGTTAAGCGTAGCTCCTTACTGGTTACGAAGTGGAATCCCAGGTTAAGCGTAGCTCCTTAACGATAGATCGACGAACGTTGGACACTAGGTAAAGCATAGCTCCCCACCAGTTAAGAAGAGGATACTAGTTAGCATAATGGTTAATGAACTACAGGCCCAACTACAATTAGCCTTAAACGAGGCCCTCGGGCCCCTACAGGCGAGGATTACTAAGCTCTCTAATGAGCTAGAGTGAAGCTGAGGTTTAGGAGCGACGATACCGACCCCTATAGAAGATGCAGGCACCGAAGCCCCGCTAGTGGGCAGCCGCTACTTTGCAATAGAGACACCGACGCACTATAAACCACTACTAATACCCTCAAAGTTCTCGGGGAAGTAGAAGGACTACCCTTTTTAAGTGTAGTAGATAAGGGATAAGATCGCCATAAATAGAGCGTTCTACTCTACTAACTAGGAATTGTGGTACCTAATTAACTCTTATCTGGACACTAGTCCCTAGTAGGTGGTTACTATGTTTTACGTAGCTAGGGAGCCTGGAGGTCAACATAACCCCGAAGATTTCATATCCTACTTTAATAGGACCTACTAAAACCCAAACACCCAACCCTAAACTATAACCCAATTATAAACCCTCCATTAAAAAAATAACGAAAAACTAACTATTTTCCTACCAAAGTTTGAACGAATAATAGCAAACATAGGAGGTAGTGTATAACCCAATACCATTAAAATTATTATATTAGAAAACACCTTTACTTCCCACTTAAAAGAGTACCTAATCACCATCTCCCTACTAGCAGAATACACTTAATAGTTCACTAGGGTATAGAACGTTACCTAGAAGCTAAAACGTATAATACCCATCGCTATTAAACGGGAGTATCACTGGTCCCTAACCCTAGCCCCTCTACGGAAGGATCGCAATGGAGATGTTCAGATAACTAGTACTACTTACACCTTATCGACTTAAAAAGAGAAGAAGGACTATTACCACCGCCGCTCCTCGAGTAGCCCACTAGTAGACCACTATGAGTGTTTTTACTATAGTAAAGAAGGTTATATTACTAGGAATTACCGGAAAAAGGTTCCTAGGTAAATAAAAGTTACCTATACTAAGGTGATAAAAAAGTAAAAAGATCCCGAGTTAAAAGAAAAGAACTAAAAGGTCACTAATACCTCCTCTAATAAGGATAACTTGGGAAAAGAGTAACTTTAGTACGAAGTTGGGTACTAGAGCCGATGAAGGAGGAAGCCAAAGGATGGGAGTCCCACCAAAAAAAGCAGCAGTAGAGGAGCTAAGGGTTAGCTACTATTTAGGTAAGGATTAATAAAGGACACTTAATATACGCCCTCATCGATACTAGCTGCGATGTCTACGCAATAGTAGATCAGTCTCTCTCTAAACACCTCTGATTACCGCTAATAGATCGGAAAAAGCATGCTCTACGAGGGTATACATAAAACGAGCTATCACCTAGTAATGCCTAGGGTATGGTTATCCTAGATTTAGAATTAAGTGGTCATACTTAGAAAGTTTACGTATACATAGTAAAGGGCCTAGACCCCCCCATATTCCTAGGGAAACTATAAATAAAAGTGAACTATATAATATATGACGCCGCTACTCAGTAGGTACACCATAGTAAGAGAAGAGTAAATGTATACTTCTCTAATTAGGAAAAACTAATTATTATAAAAAAGATTTATACGACCCAATTACTAATAGCCCCTGCGTTTATAGTTGTATACCGATAAGTGAAGTATTAAAGGGTATTAGAGGCCCAGGTTATAACTATGAGTTTAAGGGATATCGAGGACGTACTAAAAAAAAAGAAGTTTATGGATATAAAGGAACTCGTCCTAAGCTGGGTTTATAAGGAGTTTAGAAACTTATTTGACTTAGAGAAGGTGTACTCGGTACCCCCTAAGAGGTCAGGGGTTAACTATAAGATCCCCCTTATTAAGGACACTCACGGCCAGGAGCCTACACTTCTATGGGGACCCTTATATGGGATGTCCCGTAAGGAACTCTTGGTCCTAAAAAAGACACTAGAGGACCTACTAGACAAAGGGTTTATTCGAGTTAGCAGTTCACTAGTGGGTACCCCAGTATTGTTTATTAAGAAGCCTGGTGGGGGAATTCGGTTTTACGTTAATTACCGAGCCTTTAATAATATTACAAAGAAGGACCATTATCCATTACCACTTATATTAGAGACCCTCCGATGGGTAGCCGTTGTATAATGGTATACGAAGTTTGACGTCGTGGCCGTGTTCTATAAGATTCGGATCATAGAAGAAGACGTCGAAAAAACAGCGTTTTATACGAGATATGGACTCTTCGAGTGGTTAGTCTACTCCTTTGGACTTACCGGGGCCCTAACTACGTTCTAACAGTATATTAATACAACTCTCCAAAATTTCCTAAACGACTTTGTTACTACTTATTTAGATAATGTCCTGATTTATACATCTAAATTAAAGAAGAAGTACGAAGAGAAGGTATAGGTGGTCCTCCGGTGCTTAGTAGAGGCTGGACTACGACTAGACCCTAAAAAGTATACTTTTTTAGTTAAAACCGTGAAGTATGTTGGGTTTATTATTACCATTGAAAAAGGGATCTTATATAACCCCGAGAAGTTAAGAGCTATTACTAAGTAGTTACCCCCTAAAACTATAAAAGGGGTTAAAAGTTTCCTTAGGTTTATGAATTATTATCGCATTTTTATACCTAATTATACTATTATTATTAAGCTCCTTACGAGGCTTACGAAGAAGTCAGCTATGTTCTACTGGGGACCTAGTCAGGAAAAAGGATTCTAGGAGCTTAAGCGGCTATTCAGTATAGAGCCGGTACTTCGCCGCTTTAACCCTAAAAGAAAAACAATAATAAAAACAAACTATTTAGGGTTTACCTTAAACAACACCCTTATACAAAAAAACTCCGATAAGCACCAGCACCCCATCGTATTCCACTCATAAAAATTATTACCAGCTAAGTATAACTACCCTATCCATAATAAGGAACTATTCACCGTACTCGTATACCTTAGGGCATAGAAAATAGAACTACGAAGTATAAACAACTTTAAAATTCTTATAAATCATAAAAACCTTAAATACTTTATAACAAAGTAGCACCTCACTGAGAGGTAGAGCTGGTGAGTAGAAAAGTTAGCCTAATACAACTTCTATTTAGAGTACCGGCTAGAAAAGGAAGTAATAGTCCCCGATGCCCTTTCTTAGAGGGAGTAGGACGCCCCCCAGGGCTAGGACGATAAGAGAGAACAGGGATGTGTACTCTAGTTAATACTTAACTACGCTATCCTAAAAAAAGGAACTAGTGCCCCCTAGGTGGGCTACACTATAAACAACTTACTAGTACTCCTATATATAATCGTGTTCGCGAATAATAACGAGTTATAAATACTTGTTGTTGTTGTTGTTGTTGTTGTTGTTGTATTTAACGCCATGGTGGCAAGGGCTACGGAGCCCTCGCAGCAGACCTCCCTAGGGGTATGTGGCGTGGAGAGCCGCAGCTCAAGCTATATACTACAGTACATGAACCCGGCTAGCGTCCTCCAAATCATGCCTTGTAGGCTACGTAACTGTCATACTATGTCGCTAGGCCCCGCTGGGTCACCTAGCTCAAGTTCGAATGGGAACAGCGAGTGCAGCTCGCAAATTTGTCAATCCGACCCGCCCGTCACGGGTCCTTCACAGGTAGCGCCTTGCCCCTGATTGGTGAATTGGGATTAGTGGGCCTTTAATGGGCACCTTATCCCTCCTTAGTCGCTTGGGCACTAGGCCCTATGTTGTTGTCCTAGGCCCTTAATGGGCACCTGAGAACATGCTGGTTGGTGGCCCCAGGCCTCCTTTTAGTCTAATTGGTTACGTTGACGACGTACCGGCCGCCGGTCCCGCATTGTTCTGGCTGGGGGAGACCGGAAGACCCGCATATAGCGGGTCCAACCATTGCCTATGGCGAAGCGCGACCCAAACGCTTCGTGCCCACAGCTGGAATCGAACCAGCCCCCTCTGCGATGGAGAGGGGTTGCCAGACGCACGCCACTGCGCCATGCGGGCTTATAAATACTTTAGGATTAGACTATTAAAGAAAATAGATTATACCGCTAAGTTTACGAGGTGGTGAAGCAAGGACAACGCAGCTTCCCACTAGAGTTATAGTTGAAGGTCCAGATTGCGGAATATGCAATTAATAAGCAGCAAAGGCTAACGTTCTAGGACAAAATATGGGTTCCCGGAGGAAAAAATAATAATGACCCTTTGAACCTATTATGAATAAGGGTTATATAGGAGTACTACAATTCTAGTACCAATGGTTACCCGGGGCGTAACAGCATATTCGAAATTATAAGCCGACGCTTTTACTAACTAGGACACTCCCAGATGGTCAGAAGGTTTACGAGGAACTACTACGTATATAATAGTATCCATATTTAAAGGCAAACTAAAAAGGGGTTACTTAAGCCCCTACCCGTCCCCCTCCAGATAAGTAGTGACCTATCAATGGATTTCATTACTAATTTACCACTAATAAAAAAAAAGAAGTCCTATTATATATGGGTTATAGTTAATTAGTTAAGTAAAACACTAATACTAGAAGAGATGGAGACTATGAACGCGGTATCTTATACCCAGTAGTTCCTCTATAACTATTACTGTTTCCACGGGATACCTTAGTTGATTATAAACAATAAAGGGTCGAACTAAGTTAATAACTTCTAGTGGGAGTTTTGTAGGTTAACCGGGGTTACCCAACTACTAAACACCACCTACCACCCATAAACCGATAAGGGAATAAAGCGTATAAACCAGGAGGTTCAGGCTATTTTATAGGCCTATATTACCTAAGCCCAGGATAATTAGGGAGGGTTACTTCCTATAATACAGCTAGCCCTACAGAATAGAACCAACTCAGTAACCAGTGTCTCTCCGTTCTTTATAAAACACAGGTACCACGTTAACCCGTTACCGGTTATAAAAGAAAACAATAAGGGACCGCCTAACCGTGGGAAAGTGGCCGTGGATGAACTAGTGGCCAAAATAAAGAACGTTATAGTATTTACCTAGACTATAATAACCTTAACATAATAACACTACGAATTAAGTATTAATCGTCGCTGATTACTAGTGGATAAGTACTAGGTGGGTAATAAAGTTTAGTTTAACGTTGTAAACTATAAGTCCCCGTACCCGAGTAAAAAGTTTGCATAGCTATACTACTAATACTAAATTACTAAGGTGGTGAGTATGCACATAATGGAGTTGAATATGCTAGGAGGGATTTACCTGTAATTCTACGTAGACGTCCTCCGGAGGTCAACTAGTGACCCCCTCCTAGGCTAAATTTAGTTGGATTATTAACCACCACTTATTAGGGAAGTAGATAACGAAGATGAGTAGCAGATAAAGGAGATTTACGCTATTAGATAGAAGACGATGAGTAAAAGGAGAAGACGTAAAGCCCTAGTGAAGTGGGAGGGCTATATTAACCCTACGTAGGAGCTAGCCGGTGCTGTAAAGGAAACGGAGGCGCTGGACTATTACGAGGAGCACTATAAGCCGATATTAGAGAACGACGGAGACGTGGTGTATACGCACGTACCCCCCAGGAGGCCAACCAGGAACTAGAGGCCGCGCGGGGGGAGGAGGGGAGTAGTATCACGGGCTGAACCCGGTGGTTATACCCGGGCTATACCCATGCTCGCACTGGTGCCCCACCGGTGCCCCACTAGCGCCTACCCCCTAGGAAGCAGAGATTTCGCGCCATATCGTAGTTTACCCTTTTCCTCTTCAACTTGAAATAAACAGTATTTGGCTACCTTTCGGTTGAGACAAGGCCTAGGACCAGCCCTTCGCATAAGTGATCTTTCACTTTACCTACGATAAGAAACACCATTTTAGAGTGGACCGTATAATAGCCAAAATAATGGTTTTTTAGTTCCATAATAAGAAAACGCTTATAAGGAAATATATCTCGTATTATAATCACTATAAGGAAAACCAAATTAATAAATAAAGGCCACTAGGATTACTCTAACTTATCCCCGTCGTAAATATCCCCTACGACACCGTAATAATCGACTTCATCACTAATATACCACGGGTCATATCCGACGGAACCCCTTGGGCACTCCCTGGTTTCCCTGAACTCGATGCATTAGCAACCGTGATATACAGATTCTCGAAGAAGACATTACTCCTTACGGGCCATACAACTTACAAAGCCAAGGAATAAGCAAAGTTACTCCTTAGGGCATTTTATCTTACTAATTGGGGAATACCGCACCGTATTATTAGTGACCGGGACCCCAAATTCATCTCAGCAATCTGGAATACGATCTTCGACACCCTTAATATAAAACTTCTCCTCTTAATAATATACTACCCCTAAACCAATAATTAAAACAAAAAAACTAATTAAATGGTCAAAATAGTAATACACTTCTACACATCAAAATTCCCGACCATACCATGGACAAATATTCTCCTAATACTCTAGTACAATCTCAATAACTCACTAATAGTAATAATTAGATAATCCCTTAATGAGTTAATATTAGGATTTAAACTATAGAGTATTCTTAACATAGTAATAAGAAAGGATACTCTCACCGAGGCCCTTAACGTACTCCGAGAAATATACTAAAAGGAAGTATTAATGCTAATTAACACCGTAAACGTAATCCGTAAAAAAAGGTATAATAACCACCACTTAAATGTGACCTTTAGCGAAGGCGACGAGGTTTAAATTCGCCTAGGACGAGGCTTCCATCTCCTAGGCCAAAAGAATAATAAGTGGACTTCCCGTTATATAAGACCATTCCGAATCTCACGTATTATAAGCCCTCTCACCTACGAGGTGAACCTCCCCAGCTATTAGAGAATACACCCAGTTTTATCCCTTACGTAATTATATAAGCTAACTTAGGGAAAAGACCCCTTTGGGCGTGAAGCTCTATAACCTCGGCAACTTCCCTCTCGCCTAATTTTTCTTGGCATCTGCTATTAATGAAATAGGTGATATATCACTAAGATCCTTAATAGCTAAAAACTCTTCACTTCTCCTTCCCGGAGCCCTCCCGCGATGGCCTCTTAGCCTCCGGTGGGCACCGGACTGTAGCCGGCCCCTCTAGCCGGCCCTGATCGAGGCTCTGGACTACCTCTAAAGCCGACCCCTACTATAAGGGCTAAGCGCTACTGCGACACCGAGGCCTAGCTACCCTAGCCTAACCTTATGGGAAGCTAGCCTAATACTCCTAATATAGCCCCCTCTATAGCAAAGGGGCCTTTGAACGTAAGCGGGACGGCTACTAGATCTATCCTAGCCGCCTTAGACGAATAAGCTAGACTTTACGAGGCCCGAAAGGATATCTTCCTGATTATCGCTTAGTCCGTTGATAATATGGTCTCCAACTTTGAGGGGCCTAAAAAGCAGATCGTAAAGGAGGCTACGACTTATATAATTCAGGCCCTGAAGAGGCTTATGAAGAATAAAGTTATACTTACCCCGACCCTACCCCGGAACTGGGTTATCGTTATAGCCTTAACCCTGGCCGTAACCCCGGCCCCAGCCCCGGCCCCGGCCTAGAACCAGGCCCCTACCCGCCTACAAGCCCAAGTATAACTGGAAGATCTCCGGGTTTTTATCCGTATCCCCGAGGAAGGCCTGGAGGCTGCCCGGAAGAACGCCCCCTTTGCCCTGCGCCGTACAGTCTGCCAGGCCCTTGGCCTATAACTAGGAGATATCCCACATCTTTACCATATCTTAACTGGATACTCTTTGAAGCCCCTAAATAAACAAATCCAATAAAACCTTATTAGAAATAGATAAAAGCTAGTAGACTATTTAGGGGCCTTTAAAGTAGAAACCCCCATAAAATGGTTCATATACGCCGTCCTACGTTGCTTATCTAAGCTCTAAAACTTAAATGGGGAAAGTATTAATATATTAACCCTGATTAGGGAGGAGGTTATTGCTTAGACTGGCCGCGAGCTAGTCCTAGCTCGGTAATCCCACTTTGGCCTAAACCCTATTATAAACGAAGTTACTTAGGTTATCTCCTTTATAGTTAAGGTACTACCCTTCAGATTATTTAATTAGAGTAGTAAGGCCCAGCTTATTAGGAAAAAGAGGACCCTACTTAGGTATAACCCTGGCTACTAGGGATACTACACAAACCAGTATTATAACCAGCGGCCACTCTATAACAACTACGGCAAGCCCTTAAACTTCTACGAAACCGAGCCTTATACAGCTAAGCCGAAGTGTACTAACTATTTGGGGCCCTTCTAGGCTGGTTATACAGACTATCCAGTTAGGCCCCTAGTAGTCAACGGTCATTCTACCCTCCTAGGCCGAAAGGAACGCAGACGGATTCGGAAGGCTGGGCAAAAGGCCTCCAAGGCCTACGATAGTACTAACCAGATCGCCACCTAGAGTAGTACTTAACAACCCTAAGACTCCCGCCCTAATCAGGGTCAATAACTCGGCTCTAAGTGCTTATACGCTAGGACCCCCTCCTAAGGATCGATTATATGCCTAAGCGATGAGGATTCAGCTAATAGTATGGATAAAGACGAAGTGGAAGACCTCGAGGCCCTCCCTCAGACTAACCGCCCCATCTACCCTCTCCGAAATAGGAGCTAGAGGGTAGCTTAAAAACCTAACTATAATATCACCAATGCCTATACCCACCTGGACCTCGACTCGGAGGCGTAGGCCTAAATAAGCCCCCCCACGGGTGCTACGTGTAACCTAATATAACATAGGAAAAAAGCCTCTAGTATACACAGCTTTCTTAGAGCTTTGTTGGGCTGATCAGGTCGACATCGTACTTATTTAGGAGCCCTGGATAGGTTACACTAACAAAATGCAGATCAATACACACCCTGGGTACAATTCCTTTATCCCAGTTGATTTTTGGGACAGTAGGGAAACAAAGCCCAGGGTAATGATATATATACGGAAAGGGATAAGGCTACAAGTACAATAACAAAGACCTATCCAAACAAGGGATATCCTATGGTTAAAGGTTAATAACACTATTATTATAAACGTTTATAGATAACCAGGCGATCCTTATAACCAAACAACGACTACCCTCTTAGGATACTAACCACTAATACGAGCCCTTATAGCTAGGGATTTCAACGCTCACCATTACTCCTAGGAACTAGGATCCGTTAGCTGGAATAGAGGAGACGATTTAGCCGACTAGGTTAATAACCATAGCCTCTCCTTTATTGGAGAAGTAGGGGCTTTAACCTACACCCATAGTCACGTCCTTAACCTAACCTTCTCAAATATCCCCCTTACACACACAGGACTCTATCCATACCTATATCCAAGAACTGATCACCAGCCTATTATAACCATCATCCCCCTCAATAACAATAAACAACAATAAACATACCAATTAGGACCAATATTAGTCCCGGATTCGGCCCTTCCTTAGTTTAAAAACCTAATTAGGGTAAGGACCTCAACTTTTCCTACCCTTAAGGACCTACCCACCCCAACTAAGCTAAACACCCAAACTAACCAAATCGCCAACCTATTCTCAACAACTATCCAAGTAGTGGGGAAAAGACAACAAAGTCGGGGAAAGCGGGCCCCCTAGTGAACAGAAGAGTACTATAAAACCCACTAATCCTACCTCAAAACCCGTACCCAACAAATACAAGAACCAGAGCTAGCCTCGGCCTCACCACCCCCTATCCTTAAAAAGCAAAAGGTCTTCTTAAAAACAATTAGGAAAGCTAAACGGGCTTTTTGGGCTACTAAGATTGAAGGGGCTATATCCGATCAGGACCTATATAAAATAATGGGTTAGCGTAAGGCTAATCTAATAGTTAAAGCCCCCCCTTTAGTAGTTGAGGACTAGACGCACAACGATAACCAGGACAAGGCCCAGGCCCTACGGAGGGCCCTGCTAGAGAGGTTCGATGATACGGATGACCTACCTAGGGACCCCTTTAACGTGGCCACGGTCCTAAGACGACAAATACCCTGGCAGGCTACGATTAGTCAGGAGGAAGTAAGGGCAGCCACCCTAATAAAGACTACAACCCCTGGTATCGACGGGATCACCACAAAATTACTTAAAGCTTACTGGGACCTTATAGCTGAGCTTATCAGGCTGCTGTTCTAGGTATGTATTAAGGCCGGCTACTTCCCCTAGCCCTTCCGTAGAGTAGAGGTTATTATAATTCAGAAGCTTAGAAAGACCGACTTCTCAAAGGCTGGATCCTAGAGACCAATAGCCCTCCTATCCTGCCTGGGCAAGGGGCTTAAGAGACTAATAGCTAGGAGAATGGCCAACCTCACTATCCTGGAAGGGGTGGCCAGCCCACAGCAAATAGGGGCCCTACCAGGCAGGGCAGCTACCGACCTAATAACCTGTCTCATACACGATATCGAATAGGCCCTTGATAAGGGGCTCACAGCTACGCTAGTGATAATAAATGTGAAGGGGGCCTTTAACTCTGTTCTTCGGAACCACCTTATTATCCATCTACGGCAACAGGGCTGGCCTAATAGCCTGATCAGGCTGGTTTATGCCTTTATATTAGACCACACTACTAAGGTCAAGTTCAAAGAGGTAATAATAGAGGACTTCCCTTTAACCTACGGGCTACCCCAGGGCTCCCCACTATCACCTATTATTTTCCTATTTTATATTTCTAATATCCTAATTAAAGACTTAAGGCTCTGGTTTAGATATATAGACGATATAGGCCTTTTAATTACTAGCTTATCCCTTAAGGATAATACTATATCCTTAAATTAATAGGTTACCCAAATCCTAGACTAGGGCGCCGATAATAAGGTCTCCTTTAACCCAGCTAAATATAAAACTATCCACTTCACTAGGAAACATAAACAACCAAAGGACCTACCTAGGATCAAAACTAGAAACCTTAAAATCAAAGCCTCGGTCAAGCTAATCCGTTAACTAGGGGTTTAGTTCAATAAAAGACTCTCTTTCCAATACCACATCAAAACAAGGGTAACTATAGCGAAAAAGACAGCCCAACACCTAGGGCACCTAATAAACACAAAAGGAGGGATCCCAACAACTACTATACAAAAGGCGGTCATCACCTATGTCCTCCCAATAACCCTATACAAAACCGAAACCTAGTTCAGGGGGCTAACCAAGCCAACCCTAAATAACACTACCCCCCCTCAAAAAGAGGAGATTATTAATACAGGCCAGAAGGACCTCGTCCAAAAAATTAACAAGGTTATCACAAAAGCGGCCCGAACCATCCTCCCAGTTTAAAAAACAACCCCAATAAGCAACCTCCTCCGAGATACCGGCTTACCTACTAGGAAAGTGGCTTTAGAAGGGGTACACCTACACTTCGCAATCCAACTATAAAAGGTCAACCAACAACACCCATTAGTCCTAAGGCTCACACAACAAAGGAGGTAGCAAACACAACTTCAACGGACAGCAGGCCTCGTCTCAAGGATCCCAAGGCCAGCACTATTCCAACCACAATACCTTCCAAGGTCACAAAACCCGATAATCCTATAAACAAAGGAGAAGGCTACTAAGGCCTTTTAGAACTAGCTAAAAACCATCCCAGACGATCATATAATTATCTATTCAGACGACTCCAAGGCACCCAATGGGGCTACAGGATACGGGTTCATCATTTATAGAGGTAATAAGTGGATAACCCAGGGCTATGGCTAACTCGGCCTAGTAGAAGTGTTTAATAGAGAAGCTAAAGGGGCGAGGGTAGGGCTCCGGCGTGCCCTCCTTACTTCCCAAGGCCAGCCTATTCACATTTATATTAATAATACTAGTATTATCCAGGGGATATAGGGCAAAGCTCTAATCTCCTTACAAAAAACCTTCTTTGAAATCCACGAGGTGATTAGGATATTCGATATATATACCCACTAGGCCCCAAGGTATCAGGGGATAATGTTACGGGCTGATGCCCACGATGGCCTAAGCTTTGCCTGAGGCGTTAACCAGCATCCAAAAAAAGAGCCCTCCGGTCAAAGGGGCCTCCGGCCAAAGGAGCCTCCGGTCAAAGGGCCTCCGGTGGCCTCCGGCGCCCCACCAGAGGTCCCCTTTGTTCTCCAGCAGTATAGATTCCTACACTGGCCCCCTTGCGAGGAACTTCCTCTCTTCCGCTCCTTAGCTTGAAGTAATCAGTAATAGAGCACCCTAAGGTCGAAAACACCTAGGCCTGGCCCTTCGCAGATAAAAGGTAACAAAAAAGCAGACCACTTAACTAAGTAGGGCACAACACTCCCGGTGCCCTTAGGCCAACTAGCAACCCTAGTAGGGATTAAACAACTTACTAAAAAACGAATACGGGCCTAATACACATAATAATAGCGTAAGGAAACAACAAATCAATACGCCCAACTAGGACTCGAGGTCAGCTTATCTAGCCCCCCTAAATTAGCCCTACTACGAGTTACCATACACCACCTCCTAATAGCCCGATCAGGCCATGGGGACTTCGAATAATATCATTAACACTTTAACCACAACAAAACTTTACTTACCTACTCTTACAGGGAAGTAAAGGAAGTAGACCACTTAATCTATTACCGAAAAACCCTAACGAGGAGGTAACGGTGGCCTACCCTCCACCCTTCTAATTCATCAAAGCCTATAGGACCTATGGGATCCCTTAAGTGATACTTTAAGGGTCTAATCACCGATCCTAAAGGCTTTAAGGCCTTCCTACGTATAACAGGCTTCTTCCAAAAGATCTACCCACGCTATTAGGGGCCAGCCCCCGGCTAGCCCTTAAAACAACCGACCAATGTGCCCTACTAAGGGAACCAAATAGGAAGCAAAGGAACTGGAGAAACCAGCGGGATCCAGGGACAGATTGAACGTATAGTAGCTAGTAGGCAAGATTTGGAGGACGCTGGTAAGGGCTGTGTACTGCAGAGTAGGTAGTCTGAGCCTGCGGCTCTCCACGCCACATACGCCTCGGGAGGTCTGCGGCAAGGGCTACGCCCTTGCCGCCATGGCGTTAAATACAACAACAACAACAACAGTTGATCACTCTCAGCCGTACCGGGGGTGGTTGTAACTAAACAAGCCTTGCATCTCTCTGCCCCGGTTCCCAAAACGGCAGACGTCACCCGCAACCCGAACTAGTTCTAGCCTCTCGACAATTGAAACGGAAAATGCTAGGGGTTGGGGGAGGGCGAGGAGTGAGGACGGCAGTTCGGACAGCTGCAAAGATGCAACTGTGATGCAAAAAGCGTCTAAATAGATGCAGGTTGGACGCAGGAAGCGTCTTGTGGTGGCGCGCTTAGCGACTGAGGGAGGTTTTCTGCTCGCTCATGCCAGAGGCGAGGGAGGCCGAGGCCGAGGCGAGACAAGGCACATGACCTGAAGCTGCTGCACTCCGACAGTTCGACTGCATGCGCGGAGTATCACTGCTCCGGGTCACATCGTACGAACCCTTTTCTTTTTCTTTTTTGTCATCGTTCCGCCCCCCTCCACCCCCCGTTTGGTGGTATAGCCCCCAAAGGCGGTGGGTTGCCTGCCTGCCTGCGAGATAACTAGCTGATGAGCGCGCATTACGATGTGCTTATGCTTAAGGAAATTAGTCTTAATGCCACATGCTCAACATGGGCCTACGAGTATATCGGCAGGGGGGGAAGGGCAAGCAAGCAAGCGTTGCAGCCGCAATCTTGACCGTCCCCTCTCTCTTGAACAGATTGGTGATCTTTGCCGTCTTTTGGCCGGCCCGTTTGATTACGCTCTCCCTCTCTCCATCTCTTCCCTCTCGGCGTCGGGCTCCAGCCCGCGCTGCACTCACAAAACACACGCGTGTGTATTAGCCAAGAGGAGCATCACCCCACCCTCTCCGCGAACTACGTGGGGCCTGGGATGTTCGCTCGCTCCACACCGCGCCGACCAGGCCAGCCCGTTCAGGAGGTGTCGCAGTGAGAACCGTGAGCTAGCAGCAGAAAGCAGCAAAGGCAGCGTGCCAATGTGGCTCCCAACGGGGTATAGAACGCTTCAACGTTCGCTGGTTCGTATTCTTTTCTGCTGGCTGTTGCCCGGATGGGGCCCCAAAAGAGGGGCGGACCCTCCCCCCCCCTGGAGGAGGCTAGAACCCGCGAGGATGAATGGTTAGAAACTGGCCTATTTCCGGACCCATACTTCTGGGAGGGCCGCAAGAGGCAACGCCTGTGGGCAGTCCATGTGTTATCTCTCACTCCCATTTTCTGCTGGCTGCTGCTGCTGTGGTGGTGATGGTCCCGCAGATGAGAAACCTCCGGGGAGTTGTTTGAATGTAACGGGCCCCAGGGAGTTTGTGGGCCGATTTGCGGCAAAAAAAAAAAGATCCCAAATGAAAGTGACAAAAGATCCAAATTGGATTTTTGTGGTCAGGGCAGGACGATTGATGATCATGAAGGAACACACAATGTGGCCAAGGCAGAACCAGGTCCAGGGAAAGCAAAAACGTGGCGCATCGTCTATCTCTCTGAGCGCAAATCAACAATCCTCCATCCTGGGGATTATTCTTGAACGGCACAGGCACGAGCAACTGTCAGTGCCTGTCATGGTTCCATGTATTCTCCGAGGCAAATCCTAATTTTCCGATGCACACCTACTATGTAGGGAACTGTCACAAAGCTAGGACCCCCAGCGTAGCACCGAAGAAGGGGGGGAGGGCAGCACTCCCGTTTCCCGAATGGCAGCCTGCCACCAGAGCCTAGGGACCACGACGTTCGGTTGCTGGAGAAATCTCACCATGTGGCGCGCCGGGTCCCTGGGCAGCAGAAAAAAAATTAAAAAAATTAAAATAAAATAAATCTCGAATATTCTGTGTTCTCCGTAGTAAGACACCAGACCCGCCGGACTTCGACCCGTAAGCAGTTCCACCTGCCTGCCACTTCTCACTCACCCCCCTGAGGATGTGCAGATTTGCAAGCAGAAGGAATGTCGTACACGATATGAGGAGAGCGTTGCGTTTTGGCAAACCCCGGCCTTGCCCTATTCGAGCCTGGGTATCCGGCTCCTTTCGTCGGCAGACCTCTGGAAGCAGTCCTCTGGGACCTCTCATGCGGGAGACAGGTCGGATTCCTTGCGTCGCTCACTCGCCGCTTCTGTCTGATGTATGTTTCCCGGCCCTACGGGTGACCAGACGATACACCGTCTCAGGTGAGGTGCATGCATCTCCGGCCCGACTGGACTGACTTTTTTTTTTTTACTGACAATTGCTCACGTAAAACAGACCCTCTCCAGCTGCGGCAGCGGCCGTCCGGTCTCGGGAGAAGCCGCTGCTGTGCTGACACTGACATTGACAGGCCGTTTGACAGCTGCTGCTTTCCGTGGGCCCCTGAGGGCTGATGCTGATGGATGGACAGGTAGGTCCCGTCCCTCCCTCCGTTGTCGCCGGCCTTCGTCGTTTCGCTTGCCTCTCGCGCGTTCCTGGCTATAGGCATGATCTGCAGGAGCAGCATATCTGCGCTGCGCCGTGGGCCGGACGGCAGTTGAATGAGGGCAAGGGTTCGGCTACGCGGGCCCCTGCTGGGTAGCTTGGGTCTGCTTACTACGACCCATCTTACGCTATCCCCCCTTTGTGGCCTCTTCAGCGTTATTTCGCCCTTGCACGGCCACGTTCCGGGCGGTGGTGGCGTCCGCGGGAACGCGATATCGATCTGTTCTAGCGTCCCTTCTCGAAAATCCCTACCACCACACTCCTACCACCCATCCATCCATCGCCGCCCCGAACAGTGGTGCCGACGCATCATTGGTCAGCAAGCCCGCTGTCTGTTCACCGGACGTCGTTTCCGGAGCGGGACTGGTATGTTCCCACCCTGCGCTCCAGCAGCTAGCAGGGGAGACCCCGATGGTGCGGCCTTGTGCGGATATGGCATCTTCTCCCGCCCCCACCCTCGAGCCATTGGCCGGATCTGGACGACGAGAGCCCAGTCCAGCAGGGCTGTCATACTCTCGGCGGTATAGCTCTCACAATCTTGGAGAACGTGGTCTAGCGATTTAGACGTGCTCAGGCTGGCTGAGCCGATGCCTGTGCCTGTGCCTGTGCCTGTGTCTGTCTGTACCTGCGCCTCTCGCCTGCAAGACGACATGCACCGGTGGAGTCCCTTTTATGTCCAGGCTAGTGTTTAAGGGTCGAAACGGCATGCACTCACTAGACCAGGCTTGCCCTCGCGGAAGAGAGCACGATCTGCCCCCCTCCCCATGTTCACTGGGACCTTTCGGACTGAACGTCTGAAGACGGAAGGGACGGGCATCCAGGGGGTTTGTTCGTCTCCTCCCGGGGGCTTACTGTCCTGATGATTGCGTTTTCTCCCTCCCGCGTTCTCTCTCTCTCTCTCTCTCTCTCTCTCATATATAAGAAGTGCATGACTAGATGTCCCCCTTCCCCGGGGCCCGCCATATCGAACCTGACTCTTGACTTCTTTTTTGGAATGGGAGGGTCTGAATCGGGGACCGCTACCCCAGTCAACAACACACTCATCACATGGCACCCATGAAGGAGAATCGGGGGCCGGAGCTCTTGGGCGTCAACATCTTCTTCAGCGTCTCGGCCGTCTTGGCCGTCGCGCTGCGATGCTATGTTAGGGGATTCGTGGTGAAGGCGTTTGGGAGGGACGATTGGTTGATGGTGTTGGCTTTGGTATGGGACGAACCCGAAAAAAGGAACGACTCGAACGACCGAATCGAACTAACGGACGTTGCAGCTCTTTTTCATCGCGTACTCGGCGTCGTCGATAACCGGCGTCCACTTTGGCACCGGCCAGCACCATGTAGACCTCGAGCAGGAGAACATTGAGAGCGCGATGGAGGTAAGGAACAACCATCTATCTCTACGAGAAACTCGCCGGACGTCGTCGACTGACAGCCGAACCGCAGTGCTGGTGGTACTGCTACCTCTTCTACGCCCTCAGCATGATCACCTCCAAGATGTCCATCGCGTACTTCCTGCTGCGGATCGCGACGCGCAAGCTGCACATCTGGATCATCCACGGCGCCATGCTCTTCACCGTCGTCGCCGGCGTCGTCTTCTTCTTCGTCACCATGCTGCAGTGCATGCCCGTCTCCTACTTCTGGTACAAGCGCCAGGACGGCACCTGCATCGACGTCAACGTCATCATCGGCCTCGCCTACCTGTACAGCGTCTTCAGCGTCATCTCCGACATGACCTTCGCCATCCTCCCGGGCTTCCTCGTCTGGGGCCTCCAGCTGACCACGAGAGCCAAGATTGCTCTGATTCCGCTGCTGGTCATGGGCTGCATGTAAGTAGTAGTAGTGGACCAGGTGATTGACTGACTCGAGACTGACAACATCCCCAGCGCAAGCTCCGCAGTCGTCGTCCGCTTCGCTTTCCTTATGAGGCTGAAGGACCCCGACTTCCTCTGTAAGTCCCGACCGCGCGGTACCGAATAAGAGATCACCAACTGACTCGCACATCTCGCAGGGGCCACGCTCGACACCGCGATCTGGTCCTCCGTCGAACAGGGCCTGGCCATCACGGCCGGCAGCCTGGCGACCATCCGCCCGCTGCTCAAAATCATCGGCTACAAGCTGGGTCTGACCTCGAACCCGTCGCGTTTGCGCGTCACCGACGACGTGTCCCGCCGGCCCTCGGCCTTTATGAACTCGAACCCGCTGCACTCATCACACATGAACGGCGGACAAAAGAGCCCGAACGTCACCAACAAGTCCGCCAGCGCAGGGGGCAGCCACGCGGCGCACGACGACCCGGAGGACGAGTACGGCCTGTCGGTGTTCCCCTGCAAGTGCTGCGGCAAGTTCAAGTGCCCGAAGCGCGCGAGCGAGACGCCGACGGCGGCATCGGGGAAGAGGAGGTCCAGCCTGGGCATCCGGTCTATTATTGGTAAGGACGACGCGAGGGCGCTGAGCAAGATCAAGTCGGTCAGCGAGAGCGAAGAGGAGCTGAGGACGAGGGAGGACTCGCACCACTCCCCGAGCGTGGAGCCCAAGAGCTTCCTGTCCGGCCACGGCGGGCCCAAGGAGTAAGGCATGGGAGGAGAGACGACCACACACTTTGACGAGTTTCCTAAGCGTTTTTTATGTAAAACATAGTATAACCTAATACCTGTTCGTTTAAAAAACAGGGAAAAAAAAAGGGCACGCCTGTATTTAGGATTGGCGGAGCCGATGTTCAACATCAACACAATCGTTCTAATTAATATCACGGTCTTGAAGGTGAATGACATCTCGTTTCAATGTGACCAAATGCCCATAGGCGAAGTGAAAGACTGCTTTCTGATGTTTGCAATGTCCGGGTGCTGGCGATAACTTGAGCCTCAACATGGCCAACTGTGAAGTTTCACTTGAAAGGAATATTTGGAGTTGCTGAATGTGAACCATACAGGTTTCAGTATTCACCTGAGTTTCAGCCTTCAGCCATGACTTCATCCTGCATCTCAAACTCCGTTCTCCGCCTCAACCAACCAAGATGGTTATGTTTTCCGTTGCCCAGGTTTTATGGAGTATTTTTATGTTTCCCTGTCCTACTAGTGAGATTATTGTGGACTTGTGCGAACGGTTCGTTTCACATTACGCAAGCACTTGCGATGAAGTGCAGTCGGGCCGAATCACTCGACTTGCGGGGTATGTTATACATATACTAGCTGTTACACCAAAGACGCACAATGAAATCATAAGACCGGGCAGCTTATATATATATAGTTAAATTCATGTCGTGGCACTAAAGCACCGTGGTATTGCATTGAAGAATGTTGGCTAGCACAACACAAAGAAGGATATCATATTGCTCCCCCCGACTCCTTAACACGCACATCTCCACACAAGAGCGCACATCATCATTGCTGAATCATCAAATACTCTCTCTCTCTCTCTCTCTCTCTCCGCGCTTACTGGGGATTCTGCTCGAGGATGACATCCGCAGCCTTCTCGCCGACCATGTAGGTGGACACGGCGGTGAAGGTACCGGGAATGCGGGGGTAGACGGAGGCATCGACAACTCTCAGACCAGACACGCCGCGGACGCGGAAGCTGGAGTCGAGGACGGCCATCGGGTCGTCGTCGGTGCCGATGGGGCAGGTCGACGAGGCGTGGTGGCCCCACGTGGTGTCCTTGACGTACTGGCGGATCTCCTCGTCGGTCTGCACGTCGGCGCCGGGAAGCTCCTCCTTGATCTCGACCAGCTGGCGCGCGAAGGCGTCGCGGGCGAGCTTGACGGCCTCGGTCATGGCCTGCAGATCAGGCTCGGCGTCGCCGTTACCGGTGTCGAAGTAGTTGTAGACGATGTCGGGCATGTCGAGGGGATCGGCCGAGCGGAGGGTGACGGAGCCGGCAGTGTTGCGCGGGTGCGACTTGAGGATGGCCCAGGTGAACCAGTCGTGGTCGACGGTCGCGTTGTAGCTGTAGTTGGGGAAGTAGCCGCGGAAGTTGACGGGCCCGCCGAAGGTGAAGACGTCCCACTCGTCGTTCTGCGCGACCGAGGACTTGTAGTACATGGTCGCGACGACGCCGGGGGACTCGTAGACGCCGCGGTCGCCGAGGACGGGGTTGTTCCAGCGGTCCAGGCAGGGGTCGGCCTGGCCGAAGAAGCCGGACGTGCAGCCGTCGAGCGCGGTGAAGTTGGTGGGGGTGCGGCCCTGGACGTTGGTCTCGTAGTGGTCCTGCAGGTTGGTGCCGACACCGGGCAGGTCCTTGACAACGGGAATGTTGAAGCGCTCGAGCTCCTCGGCCGGGCCGACACCGGAAAGCTTCAGGATCTGGGGCGAGTTGTAGGTGCCGCCGGAGATGATGACCTCGGCGGAGGCCTTGGCGGTGCCCTTCTCACCCGGGCCGGCGTTACGCGAGCGCGGGCTGGCGCGGTAGAGGTACTTGCCGTCGAGGAACTCGACGCCGGTGGCGCGGGGCGGGTCGGCGGTCTCGTCGAAGAGGACCTTGGTCACGTAGCAGTCGGTGCGGACGTCCAGGGGGTAGGCCTTGGAGCCGTCCTCGTTGACGGCGTCGCGGACAGCAACAACAAACTCGCGAGAGCCGACGCGGTGAGCATCGTCGGTCGAGATGGGGATCTGGTAGAAGCCCGGCTGGGTGTCGCGGTCGGCAGCGGCGGAGTTGGCGTCGCCGGCGATGAGAGTGCCGAGGTTGATGACGGAGTTGGTCTCGTTGCCGAGGGCGAAGGCGCCGCCGGTCAGCAGGCTGAGCAGCTGTGTGTCCTCGACAGCAAGACGGAGGGGGGCGGTCTCGGTGGCGAAGTAGCCGTCGTAGCCGTGGCCCTCGACGCCGGGGAGGAGGTACTGGTTCTTCTCCATGCGGACGAAGTACTCGCGCATCTTGTCGGCGGCCCAGGAGTCGTCACCGGTCAGAGTGGCGATGTAGTCGAAGTCGGAGGCGTGGGGGTAGACGGCGATGAGGGCGTTGTGGGCGGTGCAGCCGCCGAGGGCGCCGACGCGGGGGTAGAGGGTGCCCTTCATGACGGAGCCCTCGGGGGGGTTGAGGCCGGTGTAGATGCCGCCGTCGGGGGTATCATAGGAGGTCTTGAAGTCGCGCGCCTGCCGCTCGTCGTCGGCGTAGTGGCGCACGAAGAAGTCCCACGACATGGCGTCGTCCTCGGTGGACTTTGCGTTGTAGGCGGGCACGGTGTAGTTCTCGCTGGCGCCCTGGTCGTCGCCGGCCTCGATCAGGAGGGTCTTGCGGCCGGCGAGGGCCAGGCGGGCGGCGAGCGGGCCGCCGCCGGCGCCGGAGCCCACGACGATGAATTCATAGCCGTCGAGGTCGACGGCGGAAACGAGGGTGGAGGCTGAGGCAGCCAAGAGACCGAACAAATGAGTGAACTTCATGATGAACATGAGAAAGGAACGACTTGGCTGGGGAGGGTTGTCAGCTTGGGCTCGTGAGAGTGTGTTATTGTTGTTGAAGACCTACCTTTGGAGACTCCTGCTGGGAAAGGGAATGTCTACCTCGTAAACAGAACCTCTACCAATCGTCGAGGGATCATCGGGCTTTTTATAAGACGTGATCGTCCAACGCACATGTCGACGGCCTCCCTTGGGTGGGGGCCTTGACATGAGGCATGGCCGCATGGGCTCGGTCAACCATCCCTCTCGCAGACTCGAACGCGAGAACGATACCACCCTCACTCCAGCATCCATGCTCGACGCCTCCGCGGCTGCGCTGCGGCTAGCTCGGCGCCCGCATCTGGCCATGTCGTCCGTCTCTAGATTCCGCGCCAGTTCCGCGCGGGGGTCTCTGGCCCGACCCGCCAAGCCCATCTTCTTTCAAGGTTGTTGTTTAGGCGTCCGTCCGCCTTGTCAAATTTTCAACGGTCCTGTCGAAGCCCGCGGGAGGCCCGGGTGACGACGCCAGGCGGTGATGACAAAGCCATATGGCAGGCCAGGCCAGGTTCAACAGCACCCCATCCAGGGGGCCCCGTTCTGGAATGTTCATTTAGCGAAACGGCTAGGGATACGAGAACCCATGGCTGTCGAAGCACTCGAAGGCATGAACGGGGTGAAATTGATGTCGGACGAGGCACACTTCCGGAAGGATAGTCAGGAGTGAGCCAAGTGCATTGCCAATCGTCATGAAATGTTCTGGGGAACTCTGCCCCGGTCCAACGTCCATAGGTCTTACTGCGTGCAGCACACTGCCCACTCGCCATATTGTGACCCCGAGCAGGGGGAGTCGAGAGAGCACTAAGAGGGCGCTAACGGACGAACAGGACGGAACGGGAAGAGGGCCGCGGGCTTAAAGGCTCGGCAAATCGCCTAGTTCGCCTAGCGCACCGTCGATGATGATCGTCGCTGTCACTGAGACAAAGCCGAGGCATCAGTGGATGGGGAATGGTGTTTTGTTCAGGTTCAGACTCACAGCTCACTCAACGAACTGGGGTTATCCCACTTGATGCCCACCAGGCAGAGAGAGGCCTCTGCGCACGTCAATAACTGTATTCGATTCCATGTCGAGTGCACAGATGTTTTTTGTCTGGTTTTTTTTTTTTTTTTTTTTTTTTTTTTTTTCTCTCTTCTTCAACAACGTGCAGTACAGGGATCTCGACTGAGCTGAAGTTGGAACAGGGGTTTTGGGAATGCGGGACCCAGTGCACCTCCTAATTCCTGCATCAGACCGGATATGAGCGCAGCCCGAACTCGACCTTTTACTGATTTGTGATGATGAATCCAGAGGTGTTGAGGCTAGAACTCTCCGTTGAGAGCTGCGTTGCGAAAGAGGCCCAAGCCATCCCGTACAAACCTGACGTTTCGATAAAGGACAGGGGACAAGCGAATATACGGACTCCACCGGCCACATGATGAATTCCGCGCTCGGTGTGCTGCCTCGATGGAAATAAGTGCTGACGCGGACGTCGTAGTGCTTAGCGGATAGCCCATTTGACCATGCACATCAGAACTTAGAAGACGGTGAGTATCACAATTCAGCTCTGGGATCGGGGCTGCCCGTCGGCCATTGAATGCAACCTCCGTCCTCTCCTTCTCTTGCGCGATGGTGCCAGAGGAGGACGGAAACCGGTTTCCGGGGGCTCGCTTGATTCCCGTCAGGATCTCGCTCCTCTCATCACGGCGCGAGACGGCTCGGGTAGAGAGGGAGAGGGAGGATTTCACCTTGTCGATGGTGTTATACTAGCTAGACGAGCTAGCCGGCCGGCCATTGGAGGGGAATCAATCCTCTGAAGACCGCGAGCCCACGTTGTCACCTTGACGCCAAGCGCAACGGATCCTGTCCCACGTTACGGATACTACTTTAGCCTCGTTAACCCAGCTGCCAAGGACGGCAGTGGCCGCCAACGTGCGCCCGTCAAACGGTGCTGCAGAGCGCCACAAGGCTCGCGCAGAGAAAGAAAAAATTTCCGACATGGACAATGTGATTGCTGTGTTGAATTAGACGCCAGCGGCAGAAGCGCTGCAGAAGATTCTGCGGACGCACGCCGCTTCGATAAGCTTAAATCCCTCACACGCCTCGGGTGGAGATCTTGTCTGTTCCTGTTCGGCGGCTGTGTGACGGGATCTCTCGGCGTGCAGGAAGGATGTTGGTGGCTGCCGGACTGCGGGAGAGTGCCGGGCTTCTGCTCCTGCAGAGATGCGGCGTTGTCAGCGCTAGGTGCGCTCTCAGACCAGTAGAATGCCATTCTGGCACCAAGACTGCTGATGCGAAAGAGCGTTGGGACGTGAACTAAAATCAATTCGACTCGGCAGATTTCGCGTCTTCTTATTGTGTCGCGATTTTCTGCAATGCCGCCGCTAGAAATCCAGGCAGCACATGAATGCGACGAGGTCAGAGACAATGCTCCCACGCTAAAAACAGCTTATGACGCGCATATTGAAGGCGAGCATCGGGGGGTTGGATGCCGTTATCGAGCTCTGGCGTCGCTTCCTATACTTCAACGTCTCGGACTATCAAGATCATGGGGGAACATGCATCCGCTGGACCTCATCATCACTTCATGGTTGCAGATGAGGCCGAAGAAAAAGAGCCGGGGAAGCGAAAGAGCTCGAGAACTCAGGCGACGGGCCGGAAGCAGTACCTCCGGGTCCTTAGATGGGGAAAGAATAAGTCCGAGAGGATTGGTTGAGCGTGAAGATGGTCTGAGCAGTTAGTCGCGGTCGCGATAAGAGGTAAATATCTCACATTGAGCTCTTTTGACGCTGACCTGGTGACTCGGAACATCCACACTTTCCCCAGACCGGTCCAACCGCGTTCGTTGCAGGAACAACACATGTCTAAACACTCATTGTCTTCTCTACACCAACTGTATACGCCGTTGTTAAAATGAAGTTGAATGCGCCTGAGTCAGTTTATCTGAGGCTCCCTCAACTCTCCGAAACTCCACCGCTCCAAGCGAGAGGCGCCACAGCCCTAACCTCCACTATAATTATCTCCACGGCTGTCTGATGCCATCGCTCCGGAGGTCCTCTCCGAGTGCTCAACAGCATCTGTAGTGTAGTGGTTATCATCCCAGCCTTCCACTCTCGGAGCCAGCTGGGGACCCGATTTCGATTATCGGCGGATGCATCTTTTTTTTTACTTTTTGCATAAGTGCTTTATGGCTACTCAGTGACTTTGTTTCTTGTTTTTGCTACACTACAATTGTGTGTGTCATCAGCTAAAATCGTGGATTTTTTTTTTTTTAAAAAAAATGAGCAATAAGTCAGAGTCACTTAGACAAACTTTTGTGTGAAGTGTAGGGGCTTTGAGGCGTGTTGTTACGACCCCAAGTCTTCTCTTGTCTGTAGTTAATGCTCGTGGACAGTCATTGATGGTCTTGAGTCAGGCGTCAAGCAGGCCCATCTGGGTCCTCCGGATGTGGCACGATTGAAATGGCGTCCGATATCAAGCATGTCGGTAGACAAGTTCCTCGCGCCTTGGCCCATTCGACTAAATGTGGCGAAACTCATAGCTGATAGGATGTCGTAGGCGTCGTCCTGCAATGAGAAGGTCCGAACCCAGACGCGCTCCCCTTCCAGAAAACAGGTGATTGAAGGGCTACGGAGTCCGCCGTATGCTAACCGGCTTGTATTAATCTAGACGGTAGCATGTAAAAGGTTGACCATGTGAAGAACGTTCTTCCGATGCACATGATCTCCAACAGCGATAAGTCAACGGCATTGATCAGAGTCTGATATCACGGCCTTCGGGAGCAAATGGCCCCCATCACAGCATTTAACATCGACATCTCTTTCTTTGTCCTTAGTCATCTGCAAGGAGAGGTACGCGGAGTAGTATTAAGAAATATGGTTACTGTACGACATCCGACCCTTTGCCAGATTACACATTAAATCGTAAAAGTGCCATTAATCCTCAGGTCCCGACTGCTCGCGCCCACAAACACGCCATACTCTCCCTCCGGAAGACGCCACTGCTGCGCAACCACATCCCAGAAACTCAGATCCCTGCGGGTGAGATGGAACTCCACCGTCGCGCTGCCGCCCGCCTCGATATACACCCTCTCGAAACCCCTCAGCTGGCGCTCCGGCGTGCCCTCAACGGGAATACCGACATACAGCTGCGCGACCTCGTGGCCCGCAACCTCGCCAGTGTTCTGCACCTCGACGGAGACAACGTACACGTCATCCCACAGTTGCGGGTGTCCGCCCTGCACGATGGCGACGTCCGGGTCCGGCACGCCGGCCGCGGGGGTCCCGACGGGCGAGGAAGAGAGGGAGGAGTACTCGAAGGTAGTGTACGAGAGACCAAACCCGAACTCGAAGCGTGGGGAGATCCCGTCGCGGTCGAAGGCGCGGTAGTCGATGTAAAGGCCCTCGGTGAAGTCGTCCTGCGGGAAGGGCCCGTCCTCGACACTCGAGTTGAGGAGAGCCCCGAAGTCGGATTCGGCGCGTGCGACGGTGTAGGGCAGGCGTCCGCTGGGGTTGACGTCGCCGTAGAGGATGTCGGCGAGGGAGTTGCCGGATTCTTGGCCTGGGAGACCGGCGAAGAGGACCGCGGTTACGTTGGGGTTCTCGATCCACGCGTCGACGACGCGAGTTCCTGGACAGGCATGTTAGGCTTGTACATCTGAGAGTTCAGAGGGGAAAGAATGCTTACCGGCAGAGTGAAGCACGACAATGGTGTTGGAGCAGTTCGCCGCGACGTTGTTGACGAGGTTATCGCTGAATTCGTCCGTCAGACTGAGGCGGTCATAGCCCTCGGACGACCACGCGTTGATGAAGACCAAGCACGCCTCAGTGTTAACGTAGGGCGGGACGGGGTTCTCCGAGTAGAAATCCCACTTGACAATGCCGCCGTCCTCAATGACGCGGCTCAGGATCGCCTGGAAGGGGCTGATGACGTACGGTGGCGTCGTGATGCCCGAGCCGCCGCCGGCGATGATGGTGCCGTTGTATGTGTTGATGATGCCGGTGCCGAAGCCGGGGCCGTAGCTGGTGCTGGTCCACGGCGTGGGGGGCACCGTCGCGTCGTAGCCGAAGATGGACAAGTATCGGGGGTTCTTGAGCGGCAGCGCGCCGTCGACGTTCTTGACGAGTACGGTGCCCGCGGACCCGATCTCGCGGATGAGCGCGCGGTGGCCGTTCTGCACGTCGACTGGGTCGTGCTTCTGGAGGTTGGAGTAGACGCCCACGGCAGGGTAGTCGTCGGCGTCCTGCTCGGCGTAGAACCAGGCTGCCAGGATGCGTGTCGTCATGTCCTCGATGCGCTCGCGAGAGACGCTGCCGTTGTTGACCGACTCGACTAGCACGTCGCCCCAGAAGGTCGAAGCGCTAGGCATTGCGAGGTCGAGGCCTGCGTTCGCTGCGGCGACGCCGGCGTGCTGAGGTTGGAGTTAGTCTGAGTAGAGGCGACTTGGATAAATGCTCGACTTACCAATGCGCCCCAGTCCGTCACCACAAAGCCCTCAAATCCGAGTTCCGTCTTGAGGACGCCGTTCAGCAGCTTCGAGTTCTGGCAGCCGTACGAGTTGTTCGCCCGCTGGTACGAGCACATGACCGAACCCGCGCCCTCGCGCAGCGCGCCCATGAAGGGGAAGACGTACAGCTCGTGCAGTGTCCGGTCGTCGACATTCGAGCTCGATGCCTCGCCGACGTTGGCAGTCGGGTTACGATGCCACTCCTGCTCGTTGAGGATCCAGTGCTTGGCACACGCGATGGTGCCGGCGTCCTGCATGCCCTTGGTAATAGCACCGACACCGAGCGAGGCGTGGTAGGGGTCATTGCTGAGTCCCTCCCAGTTACGGCCGCCGCGGGCGATGCGGCCGAGGGGACCACCGACGGGGCCGAGGCCGACGTTGATGCCCTTGCCACGGTATTCGGCACCGAGGGCCTCGCCGTAGCGGTACGTTAGGTTCTTGTCCCAAGTCGCACCCACGTGGATGCCGGCCGGGAAGGCCGAGACGAACTCCTGGGCGCGTACGCCATCCGGGCCGTCCTGCAGACACAGCGGGCCGACGCCGAGACGTGGCACCGAGCCCGTGTTTCCCGTGCAGAGACCCGTCCAGCCGTGCGTGAAGTTGGCGAGCTCCTCGACCGTCATCTGCGTCGAGAGCTCTTTTGCGCGTTGGTAGGCGCTGGCCCAGGCATCGTTGGTCGTACCGTTGCCCACAGCTGTGTGGCGTTAGCTGCTGTCTTGCTTTTATGGGCACGAGAGCTACTCACGAGAGGGATAGACCGGAGGGCTCTGGCCGTAGTAGGGGTCGGTCTCGTTGGTATAGGCGCTCTGAGCGGCGCAGAGTCTGAGGCCGGCGAGGGCCGCAACCAGCGACGAAGCCAAAGTGGTCACCATTTTGCTCGGGGCACTGCTCAATGGCACTGGAGAGATGCGCTGCTGCTATCAATATTTCGGAAATAGAGACAAAAACAGCCACTTAAGAGCTTTTCGGACCTCGCTCCTCGGGCGCAGATACATCGAACGGCCGACATCCAGGCCCCGACACCGCTGGAGAGCCGTGCAGACGACGTCGGCCCTTCTCCCTCGCTCTGTTCCCATGATCACAGGGTACGCTCCACCGAGGGATTCCAATTCCAGCGCGAAAACGCGACGATGAGGTCACTTGTGATGTGACGCTAACCCAGCAGGCCCCAGGCGCGGGGCGATAGTTTGTTTTTCGGTAGTAGTTTGTGGGGTAGACGTCGTCCCAACGGTGCGGGGGAGGGCAGTTCGTCTGGAGATCCTCTGGAGGATCTTCGGCGGTATTCTCTGAGGCCACGCGGGGAATCGTGGGGAAAGGCGCGGCGCAGGGGTGTCTGGGTGGACTGTCGGAGCAGAACCGCATGCCACATCGCCGACCCGGAGTGATGCCGTGAAGTGGGAGGTGCGGGGAACGTCGTAAGATGGTGGACTGGTTGGTTGCCGGCCTGTGGTTGCAATTTCCAACGACGGGAAATACTTCGGCAAAAGACCCAGACTGCCGGCCGAGGTAGACGAATCGAGCCTGAAAGAGCCCGTCACCTCACCGGCATCGTCGATGGGCGGAGCGGGGTTGCGGTGAAGGTGGTGTTGGTCGTCTCGCCTCGTGGAATGTGCTTCTCGGTTGGGGTTGCGTACATCCGCGACATCGAGATTGGCCTGGCTGTTGGCTGAGCTTTCCACCCGGGAGGAACTGGTGCCGTTGATTGGATTGAATGAGGAAGTCTTAACCACACACAACATGGTCGCCAGCCCCTGATCCTGGACATCCACGATGGCATTACTCTTCCGAGGCCGACGGCCGAGGCGTTGTTCGACCCAAGAATCAAGACGGCGGCAGATCCTCTCCAGCACGAGTGTATCCGAGCTTGGGATAGTTGTACGGACAGCTCCCGTACGGATAACCCCCGCCGCTATCAACGAAAAACCAGCAAGGATAGTCCGGGTCCTGTATTAGACAGCCGTTAGCAAGCCAGCTTGGAAGCTTTGCGCAGCCCTGTCAGACTTACGAAGAGAGGGTCGCCCTGTTTTGCCATGTTTATGTCAGTGAATTCGCCTGCCTCGTCCCACCACTCCTGGTCAGGTCGGTGACGACGCTGGCACCATGCGCACCGAGGAATAGTGTCGTCAGGAACTGTGGCACCGCACTTGCACCAGAACTTGGGCGTCGAATCCGTCAGTAGAGGCTCGTGGCGAGAGGCATGCTGGGAACTTACCGCACGCTGATGCATATTCTGGAGGTCCGGTAGTCGCTTGGTGAGCAGGGTGCCATGGTCTTCTGAATATCCGCCGTCAAACTTGGTATGCTTTTCGTAGTAGTCGTTAGTTTCCTTCTGCTGGAGTGCATCGCACTTTAAGCAGATCCAACGCGTGTAGGCGTTGCAGTCGCAATGATCGTTGGGGTATCTGCCCTCGAGCTCTTTCTCGAGCTTTGTATCGCACGGTGGGCAGAGGCACATGCCGTTTTCGGACTTCCACGCGGTGTTGAGGTGTGGGCGGCCCCAGATAAGGTGCCTGTCTGTTCTTTTCCGCATGTAGTATCTGCACTCCTCGCAGACGTTGATTCCACACTTGACGCATGGGAGGGCACCAGCTTCGTCGCACTTGAGGTTGTACAGTTGCACTTCGATCGGCTCGTCATCGTCAACCTCTGGCGGCCGGTTGACTGGGTATGGGCAATTAACCCGCCGGCTAATGTGTTGGTACTTTCCAGCGAAGGCCTGGCGCTCAGCCAAGCCGCGACCATCGCAAAGACACAAGCGTCTCAGTTTTTCAAAGACGGGACGAGATCCAAGGATGTGAGTGTGCTGAGCGCGGTTTGTGAGGGCCAGATGAAAGAGATCGAGCGTCGAGACATACTCGGCCAGTGTGGAAAGAATCGGGTACGAAGAGATGAGGTGCGAGATGGATGCCTGCTGGGCCATGGCGTGACGTTGAGAGTCGACGAATCAGTTCAAGTTGTGAACTAGAAACACTTCTCGGCGAGGTGTCTCGAGATGGCAGTCGTGATATATCGACGAGCTCTCAGTTGAGCATGCAGAGTCCTTCTCGTGGTCTTGGCGGCAGCCTGGCGGCAGGTTGGCGGCACCGAACATTTTCCTCGTATCCTCTTCGTGTCCCAAGACACAGCCACGAGTCCCTCGTGTCAGCCTCTGTTGGTTGACATGTGGCTCAATGCAAATTGGATAAAGCATTTGCTGATGAGAAACGAGTCGAGTCGGCTCGAGTCGAGAGAGCGACAGGGATCTGGCGAAGCGAAAAAAGGGCAGAGTCTGGCCGAACGGACGCGGTGTTGCGGGATCGCCATGCTGCCGTTGTGGAGCACCGGAGCTGAAGCGGAAGTGGAAACTGTGACCGGAGCTGTCGTCCCCAGTCAGTCCCGATGCAAGGGAGCTGTCGGATGACGGAGCAGGGAGACGAGCTTGGAGAGCTCAGCCAAACCAAGGCAGAGCTGAAGAGAGACAGCGCTGACGACGTAACTCCGGCCTTCGTTGATACATGTGTCAGATGCTGCCTGGTTTCATCGGATGTTGGGCAAAACTTTGTTTCAGTCGAACGCTGCGCCAGGGTCCAGCCCTCTCAGTGCAGTTCTAGAACAAATGATGAACCGCCCGGCTGCGACGTCAGTTCGGCCAAAGAGTGGTGTCCAGTGGTATCCTGGCCAGTCGAGAGGGCACGGTGAGTGAGGTGACTCCGCGGTGAGTACATCGCTGCCGGTCGCAGCGATGCCGGGCGGTGTGCTATCATCTGGACTTCTCGAATAGCGCTAGAGGCCGCTGGAGAAACACCAGCTACGGGGAGCTTCCAGGCAGCGCAGCCTAGCCCTTGAGTCATGTCCAATCAGATCTGCCCCAGGCCCGCTGGTTCAGGGAGGTCTCCACCCTATGGCCCGGGTGACATAAGGCTACTGCGAACGGCCAGCAAGCTGCCTCAGCTGCACTAACTGCGTCTGCAGGCGCTGAAGGGCACGCTGCGATAAGGATAACACACCTGACCGAGCTCCAACCTTATCGCGACATCATCCTCGTCACCTGAAGTACACCATCCACAATCCCATTTCTTCCGCCGTCCTCCCGTCTCCTCATCGCCGCACCTCTCCGCCCTGCTTGTCGTCACCCCCTATCATCACCTATTCTGGCACCCCCTGTTAAATATGCATCGTTTCAATTCTTGACCGTGTCCCGTGAAGCACTTTTTGCAACTCTTCCCTAGCCTCTCCATTCAACATGGCGAACTCGCCGTCGCACAAGTCGAGCCGGAGCGCAGCCTCGTCCACCTCGGCCGGCCGAGACTCCCTTTCACATTCCAGAGACCGCCGCGATGCCGCACCCTCCGCATCCGCGTCCGCATCCGCCGCCGACACCGTGCCGGTTGAGACACTGGTGGAACACCTGCTTGCCGCCAAACGGTCGCTGTCGTCGATGACGGCCGTCCTGCGGGCGAACGAGATCGCTACCGAAGCCCGCCAGGCCCACGAGGAGACCGTCGTCCTGTACGCCGAGAGCCAGTTTCTGCAGCGCGCCATCTCGGAGCAATTGGCCATCCTGATGAAGGTCCGTCGCGGCCTCAAGAGAACCTACAACGCCGGCAAGCGCGACTTCAAGAACCTCGTCAAGACGATGGATGCCACCAATGAGAAGCTGCAGGACACCATGGCCATGCTCAAGAACACCACCGTTGAGTCTGTCTTCCGGCCGCCCGGCGAGGAACGACGGAACTTGATGGACTTTGTGGACGAGAAGAGCGTTAACGTCATGCTCGACGCTCTAAAGCAGAGCCTCGGCGAGCTGCAGGTAAGGATGCCCCGGAGCTTCGCTTGCACCCGCGCTCAACTAACAATGTCGACTGCAGGGCATCCAAGCATCATTTGATGGCGACCTTCTACGATTCGATGACGACCTGCGTGCTCTGAAAAAGACGATGACGGCGTCACCCCTGCCTCGATGGTCCTCCGACTCGTCTTCGTACGACCCGATCCCCGAGCTCCTCGTATCCCTCGTCGACCATTCGCACTGCATGGCGCAGCTTCTTACATCTCTCACAAAACATTTTGATCTCTGCGTCACGGCGGTGCGCACGACGGAAGGCGGGGCGGCTCTCGCTCGCCGTATGGCGGCAGAGGTGACGCAGTCACAAGACGGCGACGGCGTCTCGATATCCGGGGTGATTGCTTCCCAGGAGTCACACATGCCTAACCTTGAGCCCATCACGACACAGGACCGCGCGGATATGCTGGAGATTGTTGTTAGCGACGCTTCCGAGGTTGACAGCGTCATCCAGGAGATCAACGAGAGGCTGCAAGCCATGGAAGAGGACTTTGCTGCCTTGACGCAACAGACTGACCAGATCAAGGCGGCGTTCCTCGGGATTCTCAGCGGCTTCAGCACACTAGAGGACATTGGCGGTCGAGTGGCTAGCTACATTGCGAGCGAGGCCGAGTTCCTGCAGCGGTGGGAGGATGAGCGGTACACGATTTACGACAAGCTCGGCGAAATGGACGATCTCAGGGACTTCTACGAAAAATACGCAGGCGCGTACGATAACTTGATCCTGGAAGTTGAGCGTCGACGCCTCGTCGAGGGCAAGATTCAGAACATCTGGCGCAAAGCCAAGGAGAGTGTTGACAAGCTTATCGATAACGACCGACGGGAGCGTGAGGGGTTCCGTCAGGATATCGGCGAGTTCATTCCCACGGATCTATGGCCTGGCATGGATGGCGGCATGAAGCGGTACGAATTGGTCGCTGTTGATGACGGCGCTACGGAGGACGATGCATCTGGTGGCGGACAGAGAAGCACACCGGCCCTGGATAGGAGCGTTGTTGATGCTGCAAGGGATAGACTGGAACGAAGCCAACAGCGGTAGTGACGTAGTGTGGTAGCGCTTGCCTTCCGGCGGCTGTTCTCTTTTTAGGATTTTGCTCGGGTTTGTTTCTTATTGGCGTTCTGGTAAGACGGTGGCCCTCAGCTAGGCGCGGGATGGACTAGACGGCAGCAGCGTGCTTTAAAGGTTTTGTCGGGTTGGCAACATCTCATTCTTCAACTTGTATGAAATCTCGGCAGTTTCTTATCCCTAGGATAAACGACCCTCACGTCTCCAACAGTCTTGGAACGGCCCCAGGGGTTCCCATCGTGTGGCTGACCGGGGCCCGCGACGTTCTCCATGGCAGCGCCAAAACACTCGGTGACAAATGGAATGGCGGACATCAGCTGATGGGAGGCCTGACGAGGATCCGGCGAGCCTGGCAACAGACTTTAAGCTTGTGATTTATTCGATGGGGGCGCTGCAAATCTTGGCTCCGCAGGCCGTCCCATCTAAACAGGGCGGCAGGTTGGCTGGCCAGGCGCAGGCTGCGCTTGGCCGATGCGCGATGGACCAGGGGTCGATGCCGATATCCGAGAAATGTTTCGGTCGCCAGGTGTCGATGCACATTGTGCCTTGGTTACCGTGCCGTGGTTGGGTTGCACGGCGACACCACCAGCAAATCTGAGCAGTTGAGCAGTTCGAAGAAGCGAGCCGAGGGATCACGGCGACGGGTGGTTGGCGCAGAGACCAGAAGCTGTTCATCTCATCTGGATCGATCGACAAGCTGGCCCGAAGTTAGTGTCTGCCAGAGGCCATCCGGGCCGCAAGCAGCGGGTAGCGCGCTCATGCTTAGGTCAGCCAAGATAAAGTACTGAGCAGTGCTTCTCAGTGGACACCGAGCACTGAGGCGGCCTGAAAGCGCTGGAGGCTCCAGGAGCAGCCAAGCCCAGACAAGCGCTTGGCACGTGACTCTCGGCATTTGGACGCGTGACCACCCCTGTCGGGCATCCACTGGCCCGCGACCTTGAGGGCGGTGGATCCCACCCCCTGCGGCGATGCCGAATTCACAAATTCTGGCTGTCCAATGACGTGACCACTCGCAGCGCACGGCCAAAGCTAGACTGGATTGGCTTCGCACTTGCTAGTCGCAATTGCTGCTGCACCAGCCGTCGCACGACGCCAGCTGCAGGCCTGAGGAAGGGGAAATCTTGGGAGGGCGCCTCCTGTTGCCGCTTGTCAAATAACTCCATTATTGAGCCATTCCACGCCGAAACCTTTTTGTGTTCGCGACCCAATCTCCTGCTTTCCGTGCCCGGGGTTGTTTTCGTCGTTCCCATCATACGACCGCAATTTGATCTTTCCCATTACACAGTTCCAAACAGCATCCATCGCATCGCTAGCGACTAAACATCATCACAATAAGTTCATCTGGACTAGCATCGCAACACCGTCGCGAATGTCGCAACCATACGGCGAGGCCGCTGGCTACTACGGTGGCCAGCAACAGCAACCCTACGATCCCAAGTACGCCCAGCAGCACCAGCAATACAACAATGGCTACCAGCAGGGCTACCCCCCACCGCAGCAGCAGCCCTACGGATACGAAAATGGGAACAATGGCTACGGATACAATGCGCCGCCCCAGGGTCACGATCCCGAGAAGTACACCTTCGAGGAGGCCTTCAAGGTGGACAAGCCCAAGTGGAACGACCTCTGGGCTGCCATTCTGGTATGAGATGCTCTGCGACCTCGTCGCGATGTGTTTCGCGGTCGCGGACGCCGCGCCCATTGACTACTAGCTAACATCCCGTCCAGTTCCTCGCCGTCTTCCTCGGCTTCGCTGCCGTCTCCGGCTTGACGATATCTGGCTACTCGGCGACCAAGAGCCTCAATGGCGGCGGCATCTACGACGGCGGGAACACCTTCGGCCTGAGCACCCACACCATCGTGCTCTTCGCCTTCGTACTCGCCGTCGCCATTGTCCTGAGCTACGCCTACGTTTGGTTGGCCCGCTTGTTCCCCAAGGCCTTCATCTGGGTCACCGGCATCCTCAACATCGTCTTTGCCCTCGTCACGGCCATCTACATGCTGTCGCGGAAATACTACTCTGGCGGCATCGTCTTCTTGATCTTCGGAGTCTTCCTCGTCTTCGCGTTCATCAGCTGGATCCCGCGCATCCCCTTTTCGGCGCTGATGCTCAAGACCTCGATCCAGGTCTCCAAGAAGTACGGCCACGTCTACCTTGTCTCGTTCCTCGGCGGAATCCTCGGCGCGGCGTTTGCGGCGTGGTACTCGGTCACCCTCGTCGCGACGTATTCCAAGTACCAGCCTTCGCAAAGCAATCCGCAGTGCAGAAACGGCCAATGCAGCCAGGGCAAGGTCATCGGACTGATCGTCTTCATAACATTTGCCATGTACTGGATCTCCGAGGTGCTGAAGAACGTGATTCACGTCACCATCTCCGGCGTGTACGGGTCGTGGTACTTTTGCGTCAACAATTTCCCCAAGGGCGCCACTCGCGGCGCCCTCAAACGGTCGTTGACCTATAGCTTTGGTTCGATCAGCTTCGGCAGCTTGATTGTGGCCATCATCAACCTGCTCCGCCACCTGTGCTCCGTCGCGAGGTCGCAGGCAGCATCGGATGGCAACATCGTCGGATACGTGCTGTTCTGCATCCTGGGCTGCCTCATCTCGCTGCTCGACTGGGCCGTGTCATTCCTCAACAGATATGCCTTTTCCCACATTGCCCTCTACGGGAAGGCCTACATCCCCGCTGCGAAGGATACCTGGAAGATGATCAAGGACCGCGGCATCGACGCCCTGATCAATGTAAGTGCTCGTGTCGGAGAAGTCCAATCACCAACATCTAACAGAGCTCTAGGAATGCCTCATCGGCCCGGTCCTCTCCTTCGGCGCCACCTTTATCGGTTACGCCTGCGCGTTGCTCGCGTACCTGTACATGGTCTTCACTCACCCCGCCTACAACCAGAGCGGCAACTACACGCCTGTCATCGTCGCGTTCTCCTTCCTCATTGGCCTCCAGATTGCCAACGTCTTCACGACCCCGATCTCTAGCGGTATCGACACCATCTTTGTTGCCTCGGCGTGGGACCCCCAGGTCATGATGAGGGACCACCCGCAGCTGTACGACGAGATGGTGCGAGTGTACCCTCAGATTCAGGAGCACATCCATGCGTAATGAGCGCGAATCGAAATTGGAACGAGCTAGGGATGTCTGCGAGCAGACATGGTTGGCGCAAGAGACTGTATACCCCAAGGAGAGTAGCCGGTTGCTACTGTGTAGGATGAGTAATGAGTAGTCATTGAATGTTTCATGTTCGAGTTTAAACCTCACTTGCTGGCAAGAAAGAGATCAATGGTGCTTTTGTCGAGCAGAAAGCCACGCGGGCGATAGACAATGGGTTACTAGCCTCCGGGTTCTCATGGTCAAAAAGTGAAAGGACAAAAGAATCATGTCCCTGGCAAGGCTCGAACTTGCGACCTTTGGATATCTCCATCTGAAGACAGAGTCATATTCACGAGGGTAATATGAGACCAACGCTCTTCCAACTGAGCCACAGAGACTGTTTGATGGTCAGGAGAGGATGGCAAGAGGCCTGTGTAGCCTGCACGGGTCGACAAGATAAAAGAGAACAGAGGAAGGGCAAAAGGAATGACCAGCCTGGGGGTCGAACCCAGAATCTCCTGATTTCACGATTTGAATCGTAGTCAGACGCCTTGCCATTGGGCCAACCGGCCAGTTTCGGTTGCTTGTTGTTGAGGAGAATCGAGCTGTCGTGGGTTTAAGAGATGGGGACTTGGTTGAAGAAATTTTACAGAATTTTCGCTGTAGAATCCATGCGGGAGGTTTGATAGTGGGGGAGAGTGCGGTCCTGTATTATTATGTAAGCTATCATGTGGAGTTCTAAGAAAGAGTGAGGTACGTACCTAAGGTAGCTCCCAGGTTTCTTATCGCCGACGGCCTGGACTGCGCCTTTAAAACGTCCATCCAACACTAACGACACTGCGCAATGTGGGCGAATCACCACGTCGTGTCACCCACCCTTGGCGCCCAAGGCACCCAAGGCCCTTCGGGTCAAGGAGCCTGCAGGCCGCAGCCGCAGATGAGACTCATCTGATGCATAACGCTGTCGCGTCCAACGGTTTGACTTCCTACAACTCGGCCGTGGTCGCTCATTCTTGACCAGTCTACGTTGTTGCTCCGTAGGTTGTTTCCCCTTCGGAACCGATCAGCAACCAGTAGCTTCAGCACTCTCACCATGTCGGGCATACACGAAGGACCGCGCGACAGACTGTGCAAGTGGTGCTGGGAGAATGTCTTCGACGAAGTGACTTTCTCCTTCATGCTCGAAGCTCCTGGGATGATGCCCTGGTACAGGCACGAGCTCAAGTGCGAACGAACAGAATCCATCAAAAGTGGTACGACAACCTACTGTCTGTGCAATAACCGGAGAAAAGCCCGGAGATTCCGTCGATCTTTGAAGTCAATCCAGGAGGCTGTCAAGGTAGAGGGATGCGCCTTTGGCCCCCTGCTCGAAACCGCTATCACCCAGGCCAAATCTTCTGTAACCAGTAGCCCAAGCTTTGTTGACCCAGTTCTGGACCCCAAGCAGCAGCACAGCCCTTGGGACATCGAGCCTGTGGCGGCGAGCGACATCTGGAACTCAAACATTGAAACGTCATTAGTTTTCGATATCAGCTTCGTGTTTCCTTCACGGTGGTGCAGCATCAGCTTTCCCGGTCTTAATCGTTGCAACTTTTCCCCTTCAACAGAAGAGTGTCATTTTAGGCTTTAATACCGACGAACAAAGTCTAGCGCCAGTCTTGAAATCACCTTTGAGTCTGGCCCCGACGGGGGTGACGATGACTGACAGAAGAACTATGAGGGACGAGACCGACCCCACACATGTCCACTGCTCTTCCTCGCCCGCCCGTACCCTAGAAGAGGAAGCTCGCGATCTCCGCGCAAAGATACAGGAATGCATTCTTCGCCATGAAAGATGCAAAACCTTGGCCACCATGTTCCGTCCCAGTCGGCTTCTGCGTCTCTCAGGGCACCACTCCTTCCCTACGTTCCGGCTTGAAGAGCTGTCAGGCAGTGCGTCAGAACAGGCTGTTGACTACGTTTGCCTCAGCTACTGCTGGGGTGGTGATCAGCCCGGAAAGCTGACGACGGAACGTCTCTCGACATATAGGGAGAGTATTCCAACCTCGGCCTTCTCAAAATCCATCCTTGACGCGGCGGCGTTGACACTGGCCTTGGGATTCCAATACCTATGGGTAGATGCGTACTGCATCATTCAAAATTCAGGGGAGGACAAGAGCCTTGAGATCGCCAAGATGGCCTCTATCTACTCGGGAGGGATATGCACCATATCTGTTCTATCCGCGGGTACGGCTGACAAGGGATGGCTGTCTCCGGACGATAACACCAGTGCGTTCGCTTCCTCTTCGGGCAACCGCAGCATTAAGAGGTTTGACCTCGATCGCACAATGCGGGGGAAGAAACAGATTCGTCAACGCTCGATCCTGGAAATGTGCTCAGATTTCGCCCCAGACCCGGGGCCAGAGCCTTTACACACCCGAGGTTGAAATCTACAAGAGTCCCTTCTCAGCCCCCGCCTCCTGACTGTGTCATCGGCGCACCGGGGCCTTTCGACGTTGCGGTGCGCCAAGAATATAATGCGGACCAATGGTGCCGCCGTGTACCACACATCCCAGAGCGTGGCATACCCGGTCAATGACGACAAAGATGAGGCCGCCTCTGATTCTTCTGAGCCAGAAAACGCCTCGGACCGATGGTACGAGGTCGTTTCCGACTACGCGAATAACTGGACCATCACGGAGATGACAGACAAGCTAAATGCACTTGCGGGAATCGTAAACGAGTTCATCCGGCTCGAGAAACGGGGCGTGGTCAATGTCGGGAGATTTGTCGCAGGCCTTTGGGACAAGTCACTTCTCGTCGACCTCCTCTGGATGCCCCACTACCGCTGTCAGAAACAAGGGGACTGCCGGGCTGTAGATGATGTGTACCTGGGCCCCTCGTGGTCTTGGGTATCGAGAAATCACCCCATCACTTTCAAAGTTTCGCGAAAGGCGTGGGGTATTAGTGCCGCGGATGTGATAGGGTACAAAACGATCCCTCAGAGCCCCCGCAACCCAAATGGCGCGTTGCGATACGCGGAGCTGACGCTGTTGTGCAGCGCCGCGGAGGCGGTAGCCGCGGACGTACTCGATATTGAAATCGACGACAGGCCGTATACCCACGACGTAAACGGAACGGTGTGGTACCTGTTCATCGGCACGGAAGAACATGATAGCATCACCTACTCTGTAGAAAGGAGGAGAAAGAGAGAAACCCCGAGGTTGACGATGGTCCCGACGGATCGGCATTGTACAGGCGGGTGGGCATGTTCAGAGGCAGCCGCTTGGCGTTTTCGTTGAGCCCAGTGAAGACATTTACGATCATCTAACTGGGAAGGGGAGAAGGCCGGCATCAAGATCATTCTTGAAAAGCACAAGGATCATGTCCATACTCAACTAACAGTGCCCCGACAGCTCTCAGCAAGTTCCAGTCTACGATATCGAGAAAGACGGCGCCAAGATTGGCCAGGGCGAGGGCGATAACCTTGTGTACAAGAACTTGGTCACCGACACCGTGGTCAAAGGCAACGAGGAGGAGACACGCGAGAAACAGGACTTTCACAGCACTCTGGCAAGCTTGTCCTGCGACGCCTGGCGGCTCTTGTGATGGGCGCGAATCCTGCGACTCGACGCCAGTCATCGCTCGTCCAGACCTACCTGGGAATGTGGAGGGCACTCACGGAATATTTTGCAGAAAATAAAAACCCCTCGTATGGCAGTGCCAATGCACTTGATACCAGATAATGGCCTTCATTTGCGACACGACGTGCTGGATGTCAGGGTGTTACGACAGCTGAGAGCGTTCCCCGGGGGGGACTCATGGTTTGATTCCATTCAGAATGTATTCAAAGCTACGCAAGGGGTGCGGCTGCTCGCATCAAGTCAGAGTTTGTCATGTCATTTTGGATGATGTCGTAGAGAAACACGTTGAACCCTTTCTTATTTAATGTCCCATTGTGCCTCACCATCTGAATCGCACATTGAAGATGCCGCTGCGTCGAAGTAAGATCGCCGGCCAGGATCTCTCGATTGTTAACCTTCCGTTGAACAAATACAAACATGCGGTCGAGGTGACTTACCTCGTCTTCTGCCAAGAAAATAGCTATTGTGATGATTGAATCACTAATCGGGGATCGCATCTCCGAGGACGATATAGCTTCCATGAGTAGCCGCGCACAGGCGACTTTGTACTGGAGGGCGAGTTGAGTGTAGTACTACCCCTGTTGCGGCATACAGTGTGCCAGATGCCGGCATGTCACAAGAAAGAGACCATTCAGACCGCTCTGGCTGGTGGTGGCAAGCTGTACAAACTTCTTGCTTATGTCCGGGACACATCCTCCGAGAAGGCCTTTCTGACTAGCTTCAAATGTCGAACATGGCACGACGTTGTGGGCATCTGTATCGATTCAGCCATCCAAAACGTTGCTTTTCTTAATAGTTACCTGTCGGAAGGAGAGGACTTCGGAGGTGTAACGTCCTCGGACGTAGGAGATTAATACTTACAGTAGTCGACGAGGAAGTCTTCAACCAGGCTCAGGCGCCTCGCAAAGCTGGCGAACGGGTCTCTCCGGCCTGATCCCAGGGGGGTAAATGGGCTCGGGACGACCGCTACTTGGACCTCCGCTGCCGCCTTGCTGGGGCTCTCTCCTCCATTCCACGAATCGCGGCTCGCTTGGGCGGCTTAGTACTGGGGAACTCTCTGTCGCCTCGTCCTGGCGTGTGCTGCCCGGGCTGCATGCGAGTGGACTCGGCGCTGCGTCTCCGCCGACTTGGCTCCTAGGGTGTCTTGTTAATGTGAATGGACGAACCGAATTTCACCTCGTTTGCCTGACATGATGGTCGTTATTCTGGCAGGTAGGCTGAAAACTTGGGTGAGCCCCCAGGTCTTGACATCTACGATAGTCACGACATGTCAGAACCGAGGTTTGAATCATTTGTAAGCAGAGTAAGACGATCCTCCCCGGACACAGCATTTGTCATCAGTAAGACCGGCCAATAGGACCATAAGCGACTGATGATGCCAAGACTTGCTCCTTCCGCAATAGGGAATCTGCAGCCTGACCACCGGAGCCGGCTCGCGATGCAGCTCCGGACTCCGGCCGGTTTCGAGAGCAACTTCAACCCGCGTCTAACTCCCACGAACCCTCTTTGGAGATCATTGGCTGGCATGAAATGATGCTGCCAAGGCGTCCTCCTTCCCAATGGAGCATAGACTACTTACCTTTGCTTGGTCAAAGATACCTCACAAGACTGCACTGTTGAGTTCGAAGTGTATATAAATGCATGGGTTCGCGAGGAGTTGAAGGGGTTCTACAATAGTCCGATATCAGAGCAGATCTTCAGTTCAGATACAAATCATAAATCTTCGATATCTTTCATCGCAATGTCTGGCCCCGAAACCACAATTCCCAAGGGCTCCTGGGTCCTCATCACCGGTGTCACCGGCCACATCGCAGCCCACACGGCCAAGCAGTTTCTCGAACGTGGCTTCAAAGTCCGCGGCTCGGTGAGAGATCTCAAGGCCGCCGAATGGCTCACCCGGGACGTTTTCAAGTCGTTCGCGGACCGCGGCGATCTCGAGCTCGTCCACGTCCCAGAAATGGGCACCAAAAACGCCTTCGACGAAGCGATCAAGGGCGTCTCAGCCATCGTTCACATCGCATCAATCCTCTCCTTCTCCGAGAACCCCCGAGAAGTCATCACCCCGGTCGTGGATAGCGTTGTCTCGATCCTCGAAGCCACGGCCCGCGAGCCCTCCGTTAAGTCATTCGTCTACACCAGCTCCATCACCGCCGCCGTTGATATCAGTCCCGGTGCAGGTGCCCTGCACGCGTGAAGGGAAGCCTGGTTCGACAAGGCAGTCGAGATCGCCTGGGCTCCGCCGCCGCATCCCGAGGACTACTGGCACATGGTCTACATGGCCAGCAAGGTCGAGGCGGAGAGGGCGGTGTGGGCCTTCGCCAAGGAGAAGAGCCCCCAGTACAACGTCAACTTCGTCAGCCCCGCGACAGTGTTGGGCAAGGGCCTTCACCAGAAGCACTTGCTGTCTCCGTACCCGTGGATCAAGAACCTCTATTACGGGGAGAAGGAGGTTGGGGCTTTGTTCAAGGCCAGTAAGTGATCATCCCGGACACCACTATCCTTTTCAGACGGCTGACGGCGGATTATGTAGTCATCCACATTGACGTCAAGGATTCTGCTCTCCTCCATGTCGCCGCGGCGCTGGACGCTGATTGCAACGGCGCGTGGCTGCAGGCCTGGGGTGAGTTCTGCAACATGAATGACATTCTCGCCATTCTCCGGAGGCTGTATCCGGAGCGAAAGTTTATGGATGACTTTATGAATCAAACGAAGCTTGAGCTCACAGCCGACTTGGATGAGCCGCTTGCCTTGCTCAAGAAATGGGGTGGGCAGGATGGATGGACGTCGCTGGAGCAGAGTGTTAAAGATGAGATGCAGGGGGTTCTGAAGTGGTTCCCTGAGCAGTGAGAAGGTTATGTGATTTGAAATCTAATGCGGATAGATAATCATTTCCTGCACCTGTTAGATAGGCAAACTTGTCACAATAATACTGTTACCCTTATCATTAATTTGGCGTGATCAGCTACGGGGCAAGGCTTTAAGCATAACATCGGAGATCCCCTCTATTATAAGAAAGCATGGATGAACTTTTCTGTAAGACCTCAAACTTACAGTCGCCTAGGAGGTTTCCTCTCAAATGTGTATGGGATCTCTTGCCTATTCGCAGCGCAGCCGTTCATGCAAACAAAGCAAATCGAGGCTCGATTTGATAAATTTGAACCCCTCTCCCCTAGGATTGGTTACGTTAGCTAATTGGCCAATCAACCAATTAAATATAAGGGCATATGACCACCCTCGAACACCATTTTATTACCTAGTTATAAAAGAAGTGAAGCTATTCACAAATTTATTATAATCCTAATACAACTAATCCAACCTCCCCACCTATAAGCAGGATCTTCCCCTTCAGTTAATTATTCTTTAGCTGTAACTGGCCCATCGTCCGAGGCTGTATTGAGTGCCACTGCGACGTTAAGGTTAGCTTTGTAGTACTGAAAGCTCTCTCGTAGTTAGCAGCTATAGTAGGGATAGAAAACACATCAAGGGCAAGTTTATTGAGTATAGGATAAGTTGATTGGTGACCTCTCCACCACTTCATAGGGTCATTTGTAGGTTAAGGAGGCTACCGGAGGTATGTTTCGAGCTCATCCTATTATCGAGGAGCCTCACAACTTCGCCTACTCTATACCTGTTGGAACCACAAGGGTTCAGTCGGGTCTCATATATGAGAAGGGCCTACTACAGCAATATATGTAGCTGTTCAATAGACGTAGTAGAGGTAAGTTATATTATCTAAGTTCGAACATCGCGTTAGCCACGGTCAACGTGCTTAAGACGTTCAGCACGTTCACCGTAATCACATAGAGATCCACGTAATTAGTGCAGAGGATGCGTATAACTACCATAGTTACCACGATCTATAATCCGACACTAGCAATTTTTCTTTTTTTACTAGTAAATGTTTAAGCTGAGTATAAAAAAGCCCCCCTTTTTTTAACATATATATAAAACAACGGAAATAATAGTAAAGTAAGGTGTGTCACGGGCCGAACCCGGTGGTTATGCCCGGGCTATGCCCGTGCTCGCACTGGTGCCCCACCGGTGCCCCACTAGCGCCCACCCCCTAGGAAGCAGAGATTTTGCGCTATATCGTAGTTTACCCTTTTCCTCTTCAGCTTGAAATAAACAGTATTTGGCTACCTTTCCGTTGAGATAAGGCCTAGGACCAGCCCTTCGCAAGTATTACTATTATTTTAGTATGGTTAATTACACTGAGAATTTCTAGCACTGGGTTCGTTTCCTTAGACGGTTCCCTGATCTCTTTTATTATGGTTTAAACTATAAGAATGGGGATTACTATTATTATATTGTTTTTCGAGTAGAACTTAGTTTTGTTAAATATTATATTATGTATAATAATAACCTGGTTGAGTAAGGGGATTTAGATCTTATATAAGTTATAGGTATTTGGGATATAGCCCACTAAGTATCCGATATATCCCCTAGGTTCTATTTTAAACTTTTGTTTATTAATTCCCTTTTTATACTCTTATTTAAAAGGGTATTGTCGGAACACCACCGTCCAGCTGGCGACACCTGTTGCCGTATATCGCCGATTGGCTTCATTAGCGAGCCAATCAGAGGTCAGGGATTGGATTCAGAATCGCGGCCACTAGCGCTGCCTTCGGCTTCCGATTCCTACCTCATATAACAACAATAGATAGGACGAATATATCGTTATTTGCCCACCTACTATAACCAGGCCTAGTAAGGTGAATCCAATACTAATTAGTAGCTAAATACTATTTCCGTAAATTAATAAGGTGAAATTTCGATTAGAAGAGATGTTTACGAAGAACCCGCAAAGTAATCAGCCCAATAGCCGACTAAATTAGAGGGTAACTGTCGGATTCAAGGGTCAATTCGTGATGTATTCAATAATGTGTAATTCTTCTTGTTCTCCCTGTTCTTTAGGGGCGAACTTAGCCCTTAAGGTGGCTAGTGCAAGGGCGCATTTCGGCCCATCATTGTTCCGCGCCGCGCGCAGACCTTCGAGCACGCCGGAAGCGTACTAGGCGCTTAGTACAGCGGATTCGACACGCCCCTTTAGGGAGGCCTCCGTCTAGTGGGCTTCCTACTACCTGATCCGCCCTTCAATAGTTATTTCCAAGCACTATAATTATCTCGAGATTTGAATTTCGTCTTCCTCCGTCTAAAGCGCTTCTCATATGTCCTTCCTGCGGGGTTCACGAGCCCCTAGGAGCGTAAGGAACACAAGCCTCAACGTCCCATATGTTATCCTTGGCCATCCCGGCCTCCTAGCGGGCCTCATCTGCGGCGATATCGCGACGACGGTTATCTTCAAAATAAGCCCGCTGGTCACTCATATTCAGCTACGTAAGAAACACCTGAAAAGGCTGCTTCGGGAGCGCTTTTATTAGTCCGTCTACTATTAGCTTAGTTAATAGCGTATACGTAACATTAACGCGGTTATTCTCAATTTCTTAACGTAACTAGTGGTTATGAATATTAACATAGTATAAGCGTATTTATAATTACACTTATTCTATGGTCACGAGGTGTATAATTTACTAATTATTGTATTATATGTGAATTCGTAGTTGAGAGTGTATTTAAGGCGTAAACTCAGTACTCTGAGCGTCCTCTGTGGGGAGTTGTATTTGCAAAGTGGAGATTAACCAGCTTGCAAAGATGGCTTCCTTTACTGTATGTGATAGGGCGAGGAGCTTAACTTCTGTTATTAATATTATAATTATTTATTATTTACTTACTTTCTATGCAACGGTTCTACTAAAAAGTCGTATTGTGAGCGCTTAAGAGCTCTTTTAATTAAGTGTATTATCGGCGAAACTAACATTAGAAGTGATTTCCAAAGTATCCTCAGGGCTCCCCGGCGCAGCTCCGTATTCCAAGTAAAGAGAATGCGTTAAGTAGAGGTATTAGAGTGCTCGATCCATTGTATACTGGTGACTCAGCCCTGGGTTCTAATTAAAGTATATAAGATGGTTTACGGTGAATACGATATCCGAGCACATTATCACAATTGTATACATAATAGTTCCGACCTTACGTTAGTACTTCTTAATTTCCCATGGTTCAGCTACCCCATCGTATAAAAATAACTTAAAGGTTATTATAGGGGTTTTAAGATACGCTTTAAGTGGCTTATTAGCGTCTAATAAGAGTTTTCTCACCTTTTTGGTGAATACTGATTATGATAATTAAATCTTCCTAATTGCTCGGTCTCTTAAGACCTCAATTCCTAAGAACTATTATAGCTCATAATCGCCTTCTAAATGGTAACGTTTTTAAAGCTCTTTTATTAATACTATTACCTCGTTATAAAACTTATAAGGGAAAACTAAGACGTAGTCGTTAACATAAAAGAAGAACATAACTTATTCCTTCTATTAACAACAGTTCTCTCCGGTAACTCGTTAAAAACCGAGTTCTAAGAGCCCACTTTCCAAGTACTTTTACCAGAATAGAGGTAACCTCTTAAGGCTATAAAACACTTTTCTTAAGTGTAATACCCATCCAGCTTTTCGGTATCCAGGTGGGAATTGCATATACACTTCCTTATCAATTATTACATACACAAAAGCATTTACCGCGTTATACTATAAAAACTCCATATCAAAACGAGCAACTATTGTAATAAGGATTCGGAACAATATACCTACAAGCATAGTAGTGTACGTTTTTCGCTCATCTCTTAATTGTTGATCTCCACGGATAACGAGGCGTACCTTGAATTTTATGAGCTTCCCATACTTATCAAGTTTATAAGTATATACCCAGTGGTAACCGAGAATTTGTTTACCTTATACTTATTTTTTATTAACCTCCTCCTAGGAGTAGGAGTTTTTATAGCCACTTAAATAGCTTATTTTAGCCGTTCTAAAGTCGTCCCTATATAAGTAATCCTTTAAGTAATTGTATAATATAGGGAGAGGGGGTAGTTTCTTCTAGTAAGTACCTATAAGTATACTACCCTTATAGCTTAGTAGAGAAAATTCTTTATATATATAACCCAGAGTATTTCCCTTAGTGGAAGTCCCCTCTTAACCAGGCTTTTTTAACCCACTAGGAAAATTACACTATTAAAGCATTTCCCCATCGGCCTTTTAATTTAATATACTTTTATTAAAAGTTCTAAAATAACCAATCTTATTAGGGGCACTGGGTTAACTAAACTATAAATGTATACCTAGGAGATTGTCCATTAATTGCATTTCGTAATGTTATTTCCATTTTAAAACTATTCCTATTAGGAAAACAGATTTAAACGAGATTCTATACTTTACTATACTTATACTATGGTCCGAGGTTATAGTTTTATATTATACTTTTCCCTTACTTTCCCCCCACCCCTTCATAACTAAAACCACTTTTAAAATAGTGAAAAATAATAAGGATCTTAGCGGCAACGCTTTAGGTGTTGGGTATAGCGCAAAGCACCTTATATTATACTATCTTAACTTATCCGAGTACATCTCTATAACGGAGCTCACTTTTAGAGTATTTTTATTATATTTTGGACTTATTTCAAAAACGAAGGTAACCTCTTCTACTTCCTCGTTAACATCCTATATTAACGTTTATATCTAGGTTTACTTAATAAGCTCTTAAATTCGCATTTCGATTACTTATAGGTCTAAGTGGTGAAATTCCTTAACGGTACCCTTAAGGTTCCTATTAAAGTGCACCTTTTTATTAAATACGATGTCCCTTGTTATAAAGATGTCCTTTTTAAAAGGGTTCTATATTCTAAATTAATTACTTAATGTATAACCTATTAGAAAACCGATCCATGTACGAGGAGCGAGCTTTTTTCGCCGTTAACGCTTGAGTTGCGTATCGGTCATCAGAGTATAGGCCTTATAGCCGTAGGATTATAAGTGGGAGAGGTTAAGGACCGTATAAATCTTATCTTCTCTACTCTAAAATTATTTATGGAACTATTTGTAAGGTGTTTTCTACTTATGTATTTGTAACGGGGTTTAGTTATAGAGGTAGATTATTGTTTTAATAATCTTAGGTTATAAGTAGTTTAGGAAATTCGTTATAATAACCATTACCCTAGTTTTAGTTTTAATAATCGTAGTGAGCTTTTTAGTACCTTTGTTCTGAGTTTGTGTATTAGGCGTTAACATTTTAATTGTTATTCTATACCCCTTTAGGTCTATTATTAGGTGCGGATATCTCAGAAGCTCGTTATTAGTTTCTAAGAACTTAACCTTCGTATTATAAATGTATTCTAAATAGTTAAGTAACTCGAATAACACTTCTAAGATCATCTCTATTATTCTCTTTTATAGGTAAAAGTCCTACACTAACCCTAAGACTCGGTTAAAAAAAAGTATAAGGGACGTATACCCTTCGTATCCCTCGTTATAATCGTAGAAATCGAGTACTAAACGGTCTCCGGCTTTTACCCGTTTAACCGACTTTTTTAGTGTTTAGCGGATTTAGTGTATTATATTCACTATCCTATACACATCGCATTCTACGGGGTCTCTACTTTTTCGATCTAAGAGTTTCACCCCCTTTACTACGTTACTAAGGCAATTTAGAGTATCTCTCCCTGGGTATCCGAGTCTCCGGTACCATTTTTCTACACTTACTTAAATAAGTTTACGGATTATTATACTTATAAAGCGGTTTCTTCACAGAGTTCTCGGGAGCTCGTTTAGCGTAGGTTAAGGGAGCGGAACGATTATTACGAGTACTACTTTATCTTTTATAGGTTTATAATCGAGAACATCTTAATTGTGGATTTCAAATAGCTCGTAAACATAACTTTAGTTTATATACCTAATATAATTATTACCGGGGCTAGTATCCCACTAGAAACCCTTTTAGCGTAAACGTTTTAAAGAAACAAGGTTACTCGTAAACCCTTTACAAAGTACTACGTTATATAAGTAAAACTTAAGTAGCTTACCATCTCACCCCTTAACGCAAATATCCACTATTCCAAAATCATTAATTACTACTTATTAAGTCCCTACCTAGAGATAGTTGTTAGGCGCAGCTCCTATTAGTTATATAAACTATAAGGGGTCGTTGAAAACGTAGATTATAACTCCGGAGTCGAGGATTACGGATCTATAAAATGAGTATATTTTATAAGAGGTTATTAGCACAGTTCGAACATAGGCTTAACAACGTCCTATAAGTTAACTTAATTCTATAATAAATTTAAACCTCTAAACACACTTAGTAAGGTCTTCGTTATTCTTAAGTTGCTTAATAACTAACTTCTTAAGTATTCAATTATAGTATACATAGTTAGGGCACTTATTAGGGAAGATTAGCTAATACTTCGAAAACTAGTGACCTTATTTTAGGTATACTATATACGTCCTACCCTCATCAGAGTTACTAGATCTATTAGCTAAGGAGCACAACCATTTCCCTTTACTCTTCCCGTTACCCCTTCTACGGCCTCCATAGCCTCCACCACGGGCTCTTCGCAGTTAAGTCCTTATTTATTGTAGTTCATTATCACTACTAGCTAGTCCATTGGTTATTATTATAAGTCCAAATACTCCTCGTCCAATTTTCCGTATATCCTTTATTTAGTAGAGGACTTATTGAACTTTAACGAGGACTTTACTTAGTGTAAATAAGTCATTTATTACTTCGGTTCTAATTATTAATTAGTAGGCTTAAATCCATGGTTTAATAAGGCTTCCGCTAAGGGCTTGCGTAAACTCTGGAAACTAAATACTCGAGTATTTAACTTATAGGACGTCTATAACTTGAGTTTCATAGAGAACACTCTCCTAATGGCCAATCTAATCCTCGGTATCCTTTCGTATAATAAATCTCTTCTTATTAGGATAACTCAAAACTTTAGAATATACTTCTACTATGTTCACTTAATACTCGTATAATACACCGCTAACACAAGTTTACAGTTCTGAGACCTATTCGTTAAGTCCCTTATCCACGGTATAATAATACTTAAGAAGGTCTAAAGCAATAATTTCACGGAACTAGTTTTAAAATACATATACACCTTTTATTTATTTAATATAATATTTATAGTTATTATTATATTCTACTTATCGTTCTTTATATAAAGCGAAGTTCATAGGGGATAGGTCTTCGAAAATATAAGTTCGTTATATAAACACTTTAAGGCCTAGGACGAATACTTTATTAGGTTCTTAAGTTATACTACTTCCTAAGGCGTTTTTAGCCCTTTAGTGGATTACTTTTAGGTGATCGGAGATCGCCGACCACTCCGGTATTCGAGTAATCTCTTCGTAGGTCTCTTCTCCGGTGTTCTTAGAGTACTTAACCGATGGGTTTATAGCGTCCTATAAGTTATAGGTCTTTATTTAGGATTATAATTAGTTAAACTAAAGGACCCAGTCCCTGGTCATCTAAAGTATAATCTTCGTAGTAAGGGTCATTATCGTTATTATTAAATGGGTATTACGCATAGGAATAGCGGTTATAGGTAGGGTTCAGTTCAATAGCTGTTTTTAGCACGTATTAGACTATTAATTATCGGATTTAAGGGTTAATTCGTAATATATTCAATAATGTGTAATTCTTTTTATTTTCCCTGTTCTTTAGGGGCGAACTTAGCCCTTAAGGTGGCTGGTGCAAGGGCGCATTTCGGCCCATCATTGTTCCGCGCTGCGCGCGGACCTTCGAGTACGCCGGAAGCGTACTAGGCGCTTGGTACAGCGGATTCGACAGTAACCACCAATTCGTATTATAGGAAGTTATCGTAAGAAGCCACTATGCACTGAGTAACAGGGTTATTACGGTTTCGTCCTAGGGAGTTATATCGAATTCGCTTGGAACTACTTAATAGGGAAACATAAAGGAAAATATAACTCTTATATCTATTATAACGTGGTTCATCATCGAGCGGGACACCATCATCAACCAGGACACTTTTCCCACCTCCATCATCCTCCTACTTTAACACATCTTTTCTTCTATTATATAATACCTAATACCTTATCCGAAAATAGGATTAATTTAGTAATTAAATGTGGCGAGTTCGCACGCGCGTACGAGGTTAAGTAGGAGAAGAAGGCTTAATCTATTCACTATCTGGTGGGTGCGTCCGGCAGAATAAATAGGCCGGCTCGGGGGCCAGGACGTCACGTGAGTGCTGACTCAGCTGAGCACAGCTCCCAGACGTCTTGGTGGCCCAGTATGCTTGCGACATTAAAGGAATTTAATTAACTCTACAATTAACTATCCAATATACAACGATCATTTATAACATTCCTAAAACTACCCTCTACACCAGAATAAACAGTTAAACTACCAAAGCCGATAATACCAACACACAATTGAATTTAATAAGAACCAAAGAGGAGGTAATTATTCAATATATTATTAACCTGGATTTTCGAGGATTCTCGCTTTAACGCGTGGATATAGAAAATATAGCTAATACACTACTCCGGAAACGTACTTCCCGACTAGTCGGGAAGCACTGGATAGAACGCTTCGTCCAACAATGCCTAGAACTTAAAACGCGATTTTCTCATATTTATAACTATCAGAGAGGCCTCTATGAAGATTCTATAATTATTAAACCTTAATTTCGACTTATAGCCAATATATAATCGAAATACGGTATTATGAACAAAGATTTTTATAACTTCGATGAAACTAGTTTTATAATAAGTATAATCCGACCTAAAATAGTTATTATATATTCTAATTAAATTAGGAAACTAAAAAAGGTTTAACTTAGTAATAAAGAATAGGTAACAGTGATTTATTGTGTTATTGATGATAGTTATATAATACCGCTTTTTTTTAGTAGTTTAGGGCTACTTCCACTTTACGAATTAGTACTCCGAGGCCCAGATTCCGGACAATTAAGTAGTTAAAATAACTTCTAATAGATGGAACGATAACGAGACTACCCTCTAATAGCTTCAGTATTTCGATAAACACTCAAAACAGCAATTAAAAAGCATATATCGGATACTAGTCGTCGATAACTATGAAAACTATGTTAATAGCGATTTCGAGGAGTATTATAAAAAAATAAGATTATAACTATCTACTTACCTACTTATTCATCATATTTAACCCAACCTCTTAACGTTAACTACTATAGTATATTAAAATTGAGATATAGTTCTTAGATTAAGCACTTTATTAAAACCCGGATTACCCATATCACTGAACCCGAGTTCTTCCTTATATTTAAGGCCGTATTCCTTTAAACCTTTACCTAGGAAAACGTCCATAGGGGTTTTAGAGGGGCTAGGCTTATTCTTTATAACCCTTAAATTATCCTTTCTAAGTTAAATATACAATTATAGACATTAATAACCCTGAATACCCTTATTAGGTTACCTGACCCTTAGGTTTCTAAAACACCTTAAACCATTAATAAGGCTATTTCTTAGTTTTCACTTATAAAAGAAAGAATTTCTAAGTATTAGGGAAGTTTACCGATACTAATTTGTGAAATTATTAATAAGTTTTTAGAAGGTTTATAATATATTTCCTATGTAGTTACCCTTATGGAGGAAGAGCTACGCCATCTTTGAAATATAAATATGGCCCTTTATAGGATAGAGGGGTACTAAAAGGGTTTTAGGTAAGGGATACTATAGCTAAAAAGGGTATTATTAAAGAGGAAGGGCGTAAAGAGGAGGAAAACGAGGGGTTATTAAAGCGTTGTTGGATAGGTTCACAGTATTATGGTATTTATTATAAGACCAGCTATAACATAAAAACCTATTTAAAGGTTATAGAAATAAGTAATTCAAGTAACTCTAAATAGTTATAATTAATTTAATTAATTTTAGTTAAGATATGGAAGTTATTAATGATGAAGGTGGGAAAAGTGTTCTGGTTAATAATAGTGTCCCACTCGATAATGAACCACGTTATACAATTTCTAATAATAACCCTGCGAAGGGATAACTATTAACGTTGCCGACCTCTCATTTACACCAGATGATCAACTTTTCCCTCTCTTTCTCCTATAACTTATAAATATTACTTTATCCTTAGTAGTTATAGAAAGTACCTTAGAATTAGTATTTAAACGGCTAATTTGTATAAGGACTATATAATATTTATACTTAGAACACTCCTACCCCCAGGAGACAATAAGATCGAACCGTAAAAGGATGTGTAAACGAGTATAAGAAAAGAGATTTTGTATTACTATGGAAAAGATAAGGCTACGGGAACTTAGAACGCACCCTTTATACTAGTCCCTACATCGGAGGTAGTATTCTATAGATACTAAGTGGTAATTCGTCTAATGTATAGAATACGCTCTTAAAGTTATGGTTTAGAGGAAATGCTCTGTGTTTAAGACGTTATTAGATTTAACGTTGTATACTAGAATACTTACTAAGATGTCGGAAAGCGCCCTAGTTCTTACTTAATAGTGACCACTGCCACTATTAAATACGATCAGCTTAACTGATTAATAGGAAGCTGATGTTAAATGGTTTGAATAAATTAGATTTACTGGGAAACGAAAAGGACTCCTAATACTAGTAAAATAGGCCCTAGAGATTAACCCAGAAGAATGGGGACACTAGTTGTATATGGATATTAATAAGATAACGCTAATAGAGGTGGTAATAGTTATTGTTTACTTTATGGAAAGATGGTAAGCTAACGGATTATAAGGATTAGATTTATGAATTGTATTTCAAAGTGATTTAAAAGATTGGACTATTAAGATGATTAGCCTAATACTAAAGGAGATTACGAAGGTTTTTTGTGATTATTTACGGTCCTTTGGTGTTTAGATACCACCCTATCACCTTATTACTAGCTAACTATCTGAACTCCTAGTTACCGAGGAGATATATTATTAGATAAATGCTGAGATCGACAAGGTTACTAAGAAGGACACTAATTTCCAGTAATAACTCGAAAACCCTAAGTTCCATAAAAACATCCAAACACCATTAACTATTATCCCTATTAAAGAGATTTTAGCTATAAAAAGGTGTCCATAATAGGAAATACAATCTTAACACTAGAACATTCTATAAGAGATCCAAGTAGCTCAACTCGGCCACTTATAATCCAGGGATAATTAATAGAATACGAGCCTCTCCGGGCTACGGAGAGATTATATGAGATTTCTCGCCCCGTTGAAGAATTTAGTAAAATAACGACCCCTTAATAGTAGGTTAACTTTGTGAAAATATATAATAGTAAGATAAGGTATAGAGGTGAGAAGTACAACGTTCTGGATATTAAACTCCGGATCTTCTAGGAAGCCTGTAGGAAAATCGGCACTGACCAATTCTATAAGGCGAGTCTCTTACCGACCATGCTAAAAGGAAGGGCTGTAATACTGTATTACACTAAAATTAGTAGTATAAAAATAGTATGGTTAACTATGAAGATTATCGAAAAGATTAAAGGCTATTTTAAAGGGGACTAACGCCGATAGTCCTATATAATCGATTAGAATAAGGTAGATATCGCTAAAATCATCCAAAAGTACCCAGATAAGATGAAAGTCGAGGTGCTCGAAATTCTCTTCAAAACCCTCATAAAAATACAACAAGCTCTCGCCTTAGTACACTAGGGCGACGAAGTCCTTAGAGATAAGCTGATTAGCGCTACCCTCACCATCAGGGAATACCGGATAGGTACTATGACCGGAGCGAAGACCTCCGAGGAGCTCTATAACACCATAAAAATGAGCCTCGATTTAGAAGAGCGTAGCAGAGAAGCCCACTATTAACACATAACATTAAATGCCACTCTAAATAATACCTTCTAAACTAATAAACACTTTAATGGTAAGGGCAAAAGTAATTATTACGGAGGCAAACAATAATAGTGAGAAGGCTCGAATAATAACAAAAGGTGCTACGTCTACAGCAAAGAAGGGTATTAGTCGATAAAACACCCTATAGAAGAGAGGAATAAGGTGTTCAAATAATACAAATTAAACCGATATATTACTAATACCTCCCCCATAATATATAACCACTTCCTTACTAAATACAAAGGGTACAAGGACTTAGATGATGAGGATAAAAACAACGAAGATCTCCACCAGTACCTTATAAGTGCTATAGTTAACGAAGACGCTAAGAATAACCAGGAATTCCACGTTTCGTTCTTCGGCTATGTAACTACGTTAACCAGCGAAGAGCTTACTCAAACACTAAGTAATCAGGCCACTTATTATACAATAATAAAAAGGGATATCGGCGACGCCGAGCTTCCCCAGGAATCGCAGACCTATAAAGCTTTTATTAGTAATAACCACTATTCAGTGGTGATATTCCAGGGTATTATACTAGACACAGGAGCAGTAGGCGTATTAACAACAGGGCACCCTCAATTCCTCGCCCTATAAAAGATCGACGCTACCACAACCCTGGATACGTCGAAGGCAGGCCAGGCGAGCATCACCTTCGGCGATAACCCTCCCCTGGACTTAATAGGGTTAGCCACCGTTAATTCCCTGTTTAGAAGGATATATTTCCATATTATAATAGCGAATACCTTATTCCTATTATATTTAAAAAACATAAACTAATTAGGAATTAGGTTTAATAACCTTAATAACCTTCTATACTAAGGAGATATTAAAGTCCCTATTATACGGAAAGGGGGACACCCCTGAATACTTATTTACGCATTAGAATAGAGTTTTATATAGAATTACTTAATAGATATTAAGTTATAAAGAATACACCGTTGTTTCGGCCACCCCTTAGTATAGAAACTCTACATAATACTAAAGAGGGCTGGTCATAATGTGGTCTACGAAGTGATCTAGAAGTTCACAAAGCATTATCGTCAGTACTAGATGAGTGGACGAGCCCTAGGACGCTTTAAATTCACTCTAAAAGGTGATGTTGAATTTAATTATAAAGTGATTATAAACGTTTTTTACTTAGAAGGGTATAAACCCATCCTTTGTATTATTAATACCACTACTTTATTGTCGCAAAAGTGGAACCACAATTACAGGACAGTAATTGTGGGCTATATCATGACACACCCCCCCAGACCGAGGAGAGAAGAGGTCTGCTGACTAAGCAATCAGCACCGGCTTACACTCGCAGCTGACAAGCCAGTCTTTGTTGACTGTTACTGGGTGCCGGCCGCTCCCAGCTGGCAAGTCTAACCTTCCATTTCGGTGACTTGCTGCTGAAGCGAGAATGGGTGAGCACAATGAGGCTCGAACCCATGGCCTCTAGGTCGGCCCACATACTGCCACTTTAGCGAGGCGTTTAGCCATTCAACCAGAGGGCTCGTAGAGACAAGGGCTCATAACTGTCGCAAAAGTGGAACCACAATTACGGGACAGTAATTGTGGGCTATATCATGACATTTATTTAATACTATGAAATTCCTCGAAAATGTGATTACTAAATACATATAAGAAATGCTCTACGAGTACTAGATTAACACCTACTTCAGACCACCTAATTAAATTATTACGGATACTAAAACGAACTTCAGCTTTATGGAATTCAGGAATTCAGTGAGATCTATAGTAATAAAGGTCAAGGAGGTACCCGTGGAAGCCCACAACAATATCGGGAAAGTAGAACAATACTATACTACGATCCACTAAGTATATAAGATAATACGCTAGGAATCCCCATCTATACTACTAAAACTAACTCTCCAGAGTATAATTAAAGCGGTAAACGATATAATAAGCCCAAATAACCTTATACTAACCCTACTCATTTTTAGAGTATATCCACATTTAACAAACAACTCTCCACTATTACCAGAGATCTAATAGAGAGTGGAAACCACTAAGAAAGTTATAGCTGAAGTACGTAATCTCTACGCTAAGCGAGTAACTATAGATGCTCTCGTAATAAGAAACGGCCTAAATACTATACTAACCAGGGATCTACTACTATAATTACTTATTATAGTATAATATAAGAAGGATAGTTGGATAAGCTTGTTTATACTTATCGTTTATAACGGTAAGACCTACGTTATTAAACTTCTGTCCAGCCCAAAGTTGTTCAGAACCACTATTATTAAGCCGTTCTACTAAAGAGATAACAATGAAGAGGGCTAGGAAATAATAAACAATAACGAGGAGACCCCTTTATAGAAGGAAAAAGAAGTTCTCAAAGAGATCATTATATAAGTAGATATACTGCCCCTAGAAGAAGAGCCCATACCACCACCTCGACGCCCAAGGGGCAGGCCTAGGAAAACAATATAAATTAACCTCATCACCAAAGTTAATAGCGCTAATAACGTTAACGACGAAATACGCATAACAACCGCGTTTATGAGTGCCAAGGAAGAGGCAGACTACACCCTGGTGCTCGAGCTTTATTAGAAGGGGATAATTAATGCCCTAGGGCCCCCGTTTAAAGAATCCACTAAAGAAGAGATTAATGCTCTAATTAAGTGAGGAGTTTTCGACTTCACTTAGTATAATAAAAAGAAACACAGTGGTATTCGAATCTTTAAGTCGTAAATCGTTAACGAAGTAAAAGGGAAAACAGAGACCCCTTATAAGAAATCGAGACTAGTTATCCAGGGATACGCCGACAACAGCAAAGAAGTTATTCTCACATAGTCCCCAACTATCCAACGGGCTAATTAGAGACTAATTCTCGTCGTCACCCTATCCCTTATCTAGATAGGCCACTATTCCTTATAGATGAGAGATATCACTTAAGTGTACACTTAATTAACAACGAAGCTCGAAAGAATGATTCTCGCGAAGCTACTAGCCCAAATAAGAGACAACTACCCACCAGGAACCATTATGACTATTATACAACCCTTATATGGAATCGCAGAAGCCGGAACCCACTAGTACACAACTTACAACAACAAAAATAGAGACTTTGCGATAATCGGAATGCAAACAGACAATACCATAGGCCTGAGTAATAAGATGTTCTCTAAACAAGAAAACGAAGAACTCCAGAAAGCGATATTCAAAGTAAAGGAGAAACAGTTCCTTTCCACCAAAACACTACTCATCTTCAACAAAGGGATCATCTCGACCAACAGATAATTTATATTCCTCCACTAAAAAAGCTAAGGAACAAAATTACACCCAATTAACACCAAATCGCCTACTACGAAGGAGGAATACGTTAAGTAATGCACTAAAGGGGCATATATCACTTCAATCTACCAACCAAAGGCAACTTTCAACTTATCAGCAACAGCCCAGCACCAGGAGGCGACACCAGACCAGATCAAAGCTCTAAATCAACGTATAACATAGCAAATCGAGGATCCAAACCAAGGGCTCACCTACGTACCCCTCAACCTAACTTCCACTAAACTCTTTATCTTTATTAATAGATCCTTCGCTAACAACAACGATCTAACATCCTAACTCGGATTCGTTATCCTTCTCGCAAACAAGACTCGAGGAGAGGAAGACTTCACAATCAAAAGCAATATTATCCATTATTCCTTAACAAAATCAAAAAAAATCACAAAAAGCGTCCTCGTATCCGAGATCTATAATATAATCACCAAAGTCAACATAACCTACACCCTCTCTACCACCCTAAAAATCATCACCAACAAACTCCGAATACCTATAATCCCAACAATTATCTATACCAACTCTTATTCACTTTACAAATATCTCATAAAACTCAATACTACAAAGGAAAAACACCTAATAATTAATATTATAATACTAAAATAATTATATAAGTAGTGAGAACTCTACGAAATCCAATAAATCCACGGCGACGATAACCCTACCAACGGGTTCACAAAGGTAACACCAAATCAAGCCCTCACAAGGCTCATCGAAAACACAAGGGCGACGATACGGATAAAGGGATAAATAACGAGGCCCTAAGAGATATCCACGATGGACGTCGAAACAACCACAAACCCATAGCTAGGCCCGGGAGACGCTCATTTCTACTAAAAGGCGGTACAGCTAAAAAGGGCGATTCTACTACTTCCGACCACCTTATATACTCATTTCATATATCAATTTTATCGTATTTTAAGCAGTTCAACACCAACATTAAATAATACTCAAAATCGCCCATTCAACGTTAAATAACAATCTTATAACAAAAAAGAGAATTACTAGTATTAGAACACCACTGTCCAACTAATAACACCTATTACCGTATATCACCAATTAGCTCGATTAACAAGCCAATTAGAGGTCAGGGATTGGATTCAGAATTGCGGCCACTAGCACCACCTTCGGCTTCCAATTCCTACCTCATATAATAATAACAAATAGGACGAATATATTGTTATCTGCCCACCCACTACAACCAGGCCTGGTGAGGTGAATCCAACAGGTATACTTAGTAATTATAAGTGTAAATTTATCCTTAGTATAAATAGAGGTTTTTAGTGTGTATAATTATATATGCCGGTGTTTATTATTGAAAATAACTCTAAAATTACTTTTCCTCTACTTAGTTTAATAAGATTTAACTATTATTTACTTATAAGCTTATATTATATAAGTGAGCCGCTATATAAATAATTTCCACTTATAGTTTCGGTGGTAGGCCAGCCGTAAACATCATCTTAATTACTTTAGTAATAATTTCCTAGCTGGCCTTCTCGCCGCCTCCCACTAGCTCCTTTATATAAGGAGGGGGTAATTCTATTTTAATCCCTTCTTTTTCTACCTACTTTTGATATGTAGTTTCACTATTAATTACAATCACTAAACGGTCAATATTTTATCGTATTTTATATACGAATAGTCCTCGTTATTTTTGGACCTAGTGTTTAAATAAGTATAACACCTCGAAGACCTATAAGAGAGTTTTTTCTATACACGGGAGCACAAAACGTTATCTAAAAAGCTCGCCCTTAATAACTAAAGTTTATTTATTATTATTATAGTTTTTTAGATAATTAAAAAGGTCCTATAAAATACGGTAATATAAGTAAATAGTTTTATGTTTCGAAGTTCTTTGGAAAATAATGTTCTTAGTATAAGTGGTTGCGTAGTGTTCGTATTCTAAACGTAGGAGCACTTTAATCCTGACCCCCCGAGTATTATAGATTATATGATCTAAGGCTGCTGGTCCTAGATGTCCTGAACAAAGGTACTATAAGTTGGTGGTGTCTTGTTTTTTGCTACACATCTCATATGATAGTTGTTTCCTAAGCTGAGTTTTAATGTGATTTAGGGCGATTATACTAATACTATTAGAAAGTATTGTGGTTTATGGACTATAGGAGGAACAGGGTTTATATTCGAGGAAGACTAAATTAACCTTTTTGGTTAACCTTTTGAGTATTATACTATTCTTATAGGTTTTAACACAAAGTGTATAGTCTAGGCCTCAGTACTATATTCCGGCCTTATATAAAAGGGCTTCCGAAATAACGTTAATATAAAGGTTTTTCACATAATAAACGTTTTCCAGAATAAAGTTCTAGGTATTTAGTCCTTTAGGCCCGGCTAAAACGTTCCTTAGTATGCGTTTCCTTTTTCTGAGGATTAGGAATAAGGTTATGCCCGATTTTATTCGTTTATTACTCGTGACCACCTTATGAGATCCTAGTTCTAGAATGTTAAGGTTATTGATAAGGTGAGTAGTATCGTAGTTATTTATGATTATTAAATCTAAAAGAGGGTGTGGTTTATAAAATAGTATAGAAAAGATGTTTAGGGGTAACGTGGTTAATAAGCGAGCTGGCCAGACAAGCGAGCTAGCCACCCAACCATGATTTTCCCACCTACATCATCATCATCTAATCCTTCCCACAACAAATATACCTACGCAAAACCACGAATCCCAATTAAACTTAACTATCCATGTTTTAAAACAAAACGCAAAACTTAGTATCCGGGCAGCTACCAAGATCTACTTAGTCCCTCGTTCAACCTTAAGTACTTAATTAAAAGGAACACCATCATAATACAACACTATACTTAACTTACGGAATTTAATGGAGTTTAAAAAGGAAAAGTTAGTTAAATATATTTTTAACTTTGATTCCCAATTATTTCCTCCCCGGATTAGTAGTATAAAAAACATAATTAATTAACTATTTACTAACTACGATACACCCCTAATTAAGAAACACTAAGCTTTGAACTTCGTTAAACAATAACTACAACTCTGAACGCACTTTTTTCGTAAATACGACTATAAAAGGGCCTAATACGAAAATCCCGTTACGATAAACGCATAGTTTCGCCTTATAGTAAATATAATTACGAAATACGGTATTATAAACCCAGACATTTATAACTTTAACGAAATTAGGTTTATAATAAGCTAAATTATATCCGGAATAGTTATTATAAACGCTAAAAGGCGTTTAAACACAAAAATAATACAACTTAGTAATTATTAGTAGGTTACTGTTATTCAGACCATTAGCTTATTAGGCTATAATATACTACTATACATCATTATTATAAGCTAATATCACCTCTCTACTTAGTACACCGAATCGAGTCTCCTATACAACTAGGTCATCGCAACATCTAAAAATAAATAAACAATAAACAAAAGAGGCCTAGATTAGCTCCAGCACTTTAATTAATACATAAAACCGCGTTTAAAAAGCCGACATCACCTCCGTATTATTAATAAATATAAAACTTACTACTCTATAAATTTCAAAATATTTTATAAAAAAGATAACGTGGTTCATCATTAAGCGGGACACCATCATCGACCAGGACACTTTTCCCACCTCCATCATCCTCCCACTTTAACACATCTTTTCTTGCATTATATAATACCTAATAGCTTATCCGAAAATAGGATTAATTTAATAATTAAAGTAATTCAATTAACTCTATAATTAAGTATCCGATGCACAGTGATCATTTATAACATTCCTAAAACTACCCTCTATACTAGAATAAATAATTAAACTACTAAAACCGATAATATTAATGCATAATTGAATTTAATAGAGACCAAGGAGGAGGTAATTATTCGATATATTATTAACCTAGATTCTCAAGGATTCTTACCCCGATGCGTAAATATAGAAAATATAATTAATACACTACTCCGGAAATATACTTCCCGACTAGTCGGGAAGTGCTAAACAGAACACTTCGTCCAGTAATACCCAGAACTCAAAACACAGTTTTCTCGTATTTATAACTATTAAAGAGGCCTCTATAAAAATCCTATAATTATTAAGCCTTAGTTTCAACTTATAGCTAATATATAATTAAAATATAATATCACGAATAAAGATTTCTATAACTTCGATGAGATTAACTTCATAATAGGTATAATCCAGCTTAGAATAGTTATTACATATTCTAATCGAATTAGGAAACCAAAAAAAGTTCAACTTAATAATAAAAATAAAGTAACGGTAATTTATTATATTACTAATAATAGTTATATAATACCACCTTTTTTAGTGGTTTAGGGTTACTTTTACCTTATGAATTAGTACTCTGAGGCCCAGATTCCGGATAACTAAGTAATTAAAATAACTTCCAGTAAATGGATCGATAATAAGATTACCCTCTAATAACTTTAGTATTTCAATAAACACTTAAAACAGTAATTAAGAGGTACATATCGGATACTAGTCGTCGATAACTATAAAAACTATATTAATAGCAATTTCGAGGAGTATTATAAAAAGAATAAGATTATAATTATCTACTTACCTACTTATTTATCACATCTAACCCAACCTTTCGACGTTAGCTACTATAGTGTATTAAAGTTGAGATATGGCTCTCAAATCGAGCACTTCATTAAAGCCCGGATTACCCACATCACTAAACCCGAATTCTTCCTCGCATTTAAGGCCGCATTCCTTTAAACCTTTACCTAAGAAAACGTCTATGGGGGTTTCAGAGGGGCTAAGCCTATTGCTTATAACCCTCAAGCTATCCTTTCTAAGTTAAATATATAATTACGGACACTAATAACCCTGAACACCCTTATTAGGTTACCCGACCCTTGGGTTTCTAAAACACCTTAAACCACTAACAAAGCTATTTCTTAGTTTTTACTTATAAAAGAAAATCTCTAAGCATCAGGGAAGCTCACCGACGCTAATTTATGAAACTACTAATAAACTTTTAAAAGGTTTATAATACATTTCCTATATAACTACCCTTATGGAGGAAGAGTTACACTATTTTCGAGATATAAATACGGCCCTTAGTAAGCGCCGTAGAGCCAAAAGAACTAGATTATAGGATAAAGGGGTATTAGAAGGGTTTTAGGTAAGGGATATTATAATTAAAAAGGGTATTATTAAAGAGGAAGGGTGTAAAGAGGAGGAAAATGAGGGGTTATTAAAGTGTTATTAAATAGGTTTACGATATTATGGTATTTGTTATAAGATTAGTTATAACATAAGAACTTATTTAAAGGTTATAGAAATAAGTAGTTTAAGTAATTCTAAGTAGTTATAATTAATTTAATTGATTTTGGTTAAGATATAGAAGTTATTAGTAATAAAGGTGGGAAAAGTGTCCTGGTCGATGATGGTGTTCCGCTCGATGATGAACCACGTTATAGGTTTGACCTTTTACGAAGAGAGTATGGAGATAGTCCATTATTAAGGTTTTACTTTATGGTATTTAATTAATTAAGGAGAGCTTATAGAGTTATAGGAGGTATTGGATATAATTGTTTTAGAGATAATAAAATAGGAGGTTATTAGTAATGATAATTAAGAAGCAGAGGTCCCTGATTGTAGGTATTTTGAATTTAGGTATATTAGAGACCTTTTACCTCTTTAGAGAGGGGGAAGGATCAGAAGACCTATGGAGAGCCTCCTTTGTACTCGACTTATTAGAGGAGGGACCCTATTATGTGATTTGGTGTTATTTATACATATTAGTTATAATTATTAATATAAAGGTGGACCTAAATTTGCGAAGATGGTTTATAGTAGAAGAAGAAGTAGTAGTTAAATAGAACTTAGGCCTCCACTTGTCGTCGTATTATCGATAATATTAATAGGTATTAGCTGGTCCAGTAGAACTCAGCTTAACGAAGAAAAAACTATGGTCCTTAATCTAAGACTTCCTACCTTTCCCCCCCTCCAAGCTATTTACTCCTCTATAATATATTTTTTTGTTATATTAGATAATAGTAAGAAGGTTGGAGGTTGATAGGTTCGAAGGTAAGGTAATACAGAGACTTTTAGTAACCTAGGTAGTAACTTAGACGGGGTAGTGAAGATGTCGGAAAGTGTTAATAGTTAGGGGAGTAGGGGATAATATTTATGAATATCCTTATTAACTATAAGTATTCTATTATTTTTTAGAGTATTTAGGAGGAGATGCTTTATGGGAGGAGGTGAGGGGGGGAAGGGGGAGGTGACGTACTACTAAGGCTATTATAATAAACATAGGATGACTTAGTGATATTATAGATGTTAGTTATTTAGGAGGTATAAGCAGGAAGAAAAGTTGATACAGGAAAAGGGTTAAATTAGCTTTTTTATACTTATAATAAAAGTTTTAAAGAGTTATAGATTACTTAGAAGTATTACTTAAAAAAGGAGATTTATTAAGCAAAGTGATAAGAAGTATTACGAAGCTCTAGGAATTAATGGTGTTACATATGGAAAAAGTAAGCTGATATGCAATGGGTGTGAATATTTGTGATAGCGGCATCCCATTGGCTGTATGCATGCTTATTTATATAATACAAAGAAGCAAACAAATCCAATATATCAAATCGCAGGCCTCAAGGATTGTTTATTTGACGCCAGGAAATAGCTTCAATTGGTTGCTTTATTTGTATGTTGGTTTGATAGATTGGCTTTGGCAGCTGCGCTGCCTATTCGCCATTTCCCGCTCTTCCATATTCAAGACATCACATGCTGAAGCTCATCCCGTGCTTCTTCATAACAAGATTTAAGCCCCTAGGCCCGAATGCGCGAGGATCCGTGTCTGCCCAGAGAAGCTCCATCGCCCTTGCCGCAACCCTCACCCCTCCCGGCGCCCGTGGGTTGCAGTTCAGCCCATGCTGAAAGCCTCGGCGAGGTTCTTCCGCCTGCAGCATGAAGCCAGCATGGTCGCCGGCCACAGCATCATCCTCCGCAGCGGCGACGCGCTAGAGTATACGGCCCAACAGAGCGGCAGGACCTTGTCGGTGCGGAGCTCGATCTCCCCGCAGAGATCCTCGCGCTCGTGAAGGTCCTCGTGGAAGGCGGAGTGCAGATATACAATCAGCCCGGCCTGGTACATTGCCACGGCGGGTGCCTGTTCGTACCTCGGGCTGGCGCCTTCACCCTCGAGGACGTCAGAGAAAGCGTCCCACGCGTCCAGTTTTGCTACGAGACGCTTATACGACTCGTAAAGAGTTCTTGACTTGGTGTTGGTGAGCTCTTCCAGCCGTCGGGCCTCGACTAACTTGGAGATCTCGGGGATCATCGCAAAGAGGCCATGTCCAAAGCCGAGCATGAAGCCTCGAGATCTCAACTGGTTCAGGAAGTCCAATGACTCTAGGAAGGAATCTAACACCACAGGATGGCCATCCATTGAGCCCCTGGGAGTCACTGACAGCTTCAACGAGATGTAGACATAGAGTTCGAGAAGGAACCCTCGAAAATGATTGAGTTTGTCGGAGTTAGGATTCTGCGGGGTTGTTGTTAAGGGAAGAATGTAATGCTGGCTTGCTCGGAGATGGTGGTATACCGCACCATTTAGACCCCCTTGTACATGCTGCATGCATTCAGTAAACTGTTGTCAAACGAAGAGAGAGACATGAATCCTACCTCGAAGGTGCACAGAAGAAGAAGAACCAGCAAGATGTATTGTGCCCTCCCCCCCGGACTTTTACCAAAGGACGGTGTGACTTGATTGGTAAGAACCTTTTGCAGCCCCGTTAGAATGCGGGCGTAGTGACCACGGGTCATCACTTCAACATGGCGTGCTTCCGGATCCGGGAAAAGGGGAGCTTCGATGATTCCAAGAACGAACTGCACGGCGAAGAGTTCTCCTGGACTAGAAACACCAGCAGTCGCAGCAGAAACCCCGGACCATAGAATCGCGCAGACTGGCAGGTAGACGGCCGGGCGTACTCGGGTGATCAGCATGTTGGAGGGCAGTTGTGCTAGCATGTAGCTGCGGGTGATAAGTCAGTATGGCCCATTTTGAATGAGAGCTTCGACTGACCCAACAGTGAGTAGGGCTACTGCGGTGCTATAGTCCGTGTTTCCGAGGTTAAGAGTAGCCTCAAAACCATCATCGAGGCGGGCTTGGCTATCGACCACAGTCAGCCTTAGCATTGTTTTCGTTTCAGCGCTTCTCTTACGCAATGTTGGTGCGGTTCAGGTAGTTGAACATGTACAGAATCCACAGCTGGGGGAGCAAGGTCATATCCAGAGTTCGCACGATCTTTCTCTGTTTTTCCTGCCAGTCGGGGATACCGAGAGAGCCTCAATCGAACCCTGACCTCATACTTCCTTGGAAGTTTCCGATTGCCGAGTCGGAACATTTTCGATCCAGGCAGGCTCGTCGTTGTCAACTTTCTCAGAGGCGACGTGGGGTGACGCAGCACTGTCGTGTAGGGTGTTCTCGTGGCCCGAAGGCACGTGGGGTCCCTGTTCGTTCGCCATCTGATAAATCGAGCAGAGAAAGATGATGAAAAGAAAGTCCCAGGTCGTTTCGTTTGCCATCCATTGGCATTTTAATTCTCGTACTTATATTACTCCAAGCTCCCCCACACTACCCCAGGTATCACCGATCACCTCCGCCAACTCCGCATTGTTCGTGATTGGCTGCTGAACTCAACGGTGCCAACTCTTCTCAAATGTTGAGGATCTCATTCGCTGTTTAGTATTGGCGCCGTCACAGGCTCTCTTGGTAAGTCTTGGAACACGGAGAATGCGACGCGATCGCCATGGTCATCCTGCATACCAAGGCGCCACGCTCGTAAAACACAGCGTGGAGGTGACCTCACGGTCGCATAAAACCCTCCGTGGGATTTTCGCCCAGCGCGTGACAAGAGTCGGCAAACAAGTGTGTGGATACAAGTCCAACCGGGGTGTGGGTGAGATCATGGTGTTGTTTGGTTGGCCAAGAGCCCGGGGTCCGATTCAGATCGTTCAGACTGGGGCAGGTGCTCAGCAGCATGTAAGATGCTGACGCAGAATTGCGGCACTTGCGCGGTCATATTTCTTGGATATCTTGTATCTCCATGTTGGTTATCAAACGGTGAAGCTGAAGGCATGGGGTCCTGTGTGGAAACCTCCTCACTCACTAAGAACGACCCACTAAGCAACAGTGTTCCTTAGCTTGGCTTCGATACCAAGAAACGGAGAGAAAGCCGCGATGAGCCATTTTTACCCCAGGCTAGATAATGTGACGGACGGTTTCACCAAGACATCCAGAGGCCCCATTCAACTCGCCCGACAATCCCTCGCAAGGTCCCCAGCCTCCAAGAGAATACCAACTTTAAAGGCCCACAGAAAGCTCGAGGTTCCACGCTCAACAGAGCCTATAATGAATGCAATCTTTTATTTCCTTGATGTATATTTGATCCCCAAGACCGCGTGTTCGAATAAGGGCTATCCCAGTGGCACTGGCCATTCATTCATTGGAGAACCTCTACCTGTACTTTTGATATCAAGGGCGGCCCTCGGATGTGGTTGCTCGGGTAGCTGGAGAAACTCCATTGAATCATGGATGGACATTCCACCTTATTGGCGTCAATCAGCCAGCACGCTAATGAGAAAATAGAAGACGACTGCTCACCTTGATCGAAGCCCAAGGCCGCTTCAAACAGTTGCTCTCCGTCGATTGCCATCCCAACTCCATCATCCGCGGGAAATGGAATGTTCTCGGACAGCTCTGTGGCCATTTGTTGCCCAGACTCTCCAAAGCCGTAGCCTGTGTCGAACCTCGGGGCCCCTGCTCTGGCAAGAACAATACTGACAGCTTGCGCCATCTTCTTCGCCTCAGCCGAGCCCTCACTCTTCCTCATCCAGATGGTTCTCGAACTTCTCAAAGCTGTCATAATGTCTTCTTCGCGGCCCATCGTCTGCTTGCGATGAAGCATTGAGCACAGAATCATTGTCGCCGTGGAAAAGTGGTGGTTTATGATCGAGCCCACCCGCCAATGCATCATGCGAAGCTGTCCTCCTGGGCACGTCTCCTCATCCAGGACTCGTTGTATATATAGTGACTCTAGTGCAGCGTCCAAGCACGCTTTCCGTGAGTAGTCGAAAGTATTGTTTTCCGAAGAGGTTGACTCCATCAATAGGAACCGACGGTGCAGCATAATCTGGCCCTTGTAGAACATGTGGCCGAGGAAGAGTCGGCTCATGATGGTCTGAGGAGTGTCGGTCACGCTGGACGCCATCGATTTCATGTTCAACGGTTCCGGAATACTGAACCTGGCCTTGTGCAAAATTGCATCGACACGCATCACGTCTCCATAGCTGCAAGACTTGAGAGACGACGTAAGATCCGAGATGGTCCCGAGAGCAATAAGAATCCTCCGCCTTGCGATGATGCCAAGAGAGGTGGTGTGTTCTGTCTCTGGCCGGGCCCGAGGCAATTCTGAGAGTTCTCCCTCAAGGTCCGAATCGTTCAGATTTCGAGGTTCTTCAGTATCAAACTGTCCGTCTGTGACCATGCGAGGCATACCCATCTGGCCTGAAATTAAAATGTCACCCAGGAGCACGGTGACCCAAACTCTACGTCTCATTTCTCCTTCCAACGGGCTGATGTTCGGGAAATGCTTCGGGTCCCGATGGTATCCCATGCGTTTCGCTAGGTTAACTTCGATCCCTAGAAGATACCACACGTCCTTCGCCGTATCAGTGTGGATGCGAAATTCCACATAGACGTAGTTCATCAATGTCTCTAGTGAATGGGGGCCTCCCTGAGTGTATTCCCCCATCATGAGACATTGGACTAGTTTTTCCCGATACAGGTCAATCTGAAGTTGGTAATGTTCTGATTCGGTGCTTTGCACGTCGTCCGCTGAGGTTGATGCGATGACGGCTAGACATATCATGCTAAATAGCAATCCGACCCACATGATCGAAGGTCCAGACATGTCCTCCCAGAAGGCCTCGTACTGTTCCGGTCAATCAGCAATAAAAAAGCAAGAAAGCTGTGGCGATCTACTTGCCTCCCGCAGAAACGTGGGGCCATGGACAGAAGCTGATGTATGGCACGTTAGCTTACTTCAATCTCGGTGATTTGGTTAGGAGGAAAGCGCAAAACTCACATGAGGCCACAAGGTCAAGCTGATTGAAGTATCGCGAGATGTACTGATCGACGGCGCTCTTGGGCGGCAACGCAAACAAAATCTCCGCTCTCGAGTTGGCGGGTTGGCAGCCGTAGAGCAACAATGCGCGCTGTTTTCGAGCCAATCCGGAGCCGAGGTCCCCGTGACCCTCCCCAGTTTCTTCCGGTGCATTAACGGGGTTTTCAGCAAGCTCGAACTGCTCCTCGCGGTCAAAATGGTCCCTCAGATCCGCGATGCTGTCCAAGATAGACGCCCAGTGGTCGCCGCCGACATATTGATGATCGGAGGAGCTAACGCGCATGCTAGCAGTGCCAGATTTGTCGTCAATCAAGATGTCGATGCCTTCATTTGCATCCGGGCTGGTTCGACTTGTTTCCAGTCCAAGGTTTTTAGCCTGCTGCTTCACAGAACCTAGAGTCATGACAAGTCGCTCGAGGTGTACAAGACGGTCATGCATCGTCGAGATTTGGTCGGCCGATTGCTTCGGCACGGATAGCTGGTTCTCTGCATAAACGCATGGGTGACCACGAGATGAGCAGTATGAGCATGGCCGTTGACGGTCGCAGCGTGTCCTGGGTTTTGTGTCCATCGTCAATTGTTATCCACACTGAGACCAGACATGAGAACCGAGGGGCAGCCATACTTGCGACGCCGACACAGGTTACATGAAACTTGAGGTTTATCTCGACGTCGGCTGGGGTTTGGCCGTGGGCGGAGAGCAGCGTCTGCATCATTAGGCGGCGTTGGTTGGGCCATCGCGAAAGCCGTCAAACGAAAGGTTGATCGATTTGGCAATAAACAGGATAAAGGCTGGCGAAATTCAAATTGCGATGTTGAATCTGGATGAGATGATCATCGGCGCTGCGTAAGCACTAATCCCAGAACAGGCCTTCATTGGCCGGCCGCAGCGGCGTGGACTTAACGGCCTGAACCTCCGACCCTCCGACATAATGTCCGCTTCCGGAGCCCCGCCCTACCCCGAATCGCGCATTTCGATCAGGCTAATTTTGTTATGCTAATTTTCTACATTTGCATGGCATGCATGTTAATCTGGCGCATGCAGATGACTAGGTTATTCAATTCAATAGGAAACCCTGGGAAGAGAAAAATAGCAGGTTACAGCCAAGCTACGAGTAGAAACGGCGAATCTGAAGAACAATGCAGCAGATATGGTAATGAGCGTGGGTATTTGAAGTAGCTATATACTTGTTTAAATAGATAGAAAGTTCGGTTGTGTGGGTGGGCTCGATATTGAACCGACGTGATGAAGATAAAACACAGCTGAGATACAAAGGTTGACAGCGTCTGTTGCATTCCTCCAGAACGTTCGCTTTGTTTCATTTGCCACGATGAAACTTGGCTAACAGAGTGCATGGTATCGCTTAACCAGAAACAGCAGCCAGAGCGTCGGAGAGCTCGGTGAACTGCTCGGGGGAGAGACCCTCGTAGATGAGGCAGTCGGAGCCGCAAGGCAGGGCGAAGGGGCCGGTGCCGTCGCCAACGAGGACGTTGGCGAGGTTCATGCAGGTGGGCGGCACGCCGGTGAATTGGATGGCTGAACGAGTGTGTTAGACTGGAGGAATGCAGAGCACGGTGAGTAATTAACTTACAGCCCTCGGCAGGGGAGGTAGCGGTGACAGTCACGCCGGTGATTTCCTCACGGCAGCGCTCGAACTCGAACTGGGGGACGCCGGGAGGAGCGTCCTGGCGGCGGTGGACGGGCGGGGCGATGTTGGAGCGCTTGGAGAAGACCTCGTTGATAAGGTCGCCGACGCCTAGCCCGAAGAACTCGAAGGCGAGGCCGGCACCGCGGCCAACGTCGGCCTGGGCGGGCTGAGCGGCCAGGAGGGCGGCGAGGGGAGCGAGGACAGCGAAGCTCTTCATTTTGATGGTGTTGTGGTTGTTGGAAATTCGAAGTGAGTTGAAGATTTGAAGGCTGGTTGGTTGCGAGCTGGTGATTGTGCTGCTTGTGTTGGTGAGGATGAGGAGGAAGTAAACGTCGAGACAGACAGAACAGACGGCATCTTTTATAGATTTTTGGCACACCATTTGGACTCATACAAATGTGTGACTTCTCATTAAGTCAACCTGTTCACAGTCTTCTGTCGATCTCAAGTGTCGTCTTTCGCTAGTCACACGTTCACGGACTCCGCAGTCACAGAAACACTGGACCGTCACAATCCTACGGACACGTCTGGCCTCTTCGATTACGCCTGGTGCGACGACTCGCTGGATCTTCGACGTCAGCCAAGTTCTTGGATACCATAGTTTGAAGGCATTCAGAACCAGTATAATTCTGCCTTCGCCTACGAGCCGCATGACAAATGACACGACCTACTCCGCAAAAGCGATCTAGCGATCCTTCGGCCTGGGCGACGCAGCGGAGTCGACTTCTCACAATCTCGATGTCGCAGTGTATCAACTCTTAGGGCACCGGAGATGGTGGAAAGGCCATCGTCACTTGCACGCCACGATGGATTAGGAAGCTGGGCTCAGAGGGCCATAATGCCAAGTCTGAGGTTGGCGGTTACGCCGAGCAGCCGAGCCTCCTGCAGCAAAAGCAAAAATACTGGAAGACATCCCGGGTGCCCAGCTTCCTTTGGATGCCCCTCACGTTCTAGAAATGGCCTCATAATGAAATTGAAGGTTCTTTTGGTGACTTTTGGAGTCAAAGCTGTTGCCTGTTATAGCCCCAGTGTTTAATCGCTAAGACGTGGGTTTCGGTCTCTGGTTGACCCACGGGGAGAACAGGGGTGAGGCGCCGCTCCGGCGCACGATCCATATATCTACGGCAGTCCGCAGGAGCCACTCCGCCAAAACAGAAGTGACACTATGCCTACCCCTCCTGTCGCAGTTGCCTTTTTCTGTTTTAGTCCATACGAGATTGTAAATATCACTAGCACCTTCCATTTTAATTGGCTGCCAATAGGGCAGGCACCAAAATGGGCTACTTTCCTTCTAATAAGGTCCTGTTCTCCTTTTCTTTTTTCCTCTACACCTTTTCGACTTTTCGTAAGTGACCCCAACTTTCGCCCTCAAAATAACAAAATCCTCCACATTTACCCTAAAATTAATACGATATTTTATATCGCTAAGTAAAAGTAATTCTAATAATACCTTTTTTATTGTTATATTATAATTACGTAGTATATGGCAGTAACTGGTGATATTTATATTAGGTGGTTTTTGCGATTTTCGCGGTTTTCGCGCAGTTAAGCAGGCGCAGGTAGTTGCATAGCCATACCTACCTACCTTCCTACAATTTTTTTTTCATAATTTTACTAACTTTTATAAGTTTTAGTATACTATTATACATACCTAGTGTTATATATATACAAGTAATCCTTTTTATATAAACTACCCACCAATCCTTATAATCTTACACATCATAAAACACCACAGTATACTAACCAACAGTTCCATATATTATTATAAACCTTATCCTGAACAGGATCAGCTCCGTAAGCCTTCCTAAAAGAAATAACGTTCCCACTACACTTCCAGCGTTCCCTACTAATACTAAACTCGTTACTATATTCACCCTTTATAGTATGTTCATATATGTACACCTCCGTATATCTTTATACTAATATGTACAACTAGTTATCGTTAAGAACGCTAGCTCTACTACCCTCACCTACTTAACTAAAACTAAGGAGAAAGTAAATTATTTATATAGTCCCGTATAAGAACCGTATACTATTTTATATAATATTTAAGCTGAGAACATAGTCGAGCTTCGTTCCTAGGTTAGTGATGGAGCTATACGCTTTTATAAGCTTGAGCCTAAGTGTTTACAGAACGTTGAGGTGGTTCTTATTTATGTGTATAAAACCGTAAAGGAGGGCGTAGTTACCTACGCTAATTATATAAAGGGTAACGGTCCCTTTATAAACTATATCCAGCTTGTATAGGGCGGTGCGTATAATAACTATTATTATAATAGTGGTGTAAGTAAGTGCTCTTTTTGTAAGTACCTTATAAAATTGTATATATTCGTAGGAGTTATGTAGTTAACTATATAAAATAAAGAGGGAAAGTGCACTAGTACTCTGAGCTTTACGACCCCGTATAAACTTAAGATGTCCCGTGTAGAGGTGGACTTTCTCGTAATAATCCGTGGTATTCGTCCTAACCAACTACGCCTTCTAGGTAAAGTTATAATTAACTTTGTGGATAAGCTCGATAATGTTATTTATAGTATATAAATGTACAGCTATGTATCTACTTTATATAAATACTTATATATTCTTATAAATCCATCTAAGGTTATTGAGATTGTTAAGCCTAATTCTAATAATAATTAATTTCATAATTATATACGGAATTGTACGTATTAGTATATTTAGTATTATTTTTAAACTTGGTGTTTCGGGGTTGTATGGGATTGGTCGGGGTTATACAAAGTTGTATAGGGAAGTTTAGTAATAAACAGAAACGCCTAGGGGTATACAGAACCCTACAAAAGGATGTATAATTGGGTGTTTTAGGATAATCGGTTTTAAGTATAAGCTCTTCTTTACGCTTACGTAAGGAAGTTTATGGGTCCGCCCTGCTTTTGAGTTTTTTAGGTTTTTAAATACCTAATCTTACTATTTTGTACACCTTTGTACACCTTTATGAAAAAATCGTATAAAATACCTCGTCTATTAATTAACTTTGAGCCCTTTTACCAGTAAATTACTGATAAATTTGAAGCTGGTTAGAAATACCCTATAATTGTTACTTTTTTATATGAATCCGAATTTATTCGAATATCCCTTTGAACCTTTGAGCAACAATTTCAAAAATGGGACCTTCGCTAAGAAATCCGAACAACCTTTTCTGACACCTTACTCCGCTGTATTTTCGAGTTATTTTTTAATTAACAACTTATAAATAGTTATATACTCTAGGTACTTAAAAGCAAAGGGTACCAAATTTCACTAAAAGGTCTTATAGATCTATAACAATACCATAATCTATATTAACAACAATCAAAAGAGTAAATTACTATAGCCTATAATAAGGTAGTTAAGCACTTTTATATAACTAAGGATAATACCCGAGTAGTCCATAACTTTAGCCACGAACTTCTTTACACCTACATACGATAACATGGCCATGTAATCAGTTGTTATACCGTATACGAAGCTTACCGCAAAGTCTTTCCTAATAAAGTACAAAACCATCTTTAAGAGCTACAATACCATCGGAAAGGGTACACAACCCCTGGGCCTAATTATATTTGGTCAATTAATGTGTATAATGAAACCGGGCAGGGGAAGCGCGCGGCTCATCTTCGGGATGATGGTTAGGGCACGGCGACGACGACCCCTTATAAGGAGAGACTTTCTTTTAGTATTTTAGACCTGATCAGGCCTCGACACACAACACAACAGAGCACACACCTCGGGGGAGCCTCCTCGACAAGAATATTCACTCGTTTTGCCCATTTTTGTTATTGACGTTACTATCGTGACCGTGGCGTACAATGCTTTATACGGAGGTCGGTTTACCACTGAGCAACAAGGCAACCTAGTCTCGGATACGCTTTTCCTGGCCTTTTGAGCTTATTCTAGACCTGATCAGGTCTAGAATACTCGATTCCCCTTGAAAGCAGCGTCCCTGAGGCTGTTCGGTACGAGTTAGTCACCTCTTCGGACCCGTGACGAGAGGTGCGCGACTTGTGGTCAGTAGAGTGTGTGTGTTGTTATTCGTACAATACATGCTGTTCACTGCATCCCCCGCTCCGTTTCAATAATAAGCTATTTCCGTGGGGCTTTAAGATATACATAGGTATTAATATATACTCTCAATATATTATGTGGTTTTACATAGGGGTTAAAGTACACACTACTAGGGTTATACTATTATAATACCTTCACATTATCTCCAAACAAAAGGTTATGCCTTTGAAGATTTGATTAGATCGTGGTGTTAAGACTGTTCTAGTAGCTGGAGGCCACTACTTCCTCTCATAAAACCGTACAAAAAAGAACCCTTAAGTACTAGACCAGGATATTCCTATTGAGTTTTGTAATTATTGGATCTTCGGTAAAAGCATTTATAATGTTAAAATTAAAGGTTAGTGGGGGTGACTATACTAGGGATTATTAGTATAATGGCGTATATATATTTACCTCCTAATACACAACTTTACAACTTAGTATTAATTACTTAAAAAGGAATACTTTGGTCACCTATAATAGTTTGGGTTATTTAACCCAAATAGTTTTATTAATAAGGTTGCAATATTGTATACGTTTATGCCCTTAATCCGTTAGGACTTTAAGAACTTTGTTAAGGTCTAGAATAATTATCGGATTTGCACATAAAAAAGCAGGCCAAATGTTATCCCTGGGTAACCATAGCAACTTTACTATAACTTTAATAAGGAGTTTATATAAGATTATACTTATTTATTTAATTTATTAAATGTCTAAGCTATGCTTAACGTATCAGAGTATAATGAGGTAATCCTTAATGGTTATTTACCATTAGAGACCTATTTATTATGTATACAACTACTTAAAGGAGTAAACTCTTTTATAGTAGTAACCTACTTTAAAGGGGATCAATACCCCCAGGTTAAGGTGTACAAGTATTTATAGCATTACCTAAATTAGCACTAAAGGTCAGGAAGTCAACTAGAGATTGCACTACTTAGAAGGTAGATAAGCGTAGTTAATTGGATTAAGTAAAGATTGTAAGATGCTGGGATTAATATAGATGAACTCCTATATACTAAGGTAGGTAGTCTAGAAATTAAAGAATAAAGTAGAAGTTTATATACTACTTCTTAATATCTATATCCTCCTTAATAACTATAAAAATCTCTTCTTTAATTATACTATTATCCTCCTTAACTATAACCTCATCCTTAGCGACCTACAAATACTTCCACTTATGTATAGTAGCCTACTTTTTTATGTACTCTGTTACTTCCTTTACCTTAAGGGTAGGCTTTCGCTTAGCCCTTGTTTTTAACCGTATAGATATAGGATTGCTATCTTACTTTTATAGGACTTCGTTAGCAAGTGTAGTCTTCTTTGTTATACGTTACTTTTTTGAGACCTTTAACGTAATCTCAGGTGCTTTTATACATATTAATAATATAAAAGATAACAGGTATATATCCTTTTTAGGAAGAATTGAGGCTTTATTAAAGAACGAATTAAGGGTATTAGCTTCGTACGCAGCGCTTTAGTATTCGTAGATATTAATAGGGTTCTTCGGGTTAACAAGCATAGCTTTCCATTTACAATTAAAAAAGTGTCTTTCTATAGTGAACTTTAACAGTACTATATACATTATATCCAAGTGTAATGTATACGTTATTATTAAGAAAAAGGAGGAGTTTCTAAAGAACTTCTTAGGTGATATTATATATATATACATAGTAACAGGAATACCATTAATATCTATTTTATAATATAAAATAAACTAAAGATTAATACTAATTAGGATAGTAGGGGAGTTCTTCGTAGGCTTTTTCGTTTATTGGATACTGGTTTTGCGTTATCGTAAGCTCTCTTAGGTCGCCCAAAGGAAGTTAATAGTCGTAGGTATGTAAGTTAACTCCTCTTTAATTGAGGTAGGCAACTTAGAGGGTATAGAGTCGGAGTCGTTGTTAGTTATAAGGTCGATTATAGGTTCGTCTAGGACTTTGTTAAGGCTAGAAAGATCCTAAGAACAAAATACATAAGTTGACCATTTCCGTTTAAACCTAGTAATAAAGTAATTTATTATGTGGTTTTTTGGGTAATTGTATATTATCTTAAAATAATGGGATACGAAATTAAGAAAATATAAAAATAAGGTTTACTTATATACGAGCTCGTACGGTTTTATACGTTTTCTAACTTTTGTATACAGGGTTTCGCTAAAAAATCGCTATGGTATAATTACATGTTACGTTAAATACTTAAAAAAGAAAACCCTTTTATACGGTGGTGTAAATGTATTAACGAATTATGGCTCTTTTAGAGTAATTAACTCCAAAAAAATTGTTTTGGCGGAGTGGCTCCTGCGGACTGCCGTATATATCCTCTGCCTGGTCTTCAGCCTTTCGATCTACAAAAAGTGAAGTTTGAGCATTGTAATGGACATGAAGTTAATGTCTATTGATAGTATGCACGCGTTGGCAGTCCAAAAGGTCGCAAGTTCTGGAGTGGGACAGGCCATTCCGAATATGCGACCCGGATCGCCTGCTAGATGTCTCGTGGCGCCGGTCATATTGAACCGTGATAGCAACTTGTCATTGAGAACCTTGCGCCGTGAGGTATGCTGAGCCACCGGACTGCGTATACCTTGAAAGCTCAGCAAAACCTTTGCTATCGGTGCCCGCCCCCATCAGGCCTCTCAAGAGACGAGGGCTTCTTCCACAACAACTTCTACTAAACATAGTCTCCAGCCGAAGACACCGACCCAACCCAACGATATTACAAGTCGCCCCTCTTCAACCAAAGATGTCCAACCCACTGCCTTTCTTCCGCGAGACGCTGCTCATATCGCAGTCAGCCATCATCGTGGAGGATTTTCAGACAAAGCCTGGCGTTGGCAAGAAAGTACGATTTGCCGACGACGACAAGATCCAGGGCCCTGTTGGATCAGCAGTCAAGGACCGTAGGGTCCAGACAAGATGCGACAGTCTTATTAGTGGATTTGCCGGGAATCCTTTTCTGTAAGTTGAAACCCGATCATCCGTTGAAATCTGACCTACAGAATCACTAATCACTCGCACAGCCTCATATGGATCACGATGTCGATATACCGCATTCTACAATTAGCCGACAGCGATCTCCCACTTCAGAAAGCACTGTTCATTGGCGGTTTCTTGTCAGTTTTTTGGGTCTCGGCGGCCATTTACGACTGTCGTTACTTGTGTCCGTGTCAACAATGTCTACATAGGTGCTAAGCTCGACGTAAGCGTCAAGCATGAATACCACGGACGTGTGGAAAGCAAGGATAGGGAGTTGGGATGACTTTGAGCCACAGCGGGCAGCTCGCCTGCTCAGGACCGCAGTGTAAGGGGGGTCGCATGGTGCAGCAAACAGCAAGGACGACATGCAAGAATCTGGAAACAGGAAACACACCGATCGCGTTGCAAGGGGGTCAAAACGTCGAGGGCGTGAGAGCAAACTGATTTTGTTGGGGCGGGTGGTTGGATGAAAGTAGGTAGTCTAGATAGTCCCCCACCAAAAAAAGGATATTCAACACGAGCAAAAACATACAACACCGGGGATTCCCCAGTCGTCACCGACCTGAGTACTAATCCGGCCCTTTCCAGCTTGACTATGGGAGAGCGGACGGGATCCCGTATTTTCTGGAAGGTATGGTCGTATGTGACAGTTTGCCGCTCTGAAGCGCATCTTGTAGTCGCTGCAGGGAGCTGTGTGAAAGTAGTCTAGGGCCCACGGTTATTGGCCCAGTGCAGCCACCCATTACTAGCAACAATGCCTTGAAAGCCAGCCCTCCGTGAGTGCAAGCCAAGAGATTCCGCCCGGGGATGGATTTCGGGCCGCTCCCTACAGCGGGAGCAGTATTACGGCGGGTGGATGGTCGGAGTTTGCGGCTCCAGGGATGTGTGTGATATGCGACAGAGAAAGTGGGACGTCAGCATTTAGGCTGCACGTTTCTAGACGTAGAAGTCCCCGATAGAGACTGTTCGGCCCATTTCGTCGACCCGCAATCCCGATTTTGCCGGGCCAAGACCACGTGCGCAGGGAATTGGGGGGGGCTGTAGCAGTTGCAGGAATGGGTAAAACACTCAACATAAAGTTGTGGTACAGGCTCCTTCAGGTGAAGGATCACGCCAAAATCCTTCCAGCCTAGGCATGGCCAGGTTGTGACGGGAACTGTCCACGAGCCAGGCTGTGGAGTAGTAAAGTTGGAACACTCGTTCCACTGGAACCAAATGGCTCGTGTCTTTTCCTAGTTGAGTTGTATCTTGCGAACTTCTGCAATAGACGGGCTTCCATTGACGGAGTCTCCGCTGCGAAACCACTATGCTTATATTTGATGTGTGATGTCAGAGGTCGAAGGAGAATGCAGTACAAACCGCCATGTAGCAGAGCCTACGTTTTGGCAAGCGTTTAGGCATCCGACGAGAGAGCATGCGATTAGCCTTCGCTTTGATTGCGACCAATTTCTTCATTACGATCCCAGGCACCATTCTGAGACGTCGAGGTCTTGACGAGAGACTGACGTCAATGATTTATAATATCTTTGGCTTCTTTGGCTTCTTGACCCAAACTAATCGTCTGACAGACAACTTACTGCGGCATGCAACGCACTTGAAATGAAACCCCACAACTTGGCGTAGAGCACAAGTCCTTCCTTCGAGAAATTCCAAGGTTAACGTTACTGTATAGGTTGGTTGAGGCCAAGCCGCGGACACGCCACGAACCTCGAAATCTGGTGCCTTGCCTGGGCAGATTCGGATCCTTGCCGGGGATCGGCGATCGAGGCCCCCCCTCAGCCGCGCGATAGAGTAGTACGCGCATTGAGACCGTAAAAGCCCCGGACAAACCAACTCCCAGTGTTTCCCACATGGACTATATGATTTCCAGGGCCAACTTCCTTTTTTCTCCGGCAGTCCCGTCAAAGGATTGTTAGCTCCTTTGCGCGTCGTCAGCCAAGTGCCGAACACACTCTCGGCACGTAAACGGGGTGGCCGTCAACTTGAAAACCAAATCCGAGAGACTTTTGTTGGCGGTTTTTAGCACTTGTCCGACAAACCCTAGACCAAGTTTTCGTTTGCAAGAAGACCATGGCGATCGGGTTCCTCAAGCTCATTCGCGACGTGGACCTGTCGGCCTTCCTGCACGGTCTTGTTCCCGTGGCGTGGTTTTTGACCTCCATACCGGTCTTTGTCCTCACTATACACCAACCGCCTGGCCTCCGAAGATGGGCTCTTTTACCTCTCAATGTCCTTGGACCTGCTGTATGCTTTTTGGAGGTCGATAGGCTATTGGGCGGGCTAGACTGGCTGTGGGTTTTTACCTCCATCGTCTACCTCTTCCATGCAACATCAGGCCTCTATCTCGAGCGTTGGGTACTTCCTCTACCCGAGGCTGGGTCACGAAGCCCCTCGAAAGATGGCATTCGCGCAGGATTGAAGGCCTGGAACAACCCACGTCGACTACCGATTCCTTCACCCAAGCAGCAAAGCCTCGTCACCCAACGCCAACGAGCCCTTTTTGGACTCCGAAAAGTAGGAATCATTCTTATCCACTGGGCGGCGTATCTTTTTTTCGAGTTCGGCACACTATTCGCACTACAGCCACTTCCTCGCCAGTTCGCATCGCCGACGTACTTCCACTTCGGTTTCGATCGCGCCGCGCTTCTCAGGGCAGTCTACTGCCTTCAATGGGCGTGGCTATCATACTTCATTCTTACCGTGGCAAATGCGGTCTGTGCCATCCTGTTCGTCAACATCCTACAGCTTGACACGCCTAAAGAGTGGCCCTCACTTTGGGGGAATCCTCTCCAGGTTCACAGCATACGCAGCTTTTGGGGCGTCTTCTGGCACAAGATTGGCAGTCCGTCCCAGCTTAACTACGGTCGCCTCATCACCCGCCATGTTCTAGGTCTCAAACCCGGGAGCTCTGCTGAGAAGATGTTTATCGCTTTCTTCGTCTTCATGATATCCGGGTCAGTACACACCATGACAAATTGGCTTTCAAAGAAAACAGCACCCATAGAGGATATATATGGGGACATGCTTTTCTTGCTTCTGAATTTCGGTGGCGGGCTGTTAGAGTTGAGCGTCGAGCGTATGCTCGTTGCCGAGTACACCGCCCATGGTAAGAGTATGAATACAAGGAACGCCCCGAGAAAAAGGCCAGGAGGCAATGTGTCTATGGCGCGGAGGATTCTGGGACCTCTCTGGGTATTTGTATTTTTCTACTGCATTGTTCCACCGTGGCAGTACCCCTACACTGAGGCAAACCTGAGACGTCGCTTTTTCCCATTTAAGGTGGACATTCAATTTCAAAGACCGAAAGCATCTCCTGTAAATTAGTATTTACGCCACGGATGAAATGTAGAATCATTCAGATTAGAAGCAAAGACAGACACAAAGAACTATGAAATGCACACTGCCCCAACGACTTGTCCATCCCCTGTCGCTAAATGTAACCAAGCTCCTTCATTGCTTCTTGCTCCAATTTCGCATCATCGGCCTGGGTGAACAGCGGTCCAGCAGACCTAGCAGCTCTGCCGCTCTCAAATCCCTCTCGAGAATGATGACCCCTTTCCATCCTCTCCCTCTCCAGCCACTTTTGCTGCACGCGGTTTCCCACATGAAACCCCTGACTCCGCCTCCTTCCCTGGTCGGCCAGAACCACGGCACGCACCATCTTCTCCTGGCTCTCGACATCAGAAGTATCACTCAGAAGACATGAGGAAAACCACTTAAACGGCTCGTACCAGCTTGCAGACCTGTTTTGCTGGCCGAGTTGGGTATCTTTGACAGCGGTCTCGTAAGCGAATGGGAAGAAGCCAGCCGCGTCCCAGTTGATGATGGCGACAAGCTCGACTGATGTAGCGGTCTCTCGAATGGGGAGGTTGCGGGGTTCGATGTCGTTGTGGCACAGGGCGCTCGCGTTTTCGAGGGTTTTGAGATTTTCTGGGGCGAAGTAGACGAATTGCGGGTTGTGAATATTGGTGTCCGTGAAGTCATCTCTAATGATGACTGTCCCATCAGGCTCGGCAGAGATTTCGTACTTCGCTTTTCCTGGGTCCAATGTGCTCGTTAGAAACGATTTCATATCTGGGAAGTATCTTACCTGGGGCCCGCCAACCACGACAGGGCATTGCGAGGACCCTTCAAGAAACAGGGTTCCCGTGAGGGCATCTTTTTTTTCGTCGCTGAGGTCGGTCAGTTTGGTCGATTGCAGTCGTTGCATGGCCGATACCACCTGCTCCATGAGAGACTGCTTCGTGCATTCCTCGAACCACTCCCAAGAGGCATCAGCGGTGCGGACCTCCTGGTAGTGCTGGCTCAGGAGGTACGTGAGACTTTCGCCATCTGCGTTGTGCGTTTGGCCTACGCCCCAAACTTTTGGAACGAGGTGCGGGATTCTTGAATGAGTAAGCTTCTGCAATGCGGCCACCGAGTACAGTGGGTCGTTTTCTCGGGTCTTCTGAATGCGGATCAGAAGTTGTTGCGGGAGTCCCATGGGGGGTTGGTCTTCATCCTGGAGGTCAATGACAAAAGCGCAAGCCTCGGTTGTGTTATCAAGGATTTCATAGGAACACTTGGCCACATTGACGTTGGGTAGGATTCCCGACAAAATCTCGAGTCTGGGCTCAAGGTTGTTCGCTTCGTGTTGGTCATGGTTGGTTGGAGCGGGTATTGAGAGAGGATTTTCGTCTGTTCGTTGGCTGTAGGGCGCCCTAGTGTTCATTAGTAAGTAGGAACGAGGCTGTACTGTTCTTGACCGTGTCTTTGAGTGCGGTAATACCTGCTACCTAGCTGTGTTCCGACTAATGGAGTTTGGTTCTTTGAATCTTATTTGAGGGGTCGGAATTATGAGACGGGATCTTATGATTTATACCGAAACTAAATATCTCAGTGTTTCTTTTCGTCTTTAATCACGATACCTCTGTGTATTTTCGTCCATAAAAAGCGGTTGAGAAAGACAACAGTTGCCTTTGAATAGAGACAAACGCGGGTCTACAAAGTCGAAGGGCACACAACCAAGGCATGAATACAACCCCGCTACTCAACCTGGCCCAATGTCCTTGTTCACCAGTCCTGTTTCCTTACTTATCATTCTTGTTGTCCTTGTCGTCCTTGTCGTTGTTCTCTGCTCCACCTTTAGCTTCATTTTCGTGTTTGGCTAGTATGGTGAACGACAGTCGCTTGTTGCTGCAAACTTACACGATTCCAAAACACCCGAGTGGTCTCCATTCATCTGACGAGTTTCTTCTTGGAGAGCCTCGCCGATGCTTTCCCAACTGCCTTCTAAAAACAACCATTTGGCTGAAGCGTGAGTTAGAAGAACCTCGGGTAGGGCTTGTCGTTGGTTAATTCCCTAAATGCGGCTTCGGATGCGTCGAAGTGTCCGATTCAAATAATCAGAGAATTGGTTGAGTACAAGGTCAACGGGTTCTGATTGTGCGTTATGGTTAGAGTATCAAACGCAGTGCGGGTTTGAATGTGGGTGCGCAACCGGTTCTGTGATACATCAACGCGACGCCCGGCATCATACGTGCCCGTACTAGTAATGCGATGATCTAATAAATTTCCATGGCGATGCTCTTGTAGTTGTCGTCACCGTCGCCTTCGCCATCGTCCTGGCTATTGTCCTCGCTGTTGTTCTTGCCGTTGTTGTTCTTGTTATTGTTTTCGTTGTTATTGTTGTTGCTATGGATTGCTTTTATGATGCGATGCTAGTTGGGACGACAAAGGTGTAGGAATCTTTCGGTGTAATATGGAGAATTCCGGGTCTGGAAGGAGGGACGCAGATGCCGAGGCCCCTTTGGTGGCACGTCGTGGTCAATCACAATTCCAATGTCGTCATTGTTATTCTATTGTTTAATGCTGGGATAGACCTATAGAGGGAAGGCAGCGCCTACATCGCCTACCACGGTAGGCAGCTAACTACTTTACCAAAATACAAGATAAAAGAGGGAAGCTGCATCCCTCTGAGCGAATGGAATTCACTCGCACCTTAGAACAGCCACGCAGATTTCGGCCATATTCACGAGGCCGTTTGCCTTCTTGATAAACGTCGAGGTCGCTTTCAGGTGTCGTAGTGTCATTTAGAAGAGACTCTAATGCCGCATCTGCGGGTACTGTGGTTGATGCCGTTGTAGTCAGCCCGACACATGAAGGCATGTGAGGCTCTTCAATGACTTGCTGGGATTCGGGGTCAACACGCGCGTAACGTTTCCTCTGCTTACTCACGGAAGGTAGGGTGAGTCTCGACCGCTTCGTCAAGACACCAGAGATAATCACATCGCCTGACCAAACTGCTGCTAGCCTTGGCTCGTTTAGAAGCGGCTTGGCCGCTGGAAGAGATGCAAAGATCTGCCGCCTCGGCAGTCAACGTCGACGCGGACCACGGAAGACTGTCAAGAAATTGATAATACGGGCATGCGTAGGGGGGAAGGCGAGAATTGCATGTCCTAACAGAAGGCCGTTGTCCATCAGGAATGCCCGAAAGCTTGCATGTTGGCACTTCCGAGACACTTGGAATGTCTTAGACAAGATCGCTTGGCGTGGCCAGAATTTCAGGCACCGTCAGCCACGTTGCCCTCGATCAACAATAAGCTTATTTCTTTTTTCCCACGATGCTAACCCAAAGGGCCCATCCCCAGATGACGGAGGCGGATGAGGAGCCCCATTTTCGAACAGAACCGCAGCCTCTGTGAGCGAAGAGCAACAACAAACATGGCTTCGAAGTCGGAGAAATTTCGCAAGCTTGGGACGCAGACTTTTGAGAGACATCGACATCGAAGTCGCCAGGCAGCAACCAGCATCCAGACGCTGCTCGAAAGTCCTTTTTCCTGTGGAGTTGCACCATGCTCGGGCTTTGTCTCAACGAGAAGCGCGCTATTGAATGCAAGGGTCGATAAAACCCAGTCCCTGATCGAGGCGCTTAGGTCGTTTAAATTTCCGCTCGATGCAAGGGAGGACGCAGCAGAGGACACCATCGGCGCCCCAATAAAGCTGATCTGTTCCTGTGCCAATCCAACGAATCCTTCCAAGGCTACTATGGCCAGCGAAAGACAGTGTCTTGCAGTGGCAAGCCAAACATCGTGAGGCGGAGAGCCTCCGTCCTGCCCAGCCATGCCACTGCCTCGTGGACCACGCATCGATGTCGCCTCCACGAACGATTGTGTGCTAAGCGATGATTCCTGTCCTAGAACCCCGAGGACTATCTAGACTGCATGCGAGCACTTGGCGCCTGCAATAGAGACGAAAACATCCTGATCTCTGAAATCTGGGGAAGCGATCGGGATGCAACCCTGCATTTACAAGGCCGAGTTGATATTCTAATTGAAGAGCGCGAGAAGCGAGAAATACACAAAGCGAGTACCACCAGTCTCACGGCCGTGGAACAGCAAGGGGGCCGAGGCTTCCCACCGAGGCCCTCAGCTGGAAAACTGTTTCATAACACAATCTTATCCTGTCAGACACAGGCGATCGCAGCCTTCCTCGCCTTTGCCGAGCGCAATCAAGGGCTGACTACCCAACTTGTAACTGGCAGGCCAGACCTAGCGCGTGTAAGGGGGCTGGTTTGGTTTGAACACGAGAACATCAGACATCAGGCACAACATCCATCTTGTGGCGGAGGCTGATTCCCATCAGGTTTGTACGAACATAAATACAAGTTGTACGTCCCGTCTTTATCGTGGCCTCTTCTTATTCCTCATCCGCACACTAAAACTCGATCCTCTCGATCTCAGTACACTCTTTTGCCTTTCGAGGTCTGGTCATTCGTTAATCAGTTTCGTCATTCGTTTTAACATGCGCTCCATCGCCGCCATCACCCTCCTGGCCACGGCCGTCGTCGCCCAGGACGAGCCCATTCCCTCTCCTTCAGCGCTAATTCCCCCTCCGGCGTCCCTGTCGTTCGGCAACATGACCCACACCGTTCCCTTGACCCTCTCTTCCGAGACCACGACCTCTACCGAGTCTTACGTCTCCTCGACCTCCACGAACTCTACCTCGTCCGCCCCGGTCGAGACCACCTCCGACGTCTGGCCTCACCCGCCTCACACCAGTCCCATCTGGTTTCCTCCGGCAAACCAAACCTCCTACGGCAACCACTCCATCACCAAGACCGCCGCCCCCGGCCCGGTGACTCCCCGGGTGACCCTCACCACCACCCACACCGCCACCATCACCAAGACCATCACCAGCTGCAAGCCGGACGTCAAGTCCTGCCCCATCGGCTCGCTTACCACTTTCACCACAATCATCACGACGACCTACTGCCCAGAGGAGACCCCGGAGCCGACGTCCTCCTACTGTACCGAGGACCTCGAGCCACCCGTGTCCACCCCCCAGCCCCCCGCGCCGCCCCCCTGCGTTGGCGACCACTGCGGCAAGGACTACGTCTGCTACGGCGACTACTGCGCCTACCCGGGCCCATGCCACACCGAAGACTGCCGGCGCCGCGTGGTCTGCTCCGACGGGAAGTGCCACCCGGAGCCCTGCACCGGCGAGGACTGCGGGCGCATCGTGGTCTGCAAGGGAGACGACTGCAAGTACCGCAAGTGCGACTCCGCACACGGCTGCAACAAGGGCAAGATCGTCTGCGGAGCTGATGGTAAGGAGTGCCACGACGAGAATTGCCAGGGCGACGAGTGCAACAAGAAGTACGTCTGCGAGAAGGACGGCAGCTGCCGCCACGAGGAGTGCCCGTACGAGGACAACAACAAGAAGGTCGACTGCGACGGGGACAAGTGCGAGGAGGTCAAGCCCTGCTCTGGCGACGATTGCCCCAAGCCACAGCCGCCGCAGCCTCCTCAGCAGCCTCCTCAGGAACCTCCCCAGGAGCATCACTCAGAGAAGCCCAACCCGCCGCCTGCTAGCCCTTCGCAGCCGCCCCAGGAGCACCACTCCGAGAAGCCTGTGCCCGATGCCCCTGAGCACACTCCTGCTCCCCCTCCTGCCCACGACGAGAAGCCTTCTACTGGAGGACCCCCTGAGCAGACCCCGGTGAAGCCCCCTCAGGAGACTGCTAGCGCGAATGCTCCCACGCCACCGCCTGCCGAGCACACCGGGAAGGGCGAGAAGCCCGCTGAGACGACTGTTCAGGACTCCAAGCCTGAGCACAACACCGTGTCCGGCCAGCACCCCAAGCCCTCGGTGGCTCTTGCGGGCTCCGGTCGGTCAGCTTCCCAGGGCAGCTTCGTCGCCATCGGTCTGGGCGCCTTGGGAGGCATTGCTTTCCTGCTCTGAGAAGGGCCAGATAGCTACATACATTTTTTTTGGCTGGACATTCGTGGTGGATTCTTCCGGTTTCTTGATTCGGGGCTCTGTATTTCTTCTTCCATCGTGGCTGCCTGTGAAAGCAGCCTGTAATCTTTAGACGTCTTGTTTGTACATCAGACAGTGTAGGCATTTTCTTCATTCGATGTATGTAGCTAAAACTCTAACGACCATAGCAACATCACTTCGATATTAATAGACACCACCGCCGTTCTCTACCTCCAATCCCAAGCCCTTGTGTGAGAGTTGTCTTCATCATGCTGTAGGAGTCGATTCCTTCTTCTCTTCCTTCTCAGGCTTGCGTGCATAGGCGACATGCCTTTGAAATAATTAGCAACGGCACCAGTGACCAACCACCACTCAGGGAGGGCTTCGACTTACAGGTAGTAGAACGTCGCAAGCTTGGGGTCCTTGATGCAGGACCTCATCTCGCTGATCATAACCTGAGTCTCCTCGTAAGTGTAGCCGAGAACCTCCTTGAGAGGATGGAGCATGAATCCCTCCAAAGCCTGCTCAACAAACTTCAGGTTACAGAATCCCAACTTCTTCATGTCGGGCTTAGCGGGCCAGGTGCCGATGGGGATCTTGTATTTCTTTTCCACGAGGTCAACGAAACCGGCCTCGATAAGACCCTTTGCATGCCTGCGATCAGCGGCGTTGTCATGCGGCTTGCCCAGTTTCTCCTGGGACTCGCGCGCGAGCCGCCACCACTTGTTGTAGATGTGCTCGTCGTCCAGGTCCTGGCTCTGCGAGTACGCGTGGCCGTCGAACTCGATGATTTCGAACCAACCTCCTGGCTTGGTGTGGGCGTACAGCTGCTCAAAGAAGCGCGGGAGGTCCTTGAAGCAGCCTTCGAGGTTGCGCGCGTGGACGTAATCGAAGTATTCCTCTGGCCATGTCCAGTCTTGTTCGAAATCTTCGATCTGGAATTTGACGTTGGGCGGCACCCACGTTGGCTGAGTTGGAGAGATGTCAATCCCGATTACTTCGGCGGACGGGTACGTATCGGCAAAATCACTGGGAAAGCGACTCGTAAGCGGAATGATCTAGAGCTGGACCTTTGCGATACTCACATGGCCCAAATGCCGGTGCCGGTGCCGAGGTCGAGAACCCTCTATATTATGTGTGAGCAGTTGCGATGGCTTACTGCCAGTCTTGTTGCCCAGGGTGTGCATACCTGAGGACTGTCACCAATCGGTGCCAAAAAGAGCTTGTCATCGAATAGTTCCGTCATCCAGAAATGGCTTGAGACAGCCTAGTTAGCAAGTACTGGAGGGAGATTGGGGATATTATGGGGCTTACTTGAAGTCCAATGCGTCGTTCTGCCTCTCGTCGTTTGGCCCCCAGTAGTCGGTCTTCTGAGAGTACGTGCGGCCATGGACTTCGCGGTATTCCCTGATGCTTTCCGTCAAGGACCCCGTCGATGAGGTGAGCAAACTACATGGAGAACAAAACTTTCAGCTTTTAGACCGCATGTCTTCTTCAGCGAGTTCTAGGTTACCTGTTCGTGTCATTGCGCTCATCCTCGGTGGTGGCCTCGAGCACAGCGTCCTGAGGAACATGAAGTAAGTCCGGCTGGCCCAACTACATCGGGGGGGGGGGGGGGGGAATATTCAGGAAGACAGTAGGAGATCAGGATACTTACCACGGTGATTGGGGCTGCAACGGGTTCGGGGGTGTTATCGGCCATTTTCCTGGGTCTTTAAGAGGTCTAGTTGTAAGGTGGAGGGACTCCGACGGTCTGCTGCGATGAGGATTGAAAAGAGAGAAGTCAAGAACAGAGAGGAAACAGCATCTGGCTCGACTGAAGATACCCGTCCTTTGTAGGGGCCCTGTAAGAGGGGCTGCTATTGTTGTTGGTTCTCATATGCACGTTCTGTGCATGCATTCTGCAAACCGAGCCGCCAGGAGGGGAGACGAGTCCGCCTTCCCGGGCCAATCAATTCGTGTCCTCACTTCTCAACTGACAACGGTTCAATACTACTCGTGGAAGGAGAAATGATCAGATGAGAATTTTGTGGATTTTTGGTTCGGAACAATCCTGAAAGGGGCCTGGAAGTCTTGGACACAAACATTGGTATGAATGTTGTCCATCTGGAAGAGGGTCTAGCTACCTCACCGAAGGCGTCCTCGGTCAGGTCCGAATGGCCCAAGCTCACCGAGGCCCACTTGTTATCCCCCACCAAAGTGCGCCAACCACAGTGTTTCTTTCTCACCTCCAATCCCAATCCAGCTTCATCTCAATCCACCATCGACCACCACATCTCATCTATCTCAGGCTACCACCAATCACCCGCCAAAATGGACAGCTCACGAGACGCCTCCAACCTCCTGGACACGCACAACCGCCTCATCGCCGACGTGCTCTCCCGCTTCCGCATGCTGACCATGCTCGCGACGATCCAGGCCGAGGGCGAGCGCAAGAACGCCCAGCCGCAGACCGTCGCCGTGACGGGCATGTCGATGCAGATGGAGTTCGAGGGTCTCGTACGTCCCTCCCCTCCCCCCATCATCCCACCCACTCATCTACTCCTTCCTCCATTAGAGACGCACTCTCGCTGACACATCCCACAGCACACGTCAATCAAGGACCTCCTAGCCCTCAGCCGCCGCCTCAAGGAGCTCTGGCTTTTCGGCAAGCTGGGCCAGGGCGAGGGCGACGCGCGCGCCCAGGCCGACCGCCTGCAAGCCGACGTCGCGCGCTGCGCCGAGCTGCTCAACGCCATCCAGGAGCGGCGGTACGCCGGCCTCGCCGCCGCTGCGGGGGACCAGTGGTCGCCGACGCCGACGGGGCGGCAGGATGCGGGCAATGGCGCGGGCAATGCTGCCGCTGGGGCGTCGTGAAGCAGTACGTGCGAGGTTGGTGGGTGTGGAACGAGGCTTAGGAATTGCATTTTACTGGCGTTGGGAAAAGTTTAGAAACGCGGTCGAGGGGTCCGCTCAAGAAAGTTACGCTGATACCCGTATCGAAGGGATGGAAAAGAAGTTTGCTTTTATTCTACGACATCATTTCACGCTTTGTCGTAAAAAATGATGCAATGTCTACATGGTGCTACATGCACAGCTTATGATAGCTGGCTTTAACCCTCACCGCCCTCGGGGTCCTCGTCCTCGTCGCCAATCTGCGCCTCGAGCGTCTTCTCTCCCTTGCCGGTGCGGAGCGCGCCGGCGTCAATGCCTCCTGCCGTGAGCCACATGAAGTAGTCGGACTTGAAGTTGTCCACCTGCTGGAAGAATAGGTGGAAGCTGTCACAATCAGTCAGTAGGCTGTGCTGGGTGAGCAAGAGTATTGTTAGACTCACGTGTTCTCCTGCTCCTCCACCTCGAAGATGCGCTGATAGATCTGCTTGTCCTTGAACTCCTGCAGCTTGTCGTCGTACTTTGAAAAGTCAATCGTCTCCTTGCCAAAGTTGTCCTTGGCGCGGCGGTTGTACGCGTCGAAGACGGGGCGCTCCAGCAGCAGGCCCAGGCCGGGCGCCTTGGGAATGGCGATCCGCGTGGGCCCGTAGCTCTGGCGGATGCGCTCTAGCGGCGTCGCGCAGCGCACCACCAGCGACGCCATGCCGACCATCTTGCGGATCTGGTGCATCATGAAGCTCTGCCCGTGCACCTTGAGCGATACCCACTCGGTGTCGCGGATCTGGATCGGCTGCGTGTTGACCTGGAACGACTTGATGTGCCGCTTGGCTGACGGGTCCTTGAAGCTCTTCTGCACCGTGTAGTTGTGGAAGTTGATGGTGCCCAGGTACTCGTTCAGCGCCGCCTGCAGCTGGGCCAGCCGCTCCGGCGTGACGCGGTACCCCCGCTTGGCCTTGATGTAGGCCGCCTTCATGTCGCGCAGGGCGAAGTCGACGGGGGTCAGGTCGCGGTTCCTGGGCTTGACGCTTCCCTCGGGGACTTCGGCTGGGCCGTCTGTCGGCGCCGTCGGCGCGGCATCCGTGGCCTCAGCAGCGGGCTCGGCTGGCTTCGTCTCTTCCGACTTGTCCTCGCTGGCCTTTGTCCCCTCGTCCTCGAACACCGCGTCAGGGCTCGCGTGTATCCTTTCCATCACCTTCGCCCTGGTATCGGGGTCGAGCTTCTCGAGGATGGGCTTGATGTACTTCTCGTCAACTCTCTCCCAGAACTTGCCGATGTCCGCCAGCTTCTTCTGGAACTCGTCGTAGTAGTTGTTCTCCTTCGCCTTCTCCACAAGCTGCTTCCACAGCCAACTGTCGGGGTGGGGCGGGAGCAGGCAGTAGGTCGGCATGAGGTACTCGTACCAGCGCGAGTCGCAGGTCTGGTAGCAGCTGAAGGAGTTGTTGGTGCGCTGGATGCCCCAGACGCGGATCTGCTCGGGCAGATTGTCGTTGATCTTTTGCAAGACGTCCTCGTCCTCGATGATGAGCTTCAGGCTGATGACGTTGCCGGCGGCGTGCACGCCCTTGTCGGTACGCGCGCAGCGCACCAGACTCGACTTCTTGTGGTCGTCGGCGTTGGCCTTCGAGATGGCGCCGGCGGCGACAAAGGCCTGAAACAAGTCGCCCTCGATCGTCTTCTCCTGGTCGTTGATCTGCATGCCCTTGTACCCCGTGCCCGAGTATCCCACCATGACGGCGACCTTGCGCTTCGGCTTGCGCGCCTCGGAGGCGATCTCCTCGGCGGTGAAGGGGTTCGCGGTCTGCACAGCTTCGCCATTCTCGTCTACCTTGCGGCGCTTGAACTCCTGGTACTCGGCGTTGCGCCCGCGTTTGTCAGTCGCCTCGCGACTGTCATCGTCTGGTTAGATCATGGTTGGCGTGGGCGCGAAAGACAAAAGTAGTAGTCAATTGGCCGGGAAAATGCTCACCTCCATGCTGAGCGTCCGACGTCGTGTTTTCGCTTGGGATGGCGAGGCTTTCCGTGTCCGCCGCGGTGAGCCCGTTGTCCACGAGGCGGACGAGAATCGGATGCTCCAGAGGTCTCGGGGCGGGACTCTGATGAAGCGGCCGCGTTGTCGCCGGCCGGCAGATCAGCCGGCAGCCTCGCGGGAGCAGCGGGGACGCTTTCGGCAGCGGTTGGGGGAGTATCTGTCGCCATCGTCGGATCGCGGTGGCGGGCACTCTCATGATCCGTCGATTGCATGTGGAGGTTCGCGCCCGCAATGCCGCCAAAGCTTTTGTCGAAAAATTTCCTGCAAGCTGCAAGGCTGCGGGACGTACCTAGGTACCTCAGCGGGGTGCGGGGCGGCTCCGGCTGAACACCGGTTGGTCCTAAGGTGGGCAGACACCTTTCCGTTTCCGAGCTAGCACCCAGCTCGGATCAGACGTACAAGGGTCTCGGACAGAGATGTATGCGATTGGCTCGCATTTTGATTCGGATCCATCCACTTATCCGCCCACATCTCGGACTCGGATTCGGGTCCTTCGCATCAGCAAATCGTTGATCGAAGCCGCTCAAACATGAGGAGCTCCTGACCTGCCGCATTCTCAGGAGACCGACGATTCCCAAGCCCTTTCTTTCCTAGCCGACACTCTTTACGCGTTTACTGCGTTCTTCCATCATTATTCCATGTCAACAATGCGATAGACCGTTGACGACCTGCCCTTCTCAGCCTGTGCCATCTCGAACTCCTTTACCACTCCCAGACCCTGGCAACACAGGCAATTCTGACCGATCAGTGCGGGACGCACCGCATGCATCGTCTCATATTTCAGGAGGCTCTGAAAACACCGTATCTGATGGACGAAGTTCTCGCCTTCTCGGCGGCCCACTACCAGACCGAGTCGACCCGGCTGCAGTCGCGGGCCATCGGCCAGCTCAACATCGCAACCCAGGACGTCACAGAGGATAACTTCCTGGCTCTATTCTCCTTCGCTCTGCTGCTCGGCCAGCACGTGCTCTTTGAAGTGATTTCGACCGCCACGTCCCTGCCCGGTGTGCTCGACAAGCTCGTGCAGTGCTTCGAGCTGCACCGCGGGATTCGAGCAATCTCAAGTCGGTCTCAGGACAAGGTCATTGCTCTCTCTCAGGACCTCTTCCCCGACGACTGGGTCCACTGGCAGGCCGATGTCACCGACCTAGCCAACGGTGATGAATGCGACAATTTGCTGCAACGGATCCAGGACAGTGACCTAAGTGAGTCTACGAAGAAGGTCTAAGTAGAGGTTGCAAAGATGACGCAGTTCTTGCTCGACTCTATGAGCTCAAAGGCAAACCAGAGATTTTTTGCTGTCCAAGAGTGGCTGGTGCGGATTCCCCAGGATTACATATTGTTTCTACAACAGAGACGCCCGGAAGCACTCGTCCTTCTAGGGTACTACGCTGTGTTACTCCATAGAGCAAGGGACTATTGGGCTGTTGGCGAATCGGGAAGGTTTCTCATTCGGGTCATCTCAAATCATCTTGGGCCGTATTGGAACGAGTGGCTTGAGTGGCCGAATCAAGAACTGAGCCGTGACGAGGGTTGAGGAGACATTCACTACATCCTCATGTCTTAACAATAAACAAAACAATAATTTATGTCTCAAGTTGCCCCTGAGCTCAAATTAAGAAAAAGTTTGTCGCCGAAAACAACGCTCATGAAGCGAATCTAAGATGCATTACATATGCTAAATCAATCACTATAATGAACTTGAAGGGATTTGGCATGGGAAAGGTATTATGGCCTGAAAGTCGATGGAGCATGGTCGCATGCAGACCTTCAACCTGAGGTGTTTGAAGACGCATTGGTAGTTACGTTCTCGGCTCGGGTTCATGCGGACTATTGAAGGGCACTTTGAGATGTTGGCGCTGGGTTCTCGGCCTGGCGATTTGGCCATGATACCTGCTGGCGGTGGGGTGCCGTACGTTGTTCGTGAACACTCAAGAGATGGCATCGTCATTTACACCTTCTTCGGGGATGCTTACGTTGACTGATGTATACGGTGAGATAGTTGTTGATGCGGAGTGGACGTGGTTGAGTGTTGTCTATCGAAAAGATCTCTGGTCTATGGGCATATAGATTCTCGTAGATAGTGACGAATTGCCTGAAAGCATCTTCCGGTCATCCCAGCGCCGCTCCGGATCAGTTTATCTACATGTAAGTAGTCGAAAGCCCAAATACCGTAAATAAAGTACAAGTGGTTGAGAAGAAAGAGCGAATAGAAGCAAATGATGCAGAATGATAACAGAAGTTTACAGCGCAATTTCTGCTGTTTCGATCTGCCACGTCTAAATCGACTTAGACACGCTGTTAGTGTTGGTGCTGTTGGAAACAGGGAGTTCTTCAGTGCCGGAGCAAGACCAGCACTCAGCAACAGCAGCATTCCCACAAGAAGCATCAAACTGCGCCTTTTGCGGGTACGGACAAAGGATCCGGTTATGGACCTCCCCGTCGCCAACTTTCAACGTGACGGGCGTGTGCTCCGGCGCCGTGCCGTTCTCGACCCAGCCGCGGAGCTGCTGGAAGAGGTTGTTTGGCATGCCACTGTTACCCCCAAAGCAATGGCCGAGAGCGGGCGCTTCGAAGACGCGGTAAAAGTCATGGACGTTGGGGACTACGCCTGCGACGGCGTTGTAGTACTCTTCGGTGGCACCTGGAGGAATGATATTGTCGGCCTATGAGGTGTCAAGTTAGCACACGTTCTCTCCTAAACGTAGTATGATGGATAAGGGGGAACGTACCAATCCGTGGAAAGTGACCATCTTGCCCCCGGCATCACGGAACTTGGTCAAGTCCGGATCGGCTGTCTCAATCAGCGACGCGTAATCCCGACCGCCCGCCTCCGCAAGGGTGTCAAACTCCGCGCGCGTGAGGTTCGACAGATCAAACTCCGGATCCCTCGCCACAAAGAGCTGCATCCAGAGCAAGCCAAGATAGCTCGGGCTCCCCGCGCACCCGCTCTCCGTGCACTTCGTCGCCGCGATTCCGGGCTGGTTATACCCGTCCGGATCACCGGTGAGATCCGCGCCGGGGGTGATGGCGTGATACACTCGCTTCCAGTCCGCAGTGGTCCTTCCACCCTATGTAGCGTTGACGGACGGAGAGCTCCATCAGGGGCCGGCCTGCGAGCAACTCCGCAGGCGGGATACTCCGGGAGTGGGGCTGCGGAGCGGAGTTTCGATCCCGGATTGAGTGTCGTGGCTTCCATGGCCGTCCGGGCTAGGCCGTCATCCGCAGTTCTTTGGTAATCAAATGGCACTTGAACATTCTTCGTGAAAGCGGCATCAACAATATTTTATTCTCACTTCTGCGTGTGGTCCCTTACCACTACATATATCGCTTTCGCAACTCTGCCAATATTTTTCTGGCTCAACCCTGACACATTCATTTTTTCGTTGCTCACCATGTAGATGTGCGCCTTTTTGAGGTCTTCAGCCTGTTATGGACGAATCGGTAGCAGGCTGGGGTTGTCAGTCAAATTGCATCCGACGCTTGGATTGTAAACAGCCTACCTGAACAGTCCCTTCGGGCGGGGAATCATAGACCAGTCTCCAGGTGTCTAACGTACGCAGCCACTAGCTTTTCACGATAGGTCATGCGATGCCGGAGAGGTGGGCATACCTGATAAATATCTCGGTATAAATTCGTGGTTGTTTTCCTTTCTGGCACCTATTTTGAGGTCAACTCGGTGGTGTTGAACGGTCCACGCAAGTATTTGGAATATTCATGTTTCATGGGGCGTATGCCATCAAAGAACGCGTCTTCACATAGCTCCAACTGGCCGAAAGAGAACGGTACCCTATCCAATTGCCAGTTCTGCTAACGGGGCTTTGGAGCAAGTAGGCTATCAAGCAAAGCGAAAGGCAATCGTCTAGAACGCGACGAGCGTGCTGACTACGACCAACGTGGTGCCGCGTTACCGTTGTCGTCCTATTTCCGGAAATGATCTACCATAGCGTCCAGCGCAGACGCCGAATGCTAAGCTTTTCCTCGCGCGCCTTCGGCACCGACTGGATCGGATTCGTCGCGCCGGGGGCGTAAGCGTTGTCCAAACCGGGAATAATCTTCAGCGCGATCCGCGGCGTCAGCGTCTCGTGCTCTGGTGCCCGAGCTGACGCCCCCGGCGATTAGCCCGGGTCATCGGCCGCCGGCTCGTATTAGTCGCTGAGGGACAATAAGATTGGAAAAGGTACTAAGGTGTTTAGCTTCGCCCAAGCCCGGGTCTCGGCCTCGAAGTTTCGTCTCACTAATATTTAAGGGGAGCCTAAGGTTCGATTGAAATTTCTCATTTAATCCCGGATTTTCCTAAGTCGGAGCTGAGGGATCGTTCTTCGGACCAGCGTGTACGATGGTCAGCTTCAGCTTCGTGAGCCTGGTTGCCGGCCTCTCCGCGTCAGCTGCGGTTCAGCGCGCCGTGAAGAAGTACGGCCCTTCGGATGGGTGTGCGAAAGGATTGCCTCAGGGGCGGGAAGCGGGACACGAATATTCGATACCGTACAAGGACGACAAAGGCCGGGATCGCGATTATTTGCTCTTTCTCCCGCCGAAATACTCCACCAAGAACGCGAACCCGATCATTTTCTCGTATCACGGTGGACTTAAGACTCCAGAAGAACAAAGAGATCTCGACCGTTTGGAGACGCCGGATTTCAATACTGATCACATCGTCGTGTACTTGCGCGGTTACGAGGTAGGACCCTTTGCATCCATACCATCGCCAGCACCCTTGCTCACGTACTGCAACAGAAACGATGGGAGGGTGTTCCCAACATCACTGCCAGGGACGATGTCCTTTACACCAACACCGTCCTCGACAATCTTGAGTCATCTTACTGCATCGACCGAAGCCGTGTCTTCATGACGGGCAAGTCCAACGGCGGCGGCTTCGTCAACTTCGCGGCGTGCCACAACCAGCTATCTACACGATTTGCCGCTTTCGCGCCGGTATCTGGGTCATTCTACATCAACGGGTCAAATGACTGCAACCCCAAAACGGTAGACATCCCCTGTTCTCCCGGGCGTTCCAAGGTTCCTATGATAGAATTCCACGGCGGAAAAGACGACACCATTCCCTACAAGGGCGACAACAGCCAGCGGGGCGCCTGTCTACCCGACATCTTCCACTGGGCGACGCAGTGGGCGGTACGAGATGGCCTCGGAGACAAGGCGGACGAATCCAACCTCACAGCTCGTGCGGTGCTGTATCAATGGGGCTCGGGCGACGAAACAGGGTTGGTGTCCCATGTGTACGAAAAAGACGTCGACCACAGCTGGCCTTACACCAAGGCAAACGACGACAATAAGAGCCACAAGGACGGGCCGGCGTCATACAATGCCTCCCAGTATATCATGGAGTTCTTTAGCAAACACCCCTTGGTTTCAACATTGAGCTACTGAGGAAAAGCAAGTGTGGGTTTCTGTTTCAAGCATTAGATAGACTTGACATTAGATACGACTAGCATACATAACTACAAAGAAAAGTTGTCCATATACTACTGCCCGTCCCTTCAATGCTGCGAGGTCCACGGGTTGGTCAACCACCACCACCGTCACCACCCCCACCTCCTCCATCCCCTCCGCATCCTCCATCACCACCGCCGCCTCCGCCGTCCCCAGAACCACAATCTCCACTATCGAAGGGCACATAAACTCCATCGTACACATAATACGTCCCTCTCGTCCTTCTCCGTCTGTCCCTGATGGGATTCATGCCCCCAAGAATCCACAAAGCCTTGGCTCTACCTGGATGACCCGGCGGCACCGCCGCGGCGTCCGGGACATATTCATCCATCCCAGCCTCATCCATGGCGTATTGCGTCGGACAAGGAAGGTTGTACTTCATCTTCCAATCAGAACGGGTCTGCTCCAGCAACCACTTCGCCGCAGCAGCGGATGCTGTGTGCTCGTAGTCGACAAGCCTCCCCGCGACCTGGAAACTCCAAATCCAATAGTTGGCTGGATACAAGCGATGAGTATGCCAAAGCAGATCTATCGCCAGTGTAGGCGGTACACAATCGCGGTTCGACGGCAAGGAAGGGCTCGAGTCTAACAAAGGTATGGTGTCCGGGTCGGCCTTCGGCTTGGATGAGGACGTCTTCTTGGGCTGAGGCCTCCAGAAGAGGTTGATGAAGCCCTCGTAGTCACCCGCCGTTCGCTCCAAGGCGGCAAAGGACGCGAACTCCGGGTCGGAATCGCGAGCTTTGATGGCTGCCTTCCAAAACCCGATTTGGCGGTCCAGCCAGTCCCGGAGATCCTGCAGCGTCGGCCAGGGGGTCAGTTCGCAGCATTCCCCTCGGCGCTGGTGCTCCCATTGGTTATAACAGCTCTCCTTCCTCTTTCCCTCCCTGACTTGAGTCCAATCCGGCAGCTCCCACTTCTTTCTGCCGTTAAGCTTGCACCACCCGTACTTGACGAAGACAATTTCGGGCTCATATGCGTCGACCTCGTTCTTCTGACCCTTCTTGCTGGAGAGCATGGACAACAACACGGTCCTTCGCCTGACCTGCTGCGGCTCCCACGGCGGCGAGGCCCATATCTGGAAGGGCAGATGTGGGCTCTTGCCCTCCATCTTGTTCCAGCGATCCCACTTCTTCTTGGTCTCTCGGTGCGACCACTTCCCGGATTTGTGTAGCCGGAGCAGTTCGGAGAGCGGGAACTGGTTGTGGTTCAGGCCGTAAGATCTGTGGCTGCTGTCCCACAGGTGGCGGTGGAACTTGTACGGCGAGAGCAGGTGGCAGTACCAAATAATTGCGATATCCCTGGATATTTCATATCAGACTAGTTGTTCTTTTATCCAAATGCAAAGAGGAGACTCACCAGGTTGGTGGACAGTCGTCGGCCGATACACCATACCAATCGAGGAAGCGTATGTAGTTGATGTATCGCCATTCCGAGTACGCAAGTGCTTCTGCATGGATGTTCCCATTCTCGTCTTGTCTAAAATGGGGGAGAAGCTTGAGGAATATCTCCATGATTTGGAGGTGCCACTGCTGGCTGGTCAGCGTCACTCGGTACTTTGGTGAGCGTCTCACTGACAATAGCCGCCGTCTCCAATCGTATTTTGGCCTTGTGCTTGGGCCATGGGTCCTCGAAAACTGTGATCAGGGCCATTGTGATTGATGTGTCCTATGTATTCCAGGTTGCTTGAGGTGAAGCCCTTTTCACGATGAGATGGGTGAGTTGGGCCCCCCATTTAAAGCCAGACTGCAGATGCAACCCCAGCCAATGTTTCGGGAGCGGCGCGCCCAGTCGTTCAGATGTGCTTGACAGCGGCCCCGATTCCGCACATGTCAAGGCTGACAGGCTGAATGGGCCGGCGAATGCTGCGTTAATCGTTAATCGTGCCCGCATTCAGCTGGCTGCAGGGGATGTCGCGTGGCCAGCGCAGAGGATGAGCAGCGGTAAGAAGATTGGGTTTAGCGTCCAAGACCCCTAGCGGGATGCCCAGCTCGCCCGGGTGAGGCTGCTGTAGGTCATGCGGCCCATTACCGGCTGTGTCTTAAAAAGGTCCGAGGCAGATTTGCTCGCCCTGTTTTCATTCCCCAAAACCGGTTTGCTGTGCGAGGCTTCGCCTCAAAGTCCATGGTCGCAGCTGAGACTACGTTCCGTCATCAAGTCAACTCGTCAGGGGCGAACGATTATTTTGGGCTAGAAAAGCTGCCAACGCTACATACATAAGGCCAAGATTTATAGTCACCGAACCCGCAGATCGTTGCTATGTAGCTAGGCAAAATCGCTCAAGCATCCTCCGGGCAAACCTCAGAACAGTCCGATTCTTCAACACGCAAAGGCTCGTAGGGCACGATGCTCACTACCCCAACCAAGCCGTTTTCGGTTTTGGGAAGTTCCACGCCGAGGCTTTCAGCAATCGGCCTCGTCCCCGCGTTCTCGATACTTGACAATATGCTGTTCAGGTAGTCCCACATCGTGCCGGGGACTATGGCTACGACGTGGTTTTCTCCGTCCACCAGGTGCGGCGTGATGGCGGCGACAGGGTCGGTGTAGTCGAGGGGATGCAAGCGAACGCCGTTGATCTCTGCCGTGATTGCGTCGAGGGCTGGCGGGAATTTGACGTATGCTCCCAGCGTCGTGTTACTGTCCGCGACGGAAGCCGGCGGCCATGTGAAGTTGGAAAAGTAATAGCCAACACCGGATGTATTAGTCGCCGCTGGGATCTCTGTCCACGAGATCAAGTTATCGAGCTGGTGGGTTGTGTTCCTCTTGGCCGCAATAACAGACACGTCTTCCATGTCCTCTGGGGCTTCCCAATGCTCGAGAACCATCTCCCATGGCCCGAGCTGGAAGGAGGCGGGTGCCTTGCTCTGCTGGCAGACGGTGTTTCCCGACGACAGGGAGATTCTAGTTGACTCATTGGATGCAGCCACATGGAAGGAAATCGCCTCATCCTCCATGACGTACCCTAGAACATTGGCAGACAACTCCATCGCATGGATGCTGGGGACCGGCATGCCTTCAAAAGGGTCCTGGGTGAACGCGATAATCTTCGTCTGGTTGCCGGCAAGCTCGAGCGGAATAATCGTCGCGGAACCATTCGTCCTGTAGTTTAAGACCGGTTCCCGAACGCCGGTCCAAGCGTCGAGAAAGTAAGGCGTCCCTATAGACTGGACAACTAATTCGCCAGTGGCAGAACTGATGTCGCTGAAGATGTAAGCGTAGCCGACCCCCTCAGACGTGTCTTCCCGCCATGTGCTGTACCAGGTGCCGTTGGTACGCACGGCTACGCGTGGGCTGAGACCCAACGACTCGAGAATGTCCGCCGTCTTGCCTTCTTCTACCTGGTAGACGGATGGCTTTTGTAGAAGCTCTGCCCAGGTGGCGTCAAACCATCCCTCGCCCTCAGAAGTCTTGTTCTGAGAAGGATATTCGCCTGGTAAACCACCGACAACTATGACAGGCAATCCGGCCGTTGCGAACTCGTCCAGCTTCAGCAGGCCCGAGCGAGTCAGGTTCTGGCACCCGTTGACAACCACGGCTTGAAACCTGGCGTCTTCAGGGGCGAGAACGTTCTCACGGGCGTAGGCTTGCGGGAGTTCGAAGTTGTCGGGAGACAAGTATGTGTATGACCATCCTGGTTGATGTTAGACTGCAATTCTCATCCACGGACTAGAAACTGCATGGGGACATACCTTTCGATATAAGATCATCAAATACATACAGAGTCCCTGCATTGGGGTCGGTGGCCGACTGCTTGTTGAAGAATGCAACGTCCGTCCTCGGATCGCCTTGTTGCTGCACGTTTTGGATCCTCGCCATGTAGTCTAAACCAGCCCGCAAACCGTTCTCCCAGTCAGGGCGCTTGGGCGAGTACAGATCGGAAACATAGTACCGGAACGCGGTGTACCCAGGCCAGGTCGTTTCCGGGTAGTTGCCCGAGTAAGACTGGCCATGGATAACGAACTGGTTGACGCCTCCTGCGACTGCGCGGTTCATCATGAACAGCAGCTCCGGGATAGTAAGGCTGTAAGGGCGCCCGAAGACGGCCCCCAGTTCATTTGAGATGACGTTCTTTCTCGCCAAGTTGGCGGGGCCTGAGAATTGGCGGTATCCGTCAACGTTGTCGTGGAACTGGAGGCTTTCGCATTCGGGGGCGTCGGAGTATGAGATCGATGCTTCCATGTCCATGGGCATATTGTAGGAGACTTGGTTGGAAAGTTGCAGTCCCAGGCTACGGAGCCACTCCGAGAGGGTTGACAAGTATTCCTGGTATCCTGCTGCAAGGGCAGCTCTGTAGTCGTTGACGTAGCCCTGGCCTCCATCTTCCTCGTCTAAGACACATCTCATAGTACCAGGTTCGTTGGTCTGAATGCTGATGTTGTTGTTTCCGAACATGGTTTCGAATCTCTCAGGCAGGGTGCGTGTCCAAGAGATGGTAGAGTGAATCTCTATGCTGTCCTCCTAGCCTAAGCGGCAAATCAGTAGATGCAACTGGATATTTAAGACTATGCGTAACATACCGTAGTTTCCGACCTCTGTCAGTAGTTCCCTGACGTTATCAACAAACATGTACTTCTCCCAAAAGTTCTGAACTGTCTGTGCGCCTCTGACGCTGAAGTGATCCACGACGGAGGAGCCATTGTCCCATACGGTGTCCGTCTTGTTGGAATCGAAAACCAGATTCTTGTTTTCAGACAGCTTCTGGTAAAAGAAGAAGAGCTCGTGCTCGGAAGGTTCAGACGAGTTTGTAGGGAAGTTGACGGACAGATCGCCAGTTGCGGAGACGGCAGAGGTAATGTCAGTCAGCGAGCCACTTTTCAACACAAGGTGCTCCCAGGTGACTGTCTGCACGCCGAGAGGTGATATAGCGGTCATGGACATGTTCTGTCGCGATACAACGATGGCGGTCACTGCAGCGACGAGCTCTCCGGTGCCCCAGCCCGGTACTGTCCTCACGAACCCTTCCCCATCTGATATCGTGTGAGTGCTGGAAACCTAGAGTGACTTTCGTCAGTTATTTAAGAAGAAAATTCATGTTCTACTTCAGCTTACCAGATCCCACTGGAGACCTTCGTCGTCTGCCTCGGCCGGGGCACCCTGTCCCCGATTGGGCCCGAGCGAGAAGTCAATTGCTAGGCCCGCCTCCTTGTGCGCCTCCAGTGCCGAGATGAACAGATTAAGATGCGCTGGCGTCCCGAATCCAACAGTTGACCAGTTCACCCCGACAGGTGGTGATCCGAGCGAGCCGCCATAGTTGTAGAACGGCAGGAATTCGAGCCCACCAGCTCCAACGCTGGCGGCGGACTTGATATCGGGTTTGACTGTCTCGGCATCGACTCCGCCGTCAGGAAGCCAGTATCTGAACCTTGGGCGTTGCGTAGAAGGAGGATTGAAGAAGTCGTCCTGGTCTTGGTCGGGTTGAGTCTACTGGCTAGCTTGACCCAGGCCTGCCAGCAAGGCAACGGCGGCAGTGAGCTGGGCAAGATACAGCATTGCCTTCGGCGTCTTTGGTTCCGGAAAGATTGACGGAAGCAATGCAGAGGCCAGTCTACCGCATCATCCGGTCTAGGAGCAAGAGGACGATGAACTATATATGCCGCCACCGTACGCCATGAACTAGGCCGGATGTCTCCAGACGGGTGTCTCCAGGTGTCTCCATCGCGGGCTGATGATACCCCTGAGAGGGGCTGACCTCCGCATCCTCGCCGGCTCGGTTGAATAATACGCGAGTATTTGTACCCCTTCTGGAAGGCCGCGTTTCTAGCCTGATGGTGAGGAGGCCAGTCGTCGTTAGCTGGGTGAAGGGCATACGAGGAATACGCGTATAAAATGTTTGGTTGACTGATCGCGGTTCTGATTGGCACACGACCAACAAAGTCATCTATTGCCGAAGGAAAACTGGACCGTACACGGTCTAGTCCGTATGCACCCCAGATTCCGTCCCGAAGCCCTCTACCAATACTTGGCACACTTTGGGCTGACCGCAACGTCGCTCTGTCACTTAAACACGTCATTACGGAATGATGGTAGAGTCATGGGGATGATGTTGCCGAGGTACCACTCCTCGGTGGCTCATAGACTTTGGGATAACATACGGGAATATGTTCTGACTTAGTTCATAATTCCGTAGTGACCGTTCCAAGGTCTGCATGAAACCAGAGTCGCTACATGAACAAAATGGCAATCGTCAGATGGCAAGGGGGGGGGGACGCAATCCAAGATATATGTGCTTTGTTCTCCAAGGTTATAACCCCGCCCCCGGAATTATAGGTACTCATGCTCCATTCCATATCTATCATAAAAGTTATCCACCAAGCCAGGTAGTGACGGATCATCCCCGGTGAGGGCATAAACTGGGACCGCTTCGGCCTCGAGCTCCGCTTCAACACCCTCTTCCAAGTCTTCATCAAACACTTCAAACAAAACACGCTTTAGTTTCGGGAGCTTTTCTTTCCTCTCCTTGTTCAACCCGGCAGCCAATGCCCTCAAGGACTTGTTCAATTGCGCGGACTCGTTTCTTTCGTCATCCAGCCTTTCCATCTTGAAGTCGAACTCCTTCAGAGACCGAGGGAGCATGTCCACCATCCGCGGCGCCGCCATGTCTTCAAGAGGACAGACCGACGGAGCCTGCAGAAGCTTGTACTTCTTGTCGTCTCTTCTGTACACTGTTCCCATCAGGAAGTATCCATCCAGAAGCAGATATCGCAGGCGCTTGAAGCCGCTCATATCGGTCAGCACGCGTCCGTGGACGCGTCAGTCACAATCATCCACAGCTGCAACGTCCTCAGTTACTCGCCCGTGCATTCCATAATGACGTCCACCATGTGGCCCGCATCGAAGTCGGGCTCGCCAGGAGCGCTCCACTTCGTCTCTTGCGCGAAGCGCAAGTGCCTCAGGCCCGGCAGACGCGTGAGCACCTCGCGCATCTCCTTCGGCCCCAGGCACACGCCCACCAGCTCCAACGTCTTGAGTTTGGCGCTGTACTCCGGGTATTCCGGACTGAAGGACGACCAGGCGTCCGGGGGGCCTACGCCGACGCAGCCGCCGACGTGCGCCTCTCGGAGGGACTTGATGGCCAGGAAGAGCGTGCTGTACGTCAGACCACCCTTGACTTCGTAGCCGGTGCCGGCGTATGGTTTCAGGACCTTGAGTTTGGCAAGAGATGCGCGGCGGAGACACCGATCGTTTGCGCGCCGGACGATGGCGTCGAGGACCGGCCAGATGATGGCTCTGTCGGAGCTTGGAACTGTTTCGCCGTGTCTCAAGTGCCCTGTGTGTCGCCCGGGTATATAGTCCCAGTTGTTAGAAGGCGCGAGTTCTCGGACTCTGGGAAGGAGGGTAAGTATCAGGACTTCAGCATGGCCGACCGTATCCTTCTGTATTCCGTCTAGCCAGGTGTCTGGATCCACACCCGCTTCTCGAAGGTAAGGGTTGTCATGCAGCAGGCGGCGCACTTGTTCGACCGCTTCATCGTCTTTGATGCGCGGGAATAGGCACTGGTTTTTGCGGCCTGGCTCGACACGATCGTCCAACAGGTGTGGAAAATACGACAAGCCCCAAGTGGCCGTAAAATCTGCCGTTTTGATGTATCGAGAAATGATCGGGTTGCGGGCAATTTCGACGATGAGTTCGATCGTGTCGAGCAAGTCGATTCCGGTTTCTTGAGTGACTGTGTCCCAACAAGGGCCGATTCGCTCCCTGAGCTGGGTGTTAGCTCCGGCGCCATCTTGAATGGAGACGTTGCTCCAGCGAGATACCTACCCGATCACCTTTCCTGGCCACATGGTCCAACGAGAGAATTTAAAGTGCCGGTATCTCTTGCGCAGTCGGTTGTGTTCTTTTAGATAGATCTTGCTTGCATCGTGGAGTAGGCGGCATGCGACGGCGACACACTCGATGGCCTCCGGGATGGTCTCCTCAATGATTTGCTGAAGAATCTCGAGCGGAAGATCAAGAAGCATCATTTTGAATTCATTCAATACAGTTTCTGTGAGCTGTTGTGGTCAAGATCAATGATTTGTTTCACCCGTTCGATCATTGCGGTATGGTCCTGTTTTGTAGTTCCGAAGGAATGCATTTGCCCCGCAGCAGCTCTGTGTGGCTCGAAGGCAGCAGCGAGTCAAATTCACCGCTCAATCGCCAATACCCATGAATGATGGGAATCCAGGACGTACTGCACGGTACTTCAGGCAGCCCTACGGCGGATTTGTCCATCGTACGATATGTAGAGGCGAGAGGCGAGAGTTTAACACGCTTGGGACGATGCGAATTGAATGTAGCCAGTAAACACGTCATTGCCACGGGCCCAGCCATATAAGGAAGCACTTTAGATACCTCAAAAGTTCTTCCAACTTTTGCATTGGACCTTTGGTCACGTAATGTTTCCCTTGTAGAGTTTTTGTCTTGTCGGTACTGGGTAGAATACTTGCTTATGTGGCGTTTGTTGAGAATATTGTGTAGATACCCTGCTAGCTGGTAGTCGCTTAGACTAACGATGTTTCCTTATTTGAATTAGCAGAACATCGATGATGCACTGAGATTCGATTCATCGTATTGCGAATGGCCTCACCAATAAAATACGGCGCTACTCACATGGCTGTGAGTTTTTGGCCTTTTGCAATAACATCAAAAACCGAAAATTCTTCATCACGATGTTAGCTGATGCAATTTGGCAGCAGGTCTTGATGAGTTGATGTCACAAGTAATTCTGTATAAATGGGGTACTCAAAGCCAGAGCCACCATAAAGTGGCATTTATATCCATTGATAGCAATCACTAAATCTTCTGTTATCTGATAATAGGCACAAAATACCATGATGAGCCATGAACGGAGTTGAAGGCATATAGAGTGAGTGTGTCGGTCGTGACTGGTTTGGTGAACGGCCCCACTTCAAAGGCCCGGCGACACGATGTTTTCTAGGTTCCTAGTTTGTTTTTCAAACAACTGTTCCCATTGTTTTGTTTTATGATAAACCATCTTGAGGACCGACTGTAACCTAATTACCTGAGAATGGTTGCCTTATTTTGTTCTTCAAAGAATATCGGGACAGGGAGAGAACAAAGTCTTCTCTGGAGAGTGTTACCCGATGATCAAAGGCCGGGAAATGAATGAGCCTTGACGTCGTCCTCACCAAAGCCGACCCTTGCTCGAGTCAACGCGTCCAGCATTCGACCAGAGCTCTGAAAGTCCCAAGAGCATGCCTTGACAAGTCAAGACCACTATATTGCTCTTCGACGCGACATGATTTTGCACACAACAAGAACCACATCCTGCAACCCGCTATTCCATACGGGCCAGGCTCCCGACTCAGGTGACTGACAAGGTCTGAATTGTTTCTCGTCACTCGTTTCGTAATCAGGACTGATACCGCAAGCAATACGCGAGGCGGAGCGTGGTTATCTTGAAGAGCCAGTTGCCAAGTCGCCTAAGCAGTTTTGAGGCCCGAGTTGTCGGCGTAATTTATTGGAAGTGGCTCCAGTTCCACGTTGAGAATGACCTGTCAGACAGGACTGCTCCGCGAAGCAGTGCCTGTTGTTCAACCGAATGCGGCACCCTCCAGGAATTCCTAATAATGATGCGTTTTTCTTTTCTTTTTTCTTCTTCTCCAATCCCATTGTAAAGCGTTGTTCTTGTTGACAGAGCTCTTATGAATACCTGCTGGAGGCCCTCTCACGGTCATATGGCGTGCTTGACGACAGCGGTGGCGTTTTCGCTTTCGCGTGCGCTCTGACAACAGCCTCTATCGGATGAGGTCAGGACATTCGAGCCTTCCAATACGCAAAATAAAGCAGCCGCTCAATAAGAACGCGAGTCGGCAGGCTTGCCGAACCCCGTCCTGACAGGAGAATGGGGAACCTGTGACCCAGCCTAATTGCAGGCGTTCAGCTTTCGAGGGTATGTGTCTCAAAATAACTGGGCGATGCCCGACATTTATCTCCACACACAACCAACAGCAAATGCTCTGGTTTTTTTTTTTTTTCAGCTCACCAAAATAGCGACCAGCGCCCTAAACATTAAATCTGCGACACACGCTTGCTGACAGCGGTTCCATTTCGCCAAGTTGCCAGACTTGCGGGGGAATGAAACCTGCGCAAGGACGAATTGCAGCGTGTCATCGCTACGACCGAGAATACATGTAATAAAGGAGGACCCAGTCGCAGTTAAATTCGCAAGGCCGAATTAACCTTCTGGAAGGTGCTAACCTGAGCGGACCTCCTCACGCCTAAATGCAAGAAAAATCCACTGCAAGCCCTGGCCGTGCCTGAGTGGGCGACAGGCCCAGATTCGCAGATCAATATGTAGCTCCCCTTGCAGGTTTCATTAGTGTGGACACAAGAATCCCACCTCGCCCACACCAGCGGTTTGGCCTTTGTTGGCTGGCGGGCAGGGTTCGGGACAACACTCGGTCCAGACCGCTGAATTCATGTTGTCACGAGACAGGGCCTGCTGTCTCTTGCGGTCGTCGTCCGTTGCTTGCCTTGCCGCTTTCGTCCGGCGGAGCCAACAGTCGGTAATCTAATCGGGCCAAATATGGGCATCCGGAGGGACTCATTCTCTTCCCGCGCGCGTGGTCCCCATCACAGGAAATACGCGGGATCATGTCCGACTGCGGGCTACAGCCCACCGGCTCTGCCACCTCGTGAAGGCCGAAAAAGCCGTCGGAGGATCAGTGTCTCGCCCGAGATCTCTCGGCTCGCTGGGCGTTATCAGCTTGCATGGGCTTTCGTTATGTTTTCGGGGGCTGCGAATAGAAACAGGCTCGCATCGATCATTGTAGCATTGAGCAAGCTGGCTGTGCGGTCTGGATGCAACGATTGCCAACGGAACCCTCCACATCCGATTATGGGTCCGCTGTGCATGCACCCGTAGATCTGCGAATGCTGGAAGCGAGCTGAATTTGTCTCCAGTTCACTTCACACCTTCCAGAAAATTGCGCGCCCGAGTCGAGTTGCAATTATATGCATGGATAGTGAGCAATATCTCGCCTATTTTCCTCTTCATATCTGTAGGGCTCTGATGGGCGAGTGACAAATTACTGCGGCATTCGGAGCAACCTGCAAAGCTGAGGTTTCCTCCGCAAGGGGTCGGACTTTGAGGGGACTAGTTCAAGAGAGGAAAAAAGCTGACATGACTATTAGTTAGTCTGACAGAGACATTGCAGCCACAATTTTTCAGTTGTCGTTCAATGTCTTTGAACAATAAAAACAAGACGGCTGATTGTAAGCAGCAGCTGCACCTTAGTAGTACCCGACATGTTTGTCTTGTGCTCAGTTTCTATCGGGATCTGCGTAACGAGTCAAACACCTCGTACCTCGTTCTCGGTTAGACGATTAAAAAAAACTTGGCTGGGCTGCCTCAACGTGACAACCTCGCAACGAACGGCTGTCACGGAGCTGCGATGCCACTTGGCAGGATGCAGCGCCTCATGAGGCGGGCAAACTTTTGAAGCTGTTTGTCTTGTCTTGCGGCTCCGCCACGAAGTTGTGTCGTGGCCAGGTTGCCACCGGGAGCAAACTTCATTCGGAAGGTCTTGGATGAACACCAACATCGTGACCCGCGGCTTAGTCCGAAGATAATTCCGCGCTTCTCGAAGGGCACCCATGTCGGGCATCGGAAATTCTCGCGATGGAAAAAGCGGGAAATTTGGAAATGGACTTTTTCTTCCTTTCTGCAGTGTATCTCCTTTCGTCTCGGACCAACCCCAATTGGCAGTCGTAGAAAAAAAAAAATTTGGACGGAGTTGTCGAGCAAAATTTCGCTTTGGAGATACGTCATACCGATTTGGTAGGTAGCATTGGGACGAGCCGGACAAATGTGACTTACCTGTTATGTGTTCGGAGGGAGGCCAATGCCTGTTTCTGAAGGAGAAACCGCAGGAATGTTTTCCAGACACCGGACGATTCAAGCATGATTTTCACTCAATAACAAACGAAAAACAAACAATTAGGGAGTTCGGAGGGAGGCAAACGCCTATGCGCGTGCTGGGAGTGAACTACTACGCAGTAATTGCCCACGTGGTCAGCACCACAAGATTGGGACGAAGACAGTCGGGATTTCCTTTCCAATTCTTCTTGTCACAAGGCCGGAACTCGACCGAGCGCGCGAGAGGGCCCAGATCAACCTTCGATCGGGGGCAGCAGTTTGTCCGGGACGTTGGGTTTTCTTCAGTGACCGGGCCAACAGTCTCATCCAGACCTCTGGGACTTCGGCTGGCCAGCGTCACAACGGTCAACCAACAGTGTCACCACCCGCGCGCTTGTCCTCATCGCGTCCCATCCACTCCCACGGCTTGGCTCAATTATTTGGCTGAAATATTATTCAGCTATAGGGGCCTGTTAATAAGCCAGCCTGTCTCTCCTTCCAGGCCGAGTTAGTTATCCGTCCCATCCCTGCAGCCGACTGCCAGGGGGAGGCACAAGGGCAGCACAGGGAAGCCAGAGAAAAAACGTGAAACTGGCTACACCCCGTCTCTCGTCCATCAACTTGATACGTCAGTCCATCATCGAGGGCGGTAGTCGACGGTCCACCCTACAAGATCTGATAACGGTCTTCCCCCTGGATGAAGGAGGCGCTGCTTGGCAGCGGGTCACCGTCGGCTATCTGAGTTCAAGCCATCGGTGCCATCCCTCCGTCACACTCTCGTGACGGGCCAGTCAAGCTTCCGCATTGGGACTTTCTCTGCTTCGACCCGCGCCCTGGTCCAACCATCGGGGCCCCTTCATACGGATGGAGAAAATGTCGTCCGAACATTGGACAGCACGCACCGGTTCCACGGGCTGCTGCTCAACAGCACCCATGGCGCACGTCATGGACCTCGGAAGTTTGGTGCAAGCACTTGGCCCGCTCCTCTGCCCGAATCCGGATAATGAGCCAGGAGCCTCGGAGGGATGCCAAGGACTTGATTGATGTATATGGCAAGGAGAGGGGGGTAGACAAAGGGCTGGACCGATGTTTGTGGTATCGTGGACGGCCATGATAAATAGCCTCGTAGGGCCGCCGCCTCTTCGCTGATCAGAAGATCTCGCCCATCGCACACGTGCTTCATCGTCATCACTCACCACTATTCGCTCTTTGCTTGACACCATGCGCGCTGCTCTCATCACCTCCGCCCTGGCGACCGGCGCCATCGCCGCCCGCCCCTTCCTCAACGAGCCGGACACCGGTCTCGACGAGGTCCTGCCCGACCTCAAGGCCGGCGCCCTCCCCGACCTGGAGAGCATGGTCGGCCTACCGGACTTCGACTTTGCCGCCCGCAACTACCTCCCCCTCCAGAACTACACCTACTACCGCAACGGCGCCGCCGGCGAGTGGTCGTACCGCAACAACCTCGAGGTCTACAACCGCTACCGCCTGCGCCCCCGCGTCATGGTTGACATCACCAACATCGAGTCAAGCCTGAAGTAAGTCCGAGCTCCGCTCCCAAAAATTCTTGAGACGAACGCTTTCTAGAAGGCCTTCGCCTACATGGAATGTCCCTGCTTTATATTCAAAGTGCTCCCGCTGACTCGCGCAGCACCACCATCCTGGGCCACAACTTCTCCGCGCCCATCTTCATCAGCCCCTGCGCGCGCGCGGGCTACGCCCACCCCGACGGCGAGCTGAACCTGATGAAGGCCGCCGGCGCCGAGAACATCCTGTACATGCCCTCGCTGTACGCCTCCAAGACCATCGAGGAGATCGCCGCCGTCCAGAAGGAGGGCCAGGTCGTCTTCCAGCAGATCTACCTGACCGCCAACGACACCGAGACCAAGGAGCTCTTCGCCCGCATCGAGGCCTCCGGCGCCCAGGGCGTCGTCTACACCGTCGATTCCGCCGCCGACGGCAATCGTCACCGCGCCGCCCGCTTCGGTGTCGGCTCCGCTGACTCCGAGTACTCCTTCATCACCTGGGACGAGTACCACCACCTTGCCAAAATGACCAAGCTCCCCTTCATCATCAAGGGAATCATGAGCGTCGAGGACGCCGAGGCCGCCATCGAGAACCACGTCCCCGCCATCATGCTCTCCAACCACGGTGGTCGCCAGCTCGATGGCTCCCCCTCCTCCCTCGAGGTCGCCCTTGAGATCTACGAGAAGGACCCCGAGATCTTCAACAAGATTGAGATCTACGCCGACGGTGGTGTCCGCTACGGCGCCGATGCCCTGAAGCTGCTCGCCCTTGGTGTCAAGGCCGTTGGCTTGGGCCGTCCCTTCATGTTCTCCAACGTCTACGGCGAGGAGGGTGTCACCAAGGCCATCCAGATGATCAAGCACGAGCTTGCCATTGACGCTGCCAACCTCGGTGTCCCCGACCTCAAGAAGATTGACGCCAGCTACGTAAGTATTGCTCATCGCTGTTTGTCAGCTTCGGTTGCTAATACCCTCTCAGGTCAAGTGGACTCCCAACACCTGGTACTCTTAGACGCCTCGGGCGCGGAGGGATATTGAGGGTTGCACCATTCGCATAACGTACAATGATACCACTTGAGCGATGTATATACTTTTCTTTCTCCGGCACATAGACTTCACCCGCGAATGGATACCCCTCAATCAAAACTCTTTTATGTTCATTTGAATTGTTGCCTTTGAACAAGTGCTTTGACCTGGCCCACAGTGAATGGTATTCCTCAATTGTCGTACGGCAGTACGACTCTAGTGTGCGTTGTTCTGTCCATTCGCTATGATGAATTGTGTTTGAGCTGTGGTGGAATTCTTCCTGTAATGTGTACGTCGTCCAACGCTGTTTGGACATGAAGGACGCCATTGTTCTAGGATAAAGCTGTGATTCTCCATAGGCACAATGATCAAGCCTAAACAAAGGCTTGCAGACTCAAGATGCGGAGTTATAAGCGCTGGATATCTCCTCCATGATCCATCATCTCGCTACAACAACAATGTCAACAATCAGAATCATCAGAACCCACCAGACCAATTTCCAGACCCCAGAACTCGAGAACCAACGAACAGCACTACAAGATGTGTGTCACCATGATTTCTGTCCACACCTGCACCAGCTGCGGCAAGACCATCAACCGCCATACTGAGGGCCTTCTGCCTTGTCGGTACCTAAAGTACCCTCAAAACCCGGGCTGCCCTAACCAGGAAACAAAGGAACAAGTTTTCACGAAGCTTTGTTGTCGCTGCCATCCCTCGTGCGACGACCTCTCCGACAATGAACTGGCCAAGATCCTGGGCAAGGACTCGACCTCGACGCCCATTACCCAGAAGAAGCAGACCTCGAAGAAACAGCCACGCATCCCGACCATGCGTGTGGGTCTTTGTATACCTCGGGCCAGTTGAAGCCAGTTGATGGAAGTCAGTACAGCCAGCGAATATGCATATGTGTAAACGAATGTATTATGATAGTGAATGTGTTTAGCCCCAGAGTTGGGGGCCGAAATGCTACCTAAAAAGAGTGTATAGTCAGCGCCTCCACGAGGGCAAGTAAATTGGCAACGCATACAACCAACGCAAGCAAAGTGAGGCCATTGCCACCACCCAATCGATTAATTCGACATCCCTCGATTGAATTGAAATATTTGATGTCTTATATTATTAATTAATTGACCAATGAGAGGCCGTAGATCAGCCCCTGCCCCGGTTTTCTGGGCATAATCGGTCACTAAAACATAACTGTCGAATTGGTGGTCAAAATCGCGTATATTCTGTTATGTGTTTCTCAGTTTCCTGGAAGCCCCCTGGGCCCGTAGGAATAGGGGTAGGGGGTGCCCCAAGGAGGTTGGGGTGCGTGCTTGGGATTATAGTTCTTCTGAGTGAGCGCTGAGCGCTTAGTCGAGCGCTTAATTTGATACGCTCCCTTAGGGAAGGCCTCGTAGGGGCCTTTCCTGACCTTTAGTAATTATTCTGTGATATGTATTTTATACCTCGTAAGGTATTTCCCCTGTGTAGGGTTCTTCTTTTTTTATGGGGAGGTGTTTTATGTGTACTCTGTGTTCCCCTTCTTAGGGTCTTGTTTTAGCCGGGCTCTCTAGTACCCTCGGCATTCTTTTAGAGTTCTCTATTGCTCATACGTTTTCCTTTGATGTTCTCGTGAGCTATTCCGCTTCGTTGGCCTCTAGGTCCCTTTTCCGATTCTGTTTTAGGAGCTCCTTTTGCTCTGTTATCCGTATTTACCTCCGGAATTCGTGAAACTTGGGTAATACTAGGCTTTTTGTTAGGCCGTTTATTATAAGTTTTATGGAGGGGGTGTATATTATGGAAACCTTTTCTACTATGATCTTTTGGTGTAATTAATGGTTATGAATATTAATGTGGTATAGGTGTACTTAGAGTGTAATTAGGTTGTTTATTATGAGGTGTATGGTTTGTAAGTTGTTGTATTGGAGTTGGATTGTAGGTGTATGTGGTGTCTTTGGTGTAAGGAAAGTTGTTTCTGGAGTTCTTGTTATTGGTAGTTGGACTTGTAGTGTGGAGATGAGGCGGCTTGCGAAGAGTGCTTCTTTAGTGGTCTGCGATAATAAGAGAAGCTTAGCTTTTATTATAGACGTTATCACCGTGGTTTGCTTATTGGCCCTTTACACTATGAGCCCTCCGAATAGTTTTATGGTGAGTACCTGAGAGTTCTTCTGATTAATTAAGTTATTAGTGAAGTTTGTGTTGGATGCCACTATACGTGTGTTTTTTATGCTCCTGGGTTTGGTATTGTATTCGAGGTAGAGGTAGTGTGTAGAATAGAGGTATTTGAGTGTTTTGTTTATTGTATACTAGTGTTTTGGTTTTAGGTTTTGGTTAAAGTATGTGAGATGGTTAGTGGTGAAGGTGATGTTTGGTCGGGTTATAATTGTTGTGTATAGGATTATTCTGATTTTGTGTTAGAAATGGGTGATTTCCTATGCGGAGGCGTCCCCGTTGTATAGGAGAAGTTCCTTAAGTGTTATCGGGGTATATATGTGTATTTTTGAATTGTTTTTTAGTGTGTTAGTTGTAGGGGGTAAGAGCTTCTTTACTTTTTCTGTGTAAACTGTTTAGGATAGTTATTTATTAGAAAACTTAGTAATCCTCGCTTATAGGGGCCCGAGGGCCTCGTTTAAGGCTAATTATAATTGGGCTTATAGTTCATCAGCTATTGTGCTAGTTAATATTCTCTTCTTAACTGGTGGGGAGCTGCGGTCTACCCAGTGTCCAACGTTCATCAATTTATCATCAGGGAACCACACTTAACCTAGGATTCTACTTCGTAACTAATAGGGAGCCAGGCTTAACCTAATAGTATCTTATATAATAAATAAAACTAAGCTTAAAATATGCGAAGGGTTGGTCCTAGGCCTTATTTTAACCGAAAAGTAACTAAATACTATTTATTTCAAGTTGAAGAGGAAAAGGGTAAACTATGATATAGTGCGAAATCTCTGCTTCCTAGGGAATAGGCGCTAGTGGGGCACCGGTGGGGCACCAGTGCGAGCACGGGCATAGCCCGGGCATAACCACCGGGTTCGGCCCGTGACAAATACTAAGGATTAATTATAGCAGTTACAGAGATGTTTAGGGCGGGGTTAACGTAGCTAATTTTGTATATAAGCCCTCCTAACCCACGTTTATAAGGACTAGGTATCGCTAACCTCGCAATTAACCTCGTAATTCAACTCTCTTAACGAAAAGTAATAGTCTTTCCTCCGTAACTATATTAAACTAGTATAATAGAAGTTTTTTTTAAACTATAATAAGATAGGAGACTCACCACTATTTTCTATAGTAATCGTCCTATATCTATTATTTAGTATTTCATACTTACAAAACGTATAGCATCATGAACACCAAAAGGGATAAGTTAAGCGGTCTCTCGAAGGCCTCAAAGACTACTTCGATAAGTGGTATCGTCAAGCCGGGCCGGAGCAGCTAATACTGGCGCCTAACGGGCAGCCAGCTGTCCTCCCCGTTAATCCCAGGGCCCGGGACAACGACGACGGTCACTTCCAGCAGTAGGTCAACAGCCAGCACCAGGATACACCCCCCCGAGTCGATAAGCTCGATCTCTACCTCCAGAGGCCCCCCAAGGCCATCAACAACCCCATAAAGTGGTGGCTAAACCACTCAGAGACGTACCCAGTACTCCATAAACTGGCGATCGACGTCTTTGCTATCCCTGCGATATCTGCCGACTACGAAAGGGCTTTTAATTGGGCCAAGTTAACCCTCACGTCGCAGAGGCTCTCAATAAAGCCCAGTACTATAAAGAGTCTCCAGCTAGCGAAGAACTAGCTAAAGAGGGGGGTTATAATACCGAGCAATAACTTCGGGCTATTGGGAGCAGTATAAATAACTTCAAATGGGTATAACGTAAATTTGTATGGTGATTAATTTATTTAACTTGCAAGTTAGCCAAGTAATCAGAAACACTTAAAAAAAGAGTCAAGTGAACAAGTATGGGGGTCAAAATTGCTTTGATTGCCCTTGTGGAGGCGCTGTGTATAGTTGGTACTAGGTGAGAATGCTACGCTGGCCTGTTTCAGGGCTGAGGGGTCATCGAATTCTTGTTACGTGCATGAATCGTTTAGGGCCATGCATGGGTTCCAACACCAGTCTCCTTGAGTTGAAGATGTGTTATGGTAGGTAGGTATGAGCTTTGATACACCTGTTTGGTAGAAGAAATTGAAACGCTGGCGTTTTGAAAATATCCGCATAGTTTGACCAAGATTGACTCCACTGCTCATGTGAACTTGACAATATGATACATATTTGGACTAGTTAGCTCATTTAGTTATAAAAGACGGCACTTTGCAGCTTCATCACGAACACAGCCACACACCCTGTTGGAAACTTCCATGTCCATCCTACATTCCTCCCAAAATGACTGTTAACTCTTGGACACCAAGGTTTCTTCTTCAAAATCAAACGAAAACGGCATGTCGACCATGCAAATCTCAGGCTCTATATAGGGTTCGCCTGCAGCATAAGCGAGCACCCGGAGAGTTCGGCCATCACCACAAGGCCCTATGGCGCAACGGTAGCGCGTTCGACTCCGGATCGAAAGATAAGCTCCTCCCACACCCACCAGGGCTCATACGACATCTCTCGGAATGAATTCATATAAGTAAACGCTTGAAGTGTAGTTATTTATCCACGAGAAAAGTAGCCTTCTCATCTACCCCAACACCCCCTCCTAATTCTTCCCTGACGATGATAATTTTCTACTTCTCATCTTCCAACGGCTTGCGCGCGTGAAGAACGTGCCTGTGGCATCATTAGATGTCATTGAAGTACACAGAGAATTACACTTGGGGTCTTACATGTAGTAGTACGGTGTGTTCTTTGGGTTCCTGATGGCAGCCCTCAACTCGCTGACGGTGACGTGAACCTCCTCTGATGAGAACCTCAAGACTTCTTTGAGTACAAACAGCATGAAGCCTTCGAGCGACTGGTCCATGAACATGAGATTGCAGTGTCCCAACCTTTTGAGATCTGGCTTAGCCGGCCACGTTCCGATCGGGATCTGCCACTTCCTCTCGACGATATCCACGAATCCGGTCTCGGAGAGACACTTCCTGAACCGCCCGGAGCTCACGTTTTCCTGGGACTTCTCCAGCTTCTCCTGGCTCTCGGTTATGTACCTGTACCACTTGTTGAAGATGTGGTCCTCGCCCAAGTCCGCCTGGGAGTAGGCCCGAGAGTCGAACTCCAAAATCTCGAAATACCCGCCGGGCTTCGTGTGGTCGTAGATCTCCTTGACCGTCTTCGACACATCGGAGAAGCAAGCCTCGAGGTTGCGCGCGTGGATGAAATCGAAGTGGTCTTTGGGCCACGTCCACTCCTGCTCGAAATCATCGATCTCAAACTTGCAGTTGGGCGGCACCCAGGACGGCTGGATGGGCGAGACGTCGGTGCCAATGACCTCGGCGGACGGAAACTTATCAGCCATTTCTCTTGGAGATATCTATTAGTGCGAATCGGCATCGGGGTACCGCTAAACTCACACGGCCCAAATTCCAGTGCCGGTGCCAAGATCGAGGATTCTCTATGACAAATGTCAGCGGGGAGGGGACCAATTTGTTAGCTGGGAGGCTTGCCTGCGGGTGATCGCCCAACGGGGCGAGAAACAACTTGCCATCGAAAAAGTCCGTTATCCAGTAGTGGCTTACAAAACGCTGTTAGAAACCGAGCATCACTCATGGCTCAGACAGACGATGGCCTGCAAGTCTCGCTTACTTGAAGTCGAGCGCGTCGTTTTGCGTCTCATCGTTAGGGGCCCAGTATTCGGTCTTTTGCGTGAACGTCCTGCCGTGAATTTCGCGATACTCCCGGATACTCTCGGTCAGCGACGCTGTGGATGATGTGTAGAGGCTGTGTGACACAAGAATGTCAGCCACGTCAGACTAGCCATGACGTCGAGTCTGACCTGTCGGTGTCAGATGATTCATCATCAGTCTCTGCTCCGCGGACTACAGGATCCTAACCACAGGTTGAGTAAGCCCAAGAATTCGAAGTGTCTGAAGTTCCGCAGAGATGCGACCGGATAGGATAACATACCACAGGGATCGGGGCCGCGGTCGGCTCAGGAGTGGGATCAGAAGTGGACTCAGGAGCGGGAGCGGGAGCGGGAGCGGAGTGGGATTCGGGTTCCGGAGTAGGCTGGCCCGACTGAGTAGCAGTCTCGGGAGTGGGCTCGGGGGCGACTTCGTGTGTCTTGGGCGGATCAACGCTCGACATCTTGTCCGACGCTCGTTCTTCGATCTCGTCAATTTGCTTCAGCTTCGCGTCGCAATTGTCAACCAAAAAGAAGCAGAGAAGACGAGGGAGCTCGACGGGCCGAGAAGGAGGAGACCCCTCTTTTGTACCGGGCTCTCGCGTCCTTGGTTCTTCATCTGAAAGCTGCATTCTGTTCTCTGCATTCTGCAATCTGTAACTTGCAGCACACAGTGGCCGGGGTGGTGGCGAGCCAATTTCCCGGCCCAATCATCATCTTCAGTTGGCGGCTGACCGCGGGCGCAATACTCCTTGCGGAAGGACTACGGGCGGGATGGGCTCGCATTGAACCGGGTGACGGGCAGTATCTGCTGACTGCAGCGCCAGGGACTTTGGTATTCCACATTCAGCCAGAGGCATGGAGGCAGAGAGGGGGGCTAACGGCCCGGGTCGAGCCAACGTCATCGCCATGTGGTTGTCCGGGGAATTGCGGCGCAGTTCCCTGAGATCAGTCGATGGCGCGGATATTCGAAGGACGGAAAAGGGCCTAGGTTCTGATTGCTTTGATCACCTATTTATGCGCCAGGACACTCCGAGCTATAGAGCACTGCATGTGGTTCAAGTCGTATTCCATGGAAATATAACAGACTATGTTATCAACTCGACAACATGGAATTATCCACTCAATTTTATTTTCCGCAAATAGCTACATCTAGCAGCAAAATGCCCCAGACGGATCGTGGGACTCACATTCCGCCCGACCCGTTCTTTCAGATCCTCACGCGTCACTAGAGCCAGCCTGAAGTAGCATAACAGCCGGAACATCTCTCACCTCATGCCGCCGCGCCTCTATTGCGAAGCATTTGCTGCTGGTGAGAGTCGTTCTGCTCCCTACCGGAGGACTCCAGCGGTATCTCCCCCCCCTGGCCCGGCTGCAGAGGCGAATCGGCTTTTCCGCGATCGACCCCGAGGACGGCCTCCTTCCTTTCGCTGCTCAAATGATGCTCCCTGACGAAGAGGTTTAACACCAGCGCCAGGCCTGAGAATGCGACGTACTGGTATTTTCGTGAGCAGATGTACGCAGAAGAAGGAGGGGAAATTAGAGAGAGGTTTGAAGACATACCATGATCCACACGATCCTCAGTGCTCTGTAGTAAGCCTGCCTTACGGGTAGTTGTTGCTCCTCTGAAAGCATAGCGATTTCCTCGACGCTTGCCGACGCGTTGTCTCCGTCGAACTGGCGGGCCAAGTCGTGACCAATCTCACCGACCAAAGCCGGGTTCTCGGCCTTCATCTGGTTCTGGAAGACGACTCCGCCGACGACGACGGAGATGGCCGTCGCGATGGACCGCAGGAAGCCCATGGTAGCCACCACGGCGGCGGTATCGCGGACCGTCGTCGCAGCCTGCGCCGCCAGCACCGGCGCCTCGATATTCAGCCCCACCCCAACACCCGTGAGGATCTGGAACACAAACAGCTTTGCCAAGCTCGTGTCGAACTCGAGGTTGACGAAGAGCCCCGTACCGAGCGTCAGCAGCACCTGCGCAGCGTACATAAGGACCCGGTACCGCCCCGTCTGCTGGATGAAGACCCCCGCGCAGGCCGCGGACAACGAGCATGACACGACGAGGGGCAGCATGTACAGGCCCGAAGTGAGGGCGTCCGCGCCCAGGACGGACTGCGAGTAGAGGGGTAAGTAGTACGTGATGCCGATGAAGACGAACGAGTTGAAGGCGAAGACGGCGTAGGCTGCCGCTTTCGACCAGGTTGAGAGGAGCCGTAGCGGGAGCACGGGGTTGGCGGCGAATTTCCACTCGTTGGCGAGGAAGATGCCGATCACTACGACGCCGAAGACGATTAGGCAGATGACGGTGGCGGAGGACCAGGGGTGGGTGACGTCGCCGAAGTCGAGGGCGAGGAGGACCATGAGGGAGCCGCCCATGCAGAGCGCGCTGCCTGTCCAGTCGATGGCTTTCAGGCCGGCCCAGACCGACGTGTTGGGCGATGGTAGGTCGAGGAAGAAGAAGAGGACGATGAAGACAACTCCGCCGATGGGCACTACGTTTCGCGTTAGTTAGATATTGTCAGGCTGTCCTCTAAGAATGTGAACTTACGATTGATCCAGAAACACCATCTCCAACTACACGAGGCCGAGGCAACTCGAAGTCAGTGGGGGAAAGAACAAGCGAGAAAGTGAGACTGACTTTAATCGCGTGGTAAAGACACCACCAAGCACCGGACCAATCGCGCAGCCAATAGCCCAAATGATAGAAGTAATCGCAAGATACAGCCCGCGGTCGCGCAGCGAGAACATGTCGCAGATGATGGTGTTGACCATGACGCCCATACCGGACGCGCCGACGCCCTGGACGGCGCGGCCGGCAATCAGGGCGTCCATGTGCGGCGCGAGGGCGCACATGAGACTGCCGGCCAGGAAGATGGTCAGGGCCAGCAGGATGATGGGCTTCCGGCCCCAGAGGTCGGCGACGGAACCCCACACGGGCGTCACGGCGGTGAAGCCGAGGATGAAGGCCGAGCCTACCCAGATGTAGCCCGCGACCGACTGCAGCGAGGCCACGATGTTGGGAACGGCAGTTGTCACGATGGTCATGTCCAGGGCGGACAGGGTTGCTGAGAGGCAGAGCGATGTCATGGTGAGGGTGATGGTTGTCCCCGAGAGCTTCGGGACGGCGGTGTCGGAGCCGCCGCCGCCACCTCCGGCGCCTCCGCCGGCGAGGAGCAGGCCGGGAAGCTGTCCTTCATGAGAAGCGTCATGGTTTTGAGCTGGAGCGGCGGGATTGGTAGGGGGGTTTGGCTCGTGACGGTGTATTTGTGAAGGGTTTTGATGGTGTACTTTGTCTGATAATTCTCGGTGCGAACGCGTTGTAGTCCCGACCTTTTCATGACCGTCATCAGCAGGATAGACTGCCGCAAGAACCGAGGACATGATGGGTCGTTCGTGGTCAGAACCAACCCAAAACAAACCCAAATTCTTCGTTCACAAGAGAGAGAGAGGTGTTGGAGTTTTGAGGTTGATTGAGTGATCTCTGAGGCTGATGCATTTATTATGAGAGGAAGAGGGGATTTGGCCGTAAGACCTAGAGATCATGAATGGACATCCGCGGGCCCCGGATGATTGCCCCGGCCGAAATGCAATCCTTGGCGCGATCGGGCCTGCTGACATCCATCCAGGGAGGCTATTTTTCAGCCAACAGCGTTGAATTAAGTCAACGTGATTGGACACATAGACGAACGAAGCTGCCACCTTCACCAATGACCAAAAGTCCAAGACAGCGGTGGGGGTCTTTCACAAGCATGACCACTGAAGAGTGCTTAAGTGGAAACAGATGGCTTTTTGTCGTCATGTATATAGCATGAGAAAAGACGATTGCCAGCTGGGTGTAAATATCTCAATTACAAGGGGGCATGACGGGCGCTGCATTTTTATCAAATGCTTCCGACGTGTTCTCTTACAAGCGGGTCTCCGAATCCCCAGCAGCCACAATCCGACCCCCTTCAAGTCGGACCTTGAGCCCCTTCGCAACCTTCTGCAACCCATCCACCGGCCGAAGTCTTCCCCCGGCGGCGGTCCGGCAGTCGCTACCGAGCACGACGAGAGTAGCCAAAGACGAATTCTTGGCGTCTCGGAACCTGAGGCTCTCCCCCTGAGATTCCCGATCGCTGATTTGGCTGCCGATCATCAAACCCACGAAGATGACCGCGACGACGAGCTCGACGGCAAGCATCGATATCCAACCCCATGATATCTTCACGTACGAGACCTCTTTCCAGGCCGTTCCGTTGACACCATGGATGTTGCGGACGAAAGAGTTGCCCGGCGAGAGCTCATCTGCCTCTCGTGCTGGCCGAAGGCTAATAATGTTCGTACACGAGAAGTTAGCTGATATTCGCAAGACTAGGAATCTGTTTCTTTGATTTCAAAGAAACACGGGCGATGGGAAGGGGAGAACATACCTCGCCGAGCACGCGGTGGCGATATTGGTGTAGATGTTCGTCAGGCAAGTCTTCCGCCGCTCTGGGTCAACAACCGTTTGTGGGCTGAAGAATACAGTCAAGTACAGCTCCCTCCCGAACTCAGTCGCGATGTCCGACGCGAACCTACTACTGGAGGAGTGCGTCTCATTGAACTCGCTGTACGAGATGGCTGTCAGCGCCCACTTCAGCGTCCGCGCCATGTCCTCCATCGCGCTGTAGTCCGCCTTGATAACGTCCGTAGCTTGCGGCCCCATCAGCGCGGGGTCGGAGGCGTTCCGCCTGAAAGCGAGGGTCTCGTTCCATCTGGACGTGCGCTCGTAGCATTCCCTCGAGTACGCGCCGAGGGGGCTCCCGCAATTCATGTCGAGAAAGGGGCGCCCGTCCTGCGCACCAGAGGCCGGCTCGGTGAGTGTGTTTACCACTTTGGTGGTTTCCACGCCCATCCGCACCTCGGTTTCGTAAGTCTGGACGCAGAGGGGGAAGAAGACCTCCGCCGCCTCGTGGCGGAACTCGCGGATGGTCAGCATGTCCCCCAACCCGTTGGGGTTTGGCTTCGAGTCATAGACGGTCGGCGTGGTGTAGATGAGAAGAAAGGACGCAAGCCGCACCTTCTGCAGGTTTGCGTCGTTCTGCAACGCGACTGTCCTGTTCCCGTTCAGCATGCCCGTGAACACGCCCATCTGCGTTTGATGGGTGAAGCTGAATCCTCCCGGGAGCGAGGCATTCCACGCCTTCGGAAACTCATCCGATACGATGGTGGTGGTGTTCATGTCCATGCCAAATATTTCTGCAGAGTCGAGCTCCTCGACCCGCAAAGACGACGTGATATTCGCCATTCGCATACAGACGCCGATGGACCGGTACTGGGGAAACGTGCAGTTCCCCGTGGTGCAGAAGGCCCCTCTCCCGGTGGCGGCCGTGGAGTACGAAATCGGTTTGGAGAAGCGAGAAGAGTCCAATAAAGTGGCCAGCGAAACTGCTTTACCGGTCCCCATCTGCAGCAGATCTCGAGCCCCGTTGAGGTCGTAAATGGTCCACGTGTGGGCTTCGTCATGGTCTCCGGTGACGGGCGTCGCCCGTACGGGGTAGTTGATGCTCAACTGCGTGACTGGCGATGTCACCGCGCTGATGGCCACCAGAAGCGCACCAAGAACCACAAAGTGACGTAAGAGGCGGAGTCGCCAGAGTAGGACCAGAGAGCCCAGAGCCTCTCGACCTGCTTGGTCAAAGACGTGGAGGTCGTAGAGCGGCTTCGGCTTCCCCTGACTGAACCAGACCCATTGTGTTTGGCTAATAGCAGTAGAAACCGGTATCGTAAGCGCGGCCGTGGTGACGGTGGTGAGAAATGCCAGGAGGGTGTTGAGCGTGATCCCCAGCGGCCAGTCCGGGAGGTCCCGCTGGTCAAGTTGCTGGAGAATGATGACAATGGCTACAGCAACGTCATTAGAAAATGGAAGTAATGCAAGTGCCTGAATCATCAACTCACCGACGAAGAGAAAGACACTGAGCAGGAGACAAGCCAGCTCCAGCCACCAGACCCTCCACAGTGGCTTCACCGCGTCCTCGGCACGCGCCACAGCCTCTTTAACGGTGCCGCCTCCCTCGGATTCGCTTGTCGTACTCGGTGCCGGGAAGGGGTTCTGGCTAGCGTCATCGGAGACCTCAACTTCCTGGACGCTTGCAGAGCTTGGGACGGGCTTCCGGGGTATGTTTGCGGAAGCTATGCTGTCGCTTAAACGGGCGTTGCTGTCCTCAAAGGGAAGCGTCAGGAATGGCCGTCCTTCGGGAAGGGTCGAGTCATTGGCATCTGTCAAAGGAGATGGGAAATGGGACGATGGTGGGATCTGTGGCGGAGGCGGGCCCGACCGCTCTGCATGGCTGGGGCTAAAGTAGTCGAGGGGCGAGGGGAGATCGGGGGCATGCATCGAGCGTGAAGATTTGGTAGCTTTCATCGAAGACCGCACAGAGATCTCTTCAACGAATGTCGAGCTATGCATGATGACGATACGTGGTTTACTCTGGATGGTGGGAAACTTGATGGCAAAGATAGAAGATGGAATTCTGGCAATTGTCCATATTTTATTTCCTCTACACCTCTTTCACGAGACTGAACAAATCCAGTATTTCGAGGTTTCGACCAAACAGCATCTATGCCCTGTCCATCAGACATGGTGATTCTAAACTGCGAGTGTCTATCAGACACAAGATCTCCGTGGGCTGTGTCAGGCAGAATTCATGTGCTCGACCCATCTCGCAGCTGGAAGCAGCGACGCGAGCCGCCATAGGATGGCCAGTGTCTCCATTTTCAACCACTTTTGCTGCTTCGCCCTTCCGCGTACAGAATGCGGCTCTTGGTGTCTTGGCCATGAGGCGATTTCGACCTGACGGGCTGTCCCGACCTGCCAGCAAAACGCCCGTCCCAAGAAATCGCCAACTCGCCAGCCCACGAACAGAAAGCCCGCCCGCCGAGAGCCCTCGATAATCGTCTGCTAGCTCTAATCTGGGGTGTCCCTAACTGTCGGCGCGAGTGATCTGCCAAATACTCAACTATGCCGTGCGGCGGCCGCCACGCTACCGGCCTTCCGCCTGCCGCGCACCGCGCACCAACCTCCCCATGCTCCCCTCGGGAGCCCCTTCGTCCCGTCAACAAGACGTCGGCTAGAGCCCACGGACGTTCTGATCCCCATAACCCTTGAAATCGAGGACCCGCGGGTGCGTTTCCGATAGTTGGATTGGGCCGAGGCCCCCCCCCGGGCCAAGACAAGGCGCCTTTAGCCCTCGGCGCCGTTCCCGGACCCATTCCCGATGCGGCCTTTCGCTGTCGCTAATAGCATGACAGATGCTCACGTCGTCTCTTGGACAGGTGGAGCTAGCACACGAAGGACAAGGAGAGCGCAAGCCACGGGGGCAGGGCCGGTCCAAGGAGCTCCCTCTGCGATGCGATCCCTGCACCCGAGCATCGAGGCGAATCTCCCCGCGCGCATCGGCAGTTCTTTGAGCACAAACATAGGACAGATGGGATCGTGGCGCGATGGTCGTCATTTTTGCGCATCGCTTATTCCATTGGGGATTTGTTTATTCGGGATGCCCTTTATGTGCAGGTATATATCCCATCCCTGAACCCCCAACTTGTCCCTGGCCGCCCTGACAACCGTTCGGACGGACTGGACCCTTGGACAAGCTCCAACGTCGAATCCTGCAAGGAACAACCTTCGAAGCTCGACGATAACCGAAACACAAGATGCTTGCCCTGCGTGCCTTCGTCCTACTGTTCCCGGGCCTCCTGGGCCTCGTGGCCGCGACTCCGGACCTGTCCGCCGTCCCTTCTTGCGCGGTAAGGAAATAGCTCTCGCCTCTTCAATGTTCATGGATATCCATTACTGACATGATTTCATCCTCAGATCAGCTGTATGATCCGGGCTGCCCCGTACACGAAATGTAGCCTCTCCGACCAAGCATGCCTCTGCGTGGACCCCGGCTTCAACACGGCCGTGGCCCCATGCATCCAGGCCAACTGCACGATCAAGGAGACTCTGGGTGAGTGTCACGGGTAAGGTAAACGACGGAGAAAAATACTGACGGGCTGCAAAGTCGTCACGAACCAGACCTGGTCGCAGTGCAATTTCCCGCTTACCGACAAGACGAGCGAGATCCACTGGGTCAGCAGCGTCATGTTCGTCTTGTCGACGGTGTTCATAGGGATGAGACTCGCCTCTAAGGCCATGAAGCTCTCGACATGGGGCACGGACGACACCGCTATCGTCGTTGCCTATGTGGGTTCACTCGCCGGCCCCCTTTTTCTCGTACCTGCGGGAACTGATGCCAATCTCCAGGCCTTGATTGTCGGATTTTTCATTTTGCAGGTCTACTGTACGTATACGCGCTCAAATCTCTAGCTCGCCTCCTTCTTTTTGGTACTAACGCTGTGGGTGGTGAAGGGGTACGAGCAGGTATGGGGAAGGATATTTGGACCCTGCACCCCTACGACATCACGCTCTTCCTTAAGGTAGGCCAACCGAATCAACACCCCCCCCCCCAACAAAGGGCCTCCCCGAAGCTGACTGTCACTTCACCGCCCCTCAGATGCTCTGGGCGATGGAGTTCTTCTACATCGTCGGCCTGGCGGTGATCAAGGCGTCGATCCTGTTCTTCTTCCTGCGGATCTTCCCGGACAGGCGCTTCCGCAGGGCGCTGTGGGCGATGCAGACCCTCAGCTTGCTCGTGGGCTTGACCTTCACGTTGGTCTCCATAGTGCAGTGCCAGCCCGTCTCGCACATGTGGGACGGCTGGGACGGCGAGCACGCGGGCAGCTGCGTGGACCTGAACCGCATCGGGCTGAGCCATGTCGCCATGAACATCACCCTCGACGTGATCATGCTCTCCCTGCCCATCACGCAGCTGTACAAGCTGCAGATGGACAGGCGGAAGAAGATCGGGGTCATGTCCATGTTCCTCGTCGGTATATTGTGAGTTTCTTCTCTATGGCGCGGATAGAAGTGAATGATTGAGGGGTCCAATGACGACTGACTTGATTGAACAAGCCTTACAATCGTCAGCTGCCTGCGCGTCAAGACGCTCATCGTGTTCGCGACCTCTCTCAACATCACGGGTAAGTTCACCCTGACATCCCCGGATGGGGGGATCTTCCGCCAGATCACTTACAGATCGGCAGCCGACATGGTGACGGCCGTGCTCTGGGTACACGTCGAGCTCGGCGTGGGCGTGGTGGTCGCGTGCATGCCCAGCGTGCGGCAGCTCCTCAAGACGCTGCCGTCCAAAGTCGTACAGCTGACGACGTCGTTCGCGTCAAGCCGCATGTGGAGCCGTCTGTCCAGCAGTCGCACCGTGGTGGAGACGCAGGTGTACTCCGACAAGCCCAACAAGCTGCTCGGGGACCCGATTGCGATGACGCCCACGACGATCAGGACGAACTCGTTGATGGCGCCGTCAGTGACGAGTCACGAAGGGGGACACGGAGGTGCTGCTGGTGGTGATACCATTCAGCGTGAAGGACACGTCTGAAAGCACTTTGTACATGGGTAGTTGGGTAGAGAAAAGCGCATTTTGTTGCTGTTCACAATCCGTCCATATTCCATGTGATTCTCGCGGCTTAACTTGCCGAGAGGATGCCTCATTGCAAGTCATGACTGCCGAGTGTCTAGCGTCCATCTCGATTGCTTGAATGCCTTGCCTTGCCTCGCCGTGGTCGCGGCCAGTAGCGGCTGTTGCACATGATGGAAAATGACCCGTGAACAGGAGTGATGGATGAATCCAGATCTTCCTCACGGCCTTCAACCTCCAATTGCCCAATCAACGAGGCCAATTGAAATTCCCCATTACCAATCACCGCACGACAGCAGAACTCAATTGCGACAAGGACGTGGGAGTCACAGGGCAGTGCTGCGTCAGACTTCGGGTCGTTGGGTGCCTATCGGCTCGTTAACTGGCCTCCACGAAGCCAACAATCCCATCATCCATGCATCTCGAACAACGCAACTGGATGACGGGCCCTGCCTACGTCTCGCCTCGTCAGCCTAGCAGATAGCCACTAACCAACCAGCTCAAAACCGGACACGCGGCTGCGCCCACGGAGGGCCAAGAATGACTCACCCTCCATCAGAACAGGGCACGCCCCAATCAGGATTCAATTCCACCCTCCCTAATGCCCCCCACCCCCAATGCTCACCCAACGGCCCCTAACGAAATGGACGCCGCGCCCCTGAGACGGTTGCTGCTCCCCTCGGCCGCCAGCCCACAGGGGTCCGAAGGCAGGCGGGATGACAGCCTGCACACTATTCCCCATTGAAGACGATAGCGCCCTTTTTCCAGGTCGCCGGGCGTTCGTCAGCGAAAGGCACAGGTAAGGGCTCCAGGCATCCCATCACGATATATATCTCTCTCTGCCCCCTTCGCCGACCTTCCACCAGCAGCTCAAGACACGCAACACACACACACACACAGCACATACCTGGCAGAAGCCACGCGCCCTTACGCTTTCGCACACCCCCTTCTCCGGCGACATCTCGACTTACACCGAGCGCCCACAACCTACCTACTCACACCCGCCACCACCTATAAAACAACCCGCCATGGGACTCGCTCTCCACAACAACAACAACAACAACACCTCCTCCGCCCTCGACCTCCTCTCCCAAGGCCCCTCGCAGGTCCCCTTTTCTCTCCACCCTTCTAGACGGCGCACACATTACAAGGGCGCCTTCCTCCGGGCCGACGGCTCCGCCGCCCTCGCGCGGGAGCACGCCGACCAGAACCTCCCCCTCCTCGACCTCGTCCTCGCCGCAAACCACCAGCGCCGCGCCCAGCGGCACCGCACCCGCCACCGGCCCGGTCCGCGATCGGCCCAGCAATGGCGGGCCGAGGAGGCGGCGGAGGGCATCGCCCTCGCCAGCACACAAAACACAAACACCCCACAGCTCCGCCGGACGCCCTCGTTGGAAAGACAGGGCGCATTCCGGGCCCCGCGGACGGCCAAGGACCGTTCCCGTCCCGGACAGGACGATGCGGAGCTGTATCGGCTGGGTCTGCTCTACGACGACGAGCACCTCCGCGGGTCCGGCTTCGCCATGGACAAGGTTGCTTGTCGCGGGGAGGAATACACCGTCCGTCCCGCGAAACGGCGGCGGCGGGCGGAGCAGAGGTATGAGGACGAGTTGCAGCTCGCACTGGACCTTTCTCTTGCCGAGCTAGGCCGCGACGAGTCCTTTGCTCGCTACCTCGTATCTCCCGACCTCGACGAAGCCCCCTCCGACGACGAGCCCGACCAAAGTCCCCGGCTCGAGCCCTTTCATTTTATTTTATTTCCGGGATCATCGGCGAGCAGGCGCCTCTGTGTGCCGACCTCCCCGAGCTGACGGATTCCTACCTTTCCTTGAGTTCTTGTTCTGATGAAGAATGTTGGGCGGCAGCCCGTCCCACACAGAGGAGTAGGAGTAGAAGGAGGGGTGATGCAGCAGCAGCAGGTAGCGATGACGAGGACACCGACGACGCCTGGACGGCGCTGGGTGACGGCTCGTAGCAGGTCCGCAGAGGAGATCCCCGCGCGCCATTCGGATCTCGGCTGTCATTTTTGGTGAGGTGAGCCCCCCAAACGGACTGGTCCTCATTGGCCCAGAGCCCTTTCCGGGTGTCGAGCGCGTGGTTCTCTTATTTCTTTCGGGGTTTTTTTTTTTTTTTTTTTTTTTTTTCAAAAGTTTACTTTGTCAAAACGGCTGTGTGCTCGTGGGGGGAACTCGCTGAGCTCGCCGTTTGGTGTATGAATATTTGTACGGGTTTGGGTTGCATCACCTCCCACGGGAGGAACTGGAGTCTACGATATCCATGGAGCGATGTTTCATTCATTACATGTCAGAATATAGCAAGCTTTTATACGAATTGGTTGCTTTTGAATATAAGGCTGCTAGGCTCGATATTCATCACATTCACTTTTCGCATCGTGAGATATTAAAAAAATGTGGTGAAGCCTGCGTAACAAACGGAGTCATTTTAGTAGAAAGTGGCCTGTCTTCTAGAAGTCTAATTACCGGGCGAAGCCCGCTTCTAAATAAGCTACAGAAAGGGTAAAGCTACGTAATACGGGTCACATACAGTATGTCACGGGCCAAGGCCCGATCAGAGGCCTCGGAACCACTCGGCCATGTCCAACGCCAACCGCTGCTTACTAAGCCTGACCAGGCCCAGGCAGACCTGATCAGGATCCAACGGATTTGTGGGGCAGCAGACTTTTCCTTCCTTTCTCCTTATCTTAAAGATACTCGTAGTAGTCGCTATAACTAGTTGTAATATACGTGCTTGGACCGTTGTATTATTTTTAAGATTATTAAAGGTAATTAATTGAATACTTAGTATAGAAGTCTACGATTTATATAAGAGTAGTAAGAAGTTCTAGATGGGTTAACCTGAGGAGTCCCTGAACATCTAAAACTGATTAGTACGGCTTAATTAGACCTAGAGGTTATTATAAACTCGAAACGACGTGTGTATGTATTCGTAGTAGAGTACTTTGACCACATTATTAAGTATACTATGGTCACTATTAAACACAAAACACTCGGATAAGCGATAACTACGTAATAATGGAAAGTAATACTAAATTATTTGGAAACCCATAATAGTTAGTGTAACTAATCGGATAACTTATAACCTAATTATAGGAGATATGGATCACCTAAGTAATCAAATAAGAGACCTAATAAGAGTAGATTCGATTACTATAGGAAGCCCTAGTAAAACCCAGGTACCCGATATCGACGATAAACTAATCCCTAATACCTTTTATAATACCAATTCCCCCCAATTAGGTTTACGTATTACCCCCGAGATAAGTTAAATATTAAATTCCCAACCCACCGAAGTTTAATGGATTACATAAAAAGTTTCAATAATAACACCTTAAGATAAGAGGGAAAATAAGTATAAATAAAAAAGCCTTTAGTTCAGAGTTAACCGTATTCACCTACATCTACTCTAAGTTAGAAAACATTATATAAACCATAGTGAACACCTATTATGCGTAAGGAGGGGCCGATGGGTCGAAAAACCCGGATAGATTTATAGAATACTTAAAGGGTTATTACGCGGACCCTAACACAGAAATACGAACCCTTGACCGATTAAGGATTATACGGTAAAAGGAGAACGAGAGTTTTATTTACTTCCTCCCTAAGTTTAAAAAGGAGCTCATAGAAATAAGAGGAGGACACTAATTAGACGTTATAAGGATTAACTACCTTAAAAAAGCCCTGAACACCATAATAAGAGCCCCCCTTATCAGCATAATTAATAAACTAATAATATACGTTATATACACCTAAATACTCCTAAGTATAAGCTCAGAATTGGAAAGCAAATCCTACTAAGCCCGCCGTAAGCGTCGGCATAGGAGATCACTAACCCTTAACCAAACAAGAACTAAGTCCCCTCGGAAATAGAACGGTTAATTAGAGTCCCCCTAACTTAATTAAATAAAGTGGGAAGCTATAAAGGCAAATAAGCTAGCCAAGGACGAGAAAGTCCGTAAATAGCTAAGCTAAGAGGAAGTTCGTAGATGTTATAATTATAATAAAAAAGGGCACATATAATAACAATGCCCTGAGGATCGAAAAGAGATAAGGAAGACCAAGACTTCTAAAGGAAAAACTAAGGAATAAAGTGAAATAGATAATAGTTTTGATTAGGACTCTGAGGACTCGGGAAAAAAGTAACTCCTAGTGAAAGTCGTCATTAGGAGGAACAAGTTGTAGAGGAATGGAAGGTCGTTAAAAAGAGTATAGATTATAACCCATTTTACGTTAATATCGGGATTAATGGGATACGCTATACAATTACCCTTATTAATATAGGGTATTTAATATATGCCCTAATTAGCAACGCCTTCACTAAAAAACTCCGTTTACTACGTATTAGTATTACACCTCGGAACTTAATATAAGTCACCACTATAGTTCCTAGTGTAATCCACTACATCACTTACACTAATATCGATAATAATAATTATAAATAACACTAATTATTCTTTTGTATTATTCTTAACTAAAAAGACGACGTTATCCTTAGAAGGTCCTGGATAATTAACGATAACGTTATGGTTTACTTAGTGCGAGGCACTCTATATATAAGTATCGTGGACCACTAGGTAACAGAAAGGAAACCGGGTTAGGCCCGGCAAAATCCAAAGTTCCTAATCCAGTAATAAATTAGATTAGTATTCTTAGTCCTAATTAGGTGAACATAGAAAAAAAAAGAGACCCCTCTTAATATATCCACCCTAAATGTATTCTCTGTAAGTTTAACCGATATCGAGAAGGCCCTAATACTAAAAATAAAAATAGACCCGAGGACGAAACTCTTTACGTATTACCATAAGTTTCTGTATATCTTTAATCGAAATAACGCTGATCAATTACCACCATACTAAAAGAACGTTAACTATACTATCCTTATTAAAAAAAACTCCTATAATTAAAATAAACTAGTGACCTGGGGACCTTTATATGGTATATTAAGGGAAGAGTTAATTGTATTACACTAAACCCTTATAAAACTATTAAATAAAAGGTTTATTAGGGCTAGTAGCTCCCCTGTATTATCACCCGTTCTATTTATCCGGAAACCTGGAAGAGGGTTATAGTTCTATGTTAATTACTATACCCTTAACACTATTACAAAAAAGGACCAATACCCCTTACCCCTAATTAGTGAGACCCTAAGGGCACTAATAAAAACGAAATAGTTAATAAAATTGGATATTATTATTGTGTTTTATAAGATCCGGGTTAAGAAAGGAGATAAATAGAAAACGGTGTTTAGGATAAGGTATAGGTTATACGAATAGATGGTTACCCCTTTTAGTTTAACTAGAGCCCCCATAACGTTCTAGTGATATATTAACCACACCCTATAAGACTTCCTAAATGAGTTCTACTTAACCTATATCGATGATGTCCTAATTTATTTAGATGGCTCCCTCTCTAATTATAAAGAGAAGGTTAAGAAGGTCCTCGAGCACCTAGGCGTTATAGGCCTGTATATGGATATCTGTCACGGGCCGAACCCGGTGGTTATGCCCGGGCTATGCCCGTGCTCGCACTGGTGCCCCACCGGTGCCCCACTAGCGCCCACCCCCTAGGAAGTAGAGATTTTGCACTATATCGTAGTTTACCCTTTTCCTCTTCAGCTTAAAATAAACAGTATTTAGCTACCTTTCAGTTAAGATAAGGCCTAGGACTAGCTTTTCGCATATTTCAAGCTTAGTTTTATCTATTATATAAGATACTATTAGGTTGAGTGTGGCTCCTTACCGGTTACGAAGTGGAATCCTAGGTTAAGCGTAGTTCCCTGACGATAAATTGATGAACGTTGAACACTGAGTAGAGTATAGCTCCCCACTAATTAAGAAGAGGATACTAGTTAATATAATAGCTAATGAACTACAGGCTTAACTGCAGTTAGCCTTAAACGAGGCCCTCGGGCCCCTATAGGTGAGGATTACTGAGCTCTTTAATAAACTAGAGTAAAGCTGAGGTTTAGGGGTGATAATATTAACCCCTATGGAAAATGTAAGCACCGAAGCCCTATTAGTGGGTAACCGCCACTTTGTAATAGAGATACTGATGCACTATAAACCACTACTAATACCCTTAAAGTTTTCGGGGAAGTAGAAGGACTACCCTTTTTGGGCATAGTAGATAAGGGATAAGATCGCCATGAATAAAGCGTTTTACCCTATTAACTAGGAATTATGGTACCTAATTAACTTTTATTTAGATATTAGTCCTTAGTAGGTGGTTGCTACGTTCTATGTAGCCAGGGGGCCTGGAGGTTAATGTAACCCCGAAGATTTTATGTCCTACCTTAATAGGACTTACTAAGACCTGAACACCTAACCTTAAGTTATAGCCTAGTTATAGACCCTCCGTCAGAAAGATAATGAGAAGTTGGTTATTTTTTTACCGAAGTTTGAATGAATAATAGTAGACGTAGGAGGTGGTGCGTGGCCCGATACCGTTAAGATTGCTATGTTGGAAAACGCCCTTACTTCACGCCTAAAAGAGTACCTGATCACTATCTCTTTATTAGGGGAGTATACTTAGTGGCTTACTAGGGTATAAGATGTTACCTGGAAGTTAGAGTGTATAGTACCCGTCGCTATTAAATAGGAGTGTCGTTGGTCCTTAACCCTAGCCTCTCCACGGAAGGATTGCGATGGAGATGTTTAGATGATTAGCGTTACCTACGCCTCATCGACTCGAAGGGAGAAGAAGGACCGTTACCGCCGCCGCTCCTCGGGTAACCCACTGGTGGACCGTTATGAGTATTTTTATTATAGTAAAGAAGGCTATATTATTAGGAATTACCGGAAAAAGGTTCCTAGGTAAGTAAAGGTTGCCCGTATTAAGGTGATAAAGAAGTAGAAGGATCCCGGGTTAAAAAAAGAGGACTAAAAAATCACTAGTACCTCCTCTAATGAGGATAACTCGGGAAAAGAGTAATTCTATTATAAAATCGGGTACTAGAGCCGACGAAGGAGGAAGCCAAAAAGTAGGAGTCCCACTAAGAAGAGTAGCAGTAGAGGAGCTAAGGGTTAACCACTATTCAGGTAAGGATTAACAAAGGATATTTAATATACACCCTTATCAATACTAACTATAACGTCTATGTAATAATAGATCAATCTCTCTTTAAACACCTCCAACTACCGTTAATAAATCGGAAAAAGTATGCCCTACGAGGGTATACGTAAAACGGGCTATCACCTAGTGATACCCAGGGTATAGCTATCCTAAATTTAGAATTAAGTGGCCATATTTAGAAAGTTTACGTATACGTAGTAAAGGGCTTAAACCCCCCCATATTCCTAGGGAAGTTATAAATAAAAGTGAACTATGTAATATATAATACTATTACCCAGCGGGTATACTACGGTAAAAGAGGAGTAAATGTATACCTCTCTAATTAAGAAGAACTAGTTATTATAAAAGAGATTTACACGGCCCGATTATTAATAGCCCCTACGTTTACAGTTGTATACCAACGAGTAAAGTACTAAAGGGCACTAAAAGCCTAGGTTATAACTATAAGCTTAAGGGACATCGAGGATACACTAAAAAAAAAGAAGCCTATGGATATAAAGGAACTTATCCCAGGCTAGGTCTATAAGGAGTTTAAAGACTTATTCGACCTAGAGAAGGCGTACTCGGTGCCCCCTAGGAGGCCAGGGGTTAACCACAAAATCCCCCTTATTAAGGACGCTCACAACCAGGAGCCTACACTTCCATAGGGACCCTTATATGGGATATCCCATAAGGAACTCTTAGTCCTAAAAAAGACACTAGAGGACCTACTAAACAAAGGGTTTATTCGAGCTAGCAGCTCACCAGCGGGTACCCCAGTGTTATTTATTAAGAAGCCTGGTGGGGGAATTCAGTTCTACGTTAATTACTAAACCCTTAATAATATCACAAAGAAGAACCGTTATCCACTACCACTTATATTAGAGACCCTCCAATAGGTAACCACTACGTAGTAGTATACGAAACTTAACGTCGTGGCCGCATTCCATAAAATTCGGATCGCAAAAGAAGACGTCGAAAAGACAACGTTTTATACGAAATACGGACTCTTCGAGTAGTTGGTCTACCCCTTTGGACTCACCGGGGCCCCAACTACGTTCCAACGGTATATTAATACGACTCTCCAAAACTTCCTAGACGACTTCGTTACCGCCTATTTGGATGATGTCCTAATTTACACGTTTAGGTCAAAGAAGAAGTACGAAGAGAAGGTACGGGTGGTCCTCCGGCGCCTAGCAGAGGCTGGACTACGACTAGACCCTAAGAAGTGTACCTTTTCAGTTAAAACCGTAAAGTATATCAGGTTTATTATCACTACTAAAAAAGGGATCTCATATAACCCCAAGAAGTTAAAAGCCATTACTAAGTAGTTACCCCCTAAAACTATAAAAGGGGTTAAAAATTTCCTTAGGTTTACTAATTATTATCGTATTTTTATACCCAACTATACCATTATTATTAAGCCCCTTACGAGGCTTACGAAGAAGTCGGCTATGTTCCACTGGGGACCTAGTCAAAAAGAAGGATTCTAGGAGCTCAAATGGTTATTTAGTATAAAGCCGGTGCTTCGCCACTTTAACCCTAAAAGAAAAACAACAATAGAGATAAACTATTCAGGGTTTACCTTAAGTAACACCCTTATACAAGAAGACTCCGATGAGTACCAGCACCCCATCGCATTCCACTCACAGAAGTTATCGCCAACTAAGTATAACTACCCTATCCATAATAAAGAACTACTCACCGTACTCACATACCTTAGGGCCTAAAGAGTAGAACTACGAAATATAAGCAATTTTAAGATTTTTACGGATCACAAAAGCCTTAAACACTTTATAACGAAGTAGCGCCTCACCGAGAAGCAGAGCCGGTGAGCAGAAGAGCTAGCCTAATACGACTTCTATTTGGAGTACCGGCTAAGAAAAGAAGTAGTAGTCCCTAATGCCCTCTCTTAAAGGGAGTAGGACGCCCCCTAGGGCTAGGATAATAAGAGAGAATAAGGACGTATACTCCAGTTAATACTTACCCATACTATCCTAAAAAAAGGAACTAGTACCCCCCAGGTGGGCCACACCATAAACGACTTACCAATACTCCTACACATAATAGTATTCACAAATAATAACAAATTATAAACACTTTAGGATTAGACTATTAAAAAAAATAAATTATACCACTAAGCTTATAAAATAGTGAAATAGGGATAACACAACTTCCCACTAGAGTTATAATTAAAGGTCCAAATCGTAGAATATGCGATTAATAAGTAGTAGAAGTTGATGTTCTAGGATAAAATATGGGTTCCCAGAGGAAAAAATAATAATAACCCTTTAAGCCTACTATGGACAAGGGTTATATAAGAGTACTACGATTCTAACACTAATGGTCACCTAGGGCGTAACAGCATATTCGAGATTATAAGCCGACACTTTTATTAACCGGGGTACTCCCAGACGGTTAAAAGGTTCACGAGGAACTACTATGTATATAATGGTATTTATATTTAAAGGTAAACTAAGAAGGGGTTATTTAAGTCCCTACCCGTCCCCCTCTAGATAAGTAATAACCTATTAATGGATTTCATCACTAATCTATTACTAATAAAAAAAAAGAAATCCTGTTATATGTGGGTTATAGTTAATTAACTAAGTAAAGCGCTAATACTAGAAGAGATGGAAATTATGAACGTAGTATCTTATGCCCAGTAGTTCCTCTATAATTATTACCGTTTTTACGGGATACCTTAGTCGATCGTAAACAATAAAGGGTCGAACTAGGTTAATAACTTCTAGCGGGAGTTCTATAGGTTAACTAGGGTTACTCAACTACTAAGCACCGCTTATTACTTATAAACCAATAAGGGAATAAAGTATATAAACTAGGAGGTTTAAGTTATTTTATGGGCCTACGTTACCTAGGCCTAGGACAATTAGGGAGGGTTACTTCTTATAGTATAACTAGCCCTACGGAATAGAACTAACTTAGCAACCGGTATCTCTCTATTCTTTATAAAACACGGGTACCATATTGACCCATTACCGGTTATAAAAAAAGATAGTAAGGGACCACCTAACCGTGGAAAGGCGGCTATAAATGAACTAGTGGCTAAAATAAAGGATATTATAGTATTTACCTAAACTATAATAGCCTTAACGTAGTAGTACTACGAATTAAGTATTAACCGTTGCCGGTCACTAACGAATAAGTACTGGGTAAGTATGAAGTCTGGTTTAATATCGTAAACTATAAATCCCTGCACCTAAATAAGAAGTTTATATAGTTACACTACTAATACTAAGTTACTAAGGTGGTGAGTGTGTATATAGTAGAGTTAAATATACTAGGAGGGATTTACCCACGATTCTATATGGACGTCCTCCGGAGATTAACTAGTGACCCCCTCCCAAACCAAATTCAATTAAATTACTAACCACCACCTATTAGAGAAACAAATAACAAAAATAAGTAGTAGATAAAAGAAATTTACACTACTAAATAAAAGATGGTAGGTAAAGGGAGAAGACGTAAAGCCCTAATAAAGTGGGAGGGTTATATTAACCCCACGTAGGAGCCAGCCGGTGCTATAAAGGAAACGGAGGTGTTAGACCGTTACGAGGAGTGCTATAAGCCGATATTAAAGAACAACGGAGACGCAGCGTATACACACGTACCCCCTAGGAGGCCAACCAAGAACTAAAGGCTGCACAGGGGGAGGAGGGGGGTAATATCACAAACCAAACCCAGTGGTTATACCCAGGCTATACCCATACTCGCACTAATGCCCCACCGGTACCCCACTAGCACCCACCCCCTAGGAAGCAGAAATTTCGCACCATATCATAGTTTACCCTTTTCCTCTTCAACTTAAAATAAACAGTATTTGGCTACCTTTCGGTTAAGACAAGGCCTAGGACCAGCCCTTCGCAATATCGATAAGTATGAATTCGAGGTTAAGAGTGTTAAGTATTTAGGGTTTATTGTTAATATTAATAAGGGAATTTATGTGGACCCTAAGAAAATTAAGGTAATCCAGGGATGGGAAGTGCCCCGATTAGTACAAGGAGTTCGTGGGTTTATCGGTTTTACTAACTATTACCGGTAATTTATACCCAACTTCTCGGGGATCGCATAACCCCTAATAACCTTAACTAAAAGGGATATACTGTTTATTTAGAGTAAGGAGTGTACTAGAGTGTTCGAGGAGCTGAAGACGCTCCTGATTAGCGCACTTATATTAGCTCGCTGGGACCCTGATCGAGCTACAGTACTCGAAACCGATTCGTCTAGTTATGTAATAAGAGGTACCTTATCGTAGTATAACGACGAAGGGATCCTAAAACCTATAGCGTTCTTTTTATACAAAAACTTACTTATAGAATATAATTACCTAATATACGATAAGGAACTATTAGTAATAATACACTACTTAAAGCACTGGGATTCAGAACTATAGAGTATAGAAGAGTTCACTATCCTAACTAATCACCTAAATCTGAAGTACTTCATAACGAAGAGATAATTAAGTGAACGTTAGATTAGGTGGTTAGAATTACTATTCCGTTATAACTTTATTATCTAGTTTAAACTTAGTAAAGAAATAGTAGTTCCTAATATATTATTGAGATGTAAATAGGATATCCTTAGTACCTTATAGGATAACAGGTTAAAGGGTTGGAAAATTAAACTCCTAAAAAATAGGATTAACGTATTATAAGTTAATAACGTAGTAGTAATTAGAGAAGTGCGGGCCTAATTAGGGTAAATAGAGAGGGTTAAGTCTAATATAAGAGACTCCCCCGGAGATATAGATTAGACCGATGACCCTAGCCTAGATAAGATAGAACCCCCCTTAAACCCTTTTAAAAAAGAGTTATTACACTCTTAGTGGGATAAAGCCTTAAATTAGAATAACCGATATTAACTAATTAGGGGGGTAGTATAAAAAGGAGACCGATAACTTCCCTCGTAGTAGAAGTTATTAATGATGTTACTAGAATATACGATTAACGATAATAAGAGATTATTGTAGAGGGATAGAATTTGGATTCCATATTACGAGCCTTTAAGGACGGGTTTAATCCAGAGGTTTTACGATTCTACGTTAGCGGGATATCCGGGGAGGGACGTTTTAAAGGCCCTAATTAGCCGCTAGTTCCATTAGCCATGCTTATCCTAAGATGTCCGAAGATTTATGAGGAACTGTGATGTTTATGGACGAGGAAACGTATAGTGCGATAAGAAGAGGGGCTTATTAAAGCCTTTGCTTATCCCTGGACGGATCTGGGTAGAGGTCTTTATCGACTTTATAATAGGACTGCCCCCTTCCCACTACGATGGGGCTATGAACATCATAATAGTGACCAATCATCTATTAAAGAACGTAATCTTTGAGTTATTAAAGGATATTACAATAGATATAGTGGTGGACCAACTAATCCGAGGTCTAATCAGGCACCATGGGATACCTTATATAATTATATTAAATAGGGGATCGTAGTTTACGAGTTTTATATGGAAATAACTCTACTAATTATTATGGATTAAATAGAGATTCTGTCGCAAAAGTGGAACCACAATTACGGGACAGTAATTGTGGGCTATATCATGACACTTTAATAATCTTAAAGATAATATAATAGTCCAAGCACGTATATTACAACTAGTTATAGCGACTACTATGAGTATTTTCAAAATAAGGAGAAAAGAAGGAAAAGTCTACTACCCCACAAATCCGTTGGATCCTGATCAGGTCTGCCTGGGCCTGGTCAGGCTTAGTAAGCAGTGGTTGGCGTTGAACATGGCCGAGTGGTTCCGAGGCCTCTGATCGGGCCTTGGCCCGTGACAATAACCACCCTCCTAAGATATTAACCACTATTATAAGCCCTTATAACTAGGGATTTCAATACTGACTATTACTCCTAGGAACTAGGATCCACTAGCCGGAATAGAGGAGACGATCTAGCCGACTAGGTTAATAACCATAACCTCTCCTTTATTAGAGAAACAGGGGCTCCAACCTACACCCGTGGTCACGTCCTTAACCTGACCTTCTCAAATATCCCCCTTATATACACAGAACTCTATCCATACCTACATCCAGGAGCTGATTACCAGCCTATTATAACCATCATCCCCCTTAATAATAATAAATAATAATAAATATATTAATTAGGGCTAATATCGGTCCCGGATTCAGCCCTTCCTTAATTTAAAAACCTAGTTAAAGTAGGGACCTTAACTTTACTTACCTTTAAGGACCTACTTACCCTAGTTAAGCTAAACGCCCAAACTAGCCGGATTATTAACCTATTCTTAACGGTTATCTAAGTAATTAGGAAAAAATAATAAAGCCGGGGAAGGTGGGCCCCCTAGTAAACAAAGGAGTACTCTAAAACCCACTAATCCTACCTTAAGGCCCATATCCAATAAGCACGGGAACCGGAGCTAACCTCGGCCTCACCACCCCTTATCCTTAAAAAACAAAACCTCTTCTTAGAAATAATTAGGAAAACTAAACGAACTTATTAGGTTATTAAAGTCGAAGGGGCTATATCCGATTAGGACCTATATAAAATAATAGGCTAATATAAGATTAGTTTAGTAGTTAAAGCCCCCCCCTTAGTAGTTGAGGGCTAGACGCATAACGATAAGTAGAATAAGGCCCAGGCCCTACGGAGGGCCCTGCTGGAGAGGTTCAATGATGCAGATGACCTACCTGGGGACCCCTTCGATGTGGCTACGGTCCTAAGACGATAAATACCCTGGCAGGCTACGATTAGTTAGGAGGAAATAAGGGTAACTACCTTAATAAAGACTATAACCCCTAGTATCAACGGAATCACCATAAGATTACTTAAGGCTTACTAGGACCTTATAGCTAAGCTTATCAGGTTACTATTCTAGGTATACATTAAGGCCGGCTACTTCCCCTAGCCCTTCCGTAGGGTGGTGGTTATTATAATTTAGAAGCTTGGAAAGACCGACTTTTTAAAGGCTGGATCCTAGAGACTAATAGCCCTCCTATCCTGCCTAGGCAAGGGGCTCGAGAGACTAATAGCTAGGAGAATAGCCTACCTCACTATCCTAGAAGGGGTGGCCAGCCTATAGCAAATAGGGGCCCTACTAGGCAGGGCAACTACTGACCTAACGACCTGTTTCATATACAATATCGAACAGGCCCTCGATAAGGGGCTTATAGCTACGCTAGCGATAATGGATGTGAAGGGGGCCTTTAATTCTATTCTTTGGAACCACCTTATTATCCGTTTACGGTAATAGGGCTGGCCTAATAGCCTGATCAGGCTGATTTATGCCTTTGTGTTAGACCGCACCGCTAGGGTTAGGTTTAAAGAGGTAATAATAGAGAACTTCCCTTTAATTTATGGGCTACCTTAGGGCTCCCCATTATCACTTATTATCTTCTTACTTTATATTTCCGATATCCTAATTAAAAACTTAAAACTTCGGTTTAAATATGTAGACAATATAGGCCTTTTAATTACTAGCCTATCCCTTAAGGACAATACTATATCCTTACGCCAATAAGTTACCCAAATACTAAATTAGGGTACTAATAATAAGGTCTCCTTTAACCCAGCTAAATATGAAATTATCCACTTCACTAATAAACATAAGCAACCAAAGGACCTACCTGGGATCAAAGTTAGAGACCTTGAAATCAAAGCCTTGGTCAAGCCGATTCGTTAATTAGGGGTTTAGTTTAATAAAAAACTCTTTTTCTAATACTATGTTAAAACAAAAGTAATTATAACAAAAAAAGCAGCCCAGCACCTAGGGCACCTAATAAACATACAAAAAGGGATCCTAGTAGTTACTATATAAAAGGCGGTTATCACCTATGTCCTCCTAATAACCCTATACGGAGCCGAAACCTAGTTTAGGGGGCTAACTAAGCTACCCCTAAATAACACTACCCCCCCTCAGGCAGGGGGGGTTATTAATATAGGCCAGAAGGGCCTCATCTAAAAGGTTCACAAGGTTATCATAAGGGCGGCCCAAGCCATCCTCCTAGTCTAGAAAATAACCCTAATAAGCAACCTCCTCCGAGATACCGGCCTGCCTACTAGGAAAATGGTTTTAGAAGGGGTACACCTACACTTCGTAATCCAACTACAAAAGGTCAACCAATAATACCCATTAGTCCTAAGGCTCACATAACAAGGGAGGCAGCAAACACAACTTTAACGGACAGCAGGCCTCATCTCAAGGGTCCCAAGGCCAGCACTACTCCAATCACAATACCTCCCAAGGTCACAAGACCCAATAATCCAATAAACGAAGGAAAAGGCTACTAAACCCTTCCAGGATTAGCTAAAAACCGTCCCAGACACCCATATAGTTATCTACTTAGATAACTCTAAGGCGTCTAATAGAGCCACTAAGTATGGATTCGTTATTTACCGAGGTAAAAGGCGTATAACCCAGGGCTATGGCCAACTTAGTATAATAGAAGTGTTTGATGGTGAGGCTAAAGGGGTGAGGGCAGGGCTCCAGTGGGCCCTCCTTACCTTCCAAGGTTAACCCATATATATTTATATTAATAACACTAGTATTATTTAAGGGATACTGGGTAATACTCCCACCTCCTTATAAGTAGCCTTCTTAGAGATCTATAAGGTGGCTAGGATATACAATATATATACCTACTGGGCCCCTAGGTATTAGGGGATAAAAGGTAACGAAGAAGTAGACCACCTAACTAAACAAGGCATAACACTCCCGGTGCCCTTAGGCCAACTAGCAACCCTAGTAGGGATTAAGCGACTTACTAGGAAACGAATACAGGCCTAATATATATAATAATAGCGTAAAGAAGCAATAGATCAATTTGCCCAACTAGGACTCGAGGCCAGCCTATCCAGCCCTCCTAAACTAGCCCTTCCACGAGCTACCCTGTATCACCTCCTAATAACTGTCACAGTCTAAATCGTTGGTTGAATAAGGGTTGATTCTGCTAAGCTAGTTGCCGTAAGGCGCTGGGCTAGAAGTATGGAGTGAGCACGTGATGCTGACTAAGGTGTGCTACAAAGACGTGTGATATGTGCCCCCCTTTGAAAAGTAATTGTCCCGATTACTCTGATAACGTTCAAATCGTCGTCAGCAGTAGTAAAATCCATACTTCTAAGGCTTCCCTTTAACAATTATTCAACTATGGCCTTAGGCTTCTACTAGCCAAGGGCTATAATAGAGGGGTAAGCCTAAGGTTATGATTTGTATAGGTCGTTATAAGGGTTATCGCCGTAGGGATCGTCGCTATCATCGAATTCCTTATTTCCATATTCATCCATATTTTTCTCCTCTTCTTCGTTAGATTCCTCTGATCCTTCCTAGTCTTCAGGGCTCTTATTACCACCAGGACCCTGCTGGATCAGGTCGCTGGTTATACTAGTAATCGTATACTTACTGGGCTTCGTATGCTTGCTGGGCTTCGTATGCTTGCTGGGCTTCGCGTGCTTGCTGTTGGGCCTCGATACTGCTAAAAACTCTAAGTATCATAGCTGTAAGGGTCTCTGAGTTTGATTTTTTATAGTCCCTTTTTTATATTATACTTTGGTCCTTAAGGTAATACTATTTATGAGCTTTCCTAATTTTAAATACGGGTTTCTAATTATATTTAACGTATGATTTAGCGTAGGGCCGTTCATTCATTTTAAGGCGCCAAGTAACCTATTATATAACCTCGTTAGCTTTATGAAAAGTGTTAACTATAGTATTAAATTTCGTAGTAGCGAGAAGGCTTTGTAGGAAGGGTGCTGGTTTGGCTTCCTTTATGGGTGCGGGCTTAAGCTCGGGCTCGGCTTTAGGCTTGTGGCCTGTTTTAGGGCTTGTTTCGGAAGGCTCGGAGCCTAACTCGGGGTACGAGGGGATCGAAGTGGCTACGCTGGCTTCGTCGACGTCTCGGTAGGGTCGCTGAGGGTAGCCTCCAGGGCGTTGAAGGTGGCGGAAGAGGCCGTTTTTTAAAAGGAAAGTATCTTAGTAGAGCCGGTAGCGAAATCGCTGATCATAGTAATTGGTGTATACGTAGCGGAATAAAGCGTTTTTTGTATTGAATTTCGTATTACATTTACGGTAAAGCTCTGGGCGTTGAAGAGGGTATTTATTGGGTTAAGGCTAGCCTAGGGCTTAGTTTTCGAGGACCTCGATTAACGGCTATTTCACTGGATTCTACGAATTTTGGTGATAAGTATGGTGTTTCTAGAGAGTAGGTCGGTCTCTGGTTAGATCGGTAGGGTTAGTGAATAGAATAGCTAGTGCGTGTATATTAGTGGCGATTCTGGTGAAGAATATGGTTTCGGTCTAGTGGGCTTCCTATTGGAATTAGGAAAATAGTGGTATATCGGCCTTTTATTCGTGAAAAAGATCGTGAATATCGAGGGATTCCTCGATACTTTGAAAAAATTTAAGGGCTAGGCCATAGGACCGTAAGGTCAGTTGTACTACTAATTGTTATAGTCTAAATTGTTAGTTGAATAAGGGTTAATTCTGCTAAGCTAGTTGCCGTAAGGTGCTGGGCTAGAAGTATGGAGTGAGCACGTGATGCTGACTAAGGTGTGCCACAAAGACGTGTGACAATAACCCAATTAAATTACAAAAATTTCAAATAATATCACTAACACTTTAACCATAATAAAACCCTACTCACCTATTTTTATAAGGAAATAAAGGATATAAACTATTTAGTTTACTACCAAAAAACCCCAATAAAAAAGTAACAATAATTTACCCTTTACCCTTTTAATTTATTAAAACCCATAAGACCTATAAGATCACTTAAATAATACTTTAAGAGGTTAATCACTAATTCTAAAAGCTTCAAGGCCTTCCTACGTATAATAAACTTCTTCTAAAAAATCTACTCACACTACTAAGGGCCAACCTCTAACTAGGCTTTAAAATAACTATCCTACTCTACTAAAAGGACTAAATAAAAAGTAAAAGAACTAAAGGAACTAACGGGATCTAAGGATAAATTGAACGCATAGTAGCTAATAGGTAAGATTTGGAGGACACGGGTAAGGGTTGTATACTATAGAGTAGGTAGTCTGGGCCTGCGGTTCTCTACGCCACATACCCCTCGGGAGGTCTGCCGCAAGGGCTACGCCCTTGCCGCCATGGCGTTAAATACAACAACAACAATTAGACCGTTAAGTGGTACTGTGTTCGTAGTTTCTCGGGTAGTCTCCTAGGATTCTTCCTCTTTTATAACATCGTTTTGTTCATCCTTGAGTTATCCTTAAATTTTAATTTACCGGGTAAACTCCTACTTAACTAATTTTTGGGTATAGTCCCTTATAAGTTAAGTATTTCGGTTTTTAATATGCTTTAAGAATAAGGGGATAATATTATTCATATAAGGAGTCCCGAGAATAGTATTATTTAAATTAATATACTATTATACGTTCCTTATATTGGACTAATTTTATAGAGTAATATATTATTATGGTTAATTTCGATGAGTAGTAAAGCGGATCAACGTATCGAGGCTCGTGGTTAAAGAGGGTATGGAGGTCATTTTCACTATAAAATAAAAAGGGATTAAAATAGAAATTAATAGACGATCCGTCGCTTATTAGAGCTTCTCATAATAGTATAAAAGCTTAGATAAGCTAGGCTTATAATTATAGTGAAGTTTGCGTAATGAACGGAGTTATTTTAGTAGAAAGTGGCCTGTCTTTTAGAAGTCTAACTACTAAGCGAAGCCCGCTTTTAAATAAACTACAAAAAGGGTGAGGTTACGTAATACAGGTCACGTGCAGTATCACGTGACTGGCTCTGCACACTGAACAGGCTGGTTCAGCCAGGAGGCTATCACGACAAGAAAAAAGAAAAAAAAGAAAAAAAGCATTATATATAGACGATACAACCTCTAATCCTTAAACAAACAATGCTAGCAAAGGCATAGCGACAACAACCATCGTCCAGCCGGCCTGGATCTGACCCGGAGCAGCAGATCCTCCGCCGCCACCACCGCCACCACCGCCACCACCGCCGGCGCCGCCATTCCCACTGCCACCATCACCTCCATCCCCATCTTGCGACAACTTCGTCGCGTTCACCCGCATACACAGCACCTCCGATTTCCTCACATTCTCAAACGCATGGCTAATCATAATCATGTGCAGCCGGTTCGATTCGTGGAGATACGCCCCCGGCGCCGCCGTGCCGTTAATCACACCACTATACGTGCCCGCGAACCCGCCCCCGCTCAAACTCGCCGTGGACGTGATGTTCCTCGCGCCTGTCCTCGCCCGCTCCGTCTCGTTCTTCTCGCGGGGGTTGATGTTGGTCGAGAACAGCCCAAACGTCTTGCTCGTGCCCAGCGTCGCCTCGCACTCCGGGAGCTGGCTCCAGAGCGTGCCGTGGCTGCACCTGGCGCCGAACCCGCCCTTCGCGGAAATCGCGTCGAGGCACGCCTGGCCGACCACCGGCAGGCAGCTGGTGCTGTCGGCGTCCTCGTCGGTGTAGAGGTCCGTGACGTTGTCCGGGAAGAGGACGTCGGTGGTGATCATGCCGACGCAGAAGGGGTCGGTCGAGTTGAGGGTTTGGCTGAGGTTGTTGCCATCTGGAAACTGGAAGTCGTAGGATGCGCTGACATAGCTGGGGTCCTCGACGGTTTTGTACAATGTGCTGCTGTTTTTGAGGTGCGTGACGGCGAACTGGGTGACGTTGACGCCTGGTATGATGGTTACTACATTGTCTAGGTGTAGGGTGTTGGTGTTGGGAGGGGGGAATTGCTTACGCCACGTCCACTCCTGGCTGTGGAACGGCTCCTCGGCGTACCACTCAAACGGCTTGAACTTGATGGACCGCGTCGCGTTCGGCGCCGTGATGGCCTTGGACCATGTCGCCTCAGTCTGGTTGTCAAGGGAGCCAGGGTTGGCGGCGCCGATGGCGTCGCCTGGTCCCATGCCCTGCGCTAGGGTCTGTGAGGCCAATATTGCCGAGGTTGCGATGAATGTCTTCATTGTATCGTGTCGCTGTGTGGTTATCACGGGTATCATGTGGGAGGTTACCAAGAAAGGTGGAGAGGGAGAGATAGGGCTGCATTCTTATATGTCCAAGGACGATCTCGAATTTGCAGTGTTTGACCACGTTCGGGCGTGAAGGATCGCCGCCCGGCTGGCGTGTGTCGGGCGTTGATCCTCCGCCAGCGAAGACATTGTGTCTCGCTAGCGGTGCAGGTCGGTCTTGTCTTGTCTGCCTGTCGCCGGCACGGCGCAGCCGCCCTAATAGCATTCAGCCCATGGGCTTCGGGAACTTAAATGGAACGGCGATGCTGGTTGGATGGCTCGGGACTCGGTTCGCCTCCTGTCTTGTGGCTGTGCGGTACTCATCAGCAGTAATAGCTGGGCGGGTGCGCGGGGATCCGCGGGGTACCAGCGAAAGGCGAGTGAAAGTTGACCACCAGAAGAAGAAAGCCTGCTGTGGCATTCGGATGATCGCCGCGTGTTGGGGCGTCTAAAGGCGGCCATCGCCAGGCACCAGCATAACCCAAGCCTCACAGGCATATGCCGGTGATGTCTGGGGTCACCTGGCGTGCTAGAGGATCACTAGCTGTCAGCTACATTCAACCGCGTAGGTTCTTATTCGAGCGTGGGTTCCGATCTTCGTCCGCTGAGAGGGGTTGAACTATGGATGCTCACTGTGTTACAATAAACCATTCTCGAGGCTACCGTTGGTGGTTTAAGCAGGCCGCAGGATCAAAAAGCCGTGTCAGTAAACTTATCGGTATTAACTCCGATCCCTCGGAAAGTGACATTGTCGCGCAAGTTTGTATTGTCGTGGCTTCTTTCCCAGCTCATAAATACCGCCTGGAAAATCAAAGGACACTTGGTGCCGAGATGCAGATTTCTTCGAATAGCCCGAGGTGATCAATCGTAAGTCACGAATGAAAGATCTAAAATTATCAGGATCACGAACCCTGCCGGACAAACAATACCAGATATCTTGCAGCGGTCCGAGCGAGCAGGCACAAGCACGATCTAAGGCCAGTCTAAGCCCCATCATAGAAGAATCATGGAACTGTTAACAAAGTCCTACGTCGGCAGCACGATAACAGTCATCTCGAGGGAGGAGGCAGCTGAAATGCGATCAGCAACCGTCACATCGGCTCCCCCGCACCCTGCGCTAAGCCCCAGAAACGATCGATGACGGTGGCAAGGACCAGGATCCGGCGGAGAAGCCGTGCTGTTTGGACGACGTCACAGACTCTCGGGCCTCTCATCCCGAGGCCGACTTCAATCATCAAACAAGCATCGACGACATGGGAATTGTTCTCAATCCATAGAACCGAACCACCATGGCCGTCGACGACGACTCATCAACTGTACAAACAATCAAGGTCAGCGACCGCGCCGCCTGGGCCGAGGCCCTCACCTCCGACCGGCCCGCACTGGTCCACCTCAACGCCGACACCACTTGGCTCCTCCAGATCCCGTACCCGGCATCCGCCCCGCCGCCTCCCGGCCGGAGGCGCTTCAACGTCCTCCTCGACCCGTGGCTGCATGGCCCGCAGTCCGACGTCGCCTCCTGGTTCTCGACGCAGTGGCACGTCGTCGAGCCCAGCGTGAAGACCATGGCCGAGCTGAACACACTCCTCGCGGCCCTCGAGGGCGGGTCCGAAGACACCGAATCTTCATACATCGATGTCGTCGCCATCTCACACGAGTTTACTGATCACTGCCACCAAGCCACCCTCCAGGAACTCCCCTCCTCGACACCCGTCATCGCGACAGATAAAGCGGCGGAGCTGATCCGCTCCTGGAAGCACTTCGACTCCGTAACCGCCACACCGCCCTTCTCATCATCCACAACAGACTGGAAAGCCGCTCTCAGCACGGCAGGTCTACCGCCATGGCTGGGCATCGGCCGCGTCGTGACGGCGGGAAACGCGCTATACTACCACTCGGCCGTCGTGATCGCCTTCGACCTCGGCACGCCAGAAACGGTGCTGTACTCGCCGCACGGCATCGAATCCTCCGATCTCGCCTGTGTGCGGGACTCCGGGCTGCAGACGCTGGCGCTGCTGCACGGGCTGCACGACGTGCGGATCTGGATGACCAAGCAGCTGAACCTGGGCGCGCTGAACGGCATCAAGGCCGTCGGCGAGAGCGGGGCGCGGTACTGGATTGGGACGCACGACGAGGTGAAGACTGGCGGTGGGTTGATCGCGCCGATGTTGCTGAGGGCGAAGTATACGCTGAAGCAGGCTGTTGAGGCGGAGGAGAAACGGATGGAGGGCAAGGTTCCCGAGTATGACTTTGTTGAGCTGGGCTCTGGGGATGGGTTGGTGCTGCAGTGAGTGATGTGTGCATATCGTATATAACTGTAATCAAGGTATACCGGTAAATGCCAAGATTTCTCTGTAAACTATCGCGACACTTGGAACTGAAGAGGTGTAGAATTGCCCCGAGAAAACGAGCCTGGCTTGGCAAAAGTCTCTTGATGAGCGTCCAGAAAGCCAGAAATCATATCCATTTCTAGAGGTCAGAACATCGTCCTTACTCAATCCTTCTTACCCATCTTCCCTTCCCGCACCCTCATCCTCAGCACACGAGACTCCGTCCCCATGAAATAATCCCACCACCAAAAACTGCTCGCATAAGTCCCCACAAACCTCTCATGATGCACATCGTGGTGCTCCGCCCCCGCCCACACCGGCAGAAACCGGTGCAGGCTCCAGGGGAAGTCGTACCCGGAGTACGCGTCCACGGCCTGCAGCAGCCGCGTCGCGATCCAAATATGCATCGTCACAAGATGCAAGTCACCCGTGGCGGCGGCCCACAGAAGCGGCGCCCCGACGGTCCCGGCGCCGAGAAGGGCGACCTCGATCGGCGAGGCGTAGAGCGCTGCAAGCCCGAAGGGCGCCGCATAGCGGTGGTGCGTCTTGTGGATTGTTCGGTAGAGCAGGGGCGAGGCGTGCAGTGCCCGGTGCGTCCAGTAGTGCCACGCGTCCTCGAGGACGAAGAAGAGGATTACTTGGGGGATGATTTTGGAGAGCGGCGGGAAGGGGGCAGTGGTGGACATGGAGAAGTATGCTGCGATGGGGTGGAAGAGCCTGGAAGTGAACATGGGGATTAGCACACCTTTTCTAAAGGTTGGAGGCGGAGGATTGCTCAGGAGAACGGAGGGCGGTATCAGATCTCGGGAAGCTCGAGTGTGAAGTGGCCCAAGAGAACGAGAGCGAGGCATCTAAACTGCTCTTTAGGTGACGCGACTTTCTCCTGCTGGATCTTGTATTTCCGAAACCACGGGATCGCATCGACGACGGCCCAGAGCAGGCACCTGCCGAAATAGATTGTCTCGTACATCGCAAACGTCAGGAGTCTGGTGGCGAGGACGTCGTTCCGCATGTAGCCGTACCAGGCCACCCAGAGCCGCTCAAAATAATTGAGGTCACCATGTCGAGACCAAGTCGCCTCGGATAAACCCGCACCTGTTGAATAATTTGCGTTCATGATTTGGGTTCCAAGGATTTTGAGCTTCCGAGTGCTGTTGATGGAATGTAAGTTATCGACATTTAGGAGCCGCCTTTTCGCGAAGAAGCACGCATTTATATAACCTTCCATGACTTTTCGCACAACGGCTACCCCAGCTATCTACAGACACCAAGAAGTGCCGCCCCCAACGAGAATTGCTATTTCTCATCCAGCTTTCTTCGGATTATACCTCGTCATAGACGGAGTGACTGGACAATCGCTGTTACGAACACGATGAAGAAAGGGGTGCGAGCGAGCATCTCAGAGAAGATGCACCCGAATACGTGGCTTGTAGACTCTGAAGCTCGGGAAACGGCCGTTACCCGAGGTTTTACATGGGTCCTTGTCTGGAATCCGTTCTCTTCCCGTCGTTAGTGGTTAGTCCGTGTCCAAGAACCTGCAAAAGTCACATTCGGTCGTCGTCTTGACTGCTGCGCCGCCTTGCAAATCAGCTGTGCAGGGTTGGCTCGTGGCCTTGGCGTTCCCGGCTCCGAGAGATCGCACATCAGGTCATTTTTCTCTCGGCCACTCTATTCGTCAGTTGCGGTGGTTAGTTATCGGGTCCAGAACATGGAAGGCGGGAAGTCGCTCAGCCTCTATGGATGACAGTATCAGTCACTTTGTCCACCGTAGAGCGCAGGAATTTCATCTCCCAAAGCTCATTCACATACATGTACGTCACCTATGCCGAGCTCGATCCGCCGGGATGCGTTCGTTCCTGCCACTTGCAAATTTGCGCTGGATTTACGGAACGGCTGAGGCCCGGACTGCCATGTTTCTGCGGAAAGGTGCTCGTTCTTGGATAAAGGATTATTTTACTTAGGTTCAGGCATGCACTTTGAGGTCTGTATTGAGGTACAAAATAGCAAGGCGAAAAGGAGCCGAGCAACACAACTATTTGCACATACCGCACCTTCGCTGGCCTGATTTGGTAGGCCGCACACCTTTCCGTGCTTTATTTACTACAGGTTGAAAAACCTACAAGCAACCAGCGGGAGAAAAGCAGCATCCGATGCATGATAATCCGTCCAGAATCACTTTCAGTGGCATGCAGGATCTGATGATGAAAGCCATCTTCCCCGTGTCCGGGGGAAATGACCAATCGCCAGCTTCCGGCATGTCTTGTAGGTCAGAATACAGTGCCAAAAAAAGGTGCAGCTTCGCCTCGGCCCGGACGGACACAAACGTGCCTCTGCAGCCGGCAAACATCCAGCGCACTTAACCGATCAATCAATTCAGATATGGGGGTTGTGATTGACTGATTGACTGAATATACGGTCTCTAATTGACTGATTGGTCAGATATCTGATTGACTTTATATATATTACGTATTCGGGAAGTCAGTGAAGTTATTGTGAAGTGCCCACGGGGTCATACTCACCTATTTATGATGTTGAAGAGCCGGGGACGCCCCCTCGTTGTCTCCAGTCCTTATATTTACCTTTTAACGAAGTGTTAGCCCCTAATACTTATTATACCACTTCGGAGCTAGTTCTGGAGGCACTTTGTATACTCTAATGTCGTGGGCCTTATTGAGAGCCTCTGCGATGTTAGGGTAAGCCTAGTGAGGCTGAAAGCCCTTTCGCAGTCAGTTACTGTCGTAGGAATCGCTATAATATCGAGGGTAAGGTGGTTGAGGGTTGGGTAAGTTCGCTGATGCGAAATCTATCACTAGATAGGATTATTAATTGGTTGCCTAGTTACCTAATAATAGTATTAATCTAATTTGTCCACTTTGTTAGCCAGGGCCTTATGGGTTCAATTATTAAACTATTAATGATATTTAGAGTTTTTAGTGATTAGTATTAATAAGAGGGAGGTAAATATACTATTAGTAAGCAGCGATGTTAAGCGAGAAGTGTTTCTATAAGCATATTGTTGGATCTAGGAGTCAATTCGTGATATATTCAATTGTGTGTAATTGTTCTTGTTCTCCTTATTGTTCAGGGGAGAGCTTGGTCCTTAAAGTGGCTGGTTTAAGGGCGCGTTTTGGCCCGTTATTATTCTACACCGTATACGGCCTTTAAGTGCGCTGGAAGTGGATTGGGTACTCAGTATAGTGGATTCGATATTGTCAAGAATTGTATATGGGCACGATGTAGGGGGTCAATTCGTGATGTGTATTCTGCTTGTTCCCGGCCTAAGGCCCGTGCACCACTGTGGCCCCTTTGCGGCTATGGAGCGATCACTAAGTACCCTCGGCGCCGTATGGGCCTATTAACCCGTTTGACACACCCCTTTAGCTTTCGCGGCGAGAGGTCTTCGAGCGCCTCCTGTGCATTTAATACGCAGCAGCGGAGGCTACCCCTGGGGTTAGTAGGCCTCTCCTTGTTCATCCTTGAATAGCTTATTTAGACCTCCTAGACTGTCTCAGTCCTCCTTTTTATTGTACTCCTTAAACGCCTTTTTCACGAAGTTGAGTTACATTATAAAGTCCATAAACGGCTACTTTGCGAAGCTCTTTATAAGGCCATCAACCACTAGGTCCTTTATAGGTATATAAATAATATTAATTATCCTATTCTCAACCTCCTAGCATAACTAGTAGTTATGAATATTAATATAGCTTAACTTCGTTTTTAGGGTAACTAACTCTTCTATTACAAAACGGATCGTCTCCGTATTATTACACTAAATCGTTATTCTATTATATAGAAATTACGTATTAAGAGCGGTCAGTAAACGGCTTACAAAGATCACTTTGCACACTACCTATAAGAGGGCAAGTAACTCTGCTTTTATTATCGATGTTATAATTATATCTTGTTTATTAGCTCTCCACCTAATCAGTCCTCCGGCGAAACGTAGTATATACACTTATAAGCTCTTCTGGTCTGTGAAGTTTTCCACGAAACTAGCATCTAAGGTGACCTTAAAACTCTTATTATTACCATCGTATTAGAGACTAAGGAAGTAGGTATCCAAGATGTACTGTAATACTCGATCTTCTGCCCTCTAATACTTATCACCAGGGTTCTGGTTAAATCTTGTAAAGCGGCTCACTATGAATACGATATTAGGCCGTATTATCATTACTAAGTATAAGATTAATCTGCTTTTTTATTACAATACCCTCGTATAAGAGTAGTTCTTTATTTATTATGGGTGTTATATATTATATATAATACCTCGGTACACCTCCGTAAGTCCCTTAACTAATAAGGTGTCTAATGTTATGAGTATAAGTCGCTTATAATAATTAGATTTTACTTATAATATAATCTCGTAGAACCTCAATTCTTAGGAACTAGTATAAGTAGTTTCCTCCCTTAAGGTGATACTTCTCTTTAAGCTTACATATTAGGTGTCCCACCAAATTCTAGTATTCGGGTAAGAACACTAATATATAGTCGTTAATATAGAAAAAGAATAGGATCCTACTTTTACACTAGTAACAGTTCTCTCCTACTACGTATTCCATCTTAAACACCTTAAGCCCCTTTTCTAAGTGCTTTTTTTTAAAGGAGGGGTAACCAACGAAGCCTATATAACACCTTCTCTAATTTAAGGACCTTTCCTTATTCCTTATAGCTTAGTGGAAACTTTATATATACTATTTCATCAATAGGCGCGTGTATAAACACGTTAACTACATTATATTATAAGAGTATGAGGTTCTATTATATTATAATTATAATTAATATTTATGTTGGATTCACCTCACCAGGCCTGGTTGTAGTGGGTGGGCAGATAATGATATATTCGTCCTATTTGTTGTTGTTGTATGAGGTAGGAATTAGAAGCCGAAGGTGGCGTTGGTGGCTGCGATTCTGAATCTAATCCCTGACCTTTGATTGGCTCGCTAATCGAGCTAATCGGTGATATGCGGTAATAGGTGTCACTAGTTGGACGGTGGTATTCCAATACTAGTAACTCTCTTTTTTACTATAAGATCACCATTTAACGTTAAATAACCCATTTTGAGCGTTACTCAACACTGGTGTTAAACCACTCAAAACACAATAAAATCAATAAATAAAACGAGTATATAAGGCGGTCGGAAGCGGTAGAATCGCCCCTTTTAGCCGTACCACCTTCTAGCAGAAATGAGCATCTCCCGGGCCTAACCACGGGTTTATGGTTATCTCGACGTCCGTTATGGACATCTCCTAGGGCCTCGTTACCCATCCCTCCATCCCTATCGTCGCCCTTATATCTTCGACGAGCCTCGTAAAAGCTCAATTCGGTGTTACCTTCGTAAACCCATCAGCAAGGTTATCGTCGCCGTAGATCCATCGGATCTCATAGAGTTCTCACTACTCGTATAACTACCTTAATACTATAATATCGATTATTAGGCGTTTTTCCTTCATAGTACCAAGTTTTATGAGATAATCATAGAGTAAATAAGAGTTAATATAAACAACTATCAGGATTATAGGTATCTGGAGTTTATTGGTGATAATTTTTAGGGTAGTAGAGAGGGCATAGGCCATATCAACTCCGGTGACCATACCATAAATCTCGGATACAAGGACGCTTCTCGTGACGCTCTTCGATTTTGTCGAGGAATAATGGATAATATTGCCTTCTATTATAAAGTCTTCTTCTCCTTGAGTCTTGTTTACGAGAAGGATAACGAATCCGAGTTGGGATGTTATGTAACGGTCCAAGCACGTATATTGCAACTAGCTATAGCGACTACTACGAGTATCTTTAAGATAAGGAGAAAGGAAGGAAAAGTCTACTACCCCACAAATCCGTTGAATCCTAATTAGGTCTACTTAGGCCTGGTTAGGCTTAGTAAGTAGTGGTTAGCGTTGAATATAGCCGAGTAGTTCTGAGGCCTCTAATCGGGCCTTAGCCCGTAATAATTACCCTCTTCCTCCCTTCCCTTCCTAAGGGATATTCCCGTAATCGGCCTCATAATAATTTAAGGCTATTATATCCGTAAGTATATCCATTAACTCCTAGGTGAGTTAAGTATAATCCTTCCACTTTACTAAAACCTTCTATCCGCCCTATACTTTCCGCGTATTACGGATCTCCTTAACTTTAAACTCCTCCCTATTAACTATTAATATTATAAGTGGCTGGGTGTAACGGTCCAAGCACGTATATTGCAACTAGCTATGGCGACTACTACGAGTATCTTTAAGATAAGGAGAAAGGAAGGAAAAGTCTGCTGCCCTATAAATCCGTTGGATCCTGATTAGGTCTGCTTGGGCTTGGTTAGGTTTAGTAAGTAGTGGTTGGTGTTGGATATGGTTAAGTAGTTCCGAGGCCTTTAATCAGGCCTTAGCCCGTAATAATTACCCCCTTCTTCCCCTCCCTTCCTAAGGGATATTCTCGTAATCAGCTTTATAACGGTCTAAGGCCGTTGTATCCACTAGTATATCCACTAACTCCTAGGTGAGTTAAGTATAATCCTTCTACTTCACTAAAACCTTTTATCCACCCCATACTTTCTGCGTATTATGGATCTCCTTAACTTTAAACTCCTCCCTATTAGCCACTAATATTATAAGTAGTTGAGCGTTATTACGGTTTTGTAATAGTAACGGATTAACTCTAGTGTACCTAATTAAGTTCACATAGAAGATGTTATAGATCCCTAGTGGTGTATTTAGTTGGTAAGTATGGGATTTAACTAGTTTAAGGACGGTGTACTTTGTATTAACTTAGTTAAACTTCTTTAATGGTCGATTAAACTAGATATTCCATAACCTTAACTAAACTTTATCCCTAGGCTTAAACTAATTAAATGGTTGGCGCCTTACGTTTACGGTAATCTTTTGTTTCTTTTATGTTACTGTTATTATTACCTAAGCTTACTTAGAGGTGTCCTTTAGCTTTTAGACCAGAGCCTTTGCTTTTACTATAGGGGTTTTATTATTATTCCGTAGGGGTTCCTCTACTCTAATCAGGTCTAAGTTATACCTATGAGTAATAAAGAACAGGCTAAGTCCTATTAACGAGGTAACCTAGTTATTAATAACTATTATTATTATTAGGAGTAGTTCATCCTAATTGTCCTAAGTATATATTATATACACTTTAAAATAGGTTTTTATTACTTAGTTTACCTTCTCCGTAGCTCCGTGTCAGGTTGGTCCGCGTAGAGTGAAGGAGTCGGCGATGCCCAGGTAGGGTGTGGTAGTGACTAGCATTCGAATCTGGCCTCCTACAGAATTTCCCACTGCGCTACCCCTTAAATCCCCTTCCCGGAGTAACTATTTTCCGTTGGCCCCACTCCGGGGTTGCCCCTCCGGTGCTCCCCCGGCCCCCGCCGGTGCACCTGACACGATCCCCCCGCCCCCCAGGCCCCGTCCCGGGGCCGTCTGGACGTTTATCAGCCTTATCTGGGGCCCGCACCGGCGCCTCCGCCAGTGCTCCCCAGTCACTACGCCTGTCTTCAGCCTCAGGTCTGGGGGACCCTAAGCCCGGCGATGGTCGGTTGGCGCCTACGTCTCCCCAGCCGGAGGTGCCTTCCTTCCATCCTTCCCCGAGGTATTCTGGAGCCAGGTGGCTGCCCGCCACTTCTCCAGTCTACGGGAGGCCAGGCGTGAGCGGGTGCCCCTCCGCTGGGCCGCCGCTCCGCTTCCTCCACCGGTAGCCCACCAGGATAGCTTCCTGGTGTCTCCTTGTAGACACCTCGCGTACTAGCCAGTAGACCTGCCTCCTTCCGCTCCTTCCCTGCCAGTGGCCTTGTAGAGCGTCCTTGTGTCCCCTTTTAGTGGGCCAGGGTGGTCCCTGCCCTCGTTCCTTTGTGCTTCTTCCAGCGCTGAGTATCAACTCCTGGCTTCAAGAATGCGAGAGACTCCTGCGCCGTAGGCACCCCTGGTGCCCCCCCGGTGCTCTCCTTGTGTCGACGATCCCCTATTGTAGTTCATTCTCCTCAAGCCCTGGGCGCCCTGGCGCGATTATTCTGCCGCTTCCAATATAAAACCGGCTTCACCACGCGCTTCGATTCCTCCGTTCTTTTCTTCCTTTAGCGTTGTTTTTCGTCGTTTTCTCGTCCTTCCGGCTGTTGACCTTGGCCGCTGCTCCCCCACTGCCCCCGCCGCTATGTCTTCCGGTCCTGCTTCCCCCGCCCCTGCTGGCGACGACGGCGGTTCTGCCCCGCCGGTTCCCCCCAACCCCTCCGGCGACATGGAAGGCGACGACGACGAGAATCGCCTCCGCGCCGTCCCCTGCGCCCGCTGCCTGCGCCGCATGGTGGGCTGGGACCCCAAGGGCAACGCCCCCGTTCCGCGCTGCCTCGAGACCACCAGTACGTCCTCTCCTCCCCCGGTGCTCCCCCGCTTCCGTTACTGAGGATTCAAGCCGCGAGCAACAAATGCACCGTCTGTGCCGCCCAGCGCGGCAAGCCTTGCCTTTCGGTATGTACTCATCCCCCCCTCCAGTTTGGCCACCCCTGGGGCCTTCCAGATATCGCTAATGCCTCGTAGTTGCCCCGCGAGTGCTCCTCCGCTGCCCTCACGCTCCGCCGTTGCTTTGATGAGATCCACGACGAGGTATCGAGCGGCTCCACCTTCCGCGACGCCTGGGCCGAGGACGCGGTATGTTGCCCCCATTGTAACGCCGGTCCCCACCCGGTGCCCCTCCACTGCACGCCCGCTGATCTACTACTTAGTCTACTTATAAGGCCGCCCAGCTCGCGGGCAAGAAGGCCCTCCAGAAGAAAGCCGAGAACGTCAAGGACCCCGCCAAGCGCAAAGCCGAGGAGGAGGAGGAGGGATGGCTGCTCCGCCAGCGCAAGGTCGCGGCCCTCGAGGCGTTAGCTTCCTCCGCCAAGAAGCAGGCCTCGGCCACCTCCCGCCTCGCCGCCTCCGCCGCCGACCAACTGGTGACCCTCCGCTCCTGCGCCGATGCCCTCACCGCCCAGACCACCTCCATCCGGGCCCAGACCGCCGCTACCACCGCTCTCACTACCGCCGTCACCACCGCCTTCCAGGAGTTCACAGAGCTCTATACCAGCGCCGTGAGTACCCTACTGCTCCCCCAGTGCCCCTCAAGTGGGCCTCTCCTTACTTTGCCTGACCTGTTTTGTTTAGAACCGTGCCGCTCTCGACACCGCCTCCTCCAGGGAGGGCTCGCCTTCGGGCGACGGTGTTAGTGAGGATGAGGAGGTTGGAGGTGATGACGCCGATGCCAACAACTAGTCCCCCCGCACTGCTCCCCCGGTGGCCCGCCTTCGGGCGTTTCGATAGTTCTTGTTTGTTCCCGGGCCCCCAGGGCCATATAATCTTCCTGCCTCGGGCCAAATACATTCCCCGACCGGCCGGTGGCCTGGTCCTCACAACTCGTTCCTCCTGTGATCCGCCAGTGATCCACCAGTGACTCTCCGCTCAAGCTCCGTCTCGTAGTCGTTGATTAAATCTTGTGAAATATTCTTCCGAGGTTCCCAGGAATTCTCTTCGGGCCCATACCCTTCCCATTTCACTAGATATTTCCGTTTCCTTTTAGACCCCTTATGGCCCACCAGGGTCTCAACCGCGTACTCGTCGTCGTTCTCCTCAACCGGCACCTTTCGCGGTTGTGGTAGGTCGCCGTGGAACCTTTCTAGTTGGGACGGGGAGAAGACGTTATGGATCCTGTACCCCGGCCCCAGTTCGAGTTCGTAGGCTGCCCCGCCGCTGACCACCCGCTTAATAGCGAACGGTCCCAAGTACTTATCGGCCAGCTTTTTCGACGGCCTGCGTTGTCGTATATTCCTGGTCGATAGTAAGACGTGTTCGCCGACTCGGAAGTTGATATGCGCCCTCCTCTTATTATACCATTTTTCGTATGTCTTATTGGAGCGGGCCAGCAGGTCCTGCACTGCTCTCCTCTTCGCCTTTAGCCCTTCTGCCCTGTCCTCCGCCGTTGGTACATCTGCTGGGGCTTTTCCGTCCACAGTGACGTCGTGTGGTCCCGGTGGTAGGTAGCCCATTAGCGCCTCCGCCGGTGCCAACCTGGTGGCGCTATGCCAGGCATTGTTGTAGACGAATTGGGCCATTCTTAGCCACCGTGGCCAGTCATCCTGTTCCATGTTGCAGAATGCCCGTAGGAAGTGTTCTAAGTTCTGGTTTTGCCTCTCCGTTTGTCCGTCGGTTTGAGGGTGGTATGCTGTGCTGAGTTTCCGCCGGATGGCCAGCTGGTGACACACCACTGCCCAGAACTTGCTGGTAAACAGGGAGCCCCTATCCGAGACCATTGACCGAGGAATTCCATACCGTAGGAACACCTTCTGTACCAGTAGTGTAGCTAGCTGGTCCGCAGTAAGTGACTCCCTGGTGGGTATGTAGAGGGCATACTTAGTTAGCCTATCCACCACTACCAGGATACTGTCGTGCCGCTTCCCATTTCCACTATCCACCACCGGCAACTTGGTGATGAAGTCGAGGGATACGCTTTCCCATGGGTAGCTGGGCACCGGTAGTGTGCTTAGTACCCCATAAGGGAGGTGGTGGCGTGGCTTCGTACGCTGGCATACGGCGCATGTCTTGACGTATTCCACCACATCCTTCTTCATCCTTTTCCAGAAGAATGAACGTCCTATCCGGGTTATCGTCCTAGTGACCCCTAGGTGGCCACTTGTTGGCTCGTCGTGGAACGCAGTGAGGATCTCCCTTATCAACGGGTGGCCCTCCGGTACGACAACTCTGTCCCTATACCTCACCGTTCCTTTGTCATCTCTTCCCCAGTGCGCCCACTTCTCCCACGCCGCGCCCTGTAGTACAGGGTCAGACCTCTGGGCCTCCTGTGCTACTTCTTCCAGGCTTGGGGCCAGTGTTTCCGGCATAACGTTCGCGGCGTCGGGCCGTGGCTCATCCCTCGCTACCCAGTTGCGTCTCACCCTCGGCTGGAATCGTTCTAGGAAACCTTCCAAGAACGCACCCCTGGCTTCCTCCCGTTCACCCTCCTTAGGTCTATGGTCTGGTCTCCGTGATAGTCCATCGGCTGCGTTTCGTTTACCTGGCCGATATTCGATGCGGAAGTCGAACGGCGAGAGGTCCTGGAGTAACCTGGCCTGACGGCTGTTCAACTGGGGCTTAGTGGCGAGGTAGCGGTGCCCCAGGTGGTCCGTTAAGAACAGCGTCTGGTGTTGTGTGTACAGCAAGTAGTGTCGCCAATATACAGCTGCCTCTCGAATCGCCAGCAGCTCCGCCTCTGGTGCTCCGTATCTTAGCTCGGCTCCCCTTAGCTTCCTAGAGAGGTAGGCGACGGGGTGCCAAGCGTCTCCATGTAGCTGGCATAAAACTGCCCCTATCGCGAAGTCTGATGCGTCGGTTTCGACCCTTATTGGGAGGGAGGGGTCGAAGTGCCTGAGGATAGGGGCCTCTGTGAACAGTTCCTTCAGCCTGTGGAAGGCCTCCAGTGCCCTGTCGTTTATAATCGGCTCCCCCCCCATCTTCTTCGTTAACCTATCCGTGAGAGGTGTACACACTTTAGCGTAGTTCCGGATAAAACGCCTATAGAACCCTGTGAATCCTAGGAAGACCTGGATATCTCGTACGCTGCGGGGCACCGGCTACTCCACAATAGCTGTGACCCGGTCCTGTTCCATCGCAATCCCTTCCCCGGAGATCACGAACCCTAGGAACCCGATCTCCCTAGTATAGAACTCGCATTTCTCGGGGTTGGTATACAAGCCAGCGGCGTCCAAGCGGCGCAGCACCTCCTGGACTGCCTCCACGTGCAACGCCTTATCCTTCGAGAAGATGAGGATGGCGTCTAAGTACACCACACAGGTGATATCGACGAGGCCCACCAGTACGTCGTTAACGTAGGCTTGGTTCGGAAAGCCGTCTTCCATTCGTCTCTCCCACAGATACGCACCTGGTGGTACCCATCCTTAAGGTCTAGCTTCGTAAACCAACTCGCTTCTGAGAGGCGGTCCAGGATTTCTCCGATAAGGGGCAGCGGTGTGCGGTTCTTTATGGTGATACCGTTAAGGCCCCGGCAGTCCACGCAGAGCCTTAGCTTGCCTCCCTTCTTAGGGACGAAGAGGATCGGTGCCCCAGCCGGACTCTTGGACTGCCTAATCCAGCCCTTAGCCAGTGCCTTGGTAAGGTATTCCCTTAACTCCGCCAGCTCCGGCTCTGCCAGTGGGTAGATGGGGCCATATGGCGGCTCTGCTCCTAGTTCCAGGTCAATAGCGTGGGTGCGTCCACCCCGTTCCGACGGCATAGCCGCTAGTGTGGTGTCAAATACGTGGGACCACTCCTTATACTCACATGGGAGGACTGGTCCCTGGGTAGTCTGCTGGTCACCAACTGGTACCCCACCTGTCCTCACCTCGATCCTCTTCACACCCGGGGTGACTATGAAGGTCGCCCTCGCATCCCTCGCCGCTCTTCGGATTCCCCTTTTACCCGAGACTAACCGGATACCGTCCTCGCTCAAGGGGTAGGTCCAGTTCAGGGTCTCCCATTCAAGGTTCGGCTGGACCGCTCGGCACCAGGGGATCCCCAGTATTGCCGCATATCCTTCCACCTCGGTGATCCTAAACTTGTGCGACCTCGTGCGGCTCACCCCGAGATCGTCCGTCGCCTGGGTCACTAGGGTCTTTGTGCCGTAGTCGGGTGCGCGTGACCCCCACATGCCCTGTAGCGGTGGCTCGCCGCTAGTGACCCCCGGCGGAGCCCCTTCGTGAGGGAGGATCCTCCAGTCCACCACATTCTCATCCGCTCCCGTGTCTAATAACGCCTTCCCCTCCTTCCACACCCCCGCTACTCTTACCCGCAGGGTCACCTCTACCCTCCGGCGACCCCGCTCTACTTCCTACGGGAGCCGGATAGCGTTCACCCCCGTGGCCGAACCTCCCGTCGGCTCTATCGTCTTAGGCCGGCATCGTCGTCCCGAGTGCCTCGATTGTCCGCAGTTGTGGCAGTTGGGCTCCTGGCACTGGTCCGAATAGTGTCCCATCTGCCCACAGTTGAAGCACTTGACGTGACTCAGGTCCCGCCCCGGTGGTCCCCTGCTGGGCGTGCTCTCTTCCCGTTTCACTGAAACCGAGCTCCCAGAGGTCTCGGTGGTGGCCCTCGGTATTTCCGGGGTAGGTTGGGTGGTATCAGTCGTAGTCTCTCTCTGAGGTACGAGACTGGAGCGAGTGGGTGGCCACCGGTTTCCCCCCCGCTGGTCCCTGGTCCCCTGAGCGACGGGCTCAACGCGCTTTTGCTCCCTCAGGTACATTTTCTGCGTCGTCTCGGCCCTCTTGGCCACGTTGTCTAGTTCCCGACGGGTACTCGGCAGCCCGTTGGCCATCACCTGTCGTTGTAGGTCAGGCAGTAGTCGGCTGACCACATGGACCACCCGCGTCCTCTCCGGTTGGGGATCGGGGCACTCCGCCTCAACCGCTTCGTATTGGTCGAGGAACTGTTGGTACGTCTGGTTCGGCTTCTGCCTCATCTCTTCTAATTCCACCATGGCTGTGTACGCCCGGGTATCCGCGTCGGCTACGGTGTTGCGGAGCCACTGCTCCATCGCGGCCCAAGTAACGTTGGACACGTCGTTGTCGTAATTCGTGGCGACGTGGTTCATCCATCGGCGGGAGGCGGTGCCCTCCAGGCATCCCCCCGCGAATAGGACCCTAGCCCTATCGGAGTCGAAGTCTTCTCCGTACAGGCCGAATCGCCCCTTTAATTTGAACAGAAAGTCACTGACGTCGGTCCAGCTTCCTCCCTTAAAACGGATAGGGGCGAGCTGCTTTGTCCACGCGTCGGTACGGACTCGCTTAGGTTCCGGTGGCTGGGGAGCGGTGGACTCCTGGTGCATCACCTCGTCTGGGTCGGCGCCGTTCCTAAGGGCCATTATCTGGTCGATCATCTTCCTCTTCCTAGCTTGTTGCGCTGCTTCGTGGAGGAGGGCGTTAACCTCCTCGGTGGTCATTCCTTCCATGTCCTCGATGTTGAGGCGCCGGTGGTCCCCGGCCGCTTCGTCGTTAGGCGTCATCTCGGTCGTTGGCTCGGTGGTTGGTCGCTCAACGTCTGCGGAAACAACTCGTTGTGTCGCTGGTGCTCTACGGGGGGCCATCGTCGCTCCAACGGTCTACGCGCCTATGGGTAGGTAGAGATTCGAACGTGTCAGGTTGGTCCGCGTAGAGTGAAGGAGTCGGCGATGCCCAGGTAGGGTGTGGTAGTGACTAGCATTCGAATCTGGCCTCCTACAGAATTTCCCACTGCGCTACCCCTTAAATCCCCTTCCCGGAGTAACTATTTTCCGTTGGCCCCACTCCGGGGTTGCCCCTCCGGTGCTCCCCCGGCCCCCGCCGGTGCACCTGACACTCCGTCTATTTCTGGGTAGAACACTATAAAGAGTTTTTATTTAATTTATAGTAACTAGTAGAGTTATTTCTATATAAAACTCGTAAATTATGGTCCTTTGTTTGATATAATTATATGAGGTATCCTATGGTGCCTGATTAGACCTCGGATTAGTTGGTTTACTATTATATTCATTGTGATATCCTTTAATGACTCGAAGATTACGTTCTTTGATAAATGATCGGTCACCACTATGACGTTCATAGCCCCATCGTAGCGGGAAGGGGGCAGTCCTGTTATAAAGTCAATAGAGACCTCTGCTCAGATCCGTCCAGGGATAAGCAAAGGCTTTAATAGGCCCCTCTTTTTGTTGTACTATACGTTTCCTCATCCATAAACATCACAATTCCTTATAAATCTTTGGATATCCTGGGATAAGCCTAGTTAGTAGAACTAGTAGTTAATTAGGGCTTTTAAAGTGTCCCTCCCCGGATATCCCGTTAACGTGGAGTTGTGGAACCTCTGGATTAAACCCGTCCTTAAGGGCTTATAATATGGAATCCAGATTCTATCCCTCCATAATAGTCTCTTATTATCGTCGATTGTATATTCTAATAGTATTATCGGCAATTTCCACTATAAGGAAAGTTGTCGGTCTCCTTTTTATACTATCCCCCTAATTAGCTAGTATTAGTTATTCTGGTCTAAGTTTTTATCCCACTAAGAGTATAATAACTCTTTTTTAAAAGGGTTCAAAGGGGGTTCCGTCTTATCTAGGCTAGGGTCATCGGTTTAATCCATATCTCCGAGGGAGTCTCTTATATTAGACTCATCCCTCTTTATTTGCCCTAATTAGGCCCGCACTTTTCTAATTACTACTATGTTATTAACTCGTAATACGTTAATCCTGTTCTTCAGGAGTTTAATCTTCCGACCCTTTAACCTGTTATCCTATAAGGTGCTAGGGATATCCTATTCGCATCTCGATAATGTATTAGGAACTATTATTTCTTTACTAGGTCTAAATTGGATAGTGAAGTTATAGTGGGACAGTAATTCTAATCACCTAATCTGATGTTCACTTAACTATTTCTTTATTATAAAATACTTCAAATTCAGGTGATTAGTTAGGATAGTAAACTCTTTTATACTCTACAGTTCTGAATCCTAGTGCTTTAGGTAGCGTATTATTGCTAATAGTTCCTTGTCGTATATCGGGTAATTACACTCCGTAGGTAGGTTCTTATGTGAAAAGAACGTTATAGGTTTTAGGATCCCTTCGTTGTTATACTGCGATAAGGCACCTCCTACCATATAACCAGACGAATCGGTCTCGAGTACTGTAGCTCGATTAGGGTCCCAGTGAGCCAATACAGGTGCGCTGATCAGGAGCGTCTTCAGCTCCTCGAACGCTCTAGCGCACTCCTTGCTCTAAATGAACGGTATATCCCTTTTGGTTAAGGTTATTAGGGGTTATGCGATCCCTGAGAAGTTGGGTATAAACTACTGGTAGTAGTTAGCAAAACCGATGAACCCACGGACTCCTCGCACTAATCGGGGCACTTCCCATCCTTAGATTACCTTAATCTTCTTAAGGTCCACACGAATTCCCTTACCAGCATTAACAATAAACCCCAAATACTTGACGCTCTTAGCTTCGAATTTACACTTATCGATATCCACATACAGGCCTGCAGTGCTTAGGCGCTCAAGGACCTTCTTAACCTTCTCTCTATAATTAGAGAGGGAGCTATCCGAATAAATCAGGACATCGTCGATATAGGCTAAGCAGAACTCATCTAAGAAGTTTCGTAGGGTGTAGTTAATATATCACTAGAACATCGCAAAAGTTCTAATTAAACTAAAGGGGGTAACCATCTATTCGTATAACCCATACCTTATCCTAAACACCGTCTTCTATTCATCTCCTTTCTTAACCCGGATCTTATAAAATACAATGATAATATCCAACTTTATTAACCACTTTACTTTTACTAATACCCTTAGGGTCTCACTAATCAGGGGTAAGGGGTATCGGTCCTTCTTTATAATAGCGTTAAGGGTATAATAATCGACATAAAACCATAACCCTCCTCCAGGTTTCCAGACAAATAGAACAGGCGATAATGCAGGGGAACTATTAGCCCTAATAAACCCTTTATTTAATAGTTCTATAAGAGTTCGGCGTAATATAATTAACTCTTCCCTTGACATGCCATATAGAGGTCCCCAGGTTACTAGTTTGTTTTGATCATAGGAGTCCTTCTTAATAGGGATAGTATAATCGACGTTTTTCCGGTGTAATAGTAGTTGATTAGCCTTATCTCGGTTAAAGACATATAAAAACTTATAGTAATACGTAGGGAGTTTTGTCCTCGGGTTTATTTTTATTTTTAGTATTAGGGCCTTTTTAATATTAGTTAAACTTATGGAGAATGTGTTTAGGGTGGATATACTAAGAGGGGTCTCTCTTCTCTTCTATGCTCACCTAATTAGGGCTGAGAATACCGATCTAGTCTACTACTGGATTAGGAACTTTGGATCTTGCTGGGCCTAACCCGGTTTCCTTTTTATTACCTAGTAGTCCGCGACACTTATATATAGAGTACCTCGCACTGGGTAAACCATAACATCATCATCAATTATCCAGGACCTTCTAAGGATAACATCGTCTTCTTAGTTAGGAATAATATAAAAGAATAATCAGTATTATTTATAGCTATTAATATTAATATTAGTATAAGTGATATAGCGGATTGCACTAGGAATTATAGTGGTAACTTATATTAAGTTCCGAGGTGTAATACTAATACGTAGTAAGCGGAGTTTCTTAGCGAAGGCGTCGCTAATCAGGGCGTATATCAAACACCCTATATCAATAAGGGTAATTATATAACATATCCCATTAATCCCAATATTAACGTAAAATAGATTATAATCTATACTCTTTTTAACGACCTTCTATTCCTCCACAGCTTATTCCTCCTAATAACGACTTTCACTAGGAGTTACTCTTTTCCCGAGTCCTCAAAGTCCTAATCAGAACTACTATCCATTTTACTCTATTCCTTAGTTTTTCCTTTAGAAGTTTTAGTTTTCCTTATCTCTTTTCGATCCTTAGGGTATTACTATTATATATGCCCTTTTTTATTATAGTTATAACATCTACGAGCTTCCTCTTAGCTTGGCCGTTTATGGACTTTTTTGTCCTTAGTTAACTTATTTACTTTCGTAGGTTCCCACTCCATCTGATCAGGTTAGGGGGACTCTAATCGACTATTTTATTTCCGAGGGGACTTAGTTCTTATTTAGTTAGGGGTCAGTAATCTCCTACGCCGACGCTTACGGCGGGCTTAGTAGGATTCGCTATCCAATTCTAAGCTTATACTTAGGAGCATCTGGGTATATACAATGTATATTATTAGTTTATTAATTATACTAATAAGGGGGGCTCTTATTATGGTGTTCAGGGCTCTTTTAAGGTAATTAATCCTCATAATGTCTAACTAGTGTCCTCCTCCTACTTCTACGAGCTCCTTTTCAAACTTAGGGAGGAAATAAGCGAAACTCTTATTCTCTTTTTACTATATAATCCTTAGTTAATCGAGGGCTTATATTTTTGTGTTAGGGTCTACGTAGTAACCCTTTAAGTATTCCATAAATTTATCCGGGTTTTTCGACCTATCGGCCCCTCCTTGCGTATAATAGGCGTTCACTATGGCTTATACGGTGTTTTCTAATTTAGAGTAGATATAGGTGAATATAGTTAACTTTAAACTAAAAGCTTTTTTATTTACACTTATTTTCCCTCTCATTTCAAAGTACTATTATTAAAACTTTTTACATAATTTATTAAATTTTAGTGGGTTAGGAATTTAATGTTTAGTTTATTTCGGAGGTAGTACATAAGCCTAATCGGGGGGAATTAGTGTTATAGAGGGTGTTAAGGACTAGTTTATCGTCGATGTCGGGTACCTGGGTTCTACTAGGGCTTCCTATAATAATCGAATTTACTTTTATTGGGTCTCTTACTCGATTACTTAGGTGGTCCGCATTTCTTGTAGTTAAGTTATAAGTTGTCCGATTAACTGTACTAACTGTTATGGGTTTCCAGATAGTTTAGCGTTGCTTTCCATCGTTGTGTGGTTATCGCTTATCCTGGTGTTTTGCGTTTAGTAGTGACCGTAGTATACTTAATGACGTGGTCGAGGTACTCTACTATGAATGTATATACGTGTTGTTTTGAGTTTATGATAACCTCTAGGTCTGATTAGGTTATACTAATTAGCTTTAGATGTTTAGGGACTCCTTAGGTTAACCCGTTTAGAACTTCTTACTATTTTTATATAGATCGTGGGCTTTTGTATTAGGTATTCAATTAATTACCTTTAATAATCTTAAAGATAATGTAATGGTCTAAGTACGTATATTATAACTAGTTATGGTGACTACTACGAGTATTTTTAAGATAAGGAGAAAGGAAGGAAAAGTCTGCTGCCCCACAAATCCGTTGGATCCTGATTAGGTCTGCCTGGGCCTGGTCAGGCTTAGTAAGCAGCGGTTGGCGTTGGACATGGCCGAGTGGTTCCGAGGCCTCTGATCGGGCCTTGGCCTGTGACACTGGGTATTATTATAGTTTTATAATAGTAACGGATTAACTTTAGTGTACTTAATTAGGTTTACGTAGAAGACGTTATAAATCCCTAGTAGTGTATTTAGCTAGTAAGCGTAGGATTTAATTAGTTCGAGGATAGTATACTTTACGTTAACCTAGTTAAGCTTTTTTCATAGTCGATTAAATTAGATATTCCGTAACCTTAACTAAACCTTATCCCTAAGTTTAAATTAATTAGATGGTTAGCGCCTTATGTTTATGGTAATCTCTTATTTCTCTTATGTTATTATTATCGCCACCTAAGTTTACTTAGAAGTGTCCTTCAGCTTTTAGATTAGAGCCTCTGCTCTTATTATAGGGGTCCTATTACTATTCCGCAGGGGTTCCTCTACTCTAATCAGGTCTAAGTTATACCTATGAGTAATAAAGAACGAGCTAAGTCCTATTAACAAAATAACCTAGTTATTAATAGCTATTATTACTACTAGGAGTAGTTTATCCTAATCGTCCTAAGTATACACTATATACACTCTAAAATAGGTTTTTATCACCTAGTTTACTCTCTTCGTAGCTCCGTTTATTTTTAGGTGGAATACTATAGAGAATTTTTATTTAATCCGTAGTAATTAGTAGAGTTATTTCCATATAAAACTCGTAAACTATGGTCCCTTATTTAATATAATTATATAAGGTATCCTATGGTACCTGATTAGACCTCGGATTAGTTGGTCTACTATTATATCCGTTATAATGTCCTTTAACAACTCGAAGATTATGTTCTTTGATAGATGATCGGTTACTACTATGATGTTTATAGCCCCATCGTGGTGGGAAGGGGGCAGTCCTATTATAAAATCAATAAAGACCTTTACTTAGATCTGTCTAGGGATAAGTAGAGGCTTTAATAAGCCCCTCTTCTTATTATATTATACATTTCCTCGTCCACAAATATCATAGTTCCTCATAAATCTTTGGATATCCTAGGATAAGCTTGGTTAATAGAACTAGTAATTAATTAGGGCCTTTAAAGTGTTCTTTCCCGGATATCCCGTTAACGTAGAATCGTAGAACCTCTAGATTAAACCCGTCCTTAGGGGTTTATAATGTGGAATCCAGATTCTATCCCTCTATAACAGTTTCTTATTATCATCGATTATATATTCTAATAATATTATCAGTAACTTCTACTACGAGGGAAGTTATTGGTCTCCTCTTTGTATTACCCCCCTAATTAGTTAATATTAGTTATTCTGGTCTAAGGTTTTATCCCACTAAGAGTATAATAACTTTTTTTTAAAAGGGTTTAAAGGGGGTTCTATCTTATCTGGGCTAGGGTCGTTGGTTTAATTTATATCTCCGGGGGAGTCTCTTATACTAAACTCAACCCTCTCTACTTACCCTAATTAGGCCCGCACTTCTCTAATTACTACTACATTATTAACTCATAATATGTTAATCCTATTCTTTAAGAGTTTAATCTTTTAACCCTCTAACCTGTTATCCTATAGGGTACTAGGGATATCCTATTCGCATCTTAATAGTATATTAGGAACTACTATTTTTTTACTAAGTCTAAACTGGATAATAAAGTTAAAATAGGATAGTAATTCTAACCACCTAATCTAACGTTCACTTAACTATTTCTTTATTATAAAGTACTTTAGATTTAGGTAATTAGTTAGGATAATAAACTCTTTTATACTCCGCAATTCTAAATCCCAATACTTTAAGTAACGTATTATTACTAATAATTCCTTATTGTATATCGGGTAATTATACTCTATATGTAGGTTCTTACGTAAAAAGAATACTATAAGCTTTAGGATCCCTTCGTCGTCATACTACGATAAGGCACCTCCTACTACATAACTAGACGAATCGGTCTCGAGTACTATAACTTGATTAGGGTCCTAGTGAGCTAATATAGGTGCGCTGATCAGGAGCGTCTTCAGCTCCTCGAACACTCTAGTGTACTCCTTACTCTAAATGAACAGTATATCCCTTTTGGTTAAGGTTGTTAGGGGTTATATAATCCCCGAAAGGTTGGGTATAAACTACTAGTAGTAGTTAGTAAAACCGATGAACCCATGAACTCCTTGTACTAATCGGGGTACTTCCCATCCCTGGATTACCTTAATTTTTTTAGGGTCTATGTAAATTCCCTTACTAATATTAATAATAAACCCTAAGTATTTAACGCTTTTAACTTTAAATTCATACTTATTAATATCCATATATAAACCTACAACGCCTAGGTGCTCGAGGACCTTCTTAATTTTCTCTTTATGATCAGAGAGGGCGCCGTCTAAATAAATCAGGATATTGTTAATATAAGTTGAGTAGAACTTATTTAAGAAGTCTCGTAGGGTGTGGTTAATATATCGCTGGAACATTGCGGGGGCTCTAATTAAACTAAAGGGGGTAACCATTTATTCGTATAACCTATACCTCGTCCTAAACACCGTTTTTTATTTATCTCCTTTCTTAACTCAGATTTTATGAAATACAATAATAATATCCAACTTTATTAACCACTTCGCTTTTACTAATACCCTTAGGGTCTCACTAATCAGGGGTAAGGGGTATTGGTCCTTTTTTGTAATAGTGTTAAGGGTATAGTAATTGACGTAGAATTGTAACCCTCTTTTAGGTTTCCGGATAAATAGAATGGGTAATAATATAGGGGAGTTATTAGCCCTAATAAACCCTTTATTTAATAGTTTTATAAGGTTTAGTGTAATATAATTAACTCTTCCCTTGATATGCTATATAAAGGTCCTTAGGTCACTGGTTTGTCTTAACTGTAGGAGTCCTTCTTAATAGGGATAATATAGTTAACGTTCTTCTGGTGTAGTGGTAGTTGATTAGCCTTATTTTGGTTAAAGATATATATAAACTTATGTTAATGTATAAGGAGTTTTATCCTTGGGTTTATTTTTATTTTTAGTATTACGGCCTTCTCGATATCGGCCAAATTTATAGAGAACGTATTTAGGGTAGATATACTAAAAGGGGTCTCTCTTCTCTTCTATGCCCGCCTAATTAGAGTTGAGAATACCGATTTAGTTTATTATTAGATTGGGAATTTTGGATTTTACCGGGCTTAACCCGGTTTCCTTTTTATTACTTAGTAGTCCATAACACTTATATACAGAGTACTTCGTACTAGGTAAACCATAACGTCATCATTAATTATCCAGGACCTTCTAAGGATAATATCGTTTTCTTAGTTAGGAATAATATAAAAGAATAATTAGTGTTATTTATAGTTATTAATATCGATATTAGTGTAAGTGATGTAGTGGATTACACTAGGAATTATAATGGTGATTTACATTAAGTTCCGAGGTGTAATACTAATACGTAGTAAACGGAGTTTCTTAGCGAAGGCGTCACTAATCAGGGTATATGTCAAATACCCTATATTAACAAGGGCAGTTATATAACGTATCCCATTAATCCCAATATTAACTTAAAATAGGTCATAATCCATACTCTTTTTAATAACCTTCTATTCCTCCATAACTTGTTCCTCCTAATAACAACTTTTACTAGGAGTTACTCTTTTCCTAAGTTCTTAGAGTCCTAATCAGAGCTATTATCCATTTTACTTTATTCCTTAGTTTTTCCTTTAAAAGTCTTAGTTTTCCTTATCTCTTTTCGATCCTTAGAGTATTACTATTATATATACCCTTTTTTATTATAATTATAACATCTACGGACTTCCTCTTAACTTGGCCGTTTACGGACTTTCTTATCCTTAATTAACTTATTTACCTTCGTAGGTTCCCACTCCATTTAATTAAATTAGGGGGACTCTAATTAACCGTTTTATTTCCGAGGGGACTTGGTTCTTATTTAATTAGGGGTCAACGATCTCCTACGCCGACGTTCACGGAGGGTGTCACAGCCTTTTCCTACCAGCCAGGGGCTGCAATAGGGATCACTAAGGCTATGTCTCAATCAAGGAGTTCACCGGTATTTCAGTGAATATATATGTCTCAATATCTTAGGTGTATTTGTGATAACGCATCTAAGTCCTCTAGCTTACAGCGCCTCCTTATAAGGGCAATGCTAGTCACGTGATAGTTCACGTGATTGTTATTAAGGATAAAAAACGTGTAATATGTGCTCCCCTTTGAAAAGTAATTGTCCTAATTATTCTAAGAATTTTTATTTATTATATACAAATACCTCCTCTTACTATCCCGATTTTCTCGATAACGACGATAAATTCCTTTATATTAGTATTTAATTCCTTAGTCCTTTTTATGTTATTATAAAAGTACAGTGAATACGGTAGTCTTTAAGTACTTCTCCGGGCCAGGGCTAGGGAAGTTTGTGGGGCGCTTTATGCTTAGTTTTTAGAGTACTTTAATAATAATACGAAAATTCTCAATTTCAGTACGAAAACTTACAATTTCGTTGATTTTAAACAAGTTAATAGTATAATAGACTTCCTTAGCGACGCTCTATATAGTTATTCCTTTATCCTCGAGGTGTATAAGATGGTTGTCGAAGTTAACGTTGTTAAAAGTATTCATAGTAATAGTAGTACTAAGTATTTAGTTAATGGTATACTTAGCGTCAGTAATATGTAATATAATTTCGTTTTAGATACCGTTAATAAGATCCTTAATATTAGTATAAATTTTTTCGGTAATGGTATTAGCGTCCTTAGCCTTATGGTGGGCCGTTATGTCCTTAGTATTAACGTTACCGATGTTAGTTATTAGAGTAACTAAGAGAAGGTTAGTATAGTATATACTTATAATGTATTTCATAATAAGTTTATTAATATAATTATTAGTATTAGTAAAGTACGCGGTGAGGACCTGGGTTGTCACAGCCTTTTCCTACCAGCCGGGGGCTGCAATAGGGATCACTAAGGCTATGTCTCAATCGAGGAGTTCACCGGTATTTCAGTGAATATATATGTTTCGATATCATGGGTGTATTTGTGATGACGCGTCTAAGTCCTCTAGCTTGCGGCGCCTCCTTATGAGGGCGACGCTAGTCACGTGATAGTTCACGTGACTGTCGTTAAGGACAAAAGACGTGTGACAGAGGGCTTAATAGGATTCACTATCCAATTCTAAGCTTATACTTAGAAGTATCTAAGTGTATATAACGTATATCGTTAGTTTATTAATTATACTAATAAGGGGGGCTTTTATTAGGGTGTTTAGGGCTTTTTTAAGGTAGTTAATCCTCACAACGTCTAACCAATATCCTCCTCCTACTTCTATGAACTCCTTTTTAAACTTAGAGAGGAAGTAAGCGAAACTCTCATTCTCCTTTTACCGTATAATCCTTAATCGATCAAGGGCTCGTACTTCTACGTTAAGGTCTACATAATAACCCTTCAAATATTCCATAAATCTATCCGGGTTCTTCAACCTATCAGCCCCTCCTTATACATAATAAGAACTCACCATAACTTACATAGTATTTTTTAACTTAGAGTAGATATAAGTGAATATAACTAACTCTAAACTAAAGGCTTTTCTATTTACACTTATCTTCCCTTTTATCTTAAAATACTATTATTAAAACTTCTTATATAATCCATTAAACTTTGGTGGGTTAGGAATCTAATATTTAATTTATCTTAAAGGTAGTATATAAGCCTAATTAGGGGGAATCGGTATTATAAAGGGTATTAGGGACTAGTTTATTATCGATATCGGGTACCTAAGTTCTATTAGGGCTTCCTATAATAATTAAATTTATTCTTATTAGGTCTCTTATTTAATTACTTAAGTGGTCCATATCTCCTATAATTAGGTTATAAACTATCCGATCAACTATACTAATTACTGCGGGTTTCCAGATAATTCAGCGTTACCTTCCATCGTCGCGTAGCTATCGCTTATCCTAGCGTTTTATGTTTAATAGTGATCATAGTATACTTAATAACGCAGTCAAGGTACTCTACTACGAATACACATACGCATCGTTTCGAATTTATAATAACCTCTAGGTCTAATTAGGCCATACTAATCAACTTCAGACGTTCAGGGACTCCTCAGGTTAACCCATCTAAAACTTTTTACCACTCTTACACAAATCGTAGACTTTTATACTAAGCGTTTAATTAATTACCTTTAATAATCTTAAAGATAATATAACAGTCCAAGCACGTATATTACAATTAACTATAACGACTACTACGAATATCTTCAAAATAAGGAGAAAGGAAGGAAAAGTCTGCTACCCCACAAATCCGTTGGATCCTAATCAGTTCTACCTGGGCCTGGTCAGGCTTAGTAAGCAGCAGTTGGCGTTAAACATGGCCGAGTGGTTCCGAGGCCTCTGATCGGGCCTTGGCCCGTGACAATTATGTTCTTTTTTTATGTAAATAATTGTATACTAATATTCCCCTATACATAAGAAGTGAGTATATTCTATAAGGTCTCTGAGTTATAGAATTGATATTATTTTAAGGGAGGTAATCCACTCTAATAATTCTTAGGAATCGAGGTTATATGTGACCGAGCAACCCGCCGATTATGGCTCTTGTAGGTAGTTTACGCTGAGAAGGTGAGGAAGCTGCTTCCTCCACTCATTAACGTATTAGAAGATGAATCCAAAGTATGAATATATACCCTAATAGCTCTTGAAGACCTTCTGTTATACGAAGGCGAAGTGAGTATATAGGAGGTTAACTAGTATTAGTGTAAAGTTGGAATAATTCTATACGTGGCTATTATGACCCGTCCTAACATAGCGTTCACGGTAAGCCGCCTAGTACGCTTTAACTAGAACCCCGGGCCGAAACACTAGCGCATGGTAGACCGAGCACTCTGCTACTTTTATTCTACACGTTACCTCCGTCTCGAATACGGTACCGAACTAGGTAGCGATGAAGATACTCTGATCGTAGTGTTAGATACTAGCTTCGCAGATTACTCGCTGGATCGGAAGAGCTTTTAGGCGCTCGCTATAAAGCTTTTCGGAGGGCTTATAGTGTAAAGAGTTAATAAGCAGGCTATAGTTACGACGTTTACAACGGAGGCTAAGCTGCTCTTTTTATTATAAGTAGTGAAGGAGGCCATCTTTGTGAGCCGCCTTATTAGTGCTCTGAAGGTATAAATATCCATGGAAGATGCTCTAGAAGTAGCCTTCCCTGCGTAGAATATGTTAACACCTATAATTTAGTTTTAATGTGATAATGTATAAACCGTACACCTTATGATAACCGCCTTAGTCACGTTTTAGTTACGCTTACGCTACGTTGATATATATAACTATTAATTATACTAGGAGGTTATAGAGAAATACGTTTCTGTTATATATACTCCGTTAATAGAGTTAATGGTAGATGGTTTAATGAAGAGCTTGGTGTTCCCTTAGTTCCGGGAGTTCCAGAAATAGGTTAGGATGGCGGAGCAGAAAGAGCTTCTAAAATATAATAAAAAGCATAATTTAGATAAATATAAAGCTAATTAGTTTTTTAGAGTATTAAAGGAAGACGTTTAGGTAGTAGAGGATAGTATAGCGGAACGGAGTTTGTGATCTCTAGCCGACCATAGGAAACCTGTAATTTTCTATATTAAGCGTATCATGCATATAAAACGCCTTCCCGTAAGAGACGATTAGTAGAATAAGAGGTTAGTATTTAGAAAGCTCTTTGGGTAGGGAAGCCCTTCTTATGAGGCCTCCCCTGAGGGGGTGTGTTAGATTGAACGCTTTAAAAGCGCCTTAGAACGGGCGCTCATCGTAAGGTTAATCCCGAGCGCACCTCAGGCATCCAGGGGCGTCCCCTACCCCTAGCCCTAGGGTCAGGGACGCTCCCTGAAGCACTTGGCAGACACAACACATCAATACACACAATTGACCCTCAATTCGACAAATAATTACCGGCTGAAATGCGCCCTTGAATCAGCCACTTTAAGGGGCAAGTTCTCCCCTGAACAACAAGGATCATAAGAACAATTACACACAATTGAATATATCACGAATTGACCCCTAAATCCGACACAAGCACAATAAACATCACGAATTGACTCCCGACATCGTGCTCATATGCGATTCCCGACAGATGGGATCCGGTTTTAGGCCTGCTTTTAGGCTAGGGCTAGGGCCGAGGTCGGGGTTAAGGTTATAATAATAACCTAATTCTAAGGTAGGGTTAGAGTAACTTCGTTATTTATTAACTTCTTTAAAACTTAGATTATATAAGCTATTAGCTCTTTTATAATTTAATTTTTAGGCCCCTTAAAATTAAAAACTATATTATTAATAAACTGGGCAATAGTTAAAAAGACATCCTTTTAGTCCTCATAGCATCTGGCTTGTTCATCGATGGTGGTTAGGATAGATTTAGTAGCTATCCTACTTATATTTAAGGGCACCTTTGCTATAGAAGGGGCTACATCCGGAGTGTTGGGCTAGCTTCCCATAAAGCTAGGCCAGAATAGCTGGGCCTCAGTGTTACAGCGTCGCTTAGCTTCTAAGGTAAGGGTTAGCTTTGGAAGTAACCCAGAGCCCCGATCAGGGCTAGCCGGAGGGGCCGGCTATAGTCCAGCGCCCACCAGAAGCTATGAGGCTATCACAGGAGGGCTCTGGGAGGGAGAGGTGAAGAGTTTTCAGCTATTAAGGATCTTAGCAATATATCAGTTATTTTACTAATAGCGGATACTAAGAACAATTAGGCGAGAGGGAAGTTGGGCAGGTAACTTGACTACCTAACCAGTTCAGGCCATGACCTTGACAGCTACATGTATGGCCGCCACAGATTGTGCATCAGCCATGCAGCGAAACGTTATCTCGGCGCTTTTGAAATTCCTTGTGGTAATGAGCTATACAGAATAAGCTCAGGATTAGTGAACACATGTAATTACAGATGTATAAGTAGAAACAGGGACGATAACGTTTCTCACCATACTCTACCTGTTAACGGCTCATTATATGTATAGTTATACCAAGCGCAGAAGCGGGACTGCAAATGTGTCGCTAATATTTCGCGATGGTGCCAAATACACAGATATGCCTACTCTCTATCTAAAGCTACCGCATGCATGGATGCATGGTAAAGTCCACCCACTAGAAGACGAAGTCGAAGAAAGGGCGTATTCGACATACGCTATGCTCTGCCAGCCTCCGGCTGGGCCTAAAAACAACCATCCTGCGCTACTAAAGGGCCCAAATAGGAAGCAAAGGAACTGGAGGAACCAGCGGGATCCAGGGACAGATTGAACGCATAGTAGCCAATAGGCAAGATTTGGAGGACGTTGGTAAGGGCTGTGTACTGTAGAGTAGGTAGTCTGAGCTTGCGGCTCTCCACGCCACATACCCCTTGGGAGGTCTGCGGCAAGGGCTACGCCCTTGCCGCCATGGCGTTAAATTCAACAACAACAACAACAACATACGCTATGCACATGCATGCATTTGTACCACCCATTCAAGCACAATAATGCCGCCGACAAAGTCCCAATACAGATATGTAATATTTGGATTATTTACAGTTATCATTAACTACGTCATGTGACTGCACCGATCCACGGGAATCAACTTCATTATTTTCCTTCCCTTATCCCAATTTGTCGTTACGAGGGTTCCCAAGCCCCTTTACTGCACAAGTCCAGCGACGAAGGCGGCCGCCTCGGGCGCATCCTCCTCGTAGTTGCGGTGGTCCGCGGTGATGATGATGCCGCCGTCGCAGATGTTGTCGCCGTCGTGGCAGATGACCTTGACCTTGGAGGCGGGGATGTTGCCGATGGGCTGGTCGTCGAATGGGTCGCCGAAGATGAGGACTGCACGTAAAATTCAGTATTGCGAAACCGAGGAATTGAACATTTGGAGTTAGACGTACCGGCAGAGACGCGGGCCGTGTCGGCGGCGCTCAACTTCTCCGCGGCGTTGTGCACGAGCTGGCCGCCCTGGCTGTAGCCAGACATGACGATCTTGGTGTTGGGGCACTGCGAAGCGGCCTGCGATCGGGAAATAGTTAGTTTCCAATCCGATCATCTCGCGACCGGGGGGGTTGAAACTCACCTGAGAGACAAGGTTGGCCATGGTGGTGCTGCCGGCCGGGTCGCCGCCGAGGAGGAAGCCCAAGACGTTGGCGGCGTAGTCGACTCCCTGGACGGCCAGGTTGCTGGCGCCGATGAGGCCGGCGAGGGCGTTGAAGAAGACGGGGCCCTCGGAGCTGGCCTCGCCGACGTTGCCGGACTGGGTGGTGCCGCGGGCCCAGATGAGCGTCACGGGGCGGCAGGGGGTGCCGTCCGTCAGCTGGTTGAAGGTGTCGCCGTTGTACTGGCGCTTGCCGACGACGCTCGAGCTGAGCGCGGAGGCGTCGGCGGAGTAGGCCTGCTTGTAGTACTCCTCGAGCGCCTCGAGGGGCAGCGAACCGACCTCGGCGCGAGGGGCGACGCTCTCGAGGGGAGCGGCGATGGCCGCGGAGGCGGCGAGGAATAGGAGACCGGCCTTCATGTTGACGGGTGGACGGTCTGGCGAGTCAGCTGCTTTGACCGGGGTCTTGGGTTGGGGTGGTAGCTGAGGTGCTGCGAATGGAGACCTGTCGGGAGGTGGGCGGCTGGAGGTCTGTCGATCTTCCGCGATGCTGGAAAACTATGGGAGGCAAACAGCTCTACCTTATATGCACCGCTGCTCTCTCTCCACGGACGGGTTTGAGAGTCCACGCGGACTCCATGTGGCTGGCTATAACTCTATCCATAACCCATCTCGATGGGCGCCTGTTGCGGAGAGAGAAATGGCTTATAGGCTTCAGGGCCAAGGCTTGGCTGTCGTCGTTGCATCGTGGCCCGCCAGTCTGCAACATGTCGCAGGCGGCGCCAGGGACCGGCACCACCACGCCTGCTCCCCTGGACGGCGAGACCATCCCGACTCGAAATCGCGCGTCCGAGCCCGAGGGCGCGCCGTGCATGGGTATTTTGGCCGCCCTGCCATCCAATTGACCACCCAGCCGGCGCCCGACGACAGGGAACATCGGTCATGTACGTCGCAAAACATGAAGCTGCCATCTTTCTGAAGCAAGTTTTCATGACCTTTGAACTTCTCCGTGCAGCTCAGCTATACCAACTCCAGAACCTCGGCCCGCTGCCGGGCACACCCTCCTTAGAGTTCAGGTGTGCCTGGCCGCGCACGATGGACGGGCCGCATGAAAGTGATAGCTGTGATGTGCATGTCCAGTGGTCAGCGCTTCCAGAAGGCGAAGTGGTCACCGCCCAGTGAAGATAATGCCCCCATGGCGTCACTGTGTAACCTGATAGGTCCGGCAATGCGCAGTATTTCTCGGGAGAGGGGCGCACGCACCGAGCTGTTACCGAGTCCCGTGGCCGCCGGGGCGTTGTGGAGAAAGCGCTGACAGGCTCCAGGGGGGAGTGCGTGACATCGCCTCGGGGATACCGGCCGTTTAAAGGCAAGCAACTCGGCGTTAGGCCCTGGATAGTGAACGGAAGTTTTGTGCCCATCGCGGGGTAATCGGGGCGCCTAGAGATGAGGGGCTGGGGAATGGAGCTGTTGGAGCCTTTGGAGCCTTTTGAGGAACACGTGGGTTGCGAGCCGAGATAGGACCTTCCACTTTAATGAAGAATTCCCGCTCCCCAAGACCGCTGGAGGTGGGATTATTGAGTAATGATGTGCACCTGGCTGGGCGGTAACTGTGCTTGGCACGCATACGTTGTTCGGCGAAGCGTTGCGTCCATGTCTAGCTTGTGGAGTTGGGGTCGGAGCATGCCGACTTCGTCGATTGCCAAGTCAATAGAGAACAATTGAACAGTCATCAGAATACGCGTTTGCATTGATCAGTTCAGCTGCTGCGTTCTACCTGATGACGAGGCGTTGCCCCTCGTCCGTCTGAGCGCTTGTGTTCAGCCGCGAATCGGAAGGATTCGACCCCAATTTCAAGAGCAATTATGCCACCGAAAGACCGAATACGCGGGCTTCGAGGAAGTTCTAAGCCAATTCTTTTATTTGCGCCAAATGGAGTATAGCTGGCAGCTCTGATGCCCCTGAACCCCTGGATTGGACTCCAAGGCCCTAATTGAGGTCACGAAGATCAAACGACAGCGGTGATCACGCCGGTGATCGCTGTATCTCTTCACTGAAGTGAGGAACCCACTGTCGGATTCAAGGGTCAATTCGTGATATATTCAATTGTGTGTAATTGTTCTTGTTCTCCCTCTTCTTCAGGGGCGAACTTAGCTCTTAAGGTGGCTGGTTCAAGGGCGCATTTCGGCCCATCATTATTCCGCGCGGCGCACGGCCTTCGAGCACACCGGAAGCGTACTAGGCGCTTAGCACTGTCGGATTCAAGGGTCAATTCGTGATGTATTCAATAATGTGTAATTGTTCTTGTTCTCCTTGTTCTTTAGGGGCGAACTTAGCCCTTAAGGTGGCTGGTGTAAGGGCGTATTTCGGCCTAACATTGTTCCGCGCCGTGCGCGGACCTTTGAGTGCGCTGGAAGCGTACTAGGCGCTTGGTATAGCGGATTCGATACGCCCCTTTAGGGAGGCCTCTGTCTAGTGGGCTTCCTACTACCTGATCCGCCTTTTAATAGTTATTTCTAAGTACTATAATTGTCTCGAAACGTGAATTTCGTCTTCCTCCGTTTAAAGCACTTCTTATATGTCCTTTCTACGGGGTTCACGAGCCCCTAGGAGTGTGAGGATTACGAGCCTTAATGTCCTATATGTTATCCTTAGCTATCCCGGCCTCCTAGTGGGCCTTATCTTCGGTGAGGTCGCGGCGACGGTTGTTCTCGAGACGAACCCGCTGGTTACTCATATTCAGCTACGTAAAAAACGCCTAAAATAGCTACTTTAAAAGTGCTTTTATTAGTCCGTTTACCATTAATTCGGCTAATAGTGTATACGCGACGTTAACGCAGTTATTCTCGATTTCTTAATATAATTAGTGGTTATGAATATTAACGTAGTATAAGTATATTTATAAGTGTATTTGTTTTATAGTTATAAGGTGCATAGTTTACTGGTTATTGTATTATATGTGAATTCGTGGTTAAGAGTGTATTTAAGGTGTAAACTTAGTACTCTGGGTGTTCTTCGTAGGGAGTTATATTTATAAAACGGATATTAACCGGCTTATAAAAATAGCTTCCTTTACTATTTATAATAAGGTAAGGAGCTCGACTTTTGTTGTTGATGTTGTAATTATTTATTATTTATTTGCTTTTTATATAACGGTTCCACTAAAAAGTCGCATTATGAGTACTTGAGAGCTCTTCCGATCAAGCGTATTGTCGGCGAAACTAGTATTAGAAGTGACTTTTAAAGTGTCCTTAGGGTTCCCCGGTGCGGCTCCGTATTCTAAGTAGAGAGAACGTATTAAGTAGAGGTATTAGAGTACTTGATCTACTATGTGCTAGTGACTCGGCCCTGGGTTCTAATTAAAGTGTATAAGATGGTTTACGGTGAATACGATATTTAGGTGTATTATTATAGTTGTATATATAATAGTTCCGACTTTATGTTAGTACTTCTTAATTTCCCACGGTTCAGCTACCCTATTGTATAGGAATAACTTAAAGGTTATTATAAGGGTTTTGAAATGCGTTTTGAGTAGTTTATTAGTGTTTAATAGGAGTTTTCTCACCTTCTCGGCGAATACTAATTATGATAACTAAATCTTCCTAATTACTTGGTCTCTTAAGACCTCGATTCCTAAGAACTATTATAGTTTGTGACCGTTTTTTAGATAGTAGTGTTTTTCAAGTTTTTTTATTGATACTATTACTTTATTGTGAAACTTATGAGGGAAAGTTAAGACGTAGTCGTTAACGTAAAAAAAGAACGTAATTTATTCTTTTTACTAATAGTAGTTCTCTTTGGTAACTTATTGAAAGCTGAGTTCTAGGAGCCCACTTTTTAGGTGTTTTTATTAGAGTAGAGGTGACCTTTTGAGGCCGTAAAGCGCCTTTTTTAAGTGTAGTACCTGTCCAGCTTTTCGGTATCTAGGTGGGAGTTGTATATACACTTCCTTATCGATTATTGTATACATAAAAGCATTTACTGTGTTATACTGTAAAAGCTCTATATCGAAGTGAATAGTTGTTATAATAAGGATTTGGAATGATATACTTATAAGCGTAGTAGTGTATATTTCTCGTTTATCTCTTAATTGTTAATTTCTATGGATAATGAGGTGTACTTTGAATTTTACGAACCTCTTATGCTTGTTAAGTTTATAGGTATATACCTAGTGGTAACTGAGAATTTGCTTACCTTATGCTTATTTTTTGTTGACCTCCTCTTAGGAGTGGGAGTTTTTATAGCCGCTTAGATGGCTTATTTTAGTTGTTCTAAAGTTGTCCTTATATGAGTAATCCTTTAAGTAATTATGTGATGTGGGGAGAGGGGGTAGTTTTTTTTAGTGAGTGCTTATGGGTGCGCTACCTTTACGGCTTAGCGGAGGAAACTCTCTACGCATATGACCCAGAGTGCTTCCCTTAGTGGAAATCCCCTCTTAACTAGGTTTTATTAACCCACCGGAAAGGTCGTATTATTAGAGCACTTCTCTATTAGCCTTTTAATTTAATATATTTTTATTAAAGGTTTTAAGGTGATTAATCTTATTAGGGGCGCTGGGTTGGCTAGACCATAAACGTATACTTGGGAGATTATCCATTAATTGCGTTTCGTGGTGTTATTTCTATTTTAGAGTTGTTTTTATTAGGAAAGTAGATTTGAATGAGATTCTATGCCTTGTTATGCTTATATTATAGTCCGAGGTTATGGTTTTGTTTTATGCTTTTCCCTTATTTTCCCCCTGCCCCTTCACGGCTAAAGCCGTTTCTAAGGTAATGAAAAATGATAAGGGTCTTAGTGGTGATATTTTAGGTGTTAGGTATAGTGTAAAGCGCTTTGTGTTATATTATCTTAACTTATCCGAGTACGTTTTTATAACGGAGCTCGTTTTTGGAGTGCTTTTGTTGTGTTTTGGACTTATTTTGAGAGTGAGGGTGACCTCTTCTACTTCCTCGTTAGTGTTTTGTATTAATGTTTATATTTGGGTTTGTTTAATAAGTTTTTGAATTCGTGTTTTGATCGCTTATAGGTTTAGGTGGTGAAATTCCTTAACGGTACCCTTAAAGTTCCCATTAAAGTGTGCTTTTTTGTTGAATACGACGTTCCTCGTTGTGAAGACGTCCTTTTTAAGAGGGTTCTATATTCTGAATTGATTATTTAACGTGTAGCCCATTAGAAAGCCGATCTATGTACGAGGGGCGAGCTTCTTTCGTTGTTGGCGCTTAAGTTGTGTATTGGTTATTAGGGCGTAGGTTTTATAGTCGTAGGATCGTAGGTGGGAGAGGTTAGGGATTGTATAAATCTTATTTTCTCCGCTTTAGAATTGCTTATAGAACTGCTCGTAAAGCGTTTTCTACCCGTGTATTTGTGATTGTGACGGGCTGGGCCCTCTTGGAGGCTTCGCAGCCTCTCAGCCATGGACTCCGCTTACCTAAGCCCGGCTTACCTAAGACGGATCAACCTTAGGCCTGATCAGAGTAAACGGGTCCTATGGGGCGGAAGATATTTTCTCCTTTTCTCTCTTATTTTGAAGATACTCGTAGTAGTCGCCATAGCTAGTTGTAATATACGTACTTGGACCGTTATATTATCTTTAAGATCTTAGTATCATCGGAGATAACGAGAGTACGCTGGGCACGGAAATAATTATCGACGAAAAGTAAGTTTACGACCTTAGTGGAAGTAGCAAAAAGTCCTAAGCGGGTTAACCTGAAGGTCCCTAAACGCTTAAAGTTGATTAGCGAGGTCTGATTAGGGCTAGGAGGTTTTAATAAATTCGAAAAAACGCATTTTGCGTAGTAGAGTACCTTAATAACGTCGATTAGTATACTATGGTCACTATTGAATAAAGACGTGTAGAAGGAACAATAACCGTATCATAATGGAAAATAATGTTGACTTATCCGGAAACCCGCAGTAGTTGGTATAGTTAATTGGTTAGTTATTAGCCTAGTTGTAGGAGATGTGGACCACCTAAGTGGCCGAACGAGAGGCCTAACGAGAGTAGATTCGAATACTATAACAGACCCTAATAGAACCCAGGTACCCAACCTTAACATCACATAAAGCCCCTATACCCTCTACGACGCCGATCCCACCCGATCAGGCCTATGCGCCACCTCCTAGATAACCGAGATACTAGATCCCCGATCCACCGAAGTTTAATGGATTACGTAAGAGATTTTAATAATAGCACCTCGAGATAAAAGGGAAGATAAGCGTGGACAGAGAAGCCTTTAGTTTAATATTAGTAGTGTTCACTTATATCTACTCTAAACTGGAAAACACTATATAAGCTATGGTGAGCGCCTATTATTCATAGGGAGGAGCCGATGGGTCGAAGAACTCTGAATAATTTATGGAATACCTAAGGGGTTACTACGTAGACCTTAACGTAGAAGTACGAGCCCTCGACCAACTGAGAATAATACGTTAAAAGGAGAATGAGAGTTTTGCCCACTTCTTTCCTAAGTTCGAAAAGGAGCTCGTAGAAGTGGGAGGAGGACACTGGCTGGACAACGTTAGAATCAACTACCTAAAAGGAGCTCTAAATATTACGATGAGAACCCCTTTAATTAGTGTAATTAATAAACCAACGGCCTATATTGTATATACCCAGATACTCCTGATAATAGGATTAGAGCTGGATAGTGAATTGTATTAAGCTCACTATGAGCATTAATACAGGAGATCGCCAACACCCGGCTAGAACAAAGTCGAGTCATTAACTAGATAGGATAGTTGGATAGGGTCACCTTAACCTGATTAGATGGATTGGGAACCCACTAAGGTAAGCTAGATGGCCAAGGACAAACTAGTCCAAAGAAGGTTAAGCTAAGAGGAAACCCACAAATGCTATAATTGCGGTAAGAAGGGGTATATATAATAGAGATACCCTAGAGACCGGAAAAATAAGGAGACCAAAACCTCGAAAGGGAAGACCAAAGAGCATAGCGAAACAGATATTGGCTTTGATCAGGACTCTGAGGACTCGGGAAAAGAGTAACTCCTAGTGAAAGTCGTCATTAAGAGGAACAAGTTGTGGAGGAATAGAAGGTCGTTAAAAAGAGTATGGATTATGACCTATTTTACGTTAATATTGGGATTAATAGGATACACTATACAACTACCCTTGTTAATATAGGATATTTAATATACGCCCTAATTAGCGACGCCTTCGCTAAGAAACTCCGCTTACTACACATTAGTATTACACCTCGGAACTTAATATAAGTCACCACTATAATTCCTGGTACAATCCGCTACGTCACTTACGCTAATATTAATATTAATAACTATAAATAACACCGATTATTCTTTTATATTATTCCTAACCAAAAAAACGACGTTATCCTTAGAAGGTCCTGGATAATTAACGATGACGTTACGGTTTACCCAGTACAAGGCACTCTACATATAAGTGTCGTGGACTACTAAGTAATAAAAAGGAAACCAGGTCAAGCCCGGCAAAATCCAAAGTTCCTAATCCAGTAGTAAACTAAATTAGTATTCTTAGCCCTAATTAGGCGAGTATAGAAGAGAAGAGAGACCCCTCTTAGCATATCCACCCTAAACGCATTCTCCGTAAATTTGGCCAATATCGAAAAAGCCCTAACACCAAAAATAAAAATAAACCCGAGGACGAAACTCCCTACACATTACCACAAATTTCTATATATCTTCAACCAAAATAAGGCTAATCAGTTACCACCACATCGAAACAACATCGACCACGCAATTCCCATCAAAAAAGACTCAACAGGGCAAGATAAGCCAGTTACATAGGGACCCCTATATGGGATATCTAAGGAGGAGCTAATTGTATTTCAACGGACCCTCACAGAACTACTAGATAAAGGCTTTATTCGTACTAGTAGCTCTCCTATTTCATCACCTATTCTATTTATTCGAAAACCCCGGGGGAGGATTGAGGTTTTATATCAATTACCGGGCTCTAAACACTATTACTAAGAAAAATAAATATCCCTTACCCCTAATTAGCGAAACTCTAAAAGCCCTAACTAAGGCTAAGTAGTTAACAAAGTTAAATGTTATTATTGTATTCCATAAAATCAGGGTTAAAAAAGGCGACGAATAAAAGACGGCTTTTAGAATAAGATACGGCCTATACGAATAGATAATAACTCCTTTTAGCTTAATAGGGGCCCCCGCTACGTTCCAGAGGTATATTAACTACACTTTACGGAACTTTTTAGACGAATTCTGCACCACTTATATCGACGACGTTCTAATTTATTTAAATAACTCACTCACTAATTATAAGGAGAAAGTTAAGAAGGTCTTAAGCCGTCTAGGTGTTGCCAGCCTATAAATTAATATCGATAAATACGATTTCAAAACGAAGAGGGTTAAATACTTAGGGTTCATCATCGATATAGGGAAGGGTATCCGCGTTAACCCAAAGAAAATTAAGGCTATCCAGACATAGGAGGTCCCCCGATCAGTACAAGGAGTCCATACCTTCGTTGGTTTTACAAATTACTACCGTTAATTCATACCGGACTTCTCAGGGTTAACACACCCCCTTACAACTTTAACGAAAAGGGATATCCTATTCGTATAGAGTAACGAGTATATAAAAGCATTTAACAAATTAAAGGCCCTCCTAATTAGTGCCCCCGTACTAGCACATTAGGATCCTAATCGAGCCACTATACTAAAAACAGACTCATCAGGTTATATGGTGGGTGGCGCTTTATTATAATACGATGATAAGGGTATTTTACGGCCTATTACGTTCTTTTTACGGAAGAACTTACTAGTAGAATACAACTACCCAATACACAACAAGGAACTATTAGCTATAGTCCACTATTTAGAACACTGGGACTCTAAATTAAGGAGTGTAAAGGAGTTTATTATCCTAACCAACCACCTTAACCTTAAGTATTTCATAATTAAGAGGTAATTGAGTAAACACTAGGTTAAATGGTCGGAGCTCCTATCCCATTATAATTTCATAATCCAGTTCTAACCCGGTAAACAAACGATAATCCCCGATACACTATTTAGACGAGAATAAAACGTTCCCAACACCTAGTGAAATGATCGATTAGAAGGACGGAGGATATAACTCCTAAAGGGGAAACGGAATATAATTATAGTAAACTAGGCAACTCTTAAAACGAATTAAATAAATATAACGGAATCCGTGGAAAGCACTATAATAAGCGATATAGATTAGGACAATAATCCTAAGGTTAATTGGTTAAAACCTATCCTGAACCCCTTTAAAGAGGAGCCCCTAAAGTCCTCTTGGATTAAAGGATTATAATTAAATAATTATTATTAGTTAATTAGGATAATTGTGAAAAGGGGGGACTGTTAATTATTATTATAATAAAAGTTGCTCATAATATTATTAGAGTACTTAGTGAACGACGATGGTAAACTCCTTTGGAGGGAAAGGATCTGGGTCCCTTATTATGAACCCTTATAAACCCGGTTAATCCAAGAGTTCCACGACTTAACACTTAGTGGCCATCTCAGCAGAGACGCGTTAAAGGCCTTGATCAACCGCCGCTTTCACTGGCCAGGCCTGTTATAGGATGTCCGACGCTTCATGAGGAACTACGATGTTTATGGACGGGGTAATATATGGCGGGATAAGAAGAGGGGTCTTTTAAAGCCCTTACCCGTCCCTAATCAGGTCTAAACAAAGATATTAGTCGACTTTATTACAAGGTTACCACTAACCCACCGTATGGGAGTAATGAATATTATGGTGGTAATAGACCGACTATCTAAAAACGTGATTTTCGAGCCACTTAAGGATATAACAACGGACGTTGTGGCTACGGCGTTAATACTTGGCCTAATTAGATACCACGGACCCCCAAGAGCTATTGTTTTGGATAGAGGCCCCCAATTTACTAGTCGCATATGGAAACGGCTCTATCAACTATTACAGATAAAACAACGTTTATCTACGGCCTTCCACCCAAAAATAGACGGCGCCACAGAACGAACTAACCAGGTAATAAAAACCTACCTCTAAGCTTATACTTTATACACTCAAAATAATTAGGATAACCTACTTCCAATAATAATAATAGTTATCAATAATAGGGTTACCTTGTTAACAGGCCTTAGCCCTTTCTTCACCACCCACAGCTATAACATCGACCTGATTAGAGTAAGGGAGACTTTGTGGACTAAAGGAAAGACCCCCGTAGCTTGGGCAGAGGCCCTAGTCTCGAAGTTAAAGGAGGCCTCCGAATAGGCATAAGTGGTGATAGCCTCCACCTAAAAGCAATAAGAAGCCTCGGTAAATATACGACGCTAGCCTTTTAACTAGTTTCGACCAAGGGATAAGGTCTAGTTAAGGCTTAAGAACGTCCATTCTAAGAGACTATCTAAGAAGTTAGATTAGATGAATACAAAGTATACTATGTTAAAAATAGTCGGATCCCATACCTACTAACTTAATACACCACCGGGTATTCATAACGTCTTTCATATATCCCTAATCAGGCATACGGGAGTCGACCCACTACTATTATAAGAATAAGACGACGCCTAACCACCACCTCTATTAGTAAACAACGAAAAGGAATTCAAAATCGAAGAGATCTAGGACGCTAAGAAGATTCGTAGTTCCTAAAAGGTTTTAGTTAAGTAGAAGGGCTACGTAGAGCCTACTTAGGAACTAATTAAATTATTAACGGAGACTACAACTTTAGATCGTTACGAGGCTAGTTATGGACGAGTCCCTCTGAACGGGGAGGAGGGAGAGGGGGGGTAATTATGACGGGCTAGGCCCTCTTAGAGGCTTCGCAGCCTCTCAGCCATGGACTCCGCTTACCTAAGCCCGGCTTACCTAAAACGGATCAACCTTAGGCCTAATCAGAGCAAACGGGTCCTATGGGGCGGAAAACATTTTCTCCTTTTCTCTCTCATCTTAAAGATACTCGTAGTAGTCGCCATAGCTAGTTGCAATATACGTGCTTGGACCGTTACAGTGATGGGGTTCGGTTATAGAGGTAGATTACTGTTTTAACGATCTCAGGCCATAAGTAGTCTAGGAAATTCGTTATAATAACTATTGCCCTAACTTTAGCTTTAATAATCACAATAAGCCTTTTAGCACCTCCGTTCTGAGCTTGCGTATTAGGCGCTGACGTTTCAATTGTTATTCTACACCCCTTCAGGTCTACTACTAAGCGTGGATATCTTAGAAGCTCGTTATTAGTTTCTAGGAACTTAACTTTTGTGTCGTGAACGCGTTCTAGATAGTTAAGTAACTCGAATAATACTTCTGAGATCGTCTCTATTGTTCTCTTTTATAGGTAAAAGTCTTATATTAGCCCTAAGGTTTGGTTAAAAAGAAGTATAAGGGACGTATACCCTTTGTATCCCTTATTATAATTGTAGAAGTTGAGTATTAAACGGTTTCCGGTTTTTACCCATTTAATTAACTCTTTTAGTGCTTAGCGGATTTAGTGTATTATATTCGCCATCCTATACGCGTCGTATTTTATGGGGTCTCTGCTTTTTTTATCTAAGAGTTTCACCCCCCTTATTGCGTTGTTAAGGCAATTTAGAGCGTTTCTCCCTGGGTGTCCGAGTCTCCAGTGCCATTTTTCTATATTTACTTGGATAGGTTTATGGATTATTGTACTTATAAAGCGGTTCCTTCGCGGAGCTCTCGGGAGCTCGTTTAGCGTAGGTTAAGGGAGCGGAACGATCGTTGTGAGTACTACTTTATCCTTTATAAGTCTATAATCGAGAACATCTTAATTATGGATTTTAAATAGCTTATAAACGTAGTTTCGGTTTATACACCTAATATAATTATTGCTGGGGCTAGTATCCTATTAAAAACCTTTTCGGTGTAAGCGTTTTAAAGAAACAAGGTTACTCGTAAACCCTTTATAGAGTACTATATTATATAAGCAAAACTTGAGCGGCTTGCCGTCTTGCCCCTTAACGCGAATATCCACTATTCCGAAGCCATTAATTGCTATTTGTTAAGTCCCTGCCTAGAGATAGTCGCTAGGCGCAGCTCCCGTTAATTGTATGAATTATGAGGGGTTGTTGAAAATGTGGATTATAGCTCCGGAGTTAAGGATTACGGATCCATAGAGTGAGTATGTTTTATAAGAGGTTATTAGTGTGGTTTGAACGCGGGTTTAATAATGTCCTATGAGTTAACTTAATTTTGTAGTAAATTTAAGTTTTTGGATACACTTAGTAAAGTCTTCGTTATTCTTAAGTCGCTTAATAACCAACTTCTTAAGTACTTAATTACGGTATATGTGGTTAGGGCGCTTATTAGGGAAGACTAATCAGTACTTTAAAAGTTGGTGACCTTATTTTAGGTATACTACACACGTCCTGCCCTTATCAGAGTTACTAGATTTATTAGCTGGGGAGCGTAGCTGTTTCCCTTCACTCTTCCCGCTACCCCTTCCGTAGCCTCCACGACCTCCACCGCGGGCTCTTTGTGGTTAAGTCCTTATTTGTTATAGTTTATCGTCGTTACTGGCCGGTCCACTGGTTATCGTTATAAGTCCAAATACTCCTCGTCTAGTTTTCTATATATCCTTTATTTAATAGAGGACTTATCGAGCCTTAACGAGGACTTTACTTAGTATAAATAAGTCGTTTATTACTTTAGTTCTAATTATTAACTAATAGGCTTAAATCCATGGTTTAATAAGGTTTCCGCTAAGGGCTTACGTAAACTCTGGAAACTAAGTACTCAAGTATTTAGCTTATAGGACGTCTATAACTTGAGTTTTATGGAGAATACTCTCCCAGCGGCCAATCCAGTCCTCGGTATCCTTTCGTATAGCAAATCTCTTCTTATTAGGATAGCTTAAGACTTTGGAATATACTTCCGCTGTGTTTACTCGGTGCTCGTATAACGCACCGCCGATGCGAGTTTGCAGTTCTAAGACCTATTCGTTAAGTCCCTTATTTATAGTATAATAATACTTAAGAAGGTCCAGAGCGATAATCTCGTAGAACTAGTTCTAAAACGTATATACACTTTTCATTTATTTAATATAATATTTATAATTATTATTATATTCTACTCATCGTTCTTTATATAAAACGAGGTTCACAGGGGATAGGTCTTCGAGAGTATAAGCTTATTCTATAAATACTTTAGGGCCTAGGACGAATACTTCGTCGGGTTCTTAAGTTACACTACTTCCTAAGGCACTTCTAGCCCTTCAACGGATTACCTTTGGGTAATCGGAGATCGCCGGCCACTCCGGCATTCGAGTAATCTCTTCGTAGATCTCTTCTCCGGTGTTCTCAAAGTATTTAACCAATGGGTTTATAGTATCCCATAAGTTATAGGTCTTTACTTAGGATTATAATTAGTTAAACTAAAAAACCCAGTCCCTAATCATCTAAAAAGCGATCTTTATAATAAGGGTTATTATTGTTATTATCGAATAGGTATTACGCATAGGAATAGTGGTTATAAGTAGGGTTTGGTTTAATGGTTATTTTTAGTATATATCAGATTATTAATTGTTGGATTTAAGGGTCAATTCGTGATGTATTCAATAATGTGTAATTGTTCTTGTTCTCCCTGTTCTTTAGGGGCGAACTTAGCCCTTAAGGTGGCTGGTGCAAGGGTGCATTTCGGCCCAACATTGTTCCGCGCCGCGCGCGGACCTTCGAGCGCGCCGGAAGCGTACTAGGCGCTTGGTACAGCGGATTCGACAAGTACAGCGGATTCGATATACCCCTTTAGGGAGGCCTCCATCCAGTGGACTTCCTACCACCTGATCCGCCCTTTAATAGCTATTTCTAAGTACTATAATTATCTTAAGACTTAAATTCCGTTTTTCTACATCTAAAGCACTTCTTAAACATCCTTCCCACGGGGTTCACAAACCCTAAGAGCATAAAGAACACAAGCCTCAACATCCCATATATTATCCTTGGCCATCCTAGCCTCCCAGTGGGCCTCATTTTCGGCGAGATCATAGCGACAACTGTTCTTAAGACGAGCCCGTTAGTTACTCATATTTAGTTACGTAAAAAATACTTAAAATAACTGCTTCGAAAGTGTTTTTATTAATCCATTTATTATTAGCTTAGCTAATGGTGTATATACAACGTTAACACAGTTATTCTCGATTTTTTAATATAACTAATAGTTATGAATATTAACGTAGCGCAGGTGTGTTTATAATTATACTTATTCTATAATCATAAGGCATATAGTTTTGTTGGATTCACTTCACTAGGCCTAGTGTGGAAGGTGGGCAAATAACGATATATTCGTCGTATCTGCTCTGTTGTTGTTGAAGGAAGGAATCGGGCCTACGGCAGCGATCTGACGCTGCCGATCTAAAACCGATTCCTGCCTTCTGATTGGCTCGCTAATCGGGCCAATAGGCGATAGGCGGCAATAGGTGGCGCCAGTCCGGCGTGGATATTCCGACAAGTTTACTAGTTATCGTATTATATATAAATTCGTGGTTAAGAGTGTATTTAAGGTGTAAACTTAGTACTCTAAACGTCCTCCGTGGGAAATTATATCTATAAAACGGATATTAACCAGCTTGCGAAGATAGCCTTTTTTGTTGTGTGTGATAGGGTGAGAAGCTTAGCTTTTATTATTAATGTTATAATTGTTTGTTGTTTATTTACTTTCTACGCAACGGTCTCACCGAAAAGTCGTATTATAAGTGCTTAAGAGCTCTTCCGATCTAGTATATTATTAGTGAAACTCGCATCTAAAACAACTTTTAAAATATCTTTAGAATTACCTAGCGTAGCTCCGTATTCTAAATAAAGGAGGCGCATTAAATAGAGGTATTAGAGTATTCAATCCACAGCGTAGTGGTAACTCGGCCCTGGGTTTTAATTAAAGTATATAAGACGGTTTACGGTGAATACGACTTCCGGGCGCGTTATCACAACTGTTGTTGTTGTTGTTGTATTTAACGCCAGGGCGGCAAGGGCGAAGCCCTTGCGGCAGACCTCCCGAGGGGTATGTGGCGTGGAGAGCCGCAGGCTCAGACTACCTACTCTACAGTACACAGCCCTTACCAACGTCCTCCAAATCTTGCCTATTGGCTACTATGCGTTCAATCTGTCCCTGGATCCCGCTGGTTCCTCCAGTTCCTTTGCTTCTTATCTGGTCCCTTAAGTAGGGTAGGTTGGTTGTCTTAAGGCCCAGCCAAGCTGGCCCCTAATAGCGAGGGCAGATCTTCTGGAAGAAGTCTGTTATACATAGGAAGGTCTTAAAGCTTTTAGAATTGGTGATTAGCCCCTTGAAGTATTACTTAAGGTATCCCATACGTCCTATGGGCTCTGATAAACTGGAAGGGTGGAGGGTAGGCCACCGCTGCCTCCTTGCTAGGGTTTTTCGGTAATTGATTAGGTGGTCTACTTTTTTTACTTTCCTATAAGAGTATGTAAGTAGAGTTTTAATATTGTTAAAGTGTTAATGATATTGTTCAAAGTCTCCGTGGCCTGATCGGGTTACTAGGAGGCGGTGCAGGGTAACCCGTGGAAGGGCTAGTTTAGGGGGGTTGGATAGGGTAACCTCGAGTCCTAATTGGATATATCAATCTGTTACTGTAACGGTCCAAGCACGTATATTACAACTAGCTATGGCGACTACTACGAGTATCTTTAAGATAAGGAGAAAGGAAGGAAAAGTTTGCTGCCCTACAAATCCATTGGATTTTGATTAGGTCTGCTTAGGCCTGGTTAAGCTTAGTAAGTAGTGGTTAGTATTGAATATGGCTGAATGGTTCCGAGGCCTTTGATCGGGCCTTGGCCCGTGATAATTACCCCCTTTTTCCCTTCTTTTCCTAAGGGATATTCCTATGATTGGCCTCATAATTGTAACGGTCCAAGCACGTATATTGCAACTAGCTATGGCGACTACTATGAGTATCTTTAAGATGAGAGAGAAAAGGAGAAAATGTTTTCCGCCCCACAGGACCCGTTTGCTCTGATTAGGCCTAAGGTTAATCCGTCTTAGGTAAGCTGGGCTTAGGTAAGCGGAGTCTATAGCTAAGAGGCTGTAAAGCCTCTAAGAGGGCCTAGCCTATTATAATTACCCCCCCTCTCCCTCCTCCCCGTTCAGAGGGACTTGTCCATAATTAGCCTCGTAACAATCCAAAGTTATAGTCTCCGTTAATAATTTAACTAGTTCCTAAGTAGGTTTTACATAGCCCTTCTACTTAACTAAAACCTTCTAGGAACTACGAATTTTTTTAGTATCCTGGATCTCTTCGACTTTGAATTCCTTTTTATTGTCTATTAGTAGAGGTGGTGGTTAGGTATCGTCTCGTTCTTGTGATAGTAGTAGGTCGACTCCCGTATACTTAATTAGGGATATATAAAAAACGTTATGAATACTTAGCGGCGTATTAAGCTAGTAGGTATGGGATCCGACTATTTCCAACACAGTATACTTTATATTCATCTAATCCAACTTCTTAGATGGTCTCTTAAAACGGACGTTCTTAAGCCTTAATTAGACCTTGTCCCCTGGTCGAAATTGGTTAGAAGGCTAGCGTCGTATATTTGCCGAGGCTTCTTGTCGCTCTTAGGCGGAGGCCATCGCCGTTTATGCCCATTCGGAGACCTCCTTCAACTTCGAGACTAGGGCCTCTGCCCGAGCTGCGGGGGTCTTTCCTTTAGTCCACAAAGTCTCCTTTACTCTGATCAGGTCGATGTCATAGCCGTGGGTGGTGAAGAAAGGGCTAAGGCCTATTAACGAGGTAACCCTGTTATTAATAGCTATTATCGCTATTAGAAGTAGGTCGTCCTAATTATTTTAAGTGTACAAAGTATAAGCTCGGAGGTAGGTTTCTATTACCTAGTTAGCTCGTTTTGTGGTGCCGTTTATCTCCGGGTAGAAGGCCGTAGATAAACGTTATTTTATCCGTAATAGTTAATAAAGCTATTTCCATATACGACTAGTAAATTGGGGGCCTCTGTCCGAAACAATAGCTCTCGGGGGTCCATAGTGTCTAATCAGGCCAAGCATTAACGCCGTAACCACAACGTCCATTGTTATATCCTTAAGTAGCTCGAAAATTACGTTCTTAGATAGTCGGTCTATTACTACTATAATATTCATTACTCTTATACGGTGGGTTAGTGGTAGCCCTATAATAAAGTCGACTAATATCTCTATTTAGACCTGATTAGGGACGGGTAAGGGCTTTAGAAAACCCCTCTTCTTATCCCGCCATATATTACCCTGTCCATAAACGTCGCAGTTCCTTATGAAGTGTTGGACATCCTACGACAGGCCTGGCTAGTGAAAGTGGTGGCTAATCAAAGCCTTTAACGTGTTTCTACTGAGATGGCCACTAAGTGTTAAGTTGTAGAACTCTTAGATTAACCGGGTTTATAAGGGTTCATAATAAGGGACCTAAATCCTCTCCCTCTAAAGGAGTTTACCGTCGTCGTCCACTAAGTACTCTAATAGTATTATAGGTAATTTTTATTATAATAGTAATTAACGGTCCCCCCTTTTCATAGTTGTTCTAATTAGTTAATAACGATTATTTAATTATAGTCCTTTAGTTTAAGAGGACTTTAGGGGCTCCTCTTCAAAGGGGTTCAGGATGGGTTTTGACCGATTAGCCTTAGGATCGTTGTCCTAATCCATATCGCCTGTTATAGTGCTTTCCACGGATTCCGTTATATCCATTTAATTCGTCTCGAGAATTGCTTGGTTCACTATAACCATATTCTGTTTCCCTTTTAGGAGCTATATCCTCCGTTCTTCTAATCGATTATCTCGTTGGGTGTTAGGAACGTCTTATTTTTGTTTAAATAATGTATCGGGGATTATTGTTTATTTACCGGGTCGGAACTGGATTATAAAATTATAACGGGATAAGAGCTCCGACCATCTAACTTAGTATTCACTTAATTACCTCTTAGTTATAAAATACTTAAGGTTAAGGTGGTCGGTTAGGATAGTAAACTCTTTTATACTCCTTAATTCGGAGTCCTAGTGTTTTAAATAGTGGACTATAGCTAATAGTTCCTTATTGTGTATTAGGTAATTGTATTTTATTAGTAAGTTCTTTTGTGAAAAGAACGCAATAAGCCGTAAAATACCCTCGTCGTCGTATTATAATAAAGCACTACTCACCATATAACCTAATAAGTTTGTTTTTAGTATAGTAGTTTAATTAGGATCCTAATATGCTAATACGGGGGTACTAATTAGGAGGGCCTTTAATTTGTTAAACACTTTTGTATACTCGTTATTTTATACGAATGGGATATCCCTCTTCGTTAAAGTTGTGAGGGGGTATATTAACCCTAAGAAGTCTAGTATAAATTAACGGTAGTAATTTGTAAAATTAATGAAAGTACGGACTCCTTATACTAATCGGGGGACCTCCTATGTCTAGATGGCCTTAATTTTCTCTGGGTTAATGCGGATACTTTTCCCTGCATCGATGATGAACCCTAAGTATTTAACCCTCTTTGTTTCGAAATTGTATTTATTAATATCAATTTATAAGTCGGTAGCACCTAGACGACTTAAGACCTTTTTGATTTTCTTCTTATGATCAGCGAGCAAGCCATTTGAATAGATTAGAACGTCGTTGATATAAGTGGTGTAGAATTCGTCTAGGAAGTCCCGTAAAGTGTAGTTAATGTACCTCTGGAACATAGCGGGGGCCCCTATTAGGCTAAAAGGAGTCATTATCTATTTGTATAGGCCGTATTTTGTTCTAAAGGCTGTCTTCTATTCATCGCCTTCTTTAACCCTGATCTTATGGAATATAGTAATAATATTTAACTTCGTTAGCTACTTAGCCTTAGCTAGGGCTCTTAGGGTTTCGCTGATCAGGGGTAAGGGATATTTATTTTTCTTAGTGATAGCGTTCAAAGCCCGGTAATCAACATAAAACCTTAATCCTCCCCCGGGTTTTTGAACAAATAGAATAAGTGATAAAGCAGGAGAGCTACTAACACGAATAAAACCTTTATCTAGTAGTTCTATGAGGGTCCATCGAAGTACAATTAGCTCCTCCTTAGACATCCCATATAAGGGTCCCTATATAACTAGCTTGTTTTGCCCTGTTGAGTTTTTCTTGATGGGAATTATGTGGTCGATATTATTTCGATATGGTGGTAACTAATTAGCCTTATTATGGTTGAATACGTATAAGAACTTATGGTAATGTATAGGTAGTTTGGTCTTCGGGTTAGTCTTTTTTTAAGGTATAAGTGCCTTCTCGATATCAGCGAGGCTCACTACAAAGATGTTCAGAGGTCTTATTTTATTAGGTGTTAAGTTTTTATATCTAGTTCACCTAATTAGGACAGCAAATATAACTCCGGTTTATTATTAGATTAGGAAGCCGGGATTTTGTGATATTTAATTTGGTTTCCTCTTTTAAACCCAGTGGTCTACAACACCTATGTAGAGGGTGCCCTTAGCTAGGTATACCATGACATCGTTGTCTATTATCCATGATCTACCTAGAATAACGTCGTCTTTTTAATTAGGGATAATATAAAAGAATAGCCGTCGTCGTTTATAACCATCAATATCAATATTAGCATAGGTAATATAATGAATTACACCAGGGATTATAATGGTGACTTATATTAAATTCCGAGGGGTGATACTAATACGTAGTAAGTGGAGTTTCTTAGTGAAGGTGTCGCTAATTAGGGCGTATATCAGACACCCTATATTAATAAGAGTAGTAGTATACTATATCCCATTGATTCCAATGTTAACATAGAATGGGTCATAGTCCATGTTCTTCTTAATAACCTTTTATTCCTTTGTAGCCTGTTCCTCCTAATAATGACTTCCACTAAGAGCTACTCTTTTCCCAACTCTTCAGAGTCCTAATCAAAGCTAATATCTATTTCGCTCTACTCTTTAGTCTTCCCTTTCAAGGTTTTGGTCTCCTTGTTTTTCCGGTCTCTAGGGCATCTCTATTGTATATGCCCCTTTTTACCGTAATTATAGTATTTGCGGGTTTCCTCTTAGCTTGACCTTCTTCGGACTAGTTTGTCCTTGGCTATCCAGCTTACCTTAGTGGGTTCCCAATTTATTTAATTAGGTTAAGGTGACCCTGTCCAACTATCTTATTTAATTAATAACTCGACTTTGTTCTGGTTGGGTATTAGCGATCTCCTGTATTAATGTTCACGGTGAGCTTAGTATAATTCACTATTCAGTTCTAATCTTATTATTAAGAGTATCTGGGTGTATACAGTATAGGCCGTTAGTTTATTGATTATACTAATTAAAAGGGTTCTTATTATAATATTTAAAGTTTTTTTTAGGTAATTGATTTTAACGTTGTCTAATTAGTGTCCTCTTCCCACTTCTACGAGCTCCTTTTTGAATTTGGGAAGGAAGTGGGTAAAATTCTCGTTCTCCTTTTAACGTATTATTCTTAGTTAGTCGAGGGCTTGTGCTTCTGCGTTAAGGTCTACGTAGTAACCCTTTAAGTATTCCATAAATTGTTCAGGGTTTTTCGACCCATCAGCTCCTCCCTATGAATAATAGGTGCTTACCATAGCTTGTGTAATGTTTTCTAGTTTAGAGTAGATATAAGTGAATACTACTAATACTAAACTAAAGGTTTCCCTGTCCACGCTTATCTTCCCTTTTATTTCGAGGTACTATTATTGAAATCTTTTATGTAATCCATTAAACTTTAGTGGATTAGGGATTTGGTGTTTTGGTTATCTGGGAGGTGGTGCGTAGGCCTGATTAGGTGGGATTGGCGTCGTAGAGGGTATAGGGGCTTTGTGTAACGTTGAGGTTGGGTGCCTGGGTTCTACTAGGGTCTATTGTAGTATTCGAATCTGCTCTCGTTGGGCCTCTCGTTTAGCCGCTTAGGTGGTCCGTATCTCTTATAGCTAGGCTAATAATTAACCGATTAACTGCACTAGCTGTTACGGGTTTCCGGATAAGTCGACGTTATTTTCTATTATGATACGGTTATTGTTCCTTTTATACGTTTTTATTTAGTAGTGACCATAGTATACTAGTCGACGTTGTTGAGGTACTCTACTATGCGGAATGCGTTTTTTCGAGTTTATTAAAACCTCCTAGCCCTGATCAGACCTCGCTAATCAACTTTAAGCGTTCAGGGACCTTCAGATTAACCCGCTTAGGACTCTTTACTACTCCCACTAAGGTCGTAGACTTATTTTTCGTCGATAATTATTTCCATACCTAGTGTACTCTTGTTATCTCTAATGATACTAAGATCTTAAAGATAATATAATAATCTAAGTACGTATATTGTAATTAGTTATAGTGATTATTACGAGTATCTTTAAAATAAGAGAGAAAAGGAGAAAATATCTTCCGCCCCATAGGACCCGTTTGCTCTGATTAGGCCTAAGGTTGATCCGTCTTAGGTAAGCCGGGCTTAGGTAAGCGGAGTCCATGGCTGAGAGGCTGCGAAGCCTCCAAGAGGGCCCAGCCCGTCACAATAATAATTTAAGGCCGTTGTATCCGCTAGTATATCCACTGGTTCCTAGGTGAGTTGGGTATAATCCTTTTACTTTACTAACACCTTTTATTTACCCTATACTTTTTATATATTATGGATCACTTTAACTTTAAATTCCTTTTTATTAGTTATTAGTATCGTAGGTGGTTAAGCGTCGTTACGGTTTTATAATAGTAACGGATTAATTTTAGTATATTTAATTAGGTTTATATAGAAAATATTATGGATCCCTAGTGGTGTATTTAGTTGGTAAGTGTGGGATTTAATTAGTTTGAGGATGGTGTATTTTGTGTTAACTTAGTTGAGCTTTTTTAATAGTTGATTAGATTGGATATTCCGTAACCTTAGCTAAACCTTGTTCTTAGGCTTAAACTAATTAAATGGTTAGCGCCTTATGTTTACGGTAATCTTTTGTTTTTTTTATGTTGTTGTTATCGCTATTTAAGCTTACTTAGAAGTGTTTTTTAGTTTCTGGATTAGAGCCTCTGCTTTTATTATAGGGGTCTTGTTGCTATTCTGTAGGGGTTCCTCTATTCTGATTTGGTCTAAGTTATACCCATAAGTAATAAAAAACGGGCTAAGTCCTATTAACGAGGTTACCTGGTTATTAATAACTATTATTACTATTAGGAGTAGTTCGTCCTAATTGTCCTAAGTATACACTGTGTATACTCTAAAATAGGTTTCCATTACCTAGTTTACCCTCTCCGTAGCTCCGTTTATTTTTGGGTAGAACGTTGTAGAGAGTTTTTATTTAATTCATAGTAATTAGTAGAGTTATTTCCATATAAGACTTATAAATTATGGTCGCTTATTTAATATAATTATATAAGGTATCCTATGGTGCTTAATTAGACCTCGGATTAGTTGGTCTATTATTATATCCGTTGTGATGTCCTTTAATAACTCGAAGATTACGTTCTTTAATAAATGATCGGTCACTACTATGATGTTTATAGCCCCATCGCAGTGGGAAGGGGGTAGTCCTGTTACAAAGTCAATAGAGACCTTTGCTCAGATCCGTCCAGGGATAAGCAGAGGCTTTAATAGGCCCCTCTTTTTGCTACTTTATACGTTTCCTTGTCTATAAATATCGTAGTTCCTTATAAACTTTCGGATATCCTGGAATAGGCCTGGTTAGTGGAACTAGTGGTTGATTAGGGCCTTTAAAGTGTCCCTCCTTGGATGTCCCGTTAATGTGGAGTCGTGGAACGTCTAAATCAAACCCGTCCTTAGGGGCTCGTAATATGGAATCCAGATTCTGTCCTTTTACAATAATTTCTTATTATCGTCGATTATATATTTTAATAGTATTATTGGTAATTTCCACTACGAGGGAAGTTATCGATCTCCTTTTTATACTATTCCCCTAATTAGTTAGTATTGGTTATTTTGGTCTAAAACTTTATCCCACTAGGAGCGTAATAGCTCTTCTTTAAAAGGGTTTAAGGGGGGTTCCGTCTTATCTGGGCTGGGGTCGTCGGTTTGATTTATGTCTCCGGGGGAGTCTCTTATACTAGACTTTACCCTCTTTGCTTGCCCTGATCAGGCCTACACTTCTCTAATTACTATTATGTTGTTAACTCATATTACGTTAATCTTATTCTTTAGGAGTTTAATTTTCCGACCCTTTAACCTGTTGTCCTATAGGGTACTAGGGATATCCTATTCGTATTTTGATAGTGTATTAGGAACTACTACTTTTTTATTAGGTCTAAACTGGATAGTGAAGTTGTAATGGGATAGTAATTCTGACCACCTAATCTGATGTTCGCTTAGTTATCTTTTCGTCATAAAGTACTTCAGATTCAGGTGATCAGTTAGGATAGTGAACTCTTTTATACTCCGTAGTTCTGAATCCTAGTACTCTAAGTAGCGTATTATTACTAATAGTTCCTTATTGTATATCGGGTAATTATATTCTGCAGGTAGGTTCTTGTGTAAAAAGAATACTATAAGCTTTAGGATCCCTTTATCGTTATACTATAATAAGGTACCTCCTATTATATAACCAAATAAATTGGTTTCGAGTATTATAACTCGATTAGGGTCCTAGTAAGCTAGTATAGGTACACTGATCAGGAGCGTCTTCAGCTCCTCGAACACTCTAACACACTCCTTACTCCAAATAAACAGTATATCCCTTTTAGTTAAAGTTATTAGGGGTTGTGCAATCCCCGAGAAGTTGGGTATAAACTACCGGTAATAGTTAACAAAGCCGACGAACCCACGGACTCCTCGCACTAATCGGGGCACTTCCCATCCCTAGATTACCTTAATCTTCTTAGGGTCCACGCGAATTACCTTACCAACATTAACAATAAACCCTAAATACTTAACACTCTTAGCCTCGAATTCGCACTTATTAATATCCACATACAGGCCTACAACACCTAAGTACTCAAGGACCTTCTTAACCTTCTCTCTATAATTAGAGAGGGAGCTATCCGAATAAATCAGGATATCGTCGATATAAGCTAAGTAAAACTTATCTAGGAAATCTCGTAGAATATAATTAATATATCGCTAAAATATCACAGGGGCTCTAATTAAACCAAAAAGGGTAACCATCTATTCGTAAAACCCATACCTCGTCCTAAACACCATCTTCTATTCATCTCCTTTCTTAACCCGGATTTTATAAAACGCAGTAATAATATCCAGTTTTATTAACCACTTCGCTTTTACTAGTACCCGTAAGGTCTCACTAATCAGGGGCAAGGGGTACCGGTCCTTCTTTATAATGGTGTTAAGGGTATAATAATTAACGCAGAACCATAACCCTCCTCCTGGCTTCTAAACAAATAGAACGGGCAATAATATAAGGGAGTTATTAACCCTAATAAACCCTTTATCTAATAATTTTATAAAAGTTTAGCATAGTATAATTAACTCTTCCCTTGATATACCATATAGAGGTCCCCAAGTCACTAGTTTATTTTAACCATAGGAGTCCTTCTTAATAAGGATAGTATAATCGACGTTCTTCTAATATAATAATAATTAATTAGTTTTATCTCGGTTAAAGATATATAAAAACTTATGGTAATATATAGGGAGTTTCGTCCTTGGGTTTATTTTTATTTTTAGTACTAGGGCCTTCTCGATATCGGCTAAACTTATGGAGAATGTGTTTAGGGTGGATGTACTAAGAGGGGTCTCTCTTCTCTTCTATGCCCGCCTGATCAGAGCTAAGAATACCAATCCAATTTACTATTGGATTAGGAACTTTGGATCTTACCGGGCCTAACCCGGTTTCCTTTTTACCACCTAGTAGTCCACGATACTTATATATAGAGTACCTTATACTAAGTAAACTATAACATAATCGTTAATTATCTAGGACCTTCTAAGGATAACGTCGTCTTCTTAGTTAAGAATAATATAAAAGAATAATTAGTGTTATTTATAGTTATTAATATTAATATTAGTATAAGTGACGTAGTGGATTATACTAGGAACTATAGTGGTAATTTATATTAAGTTCCGAGGTGTAATACTAATACGTAGTGAGCGGAGTTTCTTAGTAAAGGCGTCGCTAATTAGGGCATATATTAAACACCCTGTATTAACAAAGGTAATTGTATAATATATCCTATTAATCCTAATATTAACGTAAAATGGGTCATAATCTATACTCTTTTTAATAACCTTGTATTCCTCCATAGCTTATTCCTCCTAATGACGACTTTCGCTAGGAGTTACTCTTTTCCCGAGTCCTCAGAGTCCTAATCAGAACTATTATCCGTTTTACTTTATTCCTTAGTTTTTCTTCTAGAAGTCTTAGTCTTCCTTATCTCTTTTCAATCCTCAGGGTATTATTATTATATATACCCTTTTTTATTATAGTTGTAATATCTATAAGCTTCCTCTTAGCTTAGCTATTTACGGACTTTTTCGTCCTTAGCTAGTTTATTTGCCTTTGTAGGTTTCCACTCCATCTAATTAAGTTAAGGGGACTCTAATCGACCATTCTACTTCCGAGGGGACTTAGTTCTTATTTAGTTAAGGGTCAACGATCTCCTACACCGATGCTCATAGTGGGCTTAGTAGGATTCGCTGTCTAATTCTAAGCTTATACTTAGGAGTATCTAAGTGTATATAATTTATATCGTTGGTTTATTGATTATACTAATAAGGAGAACTCTTATTATAGTATTCAGGGCTCTTTTAAGGTAGTTGATCCTTATAACGTCTAATTAATGTCCTCCTCCTACTTCTATGAGCTCCTTTTCAAATTTAAGGAGGAAGTAAACGAAACTCTCGTTCTCCTTTTACCGTATAATCCTTAGTCGGTTAAGGGCTCGTACTTCTGTGTTAAGGTCTGCGTAGTAACCCTTTAAGTATTCTATGAATTTATCCGGGTTCTTCAACCCATCGGCCCCTTTTTACGTATAATAAGTACTTATTATGGTTTATATAGTGTTTTTTAGCTTAAAGTAGATGTAGGTGAATACGGTTAACTCTAAACCGAAGGCTTTTTTATTTACACTTATTTTCCCTCCTATTTCGAGGTGCTATTGTTGAAACTTCTTATATAATCCATTAAACTTTAGTGGGTTGGGAATCTAATATTTAGTTTATTTTAGAGGTAATACATAAGCCTAATTAGGGGGAATTGGTATTATAGAGGGTGTTAGGGACTAGTTTATCGTCGATGTCGGGTACCTGGGTTTTACCAGGGCTTCCTATAATAGTCGAATCCACTCTCGTTGGGTCTCTTATTCGATTACTTAGGCGATCCACATCTCCTATAGTTGGGTTATAAGCTGTCCGATTAGCTGTACTAATTACTGCGGGTTTCCAGATAGTTCAGCGTTGCCTTCCATCGTCGCGTAGCTATCGCTTATCCTAGCGTTTTATGTTTAATAGTGATCATAGTATACTTAATAACGCGGTCAAGGTACTCTACTACGAATACACATACGCATCGTTTCAAATTTATAATAACCTCTAGGTCTAATTAGGCCATACTAATCAACTTCAGACGTTCAGGGACTCCTCAGGTTAACCCGTCTAAAACTTTATACCACTCTTACACAAATCGTAAACTTCTATACTAAGCGTTCAATTAATTACCTTTAATAATCTTAAAAATAATATAATAGTCCAAATACGTATATTATAATTAGTTATAATAATTACTACGAATATCTTTAAAATAAGGAGAAAAAAAGGAAAAGTCTACTACCCCACATATCCGTTGGATCCTGATCAGGTCTGCTTAGGCCTGGTCAGGCTTAGTAAATAGCGGTTAGTGTTAAACATGGCCGAGTGGTTCCGAGGCCTCTGATCGGGCCTTGGCCCGTGACAATCAGGGCCAATAACCCAGCTCTAAATACCCATACACTAGGACCCCTTCCCAAGGATCGATTACATACTTAGGTAATAAGGATATAACTAATAATATAAATAAAAACGAAGCAAAAAACCCTGAGGCCCTCCCTCAAACTAACCACCCCATCTACCCTTTCCAAAATAGGAGCCAGAGGGTAGCTCAAAAACCTAACTATAATATCACTAATACCTATACCCACCTGGACCTCAACTCAGAGGCGTAGACCTAAATAAGCCCCCCCACGGGTGCTACGTATAACCCAATATAACGTAGGGAAAAAACCTCCAGCACACACAGCTTTCCTAGAGCTCTGCTGGGCTAATCAGGTCGACATCGTACTTATATAGGAGCCCTAAATAGGCTACACCAACAGAATACAGATCAATACACACCCTGGGTATAATTCCTTTATCCTAGTTGATTTTTAGGACAATAAGGAAACAAAGCCCAGGGTAATAACATATGTACGGAAGGGGATAAGGCTATAAGTATAATAACAAAGACCTATCCAAACAAAGGATATCCTATAATGAAAAGTTAATAACACTACTATTATAAACATCTATAAACAACCAGGTAATCCTTATAACTATACAACGACCACCCTCCTAGGATACTAACCACCACTACAAGCCCTTATAGCTAAGGATTTCAATACTTATCACTACTCCTAGGAACCCGGATCTATTAGCTGGAATAGAGGAGACGATCTAGCTGACTGGGTTAATAACCATAATCTCTCCTTTATTAGAGAAATAGGGGCTCTAACCTATACCCATGATCACATCCTTAACCTAACCTTCTTAAATATCCCCCTTGCGCACACAGGACTCTATCCATACCTACACCCAGGAGCTGATCACCAGCCTATTATAACCATTATCCCCCATAACAATAATAAATAATAACAAATATATTAATTAGGGCTAATATCAGTCCCGGATTCGGCCCTTCCTCGGTTTAAAGACCTAATTAGGGTAGGGACCTTAACTTTACTTACCTTTAAGGACCTACTCACCCCAGCTAAGTTAAATGCCCAGACTAGCCGGATTATTAACCTACTCTTAACAGTTATTTAAATAATAGGGAAAAAATAACAAAGTTGGGGAAAGCGGACCCCCTGGTAAACAAAAGAATACTCTAAAACCCACTAATCCTACCTCAAAGCCCATATCTAATAAGTATAAGAACCAAAGCCGGCCTCGGCCTCACTACCCCCTATCCTTAAAAAATAAAAGATCTTCTTAGAAATAATTAAAAAAACTAAACGAGCCTATTAGGCTACTAAGATCGAAAAGGCTATATCCAATTAGGACTTATATAAAATAATAGGTTAACGTAAAACTAATCTAATAATCAAAACCCCCCCCCTTAATAGTTAAGGGCTAAATGTATAACAATAACTAGGACAAGGCCCAGGCCCTACAGAGGGCCCTACTAGAGAGGTTCGATGATACGGATGACCTACCTAGGGACCCCTTCAACGTGGCCACGGTCCCAAGACGACAAATACCCTAGCAGGCTACGATTAGTTAGGAGGAAGTAAGGGCAGCTACCCTAATAAAGACTATGACCCTTAGTATCGACGGAATCACCATAAAACTATTTAAAGTTTACTAGGACCTTATAACTAAGCTTATTAGGCTACTATTCTAAGTATATATTAAGGCCAGTTACTTCCCCTAGCCCTTCCGCATAACAGAGGTTATTATGATCCAAAAGCTTAAAAAGACCGACTTCTCAAAGGCTGGATCCTAGAGACCTATAACCCTCCTATCCTACTTGGTGAGGACCGGAGCCCCTACTTAGCTGGCACTAGCAGCACGCGCTAAACCAGAGAGTTGTTTCGTGGAGGTTGATAACGGTTCATAAGCTATTAGATAGAAGTTCAACTGCCTGCTCCTTTTTTTTTTTTTGTGATCAAGTAAAGACTGTGTCTAAATACAACGACAAGAAATGCACTTTTGACGAGTCAGCAGGCAGTTGAATGCTGCTGCTCAGAACCTCAGCTTTGCTGCGTTGAACAGCTTCGTTCCAGCCCTGTTACACTACCCATTACATAATCAAGACCGCCTTCAAAGCCGCCTCCAGACTCTCCATCTCCCGCTTTAAGACCTGCCGCTGATGCTTCGACTTAGTATCCTCACCTGTAATCTGCTTAAGTTGTTCGGTGTTAAGGTTTATGATTAGCTCTGGGTTAAAGACCTTGAGCGGGTTCCCGTCACCTTTAAGTATGAGGTGGAAAACGACTTGTTGGTAGATGACGTCGATAAAGCGTTTCCGGGACACCTTATAATAACTTATAAGAGTATTAAGGATATCCTTATACACCTGCTGCTCATTGTCCTTGTGTCGCAAAAGTGGAACCACAATTACGGGACAGTAATTGTGGGCTATATTATGACACACCCCCCCAGACCAAGGAGAGAAGAGGTCTGCTGACTAAGCAATCAGCACCGGCTTACACTCGCAGCTGACAGTCTTTGTTGACTGTTACTGGGTGCCGGCCGCTCCCAGCTGGCAAGTCTAACCTTCCATTTCGGTGACTTGCTGCTGAAGCGAGAATGGGTGAGCATAACGAGGCTCGAACCCATGACCTCTAGGTCGGCCCACATACTGCCACTTTAGCAAGGCGTTTAGCCATTCAACCAGAGGGCTCGTAGAGACAAGGGCTCATAACTGTCGCAAAAGTGGAACCACAATTACGGGACAGTAATTGTGGGCTATATTATGACACCTTGTTAATAACATACTGGCCAATTTTGCTCAAAGGTATGTATTTCTTTTGATCGTGGGGAAAAGAGATTACCATAGCTTTAAAAGTTTAGTATACATAGTTATTACACTTTTTTTAGAGGTTTATGTTAAAGTAGTGGTTAAAAGTGTTAGGTGTACCTCTATGCTTAATATCCAGAAGAAAATGGGTATAGCTTATTGCTCGTTAGTACGTATTGATTAACTTATTAAGTAGAAGAGTATCCCAAAGGTTATCTTTAACCTACCTCTCGGGGCATAACTTAATAAGGAGCTGGAAGATGTATTTGTGAACAAATGTGATTGTGTTACTTATATACGACAACACGAGCAGCTCCTACTTCTCTAATTACTCTTCGAAGACCGTGGTAAGAATCGTTCTACTAAACTAAATTAATTAAGTTAATAACTTTCTATAATAATATATAACGGGGAAAACTTACTGTTCTAAGTTCAGGTCCGCGGCTTAACTTGAACACCTCCTTGATATGGCTTATAATCGGCCCCTTTGAGGGTTTAGGATATTAATAGTCGTCGGTGTGGATAATAGTCTTAAGTTTGGGATATTCGTTGAGAGGGATTCTGAAAGGTAGCTGGTCCACGTTGTGCCCCAGTAAGCTCTCTCCCTTATCATCCTATGTAAGCCCAAAGTGTTATTTATGGCCTCTCTTCTAAAAAACGTGAAAAAAACCTCGTTCAACTTTATGATCTTCGTAATTAGGTTCAGGTTCGGTAACCTTTTGAAGATGTTGTCTCCGGTGTAGTACCCCTTTAGGGCAACTTAAATGATGGCTGGGAATCTCGAGGCCAGTTTCCCCAAATATATCCTCTGGGAATCCGAGTCAGCTCTGGATGGCCCCATGGTCTCCAGATCAGCCCTATATTGACGTAGTCGCTGCTTAATGTCCAACTTGACATAAGGGAACTCTTGCTTGGAGATGTGTATGAGCAACTCACAGATTTTGAGCTTGAGGGCTGTGGTGCTGTAGTGATCACTAATAGGCGACCAAGTAGGCGCCGTAAAGAATACCTGTTCGGCGGCAACACACTCAGAAAGTGTTGAGGAGTTATCATCTGCACTACGATTCTTAACTACATAATATCTAAGTTTGAGGATGCTTCGTCTCCTGAGAACTAGGTTAATGATGGCGCCTCTGGTGGCCGTTTCTATAACGAGATCCGGTTTTACGAATACACCTATTATTCATACACCCTTAGAATTAGTAGCCTTAGTAAGTTTGAGAATCTCCTGGGTAATAATATTAACAATATAAGAAATAACTATAAGAATACTATTATACATCAACTAAATAAGTTTATAGATAATAATTCTAAACACTTATATAGTTCATGGACTTACTATATACGACTTCACCGTATTCTCAACGAAAACAATATCACTTTCCATAGTAAGCCCTATGGATTTCACCAATCAACGACTGTATACTCTTAGTGAATTAGCTGTAGCCTACCAGGTGTAGGGACACGGAAAATACCCAGAACATCAATAATAGTGAGATGTTGTTATTGTTTAAGGGGTGTTAATAATAAAGAGAACTACGAGGTCCGGGGACAGCTAACATCAGGTCCATAGATCTTAATTTTAAGGATATCTTAACTAAAGGCCATAAACCCAACGTCCTTATTATCCACACCTATCCGGATGCCCATAATAATGTTAGCCTGTAATAATATTGTTAATACGGAAAATCCAATATTGTTAGGGTGTTATAAACCTCTTTGAAGACATTAACGAAACCATTACCGTTAATACTTAATAAGTAATACTTGAATTAAAGAAATGTAGATTTGAGTATCTCATCTGTGTTTAAATAAAGAATAATTGAGATAATAATACCCTTCTCCGGCTCACAGCAGCACATTATCTAAATTATATAATAAATATAAAAACCAATAATGCAAAGGAAAGAGAACCCCATTAAACTCTCTAGAACAAAACTCTTTCCGGATAATTAATCTCTAATAATAATAAGTTATTAACGAATTAATAATCTATAGAGTAATATACTCCTTTGACTTACCTAAGGTAACGGGATAATGGCGCCGATGTTCAACTCCCTCAACTTATCGATCTTAACTAATATGGCCTAATTTCCTAAACCAGTCTTACCGGGTAATATAATAGAAGGGGTGAGAATTAAGTAATATTAGGAGGAAATATTAAATTAATAAAGAAAAGAGAATTACACTAATTTAAAGTGAAGAGGAAAGGCTAACTTAGGGACATTCCTAGTGATATAACTTTTTTTATTTATATATAATATTTAAAATAAAACAGAAGTTAAGCTAAGATTTACACTAGAGAGGTTGTTTAACTTTAAGCTGAAATAGGATAATACTGGTTTATTTAATTATAAGTTCACAGCCCGCTATTCTCTAATTATAACCAGATAAATAATGGTCGTCTATAAATATCCAGGTCTCATTTCTCCTTACCTATGGGTATATAAATAGAATATTTTGTATAACATTTATTTAACCATATAAAAAGGATAACGTATTATCACTATGTGTATTAAATGCCGCCTTCGGGATACAGATCAACATGGCCAACGCTATCCACCGACTTTTCTAGCGGGAACTTAACACTAACACAACTCCAGGAACTATCCCACCTACAACGTCCCTAGCCCGTCCAAAGTAGTGGAATCTTAATTTACGGGGCTCGTTTTTAGTAAACGGGGGCCGTAAAGCCACTGAATCCCAAGTATTAGTGTTAACTTAGCTAAGTAGCAGAAGTCGGGCCCGGACCCCCTCACAACCACCCATATGTATACTCTCTAGGACTACTTAGTTTAAAGCTCGTCGAAGCTTAGTTTTTATTAGGAGATAGTTATAAATGAATGATATTAGTGATAGTATTATTAGCCACTTTGTAAACATTAAGTAGAACCTGCCCTAGTAATTATAATAGTAATCGGTGAAAGATAAAAGCAAGTTTTAACCATTTTGAAGAGAATTTTTCGGAGGTTATAACTGAATTACACCTCCTTCTCTTTAACCCTCCCCCAGGACAAAATTTTAAGGAGGATTGATTCTGGAATAGGTGCTGGTGTTTGCGGTGTGCAAGTTCCCGTTTTATGGCCTGGAGTGCTCCTTCTCTGATATCGGGTATTAGGAGACACGTATTAATAATTACCCACTTCTATACTACGCCAACTTACTAGGAAGATCCTAGGGTATAGCGCTACTACGGCATAATAGAGAGGACTATCCTCCCCGCCCCAAAAATTATAGATAAAAAAAGCTGGTTTAAGAGGATCTCTTAGGCTTTTTTTATTTTTTTTTATTTTTTTTTTATTTTAGATCTACTTCCCTCGTTATCCTTCCCATATCCGTTCCCCCGCTGTCGGTGCCAACATCCTCTCCCTAATATCGAATATCAGCGCTGATTGACACTAATCTTACCCGCTCTGGCTGGCACTGTGCTCGCGTTGAAGTGACCACGAGCAAACGGAGAATCCTCCGTCTGCAAGACGCTGTTCTCTCTGGACGCCTGCTGTTGATGACTCTCCTGTGTTTCCGGCCCGCAGTAGTCCTGTTCGGGAGCCCGGTTCTAGACTCCACTTGATCTGACGGCACATACGTACTTCGGCCCCTAAATAGTTTGCTGTTAATGAGTCTTCGGAAGGAGCTGCCGGCAATACCCACAAAGATCTACTTCGCAGGTGGTAGATGTGATGACCGGGATTTTGATGCTCTAGTATCCCGAACAATCGTTGTTGTCCTGTCTTTCGGATAAACTGCGGCATCCAACTATTAGCTAACTGACATCAGCAAGCGCCAGTGAGGGTGCGCCTACTATTGGTAGTGATACGTAGTTGGGTATTCATCTGAGACGGGATAGTAGATACATAGGCTACTAGGGATTACCGTATATTGGATCGGGTATAGCAATACACAGGTCGCCCATGCCCGGAACCCTCCCTTAGCCTACTAACTACTTAACTAGTTGTCCTTATCACGCCAACCCAATGCTTTAAGCAACTTGTGCCCCGGGTCCAGCTCTTGGATGAGACGCACCGCCGGGCCGTTCTCGCCCTCGCATTCGATCTCGTAGTCGAGTAAATGCCCAACCCAACGCGCCCATAAGCACCTGTCGACGATTGGGCTATTCTTGGCCCTCTTGCCAGACAGCATTGCGGCTTCGAGCTACCGGTGACGCTGGTCCAGGGAGTGGGCGCTATCGGCGGGGTCTCAGTGTATTCGTACATGCGTTTGACAACCCCAGGAACAACTCTCACTTTACTTGGCCTTAATAACACGACTGCTGAGCTTCCCCACCATATGTGATGGATTCGGGTTCGGGGCCTGAATATGGCGTGCTTTGTCGTCCCGCTACCACATTGTGGGTTTACCCCTTGATCGCTGTGGTCTTGCAATACGTGGACGGAACATATCCTGGGAGGTAGAGCGGCAGTGTAGACCTGAGGCCGTTGCGCTTCGTCCGCTGGTGCCTGGTGCTTTTGACCCGTAGGAACCTCCGTCGTTTCCGTGCTGTCCCACAAGCCGCCGGTGGGTTGCGTCACGCCCCTTTAAACGGCCGACGGCGTAGACCGAGATATTCAAACCTGAGATGTGAAGGTTGTTATTGAAATAAGATGGCTGGGTGCTCTTGGCCGCCGTTTGGACCCCCATTTCACGTGTCACATCGGAACCTTGTAGATATAGTCTCTTACGCCTCCTAGCCAGTTACCAAATAAATACATATACATATACACCTATACTCTGTGTTACATACACTGCTCACCTCTTAGCTCTGAACTTCGCTACCTATCTAATTTTGTTCCCAATTGTTGGTTGTAGCCGTTATAAGAATTCGGTTCTTATGGCGTCATTTAAAAGTATGTCGGTGACCATCCAGTTTGCCTGAATAATTCGCCATGATCTTTCATCCTTGTGAGCAGCAGCCTCCTATAATGGCGCTCGCACTTCTTGTCCTGTCCGTAAAATTGTTTCCTATAACTTGATAGAGTGGTATGTAGTATGTCGGTATTCGACGGTGGGAGATGTAATAAATTTAGTGATGTGGGTGCTGAATCCGGCTCGCCGGGCTCTATGATGCGAAGGGCATTGATGGTACCGCAGATCTTGAGGGTTGCCTGGTCGATTGGCTGGGGCTCTTGTGCCGTTGGTGGCGGCAAGCCGTGCTGGTGGCGGAGGACGGGAGGCAGCAGGAGGGCGAGGGAGATGAGGATGGCGGCCCAGGCCACGATAGCGAGGCGGCTGGCGGGCATAATGAGCCCACGTCTTTGCATTGCTGGCTCGCAAGTACGGCGATGTGACTGTGATCCCAACGGGCCAGAACCTCATGACGCATCTTGAAGACATGAGGTCCAACATCAACTGCCTCTGGGTGCTTACATTGGTCCTGCGCCAATCAGTCAATTAATTCGCACGTCGGGACCCACTTAAACTGGTCCAATGCGCACTTCTTATTGTGGATCCAATTGCAGCCGTTTTTATCAATGGCATTGCCAGACAGTTTGTCCAGCTGGGTCTAGTTCATACTATGCACACTCGGCCTAAGATCACATCCACAAACAGCCGTGAAATTATCCCACCAACCTGAAGGTGTTCAAGCCATCACAGTTCTTCCTCCATCCCTGGTCAGTCGAGACCGAATCTTGACTCGCAGAGCTCGATGAGCCAGTCGCTGAAGCACAGTCTGTCTATCCTTCACCTTTTCCTGCCGGCCAAGCACCACACTCGGTGCAAAGACAAGAGCTTGTCCCGTTTGCAGTGAAAGAATCATGGAGAAAATCTCCATAATCGGGTCCTTGCCTCCAATAGTGACCGGATTCACTACCTGGGTCTCATCCTCTTCGTCAACCACCGTAACTGACATCGATGAGATACCCGCCAGGTGGGTTTTCAGTGTACGCAGCCAGTCAGGGGAGGTGAAACGATGCACGACCGTCATGGAACAGAGGTCGAGGAGTTTTGTTGAAACCGTAGGTTCTTGGGTCGAGATAAGGATACGGACACCGAGATGACGCTGAAGGCGGATGGTCTCAAGAAGGGAGTTGGTCAAGGTCTGGCTTTCCTCGGACTCCTTTATGTACTTGTGAGCTTCATCGAGGGCAACGACGCGGCCAATAGATGACTTTTGCTCAAGGAAGAGGGAAAGGCAGATGTTAAAGAGCGAGCAGGCCAACTCCGCTGTCACGCAAGGGCAGGAGAGGTCGACGACAATAAGCTGGCCAGGCTGCAAATCAGACAGTTAGCTCAATCTTGATGGTTGCCGTGGGAAAGAGGGTCTTACCTTGGGCTGCCAGTCAATTTTCTCAGTCACACCAGCACTCTTTCCCTTGACCACACCTTTGCCCTTGACCACGCCCTCCTTCTTAGCAAAGAAGCTTTCAAGAGTATCGAGACGCTGGTTCAGAGGGTTTAGCTGGCCTGGAGTCAGGTCCTCCAAGGCCAAATACTTTCTGAACTTGTCATAGCTGAAGCCGAGTCCGGTACTTTGCTGCTCTAAACGCATGTCTCGCAGGATGCGGTTGACCACCTGCATATACAGCGGCTTAGAGCCGCTTTCCGCTACAGCCATGAGGTCGTTCATGCGGCGAGTGTTGATGTCGTCATCACTCAGCTTCAGGGGCTCGATCTTGACATTCGGAATGCTACTGTAGATACTCTACGAGTTGTTAGAATTATGTAAAGTAAATTATGGGAAATTCAGAACAGTGGAATACCCGAATTGTGCGGACGTTCGTCGGTGCACAGAGAACTTTAACTGACACCTTCTCGTGGGATGCGATGAACGCAGCCTCACATGGTAATCCGCCAGAGTCGGAGACGAAGCTGTCGTAATGGAAGACGATGCCCGTCAGGGGATAGGGCAACTTGCCGAGCTGACTGGGAATGAGGCAATTCTCGAGGAGGCACGCGAGCGTGTTGCTCTTCCCGGAGCCCTGGCTGCCGCAGATGAAGACGCTCGAGGGGCTCGTAACATTGTGGAAGAGACGAGCCTCTGCTGAGCAGGATGAATCTTCCGAGATGGCAGCGCCGAAGAGGCCGAATTGAGAGGGAGGCGATTTGTCGATGAGGGGGACAGTCAGAAGAGGGCTGGAGAGGACCTCGTCCTGGTGCTGCTCTTGTGGGCTCAGGGCTAGGTGATTCATCTGAACAGCGAGATCGTCCAGGGGCTCAGCCTGCGGAAGGACATCATCGTAGCCAGAGGTTGTGGGGGACAGAGTACCGTGTTCTGAAGACATCTTGCCGATTTGCAGAGGATGAAGGAATAGCTGAAACTCTAGCGTATGAGAAATTTCAAATTTTAAATAAGCGATAGCGTGGCTTTTATGTAGATGGGCAGTTAGGACACTCCTCTACTAGATCATTAGAACACACTAGTGAATACTAGAAGGACCTTTTTGGTTGTAGATGTTAAAAGTAACAAAGCGTGAATCTGGTATGGATTCACTGAATAAGATGGCTTGAACATTTGACACAAAGGAAAGACGCACTGAACCTGCAGGCTTCCTGCAATGTGGTAGATAGCTGTGTATTAGCAAATGAGAGATAAGACTTAATGTCTGCCTTTTCCCTTTGAGACACATTTGATCAGAATGATACGAGGCTCCTTTAACAACAGGAAGACATCAAAGAGTACCATCTTATTGAGCTCAAGGTTTTGGTGGGTGTCGTTGATTCAGGTAGCCGCCCTCTTTATCTTTGTTAGCTCTAAGATCAGAAGAATAAGACGAAACCCAAAAGAAATATGTGAAAGAGACTACAGAACCCTTGAGTTGAAGCGGAGCCACATGTGCCTTGTTGGGTGTGGCAGACCTTCTGAACCCAGGGTGCTGCATACGAGACGAAGATGGATAAAAGACCTTGGCGTGGAGAAGTAGACCGGAGACGTCCGCGGAGTTGTTCTGCTGAGAGGATTGCGGCATGCGGCAGCTAAGAAATCGGAGCGTGGATAGATTACAGCGCGGTGGATGGAATAACTCTTGGTGGTAGAAGATATAGTTAAGTCTGAGTAGGCTTTGGTGGAGTAGAGGCTGGTATTATATTAGTATGAGATTAGTTAAAGAGGTTATCGAAATCGACGATTACCTCTTGAGGGATTTATAGAGGTCCTTTTGAGGTCGACTAGCCGGGGCTATGTTTGGTTGTGCTGGGATGGATATAGGAGTAGGGGTAGTGGTAGGTATTGGTGGTGTGGGTTTTCGGGGCGGAAATAGTTTTGGGAAGGTATGTTGGGCGGAGTAGGAAGAGTTGAATATATTGCCCTTTTGGAGGGATTGTAGGATAGTGATTAGGTGTTCAGTCGAGAAGCCGGGGACCCAGAGATTACGTTAGTGGACGAGGGATGTAATGGCCTTCCGCTAGTGTAGCTGTACGTTATTGAACTCGGAGAAAATAGTTTTATAATCGTGGTTACGGTATACTCTGATTTCTTTGGATTTGGTGGGTTCTGAGTATATATTAAGATCCTGTTTGTTTTTGTGTGGCATCTCGGCTGGAGCGCCTTGTTGCTCGACGCAATAGAGACTATTATTGCTAGGTTGGAGGGCCTGAACACTGTCAAGTCAAGCAAATGCTATGCTTGGCGCCCCGTCGCAGTCGAGTCGCTCCCGTCGTAAAAGCGTATGTAACACTTCTCGGTTAGGCTATCTAGCTCTAGTCAAGCCAGTCTTTACCAGTATTGCCCTACGGATACTTAGAGGCGAGTGAGCCCGATGCTGGGCAGTGAAGCGGTGAATAGTGCGCTTTCATCTGAGGATGCGTAAGCACTGGCAACGGCGTTCTAGTATCTTTGGGAGTATTAGGTCGCTCTCTGAAGTACTAGCAAAATAGCTTCCAGCCCGGATTTGAGAAAAGGAACGTTATAAGCACCGGGCGCCAACGGAGAACTACCTACTAGGCACTATCCCTCCACGACGTCGCTCACACCTCGCTCCGATATTCTAGCTTGTGGAGGCGAGCACTGGGATCCGATGCCTCTCGCTGGCCATCCTAGCTGGCCGCTATGCTAGGGAGAATGTGCTAATAAGAGTCGAGCCAACAATTGGAAATGCCGTCCTCCGGGCTATTAGAATACGCCTGGACAAACTGGTTAAAGAAGATATTTTGTGATTTTATTTCTGAGGGGGGTGGCTTTCCCGGTGACCTGATTCGAAAGTTTGTGTCTGACTCAACTAGAAAGGTTGCCGTGGAATAGGACGACGTTGAGGAAGTGAAGCCGCCGTAGTCGCAAATAAGAATCTACAGCAACGGGAAGAAACTGGTCTTGGTCATTAAAGGAAGACAGCAATTATATTAGAAACTAAGTGTACAAACGCGAAGCTGAACCCCTTTGTCATTAAACCCGTGCATCGCCGCCAGGGCGACAGTTGCTCGCGTTGTCACTTGCCTAGCGCTAAGCCTCTGAGTTGTACCCCGAGGTCACCCAATAAGCAACTGACAATATTCCACATGGCCACTCAGCATGTGAAAGCATCGCCCGATTCTGTCATGATCAGTCGGTACGGAGTCGTAGTGTAGCATGTAGACCACCCACTACCTAGAATCCCGTTACCAGTAGCTTGGCAACGGCCGGCCTCAAGACACGGTGCCGTGAATCTTCAAGGCATGGTTCTAAAGGTGCATCTTGTGGTCAAGCACCATGTCACAAACCTTGCACTCTACCTCGTCGTCGTTCTTAAGTTTGGACAAGTACCTTAGTCCGAAGTGTTTGGTTAAGTTCAGCGCTGCCGCAAGTGCAAATATTTACCAACCCTTCCAAGCAAATCTAACCAAAGGGGGGCCATCGCCACGCCCAATTAAGCAAGTTCATACCCCTTAATTAATTTGAATACCTTGATTAATTCACATATTTATGGATTTGACTAATGAGAGGTCGTAGATTTAATTATGCCCTAGTTATTCCCTCATTCAGAAGTATACCTAGCCACTAGATCATGCCACCATCGTTTACATCACTATGATCACATATTTTGACGATGTTCTACAAACTACCCTTAAAATACTAGTATTTAAGTAATATTTTAAAAAATTTAGGGATTATAGAGGGTATTAAGGTGGTTTGAATAATATATAAAGTATTACGATTAGCTGTTAATAGTAAAAGTTTTTTATTATTTTAGATTATTTTTATTATTTTTATATATTTATATATCTTTTTAATTTAAATTAACGATTTTAACTATTACCACCACTACCTCCACTACCAACGCGTATACGTTAATAGGTGCCCCGCGCCTATGCATCTTAACGTAGATTGTGAACGCCCTCACCGCCGCTATACTTATGGCCCCTATGATCGATGACCTGCTGTAGATTATCGCTGGTAATAAGAAGTATGTATTAGAGTTGTAATTATCGAAGAGGCGTGGCCGGGGTTAATCTAGTTGGATTTAAGAGTATAGTGATTTCCTCGTTGAAGTTATATAGGGCCGGGCTAGTACCTTTTTTAGAGTTGCCGATGATACGACGCCAAGGGGTCCCCACGGGTCTTCAGCGCTACTACTACATCTATTACCTAAGAGCACTTACTTTAGTATATTAACATAAGCTTTTTGTTTATATAATTCATAATTTAATAAAACTAAAGTAGCCATAACGTTTATAGGATGTCTTCTGTATTAGATGAGGATTCTGATGGCCTGATGCCCCCATTATTAGTAATAGTAATAATCTCTCTTTTATATAAAAGGGCCCGCTTCACTAACTTGAGTATCCCGAAGGTTAAGATTATAACTCTAAAAGACCTCGCCATCACTGCCGTCGTCTCCGCTGATTTTCCGTTTATCCACTTCGAGAATACCTTCCTCTAGTAGATCTTTTGGTATTATAGTACAGAGATTGCTAGGGAGGTCTTGTAGGGCTGGACGGTGATCCGGGACCAACTCGATGACCTGTTTTAATGTGGAGAGGTTCTTATAAAGTTGGAATTTTATACGGTGGTCTCTAAGATCCACTTATTATCTAATTTATAGTTATCACCGAATATTTACGCTTTTATAGTAGTCACTGGTTATTTTATCGATGTTAACGGTATCTTATAGTCCCGTTTTCTAGCTTTCCCACAATATTACGGAGACCATGGAGGCCGTAGTTTCTCGGAGACCCTCATCGACGTTGTCCACTAATATGATATCTAGGACCGGATTAGAGTGATGATCTCCAATAACACTATAAATAACAATACTTACCTTAAGGCCTTCTACTAGAGTATTAACCCTAAGATGACGGAGATGGATGTAGAGGCCCGGTGTACACGGTACTACGGCCATATCCTTAATCTCTCGGCCCGGGCCTTCTTATTCAGCACCAATAAAAATACATTTAACACTAAGTCGGAGTTTTACTAACTTATAAACCAGCATAACAACAATCTCAAACTCTAGCACCGTATCAGGCCCATAAGCCGGCTCCGGAATATCATTAAGTTCATCTAGGCCTCGCCGTAACGTACTAAAAGGTTCTAGAAGGCTACAACAGAGGTTAATAATAACTCCAATTTTTGGATTTTTTCAGAGTTACGCTGAGAAACCCAGCTTATACTGAACAACGATACTCAATGGAATAGTATATATCTCATAATCCAAAGGGTTATAATGAAAAAAGTGGAGATCCAAGTTTTTATACTAGCTATTAACGACGACGAGGACGTTAAACAGCATATACCAAAAGAGGATCTAGTATTAGCCGACAATTAGAAGGTTTTTACTAAGATAAGCATAATCCTTAAACCCTTTTATCACCAGACAAAGTAGTATAAGGGATAGGGCGTTAGCGACGGGTATAACCAACTCTAGGAGATCACAATAAGTATGGAATACCTTCTCTTATACCTCATCAACTAAAAAAAGTATTATAACTTTACGATCTCACCTCTAATCAATAATAACAATCAGGGCAAATCCCAATAATCACAGAACTCTCAGAGGCGGTCAGGACGACCACGTCATTATCAGTATAACACCCATACCCTACCTCGGCATATACAAAAAAACTAGGCATCGCCGGCCTCACAATCTACTTCTCAATTCAACACTCTCAACAAGAGATAGTAGACCTTCCTCCGTAACAACGTTGAACAAGCATAGTAAAAGCTCTAGTTATACTATAATAAGTTGGGGGCATCACCACTATTTTCTAATACAATCATTCTACATCCATCATATAATATATTATATTTAAGAAACGTATAAAACAATGACCACCAACGAGGGTAAGTTAACAAAGCTCTCTTAAACCTCATCGACTACTTCAATAAGTAGTATCGTTAAACCAGCACTAATAAGAGTCTTCTAGCCAGCTCACTAAACGGCATACAAACCGGGTTACTCCCGGTTAATCCCAGGGCCCAGAATAAGGACTATCACTTCCAGCAATAGGTTAATAACCAACACCGGCAACTACCACCCCGGACAGATAAGCTCAATCTATACCTCCATCAACCTCCAAAAACTACATCTAATCCCATACATTAGTAGAGAAAGTATACGAAGACCTACCCGGACCTATCCCAGCTTATCATCGACGTCTTCACTATACCAACGATAACAATAAACTACGAAAAGGTATTCAATATTACCAAATTGTCGCAAAAGTGGAACCACTATTACGGGACAGTAATTGTGGGCTATATCATGACACCCCCCCCCAGACCGAGGAGAGAAGAGGTCTGCTGACTAAGCAATCAGCACCGGCTTACACTCGCAGCTGACAAGCCAGTCTTTGTTGACTGTTACTGGGTGCCGGCCGCTCCCAGCTGGCAAGTCTAACCTTCCATTTCGGTGATTTGCTGCTGAAGCGAGAATGGGTGAGCACAGCGAGGCTCGAACCCATGGCCTCTAGGTCGGCCCATATACTGCCACTTTAGCGAGGCGTTTAGCTATTCAACCAGAGGGCTCGTAGAGACAAGGGCTCATAACTGTCGCAAAAGTGGAACCACAATTACGGGACAGTAATTGTGGGCTATATCATGACACAAATTAAACCTCATATCATAGAGGCTCACAATAATACCACCTACTATAAAAACTCTCCAACTAACGAAAAACTGGCTGAAAAGGGGGGTCATAATACATCAGAATAACTTCGGGCTACTAGCATCATCATAAACTGTCGAATCCGCTGTACCAAGCGCCTAGTACGCTTCCGGCGCGCTCGAAGGTCCGTGCGCGGCGCGGAACAATGTTGGGCCGAAATGCGCCCTTATACCAGCCACCTTAAGGGCTAAGTTCACCCCTAAAGAATAAGGAGAATAAGAACAATTATACATTATGGAATATATCACGAATTGACCTTTGAATCCGATAATTAATAGTCTAATACGTGCTAAAACCAGCTATTAAACTGAACCCTACCTATAACTACTATTCCTATGCGTAATACCTATTCGATAATAACGATAACGACCCCTATTACGAAGATTGTTTTTTAGATAACTAGGGATTAGGTCCTTTAGTTTAACTAATTATAATCCTAAGTGAAGACCTATAATTTATGGGATACTATAAACCTATTAGTTAAGTATTCTAAGAGTACTAGAGAAGAGACCTATAAAGAGATTACTCGAATACCGGAGTAGCCGGCGATCTCCGATTACCTAAAGGTAATCCGCTGAAGGGCCAGAAGTGCCTTAAGAAGTAGTGCAACTTAAGAACTCAACGAAGTATTCGTCCTAGGCCCTAAAGCATTTGTGGAACGAGTTTACGCTCTCGAAAACTTATCCCCTGTAAACCTCGTTTTATATAAAGAATAATAAGCAGAATATAACAATAACTATAAATATTATACTAAATAAATAAAAAGTGTATATACGCTTTAGAACTAGTTCTACGAAATTATTGCTTTGGACCTTCTTAAGTATTACTATATTATAAATAAGGGGCTTAATAAATAGGTCTTAGAACTATAAACTCGTGTTAGTGGTGTATTATACGAGCGCTAAGTGAACGCAGCGGAAGTATATTCTAAAGTCTTAAGCTATCCTAATAAGAAGAGATTTATTATACGAAAGGATACCGAGGACTGGATTAGCCGTTAGGAGAGCGTTCTCTATAAAGCTCAAATTATAAACATCTTATAAACTAAATACTTAAGTACTTAGTTTCTAGAGTTCACATAAGCTCTTAGCGGAAACCTTATTAAACTATGGATTTAAGCCTACTAATTAATAATTAGAACCGAAGTAATGAATAACCTATTTACACCAAGCAAAGTCCTCGCTAAAGTTCAACAAGTCCTCCGTTAAACAAAGGATATATAGAAAACTGGACGAGGAGTATTTGGACCTATAGCGATAACCGGTAAACCAGCTAATAATGATAATAAACTATAATAAATAAGGATTTAACTACGAAAAGCCCGTAGTAGAGGCCGTGGAGGCCGTAAAAGGGGTAACGGGAAGAGTAAAGGGAAATAGTTGCGCTCCCCAGCTAATAGATCCAGCGACTTTGATGAGGGTAGGACGTGCATAGTATACCTAAAACAAGGTCACCAGTTTTCGAAGTGTTAGCTAGTCTTCCCTGATAAGCGCCCTAATCATATATACCATGATTAAGCGCTTGAGAAGTTGGTTACTAAGCAACTCAAGAATAACGAAGACCTTACTAAGCGTGTTTAGAGGCTTAAAATTATTATAGAATTAAGTTAATTTATAGGACGTTGTTAAGCCCGCGTTCAAGCTACGCTGGTAACCTCTCATAAAACGTACTTATTTTATGGATCCGTAATCCTCGACTCCGGAGCTATAATCCACGTTTATAACAACCCCTTATGGTTTATATAATTAACGGGAACTACACTTAGCGATTATCTCTAAGTAGGGACTTAATAAGTGGTAATTAATAACTTTGGAATAGTGGATATTCGTATTAAGGGGTGAGATGGTAAGCCGCTTAAGTTTCACTTATATAACATAGTACTCTATAAAGGGTTTATAAGCAACTTTATTTCTTTAAAATGCTTATATTAAAAGGGTTTTTAGTGGGATATTAGCCCCGGTAATAATTGTATTAGGTGTGTAGACCGAAGTTATATTTACGAATTATTTGAAATCCATGATTAAGATGTTCTCGATTATAGACCTATAAAGGATAAAGTGGTATTCGTAATAATCGTTCTGCTCCCTTAACTTATACTAAACGAGCTCCCGAGAGCCCTGCGAAGAAACCACTTTATAAGCACAATAATTTATAAACTTATCCAGGTAAGCGTAGAAAAATAGTACTAGAGATTTGGATACCCAGGGAGAGATGCTTTGAATTACCTTAGTAACGTAATAAGGGGGGTAAGACTCTTAGATTAAAGAAGTAAAGACCTCGTAGAATGTGATGTGTGTAGGATAGTGAATATAATACGCTAAATCCGTTGAGTACTAAAAGAGTTGGTTAAATGGGTAAAAGCTGGAGACCGTCTAGTACTCGACCTCTACGATTATAACGAGGGATACGAAGGGTATACGTCCCTTATGCTTTTTTTTGACTAAGCTTTAGGGTTAGCGTAGGACTTTTACCTATAAAAGAGAATAATAGAGATGATCTTAGAAGTGTTATTCGAGTTACTTAACTATTTAGAATGCGTTTACGATACGAAGGTTAAGTTCCTAGAAACTGATAACGAGCTTCTGAAATATCTGCGCTTAGTAGTAGACCTAAAGGGGTGTGGAATAACAATTGAAACGTTAGTGCCTAATACGTAGGTTTAGAACGGAGGTGTTGAAAGGCTTGCTGTGATTATTAAAGTTAAAGTTAGGGTAATGGTTATTATAACGAATTTCTTAGACTATTTATGGCCTAAGATTATTAAAATAATAATTTATTTTTATAATTGAACCCCGTTATGAATACACAGGTGGAAAACACTTTATGAGCAGTTCTATAAGTAATTCTGGAGCGGAGAAGATGAGATTTATACGATCCCTGACCTCTCCTACTTACGATCCTATGGCTATAAGGTCTACGCCCTAATAACTAATGCGCAACTTAAGTATTAATAGCGAAAGAAGCTCGCCCCTTGTACATAGATCGGCTTTTTAGTGGGCTACATATTAAGTAATTAATTTAGAATATAGAATCCTTTTAAAAAGGACGTCTTTATAACGAGGGACGTCGTATTTAATAAAAAAGCGTACTTTAATGGGAACCTTAAGGGTACCGTTAAGGAATTTCGCTACTTAAACCTATAAGTGATTGAAACGCGAATTCAAGAGCTTATTAAGTAAACCTAGATATAAACGTTAATATAAGATGTTGACGAGGAAGTAGAAGAGGTCACCCTTGTTCTCGAAATAAGTTTAGAGTATAATAAAAGTATTTTAAAGGTGAGCTCTGTTATGGAGATGTACTCGGATAAGTTGAGATAGTACAACATAAGGTGCTTCGCACTGTACTTAACGCCTAAAGTGTTACCACTAAAACCCTTATCATTTTTCATTACCTTAAAAGCGGCTTTGGCTGTGAAGGGGTGGGGGGAAAGTAAGGGAAAAGTGTAAAACAAAACTATAACTTTGGACTATAGTATAAGCGTAGCGAGGTATAGAGTCTCGTTCAAATCTGTTTTCCTAGTAGGAATGGTTTTAAAACGGAAATAATATTGCGAAATGTAATTAATGGATGGTCTCTTAGGTATATGTTTATGGTCTGGTTAACCTAGTGCCCCTAATGAGATTGGTTACCTTAGAACTTTTAATAGAAGTATATTGGATTAAAAGGCTGATGGGGAAGTGCTCTAATAATGCGACCTTTCTAGTGGGTTAAAAAAGCCTGGTTAAGAGGGGACTTTTACTAAGGGAAGTACTCTGGGTTATGTGTATAGAGAGTTTTCTTTGTTAAGTTATGAGGGTAGTGCACCTATAGGTACTCACTAAAAGAAACTACCCCTTCTCCCCACGTTATACGATTACTTAAAGGATTACCCGTATAGGGACGACTTTAGAACGGCTAAAATAAGCCATCTAAGTGGCCATAAAGACTCCCACTCCTAGGAGGAGGTTAGCAAAGAACAAGCACGAGGTAAGCAGATTCTCGGCTGCTACTGGGTATATACCTATAAACTTAATAAGTATGGGAAGTTTATGAAATTTAAGGTACGCCTCGTTATCCGTGGAAATTAATAATTAAGAGATGAGCGAGAAATGTATACTATTATGCTCGCAGGTATGTTGTTCCGAATCCTTATTACAATAACTACTCATTTCAATATGGAGCTTTTATAGTACGACACGGTAAATGCCTTTGTGTATACAATAATCGATAAGGAAGTGTATATGCAACTCCCACCTGGATACCAAAAAGTTGGATGGGTATTATACTTAAGAAAAGTACTTTATAGCCTTAGGAGGTCACCTCTGCTTTAGTAAAAGCACCTAGAAAACGGGCTCCTAGAACTCGGCTTTTAATGAGTTACTGGAGAGAATTATTGTTAGTAGAAGGAATAAGTCACGTTCTTCTTTTATGTTAATAACTACGTCTTAGTTTTCCCTTATAAGTTTTATAATAAGGTAATAGCGTTAATAAAAGAGCTTTAGAAATACTACTATTTAGAAGGTGGTCACGAGTTACAGTAGTTCTTAGGAATTAAGGTCTTAAGAGACCAAGTAATTAGGAAGATTTGGTTATTATAATCAGTATTCGCTGAGAAAGTGAGAAGATTTTTATTAAATATTAATAAGTTACTTAAAGTGCATTTCGAAACCCTTATAATAGCCTTTAAGTTATTTTTATACAATGGGGTAGCTGAATTATGGGAGATCAAGAAGTACTAACGTAAAGTTGGAACTATTATGTATATAGTTATGATAATGTGCCCGGATATCGTATTCGCCGTAAACCGTTTCGCACACTTTAATTAGAACCTAGGGCTGAGTCACCAGTGCGCAGTGGATCGAGTACTCTAATACCTTTACTTAACGCATTCTCTTTACTTGGAATACGGAGCTGCACCGGGGAGCCCTGAGGATACTTTGGAAGTCGCTTCTAATGCTAGTTTCGCTGATAATACCCTTGATTGGAAGAGCTCTTAAGTGCTCGTAATGTGATTTTTTGGTGGAACCGTTGTGTAGAAAGTAAGTAAACAATAAATAATTAAAATATTAATAACAGAAGCTAAGCTCCTTACCTTATTATAAATAGTAAAGGAAGTTATCTTTGTAAACCGGTTAATATCCACTTTGTAAATATAACTCCCTACGAAGGACGCCCAGAGTGCTGAGTTTGCGCCTTAAATACGCTCTTAACCACGAATTCATATATAATACGATAACCAGTAAACTGTGCGCCTTATGACTATAGAATAAGTACACTTATAAATACGCTTGTATTATGTTGATATTCATAATTATTGGTTACGTTAAGAAATCGAGAATAACTGCGTTAACGTCGTATATACACCATTAGCTGAGCTGATAGTAAATGGATTAATAAAAGTGTTTTCGAAGTAGCTATTTTAGGTGTTTTTTACGTAGTTGAATATGAGTAACCAGCGGGCTCGTCTCGAGAATAGCCGTTACCGCGACCTCGCCGAAGATGAGGCCCGCTGGGAGGCTGGGATAGCCAAGGATAATATATGGGACGTTGAGGCTCGTGATCCTCACGCTCCTAGGGGCTTGTGAACTCCGTAGGAAGGACGTATAAGAAGTGCTTTAGATGGAGGAAGACGAAATTCACGTTTCGAGATAATTATAGTGTTTGGAAATAGCTATTAAAGGGCGGATTAGGTGGTAGGAAGCCCACTAGACGGAGGCCTCCCTAAAGGGGCGTGTCGAATCCGCTGTACTAAGCGCCTAGTACACTTCCGGTGTGCTCGAAGGTCCGCGCGCGGCGCGGAATAATGTTGGGCCGAAATGCGCCCTTGCACTAGCCACCTTAAGGGCTAAGTTCGCCCCTAAAGAACAGGGAGAATAAGAACAATTACATATTATGGAATACATCACGAATTGACCCTTGAATCCGACATAAACCTCATTATAACATAGTTTTAAGTAGTGATTAAATTATTATACTTATTATAACGTAACCAATTAATCAAACCCTCGTAAAAAAATCTCATTAACAGCAAGTTTGGGGGTCCAATTTGCTTTGATTGCACTTGCGGCAGCGCTGGTTAAGTTGTTAGAGGAATAGAATTCACTGGTGAGGTCGTCTAACCAATGCCCATTATCCGGGGGTAGACCTAAGGCCTGGCTAATACAGATAAAGCATCTCCTCGGCTACTCTTTTTTGTTAATGACAAAAACGGATATTATAGCGTCGTATAAAGGGCTGTTCTCCGGTGGATCACTAGATAAGGTAGTGTTTATTGTTACCCGTGGACGAGATTGGTGTAGAGTGCATCCCTCTTAAACAAGACAGTACGCAGAGATGGTATTGATGGTGTCGTTTCTCCGTTAAAACTGGTCTTTGAGAGTGGTAACTAGTGGAGTATTAAGGGCGGCGAGTAGGCGCCTTTATGCTGGTACTTAAGGATAACAAAAGGTGTTTTTTATGGGTTTAGCGAAACCATGGTCTCCTAATTAGCGTTCAATGTCGTTTGTGGTCTGGTCATTAATCTACTCATCTCTAATCTTCTACTTTAGCTTTCTCCTAAGTCTCTGTTTTTCATTTTGGATTGCTTGTTTGGCTTCTTTGTATTCTATTGATCCTTGAGGAAGTCACTGAGTAGCTTTTTTTAGTATTACGATGGTTGGATGTGTGAGTATGGATGTGGACTGCTCCGATGTGAGGTTGGTTGGGCGTTGTTTGCTAATGGAGTGGCCAATACTCCCGGACTACTTAAGTAGCGCTTGTTGCGGCCTTTGGCCTCGGAGAATACCCTAGAGGTCGACACTAATTTCACATCTTAAATAATAATATTAAAATAGAGTAAAAGTGGTGTAACCTATTACGAGGTTTTAGAGAACTTTACTAATGTTAATTATGGTTAATAGTTAGTATAATCCATTGAGGTAAATAGGAGATAAACCACTCTAATTGAACCCGTTCACTGTGTTATAATGCAAGCTATAAAAGATGGTCTTGTACACTAGCCCAAGAAGTTTGCTAACCCTCTTAAATATATATCCCATCATGGCATCGGAAATGGGTTCACTGGATATTATATAACCCGTGACCGTTTTAATAATACAACGAAAAACATACATATCATTCAGGTCCTCCCATAGTGGTAAAAGCAACTCCAGCTCGCCCGGATAAATATCAAGCTTGTTTAACTATTCTAGTGAGGTAAAATTGCGTATACGAAACGCCCGGTAACGGAAGAGGATGCCCAAAAAGAACACGTATGGGCTAAGTATTAAGGAGGGATCGAACATAGTTTCAGGGATCGGATAAGTAGTTCTAGAGATGTGTTAAACTTATTACTACTTTGATGATCCTATTACTGGGACTATACTAAGTTTTAATACTAAAATATTTTTTTGTAAATTTTAGAGTAAATCGAATTAAGAGTTTATGTGGTCCACCCTTAGGATCCCTTACTAGGACAATACGTATATCACCAAAGTGAAGTCTTAGGATAAGTCCTTTATAAGAACTAGCAGGAGTGACTAGCAGAGCAAAGAGCATAGTAAGGATGCGTATTTCTCCTAGTTTGAACATCATCTGTGTTATAGATAGTGTTTTTTTGTTATGCGCCTTTAGTTGGTTAATTGTTGTAATACGGTTTACTTACACTTAGTTATCCAGGTTGTGTTTTTTAGATAACTCTTAGATAACCTCGTCCCGTTAGCGGAAGTGCTTAGATCAACTTTATATACTTACATACTTTGTGTATACTACGGCTCAGTTTCGGATTGAGCTTCTCACCTGTGGCCCTCTTAAATATAAGCTAAAAGAACTTTTAGTGTGTTCCTAATGAGTTTTTCTTCTTAATTCCGTGCTTCTTTTTGCCGTCCTTGCTGACCTTCTGGTTTAGGGACTAATCGAAGAAGGTATATAAAAGGCTAATAGTAATAGCTTTATAGTGCTGGGTAGGTTTACGCTTTATGAAGTCCCAAAATTTTGAATATAAGATGTGAGTAGACTATAAAGGTAACTAAGGCTTAGGGACACCTTACTAGCACCACTGCTCCTTTACACCGTTGAGAAGTACCGTTGTACTAGGGTTATAATCTTAATAAGTGTAGGCATCCTCGTTGAACATCTCTAGCCTACGTAGGTAGTGTTCGTATAGAAGGACATTCCCGTCGAAGAGCTGGAGTAGGTTTTCCATATCGAAGTTATTGTTTTTGTAGAGGTCTTTAATTTCGGTTGCATTAGTATCCGGGTTATCGTATGGCTTATTAGTATTAAAAATATAATCGTTAGTATCGAAGACGTCCTCGGGTAAGAAAAAAGCATCGGAATCGTTAGCGTCCATATTCCTATATTGGCGCCGTAACATAGTGGAAAAAAGAATAGTGAAGTTCAGTAAAAAGCGTAGGGGTAGGGGGGACCGGTCAAACAAAGCGTAATAAAGAGTAAATAGATTAAAATAACTGCATACTAAGGGAGTGTAACGACGGCGGTTTATGTAGTGCTAGGAGATGAGCCATTATGGGACCCATCATGGCGGCAGTTTTTGGCTGCTGGAGAGTGATGCGCGAAGCAGGAATTGAAAAACGAAAAACGTCAGCGTCGAGGGAAGAGCTTGACGACCATCTGGCCGGTTCTGGGCTGTGTGGCTGAGGTACTTTGGGCAGTACCCCGCGGTACAAGTCAGGGACGGGACAGGGTACCGCACACTAGGTGGGTCATGTGTTGACCGTTAAAGCGGCGAGGGGTTCCTGGCAGATGTCCCGCTAAACTTGGCGGCAGAACCTGCCGAATACGGCGGCAAAGAAGCCGTCTTATTGTTTAAAAGAGTAAAAAAACCTCTCTTTAACCCATTAATAGTTAATAATACTATAACACTAGTCAAATACTTAAAGGAGGTATGTGAAGGTCTCTTATATGTCGACATTAGTGAAGGATGAGTTATAGAGTGATTAGTAGTATTCTGGTTAATTCCTAGGAAGAGGGAGGAGTTGAGGAAGCAGTTAGGTCTATATAATAAGTTTAATGGGGACTATGGTACTCGACGTCTATTATTTTAGAAGGTCCAGAAAGTATGGGATGAGAGGGACTACCAGTTTGCCATCGCACAGTGAAAAGTCAAGGTATTGGAATCAGAGGTTAAAGCCACTAGGGCTAGGAAGAGGAAGAAGGTTAAAATGAGCCCTAATTCGAAGTTCACCAATATCGAGGCCATCCGGAAGGCTCAGATCGAGGCTGGTGACGTTGACGATAGCTCAGATGAATCCAGTGAGTCTGATAACCCTAGTGACGATGCTAGTTGTATTATTGTGGTATTAGAATGGGTGGAATAATAGCCTGAAGTCGATGCATCGAAAAATGGTTCATCATTTTGATGTGGCCGAGATGTGGGGGTGGCCGGGTACTAGGTGTGGGACGTTACTACGTGCACTCAACTGCGAACGCCGATTGAGACAAACCCTTCTACTACACTGGTTGCATCAATTTATCTGTTATATATATGTACGGTTTTACAATTTCGAGAGAAAACAAAATTCTCTTCAATATCTTCGTTTTTCTCAGCTCAGCTACCGTTTAACCATCGTTGCGCCTGGCGTCAATGCAGTGATACGATAAATGTGCCATGGTTACTATATATGTTTCAATTTGAACATTGCGAGGTGCAATTTTGAAAGCATCACACCAGAATCAAGTTTGTTCAACTGAACGATTTCCAATATGTCTACCTCTCCAATCACGGACTTCAGATAATCGCTGCAAACCATGAATATGCAGCATAAGCGAGACTATCTTGGCGACGAGGCGTGAAATGAACCAACCACCAACCGGCAGTGACCGAAAACGCCTCGTTGGGCTTGATGCGAAGCCAAATCATGCTGCATACTGGCCAACCAACAAGTTCGATTGAGGCGAGACTCGCATAATTCGAGTGCGCGGTCCTTTCCAACGACGAATCGAGGAAAAGTACCTGCGGGAGGCCGACCAGCATTATTTCCATTTGCTTCTGTCCCGTTGAACCAACCCAACAGATTCGCCTTGCCTTAAATCAGGCTCGATGGTGATCGCGCTGTCTTGTGGCTCTAATGTCTACCTACTTAGAGAGACATTTCTGCTCCGATGCTCTTGATAATTTTTCTTTCTCAAACATCAGACTTCTCTCATCTCACTGCAACCTCCACGAACAAGACATTGCCCAACATGGTGTGCCCCAAGTCCGCCGCCCAGCAGTCTCGTCCCCTGACGAGTGCCAACCGTCTCCAAAAGATCGATCAGCTGCGCGAGAAGAACATCGGCGCGTATCTGCCCCTGCCGCAGCTCGTGGCCGTGGGTGACCAGAGCTCTGGGAAGTCCTCGCTCTTGGAAACCTTGACAGGGATTCCCTTCCCTCGTGGCCAAGAGCTTTGTACTCGATATGCGACCCAGATCACCCATCGTCGCGAAGAATATCCACGCATTGACATTGGAATTATCCCTGGACCGGGTGGTTCACCGGACGACAAGCTGAAGTTGGAGTCTTACCGCAGACAGGTGGAGACAACCGCTCAGCTTCGCACTGAATTCGTTACTATCTTGGACGAGGTATGACTTTCTTCTTTGTTATAGTTGAACTGTTGGTAACATGTTAGCAACAGGTCAACACACTCATGGATATCAGAACGACTAGCAACCCGACCGGCGAGAAAACCTTTTCAGAAGACATCCTCAAGATTGAGAAGTGTGGTCCGGAGGAGGACTATCTGACGATCATTGATGTCCCCGGCATCTTCCGAGCTACCACCGAGGGAGTGACCACCAGAGGCGACCAGCAGCTTGTCAAGGACATGGTCACGAGAGCCATCAGCGACAAGAGAACCATAATCCTTGCAGTACTGCCCAGCAACGTCGACATCGTCACCCAAGAAATTCTGCAATTTGCGGAGGAGTACGACCCGACCGGAGAACGGACCCTCGGTATCCTGACCAAGCCGGACTTGGTCAAAGAGCGCAGCGCCAAGCTTTCCGTCTGCAACCTGGTCGAAGGCAAGAAGAAGCCGCTCAAGCTTGGCTACTACGTTGTTCGGAACCGGGGCGGGGATGACGACGACGAGGACTCCACCTCCACTTACGCTCTGCACCAGCGAGAAGCCATGTTCAAAGAGTCTCCGTGGAATACACTGCCAGAGGACCGACTGGGAAGCGATGCCTTGCGAGAGCGGCTTGCGGAGCTTCTTGGTCAGATCACCGACCGGGCATTGCCCCAACTCCGCGCCGAAGCTCGTCTGAAGCTGGACGACGCGGAAAGGGACCTCGACGAACTCGGTCCGTCCCGCGCAACGGAACGCGACCAGCAGCGTTATCTCTCCAAGGTTGCGGGTGACTTCCAGCAAATGGTCCGAGCTGCGCTAAATGCTGATTACTCTGAAAACCCCGCCTTCGCCAGGAACGAACTTCGACTCATTACAGCCGTCGTTAACATCACGGAGCAATTCAACACAGACTTCTACAAATATGCTGGCACCTACTTCTTTCAGAGAGAGGCCGTGGAAGTGGAAGTAGACTCCCCAGTGAGCCGTAATTCGGATACTTGCTCCCTTTCGGAGGTTGACGAATTCGACGTCCCTGACCCCCACGAGTACCCTGATCTGGACAGGATCATTGTCACGGACTGGGACCTTGAATCCCCCAAGAATGGCATCCTGGATTGGATCGAATATGAGCACGGACGGTCCAAGGGGCAGGAGCTGGGAACTTTCAGCCAAGGCATTCTCTCGAGCGTTTTCCGGGAGCAGTCGGCGAAGTGGGATATGATGGCAAAGCAATACCTCAGCAAGATCATCCTTGTCGTTCACAGATTCATCCTTGCAACCCTTGAAGTCGTCTGCCCGGACATTAAGGTGCGGGAGGAGCTTTCGTCCACCCTGATGAGCGAGCTTGTCGACAAGTACAAGGCTGGGAACGAACAGGCCACCTTCCTGGTGAATGTCGAGCGGCAATCGAAGCCCTACACGCTGAACTCCTCCTTCAACCAAAACTACCAGAGAAGTTATGGTGAACGGATCAAGGAAACCTTGAGACCTCGTGCAACCGAGAAGGGCAGTTTCGGTGAACCGCTCATCTATATTAGGGATGTTCCAACTGCGGTGAGCAACAAGAGCAACGCTGCATACGCCAAAGAGACTATCCACGACATACTGGACGCCTACTACAACGTTGCGTACAAGCGGTTTGCTGATAATCTTTTCAGCCAAGCTGTTGACTACAAACTTCTCTCTGGCCCTGAGAGTCCTCTTCGGCTATTCTCGGGAGAGTGGGTGCTCCAACTGGACACTGAGAAGCTCCTCGCCGTGGCAGGGGAGTCCCGGCGAACTCGAGAACGTAAGGAGAAATTGAAGGTGAAAATCCAGGACTTGAACGAAGCAATCCAGATTTTGCGATGATATCTCATGTCATGTCTTCTTGGCAGTACATCGCTAGCGTTTTGGAGGCCACCGATGTGAGAGGGGGATACCATTACTTTAGTAACTCATTTGAATTCTAGTAAACCTTCGTTGTGTCCCTAAAACTGTTCCTTCACACTGAAAAACTCAACTGGAGTGCGAGATGCAATTTGTATGGTTCGCTTGATTGTTTGTCCGCATGAATCCGGTTGGCGGCACAGCGACGCAGACATCACGCAACTACCCACTTCTCCGGCTGCACTGCGCGAGAAATAGGCCCCTTCACCCTTTACGGCGTCCGCCCACCTCATCGCCATCAGTCAACATCCACCACTCACCCCCCAAAAATGGAAACAGAATTCGACGCCTTCGAGATCGACGATTTCGGCCCCTCGGTCCGGGTGCAGGTCCCGAGCACCAGCGAGGGCCTGCGGCAATTCACCCAGGCCTTCCTGGACCCGCAGCAACGTGCCTACGTCCAGCACATCGACTTCCACATCGTGCTGCCGGCCATCACCCCAAAGCGCCTCAGAAAGACGCAGAGCCGCCGCGAGGCCGCCGAGAACGACGCCGTCTTCACGCGCGCCGTGACGGGATTCCTGGCGCGGCTTTCCAAGTGGGAGCGCCGCCGCTACGGGCCGGGCGTCACGCTGCGGATGGTCGCCGCGTCGCCGACAGACTGGCTCGTTGAGGAGATGGAGGAGGACGGCGAGCTGGTGAACCGGCACAACCGTCGCGCTGCGCCGATTTGGCAGGTTCGTGACCACTTCAAGTATCTCAACTTCGAGGGCCCGCTGATGTCGCCGGCGGGGAACGGGTCTGCGGGACTGCCGCGGGTCGCGTGCGTCTCGGAGTTTGAGTTTGATGGAGGACCTGGAGGTCGGAATTTTCATCCGGATGCGATTGATGCGATTGCGAGTGTTCTGGTGTCAGCGAGGAAGATGGAGTGGCGGTTCAAGTTGCCGACGAGGCGGCTTATGACGGCGAGGAGGGAGATTAGGTCTGCTATTGGGCATGCGCTGCAGCACACGGCGTTTCCGAGTTTGGTTGAGTTCAAGGTCAAGCTTGATGATGCAGACCCTCAGAATGAGGCCTTCGAGCCTGGCCGGCTGATGACGGATCGGGAAGACGAGGATAGCTTGAGTCTCGGCGTGCGGCGCCTCTGCCAGCTTCCTACCCTTCGGAAGTTACATCTGGAAACACTATGGGTTCTGTCGCCGGCAGCATTCGGGCCACGCCCGAGTCTGCCGGAGCTCCGGTGTCCCTCGCTCGAGTACCTCTACGTCGATTGCGCGGTGACCACGCCAGACGGAAAATATTTGTTGACGGGCAACCCCGAAAAGGCCATGGCCGACGACGGTGGTTTTGACGTTCACACGGACGAAACGTTGGCCGCCTTCGACTCGGCCGACTCGGACACCTCGGACTACCAACCGGACTTCGAATGGGCGAAGCAAGCAGGGGAGTTTCCCGGGAGATGGTTCCGGTACACCCCCGACTCGGAAACATTTGTCCTGCTGGCCCGGTCCTTCGCCGGGGCCGTGGCCAAGATGCCCGCGCTGCGCCGGATGGACATCCACTTTGGGGGCACGGCTACAAACACCAGGGCGCCCCTGGACATGTCCTACTTCGCGCCTGGCGAAGCGAACCGAGGAGCGAGTCAGCTAAACGGCCGGAAGGCCTTTGACGAGGAGAACGCCAGTCGGCCCCGCTGGTTCTTGCTTGGCGGGCGCAAGTTTGACAAGCAGTGGACATTACCCCGGGAATTGGAAGAGGAGTTCAAGGGCAAGACGGGCTCGGGCTGTGTTCATCTAGCCACGAATTGAAGGGCTCACCCACTTGCCGCGAAAGTTGCATATTGGCACTTGATCTGCGCAACGCTCTTCCGTATTGATAAGATACCGCCTGATTAAAGGCTCCGAATTCTTACGCGACCTTCCGTAATGATACTGAACATATCAGAAGCGGGCAAATGAACGTCGCGTAGCCAAGATTCAATCAATAGTTCTGCAGCTCGGCTGGCAGCCGATGCGCAGCTGCACGTCACATCTGCGCCCCCCTTCGCTTCGGTCGCCCCGCTCGCTTCTACAGCATTCCGTTTCTGCTGTTAGCGAGAGTCACCCTCTTGGCTTCGTTGAAACGACGCGCAAAACATCAGGGGAATGCTCGTTTCAATAATGGTATTCCTGGATGTTTTTATTCAGTGGATTCCCGCACAGTTTTCTCTGCAAGGTTCTCTGAGAAACTTGTCACATACCCCGAGAGTTGAGGTCGAGATGGGCAGCTCGCCGTCGATCCCCACAGACCCGTCCAGGAAGATTCAGGTCATCGGGGCCGGCTACTCGCGGACGGGGACCGTCTCCCTGCAGCTCGCGCTGGAGAAGCTCCTCGACGGCCCGGTGATGCACGGGGGTACCCAGGTTCTCCATCGAGAAGACGGTAAGCGACAGCAGAGTTGGCGTCTGGTACTGTCTGCTGTGTAGAATAACGTCCCACACCCACATCCGGGACACCCCCACATCCGGGACGGGCCAAAATGACGATGCATTTGACCACACATCAACTTCAGGCTATTATTCCACCTATTCTGATGCCACAATAATACAACTACTATGCTTACTAGGGTTATCGGATGCGCCGGATTCATCTGAGCTATCGTCGACTTTGCCTACCTCGATTTAAGCCCTCCGGATGGCCTCGATATTGGTGAACTTCGAATTGGGGCTCATCTTAACCTTCTTCCGTTTCCTGGCCCTATTAACCCTAACCTCTACTTCTAATGCCATGATCTTTTGCTGGGCAGTAGCCAGTTGGTAGTCCCTCTTGTTTTACCCCTTCTCGACTTTCCGGAATAATAGACGTTAAGTATTAACGTCGTGGCCAACCTTATTAAACATATCGAACTAGTCCTATAACTCCTTCCTCCTCCTAGGAGTTAACTAATGTACTACTAATAATTCCTAAGCCCATTTTTCGCTTAATTTAATACTATAGTGACCTTTTAGTACCTCCTTTGATTGCTTCGTTGGTGTTATAGTGTTCTTAAATAGTAAGGGGCTAAGGAGGGGCTTGGTAACGTTAACTAGCCACATACCAATGAATCTCTAACCACTAACGATGTTCTTAATAGTTAACGTTACCTAAAAAGCCTTACTATAATACTCGATAAACGTCCGTTTGCTAACAATAGTATTGTAGTCCTAATAAGGGTGATAACCGAGCTGCTTTTTGTATACTGTTTTGAGGGGTCCGAAGACTGATTGATTGAGAGGTTGGAGTACGTGGGATGTGTATGGAGGTAGGAATAATAGATGTATGTTGTTCCTAAAATAGAGATACATGAAATTGGTGGTTTCGTGGTTATTATAACCATCTAAGATGAGTAGTCTGGTCTCTGAAGGGTTAGTAGGGGTAATTAGAGGGATAAAGACCTTCTCCAACCACTCTATCACCATTAAATTAGACGTCCAGCTATTCTCTATTACTATGAAGTTCTATAAGTTATATGAATCTAATTCAAAAAGGAACTACTACTATTATATACTCGTACCCTTATATATAACAAGGGGAGGAAAAGTATGGTTAGTGGCCGAAATATACTCGATGAGGGATATCTAAGTACGAGAACTAGGCTGTTTTTTGCGAATAAAATAATACTCTACTAATCCGAGAATAAGCTCGTTTAATCCCCTACCCTCGAGAATACCCATCTTATCTATATTATATCGATTCACTATTTTAATTTTTTTAATCTCATCGACGGCGAGGTGCTTAAACTATTCTCTAATAATATTAGTAGATGCCCCGTTAATACGCTGGGAATGGATTACTCTACTTCGGAGAACCTTAATTAATGGATTCCTCTTAATAAATAATGAAATCCAGTTTTTCCCTAAGTATTAGGGGTTATTATTAATTAAGAGGATCCGTTCAGTAAACTCCCTAACTTATTAATGAGTTAGAGGTAAGCTTAGAGTAGTTTAGACTCATACCCATTTAGCTAAGTTGGTTTCCTAAGTAGGAGAGAGCCTCTGGTATCTATAGAAAGTAGTATCTCGGCCCTTGGATCCATAGACTCGTTACTTAAGAGTACTTCGTAGAATACTATATACTAATAATACTTTTTAATAGGAAAGGCCGTTTATAATAGTATCAATAACCTTATTAACCTAAGCTTCGGTGTATTACTTTATTCTATTAATACAAAGCTCCGATGAAAATTTAGTATTAATTAATAAAGAAATGAAAAGGTTGTGGGTAGTAGTTGAAGAGGGGTTGTCATCGCGTTACGCGAAAAATCGCGTCCCGGATGTGGGGGTGTCCCGGATGTGGGTGTGGGACGTTACCTGCTAATATCATCCCTGCGCTTGGCTGGACAGCATATGTAATGAAGCTCGTACAAGCATACGAAGCGAAACGGGCAGGAGATAAACCACGGCTACACGCATTGCTGAGGGAGATCTTTGCGGGCTTCGTGGGATGCACCGACATGCCGCCCATCGACTTCATCCCGGAGTTGCTGGAGCTGTACCCCGACGCAAAAGTTGTCCTGACGACGCGGGACCCGGAAACGTGGGCGGAGAGCATTCGATTGGTCGGGAGGAACGTGGGGTTGTGGTGGCTCCCGTACGTGATGTGGCCGGTCCCAGGCTGGCGGTGGTTTCCGACGATAATCCGAGAGTGTGGGAAGTCAAGTATGGCCATGATACAACAACAACAACAACAACAACAACAGAACAAGGATGGGATGAACTTCCAGGAACTTCTCACGAGTATGGAGAGTAGGACGGTTGCTCAACTGACCGCAGGGAATTATCGGCTTTCCCAAGGACCGCAGGCCAGCCCAGTTACGGCTAGTGGTGGCGAAGTCGATGTCGGCAATCTGGCTAGTCAAGATCAAGCAGTAGAGCATAGCGAAACCGACAACAGTGACGACAGCGACGACGAAGAGGAATATTTCAGCCCGGGACCAGCTCGACCAGCTCGACCAGCTTGCCCATTTCAACCAGTTCATCTAGATCAACTAGTTCCAGGTAAAACACTTATCTCTACTCTCTGATAAAATCACTAACATTTATGGCTCAGTTCCTTTAAGTGGTGTAGCGTTCCAGGTGACTGCGATCGAAGGCATTCATCTACTTTCGGATAGTATGTTTGAGGGAGGTGGCTCAATAACGATCCCGACACACGAGGGAGCATCTCCATTCATTATGTTCAGGATTTCGGGAAAAGCCGCCGTGCGGTTAATGCAGAGCAAGAGGCAGGCAACGATAAATTTCTGAGAGATCTCCGTCTTGGGCGACGATAATGCAGCTCCCGAGTCACTCTCTTGGTATGGAAAAAGTGGTGATAGCTTCGGTGGTAATAGCTTCAGCAAGGCTGCGCAGCCTCGCGCCCAGGACCAGGGCTTCCCCGCTTCCGAGCCATCGCCAGTGCTTGGCACAGGGTATCTCCTCCGAGGCGCGCCCAACTCTCCTTTATCCACAATGGACACCTCCCACCTTACGCTTGCAACCCCGTGTTGGCACCCACAAGTCATGTAGAACTATCTTCAACAGCTATAACTTCAGCAACCTTACATAGCCCATAACAAACATACTTCAGCCCAGCCTCCCATAATATTGTAACAGAATACCCTTTATAATCATCATTACCACCTATTATGACTTGATTATCGTTGGAGTCATGAATGTAAACAGCCTTCTGCTCTCCGGGTTCGATATGCATGTTAACTAGCAGAGCGACCATACCCGGAGCGGCCTCATGCAAGTCTGGGTCGCCCAAGGGCAGCCATTTCCCGGGCGCCAAACACCGCTTTCCGGTCTACACGAGAATAAGCGTTTACCTTATTACACTTCAGGATGTATTTACTTCTTTTTGACACCTTTTGACGAGCTTGGGGATTGATGACGTCTTCATCCGAACCTTGTTCATTCCATCGATCGTTGTGGAAGCTAGGTGAAGTTGTCGCTGATCTCACGTTGGTTCTCGGTGTCGCATAGAGTGTTGCGTCGGTGGTCGCGTCGGTGGCGTTGGTCGCGTTGGCCGCGTCGATCGCGTTGGTCGTGAGGAGAGGTTAGAGGTCTTATACTAAGCATGGTGGTTAGATGGGTTGTGGGAATATTTGACAGAGCTTACCTCAAATCATCGGGATAGCACATGTATTTTGTTGCAAGAAATGAACCCCGCGATTGCCGCCTGACTTCCGAACAAAGCCTGAAGAATCCCGCCGGATATACATAGGCCTGAGTATTATTCTAAGTATAACCGAAATAGGTTAGCCTTTATGCATGCATGCATCCATCCATCCATCCATCCATCCATCCATCTATTCATCCAGCTATCTCTTTATTTAAGTTATTTTCTCCCTCTTCCTACTTATAACAATTCAGCCCATCACTTCAACCCGTCACCCCATCACTTCAGCCTGTCATGCTCGTCGATCCACGAACCCTCGACCCGCGATTCGCTACCAACGAGCTCATTAGCTGCTTTATACCGCTGATTCTTTCCCCAACAGAGTGGTCGATTGGAGCCAGATACTCCCCTTGGGTGAATGTCATCGGATGGACACCTGACGGCCGCTATGTTGAGGTTACAATCGACCCTTCGTATCTGTTTACAGCAGCGTTACCAGTCCAGACGAACCTATCATACGACTTGTCATATGATAGCGTGGATGTCTGGGTTAGACAAGCTGTTTGCAAAATTCAGGAGGGGGGCGGCAGCCGACTGCTCGCATATCTCCGGCAGCGTATTCAACAAAGCCACAAGATGTCTGTGATCCCATTGGGGCCGCTGGAATGGGCTGCCTTCTGCTATGAAGTCAAGGTCAGAAAGTTTATGTGTAATGAGTTTGCAGTTTTACTAATAACATAAAGGCCTTAGATTCCTTAGCGGTATCATCTTTCATCCGGAGATTGGTCTTCTATGGATCACTTATTAACGACCCCTATTATGAAGATCGTACTTTAGATGACCAGGAACTAAGTCTTTTAGTTCAACTAATTATAATCCTAAACGAAGACCTATAACTTATAGGATACTATAAACCCATCAGTTAAGTACTCTGAGAACACCGGAGAAGAAGCCTACAAAGAGATTACTCGAATACTAGAGCAGCGAGCGATCTCCGACCACCCAAAGGTAATCCGCCGAAGGGCTAAAAGCACCTCAGGAAGTAATACGACTTAGGAACCCGACAAAGTATTCGTCCTAGGCCCTAAAACGTCTATAAAACGAGCTCACATTCTCAAAGACCCATCCCCTATAAACCTCACTTTATATACAAAACGATGAATAGAATATAATAATATCCATAAATATTACACTAAACAAATAAAAGGTGTATACACACTTCAGAACTAGTTCTATGAAACTATTACTCTAGACATTCTTAAGTACTATTGTATTATAAATAAGGGACTTAACAAATAAGTCTCTGAATTGTAAACCCGTGTTAGAAGTGCATTATACGAGCACCGAGTAAACATAGCGGAACTATATTCCAAAATTTTAAGTTATCTAAATAAGAAGAGGTTTATTATATAAAAGGATACCGAGGACTAGATTAGCTAATAGGAAAGTGTTTTCTATGAAGCTTAGGTTATAGACGTCCCATAAGCCAAATATTCGAGCACTTAGTTTCCAGAGTTCACATAAGCCCTCAGCGGAAACCTTATTAAACTATGGATTTAAGTTTATTAGTTAAAAATTAGAACTAAAGTAATAAACGACCTATTTACACTAAGTAAAGTCCTTATTAAGGCTTAATAAGTCCTCCACTAAATAAAGGACGTATAAAAAACCGGATAAGGAGTATTTAGACTTATAGCAATAACCGGTGGACTGGCTAATAGCGATGATGAACTATAATAAATAAGGACCTAACTATGAAGAGCCCGTGGTGGAGGTCGTGGAGGCCGCGGAAGGGGTAACGGGAAGAGTGAAGGTAAACGGCCGTGCTCCCCAACTAATAGATCTAGCGACTCTGATAAGGATAGGACGTGTATAGTATACCTAAAACGAGGTCACTAGTTTTCGAAGTACTAATTAGTTTTCTCTAATAAATACCCTAACTATATATACTATAATCAAGCATTTAAAAAGCTAGTTATTAAATAATTTAAGAATAACGAAGACCTTACTAAGCGTATTCAGAAGCTTAAACTTACTACAAAATTAAGTTAACTTATAGGACGTTATCACACCTACGTTTAAGCCGCATTAGCGGCATCTCATAAAACATACTCCCTTTATAAATCCGTAATCCTTAACTCTAAAACTATAATCCACGTTTTTAATAACCTTTCATAGTTCATACAACTAATAAGCACCACACCTAGTAACTACCTCTAGATAAGCACTCAGCAAATAGCAATTAATAACTTTGGAACAGTGGAGATATACATTAAGGGGCGAGATGGCAAGCCGTTCAAACTTCGCCTATACAACGCAGCACTCTACAAAGGCTTTATAAACAACCTTGTCTCTCTAAAGCGCTTACCCCGGAAGGGTCTCTAGTGGGATACCAGCCCAGGCAATAACTACATCAAGCACGCAAACCGAAGCTATATATGCAAGCTACTCGAAATCCACAATTAAGATGTCCTAAACTTTAAACTAATAAAAAACAAAACAGCACTAACGATAATCGTTCCACTCCCTCAACCTACTGCAACGGAGCGGGGGATGCAGTGAACAGTATGTGCTGTATCGTACAACACACACAATCTACTGACCACAGGTCGTACACCCTCCGTCCCGGGTCCGTGAGGGTGACTAACTCGTACGAAACTGCTCAACCAGAGCTACAATCTAGGTAAGGAGACACCTCAAGACCTGATCAGGGCCAAAGAGGGGTTCCGGCCTTGGATGTAGACACTGGTGAGTGTTGGGGCCTTGTTTGCTCGGTGGTAAAGCAACCTCCGTACTATTCGCGGTATATGATCCAAGTGAACGGGTAAAAAGAGCTCTGAATACGTCTGTCTAACTAACGATGCTTGCTGACGTTCCGTGATGTGTTGTGTTTCTGGTGGTGCCTTGTTGTGTCCTCCGCTAGAAATGCGTCCCCAGTTCCCCTCTCTCAAATAGCTCGCTGTCGCCTGACTAAGGAAAAACCCGCTTAGCGTAAGCATTTCCCCCTGCACGGTTTCACTACGCTAAACGAGCTCCCGAGAGCCCCATATAAAAACCACTTTATAAAAATAATAATCCGTAAACCTATTTAAGTAAATATAAAGAAATAGTATCGGAGACTTAGATACCTAAGAAGAGATGCTCTAAATTACTTTAGTAACGTAGTAAAGGGGGTAAAACTCCTAAATCAAAAAAGTAAAGACCCTATGGAATACGATGCGTGTAGAATGGTAAATACAATACGCTAAATCCATTAAACACTAAGAGAGTCGGTTAAACGAGCAAAAGCCGGAGACCATTTAACACTCAACTTCCACGACTATAATAAGGGATACTGTCAGATTGAGCGCTCGGCTGAGCGCTCGGCGCTCGCTCGGAAGAACTATAATCCCGAGCGCGCGCCCCAGCCTCCTTGGGGCACCCCCTACCCCTATTCCTACGGGCCTAGGGGGCTTCCAGAAAACGGAGAGATATATAACAGAATATACGCGATTTTGACCACCAATTCGACAATTAACAGTCTGATACGTGCTGCGCTTACGATAAGCGTCGCTAGCCATCTATTCACTCAATTCAAATCCACCCATCGAAATGGCCTCCCTAAGCTCGAAGATCTAATTGAAGACCAGTAGCGACTGGGTTCTATGGGTTAACCAGTTATAATTAAAAGCTAAATCCTATGACTTATGGAAATATATTAATCCAGCACGTCCTAATACCCTTCGGAGCTTGTGAACACTCCTCGAATAGTGTATAGAGCGTCCTACGCGCCCCGAGATCCATAAACACCCTAAGACCAGCAGAGCCGAAGTCCTTAGCGACGACGCTAAATACGAACTACGTACATAGGACCTTAAAAAGCTCTTAGTAGTGAACCTCATATTATACAAAGAGCGATGAACAGAGTATATAGAGTAGGTAAAAGACCACAAAGTATTCCTTAAGGGCATTAAAGTATTTAAAGACTAGGTTTAAGAAATAGTCCACGTTAGCCTACTATACTACTATTATACCATAGATTATGCATTGGATCGATGAATTTATATACTAAAAGAATAAGTAGGGAGTAATATAAAAGAGAGGTACTCTAAAGTAAATAAAGTATATAAGTGGACGTTAATAGTGTTTAAGTAGAAGTGTCTTATTATAAAAAGGGACTTAGAGGAGTAGTTTATAAAGTGGGAAAAGGTAATCCATAAAACTAAAATAATAAGAGTCCCCAGCAACGAGCTCCCAAGCATCTAGTTCCTAGAATTCACCATAACCGTTAACTATAGTTATACGGATACGTGGATTTTCTCATACTAAGTAGTTAAAGATGAGCGTATCAAAAACGAGAATTTGAGCATTAGAGAGGTCCTCTTAGATGCCTAGAGATTCCTTTAAACTACTTCGATACTTAACCCAAAGAAATAAGTTAGCCGTAGAGTGTTTAGGCTAACCGTAGAATCAATAACCCGAAATGAAGGCAGCTTTAAAGTAACTTCCCTTATATGCTTAGGTGTTCTAGGGAGTAATACTCGGGGTAGCCGGGGCCGTAGGAGAAGTGGAGTTCCCCGTAACTAATTACGGAAAAAGAGTAACGGAAATTAAGCGAATAACCACCTCTACCCTGTTTACCTTTACTTGTACTAACTCTCTAAGTATTAGCTAATTAACAAATAAGAATATCCTAAGTAGTATACCCCTAATTAGGAGCTCCTTAAGAACCTAAAAGAGTATATAAGAAAAGACGAAGACCTAAGAAAGTGTATTAGAAAGGTGATAGGAGCCCTTAAAGAAGAACACTGATTATATGGACGGTGTAGAGTGAGCGTCCTAAACGTGTTCTACACCGCTCTAGAGATATACGAGCTTTTTAAATCGGCGATCCTAGACTTAGGCTCAACAATCCATGTCTTCAATAATCCTATATGGTTTACTATATTTATGGGAGTACTAATAGGAGACTACCTCTAAGTAGGCGCTTAATAAGTGGTTATCAAAGTGTATAGTATGGTTAATATTAAAGTCAGGGGGCGTAGAAGGGCTACTACGAAGCTCCGCTTATACAACGTTGTACTTTATACAGGTTTTGCTAATAACCTTATTTCCTTTACTCGCCTTCGTAGAAGGGGTTTCTGGTGGGATATGAGCCCTCATAATAACTACCTACGGTGCTCGGACGGAACCTTTCTATGTGTACTCACAGAAGTTGCGAATCAGTAAGTCCTGGATTATCAGAAAATCGAAGCGTCGCTCATAACCGCGCCTGTTAAACGAAAAGCACCGGAGATCGAGCCTACGCCGCCTCAAAGGCATAAATATACAACAACAACGCATAGGAAACCGATCAAGGGCAACGCAGCCCTCTAACATCGAAGGCTAGGTCACACAGGCCCCGAGGCTATCTAGTATTTAGTAAACGCCTCGAGAAGGGTTAGGTTGACCTTAGGGGGCGAACTTACCACAATAACAACCTACGATACGTACAGAAAAAGCAAAGCTTACCGAGTAATTCGGCGAGCTCTGCGAGAATCCCTTAAGTATACAAAGCCTGGAGACCGGCTTACAGTGGACTTCCACGACTATAAAGAGGATTACAAAGGGTATATATCTATAATGCTTATTGTTAACCGAGCTAGTGGTTATACGTGGGATTTTTACCTTATGAGGTGTACTATAAACATCTTATTAACGCTCCTAATAAACCTCCTAAAACTTCTTAAAGTTTACTATGGAATAATAGTTAAAACTCTAGAGTTTAATAGTGAGCTTAAGTAGCACCTATGGGTTACTTAAATACTTATTATACGGGGTATAACCCTGGAGATCTTAGCTCTAAATACGTAAACCCAGAACGGCGGAGTAGAGCGCATCATAGCGGTAATCAAAGAGCATATAAAAATGATGGCTCTAGGCGCTAAGCTTCCGAACATCCTTTAGCTAAAAATAACGAAAACGGCAACGTATATATATAATCGTATATCATCGGTAATAAAAGGATGGAAGTCGCTGTATAAGCTATTTCACAAACACTTTTAGCACAAAGAAAACGGGATATATGCGCACCCAGACCTCTCCTATATGCACTTATACGGGTGTAAAGCGTTCACCATAACCGCTGACGCTCAGCTGAAGCGTAACAGGCGCCAGAAGTTATCAGTGCGCACCTGGATCGGATTCCTAGTCGGCTACACATTAAACAATTCCTTTTAAATCTGGAATCCCCTATATAACAAAGTTTTCACTATTCGAAATATAGTATTCAACGAAAAGCGTTACTTTAATAACAATATTAAGGGCCTAATAAAAGAGATTAATCATATAAATCTTAAGGTGATTTAATAACACTTAGAAAAGCTGATCTAATAGATAATTAGTATAAGAACATATAATCAAAGCATTAACGAAAAAGTAGAAAAAGTAATAGAATACGTTAACCCTAATAAGCCTATTTTAGAAGTAATTATAAAAATGCTTGAACACCTAGAAGTTGAAGTAGACGCACCTAAGTAGACGGAAGGGTAATATTCGGAAGTGTAGTTTGCACCCTTTTTAACGCCGGAGGCGTCATCTCTAACCTTGTTTATCACAACTTTAACCGAGCTTGATGTGAGGGGGCGTGAGGAGATATATATAACAGAGTAGATGCGTCAGATTCCTACTCTAATACCGAAATTGAGGTGAGTTATACCCAGGACATTGTACAAAACTGCTTTCCTAGTAGGTACAGTGTTCTATAAGAGAAATCCCCGACGTCAAAACGGCCCTTAAAGGGACCGTGTTATACTTAACCAGCTGTGCACCCCAGAACAGGGTTCCGAAGAGTCCTTTATAGTAGTAGCGTTAAATACTAAAGAGCTCTGTGTACATAAAATGCTCCTGGATAACTAAATTAAAGGTTAGTAAAAGGTAAGTGAACTTTAAAAGGAAAGCTCCGTGGTAACAGTATTAGAGATAACCGCGCTCCACTCCCGCAGAAACCGGAGCTAAACGTATATAATAATTTCTAAGGAGCGAAATATACACGGTAACCGGGATATGGTAGAAGTGTTAAAGATAACTAAGCTCCGCGTATACATAGAAGTAAAAGACCCGTATAGTACCTTTTAGAGGGATCTACCCCCTCTACCTACGTCTCACAACCAGCTAAAAATACACCACTTTAAAAGTGAATTCCTAAGCGCCGAAAAAAGCCACCTTAAAGGCCATAAACAATCCTAGTCGTGGGAAGAAGTCACTAAAAGCGCTGTGTATAGTGAAAAGGTCCTAGGATACCATTAGGTATATACCTATAAGTTGGATAAACACGGGCAACTAGCCAAATTCAAAGTATACCTCGTAATCTATGGTGACCAACAACCCAGAGATGTATAAAAGACGTACACCGCAACGCTCACAGGTATATCCTTCCATATACTAATGGCCGTTACGGTGCACTTTAATTTAGAGTTATTATAATATAACATAGTGAACACGTTTATTCACGCAGATTTAGACGAGACCGTCTTCATAAAGCTCCCACCTAGTTACTGTGCACTAGGAAGGATCCTACGTTTACGAAAAGTGTTATACGGTTTACGATGATCACCTCTCCTCTAACAACACTACTTAAAAGTGGGACTCATAGACCAGGGATTTGAACACATAATAGGTGAGAACTGCTGTTGGATGAAGGGCGACGTTATATTCTTCTTCTATATGGACAACTATATACTAACCTTCCCACGTACACAATAAGGAGGTACACAAAAAGAAATCACTACACTACGTAAAAGATATTACCTAGAAGGAGGAAAACCTCTTTAATAGTTCCTCGGGATCGAGGTTATACGGGACCACTCAAAACGCCGAATATGGCTATCCTAAGCGGTCTATGCGGAAAAAGTAAAGAAGCTTTTACCCCCTATAATTAACGTACTAGAAGACGATTCAGAAGTGCATATATATACCCCGATAACACTTAAGGAGCTTTTCCTGTATAACGGAGACGCCTCTGCGTGGGAGATTACCCGTTTTTAGTGTAAAGTCGGGATAATCCTATACACAGTAATTATGACCTAACTAGACGTCGCCTTTGCTGCTAGCCGTCTTGCGCACTTTAACCAGAACCCAGGACCAAAGCACTAGTGTATAGTAAATAGAGTGCTCAGATACCTCTATTCTATGCGTTACCTCTGCTTCGAATATGGTACTGAACCCGGGAGTGTAGAAGATACACTTATGGTGGTATCCGATGTAAGCTTTGCTGATAACTCGATTAATTAGAAGAGCTTTTAGGTGCTCGCCATAAAGCTATTCGGAGGGCTTGTGGTGTGGAGGGCTAATAAGTAGGCCACGGTGATAACGTCTATAACAAAGGCTGAGCTGTTCTCATTATCGTAAGCCGCCAAGGAAGTGCTCTTTATAAGCCGACTTATCTCCGTGTTATGGGTCCAGCTACTAATAATGGGGACTCCGGAAGTAGCTTTCCCTGCACTAAAGACGCTATATACACCTATAATCCAGCTCTAGTACGATAACTTATAGACTATACGTTTTATGATAAGTGACCTAGTTATACTCTAGATGCGCTTATACTACGTTGATATTTATAACCACTGGTTATGCTAGGAGGTCGTAGTGGAAAGGGTTTTTATAGTGTATACCCCCTCCGTAGAGCTTATGGTAGATGGTTTTACGAAGAGCCTGGTGTTGTCTAAGTTTTGCGAGTTCTGGAGGTAAATACGGATAACGGAGTAGAAGGAGTTCCTGGAACGGAATCGGAAGAGGGACCTAGAGGCCGACGAGGTGGAATAGCTTATGAGAGTGTTAAAAGAAGACGTATGGGTAGTGGAGGACTCTGGAAGAGTACTGAGGGTGTTAGAGAGCCCAGTTAAGATAAGACCCTAGGAAGGGGAACGCGGAGTGCGTATAAAGCACCTCCCCGTGAGAAAAGAAGAACTCTATGTAGAGGAAGTGTTTTACGAGGTGTGAGATATATATTGTGGAATAGTTATTGGAGGTTAGGAAAGGCCCCTACGAGGCCTTCCCTGAGGGGGTGTGTTAGATTAAGCGCTTGGCTGAGTGCTCGGCGCTCGCTTGGAAGAACTATAATCCCGAGTGCGCGCCCTAGCCTCCTTGGGGCACCCCCTACCCCTATTCCTACGGGCCCAGGGGGCTTCCAGAAAACGGAGAGATACATAACAGAATATACGCGATTTTGACCACCAATTCGACAGATACAAAGGTTATACATCTGTCGAATCCGCTGTACCAAGCGCCTAGTACGCTTCCGGCGCGCTCGAAGGTCCACGCGCGGCGCGGAACAATGATGGGCCGAAATGCGCCCTTGCACTAGCCACCTTAAGGGCTAAGTTCGCCCCTAAAGAACAGGGAGAAGTAGGGGAATTACACATATTATTGAATACATCACAAATTGACCCTTGAATCCGACAATTAATAGTCTAATACGTACTGAAAACAACCATTAAACTGAACCCTACTTATAACCACTATTCCTACGCGTAATACCCATTCGATAATAACAATAATAACCCCTACTACGAAGATCATACTTTAAATGACCAGGGACTAGGTGTTTTAGTTCAACTAATTATAATCCTAAGTAAAAACCTATAACTTATGGGACGTTATAGACCCATTAGTTGAGTACTCTAAGAGTACTAGAGAAGAAACCTATAAAGAGATTACTCGAATATCGGAGTGGCCGGCGATCTCCAACCACGTAAAAGTAATCCGCCAAAGGGCCAGAAGCGCCTTAAGAAGTAGTGTAACTTAAGAACCTAACAAAGTATTCATCCTAGGCCCTAAAGCGTCTATAAAACGAGCTTATACTCTCGAAGACCTATCCCCTGCGAACCTTATTCTATATAAAGAACGATAAGTGAAATATAATAATATCAATAAATATTATACTAAACGGATAAAAGGTGTATACACACTTTAAAACTAGTTCTACGAAATTATTACTCTGAACCTTCTCAAGTACTATTATACTATGGATAAGGGATTTAATGAATAGGTCTCTGAACTGTAAATCCGCATTAGAGGTGCGTTATATGAGCACCGAGTAAACACAACGGAAGCATATTCTAAAGTCTTGAGCTATCCTGATAGGAAGGGACTTGCCTACGAAAGGATACCGAGGACTAGATTAGCCGCTAGGAGAGCGTTCTCCATGAAGCTCAAATTATAGACGTCCTATAAGTTAAATACTCGAGTACTTAGTTTCCAGAGTTTATATAAGCCCTTAGCAGAAGCCTTATTGAACCATGGATTTAAGCTTACTAGTTAATAATTAGAACCAAAGTAATGAACAACCTACTTATACTAAGTAAAGTCCTCGTTAAGGCTTAATAAATCCTCTACTAAATAAAGGATATACGGAAAACTGGACGAGGAGTATTTAAACTTATAACAATAACCAATAGACCAACTAGTAACGACGATAAACTATAATAAATAAGGACCTAACCATAAAAAGCCTGTAGTAGAGGTCGTGGAGGTCGTAGAAGGGGTAACGAGAAGAGTAAAGGTAAATAACTATGCTCCCCAACTAATAAATCCAGCGACTCTGATAAGGGTAGGATATGTATAGTATACCTAAAACGAGGTCACCAGCTTTCAAAATACTAACTAATCTTCCCTAATAAGCACCCTAACTACATATACTATGATTAAGCATTTAAGAAGTTGGTTCCTAAGTAACTTAAGAATAACGAAAACCTTATTAAGTGTATCCAAAGGTTTAAACTTATTATAAAATTAAGTTGATTTATAGGACGTTGTTAAGCCCGTGTTCGAACTAAGCTGGTAACCTTTCACGAAATGTGCTCACTTTATGGATCCGTAATCCTTAACTCCGGAGTTATAATCTACGTTTTTAACGACCCCTTATAGTTTATATAACTAACGGGAACTGCGCCTAGTGATTATCTCTAGGTAAGTACTCAGTAAGTGGCAATTAATGGTTTTGGAATAGTGGATATTCGTGTTAAGGGGTGAAATAGTAAACTACTTAAGTTTCACTTATATAACACTGTACTTTGTAAACGGTTTACACGTAACCTTGTTTTTTTAAAACACTTATGTTAAAAGGGTTTTTAGTGGGATACTAGCCCCGGTAATAACTGTATTAGGTGCGTAGACCGAAGCTATGTTTACGAGTTATTTGAAATCTATAATTAAGATGTTTTCGATTATAGACCTATAAAAAATAAAGTGGTACTGAAACCGTGCAGGGGGAAATGCTTACGCTAAGCGGGTTTTTCCTTAGTCAGGCGACAGCGAGCTATTTAAGAGAGGGGAACTGGGGACGCATTTCTAACAACGGACCATCAAACAACACATCACGGAACGTCAGCAAGCATCGTTAGTTAAACAAACGTATTCAGAGCTCTTTTTACCCATTCACTTAAATCATATACCACGAACAGTACGGAGGTTACTTTACCACCAAGCAAACAAAGCCCCAACACTCACTAATATCTACATCCAAGGCCGGAACCCCTCTTTAGCCCTAATCAGGTCTTAAGGTGTCTCCTTACTTAAATTATAACTCTAATTAAACAATTTCATATAAATTAATTACCCTTATAAACCCAGGACAGAGGGTACACAACCTATGGTCAATAGAGTATATATATTATATAATACAGTATATACTGTTCACTACATCCCCCACTCCGTTACACTAGTACCTCGTGGGCGAATTAAACGCCCAATCTCCTCATTACCACAATACCATCATCCCCTCCCCAATCTTACTACACAATACAATAAAAGCGCAATATCAACAAAACAACGAATATTCAGCTTAATCAAACAATTATAACAACTTCAACATATTAAACGTAAGCACACAAAGAACCCCGAAAAACCTCGGACTTAACCAAAACACCAAAAAAAATAACTAAATAACACCCAAACAAAAAAAAGAAAGTGGACTATAACCGAACAACGACAACTAAAAAACTAAGTATAAGCCCACAAACCTAATCAGACCCTATGAACAGATACTAGACCTAAGAAAAAGGAAAGAATAGTACAAATAAACAATAAGAACAACAGTACAACTATAAATTATTTTAGGATTTATACTAAGGACCGTACGGACCTTAAGTATCACACAGAAGGTCGATATTTAAGTAGGTTAATTTAGATGCGATCCCTCGGCCTAATCAACCATATTCAAATAAAACGAACAAATCAAACAATTTCAGCAGATACGAAAGAATGGTCATCAGTTAAGAACACAACATCACAAATGGGATTACACCTCGCAGATCTTGCTCCCTTAGGACGGTTAATAAAACAGAGCGCCCTTCACCTTAGGGTATTCGGAAAAACAGCTATACACTTCGGCCTAATTACCGCGTTTCTCATTATTAAGACGACAACGACAATAGCGGGGGAAGTTACTCGGTGAGCTCTATCAGAACTGTGTTCCCCGATGCAGGCTAACTCCCCCCCCACGGACGATCCCTTTTCATCTATTCAGCCTCCCCGTGCCAATATACAACCCCGAGCACTTAAAACTCATAAGGATAGGGACACCTCGCAGGACAATATACCCTCACCCTCCCGCAACGTCCCCGACGTTAAGGGCAAAAGGATCGACGAGCAACCTACTTCGCAAACTCTATCAAGCTCTGATCAGGCCCAGAGTATAGCCCCCTACACTAAACTAGTTAAAGCCCTCAAAAAGGCGACCAATAATAAGAACAAAGGGGCGACCATCAAAATACCCCAGCCCAGAGCCCAAGGAGCGCCCAAGTTTCACAATAATAACATCTCTAATTTTATAAAAAAGTTCAAAACATAAACCAACTTTACCCACTTCTCTAATAAGGAAAAAACAAAAATACTACCTGTCGCAAAAGTGGAACCACAATTACGGGACAGTAATTGTGGGCTATATCATGACACACCCCTCCAGACCGAGGAGAGAAGAGGTCTGCTGACTAAGCAATCAGCACCGGCTTACACTCGCAGCTGACAGTCTTTGTTGACTGTTACTGGGTGCCGGCCGCTCCCAGCTGGCAAGTCTAACCTTCCATTTCGGTGACTTACTGCTGAAGCGAGAATGGGTGAGCACAACGAGGCTCGAACCCATGGCCTCTAGGTCGGCCCACATACTGCCACTTTAGCGAGGCGTTTAGCTATTCAACCAGAGGGCTCGTAGAGACAAGGGCTCATAACTGTCGCAAAAGTGGAACCACAATTACGGGACAGTAATTGTGGGCTATATCATGACACTACCTTAATACCTTCCCAACGAATACCAACTAACCATTAAAACCGAAACCTCGAGAACTACCTAAGTATCCACTAAAAAATATATACTTAACACCTTTAACCACCTAAATAAGGACTACACCCTTCGACCAAACAAACAACTTCGCCAGCTTGGCGAAGGAGGCCTAATTAAGGACAACGACCTTAAAGGAGCAGCAAAGCTCTTCCAGAAAGTTGAAAACATCAAAGCTAAAGCCCTCCTCCGGAACAAACCTATAATATCCAACCCTAAGCTCATCGAAATTATTACCCACCACTTCTCCAAATCTACTACAATAAGTACAACAACTCAAATAGCAACGACTATAACCCAACTCTTCGAGTATAGTAACTTTAGCAGGTACAAAATTAGTCTACTCGTATAAATTAGCCAGGAATTCCAATACAACAACACCTTTAGAAATAGTACCACTTTGGACAACAACGCTGAAACCGTCAATACCGTCCATACCGGTAACTCCAGCCCTAATCGACCACACAACCCCCACTTCAAACGCCCAGCAACCCCAAACACTAAACACCAATTTACTATAATAAAGGAGGTATTCATTAAGGAATCAGTTAATATTAATAACCTCACTAATAAACTTAATGCCCTCCAACTAACCATTCAGGCCCTTAAAACTCGTCCACAAACGTCTAATCAGGCCTATAAACCAGCCCGAGTCACTCATATAGGCTACCAAACAACTTACTCATCGAATCGTCCCCCCCCTAATCAACAATACTCTAGCGAATACCAGCAAAGCTCATACCAGCAGTCATATAATACTCCGCACCAGAATTTTAAACAACGAGGCCCTTCTAACTTCTAAAAGCCTGGGTTCATACCTAGACCGCCGGATCGTTATTAATATAATAAGTATACAAGTCGCCTATTCTAAAAGTACACCCAACTACAAAAAAACGTTCAAATCGGATTAATCACCTTTTATAAAGGAAGTTATTAATACGGCGACCTCTTAGAAGCTCAAAGGACAACTAATCAAATTCCGGATACAATTATTTGGGATACTCAACACCATTATCAACCTAATAAACCAGCATTAGTTACCTACCTAATTAACTAACAATCGTTCCCAAAAGCTATAACGATAACTAAGGAGGTTATAAACAAGGGAATTGGTCATCCCTACGCCCCCCAGGTCCAGACACCTCAGAGCGTGCCTTCCCTAGCGACAATAAGCTTCGTTTCTGCATACCTACCTGCCCCTTAAACAACGGCGACAATTCTCGTAATTACAAAGGCTAAGGCCTTTATAACTACTAAATTGAGTAGTAAAAGTGTAATAGTCCTTCCTCGATTAAAATACAACGACCTTACCCAACTTTAAAAGATTATTCAGAGTAGAATCACTAAACTAGTCTCTAAAAAAGTTAACTCGACTTCGCTAAAATTACATAAATCGGAAAAAGAAAAGGTTATCTAAATAACAAGGAATAACCCCCACAACTAAACTCTACCCATAACCTAGACTATTATGGATATTAAGAGGACCGGAAAACCTGCCCCTACACCTAATCAGGTACAGGAAGTTACCGATAACAATACAACTACCGCTCAAGCTACTCTTCGGAAATTTAGTAGTTCCGTCCAGGTACCTAATTACATCACAATAAAAACCCGACCTATAACCACTATTAACAATAAAAAAAGCATAATACCAGAGTTTTACTAATACCAAGACCTAATCAGGCTTTTATTCGTATAATCTAATCATTTCTGTGACGGGCTGGGCCCTCTTGGAGGCTTCGCAGCCTCTCAGCCATGGACTCCGCTTACCTAAGCCCGGCTTACCTAAAACGGATCAACCTTAGGCCTAATCAGAGTAAACGGGTCCTATGGGGCGGAAAACATTTTCTCCTTTTCTCTCTCATCTTAAAGATACTCGTAGTAATCACCATAGCTAGTTGCAATATACATGCTTGGACCGTTACATTATCTTCAAGATCATCAAAGGCAATCAATTGAACGCCTAGTACAGAAGCCCACGATCTGTGTGAGAGTGGCAAGAAGTTCCAGACGGGTTGACCTGAGGAGTCCCTGAACGTCTGAAGCTGATCAGTACGGCCTGATCAGACCTAGAGGTTATCATAAACTCGAAAAAACGCATTCCGCGTAGTAGAGTACCTCAACAACATCGATTAGCATACTACGGTCACTACTAAATAAAGACGTGCGGAAGGAACAATAACCGTATTACGATGAAAGACAACGTCGACCTATCCGGAAACCCATAGTAGTTGGTATAGTTGATCGGTTAGTTATTAGCCCAGTTATAGGAGATGTGGACCACCTAAGCGGCCGAACGAGAGGCCCAACGAGAGTAGATTCGAATACTATAATAAACCCTAGTAAAACCCAGGAACCCAACCTCAACATTATACGAAGCCCCTACACCCTCTACGACGCCGATCCCACCCGATCAGGCCTACGCACCACCTCCCAAACAACTAAAACACTAAATCCCCGATCCACCGAAGTTTAACGGATTACACAAAAGATTTCAATAATAGCACCTCGAAATAAAAGGGAAGATAAGCGTAAATAGGGAAACCTTTAGTTTAGTATTAATAGTATTCACTTATATCTACTCTAAACTAGAAAACATTACACAAACTATAATAAGTGCTTATTATTCATAGGGAGGAGCTGATGGGTCGAAGAACCCTGAACAATTTATGGAATACCTAAAGGGTTACTATGTAGACCTTAACGCAGAAGTATAAGCCCTCGACCAACTAAGAATAATACGTTAAAAGGAGAACAAGAGTTTTGCCCACTTCCTTCCTAAATTCAAAAAGGAGCTCGTAGAAGTGGAAGGAGGACACTAATTGGACAACATCAAAATCAATTACCTAAAAGGAGCTTTAAACATTACAATAAGAACCCCTTTAATTAATGTAATTAATAAACCAACGGCCTATACTATATACACCCAGATACTCCTAACGATAAGATCAGAGCTGAACAGTGAATTATACTAAGCTCACCGTGAACGTCAATACAGGAGATCGCTAATACCCAACCAAAACAAAGTCGAATCACTAACTGGACAGGACAATTGGACAAGATCACCTTAACCTAATCAAATGGATTAGGAACCCACTAAGGCAAACCGGATAGCCAAGGATAAACCAGTCTAAAGAAGGTCAAGCCAAGAGGAAACCCGCAAATACTATAATTACGGTAAAAAGGGGCACATACAATGGAGATACCCTAGAGACCGGAAAGATAAGGAGACCAAAACCTCGAAAAGGAAGACCAAAGAGCACAGCGAAACAGACATTAACTCTAATCAGGACTCTAAGGACTCGGGAAAAAAGTAACTCCTAGTGAAAGTCGTTATTAGGAGGAACAAGCTATAAAGGAATAGAAGGTCATTAAAAAGAGTATGGATTATGACCCATTTTACGTTAATATCGGGATTAATGGGATACACTACACAACTACCCTTATTAATACAGGATGTTTAACATACGCCCTAATTAGCGACACCTTCACTAAGAAACTCCGTTTACTACGCATTAGTATTACACCTCGGAACTTAATATAAGTTACTACTATAATTCCTAGTATAATCCACTATATCACTTATATTAATATTAATATTAATAACTATAAATAACACCGATTATTCTTTTATATTATTCCTAACTAAAAAAACGACGTTATCCTTAGAAGGTCCTAGATAATTGACGATAACGTTACGGTTTACCCAGCACAAGGCACTCTACATATAAGTATCGTGGACCACTAGGTAACAAAAAGGAAACCGGGTCAGGCCCGGCAAGATCCAAAATTCCCAATTCAGTAATAAACTAAATTAGTATTCTTAGCCCTAATCAGGTGAGCATAGAAGAGAAAAGAGACCCCTCTCAGCATATCCACCCTAAACGCATTCTCCGTAAATTTAACCGATATCAAAAAGGCCCTAATACTAAAAATAAAAATAAACCCGAGGACGAAACTCCCTACGTATTACCACAAATTTTTATATATCTTTAATTAAGATAAGGCTAATTAGTTACCACTACATTAAAATAACATCGACCACGCAATTCCCATTAAGAAAGACTCAACAGGGCAAGACAAGTTAGTTATATAGGGACCCTTATATGGGATATCTAAGGAGGAGCTAATTGTACTTCGACGGACCCTCACAGAACTACTAGATAAAAGCTTTATTCGTACTAATAACTCTCCTATTTTATCACCCATTCTATTTATTCGAAAACCCAGGGGAGGATTAAGGTTTTATGTTAATTACCGGGCTTTGAACGTTATTACTAAGAAAAATAGATATCCCTTACCCCTAATTAGCGAAACTCTAAAAGCCTTAATTAAGGCTAAGTGGCTAACAAAGTTAGACGTTATTACTATATTCCATAAGATCAGGGTTAAAAAAGGCGACGAATAGAAGATGGCTTTTAGAATAAGATACGACCTATACGAATAAATAGTGACTCCTTTTGGCCTAACAGGGGCCCCCGCTACGTTCTAGAAATACATTAACTACACTTTACGGGACTTCCTAGACGAATTCTATACCGCTTATATCGACGATGTTCTAATTTATTCAAATAGCTTACTCACTGATTATAGGGAGAAAATCAAAAAGGTCTTAAGTTGTCTGGGTATTGCTAGCCTATAAATCGATATCGATAAATGCGACTTCGAGACGAAGAGGGTTAAATACTTAGGGTTCATTATCGATATAGGGAAGGGTATCCGTGTTAACCCAGAGAAAATTAAGGCCATCCAGATATGGGAGGTCCCCCGATTAGTACAAGGAGTCCGTACCTTCGTTGGTTTTACAAATTACTACTATCAATTCATACTAAACTTCTCAGGGTTAATACACCCCCTTACAACTTTAATAAAAAAGGATATCCTATTCGTATAAAGTAACGAGTATGTAAAAGCGTTTAACAAATTAAAGGCCCTCCTAATTAGTGCCCCCGTACTAGCACATTAGGATCCTAATCAAGCCACTATACTGGAAATAGACTTATCAGGTTATGTAGTGGGTAGCACTTTATTATAATACGACGACGAGGGTATTTTACGGCCTATTGCGTTCTTTTCACGGAAGAACTTACCAGTAGAATACAATTACCCAATACATAACAAAGAACTATTAGCTATAGTCCACTATTTAAAACACTAGGACTCCGAATTAAGGAGTATAAAGGAGTTTATTATTTTGACCGACCACCTTAACCTTAAGTATTTCATAACTAAGAGGTAATTAAGTGAACACCAGGTCAGATGGTCAGAGCTCCTATCCCGTTATAATTTTATAATTTAGTTCTAACCCAGTAAATAAGCAATAATCCCCGATATATTATTTAAACGAGAATAAGATGTTCCCAATACCCAATGAGATAATTAACTAGAAGGACAGAGGATATAGCTCCTAAAGGGGAAACGGAATATGGTTATAGTGAACCGGGCAATTCTCGAGATAAATTAAATGGATATAACGGAATCCGTGGAAAGCACCATAACAGGCGATATAGATCAGAACGACGATCCTAAGGCTAATCGGTCAAAACCCATCCTAAACCCCTTTAAAGAGGAGCCCCTAAAATCCACTTAAACTAAAGGACTATAATCAAATAATCGTTATTAACTAATCAGAACAACTATAAAAAGGGGGGACCATCAATTACTATCACAATAAAAGCTGCTCATAATACTATTAGAGTACTTAGTGGACAACGACGGTAAACTCCTTTAGAAGGAGAGGATCTGGGTCCCTTATTACGAACCCTTACAAACCCAGTTAATCCAAGAGTCCCACAACTTAACACTTAGTGACCATCTCAGCAGAGACACATTAAAGGCTTTAATCAGCCACCACTTTCACTAGCCAGGCCTATCGCAGGATATCCGACACTTCATAAGGAACTACGACGTCTACGGACGGGGTAATATATGGCAGGACAAGAAGAGGGGTCTTCTAAAGCCCTTACCCATCCCTAATTAGGTCTAAACAAAGATATTAGTCGACTTTATTACAGGGCTACCACCAACCCACCATATAAGAGCAATGAACATTATAGTAATAACAGACCGACTATCTAAGAACGTGATTTTCGAGCCACTTAAGGATATAACAACGGACGTTGTAGCTACGGCGTTAATACTTAGCCTAATCAGACACCACGGACCCCCGAGAGCTATTATTTCGGATAAAGGCCCCCAATTTACTAGTCGTATATAAAAATAACTTTGTTAACTATTACGGATAAAACAACGTTTATCTACGGCCTTCCACCCGGAGATAAACAACACCACAAAACAAGTTAACCAAATAGTAAAAACCTACCTCCAAACTTATACTTCGTATACTCAAAATAATTAGGACGACCTACTTTTAATAACGATAATAGTTATTAATAACAGGGTTACCTCGTTAACAGGCCTCAGCCCTTTCTTCACTACCCACAACTATAACATCGACCTAATCAGAGTAAAGGAGACTCTACAGACTAAAGGAAAGACCCCCGCAGCTCGGGCAGAGGCCCTAATCTCGAAGTTGAAGGAGGCCTCCGAATAGGCATAAGCGGCGATGGCCTCCACCTAAGAGCGACAAGAAGCCTCGACAAATATACGACGCTAACCTTTTAACCAGTTTCGACCAGGGGACAAGGTCTAGTTAAGGCTCAAGAACGTCCATTCTAAGAGACCATCTAAAAAGTTAAACTGGATAAATACGAAGTATACTATATTAGAAATAATCGGATCCCATACCTACCAGCTTAATACACCACTGGGTATTTATAACGTCTTTCATATATCCCTGATCAGGTATACGAGAATCGACCCACTACTATCACAAAAACGAGACGACGCCCAACCACCACCTCTACTAGTAAACGACGAAGAGGAATTCGAAGTCGAAGAAATCCAGGGCATTAAAAAGATTCGTAGTTCCTAAAAGGTTTTAGTTAAGTAAAAGGGCTACGTAGAGCTTACTTAGGAACTAGTTGAGTTATTAATGGAGACTATAATTTTAGATCGTTACGAAGCTAATTATAGACGAGTCCCTCTGAACGGGGAGGAGGGAGAGGGGGGGTAATTATAATGGACTAGGCCCTCTTAGAGGCTTCGCAGCCTCTCAGCTATAGACTCCGCTTACCTAAACCCAGCTTACCTAAGACGGATCAACCTTAGGCCTAATCAGAGTAAACGGGTCCTATGGGGCGGAAAACATTTTCTCCTTTTCTCTCTCATCTTGAAGATACTCGTAGTAGTCACCATAGCTAGTTGCAATATACGTGCTTGGACCGTTACAATTTCCTTCATTTCCCTTCCTACACATTATTTATTATCTTAGCACACAGGAGCTTAGAGCTAAGATAAGGGGACAATTAAAACCGTGCAGGGGGAAATACTTACGCTAAGCGGGTTTTTCCTTAGTTAGGCGATAGTGAGCTATTTAAGAGAGGGGAACTGGGGACGTATTTCTAATAACGGACCATCAAATAACATATCACAGAACGTCAATAAGTATTATTAATTAAATAAACGTATTCAGAACTCTTTTTACCTATTCACTTAAATCATATACCACAAACAATATAAAGGTTATTTTACTACCGAGTAAATAAGGCCCTAATACTCACTAATATCTACATCTAAGGCCGGAACCCCTCTTTAGCCCTAATTAGGTCTTAAGGTATCTCCTTACCTAGATTATAGCTCTAGTTAAGCGGTTTCGTACGAGTTAATCACCCTCACAAACCCGGGACGGAGGGTGCACAACCTATGGTCAGTAGAGTGTGTGTGTTATACGATACAGCATATACTGTTCACTGCATCCCCCGCTCTGTTGCAGTACTTATAATAATTATTCTACTCCCTTAACTTACACTAAACGAGCTCCTAAGAGCTCCACAAAAAAACCGCTTTATAAGTATAATAATCCGTAAACTTATTTAGGTAAGTGTGAAAAGATGGCATCGGAGATTTAGATACTTAGGGAGAGATACTTTGAATCGTCTTAGTAACACAATAAGGGGAGTGAAACTTTTACATCGTAAAAGTAGAGACCTAGTGGAATATGATGCGTATAGGATAGTAAATATAATACACTAAATCCGCCGAGCACTAAGAAAGTCGGTTAAACAAGCAAAAGCCGGAGACCGTCTAATACTCGACTTCTATAATTATAATAAGGGATACGAAGGGTATACGTTCCTTATACTTTTTTTTAACCGAGCCTCAGGGTTAGTATAGGACTTTTATTTATAAAAGAGAATAATAAAAATGATCTTAGAAGTATTATTCAAATTACTTAACCATCTAAAATGCATTTATAACATAAAACTCAAGTTCTTAGAAACTAATAACGAGCTTCTGAGATATCCGCACCTAGTAGTGGACCTAAAGGGGCGTGGAATAATAATTAAAACGTTAACGCCTAATACGCAGGCTCAGAACGGAGGTGCTGAAAAGCTCACTACGATTATTAAAGCTAAAACTAGGGCAATAGTTATTATAACGAATTTCCTAGACTACTTATGGCCTGAGATTGTTAAAATAGTAGTCTACCTCTATAACCGAACCCTATTACGAATACACGGGTGGAAAACGCCTTATAAGTAGTTCCATAAGTAATTCTGGAGTGGAGAAGATGAGATTTATACGGTCCCTAACCTTTCCCACCTACGATCCTACGGCTATAAGGCCTACGCCCTAATAACTAATATATAACTTAAGTATTAACAGCGAAAGAAGCTCGCCCCTCGTACATAGATCGGCTTTCTAGTGGGCTATACATTAAGTAATTAATTCAGAATATGGAGCCCTCTTAAAAAGGATATCTTTACAACAAGGGATATCATATTCCATAAAAAAGTATACTTTAATAGGAACCTTAAGGGTACTATTAAGGAATTTCACCACCTAGACCTACAAGCGATTAAAACGCAAATTTAAGAGGTTATTAAGCAAACCCAGATATAAATGTTAATATAAGATATTAACGAGGAAGTAAAAGAGGTTACCCTCATTCTTAAAACAAATCCAGAACACAATAAAAACGCTTTAAAGGTGAGCTTTGTTATGGAGATGTGCTTGGATAAATCGAGATAGTATAATATAAGGTGCTTCGCACCGTACCTAACACCTGAAGTGTTACCACTAAGACCCTTATCATTTTTTTTTATTTTAGAAGTGGTTTTGGCTGTGAAGGGGTGGGGGGAAAGTGAGGGAGAAGTGTAATATAAAACTATAACCTTGGACCGTAGTATAAGCATAGTAAGGTATAAAATCTCATTTAAATCTATTTTCCTAGTAGGAACGGCTTTAAAACGGAAATAACACCGTAAAACACAATTAATGGACGGTCTCCTAAGCATGCGTTTATAGTCTAGTTAACCTAATGCCCCTAATAAGATTGGTCGTTTTAGAACTTTTAATAAAAGTATATTAGATTAAAAAGCCGATGGGGAAGTGCTCTAATAATACGACCTTTCCGGTGAGTTAAGAAAGCCTGGTTAAAAGGGGATTTCCACTAAGGGAAATACTCTAGGTTATATGTATAGAGAGTTTTCTCTGCTGGGCTATGAGGGTAACGCACTTATAAGTACTCACTAAAAGAAACTACCCCCTCTCCTTATATTACATAATCACTTAAAGGATTCCTCGTATAAGGACGACTTTAGAACAACTAAAATAAGCCATCTAAGTGGTTATAAAAACTCCCACTCCTAGGAGGAGGTTAATAAAGAACAAGTATAAGGTAAGCAGATTCTCGGTTACCACTAGGTATATACCTATAAACTTAATAAGTATAGGAGGCTCGTAAAATTCAAAGTACACCTTGTTATCCGTAGAAATTAATAATTAAGAGATAAGTGAGAAATGTATACTATTATACTCATAGGTATATTATTCCGAATTCTTATTATAATAACTACTCACTTCAATATAAAACTTCTATAATACAACACAGTAAATACCTTTATACACATAATAATTAATAAGGAAGTATATATACAACTCCTACCCAGATACCAAAAGGTTGGACGGGTATTACACTTAAGAAAAGTGTTTTACGGTCTTAGGAGGTCACCTTTACTCTAGTAAAAGCACCTAGAAAGCGGGCTCTTAGAATTCGACTTTCAATGAGTTACTAAAGAAAACTATTATTAGCAAAAGGAACAAATCACGTTCTTCTTTTACATTAACAACTACGTCTTAACTTTCCCTTATAAGTTTCACAACAAGGTAATAATATCGATAAAACAACTTTAGGAACGATATTATTTAAAAGATGGTTATAAGTTATAATAGTTTTTAGGAATTGAAGTTCTAAGGGACCGAGAAGCTAAGAAGATCTAGCTCTCATAATTAGTGTTTACTAAGAAGGTGAGAAAACTCCTAGTAAACACTAATAAACCATTCAAAGCACACTACAATACCCCTATAACAACTATCAAGCTTTTCCCTTATAAAGGGATAATTAAACAATAGGAAATTAAGAAGTATTAACACAAAGTTAAGACGATTATGTATACAATAGTAATAACTCGCCTGGACATCGTATTCACTATAAACCATTTTGTACACTTTAATCAGAACCCAGGGCCGAGTCACCAGTGCACAGCGGATCGAGCACTCCAATACCTCTACTCAACACATTCCCTCTACTTAGAATACAGAGCTATACCAGGGAACCCTAAGGACACTTTAGAAGTCACTTTAAATACTAGTTTCACTAATAATACACTTAATCAGAAGAGCTCTTAAGTGCTCGTAATACGACTTTTTAGTGGAACCGTTATATGGAAAGTAAATAAATAACAAATAGTTATAACATTAACAACAAAAACCGAACTTCTCACCTTATCACACACAACAAAGGAAACCATCTTCGTAAACTAGTTAATATCCACTTTATAAATACAACTCCCCACGGAAAACATTTAGAACACTAAGTTCACACCTTAAATACACTCTCAACTACGAATTTATATATAATACGATAACCAGTAAACTATACACCTTATAACCGCAGAACAAGTATAATTATAAATACACCTATACTACATCGATATTCATAACCACTAATTACATTAAGAAATCGAGAATAACCACGTTAACGTCGTATATACACCATTAGCCGAGCTAATAATAGACGGACTAATAAAAGCATTTTCGAAGCAGCTATTTTAGGCGTTTTTTATGTAGCTGAATATGAGTGACCAGCGGGCTCGTCTTAAGAACAGCCGTCGCTGCGACCTCACTAAAGATGAGGCCCGCTGGGAGGCCGGGATAGCTAAGGATAATATATGGAACGTTGAGGCTTATGATCCTTACGCTCCTAGGGGCTCGTAAACCCCGTAGGAAGGACGTATAAGAAGTGCTCTAAACAGAGGAAAACGAAATTCACATCTCGAGACAATTACAACACTTAGAAATAGCTATTAAAGGGCGGATTAGGTGGTAGGAAGCCCACCAGACGGAGGCCTCCCTGAAGGGGTGTGTCGAATCCGCTATACTAAGCGCCTAGTACACTTCCAGTGTACTCGAAGGTCTGCGCGTAGCGCAGAACAATGATGGGCCGAAATGCGCCCTTACACCAGCCACCTTAAGGGCTAAGTTCGCCCCTAAAGAACAGGGAGAAGTAGGGGAATTAAACACATTATTGAATACATCACAAATTGACCCTTGAATCCGACAACATCCCTTATACTTCTTTTTAACTAAGCCTTAGGGCTAGTGTAGGACTTTTACTTATAAAAAAGAATAATAAAGATAATCTTGGAAGTGTTATTCGAGTTACTTAACCATTTAAAATACATTTATAATACGAAGGTCAAGTTCCTAGAGACTAATAACAAGCTTTTGAGATATCTACGCCTAGTAGTGGACCCAAAGGGTCGTAGAATAACAATTGAAATGTTAGTGCCTAATACGCAGGCTCATAACGGAGGTGCCGAAAAGCTTACTACGATTATTAAAGCTAAGGCTAGGGCAATGGCTATTATAATAAATTTCCTAAACTACTTATAACCTGAGATTATTAAAATAGTAGTCTACTTCTATAACTAAACCCCATCACGAATACACAGGCGGAAAACGCCTTATAAGCAGTTCTATAAGCAGTTCTAGAGTGGAGAAGATGAGATTTATACGGTTCCTGACCTTTCCTACCTATGATCCTACGGCTATAAAGCCTACGCCCTAATGACCGATACGCAACTCAAGCGCTAACGGCGAAAGAACTTCGCCCCTCGTGTGTGGATCGGCTTTTTAGTGGGTTATACATTAAGTAATTAATTTAGAATATGGAACCCTTTTAAAAAGGACGTTTTTATAATAAGGAATATCGTATTTAACAAAAAGGTGCACTTTAATAAAAACTTTAAGGGTACCGTTAAGGAATTTTATCACCTAAACCTATAAGTAATCGAAATACGAATTCAAAAACTTACTAAGTAAACCTAAATATAAACATTAATATAAGACGTTAAAGAGGAAGTAGAAAAGGCTACCCTCGTTCTCGAAACAAGTCCAGGGAATAATAAAAGCGCTCCAAAGGCGAGCTCTATTATGGAGATGTACTCGGATAAGTCGAGATAGTATAAAATAAGGCGTTTTATACTATACTCGACACCTAAAGTATTACCGTTAAGACTCTTATTATTTTTCACTACCTTAAAAGTGGTTTTGGCCGTAAAGGGGTGGGGGGAAAACGAGGGAGAAGTGTCACACGTCTTTGTGGCACACCTTAGTCAGCATCACGTGCTCACTCCATACTTCTAGCCCAGCGCCTTACGGCAACTAGCTTAGCAGAATCAACCCTTATTCAACCAACGATTTAGACTGTGACAGAACCCTCTAAGGAAACGAACTTAGTACTCGAAATCCTTAGAGTAATCGACTATACTAAAATAATAGTAATACTAGACGACTAATAACTATTACTTTAAACTCTAATACCATAAGGATTTATATTATAAAGAGATATCTCGGTAATGAAAAAAGGGAATCCTAGACGGCTTAGGGGATGGGCGTTAACCCCCGAAATAACTCTAATACTAGAATATATACTTAGAAATGGAAAAAGGGGGCTCACTAGTATAATACTCAACGTAGAAGTTACTAAAGGACTACTAGTGAACATAAAAGATAACTGATATAAATTGGGTATCGAGGACGACGTAAGTGTTTAAAATAAGGACCCTGCGTAAACTGAATACCAGAGTGAAAAGGGTACCTTAGAAATACAAGAACCTGATGTCGATTCCTAACCTCAACTTGTGAGGCCATATACGATAATCGAGGAGGGGAGCACCATAGGGGACCACGGCTAACTTATGCGGAAAAGCCGTCGACAAAAGAACCTACCACCAGAATACAATAAACGGGATAACTTTCCTATACAACGGCGCTTTCCCTACACTTCTACACTCTATACAAAGCAGTATTAGGAAATATTCTTTAGTATATTCATACCTGATTAGCTGAAAGTCCTAAACGAAGTGTCCCTAGGTCACTACACCTTATACTACGTTATATAAGGTGTAGTATAATAAGCGAATAACCCACACCTAAATATTTCTCTAAAAAAGAAACTTCGAATAAAAAATCTTCCACTACCTCCTAAGTTTTAGAAAGACCTCTATAAACTCCTAGAACCACTCCGTAATCTCTTGAAAAAAGTAGCCTATAAGGAAATCCGTAAATTTACGGAGAAAAGTACGTGGAAAGTGGTTAACTAAACGAGCATTAATACCACACCCCTTCCCCTAAAATAGGTATTCACTTATAAACCAACTTCTAAAAGAATTATAGAACGTTATAAGGCGAGAATTTATATTAAAGGAGACCTTCAGCAGAAGGACCCCTTAGAACAAACCTATACAACAACCTTGGCTGCACAAACGTTCAGGGTAGCCATAGCACTAGTAGTACACTTTAATTTAGAAGTATAGTAGTTTAACGTTATTAATGCCTTCCTTAACGTAGAACGGGACCCTAATAGGCCACCTATAGTATACTACCTCCTAAATAACTTTAAATAACCTGGGAAATACATAGTACTTTCTCGTATGTTATATGGGCTCAGAGATACGCCACTCTTATAGTACAAAGAGTTCTTAGGAACCCTACATCACCTAGGACTTTAATTAGTAAACGAAAATCTTTACTTATTTTGTACCATAAATCACCAGTTTATAGTTCTATTTTATATAAATAATATTCTTATTTTATATTATAAAAACTATATATAAGAAGCGGAAAACCTCATTTCAAGGCTTAAGGCTAAGTACGAAATTAAAAACTAAGGCGCTATATAGTAGTACCTTAGTATTAAGGTTATCCGGAATCGAATAACCCAAAAAGTTTATTTCGTTTACGATTAGTATATTAAATAAGTCGCTAAACACTTTGACCTTACGGATTTAGTGTCCCTAGTAACCCCCCTACCGATAATACACTTTTAAAGGTATAAGGGGGAGGTTATTAAATAAGAGGTTAAGGAATTCTAAGAGAAGGTTAGTTTAATTTTATATACGGTAATTATAATACAACCCAACATCGCTTTTACCACTACTCTACTTTCCCAATTCTTTATAAACCCATCTCCGGGATACATTACCACAATAAAACAAGTTATCCACTATTTCTATTTTACTCACCACTTCATAATATATTTTAGAGGTTCAGGGAGTAAGTAAGTTCTACTTATTATAAGTAATACATTATTTATAAATAACAAGGAAACCCAGAGGTCTTTATAAGGATATATAATATACTTTTTCGGAGGCCCAATCTAGTAAAGGGCCACTCAGCAGAATACAATTACAACGTTAACCACCAAAACTAAATTATTAAACTTTAAGCACACAGCAAAGGAGATTATAGCTTTAAAACAGCTTTTTCGGGATATAACTCTAAACCTAGGGGATATATAGAAGGTGTATTACGATAATCGCTAAATAATACGTCTCATCGTAGGCGAAGGGGAGCGCTTATTAACCCACCTACGGCATATAGATATATAAAACATATAACTTCAATAAGAACACATAGCGGGAAGCTTCTACGTGGAATACATACCTATAAACGATATACTAATAAACGAACTCATAAAAAACCTACCTCGAGTAAAGTTTAAGTACTTTAAGTCCCTCCTAAATCTATAAGATACTCGGGAAGGAGTTACATAAATTAGAAAAAACGTATAAAAATAGGTCATTAAAATAATTAAAAACGGGATTAAATAACCCCATAACCAGGAAGCCTAACAATGACCCTAGAGAGCCCACGCAGAACACAAAAAGCAAACAATATTAAACCCCGAGGGGCACTAAAGGGTATTTCCGGGTATAGGGCCCCTACGCCTAAACTAACACACTAACCAAAGTGTTCACTTCTTAGATAAGAGGGAGGCCATATACTAGTCCAAAAGGACCATTACCACAGGGCGGGCCACCTCAGGGACGACTACGCCAACAAAGCTGTCCAAGGCCAAGCGAAGGGTTATAGACAAACTGCCCCCCTAGACGGGTCTAGTGGTTAGAAAAGTAAGTTGAACAACGTTATTAAATACTAAAATAGCCTCCCCGCTAATACCAGGAACCACTTCACTCTACTCCTCCGTCTTTATATACTCAAAAGTATTATAATACACTATACTAAGTCGGCTAATATCCTGAACACTAAGCGAATTAACCTAAAAACTAAACTATAAACCAAATAACTATACTTTATAAAGAGTATACTCGTTTACCTTTACGGTAAGGAATTAGTAGGAGACTAATAACACTAAGGTAAGGACGGGAATACACAAAGTCTTTCCCTCTACATAATAAGCACACTTAATAATATTACTAACTCAATAATCACTAAGGGAGTTCCCGTATAATACATTATAAATACACTGAATACAAAGAATCTCCCGAAGCGGCTATAGCTCCTCCTCCTCCTAGAAAATCCCACCCTCTACAACTAGTAGAAAGTTAATTACTAAATATAACTACCTGGACTAATCGTATAATAAACTAAGATTAGTAGGGGTGGCCGTGATAGTTTATTTAGCCCTTCGGCCTTTGCTCTTATTACCCTTAGGCTTTTTATTAATGGTTAGATTTATAATAAACTAGTTAACGATAATCCAAAATACAACAAAAAAAATAAACTCATACATCTCGGGTTCATAATCCACAATAAAATCGATGAGTAAAGCCTATGCACAATCACACTTACACTTTTACGCTTCACGTATAGTGGCAATAGTAGCAACGCAAAGCTACTTAGTCTTCTTCGACGGCATCGTAATAAACTTAGGTCTAAAAATAAGCATTAATAATACCCGAAAAACTGTATAGAACGCACAAAGCGTAGGACGCAATTCTCACATATACGACTTTCGTTATTATTATTATTTAAAAAAAAATTTCAGAAAAGGAGGGTAACAGGAATCTTAATACTAAATAAGCTAACACCACATAACCCACCTAATACACTAATCGAACTACTGGAAAATACGAGATCACTTATAATAACGAACTTGCAAAACAGAAGGAGCTTATACAAATAATAACACCTTCCGCAATACATCTTCTACGATACATCTTTTGGATATAACTCACTTTCCTTTAAAATCATTAAAATCAATAAGAAATACGGCTACTTCTAGCTCTTTTTTTTATATTTACTTATTTTTTTTACTTTTCTAAGGGTTATAGTGTATAAGATCGCAGTTTATAAATGCGCTAGTATCTGGGGGGGTATATTATAATGACCTCCTAGTTAAACTAACCTATTCAGTGTACAGAGCCAGTCACGTAATACTGCACATAACCCGTATTACGTAACTTCACCCTTTTTATAGCTTATTTAGAATTGGGTTTCGCCTGGTAGTTAGACTTTTAGAAGGTAGGCCATTTTCTATTAAAATGACTCTGTTTATTACGTAGACTTCACTATAATTATAAGCCCAGCTCATCTAAGCCTCTATACTATTATGAGAAGCTCTAATAAGCGACGGATTGTTTATTAATCTCTATTTCAATCTCTTTTCGTTTCATAGTAAAAATGACCTCCGTAACCTCCTTAACCACAAACCTCGATACGTTAGTCCACCTTACCACCCATCAAAACTAACCATAATAGTACATCACTCTATAATACCAGTCCTATATAAGGAATGTGTAGTAATATATCGATCCAAATAATACTATTCTCAGGACTCCTTATACGGATAATATTATCCCCTCGTTTTTAAGGTATATCAAAAACTAAAATACTTAGCTTATAAGGGATTATACCCAAAGACTAGTTAAATAAGAGTTTACCTAGTAACTTAAAATTCAAGGATAATTTGAGGATTAATAAAATGAAGTTATAGAGGAGGAAGAATGTTAGGAAATTACCCGAGAAATTATAAATACGATACTATTTAACAGTTTAGCCCTAAAGCGACTAAAAGAGATCACTTCAAAGACCCCAGGAATTTACGATAAGTATAACACTTATATTAAACACTAGGCGATTATATAATATGGTCATTTAAAAAGGAGAAAACCTATGGACTTATTAACGCCTAGGTCTCTACTATAGTTAACCTATTAATCCTTACACCAACTCGTATAGAGCTTCTTAGGAATAAAGAGATTAATTTATAAAATCTAATTACCACTTTAAGACGACAATATACATTAATAAAGTTAAGTAATCCGACTATTATTCGAGAAGACTATAATAATACGATAATAAAAGCTAATACTAGCGTTCATCTATCCATTTGGATCACTAAATAACATAAGATCTTCCTTTGAGTTAACGGGTATAATATACCCAAAGTTCAAGGTCTTTTAACCACGAAAACCTTTTTATGAATAGTTGGGTGATACTTTGCTCCGACATAGGTAAATATAGAGTTAATACAAATTATTACATAGGAGTATACCAGAGACCGAATTCTATTATTCACTAATTACAAAAAGATCTTTACAAATTTACTCTACGAAGATACGGTCTATAGGAAATCTCAGGGCTAAACTACTAGTATTTTTATAACCTTAGTAGGCTATTCTGGAAATAGTATTTAAAATAACCAGGGTATTACTAAGAATAACACATAAACTAACTTATGCCCTTATAGTATAGTCCACCTAAAGTGGACTTTGGATAACTGTGTTAACGTGGAATACGCCCTTACAGGCTTTTACCCCTGTTTTAACTATATTAAGCTAGATAAAAAGGAATATAATAGGATCCGAAGTCGGCTAAATAATAAGAAATAGGATAATCTATGGACCAAAGTTGCTCATAAAGGGTGGCTTTAAGCTAATAGTAGAATTATACGTAGAGGATTCTAGAATAAGCGTAGTGGAAATAAACTAAGAAGAGGTGGTCTAGTTTACCCTTTAAAGGAAAAATAAGATCCTTAGGTTATTAAACCCCCGGAATACCCTAATAACGTAATTACCGTTTATATTTGTCCCTCTCTCTTAGGGGAAGCGATAAATCAAAGGTAAACACCCCTAAACGTCTTTTCTACACCATTTTATGGACCACACCCTCTCTCAAATTTAATAATTATGGATAATTATAGTATTATTCACCTTATTAATAACCTTAACCTTCTAGAACTAGGATCCTATAAGATGGTCATAAGTAATTGCGAAGGGCTGGTCCTAGGCCTTGTCTCAACCGAAAGGTAGCCAAATACTGTTTATTTTAAGCTAAAGAGGAAAAGGGTAAACTACGATATAGCGCGAAATCTCTACTTCTTAGGGGGTGGGCGCTAGTGGGGCACCGGTGGGGCACTAGTATAAGCACGGGCATAGCCCGGGTATAACCACCGGGTTCGGCCTATAATATTACCCCCCTCCTCCCCCCCCTATGCGGCCTCTAGTTCCTAGCTGGCCTCCTAGGGGGGTACCTACGTATACACCGCATCCCCGTCGTTCTCCAATATCAGCCCATAACACTCCTCGTAACGGTCCAGCGCCTCCATTTCCTCTACAACACCGGCTAGCTCCTACGTGGGGTTAATATAGCCCTCCCACTTCACCAGGCTTCACGTTTTCTCCCTTTACTCACCATCTTCCATCTAATAGTGTAAATCTCCTTTATTTGCCACTCATCCTCACCATCTACTTCCCTAGGTGACCACTGGTGCTAGAATCGTAGCACTCCTATACAACCCTTGTTCATAATAGGCTCAAAGGGTCGTCATCATTTTTTCCTCCGGGAACCCATACTTTATTCCGGAATATTAACCTCTATTATTTATTAATCGCATATTCCGCAATCTAGCCCTTTAACTATAACTCTGGTGGGAAGCTACGTTGTCCCTACTTCACCACCTCATAAACTTAATGGTATAACCTATTTTTTTTTATAATTTAATCTTAAAGTATTTATAATTCGTTATTATTTACGAATACTATTACGTATAAGAGTACTAGTAAATTGTTTATAGTGCAGCTTACCTAGGGGGCACTAGTTCCTTCCTTAGGGATAACGTAGTTAGGTATTAACTAGAGTATTGAAACCGTGCAGGGGGAAATGCTTACGCTAAGCGGGTTTTTCCTTAGTCAGGCGCCAGCGAGCTATTTGAGAGAGGGGAACTGGGGACGCATTTCTAGCGGAGGACACAACAACGGACCATCAAACAACACATTACAGAACATCAACAAGCATCGTTAATTAAATAAACGTATTCAAAGCTCTTTTTACCCGTTCACTTAGATTATATACCACGAATAGTACAAAGGTTACTTTACCACTAAGTAAATAAGGCCCCAACACTCACCAATATCTACATCTAAGGCCGGAACCCCTCTTTAGCCCTAATCAGGTCTTAAGGTATCTCCTTACCTAGATTATAGTCCTAGTTAAGCGGTTTTATACGAGTTAGTTACTTTCACGGACCCGGGACGGAGGGTATATAACCTGTGGTCAGTAGAGTATATGTGTTATATGATATAGCACATACTGTTCACTGCATCCCCTGCTCCGTTGCACTGGTGCCTCGTAGGCGAATCAAATACCCGATCTCCTCATTACCACAATACCATTATCCCCTCCCCAATCTTACTACGTAATACAATAAAGGCGCAATATCAATAAAACAACGAATATTCGGCTTAATTAGATAATTATAACGACTTCAACGTGTTGAACATAGGTATACGAAGAACCCCGAAAAACCTCGGGCTTAGCCAAAACACCAAAAAAGATGGCTAGGTAATACCCGAACGAGAAAAAGAAAGTGGACTACAACCAAACGACGACGGCCAAGGAGCTAAGCATAGGCCCATAAACCTGATCAGACCCTATGAATGGACACTAGACCTAAGAAAAAGGAAAGAATAGTACAAATGAACAGTAAGAACAATAATACGATTATGAATTATTTCAGGATTTATACTAAGGACTGTGCGGACCTTGAGTATCGCACAGAAGGTCGATATTTGAGTAGGTCAATTCAGATGCGATCCCTCGGCCTGATCAGTTATATTTAAATAGAATAAACAGATCGAACAGTTTCAGCAGATACAAAAGAATGGTCATCAATCAGGAGCACAACATCACAAGTGGGATTGCACCTCGCAGATCTTACTCCCTTAGGACGGTTGATAAAATAGAGTACCCTTCACCTTAGGGTATTCAGAAGAACAGCTATGCACTTCGGCCTAATTACCGCATTTCTCGTTATTAAAACGGTAGCAACAATAGCAGGGGAAGTTACTCAGTAGACTTTATTAGAATTATATTCCCCGATATAAGCTAACTCCCCCCCTACGGACAATCCCTTTTCATCTATTCAACTTCCCCATACTATAAAACAACTAGTTACACAGTATATCCAACCTAATTAACCCAAACAACCTATAATAATACCTATGGACCTTTCCGAATCGTTCCAGAATATACAACCCCGAGCACTTAAGACTTATAAGGATGGGGACACCTCGTAGGACGATATGCCCTCACCCTCCTACAACGTCCCCGACGTTAAGGGCAAAAAGATCGACGAGCAACCTACTTCGCAAACTCTATTGAGCTCTGATCAGGCCCAGAGTATAGTCCCCTACGCTAAGCTAATTAAAGCCCTTAAGGAGGTGACCAGTAATAAGAACAAAGGGGCAACCATCAAAATGCCCCAGCCCGGAGCCTAAGGAGTACCCAAGTTTCACAGTAATAACATCTCTAATTTTATAGAAAAATTCAAAGTATAAACCAACTTTACCCACTTCTCTAATAAGGAAAAAACGAAAATACTACCTTAATACCTTCCCAACAAATACCAACTAGCCATCAAAGCCGAAACCTCGGGAACTACCTGGGTATCCGCTAAGAAGTACATACTTAACACCTTTAGCTACCTAGATAAGGACTACACCCTTCAACCAAACAAACAGCTTCGCCAACTTAGCGAAGGAGGCCTGATCAGGGACAACGACCTTAAAGGAGCAGCAAAACTCTTCCAAAAAGTCGAAAACATTAAGGCCAAAGCCCTCCTCCAGAATAAACCTATGATATCTAACCCTAAACTCATCGAAATTATCGCCCACCACTTCTCCAAATCTACTACGATAAGTGCAGCAACTCAGATGGCGACGACTACGGCCTAACTCTTCGAGTATAGTGACTTTAGCAGGTATAAGATCAGTCTGCTCACATGGATCAGCCAGGAATTCCGATACGGCAACGCCTTTAGAGACAGCACCGCTTCGGATAATAACACTTAAGCCATTAATACCGTCCATACCGGTAACTCCAGCCCTGATCGACTACACAACCCCCACTTTAGACGCCCAGCGACCCCGGACACTAAACACCAACTTACTATAGTAAAAGAGGTGTTCATTAAGGAATTAGTTAATGTTAACGACCTCGCCAATAAACTTAACACCCTCCAACTAGCCATTCAGGCCCTTAAAACTCGTCCACAAACATCTAATCAGGCCTATAAGCTAGCCTGAGTTGCTCATATGGGCTACTAAGCGACTTACTCGTCGAATTATCCCCCCCCTAATCAACAATACTCTGGTGGATACCAGCAGAGCTCGTACCAGCAGTTATACAATGCTCCACACCAGAATTTTAAATAACAAGGCCCGTCTAGTTTCTGGAAACCTGGGTTCATACTTAGACCGCCGGATCGTTATTAGTATAATAGGTATATAAGTTGCCCATTCTAAAAGTACGCCCAGCTATAAAAAGACGTCCAAACCGGATTAATCACCTTTCACAAAGGAAATTATTAATACAGTAACCTTTTAGAAACTTAAAGGACAACTAATTAGGTTCCAGATACAATTATTTAGGATACTCGGCGCTATTATTAGCCTAATAGATTAACATTAGTTACTTACCTAGTTAACTAGTAATCATTCCCAAAGGCTATAGTGATAGCTAAGGAGGTTGTAGATAAGGGAATTAGTCGTCCTTACACTCTCCAGGTCTAAACACCTCAGAGCGTGCCTTCCCCAGCGACAATAGGCTTCGTTTCTGCATACCTACCTGCCCCTTAAATAACGGTGACAATTCTCGTAACTACGGAGGCTAAAGCCTTTACAACTACTAGATTGGGCGGTAAAAGCGTAACGGTCCTTCCTTAATCAAAACACGGTAACCCTACCCAACTTTAGAAGATCATTCAGGGTGGAATCGCTAAGTTAATCTCTAGGAAGGCCAGCTCGACTTCGCTAGAATTATACAAATCGGAAATAAAAAAGGTTATCCAAATAATAGGGGATAACCCCCGTAACTAAACTCTACTCACAACCCAAACTATTATGGACGTCGAGAGGACCGGAAAGCCTGCCCCTACACCTGATCGGGTGCAGGAAGTTGCCGACGATAATACAGTTGCTGCTCAGGCTGCTCTTCGGAAGTTTAGTGGTTCCGTCCAGGTGCCCAACCATATCGCAATGAAGATCTGGCCCGTATACCACTTCCATATGACCAACCTTACTTAACACTTTTCCGATGAGACCCAGGCCAGCGACGTTTACCTGCCCGCACCCCAGGGCCTAATTAGTATTATTAACAACGCTATAGGCCAAAAGATAACCACAAAGATCATCGATAAGTACAATAATGAGCCCAACAAAGCCCGGATTCCCGTTGTGTATACTACTAAGGTCGGCGCTTCAGCGCCCCCTATTAGAAGTAAAGAAAGGAATCGTCTTCCCAGTTCCTAGATAACTCCACACTTTAAGATCGAGGTCTCTATTAGCGGCTCTTTACCTGATCAGAACGAGAAGATTATGGCGATACTTAATTCAGGGGCAATGACCAACATCGTCAATAACCAGTATATTAAGGAGAACGACCTGCCTTCGACGAAAACGATGGTCTTTATGCAGACCCTAACACCAGAAGAGAACGGCCGCTCAAAGTTTAATGGAGGCGTCTATAACTACGTTTGGATTGGAGATTATAAGGTTCCAACTAACTTCTTCGTAGCACCAGAGAACAGCATGAGCCTCGCCAACACTGCCTTACTTAGAGGACCCTTCTCTATCACCAGCCAAATCACCTAGGAGTATATAAACAACCTAATTAGGGCCATAATTAGAATAGATGACGTAACGATTCATATCCCAATGGGTTTTATAAACTTTGGATTAGAAGGGGGAATGGAGTTTTATTTCCCCGACTAGAAAAACTATTAGACTACCCTAAAAGAATAGGAAAACTAAATCCTAGTGATAATACTAGTAAGTTTACTAGGGGAATATGTGATCCTAGCCCTGATTAGACCTACCCTAACCTGGAAGGTGGGGATGAAATCGTGTGTGCCCTGGACGAAAACACGGCAGCCGAGATCATGGTGATATTAGTAAAGCCCGAGCTCTAACTATTGATCGAGGTAGTCTGCAAAGCCGCACAAGTGACTAGTAACCATCTACATAATTATAAAAACTGTGAAATGGAGACGAAGATACCACATAAACCTAACTAGCCCCCGAAAGTCGACGTATTCCTGACTAAAGTAATAATAAGGAAGGAGGTCCGCCGTAGAGATAAGTGTTGGTGTGAGATCGATAAGTTAGTGGCCAGCCTCCTCCAACCATACTACGCTTTTAAATAACAATAGAAGCGACGATAAGCCCGACGAAATCAGGACCTTCCAACAAACCCCGCACCTGATAAGCCCGTCTCTATTATTACTATAATGTATAAGAGAAAAAATCAGAAGATCCGGCTAGTTAACAACAAACCATTGGACAGCTCGATTCCGAAGGGAAACCCCTTATAAAAAATTAAGAAGATAAAGGCTGCGGGACTAAAGATAAAATAATAAATTGGACGCTTTATAGGCCTAATCACCCTACACTTTGCTGAAACGACCCCTGGGATGCGCTTCACGGACAAGAGGAAAGTGGTAATTCTCCAGAAGTACCTATACCTGTATTAGCCCGAAAAAGATTTGTTAGAAGTAATCCTATTAAATAAAGAGATGGTGCTGGTGTGGGACTAGACTTATACGAGTAGTGTTAACCCTTTGGTGGCCCCACTATAGGAGATTAAGATGGTTTTATATAAGGTATGGTAAGTGAAGGGTATCCTAATCCCTGCGGTGCTATAAGACCATGTCCTAGAGATGCTACGAGACCGGATCAGGCGTGGGATACTCGAACAATCGCAGGCCGTGTATAGGAACCCTTGGTTTCTCGTTAAAAAGAAGGATGGTAACTACCAACTTATTAACTCTGTTACGAAGTTTAATGGTGTTACGATCCGAGATGCGTTTATCCCCCCTAACGTAGACGCTTTTGCGGAAGAATACGGCGGCTATTAGCTCTTTTCGGTACTAGACTTCTTCTCGGGTTATGATTAGGTTCCCCTTGACCCAGCGAGCTGAGATTATATAACCTTCTCGACGCCTTTAGGGCTACTGCGATTCTGTTCTTTACTAATGGGTTGGATTAACTCTGTGGTATGCTTTCAACGGATTATAACGAGAATTTTATATAATCTTATCCCCCATTATTACAAAACCTTCCTCGACAACATCGCTATTAAAGGCCTTACCTCCTAATACAATAATAAAGAGATTACCTCGATCCCTAGTGTACAATGTTTTATATACGAATATTTAATTAATATTAATAAAGTTCTAGTTAACCTTGAACTGGTGGGGTGTATAGCAGCAGCCGAGAAGTCTTAATGGGTATAAGAAGTGGTGGTGATACTGGGTTATCTTTATGGTTATAATAGCCGGGCACCTAATTAGGCCAAAACTCAGAAGATCACAGAATAGGCAACCTATTATACCGTTGGGGATGTCCGGTCCTTTTTGGGTATTATCACTTTTTACCGATCCTAAGTTAAGAAGTTTACTGAAAAGGCGGCCCCTTTATATGGGCTTTTGCGGAAGAACGTACTATTTACCTAGGGACGTATCCAATAATAAGTAATAGACGTCCTAAAAAACACCTTAACAACATCTCCTATCCTGATCAGATTTGATTATGGCCCTGAGGTTGGTTAGATTATTATTTGCACCGATGCTAGCTTAGTGGGCTAGGGAGTAGTACTCTATTAACTAATTGATGGGCACCGTATAATTACTTAGTATGAAAATGGTATTTGGAAGGGCACTAAGCTTAAGTATAACTTAGGTAAATTCGAATTAAGGGCCGTTCTGATGGCTCTAAAGAAACTTAGGATATATATTTACGGTATACAATTCACCTTAGAAACCAATACTTAGGTCCTAATCGGTTAGTTGAACGGCGGGGTAAGTGATTTACTAGGTGCCTTATTTATACGATGGATCGTATAAATTCAGCTTTTTAATTTCGATATTAAACACTTACCTAGGAAGAAGAACACAGCAGCAGATGGGCTATTACGCAAACCTCTAGGCCCGTCTGATCAGGCTGAATATGAAGACCCCAACAAGCTAGAAGAGTTCATCGACGCATAAATCTACCTAGTATCCGCTTACGCGTCCTAAGCCACCCAACCCGATACTATGTTTATTCCCTTAAACTCCCCTCTTTTTTCTATACTTTACGAATAGCTCAGCCCTTATTAGACCTGGTTAGATGAGATGTGATAAATTATTTATTATTTAAATACTTTGTTATAATTGGATGGAATTATAAAAGCGGCCTATCCGAGATTTAAAGCCCGGGTATGGATGTTTATGATAAAGGGCGGTTACCTTTTCCGATGCCCGACCCACCGATACCTAACCCCCCAACGAGTTATCGATAATAAAAAGCTCCGAAAAGATCTGATTAGATAAGCCCACAAAGAATCTGGTTATCGGGGACGTAACGCAACGTTCCAGCGGGTCTTCAAGCTCTACTTCTGGCAAGGGGTATAGGAGGACGTTAAGAAGTAAGTAGCTAAATGCCCGGCTTACCAGCCAGCCCGACCAGGCCACCAAGATGACCAGCATATCACCATAATACCTATAGGGTTACCTTAGACCCGGATCTCACTTAACGTATAATGGATTAGTAAATGGGCCCTGATCGAGGTAAGGAATCACCTATCAGGCTAGCCGGAAACCCGTCAAACCCTCTCCATAACATCTAAGGTCATCAGGAATTTCCTATGGGAAAACGTTATTTATCACCACGGGGTTTATAGGATAATAATTATCAATAAAGGATTAGAGAACAAAGGGGTAATAAAAAACCTAAATCGGAAATATAATTCTCATCGGAAAATTATCTCAACGTATAACACCAGGGCTAACGGGCTTAATAAGAAAGGTCACCAAGTACTTACCCATACTCTTCTAACCTAGTTAAACAGAGGGAGAAAGAATTGGGGCACCATACTATACACAGCGCTATTTATAAACCGAACAACTATCAGAGGGCCAACTAGCTTTACACCCTTTTATCTAGAAAACGGCTATAAAACCGTTACTCCAATCAAACTTAATACCCTTATATGGAGGATTCTGGACTAGAACGACGTCCGTACACCTAATCAGGAGCTCTCAGCGTAAATCCGTACATTCCAGTAACTAGACGAAGACAGGGAGGAAACTACTATTCGCGTCACCAAAGTCCATTAACAACGGACTAACCGATTTAACAATACACACACAAAAACCCTCTAAAAAGAGCGATTATAGCTAGGAGACTTTGTACTGGTTTGCGACGAGAAACGAGTTATTAATAAGTCGAAGGAGCGAAAAATTCACTACCAATAAACTAGCCCTCTCCGGATTAGGGCTATACACCCAACAACTTCTTCATACCACCTAGAGACGCTAGCTAGGGACGAAATAACACAATAAACGTACAAAGGATACCATCTCAAAAAGTTTATACAATAAAATAGCGGGTTATAGGAACCAGAAGACCCTTATTAAGTGAAGAATGAACTCCGCGACGAGTTACGAGATGCCCTCCCGAACTTACCAAACGGCTCAGGAGTCGACGACGACGACGACGCACCTAATCAGGCCACTTCACAGCCCCTTACGAGACTATAAGCAGTATAAGCCTAATAAGCGGAGGAAAAAAAAGAATTAGAAAAGAATATTGAGATATGGGAACGGTTAGGTAAGAAGGTTATAGTTAACCTATAACCACTATTAGCAGCAGAAAAGGCACAATACCAGAGTTTTACTGGTACCGGGACCTAATTAGCTAATAATAAACATATTTTCCTTGTGTAATTGTTGTAAAGTTATTGCCCTTTTTTTTTTTTTTTTTTTTTTTTTTTTTTGAATTATTATTTAAGTAACCAGATACCTTGATATTGTGCACTGTTCCCTTACATTGGCCCCCCCCCTAATATCTAACCAACATTTCCTTATATTTAACTTACATTTAACTACATTTTGCTTATATCGTAACCCTGATCAGCCGCATCTGGCTACATTTCCTTATATTTCGCGCACATCGAACTGCATTATGGTAACGTTTTACTAATATGAGGCAACATTACTACGTATTTCCTTAGCATTTTCCTACATTTCGAAAATGCACCAATAGTATTCAACATCACCTTTAAACACTTAAATAAGCACTTTACCCCTAATCAGAGTTTACTTACTATATTCGTTTTATATTTCACTATTTACATTAAAAAAAAACTCATAATATTTATTATAGTAATGGATAAAAAGCCCTTCCTTCTAAGACCCTTAAAAGTACTTCAAAGACGAGAAGCACCTTAACTCGAAGACCAGTACCCTACTTCCTATCCCAACCAGTATACACAAACCCGATCAGGGCTAATCCAAATACTCCATGTCCTTTAGAGTTACGAACCACTTACTATCACTAAATAACATCAACCGCAGGATGGACTGGGCCTTCCCACAACCGCGTTCCTACTACTACTCCACCTCCATTACGACCATATCCTCCTAAAAACAATACTACGAATTAACTATCAGGGTATTATTAGGGATAACCAATCAACCAACTTCACCACAAACACTTCCATTAAGTAACTAAGCACCGTAACTATACATTATATAAAAATTAGGGTTATAATAGTAGTAGTGGGTTTTAGTTTTGTGAAAAAGGTAATTAAAGTAAGTGTTACTATACTTACTAAGCAAAAGCACACACTCCTAGAAAGGAGCCATAATAACACCGTGATCAAGGCCGGTGAGCAATATACACCACCGTTCCTTATAATAACAGTAAGGAACACAGTTCCGACCACTAATCGTATGGATAATAAGAGCCGCACCAGTGTTCGGCCAGCCTCTAAGCTTCCATTCTAAAAGTCCAAAGTGTCCTTAGTGGGTTAATAACACAAAAACCCGACGGCGAAACGTACTATTAGGACTATATTTATATATAATCAGGTTTAGATGGGAAGTAGGAAGGGCCTACTAGAATCGTTAAGCCACCTTAGTGCGAGTATCGCCATACTTAACAACGTTGGTGAACTGGACCTCATAGTATAGTAACCCAATAAGCAGTTCGAAATGGCCCTAAATAAGAGAAGTGGAGATTTATAACTCTGATTAACCCTAGAAGAAGAAAAGACTATGAAATAGGAGGACCTATGATAAGGTTAGTGTTATTAACGGTGATGTACTAGCTACTCTTCGGATGGGGGTAATCGAGAAACTATGGAGTCTCAGGGCTCGGAGTAGTGTACTCGTACTTATAATTGATTTCCTTAGGAGGTATTATAACTATCTAATTAGGTCTAAAAGTGAGGAATTGGGGACGTAATAGTAGAGATTAATAAGAGGTAGTTAAGGTTATTGTTAGCTGGGAAGAAGTAGATCTAAGAAGGAGAGAAAGGGCTCTTTTATAACAAGCTAACGTAGGGAGCTTATAACCCGGATTCAGCAGTAGCCAGAAAAAGGAAGGAACAGCTGGTCTAATCAAAACTAAAACAAGTCACCATACTTACTCCACCAGAAAAGAAAAGCAACACAATAATCAGCCCCCCCTACCTTCCTAACAACCACGTACCTACCTTAACACACTAACTAAACGAATAAAAACGATCCACAAAATAATATTTCACTACTAATTAATATTTTCGTATCGGTCTAAAATACAACTTCAATTCACTCCCTTAACTTTCCACCACCCAGACCTTATAAATAACAACCTACCCTCCTTCCCTCACACACTCAGAGCTCTTTTTACTACGTCCTTAGCCCTAATTAGGTCCAACGCCTTCCTACTAAACTCTTCTCATTTTCGAACAATCCCTTTACCTCCCTCATTTTAATTAATAACCGAACTATATAATCGTATAAACATCACTATACTACCACTTCTTTTCTCTTAATTAGGTTTAATTACAACACTCCTTCCATAATAATCGTAATACTCCTTCTACAACAAGAACAACCGGAATCATAACTACCCCCACGAGATAAGTGAACATCTAGGATGCCCAATATACACAAAACCACCTAAATGTTTATATTACTATGGGTAATATTACTAATCACCAATATACGCCTAATCAGGTACAGGGTAATGTCAAATAAATAAAAGACTTTATTTTTAAGGTACTAAATAATACGAGACCACTTAGCCCGATATTTAACCCAGGTACTGGATATATGAACCCGAGGTGGCCAGTAGGTACCCCGACGCTTAACAATAAGTTAAACCCTACACTATAATGGTATTCGCTAACAAGCACTACAACAACAGCAGAACTCTGGGCTCGTTATACTACCAGCTTCGTAGTTAATGGTAATTGGGATTTCTAGAGCTATACTAAGGCCGATAGTATTTTAAAAGACCTTTTTAACGCTTAGGGTTTTATATAATAATAAAAGTGGCTTGAGATAGGCTCGGTTAAAGCAGCCATTACACTAATGAGACGGGACCTAGAAAAGGCTAGTGTCACGATCTATTCAACTCCGCGGCCCTGGAGAGATGTACTCCTTAAACTAGAACAACTCAGCCCGTATATTAACCACGTTAAACTTAAACTCCACAAAGCTAATCTAATCTATTTTATTATAGTCCACGGTAGTAATCACTTTACTAGTGTCTTCGTAAACTAGACCACGGGATGTGCATTCTAATACGATAATTTATGGAGTATGGGTTCCTCTAAGCAGTGCTTTATGATTAATATATATAACCTTCTCTCTTAGTATAAGGCTATGGGCACCCCCGAGACCCTAATCAGGTGTATTCGTGCAAACACAGCTGTGGCTAATGGCCCTCAACAACCTGATGGTTAAGGGTGTAGTATTTATATAGTAGAATAGTTCCGCATTATCTTCTACGAGAACGTAGTATCCCATAAGTTGGCCTTTTCTTAGACCTCTTAGTAATCGAATACCCAGAGGCCAATTATGTATTACCAATAGGTTAACTAGATCACATAAGAGTTCTGCGACTACCCCAGAGGAGGCCCATTATACCCGAAACCCCACAAAGCCTACACTATGTGGACCACTAAGCAGGCCATAAAGGACACAACAGCTCCACCCAATAATAATAATAACGATGTTATACCTATGGGAAGTAAACCTAATTAGACCTCTAAGAAGGATAAGCCGAGACAGCGACCCCTAAAACCTACTATATTACCTACAACCCAATCACTAACACCTCCCGAGTACCCTCACAATACCAACGTCCTAAATAACATTACACATAACACACTTCATAACTACGAAGATAAGTAGTAATACCTCGCATAAGGTTATCGACACCTAATTAGACGACGCAATAAGGTGGCCACCGCGAATCTTCAATTAGTTATAGCCTACAAGGAGGAGGAGTTCGCTAAGCGGGTAGACGACCCTTACGAGTTCGTAGCAATGCGTACGGGAGCATGGGAGCCCTTCCTTGCCCCTACTCGGCCCAATAGCTGGTAAGGACATGATCGTAAAGACGAGAAGCGTCGTTGGAGAGAAACGCAGGAGAAAGAGGAGCGAGAGGCCACACATAAAGTAAAGATCGAGGAGGGGCTCAGCGGTTCACAGCGCTATAACCTACACCACCAACGAACCTAATTAGGCTTTTGTTCATGTAATCTAGTCATTTCCTTCATTTCCCTTCCTACACATTATTTATTATCTTAGTACATAGGAGCTTAGAGCCAAGATAAGGGGACAATTAAAACCGTGCAGGGGGAAATGCTTACACTAAGCGGGTTTTTCCTTAATCAAGCGCCAGCAAGCTATTTAAGAGAGGGGAACTAGGGACGTATTTCTAGCGGAGAACACAACAACGGACCATCAAACAACACATTACAGAACATCAGCAAGCATCGTTAATTAAATAAACGTATTCAAAACTCTTTTTACCCGTTCACTTAGATCATATACCACAAATAATATAAAGGTTACTTTACCACCGAGCAAACAAGGCCCCAACACTCACCAGTATCTACATCTAAAGCCGGAACCCCTCTTTAGCCCTGATCAGGTCTTAAAGTGTCTCCTTACCTAGATTATAGCCCTAGTTAAGCGGTTTCGTACGAGTTAATCACCCTCACGGACCCGGGACGGAGGGTGCACGACCTGTGGTCAGTAGAGTGTGTATATTGTACGATACAGCACATACTGTTCACTGCATCCCCCGCTCCGTTGCAGTATACGTCCCTGTTCTCTCTCATCATCCTAGCCTTAGAGGGCGTCCTACTCCCTCTAAGAGAGGGCATCGGGGACTACTATTTCCTTTCCTGGCCAGTACTCTAAATAAAAGTCGTATTAGGTTAACTCTTCTGCTTACTAGCTCTACCTCTCGGTGAGGTGCTACTTCCTTATAAAGTGTTTAAGGCTTTTATGATCCGTAAGAATCTTAAAATTGTTTACACTTTATAGTTCTATTTTTTAGGCCTTAGCCGGTGATAACCTTTATGAGTAGAACGTAATAGGGTGCTAGTGCTCATCGGAGTTTTCTTATATAAGGGTGCCGCCTAAGGTAAACCCTGAATAGTCTGTTTCCACTGTTATTTTTCCTTTAGGGTCAAAGCGGCGAAGTACTAGCTCTATACTAAATAGCTGCTTGAGCTCCTAGAATCCTTCTTCTTAACTAGGTCCCTAGTGGAATATAGCCGACTTCTTTGTAAACCTTGTAAGGGGCTTAATAATAAGGGTATAGTTGGGTATAAAAATGCGATAATAATTCGTAAACCTAAGGAAACTTCTAACCCCCTTTATAATTTTTACGGTCTTAATTGAAAAGGTATACTTTTTAGGGTCTAGTCGTAGTCCGGCCTCTGCTAGGCGCCGGAGGACCACCCATACCTTCTCTTCGTACTTCTTCTTTAACTTAGACGTGTAAATCAGGACATTATCTAAATAAGTAGTAATAAAGTCGTTTAGGAAATTTTAGAGAATTATACTAATATACTATTAGAACGTAGTTAGGGCCCCAGTGAGTCCAAAAGGGTAAACCAACCACTCGAAGAGTCCATATCTCATATAAAACGCTATCTTCTTAACGTCTTCTTCTATAATCCGAATCTTATAGAATACGGCTACGACGTTAAGCTTCGTATACCACTACGCAGCGGCTACCCGTCGGAGGGTCTCTAATATAAGTAATAGTGGATAACGGTCCTTCTTCGTAATACTATTAAGAGCTTAGTAATTAACACAGAACCGAATTCCCTCACCAAGCTTCTTAATAAATAACACTAGGGCACCCGCTGGCGAGCTACTAGCTCGAATAAACCCTTTATCCAGCAGGTCCTCTAGTGTCTTCTTTAGGACCAAGAGTTCCTCATAGGACATCCTATATAAGGGTCCCCATAGAAGTGTAAGTTCCCGGTTATGAGTGTCCTTAATAAGGGGGATCTTATAGTTAACCCCTGGCCTCTTAGGGGGCACCGAGTACACCTTCTCTGGGTCGAATAAGTCTTTAAGCTCCTTATGGACCTAGCCTAGGACGAGTTCCTTTATATCCATAAGCTTTTTTTCTTTTAGTGTGTCCTTGATATCCCTTAAGCTCATAGTTATAGCCTGGGCCTTTGGTGCCCTCTAATACTTTACTCGTTGGTATATAACTATAAACATAGGGGCCGTTAGTAATTGGGTTATACGAATCTCTTTTATAGTAGCTAGTTCTTCTTAATTAAAGAGGTATACGTCTACTCCTCCCTTACCGTAGTGTACCCGCTGGGCAGCGGTGTTACATATTACACGGTTCACTTCTATTTATGGCTTCCCTAGGTATATGGGGGGGTCTAGGCCCTTTATTATGTATACATAAACTTTCTGAGTATGGCCACTTAATTCCAGATTTAGGATAGCCATACCCTGGGCATTACTAGGTGATGGCCTATTTTATATATACCCTCGTAGAGTACACTTTTTCCGATCCACTAGTGGTAGTCGGAGGTGTTTAGAGAGAGACTGATCCACTATTGTGTAGACGTCGTAGCTAATATCGATGAGGGTGTGTGTTAAGTGTTTTTTGTTAATCCTTGCCTGAATAGTAGCTAACCCTTGGCTCCTCTACTACTGCTCTTCTTAGTGGGACTCCTATCCTTTGGTTTCCTCCTTTATTAGTTCTAATACCCGACTTTGTACTAGAGTTACTCTTTTCCCGAGTTATCCTTATTAGAGGAGGTACTAGTGGCCTTTTAGTTCTCTTCTTTTAACCTAGGATCCTTCTACTTCTTCGTTACCTTAGTACAGGTAACCTTCACTTACCTAGGAACCTTTTTCCGGTAATTCCTAGTAATATAACCTTCTTTGCTATAATGAAAGTACTCACGGCGGTCCATTAGTGGGTTACCCGAGGAGTGGTGGTGGTGGTGGTCCTTTTCCTTTTTTTGAGTTAATGAGGTGTGAGTAGTACTAGTTATTTGAATATCTCTATTACGATCCTTCCATAGAGGGGCTAGGGTTAGGGACCAGTAACGCTCCCGTTTAGTAGCAACGGGTATTATACACTCCAGCTTTTAGGCGATGTCCTGTACTCTAATGAGTTACTAAGTGTACTCCCCTAGTAAGGAGATGGTGACTAAGTGCTTTTTTAGGTGGGAAGTAAGGGTGTTTTTTAATATAATAATCTTAACGGTATTAGGCTATATATTACTTTTTATGTTTATTATTATTTGTTCGAACTTTAGTAGGAAAATAATTAACTTCTCGTTATTTTTCTGATGGAGGGTTTATAGTTGGGTTATGGTTTGGGGTTGGGTGTTTAGGTTTCGGTAGGTCTTATCGAGGTAGGATATGAAATCTTCGGGGTTACGTTGGTCTCTAGGCCCCCCGGCTACGTAAAACGTAGTAATCACCTACTGGGGACTGGTGTTTAAATAGGAGTTAATTAGGTACTATAGTTCTTAGTTAATAGGGTAGAATACTTTGTTCATGGTGATCTTGTCCCTTATTTACTGTACCTAAAAAGGGTAGTCCTTCTACTTCCCCGAGAACTTTGAGGGTATTAGTAGTGGTTTACGGTGTATCGGTATCTCTGTTACGAGGTGGCGGCTGCTTATTACCGGGGTTTCGGTGCTTATATTTTCTATAAGGGTCGGTATCGTTACCCCTAAACCTCGGCTTTGCTCTAGCTTATTAGAGAGCTTAGTAATCCTCACTTATAGGGGCCCGAGGGCCTCGTTTAAGGTTAACTATAGTTGGGCCTGTAGTTCATCAGCTATTATGCTGGCTAGTATCCTCTTCTTAACTAGTGGGGAGCTGCGCTTTACTTAGCGTCCGACGTTCATCGATTTATCGTTAAGGAGCTATACTTAACCTGCGATTCCGCTTTATAACCAGTAAGGAGCTGTACTTGACCTAATAGTATCTTATATAATAGATAAAACTGAGCTTAAAATATGCGAAGGGCTGGTCCTAGGCCTTGTCTTAACTGAAAGGTAACTAAATATTGTTTATTTTAAACTAAAGAGGAAAAGGGTAAACTACGATATGGCGCGAAATCTCTGCTTCTTAGGGGGTGGGCGCTAGTGGGGCACCGGTGGGGCACCAGTGCGAGCACGGGCATAGCCCGGGCATAACCACCGGGTTCGGCCCGTGACAGTAATGAACGAATAAAGTTGGGTATAACCTTATTCCTAATCCTCAGAAAAGAGAAATATATACTAAGGAACGTTCTAATTAAGCCTAAAGGACTAAACACCTAGAACCTTATTCTAAAAAACGTTTATTACATATAAAACCTTTATATTAATATCATTTTGGAAGCCCTTTTATATAAGGCCGGAATATAATACTCAGGCCTAGATTATACATTTCGTATTAAAACCTATGAGAATAGTATAATACTTAGATAATTAACTAAAAAAGCTAATTTATTCTTCTTCGAATATAAACCCTGTTCCTCCTATGGTCCATAAACCATAATACTTTCTAATAGTACTGGTATAATTACCCTGAATCATATTAAGACTTAGCCTAGGAAACAACCATTATATGAGATGCGTGGTGAAAGGTAAGACACCGCCGACTTATAGCACCTTCGTTCAGGACATCTAGGACTAGCAGCCTTAGAGTGTCTAGTCTATAGTGCTCGGGGGGTCAGGATTAAAGCGCCCCTACGTTTAGAATACGAGCATTGTGTAACCACTTATACTAAGAACGTCGTTTCCCAAAGGACTTCAGAATATAAAGTTATTCCTTTATATTACCACATTTTATGGGACTTTTTTAATTATTTAAAAGGTTATAATAATAATAAATGGGCTCTGGTTATTAAGGATAAGTTTTTTAGATAACCTTTTGTGTTCCTATGTATAGAAAAGACTCTCTTATAGGTCTTCGAAGTGTTATACCTGTTCAAACAGTGGGTACAGAGATAACGAGGACTAGTCGTATATAAAATACAATAAAATATTGACCATTCGGGGATTATAATCAACAAAAAAACTGCATATTAATAATAAGTAGAAAAAAAAGGGATTAAAATAAAGTTACCCCATCCTTATACAAAGGGGCTAGTGGGAAGTGGTGTAAGGGCCGGCTAGGAAATTATTACTAAAGTAATTAAAATAATATCTATGGCCAGCTTACCACCGAAACTATAAATAGAAACTATTTATATAATAGCCTACTTATATAATATAAGTTTATAAGTAAATAATAGTTAAATTTCACTAAACTAAACAAAAAAAAGGTAATTTTAGAACTACTTTTAATAATAAACACCAGAATATATAATTATACACACCACAAACCTCTATTTATACTAAAACTAGATTTATACTTATAATTACCGAGTATACACTCTTAAATAAGAGTATAAAAAGGGAATTAATAAATGAAGGTTTAAGGTAGAACTTAGGGGATATATTAAATACTTAGTGGACTACGTCCCGAATATCCATAATCTATACAAAATCTAGATCCCCTCACTTAACCAGGTTATTATTATCTATAATATAATATTTAATAAAACTAAGTTTTACTCGAAAAACAATATAACAGCGGTAATCCCCGTTCCTACAGTTTACACCGTAATAGAAGAGATTAGGGAACCCTCTAAGGAAACAAACCTAGTGCTTAAGATCCTCGGAGTAATCGACCATACCGAAACAGTAGCAATACTAGACAACCAACGGCCATCACTTCAAACTTGTCGCAAAAGTGGAACCACAATTACAGGACAGTAATTATGGGCTATATTATAACACACCCCCCTAAACCAAGGAGAGAAGAGGGCTATTAACTAAGGAATTAGCACCAGCTTATACTCATAGCTAATAAGTCCTTATTAACTGTTACTGGGTGTTGGCCACTTCCGGCTGGCAAGTCTAACCTTTTATTTTGGTGATTTATTGCTGAAGTGGGAATAGGTGAGTATAACAAGGCTCGAACCCATGATCTCTAGGTCGGCCTATATACTACCACTTTAACAAGGCGTTTAGCCATTCCACTAAAGGGCTCGTAGAGATAAGGGCTCATAACTATCGCAAAAGTGGAACCATAATTATAGGACAGTAATTGTGGGCTATATTATAACAAAACTCCAATACCACAAGGATCTACACTACAGAGAGACGTCTCGGTAGTGGAAAGAGGGAGTCCTAAACGGCTTAGGGGATAGGCGTTAACCCCCAAAACAACTCCAATACTAGAATACATGCCTAAAAACGGAAAAAGGGGGCTCACTAGTACAGCACTTAACACAGACGTTACCAAAGGACTACCAATAAACACAAAAAATAACCAATATAAATCGGGCATCGAGGACGACGTAAATATCCAAAACAAGGACCCCGCGCAAACTGAACACTAGAGCGAAGAGGGTACCTTAGAAGTACAAAAACCTGATGTCGACTCCCAACCTCGACCTATGAGGCCGTATACGACAATCGAGGAGGGGAGCACCGCATAGGACCACGGCTAACCTGTATAGAAAAGCCGTTAATAAAGGAACCTACCACCAGAATACAATAAACAGGACAACTTCCCTATACAACGTCGCTTTCCCTATACTTTTACACTTTATATAAAATAATATTAAAAAGTATTTTTTAGTATATTTATACCTAATTAGCTAAAAGTCCTAAAGGAAGTATCCTTAGGTTACTACACCTTATACCACGTTATACAAAGTGTAATATAATAAGCGAATAACCTACACCTGAATATCTCTCTAAAAAAGAAACTTCATCTAAAAAACCTTCTACCACCTCCTAAATTTTAGAAAAACCTATATAAACTCCTAGAACTACTCCGTAATCTCTTTAAAAAAGTAGCTTATAAGGAAATCCATAAGTTTACGGAGAAAAGTACATAAAAATAGTTAACTAAACGAACATTAATACTATACCCCTTCCCCTAAAATAAGTATTCACTTATAAACCAACTTCTAAAAAAACTGTAGAACATTATAAAACGAGAATCTGTATTAGAGGAGACCTTTAATAAAAGGACCCCTTAGAACAAACCTACGCAGCGACCTTAGCTGCACGAACGTTCAGGGTAGCCATAGTACTCGTAGCACACTTTAATTTAGAAGTGTAGTAGTTTAACGTCGTTAACACCTTCCTTAACATAGAACGGGACCCTAATAGGCCACGTATGGTATACCACCTCCTAAACAACTTCAAATAACCTAGGAAGTACATAGTACTTTCTTATGTATTATATAAGCTTAGAGATACACTACTCTTATAATATAAAAAGTCTCAGGAACCCTATATCACCTAGGACTTTAACTAGTAAATAAAGACCTTTACCTATTTTACACCCCAGATCACCAAATCATACTTTTATTTTATATAAACGATATTCTCGTTTTATATTATAAAAACCATATATAAAAAGCGGAAAACCTTATTTCAAAACTTAAAGCTAGGTACGAAATTAAAGACCAAGGTAGTATATAATAGTACCTTAGTATCAAGGTTATCCGGAATCGAGTAGCCCGGAATATTTATCTCGTTTACGATTAGTATATTAAATAAGTCGCTAAACACTTTGACCTTACGGATTTAGTATCCTTAGTGACCCCCCTACTAATAATACACTTTTAAAAATATAAAATAGAGGTTACTAAATAAAAGGTTAATAAATTCTAAAAAAAGGTTAATTTAATTTTATATACGGTAATTATAAAATAACCCAACATCACTTTTACCACTACTCTACTTTCTCAATTCCTCATAAACCCATCTCTAGAATATATCACCACAACGAACTAGGTTATCCATTATTTTTATTTAACTCACCACCTCACAATATATTTTAAAGGTTTAGAGGGTAAATAAGTTCTACTTATCACAGGTAATAGGTTATTTATAGATAACAAGGAAACCCGGAGGTCTTCACAAGGATACATAATATACCTTTTCAAAGGCCTAATCAAATAAAGGGCCACTTAGTAGAATATAATCACAACATCAACCACCAAAACTAAACTATTAAGCCTTAAACACATAACAAAAGAGACTATAACTCTAAAACAACTTTTTCGGGATATAACTCTAGACCTAGGGGACGTATAAAAAGTGTATTACAACAATCACCAAACAATACATCTCATCATAAGCAAAAGGGAGCACTTATTAACCCGGCTATAGTACATAAATATATAAAACATATAACTTTAATAAGACCACACAGCGGGAAGTTTCCGCATAGAATATATACCCATAAATAATATACTAATAAATAAACTCATAAAAAACCTACCTCGAATAGAATTTAACCACTTTAGGTCCCTCCTAAATTTATAAAATACTCGGGAAGGAATTACATAAATTAGAAAAGACGTATAAGAATAAGTCATTAAAATAATCAAAAACAGAATTGAATGGCCCCATAACTAGGAAACCTAACAACGGCCTTAGAGAGCCCACATAAAAGACGAAAAGTAAACAATATTAAGCCCCGAGGGGCATTAGAGGGTATTTCCGGGTATAGGGCCCCTACGCCCAAACTAACACACTAACCAAAATGTTTACTTTCTAAATAAGAGGGAGGCCATATACTAATCCAAAAAGACCACTACCATAGGGCAGGCCACCTCAAGGACGACCACACCAACAAAACTATCCAAAACTAAGCAAAGAGTTATAGACGAACTGCCCCCCTAAACAGGTCTAGCGGCTAGAGAAGTAAACTGAACGACGTCGTTAAACGCTAAAGTAGCCTCCCCGCTAATGCTAAGAACCACCTCGCTCTACTCCTCTATCTCTATATACTCAAGAGTGTCATAATATACTATACTAAATTAGCTAATATCCTAAACACTAAGTAGATTAACCTAAAAACTAAACTATAAAATAAATAATTATATTTTATAAAAGGTATACTTATTTATTTTTATAATAAGGAATCGGCGGGAGACCAACAACGCCGAGGCAGGGATAAGAACACACAAGGTCTTTCCCTTTATATAACGAGCACACTTAGTAACACTACCAACTCAATAATCACCAAAGGAGCTCCTGTGTAATATACTATAAACACACTAAACACAAAAAGTCTCCTGAAGTGGTTACGGCTCCTCCTCCTCCTCGAAGATCCTACCCTCTACAATTATTAGAAAGTTAATTACTAAATATAACCACCTAAACTAATCGTATAAACAAACTAGGACTAGTAAAGGTGGCCACGATAATCTACTTAACCTTTCAGCCCTTACTCTTACCACCCTTAGGCTTCTTATTAACGACTAAATTCAGAACGAACCAGTTAACAATAATCCAAAACACAACAAAAAAACAAACTCACACATTTCAGGCTCAGAATCCACAGCAGAATCGACGAGCAAAACCTGTACACAGTCACACTTACACTTCCGCACCTCATATACAATAACAACAACAACGACGCAAAACTCCTTAGTCTTTATCGACGGCATCATAATAAACTTAGGTCTAAAAATGAGTATTAGTAATACCCAAGAAATTATACGAAACACGTAAAGCGTAGAACACAATTCTTATATATACAACTTTCGTTATTATTATTATTTAAAAAAAGAATTTTAAAAAAAAGAGTAATAGGAATTTTAGTATTAAACAAGCTAATACCATATAACCCACCTAATACATTAATCAAGCTATTAGAAAATGCGAGATCACCCATAATAACGAGTTTACAAAACAAAAGAAGCCTACACAAATAACAACGCTTTTTATAACACGTCCTCTACGACGCATCTTCTAAACATAACTCACTTTCCTTCAAAATCATTAAAACCAATAAGAAATACAATTACCTATAACTCTTTCCTTTATATTTGCCTACTTTCTTTTAATTTTTCTAAGGGTTATAGTATACGGGATCGCGGTTTACAGATACGCTAGCATCTGGGGGGGTGTATCGTAATAACCTCCTAGTTAAACTAGCCCGTTCAGTGTACAAAGCCAGTCACGTAATACTATATATGACCCGTATTATGTAACTTCACCTTCTTTATAGCTTATTTAGAAGTGGGCTTCGCCCGGTAATTAGACTTCTAGAAGACAGGCCACCTTTTACCAAAATGACTCTGTTCATTACGCAGGCTTCACCACATATATTAAATAAGGGACCGTAATTTACGAATTTTATATAAAAATAACTTCATTAATTACTACGAATTAAATAAAAGCTTTTCATAATGTTCCACTTAGAAATAAACGGAGTTATATAAAAGGTAAACCAGGTAATAGAAGCTTATCTTAGAGTCTATATAATATATACTTAGAATAATTAGGATAAACTACTTTTAATAATAATAATAATAACTAATAACCGGGTTACCTTATTAATAAAACTTAGCCCGTTTTTTGTTACTTATGTGTATAACTTAGACCTAATTAAAATAGAGGAACCGCTGCGGAATAATAATAAAACCCCTATAATAAGAGTAAAAATACTAATTTAAAAGCTAAAGAACACTTCTAAGTAGGCTTAGGTGGTAATAATAATAGCTTAAGAAAAGTAGGAGATTACCGTAAATATAAGGCGCTAACCATTTAATTAGTTTAAGCTTAGGGATAAGGTTCGGTTAAGTTTACGGAATATTTAGTTTAATTAATTATTAAAAAGGTTTAACTAGGTTAATATAAAGTATACCGTTTTTAAATTAATTAAATCCTATACCTACTAGTTAAATACACTACTAGGGATTTATCATATCTTTTATATTAACCTAATTAAGTATACTAGAGTTAATCCGTTATTATTATAAAACTATAATAACACCCAACTACCTATAATACTAGTAACTAAAAAAAAAGAGTTTAAAATTAAGGAAATCCATAATCGCGGAAAGTACGGGGTGGATAAAAGGTTTTAGTTAAGTGGAAGGACTATACCCAACTCACTTGGGAGCTAATAGATATATTAGCGGATACAATAACCTTAGACCGTTAGAAGGCCAATTACGGGAATATCCCTTGGGAAGGGAGAGGAGGAAAGGGGTAATTATTATAAACTAAGGCCCGATCAGAGACATTAGAGCTATTTAACTATATTTAACACCAACTATTATTTACTAAGCCTGATTAGGCCCAGGGAAACCTAATTAGGACCCAACGGATTTATGGAATAATAGACTTTTTCTTCGTTTCTCCTTAGTTTGAAGATACTCATAGTAGTCGCCATAGCTAGTTGTAATATAGGTGCTTGGACCGTTACAGCTAAAAACCGTCTTAGAGAACTATTACAACGGAGCGGGGGATGCAGTGAATAGTATGTGCTGTATTGTATAATATACACACTCTACTGACCACAGGTCGTATACCCTCCGTCCCGGGTCCGTGAGGGTGATTAATTTATACGAAACCGTTTAACTAAAGCTATAATCTAGGTAAGGAGACACCTTAAGACCTAATTAGGGCTAAAAAGGGGTTCTGGCCTTGGATATAGACACTAGTGAGTATTAGGGCTTTATTTACTCAGTAGTAAAGCAACCTCTGTACTATTTACGGTATATAATCCAAGTGAACGGGTAAAAAAAGCTCTGAATACGTCTATCTAACTAACAATACTTGCTAACGTTCCGTGATGTGTTATTTGATTCTCGTGGTCCTTATTATGTCCTCCACTAGAAATACGTCCCCAGTTCCCCTCTCTCAAATAGCTCACTATCGCCTGACTAAGGAAAAACCCGCTTAGCGTAAGCATTTCCCCCTACACGGTTTCATTCGTCCCCTTATCTTAGCTCTAAGCTCCTGCGTACTAAGATAATAAATAACGTATAAGAAGGGAAATAAAGGAAATAACTAAACTATATAAATAAAAACCTAATTAGGTCCATCGGTGGTGTAGGCTATAGCGCTACGAACCACTAAGCCCCTCCTCGATCTTTATTTTATATATGGCCTCTCACTCCTCTTTCTCCTACGTCTCTCTTTAATAACACTTCTCGTCTTCATAATTATATCCTTACTAGTTATTGGGCCGAGTAGGGGCAAAGAAGGGCTCCTATACTCTTATACGTATTACTATGAACTCGTAAAAGTCATCTACCCACTTAGTAAACTCCTCCTCCTTATAAGCTATAACTAATTGAAGATTCATAGTAGCCACCTTATTACATCGTCTAATTAGGTGTTAATAACCTTATATAAGGTATTACTACTCATCTTCGTAGTTATGAAGTGTATTACGTGCGATATTACTTAGAACGCCGGTATTGTAAGGGTACTCAGGAGGTGTTAGTGATCGGGTTATAGGTAATGTAGTAGGTTTTAGGGGTCGCTATCTCAGCTTATCCTTCCTAAAGGTCTAATTAAGTTTACTTTCCATAGGTATAACGTCGTTATTGTTATTGTTGGGCGGAGCCGCTACGTCCTCCATGGCCTACTTAGTGGTCTACATAGTATAGGCTTTACGGGGTTTTAGGCGTAATAGGCCTCCTCTAGGGTAATCACAAAACTCTTATATAATCCAATTAACTCATCGGTGATATATAATTAATTTTTGGGTATTTGATCGCTAAGAGGTCCAAGAAAAGGCCAACTTATAGGATACTACGTTCTCGTGGAGGATAATGTGGAATTATTCTGCTATATGAATACCGTACCCCTAACTATCAGGCTATTAAGGGCTATTAGCTATAACTGCACTTATACGAATACACTTAATCAGGGTCTCGGGGGCGCCCATAACCTTATACTAAGAGAGAAGGTTATATATATCGATTATAAAGCGCTGCTTAGAGGAACCCATACTCCATAGACTATTGTACTAGAGTGTATATCCTGTGGTCTAGTTTACGAAAGCACTAGTGAAGTGATTATCGCCGTAGACTATAACAAAATAAATTAGATCAGCTTTACGGAGTTTGAGTTTAGTGTGGTCGATGTACGAGCTGAGTCGTTCTGGCTTAAGGAGCACGTCTCCCCAGGGCCGCGGAGTCGAATAGATCGTAACACCAGCCTTTTTTAGGTCCCATCTCACTAACGCAATAACTACTTCAACCAAGCCCATCTCAAATTACTTCTACTATTATATAAAACCCTAAATATTAAAAAGGTCTTTTAAAATACTATCGACCTTAGTATAACTCTAAAAATCCCAATTACTATCAACTACGAAGCCGGTAATATAATAAGCCCGGAGTTCTACTATTATTATGGTGCTTGTCGGCAAATACCGTTATAGTACAGGGTTTAACTTATTATTAAGCGTCAGGGTACCTATTAACCACCTCGGGGTTATATATCCGGTACCTAGGTTAAATATCGGGCTAAGCGGTCTCGTATTATCTAGCACTTTAAAAGTAGAGTTTTCTACTCGTTTAACATCGCCTTACACCTAATTAGGTGTATATTAGTGATTAGTAATACTACCCATAATAATATAAATATTCAGGTGGTTCTATGTATGTTGAGCATCCTAGATGTTCGCTTATCTCGCAGGGGTAGTCATAATTCCGGTCGTTCTTGTTATGGAAGGAGTGTCACTCCTATTGTGGAAGGAGTATTACGATTATTGTGGAAGGAGTATCACGACTGAACCTAACCAAGAGAAAAGAAGCAGCAGTATAGTAACGTTTATACAATCACGTAGTTCGGCCACTAATCAAAATGAGGAAAGTAAAGGGATTATTCGAAAATAAGAAGAGTTTAATAGGAAAGCACTGGACCTAATTAGGGCTAAGGACATAGGAAAAAGAGCTCTAAGTATACAAGGGAAAGAGGGTAGGTTATTATTTATAAGGTCCGGGTAGTGGAAAATTAAGGAAGTGAATTAAAGTTACATCTTAGACCAATATAAGAGTATTAATTAGTAGTAAGATATTACCCTACGGATCGTTTTTATTTATCCAGTTAGTGTATTAAGGTAAGTATATAGTTATTAGGAAAGTAGGGGGGGCTAATTATTGTGTTGCTTTCCTTTTCTAGTAGAGTAGGTGTAGTGACTTATTTTAGTCTTAATTAGACCAGCTGTTCCTTCCTTTTTCTGGTTACTGCTGAATCCGGGTTATAAGCTCCCTACGTTAACTTATTATAAAAGAGCCCTTTCTCTCCTTCTTAGATCTGCTTTTTCCCGGCTAACAATAACCTTAACCACCTCTTATTAATTTCTACTATTACGTCCCTAATTCCTTACTTTTAAACCTAATTAGACGGTCACAATACATCCCAAGGAAATCAATTATAAGTGTAAGCACACTACTCCGAGCCCTAAAACTCCATAGTTTCTCGATTACCCCCACCCGAAGAGTAACCAGTATATCACCATTAATAACACTAACCTTATCATAGGTCCTCCCATTTTATAGTTTTTTTCTTCCTCTAGGGTTAATTAGAGTTATAAATCTCAGCTTCTCTTATCTAGGCCCGTTTCGAACCGCTTATCGGGTTATTATACTATAAGGTCCAGTTTACCGACGCTATTAAGCATAGCAATACTCATACTAAAGTGGCTTAACGATTCTAGTAGGCCCTTCCCACTTCCTATTTAAGCCTGATTATGCGTAAATACAGTCCTAATGGTATGTTTTGTTATTAGGTTTTTATATTATTAACCCACTAAGGACACTTCGGACTTCTAAAATAGAAACTTAGAGGCTGGCCGAACACTGGTGTAGCTTTTGTTGTTTATACGACTAGTGGTCGGAACCGTGTTCCTTGCCGTTATTATGAGGAATAATGGTGTACATTATTTACTAGCCCTAATTATAGTGTTATTATAGCTCCTTTTTAGGAGTATATGCTTTTACTTAGTGAATATAATAATACTTACTCCAACTACCTTTTTTACGAAATTAAAACCCACTATTATTACTATAACCCTGATTTCTATACAATATACGGTTACGGTGTTCAGTTACCCGATAAAAGTATTTATAGTGAAGTTAGTTAATTAGTTGTCCCTAATAATACCCCGATAATTAATTCATAGTACTACTTTTAGGAGGATATAGTTATAATAAAGGCGGAGTAGTAGTAGGAATACGGTTATAGGAAGGCCTAGTCCATCCTACAGTTAATATTATTTAGCGATAGTAAACGGTTTATAACTCTAAAGGACATAGAGTATTCGGACTAGCCCTGATCGGGCCTGTGTATACTAATCGGAATAGGAAGTAGGGCGTTAATCTTCGAGTTAGGGTACTTCTCGTCTTTAAAGCGCTTCTAAGGGTCTTAGAAGGAAGGGCTTTTTATTTATCACTATAACAAACATTATGAGTTTTTTTTAATATAAATAACGAAATACAAAAAGAACATAATAAGCAAACTGTCGCAAAAGTGGAACCACAATTACGGGACAGTAATTGTGGGCTATATCATGACACACCCCCCCAGACCGAGGAGAGAAGAGGTCTGCTGACTAAGCAATCAGCACCGGCTTACACTCCCAGCTGACAAGCCAGTCTTTGTTGACTGTTACTGGGTGCCGGCCGCTTCCAGCTGGCAAGTCTAACCTTCCATTTCGGTGACTTGCTGCTGAAGCGAGAATGGGTGAGCATAACGAGGCTTGAACCCATGACCTCTAGGTCGGCCCACATACTGCCACTTTAGCAAGGCTTTTAGCCATTCAACCAGAGGGCTCGTAGAGACAAGGGCTCATAACTGTCGTAAAAGTGGAACCACAATTACGGGACAGTAATTGTGGGCTATATCATGACACAAACTCTAATCAGGGGTAAAATACTTATCTAAATGTTCAAAGGCGATATTGAATACTATTGGTGTGTCTTCGAAATGTAGGAAAATGTTAAGGAAATACGTGGTAATATCGCCCCATATTAGCAAAACATTGCCACAATGCAGCTCGATGCGCGCGAAATATAAGGAAATGCAGCCAGATGCGGCTAATCAAGGCTATAATACAAGCAAAATGCAGCTAAATGCAAGTCAAATGTAAGGAAATGTTGGTTGGATGTTAGGGGGGGGGCCAATGTAAGGGAACAGCGCACAATATCAAGGCATCTGGTTACTCAAATAACAATTCAAAAAAAAAAAAAAAGGCAACAACTTTACAATAATTGCATAAGGAAAACATGTTTATTATCAGCTAATTAGGTCCCGGTATTAGTAAAACTCTGGTATTGTACCTTTTTTGCTACTAATAATAGTTATAGGTCGGGTTTTTATTATGATATGGTTGGGCACCTAGACGGAACCACTAAACTTCTAAAAAGTAGCCTGAGCGGTAGTTGTATTATTATCGGCAACTTCCTACGCCTAATTAGGCGTAGGGGTAGGCTTTCCGGTCCTTTCAATGTCCATAATAGTTTAGGTTATGGGTAGAGTTTAGTTATGGGGGTTATCCCTTATTACTTAAATAACCTCTTTTATTTCTAATTTATGTGATTTTAGTAAAGTCGAGTTAGTTTTCCTAGAGATTAGTTTAGTGATTTTACCCTAAATAATTTTTTGAAGTTGGGTAGGGTTGTTGTGTTTTAATTGAGGAAGGACCGTTACGCTTTTACTGCCCGATCTAATAGTTGTAAAGGCCTTAGCCTCCGTAGTTGTGAGAATTGTCGCCGCTGTTTGAGGGGCAGGTAGGTATGCAGAAACGAAGCCTATTGTCGCTGGGGAAGGCATACTCTGAGGTGTCTGGACTTAGGGGGTATAAGGACAACTAATTCCCTTATCTAAAACCTCCTTAGCCATCGTTATAGCCTTTGGGAACGATTGTTAGTTAACTAGGTAAGTAACTAATACTGGTTTGTTAGGTTGATAATGGCGCTGAGTATCCTAAATAATCGTATCTGGAACCTGATTAGTTGTCCCTTGAGTTTTTAAGAGGTCACCGTATCGATAATTTCCTTTATAAAAGGTGATTAATCCGCCTTGGACGTCTTTTTATAGTTAGGTGCACTTCTAGAATAGGCGACTCGTATACTCATTATACCAACAACGATCCGGTGGTCCAAATATGAACCCAGGCTTTTAGAAGTTAAAAGGGCCTCGTTGTTTAAAATTCTAGCGTAGAGTATTATATAACTATTAGTACGAGCTCTACTAGTATCCACCAGAGTACTACTAATTAGGGGGGGGACGATTCGACGAGTAAATCGCTTAGTAGCCCACATAAGCGACTCGGGCTGGCCCATAGGCCTAATCAGACGTCTACGGACGAGTCTCAAGGGCCTGAATAGCTAGCTGGAGGGCGTCAAGTTTATTAACGAGCTCGTCAATATTAACTAATTCCTTAATAAACACCTCCTTTACTACAGTAAGTTGGCGTTTAGTGTCCGGGGTCGCTAGGCATCTAAAATGGGGGCTATGCGGTCAATTAGGGCTAGAGTTACCGGTATGGACGGTATTAATAGCTTAAGTGTTGTTATCCAAAGTGGTGTTATCTCTAAAGGCGTTGCCGTATCGGAATTCCTGGCTGATCTATACGAGCAAACTAATCTTATACCTACTAAAGTTATTATACTTAAAGAGTTGGGCCATAGTCGTCGCCATCTAAGTTACTATACTTATTATAGTAAATTTAGAGAAATGGTGAGTAATAATTTCGATGAGCTCAGGGTTAGACATCATAAGTTTATTCCGGAGGAGGGCTTTGGCCTTAATATTTTCGACTTTTTAGAAGAGCTTTACTGCTCCTTTAAGGTCGTTATCCCTGATTAGGCCTCCTTCACCAAGTTCACGAAGTTGTCTATTTAGTTGAAGGGTATAGTCCTTATCTAAGTAGCCAAAGGTATTAAGTATATACTTTTTAGTGGATACCTAAGTAGTTCCCGAGGTTTTGGTTTTAATAGTTAGTTGGTATTCATCGAAAAAGTATTAAAATAGTATTTTTATTTTTTCCTTATTAGAAAAGTGAACAAAGTTAGCTTATACTTTGAACTTCTTCATAAAATTAGAGATATTATTACCGCACAACTTAGACACTCCTTAGGCTCCGGGCTAGGGCATCTTAATGGTCACCCCTTTATTCTTATTACCGGTCACCTCCTTAAGGGCTTTAACTAGCTTAGCATAGGGGGCTATACTCTAGGCCTAATCAAAGCTTAATAAAGTTTGCGAAGTAGGTTACTCGTCGATCCTTTTACCCTTAACGTCGGGGACGTCGCAGGAGGGTAAGGGCATATCGTCCTACGAAGTGTCCCCATCCTTATAAATCTTAAATACTCAGGGTTATATATTCTAAAATAATTTAGAAAAGTCCATAAATATTATTATAAGTTAGTTGAGCTCATTAGGTCGGATATGCTGTATAACTAGCTATTTTACGGTACAGGGAAGTTAAATAAATGAAAAGGGATCGTCCATGGGGGGGGAGTTAACCTACATCGGGGAACACAGTTCTAATAAAGCCCACCGAGCAACTTCCCCCACCATTATCGCTACCATCTTAATAACGAAAAACACAGTAATCAGGCTAAAACACATAGCTATTCTTCCGAATACCCCAAAGTAAAGAACACTCTACTTTATTAACCATCCCAAGGGAATAAAATCTATGAGGCGTAATCCCACTTATGATATTGTACTCCTGATTAACGACCATTCTTTTATATTTACTGAAACTATTCAATTTATTTATTCTATTCAAACCTAGCTAATCAGGCCAAAGGATCGCATCTAAATTAACCCACTCAAATATCAACCTTCTATATAATACTCAAAGTCCGCACAATCCACGGTATAAATCCTAAAATAATTCATAATCGTACTATCATTCTTACTATTTATTCATACTATTCTTTCCTTTTTCTTAGGTCTAGTGTTTGTTCGTAGGGTCTAATTAGGTCTATAGGCCTATACTTAGCTCCTTGGTCGTCGTCGTTTAGTTATAGTCCACTTTCTTTTCTCGTTTAGGTGTTACTTAACTATTTTTCTCGGTGTTTTAGCTAAGCCCGAGGTTTTTCGGGGTTCTTCGTATACCCACGTTTAACACATTAAAGCCGTCATAATTATCTAATTAAAACGAATATTCGTTATTTTATCGATATTACACCTTTATTGTATTATATAATAAAATTAGGGAGGGGATAATAGTATCATAGTAATAAGGAGATCGGGTATTCAATTCGCCTACGAAGCACCAATATAACGGAGCAGGGGATATAGTGAATAGTATATGCTATATCGTATAACACACACACTCTATTAACCATAAGTTATATACCCTCCATCCCGGGTCCGTAAAGGTGACTAACTCGTATAAAACCACTTAACCAAAACTATAATCTAAGTAAAAAAACACCTTAAGACCTAATCAGGGCCAAAAAGGGGTTCCGGCCTTGGATATAAACACTAGTGAGTATTAGGGCCTTATTTGCTTGGTGGCAAAGTAACCTCCGTACTATTCACAGTATATGATCTAAGTGAACGGGTAAAAAGAGCTCTGAATACGGTTATCTAACTAACGATGCTTGTTGATGTTCTGTGATGTGTTATTTAATTCTCGTGGTCCTTGTTGTGTCCTCCGCTAGAAATGCGTCCCCAGTTCCCCTCTCTCAAATAGCTCGTTGTCGCCTGACTAAGGAAAAACCCGCTTAGCGTAAGCATTTCCCCCTGCACGGTTTCACTATATAATTATCTTTTTAAATAGTTTTAAAATACCTAATAGGGTTATAAAATACGGTTTTTAACATCTATAAAGGTAATAGGTTGATACACTAGGGCTATAGTCGACTTAGCTTAGTAGAAGTGTTTAATAGAGAAGCTAAAGAGGTAAGGGTAGGGCTCTGATGGGCCCCCCTTACCTCCTAAAGCTGACCTATACACATCTATATTAATAATACCAGTGTTATCCGGGGGATGCAGAGCAAACCTCTAAGCTCCTCGTGAATAGAATTTTTTAAAATACACGAGGCAGCTAGGATATATAATATATACACCTACTAGGCCCTAAGGTATTAGATAATAAAAAGTAACGAAAGAATAAACTATTTGACTAAATAAAGTACTATACTCCTAATATCTTTGAGCTAATTAGTAACCCTAATAGGGATTAAGTGACTTATTAAAAACCGAATATAGGCTTAATATATATAATAATAGCGTAAAGAGGTAATAAATTAATACGTCCAACTAAAACTCAAAGCCACCCTATCGAGCTCCTCTAAATTAGCCCTATTATAGGCTACCCTATACCATCTCCTAATAACCTAATTAAGCTATAGAGACTTTAAATTATATTATTAACACTTTAATTATAATGAAGCCCCATTTACCTACTTTTATACAAAAGTAAAGGAAGTAAACTATTTAATTTATTACTAAAAAACACTAGTGAGAAGGTAATAATAACCTACCCTCCACCTTTCTAATTTATTAGAGCTTATAAGACCTATAAGATCCTTTAAGTAATACTTTAAGAGGTTAATCACTAATCCTAAAGGTTTTAAGGCCTTCCTATGTATAACAAGCCTTTTTTAAGAAACCTACCCATACTATTAGGGGTTACCCCCCGGCTAGTCCTTAAAATAACTAACTAATGTACTCTATTAAGGGAACCGGATAAGACGTAAAGGAACTGGAGGAACCAGCGGGATCTAAGGACAAATTAAACGTATAGTAGCTAGTAGGTAGGATTTGGAGGATATTAGTAAGGGCTTTGTATTATACAGTAGGTAGTCTGAGCCTGCGGCTCTCCACGCCACATACCCCTCGGGAGGTCTGCGGCAAGGGCTACGCCCTTGCCGCCATGGCGTCAAATACAACAACAACAACAACAACAACAACAACAACAACAACAACAACAACAACAACAACAACAACAACAACAACAACAACAACAAGTTACCTGCCTCCTTATAGTGCTAGGAATTGTGACCACTCGAACTTAATTGAAATCTGCAACGATGAATACAGAGTAGCTTTGCATGCAAAACCTATTGCTTGAGTTATCCATCAAACAGACATCATCCATGATGTCCTATGTTCAGCCTTCAGCTGACCGCACGTTTCTTGATAGAGCGAACAGACACCTATACTAATGCGACATAGTCAGGTCCCATTACCGCCGCAACTTACTTAGCCTAGGCTGCAACATCGCCACGTGAGTTTTATATGCTTAATGTGGCTGTTATTTTTGAGCTTATATCACTGCCTAAACTTTCTTTTTGACTCATAGAATCGCCATAATTACCCTGTGAGAACCTGGTCGGTATGGAATTCCTGGTATCTCCATGTTAGCCTAGTTTTGCTCGATGCTCGAGAGGCGTCCATAAAAGGTGGCCACGCCCCGAACACTGAGACAGGCCAGGGCGGTCTAGAACGCCGATAACCTATTCTGTTTTCTGGGGATGCGCCAAGGGCCTCATCATGTGCTTCCTTCCAATATGGCAACCCCACTCTTCTCCCATAAACGAATATGCTCGGGTTACTGCGAAGGAGAATGGTGGGACCAATGGCACCATTATGGCTCTCTCCGATGCAGGCCTTCCGTATATTTACCTGCCCTCTGGCACCTGCGAATATGCAGCCAAGCATTTGCCGGTGTACTCACATAAGGACCTTGGTTTGTACCTCTGGGATACGGAAAACAGGTCGGACCAAGTCAATCGGCTCCTCAATTCGTCGGCGTACATGAGTTTCGTCTTTTCCGATCAGTCGGCTCAGAACATCACAATCAAGGTACCCTTCCAGCTACTAAGCCTCCACGTCGATCCAGGACGACATGGCGTCGCTCAATACAAGGTATTAGCCATGCAAACCATGGAGCCCCAGTCAGGAGGATGCACTTTGGAGTAACCCGGGATTCTATCCGCTGGGAAGGGCCTTCTTATAGGCTGCTTTTATCGGTTTCAACTACGACCGAAGGTCTTTCTACATGGCACAAGCACCCGGGCCTGACATGCCACAGAGCATCATCGTCGACGATGACTCGAACACAATTAACTCGAATCCGGCCGAGTCGTTTGCAGATACGCGGCAGTCATCGTGGACGGTGATTGAGGAATCCGACGCGGCGCCGGATGCAGCGCCGGCCGATACGACAACGAGCGGCGGCCTCAGCACCGGGGCCAAGGCATGGATTGCGGTTGGGTCTGTCTGTGGTGTGTCGGTCGTGCTTGCAGTCTTGTGGTTTTTTTTTTTTTGCGCCGGAAACAAAACCGCCGGACCCCTGGAAATGCGGACGAGGGCGACCAGTTCTTCGTCTGCAAACCAGAGCTTGATGGGAACGGCAAGCAGATATCCGCAATGGATTAGAAAACGGCCCCGGGAGAGTTGGGAGAACCACAGCCTCACGAGTTGCCATCGACGGACACGAGAAGAGAGCTGGTTGGGCATGGCATGATATTTGAGCTGCCGGCAGATGTTGAGAGCCCGAAGAGAGAGACTGACGCAGAAAAGAAGTAATGACGAGGATACCAAATCACAGTAGATAGGATGTTGAAAGGCGGAGGATGAGCGATAAAAAACAGGCCAACTTTTATTACTTTTCGTGTCCATTACAACGCCGTGCCCCTAGCTCAGTTAAAGACGACAGTCTTGGTCTTGTTGAGGAAGACGCGGCCCTCGGCGGTCCACTTGACGGCGGCAGCCAGGACCTGGCTCTCGATGTTGGAGCCCTCGTCGACGAGCTCCTTGGCGCTCATGCCGTGGTCGACGCGGGCGACGCGCTGCTCGATAATGGGGCCCTCGTCCAGGTCGGCGGTGACGAAGTGGGCGGTGGCGCCGATGATCTTAACGCCGCGGTCGTAGGCCTGGTGGTAGGGTTTGGCGCCCTTGAAGGAGGGCAGGAAGGAGTGGTGGATGTTGATGATCTTGCCGGACATGGCCTCACACAGCCTAGGCGACAAGACCTGCATGTAGCGGGCCAGGACGATGAGCTCGATGTCGTGCTCGCGCACGAGGCGCAGGATCTGCTCCTCCTGCTCGACCTTGGTGTTCTTGGTGACGGGCAGGTGGTGGAAGTCGATGCCGTAGTTGCCGGCGAGGGTGCGGTAGTCCGGGTGGTTGGAGACGATGAGCGGGACGTCGATGGGCAGCTGGCCGGACTTGGCGCGGAAGAGCAGGTCGTTCAGGCAGTGGCCGATCTTGGAGACCATGATGAGCACGCGCGTCTTCCGGGCCACGGGCCGAATGCGGTACCAGTCCAGCTGGAGGTCGGCGGCGAGGGCGTCGAACGGGGCCTTGAGGTGCTCCGTCGACTCGGTCTCGGTCGGCCCAAAGTGCACGCGCATGAAGAATTTTTCCGACACGGGGTCGGAGAACTGCTGCAGGTCCAGGATGTTGAGCTTCTGCCGCGCAAACACCCCCGTCACCGCGTGCACGACGCCCGACTTGTCGGGGCACGAGAGGGTGAGGATGTGGTCGCGGGAGGCCATGTTGAATGTCTGGCGGGGTTGGGCTGGTTGAGTACGGGATGAGGGATGTTTGACTTCCAGGTCCTTGGTGATGGATCGAAAACCTCCTAAATGAGTTTTCATTTCGGACGATGAGTCAAACACTAAAAACGGCCGCGGGGCACCAGCTCCGTTCTGGATGCCCCTCCGAGCTCGGGGTTTGCTCGGGGACCCGCAAAAGACTCATTTAAATGGGCTTCGTCACTCACTAAATCCCCATGAGATATCATATGAGACATGCTGAACAGAGCGCATCTCAGATGAGCCTGGAGGTGAAGTGAGGCGCCTGAAATCATTTAGTTGCAGCGAGGGCTCAGCGGTCCGCATGTTTCATTGGACCAACGTTAGACATGCACCCTCACTCTGGCCCCCAATTGCCCCTCATCGGTGCCACGTCATGCACTGGTGAAAATTTGTTCGCACAGAAGCGACGCTTTTCATTATGTGGCGCACAACTCGACGAGATTTAACGTATACCTACCGACTAGCTTGAGTTGACGAAGTTTCATGGTATTCATATAGTGCTTTTTGAGGGTTCAGGTTGGTTCCAGGCTTACCGTATATTGCTTGAGTCATTGAGCTCAACATACGTAATGAAGCAAGGTTCCAACGACCAAACGAACTGGATTATCTTCAATTGTGTGGAAAGTGATGCGCAAGTTACGGCCAGAGTCAATTGTATCGAAGCATCTGAGTGACTAGGAGGAGGTGTAAAGCGCTTGAGGGGGCCTCATGTACCCCTCCAGATTGGCTGTTGTATTGAGATGGAACTATTCCACGATTGTGACATCGTTCAACACTGGGTTGAACATGAAGAACGAAATGGGGTCCGAGAGAGTGAATGATAAGCGCTCCATTGTTACAAAATGTGCAATATAGCTTGAAGCTAGTGGTGATTCTCTGGATTACTTTCATGGCTAGGAAGTAAGGAGTCTTGACCTGTGAAGCTAGCATCGGTGCCAAAGCTCACTCACATTCACCCCATATCTGAAACTCTAATTCTATTATTGACTAACAACAAGCTACCATGACAGAAACTCGAATGCTTTGCGCCGATGTCCAACTCAGGCCTCAGTCTACCCTAACCCTCATGTCCGTTATCATCCTCGAATGCCACATCTCATTTTCATTGTCATTTCGACATGAGCGTCTGGTCTTTTCGGCACTCGCAGGAATTCATGGCTAAAAGTTCATGGTACTTCCATTGAATGTGTCGGCATTGAATTGTTTGCCGCTTCCGGTATTGATGTTCTGATTACCGGTACCGGTATTGGTGAACTGGTTCCCGGCCCCATGGTTGGAAATCGTGACCCCAGATGCATGGGCCCCGCCGCTATTAGCAGAATCAGGGCGAGTAGAATCGAGCCGATCTGGATCCAGGCGAGCAGAATCGGGGCGTGCCGGCCTGTCCGCTTGTATATAGCGATGCAGAAGAGCTTTGGTCGTAGATGCCGCCGTGGCTGCTGCATATGGCTGCCACTTTTTGTTCTTGTGACTGTCGGCGTAGTCACAGACGGCTTTGACGACAATGCAGGGCACTTGATCCCAGACCCCGGCTCCTTCCATCTCAAAAGCAATGGCTCCAAGCTCTCGAGCAAGTCGGTCGCGATGCTCGCCTGACTTCATCACAGTATCGCCAGACGCAATATCTCCGATGAAGATTCTGGGGCTTTGTGGCTTCGACGGATCCAAGCGCGTTCTCCGCACCAGATGTTCGTGATCACAATGGAGTTCCGCACAGGACGCTTTGGTAGCAGCATCACAGGCGCCATTGTCGCCGCATCCACAGCCCAATTCCTTATCGCGGTGAACATGAAGATACGTGGGCTCGAAGAGTGTGTCTTCCGTGACTCCCGGACGGCCGTAGTCGGTTTGATAGCCCATCTCGGTGGCATTTTGCTGGATCTCGCCCAGAACCTCGACGGCTTTCCGCAGAAGTTGACCGCGGCCGCGTTCCGTCTGGCATACGGCAAGCAACGACCGGATTTCTTGGCTGGGTCGACCGAGGACGTCATCGATCGTATCCTTGCGCGCAAACCTTCCAGGATACTGCCGGCCGAGGTCATACTGAATGACTTGCCTGCTGACAATAACGTCCCCGAGAATAACCTCCACCCCGCCGCCGAGGCTGGGTACTCCGCCACAGATACCGGTGACGAAAGCGAGCTTCAGCTCCGTGTAGCTGGATCGAAGAGCGGTGGCCGCGCCTGCCGCGCTCACTTTCCCCATGTTGGAGAGCAGCGCGAGAACGACATTGTGGCGTCCGATCCGCCCGGTCGTGTAGGTGTTTGGGTCCTTCGGAGCCTTGCCGAATTGGTCGCCGTCCTCGTCCCAGAATTCTTCGAATGCTAAGACGACGGCATCGTACTCGAAGGGCAGCGCGCAGACAACTGCGATTTCGAAGTCTTCGCGACTCTGAGGGCGAGTGTGGCTAGTCATTTTTGGCCGCATAGGGTTGAGTGATGCACATCCAGTCGCCGAATGGGCAGGAAGAGGGCGAGTGATGCTTCTTGAAATACGGCTGGTATTGCAATCTACTCAGCTCAGCTCGTGTGGCTATGTCTCCCTCTTCAGTCATTGGAAGATGTCTTGCGGCCAAGAGGGGCCAACGCCAACATGTCCCGCTTGACTGCATCCAGCCGCACCAGCACACCCCTGCAGTTCTAAGGCAGTGTAACCAATACCCTTGCCTGAATGTGCGCTTTTTTCTGACATACCTGGCCCCTTCCGCGGAGGTGTGGTGTGTACGTAAATCAGGCTGAATATCCGAGCCTGATCTTACTATATGTAGCTCGCTCCCTAGACTCCTAGCCACAGAAGACAGTTCCGTGTGCACCCCGGCTTCCTGCCGTTTGATCGGCTGACACAAAGGTCGTCAAAACCACCGAGAACGGTGTCAAACGTCGGGCGACATCGACAATGGCCACCGGGGCCCAATTCAGTAATTCTGCCACCGGCCAACAATATGTCAGCATGTCAGGGACTCAGAGCATCAACATCGGCTCTGGCAGTCAATACAATGCGAACACCATCAATTTTCGTAAGGCACAACACCGACGTCCACCCAAGACCTGTAACTGATAAAGTTCCTAGACCAGCAGAATGAGAACAATGCCAGACTCCTCGCCCATCTGCACGTCACCGACCCCCGCGATGACAAGGTCCGCATTGAACGTACAAAGGGCGGTCTACTGAGAGACTCGTACCGCTGGATCCTTGATCACAACGGTTTCGTTCAATGGCGAACTGACAAGAAAGATCGGCTGATGTGGATCAAGGGCGATCCTGGCAAAGGCAAGACTATGCTTCTGTGCGGCATCATTGACGAACTTCAAAAGCTGGGGCACGAGCCCGTCTACTTCTTTTTCCTAGCCACGGACCCACGTATCAACACAGCGCCTGCCGTTCTTCGCGGCCTTCTCTACTTCTTGTTCATACAGAGGCCTAATCTCGCAGGCGTCCTGCGTGAGAGGCACGAACACTCTGGGAAGCAGCTAACGTCCGTCACCCACTTCCCGGACACCCCCACATGTCGGACACCTAAAAATGATGCTGCGATTATTCGATCATCAACTACAATATATTATTCCACCTAATCCAATACAACAACAATACAACTACCATCCTCACTAGGGTAATCAGAGTAGCTGGATTCATCTAAGCTATCGTCGACTTCACTAGCCTCGATTTAAGCTTATCGTATGGCCGCGATGTTGGCAAACTTCGAATTTGGGCTTATGGTCACCTTCTTCCTCTTCCTCGCCCTACTAACCTCAACCTCTACTTCCAAGGCCTTAATCTTTCGCTCAGCAACGACTAGTTCGTAGGCCCTCTCGTCCCAGGCTTTTTCCACTTTACGAAATAACAGTCGCTAAGTATTAGCATCACCATCCAGCTTACTGAATAAGCTGAATAACTCCTTTAACTCATACTTCTTCTTAAGAGTCGACCAACGTACTGCTAATATAGTCTCGGCCCAGATTTCGCTTACGTTAATACTAGAGAGACCTTCGGTGACTTATTTCCCTTGCCTGGCCAGCGTTATCGTATTCTCAAGTAGCAAAGGGCTCATAAGGGGTCTCCGCATATTAACTAACCATAACCCAGTATATTTCCAACCACTGATGATGTTTTTGCTGGTCAATGCATCCTAATGTGCTTTACTATAGCAGAGAATAAACGTTCACTTGCCCACAACAGTATTATAGTCCTATTAAGGTCGTAATCCAAGCTCCTTCTTATATACTGATTTGAGTAGCCCAAAGACTAATTAATTGAGTGGTTGAAGAATGTGGGAGGTATGTGGTGGTAGGAAGAGTAGGTGTATGTTGGCCTTATAGTAAAGGTACATAAAGGTGGTTGTTTCGTGATTACTATGCCCATCCAGAATTAACAGTTTATTCTCCTCTGGCCTAAGGGGGGTGGTCAAAGGTAAAAAGACCTCTTCCAACTACTTAATAACTATTTAGTTTAACGTCTAATTATTCTCTATTATTATGAACTTCTAGGAAGTATATAGAGTAAGATCAAGAGGAAACCACTGTTACTAAACACTTTTCCCTTTGTATATAATAAGTGGAGGGAGGGCTTTGTTAGTTGTTGAGATATATTCGATAAGTGATGTCCAGGTACGTAAACCAGGCTGTTTTCTTCGAACTAAACGAGTCTCTAATAATCCTAGGACCAGCCCATTGGATCCTCTACCCTCGAGAATACCCTTTTCATCCATATTATATCGGTTAGCTACTTTGATCCCTTTGATCTCAGGGACGTTAAGGTAACCGAACCATAGCCTGATTATATTAATCAAAGCTCCATTAATACACTAGGAATTAATTACTTTACTTCTATAAACTTTGATTAATGGATTCCTTCGCAAAAAAAGGAAACCCAGTTTTTTCCGAGAGGCTGGGAGTCTCCCTGGATACCAAGGATGCGTTCTGCAAATTCCCTAAGTTATTAATGGGTTGGAGGGAGACCTAGCGTAACCTAAACACCAATCCAGTCAGCCAGATAGCTCTCCTAGGTAATAGAGAGTCTCTGGTAATCAGTGAAGGCTATATTTCGCAACTGGATTCCATGGATTCGATCGTAGAGAGTAGACCTTGGGATACCCTATTTAAATAAGGCCTTTCGTATACTCTAACCGTTCACGATGACCTCAAAAACTTGAATAACCTAATCTTCAGTATACTAACGCATTTAATAGTAATAAAACTTTTTACGAAGTTTAGTGCCGATTAATAAAAAAATAATAAAAATGAGTTGAGTAGAAGGTAAGGAGTAGTCATGGTGGTGAGGCATTTTTGGGTGTCCGACATGTGGGGGTGTCCGGGAAGTGGGTGACGGACGTTATTTGAAGACGCCAACAGCTGGGATGTTCTATGTAAGGCCCTTCTTAGCATCCTCCACGACGGCCACTATCAGAATGTTATTCTGGTCATCGACGCACTGGACGAATGCATGTCAGGCTTGGACCAGCTCCTCGATTTCATCGTCCAATTATCTTCGTGCCAAACCAAACTCCTTGTTTCGAGTCGAAACTGGCCAACCATTGAGGAGGCGATGGCCACTGCTGCGGAACAAGTGCCCACCTGTTTGGAGCTGAACAAGTAGGCAATCTCGGCTGCTGTGATTGAATATATCCGTTCGAAAGTTGGCGAGCTGGTACGCCTGAAAGGATACGACGATCCGACACGGGATGACATTATTGCATACCTTACCCGGAATTCAAACGATACATTCCTATGGTGGCTTTGGTTTGCCAACAACTTGCGAAGGTACCAAGAAGGCATACGCTTATAAAACTCAGAGAGTTTCCTCCGGAATTGGACGACCTATATGATCGAATGCTAGACCGTGCTTTCGAATCCCTCGACAAAGACCTGTGTAGGCAAGTTCTCGCGGTCGTATTGATCCTATGCCGCCCAGTCAACTTGACGGAGTTGGCATCTCTGATCGAGTCGTTAGAGGGTTTTCTTAACGACAACGACTCGCTCAAAGAGATTATCGGGGAGTGTGGCTCGTTCTTAACCCTAAGGGGCGGAGTTATCTATTTCATCCACCAGTCGGCAAAGGACCTTTTGTTGCAGAAGGCTCTTAACAAAATAATGCCTTCTGGCGCCAGCCATGAGCACCTCTTGCTGTTGTCAAGATCGTTAAAAATCATGTCAAGCACTCTCCGGCGCAACATGTACAACCTAATGCACCGGGGACCTCTATTGACGATGTTGAAACTCCCGATCCCGATTCGCTAAGGCCGGTTAAATACGCCTGTATTTACTGGGTCGATCATCTCAATGAAGGAGGACTCGTCGGAGAGCAAGGGTACAGCGGTGTCTATGACTTCTTGAAACGATATTATCTCCATTGGTTAGAGTCGCTCAGCCTATTGGGGTGTATTTCAGAATGAATAGCAAGCATGACACGGCTCGTGCATGCTATCCGGGTATGTCCGTCTCTTACAATAATGAGTAGGCTCCACACGCTAGCTGTAGTTAGATTTCGACGCAATTGTCTGAACTGAACCGTTTTGCTGAGAACGCACTGCGTCACATGCGTTACCACCGTGTGGGGGTCGAGAGTAGCCCACTTCAAGTGTACTTCTCAGCACTTATCTTCAGTCCGACTCGTAGCATCATACGGCAACTCTTTTCGAATGAGGAGCCCAAGTGCATACTCACGAAACCAATCGTGAACGAAGAGTGGGCCACGTACTTACAAACGCTTGAGGGCCATCGCGATACAATTTCTTCTCTGGTTTTCTCACCGGATGCCGCCAAACTTGCTTCAAGTTCAGAAGATGGCACGGTCAAGTTCTGGGATGCGGCAACCGGACAGGGCTTGCAAACCATCAAGCAAGAAACTTCGGTTGTCCCGGTGGACTTTTCCCCTGATGGAGCTATGCTCGCATTGGTCTCGAAAAGCGGTAGCGTCGAGCTCTGGGACGCCATAAATGGCAAATGGCTCCGGGATCTACCTAATGAGGCCCATGAAGGAAGAGACTGCGCAGTTTTCTCTGGAGACAGTAATATGTTGGCATCTCCCACTTGCGACATTGTAATCGCAATTTGGGACGCGACAACAGGCGAGTGCTTGCACACTCTCAAGGGCCATACCAATGAGATAAACTCGATTGCGTTCTCCAGCGATTCATCCCGCCTTGCATCTGTCTCGGTCGTTGGAAGCATCAGGGTCTGGAAGGTAACGACAGGTGCCTGTGTTACGAGAATTGTTCCAGAACATCCTGTCTTCAGAGTGTGCTTCACGTGTCAAGACAGTAAACTTGCAATCACAGGAGGTTCGTGTCTTCAACTCTGGGACATTTCAACGGACCAATTTTCCGAGACATTTGACGGTGATTTCGCCGATGTGTCTTTTTCACACGACGGCTCTCGTCTTGTTAGCTGGGTGGGAAAGCCCGCCCTTTACGTATGGACGTAGCGACAGGGCAAAATGTCCAAATTGTGCACGGGCATTTGGATAGCGTTGCACCAGTATGTGTCTCTATTTCAGCCGACGGGGCCTACTTAGCATCTGGCTCAGACAATGGGACCATTCAGCTTTGGGATCTCACTCTGAACCGATCGCCGCAGCCGAATGTTGCAAGCTCTAACGCCAGTAGCACATCGACGACAAGTTCTTCAAGTTCTTCAGAAGGCAAGCATCATAGTATGGTCATGCATCATTGCATATACTGACACTCCTCGGTAGTTTATGAGGATGGCAAAGTCGTGTCACATGCATGCGAGTCGCTATCCTTTTCATACGAAAGCAAGCAGGTCGCATCCTTGGATCTTTTTCATGCCATTACACTTTGTAATTTTGAGACTGGTCAATTCTTGCGACGTATTTTACTGGGACCATTCCGCTATGCGTTCGCACAGATAGCCTTCTCGGGTTCTGAACTCTTCGCTGCATCATGGTGCGGAGATTATATTAGTATTTGGAACGTCAACGAACTTGAAGGCAGAAAACCACATGCACGTTTACATGTGCTCGAGGCCCTGAATATGCAGTCGTACGGCAGATATTTTCGCGGGGCAATGGCTTACTCCGCCGACAGGAGTCTGGTTGCAGTAGCCCTCCTTCGGAACACCATCAGACTGTGGGAGGCCGCTACAGGTGGTTGCACGATGACAATCAAAGTATCAAGAGAGCCTTCATGTATGCGGCTCTCTAAAATGGGCTCACATCTTCTTACAAACGTTGGTTCGATCGATCTGAGTGAGGCGAAAGCCTTGGAATTATCAACACTACAAACTCCCACGGTCGAAATGTCTGATGTCAGAGGCTATACTGTTAATGAAGATTGTACATGGGTTATGAAGGACTCGGAGAACATCCTATGGCTGCCTCCGGAGTACCGGGCTGAGCTTGGTAGTTGGAAACCGCCGTTGGCCGTTTCGTTCGACAACGGAATAATCATCGGTTGCGCATCAAGCCGTGTTTTAATATTGCGATTTCAATAGAGCAACTTAGTACTGTAACCTTTTTCCGCTTTCCCTCTCCATACAATTAGTGCTCATTGATTTGGATGTTAACGATGAATATGACTTACATATTGCATCCATGGATGTTACATACCGACCAAGTAACTTTAATCCAGGGCCGTCCTCGTGTACCAGAGCCTAAAGGAACTAAATATATTTTCGGGGTTCGAATCATGCAGTAATGATCACGCACTAGTCAATTCATTGGAAAGGGAAATGTACTATAGAAGTCCTTAGGTGAAAGGCTGGAACTACTCGACAAGGATCGAAGACAAAATTAGACCATTGGTATGATTCTTTCGGCCTCTAGAAGATGATCTCCGGCCTGCCACGATGTCTATTAATTAGCCCTGCTCACTTCTATCACTCTCTGTGAACCACATTTACAGGCCTCAAGGAGTCACCAATTCTCGCCTAATGGAGTTTATTCCGCCTAATCTATATCCCAGAAACCTGGTTCAAGATCCATACGCAGATCTCTACCATCCCATCCCGCTGTGTCAAGATTATCAGGGGCCCCTAGAGACGATCCAAAGAGGGAACTATCCAAACCCCAGATCCCAACCGCCGGGTCAATAAACCTTGAGATCGCACCCGGCCATTCGCCACTCGATTGAGCGATTTCGTTGGACACCGGCATCGGGATAGTGCCATTTGTCTGTTGCGTATGTGTCGCGTCGTCATGCCGAGTTGCGGCTTTGGCATCTGCACCAACTGGCAGATCTTGTGAACTCCTTGACGCTTTCCCGTCACAATAGTCTATTGCAGACAATCTTCGCGTCAATCCACTTCGACAGTATTCCAAAAACCCATTCTTAGCTTCTTCAGATATCACCGATATGAGGGGCTAAAGATCTTGTATGAGGGTGCCTGACAAACCGTGCGATTGCAGGAGTTGCATATTTTCGCCTCGCGACAGGGCATTGGAGATGAATGTCCCCATATTGGACCGGGAGAAGTCATGGAACATGACTATATGCTCCTCAATCTGACTGCTCAGATAAGCAGACCGTGGTCGGGGGGAACTCTAGGAAAAGTTTCTTCCCAAACGGTAAACCACTGTTGTTCTGAGAGTAGCCTGCTGACCTTGCGTCCAAGAATCTTGATTTGTTCTTCTAAGATACCTTCCCAAACTGGTCTTTCCTAGGTCTCGCAGGATCTTTGAGCAACTTGAGTGTCTCGTTCGTTTAGTTTATCAAAGATACCCCAGCATATGGGACAGTAAAATGTAGGTTAACAATGTTTCCACATAAGATGCTGTTTGACGTCTCTGATCCGCCTCAACTCAAACCCCAAACAGTTGAAATGCTTCATCGAGTCTTTCTAACAGAAAGGACACGCAAGGACTGTGCTGGCCTTGCCGTTCATGAAACTGTCGGTTTCATTGCGGTTGCCCCCTGGATTGGTGGGCTCTCCTCCGGCGTCCTTCTCCTCTTCGTGTAGGACACGGGCCGATATGGTGGGGCCTCATCGGGTCGGCAGGTGATCAGTTCTCCCCGAACGTCATTTCCATGATCAGCGTTGATGGGAAGTAGCTTCAAAAGCCTGATGCAGTTCGCCGAGTCCTCGAGTGGGTGGTGCTCGTAGTTTTGCATGGTCGACGTTTTGGGTCTGGTGTTTTGGGCAAATCGTAATTAGTGAAGTGTGACACCGTTTTGATGGTGATGCCTTGTTTCATGGTGAAATTAACGAACCCTTGAGTTATTTTTTGCTGTGGAGAATTCTCTATCCCCTGGGCGTCCCGCACGCGAAGATGACCGTGGCCTATACTGCCACGTCACTAGGCAGATTGATCAGGTAAGGCAACCAGGCTGTGCCACGCTGCGGCATGGCGCTGCTACGGAGTAGTACCACACTGGAATCCAATAACCTGACTTGATCCAAAGCCGCGCCAGAAAGCATTTCTGTGAGCTTTTCATAGCCAAAGGCGAACGGTGAATATCATTTATTTTCCCGCAAGTCTTTGTCGGATGTCAAGTTGATAGACATGGAGCTGGGTATTCCAAAGAAACCCCAGGACGCGGTACATGATCAAGATGCTGTAAGCGATGGCCTTGGCAGCCGTAAAGCCGTCGCGGCCACGGCTGGTGTGGCATACCATCCCCAACGGGATTCCTGTATGGCCAAGCCATAGCCACACGGTTACTGGCCGCCTCACCCTTGCTTCTTTATCAGCTGGTAGCATATGAAGTTGTTTCCCGCTCGCCCCGCTCACCCAGATCTAGGACGGCGGGTCATTCGACCGCACCCGAAGGATGGAGTGGCTATGTCAATCAGGCTCTCTGAGCCCCCCCTTACTCTTATCCTCTCTGCTTTTCTTTCTCTGTCTCTCTCTCTGGCCTTTATCGCCTCCCCTATCTTATTGACTCCCCAACATATTACTCCTTCTCGCCCGTCTTAGAACCGCGTACCCGGCCTTCAGAAGGATTCAATTGCGGTCACAATCCACTTGCGCCACACGGGCACCTTCAACACTTGCAGGACTTCCCTACCGCTCATCGAGCCTCTCGCCATGACAGGACCACTTCAGCTGGGAGGTCTCATCAACATTAGCAAGTCGGCGTGGGAGGTCTATCAATTCGGTTGGGATAATGACTTCAATCACTGTGAGATAATTGTGGCAGGAGCCGCGGAAAGCCTCTATCCGGAACACTCACTGATATTATTCTAGCAAGGCGTTACGCAGAATTTGTTCGCGATGTGAGAGGATTAGCCCAAAGCCTCGACGTCCTCAGCCGAGTAGTATCCCAAGCGGAGCATTCACTGCGTCGAGCCGAGGTCTTCAAACCGCTGCGATGGGATCCGTTGTCCCTTAACGAGATCATCGGGAACTACGAAGGAACTCTTACCGAATGCGTAAGGCTGATCGAATCGAACAATCGCTACAGGTTGGCGGCGGGGAGCCTTCGCAACCTCGATTGGAATATTCTCATGACGTCAGTTGCGGATCAGCTGCAGGCAGAAGTGTCTCTACATAATTTGAAGCTTCTCCCCGTGTTGAAGCCCTTCGAGATGTAAGTGTAACACATCTGTGGCTATATAGTTTATGATGCTCACCATGTAGTGACTTGCTGTGCCGCGTGAGAGAAGATATCGACCTGGCGCACCCGCCCGTTCGACATATAAGTGTTGGTTACGGCAATTTGAGGAGTTTGATAGGAGTCTTGGTCCCAGATCTAGACGCCGCAATTGCTCAGCGGCGTCATCGGAAGCTGATCGATTTGGAGATTCCGCCGTCAGTAGTGGAGAACTGTCAAAGAACATGGCTGTCGAGCACCTTGGATTCGGGTCCCAGCCTCCAAAAATGAGGGATGCTTTCGTTTTACACTTCAAAGACTCAACAATCAATTTCGCGCCTGTTGGAACTCTGGTTGAAAACAAAACTCCTGAGTTGGAGCAGTACGTGAGCCTTTGGAAGTGTGTTTGGATGATGCGATCCATTCGCGAATTGTCCGGCCGCCACTCATCCAAGAGCCTATCCCATTGGCCGTCATACATTCGAGAGCTCGAAGATGTAAGTGGTTTCTGGTGTTGTGCGTATAGCATCAGTTCACCAAAGCTAACAGAAGCAGTGCTTTGCGATAGAATGTAGTCGTTTGAAACAAGACCTCATCACACCAAGTCTGGTAGACCTAACGCCGGAAATGTTGGACATCTGGCCTTCTAAGGGGACTTCACGGCTTACAGAAAAGTCGAAGAGTGAAGTGCCCATGGAACAAATTCTAGATTTGTAAGTTCAGTCTACATCGCGGCGATATTGCCATTCCAAGCATCTACTTAGATACGTCGCACAGACCATTGCAAGCAGATGCCAGTAACATCCAAAGGAAGCTCCAGCTATTTCGCCAGTCGGGAGACAAAGGTAAACACTTTCGCATCAATATTTCTGCCGCGGACCAACGTGACACATCGAAGAAAAGACGGCCACGAGGTATGTGCAAGTTGTCAATGCTCCGTAGGAAGGGTGTATGTGATGGCTAAACTGATATAATAATAGCCGAAGCCATGGATTTTGGTATCAACTCCGCCACACTCCAACCACTATATGCCATGCCATCCAACCCGGGATTGGATATGGTATTACGGATGGAGGAACGAATAGCCCAGCTGAGATTCTCGCGGCTGAAAGACATAATTAAATTCCAGCAGGCTTTCACTGGCTTCAAGGTCTTTGACGGCTACACTCAGTAATAAGCGCAAATGCCATCTCCATGTGCACAAGCTAGTAGAAATCTTCAGGTACGATGCCTTTGTCAGCTTCTTTGTCTCAAGCAGAAGCGAACCTATTGTAGAAAAGGCTTGCGTACAGCTTTGGATCCCAAAACAGCTAGATGGAGAGAGCGTAACGGCCAACGAATCTTTACCCGTGGAACAGAACACGACACCTAACTTCCTGTCTGTGTCTGCAACGTCTCCAGCACGCGGCACGGCACCAGTAGGCTTTGCGAGCACCTCGGCCAGATTGCCAACCAGGACTGCACCCTATCACAGCCCAGCACCTAGGGCACCTAACAAACACAAAAGGAGGGATCCCAGCGGCTGCTGTACGGAAGGCGGTCGTCACCTGTGTCCTCCCAATAGCCCTATACGGAGCCGAAACCTGGTTCGGGGGGCTAACCAAGCCAGCTTTAAGCAATAATACCTCTCCCCAGGGAGGGATAGTTAATACAGGCCAGAAGAGCCTCGTTCAGAAGGTCAACAAGGTCATCATAAGAGCGGCCCGAGCCATCCTCCCAGTCTGGAAGACAACCCCAACAAGCAACCTCCTCCAAGATGCCGGCCTGCCCACTGGGAAAGTGGCTTTAGAAGGGGTACGCCTACGCTTCGCAGTCCGACTACAAAAGGTCGACCAACAACACCCATTAGTCCTAAGGCTCACACAACAAGGGAGGCAACAAACACGGCTCCAACGGACAGCAAGCCTCGTCTCAATTGCCCCAATGCCAGCAATGCTCCAACCACAATACCTCCCAGGGTCATAAGACCCGATAGTCCTACAGACAAAAGAGAAGGCTGCCAAGGCCTTTTAGAAATAGCTAAAAGTCGTCCCAGATAACCATACAGTTATCTATTCAGACGGCTCCAAGACATCTAATGGAGCCACGGGATTTGGATTCGTTATTTATAGAGGTAAAAAGCGTATAGCCTAAGGTTATGGCCGACTTGGCTTAGTAGAAGTGTTCGACGGCGAGGCTAAAGGAGCGAGGACAGGGCTCCGGCGGGCCCTCCTTACATCCCAAGGCCAGCCTATTCACATTTATATCGATAATACTAGTGTTATCCAGGGGATACGGGGTGAGGTTTTAGAATATTTATAAGTGGCCTTCCTTAAGATTTACGAGGTAGCTAGGATATACAATATATACACCTACTAGGCCCTAGGGCATTAGGTAATAAAAGGTAATAAAGAAGTAGACCGCCTAGCTAAGCAGGGTATAACACTCCTAATACCCTCAGGCTAACTAGTAACCCTAGTAGGGATTAAGTGACTTACTAAGAAATGGATACGGGCCTAATACACACGATGGTGGTGTAAGGAGATAACAGATTGATACGTCCAACTAGGACTCGAGGCCACCCTATCCAGCCCCCCTGAACTAGCCCTTCCACGGGTTACCCTGTACCACCTCCTAATAGCCCGATTAGGCCACGGAGACTTCGAATAATATCACTAACACTTTAACTATAATAAAGCCCTATTTACCTACTCTTACGGGGAAGCAAAGGATATAAATTATTTGGTTTATTATTAAAAGATCTTAGTGAGGAGGTAATAGTAGTTTACCCTCCACCCTTTTAGTGTATCAGAGCCTATAGGACCTATGGGCTCGCTCGAGTAATACTTTAAAGGGTTAATCACCGATCCTAAAGGCTTTAAGGCCTTCCTGAGTATAATAGGCTTTTTTAGAGGATCTGCCTACGCTACTAGGGGCTAGCCCCCGGTTAGTCCTTAAAATAATTAATTAACGTACCCTACTAGGGGAACCAAATAGGAAGTAAAGGAACTGGAGGAACTAGCGGGATCCAGGGACAGATTGAACGCATAGTAGCCAGTAGGTAAGATTTGGAGGACGTTGGTAAGGGCTGTGTACTATAGAGTAGGTAGTCTGAGCTTCGGCTCTCCACGCCATATACCCCTCGGGAGGTCTGCTGCAAGGGCTGCGCCCTTGCCGCCATGGCGTTAAATACAACAACAACAACAACACTGCACCCTATCATATCACTGACGATCAACAGGCGGCTTGGTCATCGACAGCTATATCAAGCCAGCAATTAGAATCGCGGAGTAAGGAAGACAAGGGGTCTTCCATGTCGTCTTTTCCCCATCCGCGTGGCAATCAAGCCTGTCACCAGTATCTACCGCCAACATCTTCGCCGATAGCACTTTCAGTATGTCGAGCAATGCCTCAACAACCTCATATACATCCAACCAAGGCTTGAGCAGAAGCGACGCAAATCACAACACCCGTGGTGATATCTATGAGAGGACCACTGGGATTGTCGACCGTTTTCCTCCCAACCCGATGCTAGTGCTCTTCACACAAGGTCCAAAGGACAAGAGGTTAGGCATAGTTGCAGTGAACATAGATGGAGATACTGGGATCAATCCAGACCGGTGCAACTGCCGATATTCTGGACGTAAGGGTGAACCCTGCACGATCGCTGCCATTGAACAAAGTCATGGCGGACGGAACTTATCAGTACGATGATTTGAAAGCCGCGACGGTGATATTGATTGGAACCTAACTAAGCTGGCTCTCGAACAACGAGGGGAGCATGAGTATGCCAATGCGGCTTGGGAGGGCATCCGACGGATTAGCGTTTTGTTCCCGAGTTCAGATGCCAGAGCTAGGTTTGGGGGACACCTAGTCTCTGTCGCTGCGGGTCAGACCTACATGACCTAGCGAGTTGTCTCATGGCGAATCACCAGGGCCTCCTAGTATTGGTCAAAGAATTCAGGCGGCAGAGAATCGAAGAGTACTACCGGGGAAAATCATCGACATACGACGCAGTGGGTCATTCCAAGGCCTTAAGGGACGAAGCCAAAAGTCGAGACAAGTATGTCGATGAGGTTAAGATTCCAGGCCTCCCAAGCGAGTCGGCCTTCGACCAAACAGGCTTCACGAAAGACATTTCTGGAATGAGCAAGTCTCTCGACGGTCCTACGTCTCCAAAAATGGACATGATCGCAAGAACAGTTCTTGAGGAACTAGAGCGCACACGTCCGCGCGAATGTGAAAACTGTCTGCCCGACCGAACCCATGCATTGCCTGAACCGAGGCTTTGTCAAAAACACACTCACCCCTTCTCTATTACGCTTAGCACCGACTGGAAGCCTGTCGAGTATCTCAACAAGCATTTCGATGGAAAATCACCGAAGATTGGTTCCGTCGTCACATACACAGGTCTCGTCTCATCTGCCTATGCGACGACGTGTTCGGAATATCTCAAGGCTACTTGGCCACGCTGCTACTCAGGGGTTCTTCGTACCCTTGACATGGTCATCGGAGAGGCCAAATCAAATGGCTCCTACAAGGAGGCCCAAGTCAGCAACGGACACGAAAGTACGCCAAAAACCCCATCGCTTGTCAAGCAGCACCATGTCACCTGACTCATTCTTTCATGGCTTACCACACTCGCGGGTTGCTAATCCTAGGAGGCAGGTATCTCCACGAAGCCTTCATTGACACTGCAACTTTCACAGCAGGGAAACCTGATCGTCCAAGCCGAGGGGACAGAGGTTATGTTAGTGGAGCTGGTGCAACAAATTACATGGCTATCTTCAGCACTGCGGTCATTTCCACACCCTGACAATGAAGTCAGCCATCATTGCTGCGACGCGACCCTCTTCTCAGCAGACAGCAATCGTGGGGGAGCCAGCAAAGTTGAAACCGCCAGTTTCACACTCGAGGCTCGATTCGAGGACGTGTCGCCCAGTGAACACAGCTGTTGGTTGGACCTCATGAGCTGTGACACGTTCATTGCTCGTCACTTTCCTGTCCCACAAAGAAACTCCGAGAAAGGGTTAGAAATACCCCTACCGATACTGATTGAGATGGCCGGGGTACATCATATCGTAGACTTCAAGGGGGGCGTCGTCATGAAGGGCCTATCGTCAATGCTTCTGCCGGTCAGCTGAACTAACGACATCATACAATGGCATCTGGTATCAGCTCCCCCGGACGTCGATAGGTTGACATATCAAAGCGGTCTCGACCTTTGCGAAAACCGGGCTCTGCTAAAGGACGTCCCTCTCCAGTCCATCGCCAAAAGCCGACTAGTGGTCGGGTGGTGCAGCCGTGCTGTGTCAAAACTGGGGAACGAAGACATGGCCAACATCAAAATCGATTACTCGACCGTTAACGAGCTGCCTCCATCTGTCAATATCAGCAGTGTTGTTTTGGGAGTTCAACAGATAGGAATGGGGCAGATCGACTTCACCATCAGTGCTAAGAACCCCAGGAGCCACTTCAGACGAGAGGGACCGTATTCTCACTTGTTGAATGTTGCTTCAAGGATGAAAGTTCTGCTTTACGACACGTGCGAGAAAAGAGCTTGGCTTGTTAGCGCCGACGAGGTCATCTTGCATATCATTCGCAAAAGGCATTCGGTGGACCCCTTCTTTTCCGAAGGCCAGGAAGTGCGAATTACGCCTGCAGGGACCGCCAAACAAACTCCGCTTTCAAATCGAAAGCTCGTGTTACTGGAGGACGACGAAAGACCCGAGACTCTTCGAGACATGGTTGCCCGGATTTTTTCACTACTTGAGTTCCTCATTGATGAGAACGTAATGAGAGACCGGTCTCCCGAAATGACCGTGAGCACGAGCCTAGGATGCAAGCTATCTGGCTACCAATTCATGGCAATCACTGAGGAACATTCGCCATGCCATCGAAAGGAATGCATCATCTCGAAGACCAGTGGGGGGTGGACGTCTCTAGTTGATGCCTGCGATGTATTGGTGCTCTTTGCAAGCGGGTTCGAAGACTTGATACGCCCTATGGAGCGCGCTGGTGGTTTGTGCCACAAATACCAGACGATGCCAAAGAACAAAGACTACTTGGCCACCAAAGTTGAATTGTTACTAGACCTGTACAATGTCGCGGGCTGTCGGCTATCACGAGAGCTTTTGACCAGCAGCGGACTTTGCTGGCACCGCGAGGCGTTACTATTCGAACCTTGTGTGTCCCCGGGATCTTTCCAGTGTCCATGCAAGCGTTTGCAGCGAGTGGTGCCAAAATCCAGCTTAGGGGTCATCGAAAGTCCCGGACGTCTGGATGAAAAGGGTGCTGTCATATTCGGGAGAAGCTCCGAGAAAAGTTCGATAAGCTTCCGGGCGGAGCGGGGAAATGGTAAAGTTGTTGTTGTTGTTGTTTTTAACGCCATGGCGGCAAGGGCGTAGCCCTTACAGCAGACCTCCCAAGGAGTATATAGCGTAGAAAGCGACAAGCTCAGACTACCTACTCTACAGTACACAGCCCTTACCCGCGTCCTCTAAATCTTACTTATTAGCTACTATGCATTCAATCTGTCCTTAGATCCCGCTAGTTCCTCTGATTCCTTTACTTCTTATTTAGTCCCTTTAGTGGAGTAATATGGTTGTTTTAAGGCCCAACTAGAGGCTAGCCCCTAGTAGTATAAATAGATCTTCTAAAAGAAGCCTATTATACATAAGAAGACCTTAAAACCTTTAGTATTAGTAATTAACCCTCTAAAATATTACTTAAATAATCCTATAAGTCCTATAAGCTTTAATAAACTAAAAGAAAAATAGGAAGTAGACCATTATTACCTCCTCGCTAAGGTCTTTTAATAATAAACCAAGTGGTCTACACCTTTTACTTCCCCATAAAAGTAGGTAAATAGGGCTTTAATATAGTTAAAGCGTTAATAATACTGTTCGAAGTCTCCGTAGCCCAACCAGGCCACTAAAAGGTAATAAAGGGTAACCCATAGAAGGGCCAGTTCAGGGGGGCTAGATAAAGTGGCCTCAAACCCTAGTTGAGCATATTAATCTATTACCTCCTTACACCACTATTATGTATATTAAGCCCGTATTCGTTTCTTAGTAAGTTATTTAATCCCTATTAGGGTTACTAATTTGTTTAAGGGCACCGGGAATATTATACCCTATTTAATTAAGTGGTTTACTTCTTCGTTACCTTTTATCCCCTAATACCCTAGGGCCCAATGAGTATATATATTATATATCCTAGCCACCTCGTGGATCTCAAGGAACGCTATTTATAAAGAGTTTAGAGCTTTACCTCGTATCCCCTGGATAATACTAGTATTATCGATATAAATGTGGATAAGCTGGCCTTAGGATATAAGGAGGGCCCGCTAAAGCCTTGCCCTCACTCCTTTAACCTCACCGTTAAACACTTCTACTAGGCCAAATCGGCCATAACATTGGGCTATACACTTATTACCTTTATAAATAACGAATCCATATCCCGTAGCTCTATTAAATATTTTAAAACTATTTAAATAAATAATTATATGGTTATTTGGGATGGTTTTCAGCTAGCTTTAAAAGGTCTTAGTAGCCTTCTTTTTTGATTATAGAACTATTGGGTTTTGTAATCCTGGGAGGTATTGTGGTTAGAGTAATGCTGGCCTTGGGACCCTTAAGATAAGGCCCGCTGTCCGTTGAAACCATGTTTACTACCTCCTTTGTTATAAGAGCCTTACGACTAATAGTTGTTATTAGTCGACCTTTTATAGTTATACTACGAATCGCAAACATGCCCCTTCTAAAACCACTTTCCTAGTAAACAAACCAGCATTTCAAAAAAGGTTACTTATTGGGGTTATCTTCTAAATTAGGAGGATAGCTTGGGCCACTCTTATAATAGTCTTATTAACCTTCTAAACAAGGCCCTTCTAGCCTATATTAATAATCCCTCCCTAAGGGAAAGTATTATTACTTAAAGCTAGCTTAATTAGCCTCCTAAACTAAGTTTCAGCTCTTTATAGGGCTATTAGGAGGACATAAGTGATAACCACCTTCTATATAATAACTACTAAGATCCCTCCTTTTGTGTTTATTAGGTGCCCCAGGTTCTGGGTTACCTTCTTCATTATAATTACCCTCGTTTCGACGTGGTATTAGAAATGAGTCTTTTGTTAAACTAAACCCCTAGCCAATAGATTAGCTTAACTAAGGCTTTAATTTTAAGGTCTCTAGCTTTAATCCTAGGTAAGTCTTTTAGTTACTTATATTTCCTAGTAAAATAAATAATTTCACATTTAGCTATGTTAAAGGAGACCTTATTATTAGTACCGTAGTTTAGAATTTGGGTAACTCATTAATTTAAGGATATAGTATTATTTCTAAGGGATGGGCTAATAATTAAAAGGCTTATATCTTTTATATATTTAAACTAAAGCTTTGGGGTTTTAGCTAGGATATTAGAAATATAAAATAAGAAGATGATAGGTGATAGTGGTGAGCCCTGAGGTAGCTCACAGGTTAGAGGGAAGTCCTCTGTTGTTATCTCTTCGAACTTGACCCTAGCAGTACAGTCTGATATAAACGCATAAATCAACCTAATCAGGCTATCAGGCCAACCTTATTACCGTAGTCGGATAATAAAGCGGTTCCGGAGGACAGAGTTAAAAACCCCCTTCACGTCCATCGTCGCCAGCATAGCTGTAAGCCCCTTATCGAGGGCCTGTTCGATATCGTGTGTGAGATAGGTTATTAGGTCAATAGTTGCCCTGCCTGGTAGGGCCCCTATTTGCTGTGGGCTGGCCACCCCTTCCAGGATAGTGAGGTAGGTTATTCTCTTAGTTATTAGTTTCTCAAACCCCTTACTTAGGTAGGATAAGAGGGTTATCGGTCTCTAGGATCCAGCCTTTGAGAAATCGGGTTTTTTAAGCTTCTAAATTATAATAACTTTTATTTTGTGGAAGGGCTGGGGGAAATAGCTGGTCTTAATATATACCTGGAATAGTAGCCTGATAGGCTTAGCTATAAGGTCCTAATAAGTTTTAAGTAGCTTTATGGTGATTCCGTTAATACTAAGGGTTGTAGTCTTTGTTAGGGTGGCTGCCCTTACTTCCTCCTGACTAATTATAGCCTACTAGGGTATCTGTTGTTTTGGGACCGTAGCCATGTTGAAGGGGTCCCCAGGTAGGTCATCCGCATCGTTAAACCTCTCTAATAGGGCCCTTTATAGGGCCTGGGCCTTATCCTAACTATTATTATACATCTGGCCCTCAACTATTAAGGGGGGGGCTTTAACTGTTAGGCTGGTTTTGCGTTAGCCTATTATTTTATAGAGGTCCTAATCCGATTTAACCCCTTCAATCTTAGCAGCCTAGTAGGCCCGCTTAGCCTTCCTTACTATGTCCAGGAAGGCCTTTTGCTCTTTAGGGGCAGGGGGTGGTGAGGTCAGCTCTAGTCCCTGGGACTATTGAATACGGGCCTTAAGGTAGGGATTAGTGGGCCTTAAAATACTCCTCTATCCACTAGGGAGCCCCCTTTCCTAGGTTTTATTATTTCTCTTCTATTACTTAAATAATTATACATAATAGACTAGTTATCCGGCTAGCCTGGGTATTTAGTTTAGCTAGGGTGGGTAGGTTTTTAAGGGTAAGTAAAGTTAAGGTTTTTACCCTAATTAGGTTATAAAACCGAGGAAGGGCCGAATCTGGGACTGATATTAGCTCTAATTAGTGTGTTTATTATTGTTTATTATTATTAAGGGGGATAATGGTTATAATAGGTTAGTGATTAGTTTTTAGGTGTAAGTGTGGGTAGGGTCCTATGTGTATAAGGGGGATATCACCTCAACCGAACATCTACCACTTTTAGTGCATACTGTTAGTGTGGTGTTAAGGGGGGCCCTAGTCCCCGTGGTTTGCCGCTATGCATTGGGGTAGATTAGGTTATGCACTAATTGAACTCTTAATAACGCAAATCTTTCCTACGAATCGAGCCGACGATTATTCAACCTAATAAACCACCGGTGACTCGATATCGCCTTCCGTAGGCTAAATAAAGTTTTTAATCGACGAAGTAGAAGTTCTATTTAGCCTCCCGAAGGAGACGGGTTCTTTCCTAGTGTAAACGATACTCCTAGGTCCTATTATAGTATTATTAACTATCTCCTCGGCTTCGCTCTCTTAATATAATCCCTTATATGAACAAAAATTACCCCTTGAAGAGTTATAACTATGTTTTATCCGTCGTAGAGCTTAGCGGAATAGGACGGAGAGGAATAAGTTATACCTCTTTTCATTGGTCATATGGACAACTACCTAATATTAACGAGATACTATGACCATGAAGAGTACTCTGAAGTGTTATACTTATTTTCTAAAGGAGGAGCTATGCACGGAAGCTGTTTAAGTTGCTGGTGAATTATGGTCACTAATAGGAGGAGTTCGTAACACGGGGGACGGGTATAGTGAATTATTGTTAAGGTATATTATGGGAAACCTTCGGCTAGGTCTAGGTAAAGGCTCTATTAGGTGTTAGGTGATACTAACCTGGAGGCCCATCGTATAGTGGTTACGAGCAAAAGGTTTGAAATTCTGTGCAAATAGGTTTAACTTATAGGATATCTTTGGTAGCCTTATACGCCGAATGCCCCTCGGGAGGCCAGCAACGGCCTTAAATACTATACACACACACACATACACATAAGGGGGATCTTTGAGAAGGATAGGTTAAGGACGTAATTATAGGTGTAGGTTAGAGCCCCTGTTTCTCTAATAAAGGAGAGGTTATGGTTATTAACCTAGTTAACTAGATCGTTTCCCCTATTCCGGTTAACGGATCCGGGTTCCTACGAATAGTAGTGGGTATTAAAATCCCTAGTTATAAGGGCTTATGGTGGTGGTTGGTAACCTGGGAGGGTGGTCGTTGTATAGTTATAAGGACCGCCTAATTATTTATAGATGTTTATAATAGTAGTGTTATTAACCTTTAACCATAGGATATCCCTTATTTGGATAGGTCTTTGTTATTATACCTATAACCTTATCCCCTTCCGTATATATGTTATCACCCTAGGCTTTGTTTCCCTATTATCCTAAAAATCAACTAGGATATAAAAGTCGTGCCCAGGGTGTATATTAATCTGCATTCTATTAGTGTAGCCTATCCAGGGCTCCTACATAAGGACTATATTAACCTTATTAGCCCAGCAAAGCTCTAGGAAAGCTGTATATGCTGGAGGCTTTTTCCCCACGTTATATTGGGCTACACATAGTACCCGTGGGCGGGCCTATTTAGGCCTACGCCTTCGAATCGAGGTCCAAGTGGGTATAGGCATTAGTAATATTATAATCAAACTTTTAAGCCACCCTTTAACTCCTATTTCGGAGAGGGTGGATAGGGCGGTTAGTTTAAGAGAGGGCCTCGGGGTCTTCAGCTTCGTCTTCGTCCATACTACTAGCTATATCCCCGTCACCTAAGCAGACGATTAATCCTTAAAAGGGGGTCCTAGTATATAAACACTTAAAAGCAGGCTATTAGTCCTGATTAGGAGAGGAGTCCTAGGGTTACTAAGAACTACTCTGAGCGGTGGCTTAGTTAGTGTTATAAAGGGCCTCAGAGGCCTTTTATCCGGCCTTTCAGATCTAAGCTCATTCTTTTCAGCCTAAAAAGATAGGGTGGCCGTTAACCATCATAAGCCTTACTGGGCAATCTGTATAACCAGCCTAGAAGGGCCCGGAGCAGTTATTGTACTACAATTTAACTACACAAGGACTAGTCTCGTAGGAGGCTAAGAGCTTACCGCAATTATTATAGAATAATTACTAATTATAATACCAGTTTATCGTGATAGCCTCCTAGCTGAACCAGCCCGTTCAGTGTGCAGAGCTAGTCACGTGATACTATACATAACCCGTATTACGTAACTTCACCTTTTTTATAGCCTATTTAGAAACGGGCTTTGCCCAGTAATTAAACTTCTAGAAGATAGGCCACTTTCTACTAAAATAACTCCGTTTATTACATAGGCTTCACCATAGTTATGAGCCTAGCTTATCCAAACCTTTGTACTACTATGAGAAGCTCTAGTAAGCGACGGATCGTCTATTAATTTCTATTTCAATCCCTTTTTATATCGTAATAAAGATGACCTCCGTAACCTCCTTAACCACGAGCCTTAATACGTCGGTCCACCTTACCACTTATCGAAATTAGCTATAATAGTATATTACTCTATAATACCAGTCCCACGCAAAGAACGTATAGCAGTACATCGATCTAAATAATACTACTCTTAAGATTTTTTACATAGATAATACTATTTCCTCGTTCTTAAAGTATATCGAAAACCAAAATACCCAACTTATAAGGGACTATACCCAAAAATTAGCCGAGTGGGAGTTTACCTGGTAGTTTGAAATTTAAGGACAACTCGAGGATAAACAAAATAAAGCTATAGAGGAGGAAGAATCCTAGGAGATTACCCGAGAAACCACGAACACAATACCACTTAATAATCTAACCCCAAAATAACTAAAGGAAATCACTTTAAAGACCCCAGGAATCTACAATAAGTACAATACTTATATTAAACACTAGGCGATTATATAATACGGTCATTTAAAAAAAGAGAAAGCCTATAAACTCATTAACACCTGGGTCTCTATTATAGTTGACCCATTAATTCTCGTATTAGCTCGTATAAAGCTTCTTAGGAATAAAGAGATTAATCTATGAAATCTAATTACTATTTTGAGACGGCAATATGCACTAATAAAGTTAAGTAATCTGATCACTATTCGAAAAGACTATAATAATACAATAACAAAAACTAATACTAGTGTTAATCTATCCGCTTAGATCACTAAATAGCATAAGATTTTCCTTTGAGTTAACGAGTATAGTATACCAAAAGTTTAAGGCCTCTTAACCACGAAAACCTTTCTATGAGTAGTTAAGTAACGCTTTGCTCTAACGTGGGCAAATACGGAACTTACATAAATTATTACACAGGAACGTACTAAAGACCGAATTCCATTACTCACCAATTACGGAGAGATTTTTATAAATTTACTTTACAAAGACATAGTCTACGGGAAATCTCAGGGCTAAACTATTAGCATCTTTATAACCTTAGCGGGCTATTCCGGAAATAGTATTCAAAATAACTAAGGTATCACCGAGAATAATACATAAGTTAATTCGTACCTTTACAACATAGTCCACCCAAAGTGGACTCTGGATAACTGCGCTAACATGGAATACACCTTTACAGGCTCCTGCCCCCGTTTTGACTATATTAACTTAGATGAAAAGGAATATAATAGGATCCAAAGTCGGCTAGATAATAAGAAATGGGACGACCTACGGGCCAAAGTCACTCGCAAAGGGTAACTTCGAACTAATAATAGAATTACACATAAAAAATTCCAGAATAAGCGTAGCAGAAATGGACCGCAAAGAGGTGGTCCAGCCCACCCTTCAAAAGAAAAACAAAATCCTAAAACTACTAAACCCCCGGAATACCCTGGTGATATAATTACTGTTTATATTTGTCCCTCTCTCTTAGGGGAAGCAACAGATCAGATGAAAGCACCCCTGAACATCTTTTCTATACCATTTTATGGACTACACCCTCTCTCAAATTCAATAGTTATGGATAACTACGGTGCCACTCACCTTATTAACAACTTTAACCTTCTGGAACTAGGATCCTATAAAACGGTTATGAGTAATAAACGAATAGAGTTGGGCATAACCTTATTCCCAATCCTCGGAAAAGGGAAACGTATACTAAGGAACGTTCTAACCGGGCCTAAAAAACTAAATACCCAGAACTTCGTTTTAGAAAATGTTTATTACGTAGAGAACTTTTATATTAACGTTATTTCGGAAGCCCTTTTATATAAGGCCGGAATGTGGTACTCAGGCCTAGATTATATACTTTATGTTAAAACCTATGAGAATAGTATAGTACTTAGATAACTAACTAAAAAGGCTAATTTAGTTTTCCTCAAATATAAACCCCGTTCCTCTTATAATTTATGAACTATAATACTTTCTAATAGTATTAGTATAGTTACCCTGAATTATATTAAAACTTAACTTAGGAAATAACTATTATATGAAATACGTAGTAAAAGGTAAGACACCGCCGATTTATAGTACCTTCGTTCAGGACATCTAAGACAAGTAGCCTTAAAGTGTTTAGTTTATAGTGCTCGGGGGGTTAGGATTAAAGTGCCCCTATGTTTGGAATGCGAGCATTGCGTAACTACTTATACTAAGAACGTTGTTTCCCGAAGAACTTCGGAACGTAGAGCTATTCGCTTATATTACCGTATTTCGTGGGACCTTTTTGATTATCCAAAAGACTATAATAACAGCAAATGGGCTCTGGTTATTAAGGATGAGTTTTTTGGACGATTTTTTATGTTCTTGTGTATAGAAAAAACTCTCTTATAGGTCTTCGAGGTGTTGTACTTATTTGAATACTAGGTCTAGAGATAACGAGGACTGTCCGTGTATAAAATACGGTAAAATATTAATCGTTTAGTGATTATAATTAACGGTGAAACTGTATATTAATAGTGGGCAGAAAAAGAGGGGATTAAAATAGAGCTACCCCCTCCTTATATAAAGGAGCTAGTGGGAGGCGGTGAGAGGGCTAGCCAGGAAATTATTATTAAAGTAATTAAGATGATATCTATGGCTAATTTACTATTAAAATTATAAGTAGAAATTGTTTATATAGTGGTTTACTTATATAATATAAGCCCGTAAATGAATAATAGTTAAATCTCGTTAAACTAAGTGGAGGAAGAGTGGTTTTAGAACTATTTTCGATAGTGAACATTAGAATATGTAGTTACGTATACTAGAGACCTCCGTTTATACTAGGGTTGGATTTATACTTATAGTTACTAAGTATACCCTCTTAAATAAGAGTATAAAAAGGGAATTAATAAATAAAGGTTTAAAGTAGAACTTAGGGGATATATTAGATACCTAGTGAGCTATATCCTAAATACTTATAACTTATATAGGATTTAGATCCCCTTGTTCGACTAGGTTATTATTATATGTAATGTAATATTTAACGAGATTAAGTTCTACTCGAAAAATAATATAATAGTGGTAATCCCCGTTCCTATAGTTCACACCATAGTAGAAGAGATTAGGGAACCCTCTAAGGAAATAAACCTAGTATTCGAGATCCTCAGAGTAATTAACCATACCGAAGTAATAGTAATACTGGATAATTAACGGCTATTACTTTAAACTCTAATACTATAAGGATTTATACTATAAAGAGATGTTTCAGTAATGGAAAAAGGGAATCCTAGACAGCTTAGGGGATAGGCATTAATCCCCGAAACGACTCTAATACCAGAATATATACCTAGAAATGGAAAAAGGGGGCTCACTAGTATAATACCCAACACAGAAACTACCAAAGGACTATTAGTGAACACAAAAGATAACCAATATAAATTAGGCATCGAGGACAACGTAAGTGTCTAAAATAAGGACCCCGCGTAAATAGAACACTAGAGCGAAGAGGGTACTTTAGAAATATAAGAACCTGATGTCGACTCCCAGCCTTGACCTGTGAGGCCGTATACGATAATCGAGGAGGGGAGCGCTATAGGGGACCACAGCTAACCTGTGCAGAAAAGCCGTCGATAAAGGAACTTACCACTAGAATACGATAAACGGGATAACTTTCCTATACGACGGCGCTTTCCCTACACTTCTATACTCTATACAGAGTAGTATTAGGAGGTATTCTTTAGTACATTCATACCTAATTAGCTGAAAGTCCTGAACGAAGTGTCCCTAGGTCACTACACCTTACACTACGTTATACAAAGTGTAGTATAATAAGCGAATAACCTGCACCTGAATATCTCTCTAAAAGAGAAACTTCGTTTAGAAGACCTTCTACTACCTCCTAAACTCTAGAAAAACTTCTATAAACTCCTAGGACTACTCTATAATCTCTTTAAGGAAATAGCCTATAAGGAAATCCATAAGTTTACGGAGAAAAGTACGTAGAAAATGGTTAACTAAACAAGTATTAATACTATACCCCTTCCCCTAAAATGGGTATTCACTTATAAACTAACTTCTAAAGGAACTATGGAACGCTGTAAAATGAGAATCTATGTTAAAGGAGACCTTCAGTAGAAGGACCCCTTAGAATAAACCTACATAGCGACCTTGGCTACATGAACGTTCAGGGTGACCATAGCACTAGTAGCATACTTTAATTTAGAAGTGTAGTAGTTTAACGTCATTAATGCTTTCCTTAACGTAGAACGGGACCCTAACAGGCCACCTATGGTATACCACCTCCTAAACGGCTTTAAATAACCTGGGAAGTACGTAGTACTTTCTCGTATGCTATATGGGCTTAGAGATGTGCTACTCTTATGGTATAAAAAGTTCTTAGGAACCCTACGTCACCTAGGACTTTAACTAGTGAACAAAGATCTTTGCTTATTTTATACTATAGATTACTAGATTATGGTTTTGTTTTATGTAGATGATATTCTTATTCTGTATCACAAAGACCATATACAGGAAATAGAAAACCTTATTTTAAAGTTTAAGGCCAAGTATAAAATTAAAAATTAAGGTGCTGTATAATGGTACCTTAGCATCAAGGTTATCCGGAATCGAGCAACCCAGAAGATTTATCTTATTTACAATTAGTATATTAAACAAATCACTAAACACTTCGACCTTACGGATTCAGTGTCCCTAGTAACCCCCTTACCAATAATACACTTTTAAAAGTATAAAGGGGAGGCTACTAAATAAGAGGTTAAGGAATTCTAAGAGAAGGTTAGTTTAATTTTATATACGGTAATTATAATATAACCCAACATCGCTTTTATCGCTGCTCTACTTTCCCGATTCCTTATAAACCCATCTCCGGGACATATTACCGTAGTAAACTAGGTTATCCACTATCTCTATTTAACTCACCACCTCGTAATATGCTTTAGAGGCTCGGGGGGTGGGCAGGTTCTGCTTATCGTAGGTGATACGTTATTTATAGATAACGAGGAAACCCAGAGGTTTTTATAAGAATACATAATATACCTTTTCGGAGGCCTAATCTAGTGGAGGGCCGCTTAGTAGAATACAATCACAACGTTAACCACCAAAACTAAACTATTAAACTTTGAGCATATAGCGAAGGAGATTATAGCTCTAAAAAGGCTTTTTCGGGATATAGCTCTAAACCTAGGGGACGTATGGAAAGTGTATTACGATAATCACTAAATAATACGTTTCGTTGTAGGTAAAGGGGAGCACTTATTAACCCGCCTACGGTACGTGGATATACAAAACATATAGCTTCGACAAGAACACACAGCGGGAAACTTCTACGTAGAATATATACCCATAAATAATATACTAGTAAATGGACTCATAAAGAACTTACCTTGAGTGAAGTTTAAGTATTTTAGGTCCCTCCTAAATTTATAAGATACTCGGGAAGGAGTTACATAGACTAGAAAAGACGTATAAAGATGGGTTATTAAAATAATTGAAAATGGGATTGAATGGCCCTATAACCAGGAAGCCTAACAACGGCCCTGGAGAGCCTACACAAAACACAAAAAATAAACAATATTAAGCCCCGAAGGGTACTAGAGGGTATTTCCGGGTATAGGGCCCCTACACCTAAACCAATACACTAACCAAAGTGTTCACTTCCTAAATAAGAGGGAGGCTACGTACTAGTCTAAAAGGACTATTATTATAGGGCAGGCCGCCTTAGGGATAACTACACTAATAAGGTTGTCTAAGGTTAAGTAAAGGGCTATGGACGAACTGCTCCCCTAGACGGGTCTAGTGGCTGGAGAAGTAAGCTGAACGACGTCGTTAAATACTAAAGTAGCCTCCCCGCTGGTACTAGGAACCACTTTGCTTTACTCCTCTATCTCTGTATACTCGAGAGTATTATGATATATTACACTAAGTCGGCTAATATCCTGAACACTAAGCGAATTAGCTTAGAAATTAAACTATAAACCGAATAATTATATTTTATGAGGGGTACACTTATTTATTTTTATGGTAAGGAATTGGTAGGAGACCGATAATGCTGAGGTAGGGACGGGAATATACGGGGTCTTTCCTTTTACATAATAGGTATACTTAGTAACGTTACCGACTCGATAATTACTAAGGGAGCTCCTGTGTAGTACGCTGTGAACGCACTGAACATAAAGAATTCCCCGAAGTGGTTACGGCTCCTCCTCCTCCTGGGAGACCCTATTCTCTGTAATTATTAGAAAGTTAGTCACTAAACGTAATTACCTGGACTAATTGTATAATAAACTAGGACTGGTAGGGGTGGCCGTAACGGTCTACTTAGCCCTTCGGCCCTTACTCTTACCACCCTTAGGCTTCTTATTAACAGTTAAATTTAGAATGAACTAGTTAATAATAATCTAAAACATAACGGAAGGAATAAACTCACGCATCTCGGGCTCATAGTCCACAGCAGAATTGACCAGCGAAGTTTGTATATGGTCACACTTGCACTTCTATACTTTACGTACGGTGGTAATAGTAGCGACGTAAAGCTACTTAGTTTTCTTCGATAGTATCGTAGTAGACTTAGGTTTAGAAACGGGTATTAATAATATCCGAGAAAATGTATAGAACGCATAAAGCGTAGAACGTAATTCTTATATATACGATTTTCGTTATTGTTATTATTTAAAGGTATTTTCGGAAAAGGAGGGTAGTAGGAATTTTGGTGTTAAACGAGCTAACACCACGTAACCCACCTAATACACTAATCGAACTACTAGAAGATGTGAGATCACCCATAGTAATGAGTTTGCGAAACGGAAGGAGCCTATATAAGCAGCAGCGCCTTCCGCGATACGTCTTCCACGACGCATCTTCTGGACATAACTCACTTTCCTTTAAAATCATTAAAACCAACAAAAAACACGGCTACCTTTAACTCTTTCTTTTATATTTACCTACTTTTTTTACTTTTTTAAGGGTTATAGTGTATAGGATCGTGGTTTGCAGATACGCTGGTATCTAGGGGGGTGTATCGTAATAACCTCCTGGCTGAACCAGCTCGTTCAGTGTACAGAGCCAGTCACGTAATACTACATATAACCCGTATTACGTAACTTCACCCTTTCTATAACCTATTTAGAAGCGGGCTTCGCCCGGTAATTAGACTTCTAGAAGACAGGCCACTTTCTACCAAAATGACTCCGTTCATTACACAGGCTTCACCACACAGTTTATATAATATCCCTAATAACCAGGGTTATACCTAAGTAAAGTCCTCCTTTTCCAAATAAGCTGGGCCCTATTACTCTAATTAAATAATCTAAAAAGTAACACCTCAACTATAAAAGAAACCACCTAAGTGACTTTGTTCATAATAGGGTTTAGGCTAAGGTGGGATTACTGGGCTAGGACAGGCTTTGTCATAGGCTTTTCCGTAATCACGTGAATAGTTATGTGTATATTGTGGAACCCTACGATGCCATAAAAAGCACTGTGACTACGAGATAGTTAAGCCTCTTTCAGAAGAAGATAGACTTTTAGATTATATTTACGTTTACTTTATATTCGTTGACTTTCTTGTTATTTGTGTTTAGTTATTTTGTTTGCGTTTACGTTCTTATTTGTTTTGTTTTAGTTACTGGTTGATAGGAGGGATTGTGATATTTGGTAGTATGACCTACTTTAAAAAGATTTTATTATTTAATTGATTTTTTTGTCCCTGAAGTGGAAAGGTTATGCTAGGACTGAGATAATTAGAGACTTTACTTTATTTTAAAATTATATGGGTTAGTGTACTTAGTAACGCTTTGCTTAAAGATTATTAGCTTTATGTCGCAAAAGTGGAACCACAATTACGGGACAGTAATTGTGGGCTATATTATGACACACCCCCCCAGACCGAGGAGAGAAGAGGTCTGCTAACTAAGGAATTAGCACCGGCTTACACTCACAGCTGACAAGTCCTTATTGACTGTTACTGGGCGCCGGCCGCTTCCAGCTGGCAAGTCTAACCTTTTTTAGTGACTTGCTACTGAAGCGAGACTGGGTGAGCACAACGAGGCTCGAACCCATGGCCTCTAGGTCGGCCCACATACTGCCACTTTAGCGAGGCGTTTAGCCATTCAACCAGAGGGCTCGTAGAGACAAGGGCTCATAACTGTCGCAAAAGTGGAACCACAATTACGGGACAGTAATTGTGGGCTATATTATGACACTTTAATAATAATAATGTTAACTTTTACGGAATACTATTTATTAGAGATAAACGTTGGAAGAAGTTGTGATGGCGCCAGAGTTTAACTGTGGTTACTGAAATGAGGTTAAACGACTTATTGTGTTTTGGATAGATTTCCTATAATACTTATTTACTAAAAAGGTTAGTAATGAGTTTTGTGATTACGTTGCTGTAATCGTTGTTGTTGAATGGAATTATGTTGGAATACCTGTAGTCGATTATTATGATAATTTATGGAAAACGGTAGGAGAAAACGATGTTTGGATTAATGACCCCTATGGTTATAATAATACTTTTGAAAATGTTGTTAAAGGAATAAAGTTGGTATGGTATATTCGAGACCTGAGATTGTATTTTTAGGAACCCAGTATTAAAGAGAGACTCAGCTCTTAGCTCATGGAAGTCAATAGCCCATAGGATAACCAGAACTTTTAAACACCTCCTAACTTAACAATAACAGCTTTACCACCTCTGGCTTTTTAAAAATATATTGGGAATACTAAAGATTATGGTTAAATAAAAATTAATTAGGAGAAAGTTGAAAACTCTAAGAGGAACTAACTACTTAATAATAGAGAGGGACCTAATAAGGTTTTTCGAGACCCCGTTATAAAAGTGAGCTTAGGGGACGTTAAAAGTAACACTAATATTATAAATTCTCACCTAAACCCAGGGTATTTTAATTAGGAACGTAATTAGAATAGACCCAGCTATTATTAATAATACCCGGGACCCCTGTCACGGGCCAAGGCCCGATCAGAGGCCTCAGAACCACTCGGCCATGTTCAACGCCAACCGCTGCTTACTAGGCCTGATCAGGCCCAGGCAGACCTGATCAGGACCCAACGGATTTGTGGGGCAGCAGACTTTTCCTTCCTTTCTCCTTATCTTAAAGATACTCGTAGTAGTCGCCATAGCTAGTTGCCATATACGTGCTTGGACCGTTACAACCCCTATTTATAAATCTATTTCCCCTATGGTACTTAGGACTCTTAATCCATAGATAAACTTCTTTATATTATCCATAACTAATAAACTTTACACTATAACGTACCTGATAAGCGAGTGGCCACCCCCGATCGCAATCACCTCACAAATGCGCCCAAAGAACAACACTAAAAGCACTAAATCAATTGAAACTACTCAGAATCCTCTTCCTCGGCCATCTCTCCATTAGTTGGACACGTCCGTGTATTGTGTCCAGTGTTCCCATAGACACCACATCGTCGTTGACCTATTTCGGTCCTCTACCGATGACCACTACTCCGATGCGTTTCCTCCTTAACCTGAGTTATAACCTCTTTTTATGACTAAAGGTCCTCTCCCTTAGTTATAGTAAATCTCCCTTCTTATTTAAAACGGGTTTTCTTAGTTTTTTAGCGTCGACTAAGTAGGTTATTTTCCTCCTAAAGGATTTTATTCTTAGACCTTAATAAGGTAATCTAGTACATAAATCCGTGTACTCCCTTTAATAAATGCTCTATAACTTTAATAATTGAAGTTAGTGAGTTATTTTGATAATGGGAAATTCGATTCTTAATGAGTTTTAATTAAGAAGATGCTTTTGTTGAATTATTTAGTATTTAAGAAGTCTAAGGTGGGGGTATTATAGGAAGTGATCCTAGAGGTATTAGAGTATATAACTTAATATGAAACTTCGATAAAACACTTTCCGTATTTAGAGAAGTAAACCCAGCTCCTCTAAAACCCCCTTAAATGTTATTTTCCGTAATAGCCTACGTGAAGGCTATATAAAATACAGAAAAGAAATCTTCCTTCGTAATATGGGTATTACCCTAGTGCATCTTATCCTCAATTTATCGACCATATACCAACTTCAGTGGCCTAAAACATCCAACATCTAAGGGCTGAAGTAGGTGAGATGAATAAGCTGGTATACAAAGGGTAATAATATTGTTTTCCTTATAATATATCTCGAAATCAGTAGAGTGGTGACTTTTGTGTTTATCGACGATGAGGAGGCGATATCGACCCTTTAAACACGGTTTTGTATACCGATTAAAGTGCTGGAGCTAATCTAAACCTCGTTCATTTATTGTCCATCCGTTTTCGGACGTTACGATGACCTAGTTATATGAGAGACCAGTTTCGGTGTACTAGGTGGAGAGGTGATATTTGTAACGGTCCAAGCACGTATATTGCAACTAGCTATGGCGACTACTACGAGTATCTTTAAGATAAGGAGAAAGGAAGGAAAAGTCTGCTGCCCCATAAATCCGTTGGATCCTGATTAGGTCTGCTTGGGCTTAGTTAGGCTTAGTAAGTAGTGATTGGTGTTGGACATGGCCGAGTGGTTCCGAGGCCTCTGATCGGGCCTTAACCTGTGATAATTACCCCCTTTTTCCCCTCCTTTCCTAAGGGATATTCCCGTGATCGGCCTTGTAACGATCTAAGGCCGCTGTATCCGTTAATATATCCACTAGTTCCTAGGTGAGTTAAGTATAGTTTTTCTACTTTACTAAGACCTTTTATCTACCCTATACTTTCTGCGTATTACGGATTTCCTTAACTTTAAACTCCTCCCTATTAGTCACTAGTATTATAGGTGGTTGGGCGTTATTACGGTTTTATGATAGTAACGGATTAACTCTAGTGTGCCTGATTAGGCTTACGTGGAAGATGTTATAGATCCCTAATAGTGTATTTAGTTGGTAAGTGTGGGATTTAATTAGTTTAAGGATAGTATATTTTGTGTTAACTTAATTGAACTTTTTTAATGGTTAATTAAATTGGATATTCCGTAACCTCAGTTAAACCTTGTCCCTAAGCTTAAACTAATTAAACGGTTAGCGCTTTATGTTTGCGGTAATCTCTTATTTCTCTTATGTTACCGTTATTGTTATTTAAGCCCACTTAGAAGTGTCCTTTAGCTTTTAGACTAGAGCTTCTGCTCTTATTGTAGGGGTCTTATTGTTATTCCGTAGGGGTTCCTTTATTCTGATTAGGTCTAAGTTATACTTATAAGTAATAAAGAACGGGCTAAGTCCTGTTGATGAGGTGACCTGGTTATTAATAACCATTATTATTACTAGGAATAGTTCGTCCTAATTGTCCTGAGTATACACTATATACGCTCTAAAATAGGTTTCTATCACCTGGCTTACCCTCTCTGTAACTCCGTCCATTTCTGGGTAGAACGCTATAGAGAATCTTTGTTTAATCCATAGTAACTAGTAGAGTTATTTCCATATAAGATTCGTAAATTGTGGTCCCCTATTTAATATAATTGCATAAGGTATCCTATGGTGCCTAATTAGACCTCGGATTAGTTGGTCTACTATTATATCCATTGTAATGTTTTTTAACGACTTAAAGATTATATTCTTTAATAAATGATCGGTCACTACTATGATGTTCATAACCCCATCGCAGTGGGAAGGGGGTAATCCTATTACAAAGTTAATAAAGACCTCTACCTAGATCCGTCCAGGGATAAGCAGAGGCTTTAATAGGCCCCTCTTCTTATTGCACTATACGTTTCCTCGTCCATAAACATCGTAGTTCCTTATAAATCTTTGGATATCCTGGGATAGGCTTAGCTAATAGAACTAATGGCTAATTAGGGTTTTTAAAGTATCCCTCCCTAGATATCCCGTTAACGTAGAGTCGTAGAACCTCTAGATTAAACCCGTCCTTAAAGGCTCGTAATATGGAATCCAGATTCTATTCCTCTATAATAGTCTCTTATTATCGTCGATTATATATTCTAATAGCATTATCGGTAACTTTTACTATTAGGGAAGTTATCGGTCTCTTTTTTATACTACCCCCCTAATCAGCTAGTATTAGTTATTCTGGTCTAAGGCTTTATCCCATTAGGAGTGTAATGGCTTTTTTTTAAAAGGGTTTAAGGGGGGTTCCATTTTATTTGGGCTAAGGTCGTTGGTCTGATCTATATCTCCGGGGGAGTCTTTTATATTAGACTTAACCCTCTCTGCTTGCCCTAATCGGGCCTGCACTTCTCTAATCACTGTTGCGTTATTAACTCGTAATACGTTAATCTTGTTCTTTAGGAGTTTAATTTTCCGACCCTTTAACCTGTTATCTTATAGGGTATTAGGGATATTTTGTTCACGTCTTAATAATGTATTAGGAACTATTACTTTTTTATTAGGTTTAAATTAGATAGTGAAGTTATAATGGGATAGTAATTCTGATTATTTGATTTGATGTTTGTTTAACTGTTTCTTCGTTATGAAGTACTTTAGATTTAGGTGATTAGTTAGGATAGTGAACTCTTTTATACTCCGTAGTTCTGAATCCTAGTGCTCTAGGTAGTGTATTATTACTAATAGTTCTTTATTGTATATTGGGTAATTATACTCTGTAGGTAAGTTTTTATGTAAAAAGAATACTATAGGTTTTAGGATCCCTTCGTCGTTATACTACGATAAGGCACCTCCTATTATATAACTAGACGAATTGGTCTTGAGTACTGTAGCTCGATTAGGGTCCTAATGAGCTAATACAGGTGCGCTGATCAGGAGCGTCTTTAGCTCCTTGAACACTTTAGTGTACTCCTTATTCTAAATAAATAGTATATCCCTTTTAGTTAAGGTTATTAGGGGTTATGCGATCCCCGAGAAGTTGGGTATAAATTGCTGGTAGTAGTTAGTAAAACCGATGAACCCATGGACTCCTTGGATTGATTAGGGTATTTCCTATCCCTGGATTACCTTAATTTTCTCAGGGTTTATGCGAATTCCCTTAATAGTATTAATAATAAACCCCAAATACTTAACGCTCTTAGCTTTGAATTTGCACTTATTAATATCCACATGTAGGCCTACAGCGCCTAGGTGCTTGAGGACCTTCTTGACCTTCTTTTTATGATTAGAGAGGGAGTTATCCGAATAAATCAGGACATCGTTGATATAGGCTAAGTAGAACTTATTTAGGAAGTTTCGTAGGGTGTGGTTAATATATTATTAGAACGTTGCGGGGACTCTAATTAAACTAAAGGGGGTAACCATTTATTTGTATAACCTATACCTTATCCTAAACACCGTTTTTTATTTATCTCCTTTTTTAACCCGGATTTTATGAAATACAGTAATAATATCCAGTTTTGTTAACCACTTCGCTTTTACTAGTGCCCTTAGGGTTTCGCTGATTAGGGGTAAAGGGTATTGGTCCTTTTTTATAATAGTGTTAAGGGTACGGTAATCGACGTAGAACTGTAACCCTCCTCTAGGCTTCTGGATAAATAGAACGGGCGATGATGTAGGGGAGCTATTAGCCCTAATAAACCCTTTATTTAATAGTTTTATAAGGGTTTAGCGTAATATAATTAACTTTTCCCTTGATATATTATATAAAAGTCCCTAGGTTACTAATTTATTTTAATTATAGGAGTCCTTCTTAATAAGGATAGTATAGTCGACGTTTTTCTGGTGTAATGGTAATTGATTAGCTTTATTTTAGTTGAAGATATACAGAAATTTGTGGTAATGCGTAGGGAGTTTCGTCCTTGGGTTTATTTTTATTTTTGGTGTTAGGGCCTTCTCGATATTAGTTAAATTTACGGAGAATGTGTTTAGGGTGGATATACTAAGAGGGGTCTCTCTTCTCTTTTATGCCCGCCTAATTAGGGCTGAGAATACTAATCTAGTTTACTGTTGGATTGGGAACTTTGGATCTTGCCGGGCCTGACCCGGTTTCCTTTTTGTTACTTAGTGGTTTATGATACTTATATGTAGAGTACCTTATACTAAATAAACTATAACGTTATCGTTAATTATCCAGGACCTTCTAAGGATAACGTTGTTTTTTTAATTAGGAATAATATAAAAGAATAATTAGTGTTATTTATAGTTATTAATATTGATATTAGTATAAGTGATGTAGTGAATTATACTAGGAATTATAGTGGTGATTTGTATTAAGTTCCGAGGTGTAATACTAATACGTAGTAAGTGGAGTTTCTTAGTGAAGGTGTTGCTGATTAGGGCGTATGTTAAACACCTTATATTAATAAGGGTAGTTGTGTAACGTATCCTATTAATCCCGATATTAATGTAAAATAGATTATAATCCATACTCTTTTTAATAACCTTCTATTCCTCCACAGCTTTTTATTAGGGGTTACTTTTTTCCTAAGTCCTTAGAGTCCTAATTAGAGTTACTATCCATTTTACTCTATTCCTTAGTTTTTCCTTTAAAAGTCTTGGTCTTCCTTATCTTTTTTCGATCCTCAGGGCATTACTATTATATATACCCTTTTTTATTATAGTTATAATATTTATAAGCTTCCTCTTGGCTTGGCCGTTTATGGACTTTCTCGTCCTTGGCTAGCTTGTTTACCTTCGTAGGTTCCCACTCCATCTAATTAGGTTAGGGGGACTCTAATTGACTGTTCTACTTCCGAGGGGACTTAGTTCTTATTTGGTTAGGGGTTAGCGATCTCCTATGCTGATATTTATGGTGGGCTTAGTAGGATTTACTATTTAATTCTAAGTTTATACTTAGGAGTATCTGGGTATATATAATGTATATTATTAGTTTATTAATTATACTAATAAGGGGGGCTTTTATTATTGTGTTTAGGGCTCCTTTAAGGTAGTTAATCCTTATAATATCTAATTAGTGTCCTCCTCCTACTTCTATGAGCTCCTTTTTAAATTTGGGGAGGAAGTAAGTGAAACTCTTGTTCTCCTTTTATTGTATAGTCCTTAGTTGGTTAAGGGCTTGTATTTTTGTGTTAGGGTCCGCGTAGTAACCCTTTAAATATTCTATGAATTTATCCGGGTTTTTCGACCTATCGGCCCCTCCTTACGCATAGTAGGTGCTCGCCATGGTTTGCGCAGTGTTTTCTAGCCTGGAGTAGATGTAGGTGAATACAGTTAACTCTAAACTAAAGGCTTTTTTATCCACATTTATCTTCCCTCTTATTTCGAGGTGCTATTATTGAAACTTTTTATATAATTTATTAAACTTTAGTGGGTTAGGAATTTGATATTTAGTTTATTTTAGAGGTGGTATGTAGACCTAATTGGGGGGAATTAGTGTTATAGAGGGTATTAGGGACTAGTTTATTATCGATGTTGGGTACCTGGGTTCTACTAGGGCTTCCTATAATAGTTAAATCTGCTCTTATTAGGTCTCTTATTCGATTACTTAGGTGGTCCGCATCTCCTATAGTTGGGTTATAAGCTATCCGATTAACTATACTAACTACTATGGGTTTCCAAATAGTTTAGTTTTACCTTCCATCATTATATAACTATTACTTATCTTAGTGTTTTGCGTTTAGTAGTAACCGTAGTATACTTAATAACGTGGTCGAAGTACTCTACTATGAATATACGTATACGTCGTTTCGAGTTTATAATAACCTCTAAGTCTAATTAGGCCATACTAATCAGTTTTAGATGTTCAGGGACTCCTTAGGTTAACCCGTTTAGAATTTCTTATTACTCTTATATAAATTATGGGCTTTTATATAAGCGTTTAATTAATTACTTTTGATGATCTTAAAAATAATGTAATGGTCTAAGTACGTATATTATAACTAGTTATGGCGACTACTATGAGTATTTTTAAGATAAGGAGAAAGGAAGGAAAAGTCTACTGCCCCACAAATCCGTTGGATCCTAATTAGGTCTGCCTGGGCCTGGTCAGGCTTAGTAAGCAGCGATTGGCGTTGGATATGGCCGAGTGGTTCCGAGGCCTCTGATCGGGCCTTGGCCCGTGACAATATTGGCCTGCGACGATAATATATAGCGGGACACTATAACCCGACGAGCCGATGGCCTAAATAATTATAACCCATTCCCAATTACTAGGTTATACTATTTTAGTATTTGAACACTTTTCGGAGTTTATAATAACTAATCCAATTAAGATCTAGCTTATCATAAACTTAGTCTCATCGAAGTTATAAATATCTAAGTTAATAATACTATACTTTATAATTATATTCACTATAAGGCGAAACTACGCATTTATCGCATCTAAATCTTCGTATTAGGCTCTTTTATAGTTATACTTACGAAAAAAACACGTCCAGAGCTATGGTTATCGTTTAATAAAGTTTAAGGCCGATCACTTATTGACCAGCGGCGCATCACGATCAGCAAATAATCGATTAACCATTTTTTTAATACTAATAATCCGGGGAGGAAATAATCGGGAATCCAGGTCTAAAATATACTCAACAAACTTCTCTTCTTCAAACGTCATTAAATTCTGAGAATTAGGCATAGTATCGTATTGTGATAGTGTTCCTTTTAATCGCCTCCGTAGTGTTATTCGGGGTACTAAGTAGATTTTTATAGTAGGCTTTATAGAAAAGTTAGGGTCTTTTTAAACTGCTTAGACTATAAGGCTGATCTGGGCTTCTTATTTATGGATTGTATTGTTTTTAGTGAACGAGTGTGTATTGAAAAATGAAAGTCTAAGATTTCCGATCGGGGGTGGCCACTCACTTGTGGTGGCCACTCGATTATCAGGTACGTTATATAAAAAGTAATGTATAAAAAATATAAATTTTTGGGATAATTTTTATTTACTTTTCTTTTCTTTAATAATACTGATTTCCCAGGTTTTTAAGAGAAATAGTATGTCTCCGTCTTAGTGTACTTTCTTAGATTTTGAAATTAACGAAATGCCCACCATTTCTCCTTTTTCTAAAGTTAACACTTACAACGATTTTATTATAAATAACTAAGGGTAATTCGCTAAATATAATACTGCTGCTCTGGCCTTTAATACTAAGAGTATCGATTTTAGTACTCCTCAAGTATAAACTAATAAAATATAGAAATTAAATAAACTATATAAAATATCTAAGTTTAAGGAGGTTAAGAATATAAAATAGTTAAAGACATTTTTGTTTTTTAATAACTAATAATAATAAAAATAGGTTTATAAAATAATTGCTAGTGGAAAGTACGAGGTTGAAATGTTTAGGGCTAATTATAATAATAACAACGAATTCCTTAATTTATACAGCGAGACCAATAGTATTCCAACAACTCTGCTAGGTTTAAGCCTCCTGCGCCCAACTCCTATCTTAACTATCCCTGCTTAGTTCTCCCTAAGATGAGGACGAAAACTCTAATGATAAGGTAGAAACCCCTAAGACCCCTGTACTTATATCTAAGAAAAGAGTTACTCCTAATGAGGACACCGTGGCCTCCGATATTATTTTTATAAAAAAAATGCATTAATAATATGTTTACTTTTTTCTCTAATACGTTTCTCCTCGAGGAGATTAAGGATATCCTTAATAATATTAAGATTAAAGTTATAGTTTTATTTATTAATATTATCCATTATATTTAAATAATTATTTAGAATGTATATACTTAGTATATAGAGAATAATGAGTATAATAGCTACTTCCCGTTACGTACTTAAGTTTTAGTATATTACTTTTTTATAAAAGAGGAATAAATGAATTTGATTATTATTGAAAATTTTATAACGATGAACTGAGTTAATTTTATATTAGTAGCACTAATTTTTTAATTCGGTATTATAAAAACCATTAACCAACCCTATTATATACTATACTACTCTTATTATAAAAAGAACTGTTATATACGTAAACAAAGTTAACTAATAAATAAAGGCTTAAATTAATAATATTAAAACTAATATTAATACAATATTTACGGTATTAAAGGACAACGTTAATTTGTAGTTTATTAACTTCGAGAATAACACTAAAAGTGGTGTTCCCGAGGTGAGTATTGGTAATTATATTACGAAACTCGAGAACGATGGATTAAATAAGATATGAATATAAAATAAGATATATACTACGACTAAGGAGATTTGTAAAAAGAACCTCGTAGTTATAAATAAGGAGATTACTAAGGTTTATGTTAAGCTTAATGAAGTCCGTGATGCGAAGGGCTGGTCCTAGGCCTTGTCTCAACCGAAAGGTAGCCAAATACTGTTTATTTCAAGCTGAAGAGGAAAAGGGTAAACTACGATATGGCGCGAAATCTCTGCTTCCTAGGGGGTGGGCGCTAGTGGGGCACCGGTGGGGCACCAGTGCGTGCACGGGCATAGCCCGGGCATAACCACCGGGTTCGGCCCGTGACACGTGATAAGGGCTATAATTAACCTATGCCCAAAGCCTCTCTAGCCCCCGACCCTAAGTGTTAGTATATTCCCGGCTCTAGTATACTCGGAGATATACTAGGATGCGCTACAAAGTAGTAGTGGGATGTAATAGAGAAATAAAGGAATACAGTAAAGAAATAGGGGAGGGGATATAGGGAATTAGGGATGGTTTTATTATATTAGTTAATTTATAGTGATAAAAGTTGTGATTAGGATAATTGCTTTTTTGGAAAAGGGGTAGAGGTTATAGGCCTTTCTATAATCACGTGAATAGTTACGTGCATATTATGGAACCCCATGATGCTATAAAAAGTACTGTGACTATAAGATAGTTAAGCTTCTCTAAGAAGAAGATAGACCTTTAGACTATATTTATGTTCACTTTATATTCGTTGATTTCCTTGTTATTTGCGCTTAGTTACTTTGTTTGTGTTCACGTCCCTATTTGCCCTGTTGCAGCTACTGGCTGACAGGAGGGACCGTGACAGGCTTACAGCCAGTCTAAGCGATAACCTCGTCTTCGATTAAGGTTAATATATTAATACTATCTCCATTTAGGCTTTAGAGCTTAGATGAGCAACGTAGAACAGTGTATATAAACCATTTCGTAGGGGTTTCTACTTTAAAAACCCCTAAATAATCTACTAATTTTTCTTTATTTCTAAAAAAGCTTTACTAGACTTATTTGTTTAGGGGCTTCAAAGAGTATCTAGTTAAAATACAGTAAATATATAGGATATCTCTTAGCTATAAACTAAGGGCCTAGCAGATTATACAGCGTAAGGCGAAAGGGGCGTTCTTCCGGGCAGTATCCAGGCTTTCCTCGGGGATATAAATGAAAACCCGGAGGTCTTCTAACTAAGCCTGGGTTTATGGGCGGGTAGGGGCTTAGTTTTGGGCCGGGGTGGAGGCCAGGGCTAAGACTGGGGTTAGGGTCGGGGATAATACTATAATAATAACCTAATTCTAAGTTAAAATTAGAGTAACTTTGTTATTTATTAACTTCTTTAAAACTTAGATCACATAGGTTATCACCTCCTTTGTAATCTACTTTTTTGGCCCCTCAAAACTAAAGACCACATTATTAACAAACTGGGCAATAGCCAAAAAGACATCCTTTCGGTCCTCATAGCGTCTGGCTTGTTCATCGAAAGCGGCTAGGATAGATCCAGTGGCCACCCCACTTACGTTCAAGGGCCCCTTTGCCGTAGAGGGGGCTGCATCAGGAGTGTTAGGCTGGCTTCCCCCAAGGCTGGGCCTCAGTGTCGCGGCGGCGCTTAGCCCTTGAGGTAGGGGTTAGCTCCGGAGGTGACCCAGAGCCCCGATCAGGGCCGGCCGGGGGGGCCAGCTATAGTCCGGTGCCCACCGGAGGCTATAAGGCCATCGTAGGAGGGCTCTAAGAGGGAAAAGTAAATATTTTTCAACTGTTAAGGATCTTAGTGGTATATCACCTATTTCACTAACAACGGGTGCCAAGAAAAATTAGGCGAGAGGGAAGTTGGGGGAAATGGTAAAGCGACACTGTATCAGCAGGCCAATATCGCTCTGGCTTCACAGTCAACTGGTTTTGATTCAACCGATGAAGAAATCATATCCAGTTCTGAGGACAACATGTACGAGACTGCTGATAGCAGTGTCTCGTTTTCTGGAAAAATCGGGGCTTCGACCCAGAACATGACTTTCCAAGACGTGAAGTAAAAGGACAGGTCTTCGAGTCAGACAACGACGGAGCCGCTAGACCAGAGAGGAAGCACGTATGCCTCAAAACTTCTGTACATACCATTTCCTAGCATGGATATACGTACAGATAGTAGAAGGGCTTTCTGAACTCATTATGGGACTCAACTCTCCCTGCATTCTAAATATTTCCCATTGCCGCATTAGTGTCAGCTCCAGTCAATGGTGGTCAGCTTTGTCTAACAGCTCCGCGTGTCCCGAATCTTGAAGTATGCCCACAGGCTTAGCAGACCAATGGAAATCTATCGTCCGTAAGGCGATAGCTTGGCAAACTAGTTGGAATCGCCCGACTACCAGAATGCAGGCACTTGGACACGGCGCCAACCGCAGCCGTCTGACGTAAGATCCTTGCATAATCAGGTAACGCCAGCTTTGAATCGTTCGGGTTGTCTTTAGTCGTTGGATCGCGGTTTCCTGTCTTGCTGGATCCTTGAGTCTTGGAAGGTGGAAGTGCCATGCCATCGGATGGCGGCAGATGTCCAATGTGGGGGTTTGTGTCAGGGTCAATGTTTCTCAAACGCTGCGGCCAGTCGAGGACAAAAGCTTTATGTCTCAGAGCTAGCTTCTTAGGGTGAAGTACCTCAGAGGGCGCCACCGGTAGTTGTCGATTGCCTCGAGCTTGGCCATCTTCGCTCTGTCCAGAATGCAATTCCCGCGACGCAGCCGGCGTGTCTCGTCTTTGTGCATCTGACTGGACCTCCCCCGCCCGTATGATGAACCTCGACCAACGCGTTCTCCGCGTCTACTGTCGTACCTTGGTACTCTCATCGGAGGGAAGTCCCTCCGAGACACCGAGTCGGTGAACATGCAACTGCCCCTTGCCAAGGGTGTTTGCCTTGGGACATGGCTGGAGCTAGGAGGCCTGCTGTGTTCACGCATTTCCATCAAGCATCACCTGGAGCTTAATTCTCGCTTACGGCAGCTCTATCGCAGATCTCGGGGCCTCCCATCTCCGTTGGGGCCAGCACCAAGCTTGGCGGCTGTCGAGCCGCGCCCGGCGCTTTAGCCGGTGAGCGTATCTCACCTGTACCACCGTGCCATTCTCGCTTGCAAGCACCAATCGTGAGTCGTCACTTGAATCGTTCCTGGACAAATGTTCGTCCAGTCTTGGTGCAATCTCTACTAACATTGACTCGAGAGGCGAAATGGCATTATTTTTAGATGTTGAGATGATACCTGAGTAGATTTTACCGGGGTCTATCTCTAGCAGACTTCCAAGAGTCTTTGAATCCACTACCAATGCCAAAATGATCGGCCGTTTGATTGTCTATTGTCCCATCTTGGCCTCTTTCTTGGCTCTATAAGTGAGAAGCTTGGGACACGGGACATTATGACCTGTCGACAAGCGTAGGCAGTCTCCAGGTGTATATGTAAGTCTTCAGTCAAGCTTCCATGTCTCCCGAATGGCCTTCGTCCCTGTTTTGCTTTACCAAGAGAAGGCCGTATCAGAGCCTGCTTCCTTAATGCAACATGTCGTCGTCCATCTCTCTTGAGAAATGTCGTTCTTTGACTACATATGTTTTCTTCTCTATCTGCTTAGTGCTCACGGCCGTCGCAGAAAGCCTGCCAGAGGTGTCGCCAGGCCAGTGCTTGACGAGGATTAATCACCCCCTCCCCTCGCAGACCCTTACGGCATGCCCGCGGCCGATCGATGACGACCTCCGCCCGAGTTTAGAGGCTTGGATACCGTGGACTCATCGTCCTTCTTGCGTTAACGCGACGATCAACCCCGGTGTAAAGTTCTGCGTCTACACCGACTCCGACCTTGGAAAAAATGGCATCAGCATCATCACCAGACCTGAGATCGCGGCAGCAAGTCTAAACGACTTGGTCGAAGCGCATGACCCAGCACCCGAATTCAACTTACCCAGGGCCAGGAACGAATCGAAGCCGTACACGGTGGTCGACATCCCCGGCAAGGGCAAGGGAGTCGTGGCTACTCGACGGATTCCCCAGTACGACGTCTTCATGGTTGACCACGCCACCGTTCTCGCTGATGTCACGTTTCCACGATCAGTAAGAAGGGCACAGGGTTACGAACTCCTGCACACGGCCGCGGACCAGCTGTCTCGCCCAGAAGCCTTGCTGCAGTTGGGCAGAAGCAACCCAGGGAGGAAGTCCGACGTCGTCGAGGATATAATCAGAACCAATTCGTTCCGGACCGATCTTGCAGGTGCTCCTCACATGGTGGTATTTCCAGACATATCGGTTGAGTGCCCCCTCCCCGCCAGCCTGGGGGTGCAAGTCAGCGGGTGACACGAGGCTAATCTTGTCCTATCGGTAGCGAATGAACTACGCCTGCCGACCTAAGTTGGTAATCCCTAATACTTTCGTGATGCCATTATATACTGACTGAGTGCAGCGCTTTCATGCGATTCTCCTCTGGCAATCTAGCCGCCACCGCCGTCGCCTTTCGCGACATCCAAGAGGGAGAGGAAATCAACATCAGCTGTGAGGATCCCTTCGAAACCCACCCGCCCGCATTGACTAACATGCGACATCACAGACATTGACCTCGGTCGTTCCTTCGAAGACCGACAAGCTGCGCTTGCGGGATGGGGCTTCAAGTGCACCTGCGCCATGTGCACGGCGCCGCCCGAAGAAATCGCCGCCTCGGACGAGCGGTTGTCGTGGATCAAGGGGATGAAGGACGAGGTCTTGAAGGAGCTGCAGAAGCACAGGTTTCACGCGGCCATCAAGCTTACCAAGAATATCATCGATCTGCTCACCGAGGAGGGCCTGACGCCGCTAATTACGGAGCAATACGAGGCCTTGGCGAGGATATACTGGGCTTTGAAGGACGAGGGAGAAGCTCGGAAGTACGGCAAGTTGGCGATCGGGATACTGCAGCGTCATGGGTATCTTGATCCCCGAGAGAGCGAGGAGCAGCTCAAGAATCTTCTCCGGAGCTTTGTACACGCAATGCCGGGACAAATACCAGCTAGATCGCTTCGCGGATGGTGGACAACAGATCCATAAGGGACTGATGGGAAGGAATTTACTGCTTTCAATGTACAGCTAGCTACAGCTCTTATGTAGCGCAGCTTTTGATTATGATACTATGCTACAATGATTATTTACTTGTTCAACCGGGGCGCCCTCTCATGATCTCTCCAGTAAAGGCACGCCTCCCGACGAATCTCATCCTTCTCAACCTGTGTGCCGTTGTTGGGCTGGACAACCAGCTGCAGCGCGGGCTCAGACTCGAGGCCGTAGCCAGTGGGCTTGTAGTTGGGCCACTCCGGGCTACCAGCATATCTATACGTGTTCGGGTCGCCAGACAAGACGAAGCTGGACAGGTACCCGTGGTAGATGTGGCTGACCTCGGGGTACTGCACGACGGGCTCGTCCCAGGTGTACTTCGTATCAGCAGTATGCGGGATGCCGCGCCACGCAGGCCACGAGTTGTTCGTGTTGAACCTGAGCTTCCACGTCGGCACGCCCGCCAGCGACGCGCGGTACGCCGTCTCCTGGCCGGGGCAGATGTAGGCGTAGTCGCTCCACGCCGCCGAGAGGCGGTTGTACTGCGTGCTGTTGGGCGAGTTGGCGAACGGCGAGTCCGGGTTCGTCGCGGGGTCCGGGTAGAGGTCCTGCAGCAGCTCGAGGTCGGTGCTGTTCAGCGCCGGGGAGATGTTGTGCAGGTAGTCGAGGAATTCCTCGTTGGTCTCCTTGTCGCCCGCCATGTAGTACTTGGCCTCGTCGTTGACCGTCGAGGTTATCGTCGGCACGTGGAAGAAAGTGCCGTCGTAGCCCGACTGCGAGCCGAACTTCTCGAGCAAGGGGCCGCCCTGCGTCGGCTGGAAGGGCCAGGTCAGCGCCGGGTCGTAGTCGTTGTACAGCTGCGTGCTGATGTTGCGGATCGCGTCGACGTCGGCCGCGCGCAGGCACGCCAGGGCAGCGGCGTTGTCGCCGTCGGTAGGGCAGCCGAGGTACGCCATGTAGGCCTCATATTGCTTCACGTACAACGGGTACGTAGCGTTGGGGAAGGCTCGCGCGGTGACGGAGCCGGACTGGTGGATTGCCCGAGCAAAAAGCGGCTTGCCCGCGTCGTCGTCGTCGTAGTTGTGGAAGTAGTGGATGCCGACCGAGTGGCCGCCAGCGGAGCGTCCGCCGATGGTGACAGCCTCCGGGTCGCCGCCGAAGGCGCCGATGTGCTTCTGCACGAACTGCAGCAGCAGGCGCTGGTCGAGCATGCCGAGGTTGAGCAGCCCCTCCTCCTCGAAGAGCGCGGACGGCAGGAAGCCGAGCGAGTTGACGCGGTAGTGGAAGTTGACCACGGTAATCGGCTCAGGCGAGGACGCGGCGAAGGCCGCGCCGTCGAAGCTGCGGTAGCTGCCCGCGTAAAAGGCGCCGCCGTGGATCCAGACGAGCACGGGGGTCTTCTGGTCAAGCGGGACGCCGCGGGTGCGGAAGACGTTGAAGTTGAGGCACGCCTCGTCCTGGGTCTCGACGGCGGTGGAGGTCGGGTCCTGCACGCACGTCTTGCCGTAGGCCGTCGCGGCTTTCGTGCCGTTGAAGGCCGCCGGCCAGGTCACGGGGCGGAAGCGGCCGTCGCCGACAGGCTGCGTGGCGTAGTCGATGCCCAGCCAGGCGTCGACCGGCGCGGGGAGCGAGCGCCCCGAGAGCGTCGAGTTGACGACGGTGCCGGTGAAGGAGCCGTAGTCGGCCAGCGTGACCGGGTTGTATGCTGCCGCGGCCGCGGGCGACAGGGCGACCTGCGACGCCGCGAAGAGCGTGGAGAGCTTCATGATGGTTGACTGCGTGCTCATCGTGCTCGGCTCCTCGTCATGCTGCTGGGGTTCGCCGCGAGTGAGGGAGGTGAAGAGCAGGAGGCTCAACCCCGTCGCCGAGCGCCGGACATGGCTGTATTTTAAACGCATTTTTTTTTTTTTTTGCCTCGTTTCTTGGTCGGCCTCGTCCCGATTGTTTCCCCCTCTTCTGCTAGTCTGCCGTGGAAGGGAGACAATTTCCCGGTGACCCGCACGCGAAGTGACCTCGTCGCCGCCTGGATGGAGGTGAGAGGCAAGCCAAAGGGTCCAAAAACTCCACCGATAGCTTGACCGCGAGAACTTGGAGATTTGGAGAAGCCCGCGGCCCCTGACTCGCGAGCGGGGAACTTCGCCGGAGATCTAGCCAGCCAGCACGCCAGATTCGTGCAGATCGATGTCATTGCTTTAAGCGAAGAGGGGCCTCTTCTCCGATATCGTCGGGGCTCACTTCTAGACCCCAGGATGTTTCTCGTCCCGGTGGGAGCCAGTGAGGAGAGCGGTGTTGATAAGAAACTATCTATGGATAGCGAATGACCAATTCGGCTCACAAAATGCTCACCGAAAAGGGACCCCGCGCGAGCGTTCCTGGATCGGCAACCCCAACCTCCTCGCCCCAAACCCGGTCGCGAAGGGGGCCCGTGATGTGGAGTTGGAGAGGGCGGTGTTATTGACATGGAGGTGAAGAGGCGATAAAGGCAGGAGATAGCGCAGACATCCGTCATCCGTTTCCGCGATCCGATATCTGGGCTCTACCTATCTTTCAATTCGTGATACCACCATTCATCTCGCTCATGATTTTTCGTCTACCGCGGGTGAGCCCGGCTTTCCAGTGAAGCAAATCACGGGGCTCCGGGCTTCATCCCATCGCTGCTCGGGCTTCATCCCAACCCGAATATCTGTGCGCGACGCGAGTCGAGTCCATTGAGGCCTCAAGACAGCCCTGTCAATTGGGGCCGTTGCTCATCTCAACCAGTCATCTCCTCGTCGTCGTCATCGTTCCCAAGTCCAGCCTCAAGGAACGCCGCCCGCGTCTTCTCGACGGCCTGTATAAACTCCTCCCTGCGGAACGCATTCGGCCATCCAAACTCACGGTACAACCGCTTGATCTCCTATGAATTGCGATTCAAGTCAGGAATGAATCTCACCAGTAGCCTGGGTGCAGGTAAACAAGACTCACCTGTCCCTCCTCGGTGTGCTCCTCGACGACTCTGGCATCCCACTTTCCCGAGCGGGGCGCCGGCACGACGTCCAAGGACTCGACCTGGGCGTAAATCTCGTCAAAGAAGTCCCGGATCGGCACCGGTTCCACGGCGCGCCACGGCTGGCCCGCCGGGCCGTGCTCCTCGTCCTCGAACTCGGTGCCGTACGGGTAGATGCATCCTGAAGCCCATTAGTCCTCACAAGAATACCACTAGATAGAAAAGTAGACCAACCCTCCTTGGTGTCGACCAACCACCACGTGCCCTCATCCGCGTGCGTCAACGAGACCATGTCCGCCGGCACGGGGCCATCAAACGGCGCGAAGCCCAGGTCAAGCATCGGCGTTTTGGCGAAATTCGCATCCGCCCCGCCGCCGCTGCTGGCACTCCCGAACCAGCGGCCGTCGCGCAGGTAGCGCAGCGGGAAGGTCTCGGTAAACACCTCGACCGGGTCGGCGGCGTCGTTCTCGCGGAGGTAGGGCACGTGGCGCAGCAGGTCGACGACGGCCTCGGAGCGGCCCATGGCCCGGAGCGCGTCGACGCGGAGCTCGGCGTCGCTCCAGCCGTCGGCGGGAGGCCGCTGCACGGCGCCGGCGTCTATGTACCCCATGCGCACCAGCAGCGCGTAGTGCCGCTCGAGGCAGGCGACGACGACGTCGCGGTTGTATTCTGGCATTTTTTGTGATTTTTGTTTTCTTTTATTGTCTTTGTGTTCAGGGGAGGGGGCAGCGCAGGCAGGGGAGAAACAGGCTGAAGCTGAGGGGCGTCGGTCATGCAGGAGACTAGACTGACGGTGAAAAATTGCAGCAGCATTCCAGATTTTCCCACTCGGCGGTCCTCCGCGTGTGGGGCTTTTTTCTCTTGTCAAGGGCAAACAAAACAAACACATACTAGCTAATGTTTGTACCGTGTACCGTATCTATCGCCGACTCCGACGACTGAGTTTGCGAGGCATTGTCGGCCCATCTCGAAGCAAAAAGCTTGTTGTTTCCCCCGGTCGGCAGTGGCTTGGCGGCTGGCATTCGGCGGTGCCGTTTCATGATGTGGCGGAATCGGCGCCTCTAGAAAGAATTACGATTTACGTTCCAACGGTCACCCTTTTCATGATGCGCCTTTTGTCACACCCGGCACTGTTTTGTACTAGGCAGTAGAATGTGTAAGCAACTCAGTGGTTTATAATCCAACTCTATCCAGGGGATGGTTCAGGGGTTTCCAAGGTTGTCTTTTTCTGGCAAGTTTTTAGGCATTTAGAATTAGCCCTTGATGGAGATGAAGTCAAGGCGCGGGGCCTGCAATTTGGGATCAATCGTTTCCTATGTTGGACAGACTTCGGGACTCGATGAAAAGATTCGGTAGGGAGAAAATCGAAAATAAGTTCATATCATTTACTTTGGAGAAACATTCGATGGGATGCCAGAAACGAGAGGTTCATCTTCTCCAAATTGAAGTATAATATCGCTGTCATCATATTACTACCTATTCTATATCACTTCACCAACTGCCTCATTCAGCTACGGCAGTAGTCTGATGTAATGCTGCATTTCTCCAGCGGATATTTAATGCTCCGAAAAACTGCGCATCAACCATCTCGTCGACACAGCACGCCATTCACCCGAGCACCACCCAGCTCAGTCACAACCAACCCGCGATCCGCCATGGCTACAATACACACCTCTGTCCCAGACGGCCTCATCGACCTCCTGGCCGCACACCTCCCGCACTCCCTCCCCGTCCTGCGTCGGCTGCAATTCACCTGCTTCCCTGGCGGCAAGCGCCCAACAGCGCGCATCATCCTCGCCGCCGACGCCCCCTTGGGACAGGACGACGCATCGCCGCGTAGCTTTTCTGCGGCGTACCTCGACTTCGGTAGTGGCATCGAGACGGGGCTGTTCATGTACTCGACGCTCGAGGACGGCAAGGCCGCTAGCCCCGAAGAGCGGGCGACGTGTGAAGAGCAGATATTGGCGGTCGTTGAGGCTGTTAAGCAGGTCAGTCGCGAGCATCCCGAGAATAGAGCCTACACGGGGGCTGTTCTCGCTGGGACGCTGGCTACGGTTGTGCGAGAGGTCATGGTTGCGCGAGGCGTGAAGGTGAATGCGCGCCAGACGTACGAGTATGAGAAGTGGTTGTTTAGGGTCGCGGATATTCCCGACTTTGATGTCGACCTGCCTGAAGGTGCCATGTGGGAGAGGGCTAACGAGAGGGATTGTGAGATCGTTATCTCGCGGACAAGTATTCCTCGTCAGGTGTAAGTTGCTCTCCGCATGTATGAGATGATATGAGGCTGACGCATGGAAGGAAAACACTTCTGTCGTTTCCGAGCCTGGTTCTCAAGCTGGCCGACGGAACGCCTATCGCCTGGTCATTTCTGGGTGAGTACTATGAGAAGGGACAATGGATTTTGCCATCACAGTTGAATGTGTTGACAATGAGTCTCCTAGGAACCGATGCATCATTATCAAGCCTTCACTGCGAGGTTAGTAACACACTCACAACATACTAATCATTACAGATATTGAGCGTTAAATTCTCCCAGGAATCATATCGAAAGAGGGGCTACGCAAAGGCGCTCGCTGCGAAGCTGTTCAAGCAGAGCACAAGTGAGTATGGTTCTGATGGATGGGGCTCTGCAGATGTTGCGCCAGACAATCTTGGAAGCCGCGGAATGTGCAAGAGCCTGAACGGCAGGCATGCATGGAACTGTTCATGGCGAGTTGACACAATTGGCCAACCCATTTACAGACGCTAAAGTATAGTCTCAGGAATATTATTCAACTCGAGGACGAAGAGGTCAAGACCTAAAGACTCGTTATCTCGAGGTTTTAAGTCAACCGGATTAGAAGACACACGCCTCATCGATACAACGAGCTTCTAGGACAAAATGTGATCACTGTATTGAGCTTGGTGATGACTCCGAGTCACGACAGAAGCAGCATAGATATACGACTCATAGGAATATATTCTTCTTTTTATTAGTTTTCCATTCATAAATGGTAATGGTCTCCTCTTTGAGAATAACGCATTTTGCCTGTCCACCCACAACAGCTCTCCCCGCCCAAGGTCCTCCTGCACCCGAAAAACTCAATCCTCAACTCCGATGCCAACCGCTGGTGGCTGCGTGATAACGATCTACTTGACTCTTCCGCCGGAGATGCACGGTAGCGGGGGTCGATCTCGACCCTAAGACATTTAGGCTAAGCCCGATGGACCGTGTGGGGGTCGCCGTCGAAATCTCCCAACCCCATACAGATCGGCGGCCGGGTGCCGCTCTCAACAAGAAAAAAAAATTTCGCGATGCGCGGCAGAAGGTGTCGATGAGGCACGACTTCATACAGTGAGTGACCGCACGCCAGCAACACCCCGAAACCCCGCACAACCACCCTCCTGAGCAAACACCAGGCTGCGCACTCACGCGTCGGGAAGGTGGTAGATCTTCTGGATGTCGTGGAGCATGGTCTCGTGGTCGATCTTGAGGTCCTTGAGCAGGCCGTCGTTGAAGCCAAAGACCCAGCCGTGGACGATGGGGAACTTGTTCTTGGCGTACGACTGCTGGATGGCGGCGGTCTTGATGACGTTGCGGCACTGCTCGATGACGTTGAGCTCGACGAGGCGGTCGTAGCGGGCGTTATCGTCCTTGATGGCGTCCAGCTCGGCCTCGTGGAAGCGGTAGACGTCGCGGATGTTACGCAGCCACGGGTTCAGCAGGCCGAGGTCCTTGGGGGTCATGGCGGCCTTGACGCCGCCGCAGCCGTAGTGGCCGCAGACGACGATGTGCTTGACCTGCAGGTGGCGGACGGCGTAGTTGATGACGCTCATAACGTTCAGGTCGATGTTGTTGACGAGGTTGGCGATGTTGCGGTGGATGAAGGCCTCGCCGGGCTCGAGACCGGTGATCTGCTCGGCGGGGATGCGCGAGTCGCTGCAGCCGATCCAGAGGTACTCGGGCTTCTGCCCCGCGGAGAGGGTGACGAAGAAGTTGGGGTCCTGCTTCTTCTTCTCCTCGGCCCAGCGCTTGTTGTGCTCGAAGACGCGGTCGTGCGTCTGCTTGAGGTACTTTTCCATGTCCTGGTCCGCCATGTTGCGCCAGTCGGGGGGGTTGATGGAGCGGCCTTTGGTGATGCGGTTGTAGTTTCGGGTTTGCTGGTGCTGGTGAGGCTGCGATGGCGATGTCGATGTGGTGATCAAGGGGGAGAGGAGTCGTGGGGGGAGGCTGAGGCGGAAGGGTGCGAGGAGGGAGCGCGGGACGGGGCGAGCTTTAAACATGGGAGCGGAGGAAGGGAATAAGAAGGAGAGACGGAGGAGACGGAGACGGAGGGGGGGAAGGACCTGGAAGGAGGAGACACGGCTGCAGGACCGGGAGATTGGCGATTGGAGGAGGAGCCAAGGTGAAGAGAAATGTCGCAACTGCGTCTTGTCAGGTGGTTTGTTGGGATGTCCGGCGGCGCTAAAGACTGAGAGAGACGTCACTGCGCAGGACGGTGCCAAGACGGTGCGTAAACGGTGCTCGATAGTGTCTCTCCTTAAATACACACGCAGTAAGGAGTGCGTACACCAAGGAGCCGGGGCTCCGGTGGGCGTTGGGGAAAACAAGAGGCTGGAACAGTGCAGACATCGCGGGAATTAGAGATGTGGCGGCCATAGCATGGACTTGGCGAAACGGACAAACAAAGCTTCATTCAGTCAGGATGTCATCTATAAAAAGAGAGACGGCAGCACACGATCGATCTTTGGGGCGAATCCTAAAGCCACTAACAAACGCGAGTCAACCGTCGTAGGCCCTGGATTATTACTGATTGAGATGCTCAACGGCCGCAACGATTCCTCCACCCCGTACCCGTTCGGCAAGCCATAAAAAGTTTCAATAGCGCCGCCCTCCGTTTCGTTTTAGGGGGGGCCTGCCGCCTCTTGGCTTACCGCCGGTGATTTGCGGCGCTTCTTCTTGTGGCGCTGGCCAAGACGGCATCTTGTTTCCACTGGTGGGTGCCGTGGCTGAGTGAGATTTAACTGCCAGATCGAGCACCCTACCTTGTCGCGACATGTGCATTGATTAATTGGGTGGAAGTTGCCGCAGCTGAATCGCGGGGCAATTGAATTGAAGAATGGGGTCCTCAACACATTCGGGCCCGCCCACTTGCCTCACCCAGCACTGTGCCTCGACCCGGAAGACCCGCGTCGTCCGCCCCGTTGAGCTCCGGACCTGGCTCCACATATCACCCGGCGTCCCGGAGTCGCTTAGCAGGAGCGCTCCCGGATGGCCCCCTTCCTCTCCTTCCCCGCTCCGGGCTGTCGTCATCCGCCTCGCTTCGTCTGATGCGCACATCCGCTCACTAACAGCTTCGTCAAAGTGCCGAACCTTGCAGATGCTTCCTATCTCTTAAACTCAACGGGCACCTGGGGACGCGCCCTGAGTTCCAGCGAGGGCCACAGCGGCGGAGCCCTGATCCCCCCCCCCCCTCGACACTGTGTACCACCCCCCCGTACCATCCGCTACTGCACACCTACACTGCTAGCTTCGTGCCTGGCAGCTGCCTTCAGTTCCGATCAGGCACAGTAGCGCACAGTAAGCAGCCGTAGCTCAGGCCCCAACGGCCCCCCGACTGGTGCCATCCGTCTCGGGGCCGTACATCAGACGTGCATTAGTGCCCTTCTGCGCACCGGTCCAAGTGCCCTTCGTCTGTGAAACCGGAGAGGGGAGACCCTTGCGTGTCAGCGAGCGAACCCCGCGACCCTGCCGTCGCATCGGCCTATCGGCAGACGGCACCACACAACATGAGAGCGGTTCGTCCAGTGAGAATGGACAGCCCCAAGTGCTCCTCTCCGCGATCTTAACGGCCAGATCCTTCGATACTAGATGGTATTGGCTGGATGGTAACGGCGAGATGGCGCCGATGGACTGCTAGTCTCGGCGACGTTTGACATATGTCGATCTCGAAATATAGGTAAGAGATACAATATAATCTATTGTCCATGGAGTGCTCGCCACGGGAGTGGCGGCTGCGTCCCATGCTGCGCAGGTCGCGAGGCAACATGTGAGGGTTTCAAGACGGCAGAACAAGGTGTCCCGTGGGCACGATAACGCAGAATAAGCCTTGGATACGCGCATGCCCAGCGCCGACTGTTGCTACTTAAGCGTGGCTGTCCCTCTTTTGCCGGCGGGTAGGACTGGACTCCAGAATCTCCTACGTGAGCTTCCGTTTCGTTTCGCTTCGCTTCGAAGAGCCACTAGCTGGCAGTTACACCGTCGTTTGTTGTAATCAAAACCACCGCTTCTTCTTCTTTCTTTCTAGTTGCATCATGGTTGCTTGGGGAGCTTCTCGAGGGCTGGGCCTCCTCGCCGGCGCCCTGTTCCTCTCCCAGGCGACTAACGCCGTCATCCTGCCGCGCCAGAGCGATCCTGCGCTGCGACCCTGGGTGACCGTGGCGGCTGATGGTGCTGTCAAGACCATCATACCCACCGTCGAGGACGGCAAGAAGACGTCCACATTCACGGGCAGCTTGACGCTGCCCACCGCCGACGCTAAGGGGGCCGGATCCTTCCTCCACTGCAACGCGAACGCAGGAGCCAAGGGCATCGACGACCCGTTCTGTGCGCCTTCGGCGGACAAGAAGGTTGATGGAGGCAAGACGTACTTTGGTGAGTAGAGCGAGCCTCGATGGCCTTGCCGACATGGCGCCGTGGATAGACAGATGCTAACCCCAGCACAGTCACCTGGGACGCTTCCCTCTTCCCGGACCCCAACACCACCGTCCAGGTGCAGGGCGACTACGGCACGACCAAGACCATCGAAGCCGGGCACGGCTTCTCCTCGCAGACGATGCCGGGCCTGCAGGGCTTCTTCTCCTGGGCCGTTTTGGGGTATGACATGTCCCCGGACGAGGCCCTGGACTGCCAGCTCTTCCTTGCCGTCACGGACGTCAACGGCTCCATCACGGCGCGGCACCAGGGGCCCAAGGTGCGCATCGTCAACGGCTCGGCCGACGACCCGGTGCGTCGGAAACCGAACGTCTTTGGCATTGTACTTCCTATCGTCTTTGGCGTGCTGTCGCTCGGCGCCATCGGGTGGTTCATTTGGTGGTATGGCCGGAGAAAGGGCATGTTCGCGGGCAGCAGCCAGGGATACGGCGTGCGCAAGAGCCGCGGGAAGAGGGCTGGTGGTCTGAGGCTCGCAGACGGTACGTTCACGTCGTCGAACCGCGGTGTTGAGATGATGCCGCCCCCGAGGCCGCCGCCGCCGTCTACTAGCACGACGACGAGCACGGCTACCACAATCACTAGCCAGAAGACTGGCAATGCCTTCCGTGACGAATTAAACCGACAGGAGCGGAACGCGAAGGCTCAGAGCATGATGTGAAGCGGATAGAAATGTCTGGCTTCAGACAAAAGGGCTTGTAACACTAACACTTATATTCGTTGAGTATCAGTTGTAATATCTGTTTTTGGGGCATGGTATTTTGGGACAGGATCCAGTGTAACATATCTACCATAATCAGTATAGATATGATGAAACCAGAGATGACTTGATGCCGTGAATTTGGAAAAGTACCCGAAAGGAGTGACACTTGTCAATAAACCCTCGAGCTGTTGGAAAGATGAAATGCAGGCTCACAATGCATCCGTTCCCTATCACTTGGTGAGGAAGTCCTCGCCTACCATGTGCGGGTGAATCCTAGCAGGAGCCACTGGGCTAGGAAGCTGCCATCCCATTTCCATGACATTAAATAGTTCAAATGCCTAAAAAAAGATAAAAAAAGATAAAAAAAGATAAAAAAAGATAAAAAAAGATAAAAAAAAAAAAGATAAAAAAAAGGTGTCATTCCGGTCATGGCACTCGCCCATCATCCAGAGGCTCTCGCCAACTCTGTGAACTAAGGCGGGTCACTCGTCGGTGAAGAGTCGGTGGAGCGCATCTGAGATCCATCCAAAAACAGGCAAGCGCAGATGGGAGAGACCAAGTGGAGCAACCCTGAATAAGCGAAATTTCATACAGCAGGCTCACCCGCACAGACCACCTTCCGCACAAATCCCAGGGCTTGCAAACCCCAATCGCCCGCAATCCGCAATTGGCCATTCGGTGTGTGTGCCTTCATCCGCGCGAACATTTTCTATCCCGACCGACTCTCTTTCTCTTGACCCCGCCTGCTCGAGCAACTAACCCATCGCCAACCAGCGTCAAGTCAGTCCAAACCGCCAAAATGAGCGCCCTCAACAAGATCGCCCCCAACAGCCCCTCGAGGCAGAACCCCTCCGAGCTCGAGCAGAGCATCGCCCAGGCTCTGTACGACCTCGAGAGCAACACCGCCGACCTCAAGGTCGCCCTCCGCCCTCTGCAGTTCGTCTCTGCCCGCGAGGTGAGAACTACCTGAACCGTCCTACAGCGCAAAATTTCTTGCAGGATACGCAAACCTTTCCGAAAAATCAAACAATTCCTGTTCCTGCCGCCACGGCTCCCAGCGAGAGGCGCAACAGACACGCGCGCGCACCGACGGCGAGAAGAGAATTTTTTTTTGCGAAAGCGAAAAAAGACTCTGGATTCGGAGAACCTTTCCTACCGATTGAGAGATATCTGGAAGAGAGGGGGGACACCCGAAACATTTCTCTGCTGTGGGCGCGCACAACCCCCATGTCTGCTTGTCTCTTCATCGCTGTCGTGGTGGCGGAGATTTGAACGCTGAAAAGAACGATAATCTCAGGAACAGGACGGGAAGCGGTCCAAGGCATCGTCCTGGAGCTCGCATGCTGACTTGTGATCTTCTGATAGATCGAGGTCGGCCACGGCAAGAAGGCTGTTGTCATCTTTGTCCCCGTCCCTTCCCTGCAGGGCTTCCACCGCGTCCAGCAGCGGTAAGCATTCCCTTCTCTACCCCCAGCTCCGAAACACATACTGACAGACCCAGCCTCACCCGTGAGCTCGAGAAGAAGTTCTCCGACCGCCACGTCCTGATCCTCGCTTCGCGCCGCATCCTCCCCCGCCCCAAGCGCTCTGCCCGCTCCCGCAACAACCAGAAGCAGAAGCGCCCCCGCTCCCGCACCCTCACCGCCGTCCACGACGCCATCCTCACCGACCTCGTCTACCCCGTCGAGATCGTCGGCAAGCGCCTCCGCACCAAGGAGGACGGCTCCAAGCTCCTCAAGGTCGTCCTCGACGAGAAGGAGCGTGGCGGTGTTGACTACCGCCTCGACACCTACTCCGAGGTCTACCGCCGCCTCACCGGCCGCGGCGTCACCTTCGAGTTCCCCCAGAGCGGCGCCACTGAGTACTAGATTATCATCTCTTAGCAGATGTTTGCTTTAGTGTGCGGGTCTCGGAAACAAAGGAAAATTCTGGTCGGTCAATGATGGGTCTGGCATTTGGCCTGCTGCGATGAGAGCATGGCAATGACTGGTTGGTCAAAAGGGTCTGGCGTCTAAAGGATGTAGCTTGGCGGATTCAGTTACAGGCCGCCCCAAAAATGCATATACCACACACTTGACCGCTTCCCCTCACATAATCGTCCCTTATCATTCTGTGAATGTTGCTTTCTTGAAGACGAGTGTCTCGTTAATCGCTGTGATTGCTTGTCATTACTTGCTACTCGTATGAAGTCTGGCTCTATGAGCCAAGATGTTTGGGTATCATTCGTCTAATGCGTGTCTACTCTTGGATGATCCGTCCGACTCCGAGGACTCACCAGTATACTACTCCTGGTTGATCCGTCCAACTCCAAGGACGCACCAGTATGCGAGCTCCCTCTTTTCCCTGGCCTCCTTATCCTTACCCTGGGAAGTGCCAACGTCGCCCTGCGCCTCCGTTTCCCACTCGAGCCGTACGAACATGGGTATCTCCAATACGTCCTCGTCCTGGCGCAGCGCGTTGTCGTCGCCGTCGCCACCCTCCTTGTCGCCAGGCTCCAGCTTCAGGGAGGCCGGCACAACCTCGAGGACGATGCTGACCCAGTTGCGGCCGCGGTCGTAGATTTTACCCACTTCGGCCTGCTGCAACGAACCCTCCTCGCCCCGCCGCCGCTCCTTGTCGGTGTCGTCCTTGAGCGCGTCGTCCCACATGTCCGTGTTGGCGTCGATCTCAAACTGCGGGCAGAGCACTGTGACGGAGCTCGCGAACCGGCCAGGCGTGCTGGACGGCGTGGCCAGCGACACCTTGACGGTCTCAAAGATGGGGTTCTTGAACGTCAAGACGAACTGGATGGGCTTCAGCGGCTTGAGCCAGATCTCCTGCGATATAGGCGGCCGCGACGTCGACGGGATGTTCTGGGGCTCCGCATTAAGCGGCCGGATCGTGATCGTCGGGATGTAGCTGCCAGCGACAAGCCGGATGCGAAATCGGGTGTTAGAGATCTTGGCCTCCGGCTTGCTGATGATGTGCCGGCAGATCGGGCATCGCTTTGACCGCTTGGTCCTGAGCAAGTAGGGAATCGGCCGCAGCTCGTCCCGGAAGCGCACAGGCTCCTGCTGGTGGGAATTTTGGGCAATGGTGGCTGTGTCGTCGATGTGCGTCTCCCGCAACTTGTCGATGAGTGCTGTTTCGTCCAGGTCTGTCACCTTCAGACCCTCGTCTGCGTCGACAGCCTCCCGCATGATCTGCACCTTGCCCCGGGCTTGCTTATTTCCGAAGTTGTTACCAGTATAGAGACTCATGATTCGGGAGAGGGAGCCCGGAGAAGAAAGGCCAAGATCGCCGAGGGACGAAAGTCCGCCAGCTGAGGGGTTGGAGTTTGCGAGCTGCGTCTGGTAGAAGGATTTGAGCTGCGCATACTGCAGGTCGGTGTCCATGTCCTTGGGGTCCAGCGAATAGTCCCCGCTCCCCTCCTTCTTCCTCTCCTTGTGCTCCTTGGGGGTCAACTTGGGCGTGCCGCCATTCTGCAGCTTCGCCAACTGCCCGTGGATGCCGTTGGGCCGGTCGAATTTTATTCCGATCTCGGTCGAGCTCCAGTTGCAGTAGGTGCAAGTCAACACGTAAGGGCCGCGTTGGGGAGCGGAACCGTCAGCGGTGAGGAGGTTTTGTTCGGGCGGGGTATCGAGGCTCGTAACCGTGAGGGGCCCGACGCAGACGGGGCACTGGAAGCAGCTGCGGGTGCACCTTTGGAAACATCAGCAAGATCGTCTGATAATTTGTGGCAGACAAGGCCGCGTACCTGTTGCCTTCGCTCTTTAAGTTGCTGCTGGGGACCTCAAACAGGCAGTTTGGACAATAGTACGTAACGATTTCTTCGTTGACACATCGAGGACACCTAATCTGGTGGCAGTCTTCGCAGTACATCAGATGCTCCAAAGGATACAGGCTGTAGTTGGCGCGCGGGGCGCGGGGGTCGAAGGTGCGCTCATCGTCCTCTGGGCTGTCTGGCGTCGACGAACCGTCTTCGCTGACCCGGGTCTCGGAGCAGGGGCACCGAATGTAGGTGTACGGAGTCAAAGGCGCCATTTCTGCTCCTACATAGTGTGAACGGAGTCGACTCCGAGGCTGAGATTGAGTTCGAGGCCGGCAGCGCAGCGCAGAGGTGCTCGATGAAGCGTTTGAGAAGGGGCACGGAGCTGGTCTCTCGGACGCGAAATAGCATCAACCCAATTCAGCACCGCGATGTCCAAGAGCCAGTAGCAGTAGCCAGTCAGGACACGGCAGGTGGCCGGGCCCGATAAAGGAGCCGGTCTTACCTTGATCCCGGTGCCGCCACCTTATCGATAAGGCGATAATGGACGAGACTAGCTCAGCGGGCCGGGGGCTGGGGCGAACTCTCCGCCCCTCCATCTTGGTCGAAGGCACTTACACTGACCTTCCACTGACCTTCCATTGACCCTGGACTATGCTAGGCTGCCATCCATCGCCGACTAACACGCTCAACCGCAAGAACATTCGCCTCCAGATTGGGGACCAGATCCTACGGACGGACATTGACGTTTCGAGAGGTGTCAAACACAAGACGGACGACCGGCTCGTGTCAATCAAGCTCAATCAAGCTGCTACCTAGCTACCTCAGTTGCTGCTTCTCGCCAAGGTTGCCTCGAAAAAGCCGTCGCGGGTGTGACCCATTCAACCGTCCAATATGCTTGCTCAAAACATCAAAACACGGTCTCGGTATTGCCGAGCAATGATGTGAATGGCTGTGCAGCTCGACCTGCCAGACTCCTCCAGCATGTCTCTCAACTCCCAAGCTCTTACCTCTGTGCCGTCCGCCATGCCGCCAGCCAGACCCGCTTGGCGGACTTTATTTCGTCTAAGGCTTCCTTTTGCCGTTCACTGCAACCCGCCGGGGTGGGATTCGCCTTCAGCTTCGACGTTTCCGGTACGGCAAGGCGCGGCGCTAGCGAGGGGTGGTCCAGACCCCGCGGGTACGACAGGCCGCCGCAGATGGAGCGGCGTTCTGGGTCGTGCAGGCCTGCCCGAAGCGAGCGAGAGCTGAAATCCCATCCTTTGCGCCCTTTGGGGCCTGTCTCTCCCGGTCCGGCTCTCGACGGCGGCCCAGGTCGAGGGGCCTCCGCCCCCGGAGCTCCTTTGTGTCTCGTGGCCCGTCGAACAGACTGGCAGGATGACTGGCACACACGCTCGGTTCCTGAGGAATAGCAACACTTTGAGCATCTGTGGTCAGCGCGGCATCTACCGTGCAGAGTACCTGCATGCTTCTGGAGGCCCGTCGTTACACCCCACGACAGGGACCGTCAAGGCGTCGATTGTGCCTGAACTTGAGAGGCCATGCAGATCGCAGCGCCTCCAGCATTTCAGCCCAGCGGTTTGGCCTCCCGGACTCTCGCAGCTTTCGACGATTATGCCATTGACGAAAGGCCAGCAACTTGCACTGAGGACGCAGATGCGAGGTGGGAAATATTTGGTCTGAAGTCGTGGGCACGGTAATGCAACTAGCACTCGAGCTGATTCTTTGCGTGGAGGCAAGGTATGATCGCATCGGCGGGCGGCAGCAAGCTAGGGAATCGAGATGCGCAGTCTGGTTCCATTGCACTGGATTCGCGTCCTGGGCCATCCCGGTCACACCGGGGCTGAGGCCGCACATTTGGCGAGGGAGAAGCAGAACGAGGGCCGGAACCAGCGGATACATGTCTTTCAAGAGGATTCTTTCAAATCCCGTCCGCAATACCGGATCAGCGGCCAGGACTCAGTAGCCGTCGGCTCGTTCTCCGACAAAGCAATCATATCGGAGCATACGCCCATTCTCTGGGACTTGCCGGGTCGTGGATGCACCTCGCCTATTGCGGATGACGTAGATTCACATTCTGGTGGCCAGCCATCAAGTGTACAACTCCCAGGACCTAGAAACAAGACGGTCTAGACGCGATGAAGACGGTCAAAATTCAAGCTTCAAGCTTCACCAACGGCTGCAACCGGGACCGTTGTGATGATCCGGGCATGATTGCACACACCAGAAGGTTCCCCGATGACTCTGGTGAATCAGCAGAGCACACCGATTCCGACATCACCAAGAGCGAAATGGCTATGGAAAGCCCAGCACTCGGCGGCCTGGGCGCCCAATCTGGTGAGACACTGCTCTATCGAGCCTGGAAATGGCCACTGTGGCCAATGAGGGAGCTCCAAAGCACATGCAAGCTTGCGCCGAAAGATGCATCGAGGACGCCCCAAGGACAAGCCTCCGGACCGTGGGCGGGTGGAGGGCGAGCGAGCCAGGAAGCACGCTTTGCATCACCACGACTCACTAGCACCACCCGAGGCACCGGACAGGAGCACACGCAGGTACGGGGCGAGGGCGAGGTGTCCTCATGTCATCAACATTGCTGCCTCTGCCGATCACCTCAACGTCGTCTTAGACCGCGTCACAACAACGTTTGTGGAGACGCAGAGTCGTTTGGGTCCAGACATGATTTGTCGCCGTTGAGAAGGGCAAAAAGGGAAAGTCTAAGCTGCCAGCGCCTCTCTGCCAAGAAAGGCTCGGCTCACAGACGGGGATACAGCGGTGCAGCGCAGCTTGGAGCTGACGCTGCGGCAAGGTGTCTGTCCCAGAGCAGGTCGATTACGCATACACTTACGCCCAGAGCTTGACAACGCATCCTAGCCGCGGATGACAGGCACGTCCGCTTAGGTGCATTCGCAGACCCTTCAGACCAGAACAGGGCCTGGAGCGAGGGGGTCTGTCAAGTGAGAGTCGATGGGCGAACCCAGTGGCGGTCCGGCCTAAAACATGGCTTGAAGCCATCCTTGTCTCCCGCCGCGTCACTCGACAGACTGCTCGGACCGTGAGAGGGACAGCTAGTCTCACCGCAGCGCGGGCTCACTCGAGGGCACCGAAAGCCGGGTAGCCTTGTGCTGAACTGGGACAAGCGACATAAAGCCATCTCGACGCCCGCCCGAAGGCGTTTAGGAAGGTTTGCGGCGTCTCTTTTCCCACCCTACCAAGCCGTTCTTGCACGTCTAGGCCTGCTGTTTTCGACGAGGCCGCGGGTAGAGTGACGACCCGAAGCCATTGTCTGCTGCTACGGGCGTACCTGTCACGGTGCTACGGATGGTCAGCTCAGGTTTCCCCTCATCGACAAACGCAGATCTTCCAGGGGCCCTGGCGCGTTGTTGGCGGTCTATTGGGCGGTCCGGAACGCTTCCTCTGCAGTCATCGGCGCCATCCACTGTTGTAAGCTATCCCAAGCTATCAAGCTCTGGCCGCATCCAGCTCACCTAGCAGCCGGCTCTCGTCGAGCCCCGAAGCCTGGGAGACATGCGGCGATCGTCCATATCAACGTCCAAACCCCCCGACCTCCAAAATGGTTCCGCTTTCACCATGGTCGGTCGCCGTGGTCCTCGCCCTCGCGTGACACCACCACCACTAAGTCCAAAGATGTCGACCTCATCCTCAGCCTGGAAGTCCAAGAAGTTCGGGGTGCCCATTTTGGAGGGTCGGGTCGCCCAGAACTCAAACGTCAAGAGATGGGATGGTGCGGCGAGGTCATACAGTGACTGGGACAACCTGAGAAGGGTGAGTTTCATTCATCCCGCTTGACAGTCTGTCATTCGGCGTTCAGCCTTTCATCTAGATTCGCTAATTATGTTGTTCCAGGATCCCGAACTGTGGTTTCGCGGCGGGAATTGCTTCGTGCATTTATACGGAAAAGGCCAGTCGCGCAGAGGACCTGCCTTCAAGGTCCCGTTTGGCGCCCTGCTTTCTGCGAAATGCCACCCTTTCGTCAAGAGATTTATGGTTTGCGATATGCCCGAGTCGCCTGGATCCTATATCGACCAGTATGAGGATTTGGACCGCTGGAACGCATTAAACCCCGACAGCAGAGTCGAGCTGTACATCCCAGCTCCTCCGATGGCGGACAAGAACCAGGCATTTTCTTACCATCTTGCAACGCGCAATTTTTTCGCTTGGGTTTTCCGGCGGTCGGTGGTTGGCGAACATCTCGGAACCGCCTTGATCGGGCTCTTGAACAGCATGTCAGAGTTCAGAGGCGACGACGAAGAAAATGTGCCGGACCTCGTCTCTTATTTGGATGAGGAAGGCTACCTGGACCTGAAGGGCCAACCGCAACACGCCCTCGCATTACTGCATTTGGCGGAATTCTTCCAGATACGAGACATGTACATCGACGCGTTCAGTCACTGCGTTGGAATGAGCGAGGATTTGTTTTGCAGTCCGGAGTACCAGGTATGCCCGTTGGAATCTAGTGTTTCTCTCCCGATCTAATTAACACCGCGCAGCATATTAGCTCGATCTCCAGAACCCTGATTAGACGGGCGCGCTTCGATATGAACAACCGGCTCAGTCAGGCCGGTGACATGCTGAAGACGTTCCTCGAGGAGGAGCTCTCGGAAACCCACCTCGGACTGCCGGCCGGCGGCCGGGCCCACCTGGACCGATTCCGGGCATTTATCCTATCGTTTTACACGACCAAGATGGGGTACTTCCCTCCACTATCACTCGACTCACGGAGCACGATATTCGATCCCGAGAGCTTTGACATCATGTGCAAAGACTTCCGCGCAGTCTACGACCTGCTCGTGGATGAGGGGTTCACCTCGACCGAGAGCAGCCCTCTCCTCGCTCAGGGTGGGATCTGCGCTGTGCAGAGCGTGCACGCATTCGATCAGCGTTGCAACTTCTCGTCCCTGAAGCATCCCCTGCCCCTCTTACCCGAGATGATTGACGACAAGGGTTCGCGCCGGATGTCACTCGCGTGGTTGGCAAACCAAGCTAGGGGCGACAAGCTAAAGCCCGATCACCGGCTCATCGCCCATGCGGCGTTGATCAAGGCGACGAACGTGCGCGACTCGGAAACCCTCGAGAATGACTTTGTCCGGGCCTACCGAAAGTTTGAAGAGGACTCGGTCGCGACACACAGCAAAGTCGACAAGACCGAGAAGATCAGCCCTGTCGATGCTCGCAAGGTGCGCTGGATCCTGATCTACGCCGTCTACCAGGTTTTACGCAACTGCACGCAACCCCCTCCCGAAGTCCGAGATGCCGTCGATGCCGAGTACCATCTGGCCGTTTCCACCGAGCAATTGCCGCCCTGGAAGAACGGGCGAAGCCTGAAACCCCTTCTCAGCCAGGCCGGCTTCTCCGCGCAAGTGAACCGTTCTCAGTCTATTTCCGGCTGGGCCTCGGGCCATGGAACGCCCCTGGCGTCACCTGCGCTTGACATCAGGCCTGATGTGGACTACTTCGCGAAGTCACGCCGCCAGGAAATGCTGTCCCGTCGGCAATCAGTCTGCGGCCCCCCGGCTGTCGCTCCCCGGGCCCGCAGCCGGAGCTTGTCCCGCAGCAGTCCCTTCCGACGAACTCTTAGCATTTTCCGCAAGAACGAGGAGGGGCCAGCAGCTAGGAAAGCATCATACTGCGAGATCGTGGTCCATGGATATGGCAATGGTACCAACGCTGTGACAAAGTGGGCTGTTGCTCCCCCCGAACTCTCACCAAGGAGCGTGCCGCCTGCTGAAGTTTCCCCGAGGACCGTCGTTCCTCCCCAGCCCTGCGCAACTGCTTTTCCCGCACCCCGCTCATTCTCGACCTCGTCCGAGTCGAGCCGTGTGTCCGATCCGTACTCGGCGGGCGTCGCGAGTCTGGCAACCCTTGACTCGACGGCGCCGCCGACGTCTCCCGACGCGTGCAAGAACTGGCCTAACCAGGACACGCCTATGCTGAGCCCGATCCCCATCCGTGGGCGCCGACGCATGCGCGACGTGCTCTCGTTCTCGGGGACGTCCAGGAACGCATCCCGTAACACGTCCCGGAACAGCTCGTCGGGGTGGTCTGGCAACCGGCGCCACAGTATCATCGGCGGCGGAAGTTACGCGCAAGAGTATGAGGACCTGATCAAGCAGCAAGAGGAGGAGTTTCATCGCCACGAGACGGAGATGAAGCCTCTTCCCCTGCAGATCCGCAAGGCGTCAGCGCCAGTCCGGCCGATGTCTTTGAGCATGGGCGACGACGTTAAGCCCGCGTGGGAGCAATTCAAAGATCTCGGCGGGTTGAAGTGCCCCACGCCACTGAACATTTAATAAACCCCTCCAATCTTCCTTCATTACAAAAAGCTCCTCGTTATGTCGGGAATGCCCGACAATTTGTCATTCTTTTGAGATTTTTCTTTGTACGTATTGTACTGGACATGAAGAGAGATACCCGACCGCAACCCTCCCTTGTTCCAGCACCGATGTAATATGGCTTCCCCAGGCGTTGGGTCGGGGCAATGGACGGAAGTGAGTCTTGAGCAGCAAGGCGTGCTGTGTAATATTAGTAGAGAGACAGACAGACAGACAGACAGATCAGAATCAGAAAAGTTCTTACTACGAATTACTTCTTCCGATGCTTGACGTGAAGTGTGCGAAATATGGCCAACGGCTCGGGGCTAACAAGCTTTGAACGCGATGACATAGTGGTGCTCGACATGAGAGGGCGCATTCCACACACCAAGATTCAGCCCGCGGCTTTAGTGCTGACGATGCGTCAACGGTGCTGCAGGCGTTCATGGTGGAGGGGACCAACAGGCCGGGTAAGCGGCGCCACGTTGGAGTTTAAAAGTCCACTGAAAGCCATGGCATTTTCAAGAAATACAATACATCCATTGCACATGTCTACCTCGATGTCTCGTTATTTCTTTCATCAGATGTACACTATAGCAACCTAGATTCCAGCCCCTCTGTATATGTTACATCCCGCCCTATTTTTCCCCCATACATATATATATAAACATGTACACAGCTGATCGTCCGATAGAACGTAGATACTGATGTTTGTTTACTCGGTCTTGGTTGTCTTGGAGGCGAGGGCCAGGCCGTCGACGATTTCGCTGCCGAGGGACACGATCATGTAGCCCGAGCCGAGGAGCCACGCGCCGCTGTCGCAATCGGTTAGCATCTGCCACCCAAGTCCTGGAGTCGTCGCGGGGGAGCTTACTTGGGAATGATCCAGAGGAAGAGGAGGTCCATCGGCGGGTTGTGGCCGATGTTATCGAAGCCGGAAAAGTACTCGTTCGCCCCTGGTCACCAAGTTAGCATATACTCATCCCCCATCCACCACATCTTCTCCGGGAGTCCAACTTACAGTACAGCACCGTCTTGCTAAGCGTCATAACAGCCGCGCTAAACCCAATCACAATAGCCAACGCCCCAGCCCTTCCACCAACAACCTTCTTCACGCCCGCGGGTCCGGCGACAGGCTTGCCGCGCGAGAAGTACAGCCACACGTACGCGAGATACATGAGCGTCTCGACGAGGTTCAGCGAGCCCTGCGCCGAGGTGAAGCCGTTGTGCGCGTTGAAGGCCTTCCAGCCGTACACGTGGTCGACCTCGCCGTAGAGCGCGTACGGCGCCCACAGCGGCCAGTGGAGGTGGCCGCCCGGCATCGTCCACGGGCGGAGGAGGACGTAGCCCGTGTCCCAGGCCACGAGGGGCAAGGAGACGAGCAGCCAGAAGGTTGTGAGGGCGGTCGGGGCGTGGGACCAGCCTTGCGGCGTGGACCTGTTTTCGGGAGCCACGGAGCTTGAGGAGGATACGGGAGGGGCGACGGCGCGCGAGGGCGGGGGGATGGAGGGGGAGGCGTCGAGGCTGTTGGGGAGGGCGCGCGAGGAGGAGCGGGTTGAGACCATCGTGGCGGAGTTCGTGCGGTTCGCAACAGTTCTCTGGTGTGTGAAGTTCGTCGTGGGAGGTTAGGAATCGTTCGAGAAGAGACGCGTCGTGGGTGGTTTTGTCGGATGGGCAGAGACGCTTCGGAGGGACCAATTGGGCCGTCGGGACAGGTAATGGCCACCGAGGGTTGCTAGCTGGACGAAAAGCTTAACCAGTTACTAACATGATTGTTCCGTGCCGTACAGGTCCCCCCAGACGGGACCTTGGGGAGGAGCCACTGCCGGCAGTGCTGGATCCCGGAACGAATACGACAGGGTTACAGCTTCAGTGGTGGCCCTTCGGCGCGGACTCTGGCTCCCTTCCCGAAACGTTTCGCGTATTGAGGGGCTGTTTTGATTAGTCAGTCAGTTGGAGGTAGGTACCCGCTTTGTGCACGTGACGGCTGGCCTGAGCTTCATGGTTACCTTGGCGGATTGCGGGGGAGGGGCAGCCGTTGCGGAAGTGCTTCGGCGAGGTTCACCGAGGCAGGAGGAGATGGTCTTACCCATGGAACCGTTGCGTAAGTGGTGAGTGTCTTGATCATACGTATGTCTTGTCGCAATACTTGTCGTGTCTTCAACCTTTCAGTCTTTCAGACGTAGTGAGCCGTGTATTGTGTGTTTTGTGCCTTGTGTTGTTGTGCTGCCCACCCTAGTGGGTGGGTGACATGCTTCAGCGAGCTTCACAGAATCGTGGGAGAACTTGAGTGAGATTTGGGCTCATTGACGTAACAAGTGAGCTAGAGCTTCAAATCACTGGGGATATCGATACAACATATAGTTTCTTGTAAATTCTTTGAAATTCTCTTTCGCACTTTATTATACAATCTGAATTATATAGCAACAGGTGAGGTCATAGATAAACTTAGAGCCGGTTTCCAGCCAGCCCTCTAGGGCTCTTTAAAGCCCAATGCGTTATGAACGCCCAAATTTTGTTCGTCATCGTACAACCAGTCAGTCGGCTTTATTTACTCCCAAAACGCCACGCAATGCAATACGCCCGCTTTCATGAGTAGGAAAATCGTGATTTCGTCGTTTCCCGAGACTCCCAAGCAGTAAGTACGGGTGTAATATAGGTATCGTGACCAAGGAAAATTAGGGGTTAGGAGACTGAAATGAAATAGGCACGGGTGGAATCATTACTAAAGGAAAGCGTGAAAAGAATGAAGAAGAAAAAGTTCCCGTTCAAATCGTCCCTCCGCGTTCATCCGCCGTTGACGGTGAAATATTCTGAGTCGACGTCAGACAAATCCGAGGGGTCGTTCCGCGAAGGCTCATGGCCTCCGGCCGCGGCTGAGCCGGCCACCGTCGATGCGTTCTCAGTCGACTGGGTTGCCGACTCCGCCATCTGATCCAGCATTGGATCAATCATCATTATGGCCCCGGGAATACCGCCGGGCACCGGACTCGCTGCGGACGGTCGGCGATGATTGTGCAGCGACGGACCCGGCGCGTGCGGCGGCGCGCCGAAGCCGTTGTGCGGACCCGGCGGGAAATGCACACCACGCCGACTGGCCGTCCCCGTATCAGGATTTAATCCGTTCGGAGCTGTGTTCATGTTTTGGAAGAACATGTCGTGAGGGGCGGCATGGACGTGGTAGTCAGCAGCGGCGTTGAAGACCTGCTGCTGCCTCGCCATGGCGCGTGGATTGGGCTGCAGCTGTGCGTTGACAACGGGGAACGGCTCGAAAGGCATTGTTGGCGGGTGCCGGTTGGGAATGCCGCCCTGTGGTAGAAAGCGCTGCTGCGATGCGCCTGTTGTTGCAGCAATACCCTGTGCCGCCGCCCTGTTATTTTGCATTGCCGTGACGAGCCGTCTGTGGCGCGCCTGATCTGGAGGACGGATGTTGTGGTGAAGATGGGCATTCGCCCGGATGGCGGCCTGGCGGTTTGTTCTGCCTATGGCGGTCCCTTGGTGATGCAAGTTTTCGGGGGGCAGGACTCCGAAAAAATGGACCTGTTGCTGCTGCTGCTGCTGATGTTGTGGTTGATGCTGTTGCGGCTGTTGGAAGATGTCGTCGAGGGACTGCGATTGGGGCTGTAGAGTTGTCGATGGTGATAACGACAGCATATGCAAATTGCTTCCCCCAACAGCATCATGGTTATGTTGTGTCTGTTGCTGCAGCTGCGGCGGTTGATGCGCTGAGCCATCCACTCCCACTGACGGCGGTGGCCTCGGTCCGTAAGTGGTATCATGAAGCGCCTGAACCATCTGAACCTGAACGTCGCTTAGGCTACCCCTCTGCTGCAACTCGGCCAACCCTTCTGTAAAACAAGGCCCTCTCGCGTCTCTCACAGTCGTGACGACGTTGCCCTCCATGTCCTCGGTGTCGACATAGGGGGAGGCCGGCGGGTCGATGCCGGGGAAGAGAACGCGCCACTGGGCATACCACTTCTCGGGGCCGTCGCCGCCGGGCAGCCCGACGAGGGCCAGCTCCTGGTCGTCCGAGATGCCTTCGCTGAAGGGGCATGACTCCTCCGAGCGCTCGCACGTTCGCCCGATGACGTGGGTGTTGTAGAGGGCCCGCGTCGCGAATGTCGCGAAACACATCGGGCAGTGCATGGGCTGGCGATGGGTCCTGAGGAGATGGGTTTTTACGTATCTCGGCGCCATCTGGCAGTGGTGCAGACACGCCAGGTGCTTGAACGGCCATCGCTTGTAATAGTGGCACGCGAAGAGCCGGCCGCCCGACTTGGGATTCTTGGGCGCGGCCGCTTTCTTGCGCGACGAGGGCCCTGGGGCGCCGCCGCCGCCGCCGCTGCTACGGGCGCCGGTTTTCCCCCTGTTCTGCCCGGTCTTCTCGACCCTCCATGCTTGCGAGGTGCCCTTTTTGCTGGTGCCGCTCGGAGGACAGGACCAGAAAGGACGGCAGATTTGTCCAGTGGAGGCGATAGGGTAGCTGCTCGGGACACTCGCGGGAGTCACCAATGCCTGAAGGTGATTTGTGTCAAGCTCGGGGAAGATGAAATTCCCTGGTCCAAAAATCCCCCGGGCGCTGGACAGCGTTCGCCAGGCGTTGTCGACTAACGGCGTCGAATGATAAACGGTGAACCATTGCCACTTCCTGCCGCAGCACTCGCTATTGTCCAGGAGGATAAATAGCCAGTGCGGTTGATGGTCGAGTGCCGATTGGATGCCAATTACGACCAAGGCGTTTGTGGTGTGGACAAGCGAGAGCTCAATGCTCCGTAGGGCGTTCTCAATGTTCTGCAGAGCGTTGAAGAGATGGACCAGCAAAATGAATAGAGGGTCGATGGTGTTGGCGATTAGTGCGAATGTCCGTGTCACATTGACAGTTGGTCTGAGGCGATTGTGTCCGCAGTCGACGGCGCTGTATTCTTCGATCTGTTGGGTAGTTCGGACTTGCTGATCCGGCGGAGATTCTCCAGTGTTGGGGGAGATGACAGGGCTTGGATAGTCTGGGGGTTCGTTGGTTTCCACGATTTCTGTCGGGGTGCCACGAATCTGATCGAGGCACGGTTTGGTGTTCAGACCAAGATTGAATTCAAGGACGGGCCCTGCTTCCCTCACATCGTGCTCCGCCGCCTCGCCGGAGCTGAATTGGGATCCCTTGCCTGCTGTAATGATTGCCATCGCGGACTCCATTTCCTTTGCTGTCGGGGTCGGGGGTCGAGGGGGCCGTGACCTCTGATCTGGAGCTGCCAACCACGAGCCGCGAAGAGCCGAGGCCAGAAGAGTTAAAGCTTCATGTATTTACTCGTTGTGAAGCTCTTGAATTGACGGAGGCGAAGCGGGACGACGGAATAAAAGCCAACCAGTCGACCCCGTCGGGCAACTATTGTGGCAAGGTAGCCACTGGACAACGTGTATCCTCATGTTCTTGTCCTGAACTTGCGAGTCGCCTGGTCCCAATTGCCTCTTCCTTAGCCTGGTTGCCTCGTTTACGTCTACTGGGTGGTGTTTAATGGGTCGGTTTTACATTTCAGCTTGCCTCCCACCCCCCGCAGCTCTACTTCGTAAGGCTCCCTCTGCTTACGAGGAGGGATGGGTGCCGGCTCGGTCAGCAGCGGCCGTCTCATTGGCGAATCTGTAGGCGTTTTCGAGACTCTACAGGCCCTCGGTTGGGACACGCGTGGAGTAGGGGACATGGGCACACTCTGGAGCTAATCTGTTGGAAGATAAACAGCAGATTTGTGAGCTTATTTCTTCCTAGCTGGCAAGCATTTGACCTCTACGGAGGCCCAAGCTCCCATCTTTAATTAGGCTTATGAGATCATCTATAAACAAATGATGCTTGCTTCGGAAGGTCTCAACAGCCGGCGAGATGCATCTGCGTCAGGATCTGACGCACAACACAGCGAGCACCAGCAGGCATCAATCCCCACGTAGTTCCCCCGGCCGCCATATATTCCCCCGTTCTCAGCCAAGTCGGGCGCGTCCCACGCCAACTGGGCAGCGCAGCGATTGGGTCTCAATGCCTCGAACCACGCGATTCTGCGCAACTGCGCGGAAGAGCTAATACCGTTTTGGAGTTCAGGAGTAGCAATGTGCGCTATCCGTCCGCGCGGTTGCGCGGACGAGGAACGCTCAAGTTCGCGCAGGGTTGGCAATGCCACATGCAGCTACCTTCCCGCACCTGGCAGGTCATTTTCGAATTGCGCCGGAGAGTTGTCGGCCGATGGCTCCTGTCAGTCGACGAGTTCGCGGCGGGGGGACTGGTGGTTTTGGCGCAATCGCCCAGGAGACTCGGGAGCGAGCGCGCAACACCGCAAGTCGAGTGTCGAAAGATGCGCAACGAGGAGAGCACTCAATGGCGAAATTAGGCGTTTTCTGGGGGATCCAGAGGATAGATATAATTGCAATGTTGTTCGTCTGAATAGCCATGAGAGCCATCTTCTAATTGTCAACAAAGGCTATTCAACCAACCCCGCACTTATCACAAACCTGAAAAAAGAACGAAGCAAAAGGCACATTAGGCTCTGTAACGATGCCCACCCGATCATCAGCCACGCCTCGCACAGGCGGTACTACGTGGGTTTCAGCGCTCCGCAATGCACTACAAATTGGTTTTGCTAATTCGCCCCCGCAGATCATCCCCTGATGCCCAAGCTACCAGAACTGCAAGATACAACGCCTGGGTAGGCGAGCGTCCCTCGGTACAGGGCCGCATGCTGCAAAACGCGAGCAGCAAGGATAGGAATGCATCTGCGCGTGATGCACTTGGGGCCTTCGACCGCAGGTGGGAACGGGCGACGCAGAGTTAGGGATGTGGTGCTGGTTCTTTGGTACTGTGTTTGGCAGCATGGAGCATGGCGTACGGCGTATTAGGGGCTTTCTTTCGGTGTGACGTGACGGGGACAGTGCAAGGGTATCATTTCAGAGACAGCGGACTATGGCTAGCAGCATCACCCACACAGAAACACAACGTAAAATGAGGCATTGGCTCCAGCCAATGTGCATATCTTGAGACCTTGGGACGCATCAAGTTGGCCCGTCTGACGTCGACATGTCACTCTTTGTAGAGGTATAATACGAACCAGTTGCCTCCCTGCATGCCACTTGGCTGGTGGTGTGGAGCTAGTGAAGGCGCAGCCCGTCACCGCTGTATCCGGTGAAATGTGAAGCTGAGAAGGCAGCCAGAGTGTGTTTCCCCCTTCGGCTGCCCGCATCAATTTAATCTAGTCACTTGACCACCCCGACATCATGATCCTATCCAGCCTCGGGTTGGACACCAACAGACCTTTGCTCCCAATAACAAACGATTGTTGTTGATAACGAACTTTACATATGAACCCGGGCGAGAATACAAGTGGAGACGATGAACTTCGAACCGGGGCGACTGATGCTGAGGCGTCACTCGCATCCACGATACCATCATCAGGAAAGCCATGATCGCTCCAGGATCCCCGACTTGATCAACCGCTCGGCACTGGCGTCGTGGGCCTCGGTCTCTCGCTGGTTCTCCCCGCCCACGCGCCGGTCCTCCGCCAGGACGTTGAATCCAAGGATGCCCATGTGTATGGACGCGCGAACCAGCGTGTGTCGAGTGCAGTTTGCTGATACTGGGAACAGCGGAGGCAGTTTCCTACATATCGGGTGATCCGGTTGCTCCAGCCCTGGAGCCGCGATTCGAGGAGTGCCAAGCCACAGGAGATCGAGGAAGCTCACTGGCTGGTGCAGAAAACGTACCAGATGAGGGAGAATATGGCCTGATGGCACAAACAATAACCCAATTCGACAACATCGATATCAGAATGCGTCAGTGGATCGATCCTTCCCCATGACTTATTCAGCCACGCACGACCTGTGCTTCCAGAAGCACGGGTTGGCTCGATACACAGCTCATAATACTGACTTCTGAAATCGAGAGTAGCGACAGAACTCTCAGTTACCTCGTCCTCGACCGTCCTGAACGCAACCATCTACCCGGTTGTCAAACATGAGAGCCATGCTCCTTCAGAGTGGTCCGAACAGAGTTCAGCCATAACACATCCCAAAACCTCTGCAGCCCACACTGTCAACGCAGGAGGCAGACGAAAGGCGTCAAAGTCCAGCACATCACCGACTACGACAGGAAGATCAGCCTCCCGAGTCGATAAGAATACGAGACGAAAGACCAACGATCAGAAAGGCGATAAGACCGACTCCGTTCGGAAGAGGATCAAGACACCCCACACCCAGGAGGACGACAACGGACCGAACCAGACACTTGCCTGCCCCTTTTTCAAGGTTGACAGGATCAAGCACCTCAACTGTTTGCACTTCCAGTTGAAGCGGGTAAAGGACGTCAAACAGCACATCTTCAGGAAGCATTCCTTTCACTGCCCCAATTGCTTCCAAATATTCCCGGATAACGACAAATTCGAGGATCACATGACGGAGGGGACGTGCCCGCCTGATTTGTGGTCCAGAGACATCGCAACCAGGGACAGCATATCCGAGGACCAGAAGAAGCGGCTATCCTCACGAACATGCAGCGGCCGTACGGAAGCCGATCAGTGGTTCGCCATCTGGAAGACACTGTTCCCGGACACGAGGGCACCTGAGTCGCCCTACCTGTGTTCCGAACTTGAAGAGGTAATCCTCACCGTCCATGAACTTTGGAACCGGAACGGAGCCCTGGCATTAGCAAATCACAACTCAACAATCAGCTTTCAGAACGGAGCTCCGTCTAACATGATCGCACCCTGCCATATCCCGCAGAGCGGCATTGATGGGAATGCATTCCACACAACTTCACTTGTGGGCTCTCTTCTCAGGTCTCTCGCGACAGTCAGCATCCCGAATCTGAGGCCCATGGTGCCAAATACCGCATTTTGGGGTGCGGAGTACTCGTCTGATCAGTGGAACATGATGGCGGCCCAACCCATGCCGCTTGGTACGGATATTGGCGCGCATTTCGGTGCAATCAGTCTCGCTGATCAATGGGTTGAAAGCCCAAATGACGTTGTCACAAGCAATGGTAGTGATCCCCTGCCGTCGTCTCCGACGGAGGGATGGCCCCAGTCTCCGTCTCAGTACGACGATATGGGAGACGGGCAAGCAACGGCAACAACGGGTAGCCCGGCGGATGTTCCGGTTGGCGTTGAAGCTATGTTGAAAAAAGAAAAAGAGGAGGAACAACTGACAGCTGACGACTGCAGTATTTGGGGTGAGTACGGTGAGTACTTGGTGGGAAGGGTTGACATGGATATGGGAATAGAGTAAACGTTCTTGTAGGGCTCAATTGGACTGGCGTTTCACCAAATCTCGCTTCTGGCTCATTGAATTCACGTTTTTGTCTGAACATGACTAGAGCTATTTACTGCAATTTTTATTTGATGTATCCAGAGCCACTTTGATGGAGCCAGATAATTTCATGCGGAGATGAATGAAGTTTCTATAAAGAAGTTGGGATGCTGGAGACGCTAACTACAGAAGAGATTCGTGGAGTTCGAACCGTGTGTCATACTGAGATAAAACAGCGACATAAGAAAACATGGCATCATATCAGCTATTCTTGACCGCGTATTGATAACCGATATGATGATATTTAGTATACGCTCTCAGCCCACCTAGTTTGTATGGGAGAGATATCTGCGGTCGAACGTATGGTTGGTCCTCGCTTGGACCCCTCCACCAAAGCCGTCGCAACGGCTTCGGAGAGGACTTCGGACGACAAGTTCTGTAGGTCCTGGTCGTCGAGCAAGGGTTCGTTGGGAAACCAGTCACGAACGCGGCTACCCAGCATCTCCGGGCCTTTCTCGCGCCAGAAGGTCCTGAGGCCAGAGACCTTGAGGCCCAACCCGCCTTGGAGATAAGGCGAGGGCGGGAGGCTGGTGTCTGGGAAGAGAATGTCCCAGACGCGGTACCACTGCGTCCGCCCGCTGTGGCTGCGCTGGGTGCGGGCGATGAGACGCTTCTGGTCCTCGGACACGCCGTCGTGTGGGAGGTGATCTTGCAGGGAGCAGCTGCGCTGGACGATGTGTTCGTCCCTCTCCACGGCGTACGTGAATGCGCGCTTGCATGTTGGGCAGTACGGGGGCAGGCGGTGTTGTTGCCACAGATGCCCGCGGACGTCTGCCATGGTCGTGAGCTCGTGGCGGAGACAGTTGATGTATTTCTCGGGGTCCCTCTTGAAGAAAGGACATGAGAATTCAGGAAATTCCGCGGCTGTTGTGTTTCTCAACTTTCGGGTTCTCCTCGAATGGTGCTTGTTGACCTTGGACTTCTTCCGCATCATTTTCCGCCGGTAGGCTTCAGAGACATAACTGGTAGGCTCCATGTTCTGTGAGACGGAGAACTGGCCGAGAAGATCCCGCGAAAGCCGACATACGATGCCCTCGTAGTTATCGACAGCACATGTGCCCCAGGTTTCAGCTAGTGGGAGAGGACTAGTTTCGGATTCGGGGATCTCGTCAACATTCGATGCGCAGTCGCAAAATGCAAATTCAGGGCCAGACTGAGGAGGAGAGGCCACGGTCGTTGGATCAGATGTGTCAGAGCACGCTCTCTCCCAAGCTGCATTTGTTTGTTGCGACATCACCATCGAGTAGTAATCATCGTCGGAGTCGTCGGATGTTACACACTCAAATGATTCATCGTAGATGTTGACCCAATCCGGATCGTCTTGGGACCACGGCTGGGCTTTGTCGGGATTCCCAGTAGGAGTTGCATCCAAGGTGCTTTGCTGGTCCGATAGTGTTCCTGTCTCAGGTGTCGAAGACCGTTTGACTGGGATGGGCAGTGAGAACTTAGTGCAAGATGCCACATTAGCTCCATTGTTCGGGTGAGAGACAGATCGGATGGGATGGAAGCTCTCTCCTACTTCTTCAATGTGCCCTCTGAATGCCATCAGTTGCTGGATAGCGGTTGTTCCACTGGCTGGTGCCGTCTGGATTTTACTCGATGTGGCCCGTTCAAAGGTACCATCAGATCTTTTTCGGAGCAAGATACCATGACTTGTGGTCTCCCCCTTAGATGTCTGAACTCCGAGGTTGAGGAAGAGGTTGTTGCCTTGCTTTAAGCTTTGTCCTGAAATGAGCACGCCTCGGCTCGTCAAAGCGGTAAATCCGTTGAAGTTGAAGGGCAGACGAGCGGAGTTCTGCTGACCGAACACCAGGAATTCCTTAGGAGAGTTGGCGAAAATACCCCGGTGGTCTTCATCATGGATGCTTGTCCAAGCAAAAAGGGACGAGTCATTGCTGTTCTTGAGGATCTCCTCCTGGAGGCGTCGGAAGGCTTTGCTTTCTCCCTCTCCGTAAACGATTGGAAGGCAGACATCGAAAAGTCCCAAGAGTGCATATACGGTATCCTCAGGACGGGTGGCTTCCCTACATGCGGCCCATGACATCTTGCGTGCGATGGAAGTCCGTTGCAAGCTTCGCTGATGGTTAAGAATATCTTCATCGATGCCAGTGATACCCGAGATCAGAGGATAGAGAGACTGAGATGATCGTTCACCCCTAAGATGCCACCGTGCATCGTAGAACTGTATCCTGGATGGAAGAACCAGACCCTGTAAGGTCCATGCTCGGGTCCAGAACCGGCATTGCGCCCAGGTATCCTTGGAGGGAACGGAAGCTCCACATGGTAGATCCCCAAGAAAGGCAAAACAAACGGCCGCGCGCTCGAGATACCTTGGAAGCGAATTGATAGCCTTGGAGACTTCCGCGCTCGAGGTCTTGTCAATGCATGCAGCATCTATCCAGACATACTCCAAATTGTGGTCCCGGGCCAAGTCGCAAACTCGGAAAATAATCTCACGCCGGACGGCGTCGTTGTCCGAATATTCCGAGCCGTAGAGGGACCACTCGTCATCGTGCGGCGACGACCAGGTGTGGGAGAAGATGGCGTATTCCACGGGAGGCGGGTACGTGAAGGCGTGCACCTGTAGCGTGCCGGTGTGCAGTAATCTCATCTTCGAATGACATCGAACAATTCAGTCTTGGCGTATGACGATATCCCAATTGATGGGGGCAACGCCCTGGGACCGGGGAACCAAGAAGTTGCGAGAGGATTACTTGACGCGTCAGTAGTAGACCAATGATCTAGAGTGCGCCTTAAATACGCATCCAACTTGCGAGGGAAGGTGACGTCCCTTCGATGAGGCTGTCTCGCCACAAATGTGTCCGGGCTAATGCAGCCTGGTCAGCTCCAACAGGCTGCGGAGAAGCAGATCTTACGCGCCGGCGCACGCCACTCCTTTCACATTTCAGGTAGGGCAGGCTGCGACTCACACCTGAGAAGGATGCCAGGCGACGCGAAAGGGCAGGTGCCAAGAGCCTGCCTTGAAAATGCGTGAGTGTTCCTAAGATCCAGGTGTGTGTGCATTTTTCCAGAATAGAGTCAAATGTGAATCACGAGTGCTTGCAGCCTGGCTCACCAGTCGTGGGGGCCGGTCGGTTGACCGCGGGCAAAGGCGCATATTGCGGGTGTGGTACACCGAGGGCCGAATGCCGACCTGCTGACCGATGACCAAGCTGCAAATTCGAGGCCGTCATCTTCCCCAAAGTCGTCTTGCCTAAGAGAATAGGCGAGATACCAGGTCCAGGCCAAGAATCCCGATCGAGGCTGTGCTATCATCATTCGGGCTTCTCGTATGGGTAAGGCAACGAACGACCCATAACTATAACCAGGCCTAGCAAAGAATAATTAGCTTTTGCTCTACATGGGTTATCGACAACCTGGCCATTGTTAGCGCCATAATAAGTTGACGTTACCAAGCTGTCGGATACGACTGTAAGGCCACGTGAACGCAGAATACATGTACCCCTTTCAACTTACATACGCGGCCCGACATGTGTATGAGGTGGGCATGATTGAGTGTTCTTCATGTTTAGCCGTGCAAACAATTATTCCTGTTAGTCATATCAGCCGCATCCGCATCCGCATCTAGACCGGCAGAGGGTCCTTTATAACTTATGCTACCGAGGTTTAAGCAGAAAAATGAAGGGAAATGGGCAGCTTTGATTGCATGAGAAAGGGCTGTTTGGCTCTCCACTTCGAACACCTGCTTCGATCGGGCAATCCCTGTAATTGAGTGACACAGAACGATGATGAATGGTAGGTTTGTTTGACCGCACATGTTGCCAAACGATCAAATAGGGGACGGAAACAAGGCAGGAACACTTTCTAATACCGCTGCTTTTGTTTCTAAAACTAACAGTCGCATTGAACAGGGGTTAAATAGAGCTGATGGCATCTATTGCACAGGCGTTGATGCATGTATAATGGGAACTTGCTGCTCTATGATGTGGTGACTAGATAGTGGGTAGTCAGCTACAAAGATACCCAATTTTTATTCGAAATGAACATGCCCGTTTGAGTCTCTCTATGTTGTTGTTGTTGTTGTTGTTGTGTATTTAACGCCATGGCGGCAAGGGCTACGCCCTTGCGGCAGACCTCCCGAGGTGTATGTGGCGTGGAGAGCCGCAGGCTCAGACTACCTACTCTATAGTACACAGCCCTTACCAGCGTCCTCCAAATCTTACCTACTAGTTACTATACATTTAATTTATCCATGGATCCCGTTAGTTCCTCTAATTTCTTTGCTTTTTATTTAGTTCCCCTAGTAGAGTACGTTAATTAGTTATTTTAAGGACTAGCCGGGGGTTGGCCCTTAGTAGTGTGGATAAATCTTTTAGAAGAAGTTATTATATATAAGAAGGCCTTAAAGCTTTTAAAATTAGTGATTAACCCTTTAAAGTATTATTTGAATAACCCTATAGGTCCTATGGGCTTTAATAAATTAGAAGGGTGGAGGGTAGGCCACCTTTACTTCCTTGCTAGGGTTTTTTAATAATAAACTAAGTAGTTTATATCTTTTATTTCCCTATAAGAGTAGGTAAGTAGGGTTTTATTATAATTAAAGTGTTAGTGATATTATTCGAAGCCTCCGTGGCCTGACCGGGCCGCTAAGAGGTGATGAAGGGTAGCCCGTAGAAGAGCCAGTTTAGGGGGGCTGGATAAGGTGGCCTCGAGCCTTAGTTGGGTGTATTGATCTGTTGTCTCTTTATGCTACTATTGTGTGTATTGGGCCCGTACCCGTTGCTTGGTGAGTTGCTTAATCCCTGCTAGGGTTGCTAGTTGGCCTAAGGGTACTGAGAGTGTTGTGCTTTGTTTAGCTAGGTGGTCTACTTCTTTGTTGCCTTTTATCCCCTGATGCCCTGGGGCCTAGTGGATATTTATATCGTATATCCTAGCCGCCTTATGGATCTCAAGGAAGGCTATTTGTAAGGAGTCTGGAATTTCGCTTTATATCCCCCGGATAATATTAGTATTATTAATATGAATGTATATAAGTTAGCCTTAGGAGGTAAGGAGGGCCCGCTGGAGCCCTACCCTTGCCCCTTTAGCCTCTCCATTAATCACTTCTGCTAAGCTAAGTCGGCTATAACCTTGGGCTATACGCTTTTTTCCTCTATAAATAACGAACCCGTACCCTGTAACCCTATTGGGTGCTTTGGAGCCGTCTGAAAAGATAACTATATGATCGTCCAGGACGGGTTTTAGCTAAGTTTGAAAAGCCTTAGTAGCCTTCTCCTTCATTTATAGGACTATTGGGTCTTATGACCCTGGGAGGTATTGTGGTTAGAGTAGTGCTAACTTTGGGACCTTTGAGATGAGGCCTGCTGTCCATTGAAGTTGTGTTTACTGCCTCCCTTATTGTGACAGCCTTAGGATTAATGGGTGTTGTTGGTTGATCTTTTGTAAGTGAACTGCGAAGTGTAGGTGTGCCCCTTTTAGGGTTACTTTCCTGGTAGGTAGGCCGGTATTTTGGAATAGGTTGTTTGTTGGGGTCGTTTCTTAGATTGGAAGAATAGCCTGGGCCGCTGTTGTGATGACCTTGTTGACTTTTTAAACGAGGCCCTTTTGGCCTATATTAATTATCCCTTCTTGGGGAGAGGTATTATTGCTTAGTGTTACGGGCTACGCCCCACTTATAAGCTCAGGCTACGCCGTAGCGATTCTGCCGCGTTCGACCACCCTCCCGGTTTTATCCCGTCCAGGGCCCGCTTTAGCAAAGTTTTCCCCTTTAGCTTAGATTCTCACAATTGAGGCACCCCTACGTTGAATAAACCAGGGCCACGCCCTTCACACTTGGAGCTGGTTTGGTTAGCCCCCTGAACTAGGTTTTGGATCCGTGTAGGGTTATTGGGAGGACATAGGTGATGACCGCCTTTTATATAATAGCCGTTGGGATCCCTCCTTTTGTGTTTATTAGATGCCCTAGATGCTGGGCTACCTTCTTCACTATAGCTACCCATATTTTAATATAGTATAGGAAAGAGAGTCTTTTATTAAACTAAACCCCTAATCAACGGATCAGCTCAACTAAGGCTTTAATTTCTAGGGTTTTAGTTTTAATCCCCCGTAGATCCTTAGGTTATTTATGTTTTTTAGTAAAATGGATAATTTGTATTTTATTGGGTCGAAGGAAACCTCATTTTCGGTGCTCTAGCTTAGGATTTGGGTTATCTCTTGACCTAGGGATGCGGTGTTTTCTTTGAGGGACGAGCTAGTAGTTAGAAGGTCTATATCGCTTATATATCTAAACCGAAGCTTTGGATTCTCTGCTAGGATCTTAGTGATATAAAGTAAAAAGAGAATGGGCGATAGTGGGGAGCCTTGGGGTAGCCCACAGCTAAGAGGGAAGTCCTTTGTTGTCGTTTCTTTAAGCTTGACTCTAGCTGTGCGGTTCGAGACAAAAGTATAAACTAGCCTGATCAGGTTAGTAGGTCAGCCGTGTTGCCGTAATCTGATAATAAGGTGGTTCCGTAGCAGAGAATTAAAGGCCCCCTTCATATCCATTGTCGCTAGTATAGTTGTGAGCCCCTTATCGAGGGCCTGTTCAATATCATGGGTAAAGCAGGTCGTTAGATCGGTTGCTGCCCTGCCTGGTAGAGCCCCTATTTGCTGTGGGCTGGTTACCCCTTCTAAGATAGTGAGGTAGGCTATTCTCCTAGCTATTAGCCTCTCGAGCCCCTTGCCCAGGCAGGATAAGAGGGCTATCGGTCTCCAGGATCCAGCCTTTGAGAAGTTGGTTTTTTTAGGCTTTTAGGTTATAATAACCTCCGCCCTATGGAACTACTAGGGAAAGTAGCTGGTCTGGATATTAGCCTAGAAGAGTAGCTGAACCGGCTTGGATATAGAGTCCCAGTAAGCTTTGAGTATTCTTATGGTAATTCTATTAATACTAGAGGTCGTAGTTTTTATTAGGGTAATTACTTTTATTTCCTTCTAACTAATCGTAACCTGCTAGGGTATTTGTTGTTTTGGGATCGTAGCTATGTTGAAGGGGTCCTCAGATAGGTTATACGTATCGTTAAACCTCTCCAACAAAGCCCTCCATAAGGCCTAAGCCTTGTCCTGGCTATTGTTGACAATCTGGCCCTCAACTATTAAAGGGGGGACTTTGACTACTAAGCTAGTCTTACACTAGCCCATTATTTTACAGAGGTCCTAATCTAATTTAACCCTTTTAATTTTAGGAGCCTAATAGGCCCACTTAGCCTTCCTTACTATGTCCAGGAAGGCCTTTTGCTCTTCAGGGGTAGGGGGTGGTAAGGTCGGCTTTAGTCACTGGGACTATTAGATATGGGCCTTAAAGTAGGATTAGTGGGCCTTAAAATACTCCTCCGTCCACCAGAGAGCCCCCTTTCCTAAGTTTCGTCGTTTCTTCCCTATTACCTAGATAACTGTAGATAATAGGCTGGCTATCCGGCTAGCCTGGGCATCTAACTCAGCTAGGGTTAACTGGTCCTTAAGAGTAAGCAGGGTTAGAGCTCCTATTTTAATTAGGTTTGTTAACCGAGGTAGGGCTAAATCCGGGACTAATATTAGTTTTAGTTAATGTATTTAATATTATTTATTATTATTAATAAAAGGGATAATTGTCGAAACACCACCGTCTAGTTGGCGACACCTGTTGCCGCATATCGCCGATTGGCCCGATTAGCGAGCTAATCAGAGGTCAGGGATCAGATTCAGAATCACGGCCACTAACACCGCGTTCAACCTCCAATTCCCAACAAGAACAACAACAAATACGACGAATATATTATTATTTACTAGCCTCTAATTACTAGACCTAGTAAAATGAATCTAATACTAATTAGTAATTAAGTACTACTTCCGTAAGTTAGTAAAGTGAAATTTTAACTAAAAGAGATGTTCCTGAAGAACTCGTAAAGTAGTTAACCCAATAACTAATTGAATCAGAGGGTAGCCACTAATTCGTGCTATAAGAAGTTATCGAGAAAAGCCCCTCTAAGTAACAGGGTCATCATAGTCTTATCCCAGGGAATCATATCGAATTCGCCCAGAACTAATTAATAAGAAAATACAAAAGAAAATACGACTCCTATGTCCATTATATACAATTTCTAATAACGACCCCGCAAAGGGATAACTATTAACGTTGTTAACTTTTCACTCACACCAGACGATCAACCTCTCCCTTTTCTTCTCCTATAACTCATAAACGCTACTTCGTCCCTAGTAACTACGAAAAAAACCTCGGAATTAATACTCGAACAACTAATTCGCACGAGAACCACATAGTATTTATACCCAGAACGTTCCTACCCCCAGGAAACAACAAGATCGCAAAAGCAGGTATAAACGAGAAGAAGAAAGAAACTTCGCATCACCGTAGAAAGGACAAGGCTACGGGAACCCAGAACGCACTTTTTTTTATACCAGTCCCTACATCGGAGGTAGTATTCTACAGACACCAAGCGGTAATTCGTCTAATATACAGAATACACCCTCTAAACTACAGCTTAGAGGAAACGCCCCGTGTTCGAAAGGTTATTAAACTTAACATCGTATACTAGAATACTTACTAAGACATCGGAAAGTACCCCAATCTCTACTCAATAATAACCTCTATTACTATTAAACAAAACCAGCTTAACTAATTAAAAGGAAATTAACGCTAAATAGTCTAAACGGATTAAACTTATTAGAAAATAAAAAGAAACTCTTAATACTAGTGAGATAGGCCCTAGAGATCGACCCAGAAGAATGGGGACGCTCGCTGTATATGGATATCAACAAAATAACCCCAATAAAGGTAATAACAACTATTGTTTACCTTATAGAAAGATGGTAAACCAATGGACTATAAAAAACAAATCTACGAGCCGCATTTTAAAGTGATTTAAAAGGGTGGATTACTAAAACGATTAACCTAATACCCAAGGAAATCGCAAAGATTGTCCGTGATTATTATAGTTTTTTAGCGTTTAAATACTACCCTATCACCTTATTATTAACTAACTATCCAAACTCTCAATTACTAAGGAAGTATACTACTAAATAAACACTAAAATTAACAAAGTTATTAAAGAAAATACTAATTTCTAATAATAATTTAAAAACCCTAAGTTCCGTAAAAATATCTAAACAACACTAATTATTATCGTTATTAAAAAGATTTTAACTATAAAAAAGGTGTCCTTAACAAAAGATATAAGTCGGACGCTAAAGCATTCTGTAAAAAATCCAAATAACTTAGCTCGGCCACTTATAATTTAGAAATAATTAATAAAACACAAGTCCCTCTAAACTATGAAGAGATTTCATAAGACCTTTTACCCCAATAAAGAATTCCGCAAAATAATAACCCCTTAACAGTAGGTCAACCTCGTAAAGATGTATAACAATGATATAAGGTATAAAGGCGAAAAGTACAACCTTCTGAATATCAAACTCCGGATCTTCTAGGAAGCCTATAAAAAGATCAGCGCCGACTAATTCCATAAGGCGAGTCTTTTGCCTACCATGCTAAAAGGAAGGGCTATAATACTATATTACACTCAAATCAGCAGTACAGAGACAGCCCGATCAACTATAAAGGTTATCAATAAAACAAGAGGCTATTTCGAAGGAGACCAACGCTAATAGTTATATATATTCAATTGAAACGAGGTAAACCTCACTAAAGTTATCCAGAAGAACCCAAATAAAATAAAAGTCGAGGTACTCGAAATTCTCTTTACGACCCTCACAAACCTATAACAATCTCTCACTCCAGTACACCAGAGCAACGAAGTCCTAAGAGACAAACTAATCAGCGCTACCCTCACTATCAGGGAGTACCGGATAAGTACTATGGCCGGAGTAAAGACCTCTAAGGAGCTCTATAACACTATAGAAACAAACCTCAATTTAAAGAAGTGTAACAGAGAAACTCACCACCAATACACAATATTAAATATTACTCTAAATAATACCTTCTAAACTAATAAATACTTTAATAGTAAGAGTAAAAGTAATCGTTACGGAGGTAAATAATAATAAGAAAACTCGTATAATAATAAAAAGTATTATATTTATAGTAAAAAAGGGTACTAATTAATAAAATACTCTATAGAAAAGAGGAATAAAGTATTTAAAAATACAAATTAAACTAATACATCACCAATACCTCCCCCACAATATACAACCACTTCCTCACCGAATACAAAGGGTACAAAGACCTAAATGACGAGAACAGAAATAACGAAAACCTGCACCAATACCTCGCTAACACTATAATTAACAAAAACGACGAGAACAACTAGGAATTCCACATCTCGTTTTTCGGTTATACAACTACGTTAACCAGCGAAAAGCTCACTTAAACACTGAGCAATTAGGCCACCTACTACACAATAACGAAGAGGGATATCAGCAATACTACACTTCCCCCGGAATCGTAGATCTATAAAACCTTCATCAGTAATAACTACTATTTAGCAGCGGTATTCCAGGGTATTATACCTAACACAGGAGCAACAAACGTATTAACAACAAAGCACCCTCAATTTCTCGCCCTACAAAAGACCAACACTACTATAACCCTAAATACATCAAAAGCAGACCAGGTAAGCATCACCTTCAACGACAACCCTCCACTAAACTCAATAAGGTTAACCACTATTAATTCCCCGTTCAGAAGGTTATATTTCCACATTATAATAACAAATACTTTATTCCTCTTATATCTAAAAAACCATACACCACTTAGGAATTAAATTTAATAACCTTAATAATTTCTTATATTAGGGAAATATTAAGGTCCTTATCGTCCACAAATAGAAATATCCGTGGATATTTATTCACACCCCAGAGCAGAGTTTTGCCTAGAATCACCTCATAAACACCGAATTCCACTGAATACACCACCGTTTTAGCCACCCATCGGTTCAAAAGCTCTATATAATAATAGAGAGTGTTACGGGCCAGGGCCCGATCAGAGGCCTCGGAACCACTCGGCCATGTTCAACGCCAACCACTACTTACTAAGCCTGATTAGGCCTAGGTGGACCTGATCAGGACCCAACGGATTTGTGGGGTAGCAGACTTTTCCTTCCTTTCTCCTTATTTTGAAGATACTCATAGTAATTATTGTAGTTAGTTGTAATATACGTACTTGGATTATTATATTATTTTTAAGATTATTAAAGGTAATTAATTAAATACTTAGTAGAAAAGTCTACGACTTATATACGAGTGGTAAGAAGTTTTAGATGGGTTGACCTGAGGAGTCCCTGAACGTTTAAAGTTGATTAGTATGCCCTAATTAGTCCTAGAGGCTATTATAAACTTGAAAAGACGTATATATGTACCTATAGTAGAGTATCTTAACTATATTATTAAGTATACTATGGTTATTATTGAACGTAAAATACTAGGATAAGTAATAGCTATGCGATGATGAAAGGTAATGCTGAATTATTTGGAAATCCGTAGTAGTTAGCGTAGCTGATCGGATAGTTTATAACCCAATTATAGGAGATGCGGACCGCCTAAGTAACCGAGTAAGAGACCTAACGAGAGTAGATTTGATTGTTATGGGAAGCCTTAGTAGAATCCAGGTACCCGACCTTGATATTAAACTAGTCCCCAATACTCTTTATAATACCGATTACCCCTAATTAGGCTTATATACTATTTTGAAATAAGCTAAATATTAAATTCTTAATTTACCGAAGTTTAATAAATTATATAAAAAGTTTTAATAATAGTATTTTGAGATAGGAGGGAAAATAAGTGTAAATAGAGAAGCCTTTAGTTTAGAGTTAATTGTATTTACTTATATTTACTCTAAATTAGAAAATACTATATAGGGTATGGTGAGTGCTTATTATGTGAAAGGAGGGGCTAATGGGTCGAAGAACCCGGATAAATTTATAGAATATTTGAAGGGTTATTATATAGACCTTAATATAAAAGTATGAGTCCTTGACCGACTAAGGATTATATAGTAAAAGGAGAATAAGAGTTTCGCTTATTTTCTCCCTAAGTTTAAAAAGGAGTTTATAGAAGTAGGAGGAGGATATTAGTTAAATGTTATGAGGATTAACTACCTTAAAAGAGCCCTGAACACCATAATAAGAGCCCCCCTTATTAGTATAATTAATAAGCTAATAATATATATTATGTCGCAAGCATACTGGGCCACCAAGACGTCTGGGAGCTGTGCTCAGCTGAGTCAGCACTCACGTGACGTCCTGGCCCCCGAGCCGGCCTATTTATTCTGCTGGACGCACCCACTAGATAGTGAATAAACTAAGCCTTCTTCTCCTACTTAACCTCGTATGCGTGTACGAACTCACCACAGTTATAAGCCTAGCTTTAACTAGACCCTTTTCTACTCTCATAAGCGTTGTGCGTATAAGAGAGATTATTTTAATACATTTATACCTTATTAGCCTACTTTATACCCTTCTTCGTCTACTAATATATCGTTTACTAATAAAACCATTATTATTAAGACCATCCTTTATAGTTGCTAAAACTAGTTATAATAGTACTCTACTTTTTAGTACTACACTAAAGGCTAGGGGATCTGGGAACGTATCGATCCTTAGGCGCTAAATACTCTAGATATTACGAGGTTCTCGCTAATACCTCCCATAATTGAGAATTACATAATACAAGAATAATATAAATAATAATACGAGTACTAGGACTTTTATAAGTAGCGATTTCAGGTTATTACTAATACCGCTCACTAGGTGAGCTTAACTATGAACCCTAATACCGATGAACCGGCATCACCATAGGCACCTCACCCTGTAATTCCCCCGGAGCCTGTACAACCTGTACCCGTCACGAGGGTTAACATCCGATCCGATTAGGAGGACGCCCTTAAGTTATATACGACCAGTAATTCCGCCCATACTTCTCTCCAGGCCTCCTACCGGAACATCTAAAACTAGGTGGATAAATCAGTTACGGAATCGATTTTCACACTTACTCGTGTATAATAAATAAACAAAGAGAACATTGGACTTCAAGTGCTCCTCAGGCACCTACAAAGCTAACTTACTTTAACTAAAACGAGTACTAAGACCCTCATAGTTATAGAATACACATTAATCCTTTAAAAAATATCTACTAATATAAGTATTACCCGTTAATACGCAGAATAGGAAATTGTGTACACTAAGTGCTACTCCTACAAAGTTCCCATAATTAAGGGAATGAACACCATACTAATAGTTCTTAACGCTATTAGTAACCACTTTACACTAAGTTAAGCTAAAATAATACAAAACTTAATTTACTAAGTTAAAGCACTAGTATAATAGCCTTTAACACTTAATAAAACAGCTAGAATACTCTCAACTATTACCCATTTCAATATTATCCATAAAAAACCAACTAAGCCCTCAGGCTAATTCGTAACCTTCACCGGAAAGTCTAACTCGGGTACCACCTTTATAACTAACTCGGGTATAAGGATATCTAAAACACATAACTATCCTTATAGAAACCACCATTAAAAACCTAACTCGTATTATAAGGTCTAATATATGTTCACCAGAGCCACCGACGGACCTGTTAATATAAATAAGGAACGAATCAGTAACCTCAGATATAAGATTTTCAATTTAGGTAACTAGACATACCTCTAAGATGCGTAAAAACATAAAAGGTAAATCACTTCTAATAATAACCCGAAGGCCGGGACTATTAGAGTTACTCAGAAACCTAACTTAAATAAATCCTCGACCTCCAGCACCTCCGATACTAAAAGAAGCTCCTACCCAGGCTCAGTTATAGCTTTCCTCTTAGTTAACCCGGCTATAGAACACCTTAGAGGGCCTAACCTAAGTATTTTCAGCACCATAAGCACTCCACATTACCCCTTTTTACTTAGTATTATAATAGATAGTTGTGGTACTATGCACCTAGTTAACGATAAAAATTTGCTTATTAAAGGGATGTTTATTAGTGAACTTGGTAACCGATACGTCCACTATGGAAACGGTAAGCTACCTATTATGGGCTATGGGGAACGATGAATAGAGAAAACGCTCAACGGAGTATATAATTTAATCACCGAGGACCTTATTTTAAAGAATATAATATACATAGTGGATTTTTATGTTAATATAATATTAGAAATACTCTTAAAGTAGTTTAGTATTTAGTATTATAGTTAAAACTATACCCTTTATTATGGAAACCTCTTAAAGAGTGTGATCCTTAGATAACTTAAGTGGGAGCATAACATAGTCCTATTCGAATACATCCTTATTAACAATTACCCTTTATTAAATATTCCCATAAACATAGTATATATTATTATAACCACGTTTCTAATACATTCTCACCGTAATTGCCCTTTAAGGGAGCCTAGGCCCGACCATACTATGGACGTTACCCTTTAGTATTTTTGTATTAGTTATTTAAGCCCCGATGCTCTCCGGAAATTAGTTTTTGCGATAAGGGGGGTGAAAATTAAGGGAGCTCCTATAAAGATTAATTACTAAGCTTGTTTATAGGCGAAAGTTCACTAAATAATATCCTAATAACCTTCGGAAGACGTAGCCCTGCGCCCTTTCTAGTATATCTCCTAGGACCTTTTCGACTACCCCAGTGGCTATGGGAACACCTTATAGTTACTACTAATAATCGACGAATATACTATTATATTCCAGGGGTTCACAATAACGCATAAAACGCACACCAAAGTCTTTGAAGCCCTATAGACGTATATAGCTTAGATCTCAAGACAAACAGGCCTATCCATCTATAAAATAAGGCAGGACATCGAGTGTGTAGTAATCGCTATTTAAGGCGAAATAGAATACGAGTATTAGGCAAGGTGTATAGGAATTAATATTAAGCTCCCACCCAGCGCTGCCGCAAGTGCAAATATTTACCAACCCTTCCAAGCAAATCTAACCAAAGGGAGGCCATCGCCACGCCCAATTAAGCAAGTTCATACCCCTCGATTGACTTGAATACCTTGATTGATTCACATATTTATGGATCTGACCAATGAGAGGCCGCAGATTCGACTACGCCCTAGTTATTCCCTTATTCAGAAGTATGCCTAGCCATTAGATTATGCTATTATCGCCAATATCACCATGATCACATATTTTGACGATGTTCTACAAACTGCCCTCAAAATATTAGTATTTGAGTAATACTTTTCAAAATCTCAGGGATTATAGAGGGTGTTAAGGTGGTTCGAATAATATATAGAGCATTGCGATTAGCCGTCAATAGCAAAAGTTTTTTTATCACTTCAGATTATCTTTATTATTTTCAAATATTTACACATCTCTCTACTTCAAATTAACGATGTTGACCGTTGCTACCACTGCCTCCACTATTAACGCGTATACGTTAATAGGTGCCCCGCGCCTACGTATCTCAACGCAGATCGCGAACGCCCTCACCGCCGCCATACCTGTGGCCCCTACGATCGACGACCTGCCGCAGATCGTCGCCGGTAATAGGAAGTACGTGCTAGAGTTGTAGTTATCGAAGAGGTGTAGCCGGGGTCGATCCAGCTGGATTTGAGAGCATGGTGACTTCCTCGTTGAAGCTATACAGGGCTGGGCTGGCACCTCTTTTTGGAGTTGCCGATAATGCGACGCTAAGGGGTCCCCACGGGTCTTCGGCGCCACTACCACGTCTATTACCCAAGAGCATTTACTTCGGTATATTAACGCAAACTTTCTGTCTATATAATTCATAATCTAACGAAGCTGAAGTGGGCACAAAGTCTATAGAATCTCTTCTGTATTAGATGAGGATTCTGATGGCCTGAAGCCCCCATTATCAGCAATAACATTAGTCTCTCCTCTGTATAAAAGGGCCCGCCTCGGCATGTGCAAGAAGACTGGGCATCGCCGGCCTCACGATCTGCCTCTCGATTCGACACTCTCGACGAGAGATGGCAGACCTTCCTCAGCAGCAGCGTTGAACAGGCGTGGCAGAAGCTCTGGTTATACTATGATAAGTTGGGGGCGTCACCACTGTTTTCTGGTGCGATCATTCTGTATTCGTCATATGGTATATTATACTTAAGAGATGTATAGAGTAGTGACCACCAACGAGGGTGGGTTGATAAGGCTTTTTTAGGCCTCACAGACTACTTCGATAAGTGGTATCGTTAAACCGGCGCCGACGAGAGTCTTCCGGCCGGCTCGCTAGACGGCATATAGGCCGGGTTACTCCCGGTTGATCCCGGGGCCCGGGATGAGGACTATTACTTCCGGTAATGGGTTAATAGCCGGCGCCGGCAGTTACTGCCCTGGACGGATGAGCTCGATTTATACCTCCGTCAGCCTCCGGAGGCTACGTCCGATCCCGTACGTTGGTGGAGAGAGCATGCGGAGACCTACCCGGACCTATCCCGGCTTGCCATCGACGTCTTCGCCGTGCCGGCGATAGCGGCAGACTGCGAAAGGGCGTTCAGTACTGCCAAGTTAAGCCTCACGTCGCAGAGGCTCGCGATGATGCCACCTACTATAGAGACTCTCCAACTGACAAAAAACTGGCTGAAGAGGGGGGTCATAATGCATCAGAATAGCTTCGGGCTACTAGCATCATCGTGAGCCTCATTATGACGTAGTTTTAGGTGGTGATTGAATTATTATACTTATAACGCAGCCAATTAATCAAACCCTCGTGAAAAAATCTCATCAACAGCAAGTTTGGGGGTCCAATTTGCTTTGATTGCACTTGCGGCAGCGCTGCTCCCACCAGTTAATACCAAAGAGCTTATGGAATACGGTAAAAGAGTAGGACGTTATATTATTAATAAGGTATTTATAATATTAATTAGTATTAGCCTGCTAAAGAAATTGTGGCCAGAAATTGTGATAGTAGCTATATTTATTAATACTAACTACCCTCGGGTATTAAATGTCACGGGCCAAGGCCCGATCAGAGGCCTCGGAACCACTCGGCCATGTTCAACGCTAACCGCTGTTTACTAAGCCTGATCAGGCCTAGGTAGACCTGATTAGGATCCAACGGATTTATGGGGTAGTAGACTTTTCTTTCCTTTCTCCTTATTTTAAAGATACTCATAGTAGTTGCTGTAGTTAGTTGTAATATACGTGCTTGGACCGTTATATTATCTTTAAGATTATTAAAGGTAATTAATTGAACGCTTAGTATAGAAGTTTACGATTTATATGAGAGTAGTAAAAAGTTTTAGATGGGTTGACCTGAGGAGTCCCTGAACATCTAAAGTTAATTAGTATAGCCTGATTAGACTTAGAGGTTATTATAAACTCGAAAAAATGCGTATATATATTCGTAGTAGAGTACCTCGACTATGTTATTAAGTATACTATGGTTATTATTGAACGTAAAACACTAGGATAAGTGATAACTATATAACAATAAAAAACAACGCTAAACTATTTGGAAACCCGTAGTAGTTAATGCAACTAATCGGACAACTTATAACCTAACTATAGGAGATGCGGACCGCCTAAGTAACCGAGTAAAAGACCTAATAAGAGTAGATTCGACTATTATAGGAAGCCCTAGTAGAACCCAGGTACCCGACCTCGACGATAAACTAGTCCCCGATACCTTTTATAATACTAATTCCCCCTAATTAGGTTTATATACTACCTCTAAGATAAGTTAAATATTAGATTCCCGACCCACCAAAGTTTAATGGATTATGTAAAAGGTTTTAATAATAATACCTTAAAATAAGAGGGAAAATAAGTATAAATAAAAAAGCCTTCGGTTTAGAGTTAATTATATTCACTTATATTTATTTTAAACTAGAAAATACTATATAAACTATGGTGAGTACTTATTATATGTAAAGAGGGGCCGATGGGTTAAAGAACCTGGATAAATTTATAGAATACTTAAAGGGTTATTATATGGACCTTAACATAGAAGTACGAAACCTTAATTAACTAAGGATTATACAATAAAAAGAGAATAAGAGTTTTATTTATTTCCTCCCTAAGTTTAAAAAAGAGCTTATAGAAGTAGGAGGAGGACACTGGTTAGATGTTATAAGGATCAACTATTTTAAAAGAGCCCTAAACACCATAATAAGAGCCCCCATTATTATTATAATCAATAAACCAACGATATACGTTATATATACCTAGATACTCCTAAGTATAAGCTTAGAATTGGATAGTAAATTCTATTAAGCCCACCATAAGCATCGGCGTAGGAGATCGCTAACCCTTAACTAAATAAGAACTAAGTCCCCTTGGAAACAGAACGATTAATTAGAGTCCCCCTAACCTAATTAAATAGAGTAGGAACCTACAAAGGCAAACAAGCTAGCCAAGGACAAGAAAGTCCGTAAATGGCCAAACTAAGAGGAAGCTCATAGATATTATAACTATAACAAAAAAGGGCATATATAATAATAATACCCTAAGCATTGAAAAAAGATAAGGAAAACTAAGACTTTTAAAGGAAAAACTAAGGAATAGAGTAAAACAGATAATAACTTTAATTAGGACTCTAAGGACTTAGGAAAAAAGTAACTCTTAGTAAAAGTTATTATTAGGAGGAATAAGTTATAGAGGAATAGAAGGTTGTTAAAAAGAGTATAGATTATAACTTATTTTATATTAATATTGGGATTAATGGGATACACTATATAATTACCTTTGTTAATATAGGGTGTTTAATATACGCCCTGATCAGCGACGCCTTCGCTAAGAAACTCCGCTTACTACGTATTAGTGTTACACCTCGGAACTTAATGCAAGTTACCAATATAATTCCTAGTGTAATCCACTACGTTACTTACACTAATATTAATATTAATGGTTATAAATAACACTAATTATTCTTTTATATTATTCTTAACTAAGAAGATGACGTTATCCTTAGAAGGTCCTGGATAATTAACGATAATGTTATGGTTTACCCAGTACGAGGCACTCTATATATAAGTATCACGGACCACTAAGTGATAAAAAGGAAACCGGGTTAGGCCCGGCAAAATACAAAGTTCCTAATCCAATAGTAGACTAGATTGGTATTCTTAGCTCTAATTAGGTGAGTATAGAAAAGAAGAGAGACCCCTTTTAGTATATCCACCTTAAACGCGTTCTCCGTAAATTTAGTTGATATTAAGAAGGCCCTAATACTAAAAATGAAAATAGACCTAAGGACGAAACTCCCTACGTATTACTATAAGTTTTTATATATCTTTAATCGAGATAAGGTTAATTAATTACCACTACACCAGAAGAACGTCGACTATACTATCCCTATTAAAAAGAACTCCTACAATTAAGATAAACTAGTGACCTGGGGATCTCTATATAGTATATCAAGGGAAAAGTTAATTGTATTACGCTGAACCTTTATAAAATTATTAAATAAAGGGTTTATTAGGGTTAATAGCTCCCCTACATCATTACCCGTTCTATTTATCCGGAAGCCTAGAGGAGGGTTACGGTTCTACGTCGATTACCATGCCCTTAACGCCATTATAAAGAAGGACCGATACCCCTTACCCCTAATTAGCGAAACCCTAAGGGCACTAATAAAAGCAAAGTGGTTAACAAAGTTGGATATTATCGCTGCGTTTTATAAGATCCGGGTTAGGAAAGGAGACGAATGGAAAACGGTGTTTAGGACGAGGTATGGGTTATACGAATAGATGGGCACCCCCTTTGGTTTAATTAGAGCCCCTACGACGTTCTAATAATATATTAACCATACCCTACGAGACTTCCTAGATAAGTTCTGCTCAGCCTATATCAACAATGTCCTAATTTATTCGGACAGCTCCCTCTCTAATTATAGACAGAAGGTCAAGAAGGTCCTCGAGTACCTAAGCGCTGCAGACCTACATATGGATATTAATAAATGCGAATTCGAAGCTAAGAATATTAAGTATTTAGGGTTTATTATTAATATTAGTAAGGGAATTCGTATAAACCCTAAGAAATTAAGGTAATCCAGGGATAGGAAGTACCCCGATTAGTGTAAGGAGTTTATGAGTTCATCGGTTTTACTAACTATTATTAGCAGTTTATACCCAACTTCTTAGGGATCGTATAACCCCTAATAACCTTAACCAAAAAGGACATACTGTTCATTTGGAGCAAGGAGTGCACTAGAGTGTTCGAGGAGCTGAAGACGCTCCTAATCAGCGCACCTATATTAGCTCACTGGGACCCTGATCGAGCTATAGTACTCGAAACCGATTTATTTAGTTATATAATAGGAGGTGCTTTGTTATAATATAACGACGAAGGGATCTTAAAGTTTATAGTGTTCTTTTTACGTAAGAACTTACTTATGGAGTATAATTACCCAATATACAATAATGAACTATTAGTAATAATACGCTACTTAGAGCACTGGGATTCAGAACTACGGAATATAAAAGAGTTCACTATCCTAACTAATTACCTGAATCTGAAATACTTTATAACGAAGAGATAATTAAGTAAATATTAGATTAGGTGATCAGAATTACTGTTTTATTATAATTTTATTATTTAGTTTAAACCTAGTAAAAAAGTAATAGTTCCTAATATACTATTAAGATGTGAATAGGATATTCCTAGTACCCTATAGGATAATAGGTTAGAGGGTTGGAAGATTAAACTCCTAAAGAATAGGATTAATGTATTATAAGTTAATAATATAATAATAATTAAAGAAGTGTAGGCCCGATCAGGGTAAATAAAAAGGGTTAAATTTAGTATAAGATACTCCCCCGGAAATATGGATTAGACCGATGACCCTAGCCTAAATAAGATGGAACCCCCTTTGAACCCTTTTAAAAAAGAGCTATTATACTCCTAATAGGATAAAACTTTAGACTAGAATAACCAATACTAGCTAGTTAGGGGGGTAGTATAAAAAGGAGACTAATAACTTTCCTCGTAATAAAAGTTACTGATAATGTTATTAGAATATATAATCGATAATAATAAGAGATTATTGTAGAGGAATAGAATCTGGATTCTATATTATAAGCTCCTAAGGATAGGTTTAATCCAGAGGTTCTATAACTCTACGTTAACGGGATATCCGGGGAGGGATATTTTAAAGGCTTTAATTAGTTACTAGTTATACTAGCTAGGTTTATCCTAAGATGTCCAAAGATTTATGAGGAACTGCGATGTTTATGGATAAGGAAATGTATAATGTAATAAGAAGAGGGGCTTATTAAAGCTTCTACTTATCCCTGGACGGGTCTAGGTAGAGGTTTTTATTGATTTTGTAATAGGACTGCCCCCTTCCCGTTGTGATGGGGTTATGAACGTTATAGTAGTGACCGATCGTTTATCAAAGAACGTAATCTTTGAGTTATTAAAGGATATTATAATAGATATAATAGTAGACCAACTAATCCGAGGTCTGATCAGGTATTATAGGATACCTTATATAATTATATTAAATAAGGGACCGTAGTTTACGAGTTTTATATGGAAATAACTCTACTAATTACTATGAATCAAATAGAGACTCTTTATAGTATTCTACCTAAAAACAAATAAAACTATAAAAAGGGCAAACTAGGTAATAAAAACCTATTTTAGAATATACATAGTGTATACTCAGAACAATTAGGACAAACTACTCCTAATAATAATAATAGTTATTAATAACCGGGTTACCTTATTAATAGGACTTAGCTCGTTCTTTATTATTTATAAGTATAACTTAAATCTAATTAGAGTAGAGGAACCCTTGTGGAACAGTAATAAGATCCTTATAATAAAAGTAGAGGTTTTAGTTTAAAAGCTGAAGGACACTTTTAAGTAGGTTTAGGTAGTGATAGTAGTAGTATAAGAGAAATAAGAGATTACTGTAAATATAAGGTGTTAGTTATTTAATTAGTTTAAGCTTAGTTATAAGGTTTAGTTGAGGTTATGGAATATATAATTTAATTAATTATTAAAAACGTTCGACTAGGTTAATGTAAAGTATATTATCCTTAAACTAGTTAAATCCTATACTTACTGGTTAAATACACTATTAGGGATCTATAACGTTTTCTATGTGAGTTTGATCAGGTACGCTGGAGTTGATCCGTTGTTGTTATAAAGTTGTGATAACGCCTAGTCACTTATAATACTAGTGGCTAATAGAGAGGAGTTTGAAGTTGAGGAGATCCGTAATACGTGGAAGGTATGGGGTGTATGGAAGGTCTTAGTGAAGTGGAAGGATTATGCTTAATTCACCTGGGAGTTAGTGGATATGCTGGTGGATATAGTGGTTTTGGACTGTTATAAGGTCAATTACGGGAATATCCTTTGGGAAGGGAGGGGAGGAAGGAGGTAATTGTTATGGGTTAAGGTCCAATTAGAGGTTTCGGAATTATTTAATTATGTTTAATGTTAATTGCTATTTATTAAGTCTGATTAGGCTTAGGTAGACCTGATTAGGACCTAATGGATTTGTGGGGTAGTAGACCTTTTTTTCTTTTCTTCTTATTTTGAAGATACTCGTAGTAGTTGTTATAGCTAGTTGTAATATACGTGCTTGGACCGTTACAGAGAGAGCCAGTAACGAAGTAACCTACAAAGCAATTAAAAGCTCACTAAGTACTACTACTAATACTAAATAAACAGAAGGGCCCTAGGACATTTTAAGTTTACCCTAAAAAGCAACGTTAAGTTCAACTATAAAGTAATCATCGACATCTTTTACCTAAAAGGAAATAAACCCATCCTTCACATCGTAAATACTATTATTACTTTTAACACCACGAGATTCGTCAATAATATAACTACGAGACATACATAGGAAACGCTCTGCGAATACTAAATTAATACTTACCTTAAACCACTTAACCGGATTATTATAAACACTAAAATAAACTTTAATATAATAGAACTTAGGAATTCTATGAAATTTATAATAATAGAAATTAAAGAGGTGCCTCTACAAGTCCATAATAGTATTAGAAAAGTAGAGTAATACTATATAATACTACGAGGAATATATAAAATAATCTACTAGGAATCTCCTTCTACACTACTAAAAATTACCCTCTAAAACTGTTGGAATCCGAATCGGGCAATAGCCCCACTTTCGGGTTCCTGATTGGCCGGTTCCGACCGGACCAATCAGAAGGCAGGGATTCTGGCGCACCGACTAGATCTGGCAACAGCCGGCCTAGCCCACGTCGGAATAACCTCCTTCCAACAACAACAACAACAACACTACGTATTCAATATATCGATTATTGCTGTTCAACCCTATCGCCTAGGCGACCCTTTGACCTAGGGTCAAACCTACACTAATCAGTAGTAAATTTAACTATTACTACAAATTAATAAGGAACAACTACTAAAAGAGACGACTTCACCAAACAAACAAAAAATCGAACTCTACTAACACGTAAAACCCGTAGTTAAGTTCAACTATTTCAGCAACACCGTACTAAAAGAGGAGGTTTCGAAACGGAGACATCGGAGATCGTACGGACAGGGGAAGTATTATCTTCAACGAGGTATTCCGTTCACAACAACTATACTTAACTACCTACGTCAACCACACACAAGGACATCGAAGATCTCACAGGACGAACAAAGCTCAACCTTCGGCGTGGGTTCCGCTATCGACGCTCTTCACCCTCAATACCCTTCTCTACCACTATTCTTAGCTACCAACTACGTATTCTATACGAATACCAAGGTGATGCCCAAAAAGAACAGTAAAACTAAAAGAATTCCCTAACTTCCACCCACTACAACCCTCCCTCCTACACCACCCCTTAGAGGAAGACGACGACCATAGCCGCGGGCACACTACCAAAGGCCACAAAAGACTACCTCTTTTCCTACCCTCGGGGAGAACACCGCAAACAAATCCCCCACAAACCTCAAACACGGAAGGATCCCCGAGAAGACTATCTCAGCAATTAAAATATTATCTCAGACTACCTCAGCAATCAGAACAACACTCAGACTACCCCAAGGACACCGGGATCACCACCATCGCCATCGTCCAACTAGATCGCCCGGCGTAACTACTTAGAATACCCGAGCCACATAAGGACACTAAAGAAGACGCTCCTCCTCTCCTCCAACCACAAGGGATCCGCCTACTAGGATACCGACGATATCAGAGGCTACACCAGAATACTCGGAAAAACAACACTAGAGACGATAAGCCCCTCAGGGAAACACAAAAGACGTACCCTCACCCTCAGGATCCCATAACACGCAGCAGACACCACCAAAAAGCAATCAGATCAAGGAATTCAACAAAATCCTACGTAAAAAAGAAGACCACCACTAAGGGACACTCACCCCTCAATATATACCCTCCGGATATCAGAATACACAGAATACACCACCACCAACGGAAACACCAATACTCTAACCTAATAACCAACGGTAATTCGTCTAACAAACACTATACACCCTCAAAACTACGACCTAGGGGAAACACAGCGTATTCAAAGCGTCATCAGGCTAACTAAACGACCAGAATACTATTGACTTCCCAGGATAAACCAGCAATCAGGAGAAAGCTCTAAGAGGAGTACCCCTCTAAAAAACTCTTCTCGGGTAACTACCCCTTAGGGAACTACACAACCCGAGGGAACACAATAAACCCTTATAAGGAGAACCATCTCATTAATCCCAATCCCAAAGGAATACGCCGCCCACGTAAACCTAGAGATATAGGGGAAGTGGATGGACTTCGAGCCTATTAAAGGAACGATCTAACCAGAGAAGGACACTATTATCGCCTTCCTCCTAACTATCTATAAACAAAAAAAACTAATAACAACGGACCTATAAATACAATTCCGATTAAACTTTAAAAGCTGGACTAGGGAGATATGGAACGGTGTTAATAAGGCAATAGTAACTAATACGGTTAATATACTTAGGAGAAGTGTAGTCTATGTCCCCTTGGATAATACTACCCATAATACGAAGAAGCTCGCAGATATTATCGTTAAGGAAAAGTTTTATATATGGATAAACGAGGAGATCCAACACTTCAAAAGGAGCAGACAACGCGGCCTAAGGGAGCTCCTCGAAAACCCAGCGATCATCAAGGAGATTATAAACGGCTATAATAACCCTCCCCACCAAGCCACTTAGGAGGTTACCCCTCTTACCAAAATAAGGAAAAAGGTACTATAAATAACAACGGAACCACAAAGAGAAACTCCGTCAACGTTAGGGCAACTAGTAATAGAACTTAGCCTACTATATTAGACGAGACCACCTATAAACTCGCAAATCCAGCCGACCTTCAGGGACTCCCCGGCAACCACTACTAATAACCCATATATATCTCCTCTAATAAGTAACCAGATCTAGGTATTTACAAAGTAAATAAAAGAAGTGAACAAGTACAGAGGAGAACACTATAAGGTCCTAGAGAACTCACTACGGTTATGGAGATATTATTATAAGGTTTTATAAATACCAGCGGAATTAGTTACCCTAATTATTAATACTATACTAAAAGATAAGGCCCTGGACTTCTTCACGGAACATATCATATAACCAGGCACACCAAGGACCTTCCTATCCTAGGAAACCATTATTAAGAGATTAAAAGACTAGTTCGAGACGAAGGAGGCCCATAAAGACTACTTAATGGAGTAGTAAACGACCAACTAGGTAATAATCAGAGATGAGAACCATGGGAAAAAGCCCAACGAGGTACTCGAACTACTAGTTGAGAAGTTAAGGAAAATATAATATACACTCAACAGCGAATATAATACCAACAGAGTACTATGAGATCAACTCCTTTCCGTAGTTAATAACGTAAAGGAGTATACTTATACTCTCCAGGACCCGAAAAACACATTTAAAGACCTTTATGGCTAGTTACGAAGTGCTATTTAAAACTCTATAAAACTCAACTTAGGTACTAAATAACACTTCCTATAATAACCCACCAACAAGGAAATAAACTACTTCTTCACAAAAAGACACTATAATAGCCAAGGGAAGCAAGCAAGATTCGGCTAGCGAGGAGGATTTAGCAGAGGGCGAGGCAACTAACGCTCCACCCCGAGATAACCCCCAAGGGATAAGAAGTACTACATTTGCGGGAAGGACGGCTACTAGTCCTCCAACCACCTAAAAGAGGAAGTAAATAAAACCTTCCAAGCGTTCCGAGACGGGTATAAGAGACAATTCCACATACAACCTCCTAAGGGAACTATGGAATCCTTCCTTCTCGAATACGAAGGCCCCCAGGGCAACAAAACCGAGGATAAGGATAATAGAATCCGCGAGTTCTTCGTTGTGGACCCGGAAAAGGAAGACTACGAGGATTAGACCTACGGAGACCAGTTCTACGCTTTAATATTAGGCCCGGAGACCACTCTTAATAATGAGATTATTATAATAACCCTCAGGGACTAAGTAATATACTATACCCTCATAAAGGAAGACCCATTTAACGAGGCTACCTTCGTAAAGACCTTAGAGGCCTATACACTTAAAGGAAGATACGCCGATGTTGTATTCTACGGAATTATACCGGATATAAGCACAACTAAGTCATTAACAACGGAAAAACCTCAATTTAATACTCTTAGATGCCTATACCCAGAAATTACCCTTAACAAAACTCAAGCTGGCCAAGTAAGTATTAAATTCGGCCCAGGGGAGGTCATCTCATCAATAAGAACAACTATAGTTATAACGCCCCTTGGACCGCTTACTTTCCACGTTATCCCTTATAATACTCCGTTCCTCCTTTGCCTTAAGGATATGGACCACTTAGAGGTCTACTTTAATAATCTAAGGAACACTCTAAGGTAGGGAAACGTTGTTATACCAGTTACTAAGAAATTCGGCTACGCCTGGATAAAACTAGACCACTAGGATAAATCCGTTACGTAGAGCCACCTCATAAATATCGAATTACGACGCCTATACCAGCGTTTTGGTCACCCTTCAGTATAAAAACTCTATAAAATCCTTTAGAGGACCGGAAAAAAAATAGAATTAGTAACCATCGAATACCTAACAAAGTACTACCACCACTACTAGATAAACCAGAAGGCTCCCCACCACTTCAAATTCACCATCCAGGACGACGTACCCTTCAACTACGAGATCATTATCGATATACTATACCTTAACGGAAAGCCCGCCCTTTAGGTCGTCGATACGGCTACAGGCTTTAATATAGGATAATTCCTAAGTGATATAAGCATAAAAACAGCGTAGGAGACGCTTAGATTATACTAGATTAATGTATACCAAGGGCTACCCGACTAAATCGTTATGGACGCCAGCACCAACTTTAAGGTGTCCGAATTTAAATAAATAACGAAGTCCATGGGGATTAAGGTTAAGATTATCCCTATGGAAGCCCATAACAGTATCGGGAAAGTCGAGAAGTACTATACATAACTTAGACGGGCATACAATATCATCCAGCAGGAATCCCATTCTACGACACCGGAAACCACCCTTTAAAGCGCCCTTAAGGCCATAAATAATACTATAGGACCAAACGGGATCGTACTAACCCTACTAGTCTTTAGTGCATACCCTAGGACATTAAACAACTCTCCCCCATCACCAAAAGTAACCCAATGCACAAAGGCCATTAAGAAGGCCACGGAAAACCTCAGGAAGGTTAACGTAAAACGTTAAATCTCAGATACCCTCGTAATAAGGAACGGACCTAATAATACCACCCTAAAAAACCTCCCACTAGGCTTAGAAATTAGGGTATAATGTAAAAGGAAGGGATAGAGAGGCCTATTCATATTAGTGACCATAAACGGCGAGAACTACGTCGTTCAGATGCCCAAAGGCCCTAAGACCTTCCACTTAACAATCGTCAAGCCCTACTATCGCAACCCTAAAGAAGAGCTACCAAAGGAGCCCACCACCGCTGATAACGGAGTAGGAAACGAGGCCCCAGAAGGCAACAATAGCAAAAGAGAAGAAAATAACAAGGACAACATTAAATTAGTGGCTATAAACGAGATTATTATTAAATCGTCCCCTCCACTAAAAGAGGAAGAGCCTCAGCCACCTAAGAGATGACGAGGCCGGCCACGAAAAAACCCGGCCGTTGCCCACAAAATCAACACCGTCTACTTCCAAACAAAAACCAACAGGCTAAAGAGACCTTACTTCGCAGCGTACTTATCGGCAAAGGAAAAGAATGACCTCACATTAACCCACAAGCTTTAGAAGAAAAGCATAATAACTATACCCAGCGCCCTATACGAGAAGTCGATAAAAGAGGAGATCGCAAACCTTATAAGCCGAGGTGTATTCGAATTCGTCCCCTATAACAAAGCTAAGCATAGTAATACTAGGATCTTTAAGTCCAGAATCGTTAACGAAATTAAGGGGAAAACCGAGAAGCCCTACGAAAAGAGCTGTTTCGTAATCCAAGGCTACACCGACGACGATAAGGAGGCCGTCCTCACATAATCCCCCACAATCCAACGGGCAAACCAACAACTAATTCTCACCCTAACCCCCTACTTTCTAGCGAAGGGCCACTCATTATGGCTACGAAACATCACTTAGGTGTACACTCAGTCGAAAACGAAGCTTACCCGGACAATTCTAGCCCACCTACTAAACCAAATCAAGGATAAGCACCCTCCCAGGACGATTATAAAGGTCGTGAAGCCCCTTTACGGGATCGCCGAAACAGGGACCCATTAGTACACGACCTACAACAATCACCATAAGGAGAGACTCCAGATAAGAACCTCTATATACAACCCGTACCTGCTATTATTAACACCCAAAAACGAAAACCTCGCAATAATCGGGATATAAACAAACAATACAATAAGCCTAAGCGACGAGAAGTTCTCCCAAAAAGAAGAAGAAGAGCTAAAAAAAGCAACGTTCACAACGAAGACGAAGCAACGGCTAACCACAAAGGAACCCCTCGCATTTAATAAAAGGATCGTCTATTTAAACAACAAAACTATTAAACTACAATAAAAGGGGCAAGGAAAGAAAATCCAGCTTATAGAGATCGGGACAACGTTAAACCACCAGTAATACGTTGTCCAGAGAGCTCGCAGAGCATACATTACCTCAGTCTACAATATCGAGGCCTACTACGACCTCTCCGTAGCAGCCCAACACCAAAAACCCACAAAAGAACAAATAAAGGCCCTCAACAAGCGATTAAAGAGGCAGATGGAGACCCCGGACACAGGGCTAAACTACAACTTCGTCCAGCTCGAAACAGCAACCCTCTTCGTCTTCATAAACAGCTCATTTACTAATAACAGTAACCTCTTATCACAACTAGGATTCCTTATTATCCTAACCAACAAAACCCAAGCCGACGAGAACTTCACCCTAACAAGCAACATCGTCCATTATTCCTCCACTAAATCAAAGCGAGTAATACGTAGTGTTCTAATATCCGAGATCTACAGCATAGTAGCCAGCGTAGACACGGCCTACACTATCTCTACGACCCTAAAACTAGTAACCAATCACCTAAAACTTCCCGAGATCCCCACAATTATCTATACCAACTCATACTCGTTATACGAATACCTCATCAAACTTAGAACCACTAAGAAAAAGCACCTTATAATCGATATTATGGCGCTCCGATAATCCTACGAGCAACGAGAACTCTACGAGATCCACTGGATCAACGGGGAAAACAACTTAGCCAACTACTTCACGAAAACAATATCGAACGGAGCTCTAAAGCGTTTTCTCAAAGAAGGAAAAGCAACGGATCGTATGGATAGATAGGTAATGCGGGCCTAGGAAGAAGAGACGTCAACAGGGCTCGAAAGACCACGAGGGACAAAGGGATCGTTAATACCGTGGCCAGCGCCGGCGACAACGTCAATTAACCGGTCCGATATAAGGGCCGGAAAGCCGGCTACACCGCCAAGAGCAAAATCTAATTCTACCACCTCTCACCGCCTTATGTACTCAAGCAAATTCGTCGTTTTATTATGTTTTTGAACGTTTTAGGAGAAAAGTGGCCTTTACCCGATTAGCGAGCATAAAAAGAGAGTTTCCAGTGTTGGAATCCGAATCGGGCAATAGCCCCACTTTCGGGTTCCTGATTGGCCGGTTCCGACCGGACCAATCAGAAGGCAGGGATTCTGGTGCACCGACTAGATCTGGCAACAGCCGGCCTAGCCCACGTCGGAATAACCTCCTTCCAACAACAACAACAACAACACTACGTATTCAATATATCGATTATTGCTGTTCAACCCTATCGCCTAGGCGACCCTTTGACCTAGGGTCAAACCTACAAAAACACTATCAAAATAATAAACAATATAATAAGCTTTAATAGCCTCGTCCTAACCCTACTTATCTTCAACGTATACCTACATTTAACACCTAACTTTACACTATTACCAGAAATCCAATAAAGAGTAAAGACCACTAAGAAGGTTATAATTGAATTATATAATCTTTATGCTAAGTGATTATAAACACTCTCGTAATGAGAAACAGCTCTAACACTATATTAGTTAGGGAATTATTTGTATAATTACTTATTAGAGTGTAGTGTAAAAAGAAGGCTGGAATAGCCCATTTACACTTATCATCTATAACGGCGAAAACTATATTGTTGAACTTCCTTTTAGTCCGAAAGTGTTTCGGATGACTATTATAAAATTATTTTATAATGAGGTTAATAATAAGAGAGGCCAGGAAGCGATAAATAATAATAAAAAGCTCCCTTAACCTAAAAAAGGTAGTTTTAAACAAGGTTATTATTTAAATAAATACACTACTCCTAGAGGAAAAGCCTATGCTACTACCTTAGCACCTAAAAAGTAAACCTAAGAAGAATACACAAATTAACTTCTTCACTAAAGTCGACGACTTTACTAATATTAATAATAAAGTCCCTAAAACGACCACATTTCTAAGCACCAAAAAGGAAGCAGACTATGCCCTAGTACTAGAACTACGCTAAAAAGGGATAATTAACACCCTAAGGCCACTATTCAAGGAATCCACTAAAAAAAAGATCAACGCTCTAATTAAACAAGGAGTTTTCGAGTTCATCCAGTATAATAAAAAGAAACTGTCGGAACAACCTCGGCGTGGCAATTTAAGGTTTCAACGCAAAGCTCCTATTGGCTCGCTTAACGAGCCAATCGGAGCGCAAGGAATCGTACGCTAACCTGATCGTCTAAGATCGCGGTCTTAGTGACGATTCCTACATCAACAACAACAAGAACAGCAGGATCCATACGAATATACGTATATTCTGCTACGCCGTACGGCCGGCCCGACGTGACTGAAACCAACAGAAACACAATAGTATTTGAATCTTTAAATCGCAAAGTATTAACAAAATAAAAGGGAAAACAAAAACCCTTTATAAAAAATCAAGGCTAATTATCTAGGGATACACTAACAACAGCAAAGAAGCTATTCTCACATAGTCCCCAACTATCCAGCGGGCTAATCAGAGACTAATTCTCACCATCGCCCCATCCCTTATCCAAACGGGCCGCTATTCCTTATGGATAAGAGATATCACTCAAATATACACCTAATGAACAACAAAACTCAAAAGAACAATCTTTACAAAGCTACCAGCCCAGATCAGAGATAACTACCCCCTAAGAACCATCATAATTATTATATAACCCCTATATGGAATCGCAAAAGCCGGAACCCACTAGTACATAACCTATAGTAAGCATTACAGAGAGAAGCTCCAGATAAGAATTTCTACGTATAACCCCTATTTACTATTACTAAATAATAAAAATAGAGATTTTATAATAATTAGAATATAAATAAATAATAGAATAAGTTTAAGTAATAAGATGTTTTCTAAATAAGAAAATAAAGAACTATATAAAATAACATTTATAATAAAAGAAAAGTAACACCTCTCTACCAAAACACCACTTATCTTTAATAAAGGAATCACCTTAACCAACGGAAAAATTATATTCCTATACCAAAAGAGACAAGGAGCAAAGTTGCACTTAATTAATACTAAATCTCCTACTACGAAGAAGTAGTACATCGAATAACACACTAAAAGAGTATATATCACTTCAATATACTAACCAAAGGCAGTATTCAACCTCTCAGTAGTAACCCAGTACTACGAAGCGACGCTAAAGTAGGTCAAAGCTCTAAATCGACGCCTAACATGATAAATCGAGCACCTAGACCGAGGGTTCACTTACATACTCCTTAACCTAATTACTGTTAAGCCTTTTATTTTTTCTTAATGGATTTTTTATTAATAATAGTGATCTAATATCATAACTCGGATTTATTATTCTTTTTGTAACCGAGATTTAGGGAAAAGAAAATTTTATAGTAGAAAGTAATATAATCCACTATTTCTTAACAAAATCTAAGAGAATTATAAGAAGTATACTCGTATTCGACATTTATAATATAATTACTAGAGTTAACATAACTTATGCCCTCTTTATTACCCTAAAAGTTATCACTAATAAGCTCTGGATACTTATAATCCTAATAATTATTTATATTAACTCTTGTTTATTTTATGAGTATTTCGTAAAGCTTGGTATTGTAAAGGAAAAGTACCTAATAATTAATATCATAGTATTAAGGGAGTTGTACGAGTAGTGAGAGTTTTATAAAATCCAATGGATCCACGGCGACGACAACCCTACCGATGGGTTCACGAAGGTAGCGCCGAATTGAGCCCTCGCGAGGCTCGTCGAAGACATAAGGGCGATAATACGGATAAAGGGATAGGTAACGAGGCCCTAGGCGACGTTTAAGACGTCAGTAAAAGGAGGAATACAAAGGGGAAAAGGGGGATTTACTATTGCCATCGTTAGGGACGGCGAAACAGACACAACTCGTGGCCGGGCCCGGGAGACGCTTATTTCTACTAGGAGGCGGTACAGCTAAAAAGGGGCAATTCTACCACTTCCGACCACCTTACATACTCGTTCCTTCTATTAATTTAATTGTAATTTTGAGTAATTCGACGCCTACGTCGAATAACACTTAAAATCACCTATTCAACGTTAAATAGCGATTTTATAATAAAAAAGAGAGTTACTAATATTAGAATACCATTGTATAGTTAGTTACACTTATTATCGCATATCGCCGATTAGCCCGATTAGTAAGTTAATTAGAGGTTAGGGATTAGATTCAGAATTGCGGCCATTGATACCGTGTTTAACCTCTAATTCCCAATAAGAAAAAAATTAAATACAACGAATATATCGTTATTTACTAACCTCTAATTACTGGGCCTGGTGAGGTGAATCCAACAATAATAGTTATAATTGTAACGGTCCAAGCACGTATATTGCAACTAGCTATGGCGACTACTACGAGTATCTTTAAAATAAGGAGAAAGGAAGGAAAAGTCTACTACCCCACAAATCCGTTAAATCCTAATCAGGTCTACCTAGGCCTGGTCAGGCTTAGTAAGCAGTGGTTGGCGTTGGATATGGCTAAGTGGTTCCGAGGCCTCTGATCGGGCCTTAGCCCGTAACAATTACCCCCTTCCTCCCCTCCCTTCCCAAAGGATATTCCCGTGATCGGCCTCGTAACGGTCCAAGGCCACTGTATCCGCTAATATATCCACTAACTCCTAGGTGAGTTAAGTATAATTCTTCTACTTTACTAAGACCTTTTATTTACCCTATACTTTCCGCGTATTACGGATCTCCTTAACTTTAAACTCCTCCCCATTAACCACTAATATCGTAGGTAGCTGGGCATCGTCACAACTTTATAACAATAACGGATCAACTCTAGTATACCTAATCAGGCTCACATGGAAAACGTTATAAATCCCTAGTAACGTATCTAGCCGGTAAGTATAGGATTTAACTAGTTTAAGGACGGTATACTTCGTATTAACCTAATCGAACTTTTTTAATAGTTAATTAAATTAGATATTCCGTAACCTTAACTAAACCTTATCCCTAAGCTTAAACTAATCAAATAGTTAGCTCCTTACGTTTACGGTAATCTCTTATTTCTTTTATACTACCACCATTACTACCTAAGCCCACTCAGAGGCGTCCTTCAACTTCTAAACCAGAACCTCTACTCTTACTATAAGGGTCTTATTACTATTCCACAGGGGTTCCTCTACTCTAATTAGGTCTAAGTCATACCCATAAGTAACAAAGAATGGGCTAAGTCCTATTAACGAGGTGACCTAGTTATTAATAACCATTATTACTACTAGGAGTAGTTCATCCTAATCGTCCTGAGTATACACTATATACACTCTAAAATAAGTTTCTATAACCTGGTTTACCCTCTCCATAGCTCCGTCTATTTCTGGGTAGAACGCTATAGAAAGTCTCTATTTAATCCATAGTAATTAGTAGAGTCGTTTCCACATAAAACTTATAAACTATGGTCCTTTATTTAATATAATTGTATGAGGTATCCCATAGTACCTAATTAGACCTCGGATTAGTTAGTCTACTACTATATCCGTTGTGATATCCTTTAACAACTCAAAGATTACGTTCTTTAATAAATAATCGGTCACCACCATAACGTTCATAACCCCATCACAGCGGGAAGGGGGCAGTCCTATTATAAAGTTAATAGAGACCTTTACTCAGATCCATCCAGGGATAAGTAAAGGTTTTAATAAGCCCCTCTTCTTATTACACTATACATTTCCTCGTCCATAAACGTCGTAGTTCCTCATAAATCTTCGAATATCCTAGGATAAGCCTGGTTAGTAGAACTAGCAGCTAATTAGGGCCTTTAAAGCGTTCCTCCCCGGATATCCTATTAACGTAGAGTCGTAGAACCTCTAGATTAAACCCGTCCTTAAAGGCTCGTAATATGGAATCCAGAGTCTATCCCTCCACAATAATCTCTTATTATCGTCGATCATACATTCTAATAGTATTATTAGCAACTTTTATTATAAGGGAAGTTGTCGATCTCCTCTTTATACTACCCCCCTAATCAGCTAGTATCGGTTATTCTGGTCTAAGGTTTTATTCCACTAGGAGCGTAATAACTCTTCTTTAAAAGGGTTCAAGGGGGGTTCTATTTTATCTGGGCTGGGGTCATCGGTCTGATCTATATCTCCAGGGGAGTCTCTTATATTAGACTTATCCCTCTTTATTTGCCCTGATCGGGCCTATACTTCTCTAATCACTATTATATTATTAACTCGTAATACGTTAATCCTGTTCTTCAGGAGTTTAATCTTCCGACCCTCTAACCTATTATCCTATAGGGTACTAGGGATATCCTATTTACGTTTTAATAGTGTATTAGGAACTATTACTTCTTTACTAGGTCTGAACTGGATAGTGAAGTTGTAATAGGACAGTAATTCTGATCACCTGATCTAATGTTTACTCAACTATCTCTTCGTTATGAAGTACTTCAGATTCAGGTGATTAGTTAGGATAGTGAACTCTTCTACACTCCGCAACTCTGAATCCCAGTGCTCTAAGTAGTGTATTATTACTAATAATTCCTTATTATGTATCGGGTAATTATACTCTGTAAATAGGTTTTTAAGTAAAAAAAACGCTATAAGTTTTAGGATCCCTTCGTCGTTATACTACGATAAGGCACCTCCTACCACATAACCAGACGAATCGGTCTCGAATATTATAGCTCGATCAGGGTCCCAATAAGCTAATACAAGTGCGCTGATCAGGAGCGTCTTCAGCTCCTCGAACACTCTAGTACACTCCTTACTCCAAATAAACAGTATATCCCTTTTAGTTAAGGTTATTAGGGGTTATGCGATCCCCGAGAAGTTAGGTATAAACTACTAGTAATAGTTAGTAAAACCGATGAACGCACGAACTCCTTATACTAATCGGGGCACTTCCCATCCCTGGATTACCTTAATCTTTTTAGGGTCCATACGAATTCCCTTACTAACATTAACAATAAACCCCAAATACTTAACACTCTTAGCCTCGAATTCGCACTTATCGATATCCACATACAGGCCTACAACGCCTAGGCGCTCGAGGACCTTCTTAACCTTCTCTCTATAATCAGAGAGGGAACTATCCAAATAAATCAGGACATCGTCGATATAAGTTAAGTAGAACTCATCTAAGAAGTCTCATAAGGTATAGTTAATATATTATTAGAACGTTGCGGGGGCTCCAGTTAAACCAAAGGGGGTAACCATCCATTCGTATAACCTATACCTCATCCTAAACACCGTCTTCTATTCATCTCTTTTCTTAACCCAGATCTTATAAAATATAATAATAATATCCAACTTTATTAACCACTTTACTTTTACTAGTACCCTTAGGGTCTCACTAATTAGGGGTAAAGGGTATTAGTTCTTCTTTATAATAGCGTTAAGAGTACGGTAATCGACGTAGAACCGTAACCCTCCTCTAAGCTTCCGGACAAATAGAACGGGCAATAATACAAGGGAACTATTAGCCCTAATAAACCCTTTATCTAATAGTTCTATAAGGGTTCAGCGTAATACAATTAACTCTTCCCTTAACATACCATATAAAAGTCCCCAGATCACTGGTTTATCTTAACCATAGGAGTCCTTCTCAATAGGGATAGTATAGTCAACGTTCTTCCAGTACAACAATAGTTAATTAGCCTTATCTTAATCAAAAACATATAAAAACTTATAATAATACGTAAAGAGTTTCATCCTCGGGTCTATCTTCATTTTTAGTACTAGGGCCTTCTCAATATCAGCCAAACTTACAGAGAATATATTTAGGGTAGATATACTAAGAGGGGTCTCTTTTCTCTTCCATACTCACCTAATCAGAGCTAAGAATACCAATCTAATCTACTACTAAATTAGGAACTTTAGATCTTACCGGGCCTAACCCGGTTTCCTTTCTATTACCCAATAGTCCATAACACCTATATACAAAATACCTCGTACTAAGTAAACCATAACATCATCATCAATTATCCAAAACCTTCCAAGGATAACATCGTCTTCTTAGTTAAGAATAATATAAAAAAATAATCAGTATCATTTATAGCCATCAATATCAATATTAGCGTAAATAACATAGCGGATTGCACTAAGAACTATAATAGTGACTTACATTAAGTTCCAAGGTGTAATACTAATACATAGCAAATAGAGTTTCTTAGCGAAGGCGTCGCTAATCAGGGCGTATATCAAACACCCTATATCAACAAAGGCAATTATATAATATATCCCATTAATTCCGATATTAACGTAAAATAGGTCATAATCCATACTCTTTTTAACGACCTTCTATTCCTCCACAACTTATTCCTCCTAATAATAACTTTCACTAAGAGTTACTCTTTTCCCGAGTCCTCAAAGTCCTAATCAGAGTTACTATCCGTTTCACTCTGTTCCTTAGTTTTTCTTTTAGAAGTCTTGGTTTTCCTTATCTCTTTTCGATCCTCAGGGCATTACCATTATATATACCCTTTTTTATTACAATTATAACATCTACAAGCTTCCTCTTAACTTAGCCGTTTACGGACTTTCTCATCCTTAACTAGCTTATTTGCTTTTATAGGTTCCCACTCCATCTAATTAAGTTAAGGGGACTCTAATTAACCATTCTATTTCTAAAAGAACTTAGTTCTTATTCGGTTAGGGGTCAGCGATCTCCTACACCAACACTCACAGCGAGCTTAATAGGATTCACTATCCAATTCTAAGCTTATACTTAGGAGCATTTAAGTATATACAACGTATATTATTAATTTATTAATTATACTAATAAGGGGGGCTCTTATTATAGTATTCAGGGCTCCTTTAAGGTAATTAATCCTTATAACATCTAACCAATGTCCTCCTCCTACTTCTATGAACTCCTTTTCAAACTTAAGGAGAAAATAAGCGAAACTCTCGTTCTCCTTTTACCGTATAATCCTTAGTCGGTTAAGGGCTTATACTTCTACGTTAAGGTCCACATAATAACCCTTTAAGTATTCTATAAATCTATCCGGGTTCTTTAACCCATTAGCCCCTCTTTACGCATAATAGGCACTCACCATGGTTTACGCAGTGTTTTCTAACCTAGAGTAGATATAAGTAAATACGACTAACTCTAAACCGAAGGCTTTTTTATCTACACTTATCTTCCCTCCCATCTCAAAATACTATTATTAAAACTTTTTATATAATCCATTAAATTTTAGTGGATTAGGAATTTAATATCTAATTTATCTTAAAAATGGTATATAAACCTAATTAAGGGGAATTAGTATTATAAAGGGTATTAGGGACTAGTTTATTGTTAATATCGGGTACCTGGGTTCTACTAAGGCTTCTTATAATAATCGAATTTACTCTTATTAGGTCTCTTACTCAATTACTTAGGCGGTCCACATCTCCTATAATTAGGTTACAAACTATCCAATCAGCTACACCAACTACTACGAGTTTCCAAATAATTCAGCATTACCTTCCATCATCGCATAATTATCGCTTATCCTAGCGTTTTACGTTTAACAGTAACCATAGTATACTCAATAACATAATCGAAGTACTCTACTACGAATATACATACGCATTATTTCGAATTTATAATAACCTCTAAATCTAATCAGACTATACTAATCAACTTCAAATATTCAGGGACTCCTCAGGTTAACCCATCTAAAACTTTTTACCACTCTCATACAAATCATAAACTTCTATACTAAGTATTTAATTAATTACTTTTAATAATCTTAAAAATAATATAACAGTCCAAGCACATATATTATAACTAACTATAACGACTACTACGAGTATCTTTAAAATAAGGAAAAAAGAAAGAAAAGTCTGCTACCCCACAAATCCGTTGGATCCTAATCAGGTCTACCTAGGCCTGGTCAAGCTTAGTAAGCAGCGGTTGGCGTTGGACATGGCCGAGTGGTTCCGAGGCCTCTGATCGGGCCTTGGCCCGTGACAATAATGGGCTGGTGATTAGCTCCTGGATATAGATATAAATAGATTCCTATGTATATAAATGGGATATTCGAAAAGGTTAAGTTAATAACGTACCCATAAGTATAGGTTAGAACCCCCACTTCGCTAATAAAAAAGAGGCCATGGTTATCCACCCAGTTAGTTATATTATCTCCCCTATTCCGGCTACTAGATCCGGGTTCCTAGGAGTAATAATGGGCGTTAAAATCCCTAGCCATAAGGGCTTATATTAGTGGTTAGTATCCTAAGAGGGTGGTCGTTATATAGTTATGAGGATCACCTGGTTATTTATAAATGTTTATAGTAGTGGTGTTATTAACTTTTAATTATAGGATATCCCTTATTTGGATAGGTCTTTACTGTTATACTTATAGCCTTATCCCCTTTTATATATATATTATTACCCTAGGCCTTATTTCCCTACTATCCTAAAAGGTAACTAGGATATAAGAGTTATACCCATGGTATATATTAATTTATATTCTATTAGTATAGTTTGTTTAGAGCTCCTAGATTAGTACTATATTAACGTAATTAGCCTAGTAGAGGTCTAGGAAAGTTGTATATATTAGAGGCTTTTTCCCTATATTGTATTAGGCCATAGGTAGTACCCGTGGGGGGGCCTGTTTAGGCCTATGCCTCCGAATCGAGGTCCAGGTGGGTGTAGGCATTGGTGATGTTATAGTCAGGCTTTTAAGCCACCCACTAGCTCTTATTTCGGAGAAGGTGGATAGGGTGGTTGGTTTAAGGGAGGGCCTCGGGGTCTTCAGCCTCGTTTTTATCCATACTACTAGCTGTATCCCCGTCGCTTAGGTATACGATCGATCCTTAGGAGGGGGTCCTAGTATATGGACGCTTAGAATTAGGTTACTGGCCCTAATTAGGAGGGGAGTTTTGGGGTTATTGAGGGTTGTTTTGAGTAGTGGTTTGGTTTATGTTATAGAGGGCCTTAGAGGCTTTTTGTCCAGCCTTTTGGATCCAAGCTCGTTCCTTTTGATTTAGAAGGGTAGGATAGCTATTGACCATTATGGGCTTTGCTGGGTAGTTTATGTGGTCGGCCTGGAAGGGCCCGGAATAATTAGTACACTGTGGTTTAGTTGTGCAGGGTCTAGTTTTATAGGAGCTTAAGGGCTTACCGTAGTTATTATAGAGTAGCCGTTGGTTATAGTATTAGTTTATATGGTATTCTTAGTAATTAGGGTTATATTTAAATAGAGTCCTCCTTTTCTGAATGAACTGGGCCCTGTTACTCTCGTTAAATAGTCTAAAAGGTAGCACCTTAACTATAAAAGAAATTACTTAAGTGACTTTATTTATATTAGGGTTTGGACCGAGGTGAGATTGCCGGGCTAGGATAGGCTTATAGCTAGTTTGGGCGATAACCTCGTCTTTAATTAAAGTTAATATATTAATATTATCCTCATTTAAACTTCAAAGCTTAGATGAGCAGTGTGGGACTGTGTATATAAACTATTTTATAAGAGTTTCTATTTTAAAAGCCCGTAAGTAATTTATTAGTTTTTATTTGTTTTTAAAAAGAGTTTACTGGATTTGTTTATTTAGAGGTTTTAAGGAGTATCCAGTTAAGATATAATAGATGTGTGGGATATCTCCTAGTTGTAGGCCAAGGGTCTGGTAGATTATACGGCGTAGGGCAAATGGGGTGTTCTTCCGAGCAGCCTCCAGGGCTTCCTTAAGGATATGGACGAAGACCCGGAGGTCTTCTAACTGTGCTTGGGTCTGTGGGTGGGATGGGATCCGGTTCTGGGCCTGCTTTTGGGCCTGCTTCTAGGCTGGGGCTGGGGCCGGGGTCGGGGCTAAGGCCGTAACAGCAGCCCAGTTCTAGGGTGGGGTTAGAGCAGCTTCATTATTCATCAGCTTCTTCAAAACTTGGATCACATAGGCTGTCGCCTCCTTTGTGATCTGCTTTTTTGGCCCCTTAAAACTAGAGACCATATTATTAATAGATTAGGCGATAATCAAAAGGATATCCTTTCGGTTTTCATAGTGTTTGGTTTGTTCGTCGAAGGTGGTTAGGACAGATCTAGTAGCCACCCCACTTGTGTTCAAGGGCCCCTTTGGCATTTTGAGTAGTTGGGGTCTTTTGTTGTTGTTGTTGTTGTTGTTGTTGTTGTTGTAGTATTTAACGCCATGGCGGCAAGGGCTACGGAACCCTCGCAGCAAACCTCCCTAGGGGTATGTGGCGTGGAGAGCCGCAGCTCAAGCTATATACTATAGTACATGAACCCGGCTAGCGTCCTCCAAATCATGCCTTAGTGGCTACGTAACTATCATACTATATTACTAGGTCCCGCTGGGTTACCTGACTTAAGTTCGAATATAATGGTGAATAGCGAGTGTAGCTCGTAAATTTGTTATTCTAACCCGCCTATCACGGGTCCTTCACAGGTAACGCCTTACCCCTGATTGGTGAATTGGGATTGGTGGGCCCTTAGTGGGCACCTTATCCCTCCTTAGTCGCTTGGGCACTGGCCCTATATTGTTCTCCTGGGCCCTTAATGGGCACCTGAGAACATGCTGGCTGGTGGCCCTAGACCTCCTTTTAGTCTGATTGGTCTCGTTGACGACGTACCGGCCACCGGTCCCGCATTATATTAACTAGGGGATACCGGAAGACCCGCATATAGCGGGTCCAACCATTGCCTATGGCGAAGCGCGACCCAAACGCTTCGTGCCCGCAGCTGGAATCGAACCAGCCCCCTCTGCGATGGAGAGGGGTTGCCAGACGCACGCCACTGCGCCATGCAGGCAGTTGGGGTCTTGATAGTAAGTTATAGGAGCGAATGAGGTATCTGGTCAGATGCATGTATCAGGACTTCAGTGTTCACTGTCGGGGGTTCATATGAGAACATCTGGAGGATGATCTTCCAACCCAATGGGATTAGCCAATACGGTTGATGGAAGTTGGAATTCGGTACATCATGCTCCTCGATATGTGACATCCCCTGGCGGGTATTTTAGTGGCAAATACTACAGGACCATCATTCGCACCGGGAGAGAACCTGTGTGACACGCTGCAGTAATGATGAGCTCAAATGCTGTTCCATGACACCCCCAAAGACTGGATGAGCGCGCCGTGTGATTGCAAACAAACCATAGCGAGGTTTAGGTGCATGAGTGACTGAATGAAATGCAACAACGATGCAGGTAGCCTGGTATCTGGCCTGGGTTATGAAACCAGCAGGCCGGACGACACGTGAAGGGTGACGGGATAGAAAAGGGAAACAAAAATGTATTAAACCCGTGGCCGAACATTGAAACCATCCTAAGACTCGAGATCACCCCTATGTGACGTGGATTCACCGCGATATAACCGGCAAACAGTCAAAACACAAACTTTTAGTTCTCAGACGGCAAAATTCGAATTCCACTACCTTGCACCTGCTTATCCAATATGCCAATGGACTGTAGAAAACGCCAACTAGCATGATGTGGGCGCGCGCGAGTGTGTGTGCGAGGGAAGGAGAGAGACAGAAAGAGAAAGAGAGAGAAAGGACTTTTGCTCGTGGTAACACGTTATTCAGAGTAGCCTGCCCTCCCCTTCCTTTACTCGAGAATCAAGCAGTTAGATTACCCACGTCGGTGACGAGAACGTGGCTTGAGTACTCGTTGCTGGGTAATCGAACTCCCTGATCATTGAGTAAAGGCAGTGCAGGCTGCCTTGAATTGGGTATCTGTTTTGAGATGAAAATTCTCCCGAACCGTGAACGTGCGCCGTTCAATGCTGGCTTGGACATAAGGGACGACACATTCGTGGTAACAGTAGGCGTAAACCTCAAGGCTTCCGAATGTTGTCCCTTGCAGTACTACCTCCAAGGTTAGGGTTGTGGGCCATCTTCGTACCCCGTGTTCACATCTTGCACCCATGAATAGATGTCGGGCATGTCGCTGAACATGTTGCCTTGAGTCGGGTCGGTGAATTCTGTACTCAGTTCAACCTCTTGGGACAGGGGAATGTCGCTGAAATGGGGATCAGGATGGTTGTGGTGGCTCTGGAACGCATCCATTATGTTGAAGTCCCCGGCTTCCATGTCTTGGGATGGCAGGACAGTGCCCGTGAGAGGACCGGCCGGCTCTTCCGGGATCTGCACTGCCCTGACTTGGGAGAGAATGAAATTAATGATACTCTCCGAGTTGGCTTCCGATGGAACGAGACCCTCGTTGACGAGCCGTGCCGCGAAGGACGACGAGGAAAGAGGCCTCAGAAAAGCATCCCGCAACTTGATCCGGGGATCTTGGGCATACGGAAACGGGGGCGGATCGGTTTCAGGGAACAGGATTCTCCACGCAATGTTCCATCGATCGTAATCGTTGATTTGACGTCTCGGTTTGATCTGCTCCTCGAGAGCCCTTTGCTCGTCTGCGCCTATCTCACCGCCAATCTCCTCGTGGTTTTCTGGCCTCTCTTGACCAGGAACAGCATTGCAGCCGCGGATGTGTTCATCACAGTCCTTGCGGCGGTCAAATCTAGACCTGCAGCGAGGGCAGCTGTGAAACTTGTCATAATGCTTCCTCTCAAGGTGCTGTTTCACGTGCGACCAGTTGTCAGACGTAAAAGAAGAACAGTTCCAGTGTTTTATTGGATCGTGCTTGAAGAACGGGCATGGAAAGCGCCTCTCCGGGGTCGTGTTGGGCTTCGATCGCTTAGAGGGCTTTCGGTCTGCACCATCATTGCTATCGTCTTGGTCATCGGTGTCGGCGCCGTCATCGCCAACCGTCGATCGCTTTTGTCCAGACGTGCCTTCGCCCGACCGGGAGTAGGCCGAGGCCGTCGGGTTCGTCGTGTTTGCTGAGCTCTTGGACTTGTTTCGGTTGGGCCGAGGTCTCGTCGATTGGCTGCTTCCTCCGCGACGGCCACGGCGAGCACGGCCCCCGGCGACCCGGTGTAAGAAGGCTAAGAAACGTTTGCCCAGGTTATCCCTTCTACCGTTCTTCGTTTCGACATCGGCAAGGGGAGGCGGGTGAGCACTGGCCAACGGTGGGCAGGGATCGGTGTTGCACGCGGGCTTTGGGGGATTGGACGAAGGACTTTTAAGGCCCTGTGTGCCTGCATTGGTTAGCTCGTTGTCGTATACGGGTTATTGGAGGAAGGGCTTCTTACTCATACCTGTATTAGTCGGCTTGTTGTCGCACACGGGGGGCTTGGAGGATCCATGTCGACTTTCAAGGCTCGTTGCGCCTGTTTCGGCCGGGTAACTACGCGATGCTGGAGGGTCCGATATGCTGGAGACGGTCGGGCCTGGGGGGCAGCACACTGACGGACCGGACCTTGTCCGAGCGCCCACGAGAAGCGTCTCTACCTGGTCGACATGATGGCGGTCGCCATTGCTCGATAGGCGAGGGGGCGTTAGGATAGGGCTAGTAGTCTCATCGTTTCCGAAGTTTATTGGAGGGCTAAGCGTTAGGAGAGCGTTTGATTGGCAAGGACAAGGACTATCATCATCAGTATCGCGGTTGTCGTATGTACAACCGAATAGCTTATAACGGGTTTCCTGGGTACTAAGGGGCTTCGGCTTCCTGGCCTTCTTCAGGCGTTTTCGACGCGTGGTGTCGCTTGAATTATCGTCAGGGGTCGCGTGTGCGGGCCTCCGTCCCCACGACCTTGGGAAATCGACATCCTTGGCGCCGTTGCTGCTCTCAGAAGTACTTTTCGTAGATGGACTCTTGGTGTTGATTCGGCTTTTGTTGGAAGAAGTTTTGGCATGATGGTTTTGGCGCTGGTCTTTGAGGTTGTTGGAAGGGAGAAAACCATGTTTGTCCGACGTCTGTGGCGACAGAAACCCCGCTGAGGCCATGTTTGGCTACGATCGTACGGATGACACCTTGGACGAGCTCGCGCAAGATTCCCTGTCGAACACGAATGATTTGAAGGTGACGAGAATGAATATGAACAGATTTGCTCTTACATCCTTGACCGACGAAGACGCACACAAAAAAAAAAGATAGCGACGTGTGATAGCGCCAGGCAACGCGGACTGGTTCGCAGCGCCTTGTCTGCACATCCGCCCAGCCAACATGCGGACGCAGGCTGGATAAGCCTCCCATGGCAACATCAATCTCACACGAACCTGACCAGTTAACAAACGCCTTGCACGGTAGGGAGAGGACGTTGCATGCTAGGTGGGAAAGGGCATGCTTCCCGGTCCCCAAACTCTTCAATAGGCTGGGTAATGAAGCTCTCGTCCAACGCTCCAGCCATTGGGCGGCGGGTTCTTCAATGATCCAAACAGTCACTACCAACAGCAGGGTCTGAACCACATGGCTTGTAGGAAAACATTTGTGAATTGAGACCACAATGAATCGACTGAAAAATCGACTATTTAGAAGCAGAATGATCTGGAGAGAAGCTCAGTTTGTTTCTCCCCCTTCGCTTCTCGTTGCAGGACCGACCATTAGTCGAAGCTGAGAGGCACAGCCAGCGACTGCTAATTGCCTCACTGCAACAACCAGAAGCTGAGGTGCACACCAGCGGCTGGAATCGAACCAGCGACCTCTGGGCTCCAGAGGCCTTGCCAGGTGTATGCCACTACACCACGCCGGCAAGGGTCGAGCACATACAGACGGCATCAAGTAAGTGGCTTTTAGTATTTTCTCATTGAACTTTTTATGGTTATATGCATTGCTTGTTTATGCCAACATTGATTGCAGTCGTGGTCCTGAAACTAAATCGACCGGGACATTGCGCTTGGAAAAATGGCATCGTGAACCTTCAACAGTGGTTAGTCGTCTGCTGGCTGGCGAGCCGAGCGACCACGCTACATCAATCAAAAAGTACTTGGCGGATTTTGATCGCCAACATGAATGGGCCAAGTCCGTATGATCCGGGCGCATTTGGCTAAGCCAATGGGGGCAGGACACGGCAGAAGATGCAATAAGTCCACCTCGAAGGCAAACTGCAAATAATTTGTAGGCGAGGCGGACCGGCAGCTACATCCAAGGCTGTTCCGGGAGGTTAGTAGGTTGTTAGAAAAGGGAGGAGAGCCTCAAACGGAAGCCACTGCGGAATTAGGCAGTAAATCATAGGGATGGAGAGGGGAGACCGGGTGTCACTGAACTGCAAGTAATCAGCTATCGAACTGGCAAATGCCTCCTGTGTACGCGCAAGATGTGCCAGATTGGTCCGCGGTCTTGAGTTAGGCGTCCATGAATCAGCCTAACGTGGATGTTCATCATCCGAATTCACAAGCATCTTTCACCCACATTTGTGAATCAAGGCAATGAGTTTGATGGCAGTGCTGCCACAGCCGCTGCAGGAAGTCGCGTGGGCGCAAATGATTGGGGAGGCCTCTGCCAAGCGCTGCGGTCGGTGGCGTGCATGCGACATTCCTGGAGCACTTACGTACGTATGCAAGATGCCAATTGGGATCGGGTGTTAGGCTGAAATTCCATTTCTCGTTTTTCCACTTTCAAGCTGCCATATCGCTCCATGATCATGCGGCTGTAACATGGCCTGGGGATTTCCAGAAACATCTGATCGACAACGACTCCTCACGGGTGACGGAGATGCCGCGACGATGTGGAAGCGAAAGTACAGCGAGCCACGACGGTATCCTTACCGACAACGAAACGGCGCAATGCCGTCGAGACTTCCGAACCCCGAGGCCGGAAGACCTTCGTCTGGCGGAATATCAAGATATCGGAATAAGGGTCGAGGCGGGGTTGGATGGGCAAGGCTGGGCTCCATCAACGATGGTCGTGAGCTTTCCGGATTAGTCTTGAGAAGGAGACGGCGATACTCTCGTTCCCGCGGACGAACCCATATATTGAAGACGCGTCCAGAGAGGCATGTGGCTGATTGGATGGGCAGAGAATCAAATCCCCTCGCATATGAGAGCCATTTCAGCGACTCGGTCGTCGAGGCAGGATGGCCGAGGATTTCCGAGTCGGAAGGAAAGACTTTTGGCCCTTCAAATCGTTTGCAAGCCAGTGTGCTTACAGGTATATCAGCTCATTTGCTCCCATCAGCCGATGTTCAACGACTGAATTATGACTTGATGACTCAACAATGTTTGGGACACTTGGTATCCGATGGAAAGCCTGCCTGTAACGGTTTTAATACAGATATATCGACAGAAGTGGCTTTAACCTCACCCAAGGTGGAAATGGGGGATGCATACGAAAGGTGTAGTAGGTGTTACAATCGCCGCTGATAGCCATGCTTCTCGCTCTGAACGTATTATTGTTCGGAGCACTGACATAGACGGAAAATCATTATCAAACTTTTACTGACAATATATTCTACACAGTTATCAGCGAGGACGCAGAAGGCGACTTGGACATGGGGGCTGCTCCCGAGAAAAACGAAACAAAGGAAGAGGCGCTTCCTGCAATCAGGGCTACATATATGAAAATCTTTTGTCTGGTAGCCCACCTAGAGGACTGTGATGAACTGGTGGCAAGCCAGGAACCTTCATCGGGGCTTCCATCTCCAACAGCCAATGGAATCTCACTGAATTCAGTGGGGAGGTGTGGCCACACATCTTTGTCAAACATCAAGGGGAGGGACAGTGAGTTTATTCAACTGTCAGTAACAGACCAATGACTAACAAATCTTAGTTTGGCAGATTATCGTGGGCCATTTCATGGATCTTCTAGATGATGAAGATCTATTTGACCGCAAAGTTGACTTTGGCAACCGCGAGGGGATTTCGCGTTGCACCGACGGTCATGGTCAAAGTCGGCAATCCCTCACAGTGAAGAGTGAAGAGAAGAGCGGTTCCAGGTCCCAAAGCAGGAAAAGACAGAGGCCTGATGGCCAGGGAGACCAGGACTCTGATGATGACACCGCCAAAAACACAATCGTAAAGCGAGACACCGGCGTTGACCCCAGCTCTCAACCGAGGCTGTTCGCCTGTCCGTACTATAAACTGGATCCTATCAAGCACCTAAACTGCTTTAAGCGATTCCACTTGAGGCGTGTCAAGGACGTCAAACAGCACTTGAACCGGAAACATGGCTTGCCTGACTGGTACTGCCCAACTTGCTGGTCCATTTTTGAGGAAGCTGCGAAACGGGATGAACATCTTCAGAGTCGCGTCTGCTCCCAACAAGATCAACCGGAGTCTTACGAAAGCGTCATGACGCTTGATCAGAAGAAACTTATTAGCAGGCGCACGGATAGTGGGCTCAATGAGCCCGACCAATGGTACGGGATCTGGCGGATCCTCTTCGAAGGAAAACCAGAACCAGACTCTCCGTATCTCGGTACAGAACTGCAAGAGGTTATTTGGACAGTTCGACAGTACTGGAAAGAGAACAAGCAAAGCATTGTCTTGAATATTCTGGCGTCTCGGCAACGCGGTTCAGGCCCCGGTTCAGCAACAACCAACCCTTTCGAAAACATGGTGGCGGCAGCTGCAAGCATCAACCAATTCAGCTTGGAAGTCTTCCAAGACGCAATGGATATTCTTCTGAATCAGTTCGACAAGGAAAACGACTCGCCTTCTACACCACAACATTTGCGTGCGCCAACTATGCCGCATCGTGTGGCTGAACGAAGTCCGTTAGGAAGAAGCGCAGAGCCTGTCCTTACGTCCGTTCCGACAGTCAAGGTCTACGAGCCTCGGGATATTCCAACGAAATGCGAAGGTTCAAGCCCAGAGGGCGCAGAGTCAAATGCCACATCGGCCACCGACCAAACTATGCTCGCAATCACCCCGGAGATTGAGTGGCTAACGGATCCTCATTTCCTACAAACAGTTGACGGCAATATTGATCCTGCCAACATGCACAATTTTTGGCCTTTGGAAGATATGATGAACATGAATGGGCCGACAGACACGAGTGATATTAAACAGGATTTGGGTAATTAAACATCTTTTTTGAAGTAGAGAAAGTCAGAGAACATTGAATATCAGGTAAGAGAATTTGCTTTGGACTTGCGGTTAGCATGATTCGACAATGTATTAATCCGCTGTGTGGGTAGGAACATGTCGAATTGAGGGTCAATTGTGTATATTCATGTGTTGTGTCTACTAAGTGCTCCAGGGAGCGTCCCTGACCCTAGGGATAGGGGTAGGGGACGCCCCTGGCTGCCTGAGGCGCGCTCGGGAACAACCTTACGCCGAGCGCCCGTTCCAAAGGCGCTTTAGGAGCGTTCAATCTGACAGAACAAGACTGACACTATGTCGCAGCACCTAACCAAGTTGACATTTATATCTATACCTAGCTGTAGGTAGCACATCTCAACTATGAAACATATTTTGCAAAAGGCTGCAATAACTGCCACTGTCTTGACGCTCAAGCACTCAATGACACATAAAGGATATGTATGTGTCAGGGGCTTGCGGTGTGAAGTAAAGAGGTCAGTAAGAGGACAATAGGTAGGTACTGGTTGTGACTCTCATTCTTCTCTGACCCTCTCCTTGAAGGGGAGGGACAGGCCTTTATATATATAGTCCTCCTTAGTCAAGCCCTGTCGCAGTCTGGAATCGGCTTAGCCCCCATGCTTTCCTTAGTCAGATGTGACGGCGCGCCTGCTGAATAATAAGGTGGCGTGGGCCTAGACTGCGCGGAGGGGCATTCCTAAAGGCCGGATGCGTATAAGCGTGCCGGAAGCGGCTTTAAAGCGGCACCACTGGCACGCAAGGGTGTTTTTGCATATACGTAGCTTTTCACCCCTTTTTACCTATATATAGGGGTAACAGGGGCCCCTGACGAAGGGGCCCTCATATAGTAAAGTAGTCAATCAATCGTTATTCCTACCCGCTCCGTACACTTAATTGGGACCTTGTTGTCACATCAGATTCCGGCCACGTGACAATATGCCACCCGATGTGGGTGGTTGACAACAATGTGCACATCAGGCAGTAACTGCTGCTTCAAAGTGTGTTTTTTCAAAGAGACTCTTCGGCGCCCAAACAACACAAAGCCTGCCTTATTTGGTAAGCCACAAATAGCCTCAGCACATGCCATCCGTCCGAATTGAAAGCGAAACGAAATGACCATGACTCCCACATTAAGCCGGTGTTAGCAAGAAAAAAAATGAATACTCTCGACGTTGGCCTGATTCGAACAGACGCTCCCGAAGGAACAAGACTTCTAGTCTTGCGCATTAGACCACTCTGCCACAACGCCTGAACCCACTCTTGGTGGAGATGCTGAATCGTCGGCGTGAAGCAGCCCATGACGGCAGGGGACCACACAACATATCGCTGAAGTCCATTCAACCAGTTTGCTTAATATTTGAAACAGCCCTAAACGGGTCACAATGTTATAGATGGCAGGATGTCGTAAACAAAGACATATCAATTATGACATCCTTCCATGTCGCTTTGCAAGTATGGAGTCGGGCGTGAAAAGGCTGTAGTTGGTGTGTGAGCATCCACTGCCTTGGTTTTCTTAGCCCCAAGGTTCACGCAGGATGAGCTTTTAGTTGTCCTACCGTTCAGGTGGTTCTCCAGTACGAGGCCTGTATTTTGCGACCATGATAAAAAGGCTGGAGTAACCCGTACGGCTTTGTTTTTAGGTCTCATAGCTCAAGCAACCAACAATTCCGAGGAAAGTCAGAACTGAAACTGTGCTCCACGCGAGGGGAAGAGGAGCGTACATACGGCTTTCAGATTACTTCTAACAACACGCATTTGATGTCATAGTCACAACTTATTATGAGACCATTGATAGTTTTTCAACTAGGGTATTTAACATTAAGGAGAGCAAGCTTTGTGCACTTAGGTACCGCAGTTGCAAGCTTGTAATGATCAGAACGAGAACCTTCAAAGCATTCGCTTTCGCGGAAAGATCGTAGCCGATGCGCAAAATAAATTTGTTCCAAACGGACCGCGGGTATGCTCGTGTCCTATTATGCGGCAGATTTTGGCTTTTGCCCATATACCAAATGCCTGCCAATGATCAGCTATGAAAATGGAAAAGCTTAATGACGGAACTTACAGCGTAAAGTACGGCGCAAGTTTGCGGCTTTTGATTGCCTTGCGCATCTCTTCAATGAACGATGTGATGTCCGAGTCATCCCAACCCATTACTTCTTTCAGAAGTAAAACGGCAAATCCCTCTAATGATTGATCGAGGTAATAAAGGTTGAAGACGCCAACCTCCTTCAGCTTGGGGTCCGATGACCAGCCCCCGATAGGTATAGGCCACTTATGCTCGACGATATTCACGAATCCCGCCGCTCCCAAAGCCTCAGCTATACCGTGATTGCGGGTTTGTGTGCCCGGCTTACCGATCTTCTCCAGCGCCTCAAACATTGTCCTGGCCCACCTTCTGTATATGTGGTTCTGATCCAGCCTCGTACCCTGGGTCTGGGAGTGAGCCTCGATATCGAACTCCTTGATTTCAAAATAGCCCCCTGGTTTCAAATGTTTGAAAGCTGATGCATAAAGTTGGGGCCAGTCTGACACACAGCCTTCGAGATTGCGAGCATGGATGAAATCAAAGTGGTCATCGGGCCAATCCCATGTCCTCTCAATGTCGTCGATTTGAAATTTACAGTTGGGCGGAAGCCAGGATGGTTGGATTGGTGAGATGTCAAGACCAGTGACCTGGGCTGAGGGGAACTCGTCGGCAAAATCACTAGGGAGCGTTAGTATGGGTTGCAAACTGCCTTTTACTCTCGTGTCGGCTCGTGGGGATACCGGTATCTCACTTACATGGCCCAGGTGCCTGTGCCAGTGCCGACGTCGAGAACTTTCTGTCTGGTTTGAGTGGCTACGCTCTCTCGGACCAAGAACAAGTCCTTACCTGTGGGTAGTCACCGATTGGGGCTAGAAATAACTTATTATCGAGAAAGAGCACCTGCCAATGGTGGCTTTTTAGTTGAATCATCAGTAATGTACGCAATGGGAGGGCTGAGAGTGATGGGCAGAGAAAGGAAAGCGTAGCAGCAATGAACCATGAGTAACTCACTTCATTTCAAGGGCATCGTTTTGTTTGTCGTCATTTGGTCCCCAGTATTCGGTCTTCTGAGTATAGGTCCGACCGTGGATGCAGCGATATTGCGTTACACTTTCACTCAAAGATATAGTGGAGGGTGCTAGGTCACTATAACAAGTTTTAGTTTCTAACCCAATGCCTTCTTTAGTCTCTCACCTTTCATTATCCGTGAGGAAGTCGAAGTCACTGGTGCCATCGTCCTCAAAACCAGGTTCCTGCCATTGAGAACAATCAGTCAGCACATTGCATTCCTTCCCCCGCCTTCCCTGGACGGTGGGATGCGTGAGTCTCACGGTGGGTATCGTCTCCACGGGGGCTTGCGTGATATTGGCGGGGAGTGGGCCGCTTGCCGTCGCATTTTGCCTCGTGGCCATGCCGATGCAAGTTCCAACGGATTGAAATGATGGCTGGTGGATGCAAGAAAACAAAAGAAGCTTATCGGCTACGCGGTGCAACCAGCAAGAGAGGGACGTCGGAGCCCCCGGGTCATGATGTGTGATGAGTGACGGAACCACCCAATTGTGCGTCTCGGCTGTTGGGTGAGGAAAATTACGGCTGCATCCTTTGCTGACCGCCAAGGGACAACCAACAAACCCCGTCTGCGGACCAATGAGACCCCATGTCAGTTCCATCTGCTGCTGATTTCTGACAAATCCCCAAGAACCAAAACTGCGGAAAACGTACGACAGGGATTATGCAATGCCGGCATTGCAAATTGAGGCTGAGGAGTTCTTGTGGCTCATAACCGTGGCTGTTCAAGCCCCTTTGGAGAACATACTGTTAGCGTTTGGGTCAACAGGAACTACGCCATAAATGACGTGCCCTCATGAAATTTTACTTGCCCCTTACAGAAATCCAACTGGAGAAGATTGATACTCTATCCATTGAGTTTGGGATTCCAAGACCTAGGGCTTTTCAATTAATCTTGTAGCTGTAGTCTGATCATATCAGGTGGTCGACCAAGTATTTCGAAATTGGCATTTCATAATTGGCGGCTCTCCTTTGCCCACAGACGGTAAAGATTGCCAGTCTTAATATCTGCCAACTTGCTCTGCCCGTGGAGAGGGTCTCTCTCCACTAGGCATGTCGTCCTAACGTCATTAGTCTAGCGGCTCTTCGAGTCATGGAATGGACGATCCCACGCACCTTCGCATTCATGCCAGAGCAATGTTTTGGCAACTTGATGCCGCGTATACCAGACCATCAAACAAATAAGACCACACGAAACAGACATTGATGCTTGGCCGGGTGATCCCCCCACAGGCCGTCGAAGCTCGGTCTCGGTGTCCTGACCGTCCAAACCATTGACCCGGTGGGACACCTTGGAACGAACATTGGTTTTTACCCCAATGACGACAACAGCAAACCCTGACTCATGATCGGACACTAAACTTTTGCATCCTCGTGCTGATCTCGAATGGAGTGACGCACGTTCCTGCCTGGCGAAAGCTTAATGTCACCAAAAGAGTCGGGATGCCCCTCCAATACGGGAAGTTGTTCCTACTTTCCTACTGTCTTCGGCCCGGAGGTGGTGAACCGTGAAGCAGATGTGTGCGAGGTGTATGTGCGCAACACGGACAGTTCACTGCTCAAGACTGTCCTCAGGCTTAGCCAAAGCAACGGCCTTTCTGGAAACCGCACTTACCGCTCTCCTGATCGCGCCTAGAGGCTGCGGTCGAGATGGATTCGAGCGCTAGGGGCGAGCCAGTTGAGCTGGTTAATGGGTCGATCCCCGCGCCATCCGTCCATCCGCAGTCGATGTAACAGTGCCATTACTAACTGGTTTCTAGCGGAGTAGACCGTGTAGCCGTGCCTTGTCCGCTCAGCAAGCTCCCGCTCCGCCTCATGGGAGCCCGGCTATAGGCAACCGGAAATTATCTTGTTGCAACCCTCTCACTTGGAACGTCGTGGCAAACACCCCAGAGCCACTGGGTGGATTCTGCCGGTTGCCGTCCGGCCACACGGAAAGTCTCTTGAGCAAAGGGCGGTCCCGGAACAGGCAATACTGCCGCCCAAACTTCGCGGCCGGTTCAAACGGGTAGATCTGAGCACCGGACTTGACGCCTGCAGGGTCTAAGGTTATGGGGTCCGGACCCAGCACTGACGTTGCCGAGTCGGGGTTAGGGGGTCTTGAACACCTCCTATCTGTAAGCCATCACACCCTCTGCGGCAATCTTTTGAGATAGACTGTCCCCGTGCTGCCACACGCTTGCTTTCTCGTTCTAACCTTCCATTCGATTTCGCAACTAGCGCGCTGCTAGAGTTCCGATGACCGGCAGTCAATGGGTTTTCCCTTCATATTGGCTGCCCTGCCCCGACATTTTATGTTCGTGAAAAGCTTCTCCGGCCACAAGCTCTTCCCCTCTCTCACAATACCACCCGGTTGGGGATGAAGGCGGACGACACAGTCTCACCCTCTTCCCGATCGCCCGATGAGCATCAATACCTAGCTTCACAATGGCAGGAACACTCATTCCCCCATGGTATGAGGCCCATCCGCCATCGGTCAACGACATGAACATTGCGAGCATGTTTTGGGGCTTTACGCTTGGAGTTGGCCTATGGAGCGGGGTCAAGGGATACCGACAATCGATGGCCAGCTGGAGGAGGATACACCGAATCAACGCGTATGTTTGGTTCATCTGGGCGGAATGGACCGCCAGCATGGTGATTGGCGTCATATCGTGGTGCTACTTGACGGCAAGGATTGGTCCCAGGTATGGCTTCCGCTCTCATCGTCGTGGGGTGCGAAATCGCTGATTGGCTTCTATTTTCGAATATTTCTTCTTTTTGCGTGAGTGTTCCCACCACCTCCAATGTCGTGATTCGATGTTGACGATAGATCGCTGTCTAGTCGTCCTTTGGAGCATACAGGTAAGCACTCTGTGAATCAAACGAGCAATGACACAAATGCTGATTTGAACCAGGTTCAATGCCTCTTGCAGATTATCATCAACCGTATCTCGATCTTGATGCCGATCCAATCCCAAGCGACTCGACTGAAGTGGGGTGTGTTCGCCGTGATTCTAGCAATCAATATCAGTGTCTTTTGCATTTGGATACCTGCCCGGCTCCAGATCAACAACACATACGTCCACGTAAACGAGATATGGGATCGAATCGAGAAAGGCATCTTCCTCCTTGTTGATGCAAGCCTGAATCTTACGTTCATCTACCTCGTCTATACACGTTTGATCACAAGCGGTTTGACCAAGTATACGGCCCTGTTCCGATTCAACTTGTGTATGATTGCGGTATCAATGTCACTTGATGTAAGTTGCGATGAGCGACTCCTGGAGCCTACATCCACTCAGGAGTGCTAACTTGTATTTACTAGGTCATTCTAATAGGACTCATGTCCCTCGAAAATACGCTAATGTTGGTCCTCCTTCTGAAGGAAGCACTCGACGAACTTCGCTGACTATTGTAGTTACGCACAATTCCATCCGCTCGCATACTTACTCAAGCTACACATCGAGATGGGCATGGCAGATCTTATTGCAAAGGTCGTCAAGGAGCAACATTCAATGAATGCACATCTTGGTACACGGAGGAACAGCAACGACGTCGGACAAAACGCGAGCAACAAAAAGTCACGATCAAGGTCAACGGGTTCCAAGCCAAGGAGGTTCTCAGTACCCTCCTTGGTAGGGAAACTTTCCTTGACCTCACACGAATCAAAATCGAAGAAAGGTTCTGTAGAGACTCCTTGCGGTGTGGAACTAGGCCCGAGTGAAAGCCCTGCGTCGGCAGCATCTGCGCAGGCGGAAGTCCCGAGCCGGCCGCGTTCAATCTCCCGTCGTGTGAGCGCGCCTTATGGTCTTAGGCCGGCGCTCGCTAGGAATTGGAGCTCTAGCGACCAGTACTCTATTCCTATTATTGATCAAGATGCGGCGTACTATGCTTGATGGCCGATACGGGCAATTCATGATACCCAGGGAGTTTATATGGATGGTAAAAGTTCAGGATGTCAAGGACGATATACGGCATTTCACCCGGATATAAAGTTCACTCACAGAGTGAATTGGTGTCACTCACAAACGTCTTCGTCACAAAACAAACATGACATAAAATGGTTTTCAGTTGTGGTCTCTGGAGTTTTGCGTTTGATTGACCGATTTCTCTTAGGATTGCGTTGGAACATCTGCGAATGGCTACCAACAGTGGCGCCATCAGTAGAAAGTCGAAAGATAGATACAGCGAAGGAGTCAAACCGGTATCATTTTTTCGACTTTGGTGTACGTACTAGGCAAACAATATCCTGAGAGATGGCAGGAACAAGAAGAGGCTATTGGATACAACGAAGATATGTCGATAGACAGCCCTGTTCATGCGATCTAGACCTTTCAAGTGTTCACAAATTGTTCACATGATGTGCGAGAATGACCGATTGTGAAATGATCAGTCAACTGATAGGTTGCCTCGACTTTCTGATCGGCAGCTGGATGGGCTCCGATTGGTTCTTTCGAAACAGGCGACGGACAGGCTCCAACGCTGTTGCGCTCGCAAATGATTGGATTGACGCCTGAAATATCCATGAGGCATTATCGCAGTGCGGCGCATAACTCGGAGCGTTGCGGAATACATGGAACAAACCCAAGGCCAACGAGGGCCACTGATAGCCAAACAAACAAGAGTCACAGCATCATGTCCAAACATTTAATAAACCTCAGATAATACCCTGCGAAGATGTCAGTATTCTGTTGTTTGAATCCGCCTACATGCGCCGTTGACCATGGCTTCGCATCGTTTAGCCGCCGGTGATGAAACTTCGAAACGTCTAGTTGTCGCCCATGTGTTTTCCTGACGTACAAGGGGGCGCTTGACACATCCCCTAGCCCAGGAGTCAGCGATGAACGTGTAGGCGGCCGCTTGGCTAAGGCTAAGGCTTCTATGTGGCACGGAGTGAAGCTATCAGCTAGGAAAGGGCATGTGATTCGCATTCATCGCTGACTCCTCAGGCCCAGCCAAGCTTTCTCCCTGGCCCGAGCACTAAGAACAAACAGCTTGGCACTACGGAGAGGGAAAAAAACACATGCGGTCGGCACGGTACCTACTGAAGAACCGGCAGAGAAGAACAAGGGCTGCGGCTCAGAGAGCTGGCCTCGTTCTATTCGCCTCGCCGCATACGAAGGGCTGAGTGCATAGCTGTCATCAGAGAAGCTGCAGGGTATAATTCTACTTTTCATGCTTTCCTGCATACGTATGCCCCCTCGTGTGTTGTTGCTCGCAAGGTGACTCCCAGTCTAATTTGGGGTGTTGCCGACATAATATACCTGTCCAGAAAAATTCCCACAGTGATTTAGAACCTCGAATATCTACTCTCTGTGTAGAATGCTTTAGATGTATGCAGTTGTTCATTCTCTTATAGATGTCAATCCACGTGGTCTGGCATGAGTCCATGTCGTGATTCTGAATCCTTCTGTTCTAGGATCTGCAGAACAGCACTGCTCCTGATAACCGAAAACTTGTTAAAGTGTGAATTCAATCGACGCACCCTTGACTGGGTTGCATGTCGGAAATGCAAATATCAACTATGAACCAAACTGTCGACGCTGGCTTAGATTAGTCACTAAGCTAGCGGGTGACGAGACCTTCACAAGACGGACATCTGACGAACGGATCCAAATGTACCAGAGCGAATCTATAGTATTCAATAAAGTTCTTTGATTGTTTGTTGAAGAACATCGGACGGTTGGTCAATTAGCCACACTCGCATAAATACCAGAGGATAAATCATTAATGAAAAGCTCCAGATGTCTGTTATTAGTGAGGAAGTCAAAGATTATGTCGCAAAAGAAAAGCCTCTGAAGATATATGGCATACTTTACGATTCAAATACAAATATAAATAGCTTCAAAACACTTCTACCTGTAGGAATTCAAACTTTGGCTCCACGTCCATGTGTATAAGTCACCTCTGGACATCTCAGAAAGTGACTGGACTCACGGTGGAGCTCGCTTCGCCAAGGACATAGGGCAGCGAAGATACATCGTGAATAAGAATGTGCACTTTCATGTTTACCGCCGAATTGTTCTTCCCCTTTCATGAATGCAGACTTGCAGGTTTGCTCGTTGAGTGGGTGAATTGTTGGGATCAACACTGCAGGCACTGAGCGTTCTGTCTTGGCGTGCGTGTATTGGTCGGTAAAAAAATCTCTGCAAAAGCTACCTACCATAAGATATGTTGTTAATCGGCCAACGAGAGGATTCTACGGGCGCCTCCCCTGGGATGTATTTTGTCCAATGTCAGAGATGATGGAATGGTCATTTTGACGGGTGCTCATAGAGGACAGCCTTAAAACATCCCTGTGTAGTTTGGCGAACGAAATGCGCTGCAGCGCGCCCTACAGGGCCATCACCGGGACTGCAAAGAGCCCTGTCCTGGCCGTAGCGGCTCGTTTAGCACTAACACAATGATACAGCCTTACTCATTGGTCTCACCCGATGACTTTAGCGTCTGCCCCTCCTGAGAGTTCCTCTGGTTCGCGCCCGTCAGCCCTGCAAGGACGGACGGCCCTGGCCGCTGCGTGCAGAGTGGACGAGGCATCTATCTAGCCCTGTATTGCAGCGCATCGAACAACACTGCTGTGCCCATGAATTTATGACTTGACATCGATTGCAAAGTGTTACTTTCGATGCCCTCCGACAAGTGCCTTATTTTCATGTGTTTGCTTCGCAGCCCTCTCTGAAGGCGGACTGTCACAGCACATGTCGACCTATGCACGAGGAGTAATGAGTGCTCCCTATGGTAGGTAAGGCGCAGCGCCCGAATATTCGCGGGCGCCCCCGCGAACAGGTGCGGTGGCATACCTCGTCCCAGCACAAATGTGCGCGGCTGAGCTTGCTAAAAACATTGTCCTGCAGCCAACTTCGGGAGATCTTACTCCCAATTCCAATTTACCATCTTCTCCTGCCTATTGCCCTTCAACAGGTGCCCCACGACTACGAACAGGCGTTTGCCGGTGTACACAAGCCATTGGACCTTCTCGAAGCATCAATGTACTCGGATTTCATCACTAAAAGTGACGGCCCTGCTGTTTGCCGATCGCGAATTCTCCTCGAGCCTCCGGGCACCGCGGACGTGAGAATCAGGCTGCTCAACATCCGCTCTCGGCGGTTTGAGCTCTTCTGGGAATCGTCGTTCCCCCCGTACGCCGTCATCTCCTACGTCTGGGGCACCGACTGGGCCGAGGAAGTACTGTTCCGCGACATCGACGCTCAATGGGCATCGAAGAAGCCTGGCTTCCAACGCTTCCTCGCGGCGTGCAATCTGGCCCTGGTATTCGGCCTCCAATATCTTTGGTCTGATTCTCTCTGCATCGACCAGACCTCCGGCGAGGACATTTCGCAAGCATTGAGATGCATGCCGACGTATTACCAGCGGGCACACATCTGCCTGGTGTACCTTCCAGGCTTCCCCCGCCTCGAGCATCGCGGCATATGCGACCCCAACAGAGCAAACCGCCAACAATTGTCGACTTCTCCGAACAAGCAAACTTTTCAAATTTTGGCTCTTGTGTGCAGACTGGAATTCTGTATCTCTGAAGGTCATTTGAAGAACCGCTGGAATTTTCAGATTCTCGAACTCATAGCGTCAACGGTCCGGGCCAACTTTGGAGACAATTTTCAACACCACGCGGCTATATTCGATATGGAGAGAGCCAGATGTGAGGCCTCCTCCACCTTGATTGAACCGGGAATGCGTCAAGAAAGACCCCGATCCCCTGTTCTAGTCATCAGTGGCGACGGGGAGAGGAATTGTCATCAACAAGGCGATTGGCCAGACCCCGGACAACGCTTACCGGAAGAAATCAGCGAGATTCCAGAAACGTCGATCTTATGCGGCTGGCTGAACAAGCAAGGGAATCAAATGCATTTCGAAGTTTTGGAGGAAGCTCTGCAGGCGTTCGACAAAGTTGTTCAACGCCACTTGAGTTGTGAATATCAGGAGCTGGTGAGAGGGTATCAGCCCAGGTCCGATCAACACGCCGGATCTTTCGGGTCATTCATCATGGTGGACCCGGGTCCTGGACTCCCAGAACCTCACTCACAGAGGCCACGGCAAGCATCACCATCAAAAGATGCAGCATACTCCAATCCTACGGCGGGTCAAGACCCCGTTGAAGGTGGTTCAGGGGCTTGGGTACATATTTGTCCCACCGGTCTCTCCCACGGAGCAAGCGATACGTTAGAAGGAGATGGACGGAGTGTCACTAAAGGCTCGGAGCACCCGCTCGAGCGAGATGTTCAATCCTCCCTGAAGAATGGACATGATCCAAGCTCTTCCACATCGGAAGATTGGTCTGTCCCAATACGTTCGTGGATTGATTCCACCTCGCCCGGCCAAATTGCTGCCGATCCAAACGGCTGGCCCCCTGGAGATTCGGTTCCCGTGCAGTCGGATTTCAAGCATGGAGCATTGGATGATGGAAGCAGCAGTTTACATTTCAAGTCCCATGGGAGAAACCGGAATCGATGGCTTTGCTTCGACGAATGGACCAACCTGGAGTCTTCCTTGGATCCGGAGCACCCCCTGATTCTTCTCAAAGGCCAGATGACACAGAATGCATTACGTTGGTTCAGAACCTGGAAGATAGAGCTCCAGCGGTCCCAGGAGAGCCAAGAACTGAGTGAGTCCCGAGAAAGCGAGCACTGCGGCCATGAGAACATGCAGCAGTGCTTGTGCGGCCAAGGTGGTAGACAGCTGAAGCCCAAGGAGCCACTTGAATTTGCGTGTCCCTACTACAAGAAAGACCCGTCAAAATACGCAGAGTGCTTGAAGCGGTACCGTCTGAAGAACATGGACGACGTCAGAGACCACATCTGGCAGCGCCACCGGTTACCCTTCTACTGCCCCGTGTGTAAGAAAGACTTCCCAACTGCCAGTGGCCGGGACCGGCATATCGTCAAGAGATCATGTGCTCTGCAGAAGAACTTTCCCCATGAAGGTGTCTCCGATGACCAGAGAAGACAACTGTTCAGACGCCACGACGGTGTTGGACCAAAAGGACAATGGTTCAGAATCTGGAGACTGCTTCTTTCTGACGTGCCCCCACCAAAGTCCGCGGTCCTCAAGGACGACGCTGGACAAGAGGCCGTAGTCTTTAGAGAGTTCTGGAGCCGCCATGGTGAGGCTCTGATTGCGAGGTCGGTGAAGAAGGCCGAGCCTTCCTCGTGGGATCGAAGCAGAGAGGAGCGCGACCTGGCTAGCTTGTACGCCGAGGTTTTTAACGAAGCCATGGACCAAGTTGTCGGGGGACTTAATTTGTCCCGATCACGAACCGCGTGCTAACGGCTCAGTCCTTGATCCGGTGACCTTTTCAACATGAATTTCTTTACTAGAATTATTTGGAGTTTTTCATTCTTTTCTATGGTTTTCTTTAGAAAATATCGCGCTCCCTGCAAGTTACGGGCAGGAAACTCGTGGGAGCCCTCATTGTAATTTCATTACAAACATCCGTTCGTTTCCTTGGCCTTCGATTCTTACAATCTCTCATGTTACCTTCGGCGAGAAAAGATTTACGCAGCTGGTGCAATATGGTCTGGATCAACATTTGAGCGGACATGCTGCATGTTGCCTTTTTGCTTCAACTGGCTTGGTTTTGCAGGAATGTCAGACCCAGAATAACAGATGTAACTTGGCTATTTTTGTTTTTAAACAAAAAAAACATCACGTTCGTTGGACAAATTCTCTCAGCCACCAAATCAAATCATTGATGATTTGCCTCCTTTGACATGTTGCGTCAATCACCTCCGGCCAGCGGCATATTAATCGCCGCCCAGAACGCTTCGTCGGCAATAGCGCCGACCTCAAGATCGACGTGACCTGGGCAGTCGAGTGCGAACGCAAGGCACATCGGGGCAACATGCAGCCCAGCGGCGCGGTGCTAAGCCTTCCTCAGCAAGCCTCAAAATAGCCATCGCAAAACCCCAACGTTGCATTGACTTTGATGACCTGCAGATTGTGTGAACATTTTTATTGTATCGGTAATACTAACGTCGCACACCCACTTGCCGGACACCCCCACATCTCGGACACTCTGAAATGCCCACCCATTTTTCGATGTATCAACTTCAGGCTTTTATTCCACCTATTCTAATGCCACAACAATACAGCTGGCATTGTCACTAGGGTTATCAGATGCGCTGGATTCATCTGAGCTATCGTCGACGTCGCCAGCTTCGATTTGAGCCTTCCGGATGGCCACGATGTTGGTAAACTTCGAATTAGGCGACATCCTGACCTTCTTCCTTTTCCTGGCCCTGGTGGCTTCAACCTCTGCTTCCAGTGCCTTTATTTTTCGCTGTGCGACGACTAATTGGTAGTCCCTCTTATCCCATGCTTTCTGGACCTTCTGGAATAGTAAACGTCGAGTACTTTGGTCCCCTTCCAGCTTGTTGTATAAACCCAACTGCTCCCTCAACTCCTCACCCCTCTTAGGAGTTGACCAGAGTACTGCTGATGACTCTTTAGCCCATTCCTCGCTGGTATTAACACGGGAGAGACCTTCGGAGACCTCCTTTGAGTGTCTGGTCGGCGTTGTAGTGTTCTCTCGAAGTAAGGGGTTGAGGAGGGGTCTGCTTATATTTATGGGCCATAACCCAGTGTGTCTCCAACTACTGATGATATTATGCTTTGTCAACGCTGCCTGGCGAGCTTTCCCATAGTATTCGATGAAATATCGTTTGCTAACGACGGTGCTGTAGTCCTATGTAGGTCGATATCCTAGTTGTTTTCGGTAGGCTGCCTTGAGAGGCCCAAACACTGACTGATTGAGGGGTTGAAGAATATGGGATGTATGTGGAGGTAGGAAGAGGAGGTGGATGTTGTTGGTGAAGTACTCCCATATGAAATCGGTTGTCTCATGGCTACTATGGCCATCTAAGATGAGTAATCTGGTTTCGGAGGGGTCCCTGGGGGCAGTTGAGGGGATGAAGACCTTCGTTAGCTACTCCATCGCCGTTGGGTCTGATGTCCAGCTATTCTCTGTTGCTGTGAATTGCCAGGATTCATATGACTCGAGATCGAGGGGAAACCACTGTTGTTGAACACTCTTCCCCTTATATATGACCAGTGGAGGGAGGGATCTTCCAGTAGCTGAGATATACTCAATAAGTGATGTCCAGGCATGCGATCCGGGCTGTTTTCGCTGTATAAATCGACATTCTGATGATCCCAGGACCAGCCCATTAGATCCCCTGCCCTCTAGAATACCAGTCTTATCCATATTCCATCGATTCGTGGCCTTGATGGCCTTGATCTCAGGGACGGCGAGGTGATTGAACCATGGTCTAATGACATTAGTAGAAGCTCCATTGATACGCTGGGAATCGATGGATCTGCTTCTCTGGACCTTAATCGATGGATTCCTTTGTACGAAGAACTGTACCCAGTTCTTCCCTAGAGGTTGTGAGTCTCCATTGAGGACTAGGATGCGTTCAGCAAATTCACGGAGCTGTTGATGGGTTGGTGGGAGTCCTAGCGAAGCCTGAACTCGAACCCATTCGGCCAAACGCGTCTCCTTCTCTGGAGGAAGCCTCTGGAGGTTGGTATGTGCCTTTATATGCGATTTGCGACCATGAAGGCGATCCTGAATAGTTGACTTTGGAATACCCCATCGTAATGATGCTTTTCGTACGCTGAGACCGTCCGTGACGGCCTGCAACGCCGTAAGAATCTCATCTTCGGTGTATTGCTTCATTTAATAAAGATCTCGGTTCGACGAAAAGATGGCGTTAATTGAGTAAAGATTGATAAAGTTGTGGTTGTGGGAAGAAGAGGGGTAGTTATGGTGTTGAGGGATTTAGGGTGTCCGAGATGTGGGGGTGTCCGGCAAGTGGGTGTGCGACGTTAGTCAAAGTGCCCTTTCAATATCCCAGACTGAGAATCTTTCTCTATGTCCTGGCTCAGACGGCCGTTTATGTTCCCAAATCTTGCTAAAAACAGCTATGAATGAAGCGGCATTATACATATAAAATCCTTAGTATCCGGGTATTCTTATTTATCATCAGGATATTGGTCAATGAAATCGGTCCTTCCATCCAATAGTGCATCGGCATTTAACCGCACACTATACCTCACCATGTCAGTCATGCTTGTGTCCCTGAAGCCCTCTCCGTGGTTGCCAATGTCGCTCATAGAATTCATCGGACCTGCAGCACGGTGATGGTGGAAGAATGCGGGCTGAGTCGTCAGGCAGTTGTGCGGCTTTCGGCCCTTGGCCCCTTCGCAGAAGAACCTGAGCAGAATGTCGACCGCATCGCTGACATCCTTCAGCGCGACCTCTTGCAGCAATCTCCTGGCGCCCTTCTGGCTAACCGCGTAGCCGAGCGTGCAAACACCCTCTTGGGCGTGGTGTACCGCGCGGGTGTGCTCGGGGTACTTCTCCTTGAGCGTGAACGGGATGTTGAAGGTCCACAGGTTCTTCTTCGGAGCCACGGTGACGTCGTTCGTGTGGATGACGCGGGCCTGGGGCACGGCCCTGTTGTCCTCGAAGGGGAAGTGCATGCCGCAGTGGCCGATCCAGAGGAGGTCCCAGTCGTCGCCGTACGGCGAGATCTTTGGCGGGACGGTGGCGGGGAGCTGGTCGAACGGGATGTCTGGCGTCCTCGCCGGCTTGTGTTCGGGCCACCTCGGGTACGTGGGGTCGATGTACGACGAGGGGTCCTCCACCAGAGGCTGGATAAGCGCCTGCGTCGAGAGCGCGAAGTCGTGTAACTGCGATCGGATCCGGATGTCCCAGTCGACGTCATCCTCGAGGATGAGTGCAGATGACAGGTTCCTGCGGACGATTCTGTGTAACCCGGGTCAGTACATAAGCGCGGTTTGCCCACGTGGGCGACGGCACGGCGTGTGGACGGCCTCACTCGTTCAGGGCGTTCATGTGCCCGCGCCAACATCCGATCTGTCCGTCGTTGAGGCGGTCGTGCTCGCTGGTTTTCGGGATCGCTTTGTCGGGCACCGTGGCGCCGGGGACGCCGTCGACGAACTCGATATCCATCTCGGTGAGCGCGGCCTGCAGGAGGACGCCATCTCTGCGATCTGTCCGCGACGGAAGGCCAATGACAAAGATCTTTTCAAACTGGAGATTCGCAAAATTGTCAGCAGTGTCTTCTATGTCTGAAATGCGGAGGGGTAGACTCACACCAAGAGTGCTGTTGTTGATGTCGCCCAACAGGTTCGGCGCCGATGCCGTCAACCTCCGCTGTCGGATCTGGCCAATGAATGGATTGTGGAAGAACAGCACAATAGTGACAAAGACGGCCCCGACTATGCACAGGTCCCTCTTGGACGTCGGCCTGACGGGGAGGAAATGCATCTTCGACGCGAGCATCAGGACAAAGACAAACGAGGGCAGCACCAAGGGACTGGGGACGAGCAAAAAAGCCTTTGGGGAAAATTTGTGTCACATACTTCCTCTCCCTCCCCCCGCAAGAACCGGCAGCCCGCTCTTAATACGAATTGACAATGGAGACCATGACATGGAGCATCATTCAGCATGCATCCGCCCTGCAACTGCCAGATTTGGACCGACGGAAGCTAATCTCAGCCGGTGGGATGGATGGGGCGGAACGCGGCGGCCCCATTGATCAATACTGCGCCTGGTAGCTTGGTGATAGGGCCGTCAGGAATGGGGGCATTAAGGCAACGCGACTCTGCCTGCATCCGCCCCTGGCACCCACAGTTCCCAACGACCCCCAAGCGAAGTAACAGGTTGACACATCCGGAGGGGGTAAAGGGCACAAGACAAACAAAGAAACCCCCGTGAAAAAGAAAGGAGATATGCGCCCTATCAGCCCGGATGAGCTGAGATTGCCATGGCGGTGCATTGGAAGCGGTAAACGCCATGGCTTGGCTTGGCCATACGAGCTGTTGGTGCAGGTTGGGTTAAGCTGCAGACGGAGGTGCGGTCCGGGGGCATCGTGGTTGGGTCATTTTGGACCTTGGCCCAGGGTCCCAGGCTGACGGGCGGAATCCGCGACTCGGGCTACCACGCAGTAGTGCAGACCCCCTTTTTTTCAGCCGGCCGCCGGACGCAACGTGACGATGTCAATGCATGTGTCGACGGCGGATCCCGCCAGCCCTATTTTAGCCTTATTCTTTCCCTCTTGTCCTTTCGGGCTTGTCAGTGGTGCTGTGTAGCATTTCGCAGGACTCGTGGGGTTCAAGCTTTGTCTCGCGAGAGAAATTCTACATCGTTGGGCTCGGCGACGAAAAGCCCGTTGCTTTTTGTGATCTGCGCCACCCTCGAACCCTGTGTTATCACATAATGGGTCAGATTACAACGTTCAGCAGTGTCTGTGGTTGGCCCGTTGGAGCAGGGCCTCGGTGTTTGTTGGAGCAACTCATTACAAGCCAGTGGACCTGCGAACCAGACTGTCGGGTCCGGCCTCAACAAGGACCGCCGGCCGGTCAAGGCATCATAATAAAGGAAGAAGAATGCCTCGGAACCAACGGCGCGGTCCCGTCGAAATCGTCGTGCAACATTCGAACGTCCCAAGATGCTGCTGCTGCTTGCTGTTGCGCTTCTCCTCGCCGGCCTCCTCCCCTCGGCGTCTGCCCAGTTCTTCAGTCCGCTTTCGAAACGGGAGGTTTGGAGGCTTGGGGAGACAAAGACGATCGGGTACCACACGAAATTCACAAACTACACAATCGCAATCTGGCAGCAGGCTCTGGCAGGGGGTGCGGCCAACTTAGGGCCAGTCATCTTCCGTATGTGTCCGGAGACGGGAATCATCGAGTTATGAAGTGTATCTAACCGTGACTTAGAGACTGAACAAGGTCCGGAAAAATCGCTCGAATGGACTGTTGATATATACGATTTCGAGTTGGAAAGCTCGAACGTCTTCTTCTTCTGGTTAGTCGAGGGCGGTCCTTCCGTCCAGGGAAACCAAAAGGCGCCCTCCTTGTCTTCAGCTTACTTCAACATCACCGACGAGCCCATACTGAGCAGTTCTACTCTGCCAGAGTCATCAACAACTCAGTCGAAGACCTCGAGTGCCTCTGAAAGCCCGACGAACTCTATCACCCCCGAACCTTTGACGACAACGCAGCCCTTTCGGACCGCGACCGCGGTAAGGCCTGAAACCACAGTGACGGTTGATGGATCGGGAAGAAACGACTTTGTTACCAACAGCCCGGCATCGGATGACGACAAGTCTGGATCATCAACCAGCTTCCCCGTTGGCGCTCAGGCTGGAATGGGGGTTGGGGTCGGCATTTTCGGAATCATTTGCATCGTGTGTGGCGTCCTGTGGTACAGGCATCTCAAGAAGAGACAGATGATGCACCCAGAACTGCCGGCGGAACATAAACATAATGGGACTTCTCGTCGGGAACGTGGCTACTGGCTCAACTCCAAGCCTATAGAGATGAGTTGAGGAACTGGAGGCATAACATTCGTGCCCGGGCACTGTAATCAAATACCCAGACTTATTCTTTACTTCTGTCTATATGTGTTATGGCGAGTTCGCACGCGTGTACGAGGTTAAGTAGGAGAAGAAGGCTTAATTTATTCACTATTTGGTGGGTGCGTCCAGCAGAATAAATAGGCCGGCTCGGGGACCAGGACGTCACATAAGTGCTGACTTAGCTGAGCACAGCTCCTAGACGTCTTGGTGGCCCAGTATGCTTGCGACATGTGTATAATTAGATACAGAACGACTCAAAGCCCGTAAGGACTTTGGAACAACCACATTTGTCTCACGGATCCCGTCCACTTTTTTGGGTGGCCATCCTGAGCAGTCGCCGTTTTAAGACTGAGCCGACCCTGAGCCGACCCTGAGCCAGGCCTTAAGTACCTGAGCAAGACCCACCAACGTACATGTGCATGCTATGTCAGCACATTGCATACTCTATGTACACCAAGCTGTGCAAGCATAGATGCACAGGAGTGTGTATCTAATTATGCGGTATGCATAAATTCTGTCTCCTCGGTAGAAGAATGCATAGTGAAAACCCGTTAAGTAGGACTTACTATTTAATACCGTAATGAGCTTAACTGATTTACGATATGTAATTAAACAACTTATAAACTCAAGTTGTTTAGCCAGCCAAGCTGCTTCGGTCAGGTACCATTGTAGACAAAATTATTCACACTATTTCTGTTAAATGAGAGATGTTGTATGATCACGAAGAATACTAAGATGTGGGTGCCTAATCCATGTGAAGTACATTATGCGTTGTTAATCCGCAGAGAGTTTTATTCACAGCTCTTCTTCAGTATGTATTAAGCCATTTGGCGAGAAGCTATCACTAAGATATACGATTCCCTGATTAGACAGGCCAATATCAAAGCTCTTATGTAAGCTAATGGTCTTGCCCCGAGAATCATACAACTTTAAATTAATGATTGGGTTTAATGCCCGAATTCCCTGTATACTAGCATTGAACGAAGCCCGCTGACATGTTCTGGCCGGCTCCCATGATCCGTGTCGGGGAACAAGGATTATTACCGATGGTTCTGGAGGTTGAGGCGGTTGAGGTGGGGAAGCTAAGAGACGCGCGCCCAACGTAGTGCTACTTGACGATTTTCTATTATCACCGGGTGCCTTCGTTAATGGATTATGTCTGTTTGTCTTAGTTTGTCGCGTTCTAAGAGCACTAGACACCCGGGCTACGTTAGATTGGTCTTACTTCCCTACGTCTTCCTCTCTCTGTTGCTGGTTCTGTAGGTGCTGTTGTTGTGATTCAACTCCGACCCCCGTATTCGCCGGCAAATCCACATTAGCCATTTGTGCATCCTCGACCTGTCGTAAAGGGACGTCGAGCCGCATCTCAGCTCTGGTATCTGACAGGCTTTCTCCAGCACCCGTCGGAGAAAAAGTCAAAGCTTCTTCATCTGCTGCCTGCATTGGATAATCCTCAACCGCTTCGAAGTGGCTGTCACCTCGACTGGTGTTTGAAGCTGAATTAGAAAACTCTCGCCCGGACTCTTCAGCCCCTACTGGGCTGACGTGCTCTTCGAACTCTGCCGGCTCTTCTAGGTCAAAGAACGCACTGATAACAGATTTACGAACAAATAAGGATGACACATTATTACTTTTCTCGGGTATCTCCCTCAAAAGGTTAAGTGTGAGGTGTTGGCTGTCTTGATGATACGATGTCGAGTATTACCGGCCACAGCGTCTTTTCAGAGGCTCCCCCAGACCATTTGTCGTCATCTGAGGGCTTTGCGATGAGGCTGTGCATGACCTGGCGGCTTAGTACATCTTTACGAGAGAGTGCACGAAATCCTCGAATTGTTGAGGATCATATTCGAAAAAGGGTGGTCTTCTAGCCGACAAGAGACAGTCTCGTGCGTGTTCCTCGTCCGGGTTAGAACGTAGAAGGCTTTCTATACAGGGAGAGGTAAAGCCAAGAGCTTTTGCCTCGGATGCGAGATCATGCCACTTTCTCAGATTCTTGAGTTTGGGCTGCTGTCGACGGTCACCTTCCTCCACTAGTGGAGTGTCATCCGACAGGTCGAAGATGTTTCTCATGATATGTAAATATAATTGAAAAAGCCTTTCGTTGAATACACCGTGGTTTTGATGATTATCTATTCGAAAGGTATAGAATGCAGCTTGTCGTATGGTGCTGGTCATCTGGCTAGGCATAAGCAGCTCCTTCATCACGAGCACACATGGGTACAGGTATTTAAAGTCTAGCCGGAAGGTATATAGCGACGGGATAAGATGAGTAATGCGTCTTAAATTCTCTAGAACTCTTGGTTTCTTCTCATTTGGGAGTTATCTGAAGATGATTCCCTATTGGAGAGTGCCAGTAACATACTCGTCATCCTGGTGAGAGATGCCGGGAATACGTAGCTGAATGTGTTTTACCGTTGTGTGGTCCACAAATTTAAGTAGAGATTTGGAATCAATAATATTGAGATATAATTGATAAGTGATTTGCAAATAATGCACTAGTTCCTTTTGCGCTGTGAGAATATGGTTAGTTGTGGTTGAAGTTGACGTACCTCGTCACTTAGGATTACAAGTATCTTATGCAGAACGCCGATGTTGAACCCTTCGTCGTTAACCCACAGACCAGGGATTTCTTGTAGCTTATAGAGAGCTTTACTTAAAGCCTTGCGTTTTAGGACTCGTCTGAGAATTCCGCGTTTGCTGTGGGTTAGTCTCGCTAGCCAGCGTTTCTTCCCAATCTCGTCCCCTTGCTGATCGCGTTGCTGCACCTGCTTGAATATATGGCCATCGGAAAAGTTTGCTGCGTTATCAAACTCGCTCCTCGATGCTTAACAGGTCTGGTGGGATATATCTAGGAAAGTCAGTTTCGGACTCAGATCAACCGGCTTTCGGGACTGACTATCATCATATAGCTCTACTGTCCACCAATCTGTGCTCCTCGTGCGCTTGGCAGCCTCGATGCGGTGCAGTCCCTGTAGACCGTATATCCTCATATTCTTGGGGATCGCAAGGAGAGGCGGCTCTTCGCTTGGGTTTTCCAGCAAACTACGGAGGGAAATGCCTGAGTTCTTGGCTGCGCGCTTGAGAGCCTGACGCGACGTCTTTGCTGGGAGAAAATTTCGGCGCTCTAATGGCCGACATCCCTCGAGTTTGAAGATTTTCCGCATCCTTTCCACCTTTCTTTCAATTGGTATTCTATCCTGGTATGCGTTTGTCCTCTTGAAATCATCTTGCCCGGGAAAAACTATGCAACTGATGGGAACACGAGCTGTGCCAAGGAAATTCACAAAGTTGTTGTGCGCTACCGAGCCGGTCGCCTGGATAAGTTCTGGCTCCATAGTAGTGGTGGCTTGCTTACCCGCTGCAGTGTTCACCGCGGAGGGTGACTGCTAGTTAGTGCAGCCTATTTTAATGTGTTCCTCGCAGGCCGTTTTTGGACTCCACAGCAGCCAAAATAGGCCTACACGCGCAAGACTATATGATAGCGGGCGAACATGTCGCTGATTGCATGTGAGATCAACCAAATAAAAAATGGCCAAACTTGACCGACACACACTTTTCATAGATGAAGCCGAGACCGATATCGACTTTCCCTTGCGCAGCAGTGACCTCGCCAACACAAAAGCTAGGTCGGTTCAGCAAAGCCGAGTTGTCAGGCCGGTGCCAATTTCCACGCGCCAGGATCAGCAGAACAACATACTCGTCCCTGTCTCCGCAGGTGCCCCGTGGAGCCACTATGATCGCAAGTTTTCCGTTGATTTCGGCAGTAGAAGACAGGTTACGAAAAGCCGCAAGACTGCCAGGAAGTTCATGGTTAGGACTGTTTCCGGGCTAAATGCTGAGGAGCATCTCATATACATACGCAGCATTCGCCATCCAAGCCTTGAGCATGTCGAGGAGATATTTACCGAGGACACGCTTGACTGTTTGAACAATTTGCATATTGTGACCGAGTACATGGCGGTTTCTTTGTTGCAGGTCTACAGATCTCCAGAATATCCCACCGAGCCGGAGTTAAGTTCCATTCTGGAGCAGGTGAGTTGGGCGATCGTCGTTTTTTGTCGGCACTCTACTAAAGTCCAAAGACTTTGGCGGGTCTTGCATTCCTACAATCCAACGACCTCGTCTACGAAACCTTTTCTTGCATGAATGTGCTGCTTAGTCTAGACGGAGACGTAAAGATATCAGACCTGGAAAAGTGCATTCTTTCCGGAGACGAAACCAAAATGATGCAGTCTTTCAGTGTTGTAATGAATCGGCTGATGGATAAAGAAAAAACGGTGGGCAGGGAAGTTGGTTTGGTCCAACTGCACCGATGGTCGGGATCAGCAGCAGACGTGCTAGCAACAACCACTGCAGCAAACATCAAACAGCTGCAAACCCATCCATTTCTCAAGAGTTCCTGCAAATCAGATCTGAAGTTTCTCGTGGCTTTTGTCATGATGGCAGCAAGGATTGATTATCATGTATCGTAGCTCTACTGAATATCCTCCCGGGCAGTTGAGGTTACTGGACTGTAGCATACAGCGCTGGGGCGAGCGCTGCGGTGGGCGCTAGGGTGCTGAAACGTGTGGGTCAGCTGGGGCCTCCACACTTCTGTTTCCTGAACTATTTAAGTACCATATCCCCCCTCCCACCCTGCCAATTTCTTCCTCGTGTGTGTTGTCTCTCAGTTTATATACAATACTATGGGGAAGAAAAAAGATTATTTTCAGATTGCCAAAGATCGTTATGGCGATGATAAACCAAGTATTATTAATCCTGGATGGGTACCTCCACGAGTCGCGCCGAAAACCAAGCGTAACTACCAAAGGGCACTAGCTCTCTGGGAACAATAGTGAGTTGTCCTCTAATTGTAAGGTAATATGCTAACATTGGACCAAAGCACAAGTGAAATCGACCCTGGAGCTTCGACCGACAAGATAGTGTCGTTAAAAAATTTCATGCTCCAAGTAGGGAGAGGGATGGATGGCCTCCATGAGGATACCCCAGACCCCAAATCGCTTTTGCACAAATGGAAACTCTTCTCAGCCGCCCAGCGATGGAGCACTGGCAATCCTATTGATCAGCACACATATACTATTCTGCACAACGTATGTCTAGCCTTATTTACCCTGGGTCTAAAACTTATCTGACATATCGTGATAGTACTGTCTAACTGAATTAGCCGACGAGTTGAAATGCCGCAAGGGGCAGCCGCCGATGCCGCGGAGACACGCTACTAAACAGCATTTCCAAAATCTGGCTATGTTTCACTGGAAGTACGATTATAAGATGTTTTCTGAACCAAGTTTTAGAATCGATCTTTGGGCCTACATTCAACTGCACACCTTCACTTCTGCACGCCTTTCGGACTACTCCGAGTCTTCGGCCAGGCGTGGTAGTGGGGTAGGCTTGTATTTTAAGGTCAGATACTATCAAGACGACAGCAATCCCATCTAACCAAGCCTAGAATGCTACTTTTGGTGTTTTCATGAACGAGCAAGGAAATCCAGAGTTCGCCATGGAGTGTCAGAAGCAACTAAAGGGGAAGGAATGGGACCCTCAAAAAAGGTGTTACCTCATAATACTTCATGGCCTTCCAAGTTAACTCAGGTGCAGGACAAAGTCGAGTTTACACGAAGGTTCTCCATTCGCAGAAAGACCCCTTTGGGCTAATCCCATGCTGTTTCTCGTTGCCAAGTTTATTGCCATGGGAGCCTTCGGCCAGTATACCAGCATAGAGGACGTTCTCGCGATCCCGCCGCCAAAGACAGCAAAGGTGAAAGTCTTGAAATGGGATCGACGTTTTCTAAATCGACCAATCTTTGCATTGCAGAATGGAAAAATAAGAACTTCCAGTTCTCTCAGCAATCAACTGAAGAGCCTAGGCCACAGAGTAGGCTACGCAGAGCCACCCAGGTTTCACGACCTTCGAGCCGCAAACCTCCATAACATTGGTGAGAGCTTTCCCGTCAGGCAAGTCAAAGAGCCTCCAAAACTGATTCAATAGACCGCAATCCGGCATACACCGACACGCAAAGAATGATACAAGCCGGTCACGACGACCCGCAAATGCATCGGGACTTCTATGCATCAGTGAACCCTGGGGTTGACGGTCAAGGAACCTATCTCGGAGACCCGGTTCGGGACCTGGGAGACATATTTCGCGACTTGGAAATCCCCTTCAATCCGAATCAGCCCGGAACCCTTCCCGCACAAGACTCATTGCAAGAACGGCAGACTTTTACGCCACCTCACCATAATCTTGAGGGGAAGAAGGTGGGGGTAAGGGGGTGATAACGGTATGTTATGTCATGTTGACGTTAAACTCTTATCGTGTGATGGTTGCGCAGAATGTCGTTCTTCACGCATGTCAAGCCTGTCACACTTCTAGAACCTTCTTAAGAATACAGCATGGTCACAAATAAAGCCTTCTACACTTTGTAAGGTTTTAAACGGTTAAAATCATAAGTTCTGCAAAATATGTTAAAACTAAGTCCCCTTTAACCCTTTTTTAATGTAAATTTGAAAAGAGAAAAGAATTAATCCGCATTGCTTTACTAAAACCTCTTAAAAAGTCGAAATATAATAACTCTCTTAGAATTATTATTAATTACTATAATATCCCCATTTACCACGGAGTAGATAAGGCGAAGCTTTACCGGTAACCATAAGAGATTCTAATCTTTTAAAATTATCCAGTAGCCGTCTTAACTAATACTAAACCCGTCGTAAACACAACTTCGGTGCTAAGAGTTAGTGGTTGTGAGAGCGGTCTCCGAGGTTGGGCTGTGGATAGTGATAATACCTATATTAGTGATTATGTGAGTATAGCCAATATTAAATAATAAGCGATGGGACGTAGTTCTAATATTAGTTTGTTGAACGTAGTCGCCCGTATTAGTGCACTAAAGCTGTACCGTTTTGTCGTTTAAGGCCGAGGCTATAAGGGCCGAGTTATACGAGAAGGCCACTAAGTTAACTAGATTATTGTAGCCCTTAAACTTCTGGAGGTACTGGTCCTAGTCGATTTCGGCTTCTAGTCTTAGTATAAGCTAGGTAGGAATATGTTTCTTAAATGCCTGATGAACTATGCTCTTTTGAGGTGTAAGCCTGTTAGAACTTATGTATGGCCCTAAACGAGTTATGCACGTAATAAGGATTGGATGACCCTATAACCCTAAAACAGGCCAGCGTAGTATTCTCACTTGGCACTAGCTATGTACTCTTTTAGGTAGCTGGGCTAAACATATTCACTATTTCTATATATTCGTTTCCACATATGCATATTCGCTGGTTGTACTAACTTCCGTTACTTCCTAAGGCGTATACGTTACGTGACGTGGTTAAAGCAGGGCGGCATTGTTAGCCCACAGGTCACTCTGCACAAAAGCCAGTTATTATCGCATAATCTGCGCTAACGCAAACTGTTGTTGAGATATGTGTTATAGTTAAGTTAGTTGAGACCATAATAGTTAATAAGTAATTAGATGTTGTATATTTAGGTAATAATGCATATGTAGGTGAGATTTCTAGGTAGAATACACTTTTCTTTTAGGCTATTAGGTCGATAGTAAAGACGCAGGAGAGTGTCAGAATGAGCGCTCCTAAAGCGGCATCAGCGTCGGGCGCTCAGAGTAAGAATAATCCCGAGCACACCATAGTTAGCTAGGGGCACCCCTACCCCTATCCCTACGGGCTAAGGGAGCTCCCTACGAGCTGGAAAGATATAATAATAAACATAGAATAATATACGTGATTTACACCTAATTCGATAGAGAGCACCTATCCTGATTAGGCCTCACCGATGCACCCAAAAGAAAATCTGCCTTACTGCCTCGCATCCTCGCCAGTTATATCTAATTAGTGTTGTATACAAATTAGATAGGCTTCCTTTTTTATGTACTTTAACTTTTTATAATACTCTTTTCTACATATAGTACACTTTTCGAGTAAACTCTCATTATAAGCTCATATTCGTCTTTATAGAACTACTGATGCGATGCGGTGTGTTAACCACGAAGTACGTATTGGGTTGTTAAGCATCAAATGCACATCTGTGCTGGTTAGTAGGCTGTTTCTTAGTGGTCCTCTAAGACCCCCTCTAAGACCTTTTTAAATGGTTTTCTAAGGGGAAATGACTGGTATTATTGTGGAGGGCTAGCCTGTAACATTATCCATATAGAAAGCCTTGTGCAGTATATTAATCCAAATACGAAAGAGGAGAATTCCTTATTTGCAACTTAACAGGGAAGTATTTAACCCTCTCTGGTCATTACTACCATAGGAGTTATAATAAGGTTAGATAATTGGATTAGTTATAATAGCTGGCCTATCCAGAATCTCACTACGATGGCCTTATATTTTTGAATCCTCTAGTTAAGCTACTTATCGATTATATAAACTAAGCTTAAACCTAATTCGCTTTTTTATAATCAGAGCCTTTCGTTAATACTTTATTAAGCTCTTCTTCCACGTTTTAAGATATAAACGGGATGACCTTGTGTTAGGATAATTAACTTTAACGTAGTATTCTCGAAGTTTAAAATAGTTACGTATTAGCCGTATTACGTCGAATCCCCGGCCCTGGCTTTTCTAAGTATGAGCTAGGTTGGCTATGCTCGTTAGTGTGTTGGGATACTCCTCTCTAAGCACCCTCTCTCTCGTCTCCATCACCCGCACCTCCAGCTCCTCGGCCTCCTTCCATCGGCTTTGGTTCATGTACGTCGACGCTAGGTTGTTCATGCTCGTTAGTGTGTTAGGATGCTCCTCTCCAAGCACCCTCTCTCTCATCTCCATCACCCGCACCTCCAGCTCCTCGGCCTCCTTCCATCGGCCTTGGTTCATGTACGTCGACGCCAGGTTGTTCATGCTCGTCAGTGTGTCGGGATGCTCTTCTCCAAGCACCCTCAAACTCGTCTCCATCACCCGCACAAACAGCTCCTCAGCCTTCTTCCATCGGCCTTGGTTCCAAAACGTCGACGCTAGGTTGTTCATGCTTGCTAGTGTGGAGGGATGCTCCTCTCCAAGCACCCTTGAGCAAACACTCAGTTCCTTTGCTTGAAGTGCCTCAGCCTCCTTCCATCGGCCTTAGTTCCTATACGTCGACGCCAGGTTTGCCATGCTCGTCAGTGTGTCGGGATGCTCTTCTCCAAGCACCCTCTTTCTCGTCTCCACCACCCACACAAACAGCTCCTCGGCCTCCTTCCATCGGCCTTGGTTCCTGTACGTCGACGCCAGATTGCCCATGCTTGTTAGTGTGTCGGGATGCTCTTCTCCAAGGGTTTCCCTCCCTAACTTTACAAACTGAAATGCACTCCCCTCGGCTTCTTGCCACTGACCACAATAGAGAAAATAACCAGCCATACAAACCAAAAGAGAAGCCCTAGAAACCTGCTCATCATGCGAACAAGTCCCCTCATTTCGGAGCACGGCATTTGCATGTGGAAGGTAATCAACACAAATCTGCCGATTCTCGTGTCGGCCATATGGATATAGATCAGATATCGTTTTCAGAGCTTCCTCCACGAACCCAGCAAACCTACTCTTACTTATAAGCCACTTTCGTGTTACTAGTTGTACTAATCGGTGCATGTCTATTGTGTCGTTCTTCGCCTCGGCCACGAAAGAGAACGCCTTGAGGGTGCCCAAAGCCTTTGCGACACCTGCTGTACTGGTCTGAAACACTTTTTCGTTTCCCTCGTTACAGTAATTGATAATGAACTTCTTGGGGATGGCTTGCCGATCGAAGAGACTGACTAAGGATAGAATTCTACTGGCAAGGGCGTCTTGTTTCTCGATCTGGTTAAAAGACACAATCCACGTAGCTGTAATAGCGTGAGGCGTCTCTGAGTCTCTACCCACTGTTTCGAATGGTTCGCTCAGTTGATCCACAAAGCAGTCGTCACTTTCATCCAGGAGCTGAAGATACTCGTTAACTGACATACTGTTTTCTCGCACGAACGCAGCCGCCTGTGCGAGTGCTAGGGGTAGATGCTCAAGTCGGGCAGAGAGCATTGCAGTTACTCTGGTAGATGTTCCGTCCTCTATTGTTTCGTGTAGAAGCTGCTGCGCCTCAGTGTCGTTCATCTTGTTGACCTTTATCAGTGTTTGTCCTTATACAAGCCTCGACCCTGTCTACTTGTTCCTGGTTATAATAAGGATCGACCCGTGATAATACTCAGGGATATAGTTTCCTAAGCCACTTCGTGCCCCACTAACTTAATACGTGTTAGCACTATTTTGTGGTTATTGCGGGAAGAAAAGCTGAGTATCGTCGACATTACTAATAACCATAAGCCACCGTCCTCGGTCTTTACTCTCTAGCCACGTTTTAATAAGTATAAGCATATTAGCTTTGGGATTATTGTGTCCAGGGATGCCGTATTCCTAAGTGATAAAGGCGTACACTTATCGAAATTGCTTTATATTACTCGTATAAACCTAGAACATTAACACATCAGGGCATACGTTTTACAACTAGTACGAATACGTAAGGGCAACCTAAGTCTTCCTATGTAAAATCAATTACTATGAACATTATTATATAAGGGTATATAATACCTAATACCCCCGAGGCCATAAAATGCTATTCTTAAATACGTTTTAGTGGCCAGCTGGTGATGCTCTTTATAACCGAATAATTATTTAAGTTAGTTAATAATTTTAGGTTACTCAACAAAGTCTGGATTCTTATTATATAAAACGATAACTTAGGCCTGTTAGCGTAACTAGGAAGTGGAGACCGAGAACTTACACTATCTATGAGTAACTATTAGCCTAAATGTTTAAGAATAGTGTTCTAGGAGGACTTTTATTGTCAAGGCCGCTATTATAGCTACAAAGCTTTACTATTTTTTATTCTTATAGTTATTTATGTAATTATATACGCCCTTTATAACAATATAAGGAACCTCGTCCTATATACTAACTCCTTCCATCTCAAAGGTAATTAGGTTATACTTTTTAGTAATCCGGTTATAGTCTAACCCGGACTTTATTATAATATCACCTAATCCTATATATCCGATATGGATTTAAACCTCTATTATGTTTATGATAACACCTTCACCTCCTAATTTTCGTTCTCTCTTAACTTTGAGACGTCTCCTAAATACACGGTGTTGAACATTATACTAAAACTTTTCACATAACGCACTTCTGGCCCCTTCATAAACCATAAATTCATTATAACTATAACTACGATGATCTTAATATTTATGGATGTAATCCGGCTCGAAAAGGAGGTTATTATTGGTTATAGGTTAATAGTAAAGACTTCGGTAACCCGTTTTAATAACCTACTACTGGATTTCACTTAGGATCTGGGTAGTCCAGTGCTATAAGTCACTTAGACTAAAGTATGTCTTGAGGGTGGTGAGTAGTGTACGAATATCTTTACTTAGTTGGCCGAGGTTATCTTTAATGGTATTTTCCCTAGTGAATACACTAGGGTATTACCAGCTAAGGTCGTATTACATAATACGTTTACTAATAATCACGTCCCTAAATAGAATATCAGTATTAGGTTCCGTATAGGGGACTCTACTATAGATACCCGTTAAAACAGTTAATTAAAACCGAGTATAGGATAATCGAAGACCAGTTATAATACTTACCGCATTAACCTTTCCTATACTAGGAAGGAGTACTAGAACGGCGTTATAAGGTCTAATACGGCTGGCCTTATGGGTTTTATAATCTCCTAATATACTTCTAATATTATCCCTTTTTTTATACTAAAATTCATTAAAAACTAAGCTAATAATATTGTACTCGAGGGGAAGCGTATAAACGATGGTGATCTGGACATCTTTACAGTAAGAAGCTTAGTAGGTTATAGTAAATTATTAAAAGGATTGTAAAAATAGTGTAAATATTGTAGGGGGTTTATCGTAGTTAGGGAATATAGTATAAGGGATATTATTATATATTTAAATAAATATAAGGAAAACGAAGAATTAATTAATAGTTATTAATAGTTATTAGTGTTTATTAGTGGTCGAGGATAATTGAGGATAAGTGGCTTTTATTAAACTAAGCTACGTTTAGTATTAAGTAATACGTAAGCTGGATATATAATTTATAATTATGCTATACTACTTCGCCTCATCTTTATGTATACGAAGTGGTTATAATAAGGATCCTAAGCTACCACGGAACTTAATCCAAATCCTATTAACCAAACAACGGAGTAATTTATTTAATATTAACCCGCTTTTACTTATTTATAAATAATAGGTGTCCAATATCCTTTTCCACTTTGCACCAATACTAATATTATTTAATACACTAATAACGGCCTTATCATACATTACACTAATATACTATTATACACCACCGTACACCTACATATTATAAGATGCCCTAATTGGTCCTCACACTTCATTTAAGAGGCATTATCAGTATACTCTCAGCTAATCAATTTGTCGGAATGTCCACGCCGGACTGGCGCCACCTGTTGCCGCCTATCGCCCATTGGCCCGGTTAGCGAGCCAATCAGAAGGCAGGAATCGGTTTTAGATCGGCAGCGTCAGATCGCTGCCGTAGGCCCGATTCCTTCCTTTAATAACAATAAAGCAGATACGACGAATATATCATTATTTACCCACCTTCTACACTAAGCCTAGTAAAGTAAATCCAACACTAATTAATAATTAAATACCATTTCCGCAGATTAATAAGGTGAACCTTTTACTAGAAAAGGTAATATTACGAAATCCCAGAATAACTTAGCGTATTCAACGGATCTCATAATATTCGCACTACTAGAAGAATCTACGATACCCTCGGTTAACTAAACGATTAATAATAAAATACCATAAGAACTTCTTAGGAGTTCATACAAAGTCACCGGAGTAACAAGTTCCACTTAACGTAACAGAATACGACCTCTATATTTATTATACACAACTTATAACGAAAATCTCATAATCAGTAATAATACAAAGTACCCTTATACTTCCATTACCGACTTTTACTCTCAACGAAAAACCATTTATTATAATCGACACCCCCTTCTTTTTTAAACACTACTCCGTTACTCCATAATTACAGAAATACCTTGGAATCAGTACTTAAAAGGCTAACCCTTATAAGAACCCCGACTTCACCATCGTCGCCATCACCACTCACTCTTACCTCTAAAATAGTAACCCTAAATACTTAGTAAACATAATATTAGAGATGACAATCCCACCTTCCGACTACGTCCATAAAAGAGAACTGGTAACAGATACCAAGACTAGAGTGACCTACCAAGGACATAATATCCAATACTCGAAGGGCTGAATTCAATGAGAACCCCCAACTTCATTATCGTCGTCCCTGCCCCTAGAGACGACCTAAACGTAGATATACGACCAGAGATGATACTAAAAAAAAGAAGACTCCCTTCTTATATTACCCATCAGAAGTAATATTCCATAAACACTAAATAGTAATTCGCCTAATAAACGGTATACACCCTCGAAGCTGCAGCTTAGAGGAAACGCCCCGTATTCAAGACGTCGTTAACCTTATTGTTATATACTGGAATATCTACTAAGATGTTAGGAAGTGACCTAACTACGATGAATCCAACACCGGAGGAGGCCCAGGGTGCTCAGGCCCCTTAATAAAAAGAGATGATAAGAGTAATAACTATTAAGGAACCTGATTATATTATAGTTAACAACTCCCTGGTCCTATTACCGAAGAAGTATAAGGACGACGTTAATATCTACGAATAGGGACTATAGACCAGATTTAAGCCGGAGGACGTAACCTCTAAATTTACCTCTAAGTTAGTAGTAACGGTGGTAATGTTCTTTACGGAGATATACAATGTAAAAAGTGTTATTGGTTATAAGTTAAAAGAGGAATTCAAAGAAGACTTTAAGGAATAGACCTAGGAGACCTTTAAAATACTCAAAATAAAAGTAGTAAAGAGACTACGTAATTTCCTACTCCACCATAGCGTTTATATTCCTATAGAGGGAGGGAAGATAATAGAGGAGCTTTTTAAGTTTAAGGACTTAAAAGAATTATACTACTAGACCTAAGAAGAAATTAAGAAGATTAGTAAAAGGAGCAAGTCCTTCAGAGACCTAATAGAGGACCTAATCCTCTATAAGGAATTAACAAAGGAATAAATACCACTATAACCCAAATTACACCTAAAAGAGATTATAATACAAAAGAACTCTCTATAAGCACCACCACCCCTAAAAAAAGTGGGAACAAGCCAAACCCGCATCGTACTAAACCCTCAGAATCAGCTACAATTACCCAAATAACCCATATTCACCTAGGAACTATTAGATTAGGAAAAACACTACACCATAAATGAGATTAGTGAAATAGCGACCCCTTAGTAATAAAGTATACTTATTAAAGTATATACTGACGACATAAGGTATAATAGTAAGAAATTCGATGTCCTTAACACCAAATTCCGTATCTTCCTTAAAGCCTATAGAAAAATCAGAGTTAACCACTATACAACGGCTAACTTACTCCCTATGATACTAAAAAGGAGAACTTCTCAGTTCTACTATAACCATATTAGTAGTACACCGACTACTCGGTCAATAAAGGAGGTAATTAATAAACTATAACACCACTTCAAAGGAGACCAACGCCACTAAGCCTATATTATCAATTAGAACAGAGTAAATCTTAATAAGGTTATTTAGAAGAACCCTAAGAAGACGAAAGTTAAGGCTTTAGAGACCCTCTTCAACGACCTAATAAATCTCTAGTAAACTCTTATACTATACTACTAAGGAGACTAGGTCCTAAAGGACAAGCTGATTAGAGCTACTATCTCTATAAAAGAGTGCCGCTCAACCAACCTAACCAGAGTAAATACAGCGGAAGAGCTCTATAACACAATAAGGATAAGCCTTAACTTACAGAAAAGAGGAAGAGACGCCCACTATTAACACTTTACATTAAAAACAGAGCTAGACGAGCAGTTCTAAACTAACCAACACTATAATAGAAAAGGGCAAAGTAACCACTACGGAGGTCACCAACAATAACAAGGATACCCTCACCATAGTAAAAAGTGCTACGTCTACGGCAGGGAAGGGTACTAGTCTACGAAGTACTCTACAAAGGAGAGAAGTAAAGTGTATAAACGCTTTAGGTTAAATAAGGACATCTCCGACACCTCTCCTAAAGCATATAACCACTTCCTCACTAAATACAAAGGAGATGAAGTGCTCGACGACGAGGACACCAGGGACAAAGAAAATCTAAGCTAATACCTCACCAGCACCACCCTCAACGAGGAAAACGAGCACAACAACGAATTCCACGTCTCGTTCTTCGGCCACACCACTACTCTGGCCAGCAAAGACCTCGCTCGAACCCTGAATAACCAAGCCGCCTACCACGCCATCACGGGGAAGGATATCAACGGTACGCCCGCAAAATTACCAGCCCACAAGGCGTTTATCAGCGATGACCGCTACGCAGACGACGGCAAGGAGGCTATCCTCACACAGTCTCCGACTATTCAGAGCACCAATCAGAGACTGATTCTCGCCGTCGCTCCGTCTCTCATCCAGAAGGAGGGCTATTCACTATAAATAAGAGACATTACTCAGGCGTACACCCAATCCACAACAAAGCTCAAAAGGACGATCCTCGCAAAATTACTAGACCAAATAAAGAAAAATTACCCTCTAGGAACCATTATAACCATCGTATAACCATTATACGGCATCGCAAAAGCTGGAACCCACTAGTACATAATATACAATAAGCACCACAAAGAGAAGCTCTAAATAAGGACTTCTACGTATAACCCCTATTTACTATTATTAAATAATAAAAATAAGAACTTTGTAATAATTAGTATATAAACTGATAATATTATCGGCCTAAGTGATAAGACCTTCGCTCAACGGGAAGACGAGGAACTCCAGAAAGCGATGTTCTTGGTGAAGGAGAAATAATACCTCTTTACTGAAACACTACTCATATTCAATAAAGGGATCGTCTTAACTAATAAAAAAGCCATCTTCCTATACCTAAAGGGCTAGGGAGTGAAAATACGCTTAGTTAACGCTAAATCCGCTATTACGAAGGAGTAGTACGTTGAGTAATGCACCAAAGGTGTATACGCCACCTTAAAGTGCTAACCAGAGGTAGCGTTCAATCTATCCGCAGTAGCCCAGCACCGAGAAGTGACGCCAGAGCAGATCAAAGCTCTAAATCAACGCCTATTATAGCAAATAAAGTACCTAAACCGAGGCCTCACTTACATACCCCTCGATCTGACCACCACTAAGCTCTTCGTCTTTATTAATAACTCCTTTACTAACAACAGTGACCTAACATCCCAGCTCGAATTTATGATCCTCCTCGCAAATAAGACTAAAGGAGAAGAGGACTTTATAATAGAAGGAAATATTATCCATTACTCCTTAACAAAATCTAAGAGAGTTATAAGGAGTGTCCTCGTATCCGAGATATACGGGATAATCGCTGGCGTTAATATGGTTTATACCCTCTCTATAACCCTAAAAATCGTAACTAATAAACTCCGAATACCTATAATCCCAACCATCGTATATACTAACTTATACTCACTCTATGAATATCTTATTAAACTTAAAACCATAAAGGAGAAATACTTAATAATTAATATTATAGTATTAAAGTAATCTTATAAAAAACGAGAACTATATGAGATCTAATAAATCCACGGAGACGATAACCCTACTAACGGCCTAACAAAAATTACACTAAACTAAGCCCTTACAAGGCTTATCGAGGAAATAAAAGCGAAAATTAGGATAAAGGGATGGGTTACAAAACCCTAAGGAGCACCAACGGCGCTGAATAAAAGGAGGAATATAAAAGAGATTAGGGGATATAAAAGGAATACCACTACTATCACCAACAACGGCGAACCGGACTTTACCCGTAACTAGCTACGGGATACACTCATTTCTACCAAAGGCGGTACAACCGAAAACAGCACTTCTACCACTTCCGACCACCTTACACACTCATTCCGTCTATCGATTTTTTTATCGCATTTTAAACAATTTAGCACCCACACCGAATAATACTCAATTTTCACTCGTTATTTAAGAAAGGGGCGATTTACAGTAAAAGAGATTATTACCAGTATCGGAATGTCCACACCGGACTAGCACCACCTATTACCGCTTATCGCCCATTGGCCCGGTTAGCGAGCCAATCAGAAGGCAGGAATCGGTTTTAGATCGGCAACGTCAGATCGCTGCCGTAGGCCCGATTCCTTCCTTCAACAACAACAGAGCAGATACGACGAATATATCGTTATTTGCCCACCTTCCACACTAGGCCTAGTGAAGTGAATCCAACACAATTAGTAGAGCTAAAAGAACCCGGTTTTATTACGTTGACCTTTACTAACCTGGTTTTGGGCCCAGCAAACAATGGAGAACACCCACCATATATATTTCCCCAACTTACTTTAACCCATTTTAATTACTCTTTTTACTGTAAATATCTACTTATTTTTAGTATCCGTCGACTTCTTTTACTCGAATATTAGTTATATCTAATCCCTAAGTTTATACGGTGGGCTAGATCTGCACCGTTACTCCCGAGTTCATCGTTACCCGAGCTTTTTTTAACGAAGAACATAAGCAACCCCACCGGGTCACCTTATACAATAATAATAATTATATTCTAGGTAAGATCGGTAGCCACTATGTCGTCGTTACCGCTTTACCTAATGGTGAATATGGTATAACCTTGGTAGTAACGGTAACCAGAGATATGCTTTATAGCTTCCTAAACGTGCACATCGGACTAATGGTCGGTATTGGAGGCGGTGTACTTAGCCAGAAGTATGACATAAGATTTGGTGATGTTGTTATTAGTAACCCGGGTAGTGGAAAAGGCGGTGTATTCCAGTACAACTTCGGTAAAACTATTTAGAATTTCTTATTCTAAGAAACTAGGTTCTTAAATTAACCACTAATAGTACTAAGAATAGCCCTCGGTGCACTTAAGGGCTTATATAAAATAAAGGGTTATTAGTTTATTAATAAGATAAACAAAAAGTTGGGGAAGATTAAGAAGTAGAAAAAATACGCATGACCTATTTTGGTAACCGATAAGTTATATAAGTCTGATGTTGTATATCCTTTGAACTTATCCGCTGGCTACGACGTCGTTTACAGTAACGATACTACTTATCTTATTGCTTGATATGAACGGGACGAAGAGGTAGACGATCCTGCTATTCACTACGGCTTAATTACTAGAGGGAATCAGCTAATAAAGGATGCACTTATCCGCAGCGCAGAACACCGATCAAATAAATCAAATATGGGGGGTCTGTTTGTTTATTTGGCTCTTTTTCCACGCTCTGTTTGATTGTTTGGCAAATATTTGATTGATTTGACCTAATTGCCTAATCGGGTAATTAGTGAAGTCATCATAAAGTTGTTAATAGACCCAACTTACATATATATCTATGGGTAGTTGTTAGGGGCTAGTTAGTGGACGTTACTACTCGCCGGCACTTGTGGGCACCCCCTGATAGTTACCGAGTGCGTACTCGCTAGCCCTTCGAAGAAAACGTCGTTTTTGAGTGATTTAGCCCTGGGCCGAAGTTGGTTTAGAGAGGTGACCCCTGGCCCCTCCTCTGACCACCCCCCCCTTAGCCACGATCTCTGTGAACGAAGTGTTGCCCACTAATAGTAATGGTACCGCCTCGGAGCTAGTTTTTGAGGTATTGGACCTCCTCTAACCTCGACGGCGCTATTAAGAGTTTTTGTGATGTTAACGTGAACTTCGCTAAACTAAAAGTCCTCTCATAATCGGTTACCATAGCTAGGATGGCGAGGATATCGAGGGTAAGTTTACTAAGTGTTAGAAACGTTTATTAATGGGATATCCACTACTAAATAGGGTCGTCGATGGGCTGGGTTATCAATTAACGATAATATTGATCTAGTTCGGAGGAGTCGTCGGTAGTAACTTTAATTACTCTACTATTAAGTTATTAATAATACTCAGAGTTTTCCTCCCTTTCGACTATTAAGAGTATTATAAAATCTCTTAGAGTAGGCGATAAGGGGGGAATTATGGTCCTATTAGTGTACTACTTCTACTAATAAGTTAATAGGTTAATCTTAGCTTAGTATAACCACTATTATTAATTAGGGGAGTTCCACTACTTCTCAAACTATTGTAAACCTCGACCAAAGTAAAGGATAATTATTACTATGTAAAGGGGTGATTTACTGAGTTTAGTATAATATTTATCTAATACTTTCTACTCATTTAGTATTAATAGTCGGAAATAACCACGAGAGTTAAAGTCAGCACTACGGAGATAATCGATACGCTCTTAAGGTATATATTCAAACCTTATAAAAGGTGGGATACTAGTGATCGATGGGGGGGGGGTAATACTAAACCCTGAGATGACGCAGTACATTATAATGACCTCAATAAACACAAGACTAGTAGCGGTTAACTTAGAGGTTATTATAACACTATCAAATCGATCTCCTCATTGGTAAGCTCATCGTATAATCTCTTCCACTCCTCGAATTAGTCCATAAGATATTCCATACCAACTATAACCTCCCAGAGTCGCCCATAACCATCCCCCTTACCCCATCCTTAACACCTCATAATCTAAAAGTAAAGGGGCTCGAATACCTCCTTTAACTCAATAAGCAGTTACCAATCCTCATCACTAAAAAGGTCTTCGTTAGGTAAGTGTTAATCTACTTCTCTAATAATCTTATTATCAAAAATAAACCCATTAGTTTATTTCCACTTAGTAAGGGCCCGCTAAATTATTATATAAGTGGAATTCCACCTCGTATCGTTATTAAGTATTAATATGAGCTCCTAGGGTAACTCCTCGAAGATCGTAAAAGCGGAGTCCTCGTCGACCTCGTTAATAAGCTCTAAGAACCTCTCATAACATTATAGTAATAACCGGATATATTTAACGATATTCCGAAGCTTACTAACTGGCCCTCGCGTCCTCCACAACTTTAAGTCCTCCCTTAACCTCTGAGTACTAATAAGAGTATTAAACTCTTACTCAAATACTTCCATATTTATACTATAAAGGAAGGCCTTACCTATAAAATTAAGGATATACCCATAATATCTCATCTATTTATAAAGGACGTCGGGGTTAGAGAAGTCGTATAAGACGAGGCGGAAAAGGTATTAGAGGTACGTATCGTTATTAATGGCATTATCATAAACTATAACACTAAGTTAACTAGTGATCCCCTAGTCCTCAACTACTTTATATATTATAGGAACAATATTCTCACCAGCATAGGCACCCAATTACCAACGAAGAGCGAAAAAGTATTAAATCTATTATCCTAACTAATTAAGGAAGTGGGTATATATAATAATAATTGCGTACTAGTTAGGCGAGGTCCATAAGTCGAATAATATATAGACCTTTGTTAACGCCCTCTAGATCTCCTCCTTAACTAGAGCCTTCTTCGATATGTATATTCTACTGAGTTCCCTCACCTAACTAGCCTTTAACCACGAAACTTACGTCGAAACGTTACTATTCAGGTGGGAGAGGAGGGCTTAGAAGTAGGGGTCCTTAAAGGTCGTAAAGGGATTATTAGAGTTAACGATATATCCCACGATAAGCTCCTCGATCTTAGTGACCTATAACTTCGGTACTACAGTAAGAGTTGAATAGTGACGCTTTAAGGGAGGAGGAAGGTTATCGCTCGTATTAGTAACTTATAGCTCGTCGTCGAGTATTAAGAAGAGAACTCGGTGCTTTAACTTGAGATAGGATACCGCAAACGTCATCGCCGTAGCATCGAAGAGCTTATTAAGGTTATGCTACTCATCATAACGACAATAAACCCAAAAGGCCTTCCCTAGTCAAATAATTAGTAGAGGAGGAAATTAAAGGGCAAGGTAATATACCCTAACAACCATTAACTAGTATCTCGCGGACGAAGAGTCCCTTGCTACGAATCCACGTCATCCTACCCTTTAAGCCCTTCTTTACGAGGAGATCATCCGAGACGAAGCATCAGCTCCTCCAAATCGCTCGAGGAAGTGCCTCGAAGGTATCACGGTCGTTAAAATCAAAAGACGACGCAACCGAAGCGTTACTAACCGCACAGAGCTAGGATATAATCGAACAAAGCAGCTAAAAACTAAAAATAGTATTCTAACTTATTATAAGCGTTAATTAAGCGACAACGAGGTCAATAGAGGTCGAAAGTATCGTCGTAGGCGAAAATACAGCGTTATAGTAGAAAAGGGCGTTATAGTTGAAATTGGGGCACCGTGGGCACGTAATTTATACTAGCTGGGCATGAATCCGAAAATCCACTACGAAGTGACTACTTATCCCCTTTTTTTTTAGAATAATAATATCAATAGTCCATATAATTAAGTAGTATAATTCCCACTTATTTAAGCTGGGGGTCGTGGGTTCGATTTCCACTATGAGCGGTCATATTTCCAATCACGAATCCTTCGGAAGGCGTGACTGGAAATATGTTTTTTTTCCTTTTTTTTGATTGGTCCGGAGGCCGGAGTATCCATTTTTCCGATCGGATTAACGTTATTCCAGACCGGTCCGATTTGATCAAACATATCAAATATACAGCGCCCTCTGTTTATTTATTTGGCTCTGAAAATAAGGCCTATTTGTTTGATTGTTTGTTTATTTGCCCAAATATATTTGATCGGGGTGCTGCGCTGCTTATCTGGGATAAGTTGGCGGCGGAAAGGGGCGTCCTTTGCTTCGAAATGGAGGCCGCCGGTTTGATGAACCACTTCCTATGCCTGGTTATTCGGGGAATATGCGACTACTCCGATTCGCATAAGAACAAGGAGTGGCAGGGCTTCGCAGTTATGATGGCGGTAGCGTATGCGAAGGATTCTTTATATTGAATTCCGTTAAATAGTGTTAAGGCTGAGAAATTTGCTCTTAAAGTACTTAGTTCTAGTTAGTGTCGTATATCTAGTTCAGCTAATGCTATCTAATGTTTAATAGTTTGGGAAGATTTATACCGTATAAATTAAATAGTGGATGAAATGAAGATAGTTGTTATAATTATGTATTCCGATTAAATATAAGAAAGCCCCTTCCTCTAGTATAGCTATATCTTGATTTCTCTAGGACTCTTTTTTTAACCTTTAAAAGGGTAAATAAAAGCTGAAGTTTAGTAAAACTAAGGATCTGTTTATCGCTAATAATCCTTATTTTATTATACTATTTTACTATAACCCCAATTTCGTAAACTGACCTAATATTTAAATATAAATAAAAGAATAGTATACTAGACCCGAGAACTACTTTACTTTTATTAGATTAGGTGGATTTGGGTATATTATACTAGTTATTATTAAAAAGTAATACTAATACTATAATAATAAGTCCTAAATAATTATCCAGTTTATTCACTAAATCTACACCACTTCACCTAAAACTAGTATCTTCTGGGTCCACAGTAATACAAAAATAATAATCGAAGAGTTTTACCACTCTATAATAGACGTTCTAGTGCTACCCCATCACTACGACCCCGACGTTAATGTCCTAGGGCTAGTCCACGATTAGTTATAAAAAGAGGACGTAAATTTATAGTTAATAATTATCAATAATTTAGATAACGAAAAGGTGTTATTCTATAAAAACAAAAGTGAAAATGATACGCAGATATCGATAATATTCTATTTACTTAAAATAAATAACAGTAAAATCCTGTTTACATTACATAGTTGGGATATTATAAAAGCTTTAATGGGTAACGGTAAAGCGATTTTCCGAGTACTAATAATAGAGGTATCATAGGCACTACTACTTATCTAAAAAAAACCGAGCTAAGATGTCAACGAAGTTGCCGTATTACGTTTAGTTTACACCCTAGATCACGTCCTACTCACCGTAAATTAGGTGGTGGTATATATTTATAAATAAAGTCCTCGAATTACTATTAAATTATATTTAGATAAATTCTAAAAAAGTGAAAAACGAAAGGGCACTCTACTTCGTAGCGATAAAGGGGATATCCGATAATACGAAGGTATATCCAATTCTATTATAATAACATAGTAGGTAACGTTTAAGTAGATCAAACGGGAGCAGCCCCGGGCAGCCAACCTTCTTTCACTAATGAGCTATTTCCACGTACAAAACATCCCCAATTATATACTTCGAGGTTATAATAGTGGTTTTAAAGACGCTGAAGAGAGCAACGATGACTCTGACTCCGACGGAATAGACGACGACGGCGATTTTGAGGACAACTTGGATATGCTCCGGGGCTATTCGCTTATTACAGTAACAATTATATTAGGATTTTGTGAAATATATTCGCTAGTATAATTTTATATATAGGTTTGGATTTTAGAATTTAGTTATCTAAAATAATAAAAGAAACTCTTCTTTTAGTCCATCTCATAACACTTTCCATCGGGTATCTTCGAAACTTAGAAATAATACTAAATACTAATACCCTATATATAACCACTATTGGATAAAGAGCTATTAGAAGAAAGTGACCAGTTATAATAAAGCGAGTTATTAATTGTGACGGGCTGGGCCCTCTTGGAGGCTTCGCAGCCTCTCAGCTATGGACTCCGCTTACCTAAGCCCGGTTTACCTAAGATGGATTAACCTTAGGTCTAATTAGAGTAGACGGGTTTTGTGGGGTGGAAAATATTTTCTCTTTTTCTCTTTTATCTTAAAGATACTCATAGTAGTCGCTATAATTAGTTGTAATATACGTGCTTGGACTGTTATATTATTTTTAAGATCTTAGTATTATCGGAGATAATGAGAGTACACTCTGGGTATAGAAATAATTATCGACGAAAAGTAAATCTATAATTTTGGTGAGAATAGTAAAAAGTTCTAAGTGGGTTAACCTAAAGGTCCCTAAACATTTGAAACTGATCAGTAAGGTCTGATTAGGGCTAGGAGGTTTTAATAAACTTAAAAGAATGTATTCCGCATAGTAGAGTACCTTAACAACGTTGATTAGTATACTATAGTTACTACTAAATGAATATGTGCAGAAGGAACAATAACCGTATTACAATGGAAAACAACGTCGACCTATCCAGAAACCCGCAGCAGCTGGTATAATTAATCGGTCAGTTATCAGCCCAACTACAAGAAATACGGACCACCCAAGCGGCCGAATAAGAGGCCCAACGAGAACAGATTCGAATACTACAATAAACCCTAATAGAACCCAAACACCTAACCTTAACATCACACAAAGCCCCTATACCCTCTACGACGCCGATCCCACCTAACCAGGCCTACATACCACCTCTAAAATAAGCTAAACATTAAATTCCTAACCTACCAAAGTTTAATGGATTATATAAAAAGTTTTAATAATAGTACCTTAAGATGGGAGGGAAGATAAGTATAGATAAAAAAGCCTTTGGTTCGGAGTTAATTATATTCACTTATATCTACTCTAAACTAGAAAACACTACGCAAACCATAGTGAGCACCTACTATATATAAGGAGGTGCCGATGGGTCGAAAAACCCGGATAGATTTATGGAATACTTAAAGGGTTATTACGCAGACCCTAACACAGAAGTACGAGCCCTTAACCGACTAAGGATTATACGGTAAAAGGAGAACGAGAGTTTCGCTTATTTCCTCCCTAAGTTTGAAAAGGAGCTCGTAAAAGTAGGAGGAGGACACTGGTTAGACGTTATAAGGATCAACTACCTTAAAGGAGCTCTGAACACTATAATAAAAGCCCCCCTTATTAGTATAATTAATAAACCAATAATATACATTATATACACCTAGATGCTCCTAAGTATAAGCTTAGAATTGGATAGTGAATCTGTTGGATTCACTTCACTAGGCCTAGTGTGGAAGGTGGGCAAATAACGATATATTCGTCGTATCTGCTCTGTTGTTGTTGTTGTTGAAGGAAGGAAGGAATCGGGCCTACGGCAGCGATCTGACGCTACCGATCTAAAACCGATTCCTGCCTTCTGATTGGCTCGCTAATCGGGCCAATAGGCGATAGGCGGCAACAGGTGGCGCCAGTCCGGCGTGGATATTCCGACAGAATCCTATTAAGCCCGCTGTGAACGTTAGCGTAGGAGATCGCTAACCCCTAACTGAATAAGAACTAAGTCCCCTTAGAAGTAGAACGGTCGATTAGAGTCCCCCTAACCTAATTAGATGGAGTAGGAACCTATAAAGGTAAATAAGCTAGCTAAGGACGAGAAAGTCCGTAAACGGCCAAGCTAAGAGGAAGCTCGCAGATATTACAACTATAACAAAAAAGGGCATATATAATGGTAATACCCTGAGGATCGAAAAGAGATAAAGAAGACCAAGACTTTTAAAGGAAAAACTAAGGAATAGAGTGAAATGGATAGTAACTCTGATTAGAACTCTAAGGACTTAGGAAAAGAGTAACTCTTAGTGAAAGTCGTTATTAGGAGGAATAAGCTGTGGAGGAATGGAAGGTTATTAAAAAGAGTATGGATTATGACCTATTTTACGTCAATATTAGGATTAATAGGATACACTATATAACTACCCTTATTAATATAGGGTGTTTAATATACGCCCTGATTAGCGACGCCTTCGCTAAGAAACTCCACTTACTACGTATTAGCATTACACCTCGGAACTTAATACAAATCACCACTACAATTCCTAGTGTAATCCGCTATATCACTTACACTAATATTAATATTAATAACTATAAATAACACCGATTATTCTTTTATATTATTCCTAACCAAAAAGACGATGTTATCCTTAGAAGGTCCTAGATAATTGACGATGACGTTATAGTTTACCCAGTGTAAAGCACTCTACATATAAATATTATGGACCACTAAGTAACAAAAAGGAAACCGGGTCAGGCCCGGCAAGATCCAAAGTTCCTAATCCAGTAGCAGACTAAATCGGTATTCTCAGCCCTAATCAGGTGAGCATAGAAGAGAAGAGAGACCCCTCTTAGCACATCCACCCTAAACGCGTTCTCCGTAAATTTAGCTGATATCGAGAAGGCCCTAATACTAAAAATAAAAATAAACCCGAGAACGAAACTCCCTACGCATTACCATAAGTTTTTGTATATCTTTAACCGAGATAAGGCTGATCAGTTACCACCATATCAAAACAACATTAACTATGCAATTCCCATCGAGAAAAACTCAACAAGGCAAAATAAGCTAGTTATATGGGGACCCTTATATGGGATATCTAAGGAGGAGCTAATTATACTTCGATGGACCCTCATAGAACTACTAGATAAAGGCTTTATTTGTGTTAGTAGTTCTCCTATTTTATCACCTGTTTTATTTATTTAAAAACCCGGGGGAGGATTAAGGTTTTATGTTAATTACCGGGCTCTGAATATTATCACCAAAAAAGACAAATATCCCTTACCCCTGATCAGCGAAACTCTGAGAGCCTTAACTAAGGCTAAGTGGCTGACGAAGTTAGATGTTATTACTGTATTCCATAAGATTAGGGTTAAAAAAGGTGATGAATAGAAGACGGCCTTTAGAACAAGATATGGCCTATACGAATGGATGGTGATTCCTTTTGGCCTAATAGGGGCCCCCGCTACGTTCTAGAGGTACATTAACTACACTTTATGGGACTTCCTGGACGAATTCTGCACCGCTTATATCGACGATGTTCTGATCTATTCAGATGGCTTACTCGCTGATCATAGGGAGAAAGTTAAGAAGGTCTTAAGCCGTCTAAGTGTTACCGGCCTATAAATCGATATTAATAAATACGACTTCGAGACGAAGAGGGTTAAATACTTAGGGTTCATCATCGATACAGGGAAGGGTATCCGCGTTAACCCAGAGAAAATTAAGGCTATCCAGACATAGGAGGTCCCCCGATCAGTGCAAGGAGTCCGTGCCTTCGTTGGTTTTGCAAATTACTACTGTTAATTCATACCGGACTTCTCAGGGTTAACACACCCCCTTACAACTTTAACGAAGAGGGATGTCCTATTCGTATAAAGTAACGAGTATATAAAAGTGTTTAATAAGTTGAAGGCCCTCCTAATTAGTGCCCCCGTACTAGTACATTGGGATCCTAATCGAGCCACTATACTAAAAACAAACTCATCAGGTTATGTGGTGAGTGGTGCTTTATTATAATACGACGACGAGGGTATTTTACGGCCTATTACGTTCTTCTTACGGAAAAACTTACTAATAGAATATAATTACCTAATATACAATAAGGAACTATTAGCTATAATCCGCTATTTAGAACACTAGGACTCCGAATTAAGGAGTGTAAAGGAGTTTACTATCCTAACCGACCACCTTAACCTTAAGTATTTCATAACTAAGAAGTAATTAAGTGAACACTAGGTTAAATGGTCGGAGCTCCTATCCCGTTATAACTTCATAATCCAGTTCCAACCCAGCAAACAAGTGATAATCCCCAATACACTATTTAGACGAAAATAAGACGTTCCCAACACCCAGTAAAACGATCGATTAGAAGGACGGAGGATATAACTCCTAAAGGGGAAACGGAACATAATTATGGTGAACCGGGCAACTCTCGAGACGAATTAAATGGATACAACAGAATCCGTGGAAAGCACTATAATAAGTGATATAAATTAGGACGACGATCCTAAAGCTGATTAGTCGGAACCCATCCTAAACCCCTTTAAAGAGGAGCCCCTAAAGTCCTCTTAGACTAAAGGACTATAATCAAATAATCATTATTAGCTAATTAGGATAATTGTGAAAAGGGGGGACCGTCAATTACTATTACAATGGAAGCTGCCCATAATACTATTAGAGTGCTTAGTGGACAACGATAATAAACTCCTTTGGAGGGAGAGGATCTGGGTCCCTTATTATGAACCCTTATAAACCCGGTTAATCTAAGAGTCCCACGACTTAACACTTAGTGGCCATCTCAGCAGAGACGCATTAAAGGCCTTGATCAGCCGCCGCTTTTACTGGCCAGGCTTGTCGTAGGATGTCCGATGCTTTATGAGGAACTGCGACGTCTATGGACGGGGTAATATATGGTGGGATAAGAAGAGGGGTCTTCTAAAGCCCTTACCCGTCCCTGATTAGGTTTAAACAAAGATATTAGTCGACTTTATTATAGGGCTACCACTAACCCACCGTATGGGAGTAATAAATATTATGGTGGTAATAGACCGATTATCTAAGAACGTGATTTTCGAGCTACTTAAGGATATAACAATGGACGTTATAGTTATAGTGTTAATGCTTAGCCTGATTAGATACCACGGACCCCCAAAAACTATTATTTTGAACAGAGGCCCCCAATTTACTAATTGCATATAAAAACGGCTCTGTTAACTATTATGGATAAAATAACGTTTATTTACGGCCTTCCACCCGGAGATAGACGGCGCCATAGAACAAGCTAACTAGGTAGTAGAAACCTACCTCCAAGCTTATACTTTGTACACTTAAGATGATTGGGATAACCTACTTCTAATAACAATAATAGCTATTAATAATAGGGTTACCTCATTAACAGGCCTCAGCCCTTTTTTCATTACCCACGACTATAATATCGACCTGATTAGAGTAAGGGAGACTCTGCGGACTAAAGGAAAGACCCCCGCAACTCGGGTAGAGGCCCTAGTCTCGAAGTTGAAGGAGGCCTCTGAATGGGTACAAGCGGCGATGGCCTCCGCCCAAGAGCGACAAGAAGCCTCGGTAAATATACGACGTTAACCTTTTAACCAGTTTCGACCAGGGGATAAGGTCTAGTTAAGGTTTAAGAACGTCCATTCTAAGAGACCATCTAAGAAGTTGGACTAAATAAATACGAAGTACACTATATTGGAAATAGTCGGATCCTATACTTACTGGCTTAATACACTGCTCGGTATTTATAACGTTTTTTATATATCCCTAATTAGGCATATGGGAATTAACCCACTATTATCACAAAAATAAGACGACGCCTAACCACCACCTCTATTAGTAGATAATAAAAAGGAATTCGAAGTCGAAGAGATCCAGGACGCTAAGAAGATTCGTAGTTCTTAGAAGGTTTTAGTTAAGTGGAAAGGCTACGTGGAGCCTATTTGGGAATTAGTTGAGTTGTTAACGGAGACTGTAGCTTTGGATCGTTACGAGGTTAGTTATGGACGAGTTCCTCTGAACGGGGAGGAGGGAGAGGGGGGGTAATTATGATGGGCTGGGCCCTCTTAGAGGCTTCGCAGCCTCTTAGCCGTGGACTCTACTTACCTAAGCCCAGCTTACCTAAGACGGATTAACCTTAGGCCTGATCAGAGTAAACGGGTCCTATGGGGTGGAAGACATTTTCTCCTTTTCTCTCTTATTTTGAAGATACTCGTAGTAGTCGCCATAGCTAGTTACAATATACGTGCTTGGACCGTTACATTAATGAATATTATTTAGTACTTAGTTATACTGGGCGAATATCCTAGGGCCGAGGTGGTCGCATAACATGCTATAAGAATTCGAACGGGAAGTCTAGGTCAGGAGCATCCCTCCACACTAACCAGTATTACTAACCTGGCGTCGACGTATAAGAACCAAGGCCGATGGAAGGAGGCCGAGGAGCTGGAGGTGCGGGCGATGGAGATAAGAAAGAGGGTGCTTGGAGAGGAATATCCCGATACACTAATAAGTATGAACAACCTAGTATCGACGTATATAAACCAAGGCCGATGGAAGGAGGCCGAGGAGCTGGAGGTGCGGGTAATGGAGATGAGTTTGAGGGTGCTTAGAGAGGAGCATCCCAACACACTAACGAGCATGAACAACCTGGCTCATACTTGGAAAGATCAGGGACGATGGGAAAATGCAATGCAACTACTATAGGACTGTGTTTACTACAAAGAGAACGTCCTTGGTATGGATCATCCTAACACTATTTCTTCTACCTCAGATCTATCAGAGTGGAAGGTAGAGTTTGCAGAGACCGTGTTGGAGGGGTTTGAGTAGTTGTACCAAGACGTAGGTGAGACTTCACAGCATTTATAATAAATTCGTCAATCAAAGTGTTGGACCAACCCGTCGGAAAACCCAAGGAGTAAGTGGCGCAGAAGTGGTTTCAGCCACTTCCAGCCTCAACAAGGAATCCTGGGGAATCCCCGGCTATTCCTAGCCAATGGCATTACAGGGATTTCGCCGTGATTTCACAGCGAAATCCAAGGCAGTTCGTGTACCACAAACTTCCCCCTTTCTTACTCCTTAAGCAACTAGAACCAATACACAGAGAACTACTGCTTCATCCATTTTGACCCAATCGGGTATCCTATGCTCCCAACACAATAACACCCCCGCCTTGGACTTCTCAGACGCCAAACAACGCAACTAAAGCATCTACTCAATCAGAACTCATTAAGAATCGAATCTCCCACCATCAAAATAGCTCACCAACTTCAATTATTAAAGCTGCATAGCATTTATCAAGGGGGACACGCGAATTTATACATCAGATTACTCTATTAAGGTCTGAGAACAGAATCCTTCGAGAGGAAAACAACCTACTTAGTCGACACCAGAGAGCTAAGAAAACACATCTCAAACAAGGAGGGAGTCTTACTATAGCTAAAGGAGAGGACATTCAGTCGCAGAGAGAGGTGACAACCCAAATTAAAGAGGAAACACGTCGGAGTAGTGGTCGCAAACCGAGGACCAAAACAGGTCAACGGCGATGTAGCGTCTGCGGGAACACCGAATACAATACACGAACGTGTCCAGTTAATAAAGAGATGTCTGAGGAAGAGGATTCTAAGTAGTTTCATTTAATTTAATAGTTTTGGTGTTGCTTTTTGGTCGCATTTGTGAAGTGGACGCGGTACGGCTAACAGCTCACTTATCATACACATTATGCAACTTCCCTCTCGCCTAATTTTTCTTGGCATCTGCTGTTAGTGAAATAGGTGATACATCACCAAGATCCTTAACAGCTGAAAACTCTTCACCTCTCCCTCCCGGAGCCCTCCCGCGATAGCCTCTCAGCCTCCGGCGGGCACCGGACTACAGCCGGCCCCCCCGGCCGGCCCTGATCGGGGCTCTGGGTCACCTCCAGAGCCAACCCCTCCCTCAAAGGCTAAGCGCCGCCGCAACACTGAGGCCCAGCCACTCCGGCCCAGCCTTGGGGGAAGCCAGCCCAACTCTCCTGATGCAGCCCCTTCTACGGCAAAGGGGCCCTTGAACGCAAGCGGGGTGGCCACTGGATCTATCCTAGCTGCCTTCGATGAACAAGCCAGACGCTATGAGGACCGAAAGGGTGTCTTTTTGGCCATCGCCCAGTCTATTAATAACGTGGTCTCTAGTTTTGAGGGGCCGAAAAAGCAGATCGCAAAGGAGGCGACAACCTATGTGATCCAAGCCCTGAAGAAGCTGATGAATAACGAAGCCGCTCCAACTCTAACCCGGAACTGGGCTACCGTTGCGGCATCAGCCCCGACCCTAGCCACAGTCTCAGCTCCGGCCTCCACCCCGGCCCCCGCCCTGGCCCAACACCGAGCCCTTACCCGCCCATAAGCCCAAGCTTAGTTAAAAGACCTCCGGGTTTTCGTTCGTATCCCCGAGGAAGGCCTGGATGCTGCCCGGAAGAACGCCCCTTTCGCCCTGCGCCGTACAGTCTGCCAGGCCCTTAGCCTACAACTAGGAGACATCCCACACATTTACCACATCTCGACCGGATACTCCTTGAAGTCCCTAAATAAACAAATCCAACAAAGCCTTATTGGAAATAGACAAAAGCTAGCAGACTGCTTAGGGGCCTTTAAAGTAGAAACCCCCACAAAATAGTTCACATACGCCGTCCCACGCTGCCCATCTAAGCTCCAAAACCTAAATGGGGAAAGTATTAACATATTAACCCTGATCAGGGAGGAGGTTATTACCTAGACTGGCCGCGAGCCAGTCCTAGCTCGGCAATCCCGCCTCGGCCCAAACCCTATTACAAACGAAATCACTTAGGTTATCTCCTTTACGGTTAAGGTACCACCCTTCAAACTATTCAACTAGAGCAGCAAGGCCCAGCTTATTAGGAAAAAGAGGACCCTGCTTAGGCATAACCCTGGCTACCAGGGATACCACACAAACCGGTACTGTGACCGGCGGCCACTTTGCAACAACTGCGGCAAGCCCTCAGACTCCCACGAGACCGAGCCCTGTACAGCTAAGCCGAAGTGTGCCAACTGCTTAGGGCCCTTCCAAGCCGGCCATGCAGACTGTCCAGCTAGGCCCCTAATGGTTAACGGTCACCCTACCCTTCCAGGCCGAAAGGAACGTGGACGGATCCGGAAGGCTGGGCAAAAGGCCTCCGAGGCCCGCGATAACACCAACCAGATTAACCAGACCACCACTCAGAGCAACGCTCAACAACCCCAAAACTCTCCTCCTGATCAGGGCCAACAGCCTGGCTCTAAGCGCCCATATAGTAGGACACCCTCTCAAGGATCAATCGTTTGCTTAGGCGATGGGGATACAACTAGTAGCATGGACGAAGATGAGGCTGAAGATCCCGAAGCCCTCCCTCAGACCAACCGCCCCATCCACCCTCTCCGAAGCAGAAGCCAGAGGGTAGCTCAAAAGCCTGACTATAACATCACCAATGCCTACACCCACCTGGACCTCGACTCAGAGGCGTAAGCCTCGGAAGCGCCCCCTACGGGTATTACGCATAGCCCAATGCAACGTAGGGAAAAAGGCCCCAGCACATACGGCCCTTCTAGAGCTCTGCTGGGCTGATCAGGTTGATATAGTACTTATCCAAGAGCCATGGATAGGCTTCACCAACGGGATGAAGATTAACACACACCCTGGGTTTAACTCCTACGTCCCAGTAGACTTCTGGAATAATAAGGAGACGAGGCCCAGGGTAATGACTTATATACGAAAGGGGATAAGGCTACAGGTGCAACAGCAAAGGCCTGTCCAAACAAGGGACATCCTATGGTTGAAAGTTAATAACACTACCGTTATTAACGTCTATAGACAACCAAGCGATCCCCATAACCACACAACAACCACCCTCCTAGGGTACCAACCACCAATACGAGCCCTCATAGCTGGGGACTTTAATGCTCAACACTACTCCTGGGAACCCGGGTTAGTCAACCGGAATAGGGGGGATAACTTAGTAGACTGGGCGGATAGCCATAACCTCTCTTACATCGGGGAAGTAGGAATTCCTACCCACAACTGTGGCCATATTCTCGACCTAGCCTTCTTAAATATCCCCCTAGCATATACAGGGGCTAGTTTACACCTATACCCAGGGTCCGACCACCAAGCGATTATTACAATTATCCCCCTTAACCCTAACCCTAACCCCAATAACCTACAACAATAGGCCCACTAACCAGGGCTAATATTAGTCCCGGATTTAGCCCTGCCTCGGTTTATAGATCTAGTCGGAATAGGGGCCTCAGCATTACCTACTCTTAAGGACCAGCCTACCCCATCCGAATTGGATGCCCAGGCTAGCCGGATAACCAGCCTAATATCAACAGCTGCCCAGGCAGTAGGGAAAAAACAACAAAACCTAGGAAAGGGGGCTCCCTAGTGGACAAAGGAGTGCTCCAAAGCCCACCAATCCTATTTTAAGGCTCGCAACCAACAAGCCCGGGTACTAAAGCCAGCCTCGGCCTCACCACCTCCTACTCTAGAGGAGCAAAAGGTCTTCCTGGACACGGTTAGAAAGGCTAAACGAGCCTATTAGGCTGCGAAAATTAAAGGGGTTTTATCCGATAAGGACCTATATAAAATAATGGGGTAGCATAAGACCGGCCTAGCAGTTAAAGCCCCCCCCTTAGTTATTGAGGGTCAAACATACGACAATAACCAGGATAAGGCCCAGGCCCTACGGAAGGCCCTACTAGAGAGGTTCGACGATACGGATGACTTACCTGGGGACCCCTTCGGCGTGGCCACGGTCCCAAGACGACAAATACCCTGGCAGGCTACGATTAGCCAGGAGGAAGTAAGCGTAGCTACCCTAACAAAGACCACGACACCTAGTATCGACGGAATCACCACAAGACTACTTAAGGCCTGCTGGGACTCTATATCCAGGCCGGTTCAACTACTCTTCCAGGCCTATATCCAAACCGGCTACTACCCCCGGCCCTTTCGTAGAGCGGAGGTTGTTATAATCCAGAAGCCTGGAAAAACCAACTTCTCAAAGGCTGGATCCTGGAGGCCGATAGCCCTCTTATCCTGCCTAGGCAAAGGGCTCAAGAGGCTAATTGCTAGAAGAATAGCCCACCTCACTATTCTAGAAGGGGTGGCCAGCCCACAACAAATAGGGGCACTACCAAGCAGGGCAGCCATTGACCTAACTACCTGTCTCACCCACGATATCGAACAGGCCCTCGATAAGGGGCTCACAGCCTTACTAGCGACGATGGATGTGAAAGGAGCGTTCGACTCCGTCCTTCGGAACCACCTTATGATCAGACTACGATAGCAGGGCTGGCCTGATAACCTGATCAGGCTGATCTATGCGTTTATATCAGACCGTACTGCTAGGATCAGGCTCGAAGAGACAACAACAGAGGACTTCCCTCTAACCTGTGGGTTACCTCAGGGCTCCCCACTATCACCTATTATCTTTCTGCTCTATATTGCCGATATCCTAACTGAAGACCTAAGTCTTCGGTTTGGATATGCAGACGATATAGGCCTTCTAATTACTGGTCCATCCCTCGAAGATAATACGAGATCCTTAAGCCAGCAGGTTACCCAGATCCTAGGGTGGGGCGCGGAAAATAAGGTCGCTTTTAACCCTACTAAATGTGAAGCCATCCACTTCACTAGAAAACACAAATAACCAAAAGACCTACCTGGGATCAAGGCCAGAGACCTCGAAATCAAAGCTTCGACTAAGCCTATTCGCTGGCTAGGGGTCTGGTTTGATAAAAGGCTAACCTTCCGATATCACGTCGAAACAAGGGTGGCTATGGCGAAAAAGGCAGCCCAGCATCTAGGGCACCTATTAAATACGAAAAAGGGGATCCCAGCGGCTACAATGCGAAAGGCTGTTGTCACCTGTGTCCTCCCAATAGCCCTATACGGGTCCGAAACCTGGTTTAGGGGGCTAACCAAGCCAGCTATAAGTAACGACAACGATACCTCCCTCCAAAGGGGGACAATTAATACAGGCCAAAAGGGCCTCGTCCAGAAGGTCAACAAGGTTATCAAAACAGCGGCCCGGGCCATCCTTCTAATCTAGAAAACTACACCAACAAGTAACCTTTTCCGAGATGCCGGCCTACCTACCGGGAAGGTGGCCCTGGAAGGGGTGCACCTACGGTTCGCAGTACGCCTACAAAAGGTCAACAAACAACACCCATTAGTCCGAAGACTTCCACAACAAGAGCGTCAGTAAACACGGCTTCAACGGACAGCAGGCCTCGTCTCAAGGGTCCCAAGGCTAGTACTACTCCCACCACAGTACCACCCAGGGTCACAAAACCCAATAGTCCTATAGACGAAGGAGAAGGCTGCCAAAGCCTTTCAAATTTGGCTAAAAACCGTCCCAGATACTCATATAGTTGTCTACTTAGACGGCTCTAAGGCGTCTAATGGAGTTACCGGGTATAGATTTGTTATTTACCGAGGTAAAAAGCGTATAGCCTAGGGCTATGGCCGACTTAGCTTAGCAGAAGTGTTTGACGGTGAGGCTGAAGGGGCGAGGGCAGGGCTCCAGCGGGCCCTCCTTATATCCTAAGGCCAGCCTATCCATATCTGCATCGACAACACCAGTGTTATCCAGGGGATACGGGGCGAGGCTCTAAACTCCTCATAAACGGCCTTCCTCGAGATCCACGAGGCGGCTAGGATATATAATATATATACCCACTAGGCCCCAGGGCATCAGGGGATAAAAGGAAACGAAGAAGCAGACCGCCTAACTAAACAGGGTACAACACTCCCAGTGCCCTTAGGCCAACTGGTAACCCTAGCAGGGATTAAGCAACTCGTTAAAAAACGGATACGGGCCCAATACACACGATAGTGGCACAAGGAGGCAACGGATCGATACGCCCAGCTAGGGCTCGAGGCTGCCCTAACCTGCCCCCCGGAACTAGCCCTTCCACGGGCCACGCTACATCACCTCCTAGCAGCCCGATCAGGCCACGGAGACTTCGAGGAATACCATCAACGCTTTAACCACGACGAAGCCCTGCTTACCTGCTCTTACGGGGAAGCAAAGGGTGTAGACCACCTAGTCTATTGCCGAAAGACCCTAGCGAGGAGGTAACGGTGGCCTACCCTCCACCCTTCCAGTTCGTCAAAGCCCATAGGACCTATGGGATCGCTCGAGCGATACTTCAAGGGGCTAATCACCGATCCTAAAGGCTTTAAGGCCTTCCTACGTGTGACAGACTTCTTCCAGAAGATCTGCCCACGCTATTAGGGGCCAGCCTGGCTAGGCCTTAAGACAACCAACCAACGCGCCCTACTAGGGGAACCAGATAAGAAGCAAAGGAACTGGAGGAACCAGCGGGATCCAGGGACAGACTGAACGCATAGTAGCCAATAGGCAAGATTTGGAGGACGCTGGCAGTGGCTGTGTACTGTAGAGTAGGTAGTCTGAGCCTGCGGCTCTCCACGCCACATACCCCTCGGGAGGTTTGCCGCAAGGGCTTCGCCCTTGCCGCCCTGGCGTTAAATACAACAACAACAACAACAACATCATACACATTATGTTTCACAGAATATATTAAGGTGATCCATGTGCCTGTCAAGGCCTATCTATGTACATATAAAGCGCATCATCCCCCGCATATCTGCAACGAGTTTATGTATATAGGGGGTATACGCTTGTTAAGTACTTATACGCAAATAAGGGTACACAGTCTACTTAACCGGGCGCATACTTGGCGGCTTCCCAAACAAATTATCGTATCAAGCTGCATAATCGGGCAACACTAGTATAGAGGACGCTCCAGTGAGTAGTAAAAATAAGACACTAAATCACATTAACACGCCTAGTACTAGAAGGCTGTGAGTATTATTAAGTATTGAAAACTACTATACTCTCAAACGTAACTAGCCGCTACCGTATCGAACCACTATTGGCCCTCTCACACCACCATCCTACTGGGCTAGGAAGAACTGAACTCCGGTCGGGCCTCAGCGCTACCGGATATCGTAGGGCCCGTTAATGGTGTTAATGAGCCAGTCCAGGTCGCCCCAGGCCTTATCCACATCGTTGGTCTTGGAGAGCACATACAGGCCTGAGCCACCAATCATCTCCGCCATGTTGATATCTCCGTCGTTCTCCATACTAGAGCCCGTCCGGACTGTATCGATGAGATGGCCGAGAGCATATATCAGGGCCTCCTCGCAGTCATCCTCCTTAATGGTATGCTGGATGTAGCCGCGGTCTAGCTGGCCGAGCTAAGGAATCTCAAGCATACGCTCGCCCGTCACTCGGTACTTAGAGCCATGGTCGAGGCGGTCCTGGAAGAAGGTGACATAAAAGTCCGCCAGCGATCTTCTCTTATCGTCTTCAGGTACGAAGACCACGCATCTCATATCCTTCACGGCCTATTAACCCTCATCGTTGGTATGCAGGTCGATCTCCCACAACAGGCTTCCCGGGTTCAGCTCGTCGCCAATAGTATAATCGAAGAAGTCCAGGAGACCAACCTCAGAGAGCTACTCAGTGCACCAGTGATCATATCGAGCAACGCCGCCCTTCATAATAAAGGCAATCTTTTTATAGTCCGGGGAGAACTAGGAGAGTACCAAGGCGATGGCCTTGTGAGCTCCGAAGGTGTTCGTAAACATAACCTTGTGGGTAATTGTGAAAGGTTCCTTAGTTTTGAGAATCTCGGCATCGATAATTTAGAACATCTCGAGGTCGGGGATGTCAATCTCGCCGCAGCTGAACGCACGGAGGCAGTTGATAACATTAGTGGTGGATACCACCATGTTGGGAGCTGGACTCGGAACTGCAACGTATTAGCACTATGTGAGGTGAGGGTGAGGGAAGGAGGCAAGTAGTGGCTGTACTCACTGTTTGGAGGTTTCGTATGAATTTGGAAAAGGCTTAGAGAGGTAGCTAGAAGGATGTACTTAGGAGGTTAGTAGTAATGTCTTGGAATTAGGGTTTTATTTTATTTCGCAAGGTTAGTAAATTGGAAATGGAAGGAAGGTGTTGCACCTACCTAACGCAGCAAGAAGCAGGAGTACTACTTTCAGGTTCTTTTAAGCAAGAGACAATCGAATACTTAACCGCGGGACTTACTACCCAGGATTATAAAGTAGAAGATTTCTTCACTTAAGGAAGTCACGGTCTCAGTTAAAGATAGTACGCGTCCACACAAAACGGAAACAAAGGATAAAAAAATACAATTCTATTAAAATGTAACCGTTCTAATTAAGTTTTTAATTATTATTACTTTTCCCTTGTTTTATTACTTTTCCTAACCTACCTACGCACGGCTTCCTTCCCCTCTCAATATTACAACCCAAATCTCCAGCAACCTTCACACCACATCACACCTCAACTCACTGCCTACTCTTAATACCTCACAACCGGTCCGGGTAAAAAGCCGTCCTTAGTTCTGAGATGGGCACACCAGGCTCGAACGCAATCCAGGGTCGGAGGTACAATGGGTATTAACAGCAACACAGCACAACACAACACAACATCAGAGGCGAAACCACACCAGAACTAGCCTTTTACCTTACTACAACCAGGCGTAGGCTTCAGTTGTATTCGCCCGCGCAGGACTACGTTCAGAAGTATATGGAAAATGATACCTTTGAAGCCGTAGCCTTGATATACCTTAAGGGTAACCCTCGTCGTCGCCGTCAACAGGCTCCGGTAAATAAAAGGGTGTTGTCTCTCTGCCATTCATCGCCAACTAAGTGAGAACGCGTCCCTTACTCACTTATGCTCAGCCTCACTACCAACGTCGAAGCGGCAGTAGCAGTGGCCACAGCGTCCCGCCGAAACTCGGAACAAGTCGTCTATCAACACCAGCATCGTACTGGTAGTAGAGATTTGTTTGACGGTCGATCGCGGTAATCGTCTAGAGCTGGAGGTTTGAGGCGGGGTTTGAAAATGTAAAGGTCGTATCGTAGGTATATCGAGGAGACGGGCTTAGCAGAAATGTCGTGCAGTAGGAAAATAATTAGCAGACATGTAGAAAGGAAAGGGGTTACAGCTAGAACGGAGATTACTAATAAAACCAATTGTACCAGCAACTTTAAACTAAGCGAATCGGCTTCCTCAGCGGCGTGTTCCGGCGGCTAATCCCTTCTACACTTCACCATTTTCGCACACCATAGAGTGCGTTAGCCCTATCCGTAATCCTTACACCGATTCTGTTGCAGCACCAAAATGATCCATTTACCACTAGGTTTGACCGCCTTACTCTATAATAACATTGCCCTCAAAACCGGGTTCTATATCAACTAATATTCAGATCGTTTCCAACGGAGAAAGATCCAGAGTTCTGGATCCCCTTACCGTAGAAAATATAGCCAACAACCGCATAGTCGCAATTTAACGCTATGTCTATAAAAAGGGCCAACACGGCGGGGGCCGGCTTCGGATTTATATAAGTGAGTAACTCCTTAGTATACGTAGCGGTAGTTGCAACTGTATAGCGTTACCAGTTGTTATTCTTGTGAGAGTTGGTGTAGTTGGAGATGTTGTGAACGACGATATAGGGGAACTTAGTTATTAGCCTGGCCGCCTCTATTTCGAAGTATAGTACATCGCCGACGTTACGGATAATCTCATCTCTCTTAATGGTACTCTTTATTATACAATTACTAAAAGTAATAAGTTCATAGTATATCTCGGGCCCCTTAAACTCGCAAGGCGTTCTACGAATACGTTTTTGTTCATTATATATCTTATATATAATATTAGAGGGGTTATAAGAATAGTTCATCTCGAATAGGATATTAAGGTTATTGGATAACCACTAATAAATAAATAAGCGGCGTCCCCTCTATAGCATCGCCGATAAGAACTCCTTAGTTTTGTTTTTACTAATAAGGTGATCCGACCGTATTTTCACTATAGTATACTTTAATAGAGGAGGTGGTAATAAGAGGAAGCCTTTAAGGATAAAGCCGTTGTTCATCTCCTTCCCCAGGTCGTACTGGACGACGCCACCGTATTACCCCTTAAGTATACTTACTACGACGTTACCTAGGCGGATATTGTACTTTTTACTAGGAACACCTCCACTAATACCAACAAAAAACCGCTAGCTAATGGATGGGAAGGTATAAGCTATATTTGTGGTGACGGTTACCGTAGCACTTTTCCCTTAACTCCCAGAAAAGCAGGCGAACACTACGTCGTAGCCACTAAACTTACCTAGGACGTATATATTAGAATTACCTTCCTTTATAAGTAAGTTGGGGTGTTCTCAATCTAGTATATACTAAACAACACTTATTTTAAACTTAATAGCGCACACCACCGTAACCGTATAACTATCGTAAGTCCTCAGTCCCTCTTACATTATATGGAAAAGGCCTTGGTTAGCAAAGCAGGGCGTAATTAGGAAAAGTAATAACATTATAAAAGTGAAATCGTATTAAGAAGTTATCGTAGGAACACTGGTCCTAAATAAAGAGCAAAAGAAGGCAGTACGGGGTTAATAACAACTACTTAACACCCGAAGCAGCAGTAGGACTTGAACTTAACAGGTATAGTACGTACGAGACCAGCTATTACTATATACCAAAATACCACTTACCTTACTGTACGCTAGTAGTAAGCCTAAAAATACCGCCGCCCACTATTGTATTAACACTTTCTCTAAAATGGAATTGGTTTTAGTTAGTCCTCTTAATACAGCGGGCCGGGCCATAGTTACCAATAATATTACATTTTAAAAAGTATAAAATGCCGGGCTTATTTACATAGTTTATACTATTACTAACCCCCACGTTAATTATACGTTCGTACTAAATCACGGTTTAAATAAATGTTAATATTTAAATACATACAATTGCATTCCGACGTATTGCCCCGTCCATGTTCTTGTGCAACTGGTTGTAACTGATATATGACGACGGCCAGGATTAATTTAGCCTCTTTAACTTAGCAGTAGTAGGGCTTAATAAATAGTAATACTAGTAATGCATAGGCTGCAACTAGAATGCACTCGCCCGTCCCTAGAGTTTTATTAGCTCGCTAGTCGCCTCTCGCTCAACCTAATACTTACTTTTTGTACCGTTAAGGGCGCCACCTGCTTGATTTACCCTTCTTTATTACCTTAACGACCGCCCCATAGAGGACAGAACTAAGTGGTGACGAATTAATAAATAAGTGGAGGAAGGACCCCCAAAGTAACGGACTATAGACCAGCCGTTTCTAGATGAATTAGTAGGGCACCCTATAGGGCGACCGATTTCTGGGGCTCGGTCCGAGTTTCATGGACAGGGGGTTTAGAACTCGGGCACTTTCCACGTCGGGCGCAACCTAAACATTGGTAGGAAGACTGATGCCCTATAGTAGAGCTCATTACTGATAAGCAGATAGGCGACCACAACCGTTCTGACTAAGACTCCCAATTCCTCACCGACCTGCGATCCACCGACCCTCACAACAATAAGTTATGTATTGAATGGACAAAGGGCGGGCTACTGTGCGACTTATACTACTGGATCCTTAACCATAATGACTTCCACCGATGGCGTAACGATGACCAGAGCCGGCTGTTCTGGATAAAGGGTGATCCTAGCAAAGGGAAGACGATGCTGCTTTGCGGTATTATCGATAAGCTGGGCAAACTACCTACAAATACCCATCTTTTAGCCTACTTCTTCTGCTAAGTGACCGACGTACGTCTAAACAACGCAACAACTGTGCTTCGTGGCCTTATTTACTTACTTCTCGACTAAATGCTATACTTTATTAGCCACTTACATAAGAAATACAACCACACAAGTAAATCGCTCTTTAAAAATGTCAATAGCTGGGATGCGTTGTCCAAGATGCTTTTCGGCATATTGCAGGACCCAAGTTTACACAATACCTACCTCGTCGTTAACGCACTCGACGAGTGCAAAACAGGCCTCGACCAGCTACTACACCTAATCCTCGAGGTGTCATCCTCGTCTCGGGCGAAGTTAATTGTGTCCAGCTGCAATTAGCCAAGCATCGAATAGAAACTATAACTTACCGGGTCTCGAGTGAGGTTAAGCCTGGAGCTGAAGGAGAATGCGGAGTAGGTATTCCGCACCGTTAACACCTACATTACCCAATGCATCTCAGAACTACCGGAACTACAGGGAAACGCATCTCTCCAAAATAAAATTAGGTACAAGATCCAATAAAAGACCAACGGAACATTCTTATAAATATCCCTCATCATTTAAAAACTTCGCAAAACATAGAATTAGGAGGTAGAGGACGTTATAAATGAAATACTAATTGGGTTTAATGAGTTTTACGGTTGAATAATACAACAGATTTAACGGCTAGGACGGAAGAATCCCGAATTTTACCAGCACCTTCTTTTAATAGTTACTACTACATATCACCCACTTTACATAAAAAAACTAAAAGTCCTTATAAACTTACTACTAAATATTTCCAATTCATTACTACATATTACGAGGATTATAATTATATACAGATTGTTTCTTATAATACAGAATAGTATTATTTACATTATCCACTAATTAACAAAGGACTTCCTAACAGCAGACCGGTTTCTCTTCCCTTCTAGCATCACACATAAACATTACACTATTTTCTCAAAATCGCTAAAAGTTATATTGGAAATACTCCAGTAGGATATATATAACCTACATACACCAGGAATTCCCATTAATAAAGTAAAACCGCCTAACCCTAATCCACTTACACTAACCCGGTATTCTTATATATATTAGGTTGACCATCTCGTAAATAGGACTCTTATAAATGGAAATAGTATCCAGGAAATCGAGTTAGTATATACATTCTTAAAATAGTACTTTCTCTACTAACTAGAAGCTCTCTCACTTCTCGAAAGCCTACTAAGAAGAGTACTAGTAATTACGAAACTTCTCAAAATAGTACAAATTAATAGAAATATTCCTATATTATCCTAACACTAACTCATATAATACTCTTCTAACCTACTCCTAAAACTTATTAGTTTCATAAAAAACGCTAACAGGTTCAACTTAAGTTTTGTATTAATTATTAAACAAACACTTTTACAGGTATACACCACCTCGCTCTTATTCTTTCCAATATTAAGCGAAGTATAATAAAAGTTTTGGAGTAAACGTTGGCCGGGCTTTGAGAGTATCTAGGGTATAAAGTCTAATTGGAACGCATACTAACAGACGTTCGAGGGCCACAGCGACCCCGTTAACGCGGTGGCTTTCTCACTAGACGGCCAGTTTGTGGTGTCCGCATCAGATGATGAAATGGTATAGCTTTGGAATACAACGACCGGTATACTATAGTAGATACTTAAAGGCTATAACAACTACGTTAACGCGGTGACCTTCTCACTAGACGGCCAGTTCGTAGCGTCCGTATTAAACGATAAAACGGTACGGCTTTGGGATATAACGACCGGTATACTATAGCAGATATTTAAGGGCTATAACAACTACGTTAACGTAGTCGCCTTCTCACTAAACGGCCAACTCGTAGTGTCCGTATTATACGATAAAACGGTATAGCTCTGGAATGCAACGACCGGTACACGAAAGTAAATACTCGAGGGCCACAGCAACTGGGTTAGTGCAGTGGCCTTCTCGCCGGATAGCCAGCTTGTAGCGTCCGTATTATACGACGAGGTGGTACAACTCTAGGATATAACGACCAGCACGCTAAGGTAGACGCTTGAAACTGGTATTATCGAAAGTCTTATGTTCAATCCGAGATTTAATATGAAATTGTGTATAAATATAAGAAACCTCGATATTAAACCAATTTCCCGGTTAAATATAACACCCGCTACTAAGGGGAAAACACTAAATCTAGCATTCTTCGGGTTTAAATTTAACCGGGATAGCAATTAGATCGTAAAAGGTACCGAGAATCTTATTTAGCTTCCCTAAGAATATCGACCTATAGTATTGGCCGTTAGCGATTTAATATTTGTTATTAGTTGTACTTCAGGTCGCATTATCCGAATTACAACTACTTAACTATAACACCACTTCCAGTTTTATAAGTAATTACTATTTATAAAATTACGCCGAAAAAGTCAACTTCCTTTCCATTTTTCTTTTCCCTTTTCACAGTGTGTTTTAGAGAGGGCTAGGAAGGGCAGTATTTAAAAAGGGAAATATCGTTAATAAATCTTATACACTTCTTCCACTGAATTTCATAACTTCCCGTATATAAAGGTATACTAGTTATAATCGAAGGTTCCCTAGTAAACTGATGGATAGTTATTTATAGTTCCCCGTTATATTATTCGTACGAGTATTAAAGTGCTACGTTAATTCTTATGAAATACAGGATTTACTAGATGAACTAGGCTATGTTTGTCCATTACCCTTATACAAGTATTTATCAAATTATTCTGGTAATATTTAACCGGAATTTAACCTTTAATAAAAATAAACATAGATATTTATATCTAGGTTTATTAGAAAAAGTAGTTCAATAGAATATGGTATTCACTTGTTTTGTTTTTGGTACTAATACTGGAAGGCTGCTTAAAGTGGGGAGGTGGTGGGAATTACGTGGATTGAGAGGTAGATGACGCTAAGTATCGATGAATTACGGTAAGAGGGGGTAGAAGAAGTATATACCTAAAACGATAAAGGAAATACTCTTATGGATATTCTCGCTGGTTGGAGTATTCAGTCCGATTACGTTAATATAAGAAAATACTAAGAACAGGATGTGACTATTAAACTAAAGTTTTTGCGTATTTGACTTGGAGACCTGGTTCACTATATCGGAAAAGTCAGGTAAGATAGCTGCTCCTTCCTCAACCATAAGGACAGTAACAGCCGCTCGAACCTACTTGTCCAGCGACCTACCCAAATAATTAGTTGGAGGGTAGAAGCGAGAGAGGCTTCCCTTTCTTTTGTTTCTCTCGTCCACCCGCAAGTTCGTAGCCCTCTTTAAACTTCTCAACGACCTCCCACCTGTTCAACTACACACCGTCTTATCTACCTTCGAAGGGAGCTGCTTCGTAAAAAGGCATACCGCATACTATTAAATCCATACCTCTATAGTGAATAGGAACAACGTCTTACAAATGTCTGGAAGAAGGGGCAGGCAGCAGCAAGCCTACTAGTGCTGAGCGCAAGCCGCTCAACGCAATTCCATTCCGGGGTTTCTTTGACTTACGTGCTGCAAGCTTGCAGCCGGTCAAAGCTCCACCACCATGCTTAGTTCGCCCTGATCTTATTAGCGGCCATCTGTTGGTCCACGTCGCAATTAATGTGCATAACCTCTGCATGCAATACACGTGACTTGTCGCCCTTCATGCAGACACCCGTATAGCCAAGCTTAATTTCCTTGATTTGTAACCTCAGGTACAAGCTCAGACATTCGTGGGCAACTCCACTGGACGTTGAGCGTCCTTGATCAGACCATTAGTCCCGATAACGATGATATGTCCGCTGCCAGAAGGTCACGCGGCAGCTACCGATGCATACCAAAGATATCCTACAACCACTCTAAGGCAAGGCGCTTAAGGTCATCTAGTCGGGACGAGGAAGTCCTCTTACGAGCTCTTAACGCTCCCGTCCTTAATATGGTGCTTTCTCGTTGTTTACTCGGTCATATAACAGGTTTAAATTCAATCTGTACTACATAAGCACCCCGAATAACCCGAAATTATCCTCGACCCTTATTACCAGGGGCCAAACATTTCAAGTTGCGAACCTTATAGAACGTTCACTATCCAGTTTGCCCGCAAAGGGCGATAAGCTACTTAACGTCTAATCCATCGGATACTCCGGGGGATAAAAAAAACAGCTGAATTACGTTTCTTTTTTTGAGCTATAGTATTGTTGTTATGCGTAGCTCTCCGCATAGCCCTCCGCGGCATTTCCTTGTTCACAGCGCCTCGGACCTCGGTATACATAAGCACAAACCTATAGTAAATAAGATCCGATGTGCCTCTTTCCTTATCCGCGGGTTACTCGAGGTTTTTGGTGAGAAAAGCTAGCCACATAATCTTGATTATATCACTAGTCGATAATACTACCAGCTCCAACTCCTTCTGCTGTAACTCAGGTTCCCTATTTCCTTAACGTAGTAGCGCTACCCTTATACTGCTCTCTGATGGAACTGGATTTATCCACGTCGGTAGTGGCTATTAGTTATCCAGAGTTTCGAAAACGAAGTATGGTTTAACCCTTTCGTAGAACTTCTATATACACTGTTAGTTCCCACACAGTAAGTTTGTGAGGTGGCTGAGTTGTGATTTGAATATCGTATACTGGTCGGCCGGTACTAAACCAGCTATTATCGCCACTACCTCCTTAACGATACGTTCAACATATATATCTTAATGCGTCCTTTATTAGTCGGGTAATACCTTAAATAGCATAGTGCGAATAAGCGTGTCCTGGAAGGGATTCACTGTAGGTAATGCACCCAGTACCTCCTCGGTATTAGGGCCCACGGAGAGGTATATTGGCCGGAAAATGTATTTGGTAAATGCTTTAGTATAGATTATTATCCTAGTAATTATCCTCATCTACTTCCCGTGGACCGAGTTCGAGGCCGGAAATGGGATTTCACGTTGTATGGCCACATAACTTTTAACGCGATCCTAAGATCTCATGTCCTATAGGTAGTCTTCGTCGACGTTACGACCTAAGAACTCCCTAAATAAGGCTAAGGCGTCTTTGAACAACGATATAAACATCTCGGATCTATTACTAAGTATTAGCCTCGGTTATACAATTATTAATAGACTAGTTTTAACGCATACATATCCACTCTTATATCCTTAAGGGGCGTTAACCTCGTAGTGTAGGACCGGAACGTTGTGAACTTGCTCTTAGTCGTCGTTAACTTATCGGACTAAGTGTCCAGTTTTTTACTCGTAAACTATAATTCGCCCGTTAACATATCAGCTTTCTTATTCGCCGCCTTTAGTTACTTTTTTTGTTCTTTAATGGTGTTATTAAGCTTCATAATATATTCCTCGTCTTTCTTATTAATAGTAATTACTCTTTAAATATCCTCCTTAAATGACTTAATCTTTTTATTTAATACCATAATAGCGTTTTACTCATTTTTAAGTTTCTAATAAGCCGCAACCTTATCCTCCATAACCTTACTATACTACTTAATCTATTCTTCGATCTTCTTCTTAAATATCTTTTTTTTAGTATTCCAATCCATAATCAAATAAATCAATTCTTTAAGGTTCTTATCGTAGGTGGTTTTTATATTACTAAACTTCTTTTAAAGTGTATTATAGTCCAGAATTATAGCCCTTAAACATTAAAACCCCTTATTATTATAAAACCTACTAATATAAAAAACGAATTCATTAAAAACATCTTTATGCCCCTGGTGGTGAATAAATAAGCCTGCTTTTGGAGGATCGTGGCTAGTTAATGGGGTTATAATAGTAACGAATAGGTTATTAATCTAAGGGCTAATAAGGAGAAATATGAGATAGGAGAATAAAGAATGCATATTGTATTAGGTTAAATATACAATTACTCCTAGCCGAGTTGTGTCCTCGTTTAGGGGTCATAGTTAACTCTTAGTTCATTACCCTGCATAACGACAACTTCATAATTACCTGGCCTTTTGTGAAATTAGAATTATATTAGTTATACGTCTTGTACACCTAGGGTAAAAGGAATCTATTTGTTAGGAGATATAGAGCCTGTAAGTGACGGCTATGATTATGTATATTTACGATGAGATAAGTAGGTTACTTAGTTAAGTGATGTAGTTAGTTTAGAGATGTATTAGAGTAGTTTAATAAGTTGTCGTATAAATTATTTAGTAATTACTTTCGCCCCCGTATTACATAGTAACACATCTCCTCGCATAAACTATAATATATAGGCCTAATTTAAGGCAAATAGATTAAACAAATAATATATTATATACTAAAACTATGGTCCTTCTCCTATTAATTAGAAAATCTTATAAGACCATCACTTATCTATAAAATAAGAAATAAACTACTCACTAGTATACATAATTACGTTAGCGTAGGTGGTTAACTCTTTATAACGTTAAGTATTTAGATGTACTCACCGGGGAAGCTTGTCATGCATCCGTGCGTTATTGTGTTAAACGGATATCTCTCTAATGCATCCCACCAGCCCCGGCTCCGGTTCTACAAATTCACTATCTCGGTTTTTTTTTTAGGGGGGATGGTCTATTAGTTTGGACTCGCTTTTTTCTTTCTTGCCTTTCGTCTTCTTAGAAGTTATCGGCCATTCGAGCGCAAATTCTACCTCTTAGTAAAAGTGACCGTAGCCGCAGTCCAAACGGAACCACACTAACCAGCACTTATATACTACTTATAATAAACCCCGAAGCCCACCGCAGCGCCGTGATTAGCTATTTAATGCTAATACTAGACCTAAGTCTTCTACACTATGATAAAAGCCATCAGGCCCGCCGAGGCCTAGGGCCAGTCGTCTATCAACAGTAGGTCACGATAATCGTCTGGCCTTTCGTTCGAAGCGAGTCCTAGCACAAGCTCTACCAGGGTCATGGTTGAAAGTGATTTGCTTTTGGGGCTTGGGTCTATTGGACTGCAATGCATATGTGTGTGGCTTCTTCCCTCGTAAAAGACTGTCGTCCTCGCGATGTGATGGGCTTATTGTTTCTCAGCAAGACCTTATATCCCCGGTTGCAAATCTCCGCTGTGTTCATGCCCCGCGGACTTCCTTGCCATTCATGTAATGTACACATGTGGTGTTTCTCCTGCCCCCTTATCTCATCGTCAACCTCATGACTATGAATGTGTCGGTTCGCCTCGCGTGCCCTGCATTCTTCTAGCCTGAACCTAACGTCCGAGACCTGATGGTGCCTGTGGCGTAGCCATCGGCCGGGCCTACTGCTGCGACGTCGAGGAGCTCAGGTAAATCTCCCTGGGGACGATGAGAGACTCGGGCCACGCGGCCTGGTCGTTCCAGAGGATGCCTGGGGATGGTAGTGCCAGTCTGTGGCTATGGTTTAGGTGGACGCCACCATAGATATGGTGAGGGACGACGTTGGAGTTCTCGTCCTCTGGGGGAGGTGGATACAGCACCCCGTGGGGGAAGTGGTTAATCATAACACCGATCAGGGTGGGAGGGGGGCCATAGGACGCCGCCGCGTGGCTACCAAACAGGGGATCGACGGGCGTAGCAGGGTACTTTGACCAATGCAGACAGTCCTCGAACATACGGTCCGTCGTTAGGACTAAGGTATAGCTTATTTATATAAACAATGGTTGTTAATGGTGATGTGTAGGGAGTGGATAATCATCTATATTTACCTTCGGGTCGTTGCGGGGGAGATATCCATACTAACCGTAGAGGGTGAAGTTCTAGATATTAATTAGGTGATGAAAGTTGGGCTTCTTAGAAGGCTAGGATCCACGCTGGGGAAACCAGTTATAGATCTGGAGGTTAGCGGCCTTGATAAAGTCGGGTTATTTGTTACTGCGGAAAACGGCGTCGTATAGGCGGGCGAGGTCGGCCTGGTCGGCGAACTGCCAGACGTTCGGGAGGTGACACTTAGTGGGGTCACTGAAGTCGAATGCCTTCAGGCGTTGCTCCTTCTCAGTGGCGGTGGTGTCGAGGAGATCGATGAAGGTTCTGAGGGTGTTGTGGCCGGGATCGTCATGGGGGAGGATACCAGGCTTGACCAACATAGGGCGGACAGCGCAGAGTATCATCTCATCGGGCGGCTTCTGGTCAGCCGATGCTTTGGGATTCGCGGTAGCAGCAGCGGACATGTTGCTAGGAGGTAGTCGGTGGTTGTTGGGATGGAAAGCGGTGCATTTGGGTACTCGCCTAGCGCATAGAAGGTAAGAGGGAGAAAGCGGCTAATTCTGTCGGGCGGTGTTGCGGAGGCGTGTTAATGGGCAATAGGTGGCTCTCCGTCGGGAAGATGACTTGATATGTGTGTCAATTGAAGAAAAGATTGACAGGTCGTTTTCTCTTTGCACCGAGAGGATGAGATTGTGGTTGTTGTCTACAAGAGGATGAGCTGGAGAGGTCCGGATTTATTAGTTTCTTCTTCTAGCTTCTGCTGGTGGGCTAGGGAACGGAGAAGAGCGATGAAATAAAAGATGGCGATAGATGGGGAAGGTGCTTGTAGACAAAGGGTATGGAAGGTGCAGCCTTGGTTGCCGAGCAAACCACACTTTTCTTTGGATTTTTGCTGTGTGAGATGTGACATGTGAAGGAAACCTGAAGATGGTGAGGAATTTAAATTGGATTTGTGTGTGGTTTTGTAGGAGAAACGAAAAACACCACAACAGGCTGTGCAGGCAATTGCTGTGGTCGTGATGGCTTCAAGCTTGTGGACCCGCTTGCTGCAGTTGCCACAGGCGCAGGTCAGCTTCACTGCATGGCTGGCTTGTTTTTTGCCTGAAGGGGTTGGCCACCACAAAGGGGCTCTTTCTTGATAAAATAAACCGGCTTGTATACGGTAATTCACATATGAGAGGTGAAAACATGGATTAGTGATGGATTAATGTGCTTCTGAGCTGTAATAAATAGGTATGCCATACAACATTATCTGCCCGCTAGTACTTCTGGATCCTTCTGCGCATCATTAAGAATCTTCTTCATTGAGGAGTAGAGCTCAGGCTCCGGCCTTTTCCATCTTTCACCACCTGGGAACACCCCTTTGCGTAACCTATTAACCCATGGAATTAATGACTGGTGATATAGTGTGAAGTTCTCTACTGCGATCTTGAGAAAGAGACTCTCATCACCCACAATACCAACTTTTAATAGAATTAACTTATTATCACCCTCATAATTCCAACTATCAAACTCAGTTGGCCCAACATCTTTGCCATTCTCATCGTAATGGATGCATATCCAGAAGAGAACCCAAAAAAAAGACTCCAGGTCATGTATGAACGAATGCTGCTCACCTAGCAGCGCCCCGATTGCCATGAAAGCCCTTGTGCCGGTCTTTCCCTTGGCACCCGAAGCACCCTGTCGTTGCTCCCGGACAGCAAGGTCAAGGTCGATCAAGAACGCAGGCCAGGATGGATTACCACTGTCCTCATTGATCATGAGATTGTTGATGGATATATCTCTGTGGAGGATGCCTGCCTTATATAAAGACTCGTGACCCTCAATGCAGCCCACCAGGGCAGCAAGTAGTGCTGATCGAGAGCTCGCCTTGTAGATAGGCTTACCATAATCCTGGAGAATGATACGCCGATGAACCCGATTTGGTGGTATACTTGCAGCCTTTGTGGGAGACACGGAGCAGGATCGCTTGCTTGGGGGCAAAGTGGAATCGGTTTGGCTGGACGGACGCTTCCTGTTGGTGCTGCTGCGGCCCTTCCGCGGGGCATCTTTTGCTATGTTGCTTGGTGGCATATGTCGTCCTGGCCGGTAGTTTGTCGCTACTGTAACATCTAGACCGTGTCGAACATTATTCCAGATATCATCGTTTGTCTCGTGAACCTGGACCGTTTCATGGTGATAATACCGGGCCACATTCACAACACCTTTGTCTGTTACTTCACATAGGAGGTCGCCCTCTTCGTCGCGTTCAGGATATTGCCATGAATCCTTGATAACAAGCGGCGTTTCTGGATGCCCTTCGGGATGGGCCTTCCAACAAGTTGCAGCCCGGCCAGCCACACAGCGTGCCCGTAGAATTATCCCGTCAATAACAATCCGTTCCGTGGAACCATTCCGCTCGATCTCGATAAAGCGGTCGTTGTTCGATATCATGACCGTTGGATCGAACCCCAGGGCTTCCTCATCCATCCAAAGAAATCCGAGTACTGTGGATATAAACTGCAGCCCGTCTTTGTTGATGTCAAATTGCTCTGACGCGATGGCTCCAAGCCGGTCAAATGCCCACACCCTCATGAGAGATCCACAGAGCGTGAAGCCCAGGACAAAGCGTCGGGTGTCCTGTGTAGCGAGCACTTCCCTCGCATACCTCCCGAGGTCGAGCCACGCCTTGGAGGCTGTATCGGCAGATGGGTTGCTCTTGAGTTCTCCAGGTACCAGTATCTGCTTCCAGCCGTATCGAGAACCTTGGCTAGCCTCGAGGTTGTCGACGAACCCGACATCCAGTTTGCGGACTGCTGCGGAACCCCGCATCGGCGTGTTGGGCTGTGCTAGGAGGCCTCGTTGATGTGTTGTATTTGACTTCTGGGTGTCTGTGAACACTGCTAGCCTCTTGACGAAGTCCGCAAGCCACTCCAGCACGCTTTTCTCGTTTGCGTCCTGGGGCCATCCCTTCCAGCCGTCTTGGAAGAAAGGATCACTACCATCGAGGCGGCATTGATCGAAGAACTCCTTGGATGCTGCCTCAAGTCCAACAACACCTCCAAAATATGCTTTTCGAAAGCCGGGAAGCCCGACATACATAGTGCCGAGCTCCTCTTTCAGTATACCGTCAACATATTTGCGGTGTTTGGACGAATTTGCAAAACTGCTCGTGTTGTGTAGCCAGGGTGTTTGTTGAAGTGAAGACGCTATTGATCGGGGAGGTGGGGTGGCTTCGATAACGAGGTTGCTGACTTGACGCCAAATCAGCTCATCGTCAAGGTCGTCAGCAAGAGCTGCCTTCAGGAGAGGTTTGACGCGGTCGAGGTAAGAATCGTCTTCTAGTTTGAGTTGGAATCGAAGAAGGTCACTGCGAAGGGTGCTGCGGCCTGTCCTTGCGGGCAGCAAACGCGCAGCCGGAAGGTTTTGTAGTGTCGAAAGAAGACTGAAACTAAGGTTTCGGAGATCTATCAAAATGGTTAGTCAGTGGACAACTGGTAGTCGCGTCTTCTTTCCTACCTTCTAATTCGAGCTGGTCCACTGCTTCTAGTTTGCAATTAGAGTCTTTGTAGGTTGATTTGAATAAATACAGAAAGCTAGAAAGACCATTTCCAATAGGATTTGCTTTGATGATATCTGATTGCGACTGGTCCGCCATGGTAGGTAGGATGGATGCCTTTGATGAGTGGGAGAGGTGTGGATCATGACGTTGCGTGGGCAGTCGCGTTGCTTGGGTAAATTTTCGCGTAACGCATTGACCAGCCACTTAGCTCCCCCGACATGGAAACACGTTATCCCGGTGACCTACCCACCGGCCACAGTGGGGCTCATATGTTTTTCCTTTTGGTATCTCCATCCAGGGTGGCGGTGTAGTGTTTAGCTTATTTCCGGCGAACCAACACAGACGAGGGCCACTAAATCACTGGCTGCGGATTGGCTAGGTGAAAAGTGGGGTCCACGTCCGTTCAGCTTGGATTTTTTAGGGAAGAAACGACTGTGGAGTGCTCACGGCCTAATCGTCAGCATGGATGGCCCCTGGACGGCAACATGTCACTCTCGTACGCCACTTTTACATCACACTAACTTGCTGCCCGCCGCGGATGCGTAGTTCTGCGTCCAGCCACACCCATTAGGGACCTCATTATACCCTGTCAGGCTATGGAAGAACGCCTCGCGATGTAAGATGACGCCATCTGAAACAAACAGCTCTATTACCTCGTCGGGCACCGTTGCCCAAGGCGCTTCGGCGGGCTGACGGGCAGGCAATTGTCGGTTAGCTTTTGTGGCTGTGCTTTATAATAGGCTGCGCCTGAATCTCGGATTATGAAGAGGTACGCCCTTGTACACTACTCAACCCGATCTCCAACTCCTTACCCAAATTACTATAGAACTAGTGGAACTAACCATTAGTATTACAAGTTTTACTAGCTTTTTTAGTATTTACTTAGAAGTTATTTAAAGGGTTAATTTGTATAAAAATTATGGCCGCAATTCTCGTTCCCTTGTTACGTAGTTCGATGCTGATAAGTACCGATTCGAGTAATGGGGCTAGGTCGTCGGTATTAAAGGTGAGATATTATCTAATACCCACTACCCTACTCTTAGTAATACACTAACGTTATCGATAATCCATGGATTGTTAATTAGTATTAAGGACTTTTATAGTGGTGTAGATGATGTTTTTAAGTAATAACCTCTCCTAGTAAATAGTGAATTCTTAATAAATAAACTACTCTCTACTCAGCTAGCCCGGCCTTATTACGGTGCACCGACAGATTCGAAATGGTGGAAGGTGGCTTGGGTGCTGCTTAGGAAGACCAAGCACACAGATCAAGTCCAGACATTTGCACTCTTGGTGTAGTGTTTACATAATGTCGTTCCTCCCGACGATGCGAAGGAAATACGCCTAGGGCATGATGGACGTGATTATGGCCCTGCGCACCTACAAACTTCAGATAATACTCCAAAACTGCATGCGTTAAACGGACAAACATCTCAAGGTATTTCTCCAGACGAGGGTCCTTGGGTTACCGAGATTCGGTTGTTCCTACTTAAAGTAGAAGAGGAGATGAGAGGTAAATATAATTTCCTCGTATACCCCGCTCTTTTATTAACAATTTTAGCTGAAATAAAACGAGACTTGTACACTTAGTTTAATTACTTATCCCCGAACAATATGTATAATAATGTTATCCAAAAACGGTTAGACGGCACGTATAAATGGATCCTAACCCGGGATATTATCTACGACTAGCTTTCGCCTAATGTCTTAGCCTTAACCTCTTAGATGTTGTGGATTAATGGCCCCGTGGGATTCGGTAAAACTATCCTTTATGCTAAACTGGTCGAAGTCCTATCATCAACCCTTTAAACGCCTGTTGCACACTTCTTCCTGTCGTCCAAGTTTGAGGGCCGCGATGATCCATTCATAGTAATAAGGTCGTGGATTACGGATGTGATATCGCAGAGCCAGACAGCTCCGGCAAGTGGTTGCTGACACCACTACTCGGATTCTGGTAATCAGTCGTAGTGAGCTCGAAATCCAGCAGGGACTTACGTAGTACCCGGGATTAAGCAAATACACTATATCACTAAAAAAACATTTATACTAATAATATAACCTACTCAAGGAGTATTATCAAAAATAAGTTACCCAACAAGGACGAGTTAACGAGGTTTAGCATCTCTTAGAGAATAGCTAATCGGTGTAATGATTAGTTCTAGTGGCTAAAAATACAAGAGAGCTTCCTAAGGAAAGGGAGGAGTAAGAAACAGCTTAAAAAGGACATCGATAAGACCCCTACTAGGCTTAACTATTTCTATAACAGGAACTAGGAGAAGATTGAGAGTCTTAGAGAAGCGGAAAAAACGAGGGCATTCTCGTTACTACGATGAGCGGCATTTTCTCTACAGCCCCTCACTATCTATGAGATCACTAAAGTGGTGATCATCAATAACAACTACAACGATCTGCCTATCAACGACATACCAGATGCTATAAACAACGACTATATTAAGAGTGAGATATTAGGTCTCTGTGGATCTTTAATTAAGGTACGAGGTACTATATTGGAATCCTCACCCGGATTAAAGAGGATATATCTGGCCTATTTCTCAGTTAAATAATACCTACTTTATAAGATTCCGTCTTAAGAGGTTAACTTATTTGTTAATGAGAGCCTACACCGCTTAAACGAAGCCCTCGAGAACGTTATACTCGCCAAGTTATGTCTCCGCTACATCAGATTCAAACAGGTCTAGGACGACCTCCACGCCGAGGACAAACGTCAAATTAGGACTTCGTTCTGAGATTACACCGCAGGATCTTAGTATCAATATACTACGAATAAGGCCAAGGACACAACCTTGGCGGAGGCTATGAACGCCCTATTTGACAGGTCGAGCCAAACCTGGGACGCTTGGAGACGTTGGTACGACCACAACGGCGAGTCGCAACTGCAGGCAACAGAGACTTCGATATCGGCAAGCCCGTTGTACTATACTGTACGGCTGGATCTAACAGCAGTAGTGCGGTATTTATTATAAGATTATAAGCACAATCCAAACGAGAACCCAGAGTCGGGAAGAACAGCACTGGAAATCGCATCTGAAAAGGGTAACCTAGATACAGTGCGAATGCTTCTAGAAGCAGGAGGAGTGATTGACGTGGCGGCTCGGGGAGGAAGAACGCCAATTTATGCCGCGTCATCCAACGGCCATCTCGAAGTTGTTAAGTTCCTCCTCGAAAAGGGAGCAGATATCTCGGTGGCTGATACCGACGGATGGACACCACTTATCGTAACCTCAGGTTGGGGCCATCTCAAAGTCGTTAGGGTCCTTCTCGAAAAGGGAGCAGATATTTCAGTAGCTGATAACAACGGGTGGACACCACTCAACGCAACTTCAGATAACGGCCATCTGGAAGTCGTCAAAGTCCTCCTCGAAAAGGGAGCAAATATTACAGTAGCCAATAACAAAAGATGGACACCACTCAACACAACCTCACTTAACGGCCATCTCAAAATTATCAAAATCCTTCTCAAAAAAGGAACAGATATTACGGTAGCCAATAACATCGGGTAAACACCACTCAACGCAGCCTCAAATAACGGCCATCTCAAAATCGTCAAAGTCCTTCTCGAAAAGGGAGCAGATGTTATAGTAGCCAATAATATCGGGTGGACACCACTTAACGCAACTTCAAATAACAACCATCTCAAAATCGTTAAGGTCCTTCTCGAAAAGGGAACTAATATTATAGTAACTAATAACAACGGATAAACACCACTCAACAAAACCTCGGATAACGACCATCTCAAAATTATTAAAGTCCTTTTTAATAAAGGAGCTAATATTACGGTGGCCAATAACGACGGATAGACACCACTCAACGCAACTTTAAATAGCGGCCATCTCAAAGTTATCAAAGTCCTTCTCGAAAAGGGAGCAGACATCACGGTGGCCAGCAACTACGGATAGACACCACTCAACGCAGCCTCACTTAACGGCCATCTCAAAATCGTCAAGATCCTTCTCGAAAACGAAACAAATATCTCTATATCTATTAAAGAGGGATGAACACCAGTCCATTTAACCTCAAGTAACGACCATCTCAAAGTCGTCAAGATCCTTCTCAAAAATGGAACAAACATCTCAATAACTAATAATAATAGATGGACGCTACTCAATTCAACCTCAAATAACGGCCATCTCAAAGTTATCCAAATCCTTCTCGAAAATGGAACAGACGTCTCTATATTTAGTAAAAAAGGATGGACACTACTCTATACAACCTCGGATAACGGCCATCTCAAAGTTATCAAAATCCTACTTGAAAAAGGAGCAAACGTCTCAGTAGCTAATAAAAATAGACCAATACCAATCCATTTAACCTCAAATAAAAGCCATCTCGAAATTATTAAAGTCCTTCTCAAAACTGGAACAAACATCTCAATAACTAATAATAATAGATGGACATCACTCAACGTAACCTCAACTAAAGGTCACGTCGAAGTTGTTAAAGTCCTTCTCGAAAAGGGAGCTGATATTACAGTGGCCAGCAACAGCGGATGGACACTACTCAACAAAGCCTCGGATAACGGCCATCTCGAAGTCGTCAAAGTCCTTCTTAACAAAAGAGCTGATGTTACGGTGGCCAATAACGACGGATGGACACCACTCAACGTAACCTCAACTAAAGGCCACGTCGAAGTTGTTAAAATCCTTCTCGAAAAGGGAGCTGATGTTACGGTGGCCAGCAACAACGGATGGACACCACTCAACGCAGCCTCAAACAATGGTCATCTCAAAATCGTCAAGGTCCTTCTCGAAAACGGAGCAGACGTCTCGGTGACTAGTACCAACGTATGCGGTATCATGTAACGGTCATCTTAAAGTCGTCAAGGTCTTTCTCAAAAACGGAGCAGACATCTCGTGGCTAATAAAAACGGGTGGATACTGCTCATCATGGCATAAGTCAGCGGCTACCTCGAAGTCGTCAAGCTACTTCCTGGTAGTGTCGATTTCGATTACAACGCCCTTAATACGGTCGAACAGCTCTTCCATATGCTGCCGAGGGCGGTCACGAGTCAGTCGTCAAGCTGTTGCTTGCAGATGACCACTTGACTCCCTGTTCAGTGGACCACATACGCCGGACGCCTTTGTTTTTTGCGTCTAACGAGGGACATGATACTGTTGTCAAGGCGTTGCTGAATCGAGACTCGGCAACCTTGGATTGGAAGGACCGTTACGGCTCAACCCCTCTGTCTGCAGCGGCTAGAAAAGGCCACGTCGACGTTGTAAAGTCTCTGTTGGCTACGGAAATTGTTAGTATCGACTCTCGGGATCAGTTTGGCCGGACGCCCTTATGGTGGGCAAGAAGACACGGACACGCTGAAGTCTCGCAGCCCCTACTCGAAAGTGGAAAGAAGCGAGGTATATCGCTCGACTCGGACCAGATGTTCCCAGAGGTCAGCACCAGATCTCATGACTCTTCAACTGGATACTGTGATGTCTGCCTTTTCAGCATCTCGGAGGATCATAGCTATTTTCATTGTTTAGTTTGTAACTGCGGGGATTTCGACATTTGCTTAGATTGTTTTGACTGTGGCGGCCGTTGTCTTGAAGAATCACACGTGCTAGTCCCGATGGGAAGGCAACGGATAGCCGAGGAGCAGGGTGTATGTGAGCCTGAAGTAATGATGGTCTGATATTCAATCGGGAGCTTCTCGGTCAAGCGCACAGGGAAAGCAGGCATGAATCGCAGCTGGGCACAAGACAATCTTTAATATTCGTCCACAAGGCGGCAATTGACGCCCTGGAAACGATTGGGTAGGCCTGGTCTGCGAGCAACCTCATCCACACCGGTCACCTTGATATTAGCCATGTCCGGCACCTATGGGCTGGAGGCACATACGTGTCAGTCCCTACCCTGCATTCTGTTCAGGTTAGGCAAAGATCCAGGCCGGAGGCATATTCTATACAGGAAATGATCTTTTCTTCCTATCGTTTGATTAAATAGTTAGAAACCCTTGGTGGCCCCACGAACTGGGCGCGAGAAACACACGCGACTGACGACAAAATGACGTATCACACATGCGCGAGACATCCCATCTGATTTCCGCAGAAGTAGCTGCTGGATGGGTTGTGCTCCGATCAGCGCGGGCCTGCTTACCTTGCCCGACAGTGGTACCGGCCCATCACAAGGTAAAATAAGTGATACAGAGGCAAGATCATTGGAGGCTGGAATATCTATTACTCAACAACTTACACAGAGCCGCGATATACCATATTATAGTCGTTTCATAACATACCTTCTTTTTTCAGCTCTCCATCATCGTTCGGCCATAGCCCATGCATACAGGGGCGCCTCTGTTCAACTTTGCTCCCGCACTGGCAAACTCCTCTTATTAGAACGAAGCGCACTCGAACCTCTGTTTGCCGTAAAAAGGGTGCCCTCCACCCTATACATTTCGCGTCCTCCCTCGCATACTCTCCGGTCTCTATGTCTATCGGGTCGTCGTCGTCATCCTCCGTTATCTGTCTGATATCGTGCTCTAAGATACCTCCGACGTTGTCAGTGTCGTCAAGGAAATTCCTTCGCGGATAACACTTTTGCCCCGCGTCTCCCCTGTTGTTGAGCTTTTTGTTGGGTGAGATGTTGACGGCGTAGGTAATAGTATGTAGAGCTGGGAAGTAGCGAAGAACTCGCCCATTATTACTGTTGTGTCTCCAGTGCATGAGAGCATTGCGGAACGCAGCCCATGGGTTTGACGAACAATAGGATAGGTAGTACTCCAGACTCTGGTGTTCGTCGAAGTCGCACAAGACCATGGTATCCTTCTCCGGATCGAAAACCAAAGTTTCGGGTCCAGTGTGCAGCTCGGACAGGTGATCGTCATGGCCATCATCGTCACCGTCGTCGGCATACCGGACTTCGTAACAGCTTATGTTAGTTATACGGCTGGCGCTGGCCGCTTCTCTGCCGAGTAATCTCACCATCGGCATCCGAAACGCCTGTCTCGAATATCCCCGCGAGCGCCAACGCCTGGCGACTGGTGGGGCAATTCCGACCACGGAGCGCTTGGCGCGGGCGACACGGAGAGGCCGAGCGCTTAAGCACCGGCCGGGATTAGTCGTTGCGCCCCGCCGCTGCCGCGCTGCCCCGGTCCGGCGCTTGTGGGTTTCTCGGAAACTGGAATCGGAAACTTGGGGGCGTCTACGCGCCCGAATTTCCATCCAGCGGGATTCAAATAGAGCAGGAGTTTTGGCCATGTCTCCGCAAGAGGACAACCTTCCAACCACAATACCTCGACCAACCGACCCAAGATGAACCCAAGCAGCTCCGCAGCCAAAGAACGTCTACGAAAGGAGAACAAAAGAAAGGGGACCTTGTTCTCCCACCGGAAGAAGTCGTTCTTTCGCAAAGCCAATCGCATTTTCCAAGACTGCGATGCAAAGGTCTACACCTTCATCGAGGGGAAGGGCCGTATCTGGATATACACAAGCCATCCGAATGACGAGACGTTGCCCCGAAGCCAAGCGTCGTTGGTAAGCTTGCTCTCTCAACCTCCCCGGCGCCGACTAACCAAAAAAAAGTACCAGCAGTACTCTTTGCCCGTAATATGCACCCCGGGCAGGGCTGTTAGTGTCGAGCTACGCGATGGGTACCCGGCCGTGGGCTGCGAAGGGCAGGAGGGGGTTGCAAATTGAGAAGGGCAGTCACTGTAGTTAGCGTGAGCGCACAGTTAGGAAGTTTCATGAATTGAACCGATCCATCTGTATTTACCTTGTCCGAAACTTGTATGCATACTCCCAGTGGGCCAAAGGCCAGCCGCTTGCCACCATGCGGGTGGCAATCGTCGCGTAGCCGATCAGTCTCACCACTACAGAGTCTTGGGGTAGAAGGAAAAAGAAATGTTCCAACGGACGGAAGAACAGGCTACCACCCCACCCCGATAGCGACCTTAATCGCCTGCATGGACCATTGGCTTGGACGATGCCGGAACCGGCCACCTTCGGTCGCGGCCAGGCGACCGACGGTTGGCAGAGATTACGAGGGCTGGGAGTCCTTAGCGTTTTCCTTATACGCCAATACATAAGGCATGACAGGCGAGGCCGTTTTTAGGGTGGTTCATAATACCTTACGGAAACTTCTACAGAGAATCGTAATACCGGTGTCCGTTTCCAAAGAATACATTGTCCATTAAGCACGGAACCTTCGATCCTGGGACGACTTCGGTACATCGCAGAAGGCAGGAGTACCTTGACAAAGACCAAGCTACATCTGGCCTTAGGAGCCGAAATGGCTTACTAAACAGATCACAGGCAGCTTATCATCGTAGTAAAACGGATCATCAGTATAGCCGCTAATAGCATAATAAGTGGGGGTAGAGTTGGTTATACTCCTTAGAGTAATCTGCTGGGCCTGCAGTAGATCTATATAGGCGAGTGGCACTTATCCCTTATAGGGCAATCCTGGCCTAAATATGTGTTTTGGCGAGTAATGACTGTATGCCGTGAGTTTCACCTAAGCGAGGGTATCCCAGGTTCTATCAAGCTGCCTCGCATCTACGCCCAGTGTTAAACAGATATCGTTTTAACGAAGCCACCATCTCATGCACCTAGTAAGCAGCTTATGGCACCAGCAGCAGTGCTTCTACTACCTGCGTCGCTCTAAACATTAATTGAACCAGATATCCCAGTCAAAGCTGGACGGAGAATCCATGAGGGCCATCATCACAAGTGACATGGACGAGCGGTGGCGGTGCTGTAGAACAGCCACGAAGGTGGTAAGGTTTTTCATAGGGAAAGAAGGTCGACACGCCAGGCAGCAGCAGACGACACGGGGCCATCCGCCCATCGCTTGGGACTTACCAAAAGTAGCTAGGCTGGATAACACGTGACTACCGCTTATCTCGCTATCATAAACTATCCATGTCCACGTGAAACTCCCAAGCTACCCCGCATCTTATCCCGCAACTTATCCTCCACCGTCTGTTGATTCGGGCCGGCCCGGGTTCCACGGTCATTGAGCTATCGTCCAAAGTTCCCGTAGCCGTTAAGAACTTTGTTCCCGGGTAGAACCTAGTTCCTTATATTATGGTTATCGGAAATCGTATCCTATGTATAGGCACAATCTAGGGGTCAAGTCGTGATGTGTGTTGTGCCTTCTCTGCCTAAGACCTGTGCGCGTCCCTTACGCCCCGTACGCCCCTTTTCCGGCGTGCTCCCTGTGACTAAGTGCATCTACAGAGGCCCTTAAGCGCACTCAGTGCGGCCTTCGGCCAAATATTCCTCCAAACGCCTTCCTGGCTCTACACATACTTTTTTTCCCTATGCATCGCATTTCAGGATGCGACAACCTCTATTCGTCCTTGATTGGACCCCCTCCTGCTGACATGCATGCCCTACTTCTTTGGGGTGGCGGCTGCGGCAAAGCAATTGCCCGGGCCTGGTTATTGCTGTAGTCCGCCTGTTGCCACGCATTCAGCCCCCGTTATTACTAACAGGAAGCAAGGCCCAAGTTCGAACTCTACCCCGCTAGCCTCCCACGACATCGACAATGGGCACTAGGAATACGTTCAGCAATTATAGCACTGGTAGCCAAAATGTTATTAGTTCGGGAACCCAGAATGTTAACTCCGGTAATAGTAATTAAAATAATATAATTATTTATAAACCGCCGGGTACCGAGCGCAATTAAGATCCGCCCTAACCCTATTTCTAGACTAGTATAACGATGTAAACCTCCTCACTAATATACGCGTCACTGACCTGCGCGACGATAAAACGCACATCGAATATAATAAAAGAGGTTTACTTACCAACTCTTACGTCTAGGTACTTCAGAACCCTGACTTTTACTAATAACGTGACGACAAGGACCAACAACTACTTTAGGTTAAGGGCAACCTAGGTAAAGGTAAGACTATGTTACTATGCGGTATTATTAACGAGCTGCAAACAATGCACAAGGGAAAACCCCTGTCCTACTTCTTCTATTAAACCACCAATAAGCAATTCAATACTACGATGGCCGTATTACGCAACTTAATTTTCATACTTCTCGACCAAGATTGATTTCTCGTTTCGTATGTTAAAGAGAAATATAATAACGCCGGAAAGGCACTTTTCTACGACGTCAATGTATGGCATGCAATGGCCAAGATTTTCAAGGATATACTTTGCGATTCGAAGTTGTAAGGCGTTTGCCTCCTTGTTGATGCATTAGACGAGTGCTTAACAGGCCTTGAATAGCTACTCGACCTTATTACGGAAATATCATAATTAACCAGTATAAAGTGGCTTATCTTAAGCCGCAACTGGTTACAAATCAAAAAACAGCTACGCACCGTAGCGCAGAGACTATCACTAGAGGTCAATGCGAGCTCTGTTTCAACAGCTGTGGACAGCTACATTATGTTCAAAGCATCACACCTTAGCAAGCTCAAGGGCTACAAAGACGATACGGCCAGCAAAGTACGTCAATACTTATCATCACATGCAGACGGCACATTTCTCTGGGTCGCATTAGTCTGCCAAGCCCTCGAGAAGACACATCGGAGGAACGCCTTACAGAAGATAGAGTCCTTCCCACCTGGACTTGATGCTTTCTATGAACAGATGATGCATCAAATGAGTAAAGAAGAGGACGCCGAGCTCTGTAGGCAGATCCTTGCTCTCATGGCGATGACGTATCGCCCACTTTCGCTCGCCGAGTCCACTATACTCATCGAAGAGTGCCATGGTCTAGCGGACGATCCCGAATCCCTTCAGGATATCATTAGCCTCTGCGGCTCGTTTCTCACCATTCGAGAGGACACGATCTACTTTGTCCACCAGTCAGCCAAGGATTTCCTGCTGAACAAAGCATATACAGCCTTTAACCAGATTCTACCTTCCGGCATTGCGTACTAACACCATGTCATCTTTTCAAGATCTCTGGACGTGTTATACAGGACACTCAGACGCGACATCTATAAGCTGCGCGCTCCCGGGAGCTTCACAGAGGATATATCACCACCTAACCCCGACCCTTTGGGTCCTGTGAAATACTCCTGTACATACTGGATTAACCATCTTCAGCAAGCGAATTCCGTGAACAATCCAGTGCGTGGGGATTTGCGGGATAACGCCAGCGTTCACACCTTCCTCAAATACCACTATCTCCACTAATTAGAGGCTCAAAGTCTTCTGCAAAGCATACCACAAACAGTATTAGCGATACAGAAACTCCAAACTTTAGTTATAAATCTCATCAAACTATAGCATAGAATACTATCTGATATGTCCACAGGCAAGTCTAGAAACACAACTTGCACAACTCGTCCAAAATGCCTATCGATTTATCCTTTTTTATAAACAATATATAAAAAGTTTTCCGCTGCAACTTTACATAGCTGCTCTTTTATTTAGCCCTACCCGCAGCTTAGTGAGACAACGTTTCCAAGCAGAAGTGCCAGCCTGGATTACTATGATTACAAAGGGAGACATAAACTGGAACGCATGCCAGCAGACGCTCGAGGGCCACAGCTACTCGGTCAGCTCGGTGGCCTTCTCTCCGGATGGGCACCAGCTCGCATCGGGCTCCGACGACAGGACCATTAAGCTCTGGGATACAGCCACAGGCCAGTGCCAGCAGACGCTCGAGGGCCACAGCGGCCCGGTCAGCTCGGTGGCCTTCTCTCCGGATGGGCGCCAGCTCGTATCGGGCTCTTACGATAACATCGTTAAGCTCTGGGACACGGCCACGGGCCAGTGTCAGCAGACGCTCGAGGGCTACCGCAGCTTAGAGAACGTATTTGAGGTAGTGATCTAGCAACCAACTCAAGAGTTAAGAGGTCAGTGTCATATGCTCTCACAACAGGACGTATAAATCACGAATAAATCTCAAAATATTCTTTGGTTACCACCGGAGTACTGCGCAAACTGCTATGCGGAATATGGATCGAAAGTAGCTGTTGGATGTCTGTTAGGCCGCGTGTTACTTTTGTGTTTTCAATCAGAGTGTCAACAGTTATAAAGTACTATATAGCTACCCATCCTTACATTAATTGCCCATATTGATTATACTCTATATTACCTATTGCTAATGCGTGATATAGGAAGGGTCAGGGAGAAACTCTCTTTTTATTCCTGATGACTATAGTTACCGGAAGTTGTAGAACCTTCCACTATTCTTTCTCTTTTCCGTGCTGTGTAACCGCTGCGGTATCAACAGGACTTCTCAAATAGGATAGTTCATCCCACACCTTTGTTCAGTTGAAATCAATGAATGCTGTAGGTGATCACTTAGCGAGTCTAGGCGCTAGAATTAAAATACTTGAGTTTACTGGGCCCCCTTAATAGCCCTATTCATCTTTCCGCACTAACTTTTCTTGGCATCCGCTGTTAGTGAAATAGGTGATATACCACCAAGATCCTTAACAGCTGAAAACTCTCCACCTCTCCCTCCCGGAGCCCTCCCGCGATGGCCTCACAGCCTCCGGCGGGCACCGGACTGCAGCCGGCCCCTCCGGCCGGCCCTGATCGGGGCTCTGGGTCACCTCCAGAGCCAACCCCTACCTCAAGGGCTAAGCGCCGCCGCGACACTGAGGCCCAGCCACCCCGGCCCAGCCTTGTGGGAAGCCAGTCCGATACTTCTGATACTGCCCCCTCTACGGCAAAGGGGCCCTCGAACACAAGCGGGGCGGCTACTGGATCTATTCTAGCTGCCCTTGACGAACAGGCCAGACTTTATGAGGCCCGAAAGGATGTCTTCCTGACTATCGCCCAGTCCGTTGACAATGCAATCTCCAGCTTCGAGGGGCCTAGAAAGCAGATCGCAAAGGAGGCTACTACCTATGTGATTCAGGCTCTGAAGAGGCTTATAGACAACGAAGCGGCACCTGTATCCACTCGGGCCTAGGCCTCCATTACGGCCTCAAACCCGGCTACAACCAGGCCTACTGCCCCTATTACAACAATAAAACAGGCTATAACTCTAGGATAGGCCCCAAGTCTACCCCAGGCCCGATCCCAACTAAAGGAGGACCTTAGAGTTCTTGTTCGTATCCCCGAAGAAGGCCTAGACACTGTTAAGAAGTATGCTCCTTATGCTTTACACCAGAAAGCCTACTAAACCCTAGGACTTCAACTAGCGGATATCCCTTACACCTAATATTGTCGAATTGTACGCCTAGCCTCAAGGACCAAAAGGTGATGTATTGTTGTGGCTCGATTCTAGCTAGCAGACCTCTGAATTCGGGCGCCATTAAAAGGCCTGAATTTGGGTGGGGTAATCCTAGGGGACCAATATCACCACCACAACTAAAATCCGTAGCTGACTTCCGTATTACGTAACCGGGCTTTCCGATAACTGTATTACAACTAACCTCGTATTAAGGCCACTCAACAAACAAGTCCAGTAAGATATACGCTTAAATAAATAAAAATTAATAAATTGTTTTAGAGCTTACAAAATAAAAACCCTTATAAAGTAGTTTGCTTATATAGTCTTATATTACCTAACTAAGTTATAAGATATTAACGAGGACAAACTAGACCTAGTTACCTAAATCGAAAAAGAAATCTTTACTTAAATAAAACAAAGGCCAATTAGAGTTAAATAGTCTTAACTGCGAAGGGCTGGTCCTAGGCCTTGTCTCAACCGAAAGGTAGCCAAATACTGTTTATTTCAAGCTGAAGAGGAAAAGGGTAAACTACGATATGGCGCGAAATCTCTGCTTCTTAGGGGGTGGGCGCTAGTGGGGCACCGGTGGGGCACTAGTGCGAGTACGGGCATAGCCCGGGCATAACCACCGGGTTCGGCCCGTGACACTACCCCCCTCCTCCCCCCGCGCGGCCTCTAGTTCCTGGCTGGCCTCCTGGGGGGGCACCTGCGTACACGCCGCGTCCCGTCGTTCTCCAATATCGGCCCATAGCGCTCCTCGTAACGGTCCAGCGCCTCCGTTTCCTCTATAGCACCGGCTGGCTCCTATGTGGGGTTAATATAGCCCTCCCACTTCACCAGGGCTTCACGTTTTCTCCCTTTACCCACTATTTTCCATCTAATAGTGTAAATCTCCTCTACCTACCACTTATCCTCGCCATCTACTTCCCCGGGTGACCACTTATGTTAAAATCGTAGTACTCCTATATAACCCTTGTCCATAGTAGGCTTAAAGGGTCGTTATTATCTTTTCCTCCGGGAACCCATACTTCGTCCCGGAACGTCAACCTCTATTGCTTATTAATTACACATTCTGCGATCTGGCCCTTCAGCTGCAACTTTGGTGCTCATCAGAGTCTTCTTATATAAGGGTACCGCCCAAGGCAAACCCTGAACAGTCTATCTCCACTATTATCTTTCCTTCAGGGTTAAAGCGGCGAAGCACCAGCTCTATACTAAATAACCACTTAAGCTCCTAGAATCCTTCTTCCTAACTAGGTCCCCAGTGGAACATAGCCGACTTTTTCGTAAACCTCGTAAAGGGCTTAATAATAAGGGTATAGTTAGGTATAAAAATGCGATAATAATTCGTAAACCCAAGGAAACTTCTAACCCCCTTTATAATCTTCACAATTTTAACTAAAAAGGTACACTTCTTAGGGTCTAGTCGTAGTCCAACCTCTACTAGGCGCCGGAGGACCACTTATACCTTCTCTTCATACTTCTTCTTTAATTTAGATGTATAAATCAGGACATCATCTAAATAAGTAGTAATAAAGTTATCTAAGAAGTCTTAGAGAGTTATACTAATATACTATTAGAACGTAGTTAGGGCCCCGGTGAGTCTAAAGGGGTAGACTAACCACTTAAAGAGTCCGTATTTCACATAAAACGCTATCTTCTCGACGTCTTCTTCTACGATCCGAATCTTATAGAACACGGCCACGACGTTAAGCTTCGTATACCACTACGCAGCGGCTACCCGTCGGAGGGTCTCTAATATAAGTAGTAATAGATAATGGTCCTTCTTCGTAATACTATTAAGGGCTCAGTAATTAACGTAGAACCGAATTCCCTCACTAAGCTTCTTAACAAATAACACTAGGGTACCCACTAGTGAGTTGCTAGCTCGAATAAACCCTTTGTCCAGTAGGTCCTTTAGTGTCTTTTTTAGGACTAAGAGTTCTTCACGGGATATCCCATATAAGGGTCCCTATAGAAGTGTAGGCTCCCGGTTGTGAGTGTCCTTAATAAGGGGGATCTTATGGTTAACCCCTGGTCTCCTAGGGGGCACCGAGTACACCTTCTCTGGGTTAAATAAGTTTCTAAGCTCCTTATAGACCTAGCCTGGGATGAGTTCCTTTATATTTATAAGCTTTTTTTCTTTTAGTACGTCCTCGATATCCCTTAAGCTTATAGCTATAACCTGGGCCTTTGGTGCCCTTTAGTGCTTTACTCATCGGTATATAATTGTAAACGCAGGGGCCATCAGTAATCGGGTTATATAAGTCTCTTTTATAGTAACTAGTTCTTCCTAATTAGAAAGGTATATGTTTACTCCTCCTTTACCGTAGTACACCTATTAGGTAACGGCGTTATACACTACACAGTTCACTTCTATCTATAACTTCCCTAAGTATATGGGGGGGTCTAAACCCTTTACCACATATACGTAAATTTTCTAAGTATAGCCACTTAATTCTAGATCTAGGACAACCACACCCTGGGCATCACCAAGTGATAGCCTATCTTACGTATACCCTCGCAGGGCACACTTTTTCCGATCTACTAGTGGTAGTCGGAGGTGTTTAGAGAGAGACTGATCCACTATTACGTAGACGTCATAGCTAGTATCGATGAGGGCGTATATCAAGTATCCTTTGTTAATCCTTACCTGAATAGTAGTTAACCCTTAGCTCCTTTGCTGCTGCTCTTCTTAGTGGGACTCCCATCCTTTGGCTTCCTCCTTTATCGGCTCTGGTACCCGACTTTATACTAGAGTTACTCTTTTCCTAAGTCGTCCTTATTAGAGGAGGTATTAATGGCCTCTCGGTCCTCTTTTTTTAACCCGGGATCCTTTTACTTCTTTATCACCTTAGTACAAGCGACCTTCACTTACCTAGGAACCTTCTTCTAATAATTCCTAATAATATAACCTTCTTCACCATAGTAAAAGTACTCACAACGGTCCACCAGCGGGTTACCCGAGGAGTAGTAGCGGTGGTGGTCCTTCTCCTCCCTTCGAGTTAATAAGGCGCGGGCAGCGCTAGTCATCTGAATATCTCCATTACGATCCTTCCGTAGAGGGGCTAGGGTTAGGGACTAACGACGCTCCCGTTTAGTAGTAACGGGTATTATACGCTCCAACTTCCAGGCGACGTCCTATACCCTAATAAACCACTAAGTGTACTCCCTTAGTAGGGAGACGGTGACTAGGTGCTCCTTTAGGTGGGAAGTAAGGGTGTTTTCTAATATAGTAATCTTAACGGTATCGGGCTATACACCACCTCCTACGTCTACTATTATTCGTTTAAACTTCGGTAAAAAAGTAACCAGCTTCTCGTTATCTTTCTAACGGAGGGTCTATAGCTAGGCTACGGTTTGAGGTTAGGTGTTCAGGTCTCGGTAGGTCCTATCGAGGTAGGACATAAAATCTTCGGGGTTATATTAGCCTCTAAGCCCCCCGGCTATATAAAACATAGTAACCACCTATTAGGGACTAGTGTCCAAATAGGAGTTAATTAGGTACCACAATTCCTAGTTAATAAGGTAAAACGCTTTGTCCATGGCGATCTTATCCCTCATCTACTATACCTAAGAAGGGTAGTCCTTCCACTTCCCCGAGAATTTTAAGGGTATTAGTAGTGGTTTATAGTGCATCGGTGTCTCTATTACGAGGTGGTGGCTGCCCACTAGCGGGGCTTCGGTGCCTACATCTTTTATAAGGGTCAGTATTATCACCCCTAAACCTCAGCTTCACTCTAACTCATTAGAGAGCTCAGTAATCCTCGCTTATAGGGGCCCGAGGGCCTCATTTAAGGTTAACTGTAGTTGGGCCTATAATTCATTAGCTATTATGCTAGCTAATATCCTCTTCTTAACTAGTGGGGAGCTATACTCTACCCAGCGTCTAACGTTCATCGATTTATCGTCAAGGAGCTACGCTTAACCTGGGATTCCACTTCGTAACCGGTAAGGAGCCGTACTCAACTTAACGGTATTTTATATAATAAATAAAACTAAGCTTAAAATATATAAAAAGCTAGTCCTAGGCCTTATCTTAACTGAAAGGTAGCCAAATATTGTTTATTTTAAGCTGAAGAGGAAAAGGGTAAACTATGATATGGCGCGAAATCTCTGCTTTTTAGGGGGTGGGCGCTAGTGGGGCACCGGTGGGGCACTAGTGCGAGTACGGGCATAGCCCGGGCATAACCACCGGGTTCGGCCCGTGATACTACCCCCCTCCTCCCCCCCCCGCGCGGCCTCTAGTTCCTGGCTGGCCTCCTGGGGGGGCACCTGCGTATACGCTGCGTCCCCGTCGTTCTCCAATATCGGCCCATAGCGCTCCTCGTAACGGTCCAGCGCCTCCGTTTCCTCTATAGCACCGGCTGGTTCCCACGTGGGGTTAATATAGCCCTCCCACTTCACTAGGCTTTACGTCTTCTCCTTCTACCCACCGTTTTCCATTTAGTAGTGTAAATCTCCTCTATTTGCCACTTATCCTCACCATCTACTTCCCCGGGTGACCATTGGTGTTAGAATCGTGGTACTTTTGTATAACCCTTGTCCGTAGTAGGCTCGAAGGGTCGTTATTATCTCTTCCTCCGGGAACCCATACTTTGTCCCGGAACGTCAGCCTCTGCTGCTTGTCAATTGCATATTCCGCGATCTGGCCCTTCAGCTGCAACTCTGGTGGGAAGTTGTGCTGTCCCTGTTTCACCGCCTCGTAAGCTCGGCGGTATAACCTGTCTTCTTCAATAGTCTAGTCCCAAAGTGTTTATAACTCGCTATTATTCGTAAACACTATTACGTATAGGAGTATTAGTAAGTTGTTTGTGGTGTGGCCCACCTAGGGGGTATTAGTTCTTTCCTTAGGGATAGTGTAGTTAGGTATTAACTAGAGTACGCGTCCCTGTTCTCTCTTATCGTCCTAGCCCTGGAGGGCGTCCTACTCCCTCCGAGAGAGGGCATCGGGGACTACTACTTCCTTTCCTAGCCAGTACTCCAAATAAAAGTCGTACTAAGCTAGCTCTTCTGCCCACCAGCTCTGCCTCTCGGTGAAGCGCTGCTTCCTTATAAAGTGTTCAAGGCTTTTGTAATCCGTAAGAATTTTAAAGTTGCCTACACTTCGTAGTTCTACTCTCCAGGCCTCGGCCAGCGATAGCCTTTATGAGTAGAACACGATGGGGTGCTGGTGCTCATCGGAGTCTTTTTATATAAGGGTACTACCCAAAGTAAACCCTAAACAGTTTATCTCTACTATTGTTTTTCCTTTAGGATCAAAGCGGCGAAGCACCGGCTCCATACTAAATAGCCGCTTAAGCTCCTGGAATCCTTCTTCCTAACTAGGTCCCTAGTAGAACATAACCGACTTCTTTGTAAACCTCGTAAGGGGCTTAATAATAATAGTATAGTTGGGTATAAAAATGCGATAATAATTCGCAAACCCAAGGAAACTTCTAACCCCCTTTATAATCTTCACAATCTTAACTAAAAAAGTATACTTCTTAGGGTCTAGTTGTAGTCCGGCCTCTGCTAGGCGCCGGAGGACCACCTGTACCTTCTCTTCGTACTTCTTCTTTAACCTAGACGTGTAAATTAGGACATTATCTAAATAAGCGGTAACGAAGTTATCTAAGAAGTCTTAGAAAGTTATACTAATATACTATTAGAATATAGTTGGGGCCCCGGTGAGTCCAAAGGAGTAGACCAACTACTCGAAGAGTCCGTATTTCACATAAAATACTATTTTCTCAACGTCTTCTTCTATAATCCGAATCTTATAAAACACAACTACGATATTAAACTTCGTATACTACTACGTAGCGGTTACCCATCAGAGGATCTCTAATATAAGTAATAATAGATAATAGTCCTTTTTCATAATACTATTAAGAGCTTAATAATCAACATAAAACTAAACTCCCCCACTAGGCTTCTTAATAAATAACACTAGGGCACCCACTAGTGAACTACTAGCTCGAATAAACCCTTTATCTAGCAGGTCCTCTAGTGTCTTCTTTAAGACCAAGAGTTCCTCACGGGATATCCCATATAAGGGTCCCCATAAAAGTGTAGGCTCCTAGCCGTGAGTGTCCTTAATAAGGGGGATCTTATGGTTAACCCCTGGCCTCTTAGGGGGCACCGAGTACACCTTCTCTGGGTCAAATAAGTCTCTAAGCTCCTCATAGACCTAGCCTAGGACGAGTTCCTTTATATCCATAAACTTCTTTTCTTTTAGTGTATCCTCGATATCCCTTAAGCTCATAATTATAGCCTAGGCCTTTAGTGCCCTTTAGTACTTCACTTATTAGTATACAATTATAAACATAGGGGCTATTAGTAATCGGGCTATATAAATCTCTTTTATAATAACTAGTTTTTCCTAATTAAAGAGGTATACGTTTACTCTTCCTTTACCATAGTGCACCCACTAAGTAGCGGCGTTACACATTACACAGTTCACTTCCATTTATGGCTTCCCTAGGTATATGGGGGGGTCTAGGCCCTTTACTACATATACGTAAACTTTCTAAGTGTGGCTACTTAATTCTAGATCCAGGATAGCCACACCCTGGGCATCACCAGGTGATGGCCCGTCTTATGTATACCCTCGTAGGGCACGCTTCTTCCGATCCATTAGTGGTAGTCAGAGGCGTTTAGAGAGAGACTGATCCACCATTGTGTAAACGTCGCAGCTAGTATTGATGAGGGTGTGTATTAAATGTCTTTTATTAATCCTTGCCTGAATAGTAGCTGACCCTTAGCTCCTCTACTATTACTCTTCTTAGTGGAACTCCCATCCTTTGGCTTCCTCCTTTATCGGCTCTAATACCCAACTTTGTACTAGAGTTACTTTTTTCCCGAGTTGTCCTTATTAAAGGAGGTACTAGTGACCTCTTAGTCCTCTTTTTTTAACCTGGGATCCTTTTACTTTTTTATCACCTTAGTATAAGTAACCTTTACTTACCTAGGAACCTTTTTTTAATAATTCCTAGTAATATGGCCTTTTTCGTTATAATAAAAGCATTTATAATAATCCATTAGTGGGTTACCCGAGGAGTAGTGGTGGTAACGGTCCTTCTTCTCCCTTTGAGTTAATAAAATATAAGCAACACCAATTATCTAAACATCTCCATTATAATCCTTCTATAAAGGAGCTAGGGTTAGGGACCAACGACGCTCCCGTTTAGTAGTAATGGGTACTATATACTCCAACTTCTAAGTAACGTCCTATACCCTAGTGAACTACTAAGTATACTCCCCTAATAAGGAGATAGTGATTAGGTACTCTTTTAGGTGGGAAGTAAGGGCATTTTCTAATATAGTAATCTTAACGGTATCGAACTATACACTACCTCCTACGTCTACTATTATTCGTTTAAACTTCGATAAAAAAATAACTAATTTCTTGTTATTTTTTTAACGGAGGGTTTATAGTTGGGTTACGGTTTAAGGTTGGGTGTTTAGGTCTCGGTAAATCCTATTAAAGTAGAATATGAAATCTTCGGGGTTACGTTAACCTCTAGGCCCCCCGGCTACGTAGAACGTAGTAACCACCTACTAAGGACTAGTATCCAAATAGGAGTTAATTAGGTACTATAATTCCTAGTTAATAGAGTAGAATGCTTTATTTATGGCGATCTTATCCCTTATTTATTATGCCTAAGAAGGGTAGTCCTTTTACTTCCCCGAGAACTTTGAGGGTATTAGTAATGGTTTACGGTGCGTCGGTGTCTCTATTGCGAGGTGGCGGCTACCCACTAGCGGGGCTTCGGTGCCTATATTTTCCATAGGGGTCGGTATTGTCGCCCCTAAACCTCGGCTTTGCTCTAGCTCATTAGAGAGCTTAGTAATCCTCACTTATAAGGGCCCGAGGGCCTCGTTTAAGGCTAATTGTAGTTGGGCCTGTAGTTTATTAGTTATTATGCTAGTTAGTATCCTTTTCTTAACTGGTGGGGAGCTGTGCTCTACCCAGTGTCCGACGTTCATCGATCTATCGTTAAGGAGCCGCGCTTAACTTAGGATTCCGCTTCATAACCAGTAGGGAGCCGCGCTCAACCTAGCGGTATCTTATATAATAGATAAAACTGAGCTTGAAATATGCGAAGGGCTGGTCCTAGGCCTTGTCTCAACTGAAAGGTAGCCAAATACTGTTTATTTCAAGCTGAAGAGGAAAAGGGTAAACTACGATATAGCGCGAAATCTCTGCTTCTTAGGGGGTGGGCGCTAGTGGGGCACCGGTGGGGCACCAGTGCGAGCACGGGCATAGCCCGGGCATAACCACCGGGTTCGGCCCGTGACAAGAGTATCACTTAAAACTAATTTTATAATTATTAATCACTTTATAACAAGTATAATAAGCTAGTAAACTCCTATAAAACCAACCCTTATATAGTTAACCTATAATGCGTAAACTATTGTGGACCTTTCTAAGCTGGACAAAAGGATTGTCTAGTGTCACATGGCTGGAATCTGACTAAGGAAAGCATGGCGGCTAAGCCGATTCCAGGCTGCGATAGGGCTTGATTAAGGAGGACTATATATATAAAGGCCTGTCTCCCCCCTTTAAGGAGAGGGTTAGAGAAGAATGAGAGTTATAATTAGTACTTATTTATTATCTTTTTATTGACCTTTTTACTTTACACCGTAAGCCCCTGATACGTTCTTTTTTTTATTTATTCGAATAGGGGTGTGAATTATCGAAGTAGTAAAATAACCAGCTAAAAGAAATTAATTGTTATTAACCTGGTGAGTTATTAGATTCGATTAGGAGTGTTGGGGACTTTTTATACTGATGAAGTTGAGAACTTAAATTTTGATAACCGAGAATACCGATTCTGTCACACGTCTTTTAGCGTATGACCCTAGCAGACCTGTTTATGTCAGCAGGCCTGCTGCCTACTTCTATATTCTAACCGGCGCCCAGCGCCCACTCTAGCTTAGAGCAATCATCCCATATTCAGACCATCGACTTAGACTGTGACAGATTCGGTGATTGAACTTAGAGTTAGACCTAAGCCGCTGATGATTATGAACTGACCGAATAAGACCTAGACCAGCTTATTGTAGATGAGGAGGTTAGGATCCGGCTTAAAAGGAAATGCGATTGCTTAGTAGTTCTGAGGAATGGAATGGTGATCCTCGAGGAAGATATAGTTGTTATAGAAGTTGTTGTTTAATAGGTTCCTAAGTGATAGAAATCCGACCTCTGGGGAAAAGTGTATTTCCCGATTTTTAAATATAAGGGGGGATTCTGGGCTAATTATAATGCCTTTGTTTTTAACTTAAAGGGACGTTTTACTATGAATTTAGACGACTTAAATACCGATGTTATAAGAGTTTTGTATATTATTGGGTGTTTTGATGGTGGGATTTAGTAAAGATGGGTTAATTATGTTATTATTAAATATGAGAATGAATTAACTAGAATCTCCTGGGTGGAGATGGAAACTTGGTTATGTATTGGTGTGGTGGACGATGGGACCTAGGTAGGTGTTTAGTATTATCCGTTGTTTTGAAGTAATGACTTAGAAAATAGGATAATCTTATTAGAGTTTTATTAATGTTTATGAGATAGTGGAAGTAGAATGCTTGGACCCCGTCCCTAAAAGGATGTGTGTTATGAATATTATTAACTAGTTAATATTAGAGTTATAGGAATAGGTTATGGTGTATGGGTTATTTATTACTAGGTAAGAATTGGATAGTGTTACTAAGAAGGTTGAGTTAATAATGCTGCTATTCACCTAAAGTTAATTAGTTCCTTAGAATTAGAGATAGTCCTAGTGGGGATATTATTAGGAATCCTAAAGAGATTAAAGGAGATTAGTGTTAAGGGATGAAAGTAAAATAGGTAATAATGAGCTTGAGTGTAAATTAGAAAATCTGAGCTCTACGAAGGGACCCCAACTAGTGGTAACCCGGAGTTTTGTTATATATTATACTTATGGGAAAGAAGGTTATATTTCGATCTGATGCTCCTTTTATTAATAGTATAAATAGTTAAGATATTAAGGAACGGAGTATAATTAGAGGTTAATTATTAGTGAGATGGTCTAAGTAACTTAGGATTAATAGGATTCGGAGCCTTTGCGCTGCCTTGAAACTAGTATCCGTGTTTGAACTGCTAAGGGGTAGAGAATTAGTAAAGTTTTGATTAATATGGGTATAAATGAGAATGTTATGGATTAGAAGATTATTTTTATAGATAGTATTAAATTAGTGTTTAATAAGGGGATATTAGTCCGAGGAATGTGGGGTTTAGTAGCCCTTGAATATAGAGTAAGGAGATTTGTAATTTGGATAATAGATGGAATAGAAGTAATAAAAATAAAATTATATAATTTTAGGATTAATAATAGTAATGGATACGATACGATCCTAGGCCTCCCCTAGTATTAAGTGGTAAGGCCGAATCTTGATTGGGCTGAACTCGGCTAGACTTATCCCCTATTCGAAAATAGTATTCAATTTATTATAAGTTAGAAGGAGATGAATAAGGTATTTAAGGAGGTAAAGGCCATCTTATTAGCGATGTTATAAATCCGATGTAATGAGATTAGTTCTTAGTAGTAACCTAGTAAGGGTGAGAAAGCGGAGATTCCTCTAAAATACTAAGATTTCGTATATATCTTCGATAATAAGCTGGCGGTGACCCTGGCCAAGGAGGGAGCACGGTAATATGTTATTGACTTGGAACTAGGGATATAGCCCCTATTTGGACCTATTTACCCACTAGCTGAGAAGGAGCTAGAGGAGCTATAAGAGTATTTGGAAATATCCTTATAAAAGAGATGGATATGACTTTTAATAAGCCTAGTAGGAACCCCGATCTTATTTATACTAAAGAGGGGAGGTAAGTTGTAGTTATATGTTAATTATAGGGGATTAAATTAAGTGACCACTAAGAATAAAGTTCCTTTTCCCTTAATTAATAAAATATTAAGTTACCTTTATTTAGTAAAGTGGTTTACGAAGTTGAATTTTATGGATACTTATCACCGGGTGCGTATTAAGGAGGGAGATGAGTAGAAGATAGTGTTTAGAATGAGATACGGCTATTATGAGTACCGGGTGATGCTATTCGGGCTTATTAATACCCCTATTACTTTTTAGGTCTATATAAACGATATACTTGGGGGCTTAATTGATGTTATTTGTATTATGTATTTGGATAATATTCTTATTTTTACCTAAGATAAGGATATGTACTTAGATGTGGTTAAATTGGTGCTTAGCCAGTTAGAAGCCAACGGACTTTACGTAAACCTCAAAAAATATACTTTTATTATATAAATAATCGAATTCCTTGGGTTTATTATCTCCTTTTACGGAATCTCTATGGAGACGGACTGGGTAGAAGTAATCGTTACCTGGCCGATACCCAATACCTTAATAAACATTAGGTAATTCCTTAGGTTTACTAATTTTTATTGGTGGTTTATTAAGAATTATTCTAAGATTTGTGCGCCTTTAACGGAGAGGACTAGGAATACAGTTAGAGGCCAGCTGGTGATGATATAGGATGCGTTAGAGGCCTTCCACAAGTTACGTTTACTTTTTATATATACCCTGATTTTATAATATTTTGACCCCCTATTATTAATATGGGTGGAAACTGATATATTAAACTTTGTAATTAGTGTAATCCTTAATTAGTGTTAACCCGATGGGATTTGAAGACTCGTTATATTTATATTAAGAAAGTTACGGAATACTGAGTTATAATATGGTGCTCCTAAGGTAGAATTGCTGGTCATCTATGATGCAGCGCTACATTAGTGGAGATATTTATTATATTTATAACATAAGATCTGTTTTATAATGGACTACCTGGGCTACTAGTACTTAGCTGAGAAGAAGACGTTGAACAATTACTAGGCCAGGTTACTCTAGGACATTATTATGTTTAATTTTAAGATCGAATATCGACCAAGTAAATAAAATACTATAGATACCCTATTAAGAAGATCGGATTATTAACTTAATAAAAACGAGGTTATGAATACGAAAAATGAATTCTTATAAGGGTTTTTGGATTAATTTGTAGGATTTAATGTTAGAAGATGTCGGAAAGTAGCCGGCCTCTAGTTGGTTAGCATCGGAACCTTAGAGGACTGAGAACTTTCCTTATTTGATGCGGTGAGGGAAGTATAAGGAGTAGATGCTATTCTAGGTGATGATTGGAGACTACTAGGATTATATTGGACTAAAGATGGAGATGGAGTTGTGTGATACTAGGAAGTGGTGTTTATTCCTGATTGCAGCCCTTTATGAATAGAGATTCTGATAGCTTTTTATAATAAGCCTTTTAGTGGCCACTAAAGAGTTACTAAGACGATTAAGAGAATTCGATAATTTATTTTAGAAAGAAATGAAGTAGGATACTTATGAGTATATTAAGATTTGCGCAATATACTAGTGGACGAAGCCGAGGTATCACTTACTATACGGTGAACTTTCACCTCTCCTGGTGCCCACTAAGCCATTTGAGTAACTATTATTTAACTTTATTATAAAACTCCCGAAATCCCAAATCGCAAATCGATAAGTGTACAATAGCATATTGGTAATTGTGGACCGATTAACTAAATACACCTTATATCTGCTCACTAGGGAGATAATCACTATTGATGGGTTAGTATATATTTCAACTAAAAAAGTATTCTTATAATATAGTATTCTAAAAACGCTTATATTAGATAGGGGAATATTATTTATTAGTAAATTCTGGTCCAAGGTTTACCACTAGTTGGCTATTAAGAGGAAACTCAGCACAGCCTATTACCCTTAGATGGACGGATAAACTGAATAATAGAACCAGATATTAGAGTACTTTTTGAGAGTATTCTGTAATACGGAATAGAATGACTAGGCGAAGTGGCTCCTAATAGCCTAGTTTATCTATAATAATTCATAGCATGGGGTTATCAAGTTAGTACCAGTTGGAGCCCTTATGGGATTCCTACTCATAGGACTAAACGATGTGTTTCTAAGTGTAATAAGGGGATAAATAGTATTAAGTGCTGTGGATAGAATTAAAGAACTAAGGACTAGGAGAGCAATTATTGCCCATCTAATAAATAAGGTTAATACTAGTTATGTAAAATTCTATAATAGGAGAAGGTTATTTATTATATTTAAAGTGGGTAACTTAGTTTTATTTTTGACTAAGTATATTAAATAATAGAAACTATTAAAACAGCTTTCGGATAAATAACTTAGCTCTTTTATTATTATATAGGTAATTAATAGGGGGAGAGTATATAAGCTGGATATTAATCTTAAATATAGGATTTATAACGTCTTCGCTTTAACTTAATTAGAACCCTTTTATAGAATTATTACTTAACCAAAGTATATTCGGATTAAAGAAGATAACTCTAATATATATAAAGTGGAGTAGATTATTGAACACAAAGGCCCCCTAAGGAATAGAAGGTATTTAATAAAGTGGAAAGGATATAATAGAATAGAGAACTCGTGGGAGCTTTAAAGGAATGTATTCAAGGATTTGAGGAGAGATTACGAAAAACAGCTGATTACTATTAAAGTATTGGTTATAAATTAGCAAAAGTTAAAGAGGTAATAGAGCAAAGTCAGGCCTTCATTAAAGCCGAGAAGATAATATCGAGGTACCGTAGTACAACTGGAGTTAGCTGTAACCCAGTACACACTTATTTACACCTCCCCGAGGGGGTCGCTCTCACCGCCCTTATTACCCCTAGCACCACCACCTGTACCACCCTTATTATTGTTAAGTCTACCCTTATCGTCGGAAGGGGTAATAAGGGTATTGTAATACTATACTGGGTTAGTATTGGTTATTAAGAGGGAGATAATATAATTTACGACTTTTTAGTATATTATGTTAAGTTTAATAATTAATTGACATATGGCCTTAAGGAGATTGGGCTTCTTCTGGGAGCCGACTAACACCTTGTAAATGGCCTCCTAGTTCTGGGCAATACGGACCTGCGCTCAGGCCGAAGCCTCTGCAGTGGTGACCTCGCGGATACGTAACTGATACTCAGCGTCTGCGTTGTACTCCTGCTGCATGGAGGGGCGGTTCTTGAGGTTCTTCTTCTGTTGGAGGGACTTCCGGGCCTCCAGCTGGGCCTCATCGAACTGGTCCTGTTATACCCGGTGCTTCGTATAGAAGTCCTCGGTGGAACCATCACTCGCAGCCTCAGATATAAGGTACTTCATCTTCACAGTGGAAGAGAGGGTCTGATGAGTAGCCTAGCACTGGATTAGTATCGGTTCCGGGATGGACCAAAGGAAAAACTAGGGAGGGACTTATAGGAACACAGAGCTTCCCGCCCTTCATAGAGGAGCAGTATTAGTACTTAGTTGACGTATTTAGTAAGGGTTAGTATTAGTTGGGTACTGAATAGGGAACTTACTCTTTGAAACCATATACTAAGGAACCTCGCTGTTTCTGTTCTACTTTGATATAAGATTAAGGTACCGGTAGTATGGGAACTCGAAGAGCTCTGATTGGTTACCTACGGTGCTTAGGTTAATAGTTCTTTTGTTATTAGATATAATAGTGTATAGGAGGTGCGGATTTATAATAGTTTTAAATTATAAAATTAAGAATAAAGGAAAAGGGAAATATAGGATTATAAGGGTTAAAGGGAAAAACTGGATTTAAAAATGGGGATTATTATAAAAGGATTCTACCCGAGTATTATGAAAACTTTTCGAAAATATAAACGGAAAGCATAACTAGGGAACTAGACCATAATAATCCTATAAAGGAAAATGTAACCCAGGAATTTAAATGGGAAAACCCAAACCTAGGGTTTTACTAAAGGGTCACCAAATTACTAAGGGTTTTAAAGAGAGTAAAAAAAGATAATTAATTATTAAATAAAATATAATAAAAGACTACTAGTTAATTATTAGTTTATTATAAGTAAATAACTTATCAGGGCTACTTATAAAAACCTTAGAGTAGGTAACCCAGTAGGGCTACTTATAAGAGTATTATAAGTGGGTAACCTATTAGGGTTACTCATAAAAACCTTTAAATAAGTAACTTAGTAGGGCTACTTATAAAAGCACTATGAGTAGGTAACCTATTAGGGCTATTTATAAAAACTCCTAAGTTGGTAACTTAGTAAAGTAATTATATAAAATTAATTATTTTTCGAAAAGGACATTACTAGTTAATAATTAGTTTATTATAAGACTATTAACGTGGTTCATTATTAAGCAGGACACCATCATTAACCGGGACACTTTTCCCACCTTTATTACTAACAACTTCCATATCTCAACTAAAATTAATTAAATTAATTATAACTATTCAGAATTACTTAAATTACTTATTTCTATAACCTCTGGATAAATTCTTATGTTATAGCTGGTTTTACGACAAATACCATAATATCGTGGACCTGTTTAACGACGCTTTAATGACCCCTCATTTTCCTCCTCTTCACGCCCTTCCTCTTTAATAATACCCTTTTCAACTATAGTATCCCTTACCTAAGACCCTTCTAGTGCCCCTCTATCCTATAGTCTAGTTCTTTTAGCTCTACAGCGCTTACTAAGGACCGTATTTACATCTCAAAGATAGCGTAGCTCTTTTTTTATAAAGGTAGTTATATAGGAAATATATTATAAATCTTTTGAAAGTTTATTAGTAATTTCATAAATTAGCGTTAGTGAGCTTCCCTGATGCTTAGAGATTCTTTCCTTTATAAGTAAAAACTGAGAAATAGCCTTGTTAGTGGTTTAAGGTATCTTAGAAACCCAAGGGTCGGGTAGCCTAATAGGGGTGTTCAGGGTTATTGGTGTCCATAATTGTATATTTAACTTAGAAAGGATAGTTTAAGGGTTATAAGGAATAAGCATAGCCCCTCTGAAACCCCTATGGATATTTTCCTGGGTAAAGGTTTAAAGGAATGCGGCCTTAAATACGAAGAAGAACTCGGGTTTAGTGATATGGGTAATCCAGGCCTTAATAAAGTGCTCGATTTGAGAGCTATATCTCACCTTTAATATACTATAGTAGCTAACGGCGAGAGGTTAGGTTAGATGTGATGAATGAGTAGGTAAGTAGATAGTTATAATCTTGTTCTCTTTGTAATACTCCTCGAAATCGCCATTAACGTGGTTTTTATAGCCATCGACGACTAGCATCCGATATGTGCCTCTTAATCGCTGTTTTAAGTGTTTATCGAAATGCTAAAGTGTAACGGTCCAAGCACGTATATTGCAACTAGCTATGGCGACTACTACGAGTATCTTTAAGATGAGAGAGAAAAGGAGAAAATGTTTTCTACTCCATAGGACCCGTTTGCTCTGATCAGGCCTAAGGTTGATCCGTTTTAGGTAAGCCGGGCTTAGGTAAGTGGAGTCCATGGCTAAGAGGTTACGAAGCCTCTAAGAGGGCCTAGCCCATCACAATTACCCCCCCTCTCCCTCTTCCCCGTTTAGAGGGACTTGTCCATAACTAGCCTCGTAATAATCCAAAGCTGTAGTCTCCGTTAATAACTTAACTAGTTCCTAAGTAGGCTCTACGTAGCCCTTCCACTTAACCAAAACCTTCTAGGAACCACGAATCTTCTTAGCGCTTTGGATTTCTTCGACTTTGAATTCCTTTTCGTTGTTTATTAGTAGAGGTGGCGGTTAGGCGTCGTCTCGTTCTTATAATAGTAGTGGGTCGATTCTCGTATACCTAATTAAGGATATATAAAAGACGTTATGAATACTCGGTGGTGTATTAAGCTGGTAAGTATAGGATCCGACTATTTCTAATATAGTATACTTCGTATTTATTTAGTCCAACTTCTTAGATGGTCTCTTAGAATGGACGTTCTTGAGCCTTAACCAGACCTTGTCCCCTGGTCGAAACTAGTTAGAAGGTTGGTGTTGTATATTTGCCGAGGCTTCTTGTCGCTCTTGGGCGGAGGTTATCGCCGCTTATGCCCATTCGGAGGCCTCCTTTAACTTCGAAACTAGGGCCTCTGCCCGAGCTGCGGGGGTCTTTCCTTTAGTCCACAGAGTCTCCCTTACTCTGATCAGGTCGATGTCATAGCCGTGGGTGGTGAAGAAAGGGCTGAGGCCTGTTGACGAGGTAACCCTGTTATTAATAACTATTATCGCTATTAAAAGCAGGTCGTCCCAATTATCTTAAGTATACGAAGTATAAGCTCGGAGGTAGGTTTCTACTACCTGGTTAGCTCGTTTTGTAGTACCGTCTATCTCCGAGTAGAAGGCCATAGATAAATGTTGTTTTATCCGTAATAGTTAATAAAGCCGTTTCCATATACGATTAGTAAATTAGGGGCCTTTGTCCAAAATAATAATTCTCAGGGGTCCATAGTGTCTAATCAGGCCAAGTATTAACACCATAACCATAATATCCATTATTATATCCTTAAGTAGTTCGAAAATCACATTCTTAAATAGTCGGTTTATTATCACCATAATGTTTGTTACTCTTATACGGTGGGTTAGTGGTAGCCCTATAATAAAGTCGACTAATATCTTTGTTTAGACCTGATTAGGGACGGGTAAGGGCTTTAGAAGACCCCTCTTTTTATCCCGCCATATATTACCCCGTCCATAGACGTCGCAGTTCCTTATGAAGCGTCGGACATCCTATGACAGGCCTGGCCAGTGAAAGTAGCGGCTAATCAAAGCTTTTAACGCATTTCTACTGAGATAGCCACTAAGTGTTAAGTCGTGGGACTCTTGGATTAACCGGGTTCATAAGGGTTTATAATAAGGGACCCAGATCCTCTCCCTCTAAAAGAGTTTACCGTCGTCGTCCACTAAGTACTCTAATAGTATTATGGGCAACTTTTATTATGATGGTAATTAACGGTCCCCCCTTTTTACAATTATCCTAATTAGCTAATAACGATTATTTAATTATAGTCCTTTAGTCTAAGTGGACTTTAGGGGCTCCTCTTTAAAGGGGTTCAGGATAGGTTCTGACCAATGAGCCTTAGGATCGTCGTCCTAATCCATATCACTTATTATGGTGCTTTCCACGGATTCCATTGTATTTATTTGATTCATTTCGAGAGTTACCCAGTTTACTATAACTATGTTCTGTTTCCCCTTTAGGAGTTATATCCTCCGTCCTTTTAGTCGATCATCTCGTTGGGTATTAGGAACATCTTATTCTCGTTTAGATAGTATATTAGGGACTATTGTTTATTTACTGGGTCGGAACTGAATTATAAAGTTATAACGGGATAAGAGCTCCGACCATCTAACCTGGTGTTCACTTAATTACCTCTTAATTATAAAATACTTAAGGTTAAGGTGGTCGGTTAGAATAGTAAACTCCTTTATACTCCTTAATTTAGAGTCCTAGTGTTCTAAATAGCGGACTATAACTAATAGTTCTTTGTTGTGTATTGGGTAGTTGTATTCTGCTGGTAAGTTCTTCTATGAAAAGAATATAATAGGCCATAAAATACCCTCGTCGTCGTATTATAATAAAGTACCACCCACCACATAACCTAATAAGTCTGTTTTTAGTATAGTAGCTCAATTAGGATCCTAATGTACTAGTACAGGGGCACTAATTAGGAGGGCCTTTAATTTATTAAACGCTTTTATATACTCATTACTCTATACGAATAGGACATCCCTCTTCATTAAAGTTGTAAGGGGGTGTATTAACCCTGAGAAGTCTGGTATGAATTGATGGTAGTAATTTGCAAAACCAACGAAGGCACGGACTCCTCGCACTGATCGGGGGACCTCCCATGTCTGGATGGCCTTAATTTTCTCTGGGTTAACGCGGATACCCTTCCCTATATCGATAATGAACCCTAAATATTTAACCCTCTTCGTCTCAAAGTCGCATTTATTAATATCGATTTATAGGCCAGCAACACCTAGACGACTTAAAACCTTCTTAACTTTCTCCCTATGATTAGTGAGTAAGCTATTTAAATAAATTAAAACGTCGTCGATATAAGTAGTGCAGAATTCGTCTAGGAAGTCCCGTAAAGTATAGTTAATATACCTCTGGAACATAACGGGGGCCCCTATTAAGCTAAAAGGAGTCACCATCTATTCATATAAGCCGTATTTTATTCTAAAAGCCATCTTCTATTCGTCGCCTTTTTTAACCCTAATTTTATGGAATACAATAATAATATCTAACTTCGTTAACTACTTAGCCTTAACTAGGGTTCTTAGAGTTTCGCTAATCAGGGGTAAGGGATATCTATTTTTTTTGGTGATAGCGTTCAGAGCCCGGTAATCAACATAAAATCTTAATCCTCCCCCGGGTTTTCGAATAAATAGAATAGGTGATAAAGTAGGAGAATTACTAGCACGAATAAAGCCTTTATCCAGTAGTTCTATGAGGGTCCATCGAAGTACAATTAGCTCCTCCCTAGACATCCCATATAAGGGTCCCCATATAACTGGCTTATCTTGCCCTGTTGAGTCTTTCTTAATGGGAATTACGTGGTCAATATTATCTTAATGTGGTGGTAATTGATTAGCCTTATCTCGGTTAAAAACATATAAAAACTTATAGTAATGCATAGGGAGTTTCGTCCTTGGGTTTATCTTCATTTTTAGTACTAGGGCCTTCTCAATATCGGCCAAACTTACAGAGAACACGTTTAGGGTAAATATACTAAGAGGGGTCTCTCTTCTTTTCTATGCCCGCCTAATTAGGGCTAAGAATACTAATTTAGTCTACTACTAGATTAGGAACTTTGGATCTTACTAGGCCTAACCCGGTTTCCTTTCTATCACCCAATGGTCTACGACACCTATATGCAGAGTACCTTGCGCTAGGTAAACCGTAACGTCATCGTTAATCATCTAGGACCTTCTAAGGATAACATCGTCTTTTTAGTTAGGAATAATATAAAAGAATAATTAGTGTTGTTTATAGTTATTAATATCGATATTAGTATAAGTAACGTAGTGGATTGTACTAGGAATTGTAATAGTGATTTGTATTAAGTTCCGAGGTATAATACTAATACGTAGTAAGCGGAGTTTCTTAGCGAAGGCGTCACTAATCAGGGCGTATATTAAACATCCTATATTAATAAAGGTAGTTATATAGTGTATCCCATTAATCCCAATATTAACGTAAAATGGGTTATAATTTATACTCTTTTTAATAACCTTCTATTCCTCCATAACTTGTTCCTCCTAATAACAACTTTTACTAGGAGTTACTTTTTTCCTAAGTCCTCAGAGTCCTAATCAGAGCCAATATCTATTTCGCTATACTCTTTGGTCTTCCCTTTCGAGGTTTTAATCTCCTTATCTTTCCGGTCTCTAGGGCATCTCCATTATATATGCCCCTTCTTACTATAATTATAACATTTACGGGTTTCCTCTTAGCTTAACCTTCTTTGGACTAGTTTATCCTTGGCCATCCGGTTTACCTTAGTGGGTTCCTAATCCATCTAATTAGGTTAAGGTAATCTTATCCAACTATCCTATCCAGTTAATGACTCGACTTTGTTCTAGCCGGGTATTAGCGATCTCCTGTATTAATGCTCACAGCGAGCTTAGTATAATTCACTATCCAGCTCTAATCCTATTGTTAGGAGTATCTAGGTATATATAGTATATATTATTGGTTTGTTAATTATGCTGATAAGGGGGGCTCTCATTATGGCGTTCAGAGCTCCTTTAAGGTAGTTAATCCTCACAACGTCTAACCAGTGTCCTCCTCCTACTTCTACGAGCTCCTTTTCAAACTTAGGGAGGAAGTAAGCGAAACTCTCGTTCTCCTTTTACCATATAATCCTTAGTTGGTCAAGGGCTTATACTTCTACATTAGGGTCCACATAGTAACCCTTTAAGTATTCCATAAATCTATCCGAGTTCTTTAACCCATCGGCCCCTCTTTATGCATAGTAGGCGTTCACCATGGCTTACGCAGTGTTTTCTAGCCTGGAGTAGATATAAGTGAATACGACTAACTCTAAACCGAAGGCTTTTTTATCCACACTTATCTTCCCTCTTATTTCGAGGTACTATTATTAAAACTTCTTACACAATCCATTAAACTTCGGTGGGTCAAGAATCTAATGTCTAATTTATCTCGGAGGTGGTACATAGACCTAATCGGGGGGAATCGGTGTTATAGAGGGTATTAGGGACTAGTTTATCGTCGATATCGGGTACCTGGGTTCTACCAGGGCTTCCTATAATAGTCGAATCTGCTCTCGTTGGGTCTCTTACTCGATTACTTGGGCGGTCCGCATCTCCTGCAGTTGGGTTACAAGCTGTCCGATCAGCTGCACCAACTATTGCGGGTTTCCAAATAGTTCAGCGTTACCTTCTATCGTTGCGTGGCTATCACTTATCCTAGCGTTTTGCGTTCAGCAGTGACCGTAGTATGCTTAATAACGTGGTCGAGGTACTCTACTACGAATACACATACACATCGTTTCGAGTTTATAATAACCTCTAGGTCTGATCAGGCCGTACTAATCAGCTTTAGACGTTCAGGGACTTCTTAGGTTAACTCATCTAGAACTTCTTACCACTCTTACACAAATCATAGACTTCTATACTAGGCGTTCAATTAATTACCTTTGATAATCTTGAAAATAATGTAACGGTCCAAGCACGTATATTACAACTAGCTATGGCGACTACTACGAGTATCTTCAAAATAAGAGAAAAAAGGAGAAAATGTCTTCCACCCCACAGGACCCGTTTACTCTGATCAGGCCTAAGGTTGATCCGTCTTAGGTAAGCCGGGCTTAGGTAAGCGGAGTCCATGGCTGAGAGGCTGCGAAGCCTCCAAGAGGGCCCAGCCCGTCACATAAAGTTATTAGAGGGCAATCTCATTATCGGTTTATCCATTGGAAGTTGTTTTAATTACTTAGTTGTCTGGAATCTAGGCCTCGGAGTACCAACTCGTAAGGTGGAAGCGGCCCTGAACCACTAAAAAAGGTGGTATTATATAACCATCACTAATAACATAATAAATTACTATTACTTATTCTTTATTATTAGGTTAAACTTTCTTTGGTTTCCTAATCTAATCGGAATATATAATAATTATTCTAAGTTGGATTATACTTATTATAAAACTGGTCTCGTTAAAATTATAGAAATCTTTATTCGTAATACTGTATTTTAATCGTATATTAGCCATAGGTCGAAACTAAAACTCAATAATCGTAGGATCTTCGCAGAGGCCTCTCTAATAGTTATAAATACGAGAAAATCGCGTCTTAAACTCTGGGCGTCGCTGGATGAAGTGTTCTATTTAGCACTTCCCGACCGGTCGGGAAGTACACTTCCGGAGTAGTATATTAACCATATCTTCTATATTTATGTGTTAGGATGAGAATCCTCGAGAATCCAGGTCAATGATTTATCGAATAATTACCTCCTCCTCGATCTCTATTAAATTTAATTATACATTAGTATTATCAACTTTAATAGTTCAACCATTTATTCTAGTGTAGAGGGTAACTTTAGGAACGTTATAAATAATCGCTGTGCATCGGATACTTAATTGTAGAGTTAATCGAACCACTTTAATCACTAAATTAATCCTATTTTCGGATAAAGTATTAGGTATTATATAATAGAAGAAAAGATGTATTAAAGTGGGAGGATAATGGAGGTGGGAAAAGTGTCCTGTTCGATGATGGTGTCGGATTCAAGGGTCAATTTGTGATGTATTCAATAATATGTAATTCCTCTACTTCTCCCTGTTCTTTAGGGGTGAACTTAGCCCTTAAGGTGGCTGGTGCAAGGGCGCATTTCAGCCCATCATTATTCCGCGCTATGTATGGACCTTTAAGTACACTGGAAATATATTAGGCACTTAGTATAGCGGATTTAATATGCCCCTTCAGGGAGGTCTCCATCTGGTGGGCTTCCTATTACCTAATCTACCCTTTAATAGCTATTTCCAAGTACTATAATTATCTTAAGATTTGAATTTCATCTTCCTCCGTCTAGAGCACTTCTTATATGTCATTCTTGTGGGATTTACGAGCCCCTAGGAGTATGAGGAATATGAGCCTCAACGTCCTATATATTATCCTTGGCTATCCTGGCCTCCTAGCGGGCCTCATCTTCGGTAAGGTTGCGGTGACAGCTGTTCTCGAGATGAGCCCGCTGGTCGCTTATATTTAACTGTGTAAAAAACGCCTAAAATGGCTACTTTGAAAGTGCTTTTGTTAGTCCATTTGCCATTAACTTGGCTAATAGTGTATATGTGATATTAACGCGGTTATTCTCGATTTCTTAACATAACCAATAATTATGAATATTAACGTGGTATAAGCGTATTTATAATTGCACTTATTCTATGGTTATAAAGTACACGGTTTACTGGTTATCGCATTGTATATGAATTCGTAGTTAAGAGTGTATTTAAGGTATAAACTTAATACTCTGAACGTCCTCCGTGGGGAGTTGTATTTATAAAATGGATATTAACCAGCTTACAAAGATGGTTTCCTTTATTATGTGTAATAGGGCGAGAAGTTCGGCTTTTGTTATTGATATTGTAATTATTTATTGCTTATTTACTTTCTACGCAACAGTTCCGCCAAAAAGTCGTATTATAAGCACTTAAGAGCTCTTCTAATCAAACGTATTGTCAGTAAAACTAGTATTTGAAGTGATTTTTAAAGTGTTCTTAGGGTTCCCTAGTATGGCTCCGTATTCTAAGTAAAGGGAATACGTTAAGTAGAGGTATTAGAGTACTCAATCCGCTGTGTGCTGGTGACTCAGCCCTGGGTTCTGATTGAAGTGTATAAGACGGTTTACGGTGAATACGACGTCTAGGTGAGTTATCACTATTATATACATAATCGTCCTAACCTTATATTAGTACTTCTTAATTTTCTATAGTTCAGTTATCCCTTTATAAGGGAAAAACTTAATAGTTGTTATAAGGGTATCGTAGTATACTTTGAACAGCTTATTAGCGTTTAATAAGAGTTTTTTCACCTTCTTAGTAAACACTGATTATAAGAACTAGATTTTTTTAACTTCTTAGTCCCTTAGAACTTTAATTCCTAAGAACTATTGTAACTCGTGATCACCTTTTAAATAGTATTGTTCTTAAAGTCGTTTTATCGATATTATTACCTTGTTATAAAACTTATGAGGAAAGGCTAAGACGTAGTCGTTAACGTAAAAGAAGAATGTAACTTATTCCTTCTATTAACAATAGTTTTCTCTAATAACTTGTTAAAAACCGAATTCTAAAAGCCCACTTTCTAAGTGCTTTTGCTAGAGTAGAGGTGACCTCCTAAGGCTGTAAAGCGCCTTTTTTAAGTGTAGTACCCGTCTAACTTTTCGGTATCCAGGTGGGAGTTATATATACACTTCCTTATCGATTATTATGTGTATAAAGGCATTTACCGTGTTATACTGTAGAAGCTCTATATCAAAGTGAGTAGCTGTTGTAATAAGGATTTAGAACGACATATCTATGAGTGTAGTAGTGTACATTTCTTATTTATCTCTTAATTGTTGATCTCCATAGATAATAAGGTGTGCTTTGAATTTTATAAACTTCCCATGCTTGTTAAGTTTGTAGGTATATACCTAGTAGTAGTTGAGAATCTGCTTGCCTCGTGCTTGTTTTTTGTTGACCTCCTCCTAGGAGTGGGAGTTTTTATAGCCGCTTAGATGGCTTATTTCAGCTATTCTGAAGTTATCCCTATATAAGTGGTCCTTTAAGTAATTGTATAATATGGGGAGAGGGGGTAGTTTTTTTTAGTGAGTACTTATAGGCGCATTACTTTTACGGTTTAACAGAGAAAACTCTCTACGTATATGACTTAGAGTACTTCCCTTAGTGGAAGTCCCCTCTTAACTAGGCTTTTTTAACCCACTAAAAAGGTCGTATTATTAGAGTATTTCCCCATCGGCCTTTTAATTTAATATACTTTTATTAAAAGTTCTAAGGTGACCAATCTTATTAGGGGTACTGGGTTGGCTAGACTATAAACATATGCTTAGGAGACCGTCTATTAATTGTGTTTTGTAGTGTTGTTTCCGTTTTGGAGCTGTTCCTGCTAGGAAAGCAGATTTGAATAAGACTCTATGCTTTGTTGTACTTGTGCTGTGGTCCGAGGTTGTGGTTTTATATTATACTTTTCCCTCACTTTCCCCCCGCCCTTTTACGGCTAAAACTACTTCTAAAATAGTGAAAAATAATAAGGGTTTTAGTGGTAACGCTTTAGGTGTTGGGTATAGTATAAAATGCCTTATGTTGTACTATCTCAACTTATCTAAGTACATCTCTATAATGGAGCTTACCTTTAAAGTACTCTTTTTATGCTCTAGACTTATTTCGAGAACGAGGGTGACCTCTTCTACTTCCTCGTTAACGTCTTATATTAACGTTTATATCTGGGTTTACTTAATAAGCTCTTGAATTTGTGTTTCGATTACTTATAGGTTTAGGTGGTGAAATTCCTTAATAGTACCCTTAAGGTTCTTATTAAAGTGCACTTTTTTATTAAATACGATGTCCCTTATTATAAAGATGTCCTTTTTAAAAGGGTTTTATATTCTGAATTAATTATTTGATGTATAGCTTATTAGAAAGTTGATCTATATACGAAGGGCGAGCTTCTTTCACCGTTGGCATTTGAGTTACGCATTGGTCATCAGGGTATAAGCCTTATAACCATAAGATCGTAGGTGGGAGAGGTCAGGGATCGTATAGATCTCATCTTCTTTACTCTAGAATTGCTTATGGAACTGCTTATAAGGTGTTTTCCACTTATATGTTTATAATGGGGTTTGGTTATAGAAGTAGATTATTATTTTAACGATCTTAGGTTATAAGTAATTTGGGAAATTCGTTATAATAACTATTACCTTAACCTTAACTTTAATAATCGTAATGAGCTTTTTAGTACCTCTGTTCTGAGCTTGTGTATTAGGCGTTAACGTTTTAATTGTTATTCTATGCCTTTTTAGGTCCGCTACTAAGTGCAGATGTCTTAGAAGTTTGTTGTTAGTCTCTAGGAATTTGATTTTTGTGTTATAGATGTGTTTTAGATGGTTGAGCAATTTGAATAATACTTTTGAGATTGTTTTTGTTATTCTTTTCTGTAGGTAAAAGTCCTATGCTAGCCCTGAGGCTTAGTTAGAAAGAAGTATAAGGGATGTATACTCTTTGTATCCCTTATTATAGTTGTAGAAGTTAAGTATTAGATGGTCTCCGGTTTTTACTTGTTTAACCGACTCTCTTAGTGCTTAGCGGATTTAGTGTATTGTATTTGCTATTTTATACGTATCGTATTTTATTAGGTCTCTACTTTTGTGATTTAGGAGTTTTATTCCCTTTGTTGTGTTGCTAAAACGATTTAAAGTATCTCTCCTTGGGTGTTTAAGTCTCTAATACTATTCTTTTACGTTTGTTTAGATAGGTTTATGGATTGTTGTGTTTGTAAAGTGGTTTCTTTGCGGGGCTTTTAGGAGTTTATTTAGTGTAAGTTGAGGGAGTGGAATGATTATTATGAGTACTACTTTGTTTTTTATAGGTTTATAATTAAGAACATTTTGATTATGGATTTTAAATAGTTTGTAAACGTAACTTCGGTTTGTGCACCTAATATAGTTATTGCTGGGGTTAGTATTCCACTAAAAACCCATTTGGTATAAATATTTTAAAGAAATAAAGTTGCTTGTAAACCCTTTATAGAGTGTTGTGTTATATAAGCGAAACTTGAGCAGCTTGCCGTCTCACCCTTTAATACGAATATCCACTATTCCGAAACCATCAATTACCACTTACTGAGTACCTACCCAGAGATAGTCACTAGGCGCAGCTCCTGTTAATTATATGAACTATAAGGGGTCGTTAAAAACATGGATTATAACTCCAGAGTTAAGGATTACGGATCCATAAAGTAAGTATATTTCGTAAGAGGTTGCTAGTGCAGCTTGAACGCGGGTTTAATAACGTCCTATGAGTTAACTTGATTCTATAATAAGTTTAAGCTTCTAGACGCACTTAGTAAGGTCTTCATTATTCTTAAGTTGCTCAGTAACCAGCTTCTTAAATGCTTGATCGTAGTATATGTGGTTAGGGCGCTTATTAGGGAAGATGAACTAGGACTTCGAAAACTGGTGACCTCGTTTTAGGTATGCTGCACACGTCCTACCCTTATCAGAGTCACTAGATCTATTAGCTGGGGAGCGCAGCCGTTTGCCTTTACTCTTCCCGTTACCCCTTCCGCGGCCTCCACGGCCTCCACTGCGGGCTCTTCGTAGTTAGGTCCTTATTTATTATGGTTTATCGTCGTTGCTGGCCGGTCCACTAGTTATCGCTATAAGTCCAAACACTCCTCGTCCAGTTTTCTATATATCCTTTGTTTAGTAGAGGACTTATTAAGCCTTAGTGAGGACTTTACTTAGTATAAGTAGGTTATTTATTACTTCGGTTCTAATTATTAACTAGTAAGCTTAAATCCATAGTTTAATAAGACTTCCACTAAGGGCTCGTATAAACTCTAAAAACTAAATACTCGAGTATTTAGCCTGTAGGACATCTACAGCTTGAGCTTCATAGAGAACGCTCTCCTAATAGCCGATCTAGTCCTTAGTATCCTTTTATATAGTAAATCTCTTCTTATTAGGATAACTCAAAATTTTAGAATATACTTCTATTATATTCACTTAGCGCTTATATAACACGCCTTTAACATAAATTTGTAGTTCAGATACCTATTCGTTAAATCCCTTATCCACGATATAATAGTACTTAAAAAAGTCTAAAACAACAGTCTCGTAGAACTAATTCTAAAGTGCACGTACACCTTTTATCCATTTAATATAATATTTATGGATATTATTATATTCCACTCATCATTCTTTATATAAAACAAGGTTCGCAGAGAATAGGTCTTCGAGAGCGTAAGCTCGTTCTATAAACGCTTTAGGGCCTAGGACGAATACTTCATCGGGTTCTTAAGTTGTGCTACTTCTTAAGGCACTTCTGGCCCTTTGGCGAATTACCTTTAGGTAATTAGAGATTACTAGCCACTCTAGTATTCGAGTAATCTCTTCGTAGGTTTCTTCTCCGGTATTCTCAGAGTACTCAACTAATAGGTTTATAACGTCCCACAAATTATAGGTCTTCACTTAGGATTATAATTAGTTAAACTAAAAGACCTAGTCCCTAGTTATCTAAAATACGATCTTCGTAATAGGGGTCATCATCATTATTATCGAATAGGTATTACACATAGGAATAGCAGTTATAAGTAGGGTTCGGTTTAATAGCTGTTTTCAACACGTATCAGACTATTAATTATTGGATTTAAGGGTTAATTTGTAATATATTCAATAATATGTAATTCCTCTACTTCTCCCTGTTCTTTAGGGGCGAACTTAGCCCTTAAGGTGGCTAGTGCAAGGGCGCATTTCGGCCCATCATTATTCTGCGCCGTGCGCGGACCTTTGAGCGCGCCAGAAGCGTACTAAGCGCTTGGTACAGCGGATTCGACAGATGGTGTCCCGCTCGATGATGAACCACGCTATCCACACATCGGGGTAAGAATTGTCGGATTCAATGGTCAATTCGTGATGTATTCAAATAATGTGTAATTGTTCTTATTCTCCCTGTTCTTTAGGGGCGAACTTAGCCCTTAAGGTGGCTAGTGCAAGGGCGCATTTTGGCCTAACATTGTTCCGCGCTGTGCACAGACCTTCGAGTGCACCGGAAGCGTACTAGGCGCTTAGTACAGCGGATTCGACAAGAATCCTCGAGAATCCAGGTCAATAATATATTAAATAATTACCTCCTCCTCGGTCTCTATTAAATTCAATTATACATTAGTATTATCGGCTTTAATAGTTCAACCATTCATTTTAGTATAAAGTGTAGTTTTAGGAATGTTATAAATAATCGCTACGCATCGGATACTTAATCGTAAAGTTAATTGAATTACTTTAATTACTAGATTAATTCTATTTTAGGATAAGGTATTAGGTATTATATAGTAGAAAAAAAGACGTATTAAAATAGGAGGATAATGGAGGTGGGAAAAGTGTCCTGGTTGATGATGGTGTCCCGCTCGATAATGAACCACGTTATGGGGAATAATAAATAACACTTTGAGTTAAAAACCCAGTAGGGTAACTCTATGGGACAACTTCCCTCTCGCCTAATTTTTCTTAGTATCTACTATTAGTGAAATAGGTAATATACCACTAAAATCCTTAATAATTAAAATATCTTCACCTCTCCCTCTTAGAGTCCTCCCATAATAACCTCACAACCTCCGGTGAGCACCAAACTATAACCGGCCCCTCCGGCCAGCCCTAATTAGGGCTCTAGGTCACCTCCAGAGTTAACCCCCACCTTAAGGGCTAAGCGCCGCCGTAACACTAAGGCCCAGCTATTCCGGCCTAGCCTTAGGGGAAACCAGCCTAACACTCCTAATATAGCCCCCTCTACAGCAAAGGGGCCCTTGAACACAAGTGGGGTGACCACTGGATTTATCCTAGCCGCCTTCGATGAACAAACCAGACACTACGAGGACCGAAAGGATGTCTTTTTGGCTATTACATAGTCTGTTAACAACGTAGTCTCTAGCTTTAAGGGGCCGAAAAAGCAGATCGCAAAAGAGGCGACAACTTATGCAATCCAAGCCTTAAAGAAGTTAATAAATAACAAAGTTACTCTAACTCTAATCCGGAACTAGGTTATTATTATAGTATCAGCCCCGACCCTAACCCCAATCTCAGCCCCGGCCTCCACCCCGGCCCAGAACTAAGCCCCTACCCGCCCACAAACCCAAGCTCAACTAAAAGACCTCCGGGTTTTCGTCCATATCCCCGAGGAAAGCCTGGATGATGCCCAGAAGAACGCCCCATTCACCCTACACCATACAATTTACCAAGCCCTTAGCCTATAACTAAGAGATATCCTACACATTTACTACATCTCAACTGGATACTCCTTAAAACTCCCAAATAAATAAATCCAATAAAACCTTCTTAGAAATAAATAAAATTTAATAGACTACTTAGGGGCCTTTAAAATAGAAACCCCTATAAAATAATTTATATACACCGTCCCACGTTACCCATCTAAACTCTAAAACTTAAATGGGGAAAGTATTAATATATTAACCCTGATTAGGGAGGAGGTTATCGCCCAGACTAGCCGCGAGCTAGTCCTAGCCCAGTAATCCCACCTCGGCCTAAACCCTATTATAAACGAAGTCACTTGGGTTATCTCCTTTATAGTCAAGGTACTACCCTTCAGATTATTTAATTAGAGTAATAAGGCCTAAATTATTAGAGAAAAGAGGACCCTACTTAAGTATAACCCTGGTTACTAAGGATATTATATAAACTAGTATTATAACCAGTAACCACTCTATAACAACTATAATATACTCTCAAATTCCCATAAGACCGAGCCTTATATAACTAAACCAAAGTATGCTAATTACTTAGGGACCTTCTAGGCCGGCCATATAAACTGTTTAGTTAAGCCCCTAATAGTTAACGGTTATTTTACCCTCTTAGGCTAAAAGGAACGTGGACGGATTCGGAAGGTTGGGCAAAAGGCCTCTGAGGCCCGCGATAGTATTAACTAGACTATTACCCAGAATCATACTTAATAACCCCAGGACTCCCGTCCTAATTAGGGCTAATAACCTAGCTCTAAGTACTTATATACTAGGACCCCCTCCTAAGGATCGATTATATACTTAGGTGATGAGGATATAGTTAGTAGTATGGATGAAGACGAAGTGGAAGACCCCGAGGCCCTCCCTTAGACCAACCACCCCATCTACCCTCTCCGAAATAGGAGCCAGAGGGTGGCTCAAAAGCCTGACTATAATATTACTAATGCCTATACCCACCTGGACCTCAACTCAGAGGTGTAGGCCTAAACAAGCCCCCCCACGGGTGCTATGTGTAGCCTAATATAACGTGGGGAAAAAGCCCCCAGTATACACAACTTTCCTAGAGCTTTATTAGGCTAATCAGGTCAGTATTATACTTATCTAAGAGCCCTGGATAGGCTACATTAACAGAATACAAATTAATATACACCCTGGGTATAATTCCTTTATCCCAGTTGATTTTTGGGATAATAGGGAAATAAGGCCCAGGGTAATAACATATATACGGAAGGGGATAAGGCTATAAGTACAACAACAAAGACCTATCTAAACAAGGGATATCCTATGGTTAAAGGTTAATAACACTATTATTATAAACGTCTATAAATAACCAGGCGATCCTTATAACCATACAATAACCACCCTCCTAGGATACTAACCACTATTATAAGCCCTTATAACTAGGGATTTTAATACTCACCACTACTCCTAGGAACCAGGATCCACTAGCCGGATTAGAGGAGATGATCTAACCGACTGGGTTAATAACCATGGCCTCTCCTTTATTAGAGAAACAGGGGCTCTAACCCATACCCGTGGTCACATCCTTAACCTGACCTTCTCAAATATCCCCCTTACATACGCAGGACCTTACCTACACCTATACCCAAAAACTAATCACTAACCTATTATAATTATTATCCCCCTTAATAATAATAAACAATAACAAATATACTAATTAGGGCTAATATCAATCCCGGATTCGGCCCTTCCTCAATTTAAAAACCTAATTAGGGTAAGGGCCTTAACTTTACCTACTATTAAGGACCTATTTACCTTAATTAAACTAAACGCCCAGGCCAGCCGGATTATCAACTTATTCTCAATAATTATATAAGTAATAAAAAATAAAAAATAAAGCCGGGGAAAGCGGGCCCCCTAGTAAATAGAAGAGTACTTTAAAATCCACTAATTCTACCTTAAAACCTATATCCAATAAGTACGAGAACCGGAGCCGGCCTTGGCCTCACTACCCCCTATCCTCAAAAAGTAAAAAGTCTTCTTAGAAATAATTAGGAAAATTAAATAAGCTTATTAGGCTACTAAGATTAAAGGGGCTATATATAATTAGGACCTTTATAAAATAATAGGTTAATATAAAACTAGACTAGTAGTTAAAGCCCCCCCCTTAATAATTGAGGGTTAAATGTATAACGATAACCAGGATAAGGTCCAGGCCCTACGGAGGGCCCTATTGGAGAGGTTCAATAATACGGATGACCTACCTGGGGACCCCTTCGACGTGGCCACGGTCCTAAGACGACAAATACCCTAGCAGGCTACGATTAGTTAGGAGGAAGTAAGGGCAGCCACCCTAATAATGACTATGACCCCCGGTATTAACGGAATTACCATAAAACTACTTAAGGCTTACTAGGACCTTATAGCTAAGCCTATCAGGCTACTATTCCAGGTATATATTAAGGCCAGCTACTTCCCCTAGCCCTTCCACAGGGTAAAGGTTATTATAATTCAGAAGCTTAGAAAGACCAACTTCTCAAAGGCTGGATCCTGGAGACCAATAGCCCTCTTATCTTACCTAAATAAGGAGCTTAAAAAACTAATAGTTAAGAGAATAACCTACCTCACTATCCTAAAAGGGGTGGCCAGCCCACAATAAATAGGGGCCCTACCAAGCAAGGCAACTATCAACCTAACAACCTATCTTATATATAATATCGAACAGGTCCTCGATAAGGGGCTTACAGCTACGCTGGCAATAATAGATGTGAAGGGGACCTTTAACTCTGTTCTTCAAAACCACCTTATTATCCATCTACGGTAACAGAGCTAGCCTAATAACCTGATCAGGCTGATTTATACCTTTGTGTTAAACTATACTATTAGGGTTAGGTTTAAAAAGGTAATAATAAAGGACTTCCCTTTAACCTATGAGCTACCGCAGGGCTCCCAACTATCACCTATTATTTTCTTACTTTATATTTCCAATATCCTAATTAAAGACCTAAGGCTTCGGTTTAGATATATAAACAATATAAGCCTTTTAATTACTAGCCTATCCCTTAAAAATAATACTATATCCTTAAACTAATAGGTTACCCAAATCCTAAACTAGGGTACCGATAATAAGGTCTCCTTTAACCCAGCTAAATATGAAATTATCCACTTCACTAGGAAACATAAGCAACTAAAAGACCTACCTAGGATCAAAATTAGAGACCTTAAAATCAAAGCCTCGGTTAAGCCGATCCGTTGGTTAGGGGTTTGGTTTAATAAAAGACTCTCTTTCCAATACTACGTCGAAATAAGGGTAACTATAACGAAAAAAGCAGCCCAGCACCTAGGGCACCTAATAAACATAAAAAGAGGGATCCCAATAACTACTATACAAAAGGTGGTCATTACCTATGTTCTCCTAATAGCCCTATACGGAGCCAAAAGCTAGTTCAGGGGGCTAACCAAGCCAGCCCTAAGTAATACCACCTCTCCTCATGGAGGGTTTATTAATACAGGCCAGAAGGGCCTCGTCCAAAAGGTTAACAAGGTCATCATAAGAGCGGCCCGAGCCATCCTCCCAGTCTAAAAAACAACCCCAACAAATAACCTCCTCCAAGATACCGGCCTACCCACTAGGAAAGTGGCTTTAAAAGGGGTACACCTACACTTCACAATCCAACTACAAAAGGTTGACCAATAACACCCATTAGTCCTAAGGCTCACACAACAAGGGAGGTAGTAAACACAGCTCCAACGGACAACAAACCTCGTCTCAAGGGTCCCAAGGCCAGCACTACTCTAACCACAACACCTTCCAGGGTCACAAGACCTAATAGTCCTACACACAAAGGAGAAGGCTGCTAAGGCCTTTCAGAACTAGCTAAAAACCGTCCCAGACAACCATATAATTATCTATTCAGATGGTTCCAAAGCATCTAATAGAACCACGAGATATGGATTTATTATTTATTAAAGTAATAAGCGTATAACCTAAGGTTATGGCCGACTTAGCTTAGTAGAAGTGTTTAACGGCGAGGCTAAAGGAGCGAGGGCAGGGCTCCGGCGGGCCCTCCTTACTTCCCAAGGCCAGCCGATACACATCTATATTAATAATACTAGTATTATCCGGGGGATACGAGGCGAGGCTCCAAAATCCTCACAAAAAGCCTTCCTTAAGATCCATAAGGCGGCTAGGATATTCGATATATATACCCACTAGGCCCCAGGGTATTAGGGGATAAAAAGCCACGAAGAAGTAGACCACCTAATTAAGTAAAACATAATACTCCTAATGCCCTTAGGCTAACTAGTAACCCTGGTAGGGATTAAGTAACTCACTGGGAAACGAATACAGGCCTAATATACACAGTAGTGGTGTAAAGAAATAATAGATCGATACACCCAACTAGGACTCGAGGCCAGCCTATCCAGCCCTCCTAAACTAGCCCTTCCACGGGCTACCCTACACCACCTCCTAGCAGCCTAATCAGGCCACGGAGACTTCGAACAATATCATTAACACTTTAACTACAATAAAGCCCTATTCACCTACTCTTATAAGGAAATAAAGGATATAAACCACTTAATTTATTACCAAAAAACCCTAATAAAAAAGTAATAATATCCTATTCTCTATTCTTCTAATTTATTAAAACTCATAGGACCTATGGGATCACTTAAGTGATACTTTAAAGGGTTAATTACTAATCCTGAAAACTTCGAGGCCTTTTTACGTATAACAAACTTCTTCCAAAAGATTTACCCACATTATTAAGGGCCAACCTCCGGCTAGGCCTTAAAATAACTATCCTACCCTACTAAAAGGACTAAATAAGAAATAAAGGAACTAGAGGAACCAGCGGGATCTAAGGATAAATTGAACGCATAATAACCAATAGGCAAGATTTGGAGGACGCGGGCAAGGGCTGTATACTATAGAGTAGGTAATCTGAGCCTGCGGCTCTCCACACCATATACCCCTCGGGAGGTCTGCCGCAAGGGCTACGCCCTTGCCGCCTTGGCGTTAAATACAACAACAACAACAACAACAACAAACGTCTGCTCATTTTCAGCGGCGGGCACGTGTATTTCCAATGCAGGCGGGCAACTCTTCTCGAGAGCATGAACACGGCCAACGCTGGATATAAATCCTCGTCAGTGTTTGTGAACCGCCTATACCTTCTTGAAACACCTCCAACATCAACTATTCCCGTTCTATTGGTGCCTGACGGTACTCTCCGGCTGAGAGTCCCCCCTGACTTTGCCGCCTGTGCAAGACTTGTCACCCAATACACCAGGCGCCATCTCACGTCTTCGTCGGACGGCGTTGCGGCTTTCACGGGTCTTCTCAACTTGCTGGAGCCCGACCCGCAGAGTAGAAGCATGTTATTCGGGCTTCCGAAGCATTTCATGGATCTCGCTCTGTTGTGGCAGTCCGCAGCGGAGAATAACGTCCGACACCAGAGGAGATCGGAATTTCCCAGTTGGTCATGGGCCGGATGGGAAACAAAACCGGGTTGCCGAGGGGCTGTACGATACGAACAAGCCTATCGCGTTCTAACTTACGACTCCGGTGTTTTGAAGCAAGTTAAAGCCAGGGAGGACGAAGCAGAAGCGCGCATGGTTCCAAGAATCGAATGGTGGAACAAGATGGCGTACGGCCTGTACAAGATTCCAGGCTCGTCGCTTGTTCCCAGCCCGTCATCGGGGGCTCCTGGGCTTTCTTATAGTGCGAGTCCACTGCCACAGGAACTTCCTGTCGAGCCACCACGGTTACAGGAACTCCCCGGCTCATCTTCACAGCTGTTACCAGCATCGCCGTCGCGTTCGTCTGCTCCACAGCTTCTTCCCTCAAACGGTCCATCAAACGGTACATCATCTGCCCCTTCATCAATGCCATCACCCCCAAATGCTTCAACATGCCATCGCCGGTGGCTCCTTCATGACGAAATAGTCCCGGCAAGTCGCTTAACAGAGCCAGCCTTCCTATCATCGCCAGAGAGAATGGTACCTTGGACTTCAGTCGAGAGCTGCCCACCCCAGAAACTCCGTTAGACTTTCCTGGCACGTCGTTGATGCTCGGAACGGGAGTCATCGATGGCGAACTGCTCATTTTGAAAACCGAAACAGCCACCCTTACGGTCCTTCCAGTCCCAATGCCCCGCAAGACAACACTATGGCTTCCTACTAATCAGGGAGCCAATCAATACTTGGCAGAGACGGTTCACGAAAGCAAGATCTTGTACGACGGGCAGGAAAAAGGGCGTGTCATTTTGCATGACCCAGCAAAGCCGTCGGAAGGGAACTTCTGGGAGTTTGCGGTGTTATCCGAGGCGCAGTACTTGGGCGACGAAGAAAGGGTGGATAGTCTGGGTTATCCTTTGCTGAACGTCATTTTAATTGAACGACTGGCAGACGGCAAAACGAGGCGGGCAGGCTTGGGGAGGGTATACAAGTCGGCATAGAAAGCAGCACTTCCTAAAGTGGAAGAGCTGGTTCTGGAATAGTATAGGGTTCAATGTTGTTTATGCTTCCAGTTCATGCGGTTATGCGCTGTAACCTCGAGGCCTTTAAAGGGGGATTAGTTAACTGGTAAATAGATAGACAGTATGAAATCTAGTAACATTATTTTGGTCTGTACTGAATCTTAACAAGTACAAAATCTAAATAGTTGCCTTTATCCTTCCATTTCGGTCTATAGCGATCACGCGAATCATTAAGTGGACGAAGTCCTCCAGTAGCCCTCGAAAAGAAAGCAGTTTGACTCGACAATTTCCATCTTCTGTCATGGTAATAGGAAGTTTCTGCTGGTTGTGCTCAATCATCATCCAATACCCATATCCATCAGGTCTCCTTCAGATCTTCAACCTAGATTGCGCGGCCACAGGGGTCGCTCGCACCTTCAACGAATTCTTAATCCACAGCGCGAACGACTTCTGGTCGGCCCAGTTGCGACTCTCGTCGCAAAGCTCAAGGTCGAATTCGAAAAGCAGCGTAGCCAGGATGAGCTTCATCTCGTGCATGGCCATGTTCTGGCCAAGGCAGTTGCGAGGCCCGAACCCGAACGGCTGGTGGGCTTCCAGGGCGCCAGTAGAGTAGGTAGGGTCCGTCTTGAGCCATCTCTCAAGCGCAAAGGTCGCGGCGTTCTTGAAGTTGGTCTCGGACTGGTACGTCGACCAGTGGTGGACTGACACGCGCGTTTCAGCCGGAATCCATTTGCCGAGGATCTGTTGGCCACCTGGCAGGACGACTCTCGGGCTGCCGATGGGCACGGGTGGGTAGACGCGCAGAGCTTCCTTGAGGCAGGCGTTCATGTACTTCATCTCGGCCAGGCTCTCGAAGGTGAGGTCGTCCAGCTTGGTGAAAGTGCCCCGGATCTCCCCGAGCAGTGTCTTCATCTTTTCGGGGCACATGAGCAGGTTGTAGACGCAGCCGCTTAGGCGTGTCGCTACGGAGACGCATTTTCGTTAGTTTCTGTTATTCAACACGCTGACATCGGCCCTCCGGCCTGCGAGTAAGACCGGTGCACTTACCCGTTGTCTCCAATCCAGCAAGCATGAAGAGCTCGGCATTGGAATGCATCTCCTCGAGGGTGAGTCCCTTGCCCTCCTTGGCAGCCAAGACCAAGTTCCAGACATCAGGCTGGTCAGAGCCGTCTTTCAGGCGACGGTTGACACGTTCCTCGGAATGCTTGCAATGCGTAAAGCGCTGCTCGGTGAGGGATTTTGGCTCGAAGCGGGTGAAGATGGCGTTCAGGATGGGGTAGTAGTTAATTATGGATGCGATGGGCAACATCTTGAGCGACACGAAAATGGACCGGACCCAGGGGCTGTATTCGGTTTTTGCCAGCAGGCCGTAGGGCTGCCCAAAGCAGAGCTCAGCCATGATGTCGAAAGTCGCAAAGTTGAGCAGTTGAGTCATCTCCACGGGCTTCTTTCCCTGCTCTCCAACCTCGGCAATCTTGTACATGAGAAGGTCCACGTACTTCCGGAAGAGAGGCTCCTGCTGTCTCAAGGCACGCTCGGAAAAGGCAGGCGAAAACAGACGGCGCACGCGAGAGTGGTTCTCGGTGTTGGCCGTGAGCATGTTTGGGACGCCTACCGCGAGTCATTATCGTGAGCTTTACGATTTTAACTTTGAGGATAGTCACATAGACCAGCCCCTATAGCTGAGGTATTACTTACCATTGACCGGTTGAACAGAGAACTCTTGAGCCTTCTCGGTGACCTTGGGTCCGTGGATATCGTTCCAGGCCTCCCCAGCCGTGTAGCTCAGATCAGTTGGCCAGAAGCGAACGACAGGTCCATACTGGTCGTGGAGATCCTTCATCCACCGAATGTCGTCACCTCTGAGGGCGACGAGCCAGTAGGGAATCCGGGTGATCGCACAGATCTTGGGGCCGGGCACATCGGCCAGCGGGTGGAGCGTGACGTTGTAGATAGCGCTGCCGAGGAATTAAACGCCCAGCAGGCCAACAAAGAGAAGAATAGTACCACACATGGTTGCAACGTGCAGAGGCTGCTACGAAGTACGCCTCGTGATCCACTTGGAGTGTGTTGTGGTTAAAGGAGTGAGTTGAAGCACATGCTTTTCGGGGACTTCGTGTACGACGGTAAAAATCAAGCCTCACTCTGCACAAACGATCTAATATAACGGGCTTCTTACTGGTCAATTGATATGTCCCCTGCTGCCATTCCTCTTCACTAACATTCTGCAGTTGGGGAGTAGGGACGCATCGTATGGACTGAACAGGTCGTTGTCTAGACCGCAGTTCGGCACTCCGCGCAGAGGTCAATTCAGAGCGATGCTACACCGGCTTGGCCCGCTAAACCTGCTATCCATAACTGGAAAGTTCCCCAGCCTATCAATGTTGTTGTCTCCAGCGCCTAAGGTCTGGGGGCTGAGTCATGAAGAATCCGCCGTGGCACCAGCTCCTTGACAGCACTGGAGATGGAGACACAGGGTCCTGGGGGTATAACTTTTTGTAAACCCGGCTACGGGCCTATGAGACCGCTACTTTCATCTATTCCAATGCGGTTCTCTGCTAATTGAGATGATGGTGATGTCCCGACTGGCCAGAAACCCTTGGCCTGTGTAGATGGGGCTGTTCCGGATCCGAGCTCCCAAGATATTGCCCAATTTGAGGCGTACGTGTCCGTTGTGGCTAACAGTCGGAACTGGCATTTTGACGGTAGATCATGGCAAGGAATATGACTCTCTTCAAGAACACCATTCTCTTAACATGTCTATTCAATGGCCACGGCTGAGGCTGTTAGCAAACGGCATTTCTCAACGGCCAAGGCAAGGTCCTCACGTGTTGCATGGTACGAACATGATAGTAGGGGGATGCACGCTGTGAATCCGGAGTGGTCCTTGGGTGAAAAGAGACAGCAGCCCCACGCGGCAAGGCTGTTCCTGAGCAGATCTTTACCCAAGAGATAGTTTTTGACGGCTCGCTTGCGCTGAGAATCAAGACGGTAAGTGGGAAATGGGTGTGCCATCACAGCTCTGGAAGGTAACAATATCCAACTGGCGCTCGGTCTATGGGTTCTAGACGGAAACTGGAATCCGATAACCTGGCTCCTCCCCTGGCCTCAAAGGAGCTTGACATCCACCCGGCATGGTATCGAGACCAACACGAACTGGGAATGGCGCTCCCCAGACCCCACGGCCTTCAGCTGGGATGGAGATTCAAGAACATGCTGGGACCAGCCGCCCGTCGAAAATGCCTCCTATTCCATGATGTACCCTCATCCCACCAGTCGCAAAACGTGATCTCTTCTCGCCATCCCCCGTCTGCGTCAGCGACATTCGAAGACGACGCTTTTAGGTGTCGCCAATGGCCGTCCTACGAAGATGGCCGCCTCCATGACTGGAGAGCAAATTCAGGCTCTTGCCTACCAGCTTGAGCCTCTGACTCCCAAAAGTCTAGGGGTTGCCGTCGAATTTGTCGCCATTGTCCTTGGCATCATCAGCGTCATTGTTGTGGCACTCCGAATCTACGTGCGCGCCGGGTTGTCGGGAGCATCTACAAGACTATGGGGTGTTGAGGATTATCAGGTAGTGGCTGGGATCGTAAGTCTTAGATTCTGGTACCAAATAGCGCTCGTTGTCCAGCCCACTAACCACCAGAACAACAGATCCCATTCATCCCTGCGGTCGTCTTCGCAGTTTACGCATCTCGATATGGAGTCGGCTCCCACGACGTCGACATTCCCTACCAGCTCTACCTTATTCGCGCCAGTGAGTGCCAGACGTACTGGGAGGTCCTCTACTTTATCTCGTCAACAATCGTCAAATGTGCCATCGGCTTCACGTGCATACGCCTCGATCGACGGATGGGAGTTATCATCATAATGAGCGTCAACATGGCCATCATGGTCATCGTAGCCGTCTTGGCGCTCGTGTTTGTCTTCGCCAACTGCATCCCGCTTGCAGCAACGTGGAATCCTGTATTGTAAGTATTCTGCAACACGGGCTCTGCCATCAGCAGGCCGTGGATCCCGCATGATCGTCGAGTTTGGCATGACCGACACCACCCATCAGAGGATCGTGCCAGACCTTGATTAGCTTGCAGACTGTGAGCTACATTGTCTCCGCTATTCAGATGGCGACTGATTGGACATGCGCCACTATTCCCTTCTTCATTGTTGCAGGGCTACAAATGTCTCGGCGCAAGAACGTGTCCGTTATTTGCATCCTTGGTCTCGGTACTTTCGCCAGCATCGCCACCTGCATCCGCATGCCCTATTTGAAATTCTACGACACCGCAAAGTACCCTACTGAAATAGGATGTATGTTCAACCTTCTATATCGTTTTCCCCCCCTGACTAACGTACTGATTCAATGTCTTTGGTTTTAGATCATCTCGGTGTTATCAGCATCACCTCCAACGTCAAATGTAGCCTGGGAATCATTGGATGCTCGTTGCCCCCTCGCCGCAAGCTGTTCAAGTTCTACTACGGCTCTTCGCATGATGACAACTACAAGATCTCGGGCGGGGTAAGTACCACTCAAGTCTCCTACCACCATAATCCTGAAAATGCGCTGACAATGGTGTATCTCCAGAGCGAGAACGTTCTCGGAAGTGTTGGTCCAGGCATCAAGCTTGGCTCGCTCAACGACCGCGACAGGACCTACCATGCATCGGCGAAGCGTGCTCCTTCGGCGGCTAGGGAGCTTGAAATAGACGACGACGATTCTAGTCGCAAGGGAATCATCCGCAAGACTGACGTCTACATCAGTTCGTCCTCGTTTCGCACAGTTCGATGATGAACAGCGAGCGACAGAGCACGAGCGCAAATGAATAGGCAAAGACAACTTCACCGTAATGATAAACTAGAATTTGACTGTTAGAATGTATGACCAGAAAATGTCACAACAGGTGCCCATGCAGTACTATGGGATAATGATGAAGAAAGACTCGCTGCTTGCAACGTCCCGCTTGTATACTGTATCGCCAAGACGACGCTGCCCACGCAAATGGCAATTTAATCTATAATGAATTACAAGCGGCGGAAGATTATAGTGGGTGGTCCTTCAACGTGGAGACGATGCGGTCGTGCCAATGTCTGGTCAAACCTAAACGCCAGAACCGAAGTTTGTTGATGCCCCGTTTGGCCAGGGCGCGTACCCTGGCTCACCGCCGCCTAATGTAAAAAAAAAAAGATATATATAGAAAAAAAAAAGAGCAAGGGTCTGGCACGGGTGTTTCCTTATTGGCAACATCCCACCGGTTCCTCAATGTGCCGCGAGCCTAGAACACCACGTGGAAGGAATAGCCAACCGAGATCTCCCAAGGCGACAGAGCAGGGAGCCCAGTAACGACGTTTGTAGTGCAGGAGTGTTTCCGGGCCTTGTGGAGAATGATCTGCTGCCGTCCGCTGCAGCCGGTGGGATGCCAACTTCAATAACTCACCGTATATAGCCTTACGTACGGGGTGCCCCAACCATATCTAACGTATCTCGTTGGCGGGATGTTTGTGAATTCCATGCCAATGCTTTCCTCGTGGTGCAGTCTCGAGATCTTTGCTCGATTGCGTGGATCAAAGTAGACGGGATGAAGAAGTCGACCAGAGGGCGTCAATGCGGTCAAATGATCTTCCAGGTTTCCTCTTGGCGTCACAATGTTGGATTAGCTAAGTATTGAACGGCAACAGCCACTCAGGGGACGGCCAGACTTCCACTGGCCAATACAATAATTAATTTAGTGGTCGAGAGGACCAATTGGCGCTCGATAGAATACAACCACTACGACTCCATGCCACAGACACCTCAATACCCCTCTGCTCATGCTGGTTGCTAATTGCTGGGCTTCCTAGCCACAATCGAAAATCTTGATGAGTTAGTAAGCTGCAGCGGCCAGGCTTTTGTCGGAGGAGACTTACAGAGGAAAATACGCGTGAATGCCTCTGTCCTTGAACTCCTTGCGGCATTGCATCATGGCGATCGTGACCTCCTCGGACGTCCACCCGTGCATTCGGGTTAGCGATGCTAAGCAGAGGCCTTCCCATCCAGAGGTGATGTTTTCGTGTGCCCAAACGCCGATTTCCTTGTACTTCTTGTCCTTGGGCCATGTGTTTGTGGGCCACTTGTAATGCGACACCCTTATGTCCTCGAAGCCGGCCTTGGTCAGGGCCTCTCTCACTCTGGGAGCTTCCATGACGGTTCTCCCGGTCTGTGCACCGGCCTCTAGAACCAAGTTGGCTGTTTTCACAATCATGGCGTCCTCCTTCAGAGTATCATCGTCGCTCTTAGCCACGATGGTAGCTTCGGTAAACTCAGCATACCCGCCAGGAGTCAGATTACTATGACCATCAGTCAGCAAGCTTATGGATTATTCCCACAGGACCAAGTCCTTAGACATACTCAAAGCACTTCTTGGTATATGCATCCCAGTCGATCACACATCCGTTCATCATACGGCTATGGATATAGTCGAATGGCCGTGAGTACATCCAGGACTCCTCTAGGTCATCGACTTCAAACTTCACATTCGGGGGAACACTATGCACCCAAGTCAGTAACCAGGTGTCCGTAAAGGCATGTTAGCCAGCCGGAATCCATACAAGGTAGGGAATGCAGCCGAAAGGTCGAAGCCGAGGACTTCCGATTCGGGATGTTCGTCGCCAAAGTCAATAGCCCAGATGCCGGTACCGGTACCGACATCTAAAACTCGACCAACCTTGGCGCCCTTGTCATTAGGGGGGGCATTGCCGAGCCTACCGTCGAAGGTGAGCAGGAAGAGGTTGTGTTGGAGATCTTTGGACTGGTCAGTGACGTGTGATACCGAGTACCTGGATCTCGGAAGAGCCCACCCAGTCGGTCGTTTTCTCGCTCATCGTTGGGGATGACGTATTCTGTACATGGTGAGCAAAGTCTGGGCTATCCACACGAGGGCCCACAGTTGGTATTTACTGCCGTCTTTATACGCATGATATGTTCTGCCGTTCTCCTGCCGATAGTCGAGGACCGAGGCGGCTATACTGGTGCTGGAAGACGCAAAGCTCTAGTTGTTTGGTTGGTAAGCGCATTTTTTCCGTAGATGCAAAGACCAGTCCTACAGGTGCCCTGTCAGAAGCGTCGTCGCTAGTCGCAGGCTAGGAACGAGTCAGTCTAGGTTGGTGGCGCATCACGACTGGAAGCGAGAGAACCTCATCATCTGGCGCGATCACAACTTCGTGATCGGGCACCGCCTCTGCGGCTTCATCGCGGATCATTTTGGCGGATTCTTGCTGGTTTTGGCTGGCGACCCGCAGTTTGAGGAAGCATGAGTCGTTCGGCTCCCCCGGGGGTATATATGCCCTCTGCCCCCTTCGGCCCGTTTTTTTCTCCGGGTGCGTCTCTGCGCACGGGGCTAAAGTAAAGGGGCTATATATCCGCTCGGCGGAGTGTCGTTCCAGAACGGGCGCCGTTCCTAGGCCTCGGAGCGAGTGTAGCAAGGCAGCGAGCAAAGAGTTTTCGTCTAACATGCGCTGTCCAATCACAAGAGCTGTCTCCGTCGCGGTTTCAACCCGTTGCACTGGCGGGCGGTTTAACTGCGTCATTTGGCCTAGCTTATGGGTTTTTTTGGGACTTCAGTCCGTCCCTTGGCCTTGCCGAGATGCATTTTCACATCGTCTCCACTATCTTTCGACATTCAGAACGCTTCAAGCACGACTCACATCGCTAATGGCCTGTGTGGTCTAGATTCAGAACTTTTTGAATGACGGTCGAATGAGCCAACTCGTTATCATATTATCAAGTGTCGGTATGATTCTCTAGAGACAGTCTTTCGATGAAAGGGTTATGTGGCAAGATGTCTGGCAATCCGGGGCATCCCTGCTAATTTGCCCTTGCCCCTTCGGGTTGCGTGGCCTTGAAGCGGGCAGTGAGCTAACCGTACTTGATCGTATGCGCCGACAGCGATGTACTCAAAGCAATCAAGTCAATTATGACCCCCATAATTGACTTGATTGACTCATCGTGATCGTGTAATTGATTGATTGGCTTATTTTCGCCGAATAATTGATTAATTCACAATTAATTGGTTCGATTAACTGATGAAGTTATTCCCAACTGCCAGCAAAGCTAATTACCCCCTCTTTATCTATTACCTTAGATATTAGAGCTCTTTAAACTGGGTTAGATCTATACGTAATTGTTGAGACATTAAACTAAGTTTTGCAGTGCTAAACGCCCTCTCATAGTCAGCAGATTGTGAAGGTATTGCGAGGAGTTTGAGGGCCAGCTTGCTAAGGCGAGGATATTCAGCCTCATAATTAAACCACCAATAAATAAGATTATAATTGGGTTATCGTTAAAGCTATAGATACTTCTCCAGCTTATCCTCCTCCTCTTCCTCCTCCTCCTCGTTTATAATAATAACTTGTGGCAGTTATCTCACTAGTATGAGTAGACTTCATATAAGTAAAAAGTGATTATCTCCTTAAGCTACTGAGAAGGTCTATCCGCACCGCTTAAATAACTTCCGATGCGATAACTAAGCGTTAGAAGCTCGTTACGCAGGTCTCGGTGACCATCCTACGCTGCGCCACATAGGTAAGCTACGCGCCCGCCGCCACACACCCCCCCAACTGTAACCGCAGCTAGACTCTTGTGATACCCTTATTGTATTGCAACGGAGCGGGGGATGCAGTGAACAGTATGTGCCGTATCGTACAACACACACACTCTACTGACCACAGGTCGTGCACCCTCCGTCCCGGGTCCGTGAGGGTGATTAACTCGTACGAAACCGCTCAACCAGAGCTACAATCTAGGTAAGGAGACACCTTAAGACCTGATCAGGGCCAAAGAGGGGTTCCGGCCTTGGATGTAGATACTGGTGAGTGTTGGGGCCTTGTTTGCTCGGTGGTAAAGCAACCTCCGTACTGTTCGCGGTATATGATCCAAGTGAACGGGTAAAAAGAGCTCTGAATACGTCTGTCTAACTAACGATGCTTGCTGACGTTCTGTAATGTGTTGTTTTATGGTCCGTTGTTGTGTCCTCAGCTAGAAATGCGTCCCCAGTTCCCCTCTCTCAAATAGCTCGCTGTCGCCTGACTAAGGAAAAACCCGCTTAGCGTAAGCATTTCCCCCTGCACGGTTTCAGTATCCCCCTTTTTCTATACTAAAATAGTTATTTATAAATAAATGAAAAATCGTTAAAAACCGAATTCTAAGTAAATGAGATCCGGCCTTTTAAATGAGTATAGAATTGTCCTGATTAGACGAGAAAAGTTGTCGCCTCGTAGTATCTTAGGTCCAGGTAGCTCCTACCTCTCCTACGTCGCTTTTAAGGGCAGGTGCGCGTAGCCTTAGTGAAATCTATTATGCACAGCCTTTAGTAAGATTTTCTCTTTTTATTTTTTATTTTATAATAATAAGTATATTGTACATCGTAACCCTTTTTTATACTATGATTCTAATTTTGTATACCTAATTTTTCGTTGAAACGGCTTCTAAGAGATTATTGACGATTATTTTAGATGCCCGCCCCTAAAAACCTCGCCATCGCAGCGTCTTTAGACGCCAAGGCCGCCCACTATGAGTGATTTTCCCTCTTTACACCCATCCTTAGCTGAGCTGACTCTTTACTTTGGATATAAGTGCCCATAAAAACAAGAAGTGCACTAAGCGGAAGAAGGAGAAGAAGAAGTAGTAGCAAGAGGGCGGCGCCGAGGACCCTCAGCCCGAGGACCCCCCACCAGGTATCCCTTTGGGGATGATCCCTCCTAGGGTGTCCTTTCCCCCGGGGACGCAGTTCTCGCCGCCGAGGCCGAAAAGCGTGATTTTTGTATAATTACTATTTCCCCATAGTCACTATAATTCCTATTAACTCATAAGAAGTCGAGAAGTTGTATAATACCTCTGGTTTTGGTAAGCTCATTATATCCTAATTCAATGGTTCCGTTTTCGCTAATAATATATAAATTTTAACGAGGAGGAGGAGGAAATGGAGGAGGAAAATATAATACCCCGGTGTCCTCGTTGTTATAGGTTAATAATTTTCTTATACTCTTTATTATTTTTTTATTAACTTATATTTTTAACTGCCCACCTCTAAAACTTAGAGAAGATTGGTCCCCTCGGGGGCCAGTCTGCGGGTCCTTCGCCCGGCCATCGAGGTTATAGTGAGGGACGGGTATTTCGAAAATAGGCTAAGCCCTACCTCGGATATGTCCAAAGTATAATAACTGGTTGGTCCAACGGTACTTACTTTAAGGGTAATACTATTCGCTATACTAGTTACTAGGGGTACACTTATGACCCTACTCCCCGTTTAATGGTCATCTTTGGTCACCAGCTCTATGAGGCCCTCGACGCCCTTACCAAAGAGAAGAAGGAGGAGGTTAAGGAGCCTTAGGAGAAGAAGAAGGCCTTATATAAGGCTAATATGGTATATCGTTTTTTATGTTTAGATATCCGTTCTAAAATATTATTAATTTTAATATAATTAATTAACTATTTTCATAGTACCCTCCGCCTATTATTAACGGACCCTATGTTCTACGCTAAGTTAGGCAACGGTAAGGTTAGCGGAGCTATTACTCCTATTACCCCCGTTCACCTAACTCCGGCCTCTACCACCACTACCCCTAGTGGTGTACTCGTAGATCCTGCATTCACCTGCGCCTATACCACCGACCTAGTATCTAGTACCACTACTATTATTAAGGAGCTTAAGGAGCTCCTTTTGTGTATTTAAGCTAAGGGGGGGCTTTATACCCCTTATTAAAATTCATTTTAGAGAGCCTTCGGGTTCACAAGATCATTTCCGGGCTGCGCCGCTGCCCTTACTTTTGTGAACCATAGACCTAATTTAATATTATTTCTATTTTCCCTTTTCTACTTATCTTATGTTATAATTATATATTAAATATTTAAGACGTTAAGTACAATTCCAAAAAACTTGAATTTAGTTTTAGAGAAGTTCTTTATAAGTCCATCCATTAACATCTGATTTATGGGTAAATATACTACTTCGAAGTTATCCACTGTGTATTCCTATTATAACCACATATTCTGGATATTAATATGCTTAAGCTGCGTAGAAATACGTTCCCCTGCGCCGACAACTAATCTTATTATTTACTGATTATTGTAATAGATCTTCTACGCTTCTTCGATGTCCAGGGTCATCTCCTTAAAAAGCCTTTTTAAAGCTATTATCTCTTTTACAGTGTATTTAAAGTTAAGGAGTTCTGTTTTAGTTATCAATGTTATAACGGTGTTCTGTTGTGCTACTTTCTAATGGATTGGTCCTCTAAAAAGGGAGACGATATATCCCTAAGAGGACTTCCGGGTTTCTTTGTCGTTTACGAAGGAGGCGTCTCTAGTGATCAAAAGAGCCTATCCACCCCCAGTATAATTAAAACTGATTACGAGGAACCTTAAACTATATAAGTATTATATTACTTAATTAATAATTATTATATACTAAGGGCCTGGGTTTATAATGAAGTAAGAGAGTTGCGTAATATTAAAGGCGATGTCTGGTTATACTATAATAGCGGTGTATAACGTAGAACCGACTTTCTCCTAGTAGATCTTAATTTCGATGTGTGTTACTATGCTGTTAAAATACTTAAAAGTAATAATTAGAAGTGGTGTTAAAGGTGCTAAACCGTCTACGAGCTCGAATCTCTGCATAACTTTCTTAATATATGTATTATATAATAAGTAGATCTTCTTATTTCGTTAGTCTCGGATGACCCTTATACTAAGGTAATACTTAACTAAACCTTAGTCCTTAAACTCGTAGGCTGCTTTGAGCCCGTTAATAATGGCTTTCCCTAAGGCCCGGTTTTGTATATGAAATAAGACCAGGATATTATCCATATAAAAGAGAATAAAGACCTTCTGGTCAGGGCTAAAGAAGAGTCACACATCTTCCGCGCAGGGCTTTAGGCCTAGTTTACGCAGGGTCGAAAAGAACTCCTTATACCATAGTAGTAGTGTGTCCCTTAGTCCATATAGGGTTTGGTCGAGCTTAACGCACTTCCTATATTAGTGGAAATTGTTAAGTAACTCATAAGTGACCGGCCCTCCCTCTAGGTTAATATCTACGTTAAGAAAAGCATTCACTATGTTAAGCTGCTGGACTTCGAGATCGAAGTGCACTGTTATCGCCATAGTGAGTCTGAACGTGCAAGCGGCTAACGTAACCGCGTATATCTGTTGTAGGGAGTCTACCTCCTAGAGGTCTCCCCGGACACAGATCCATACTTTATAATAATCTAATTTACCGTTTACATCCCTTTTATATATGAAAACCCACTTTAGGGGAATTAGTTTTAAACGAGCTAATACTCGATTAATTACCCTCTAAATCCCCTTCCTTAGTAGGTTCTGGACTTCCGTGTGCACTACCTCCTTGAATTTGTATTACAAGTTAGCTAGTAGGTGCCCCATATCCCTCCATATCCGTGGGGGTTCTGGTAGGTCGTCTATATTGGGTTTCTTTTCCCCTCCGGTGGATTGTTTTTTTGTGAGCTTATTAGCTCTCCGCCGGTTAATAGCCGTAGTAATAATAGTGTGAAGTGTATGGTATCCTTTGTTTCCCTCCTCTTTTCCCTTTTATTAATTAGGTAAAAAAGTAACGTGATTCATTAGTGAGTGGACCACCATCAGTGACCGGGCCACTTTTCCCACCTTCACCACTAAAAGCTTTTATATCTCAACCACAATCAATTAAATTAATTACAACTACTTATAATCCCTTAAACTACTTATTTCCACAACCTCTGGATAGGTCCTTACGTTATAGCCGGTCTTATAACAAATACCATAATATCGTGAGCTTATCCGACGACACTTCAATAACCCCTCGTTTTCCTCCTTTTCACACCCTTCCTCCTCAACAACACCCTTTACAACCATAATTTCCCTCACCTAAGACCCATCTAATACCCCTCCATTTTGTAGTCTAGTTTCTTTGGCTTTACGGTCCTTACTAAGGGCCGTATTTACATCTCCAAAATAGCGTAGCTCTTCTTTTATAAGGGTAGTTATATAGGAAATATATTATAAGCCTTTTAAAGGTTTATCGGTAACTTCATAAATTAGAGTCGGTAAGCTTCCCTAATACCTAGAGATTCTTTCCTTTATAAGTGAAGACTAATAAATAGCCTCGTTAGTGGTTTAGGGTATCTTAGAAACCCAAGGGTCGGGTAACCTAATGGTGGTATTCGGGGCTATTAATGTCCGTAACTGCATATCCGACTTAGAAAGGATAGTTTAAGGGTTATAAGGAATAAGCCTAGCCCCTCTAAAACCCCCATAAATGTTTTCCTAAGTAAAGGTTTAAAGGAATACAGCCTTAAATACAAGGAAAAACTTGGGTTTAATAATATAGGTAATCCGGGCCTTAATAAAATACTTAATCTAAGAACCATATCTCAACTTCAATACACTATAACAGCCAACGTTAAAAGGTTAGGTTAAATGTAATAAATAAGTAGGCAAGCAGATAATTATAATCTTATTCTCTTTACAATACTCTTCGAAATCACTATTAACGTGGCTTTCATAGCCATCAACAATTAGTATCCAATATATACCCCTCAATCACTGTTTTAAGTGTTTATCAAAATGCTAAATCTATTAGAGGGCAATCTCATTATCAGTCCATCCATTGGAAGTTGTTTTAATTACCCAGCTGTCCGGAATCTGGGCCTCGGAGTACTAACTCACGAGGTAGAAGTAGCCCTAAACCACCAAAAAAGGCGGCATCGTATAACCATCACTAGTAATACAATAAATCACCATTACCCATTCTAAATTACTAAGTTAAACCTTTTTTAGTTTCCTAATCTAATTAAAACATATAATAACTATTCTAGGTTAAATTATCCCTATTATAAAGTTAGTTTTATCGAAGTTATAAAAATCTTCGTTCATAATACCGTATTTCGATCACATATTAGCTACAAGTTGAAACCAAGGCTTAATAATCGTAGGATCTTCGTAGAGGCCTCTCTAATAATTATAAATACGAGAAAATCGCATTTTAAGCTCTGGGCATTATTGGACGAAGCGTTTTATCCAGCACTTCCCGACCAGTCGGCCATTACACTTCCGGAGTAGTATATTAACTATATCTTCTATATCCACGCATCAGGGTAAGAATCCTCGAGAATCCAGGTTAATAATATATCAAATAATTACCTCCTCCTCGGTCTTTATCAAATTCAACTACGCATTCCTACTATCAACCTTTACACTTTAACCCTTTATTCTAGACCAGAGGGTAATTCTCAGAACGTTATAAATAGTCGCTACACATCGGATACTTAATTACGGTGTTAATCGGATCACATTAATCACTAGAATAATCCTATGTTTAGGCGAGGCTTCGGATATTGTTTTATAAAAGAAATTATATATTAAAACTAAAAAGTGGTGAAGGTGGGAAAAGTGGCCCGGTCACTGATGGTGGTCCACTGACTGATGAATCACGTTACCAGCTTATTCATCTTATATCCTCTAACTACTGGATATTGGGTATTTTACGCCTTTAAGACGGCGTATAGCTAGTAAATTAAGGATAAAATACGTTGGGGTAATACCCATATTACAAAGGAAAATTTCTTTCCTATATTTCACAAAACTTATACTCAATTAATCACAGAAAAAAACACCTAGGGAGGATTTAAAGGTTTTAGACTTATTCCACTAAATGCAGAAAGTATTCTATTAAAATTTAATATTTAGTTATATACTTTAACACCTCTAGGATTATTTCTAATAATACCACCACCTTAGACTTTTTAAATACTAAATAACCTAATAAAAATATCTTCTTAATTAAAACTCATTAAAAATTAAATCTCCGACTATTAAAATAGCTCACTGCGAAGGGCTAGGCCTAGGTGTTTTCGACCTTAGGGTGCTCTATTACTGTTTACTTCAAGCTAAGGAGCGAAAGAGAGGAAGTTCCTCGCAAGGGGGGCGGTGTAGGAATCTATACTGCTGGAGAACAAAGGGGACCTCTTGTGGGGCGCCGGAGGTCACCGGAGGCCCTTTGATCGGAGGCCCCTTTGACCGGAGGGCTCTTTTGTTGGATGCTGGTTAACGCCTCAGGCAAAGCTTAGGCCATCGTGGGCATCAGCCCGTAACACTCACCCACTTTATTATTAACACTATAAAGCATCTATTAAAGGGTACGCATAGTATTATGTACTAAATTATATTATTAAAATACTTTGAGAAGAGAATAACCTACTTAGCTAACACCGAAAAGTTAAAAAAAATACATTTTAAATAAGGAGAAAGTCTTATTATAGCTAAGGTAAAGGACATTTAATTGCAGAGGGAGGCTATAACTCAGATTAAGGAGGAAAATACATTAGAGTAGTGGTCGTCGATGTCAGGTTGGTCTGCGTAGAGTGAAGGAGTCGGCGATGCCCAGGTAGGGTGTAGTAGTAACGAGTATTCGAATCTGGTCTCCTATAAAGTTTCCTATTATACTACTATTTAAATCCCCTTCCCGTAGTAACTATTTTCCGTTAACCCTACTCTGGGGTTACCCTTTTGGTACCCCGCCCCCACCAGTACACCTAATACGATCTCCCTGCCCCCCAGGCCCCGTCCCGGGGCCGTTTAGGTGTTTATTAGCCTCATCTAGGGTCCACACTGGCGCCTCCACTAATACTACCCAATTACTATGCTTATTTTTAACCTTAGGTCTGGGGGACCCGAAGCCCAGCGTTAGTCGGTTAGCATCTACGTCTCCCTAGCTGGAGGTACCTTCCTTTTATCCTTCCCTAAGGTATTCTAAAGTTAAGTGGTTGCCCACTAATTCTCTAGTTTATGGGAGGCTAGGCGTAAATAGGTGCCCCTCTACTAGGCCACTACTCTACTTCCTCCACTAATAGCCCACTAGGATAGTTTTCTAGTATTTCCTTATAAACACCTCGTATACTAACTAATAAACTTACCTCCTTCTACTCCTTCCCTATTAGTGGTCTTATAGAGTATCCTTATGTCCTCTTTTAGTGGGCTAGGGTGGTCCTTACCTTTGTTCCTTTGTACTTTTTTTAATACTAAGTATTAACTCCTAGTTTTAAGAATACGAGAAACTCCTATACTATAAGTGCCCCTAGTACCCCCCTAGTACTCTCTTTATGTTAATGATCCCCTATTATAGTTTATTTTCCTTAACCCCTAGGTGCCCTAGTATAATTATTCTACTACTTTTAATATAAAACCGGCTTTACTATGCACTTTAATTCCTCCATTCTTTTCCTCCTTTAGCGTTGTTTTTCATCGTTTTCTCGTCCTTCCAGCAATTTACACTTAGCCGCTGCTCCCCCACTACCCTCACTACTATGCCTTCTAGTCCTGCTCCCCCTACCCTTATTAGCGACGATGGTGGTTCTACCCCACCGGTTCCCCCTAACCCCTCCGGCGACATAGAAGGTGACAACGATGAGAATCACCTCTGCACTGTCCCCTATGCCCGCTACCTACACCGTATAATAGGCTGGGACCCTAAGGGCAACGCCCCCGTTCTACACTACTTTAAGACCACTAATACGTCCTCTCCTCCCCTGGTGCTCCCCTACTTCTATTATTAAGGATTTAAGTTGTGAGCAATAAATACACCGTTTATACTACCTAGTGTAGTAAACCTTGTTTTTTGGTATATACTTATCCCCCCCTCTAGTTTAGTTACCCTTAGGGCCTTTTAAATATCGCTAATACTTTGTAGTTGCCCTGTGAGTGCTCCTCCGCTACCCTCACCCTCCACTATTATTTCGATAAGATTTACAATAAGGTATTAAATAGCTCCACCTTCTACAATACTTAGGCCAAGGACGTAGTATATTACCCCTATTATAACACCAGTCCCTACCCAGTACCCCTCTATTATACCCCTACTAATTTATTATTTAGTTTACTTATAAGACCACCTAGTTTATAGGTAAAAAGGCCCTCTAAAAAAACTAAGAACATTAAAGACCCCGCTAAGTGTAAAGCTAAGGAGGAGGAGGAGGGCTAGTTATTCTACTAATATAAAACTATGGTTTTTAAGGTGTTAATTTTCGTTATTAAGAAGTAGGCCTCGGCCACCTCCCACCTTGCCACCTCCATTACCGACCAACTAATAACCCTCTACTCTTATACCAATACCCTCACCGCCTAAACCACCATTATCCGGGCCTAAATCACCATTACCATTACCCTTATTACCATTATCACTACCACCTTCTAGGAGTTCACAGAGTTTTATACTAATACTATAAATACCCTATTACTCCCCTAATACCCTTAAGTGGACCTCTCCTTACTTTATTTAACTTATCTTATTTAAAACCATACTACTCTTAACACCACCTCCTCTAAGGAGAGCTTACCTTCGGGTAATGGTGTTAATAAGGATGAGGAGGTTAAAGGGGATAACACCAATACTAACAACTAGTCCCCCCGCATTACTCCCCCGGTGGCCCGCCTTCGAATGTTTTAATAATTCTTATTTACTCCCAGGCCCCTAGGGCTATATAATTTTCCTATTTTAAACTAAATATATTCCCTAATTAACTAGTAGCCTGGTCCTTATAACTCGTTCCTCTTATAATTTACTAATAATTTACTAATAACTCTCTACTTAAACTCCGTTTCGTAATTATTAATTAAATTTTATAAAATATCTTTCCGAGGTTCCCAGGAATTCTCTTCAGGCCTATATCCTTCCCATTTCACTAAATATTTCCGTTTCCTTTTAGACCCCTTATAGCCCACTAGGGTCTTAACTATATACTCATCGTCGTTCTCCTCAACTAGCACCTTTCATAATTATAATAGGTCACTATGAAACCTTTCTAGTTAGGATGGAGAAAAGATGTTATGGATTGTATACCCCGGCCCTAGTTCGAGTTTATAGGCTGCCCCACCACTAACCACCCACTTAATAGTGAACGGTCCTAAATAATTATTAGCCAACTTTTTTAACAACTTATATTAACGTATATTCCTAGTTAATAGTAAAATGTATTCGCTGACTCGGAAGTTAATATATACTCTGCTCTTATTATACTATTTTTCGTATATCTTATTAGAGTAGGCTAGTTGGTCCTATACTATTCTCCTTTTCACTTTTAACTCTTTTACCCTATCCTCCGCTGTTAATACATCTGTCGGAATATCCACGCCGGACTAGCGCCACCTGTTGCCGCCTATCGCCTATTAGCCCGATTAGCGAGCCAATCAGAAGGCAGGAATCGGTTTTAGATCGGCAGCGTTAGATCGCTGCCGTAGGCCCGATTCCTTCCTTTAACAACAACAAAGTAGATACGACGAATATATCGTTATTTGCCCACCTTTTATACTAGGCTTAGTAAAGTGAATCTAATACTAATTAGTGGTTGAATACTATTTCTATAGATTAGTAAGGTGAATCTTTTATTAGAAGAGGTAGTATTACGAAATCCCGGAACGACTTAGCGCATTCGACGGATCTTATAATACTCGTATTACTGGAAGAATTTACGATACCCTCGGTTAGCTAAACGATCAATAACAGGATATTATAGGAGCTTCCTAAGAGTTTATACGAAGTTACTAAAATAATAAGTTCCGTTTAACGTAACGGAATACGGCCTCTACGTCTATTATACACAGCTTATAATAAAGATTTTACGATTAGTAGTAATATAAAGTACCCTTACGTTTCCATCACCGACTTTTGTTCTCGAAGAGAAGTTATTTATTATAATTAATATCCCCTTTTTCTTTAAATATTACTCCGTTACTTAGTAACTACGGAAACACCTTAGAATTAGTGCTCGAAAAGCTGACCTTTACGAGAACCCCGACTTCACCGTTATCGCCGTCGCCACTTACTCCTACCTCTAAAATAGTGACCCTGAATACCTAGTGAATACAATACTAGAGATAATAACCCCACTTTCCGACTACGTCCATAAAAGAGAACCGGTAATAAATACTAAGACTGGAGTGACCTGCTAAGGACATAATATTTAATGCTTGAAGGGCTGAATTTAACGAGAACCCTAATTTCACAGTCGTCGTCCCTGCTCCTAGAGATGACCTAGACGTGGATATACGATTAGAGACGACGCTAAAAGAAGGAAGACTCCCTTCTTATACTACTTATTAGAAGTAGTATTCTATAAACACTAAGTAGTAATTCGCCTAATGAATGGTATACGCCCTCGAAGCTGCGGCTTAGAGGAAACGCCCTGTGTTCGAGACGTCGTTAGCCTTACCGTTGTACACTAGAATATCTATTAAGATGTTAAGAAGTGACCTAACTACGGTGAATCCGACGCCGGAGGAGGCCCAGGGTGCTTAGGCCCCTTAATAAAGAGAGATAATAAGAGTAATAACTATTAAGGAACCTGATTATATTATGGTTAATAACTCCTTGGTCCTATTACCGAAGAAGTATAAGGACGACGTTAATATTTACGAATAGGGATTATGGACCAGATTTAAGTTGGAGAACGTGACCTCTGAATTTGCCTCTAAGTTAGTAGTAACGGTGGTAATGTTCCTCACGGAGATATACGACGTAAAAGGCGTTGTTGGCCATAAGTTGGAAGAGGAATTTAAGGAAGACTTTGAGGAATAGACCTAGGAGACCTTCAAAATACTCAAAAGAAAAGTAGTAAAGAGATTACGTAATTTCTTATTCTATTATGGTGTTTATATTCCTATAGAGGGAGGGAAGATCATAGAGGAGCTCTTTAAACTTAAAAACTCAGAAGAACTATACTACTAGACCTAGGAAGAAATCGAGAAGGTTAGTAAAAGGAGTAAGTCCTTTAGAGACCTAATAAAGGACCCAGTTCTTTATAAGGAATTAACGGAGGAATAAATACCACTATAACCCAAATTACACTTAAAAGAGATCGCAGCGCAGAAGAACTCTCCATAAGCGCCGCCACCCCCAGAGAGAGCGGGAACAAGCTAAACCCGCATTATACTAAGCCCTTAGAATTGGCCACAATTACCTAGATAACCCATATTCACCTAGGAGCTACCGGATTAGGAAGAACGTTATACTATAGACGAGATTAGCGAAATAGTGACCCCTTAGTAATAAAGTATACTTATTAAGGTATATACCGATGATATAAGGTATAGTGGTGAGAAATTCGATGTCCTTAACACCAAATTCCGTATTTTCCTTAAAGCCTACAGAAAAATCGGAGTTAACCACTACGTAACAGCTAGCCTACTCCCTACGATGCTAAAAGGGAGAGCTTCTCAGTTCTACTATGGTTATATTAGTGGTACACCAACTACTCGGTTAATAAAGGAGGTAGTTAATAAGCTACAGCACTACTTTAAAGGAGATTAACGCCGCTAAGCTTATATTATTAATTAGAACGGAGCAAATCTCAACAAGGTTATTTAGAAGAACCCTAAAAGGACGAAGGTTGAGGTTTTAGAGACCCTCTTTAATAACCTAACGAATCTCCAATAAGCTCTCACACCATATTACTAAGGAAACCAGGTCCTAAAAGATAAGCTAATTAGAGCTGCTATTTGTATAAAAAAGTACTACTCTACTAACTTAACTAGAGTAAATATAGTAGAGGAGTTCTATAATATAATAAGGATAAGCCTTAACTTAGAGGAAAGAAGAAAAGATACTCACTATTAACACTTTATATTAAAAATAGAGTTAAACGAGTAGTTCTAAATTAATTAATATTATAATGGAAAAAGGTAAAGTAATTATTACGGAGGTCGTTAATAATAGTAAGGATACCCTTATTATAGTAAAAAGTACTACATTTACGGTAAAGAAGAGTGCTAGTTTACGAAATACTTTATAGAGGAGAGAAGTAAAGTATATAAATACTTTAAATTAAATAAGAATATCTCTGATACCTCTCCTAAAATATACGGCTACTTCCTCGTTAAATACAAAGGAGATAAAGTGCTCAACGACGAGGACGCTAGGGATAAGGAAGATCTAAGCTAATACCTCACTAACACCGCCCTTAACGAGGAAAACGAGCATAATAACGAATTCCACGTCTTGTTCTTCGGTTACACCACTACTTTAACTAATAAAGACCTCGCTTAAACCCTAAATAACTAAGCCGCTTATTACGCTATTACGGGGAAGAATATTAATAATATACCCGCAAAGTTACCGGCCTACGAGGTATTTATTAGTAATGACCGCTACATAGTAATAATTTTCTAGGGTATTATACCTAATATAAGAGTAACCAGTGTTTTTACAGTTAAATACCCTTAATTCCTTATTCTACAAAAGATCGATATTACTATGAAATTCAATACCTCTAAAGTAGGCTAAATAAGCATTACCTTCGGAGATAACCCCCCAATACCCTCTATAGGATTAACCTATGTGAATTCACCCTTTAAATAATTACCCTTCTACGTTATGAACACTAATACACTATTCTTATTTTATTTAAGAGATATGGACGATTTGGGGATCCATTTCAATAATATCCATAACTTCCTTTAATAAGGAAATGTGAAGGTCCTTATTATACGTAAATGGGGGTATCCGTGGATGCTTATATACTCTCTAGAATAGAGTTTTATGTAGAATCACCTTATAAATACGGAATTACATAGAATCCACCGTTATTTCGGTTACCTATTAGTATAAAGGCTTTATACGATCCTAGAGAGAGCCGGTAACAATGTGATGTTTAAAGTAATCTAGAAGCTCATAAAACACTACCACTAATACTAAATAAATAGACGAGCTCCAGGGAGATTCAAATTCACCCTTAGAGACGATGTGGACTTTAATTATAAGGTTATTATTAATATCTTCTACTTAAAAGGGAATAAACCCGTGATCCACGTTATTAATACGGCCACTTCTTTTAATATAATTAGGTTTCTGGAAAGTATTAGCATAAAGTATACCTAGGAGATATTATGCGAATACTGGATTAATACTTACTTCGGACCCCCTAATTAGATTATTATGGACACTAGTAAAAACTTTAGCTCTAAGGAATTCAGGAATTCAATGAGATCCATAGTGATCAAAGTTAAAGAGGTGCTCGTTAAAGCCCATAATAGTATCGGGAAAGTAGAGTAATACTATGCGCCCCTACGACGAGTATATAATATTATCCGCTAAGAATCCCCTTTTACACTACTAAAGATCGCCCTATAGAATATAATTAAAGTAATTAATAATATGGTTAGCTTAGATGGTTTTGTTCTAACCCTACTCGTTTTCGGAGTGTATCTACGTATAAATATAAACTCACTATTATTATTAGAGATACGGTAATGTATAGAAGTTACGCGGAAAGCTATGGCGAAGCTACGAGAGATTTACGTAGAACGCGTAATAGTTAATGCTCTTATGATGAGAAACGGCCTAAATACGGCCCCTATACGAGATCTATTATTATAGTTGAAAATTATTGTTTGGTATAAGAGAAGGGGCTGGATAGGCTTATATACACTCCTCGTCAACGAAGGTGAAGACTACGTCGTTTAACTACCCTCGGGACCAAAGAATTTCAGGTTTATTATTGTTAAACCCTTCTTAAAAGACGACGAGGAGAATACGGCCCTAGAGATACCACTGGACGACGAGGAAGACGTCCTTGACGAGGAGGAGGAAGTCCGAGATGAGATCGTTGTTTAAACGGATATACTACCCTCGGAGGAAGAGCTGGTACCACCACCTCGATACCCGAGAAGTAGACTATGGAAGAACGCCCAGATTAACCTCCTAGTAGAAGTTGACGCTTTTAACGACGCTAAAAACGAGGCCACAATAATAACTGCGTTTATAAGCGCTAAGGAAGAGGCAGATCACACTTTTATACTCGAGTTATGTAAAAAGGGTATAATTAAAACCCTAGGACCCCCGTTCAAAGAGTTCACTAAAAAGGAGATCGATGCTCTGATTAAACGAGGAGTTTTTGAATTCACTTAGTACAACAAAGAAAAACACGGAGGGATATATATATTCTATTCAAGAATCATCAATAAAGTGAAAAGTAAAATAGAGACGCCCTATGAAAAGTTCAGATTTATTATTTAGGGATATATAAACGATAATAAGGAGGTTATCCTCACATAGTCTCCGATTATTTAGAGCGCCAGTTAGAGACTGATTCTCGCCGTCGCTCCGTCTCTCATCTAGAAGGAGGGCTATTCACTATGGATAAGAGATATCACTCAGGTGTACACCTAATCCACAATAAAGCTTAAAAGGACGATCCTCGTAAGATTATTAGACTAAATAAAGAAAAGTTACCCTCTAAGAACTATTATAACCATTGTACGACCGTTATACGGCATCGTAGAAGCTGGAACCTATTAGTACGCGATATACAATAAGTACTACAAAGAGAAGTTCTAGATAAGGACTTCTATATATAACCCCTGTTTACTGTTACTAAATAATAAAAACGAGAATTTTACGATGATCGGTATGTAGACTGATAATACTATTAGCCTAAGCAACGAGACCTTTACTTAACGGGAAGACGAGGAACTCTAGAAAGCGATGTTCTCGGTGAAGGAGAAATAATACCTCTCCACTAAGATACTATTCGTATTCAACGGAGGGATCATTTTAACTAATAGAAAAACCATCTTCCTATACTTAAAGGGCTAGGGAGTAAAGATACACTTAGTTAACACTAAATCCGTTACTACGAAGGAGTAGTACGTCGAGCAGTACACTAAAGGTGCATACACCGCCTTAAAGTATTAACTAGAAGTAGTATTCAATCTATCCGTAGTAACCTAATACTGAGAAGCGACACTAGAGCAGATCAAAGCTCTGAATTAATGCCTGCTATGGTAAATAAAGCACCCAGACCGAGGCCTCACTTACATACCCCTTAATCTGATTACCACTAAGCTCTTCGTTTTTATTAATAGCTCCTTTACTAATAACAGTGACCTGATGTCCCAGCTCGGATTCGTGATCCTCTTTATAAATAAGACTAGAGGAGAAGAGGATTTTATAATAAAAGGAAATATTATCTATTACTCCTTAACAAAATCTAAAAGAATTACGAGGAGCGTCCTCATATCCGAGATATACGGGATAGTCGCCGGTGTTAATATGGTTTATGCCCTCTCTACGACCCTAAAAATCATAACCAATAAGCTCCGAATACCTACGATCCCGACCATTATATATACTAACTTGTACTCACTTTACGAGTATCTTATTAAATTTAAAACCATAAAAGAGAAACACCTAATAATCGATATTATAGTATTAAGGTAATCTTATAAGAAATGAGAATTATACGAGATCCGATGGATCCACGGAGACGATAACCCTACCGACGGCCTAATAAAGGTTACACTAAACTAAGCCCTTACGAGGTTTATCGAAGAGGTAAAAGCGAAGATTAGGATGGAGGGATGGGTTATGAGACCCTAAGGAGCGCCTATAGTACTAAGTAAAAGGAGGAATATAAAAGAGATAAGGGGATATAGGAGGAATACTATTACTATCGCTAGTAATGGTGAACTGGACTTTGCTCATAGTTGGTTATAGGATACGCTCGTTTTTACTAAAGGTGGTATGGTCGAAAACAGTACTTTTGCCGTTTCCGACCACTTTACGTACTCGTTCCGTTTATCGATTTTTTTTATTACGTTTTAAGTAATTTAGTGCCCACGCCGAATAATACTTAATTTTCACTCATTATTTAAAAAAAGGACAATTTATGGTAAAAGAGATAGTTACCAGTGTCGGAATATCTACACCGGACTAGCGCCACCTATTGCCGCCTATTGCCTATTAGCCCGATTAGCGAGCTAATCAGAAGGCAGGAATCGGTTTTAGATCGGCAGCGTCAGATCGCTGCCGTAGGCCCGATTCCTTCCTTCAACAACAACAGAGCAGATACGACGAATATATCGTTATTTGCCCACCTTCCACACTAGGCCTAGTGAAGTGAATCCAACAACATCTATTAGGGCTTTTCCGTCTATAGTGACGTCATATGGTTCCGGTGGTAGGTAACCCATTAACGCCTCCGCCGGTGCTAACCTAATAGCACTATACCAAGCATTATTATAAATAAATTAGGCCATTCTTAGCTACTATAGCCAGTTATCCTATTTTATATTATAAAATACCCGTAAAAAGTGTTTTAAGTTCTAGTTCTACTTCTCTGTGTATTTATTGGTTTAAGGGTAGTATATTATACTAAGTTTCTGTAACGGTCCAAGCACGTATATTGCAACTAGCTATGGCGATTACTACGAGTATTTTTAAGATGAGAGAGAAAAGGAGAAAATGTTTTCCGCCCCACAGGACCCGTTTACTCTGATTAGGCCTAAGGTTGATCCGTCTTAGGTAAGCCGGGCTTAGGTAAGCGGAGTCCATGGCTGAGAGGCTGCGAAGCCTCCAAGAGGGCCCAGCCCGTCACAGTTTCCATTAGATAATTAGCTAATAACATACTATTACCCAGAACTTACTAATAGATAAGGAACCCCTATCCGAGACCATTAACCAAGGAATTCCATACTATAAAAACACATTCTACACTAGTAATGTAATTAACTAGTTTATAGTAAGTGATTCCTTAGTGGGTATATAAAAGGTATACTTAGTTAGCCTATCCACTACTACTAGGATATTATTATACTGTTTCCTATTTCCGTTATCCACCACTAATAACTTGGTGATAAAATCGAGGAATACACTTTCCTATGAGTAGCTAAGTACTAGTAGGGTGCTTAGTACCCTATAAGGGAGGTAGTGGCGTGGCTTTATACACTGTTATACGGTGTATATCTTAACGTATTCCACCACATCCTTCTTTATCCTTTTCCAAAAAAACAAATATCCTATCCGGATTATTATTCTAATAACCCCTAAATAACCACTTATTAACTTATCGTAGAACATAGTAAAAATCTCCCTTATTAACAAGTAACCCTCTAATACGACCACCCTACCCCTATACCTCACTATTCCTTTATCATCTCTTCCCCAATACACCCACTTCTCCCACACTATACCCTATAATACAAGGTTAGACCTCTAGGCCTCCTATACTACTTTTTCCAGGCTTAGGGCCAGTGTTTCCAGTATAACATTCACAACGTCAGCCCGTAGCTCCTCCCTCGCTACCCAGTTACGTTTCACCCTCAGCTAAAATCATTCCAGGAAACCTTCTAAAAACACACCCCTAGCTTCCTCCCATTCACCCTCCTTAGGTCTATAATCTGGTCTCCATAATAGCCCATCGGCTACGTTTTGTTTACTTAGCCGATATTCGATACGGAAGTCGAATAATAAGAGGTCCTAGAGTAACCTGGTTTAATGGTTATTTAACTGGGGCTTAATAGTGAGGTAGCGGTGCCCTAGGTGGTCCATTAAAAACAGTATTTAGTGTTATATATATAATAAGTAGTATCACTAATATATAACTACTTCTCAAATGGCCAATAACTCTACCTCTAATACTCCGTATTTTAACTCAGCTCCTCTTAACTTCTTAGAGAGGTAGGCGACAGGGTACTAAGCGTCTCCATATAGCTGGTATAAAACTGTCCCCCCCCCCATCTTCTTTGTTAACCTATTCGTAAAAGGTATATATACTTTAGTATAATTCCGGATAAAACACTTATAGAACCTTATAAATCCTAGGAAAACATAGATATTTCGTATACTATGGGGTACCAACTACTCTATAATAACTATAACTCGGTCCTATTCTATTATAATCCCTTCCCCCGAAATCATAAACCCCAGGAACCCGATCTCCCTAGTATAGAACTCGCATTTCTCAGGGTTAGCATATAAGCCAGCGGTGTCTAAGTGGCGTAGTACCTCCTGGACTACCTCCACGTATAACACCTTATCCTTCGAAAAAATGAGGATATTATCCAAGTATACTACATAGGTAATATCGACGAGGCCCACTAATATATCGTTAACGTAGACCTGAAAAGTCGCTAGTGTATTAACGAGGCTAAACAATATAACATTATATTCGTAATAACCGTATTTAGTTTAGAAAACCGTTTTCTATTCATCTCCTTCACGAATATACACCTAATAATACCCATCCTTAAGGTCTAATTTTATAAACTAACTCACCTTTGAGAAATGGTCTAGGATTTCTCCGATAAGGGGTAATAGTATATAGTTCTTTATAATAACACCATTAAAGCCCCGGTAATCCATATAAAACCTCAGCTTACCCCCCTTCTTAGGAACAAAGAGGATCGGTACCCTAACCGGACTCTTAGACTACCTAATCCAGCCCTTAGCTAATACCTTAATAAAGTATTCCCTTAACTCCGTTAACTCTAGCTCCGCTAATGGGTAAATAGGGCCATATAGCAGCTCTACTCCTAGTTCCAGGTTAATAGCATAGGTGTATTTACCCCGTTCCGACGGCATAGCCACTAGTATAGTATTAAATACATAGGACTATTCCTTGTACTCATATGGGAGGACTGGTCCCTAAGTAGTCTCCTAGTTATTAACTAGTACCCCACTTATTCTCACCTTAATCCTTTTTATACCTAGGGTAATTATAAAAGTTACCCTTATATTCCTCACTGCTCTTCGGATTCCCCTTTTACCTAAAATTAACCGGATACTATCCTCGTTTAAAAGGTAGGTCCAGTTCAGCGTCTTCTATTTAAGGTTCAGCTAAACCACTTAACACTAGGGGATCCCTAGTATTACCGCATATCCTTCCACCTCGGTGATCCTAAACTTATATAACCTTATATAACTCACCCCGAGGTCGTCCATCACCTAGGTCACTAGGGTTTTTATACTATAATCGGGTGCGTATAACCCCCATATGCCCTATAATAGTGGCTTACCACTAATAACCCCCGGCGGAGCCCCTTTATAAGGGAGGATCCTCTAGTCCACTATATTCTCATCTACTCCCATATCTAATAACACCTTCCCCTCCTTCTACACCCCCATTATTTTTATTTATAAGGTCACCTCTACTCTCCGGTGACCCCACTTTACCTCCTACGGAAGCCGGATAGCGTTCACCCCCGTGGCGGAACCTCCCATCAGCTCTATCATCTTAGGCCAGCATCGTTATCCTAAGTACCTCAGTTATCCACAATTATAATAATTGGGCTCCTAGCATTGGTCCGAATAGTGTCCTATTTGCCCATAGTTGAAGCACTTAACGTAACTCAGGTCCTGCCCTAGTGGTCCCCTACTAAGCGTACTCTCTTCCCATTTCACTAAAACCGAGCTCCTAGAGGTCTCAGTAATGGTCCTCGGTATTTCCGAGGTAAGTTAGGTAGTATTAGCCGTAATCTCTCTCTAAGGCATAAGACTAAAATGAGTGGGTAACCACTAGTTTCCCCCCCACTAGTCCCTGGTCCCCTGAGCAACGGGTTCAACGCACTTTTACTCGCTTAGGTACATTTTTTATATCATCTCAGCCCTCTTAGCCACGTTGTTTAGTTCCCAATGGGTACTCAGTAACCCATTAGTTATCACTTATTATTATAGGTTAGGTAGTAGTCGATTAACCACATAGACCACCCACATCCTCTCTAGTTAGGGATCGGGGTACTCCACTTTAACTACTTCGTATTAATCGAAGAACTATTAATATATCTAATTTAACTTTTATTTTATCTCTTCTAATTCTATTATAATTATGTATACCCGGGTATCCGCGTTAACATGGTATTATAAAGCTATTACTCCATTGTAACCTAAATAATATTAAACACATTATTATTATAGTTCATAGTGATATGGTTTATCCATCGGCAAAAGGCGGTGCCCTCTAAGCATCCCCCCACGAATAGGACCCTAACCCTATCAGAGTTAAAGTTTTCTCTATATAAGCCGAATCGCCCCTTTAATTTAAACAAAACATCTTTAACGTTAATCCAACTTCCTCCCTTAAAATAAATAAGGGCAAGCTACTTCGTCTACGCATTAGTACAAACTCGCTTAGGTTCTAGTAGCTAGGGAACAGTGGACTCTTAGCACATCACCTCGTCTAGGTTAGCGCCGTTCCTAAGGACTATTATCTAATCGATTATTTTCCTCTTCCTAACTTATTACACTACTTTATAAAAGAGGGCATTAACCTCTTTAATAGTTATTCCTTTTATATCCTTAACATTAAAATACTAATAATCCCTAACTATTTCATCGTTAAATATTATCTTAGTTATTAACTTAATAGTTAATCGTTTAACGTTTATAAAAACAACTCATTATATTACTAATGCTCTACGAGGGTCATCGTTACTTTAACGGTCTATGCACTTATAAGTAAATAGAAATTCGAATATGATAAGTTAGTCCACATAGAGTAAAGGAGTCGGCAATACCCAAGTAGGGTATAATAATAACTAATATTCGAATGTGGCCTCCTATAGAATTTCCCACTACACTACCACTTAAATCCCCTTCCCAGAGTAACTATTTTCCGTTGGCCCCACTCCGGGGTTGCTCTTTCGGTGCCCCCCCGGCCCCCGCCGGTGCACCTGACAGTCAACTAAGGGCGGAAATAGCTTAACGACGGTGTAGCGTCTACGGAAACACTGGGCATAATATGTAAACGTATCCAGCTAATAAAGAAGTTTCTAGTAAAGAGGATTCTGAGTAGTTTTAATTAATTTAATAGTTTTGGTGTTTCTTTTTGATCGCATTTGTGAATTGGTCGTAGTCGGGTGAGCAGCTCGCTTATCTGGGCAGCTCGCTTATTAAGTACATTATAGGATATTTATAAAATTACTACCTTAAGATCTATATAACAAAGAAACTCCTTAAAGTATTTAACTTATTTATAATTATAATAAAACCATAATATAATATATAAGTTAAGGTCTTTGAATATAACCACGAGGTTATAATAATTTATACACAGGTCGTATTCCACTTATAATCTTAAAGGGTGGTCCTTGAACCCTCTACAACTAATACATAAACCCAAAATAAAAGAGTTAAGCATATTATAATAATTATTAAGAAGAAGGCTAGGACCCTTTGTGAAATAGGTAAATTCCCTGAGATACTATAGCCCGAAATTGTTACCACTATAACGTATTTGTATAATAAAACACCGTCTATTATACACAACTAGAAAGTACTCTTTAAATAATTCTATACACAATTCCACAGCCCAGATCTCGAGAAGCCTCACCAAGCCCACCTTCGTGCATATAAGTGCAAAGCGTATACGCTCACAACAGACGCCCAACTGAGCAAGAATAAACCAAGGAAACTCTAGCCAAAAAAGTGGATAGGATACCTTATTAGGTATAGTACTAGTAACTCCTATTACATTTAAAACACACTTACTACTCGCATTATTATAATATAAAACATTATATTCAGGGAAATAGAGTTTTTCAGCAGAAATATTAACGAATTACAAAATGACTTTAAAAACCTCAACTTGAATAAACTTAATACTCTTCTCACACAACTAAAAGTCTCACCCATAAGAGTCACATTTCTAAAGCATACCCATACTATAAACAAAACGCTTAATAAAATATAATACTTTAAAAACAAAAATGCATAGGAATATATAATACCTTTATTACTAAAACACATTAAAGTATAATTTAAACTAATTACACCACTACTAACCCCACCTACTTCGTTCTTTACTAATCTATAAGAGGTACTCAGAGTAAAAGAGTAGAGAAAAAGGTATACCTCAATCACTCCCAGGGCGTTCCACATACGTAAATCAATTCATAAAAGGATTCCAATTACAACTCCGTATACCTCCTAAGAGACCACCTTCCTAGGTAACACTAGAATAAGTAAATAACAAATGAGGATTAAAAAAAATTAAAAACCACTAAGAATTACCTAAAAAGGGTAATACACAGGAACACTAAACTTAAAGGAATCACTATTATTAGAAATAGTAATAGTCGTAAATCTATCCCTAGGCCTAGGAGACATAGGGCTCCTAGGTATAAGTTTACTTTAGACCTCTATTAAGGAATAAACCACATTAATTCAGGAAAAGGCCACCTTTTCTCTAAGATATTAGAATCTCACAATAGAGGGCCCGTATTAGGTGACGGGGGGCCCACAGTTATTCGCCCGACCTCTAATGTTCCAGGAGAGGGCCGCCCTCTACCCTAGCGAGAATTCCAAATTAATATATTACCCCTAATATCTCAGAAGTATACCAATTTATACGACCACCCCCATAAAAAGGAATTCCAAGAAGTAGAGGAGAAGTATCTTATAAACCATAAAGAAACAAATATATATTATTGTGGACTATAGAAAAGCCACTAAGTATTAAATTCTGGGTTACTAATGGGTATACGTTTATAAAATGTGGTGAAGCCTGCGTAACGAACGGAGTCATTTTAGTAGAAAGTGGCCTGTCTTCTAGAAGTCTAACTACCGGGCAAAGCCCGCTTCTAAATAAGCTACAAAAGAGGTGAAGTTACGTAATACGGGTCACGTACAGTACCACGTGACTAGCTCTGCACACCGAACGGGCTAGTTCAGCCAAGAGGCTACCACGACATAAAATAAATAAATAAAAAAACCTCTAAAAAATTAAAATAAAAATCGTTATTCATAAGGACTAATAAGCTGAAAACACTTTTAAGGATACATATACAGCAACTCTCATAAAACAATTATTCTATACACTTATTACCACCACTACTTAGTAGAAACTCACATTACTTTAATATAATACAATTAACACCTTTGTCTATACTCCAATTACTAAAATAATATATATAGAATTTCCACTAAACCATAAGTAACAAGGGAAAGTCCTATAACTAAAAAAGGCGTTATACGACCTTCGCAGGTCACCTTTGTTATAGCAATAGCACCTAAAGAATGGGCTAAAAGTAATAGGTATAAAATACATTACAAGCGAGAATTACTATTATGGAAAGGGTCGTATACTCTTTTTCTTCTACATTAATAACTATATTCTCGTATTTCTCCCTAAGTATAAAAATACTACTAAGCATCTTATTAACAAACTTAAAGAGAAATACTACCTAAAAAATAAAAACCCTCTTTACAAATTTCTATGAATTAAAGTTATATAAAACCCAAAAACGCAAAAGATCTAGCTATCCCAGACAACTTATACAAAGAAGATAACAAAGCTTATTAGCAAAGGGACCACAGGAGGCACACCAAAGTACCACATATAATATATAACACCTATAATAAATAAAGAACTACTCCCATACAATGGTATTACAATAAAAAAAGAGATTACCGCGTATTAACACAAAGTCGGATTAATCTTATATTTAATAGTAATAATATTGTCAGATTGAACGCTCCAAAAGCGCCTTGGAACGGGCGCTCGGCGTAAGGTTAATCCCGAGCGCGCCTCAGGCATTCAGGGGCGTCCCCTACCCCTATCCCTAGGGTCAGGGACGCTCCCTGAAGCACTTAGTAGACACAACACATTAATACACACAATTGACCCTCAATTCGACAATTAACAATCTAATACGTGCTGCGCTTACGATAAGCGTCGCCAGCCATCTATTCACTCAATTATACACGCACGAAAGCGCTTCCTAAGCGCTCAATTCAAATCCACCCATCGAAATGGCCTCCCTAAGCTCGAAGATCCAATTAAAGACCAGTAGTGACTGGGTTCTATGGGTTAACCAGTTATAATTAAAAGCTAAATCCTACGACTTATGGACATATATCAATCCAGTACGTCCTAATACCCTTCGGAGCTTGTGAACGCTCCTCGAGTAGTGTATAGAGCGTCCTATGCGCCCCGAGATCCATAAACACCCTAAGACTAGCAGAGCTGAAGTTCTTAGCGACAACGCTGAATACGAACTATGTGTACAGGGCCTTAAAGAGCTCTCCGTAGTGAACCTCGTATTATATAAAAAGTAATGGGTAGAGTATATGGAGCGGGTAAAAGACTACGAAGCGTTCCTTAAGGGTATTAAAGTATTTAAAGACTGGGTTTAAGAGATAGTCTACGTTAGCTTACTACGCTATTGCTATAATATAAATTATATATTAGATTGATGGATTTACGTATTAAAGGAATGAGTAGGGAGTAATATAAAAGAGAGGTGCTCCGAAGTGAATAAAGTATATAAGTGGGCGTTAATGGTGCCTGAGTAGAAGTGTCTTATTATAAAAGGCGACCTAGAGGAGTGGTTTACGAAGTGGGAAGAGGTAATTTACGAAATTAAAGTAGTAGGAGTTCCCGGTACTAAGCTCCTAAGTATCTAGTTCCCAGAATTCATTATAATTATTAATTAAAGTTATACGGATATATGGATTTTTTTATATTAAGTAATTAAGGATAAGTATATCGAAAGCGAGAATCTGAGTATTAGAGAGGTCCTCTTAGATGCCCGGAGATTCTTTTAAACCACCTTAATACTTAACTCAAAGAAATAAGTTAGCCGTAGAGCGTTTAGGCTAACCGTAGAATTAATAACCTAAAATAAAAGTAACTTTAAAATAACTTCCCCTACGCACCTAGGTGTTCTAGGGAGTAATACTTGGGGTAATTAGGGCTATAGGAGAAGCGAAGTTCCCTGTGACCGATCACAGAAAAGGAGCAACGGAGATTAAGCGAACAACCACCTCTGCTCTACTTACCTTTACTCACACTAACTCTCTAAATACTAATTAATTAATAAGTAAGAACGTCCTAAATAATATACCCCTAATTAGGAGCTCCTTAAGAACTTAGAAAAGTATATAAAAAAAGATGAAAACCTAAGAGAATATATTAAAAAGGTAATAGGAGCCCTTAAGGAAGAACACTAATTATATGGACGGTGTAGAGTAGGTGTCCTAAGTGTGTTTTACACTACTCTAAAAATATACAAGCTTTTCAAATCGGCGATCCTAAACTTAGGCTCAATAATCCATATTTTTAATAATCTTATGTGGTTTACTACACTTACGGGAACGCTAATAGGAGACTATCTCTGGGCAGGTGTTTAATAAGTGGTTATTAAAGTATACGGTATGGTTAATATTAAAGTCAGGGGGCGTAGAAGGGCCACCATGAAGCTCCACTTATACGACGTTACACTCTGTACGGGCTTTACTAGTAACCTTATCTCCTTTACTCACCTTCGTAGAAGGGGTTTCTAGTGGGATATAAGCCCTCGTAATAACTACCTACGACACTTAAACGGAACCTTTTTATATACACTTATAAAACTCGTAAATTAATAAGTCCTGGACTATTGGAAAATCGAAATATCACTTACAACTACGCCTATTAGACGAAAAGCGCCGGAAATCGAGCCTACACCACCTCAAAAGTATAAATATACGATAACGATGCACAGGAAACCAATTAAGGGTAGCGTAGCCCTCTGGTATCAAAAGCTAGGTCAAGTAGGCCCCGAGGCCATCCAGCACTTAGTAAACGCCTCGAGAGGGGTTAGGCTGACCTCAGGGGGCGAGCTTGTTATAATAATAACCTGCGATGTGTACGGAAAAGGCAAAGTTTACCGAGTAATCCGGTGAACTCTACGAGAATCCCTTAAATATACGAAGCCTGGAGACCAGCTTATAGTAGACTTCTACGACTACGAAGAGGGTTACGAAGGGTATACATCCATAATACTTATTATTAACCAAACTAGTGGTTATACATAGGACTTTTATTTTATAAGGTATACTATAAACGTTTTATTAATACTCTTAATGGACTTCCTAGAACTTCTTAAAATTTATTATAGAATAATAGTTAAAACTCTGGAATCTAATAGTAAACTTAAGTAGTACTTATGGGTTACTTAAATACTTATTGTATAGGGTATAACCCTAGAAATCTTAGTTCTAAATACGTAAACCTAGAATAGCAGAGTAGTGTGTATTACAGCGGTAATTAAAGAGTATATAAAAACGATGGTTTTAAGCACTAAGCTTCTAAACATCCTTTAGCCGGAGATAACAAAAGTGGTAACGTATATATATAATTATACACCATCGGTAATAAGAGGATAGAAGTCGCTATATAAACTATTTCATAAATACTTTTACTATAAAGAAAACGGGATATATATGCACTTAGACCTCTCTTATATACGATTATAAGAATACAAAGTGTTCACTATGACCACTAATGCTCAGCTGAAGTGTAATAGGCGCTAGAAGTTATTAGTGTGTGCCTGGATTGGATTCCTAGTTGGTGTCACGGGCCGAACCCGGTGGTTATGCCCGGGCTATGCCCGTGCTCGCACTGGTGCCCCACCGGTGCCCCATTAGCGCCCACCCCCTAGGAAGTAGAGATTTCGCGCTATATCGTAGTTTACCCTTTTCCTTTTTAGCTTGAAATAAACAATATTTGGCTACTTTTCAGTTAAGATAAGGCCTAGGACTAACCTTTTATATATTTTAAGTTTAGTTTTATTTATTATATAAGATACTACTAGGTTGAGTGTAGCTCCTTATTGGTTACGAAGTGGAATCCTAGGTTAAGTGTAATTCCCTGATAATAGATCGATGAACGTTGGACACTAAGTAAAGCGTGGCTCCCCACTAGTTAAGAAGAGGATACTAACTAGTATAATGGCTGACGAACTGCAGGCCCAATTGTAGTTAACCTTAAACGAGGCCCTTGGGCCCCTATAGGCGAGGATTGCTGAGCTCTCTAATGAGTTAGAGTGAAGCCGAGGTTTAGGGCTAACGATACCGACCTTTATGGAAAATGTAGGTACCGAAGCCCCGCTAATGGGTAGCCGCTATTCTATAATAAAGATACTAATATGTTATAAACTACTACTAATACCCTTAAAGTTCTCGGGGAAGTAGAAGGATTACCCTTTTTAGGTATAGTAGATAAGGGATAAGATTATTATAGATAAAGTATTTTACTTTACTAATTAGGAATTATGGTATTTAATTAACTCTTATTTAGATATTAGTCCCTAGTAGGTGGTTACTACGTTCTACGTAGCCGGGGGGCCTAAAGGTTAACGTAACCCCGAAGATTTTATATTTTACCTTAATAAGACCTATTAAGACCCGAACACCTAACCCTAAGCCGTAGCCCAGCTATAAACCCTCCATTAGAAAGATAACGAGAAGCTGGCTATTTTCTTACCGAAGTTTAAACGAATAATAATAGATATAGGAGGTGGTGTATAGTCTAATATCGTTAAGATTATTATGTTGGAAAATGCCCTTATTTCCCGTTTAAAGGAGTACCTGATCACCATTTCCCTATTAGGGGAGTATACTTAGTGGTTTACTAGGGTATAGGATATTACTTAGAAGTTAGAGTGTATAATACCCGTTATTATTAAATAGGAGTGTTGTTGGTCCTTAACCTTAGCCCCTCTATGGAAGGATTGTAATGGAGATGTTTAGATGACTAGTGTTGCCTGTACCTTATCGATTCGAAGGGAGAAGAAGGATTATTACCGCCGCTGCTCCTTGGGTAACCCGCTGGTGGACCGCTGTAAGTGTTTTTATTATGGCGAAGAAGGTTATATTACTAGGAATTGTTAGAAGAAGGTTCCTAGGTAGGCGAAGGTTACTTATATTAAGGTGATAAAGAAGTAAAAGGATCCCGGGTTAAAAGAAGAGGACTAAGAGGTTATTAGTACCTCCTTTAGTGAGGATAACTCGAGAAAAGAGTAACTCTAGTATAAAATCGGGTATTAGAGTCGACGAAGGAGGAAGCCAAAGGATGGGAGTTCTACTAAGAAGAGTAGTAGTAGAGGAGCTAAGGGTTAACTATTATTTAGGTAAGGATTAATAAAGGACACTTAATACACACCCTTATTAATACTAGTTACGACGTTTATATAATAGTGGATTAGTCTCTTTTTAAACGCCTCCGATTACTATTAGTGGATCGGAAAAAGTGTGCTCTACGAGGGTATATATAAGACGGGCTATCACCTGGTGATGCCCAGGGTGTGGTTGTCCTAGATCTGGAATTAAGTGGCCATACTTAGAAAGTTTATGTATACGTAGTAAAGGGCCTAGACCTCCCCATATTCCTAGGGAAACCATAAATGGAAGTGAACTATATAATATATAACACCGTTATTTAATGGGTATACCACGGTAAAGGAGGAGTAGATGTATACCTTTCTAATTAGGAAAAACTAATTATTATAAAAGAGATTTATACGGTCCGATTACTGACGGCCCCTGCGTTTATAGTTATATACCAATAAGTGAAGTGTTAAAGGGTACTAAAGGCCTAGGTTATAGTTATGAATTTAAGGAATATCGAGGATACGTTAAAAGAAAAGAAGTTTATGGATATAAAGGAACTTATCCTAGGCTGGGTTTATAAGGAGTTTAAAGACTTATTTAACCCGGAGAAGGTGTACTCGATGCCCCCTAGGAGGCCAGGGGTTAACCATAAAATCCCCCTTATTAAAGACGCTCACGGCTAGGAGCTTACACTTCTATGGGGACCCTTATATGGGATATCCCGTGAGGAACTCTTGGTCCTGAAGAAGACATTAGAGGACCTGCTAGATAAAGGGTTTATTCGAGCCAGCAGTTCGCTGATGGGTGCCCTAGTATTATTTATGAAGAAGTTTAGTAGGGGAATTCGGTTCTACGTTAATTACTAAGCCCTTAATAATATTATAAAAAAGGACCATTATCTATTACCACTTATATTAGAAACCCTCCGATGAGTAGCCGCTGTGTAATAGTATACGAAGTTTAATATTATAGTTGTGTTTTATAAGATTCGGATTATAAAAGAAGACGTTGAGAAGATAGTATTTTATATAAGATATGGACTCTTTAAGTGGTTAGTTTACCCCTTTAGACTCACCGGGGCCCTAATTACGTTCTACTAGTATATTAATACGATTCTCTAAAACTTTTTAAATAATTTCGTTATTACTTATTTAAATAATGTCCTAATTTATATGTTTAGGTTAAAGAAGAAGTATAAAAAGAAGGTATAGGTGGTCCTTTAGTGCTTAGTAGAGGCTGGACTATGATTAGACCCTAAGAAGTGTACTTTTTTAGTTAAAATCGTGAAGTATATTGGGTTTATTATTATTACTGAGAAAGGGATCTTATGTGACCCTAAGAAGTTAAGAGTTATTATTAAGTAGTTGCCCCTTAGAACTATAAAGGGGGTTAGAAGTTTCCTTGGGTTTACGAATTATTATTGTATTTTTATACCTAATTATACTATTATTGTTGAGCTTTTTACGAGGTTTACGAAGAAGTTGGTTGTGTTCTACTGGGGACTTAGTTAGGAAGAAGGATTCTAGGAGCTTAAGTGGTTATTTAGTATGGAGCTGGTGTTTCGCTGTTTTAACCCTAAAGGAAAGATAATAGTGGAGATAGACTGTTCGGGGTTTGCTTTGGGTGGTACCCTTATATAAGAAGACTCTGATGGGTACTAGTACCCTATTGTGTTCTATTTATAGAAGTTATTACTAGCTAAGTATAATTACCTTATTTATAATAAGGAATTACTTATTGTATTCGTGTGTTTTAGGGCTTAGAGAGTAGAATTATAAAGTGTAGGTAATTTTAAGATTTTTACGGATTATAAAAGCTTTAAATACTTTATGATGAAGTAGTGCTTTACTGAGAGGTAGAGTTGGTGGGTAGAAGAGTTAGCTTAATACGATTTTTATTTGGAGTATTGGTTAGGAAAGGAAGTAGTAGTCCCCGATGCCCTTTTTTGGAGGGAGTAGGATGCCCCCTAGGGCTGGGACGATAAGAGAGAACAGGGATGTGTACTCTAGTTGATACTTAACCACGTTATCCTAAAAGAAGGAACTGGTGCCCCCTAGGTGGGCTACACTATAAATAACTTATTAGTACTCTTATATATAATAGTATTTACGAATAATAGTGAATTATAAATATTTTGGGATTAGATTATTAAAGAAAATAGATTATATTGTTGAGTTTACGAGGTGGTGAAGTAGGGATAGTGTAGTTTCCTATTAGAGTTATAGTTAAAGGTCTAAATTGTAGAATATGTAATCGATAAGTAGTAGAGGTTAATATTCTAGGATAAAATATAAGTTCCCGGAGGAAAAGATGATGATGACCCTTCGAGTTTATTATGGATAAGGGTTATATAAGAGTATTACGATTTTAGTATTAGTGGTTACCCGGGGCGTAATGGTATATTCGAGATTGTAAGCCGACGCTTTTATTGGTTGGGGTACTTTTAGATGGTTAGAAGGTTTACGAGGAACTATTACGTATATGGTGGTATCCATATTTGGAGGTAAGTTAAGAAGGGGTTATTTAAGCCCCTACTTATCCCCCTTTGGATAGGTAGTGACCTGTTAATGGATTTTATTATTAATTTACCACCAACAAAAAAGAAGAAGTCCCGTTATATGTGGGTTATAATTAATTAACTAAGTAAAGTACTAATACTAGAAGAAATGGAGATTATGGACGCGGTATCTTATACTTAGTGGTTCTTTTATAGTTATTACTATTTCTACGGGATACCTTAGTTAATTATAAGTAATAAAAGGTCGAATTGGGTTAGTGATTTTTAGTGGGAGTTTTATAGGTTAACTAGGGTTACCCAACTACTAAGCACCACCTATTACCCATAGACTAATGGGGGAATAGAGTATATGAACTAGGAGGTTCAGGTTATTTTACGGGCCTATATTACCTAGGCCTAGGACGATTAGGGAGAGTTATTTCCTATGGTGCAACTAGCCCTGCGGAATAAAACCAGCTTAGTAACTAGTATTTCTCCGTTTTTTATAGAACACGGGTATTACGTTAACCCGTTACCGGTTATGAAAAAAGATAGTGAGGGACCGCTTAATTGTGGAAAGGTGGCTACGGATGAACTGGTGGCCAAAATAAAGGACATTATAGTGTTTACCTAAGTTATAATAACCTTAACGTAGTAGTACTACGAATTAAGTATTAATTGTCGCCGGTTATTAGTGGATAAGTATTAGGTGGGTAATAAAGTTTGGTTTAATATTATGAACTATAAGTCCCCGCACCTAAGTAAGAAGTTTATATAATTATATTATTAATACTAAGTTACTAAGGTGGTGAGTATGTATATAGTGGAGTTGAATGTGTTAGGAGGGATTTACCCGTGATTCCACGTGGACGTCCTCCGGAGGTCAGCTGGTGACCCCCTCCTAAGCTAAATTTAGTTGGATTATTAGTTGTTACTTATTAGGGAAGTAGATAGTGAGGATGAGTGGTAAATAGAGGAGATTTATATTATTAGATGGAAAATGGTGGGTAAAGGGAGAAGATGTGAAGCCCTGGTGAAGTGGGAGGGTTATATTAACCCTATGTGGGAACTAGCCGGTGCTGTAGAGGAAACGGAGGCGCTAGACCGTTACGAGGAGTGCTATGGGCTGATATTAGAGAACGACGGAGATGCGGCGTATGTGTACGTACCCCCCAGGAGGCCAGCCAGGAACTAGAGGCTGCGCGGGGGGGAGGAGGGGGGTAGTGTCACGGGCCGAACCCGGTGGTTATGCCCGGGTTATGCCTATACTTATATTGGTGCCCCACCGGTGCCCCACTAGCGCCCACCCCCTAGGAAGCAGAGATTTCGCGCTATATCGTAGTTTACCCTTTTCCTCTTCAGCTTGAAATAAACAGTATTTGGCTACCTTTCGGTTAAGATAAGGCCTAGGACCAGCCCTTCGCAGTTGGTTATACATTAAGTAATTCTTTTTGAATTTGGAATCCCCTGTATAACAAAGTCTTTATTACCCAAAATATAGTATTTAATAAGAAGTGTTATTTTAACGGTAATATTAAAGGCTTAGTAAAAGAGATTAATTATATAAATCTTAAGGTGATGTAATAGTGCTTAGAACAACTAATCTAGTAGATAACTAGTATAGGAATATATAATAAGAGTATTAACGAAGAAGTAGAAGAAGTAACAGAGTACACTAACCCTAATGAGCCCACTTTAGAAGCAGTTACAGAAATGCTCGAGCACCCAGAAGCTAAAGTGGACGCACCTAAGCAAATGGAAAGGCAATATTCGAAAACGCAGTTCACACCCTTTTTTAACGCCGGAGGCGTCACCTCCGACCTCGTTCATCGCAACTCTAACTAAGCTTAACGTAAGGGGGCGTAAAAAACATATATAATAAAGCAGATACGTCAAATTCCTACTCTAATACCGAAATCGAGGTGAATTACACCCAGGACATTGTACAAAACTACTTTCTTAGTGGGTATAATACTCTATAAGAGAAATCCCCGACGTTAAAATAGCCCTCGAAAGGACCGTGTTATACTTAGCTAACTACGCACCCCAGAACAGGGTTCCGAAGAGTCCTTTATGGTAACAGCGTTAAATGCTAAAGAGTTTTGTGCACATAAAATACTCCCGGATAACTAAATTAAAGGTTAATAAAAGGTAAGTGAACTTTAAAAGGAAAGCTTCGTAGTAGTAGTATTAAAAATAACTATACTCCACTCCCGTAAAAACCGGAGTTAAACGTATACAATAGTCTTTGAGGAGTGAGATGTGTATAATAACCGGGATATGGTAAAAGTGTTAGAGATGACCGAGCTCTGTGTGTGCGTAGAAGTAAAAGACCCGTATAGTGCCTTCTAGAGGGATCTAATCCCTTTATTAATATCTTATAATTAATTATAAAACTATTATTTTAAAAGTGAATTCCTAAATACTAAAAAAAGCTACTTAAATGGGTATAAATAGTCCTATTCGTGGGAAGAGGTTGCGAGAAGTATTTCGTATGGTAATTAGGTCCTGGGATACCACTGGGTATACACTTATAAGCTCGATAAGTATGGGCGCCTAGCTAAGTTCAAGGTGTGCTTGGTGATCCGTGGTGACCAGTAAGCCAGAGATGTACGAGAGATGTACACTACGATACTTGTAGGTATATCCTTCCGAATTCTAATAGTTATTACTATGCACTTTGACCTAGAATTATTATAATACGACGTAGTAAACGCCTTTGTTTACACAGAACTTAATAAGACGATTTTTATAGAGCTTCCACCTGGTTACTGTGTTCTTAGAAGAGTCCTATATTTACGGAAAGTATTATACGGCTTACGATAATCTCCTCTTTTATAGTAACACTACTTAGAAGTTAACTTTGTAAATTATGGATTTAAGTATATAATAATCGAGAACTATTATTAGTGGAAAAGTGAAATTATGTTCTTTTTTTATATGGATAATTGTGTACTAGTGTTCCCCCGTATATAAGAAGTGAGTATACTCTATGAGGTCTCTGAACTACGGAAGTGATATTATTTTAAGGGAGGTAATCCACTCTAATAGTTCTTAGGAATCGAGGTTATACATAACCAAACAACCTATCAATTATAGCTCTCGCAAGCAGTTTACGCTGAGAAGGTGAGGAAGCTACTTCCTTTACTCGTTAACACACCAGAAGATGAATCCGAAATACGAATATATACTCCGATAACTATTGAAGAGCTTTTGTTGTATGAAGGCGAAGTGAGTGTGTAGGAGGTTAACTAGTATTAGCGTAAAGTTGGAATAATTCTATACGTGGCTATTATGACCCGTCCCGACGTAGCGTTCACGGTACGCCGCCTAGCACGCTTCAACCATAACCCCGGGCCGAAACACCAGTGCATAGTAGACCGAGCACTCTGCTACTTTTATTTTATATATTACCTTTATTTCGAATACGGTACCGAACTAGGTAATAACGAAAATACCCTGATTATAGTGTTAGACGCTAGCTTCGTAGATAACTCGCTGGATCAGAAGAGCTCTCAGGTGCTCGCTATAAAACTCTTCGGAGGGTTTGTAGTGTGGAGAGCTAATAAGTAGGTTATAATTACGACGTCTATAATGGAGGCTGAGCTGCTCTCTTTATCACAAGTAGCGAAGGAGGCCATCTTTGCGAGCTGCCTTATTAGTGCTCTGAAGGTATAACTACCCATAGAGGACGCTCCAGAAGCAGCCTTCCCTGCGCAGAATACATTAGCATCTACAATTCAGCTTTAATATAATGACGTATAAACCGTACACCTCGTAATAACCAACTTAGTTACACTTTAAATACACTTACACCATATCAATATATATAACTACTAGTTATACTAGGAGGTCGTAGAGAAATGTGTTTCCGTTGTGTATACTCCGTCAGCAGAGCTGATGGTAAACGGTCTGATGAAGAGCCTGGTGCTCCCCTAGTTCCGGGAGTTTCGGAAATAGGTTAGAATAGTAGAGTAAAAGGAGCTTCTAGAGCGTAATAAAAAATATAATTTAGATAAGGACGAAGCTAATTAGCTTTCCCGAGTAGTAAAGGAAAACATCTAAGTAGTAGAGGATAATACGGTGGAATAAAGCTCGTGATCTCCGACCAATTATAGGAAACTTATAACCTTCCTTACTAAGTGTATTATGCATATAAAACGCCTTCCCACAGGAGACGATTAGTAGAGCAAAAGGTTAGTACTTAGAGAACTCTTTGGGCAGGGAAGCCCTTCCTACGAGGCCTCCCCTGAGGGGGTGTGTCAGATTGAATGCTCTAAAAGCGCCTTGGAACGGGCGCTCGGTGTAAGGTTAATCCCGAGCGCACCTCAGGCATCCAGGGGCGTCCCCTACCCCTATCCCTAGGGTCAGGGACGCTCCCTGAAGCACTTAGCAAACACAACACATCAATACACACAATTGACCCTCAATTCGACAAATATAGCCTAATATCGCCTTCACAGTAAGCCACCTCGCGAGATTCAACCAGAACCCTAGTAATAAACACCAAACGGCAGCAAATCGAGTACTACAATATATCTCAGATACCTACTTCCTCAATCTCGAATATAATAACAACAACAAAGGCTTTAAGGTCACCTTAAGCACCAGCTTCGCGGATAACTTACTAAATTAGAAAAGTTCATAAATATACGCATTACGCTTTACTAAAGGATTAATCGAATAAAGAATAAACAAACAAAATAGAATCACAACGTTAATAACAAAAGCAAAGCTCCTCGTACTCTCATAAACAACACACAAAGCAATCTTTATAAACCACCTACTAACCACTCTTGACACTATTTACCTAAACAAAGGAATAACAATTCTGTAACGGTCCAAGCACGTATATTGCAACTAGCTATGGCGACTACTACGAGTATCTTCAAGATAAGGAGAAAGGAAGGAAAAGTCTGCTGCCCCACAAATCCGTTGGATCCTGATCAGGTCTGCCTGGGCCTGGTCAGGCTTAGTAAGCAGCGGTTGGCGTTGGACATGGCCGAGTGGTTCCGAGGCCTCTGATCGGGCCTTGGCCCGTGACAAATTCAACATAACAACCTATAAGCAATACATCTTATCAATAAAAAACTAGTAATACTATAAACAAAACTCCATCATATCGAAATACACAATCATTAATTTAAATAAGAAATTAAAAATAATATGATTAACGTACCTGATAAGCGAGTGGCCACCACAAGTGAGTGGTCACCCCCGATCGCAAATCTTGGACTTTCATCTTTCAACACATACTCGTCCACCAAAAACAATGTAATCCACAAATAAAGAAGCCCAGATCAGCTTTGTAGTCTAAGCACTTCAAAAAGACCCTAATCGTTCCATAAAATCTATTATAAAAATCTACTTAGTACCCCGAATAATACCACGGAGGCGATTAAAAGGAACACTATTATGATACGATATTATACCTAACTCTCAGAATTTGACGACGCTTAAAGAAGAGAAGTTTGTTAAGTATATTTTGGACTTGGATTCCCGATCATTTCCTCCCTGGATTGCTAGTGTTGAAGAAATGGCTAATCCACTACTTACCGACCGCGATGCACCGCCGGTCAGCAAACGATGGGCCTCAAACTTCATTAAACGACAACCACAACTCTGGATGCGTTTTTTTCGTAAATACAACTATAAAAGAGCCTAATATGAAGATCCAAATGCGATAAACGCATGGTTTCGCCTTATAGCGAATATAATTGCGAAGTATAGTATTATCGACTTAGATATTTATAACTTCGATAAAACTAGGTTTATAATAGGCTAAATCTCAACTAGATCAGTTGTTATAAGCTCCGAAAAGTGTTTAAATATTAACATAGTATAACTTAGTAATTGGGAATGGGTTATAGTTATTCAGGTTATCAGCTCGTCGGGTTATAATGTCCCACCGTACATCATCGTCACAGGCCAATATCACCTCTCCACCTAGTACACTAAAACCGGTCTCCTACACAACTAGGTCATCGTAATGTCCAAAAACGGATGGACAACAAATGAACGAGGCTTAGATTAGCTCTAGTACTTTAATTAGTATATAAAAATATATTTAAAGGGTTGATATCGCCTCCTTATTATCGATGGATATAAAAATTACTATTTTATTAATTTCGAGATATATTATAAGGAGAACGATATCGTCACCCTCTGTATACCGGCTTATTCGTCTCACCTACTTTAGCTCTTAGATGTTGGATGTTTTGGGCTACTGAAGTTAGTATATGGTCGATAAATTGAGGATAAGATGCGCCGGGGTAATACCCATATCATAAAAGAAGATTTCTTTCCCGCATTTCATATAACCTTTACGCAGGCTATTACGGAAAACAATATTCAAAGGGGTTTCAAAGGAGCTGGGCTTACTCCTCTAAGTATAAAAAGTGTCTTATTAAAGCTTAACATTAAGTTACATACTCTAATACCTCTAAGATCACTTCCTATAATACCCCCACCTTAGACTTTTTAAACACTAAATAACCCAATAAAAGCATCTTCTTAATTAAAACTCATTAAGAATCAAATCTCCCACTATCAAAATAACTCACTAACTTTAATTTTTAAAGTTATAGAGTATTTATTAAAGGGAGTATGCGGATTTATGTATTAGATTACCTTACTAAGGTATAAGAATAAAATCCTTTGGAAAGAAAATAACCTACTTAGTTAATACTGGAGAGTTAAGAAAACCCGTCTTAAATAAAGAGGGAGTTTTATTATAATTAAGGGAGAGGACCTTTAGTTGTAAAGAGAGGTTATAACTTAGGTTAAGGAGGAAACGTATCGGAGTAGTGGTTATTAGTAGAGGACCGAAACGGGTTAACGACGATGTAGTATTTATGGGAATACCGGACACAATGCATGGATATATCCAATTAATGGAGAAATGACCGAGGAAGAGGATTTTGAGTAGTTTGAATTAATTTAATGCTTTTAGTGTTATTCTTTGGGCGTATTTGTGAGGTGATTGCGATCGGGGGTGGCCACTCGCTTGTGGTGGCCACTCGCTTATTAGGTACGTTAATATTATTTATATACCCACAAAGGATCTCATAGTAAACAAATTCATAAAAAATCTCACTTAATAACTATTCAAAGAGTTTATAAAATAACTAAACCTGATAAAAAAGGAGATAGAACCACTACACAAAGAGAGTAACCCCCTCATAGAGACCACTTAGAGCAGAGGGATCTTTGAAGGAAGAGATGAATAAGGAGGAAGTTAGTAGGCCTATCACCCCTAAAGGGTAGCCTCCGCTACTACGTATGAAGCGCGCAGGAGGTACTCCTCGAGGCGTAGGTACACCATGGAAATAAGACCCCGAGCCGCGAAGGCTAAAGGGGTGTCTCAAAAGGGGTGGCAGGCCCGAGGCGCTAAGGGCGCTGGACGCACTAAAGGCGCAGGAGGGCCGCTCGAGGCACACTTAATCACACAAAGCGTGCTTAGTCACACAAGGCACGCTAGAAAGGTGCCTCAGGGGCACTCACAGGCATGAGGATATACAAGCACAATACACATCACGAATTGACCCCCCCTACATCGTGCCCATATACAATTCTTGACAGTAATATTACGGGCTAAACCCGGTTATTATGCCCGGGCTATACCCGGGCTTACACCGGTGCCCCACCGGTGCCCCATTAGCGCCCACCCCCTAGGAAACAGAGATTTCGCACCATATCGTAGTTTACCCTTTTCCTCCTCAGCTTAAAATAAACAACTCCTTGGCTGGTCTCCGACTGGTTTTACAGCGCGCGAGGTAGTGATAGAGGTATGCGGCATGTATTCATGCTGCGTGCGCTACTCTTCGAGATTTTTGGCTCCGCCAACGACACATTCGACATTGTTAAACAACGATACCGAAAGCAACTAGACCTAGGAAGTGGGAAGGTTGAGTGGACGCTGGATAATCTCCGAGACCTAGTCGAGGACCTTCGCGTCAGTCCCCTCACATCCCACATAGTGGCGGTCATCGACGCCCTAGACGAGTCGGAAAACATTGGCGACTCAGATGCCAGTTGGGGCCACATACTGGAAACCATACAAACGTTGGCCAGGAATCACCGGATACACATAATCCTTTCGAGTAGACCAGAGCCCTACATATTACGAAAACTAAGAAACTGTCCGCAGATCAATCTGCAACAACACAATGCGAACGACATATCGGTTTTGATCGAAGACGGCATCAAATCCTTACGCTCGACCTGGCTAAAAGCTCTGTCCTCTGATGTTGAGTGACTGCGAGAGCCATTGTGAGGATGTATTGGACTTTTCCAACCGGTCGGAAGAACACGATGCCTCTGTAGGTCAACCTGGAGCAGGTGGAACAGAATCATCTATGCTGTACTCTGCTGGACAGTACATGTACGTTCTCTCGGACGTCTAAAGAATAGGGCATCCGGCGTCATCCTCTGGGTAGCTGTCGTTATTAAGCAGTTGCAAGTGGACATCGAAAGTGAGGACGGATTCAGGTTAAGTACGCTGAAAAAAACGCTCGACCCGCTCCCCCAGGAACTGGAAAGCCTTTATTCGTACTCGCTTGACAAGATTGGCATATTTAAAAACGAAGAGAAGTTGAACGTCACCAGAAAGATCCTAGCTTGGATAATCGGCTCTCGGAGCTGGGCTCCACTGCAGCTTCAGCATCTCAGAGAGGCCTTAGCAATCCCGGATTATGAAGAGGGCGGGCATACCATCAAGTCAACCCGGCACGAACGGCTCGAAATCAGTTGGCAAAAATTTTGCGGATACATTTACCGCCACTGTGGTTCCTTGGTAGAGATCTTGGTCAGTGAACGAGATCCGGTTTTGATACAACCTGGATCCCAGCGGCGAAAGCGCAACGAGGCTCGTCCGACATGGACAGTGCAGCTCCTTCATCAAACTATCAATACGTTCCTCAAAAAAGCAAATCAGAGTGACAAACTCTACATCGATGCGGAGAATGCCAGGAAGCTTGTCGTTGATAAGTTACATCAATACCTGGGGATCCCAATGACAACGACGTCTGACATCGACGTCAGAATACGAGAGTCACAAACTGAGGTTGAACATAACAGTGTGTTCGCCGTACTTGTCAACTCCGTATCAGCTGCTCCATGGAGGCCCCAAAAATTACTTGCACTAGAGAGCTGCTGCAGCGAGTGGCCACTTTCAGAGTACGCGTTGGAGGTTGTATATCGGACGCAACTGAGGAAGACTCCAATATTCAAGGTGCTCCAAACGATCGACGAGCAGCCAACGCTTGCAACCGAAGACTACCTTCGCGTCTCTATACTCTGGGCTGTGGATATGTGCTTCACGCCCAGGCTAGCTGGTACAAGCATCAAGGGACTCATCTTCTTTTGCTGCTTACATGGCCGTGCAGATGCTTTGAAATCCTTTTTCGATTTGATTGAAAAAACATGGGCCGGTACAGAAATCTTTACCCTCACCAAACTCTGGTCAGCGGCCGAGATAGAGAGATCATCAGAGGAGCCCTTGAAGCCCTGGACGTAACACTTGCCCGAGACCATTGTGGGAGCCTCTACAAGATTGCAGTGGACTTGAGAAGGCTACATGCACAAATGAGACGAGATTGGTACCTCGAACGTGCAAGTGTCTGCCGTGATACCGGACGACGGTCAAACAGACGCAACTTTCAACAACGTACCAATTCCACCGAAAATTGCTCGAATAGAATGAGCACGGTCTTGGTCAGTCATTATGCATCAGACGGGCTCGTTCATCGTCATGACATCAGTCTTGGTAACGGGAAGCAGAAAGGCATATCTTGCCAGGATATCGTGGAGACATGCGTAAACGTTGCGACCGGGCTGGAAAGATTTAACGACAGTTTCAAACCGTTTTATGGGTATGCAACGAAGTCCGAGTACGACAGCAGTCACAGAATCGCCTATCAACGGCCCTTTGGGATACCGCCAGAAGAAGAAGACGTTGGAGACAATGATATTGAGGACGACTATACAAAAGGAAACATTTCATTAGGAAACATTTCAATGAAATGTTTCCTTGACGAGGAGGATGTTAAAGAGGATGATACGGATGAAGACGACCTTTATTGGAACGCTCAAGAACATGACGAGGTCGAAAATAAGACTGCTCAATTGGGAGTAAGTGTAAGATCATCTTTCATTTGTTCTGTCGTTCCATAATATGTCGAAATGAACTGAAGCTAATAAGGGTTTGCCAGGATACGGGGATGAAAGTGGGCAAGGTTGGGCGAAGGATTAGAACACCCAAGCCGCAGCACCAATGTCTCACCTCCGCTTTGGGCCGTTTGGTTGAAGAAGGAGATGGAAAAGATAGAAAGGTCTCAGCAGAGTGAGCATTCATCGGGTGAAGAAAAGGTAGAGGATCATTGTCAGCCTCAGTAGTAATTGGATAGTACACTACCAGCGGCAACGTGATATAAAAGCAGATGCAAGAGAAAACCAAAACCTTAGGGCGCTGAGATCTGTCATCCTTCTGTCACCGTGGCGACCGGTGAGCCCAACTTGGAGCTGCTTTTCGAAACCACTTCTCAAGTTATATTGATCGTTTTAAAAAGCCACTGCATGATATTGTTAGACTTCAAAATGCGAGTTGCAATTCTGTTTCTTGGTTTTACTTTTTGTATTTCCTTCAGTACATCGTTCCCATTAACATCATAGCAACATAGCCGCCGCCAGCCCAAACCCCAACACGCTGCCAACCAAATCCACCCTCGCTGCCGCCGCAGTCGGCAGCGTCGTCGCGCCCGTCGCGGTCGTCGTCGTCCCGTTCCTCCCACGGGCCCCCGTGGCAGCGGGCGGCGTCGGCGTAGAGGGGTCCACTAGCAGCGTAGTCGGCATGCTCACGACGGTCGTGGGCGGCGAGATTCCCTCCTCCTCACCACCGCTGCTCGCGGCGCGCGACTGCGAGGCACTCGGGGCTGGGGTCGGGACCTTGGTCGGCTGCTGCGTGCCCGAAGGGGTCCCCGAAGGCTTGCTGGACGACGCAGGAGCTACGGAGGCGGCCGGGACCGAGTTGCTGGCTGCCGGCTCCGACGGCGTTGACGGCGTCGTGGCGTTCTGCTCCTGCTGCTCGGTGTTAGCCCACGTCTCGAGGACGCACTTCTTCATCAGGTCGTTGTCGGTGTAGGTGTTGCCCGACCTCTTGGGTGTCAGGCTGAGGACGTAGTTGGTGTCGAAGCTGCCGGCCGCCCAGCCGACCAGGCCGATGAAGACGTCCGAGTTCTGGTTGATGAAGGTGTTTTGCGCGCAAAAGGCCGTGAAGCACTATTTTTCGTATTGTCAGCAAGTTTTCAATTCTCCTCCGTCTCGGATCCGAAACGAGGGTCCGCCTGAAACCTACTGAAGAATCGCTCGAGGCCCCCGTCTCGCTAACCAGCCCCTTCCTCCCCTTGGACCGCAAGTACTCGGCGACGGTCCTGAAGCTCTCGACGTTGTCGGTCGTGCACGGCTTGTGCGTCCCGCTGTTATCCTCGTCGAGGTACTTGTGCACATCAATAATCAAGTTATCCGTCGTGCCGTCCGGGTTCGTGATGGCAGCAAGCGCGTCGGCGCTGCCGCTGCTGACCAGGAACTCGGCCGAGTTGAAGTTGGTCCCCGGCAACAAAATCATCTGCTTCGCGGCGCCGGCCTGGCGGATGGCGGTGACGGCCTTCTGGCAGGTGGCCGCCCACGTCTTGACGTCGAGGTCGTGCGGCTCGTTCATGAGCTCGAAGACGACCTTGTCGCTGTCCTTGTACTTGGTCGCCAGCTGCGTCCACAGCGAGACAAACTGGTCGTCCGTCGGCCCGCCCTGCCCGATGATGCCGCCGTCCCAGCGCGCGAAGTTGTGGATGTCGAGCATGCAGTAGGCGCCCGTCGCGAGGCACTTTTGCATCACCTGGTCGTAGCGGCCCAGGTTGTTGGCGTTGAGCTGGCCGCCGAGCTGGTTGTTGACTAGGAACTGCCAGCCCACGGCTTGGGGGAGTGTTAGCGTGTGTGGTTCGACAAAGAGGTCGGGTGCTATTTACGTAGGCGGAACATGTTGAGCTTGTCGTTCTGGGCAAAGTGGTTCATCTGGCCTTCGCCATCGCCGCCTCCGAGCGAGCTCAGAGGCAGCTGAACCTTGCCTATCGGACAGCTTCCCTGTCGTCGAGCATTAGCATCCGGGATCGTGTTGATCCTGAAATCATGACCTACATCGATTTCACATCCAAAGTCACCGCCAGATATCGCGACTCCCTACACGATGAATATTAGACGTCGTCCCATGTTCGCGCAGATCGTCCGACTTGCCAAGAACTGCACCCTGGCGACCGCCGCCGCCGCCGCAAACCCCAATAGTGTAAATGTCTTCGAGACCATCATATTCGAACCAAAGCGAATGAAGAAGCGAATGTTAAAGTTAGTTGATTGAAAGAAAGAAAAGAAGGGATTCAATCCGACATGGAGGAATGAGGCGCAAAAGAAGGAAAGGTCGCCGTCTAGAAGCGAATGGCAAACAGCAAAAGGGGTCCGGATCGATGCAGAGAAGTCCTGAAAGGAGGACCAGAGGTGGTTTGCAAGGGGGGGCAGGCGGCGGCGAGCTGCATTACATATCCTCCAGATTTGGTCTCGCAAAAAAGCTGCCGGGAAGCACGAAAGGCGATGTCCAAGGTGGCGCCTAGAATAGCAGCACCCATACGACTACGGAAGACGGCTACGGGTGGGTATTCCATGTGCACAACGGGGCCACTGAGAGGGTCAACGGGCTGAGCGAACACACTCAGCAGGGCAGCAGCATGCCATCCAGTGTCGTTTCTGTGCGACAGATTCATGCGGCGAGCGCCACGAAGCCCGGTCGGACGAGGGCCTGCATCAGACGGTCGGAGTTTCATGTGCCGACGCCAGCGCCAGGGCTCTTCCAAGAGAGGGAATTTTTTATGTGAGAGTGGGATGCCGAGGGACAATCACACAGCCCACAAAGTGTGGAAATCAAGCGATTTGGGATGGGGCCCGCGGGGTGGTGGTGGTGGTGGTTGATCGATCTTTGGGGACGAAAACCTCGTGGTGCAACTCCAAAAGCGAGCTAGCCTGTGATCCTCCGCTTCCGCAACGGGCTTGGGAGAAGAAGGGTAAGGGGTCTCGGGCTGGCCGGGGCGCGGCTGGACAACCAGGGGGTCGGCGAGTCGGGCGTTCCATGTCGACGGTTTGCGATTGAATGCGGCTTTGCTGGGTAGATGAGGGGTCGCAAACGGCGTCAGCCTCCATCCGCCACTCATTCTGATGGTTCATGGCAGGCGATCATACACGCTCTTGAGAGTCGCGAGTCGTGACGGTCGACTGGGTTGAGAGCAATGAAGAGCGGCCAACCAACTGTTGGCAGAATCACGACATGACAAACAGAGACAGCAAACGCCACTCGGTCCGAGTATACGGACAACACTGTTCGGGATGTTGTTTGGTTGTGCACGGCGCGACGTCACACGGCAGCCATCCTAGCCCTTTCTTTCTTCCTGGATGAGTCGCCCTGTCAGACTTGCTTCATCGGATGCTGCCGGTGCAAGCGCCGCGCCGCGTTAGTTGACATCCAGGGGGAGCCCAGGAGCCCTAGACAGAGCCTCCAAGCCTGGTGTGCAGAAGCTAACGAGTAGCCAAAGTCATTTTCGCGAGTCCGTGGCAACAGGAACGCGGTTGTGGTTGTTGATTTTTCTTTTCTTTTCGCATCGTGAGGCAGGCTTCTTGGGGGACACTTCGTGGCCGCCTGTTTGCCAAAGCCCAAAGTCCCAAAAATGCGTTTGCTTGATCCCGTCTCCGAGGCATTCGGCACTTGTCCCGACGCGCGGCCCAACGGCCGGGCCCCTGAAGGCATCTATCTATACTAAACCCCGATCACGACGATCTCGAATAGGGATGTTGGGAAAAATCCTCCGAATTGATTGACGGCAGCGGTGAGGTTCATCGCATGTGGCGGTCGATCATGGCTGGCAGGATTTTTGTCTTCTCTCTTTTTCGAGAAAGGTTCCTAGCGTTCCTGATGAAGGGGGGACTGGAAGCGTCGAATCGCAGACATGTCGCAGGTGAACCAATTTCTGGCTGCTGGTCCGACATCCTTCACGCCACGCGACGACGCGGATGAGGCCCCCTCACCCGTTGATTATGTAAGTCTCGTCTAGATACATGGATACATACATTCCAGATACAGGCCCACGCGGTCGACTGGGATGGCTCAGATTCTGTTCCTGTTGATCGCGGGATGACGTGAGATTTCAATCTGCAGGTCACGGTAGCATTGGGTCAGACGATACACTGCTACTACTTAGGAATCTTCACGAATTTCGAGTCCTTCACCTTTCTTTTCGAGGAGACCGATAGCGGCCTTCTCTCGCAATGGCTGGATTTAATGGCATCATGTGGGGCGCGCGGGGAAAGGGAATGATAAATACCAGATGAAGCCAAGCACCAGACAATACAGAAGACATCATCTCCTCAGACTCCTCAATTTTAAAAGTTTAACCCTTGTCGAGACTTTCTGTTCGTCCTATCTCAAAATGGCGTCTTCCGAGCAGAAGCCAAACCCTCCCCTCCTCGACCACATCGTCATCCTCCTCCCGCACCAAATCCTCGCCTCCCTCCCCTCCTGGCTCTCCTCAGAATTCACCATCATCACCGGCGGCCGCCACGCCGACGGCCGCACAGAGAACAAGCTCGTCATCTTCGCCGACGGCACCTACCTCGAGCTCATCGCCTTCGTCGAGGGCCTCAGCCGCGACGAGCGCCTCAAGCACAAGTGGGGTCCCAAGCCCGACGGCACCGTCATCGACTGGGCCTACTCCCTCGCCGACGAGTCCGGCTTCGCGGCCATCCAGGACCGCGTGCGCGCCGCGCAGGCCCTGGCCGCCTACGACGACCCCGTGCCGGGCGGCCGGATCAGGCCGGACGGCGAGGAGCTCAAGTGGGCCGTCGCGCTGCCCTCCGCCTCCGGTGCCGATGCCGGAAAAGTGGAGAGGGGCGAGCTGCCGTTTTGGTGCTTCGATCGCACGCCGCGCGAGCTGCGTGTGCCGAATCATGTGGCGGAGAACGTGAGGCACCCTAGCGGGGTGCTCGGCGTGCACTCGCTCGAGGTGGATGTGAGCGCGGAGGAGTTCAAGAAGGCGTATGCTGGGATTAATGGCCGGCCGGGTGAGGGGGAGGACGGCGGCCGCTGGGCTTTTGATGTGCCCGTTCGGCAGTTTGAGGATCCGCGGTATCTCCAGGTTATTGTGTCCAGCGAGCGGAAGTCTGGAGATTTTATTCAGTTGGCGCTGTACACCGCCGCTGGCACCTCAGAGCGGTCTATTAGTGGTGACCTTGGGGGAGGTGTCACCGTTAAGATTGACTTTATCCCGTTATCTGATGGATCTTCTTGAAGGGACAAACAGGTGTTTACTAGAAACTCAAATGCAATTGCTTTCTCCGAAACGGTGCCTGTGTACCCTTGAGGGTATGAAGAAATTATGTATATATGGATGTCAACGGCGAGCTCCTCAAACTGAGGGAAAGACGTCGCAAGCTACCAAGCACACATACATCATCTTTCGACTTGCTACGCAAAAACACAGACATCTCTTCTGAACGTGTTACCATTCAGTCATCTCAACCCCAAGCATGAACGACCCATCAACCTCAGGGTCGACGATGGACCCGCGATCCGATCCTCGCGCCGAGACGACATACACCACGACATGGAACACGATCCGCTTCGCCGACTACTTCAGATACGGCGGCATAATCGCCCTCATCGAATTTTTCGACATGGCCCTCCAAATTCTTCACTTCACACCGACTACCGAGGCCGCCGTCTTCGCCATCGGCACCTTCTGCGCGCTGGCCTGCCTGGGTCGGGTGCACGCGATGCACAGATTCGAGTGGTGCTTCCAGGTGGCCAGCATTCTCTGCCTCTGCAGAATCGCCCACGACGCTTTGCAACAGAACTGGGTACACGCACTGCATGGCTGGCGGGCGACGTTGGCTTGGGAGGTTCTCGTCTTTCTCTTGATTTGGAGCCGTCAGGTCGTGGCTCGTGCCGCAGTGTTTGGCCCTCACACCGCGAGAAATCTCATCACGGCGCGCGGACGGGACCAAGAGCTTCTTTCCTCACTTCATGGCCGACATCGAAGAAGATTTGCGGTCTTTTCGTCAGAATTTGCAGGGACGCACAAGGCATATATGGCAACGTGTGATTACCGTGATGGACCAAACTCGGATAGAATCTCCTCATAGTTCTGGAATTCAAACTCAAAACTCTCTTAACTTGACCATCAGCAGTTTGTGGTGACCAAGTGGCTTCGCGTGTCCTCATTCTCCCGACTACCAGAGTAATGGGCTGGTGTCACAGCACATGGCTGCATGGAGACGATGAAGTGACTCGCAGCAAGAATGCTCGATCTTGGATAATTTGCCGAGCGGCTTCCGCCGACAACTCTATCGGAATGCCTTGCCACGGGCACTATGGATGAACGTCATCTACACCTACTGCGCGGCTTCAGCCCTGCGGATCAAGCTTTCACAGCTGCGGCACCACCGTCCGCCACAAAACAGTACGAACGCCTCGGGGCCTAGAACTGGGGGTTTCCTGGAACTTTGTTTTCACTCACGCTCCTTGTAGGTTATTCTGGGTCCAATTTGTGGCTTCCGTTTGCGCCCTGCTTATACGGGAACGCCACTCCGCAGAACCAGCCATGCGCGGAGTTTCCCACGTCTGGTAAACAAACAATCTTACAAGTTGTGTCGCGTCGATGCAATGCGATGTCGGAACTTATTCTGTTCATGTTTTAAATACTTGCTCACTCGCATGGTTTCTCGGCGAACTTAAGACTTCGTGCCTCGGAGTAGTCCGCTAAGGTGCTTTTGATATGCGCCCAGACGACGGTGAGTTGAAGAGAGATTTCGCTCGTGACTTGAACCAACAAGGTCGATACCTTCAGCAAAAGCTTTACCAAATATGGATCACAAGGGTAGTCACACGCCTTGGCAAGAACCTATACGGAGGAACAGGCACCCATGAGATACCTGCAAGCCACAGGGGCATATCTGCACGGCTGTATCCGATTCACGGACTCATTGTTCAGGCGTGGCACACCCCTCTCTGATGCTGCCGACTTGCCTTGGGACTTCTGATACCGGACAGAACCTTGATAACACACGGCCAGGACGGTTGTCCTCTAGACTTCGACAGTCACCTTACATCCAGCTACCTCATGAGAACCTTCCAAGGGGTCGGCGAGGTTCACCTACGAGGTTAATAACCGAGATAAAATCTAATAATAGCACTTGCCTGTCTCTCGATCGATGGAATACATCATATATACCCGAAAGTGTGGACACCGGTGAGTTTAGAGCATGAGTCGTTCAGCAGGGCTCGATGTTAACCCGCCGATACAGTTTTCAGACCGTTGCGATGATGTGCAGAAGCAGATATTGCCTGCCCTACGGTCTAGTTATGCGCATCATATTTTCAATAAGCTTTGGGCACATTGAGCCCCCGGATGCAAACACAACTTGTCGGTTGGGGATCGTGTTCAGAGGTGGAGTGAACAATGAATGGAGCGGGACGGCGCCAACCGCGATGTGGGCAACGTGGGGTGGGTGAGGTGGACATGGTCAACCCAGCTAAGAACAGTCTAGAAGACGCTAATGGAATCGTGGCATCACTCATACATCATGAATAGAAGCGGCCAGAAACATCTCTGATTTCGTACTCTGTAGAGTGGTGGTTCCATGTCAAGTGCGTGTCACTGTTGAGGCACATCATGGTAGTGTCCTCCCTCACCTTGCCAAGTTCACCCTGTGGGGTTGAGGTTGCTTTCGCTGTAGCTTTCAGACCGCATCTTCTCACTACCCGTACACCGCCGATCCTTTTGCTGGCTGAATATGTCGCATGTCGCTTAATGTGTCAAAAGCATGCGACCTGTCATGTTTGCCCCTAGATGCCATCGCATCGTATGCACTGTCACGTCGACCACACCACGAGTGATGAACTGATTTTACTTTTTTTTTTTGTCTCTATTATCCAACAAGTCATAACATCATATCCAGAGACTCTTAGTATGCCCTGTATCCAACATGTCCTGTTTGCTCCGCTCGCCCAGAAAAAGAAAACCCCCTCACACATCTATCAGAAATTCACACCACGCGCGCAGAATTTACCGGCAGCAGTATCCGCCGTCGATGACGATGTCGGCGCCGGTGGTGTAGGTGCTGGCGTCGCTGACGAGGTAGACGTAGGCGCCCTTGAGCTCCTTGGCGTCGCCGTTGCGGCCCATGGGGATCATGCTCTTCCACAGCTCCTGGGTCTCCTGCGGCACGAAGTCGGACAGGCCCGTGTCGATGTAGCCCGGAGAGATGGCGTTGACGCGCGCGAAGTCGCGCCACTCGTTGGCGAGCGAGCGCGCCATGTGGATGCAGCCGGCCTTGGCCACGTTGTACGAGGTCTGCTCCTGCGGGTAGTTGGCGATGTGGCCCGACATGGAGGCCGTGATGACGAGAGAGCCCGAGCCGCGCTCGCGGAAGTGCGCGCCGATGGCCTTGGCGCAGTAGGCCGTGCCGTTGAGGTCGATCTGGATGACGTGGTCCCAGGCCTCCTTGGAGCCGTCGATGATGCCGGCGTCGGCGGTGGCTCCGGCGCTGTTGGGGTGGTGTGTTAGTGTCAAGTAGGAGGAGCAAGGATACGACAGGAGGGGAGGAAAGAGACTCACTTGGCGATGAAGGCGTCAATCTTGCCAAAGTCCTGGATGATCTGCTTGACGGTGGCCTCGACCTGGCTGTAGTCGCTGATGTTGAGCTTGTAGATCTTGACCTTGACGCCGTACTCCTTCTCCAGCTCGGCGGCGTTCTTCTCGGCGCCCTCCTTGCGGCTCGAGTAGGTCAGGGCCAGGTCAGCGCCCATCTCGGCGCAGCCGCGGGCGGCCTCAATGCCCATGCCGCGGGGGCCGGAGGCGCCGGTGACGACGACCACCTTGCCCTTGAGGCTGAAGAGGTCGAGGAGGCGGGAGGCGGTGGGAATTCCTTGAGGCATGGTGGGCGGTTGGTTGTTGTGTGTGTGAGGAGGGGTCTAACAAGGTGCTTGGAGAGATTGGGCTTGGGGGTTATCGGGATTTCTTTGTCGAAAGAGGGTGATGAGGAAGAAAGAAAGAAAGAAGAAGAAAAGCAGGATGCGTGAGAGGGACAGGTGGCTTTGAATAGAATTATCGCAAAGGGTGTTATGGCTGAGGAGGGGCACCGACGTGTGGCATGATGGAGGGGTAGCTACGCGCAGTATTTGGGTTTCGACCGGCCGTGATGGCACCTTGGAACCCCGCTGATGTCATGGACATGGACATGGACATGGACAGAGCAAAACACGGACTCGACGCCGGGAGGCTAGGGAATTGCGGGCTCTCACTCAGCAGATGGGTGTGGTTGAAGACAGGGGCCGACCCATGATGGTGGTGGAGATTTTGTTCGAGCTTGGGACCCGGATGGGCCTCAAACTGTACGAGAAGTGAGGTACTGCGTACTGCGTACTGCGAAGTAAGTACTGCAGGTAGACGATGTGTACCTGAGTAATGCCCAGCTGTCTGCTGCTGCTGCTGCTGCTGCTGCTGCCGCTGTGCCGTGCCCATGGCATGCGGCGCTATGTACTACACTGCATGGCTGCGTATGCGACTTGGACAGCTCATCGATCTGGGAAGTTTTGGTCAAGGCCAAGATGGCCAAGACGCTCTGCGGCCAAGAGCTGCAGAAGTAGCTTGGCGGAGGCGATCGGGCCTGATTTGGGACGGTTTGTCGAAGCGCGTCCAGGCACAAGAACATCAAGACACATGGTAAGGTAAGCCGAACCGCATATTTTGGGTATTCGCTGTACCTCGGAAGCCAAGCTGGAAGTACCAAGCGCTATCGATCTTGGAACTACGCAGTAACCCAGAGACGCACTAAAAACCGCGTAAATGTGTCAACTCCCAAGGTTGGCGGCCAAGACTACACCACATCTAGCTGAGACTCCACCGGGAGCCCACTGCCAACACCCCCGGCCTGGTCCCGCGGCGCGCACATTAGTCAAGGCCTCGCATCATCGCTGCTTCACTGGTGGCCAGAGTTAGTGCGAGAGCGAGAGCGAGAGCGCTGTGCGGGGCCCTGTTTTGCAGCCGGTTATCATGCGCGACCTTCGTGGCCCTGCGTGCTGCGGTACCGCTAGTGAACAGATAACGAGGGGAGGGGCAGTGATGTCGTGGACGTGGTCCGAACCAGAGGTACCCGTCCTGTACAATCGAGAGGTGTGTGGGTGCGCTGAGCGCGGAGTTGGGGCGGAGGCATGTCGGCGATAACTGAGCATGAGCCTGGGGCAGCGTGGGGGAGGGGAAGGGGAGGTGGCGCTGGGAGGGCCGGGAACGGCCTTGGAGTGAATGTACCGTCTTCCGATCCAACAGAAGGGGTGGTCCGCGTGGCGTTTTGAAACTGGAATTGGAGAAGAGTTGGAGACGACTGGATGGATGGTTCGTGGGATCGCGGTCAGACTGCGGGAGGAACACCCGGACACGATCCGGACACGGACGGGGCCGCGGCTCACGCGGGGGCCGGTGAGTCTTCCTTTTTTTTTTTTTCTCCCCCCCCCCCGTGATCGGAAGCGAGGCCGGAGGTCACGAATGCGCCGTTGATCGAGCATATTCGGCTACAATTACCTTCTGTTCATTCTGCCTGTTTGGATCGGAGGAACATTCTGAGCAATAAGAGGAATGACAGCCAATGCGTGCAAGGTACCCAGGAGCCGAAGGCAGTCCTCAACCAGAGCAAACCCAAAATTTGTTGTGAGTAGGTTTGAAGCCGGTACCATTCGATGCAGCCAAGCGCCACTGTCGCTTCGTCGCTGCACTGGCGAGCAATCGCGCCCAATTTCAAACCATTTCGAGCGAACCCATCATCTTTATGTCAACGATGCGTTCGTACCAAGCCTCTCCTGCGGACATGTCGGTCGGGACCGATCCAAGGAACCGTTTGCTTGAAACAGTGGAGGACCCAGAACATCCGCGAGTTTCTATCCAGGTGAAGACTTATCGCGTCATGAATGCAAGTATTGGCAGAACATGAACTCACCAGAAAGCCCTATGGAGAACGATGTCTTTCATACCTTGAGGCCTGAGAGCATGTGATTCTGAGTTGACTCTGTGAGTTGATTCTCGAGTTGCTAATAAAAGCAATACAACCTCGTCTCAACCTCAACTCCATCAGCAACCCAAGCTCACACGCTCACAGTCCCAGAGCGCCGGATCTCAGCCCCGAACACCGCCCATCTGAGCCCGAAAGAACACACAAGCCCCCATCCCACAGAAGCCGCCGGCGGCCGAGCCACCGCCATCCCCGACGACGACAACATGCCGGGCCACATCTTCGGCGTCCTCCGCTCGCGGGCCCCCCGTCCAGACTCCCACATGGCCGACGTCGACCCGGAACCGCGACAGAGCCTGTCACAGGTAGCTCCCACCGCAAGCGCCTTCCTCTTCGCAGCAGCCTGCTCCTCTTCAGGCGTGATAGGCGCCTTCTTCGGAGAATTCCACCACCCGGACCCGACCATGACCGGCGTGGCCACCTTCTTCGTCGTCGTCCACACCGCCTCGCTGCTCGTCTACATCCTGCACCCGTGCATCAAGCAGCGGCCCGGAACCCCCGGCAAGACCATCTTCTGCTACTACCTGATGTGGGTCGCGACGCAAGCGTTCGGCTTCGTGGCCGTCGACAGCCTCTGGGACAACGCCTGGCCCGACGCCCTGAAGAGGCTGGGCGTGGCGTGGATGCTGCTCAGCCTCGTCACCATCGCCCTCTGGACCTCGGCGCTCATCGTGGTTTTGACTGGTCGCGGTGGGAGGCAGCAGCAGCAGCAGTGGCCGCTGCAGCACGATGTCGAGCTCGCGCCGCCAAGATATCGGTCGGAGGATAGTCTGCGTGAATATGCGCTCTCGCGAGCGCGGGAGCGGACGATGGTGACGACGCAGGCGCCGGAGCCAGCTCGGACGGCGGAGGGGGAGAATAAGGGGAACTCGGAGCATGTCGAGTGCCGCGAGCCGCCCCCGGCGTACGTCCCGAGGGGTGAGAGGGGCGAGTCTTCTTCTTCTTCGGCCTAGACGGCCATGCGCTGGGTTGGGGAATATCGCAAACACCGCAATGGTCGGCTTGCGGAGTGTACGATTCGGGCGGGGCAGGAGATACCCAGGGAAACGAATAATTCAACGACAACCACACGATTACGGCAGCATCCATGGCTGCTAAGACACCACACCACGACGGTTACGCAATTTCATAGATTGGAAAAGCATCTAGAGTTTGACGGAGATGACATTTAGACCATTATAATGGCAAGCCCTAATATCCGCTAATGCAAAGTTACATCCCTCTCGAGACTGTACACGGACGCTCAATCTACTCTCGAGATCATCCTTTCGCTCTATCCCCAATGCCATCATGAGATCCGCGTCGGACGGGACGAATACTTGTTCTTTGAGGTGATTCATGCAGTTTCTGCAATTTGTGACGTTCCAACGGCTGAGCACAGCTTCACGTCCGATATCAACCTCTCTTCCATCCGGCAGTTGAGCCGCTCGTAGAAGCCGCCGACGGCCAGGTGCACGGCGTTGTGCGGGTCCTCGAGCGACACGCCGTAGACGGCGGCCCCGTGGTCGAGGAACGAGTTCATGTACTGCGCCATCGACTCCTTGTTGGAGAAGACGGTGTAGTTGGGCGCGTCGAGGCAGGTTTTGTAGCGGCTGTAGACAGAGTAGGTGTCCGGAAGGGTTGAGGTGTCGTCTTGCGTGTCGATCTCGACTGTGCCTTCGAGCCAGGCCTTGACGTTGTCGTTGAGGATTTGAGCGTTGGTGACGGGGTCTTGGAAAGGTTCGTAGTGGAGCTCTGCTGTAGTCTCGCCTTGAGGGTTTGCAACGAGACCGGAGAGGGGATAACGGACGGTCTGATAACCCGCTGGCTTCGTATATCGTGGTAGATCAGAAGGTGTGTCTTCATGTTGGTTGCCACCGATGCCCTTCTGGAACCTATACGAATAGAGAGGATTGCTGTCATCTCCGTCGAGCTCGAACGTTGGAGCAGTCAAGATCCAGGGGATAGGGTTATTATTGCTCCCGTAGGATATACACTCGTCCCAGAAAGGGATGGCAAGATTGGCTTCGGGGACGGCATTGCGCAGAGCTTCCTCCAGGCGCAGGAGGTACGCACGATGCCAGGTCGGGAAGAGGACCGTCCCGTGCTGGCAAAACCCGCCCCACCACTTGGGGTTTGCTTCATCTTGCCCCACGAAGGGTTCTCCATGGTATCCAGCAATGGTAAAAAAAAGGGTCCCTGTCGTCGGGCGGGAGCCTCTGGACAATCCGGAACGCTCTAATGAGATTCTCCAAGATGGCAGGGTCTTCCTTTGTGTAGTATTTCCTGACGACCTCCTGAAGAGAAAGTCGCACTCTAGGCATGTCGAAAAACCAGAGAAAGAACTCTGGAGAACTGTCCAGACTGTGGAATAGAACGAGAGGCGAGTTTTGATCCTTCCGTATGCCCTTGGGACAGAATCCGAATGGTACTACAAAGGGAGATGAGCCTCGGCTTGTCCCGAAAATAGGCTGCCTGCTGGCCGTCGTGTCATATTGTGTTCGCTGGCGAGGGTGACGCAGGTGTTCAGGTGCTGTCTCGGCAGGGGCGTTGCTGGTCGCACCGTTTGCGGCATCTGTGCCTTGAATCAGGAGGAAATGGCTGAGCTTGACATGTAATGTTCCTCATAGGGCTAAGATTAAGGCGGGGGACCTGACTCCAGCAAAAAGGGTCGTATGTACAAGTATATGTCTTCCTTCAAACGTCGAGGGCGTCTTGTCAGCGCTACTAGATCGACATCCATGGATACGATTGTCACCGTGGCGACTGAGAAGAGTGAGGCATCGAAATCTCAGTATCTCCGCCTACTTTCGCAGCGTTCCGCAGGGCCCAGAGATTGATGTGCTCTCCTCTTTTCAGGACGTCAGATCGGTATAGAGTAACGAAGAGCTTCGGCCGCGTTCTGATCGACCCCCCAACCCAAGCGGTAACACCATGAAACTTGGCGTGCAGCCTCTGTTGGGCCAGCATCCGCCCGGCCTTTGAGATCTCTAAACAGGTCTTTGACGAACAGATCGTTGGCGAGCGAGCATGTGTTCGTAGATGTTACTAGGCAACTGCGAGTTGAGTTGTAAGAATGCTGGCCATTCACACGGGAGCGTAACAGGGAAAGGAGGTTGGTTCTCACATTAGGAACTCTCTCCTCACGATCCGGGTATCTTGAGTTGGGAAATTCCGGGTCGCAACACTTGAACCACTCCCTTCTTACAGGATTCAAGTTCAAGTAGCTGGTTTCCCATGGCTTCACGCTGTCACCGCGTCTCGCCTGCCAAGGCTCGTACTTCAAGTCCTCCCTGGTCAAGGCCTTCAAATCCAAGCGAACTCAGGATTCGTCGTTGCGACCTCGAGCTAAGTAATCGTCCGAAGGGTCCCAAGGCCATTCCAGGAGACTGGGAAGCGTCAGCAGTTGAACCACTCTGTCGTCAAATACGTGGCTATAGGTTCCCATCGGATCCACGAGCCCTCGTCACGATCAGAAATTCCCTGACGATCCTCATATTTCCAACGCGTTCAGAAGGCGACGTATTCAAAGTCTGCTCGAGTATGATCCGGATGAGCGTGGTCTGCCGTACGGTGTAGGCGTAGGCCCGCCCGTCACGCCACAGGCCATCTTCGGGACGGGCGGGTCGGAAATCATTCCCGATCGTCGTGTCGTCTTGTACAAGGAGTGGACGATCAGAAGGATTGAGGATTCGACCTATTAGACGCTCGACGAACGCGTCGCCTTTGCATAACGCGGGAACGGCTGGACGACAATAACCGCAATGATACCCGCCGGTGCAGAGCGGGTCGTCGCCATCGAGCAGGATCCGAGCCAAGAGGAGGCCGAAAGAGTAGGCCTAGGCTTTGATACGACCCATCCTGTCGAGCGCCGATCCGGATTCCGGGAGGCTCAATGGCGATGCGCGGTCGGGGAGCATGGTCTTCTCCCCTTGAAAGCAGTTCCGAAAGCAGGACAGAGGACTCAAAGTTGAAGAGCTGAGTGAACCGTCTGGGGAACTTTTCAGGTAGACAGTAGAGAAGATATTCCATCCTCACGCTGCCGTGTACGACGCCAGCCGAGTGGAGCGTATAGAGAACTTCAGCTAGCTCTATGGCCATGTCCATTTTCCGCCTCCACCCAACAACTATCTTCGCACCACTGTAGGATTCGCACGGTCCCTTTTGCCTGAACCAAGCGTCAAGGGTGAGTCCGTTTCGGGATGTCCAACAGGGCGACAGGACACTGGTAGGCACACGAATCCCATATGCCAAAGCTGAGGAACCCAGGGAAGCGCATTGACTTCTGGATGGTGTGATGATATAGAATCAGTGCTTCCCGTATCAGCGACGACAGGTAGCTGGATGAAGCAGAACTTTCTCCCCCAGGAGGACCGAAAAAGTACTTCAACAAACACATAATCTCTGTCTCAGCCTCTATGGATGTTACGGCAGGAACCCATCCCTGGCCCGTTAAGACGAAGAAATGCCTGGCCCCATTCTTCCGATCCTCCAGAATGAGAGTCTCATCCAGCACGCATGGGTTCAAAAGAGCTCCCTGCCTGATCAGAGTTGCAGACTGAAAGCTGTTATAGAATGCGCATGTTGGATTTGCACGAATTGCGTTTTTGTGGACGGGAATCCGGGTGACGTCCTGTCAGTCGAAAGAACTCGGAGATGCTGCCCAGCTCAGGGCTAAGTGGGCGGAGTCCCCGACAGTGTCTGTGCTCGCCCCTAAGTATTTATACTCTTTTTTCGCTTTCATTGTTTTCCATATTCCTCGTTTTACTATCAAATTTCTGTGGTGTGGTATTCGGTAGAATACCTGCTTTTGTGGTTTGTGGAGACTATTGGTGAAGTCATGAAGTCAAATAGATAATGGCCCGAGCTGCTCACATAGCAACATGGCAAATTCTCCGACTATGGGGTTAAAATCTTGAACGCGACCAGGAATCTCCTGACCTGGTGTCAGACATTCGGCACAGAAACAGAAATACATCATGGCGAACAACAGCTATGATTACCCTTTCGATTCCCGCATGCCAATATTGGCCTGGGCGGCCGGGTTGAAGACCAATCCTGGCATGACCTCGGCGATAGGCATCGTAAGCTTGTGCCTACTACTCGCGAGCTGCATGGCAACGGGATGGCGCACCGGTAAACGCCCAACCATGAACGTCCCGGTGGTTTCTCCCCGCAAAGTCGCGCCGTACGACTTCGCCGCACTCTTGCTTGAAGGTTACTTTCAAGACCCCGAGTTAAATTTGCCGGAAACAAACTTTGCTGGGCATGCTGGTTATGATATTTTGTGAGACAAACAACATGCCAACAATGAAACATAATGCACCGATGAGTAAGGGCTATCAATTCAACATCGAAAGCATCGGTGCTTCCAAATAACGACCCGCTTCGGGTTTCCAGTAGAAGGATGCGTATGGCTTGTCATTTAATTAAAGGTCTGCGGCCCAATCGATCCAGCATCATCTAGTCTTGAAGGATGTGGTCTGTGTTATGTAACTTCGCAAGTAACCCTTTACGGGTGATGTGGCTTGCAGAAGCAAGACGCATGCCTGTCGGAGCATCTCCGGCTTCTGCACCGGTACATACTCTACCTCCACATCGTTATTCACCCACACTAAACTCCAGACTCCCCTTCTCCCTTCTTCTCTCTACTCTGTCGGAACCATCCTCGTCTGTGGCTGGGTCTAGGAGGTAGAAATTCTCTGAGCAATCTGACGACTCCCGCAAGCCTTGATCCAGGGTGACGAGTACAAGACTGATTGATACGTTCAACGTTAATGGATCTCCCTTAGGGTTGCAGTAATGAAGTATTTGATACTAGCTGTCCGGGAGGTGGTGACCTTGTAAAATACTGGTTCAAGTGCTTCCCGATCGCAGCCCCTCCACCCAAAGCATGTATCTGATGTGAACCACGGGGATGAAATGTTGCCAACCTCTGAACTGACGTACTCAGCTGTCTCCTCTTACCGCCCTATACAAACGAAGCTATCTCTCACTGATCAAGCATCTGCCTCTGTCATCTTAGCGACTCAACTTCGCCCTCCAGCCAAAGAGAGAGTAGTTGTGCTTCGCTCATACCCCCTGCTATTTGCTGTTGTATTGCACCACGATAGGCGCTGACAAGCGCCTGCCACCTGAGTTGAAATTGTGGATTATCAAATTGAATAGCTGACGGATCTTCCCCTTCGTGCAGGCGAAACCATTCCAGCGCGATGCGAATGGTAAAGGCGCTAGTCCAAGCCGTCTGGACTACGCTGAAGGCTATGTGAAGGTTTAGCAAAGATACGAATCAGAGCCGTGATGCAGTAGCAAATGTCATACCAGCTTTAAAATGGGTATACTCGGACTTGAATTGGTTACTTTTCTTGTAACTGTCCCATGCCCACTTTGCACAATAGCTGGCAGCCACGCACGCAAAAATGGGTAGGACGACAGCTCCTGCAGAAGTGGCTGCACCAGTTGCGGCAGCGGCAGCGGCAGTAGCACCACCACCTGTAGCAGCACCAGTTGCGGCAGTACCACCTGCGGCAGCACCGCCACCAGCAATGGCGCCTCCGCTGACAGCTCCGGTACCCGCAGAGTATGCAAACCAGGCGGATCCAAGAGATGCTATCCCGCCTTTGACTGCGTTATCTTGTTCTTGGATTGCAGCGCACATTACCTCATCAAGTAGGTTTTCTCTTAGAACCAGTACGTTCGACGCTGCAACTGACATTTTACAAAGATTGCTGCAAACCAAGAACATCCACTGAGTGTCTTGAAGGCTTGTCTGTGCAGTTTGAGCTATCGCATTAGACCATCCTAATTAGCCATCGAGGAATCTTGGAGATGGACCAGGCAACTAACCGTTCACGCCCGTAAAGCATTCGAGTACGCAATCATAGTGTGAGGTGAAACCCTGAAGGCATACATCAAATTCTAGTCGTAATTCACCTAGTATCTGGCCGGATGACGCTTTTCGCTGGGGAAAATCAGTACCATCGTCTTCTCTTACTTACCTAATGGACTTACAGAGAACCAACCGAAAACAAGCCCAACTGTCGGCATTACCGATCTGATGAATGCTGGTAAATTGAAGCCTTGGTCGAGACTCAGACCGTAAACACGTTGCATGAGGTAAAAGCAATCGTAGAGCCCGGCAAGAGCTGCGAAGCCGAAAACCACGAAGCTGCGACAGATGTTTCAGCCTCAAGATTACCAAGGATGAACAAAACCGCCAAGGAACAGGTCCACATATTCAAGACTCACGTAGGAACGAAATGGGGTCTGCTCTCTCGCATAAAGTCTTCCGCTAAGTTCGTCAACTCTTGAAGGCCCTCTGAGAGGATGTTGTTGAAGAAGGCAGCTGTCCAGTAGGTTTCAGACACGCGAGACATAGGTATGATACCCCAGATAGATCTATGCGTGAGGCAGTCGACGTAGGCTCGTTTGCCTCGAGTCCCTGTTGTCATCATAGCCTTGCACATATGCTTGACAGCATCGTCCAGTGTCATGTTCTGTCGGATGGCAGCTGTGCCTAGTCGCAATCGGACCTAAAACGGAACGTAAGCTAACCTTCATGTCAAGATATTCGCAAGCCCGTCATGATCTCTTGCCTTAACAATGCATGCACTACCCTCAGTCTCGATGCTGCATTCATCCAATGCTACCAGGTTCACGATTCGGGGAAGGTGAAAAGCAAGGTCGTGGCGGTATTCATGGTCGGGGTCAATTCGAGGCTCACATATCTTGAAGTGAAAATGATTGTGTCCCAAGGATTGCTCCGGCCTTTTCATCTTGTCAAAGAAGATGCATTTGAGTCGTTCCTGGTCTTCGGGTCGTCCCATTGTGATTGCAACGTCAAGTGCAGGATGCAAAAGTTGACGTGGTGTCGGTAATCCCCTTTTAAGTTGCAGACCAAGTTCAACATGCCGCCCGCAGCCCTCAAGAAATTCTGGCACACACTGCACACCTGATGAAGTTTGTCGGAAGTGTTGATAGTCACTCAAGCAGAGGGTGACAAAGCACATATCTCAATTCGAGATTTCGACAGGTCGCCATAAGCGGGGTAGTAGTGACGATAGTTACCTTCTTCCAACGAGTTGATATTTGATCCAGTCAGATTATAGGACCTGCGTCACTATGATGCTATAGATTACGCAGGTGTGTATATGCGATGGATTGTTACGGTGTCAAGCTTCCGCGTATTTGCTCAATAGTTTCCTGATCACCAATGAGTTCCAATTGACCCCGCATGATAAAATAGACAAATCACCAGAACAAATCGGCCTGTCAGCAACAACTTTAACTCTGTTTCCCTGAGACATATTGGCTCCCTCTACTTCCGTCGTGAAGTTTTAGATGGGAAGGTAGAAGATAGAAGGCTGGCACATCTTGGGTTCCTTCCTTTGAGGCCTAGACCTACGGCTTGGAAATGGATAGCACTCAACAACACACCGACCTGCATTATAGGTCTCAAGAGCCCGGCGCTGGACAATATGTCGCAGTCCCCCCCCCCCCCAATTAAATGCCAACGATTTGAGAGTCTCCATCTTGACCAGGCTCGACCAGTATCGTGAGCTTCATTTATTGAAGAGGAGTGAGAGTGCACATCAGGATACCTCCCAAGAGTGTTCGCTTCATATGAGCATCTTCTATGTTCAACGGTACTGACACCATTCAGTGGACGCAAACTACTCAGATCAACCTGCTGTTCGGTTCCGCCTTGCTCAACTTCCTTTATTGAGAGACATTAAAGAACATTCTCGCTTGACGAGGGAAATGGAATGCCGACTGGTATCCAAGCGCTTCAAGAAATGGCTGGTTAACACTTCATTGTACGAGCTCCAGATCCTTTCAGTACATCAGCATGTCTTTTGCGAGCAACAGCCTGCTTTGAAACTTCGACGTGGGATTACATTAGCTGGGTGTAAATAAAGTGCATTTATTTGTTGACAAAGCTTTCAACGGTGACACTACCTCTGTCGACGGTTCTTAGCGTTGTATCATGTCTTGCTTCAGTTGATCAAAATAGGCGCGCATCAATACGATGCACGTCTTTGCCGGAAACTGATTCACCTTGGCAGTTATTTGCTGTGGAGATGCTTTTCAAGAACAAAGAAGCATCGCAGAGAACTATGGTAGACTGTAAGAAATCGTGCAGAGATACTCTTGACTCTCTCAGCGTCATCACTGACGTGATCAACAGCAAGCAAGATGGTCTGGTCCATGGCCATTCTTTGGGTACCTGGCGACCATTGAGCCTTGCACCTTTTGACGCACAGAACGAGATGTCGACAGAAATACGAAGGACCAGCAATTCCATAGTCATCATGACTAAAGAGAAGGGTAATCCTACCAGTAAACATACCAAAGAAGCCGAACCAGAGGTTCAGACACGAGACGGTACTGAAGACACCGGAGGCCCCGATCGCAACATCGCGGTAATCGCATTGCTGACTGTCGGTCTTTGTTTGGTGCTGTTTGCAACCGCGGTGGACAACACTATTTTAAGTATCTACCCAGGGAGAACGAAGTTGCCTCCTAATGCCATGATTCATTCAATATCACAACAGCGATCGCAATTCCTCGCATCACGGATGACTTCCACTCACTAGACGATGCGGGCTGGTACCGCAGCTCTTGCCTGGTTGCTACGACGGCTTCAGCCATCTTTTGGCAAGGGCTACTCTCAATTTAGTGAAAAATGGACTTACTTTCTGGGACTTGTTATCTTCGAGGTCGGCTCTCTCGGCTCGGTTGCATTCATCGTCGTCTTGGTGGCGTTGCGTGGATCTCGGCTCAAGAAAGAACCGATTAGTGTCGAAACTACTCAGGATCAGAGAGTAGAGACGGCACCAGAAACGAAGACGACAATGCTCACTTTCAGACAAAAGCTCGGTCAATTGGACCCCGTAGGTGCGGCCATCTTGATACCCGCCATCGTAAGCTTCTTACTAGGTTTGCAATGGGGATGCATCAAGCACCCTTGGAGCGACCCCCGAGTCTGGGGCTGCCTATTAACCTCCGGGGTTCTCACCATCGCTCTGGTCGCTGTTCAGGTTCACAGCGGGGATAACGCGACGATACCACCCCGCATCATGAGGAACCGAACCACGTTAGCCGATGCCCTCCTCATGATGTTCTTGTCGGCGGGCATGTTTACCCACATCTTCTACCTCCCGTTTTACTTCCAAATAGTACTCGGCACTAGCACGACGGATTCGGGACTTCGCACACTCGCATACGTCGGGACCGTGGCCCTGAGCGGGACCCGACATTCATCTCTCCTGAGATGCTACCGTCGGTTTTGCACGCTTTCAATATTGCAGTCTCTTCAGCCTTCATCGTCGCCATTGCTGCGGGGGGCATGGCGTTTCTATCTGGCCTTTTGCTCGAGCAGACGGATACTTGGGACGGAGATGGATTTGAAGGAGAGAGGGGCCTGGGTCAATAGTTGACCGTTCGCTAATCCCGGACTATGAGCTAGTTGTCGCCCCAGGGCGTCAGCGTGCTACCGATAGACATCTGACAGAAAATGCGTTCTCTCTTGCCGCCATCTTCTACGCAAGGTACTTAAGACTAATTCGTCGTGCTTCTGCGAACCTCGACCTCCTCCACACCGGCCTTCTCAGCGAGGTCGACGTCTGCTCCGTGAACAATCTTGACATCGCCAAAGATTTCGTCGATCTCTTCTAGAGATTTCCCTAGGGCATGTTAGAGCGGCTTAGCAGCAGGCTCGGAGATTGACTCACCTCTGGTTTCTGGATAACAGAGTGCGAAGACGACGGCACAGACGGCGTTGGTAAGAATAAAAAGGATCTAGGTACCGTCAATGTCGATACCGATTGCAACAATCCAAGGTTTACGCACGTAGTATTTCCACCCGACCTCAGCCAATGCGATAGGGGAGCACTGGGTGATTATCAAGCTGATGGAGTAGTGGATAACTTGAATGATTGCATTCGCCTTCGCTCGTAGCTCGGTAGTGAAGACCTCTGGGCTGACATGGAAACGGTGTTAGTCTGAAGCTGGAACGTGTTCTTGTAAAAGCACTTACGGAATAATCCAAGTCATCGGCCCTAATAGAGCGGAATAGTTTGCCGACACAGCGAATATACAAGCGATCAGACCGCGCTGAGCCGCCTCGTTCGTGGGTAAACCAGGACGTGCAGGATACACTGCGGCGAGAATGGTAATAATCAGGTAGCAAACCGACAACAGCGACGAACTGATGACGAGAATCTTTTTCCGCCCGACGCGATCAACAAAGAACAGAGACAGAAAACACGCCACAGGAGCAACCGAACCATACAACCCGCTCACAAGCAGCTGCTGGTCCTGGCTGAACTGAAGGGTCGCGTAGATGGCTGTCTGGTAATACTGCACGAACGAAATGCCGGAAAGCATGGCTGCCGCCCACACAAACGAGCCGACGAACAACCTCTTCCGAAACGCTGGTGTCTTGAAGAGGTCGCCCCACGACAGTCGCCCCTGCGCTTGCAGCTCCTCGGCGATGTTGACCTGGATGACGGTGAACTCGGCGCGGCACCAGTCGTCATTCGACCCGTCATAGTGGTAGTTGCGGAAGGCCTTCTCGGCCTCCTCGTGGCGGCCCTTGAGACACAGCCAGCGGGGCGACTCGCTGAGGAATAGGACGCCGACACCGAGGACGAGGGCGGGGATGCTCTGGATCGCGAAGCCGAGGCGCCACTGGTTGGGGTTGTGCCATTTGCCCTCGCCGACGCCGGTCCAGAGGGCGACGAAGAAGCCCCATGCGACCACTACGTGATGTTAGTAATAATTGGAATCGGGGTTTGTTTGGGGCGACGGACTCATTTGGTTTACGGCGGTGATTCGGGCTCGTTCTTCAGTCTAGACAATTTTAGTCTCAACTATAGCAACCTGGAACTTGGGGGCTAAAGACAGCAACTCACTTTAGCAATTTCGGCGCCAAAAACGGGGGCTACGCCGGTAATTGTTCCGACAGCATATCCAACCAGAAGACGACCCATGATAACTGCAATGTTCGAGTTAGCTCGAATGACGGCTCAGTGTGTTCGAGGAACAAGACTTGCGCATAGCAACATGGGCAGCGCCAGCCATCAATGCTCCGCCGATAACGCCCCAGATGCAACCGAAAGCGATGGCGCGGCGGCGACCGCGCCGATCGCTGGTGATACCGACGGAAGCACTTCCAAGCCAGGCTGCTATGGTTCATCAGCGCCTACACTCATGAGTATCAAAGGTGGATGCGCTATCATACCTCCTGCCTGGTACACGGATACGATAGAACCTCTAAGGGGAGCATCCGGGTTACCGAAATATGTGAGGAATGACTTGAGTGCTAAACTAGGTGTGATGATGCCAGAATCACTGGAAAACCTCGGTTAGAGTGAGACAAGAGTCAGAGCTCAGGGCTGGCAACTCACTAGCCGTAGAGAAAACCTCCTATTCCCAATAATATTGACGTTAGGAATGGCTTGCTAAGCCAAGCCGAAGCGTCGGCTTTCATGACGAAACTCTCAAAGGCTATAAACCACCAAGGTAAGTAATCGACTCGCTCAAAAACACAAATGAACTCAAATCCGCAGAAACATAAAGGTCACACCTCCACGAACGATAATTTCCGTCCCGACGCTCATATTTGAAGCCGGGGTATACTTACCCGCCTCCGACCATGGGCCTTTGTAAGGCCACTGTCAGCAGACTCACGGTGTGGGGGAACCCCAGACTCAAACCTCACCCACTTCCCCGCGGATCCACGTGGCAGCGCAGACTGCGGGGTTGCGACGAGACGTCGAGCAAGCTCATTCAGGGCGTCGTCCCTCGGGAAGGATGCTGTAGAGGCCTGTCATCACATCTCCGGTGATCCAGATGTCAGCGGGGGTGGCTTCGCTGCGACGTTCCGCCAAGGTCGGCAATTGATACGGGCACTTCGAGGGGACCCTAGCGGTTCGTCGACCTCGGGCTTTCGGCATGTTGATGTGACGCTGTCGGCATTCTTCCGTCTGACTGAGATTCGTCGGAGATAGGTGAGGCTGCTAAAGGTCGTGGTCGTGAAGAATCATCTCTTTTGGGCTGCTCCCCATTCGCCCACCGACTTCATCATCCTCAACTATACACCAGCAACAAGATGATACTCACCCTTCTTACATGGGCTGTCATCGCGGCAGCCCTCTCCTATCTCGCCCTCATCTTCCCAAGGGTACATCATCTTCCCAAGCCTATCGTATCTCATCCTCACTAACCCCTTGCCAGCTCCTCCAAGAATGGCACCTCTACTCCCACCGCCACCACCTCCCGCCAGGCCCCAAGACCGTCAAAACGGGTATCCGCAAACCATGGCTATGGTTCCGCGAGCTATCCCGCGAGCACGGTGACGTTGTGTACCTGCAGCTTGGGCCGACGCCCACAATCATCCTCGGCTCCGCGCAGGCGGCATGGGACCTGCTCGAGAGGAAGGGCGCCATCTTTTCCTCGCGCCCGCGCTTCATCGTCGGCGGGGAGCTTCTCTCGGGCGGCTTGAGGGGGTTGATGGCGCCGTACTCGCCGTTCTGGCGCCGCTGGCGGAAACTGCTGCACAGCGGCTTCATGCAGCGCCGCAGCGAGACGTACCGACCCGTTCAGAGCCTCGAGTCGAAAGTCTTGATGCATGAGCTGCTTATGGATCCAGGCGAGTTTCGGAGGCATTTGGAGAGGTATGCGGCGTCGGTGATTGTGACGGTGACGTACGGTCGAAGGGTTGAAGACGTGAGGACCGATATCGTGGTGCAGCGAAATGCCGAGGCCATGGGACGACTGACATCAGTCAAGTAGTTATCTCTCCCTAAAGTCAAGTCTCTCACACGACAGCTAACTCTCTCTAGTATCCCTGGGAAGTACGCAGTAGAGCGGTACCCAGCCCTCAAGTACGTCCCCTCCTTCCTCGCCCCCTGGAAAGCCGAGGTCCTCCAACAGCGCCAGAAGGACGTCCAACTCTACACCGAACTCATGGACGAAGTCCGTTCCAAGGTCGCCCGCGGGATCTCGCCGGACTTCTTTGCAAAGCACCTCCTCGAGGAGCAGGCCTCACTGGGCATGACGGACCTCGAGATCGCCTACACCGCCGGCTCGCCCTTTGGCGCGGGCGTCGAGACTGTAAGTTTATCATCTCCTCCACTCAACTTCATTTGGCTGTCAAAGCTCACACCGTCGACAGTCCGCCGGCTCCCTTGCAAGCTTCCTTCTCGCCTGTGCGCACACCGGCTCGTCCTTCATCCCCCTAGCCCAAGCCGAGCTCGACCGCGTCATCGGCCCGGACCGGCTACCCACCTTTCAAGATTTAGACAATCTCCCGTATGTCCGCGCCGTAGCCTCCGAGACGCTTCGCTGGCGGCCAGTCGCCGTTCTTGGGGGTACTCCGCATGCGAGCACCGCCGACTGCGAGTACCGCGGCATGTTCATCCCTAAGGGGAGCACCGTGATCGCGCCGCTCTGGAGCAGTACGTTAACATTCACCAGCTTTCTCTCCCAGCTTCCCCACCAGCGGCTCGGTGCTGAGATGGCTGACGTGCATGACCACCAGTACATCTCAACGAGGCAGACTTCCCCGACCCCCACGCCTTCAAACCCGAGCGGTTCCTGCAGGATCGCAAGTACCCCGGCACGTTCGGGCACAGCGCTTTCGGATGGGGCCGGCGGGTGTGTCCTGGGATGCATCTCGGCTCCGCATCCGTGGCGATCAACATCGCGCGTATTCTGTGGGCGTTCGATGTCGGCCCGACGAAGGACGAGAAGGGGAGGGATGTCGAGGTTGACATGTGAGTTCCTTTTAACCCAATGTTCGTATGTGGCTGACGACTGCTACAGCTTCGCCTTCTCCGATGGCTTCAACTCGAGCCCGTTGCCATTTCCCTGCTCCATCACGCCCCGGTCTCCCCGTCATGCAGACATCATTGAGCGGGAGCACGAGGAGGCTTTGAAGGGGCTCGGCGCGTATACTTCAATTGGCAGTAAAGTATCATAGCAAGGATGACTGACTAGAACCAAAATGTACTGAGGATGGAACTGTTTATGCGACTCAAAATGTGAATTGGATGATTCGGAATTATCATTAACTGCAGTATACCGCAGTCTCTAGGTACTAAACCCTCATCAGAGAGCCTCATTACCACTCATGCATATCTCTCCTGAGCAACACCTCCCCGCCCTCAAGCCCAGCTCCGGCCTTCGGGACCTTCAAAATCCCCGCCTCGACCAAGTCCTGCGCCAACCTGACAAGCAACCCATCGCAACCCCTCGCCGCCAGGATATCCACCGCGACAGGCAGAGGCTCAGTGTGGTTCGTGATGGAGCTCTCCGACACGACCTCGCCGATGGGGAAAACGTGGTCCGGCGCCCCGCTGAACACCGAAAACCGGCCCTCGTAAAACCCGATCGGGACGCCCGGCTCACCAAGGTACTGGTTCCGCGGGCTCGGCTCGCCCGCGGCGCCAACGTATACCAGCAGGCCCGACGAGCACGTTGTGGGATCCTCGACGGGCGCGAGGACCTCGCTGTTGAACCAGTTCATGAAGATCGTCTTGTTCGTCCTGGCGTCTTCCAGGGCCGAGGCGGGCTGCGCGTCGCCCCAGGCCCAGCGCGTAAGGGGAACGGGGTTGACGAAAGGGAGACGGCCGTCGTGGGCGGCTGGGATGGATCAGCGGAACGTCACTTGGACTGAGGTAGGAGACTTACCGGCATAGTCAGCATAAAAGGGGTCTCGGACGAGGGGCGTCTGCTCCTTAGTGATCAGCGTCGCGTAGGTGAGGCTGAGTAGCTCCGAGATCCCGACGTCCTTGACCTCCTCGGGCCCGGTGGTAGCCCAGGCACCGGTCAAGTTGAACTCGGTGAGGCTGGTGTCCAGGAACTTGGCGAGATCGTCGGCAAACTCCTTCAGCATGTTCCCCGCGGGGAAATCGCCCAGGCCGGAGAAGCCCATGGTGTACACCGTCTTGGGGTACTTCACCTCGCCCCCGACGAACGAGGTGTAGTTGTCCCGGTACAGCGCCTTGTTCGCAGCATCCCACACGTACGGGTCCCGCGTCAGGAAGCCCGCCGTGTCGAGCGTCGGCGACAGTGGCATTACTCCCTCGAGAGTGACGAGATCGTGCGACGGCCGGTTACCGAATACGCCCTGCGAGTTGGACGGTCCGCGGATCGAGCCGCCCGTGTCGCTGCCTAGGGCGACATCTAACCACTCATACGACGCGATCGACGCGCCGGCGCCGGACGAGGAGGAGAATGGGTCATTGTAGCCGTCACCGCGCGGGTTGAAGGGGGCGTGATAATCAACCCAGTCGGCGGTCGCGAACTCGCCGTTGGCGAACTGCGACGGCTTCTGGAACCCGACGACCACGGCACCCGCATCAATGAGGTTCTGCACAGCGCGGCATGTCGTCTCGGCGGGCGGGTACAGCCCGTACCACGCGCGGTTGCCGTTGGACCCCTTGACGCCAGCCAGCGAGTAGATGTCCTTGACGCCAACGCGCACACCCGCGAGGGGCTTGTCGGCGGTCGGGGTGAAGTACAATCGCGAGGGCACGCCGATGGTCAGCGACGCGGAGCTGGGCACCTGCGCGGAGAGCGTCTGGAAAGTTCCCTCAGGGGTCTGCAGCAGGGACTCGCTGAAGGCGCCGGCGAAGTCGTCGTAGAGGCGGAAGGCCTGGTAGACTTCGCCCGTGGAGGTTTCCAGGAAGTACGGACCGGACGGCAGAGACGAGTCCTCGGAGAGGGGCACCACGACGGACTGCGTGCTGTTGCTTTCGAAGGAATCCGTCGCGGAGTCGGCGCCGGCGAGGAAGATGGCGCTCAGGAAGGCGGGTTGCCAGACGTCGTCTTTCGCGGTCCAGTTGGTGAACAGGCCTGCGAGGTCGTCCTTGACGACGGCCTCGGACACGACGGTGATGGGTGTGAAGCCGAAGGCGCGCGGCAGGCCCTGGGCGTCGAAGTTGCCGTTGTAGGCCTTGCCCTGGGAGAAGGGCGAGACGAAGTAGTAGACGTCGTCGATCTTGACCGACGCGCCCATCTGCACCAGCTTGGCGGCGGCGGCGCCAGCGAGGCCCAAAAGTGTGAATGCCTTCATCGTGGAGCTAGTGACGACGACAACGAGCCTCGAGTCCCCGGTGGCCTCCCTTGCGCCCGGTGTCTGAGTCGTTCTGACGGCGTCATTCTTATAGTTCACCGCAGGAAGCCGAGCCTCCAATTAACAGGTAATGGTATCCTCAGTTCGGCTATCTCTCCGCTGTGATAGGGCGCGCGCCGGGCTAGTTACTTAGGAACAGGACGGGCTGCGAAGGAAGCAATATGCAAATGTCTCGGTCGCATGGGTGTGGCTGATACGGCGTGACATCGTGGACCGAAGTGCTTATCGCGGGATCCACGGATGCACCGCTGGTCTAATCGAACACCGTCCGCCTGTGGAGGGAACTGCTGACAGCCAGGGTTCAAGGAACGGTAATGATTGCCAGCCTCCAGGCAGCGGCGCCCTTCGCAGGCGGCGCAGCTGTCTCTGCCGTCATCCTCCGCGGGGGCCCTGGTCTTGTTCGTCGGAAATTGGTGTTATGGAGAAGCCCTGTCGGGAATTTCCCAACGTGTGAGGGGTTTGTCTCCAGTGGTAATACAGTAGAGTAGTATCGACAAACTCCGGCCGATGCCGGTATCGGGAGGCCGTTTACCGGGGCCGCGGCGCCGGCAACGTAGCAGAAGCGGGACATCTTGCTGATAGTTCTCTCTTTGCCAAGATGTGTCAATCTATCGTCCAATGGAGGCGTGGCTGGTAAGGAGGAGAGATAACCAGTGTCCCAACAAGACGGCTCCCCACGTGGAGAAGCGGCCAACAAACGGCTATTCTCGCCAAAGGGAACTTCTGTCGAATCCGGTTCAATACCATCACGTAAAAGAGACAGCGGGCTACCATCCACAGGACGCGAAATCCGCCCTTCTAATCCTTCCAATTTCTAAAAACATCCCTGTAGAATGACTCCTTGCTGTGCCGTGCCGCTGGATAATCAGCACATGGCTGACGCCCCAATTGGAGATCTATCTAATGTAGTTGACGACGGGGCAAGCCTCGATGCGAGCGCAGGTAGACGAGTGAAGCATCTTTCTGATGTCCATTACGGTTCACTGTTTGCTGATGCGGAAAGCTCTATGCGATTCAATTAAATACTTCCATCATCTTCCGTGACCCCACTAGCCGTACATTCATGAAAAAGCCAAATTCGCTCTTCCGACCTCCTTACCCCCCAACTTCCCTCTCGCCTAATTTTTCTTGGTATCCGCTGTTAGTGAAATAGGTGATATATTGCTAAGATCCTTAATAGTTGAAAACTCTTCACCTCTCCCTCTTAGAGCCCTTCTATAATAGCCTTATAGCCTCCGGTAAGTGCTAGACTGTAGCCGGCCCCTCCGGCCGGCCCTGATCGGGGCTCTGGGTCACCTCCAGAGCTAACCCCTACCTCAAGGGCTAAGCGCCGCCGCGACACTGAGGCCCAGCCATTCCGGCCCAGCCTTGTGGGAAGCTAGCCCAACACTCCTGATGCAGCCCCCTCTACGGTAAAGGGGCCCTTGAACGTAAGTGGGGTGACTACTGGATTTATCCTAGCCGCCTTCGATGAATAAGCCAGACGCTACTGAAAGGATGTTTTTTTGACTATCGCCCAGTCTGTTAACAATGTAGTCTCTAACTTTGAAGGGCCTAAAAAGCAGATCGCAAAGGAGGCGACAGCCTATGTGATCCAAGCCTTGAAGAAGCTGATCAATAACGAAGTTGCTTTAACTCTACCCTGGAATTGGACTGCTATTGTAGCCTTAGCCCCGACCCCGGCCCCAGCCCCGACCCAGAAACAGGCCCAGAACCGGATCCCATCCCACCCACAGACCCAAGCATAGCTAGAAGACCTCTGGGTTTTCGTCTATATCCCCGAGGAAGGCCTGGAGGCTGCCCAGAAGAACTCCCCTTTCACCCTGCGCTGTACAGTCTGCTAGGCCCTGGCCTACAGCTAGGAGACATCCCACATATCTACTATATCTTAACTGGATACTCTTTAAAGCCTTTAAATAAATAAGTTTAGTAAAGCCTTTTTAGAAATAAATAAAAGTTAGTAAACTGTTTACGGGTTTTTAAAGTAGAAACTCTTATGAAATGGTTTATATATACTATTTTACGCTACTTTTTTAAGTTTTAAAGTTTAGATGGGGATAGTATTAATATACTAACTCTAATTAAAGACGAAGTTATTATTTAAATTAGTTGTAAGTTTGTCTTAGCTTAGTAATCTCCTTTCGGCCTTAACCCTATTATGAACGAAGTTACTTAGGTGGTCTCTTTTATAACTAAGGTACTACTTTTTAAATTAAATAGAGCTTAGTTTACTCAGAAAAGGAGGATACTATTTAGATAATCTTATCTATTAGGGGTATTATATAAACCGGTATTATAATCGGTAGCTACTTTATAATAATTGTGGTAAGCCCTTAGATTCCTATAAGACTAGTCCTTGCATAGTTAAACCGCAGTATACTAATTGTTTCGGGCCCTTTTAGGCCGGCTATATAGATTGATTAGTAAGGCCTATAATAGTTAATGGATATCCTACCATTTTAAGCTAAAAGGAATAAGCTTAGATCCGAAAAGCTAGGAAAAAGGCTTCTAAGGCTCTCTATAATATAAACTAAGTCACTACTTAGAATAGTATTTAATAATGCTAAAACTTTCCTCCTAATTAGGGCTAATAACTTGGTTGCAAGTGCTTATATACTAGGACCCCCTTTTAAGGATTAATTGTTTACTTAGGTAATAGAGATATAGTTAGTAGTATAGACGAAGATGAGGTTGAAGACCTTGAGGTCCTCCCTTAGATTAACCGTTTTATCTACCCTCTCCGAAGTAGAAGTTAGAGGGTAGTTTAGAAGTTTAATTATAATATTACTAATGCTTATACTCACTTAGACCTAGATTCGGAGGCATAAGCTTAAATAGGGCCCCCTACGGGTGTTATGTGTGGCTTAATATAATGTAGGGAAAAATCCTCTAGTATATACGGCTTTTTTAGAGCTTTGCTGGGTTAATTAGATTAATATAATACTTATTTAAGAGCTTTGAATAGGTTATAATAATATAATGTAGATTAATATATACTCTGGGTTTAATTTCTATATTTTAGTTAATTAAATAACGCCTAGTGTAATAATATATATACGGAAGGTAATAGGGTTATAGGCGTAGTAGCTGTGGCTTATTAAAATAAGAAATATCTTATAATTAAAAATTAACAATACTATAGTTGTTAATGTATAGAGACCACTAGGTAACCTATATAACTATATAATTACTACCCTCTTATAATATTAACTTATAATAAGGACCCTTATAACTGGGGACTTTAATACCTACTACTATTCCTGGGAACTTGGATTTATTAGTCGGAATAGGGGGAATGACCTAGTAGAGTGGGTAAATAGTTATAACCTCTCCTTTAATAGAAAAGTAGGGGTCCTAACTTATAACTATAGCTATGTTTTTAATTCGACCTTTTCAAATATCCCACTTATATACGCAGGACTGTCACACGTCTTTCTGGTGTGTGGTGCATGAGCCACTACGCGACTTATGCGCCCTACCCTGATAGAGTAGAAGAGGCCTAATTACGTCCGACTAGGTAACATCTAGCCAGGCGGTACCTTTTGGCTCAGTGGGTTAGGCACTGCCTTTTTCTGTGACAGGGACCCTACCCACACCTACACCCAGGAACTAATCACCAGCTTATTATAATTATTATCCCTCTTAATGATAATAATAAGTAATAATAAATATACTAGCTAAGGTTAATATTAGTTCTAGATTTGGCCCTTTCTTGGTTTAAAAACCTAGTTAGGGTAGGGGCCTTAACTTTACTTATCTTTAAGGACCTACTTACCCCAACTAAACTAAATACCTAGGTTATCTGGATTATTAATTTATTCTTAATAACTATTTAGGTATGTTACGGGCTGATGCCCACGATGGCCTAAGCTTTGCCTGAGGCGTTAACCAGCATCCAATAAAAGAGCCCTCTGGTTAAAGGGGCCTCCAATTAAAGGGCCTCTGGTGACCTCCGGTGCCCCACTAGAGGTCCCCTTTGTTCTCTAGTAGTATAGATTCCTATACTGCCCCCCTTGCGAGGAACTTCCTCTTTTCTGTTTTTTAGTTTAAAGTAAATAGTAATAGAGTACTCTAAGGTTAAAAATACCTAGGTCTGGCCCTTTGTATACTTTAAGTTTAGGATTATAACCTTATTGTAATGCTGGGTTGAGTGTGGTTCCTCACTGGTTAAGTAGAAAGGAGTATAGGTTGAGTGCGGCTTTTTGTGAAGAACGATACTCCTGGGACTCTAATGGGTTGATTATTGGGTTTTTATTAGTTCCTAAAAGAATAACTGAGATAGCCTAGTTGTTCTAATGGACGCTGCTATACCCCCGATACTTTATAGTGAGTTAACTATAGAAGAGACGTTGAATATTATTCTAGGATCCCTGTAAGCTTAGATAATAGAGATTAACGAGAAACTGGAGCAGAGTTAGAATTAGAGGTTGATGACCCCTGGGAGTGAAACCCTTTGTACTTTTGGTGGTATCCGCACCGATACCCTACCGGTGTTCAGTAGTGAGTTGATTCGCCGAAAGCCCTTACTTAACCCCCCGAAGTTTTCGAGTAAATAAAAGGAATATACTCTTTAAATATAATAAATAAGAAATAAGATTTTAATAGATTACCCCTTTTACCCTATGAACTATGAACTCTAGTACCTAATTAATTTATATTTAGAAGTTGGTCCCCAATAAGTAATTAGTACCTTTTACACCACCGGAGGGCCTAATAGAATTAGAAACCCCGAGGATTTTATACGTTACATTAATTACATTTATTTAAATCCGAATACCTAGTTCCAAGCTGTTACCTAATTATATACCCTATACTAAAAAGAGAATAAGAGTTTTATAATATTCTTATCTAAGTTTGAATAAATAATAGCTAATGCTGGTGGTAGTGATTGGCCTGCCACCGTGTAAATATTACTCTTAGAGGTAGCCTTAACCCCTTCGCTGAAGGACCGGCTATTCACGGTTGAGCTTCTCAAGGACTACCTAGGCTAGTCCACCCGAGTATAGGACATTGCTTAGAAGGTTGAACGGGCCTCTAAATATAATTACCCTTAAAGGTCTACCTACTCCCCCGTCACTCATCCAAAGGATAACGATGGAGACGTTATTATAATGGGAGTGGTTCGGTTTATAGGAGCTAAGAAGAAGATAACCATTATTAGACCCCGGAGAGGTTCCAGCTCCTTTATAAATAATTACTATTCCTAATAGAAAAACCCAGAATATAATAAGGATCACCACAAATACTTTAAGTATAGAGAAGAAGGACACCTTATACGGAACTGCTAGAAGAAGGCCGAACACTACTAATAAGCTAACCGGCCTCTTATGGCTAATACTTACCTAAAAGGAAACGCAGAAGAAGAAGATTAACTAATGACCCTTAGCTCGAATAATAAGTATAAGTTGGGAAAAAAATAACTCTAAGACAAAATCGGGCCCCGGAGTCCACTAAGGAGTAAATGAAGGGATAGAAGAAATACCAAAAGAACCAACAACAATAGGGCAAGTAGTCTATAATTATAAAAGTTAGAATTAATAAAGGACATTTAATTAATACCCTAGTGGACACCGGCTGCGAAGTCTATACTATGGTTAACTATTCCTTTATATAATACCTCTAATTACCGCTTATTAATATAATAAAACGCCCTATAAGAGGTTATATAATAAACGGCCCCTCACTGGGTAGAAACCAGGGAGTAACCGTAATATAAATGGAAATCAGCGGTTATATATAATAAGTTTACGTATATATAATAGATAATTTAGAACTGGATATATTTTAGGAAATCCCTAGATGATTTAAAATAAGGTAAAGTATAATATTAGTATTCACTAGTTTACTTATGGGAAAAGAAGAGTAAGAGTATACCTTTCTAATAAAAAAGAGCCCGAAAACATATTAGATATATATTAGGCTAAACTATTACTAGTAGTACTATTTACTATAATTTACCGTATAACACAAAAAAAAAGATAAAAAGACAACTAAAGACCACCAGCTGCTGTTATAGCAGCCAGCTTACAAAATATCGAGAAGGTTCTCGTAAAATTAGAACCACAAAAACAGGAAAATATTTCGAGGCTAATACTAGAATAGGTATATAAGGAGTTTAGAGATTTATTTAACTTAACCAAAGCATACCCGGTGCCCCCCCCCCCACTAACCAGGTATGGACCACGTAATCTCTTTGGAGATAGGGATAGAAGGGGAGGAGCCCTAACTCCCTTAGGAACCTCTATACACTATATTAAGAGAAGAGTTACTAATACTAAAAAAAACACTTAACGACCTACTAGATAAGGGGTTTATTCAAACCAGCTGCTCAGTAGCTAGTGCCCCTGTGATATTCGCTAAAAAACTAGGAAGTGGATTAAGATTTTATGTTAATTATAGAGCCCTAAACACTATTACAAAAAAGGACCATTACCTATTCCCACTAATATCAAGAACTCTTAGTAGAGTAACCACTACTAAGTAGTTTACAAAACTTAATATTATAACTACTTTTCATAAGATATGGATCACCGAAGGAGACTTAGAGAAAACTATTTTTAGAATAAAATACGAGTTATTTAAGTGGCTAATTTATTTTTTGGGTTTACTGGTACCCTGATAATGTTCTAATAATATATTAATACTTTTCTATGGAAATTCCTAAATAACTTTGTTACGGCTTATATGGATCATGTCCTTATTTACACTAGTAGCTCGAAAAGGGATTATAAGGAGAAAGTCTAAGTGGTTCTCTAGGCCCTAGCTAAAGCCGGCCTGAACCTAGACCCGAAGAAGTGCGAATTCTGCGTTAAGAAGGTGAAATATATTGGCTTTCTTATCACTATGAGAAAGGGTTTATTATATAATCCCAATAAGTTGAAAGTTATTAAGGAGTAGTTAACCCCTAGGTCCCTTAAGGGTATACGAAGCTTCCTAGGTTTCACTAACTATTATCGCATATTCATACTAGGATATAGTAGGCTAGTGGAACCCCTAACCCGATTAACGAAAAAGGGGGTAATCTTCTATTAGGGAATAACTTAAAGAGAAGTATTCGAGACGTTAAAATGGATATTCACAAAAGAGCTGTTCCTACGGCAATTTAACCCGGACAACGAAACACACGTTAAGATAAACTGCTTAGGGTTTACTTTCGGTGGTGTATTATTATGAAAGGACCTAGAGGGTTACTGGAGGTTATTAGGGTTCCATTTATAGAAATTATCGCTAGTAGAGTATAATTACCCAATCCACGATAAGGAGCTCCTCGTAGTACTCACCTACTTACAATCCTAGAGGACTAAACTCCGTAGTATCTGGCACTTCATTATCCTAATGAATTATAAGGGTTTAGAGTATTTTATGAAAAATTAATACCTAACTAAGAAATAAAGCTATTGAGTAAAAGAATTATCCTAGTATAACTTTAGGATTAAGTATTAGCTAAGAAAGGAAACGATGGTACTTAATATACTATTAAAAAGAGAATAGGATATCCCCTAAGGATGGGATAATAAGAGGGAAAAGGGTAGGTAATCCAGATAATTCCCAACTCCGCATAACCAAATTGTACTCTACCCGTTGACCTTCGAATTAGATGAACTACTGAAAATATACTAGAAATACCATAAGCCGCTATTTTTAACGCTAATACTATACTATAAGCCCTTTGGAATAGAACTATAAAAGCTGATGGAGTATACTAAGCTGCTTATCTAGTAGTAAAAGAAAGGAGGAGAAGCTTCCTACTAAAGCTTAAGTTGAAGGTTTAAATTGCTGAATATGAACTTGATGGGCTAGGAAGATTAATATGGAGAGATCGATTATGGGTACTGGGGGGGGGGAATGATGATGACCACCTAAACGAATTGTAAACTAAGATTATATAAAGGTGTTACAACTTATACACTAATAGCCACCTAGGACGGAATAGTATATTAGTAATAATAAGTAGATAGTTCTTTTGACTAGGCCAGTCCTAGACAGTTCAGAGGTTTACATAAAACTATAATACCTATAAAGGGATACACATTTAGAGGCAAGCCAAAAAAGGGTTTCTTAAACCCTTACCAATGCCTAACCACATCTACTATTACTTATTAATGGACTTTATTACTAATCTTCCTTTAATAAAGAGGAAAAAGGCCCGATACTTATGGGTTATTATAGATAGGTTATTAAAGCACCCTATATTAGAAGAGATGGAGATTATGAACACTAAAGCTTATACTCAGTGGTTCCTCTCTTATTATTATAAGTTCCACGGAATATTATGAATAATAATTAGTGACCGAAGATTGAATTAGATGAGCTGATTTTAGAAGGAATTCTATAGGTTAACCGGTGTAAAACGGCTACTAAGTACTACCTACTACTTATAAACAAATGGTGGGACGGAACGCCTTAACTAGGAGATTTAAGCAATTCTCTGCGTATATATAATATATACCTAGGACAATTAGGGGAAACTACTGCCCAGCGTACAACTAGCCCTTATGAACTAAATAAGTACTATTATAACGATATCCCCATTTTTATAGAGTATAAATATTATGTTAACCCTTTATCGGTAATAGAAAAAGATAATTAACTAAAAATGAATCGAAAAGAAACAGCGAAGCAGCTAGTTTAGAAGATAAAGGACACTATAGAGTTTGTTTAAACAATAATAGCAGCTACTCAGTAGTGAAGCGAAGACTCTATGAACTGCACTAGGGGACCGGTTGAGTAGTACGAGGTTGGAAATAAAGTGTAGCTAAATGTCGCCAACTACTCATCCCCAAAGCTAAATAAGAAGTTAAAGTAGTTTTACTATAAATATAAGATTACATAGGTGATCTTAGTTTACGTAGTAAAACTAAATATACTAACCGGTATCCATCTACACTTCTACGTAGACCTCCTCCGTAGGGCAACCAGTGACCTATTACTAGAGTAAAAAACGACTAATAAATAAATATCCCCGATTTACGATATGGATAGAGATCCTGAATGGTTTATGGAAGATATATTAGTAGTAAGGTGGTAGTGGGTAGGTAGAGGGCGCCGTTGCTAGGCCCTAGTTAAATGGTAAGGCTATGTGGAGCCAACTTAGAAGCTCGTGGAAGTAGTATTGGAAATAGAGGTTTTAGATAAGTATGAATGGTGGTATAGAGAAATTGATATAATGGATGGGGACCCGGTGTATACCCTAAGAAAACGTTGGAGAGTAGTAAATTAATAGTCGCTAGTGTATTAGTAGAACATTGGTGGGGAGGGGGAAGGCGGGGGTATTTATTATGGGTTAATGCCTACGATGGCCTAAGTTTTACCTGAGGTGTTAACTAATATCCAATAAAAGAGCCCTCCGGTTAAAGGGCCTCCGATTAAAGGGCCTCTGGTGACCTCCGGTGCCCCACTAAAGGTCTCCTTTATTCTCTAGTAGTATAGATTCCTACACCGCCCCCCTTGCGAGGAACTTCCTCTCTTCTGCTCCTTAGCTTGAAGTAAATAGCAATAGAGCACCCTAAGGTCGAAAACACCTAGGCCTTGCCCTTCGCAAAGTAGTAGAAAAGAGATGATAAACCCGAGGAAAAGGGGCCCCCTAGTGAATAGAAGAGTGTTCTAAAGCCTATTAATCCTATTTTAAGGCCCGGAACTAATAGGCCTAGGAACTAGAACCGGCCTTAGTCTTATTACCCCCTATCTCTAAAGAGTAAAAAGTCTTTTTAGAAATAGTTAAAAAGGCTAAACGGGCCTATTAAACTACTAAGATCAAAGGGGCTTTATCTAATTAGGATCTTTATAAAATAATAGGTTAGCGTAAGGCTAGCCTAGCAGTCAAAGCCCCCCCTTTAGTAATTAAGGGCTAAATGTATAACAACTATTAAAATAAGGCCCAGGCCCTATAGAGGGCTTTGCTAGAGGGGTTTATTAATACATATGACCTACTTAAGTACTCTTTCACTGTACTTACGGCCCCAAAACAATAAATACCCTAATAAGCAACGGTTAATTAAGAGGAAGTAAGGGCAACCACCCTAATAAAAATTACGACCCCTAGTATTAATAGAATTACTATAAGACTATTTACGGTTTACTGGGAATTTATATTTAAACCGGTTTAACTACTTTTTTAGGGTTAGATTTAGACCGGCTACTTTCCTCAGCGGTTCTATAGGGTAGAGGTTGTTATAATTTAAAAACTTGGAAAAACTAACTTTTTAAAAGCTGGATCCTAGAGACTAATAACCCTCTTATCCTACTTAGGTAAGGGGCTTAAGAGGCTAATAACTAGTGGAACGGAGCGGGGGATACAGTGGACAGTGTGTATCGTATCGTCTATAACACACACACCCTACTGACCACAGGTCGTGCACCTCTCGTCCCACGTCCAAAGAGATGACTAACTCGTATAAAACAGCGTCAGTAATACGATTCTTTGAGTATCCGGGCTCGTTTAGGCCTGATCAGGGCCGAAGATATTCAGATAACTCTCAGAATGGGGTTCCATCAGCGAAAAAGGGTGCCTTGTTGCTCAGTGGTGAAGCGACCTCGTCTCATGTCCGAACGACGTCCTCTGAACTTATGATGGAAAAAGGGGGCTAACGCTCGAATTGAATGTCTAAAGAGATGTGTCTGTGTTGTTGTGTGTGTTCCTGTCTGTCCCGTCCGGCCTAGAAAATGCCGGAACTTCGCTTTTTATACCATGTTGTCGCCGATGTGGAGGCTCACCCCTCTCTCGGGACACCTGTTTTCCCTGCTCGGTTTCAATAGGGGAGTTATTAACCCTAATAAACCTTTTATTTAATAGTTCCGTAAGGGTTTAGCATAGTATAATTAGCTCTTCCCTTAATATACTATATAAGGGTCCCCAAGTCACTAGTTTATTTTAATTATAGGAGTTCTTTTTAATAGGGATAGCATAGTCGACGTTCTTCCGGTGCAGTGGTAGTCAATTAGCTTTATTTTGGTCAAAGATATACAGAAATTTGCGGTGATACGTAGGGAGTTTCGTTTTAGGGCTATTTTCTTTTTTAGTGTTAGGGCTTTTTTGATATTAGTTAAATTTGTGGAGAATGTGTTTAGGGTGGATATATTAAGAGGGGTCTTTTTTCTTTTCTATGCTCGCCTAATTAGAGCTAAGAATACCAATCCAGTCTACTATTAGATTGGGAACTTTGGATTTTGCTGGGCCTAACCCGGTTTCCTTTTTATTACCCAGTGGTCCTTGACACTTATATGTAGAGTGCCTCGTACTGGGTAAACCGTAACGTTATCGTTAATTATCTAAAATCGTCTAAGGATAACGTCGTCTTTTTAGTTAAGAATAATATAAAAGAATAATTAGTATTATTTATAGTTATTAATATTAATATTAGTGTAAGTGATGTAATGGATTGTATTAGGGATTATAGTAGTAATTTATATTAAGTTCCGAGGTGTAATACTAATGTATAATAAGTGGGGTTTCTTAGCGAAGGCGTTGCTAATTAGGGTATATCTTAAACACCCTGTATTAATAAGGGTAATTGTATAGTGTATCCTATTAATTCTAATATTAACGTAAAATAGGTTATAATCCATACTCTTTTTAACGACCTTCTATTCCTCTATAACTTGTTCCTCCTGATGATGACTTTTGTTAAGAATTACTCTTTTCCCGAGTCCTTAGAGTCCTAATTAGAGTTATTATTTGTTTTACTTTATTTTTTAGTTTTTCCCTTAGAGGTCTTGGTTTTCCTCATTTCTTCTTAATCCTCGGGGTATTACTATTGTATATGCCCTTTTTTATTATAATTATAATATTTGTGAGTTTCCTCTTAGTTTGGCCGTTTACGGACTTTCTTATCCTTAGTTAGCTTGTTTGCTTTTATAAGTTCCTAATCTAATTAATTAGGTTAGGGAGGACTCTAATCGACCATTCTGCTTCCGAGGGGACTTAGTTCTTATTTGGTCAGGGGTCAGCGATCTCCTACGCTGACGCTTATGGTGGGCTTAGTAGGATTTACTGTTTAATTCGGAGCTTATACTTAGGAGCATCTGGGTATATATAATGTATATTGTTGGTTTATTAATTATGCTGATGAGGGGGGCTCTTATTATGGTGTTTAGGGCTCCTTTGAGGTAGTTGATCCTTATAATATTTAGTTAGTGTCCTCCTCCTGCTTTTGCGAACTGCTTTTTAAACTTAGGAAGAAAGTAAATAAAACTTTTATTCTCCTTTTACCGTATAATCCTTAGTTAATTAAGGGTGTATACTTCTGTATTAGGGTCCGTATAGTAACCCTTTAAGTATTCTATGAATTTATCCGAGTTTTTTTTAACCCATTAGCCCCTCCTTGTGTATAGTAGGCGCTTGCTATGGCCTGCGTAGTGTTTTCTAGTTTGGAGTAGATGTAGGTGAATATAGTTAACTCTAAACCGAAGACTTTTTTATCCACACTTATCTTCCCTCTTATCTTAAGATGCTATTATTAAAACTTTTTATGTAATTTATTAAATTTTAGTAAGTTAGGAATTTATTGTTTAGTTTATTTCGAAGGTAGTATATAAGCCTAATTAGGGGGAATTAGTGTTATAAAGGGTATTAGGGACTAGTTTAACGTCAAGGTCGGGTACCTAGGTTCTACTAGGGCTTCCTATAGTAGTCGAATTTTCTCTTTTTGGGTCTCTTATTTGGTTGCTTGGGTGGTTCGCATCTCCTGTAGTTGGGTTACTAACTATCCGATTAGTTGCACCAACTATTATGGGTTTCCAAATAATTCAGCGTTATTTTCCATTATTATGTGGTTATCACTTATCCTAGTGTTTTACATTCAGCAGTGACCGTAGTATACTTAATACTATGGTTAAGGTACTCTATTACGGGTACATATATACGTCTTTTCGAGTTTATAATAACCTCTAGGTCTGATTAGGGTATACTAATCAGTTTTAGATGTTCAGGGACTCCTTAGGTTAACCCATCTAGAACTTCTTACTACTCTTGCTCAGGTCGTAGGCTTTTGTACTAGGCGTTCAATTGATTGCCTTTCTCCTGATCTTGAAGATAATGTAACGGTCCAAGCAAGTATATTGCAACTAGTTATGGCGACTACTACGAGTATCTTCAAGATAAGGAGAAAGGAAGGAAAAGTCTGCTGCCCCACAAATCCGTTGGGTCCTGATCAGGTCTCCCTGGGCCTGATCAGGCTTAGTAAGCAGCGGTTGGCGTTGAACATGGCCGAGTGGTTCCGAGGTCTCTGATCGGGCCTTAGCCCGTGACAGCGAGGTTCTCGTATTAGCTAAACGAGGCTTATGGAAAAGGGGTTAAGAGGTTAATTTAGTATATAAAAAGATATTCAATGTTTGAGATTATGTATATAAATGAGGTTTCACCTAATAATAAGAATAAACAGGGACTCTACGGTTATATTAATAGTGATTATGCGGGTTATAAGGAGACCTCGAGGTTAATAATGGGATGAATCCTTTTTATGGTTAATGGGCCTATTTCACAGAAATCGCAACGCCAAATAGTTATTGCTAAGTCCTCTACGGACATTAAATACTATACAGCTTTATTAGCCACTTTAAAAGTGTTATGAATTTAGAATTTCCTAAGTGAATTTAGTGTAAAGGTAATAACTCTTATGTATATATAGGTAAATAATATGAGTATAATCACTTTTACGAAGAGTGAGAACTTAAATAATAAAATATACTATATATAAGTTCACAATCATTTTACATAAGAGATTATAAAATATAATAAAGTGGCTTTTAAGTATATACACTTAGAGGATAATATAATTAATATATTAACAAAGTTACTCCTATAGTTATTCTATAAGTAGTATTATAATAGGATTAGCTTGTGCTACGCTGAAGAGTAGTCTAAGGTTATTGGTCCTCGTACTAAGGAGGGGTGTGATAATACGAGCCCTAATTAATAAGGTGGTGTGGGTTTAGGCTATATAGAAGGGTAATCCTAAAGGCCGGATACGTGTAAGCGTGCTGAAAGTGGCCTTAAGGCGGCGCCACTGGCACGTAAGGGTGTTTTTGTATATACGTGGTTTTTCACCCTTTTTACTTATATATAAGGGTAACGGGGGTCCCGGCGGAAGGGCCCTCATAGTGAAGCAGTTACAATTAATCGTTATTCCCACCCACTCCGTACACTTAATCGGGGCCTTGTTATCACAATCGGGCCTTAGCCCGTGACATAGGCTTACTTTTTAGGTTTTAATAATAAAAAGGCCTTCCTTTGTGTCCCTATTACTAGTTACTTAATAAGTAAGAATTAGCTTATTCTTATTAAAGTTAAAAGCCTTCTTAAGCTCCTCTTTTTTTAAATAAAACAAATAAAAGGATAAGGTAAAAGAGATAGTAATAAACACTTTTAAAAAGTGATTACTAATATAAAGTATATTCTTAGATACTTTAAAAATAAAAGAATTAACCTTACTATAATTATAAAATTACTCTTATTATTATATAAAAGGATAAGGACAATAAGGGGGCAGAAGATCACTAACTCTTTACTTATAATAATTATATTTTAAAATTATCAGCTTAGTAACCTTTTAATAAAAGCTTTTTTCCGGATTATATAGAGGTTAATTAGGCCCAGTGAAGAGCTAAGACCACTTTATAATTCCGTTACCTCTAAAAGGGGTACTAAGTGAATTTTCGGTCCTCTATTAAGTTAACTTAGTAAAAGCTAAATAAGTATTACTTAACTCTTACTAAGTTACCCCTTTTTACTATTTTAATTATTCTCTATTCCTCCTTTAACTCTAATTACTTTAAGGAAATATCAAATAAAATAACTAAAAAGCATAGGTATAAAGTATAAAAAGGGGGCTAAAGTGCTTTTTTAATAAGTAGTATAAGGATAACAATATATCGGTCTCATCACTAGCCTCCTTATTAGCCTCCTCATTAACCTCCTCATCAATCTCATCTTCACTTAAAAACAACTACTTTAAATAATAATTAAAAAGTCGTTATAATTAGGAAATAAGAGTAATATCTAACGAACTTAACTTATACTTTGGGTAAGCCTTAGAGTAAATGGATAACCCTGTGTAATAGCGGCTACACCATTAAATATAATACCCTCAGTTAAATAAATTAACCCTTAACATCTTTACGATTCCAGCTATAGCATTAAACTATAAGCAAGCTTTTAGTATAACAAAATTAACGCTAACGTCGCAAAGGCTCTTAATAAAGGTGGAGAGTATTAAGCAGCTATAGTTAACAAAGAATTAGTTAAAAAGGGATATATTTGTTGGATTCACCTCACCAGGCCTGGTTATAGTGGGTGGGCAAATAACGATATATTCGTCCTATCTATTGTTGTTATATGAGGTAGGAATCGGAAGCCGAAGGCGGCACTGGTGGCCGCGATTCTAAATCCAATCCCTGACCTCTAATTAGCTCACTAATCGAGCTAATCGTCGATATGCAGTAACAGGTATCACCAGCTAGACAATAGTGTTCCGACACTGGCAACTCTCTCTTTTTACCGCGAAATCACCATTTAACACTAAATGGGCAATTTTAAGTGTTACTTAACGCTAGCGTCGAACCACTTAAAACGTAATAAAATCGATAAATAAAACGAGTATATAAGGTGATCGGAAATAATAGAATCGCCCCTTTTAGCCGTACCGCCTTCTAGTAGAAACGAGCGCCTCCCGGGCTTAGCTACGGGTTTATGGTTATCTCGACGTCCCTAACGACGTCAACAGTAATTCCTCCTTTTCCCCCCTTATATTCCTCCTCTTACTAACATCGTAGACGTCTCCTAGGGCCTCGTTACCCATCCCTCTATCCGTATCGTCGCCCTTATATCTTCGACGAGCCTCGTAAGGGCTCAATTCGGCGCTACCTTTATAAACCCGTCAACAGGGTTATCGTCGCCGTGGATCCATCGGATCTCGTAGAGCTCTCACCGCTCATACGATTACCTTAACACCATAATATTAATTATTAGGCGCTTTTCTTTTATAATACTAAACTTTATAAGATACTCATAAAATAAATACGAGTTAGTATAAATAATTATCGGGATCGTAGTTATCCGGAGTTTATTAGTAATGATCTTTAGGGTAATAGAGAGGGCGTAGACTATATTAACTCCAGTGACTATACTATAAATCTCGGATACGAGGACACTTCTTGTAATTCTCTTCGATTTTATTAAGGAATAGTGGATAATATTACCTTTAACTATAAAGTCTTCTTCTCCTCGAGTCTCGTTTACGAAAAGAATAACGAATCTGAGTTAAGACGTTAAATCGCTATTATTAACAAAGGATCCGTTAACAAAAATAAAGAGCTTAGTGGAAATTAGATTAAGGGGTATATAGGTGAACCCTCAGTCTAGATCCTCGATTTACTATGTTATACATTAATTCAGAACTTTAATCTGGTCTAGTGTCACCTCCTAATACTAAGCTACTACTAATAGGTCGAAAGCTGCCTTTGGTTAACAGATTAAAGTGATATATACCCCTCTAATGCACTACTCAATGTATTCCTTCTTTATAATAGGTAATTTAGTATTAACTAAGTGTAATCTCGCTTTTTAGCCCTTTTAGTAGAGGAATATAAACTACTCGTCGGTTAAGATGATCCCTCCGTTAAAGATGAGTAGTATTTCAGCGGAAAGGAGCTATTTCTCCTTCACTGTGAACATCGCTTTCTAGAGTTCTTCGTTTTCTCGTTTAGAGAACGTCTCGTCACTCAGGCCTATAGTATCGTCTATTTATATTCCGATTATCACAAAATCTCTATTTTTATCGTCTAATAATAATAAATAGGGGTTATACGTAGAAGTCCTCATCTAAAGCTTCTTTTTATAATACTTATTGTAAATTGCATACTAGTGGGTTCCGGCTTTTGCGATTCCATATAAGGGTTATATAATAGTTATAAAGGTTCTTAGTGGGTAATTATCTCTAATTTTGGTTAGTAGCTTCGTGAGAATTGTTTTTTTGAGTTTCGTTATTAATTAGGTGTATACTTAAGTAATATCTCTTATTTATAAGGAATAGTGGCCCGTTTAGATGAGGGATAGGGCGACGGCAAGAATTAGTTCTTAATTAGCCCATTGGATAATTAGGGATTATATGAGAATAGCTTCTTTGCTGTCGTCGGCGTATCCCTAAATAACTAATCTCAATTTCTTATAAGGGGTCTCTATTTTCCCTTTTACTTTATTAATAATTCGTAACTTAAAAATTCGAATACCATCGTATTTCTTTTCATCGTACTAGGCGAACTCGAAAACTCCTCGCTTAATCAGAATATTAATCTCTTTCTTAGTGGATTCTTCGAACAGGGGCCCTAGGGTGTTAATTATCCCCTTCTAACAAAGCTCGAGCACCAGGGTATAGTCTACCTCTTCCTTAGCGCTCATAAACGCAACTATTATGCGTATTTCGTCGTCAAAGTTATTAGCGCCGTCAACTTCGGCGATAAGGTTAATCTATACTATCTTCTTAGGCCTGCCCCTCGGGCATCGAGGTAACGGCGCAAGCTCTTCCTCTAGGGGTAGTGTATTTATTTACACAATAATCTCTTCGAAAACTTCTTCTTCCTCTTATGGAGGGGTCTCCTCGTTATCGTCTATTATTTCCTAGCCCTCTTCGTCATCATCTCTCTAGTAGAACGGCTTAACGATAATGGTTCTGAACGACTTTGGGCCGGATAGAAGTTTAACAACGTAAATCTCACCATTATAAGCGACGAGTATAAACAGGCCTATTCAGCCGTCCTTTTCACATTACACTCTAATAAAAAATTATAATAATAATTCCCTAGTTAATATAATATTTAGGTTATTTTTTATTACGAGAACATCTATAATCACTTACTCAGCATAAAAACTATATACTTTAACTATAGTTTTCTTAGTGACTTTTGCTCTTTATTAAATTTTTAATAATAATAGAAAATTATTTATTAAACGCGGATATACTCTAAAAACAAATAGGGTTAATATAAGGCTATTTAGGCCTATTATATTGTTTACCGTTTTAACTATGCTTTGGAGAGCTAATTTTAGTAATGTAAACGGGGATTCCTAGTGTATTATCTCATATACTCAGCGGATCATAGCATAGTATTATTCTACTTTCCCGATACTATTATAGGCTTTTACGGGTACCTCCTTAACCTCTATTACCATAAATCTTATTAAATTCCTAAATTCCATAAAACTAAAGTTCGTTCTAGTATTTATAATAATTTAGTCTAATAATCTAAGGTAAGTGTTAATTTAATACTCATAAAGTATTTCCTATATATACTTAGTAATTACATTTTCGAGGAATTTTACGGTGTTAAATAAAATAGTAGTATTAATAACGTAGAGGACGGGTTTATACTCTTTTAAATAGAAAACGTCTACGATCACTTTATAATCAAATTCAACATCGCCTTTTAAAGTGAATTTAAAGTGTCCTGGGGCTCGTCCACTCATCTAGCACTGACGATAGTACTTCGTAAACTTCTGGATCACTTCGTAGGCCACATTGTAACTGGCCCTCTCTAGTATTGTGTAGAGTCTTTGTACTGAGGGGTGGCCAAAACAACGGTGTATTCATCGTAGCTCAACGTCTATTAGGTAATTCCACGCAAAACTCCGTTCTAGTGTGTGAATAAGTATCCAGGGGTGTCCCTATTTCCGTATAATAAGGACTTTAATATCTCCTTAGTATAAAAGGTTATTAAGGTTATTAAACCTAATTCCTAATTGGTTTATTTTTTTAAAATATAATAGGAATAGGGTATTCGCTGTTATAACGTGGAAATACATCCTTCCAAACAACGAATTAACGGTGGCCAACCCTATTAAGTCCAGGGGAGGGTTGTCGCCGAAGGTGATGCTCACCTGGCCTACCTTCGACGTATCCAGGGTCACAGTAGCGTCGATCTTCTATAGGGCAAGGAATTGAGGGTGCCCTGCTGTTGATACACCTGTTGCTCCTATATCTAGTATAATACCCTAGAATATCACCGCTAAATAACGGTTATCGCTAATAAAAGCTCCATAGGTCTGCGATTCCTGTGGAAGCTCGGCGTCGCCGATATCCCTTTTTATTATTATATAATAAACAGCTTAATTACTTAGTGTTTAAGTAAGTTCTTCACCAGTTAACATAGTTACGTAACCGAAGAATAAAACGTGGAATTCCTAGTTATTCTCGACGTCTTCGTTAATTATAGTATTTATAAGGTATTAGCGGAGGTCTTCATCGTCTCTGTTCTCATCATCTAAGTTTTTATACCCTTCGTATTTAGTGAGGAAGTGGTTATATACTATGGGGCAGGTATTAGTAATATATCAGCTTAATTTATATCATCTAAACACCTTATTCTTCTTTTCCATAGGGTATTTTATTAACCAGTACCCTTCTTTACTATAAACGTAGCACTTCTTGTTATTATGCGAGCCTTCTCGTTACTATTATCTACCTCTGTAATAATTACTTTTGCTCTTACCGTTAAAGTATTTATTAGTTTAAAAGGTATTATTTAGAGTAGTATTCGATATTATGTATTAACGGTGGGCTTCTCTGCTGCGCTCCTCTAAATCGAAGCTCATCTTCATAGTGTTATAGAGCTCCTCAAAGGTCTTCACTCCGGCTATAACACCTATCCAGCATTCCCTAACAGTGAGGGTAGCGCCGATCAGCTTATCTCTAAGGACTTCGTTGCCCTAGTGTACTAGGGCGAGAACTTATTATAGGTTTATGAGGGTTTTAAAGAGGATTTCGAGTACCTCGACTTTTGTTTTATCTGGGTATTTCTGGATAACTTTGGTGATATTTACCTCGTTTTAATTAATTATATAAGATTGTCGGCGTTGGTGCCCTTCGAAATAACCTCTAATCTTATCGATAATCTTCATAATTAACCATACTATCTCTATACCACTAATTTTAGCGTAATACAGTGTTATAGCCCTTCCTTTCAGCATGGTCGGCAAGAGACTCACCTCATGGAATCGGTCAACGCCAATCTTCCTATAAATTTCCTAGAAGATCCGGAGTTTGATATCTAGAACATCATACTTTTCACCTTTGTACCTCATATCATTATTATACATTTTCGCAAAGTTAACCTATTATTAAGGGGTCACTATTTCACTAAATTCTTTAACGGGACAAGAGATCTTATATAATCTCTCCGTAACCCAGAGAGGCTCGTATTTTATTAACTATTTCTAAATTATAGGTAACCGAGTCAAGTTACTTAGATCTCTTATAAAACATTTTAGTATTAAAACGATATTTCCTATTACGAACACCTTCTTCGTAGCTAAAATCTTTTTAATAGGGATAATAATTAATAGTATTTAAATGTCCTTATAAAACTCAGGGTCTTCGAGTTATCACCAGAAGTTAGTGTTCTTCTTAACAACTTCGTCGATCTCAGCATTTATCTAATAGTATATCTCCTTAATAACTAAGAGTTCGGATAGTTGGCTAGTAATAAGGCGATGAGTTAATATCCAGACACCAAAAAACCGTAAATAATCACAAGGAGCCTTTACGATCTCCTTAGGTATTAGGCTAATCATCTTAGTGGTCTACCCTTCTAAATCACTTTAAAATATAGTTTATAAATCTAATCCTTATAGTCTATTAGCTTACTATCTTTCCATAAGGTAAATGATAATTATTGCTACCTCCGTTAACGTTATCTTGTTAATATCCATATACAACCAGCATCCCTATTCTTCTAGGTTAATCTCTGAGGCCCATCTCACTAATATTAGTAATCCTTTTTATTTCCTAGTAAATCTAATCCATTTAGACCATTTAGTATCAGCTTCCTACTAATCGGTTAAGCTGGTCACATTTAACGGTGGTAGTGGTCACTATTGAGTAGGGACTGGGGCATTTTCCGATATTTTAATAAGTATTCCAATATATAACATTAAATTTAATAATATCTCAAATACGGGGCGTTTCCTCTAAACCACAGCTTCGAGGGCGTATTCCGTACATTAAACGAATTACCACTTAGTGTTTATAGAATACTACCTCCGACATAGGGACTAGTATAAAGGGTACATTCTAAGTTCCCGTAACCTTATCTTTTCTACGGTAATATAAGATATCTTTTCTTCTGCTCATCTACGCTTACCTTTGCGGTTTAATCTTATTATCTCCTAGGGGTAAGAGCGTTCTAAGTATAAATACCATATAATCCTTGTACAAATTAGCTATTTAAATACTAATTCCGAAGTGTTTTCCGTAATTACTAGGGATAAAATAACGTTTATGAGTTATAGGAGAAGGATAGGGAGAGGTTAATTGTTTAGTGTGAATAAGAGGTTAGTAACGTTAATAGTTATCCCTTCGCAGGGTCGTCATCAGAGATCGTGCGTAATAAATATAAAAGTCGTATTTTCCTTTGTATTTCCCTATTAAATAGTTCTAAGCGAATTCGATATAACTCCCTAGGACGAAACCGTAATAATCCTATTACTCAATACACAGGGACTTCTCATAATAACTTCCTATAACACAAATCGGTGGCTACCCTCCCATTCAGTCGGCTATTAAGCTAACTACTTCGCAGGTCCTTCGGAAACTTCTCTTTTAGTCGAAATTTCACTTTACTAATCTGCGGAAATGGTATTTAACCACTAATTAGTATTGGATTCACCTCACCAGGCCTGGTTATAGTGGGTGGGCAAATAACGATATATTCGTCCTATCTATTGTTGTTATATGAGGTAGGAATCGGAAGCCGAAGGCGGCGCTGGTGGCCGCGATTCTGAATCCAATCCCTGACCTCTGATTAGCTCGCTAATCGAGCCAATCGGCGATATGCGGCAACAGGTGTCGCCAGCTGGACGGTGGTGTTCCGACAATATTACCCCTCTCTGGGATCGAGGGGTTTGTTGTTCATCTATAGGATCTCTAAATAGCTCCATTTATTACCCAATTAGGTAATATAACCACTCACATACCTTTAATTTAACGGGTTTATTAACAGGGCCAAATAAGCAAATAAAGGGGGCCAATTTGCTTTGTTTGCTTTGGCGGCTGCGCTGGGTCCTGTTAATAGATGTACTCAGCGGAGATCTTCGAAATGCCAGTAGCCGGAAGGGAAATGACTTACCACAGTTCCTCCAAGATCACAAATCATGACCCCATTCCCAGCCTGGACGCGTTTAGCATGCCACGGTAACAAGGGCCTGTTTCTTACCTCCACTAGATCACGTACGTTAAGTATACCCGACTTCAGTGCCATGTGTACTGCTGCCTCTGGCTCAGGTATCAACATGATCTGATCAATGGGTCTAGATGCAAAGCCGGCCTCCTCTGCTACTTCGCGTATAATGAGCTTTACCTTTTCCGACCACGTTACTGGAACTGTGAGCCAGACATCCATAGGAAAGTCATCCAGACTTTCACGTCCCAGCCTTTCTTCCACTGCAGCTTCAAACATCGTATACATGCCTCGCAAGTAGTCTGTCACAACCTCTTTGGCTGTCCTGCCTGGTGAGAGCTTCATCATTGTATCTCCAATGTTACCCTTCAAGCTTGGGTCGTCGTACTCCAATGCAAGTGCGCTGTCATCGAGTAATAGCTTTGTCCATGAATAGCATTTCAAGCCGGGCTCGACCTGATAACCCCAAGCGTCATAGTCGAGATCATCCGGATTCTCAAAATGATAGGCGATTCGCGAAGGGGCCTTTTCGCAGTGCTTTGCGGCATGAGATGAGGCACCAGGGAAGTTAACCCATGGGTATATATCCTTTAAATCAGCAGCGTTGGAAAGTGCAAAACTGATACCGGAATAAGTTATACCATAATCAAGGCCAACAATCAGTTTGGTGCGCTGACGAACAGCTAAGTCCAGCCCCATAGCTGCTGAGGCCAAACGACAGGACGACTCTGCAGGAAGGTCTTTTCGGTCTTGATAGTTTTCTTTGCAATGGTATGAGAGTGGCAGAGGTGTTGTTAAGCCGGAATAATCTGGAGTGGTAGTCCGCACGAAATCATCACGAGGGTGGTCACGCCATATGTATTTGGCCAGGGTCTGTGTGTGTGGGTGTATTCTGTCATGCAGGAGCTGTCGTCATGCAAGCCCGAGCTATTTCACTGGTCTCCAACCCGCCTTCTAAATTGATAAAGGGGTTCGGCTGTCTCGGCTTGCTCTATGTCCTTTCAGCTTTCGTCACAAGCCACAGGCAGTCAAGATGATTTGATCTAAACAAGCCACACCACGGGGTGAGCCCGGAACCGCGCCCGAAAACACCACCGCACATTACAAGGTTACCGTGTAGTCCAGGTACCATTGAGGTACAGTACATAAGAGAAGAATCCGTACTTACAGTGCAAATATAAGAGCAAGGATGCCGATGTGCCATTTCAAGAAATCGACTGGTGTTTGGAATTCCCATCTCTGCATGGGCTAGTCTCTGAAGCAGCGCCCATTATCAACACGCGATCTACTGCAATCATATCAATATTTCACCCTTCAAGTGGGTATTGTGGGTAAACCCTCCCTCATCCTGCTTTACCTACCCATCTCTTGCACGCCAGGGACATTCATCTTAGTTAGCTGCTTCCTATATAGCAGGCCAATATATGCCCCGCAGCAATCATGACGTCGAAATCGCGAGGCGCAGACCCTTCTTACGACGACAGCTTATCTATGTCTGTTCCGGGAAACCACGGGAAGACCCGCAAATCTCCTGGGCAATCCAGTGCTGCGCCAACTCCAGAAGTCCACCTAGAGCACGGGCAGCAATCACAGAGCAATACAAGCCCTTTCGAACCCTCCCACGATCGAGATAACCGGTCTAGAGAACTCCTCCAGAACGGCGAGCAATTCAAGAAAATTGCGAGATCTTCTACCTGGTCTCACGATCGAATCCGCACGTCAGAAGAGGTCCGCCAGAAGCACATGCATCAATCACAGAGCACTGAAAGTCCTCCTGAGTTCTCACACGATGAAAGCCACATACTGAGGATGTCCGAAACTGGAATACGTCACCCTGCATCATCTACAAGGCCTGGGAACGAACATATCTCTTTCCAGCCTCATAACAAACAGCTTCAACGAGACTCCGGTCACTTCTCCAAGCACAGGGCAGACCCTCACAAAGATATCCAACAATACTGGTCTGATATGTAAGTACGGTTCTATTTGTTCAGTGGGTCAGTGAAGCTGACTGAAATTTGATGGCAGATACGCCGAGCCTAATATCCAACAAACATGCGCACATGAGCAGAAATTAGAAGACACCAACGCCAAAATCATCCGGCTTCAAGAGAACATCATCAATCAAGACAGAATTATCAACGGATTGCGAGAACGTGCCATCACGCAACTGGCAAACGACGTGTCCAGCAGCTTCCCTGATGACAAGGTTGAGGAGTCTTTTCGCAAGTTCTTCAATGACAACGACTTCCAAGGCTGGCTCGACGAATGCAAGGCAAGTCAGTTTTGCAACGACAAGGAGACTCTGCAGACATTGGCCGACTCGGGGATCTTAGCCTGCCCACAGCCAACTTCCGAAGACAGGATAGGCACGCAAAGCCCAAACTATGGCTTTTCCACCGTTTCTCTTCTTGAAGGTGCTCTCGTCAGGAATCTTTGCCAGATATTTCTCTCGGAACCCTTCTTTCAGAGCCCCGAGCTTTTCGGCAGCGACCTACAAAAGCTGCAAGGCGGTATGTGGTCAATTCCTTAAGCTACACTTACATATTTCTAGGTACCAGTACTTGATTGACATAAAAGTTCCCGTCGAGCTCTTCGTCGAGTGGCGTATTCAGACTTGTCGATTCCTCGAGAAGTTGCCCCCTCGTAATCGTAGGCAATTTGAGACATACGCCTTAAGCTTCTTTAAGACCTACGGTACCATCCTGAAGGAGTCGAATGAGGAAATTCTGGATGAGCTCGCCGACTTCTATGAGTCATTTTCATCGCTAGCTCAAAAGCTTTGGCAACTCAGGACACGCATTCTGATCGAAGGCTTAGAGCAGCCCAGCCTCCACGCATTTTCAGACAAAGACAGGGATGTGGAGCTCCACGACATGACTAAAGACAAAATCGGCGTCCCAGGCCAGCTGAATGGACAACCTGTGCAAGTTTTGGTTAGGCCGAAAATTGTCTCACTGCCACTTCATAACGGAGGTAGGGGAAGGGTTGTATGGTCGAAGGCGATGGTTTGGATGTAAGTCCCCAAATTGTGAAAGATTTAGGTGGCATACACATAAATTGACTAGTATCCAGTATGTCATTAACTTGATTGAGACATGAGTTGGAACATTTAGTTTCTTTCGCCTTGAATCGCAGATACATTCCACACTGTTGTGCAAAAGCACTGGTTTCAGCCTCTTCCGGTGGCTTCTTCAGCTCGCGAGTGCGTGGTGCCTTGGATCAATCCCCTTCTACTTGCATGTGAACAAAAGGCGGGTGGCGACATCCATGCTTAGCTGCTGAGACTACACAGCAGTACAAGGGGTAGTGTCTATGAATAGTTCTTCTGTGCCACGACGGGGAAAATGACTGTAGTACTCGGCCTCAGCTGGTCAGTTTCTTCTTTCATACTCCAGAGAATGCCTCGGGACGACCCCATTGGTTTTGGTCAACTCTAGGGGGTTGGCTTGAAGTCAACCTCAGCCTTCGTCTAGCGTAGTTTCATGTTCGTTCAAGATAGTTTCTGGAGGATTTAGTCAAGCCAAGCTGAAGCGAAAGCCTCAGACCGGTGATAGAGAACAATCAACGATCGTTCAGCCCTCTGCGTCCTTTGGCGAATCCATGCCGCGGAATCTTCCATAATCATGAACTAGAAGCTAGCGCTGACGAAATGGAAAAACGCAGCGAGGCTGCCCGCTTACTGTGGCCGTCGTCCCTCGGCCAAAATCAACAACAATTGGCACCTTTGGACGGAAGCAAATATCTGGTCTTTTCCTCACTGGTGACTGTGCCACCAAACGTCTTTCTCCATCGTTTACCGCTTCAGTCATGGCACTTACGGACACAGAAGAGAGTTAGGCCGATGGTGAGATTCTGCTGGTTGCTGTGATGGGCGTGACCGGCTCGGGAAAGAGCAATTTTTTGAAGCATCTTACGGATGCATCTGGACTCCAGAATGGAGGTCCAATCGTTGGCGACAACCTCGAGTCCTGTAAGTTTTGTCGACGAGCTTCAAATCTACAATTTCTAACCGCATCATCAAGGCACCCAAAAGACCACAACATTTGCCGTCACATTGCGAGGGCGTCGGTTCATCTTATTCGACACACCGGGATTCGATGATACGCACAGAGGAGATGGCGACATCCTCATCGATATCGCGGAGACGTTGAGCGCATCGTACAAGAAGAGTCTCAAGTTGAGTGGAATCATCTACCTTCATCGCATCAAGGATGAGAGAATCTTGGGATGGATGCGCCGGAACTTCGAAATGTTTCGTCATCTATGTGGAGAGTACTTTTACGGAAATGTTCTCTTTCTGACTACGTTTTGGGACGAGTTGAAAGACAATGGAAAAGGCGAGGAGCGGGAACAGGCGCTCCTCAAGAAGCCGGACTGGTGGGGCGAGATGAATAGCAAGGGATCGAAGATACGACGTTTCGACAACACACAACAGCGCGCCATAGACTTGCTGTGGGAAGTTGTTGGTATACCTCCTGTTGTTCTGCAAGTGCAGAGAGAGATGGTGGAGCAGGGCCTTGACATCGAGAAGACCGCCGCCGGTGCGGCGCTCAACCAAGAGCTAGCGGACCTGCGCGCCTCTTTCGAGGAGCAAATCAGAGTTCTACACGAGAAGCAGGAACTGGCTCGTCTCGCGCACAACGAGGCGCTCCAGAAAGTCTATGAGGCCCAGGAGGCAGAGAAACGGCGGTTTATCAAGGAGCTAGAGAACGAGTCGGCGGAATCCCGGGCCAAGCACCGAGAAGAACGGCGGCGCCGCGAGCAAGAGTTCGCCGACCAGATCGAGCGTCTGAAACGGGAGAAGAGGTCGCTGGACGACAGGACGCTACGAACCGTCGCATGGACAAAGTCCTGGAGCAGCTCGACGATGCCCTGGGCCAGCTGAAGCAGCAAAAGTCCGGGCACGCCGCGCGAATCGCCAAGCTGGAGAGCGAAAAGAAGGATGTCGAGGCTCTGGGCGAGGGATGGAAATCTGAGATGAGAAGGCTGAACGCGGAAATGCAAAAGATGCAGGAGAAGCAGGAGAAGTCAAGCGCTGCAGAGAGGGCTCACTTTGAAGCGCGGCTCCAGCAAATGCGTTTAGAAAAGGCATCGAGGACGTCTTCTTTTTGGACCGCGATGAGCTCATTGATTGGGCTGGGAGGATTTATGCTGCAATTGAGTTCTTGAATGAGTCAGGGATCTGTTCGGGGCCTCTTCATTTCGTGCGGATGGAAATTCATCTTTTTGATAGCAATACCCGGTCAGAGTTGAGTAATATATGTTCCAGTCTGAAATGCAGAAAGAATTAGGAATCCCATACCTGACTAACACAACACAACCGAGTAGAAAAATGTGAGACTACAAAAACTGGCCAATCCCAGTGATATTAATTTCGGTGATGACTGGTGTGATGAGTCTAGCCAGGAATACCTCGACACCAAATTTGGGATAGCCCCTGTGCGGAGGCAACTCTATCAACGTCCAAATGTCGAGAAGTTGGCGAGAATTGTTTTTCATTTACGTTAGTAGATCCCATCGATTGCAAGTAAGGTCATGGCCGAAGCCCTCCAGGTTTTTGTTTGAAAAGTCGTTTCATCATTACCCGAACCGTTTACGACCTCACCGAGGAGGACAACTCGTCTAGAGTCATCCAAGGGAGGATGGTCAACAGTCCGAAATCTAGAGGTATCCGAGGATGAGCCCGGTGAAGGCCATCGATGCTGTAGAAATCATTGCCATGTTTTTGTGACCCAGCTTTCCTGGCATGTGCCTTCCACGCTCTGCTATGCAACCGAATTCCACGTTCCAACCCCAAATGCCAATCGACGGGCACGTCTCCACCATCAGCTTTCTGTCGTGCCACATAAATAGCAGTCTGTCTGCCCTTCGTTCCCACATCTTTCAAGTTCCAGCCACACAATCATTATCGCCAGAGATGGTCTCCAACCGCCCGAGAAAATTAACGACCCGAATTGAAGCCACAACAGCCAGCAGCAGCAGCCAGCTCATCCCCAGCCCAGCGTCTCGAGTGTGCCTCTCGCGTCCGACGCGCTCATGCCGCTGACGCCCAGCGAGCGCACCTGGGTACCCTTGCGCAGCCGCTGCACGCCCACGGCAACTTTCCAGGCCTCCTCCTCATCCAGCACGAACATGTATCGCTTGCCTTCTTGATCTCGGATGGTTGCGCGGAGCACGTGCAGGCTCTTGTTTTTCCACTCTCCAGTCTGCCCGGCCGAGGATGGGATGTTAGTATCTTTGAACTTTGTGTCGCACAAGCCAAGATGACAGCAACTCTTGCAGGCACGCAACATCTCGGTCAAGTAGGCATCGGCTTCGTCGCCCGTGAGCGTCTTCGTGGCGCCTCTATCCGCCGTACGGGCTCGCTGACTCGCCATCTTCTGAAACAAGGGGTGGTTCGCAGAATTCGCAGTAGGGGTAGAAGCAGCGGCGGAATTCAAGCAGTGCGGGGGGCACCATACCTCGACCAGCTTCAGCGTCCAGGCCTTGACGTCCCACTCGCGTTGCGGGACGCCCCGGACGTCATCATCAATGAACAGCCCTTCGGTCGTGATTCGGAGAATGAGGCCATCTGTCACTGTCCCAAACCCCGACACAAGCTGGCTGGCTGGTGTCTTGGCGAATTGGTTCATGAACAGATAGACAGCCCTGATGACAATCTTGTCGGGGTCTTTGGTAGTGTACGGACCGCGCATGCTAGGCGGCGGTGTCGTTCTTGTCGTGGTCGCCGACGGGGCCCATGATGATTCAGACCCAATCGACGACGCAGGCTTGTGTTTCGGCTTGTCGTATGGTCGGTACGAGTACTGGTCTTCGTCGACTGTTCGTGCTGACGGCTGCGGCGGCCGTCGGCTTGTGTTGGTTGAGGAAGCTGTGGACGGCGCCGGTCGTGGAGGCACGGAGGAGCTTGTCGAAGGAGGAGGCCTCGGAGGCACGGAGCTCGTTGAAGGGGGAGGCCTGGGAGGCACAGAGCTAGGTGAGGGGGGGGTTTGGGCGGCGTCGAAGCCGCGGCTGGGGGGGCAGGAGGTCGGCCGTTCGGCCACATACTCGTCCTCTCGCCCACCGACGAGAAGGCGTAGGTACTTCCCTTGCGAGTGTTCTTATCGGCCTCTTCTGCCGCTTCCTTGGCCTTACGTTCCGCTTCCTCTTTGGCTTTGCGTTCCGCCTCCTCCTTGGCCTTGCGCTCAGCTTCTTCCTTTGCCTTTCGGGAAGCTTCCTCCTCGGCCAGCTTCTTAGCCTTCTCTGCTGCCTCGCGTTCCTTCTTGGCTTTGCGAAAGGCCTCGAGCTGTGCTTCGACGCGGGCTTTGCGAGCAGCTGCTTCGGCTGCTTCCTTCTTCCGCATCTCCTCACGCTCCTTGGCTTCGCGTTCCTTGGCGGCTTTCTCCTCGCGCTCCTTGGCCTCTTTCGCAAACCTCTCCTCACGCTCTTTTGCCTCCCTGGCTTGACGCTCTCTAGCCTCTTTGGCTTCCTGCTCGATCCTTTCCTTTTCACGTTGTAACCTTTCTCTCTCTTGTCGTTCTTTCTCTAGCTTTTGCTTGAGCTCTTCCTTTTCTCGAATGTCCTGTTCGAGCTTTTCTCTTCTCTCGCGCTCCTCCCTTTCTCGTCTTGCGCGCTCACGCGCCTCTCTCTCACGGAATTCTCTCAGCTTCCGCGCAGTCTCAGCCTTGCGTCGCTCCTCTTCCTCCTTAGCCTTCCGCTCCTCCTCGCGCTTCCTCGTCTCCTCCCGGGCTTTCTCCCATGTGCCCTTCTGTTGTTCAGCCTTGGACTTTGGCTTCGGGGGAGGATCCGGCTTGCGCGGCTCAGGTTCAGGCTCCGGCTCTGGCTCAGGGTCAGGTTCCGGTTCCGGTTCTCGAGGTGAGGGAGGAGGGGCAGACCGTTCCTGCCATGACGTTCTAGGTCCGCCGTTTCCCCCGCCGTAGTTTGGGGGTGGACCGTTCGAAGAATGGCTGCTATGTTGGCTTCCGTGAGGCGGAGGAGGCGGCGACGCGCCGGTGTTGGCGTAACCCCCAGCAAAGTTGTTGGGACCGGAGCCGTATCCTCCAGGGCCGAAGCGGTGGCCGTTGCCGGGGCCATTATTTGTGGAAGAGGGCTGGCTTTGAGACTTTCCCCAGGCCCAGGCGCCGACACCTACGGCGATGACGAGGAGGGACATTCCCATATTTCCCATGCCGTGGAAGGTTCCCCACCATTGTTGAAAGGCGGGGGCCATGCTCTGGAAGAGGACAACCAGAACCAAGGCGCATGCGAAGCCGGCAGCAAAGCTAGGGCCATTTGGTGCCAGAGAGGGCAGGTATATGAACCCTCCGCCCTTGTCGCGCTGTGGGATAACAAAGATATCGTAATTGCCCGGCCCCAGACCACTGCCGGGAGGGGGAGAGCCAGCAGTAGTTTTGGGCGACTCGCCATGGGGCGGAGGCGGAGGAGGTGCACTCATGTCGAGTGGACCTCAGTGCTGGGCGGTGATGATGGTTGGCAGGACTTGGCGGGCGAACTGGGCCTCCAAGCCCAGCTTTGGTATTGGTGAAGCAAGCAGAAGTCTAGTGGTATCTTGGGAGGTCCATTGACGGTCGTGAAGTCGTGAAGCATCTGCACAGAGGCCATGAGCAATTTTCCAGCAGAAACAAGCTGTTGTTGCAATGTGGTGGTGATGCAAGGCGAAAAGGCGGGAAGAATTTCCAGGAAGAGACCAAGACTCACAAGCAGCAGTAAAGCAAACGACAACGCCAAAACCCCAGAAAAAGGACGAGCAAAGACAAAATCGTCAAAGCAACAGCGCGGGTATCTGCTGGTATTTGTTGTCGCTCAACCGTGGCCAGACTGAGTCGTGGCTGCAGCTCCGGCCTTGCGCTTTTTTTTCTTGGTGGGAGAGCTGGACTGGGCTGTTGTCTGATCGCGGGGGAGTGAGACCGGATTGTCGTCGGGAGAATTGAGGGCCCTGCTGGTTAGTAAGACCAGTTGAAGACCGGATCGGAATGGTATCACGAGGCCGTTCTTGGTGGAGGTCGGGGTGGGAGTGTGGTAGGAGAAATGTGACGAGAAGAGGAGCGGGATGGGGGAGGAATTATTTTGTGTTTACTTTGGGAATTTCTCGAGCAATTGGAACAATTGGACGGGCAGCGGCTTGGTGGTGGTGGAATGGAGGGGACTGCTGGTTTGGGGGCTCGTTTGGGGGGTGTGACTGGGCGCTAGTGGCTGGTTGTGCAGTCTCAGTGGTCGATGGCCCAACTCAGCCCACTGAGCTCAGTGGCCCCAGTGGACGGTGACCCACTCTTGAGCTCTCTGACCTCTCCGTCGCCCGTCAACCGCAGCGGCCGGCTAAGCGAAGGAATGGTGACATGGTGACATCTACCCATCTATCTACGGATACCTTAGTAGACAGCAGCCCATGCCAAATGGCAGGTGCTGCCACCAGCTGCTTGCTCTTGTCACCTCTGTCACAGGATTTTAGCTTCAAAGTCTGATTTCTTCCCCCGTTGCATCTGCATATCAGAAAAATGCGAGACCGTTGCAGAGGAGCACAACAGCAAAGTGCCATCCCAGCTCGCCCTCGTGGCTGAGAGGATGTTCCCTGCGTCGGCCAGACCCTGAAAAAGCCAAATGGACGGATGACCAAGCTCCAACCTCCGGAACCGACTCATGTCCGCCAGGTCCACGACGGCCTCGATGTCGCCCTCTTACGTCGCCCATCCTTGGCCGAGTACGGTGTTCATCCCACCATTGGAAGGAAGCCTCAGCCTCTTCCGTGCCGCTGATGCAGTAGCTGCAGCTGCCTCTTTGCTGCAGCTGGTACTGCTTCTGCTGCTTCTCGACTTTGGTCGGCCTCTACACATGGCCGTCGTCCAACGGAAAGCCGACACAAAGCCTCAACTCCAGCAAACCACCATCGGCCAGTCATCGCCAGCAGACCAACAGATCGCCAAAACAAACACCGTTGCCGCGTCCACCGAGCCAAGCATTAGCAAGCACACTGTCCAGACACCGCCTGGAGCCTTCCCCTCTCGCTCTCCCTCTCACCGCAGGCCCAACGATGGTCCAATCCCGAGAAATTGCTCAATCTCCTGCCTATGAGAGGCCCTTGGCGACTCGCCTGTGGCCCTCGGGCGGTCCATCACTGGGGGAAGATCCACTCCCAGCAGCGAATCGCGGAGTCCGAGGCTGCTCTCCCCGGGAGGCGGCGCCGCCAGCAAATCCTCTTGGGGAACTTTTCTGGCTGCGCTAGAAGCTGGCCGAGGGGGAACGAGGGGAGGGGGGAGCCTGGTTTGGTGCCCAGGAACGAAGGCTTCCATACGACATCCGCCAGTCCCGTGCCTGAAAAGACGACGATCCGAGACACCTCTCTCCTCCGACGGCCTCCACTCCAGCTCTCTGGGACCTTCCTTGGCCGATAGGGTTCGATGCTCACAGCATGCTCACATTCGACGGCTGATCGGGCGAGCATGGCGACTGCCGCTGCAACGTTCACGCTGGGCCTGGCCAGTTTCGGTACCAGTTCCCGTTGGGCGCCAATTGTGACATTATCTTATTTCTCCCACGTCCACCGGCGGCGTTGCCCGGCAACCGCGGGAAGTCCCTTGCACCGTGTGCCCATCCCCCAGCGCCGAGTGACGTATCAGATGTCACCATGTGGGATGGCCACATGTCCGCGCTTGAACGTTTCTGGGACTGCCGGCCGGCATCGCAAGTGGCTCCTCGAGTCGGACAAACAAGCCAGTCGGGCCTGTGGGCTGTAACATCGACGTCGTCATGTCTCCGGTCGTCAACAAACGGCGACGGGGCGGGGCAGCGGCCCCTCAGGCTCGCAAACATTGAGGCAGAATCTCGATCGACGACTGCTTTTGCGACCAAATTTGTCGGCGACGCGGAGGCAACGTTCACGTTTCTTTTCCGCCCCCGAAGAGAAATGAGAATGTGATGCGACCTGCTCCTGCTGCATGCGACCAAGCTTGATAATGGCAGGGGTTGGGCCATAAGCCCGTCTGCATGTGCATGAGGAACGGTCCGGCGCGAACACACCGTCGCGTCAAGTGTCAACTCCTGTTTTTTGACTCTTGCCACCCGGCGTCTTGGGACAACCTCAAACTTAGCTCCGGGTTGAATCCGAGGCCGCGAACCACGAGGGCTGCTTGATGAGATAGGACGTTCTTGGCTCGGACGGAAGATGGGTAAAGGTAAAGCTGGTTTTTGGCAGACCAACCTGCCACACTTTTGCCGGCCAACAAACCCAACAACTGCTCGCGTGCTACTAAGCAGGTTGCTTCTAAGCGGGCTTTGAGTTCGTGTCTCCAAGGCAGAGACTTCCAGCAGTCAAGCCCCATGGACGGGACTGAGCACCCTGCCAGTCAGACGCGAGTGAATAACAAGTCGATCGATTCTTTGGCTGTGGTTGAGTCGGTTAGCCAAGGCTAGCCGGCGTAGGAGACGCTAAGGTAACGATGCTGCCGAACTTGTCCACGGAAGCCATTGGCACTGAGGCAATTCCCCCCAAGTGAAATGCCTGGAGCTTGGTTGGCAATGACGGTGCTGATGACGAGTATACCGATCATGCTAGGCTACCAATGTCAGTCGAGGCCACGCCAGATCCTTCTCTCTTGCTCAATTGTTGAGCCATGAACGCGAGTCCTCCCAGGCAACAACCAAAGCAACGCTGATGACAGCTTCTATCTCCACGTCGCCTGTTCTCGAGACGGCGTCTGGTCGAATTGACTACCGACAGCTACGCGGATGCCTAATGCCGTGGCTGCCATCCGTGTTGTATAGGCACCATCGCGAGCGAAGCAGAGTGTTGAGAAGGATTCAGCACCAACGCCAAAAGCAAACTGGTATTCCCTATCCCTTTGTACAAAGCCAATTGAATGTAATCTACTCGTATTCATCGTCCATCCGTACCGGTCATCACAATGCCCGGTTCCATCATGCCCTCGCCCCCATCAATCTGATCCTCCTCGACCCAGACTTCCGTCCGTCCAGTGATTGGAATTGTAAAAGACCGCCCTGGCCGGCGCAATACAAAAGGATAGTCGCTATTGCTGTAAAGTATGTGTGATGATGCGTGCGTTATGTTTGCGAGGCGAAATGCGTAAAATGCCGTCCAATGCCCCCCCTTTCCCATCTTCAAGCCGGCGGAGGACACGCAACTGCAACCAAAAGCGAAACCAACTCCAGGCACCACGCGAAAGCATCCAATAACCGCCTGCCCACCCAGAGCACCCAGACGACGACCTCGAGTACGGCCACCAGCGCGTGCGCCGCGAACCCAGCAGCCGTCAGAACCTGCCGATGCGCTTGTTGGCCACCTTGATCTTGCCGCCAACCCGGTCGACGTCCTCGTTCATCCGGTCGAGCATCTCCGTCTGCGCCTTGACCTCGTCGCTGATCTGGATGCCCATCTCCTTCTGCCGCCGCACGATGGCCGCCAGCGTGTTGACCTGCTCGTCCTGCTCGCTCATCATCTGCCGTTGCAGCAGCACCACCCCGTCATTGTCGAGCTCCCGCGAGCGCTCCGTCTCCGGAAGCGGCGCGCCGAGCACTCGGCCGCCGGTCCGCGCCCCGCTGCTGGTGCCGGCGCCCCCGCCCAGGAGCGCGGCCTTGTCGCTCGCCGAGGCCCACCCTTCACGGCCCCCGGCGGCTCGGCCGTTCCCCTGCGCCATGCTATTACTCAGCCGCTCCAACCCTTCTCGTTCTACACGGGCAGAGGAGAGCAGATCGCGCCGCCGCCTGAGCTCGCCATCGCCCAGTCTCCCGTTATCCTGCATCGCCCGCAGGCCATCAGCAAGGCTGCTCACCAGCGTACCCGCCTTGACCAGCGCCCGCTTGGCGGCAGCCCCGGCCTCCGCTGCTGCCGTGCTATTGTTGTTGTCCACCGCGCCGTCCCGCCTCGCCAGGCTCAGCCTTGCCTCGTGGAGGTTGCTTTTCATCTCGCGGTGCAGGTCGAGCCAGGTTGTGGGGTCTGAGGCGCCGGCGCGCCCACTCGTGATGAGGCCGTGGGCGCTCGCGGCAGAATTGTTGACGCTACCACCGGCGCCGGTGCTGGGAAGGTTGAGAAAGGATCGCCATGCTGAGGTGTCGCGCCACCGGCGGTCGGGAGTTTCTGCAATGGCGCGGAGGTAGGCCTCGAGACCTTGGCGGCGCTGCTCGGTGAGGTCGGGAGAGGAGACGGTCGATTTGAACCAGGACTTGGCGGGCAAGGGCTTCGGTGGAGGGGCGCCGACGAGCGAGGTCAGCGTCTGGTGCAGGGTGGCGAAGTCAGAGTATCGCTTCTGGACGACGAAAGAGCGGAGTGGCAGGCGCAGAGTGATGTTGTAGAGGGTGTAGGGCTTCGCTTCACCCGTCGAGAGGATGGTCGAGGGGATGGATATCTCGGCCGGAGGTGCCATCTTGTCGGATTGTGCGAAGAAGAAAGACTTTTTTGACGATGGCAGGATGGGATGTCGTCGGGGATTGGACGAGGGGCGTGGGCTCGGATGAGCTGGGTGGTTGCTTTTACAGCCCCCCTCGTCGGCCGAGTGTACGTGCGTTCTTGACGAGATCAATATGTATTATCGTTCGCTGTCGGCTTCCTATCGCAATCGGATCGTCGGACGGAGTGGGGGATGAATAGCGACGAGCGGAACCTGTTGAAGCAGTCGTGGAGGTGCTTGTTGTACAGCAGAATCGATGATTGTGGAATGATGAATTCGGTCGGTTGGGTTGCTTGCGTCAAGTCCGTCGGGGGGCAACAAAGATTCACGTTCCGCCGGTGAGTAGGCGTGGTGCCGCAAGGTGAAGCGTGCTGCAGTTGGCGGTCAGTCCCTTAAAAACGAGGTTGGCCCACTGCCAAAGGTACCCCAAACACACCCCGAAGGCAGGTACCGGCCTCTGAAAAGCGGCAGCCTAATGGGGACGTCGCCAAGGTCGTGTGCGCTGTTTGACGCCTGTGGCGCATGCGTGGAACCACTAAACTGGGCCTGCAGCAGGAATGACCGCATATCTGGGACACCTTACCAGGGCAGGTCAGGGACCCGTGTTGGGCTCATGACGCTGATTTGAGTGTCCCAGAGCGGCTGGACGCTACCCGCCGGCCAATGGCAGGACTACTAGCACCAGGCACAGCGACACCGAGCGCTCCGGGCCATGAGTAACGGGAATTCGGGATGGGGTGCTGGACCGCCAATACTACGCTGGGCAATGCCACGCGGTCGCTTCACCGCAAGACAGCTGAGTTAACGCTACTAATACTATGGTCTACGGCCAAGGTGTTGAGTCTACCTACCTACCTTGCTACCTTATGGGCAGATATCGCAAGATGTTGGCCGACTTACCTCGTCCGTCGATTATCAGACGTGGAAGTCCTTCAACGATGGGATTCTACAGCCAGTCATGTTCATGCATAAGCTTCCGCTCTCTGACGCTGCGAGACGTTGAAACTCCCCAGAGATTCACTGCTCACGACGCTGCGACGGCAGACCAAAATAACACAGAACGCAGCCAGTCCGAAGCCGTCTCGGACGCGTGGCCCGGGACCGGCGCTGCTTCACAAACACCTGCCCGTTTATCCACATAAATGACTCGGGGTTCCCAGACAAAAAGGTTTTGATTCTATCATGACTGCTCATGGGAGACGGGAATGCCGCAAGCCCTGACCGCCGGCCGACCTCTCCCAGTCTGCCTCTGCTGCCGTCGAGTGCTCGCTGCTCAGCCTCGTCGCCGGTATACGGATTATTACGTGCCTCAGGGTATTTGTACTAGCGCCAAACCCATGTGCTTTTGCTTCTTCGCCGCGCCCAACAACCCATCCAATAGTATCGACTTCACCAATCCCCAACTCCCACGCACCAGGTACAACGCGAGACTCTTTAGAATGTCTCCTGGTCGTCAACCGCCTCGCCCTCGGCAGGGATCTCGAAGCCCTCCTCCGTCGAGTACAGGATCGTCTGGATCTGCTTGACCAAGCCGTCCTCCTGCTTCTCGAGCTCGGGATCTTCCTCCACGGCCTGCTGCACGAGCAGCTCGATGTCGCGGAGCTTGCTGAAGTAAAAGTCACGCTCGCGCTCCAGACCAACGACGGTCTCCTTGAGGGTTGCGTTCTCTTGCTGCAGGGCAGCCGAGGCGGCACCGCCGGCCTTGGCTACGCGCGGGCCGCCCGAGGGGGTTGTGCCGCCCCGTCTGGCAGCACCAGCGCTGACAGCGGCACGGGGAGCGGCAGCAGGCATAGCACCGCCCTTTCTCCGCGAGACGGCATCGTACTCTTGATCGGGGAAGTTCAGATCCCAGAACTTCTTGGTCCATTGCAGGAACTCAAGATTGTCCTGCATCTTGCACTTCACGAGTGCCTCGACAGGAATGGGCTTGTCGACTTGGTGCTTATGGAAGGTGTCTGTGAAAGGGGCTCGTCAGCAACCCTTGCTCTGGGCACTAAGCAGCAGGCAAGATGGCGGACTCACTTTGCAACACCTTGAAGTTCTGGATGTAGGCATATTCACTGTTGACGTTGAACTTGACTCGGGACATGGGAACGTCCATGAAGATGCTGTCGAACACCTGGCAAAGCGCTGCGCTGCAATCGGACGAAACATTAGCAACACCATCACGAAAATCATCGGGTCCCACAATTGCCAGATGGCGGGGGAGGGGTATCGGCCTAAACGTACCCCGTGCCGCATTGCTCGACCTTGGTGATGTTCAGAGACAGCAGTTGGTTCAACCACTGGATCAGTTCCTGTCTGGAGACCGGACGTCGTTAGCTGGGTGCTCGAGTCGCGTCGCGCGGGCCGTGGTGGTGTTGGGCGGCGCGGCATGGAAGGCCATGGAAGCCACCAACCTGGATTCGCCCATCTTGACGGTCTGTGGCCTCTACGGCTGGACTTTTTGTGTGCTGTCGGGGAAAATGCGCTGGAAATCAGGAATCGAAGGACGCTCGAGAAGGAGACACGCAACGGTATTGAAAAGCAGAGACGAGGAAGGTGGTGAGCACGCCAGGAGTGGCTAATGACAGGACAAGTAAGGTCGAAGGGGCAGAAATTAAATCTCGTTGCTTTGCCGCTGGCGTGAAGGCCAAAATTGTTGGCAATAAGTGGTCGCCCAATCAACCGTGGTGGGGTCATCACTCGGGAGTTGCCCCTACCCCTAGACCGTCACTGGCTGGTGGAAGGTGCTGGTGACAAATGGGATCACGTGCCGTCCCAAAGCTACATAACTCCCTGCCCGGCCATCCCGGCGTCTCCGCCCGAGGATGAAGCGTCTGACCGCTTCTGTGATGTGGGGCGCTGGGTTGCGGCAGAAAAAGTTGAGCTCCACTGCCATTCAGAAAAAATTCTGGCGAGGGAAGATCGAGCTGGGGATCGAAAGCGTGTGTTAGAGAAACGATACCCCGCGGTCCTGTACTTCGTTTTGTACGATTTTCCACCACCCAACATGGCTCCTTCGCAAAAACGCAAGCCAAATGAGGATGACTTTGTCCACACAATTTCCGACAATGACGAAGAAATCATCGAGGAGGAGGAGCCCGTTGCGCAGCCCCCCAAGAAGAAGGTGAAGACCTCCAAGAAGGCGAAGAAAGGCAAGGCCAAGGAGGACTCGCCGGAGCAGGAGGAAGAACGCCAAGGTTTCTGGGGCAAAAATGACGACGACGATGGCGCCATGGACTCCGACTTCGAATTCGCTCAGGATGGCGCTGTCGATTTCGGCGATGCCGAGTTTGAAGGATGGGGTTTCGACGGCGCGAAGAAGTCCATGAACAACTCTGCGTCGCTGGGCGTGGATCTGGACGAGATCATTCGCAGGAGGCGCGAGAAGAAGGGCGGCAAAGACAAGTCGGAGACGGCTGAGGAGGACGCCGCTGAGGACGAGCTGGGCGACGGCATGGACATCGACCTCGACGACGATGACGACGAGGTGCTTGCCGACGACGCCTTTGGCATGGGGGTTGATCCCGAGGGGCAGAACTCGGATGACGAGGACGCAGAGGGTGCCGAAGACAACGAAGACGACGATGCAGCTTCCGACAACGATTCGGTTGCGACGCCCGTGGACCACCCCGATGACGCTCGCGACTCGTCAGACGATGAAGAGGAGGATGCAGAGGAACAAGCCAAACGCGACGCCTTCTTCGCCCCGGAAGAGCCCGCGAAGCCTGGAAAGAAGGACACTGCGTCGTCTTTCCAAGCCATGTCCCTATCGCGTCCTCTTCTTAGAGGTCTTGCGGCGGTTGGTTTCTCGAAACCGACTCCCATTCAGGCCAAGACGGTGCCCATTGCTTTGATGGGCAAGGACGTTGTCGGTGGTGCTGTTACTGGTTCCGGAAAGACGGCCGCCTTCGTCGTCCCCATCCTCGAGCGTCTTCTCTACAGGCCCAAGAAGGTGCCCACTAGCCGTGTGGTCATTCTCACTCCTACTCGTGAATTGGCTATCCAGTGTCATGCTGTGGCCACAAAGCTTGCCGCTTACACTGACATCAAGTTCACGCTTGCGGTCGGTGGTTTGAGTCTTAAGGCTCAGGAGGCAGAGCTGAGGTTGCGGCCGGATGTTATTATTGCTACGCCTGGTCGTTTCATTGACCATATGAGAAACTCTGCCAGCTTCAACGTTGACACTGTGGAGATTCTGGTCCTCGATGAAGCTGATCGCATGCTCGAGGACGGTTTCGCCGACGAACTGAACGAGATCCTGACCACTCTGCCCAAGTCGAGACAGACTATGCTGTTCTCCGCTACAATGACATCTTCTGTTGACCGCCTGGTCCGTGTGGGAATGAACAAGCCCGCCAGAGTAATGGTGGACTCCCAGAAGAAGACGGTCGGTACACTGGTGCAAGAGTTCATTCGATTGCGTCCTGGCCGAGAGGAGAAGCGCATGGGCTACCTGGTCCACATCTGCAAGACGATGCACACCGAGAGGGTCATTATCTTCTTCCGTCAAAAGAAGGAGGCTCACCGAGCAAGAATTATTTTCGGTCTTCTGGGCATGTCCTGCGCCGAGCTCCACGGTAGCATGAACCAAGCTCAGGTAAGCATACATCCCATATCTAGCCAGGGGTATCCACTAACAGCTTTCTAGAGAATTGCCAGCGTCGAGCACTTCCGTGATGGCAAGGTCAACTTCCTGCTCGCCACGGATCTTGCCTCTCGTGGTCTTGATATCAAGGGTATCGACACTGTCATCAACTACGAGGCCCCTCAGAGCCTTGAGATCTACGTGCACAGAGTCGGACGTACTGCCCGTGCCGGCAGAAGCGGTACTGCCATCACCCTGGCCGCCGAACCGGACCGCAAGGTCGTCAAGTCTGCGGTCAAGGCTGGCAAGTCCCAAGGTGCCAAGATTATGAGCCGCATCATCGAGCCCGCCGAGGCGGACAAGTGGCAAGCTCAGGTTGATGAGATGGAGGACGAGATCGAGGAGATCATGGTCGAGGAGAAGCAGGAGAAGCAGTTTGCGCAGGCCGAGATGCAGGTCAGGAAGGGAGAGAACATCCTCGAGCACGAGGCCGAGATCAAGGCCCGGCCGAAGAGGACATGGTTCGAGACACAACAGGACAAGAAGAATGCTAAGGAGGCTGGCCGCGCAGAGCTCAACGGCCCGGGTGATAAGAAGAAGAAGCAGAAGCTCAGCAACAAGGACAAGAAGAAGCTTGACGCTAAGGCTATGAGAAGCGAGGGCCCTGTGTGGAAGAAGGGCAAGGCAGAGCGTGCTGGACAGGGAGCAGTGCTTAACCTCAAGAAAAAGAAGGTCCCTAAGAAGGGCCGCACCAGAGCGAAGCTTGCTCGGGAGAGGCGGTAGTGAGCAGAAAAGCGGGCAGTGTAGACAAAATACCATGTTAAAATACCATCTAATTCTTGGCGCCGTTTTTTTCGTTCCATCAGTGAGTGGCATGGTTCAAATAGTGTACCTTCGTTCCATTGGCCCTCACTCACATGGCTGGCACGAGGTGTCATTTGATAGAGTTGGGCCTGTGCGCGACAGGCTGGGGGCCAGGCGAGGTTACATCTACCGCTGTACAGCGCATTTCTCAGTGGAACGCTTGCAGCAAAAGCGCTGAAGATCTGCGCTGCAGCCAGCGCCAGCGGCAGTTGGGGAGCTTGAGGATGACGTAATGCCCTGTTTTGCGTCGGGCCACGGCACGTCCCCAACCTCAGCGCTCGCTGTCTTGTCTGTGGCAGGGCAGTAAAAGCACTGGGCGCTGGCTGGCTGGCTGGAAGCTCCCGTGGGCCGCTCGCATAACGCATTTTAGCCCTTTGTCGCATTTGGCCAAACATCGAGACAGTCAGCCCGGCACCGGCAGCTTTCTGAGACCAAAGCCAACCCTAAAGCTTCGCCCGCCCAACGTCACGAGCTCAATCCCCCGCCGCGTGCTCCCGCTCCGTTGACTCGACCCCTTCGCACCCGCACCGTTTAGCAGAGCCGCCGCGGGATCATGTGCTTCCATCATTCTCTAGCCCATCCTCATCAGCTGTAGAGCGTGGGGATCAGAAGACGCTGTCGCCTGGGAGCCTCGTGCGCTCGTCTGCCTCGTCTGCCTCGCCGAACCTCCAGTCACCGACGCCGCTGCGCCTTCGCCAGACCGTTCATCGCCGTTGCCAGTCTCCTACATAACGTCCAACACCTGGGCCGTCCCGCGCCCGCGACGAGTCTTGGACCTTCATCCAAGGCACAACCGAAGACAAACTGGCTCCCTTCAGACGATTCGGTCCCCCGCATCCGCATCCGCACAACCGCTATAGTCTATTCCGGTACCTGTTCCCACGGACCCTTCGAGATCGATACCGCGAGCGCGTCCTCGACTTCCGCCTCGACACCCTCCCGCAGCTGAAGCATCGCTTACAGTCTCGCATTTACCGATACATCCTCGAGCGCCAGCGTAAGCGGAACGAGCAGACGAGGCTTGTCGACCTTGTTAGGCGCCACAGTCGCCGGCTGCTTTTGGGCCCGCCCCCAGCCAGGCCGACGCGGCATGCGAGGGGGAGAGGAGGCAACATAGGCAAGAAGATGCCGACTTGGTCAGAATATACGGGCTATGGTGGAGGAGAATCGGGCGGTTACGGCAATGACTATGGCTACGGAGGGTCGCCAAGCGAGACACCGACACCAGGCGAGAGAGGTTATCGTCGGAAATGGTTGGCCGCGAAGGCGGGCAGCATGTACCGTGCTGGTGCAGTTGCCGTGAACGAGATAAGAGAAGGCTACGCGCAGACGCGGGTACGTTCCCTCGAGCCGGAGGATGGCCAGCCCCGGACGACCATTCCTGGATCATTCCCAGATGTCGCAATTACCGTACAAGGCGACGATCAGATGGTCATCTTTCCGTCGTATGCGAAGCGTCACACCAAGCAGGAATGGAGTGAGGAATACGAACATCACTCGCAGGAGCCGCACGGGAGCATCCGAGATCCAGAATACTGGAGGAAAGAGTGGGAGCGCAACGAAGACGAGAAGGCCATCGTAGATATTGACGTCAGAGGATGGGTGTACTCCCCTCACAAAGGGCCAATGACAAGACGCAACCGCATTCTCATCGGCCTCGCACGGCAGCTAAGCGGCATCCCAGCTCCTAGACAGGATCTCCCTCCATCAGCCGACACGCTGTCTGCCCTGCAACAGTCCCACGAGGAGAGGAGGGAACAAGAGAAGATCGCTAAAGAGGCGGCGCAAATCGAGAAGAGAGGCCAGGAAGAGAGGCGTGTGGCCAATCAAGGTGGCTTTAGCGAGGCAACCAGGGACGACTCCGACGACGACGCTGGTAGTATATATCCCACGAGATCAAGGTCTCGAAGCGGCACACATACACCCATGACGGCACCGGGTTCCCCCAGGATGGCCGCCAGACAGTATGCCACAGGCACCGATCTGACGGACGCCGAATTGTCCGTTGCGAATGCCAATCTCATGGCGCGGATAGCTCCCTTCATGACGACCCCGCTGGTTCAGGTACCCATGACCATCTTCTTCTTCAACGATAAAAAGTCGGCATCACGAACCGTACAGACTAACGATGCTGGGCACTTCATGATTCGCGCCGCCCTCGAATTTGTTCCGACTCATGTTCGTGTCATTGCGAATGAGAACTTGTCGGCAATTCAAGAAGTCAAGATCATTGAACCGCAAGGCGTCAGTTTAATCAGTGACATCGACGACACAATCAAGCGATCCAACATATCGGGCGGTGCCAAGGAGATTTTTCGGAACACATTCATCCGCGAACTCAAAGACTTGACCATTGATGGTGTTAAAGAGTGGTATAACGAGCTGCACGCGATGGGCGTCAGCATTCACTATTGCTCAAACAGCCCATGGCAGCTATTCCCAGTCCTTGCCAGCTACTTCATGATTGCCGGTCTGCCTCCTGGCTCGCTTCATCTCAAGCGATACAGCGGCATGCTTCAGGGAATCTTCGAGCCAGTGGCGGAGAGGAAGAAGAGCACGCTCACAAGGCTGATGAAGGACTTTCCGGAACGCAAGTTTCTGCTGGTGGGTGACAGTGGTGAGGCGGACCTGGAGGTCTACACCGAGTTAGTTGAGGCGCATCCCAGACGGATCATTGCTGTTTTTATTCGCGACGTAACAACGCCGGAACAAAGTGGCTACTTCGACTCGTCCTTCGAGGGCAGCACCACGCGCCCCAAGGCTCCCACAATAAGGCTCTCGGGCCAAAGCGACGAGCCGGCGAACCGCCCTAGCCTACCAGCACGAGGCGAGGCCAAGACCATCGGACCTGTCATGGGCAACCTTATCGACTTTTCAGACGAGCCTGAGGAGACAACCCTTGACGATGCAGCTGCTCTGGCTCAACTTCGGGCACGACCAAAGCAGAGCGCAAGCACTACCGACGTCCTTGGCCGCAAGCCCCCTCCGCCTCGGCCAGCCAAGCCAGCAGCTCTTCGCAGTGCTCCATCAGATCCGAAGGTGCCTACCCTCGGAACCAAAGGACCTACCCCTGGGACCAACGGTGGTGCTGCCCCTACTCCGCCTGCACCACGGTCTCGCAAGCCGTCGGCCGATCGATCTGGCCCTCACCCCCTATCGCAAATGCATAATTCATCTCAGCAGACAATGGGTAGCAGCAACAGTGTGCCTAAAATCGTCAAAATACCAGCAGCGAAACCCGGCGACAACATAAGCAAGACATTCAAGGTCGCTCCGGCGCCTCCGGCGCCTCGACGTCGTGAGACCCCGTCCAACTCGCGGAGTCTTAGCCCGCGGAGCATCAACCGGCACCGGCTCTCGAGCAACGACGATATCGACTTTGAAGCCCTGCCGCCGTCCGCAGGACCGCAGCCGCCTACCTTTATCAAGGCCAGGTCTGGCAGCATGAAGTCCGGGGCCACGTCCCCGACCATGGGATCGCCGAGCCTGGGACCGACGTACCCAAACAGGAAGCACGAACTGTGGATGCGGCGGCTGCAGCGTGCACAGGAGATTCTGGACTCGCACGGGGTCGCGCTGTATACCTGGCGGAGAGGTCAGGATGTGGTGGAGGAGGCCGCGGGCATCGTCAGGGAGGAGCTGAGGAAAGTCGGCAACGGGGAGAAGGATGCCAAGACGGAGGGGCAGAGGTTTGAGAAGCAGCTGAAGAAGGAGAAGCAGCAGGAGCAACAGCAGCAGCGGCTGAAGCCGCAGCTGCCACCGCCAAGGAGGGGGTGATTGACGAACGGTTGATGATGGCGTCAATATCTAATACCACGCGAGGGGATTCAGTATTTGGGGTGTTCTTAGAAGCGTCTGGGGAAAACGGAATAATCAGCGCTGGCGGGGATGATTCAAGTAGATATTTTGCAATCAATTTTACTGAAATTTCTCAAAGGTGTCTCGCAGACATACATGGTGGCTGGAAGTTACTTTGTGCCGAATTCCCCACAGACGCGAATGGAATAACAGATAGTTGGGACCCTTGAAGGTTCATAGCGGTTGATTGTTGAGTGAGATGAGACTGCTTGCGCATAAGTGAAATGTGCTGGGTGAGGGTGCAGACGCACATCCGATTTCTTGATAGATTTCTTCCGAGGTAATTACTCAAGAGGATTCTTGCGAGCCTGGACATGGGGTCAAATCATGTCATACCGCCAGCCTGAGCAACGGACCATGTCAGTTGCGGATGAAAGCGTGCGGCAGACAAGATTTCCGCGTGGTTTACAGGAGTCGATTCCATCTAATGGTAATGGCAAGGGGACCACACATTCTCGGAACTGTTACCAAGGATGTGTGTTGGCATAGGTACGAGCCCACAAAAGAGGCTATTTGAAGAAGACGAGGACCTCGTGTGTCAGACATGGCAGACACCAGAGGTAGATGAACTGCTGCCCGCGGCTTAATCCAGCGAAGGCCAGCCGGTGGGCGCGTCTGGGTGGTTCGGTCCCGATCTGCCGCGTTGCGCAGGGAGTGGCCCTGTTGGTGTCCTGTCGGCTGATGGGATATCCGTGAGAGAGAACCGCCGCATTGAAGCAATCGGATGGGTGGACTAGGGGTTAACCATACCCTGACAACGGAACAGGGAAAGGAGATTGGTGGTATTTTTGATCTTGTTTTCTTTCTTTTACTCTATTCCGTTCTCTGGTAGATTGCCTTATCCGACGACGCGGGTCAGACGGGTCAGACTGAGTTGAGTTGGGTGGGCTCAAGGAGAAATTAGAGCCTGACAGAAAAGATTAGTCGTGCCGGTTTCAGACGACGGGGCCGGTTTTAGGTGAAGCGCACCGTCGTCTTTGGATAGATGTTTTCTGGGGCCTTTTCATTTTCTTCGCAAAGAGGCATGTGGTTTCCTAATGTGTTGGTCAAAAGATCGTGGACTACATGGAGCTCGGGCCGGGAGTTGGCAGTGCCTTCTATGGTTCTGAAGCCAAGATGTGATTAGGTTTCCATAACTGGATAGAAATATAGGGGCTCATCGCCATGTGAGTGTATGTTTGCATTATCAGCGTGGTTGGATATTTAAAGAGAATAGACTTCGCAGTCTCAACGATCCTAGATTCTATCATCAGCTTCAAGAGCGATTAGACTTGATCATTCTCACTTCCTTCTCCCCGCACGACTGGGTCGTCTCAACTGACAGCTGGTCTATCATCTCATCTTTCCCGAACCTATCCCACTTAAGCTTGCCCAGGCCAAGCTCTCATTCATCCCAAATATTCAACTCGAATCCTCAGCCAAGACGCTAGAGTAAACTCATCTCCACGATAGTATCCATACCCTCCACAGCCATGTATCTCCGAAACGTCCTCCTCCTAGCCCTTTCCGTCTCCGCACTAGCCTCGCCAGCTTCCAAAAGCGGTTCCCCAAAAGCCCCCAAGGGCGGAAAACACGGCAGCGTCACCAGCACCGCTCCAAGTATTCCCGCCGGCACGGGCACCTCCGGCTCCGGGTCGAGCTCTGGCACCCCTACCAACGGCACGGCTCCGAACCCCGTCAGCCCCGGCGGTGCCGTCAACACGGATCTCCAGACCGTCTTCCCGACCCCCAAGGGCTCGCAGAACCTTAACGCCGTCAAGACCATCGCGGCAGGCCAGTCGTTCGACGGCGGCATGCAGCTCTGGGATCGCAGCCCGAGCACGTGCAACGGCCAGGGCGAGGGCGGGAACAAGGACGCTGTCTTTATTCTTGAAGAAGGGGCCACGATCAGTAATGTCGTCATCGGACCCAACAACGGCGAGGGCATCCACTGCCTGGGCAGCTGTACAATCAACAACGTGTAAGTCTCGTTCCCCATCTTCTCCGTGTCAACTTTTCAGTAAGGCTGACTTTGTCACAAACAGCTGGTTCCAAGACGTCTGCGAGGACGCCATGACCTTCAAGCAAACCTCGGGAACCTCCTTCGTCAACGGCGGCGGCGCGCAGAACGCCGAGGACAAGGTGCTGCAGCACAACGGCGGCGGCACGCTGGCGGTCAAGAACTTCTTCTGCAAGAACTGCAGCAAGCTGTATCGCAGCTGCGGCAACTGCAAGTCGCAGGTCGCGCGCCACTCGACGTTTGAGAATGTCCGGCTGGACGGCGGCAAGGTCCTCGCGGCCGTCAACGGCAACCTTGGCGATGGGACGGATATCAAGGACTCGTGCGCGCTCGGCGGCGCTGATGTGTGCGAGCTGTTTGAGGGTAATGATAGTGGTGCCGAGCCGAAGATGACCGGCAAAGGACCGGACGGGAAGGTGTGTGTTGCGAGTAATGTCAAGACTAGCGGGTGCTAGAAGTGTGAAGGGGCCCGGGAGTTGAATTTAGGCTGTATATACTACGTGTGGTGAGATTGTACATGGGATAAATCTGTAGATATAGCATCGACTTTGGCTAGAGGCCATATTCATTCGAGATCCGGATGTTCTTCTTCATTTCTACTTCTATAACTTCAAAAGGTCTGGACATACGATACTCAACTCTGACAACTACCTATTCTACAGATCAGGTTCCTTGGGAGTCTAGAGCCACCAATTCAGCACCCAACTCCGAACGCAATCAAGACACGACGGATCCGTCGTCGGATGTTGACCGGGGTATCCCGCCGAGCTCCGTTCGGCTCCGTCCCGGTTCACCCATCACGGTCCCCGCCGACATCATGGATAATACCCACATCGAGGGTTTCAAAATTTTCTCCCACATCTCGATCGCAGCGTCATATTCCGATTTCCATCACGGTGCTCCCAACAACCGAGCACAGCAGCTTCGGGTGCCACGGTCTATTAGTCTAGTTGGTTAGGACGTCGGATTCTGATGATGAAAACCATTGTATTTCTTCCGTAGGCCCAGGTTCGAATCCTGGATGGACCTTCCCTTTTGCCGCGTAATGTGGCAGGATTATTGTCTTTTTGTCCGTCCGGGTGCTGGCTGGCAACATGTGACGGGTCTTGGCTGTCGAGCCAAGGTCTATATTTATTGTATGTTCGAAATGTACAAAGGCGAAATCACAACTAAGGTTAGTCTTGAGACTGGATTTAGCTCGTGTTCCGTTTATACGTGAACTAGTGTTGCCTGTCATGCAGACGCTATGCATCCGCCCATGAAACGCCGTCGACTTTAACGCACGAGACCAGCCGTCGCTCCTCGGAAAGCGAAATCCGGCCATCCTCGTATCGAATTCAGAATTCCTCGCCTCCATGTCTTCAACGGGGTAAACCTGCCAAGATCACGCCGTCGTACAGGATCACGCGCTAGGGCGTACCAGAGAACCGGCCATCCCGTGTTGCTTCGCCCTGCGGAACGGGCGGAAGTGAGGCCGCTGAGGTAAAAAGAACTCTTCCAGAAGGGCGGGATGCCCCAAAGGGGCGGGCGACCCCGATCTGCTGGGGTCGATGGACCGGGGTCAGCCTCCTGTTCGCCGTTTGCCGAGCGACGCGTTGTGGGGGCATGGACGGGTTCATCTCGTATCCCAAGATGATCACCACAACCTAAATTGACACTCTAATAATAGGGATCATGTGGGCTTCAAGGCTGCTGATGGATAAAACCGTCGCAGAAGCCGGACAACATGAAGTGAGGGAGGAGCTTCAGCTTCAGCAGCGTCGCTCGACACTCAACATCACCACCGGGTCAAACTCGCTCGCCTTTGGGCAGCTGTCTATCGTTAACAATGTACCCATGCTCGCTTCTAGGCCTTCTGGCCTCATGCCTCTCGCTATGCTCCGTCTCCCTCGCCGTCCCCACGGAGCGCCGCTTCGCCAACGACAGCTCGGCCGATGTCCAGACCTTCTTTGACCTGGACGGCGCCGCCCACGGTGATAGGGTCAAGTCCCTGACTGCCGACGGCTACCGCATGATCTCCCTGAGCGCGTACGGCGCCGAGACGGACGCCCACTACGCCTCCGTCTGGGTCCGGCGCGACGGCGCGCCCTTCGAGGCCATCCACGGCGTCGACGAGGCCGCTTACAACGAGTGGCTCTTCCTGTGGAAGACAAGGGGCTACGTCTCGACGCACGTCTCCGCCACGGGCCCGGCCGGCAGCGCCGTCTTCGCTGGTATCGTCGAGCAGGCTAATGTTACCAACTGGGCCCAGCTCTGCGGCATGACGAGCCCCTATGCTTTCCTTAACGCCAGCGGTGATGTCAACATGATCGTGAAGGACTTCCGCATGTATGGCACACCAGCTGACCGCCGGTACTGCATCCTCGGCCACGAGAACGTCGGAAACCAGCTCTCGACCATCTTCTATACCACTAATTACTCCATCAACTACCCGGATGTCTACGCCTCGGAGCTCGCCAAGCGCTTCTGGCGGCCCTCCAAGCTGTTCCTCTCCGAGGACCAGGTCATCACGCCCCAGTTCGTCGACACTGATGTCGGCAAGTGGGTAGCCCTCGACGGCCTCACCGCCGAACAGCTGACCACCGAGATCGAGTCGCAGAAGGCGCAGGGCTTGTACCCGATCGACCTCCACGCCGGCGGCTCCGGCTCCGAAGCCCGCTTCGCCGTCATCTTCGCCGAAAAGGACATCCCCTCAGCCCGCAGCTGGACCGCCACGGGCCCCGTCACCGGCTTCAAGGACAACGACGCCGCCACAGCCGCCTTCGACTCCGTCTTCCAAACCTGGATGCAGAAGAACGGCGTCCGCCAGGCCCAGATCGCCGTCGCGCTCAACGGCACCGCCGTCGCGGAGCGCAGCTACACCTGGGCCGAGAGCAACCGCGCCGTCGTCGAGCCAGACGACATCTTCCTCCTGGCCAGCGTGAGCAAGATCTTCGTCCACGCCGCCGTCCACCACCTCATCGAGGCCGGCGTGCTCAACTACTCCACCCCCGTCTACCCGCTGCTCGGCTACACCCCCATCGACGCGCGCGCCAACGACATCACCGTCGACCACCTCCTGCGCCACAGCGCCGGCTACGACCGCGCCAAGTCCGGCGACCCGGGCTTCATGTTCCGCGACATCGCCTTCGCCCTCTTCAGCGGCACGCGCGCCGCCACGCTGCGCGACGTGATCGAGTACCAGCTCACGAAGACGCTCGACTTCGACCCCGGCATGAGCTACGCCTACTCCAACTACGGCACCATGCTCGCGAGCTACGTCGTCAGCAACGTCACGGGGACCCCCTACCTCGACTTCCTGAAGGAGAACATCTTTGGCGACCTCGACGTGCGGCTGTACGAGACGGCGGCCGAGAAGCACGCCGACGACCGCATCGTGCAGGAGAGCAAGTACACTGGCTACGACCCCGTGGTGCCGGACGCGTATCGCCTCGTGCCGGGCCCGCACGGCGGTGATGGCGCCATCAAGGAGGAGTCCATGGGCGGGTTCTCGCTCGCGGCTAGCGCGAGCACGATCGCGCGCTTCATCGGCTCTCATGCTGTTGCCGGGACTGGCGGACGCGCGGTGTATGCGGAGCGCGACGGCTCCGTCGTTGGCGCCAGGACGTTTGCGAGCAGCCGGCCGGACGTCGACTGGGCCCTGACGCTGAACACGCGGGAGTACATCTCCGAGACCGAGTTTGATGATTTGAGATATTGGAAGATACCCTTGGTTTTTGAAGACCACGCGGTGGTGCTATAGTTTGCAAGATTAAAAAATAAAAAGTAATGTCGAATTGAAAGTTAATTAACACATCTTCAACATCAAATCTCGTTATCAGCGCCGCTGCCTGCTCCTGCTGTGAAGACCTACTGTGGCATCAATCTGGTCGAGGGGGGTCTGACATGACGGCTCTAGATAGTCAAGACATGGACTCGGTGTAGGAAAAAGTGGTTCGATTCCAATGTTGCCAGACGCATTCCTCGAATAAACCGCCAGCCGCAAAGGTGGACTGAAACATGACAGAAGGTGGCAATTTGGCATGGCATCGGGAACGCCTATTTTTAGCTGAAGAGAGTGGCCGAGCCTGGATGGTCTCGAAGCACCTCGTCCTCGCCAGCACTAAACGCACCCGTGGATGAGGCCGTGGAGGACAACGAGAACGAACTCCACCGGCACGGTTTCTCGCACGTTTGCAGCCATCTTCCCCGCACTACGGCAATGGAGAATAAGACACAGGATGAAAGAATCGGTCTGATGGTGCCCAGAGACAGGAAGGGCACATGAAAGAAACGTGGAGTCTGTGCCGAAAATCAGACGGCGGCGACATGATCGACATGTCCGAACCCGTTGAATGGAGTGAGGGCAAGAATTCCTATGCCCTGACCCTTCGTCTCGGGCCGTATGTTTTCGTGAAGCCGAAAGCACATCCGCCTTGCCCCGCTGCCGACCTCCTGTGGTACCCCTTTCACGGATTGACCTTGCCGTCAGTGTTCTTGTTGTTCCAAGTTCTATTCCCATAGTTCGGAATATTTGTTTCACCTTCACAGATCTCGGCTTCAGCTCTGATTAGATCTCCCCCATTATAATTACCGCAACCCAAAGCCCTTTCTGGTCAGTGTAACAGTCTGGTCATCTGACAGCCTGGGTACCAGACAGAGTGGCTGCAGCAGAATCTGGGGGCTTGGCTCGCATATCCATACTGAGACCGAGGCTGAGACTGAATGATACCCAGCTGCTAGGTCAGTGATATTCGTCACATGCGGAATCTTCTGGTTGAGAAGGTGATGATCAGGCTGTCAACTTAGTCGCAGGATTCCGGTGGCTTGGGATGCAGATGGTGCCAAGCTGGGCGTGATTTTCAAAATCTTAAAGGAGGTACGCAGAAACTCATGGGTGAGGGGGCCCGGCTACCCCCATCTCCGAGTTAATTCAAGAAGCGCTTACAGTCTAGACAGGAAACACCATAAAGCTTTTCGATGACGCCTACAATGACTTCTGCCGCGACGCGCTCGAAGATTTTGCGAATGTCTACGCGCCATGTAACTTCTACAGTGAAAAGTACGGGCGGTGCTGCAACGTCAAGTCCGGACACAGCCCAAAAGGCCACCAGAAGGCGGAAGGAAGGATCTTTGGAGGCGGCGATTACCAACCGGACATCAACATGGACGTATTTGCGCCCCTGTGGATTGAAAATATCCGAAATCACCTCTCGTTTCTACAGAACAAGCTTCTCGATCTCGGCTAGATCTCGGGGGGGGGGCAGTCGGAGGACCAGAACGCGGCTCAGCTGCACAAGGAACAACTCCACGATTTCTACCACTCTCTCGGCGACGCCACCAAGTTTGTCAGCCACAAGAGCTGCTTCTCCTGCTTGAGAGAGCTGCCAGAACACCCTCTGCCCTGCGGGCATGTTCTCTGCCTTACTTGCATTGAGGCGTACGGAGTCAAAACGAGTCGAACATCAATCGAAATGAAGTTTTGCCCTCTTCACCCCGCCAAGATACAGTCGAATGAGCCAGCCTGGTCAATTTCGGTCAAGCCGCCATATGCCGGTGTTCGAGTATTGTGCCTCAATGGGTATGTGTGACACTTGAGCTATTACCCCGGACAAGATGATTTGCGCGAACATCTAACATAAGACTCAGTGGTGGAGTGCGCGGGATCGTCGAACTTCACATTCTCAAAGCAATTGAGACAGTACTTGGGCCCGACCTCCCTATTCAGCTGTTTTTCGACCTCATTGTTGGCCACTTACTGACACCACCTTTCTACCTCAAGGCCAAATTCATTGCAGATTCATCAACTCCTCGCCGCAACAAGACTCCGCGCCGGGTGAGCGAGACCCGGAGCGAACGTGGCCGGCGGAGCCCACGTTTATGGACCCGTATCGGTCACGCGGGACCGGGAACGCACCTTCCTGAGTCCAACACGCTTCTCAGCACAAGGACACGGGTCTCGGGAGAATCGAGCCGCTCCGCGCCAACGACCCCGATCGCCCAAACGGTGGTCCCAACCACTCTGCCGCCCACGGTCGCACCAACAGCCCCTATCGCTTCGTTTAATTCGAGGTTCCCGGATGTTCCACAGGTTTCAACTGGTCCATCGTTTCCGAGTGACGAGGAGTGGCGGGTCACGCCGAATAACGGGCCGCGGAGTCGGCAAGTTTACGAGATGCCAGGGTAGTTAGGAGGCGGGTTCGATTGACCGTGAGCAACGCCAGGAAGTCACGGGTTGAGGCGTTTGATCGCGCAAGTTGAATTTTACAACCATAATTAATTATCCATTAAGGTAGCTGGAATATATGAGGGAAAACCGGTCTTTGTTTTCGAAAACACGGCCATTGTGCATTGTTCTCTGCTTGTTGTCGTCTGTGGCTTCCTTAGTAGCCCACATGAAACTGTCAGAATAGGATACAGCCGGATCGTAGTTCAAGTAGTTAGTTAGCCTGGGCTTTTCATTATTACCATACTTATTGTCCTTATTGTCGCGATTATTATTATTATAATTATTATAAAAAGGAAGGCAATAATTGGTTGAAAAACGGGTTACCTCCCGGATAGCAAAGCTCAATCTAACAGCGTACGCATCTTTATTAATGCCTGATCGATGGCACCTGGCTGTGAAAGACTACCCTGAGCGTATGGTACACTGTCGTCTTCTAGTCTGACATGCCCTTTGGGATCGACAAGCAAGCATGGTACAGTGGGACTGGTATCACTCTTCTATGGACCAGTGCAGCTGATTCTGCCCAGCCGCTATGTTGCAAGTTCAGTTCCACGAGCAGAACGAACAGCATGCCGCAAGACACTTCCTCAGATCCGCGCCCGTAATTGTAGGGCTATCCGGCCCCTGAGCGTTTGTCCATCCCAACCACAAGACGCACGAGGTTCCTTGCCAAACAATCTCCAGTGGCGTCCCGGCCTCTCAGAACCACACCGCCAAGTATTAACCATATTCCCCGTCGCACACGCTAGCGAGGGGGTACGCTACGGCGCTTACAGGGTTCCAGCGGAAGCGAATCCCAAAGGAAGGCAGCCTAACATACTATGCTGTATCCCACTCCACCAAAAGTGGTGACACTTCAGTTGTGCGGCGTGCGTGATTCGCCGCCCGCTTTCTTTCTCGGGCGGCGGGCAATGCCTCACTCTCACTGCCTTGCCTCCCTCAGAGCACACTGCCGCAGATCTCGGGCGTAACAGCCCTGTCTAGCGGACAAAAATAGCGTCGTGTATGTATTTAAACATGTTGAGCCCTACTTTCGATATTTATCGAAGCAGCCAAGTCCCTTGTGTCTCCGGATATGGGATAAACCAGAGATTCCCAAAGAACTTTGGTCACAAATCTGAAAAATATACTCCGTATCCCGCGTGGACTCCATTCCGATAGTGGAGGGCCAAGCTTCCTCCCGTCCGAACCGCCGATGACGACGCCACAAATGCCGGACCAACAACTCAGCAGCGGCGGCTCGCCGACCCCGCCGAGCGCCTCCCGGCGGACGTCGGAGACGCGTCTCGGGCGACCTTCCGGAGTCCTCGACGGCGACGACGCGCCGTGTGACCAGAATCGGTCTGGGCCGTATAAGCCCGTCGCCACCACAGACGAGCGGGCCGTGCCGAGCGGTGCTGCGGTTTCGGACCGCTGGAACAATAATACCGCGCCAGCCACCATCTTCGCCGACTTGGCCGTTGTTGTCCTGCCGCTGGGGGTCATCGTCTTCATTATACTCGTCTGGCGCCTGGACGGCACTCGGGTTGATGGGAACTTCTCGGCGTGGCAGAACGCCATCAATGTGGTAGGTTTTGACCTCTTGAAGTAGTAGTTGGGCTGTGCCGTTTGGTTGTTTGATTCTTCTCCTCGTTTGACATTCTCCCCCTCGTTCTCCCCTTTGCGTGCTGTCTTTTTTGTTGTTGTCGTCTTCGCTGTTGTCGTCTTCTCCATCACCACTCGTCTCCTCGGCCCGTTGCCCAACAACACAGCCCCTTTCGCGATACCAGCTCGAAGTCCATCACCCCTACCCATCAACAACAACTAACACCCCCAGTTCGCAACCGCCTTCCCAATCCTCTTCGCCTCCATCGTCGGCCGCCTCATGTCCTCCTCGGCGCGCTGGGCCCTCGAAAAGGGCGGCAGCCTCTCCCTCCTCGAGCAGCTGATGGGCAGCCGCACCGTCGGCTCGACCGTCGCCTCCCTCTTCACCCTGCGCAACCTCAACTTCCTCGCCGCCGCCCTGCTCCTCGTCTGGGCCTTCTCCCCGCTCGGCGCGCAAGCGATCCTGCGCATGCTCGACCTCGCCCTCACCCCCGACGTGGGCCCCGCCGACGTCGTCTTCTTCGACACCGGCGCGCCGCCCGCGGGGAACATCACGAACCAGCAGGGCAGCAACATGGCCGACGGCCTCAGCAGGCCCGTTCTCACCAGCCTCGCCACCCTCTACACCATCCTCGTCGGCACGCCCAAGGCGAACAAGGTCGATGCCATGGACCTCTGGGGCAACGTCCGCATCCCTCTACTGAGTGACGACGCTGGCAGCGACTGGAAGGACGTCTCCGACTACGCAGAGCTCGAATACTCCTCCCTCGCTGGCGTTCCCGTAACCTACTCCGGGACAGGAAACACTACCTTCACCCTCAAATCCTCCCACATCCGCCTCACCTGCCCCAACTCGACCCAATTCCCAGCCTCCAACCTCGCCCGACCGTCCAGCACGCGGCCCGTCTCCGCCAACGTCACCACCGACTTCCTCCTCACCGAGTACCCCAACGGGACCTGGCGCGGCTACCCCTACGAGCGCACCGACACCTCGTCCCAATGGACCCTCGCCGTGGACCGCTTCGTCGACCTGGCCTGGCTCAACCACAACGCGTCGGACCCTGAATGGTCCGACGTCCCCTTCTACCCCGAGACCGGCACACCCTCCATCCTCGCCAACGAAACCGGCATCGAAGCTGGCCCGTCGCGGCTCCTCCTCCGGATGGCCCTCGCCCAGGGCCAAGTAACCAAGAAGAACCGCGACAACCTCGAGATAAGCTGCGCCATGACGCAAGAATACGTCGAGTCGCGCGTCCGCTGCACGCACCCAGCCTCGGACCAACGCTCATGCCGCGTGGTCGCCCAGCGTCCCTCGCAACAACCTCACGCCACCTCGCACGTAACCCAGCTCTCCTTCCCGCGCTCCTTCGACTTCGTCTCGCGCGAGCTGCCCGTCGCCACCGGCCGCAAGATGGTCGGCTTCGTCGACCCGACGCTGTACTACCTCAAGGACCCGACCTTCGAGCGCATCTCGGAGGGCACGGCGGTGCTGATGGACGAGATCGACCCCTCCAAAGTCGGCGTGCGCTTCGGCCAGCTGCTCAACACCTACCTCGCCCTCAGCCAGGTCTCGGCCACCATCGCCAACACGGGCGCCGGTGCCGCCTTCGAGCCGAATGTCACCGCGACCGGCGAGGCGAGCACGCTGGTCGAGACCTTTGTCGTCTCGAGGCTGTGGATCGGGCTGTGTCTGCTCTCCACGTGCGTGCTGTTCATTGGGGGGGTGCTGAGCGTCGTCTTCACGCATCTGACCTACGGGCCCGAGGTCTTGGGGTACGTCTCGACGGCGATCCGCAACTCAAAGTTTGTCGCGCTGCCGTCGAGCACGACTTGGCTCGACGGCGCGGAGCTCACGAACAAGATGGGGGCGATGCGCATACGCTACGGCTTCATGCGCGAGGCGCTCGGCGAGCCGGAGGCGGTGTTGGGTGTCGGGCATTATGCGGAGACGGTGAGGATCAAAGATGGCGCCAGGTTCGGGCAACAATAACGGATTGTATGCAATGTAAGAAGAATGAATTATCAATGTCCTTTTGAGGCATTCGCCGTATGCACAGGGAATCATCTATCCAAATACTCATGAACCCGCAACTACTGCGTCAACCCATCCCATGCCAAGACGCCACAGACTGCCTCTCGCGGCTTTAACAAGAACATCAACCAAGCCCAGCCCATCGCCGTCTCAAGCCTGCCAGTTGGTTCACTGCCGCTTCTCCAAATCATTGGCAAGGTTCATGTGCATCAAAGCCTGGGCCGACCAGTCCTCTTCGTCTTGTCCCCCTTCCTTGCTCTTCCAGAGATCCATGCTTTCGCGTCCATCGACGCCGGGCAGGTGGATTTGAGGTGGAGGTGCTCCCGCCCTTGAGCCCGGCTTTGCTCCAACGGGCGGCGGGCCATCTTCACGATCGTACTGAACGTAGTCGTATCTCTGACCTTGTGGCATATGCCCTTGGCCTTGATATGCCATGCTTTCGTCACCAGGCATCTCTGCAATGCCTCCCTGAGGTAGAGCAGACATCTGTCCGACTTGTTGGTCAAACTCCTCCTGTTCCAAGATTTGTGGCGCGTGCTCGACGTTGCGCAGGCTAGAAGATCCGGGGGCTACACCGCCCAAGCTGCGTTGGCTGCCGACAGAGGCCCGGTTCGGGTCCGGTCCGTCTGGAACACCGGGGTCACCTCCGATACTGGCAGGGTCCATATCCCGAATAGCGAACTGAGCCAGAGTACGCATCTTCCGCGTGACCCAGCCAGCCAGAATCTTGCCACGTTGCTTCTCCCCAAGACGAGATCGCGGGAAGTCTCCCTTGTTCACGAATGCCACGATGTCGATGATGATTTGGTGCTCGTTGAGGATAGCGTTAACGATGACGGGTACGACAGAACCGAGATATGCCTTGCGAGTAATCTCGGCCAAAACAACGACGAGACCACCTGCTTGGAAGACGGCGCTGCGGCTGTTAGCAATGTTCCCAAACTAGCGGTGTTTCCAACTTACCATCCACCATTGACGATATTTCGATGGCACCGCTCCACAGAGGCTTCAATGTCCATGGGGAAATGACTCAGGCCATTGATCTCAAAGGTCTCGCCAATGTTACCGAGGACGAATAGGACCTGCATGTCGACCTGTGCTCCCCCAGGACCAATAGGCCTGCTGACGTTATGTAGGAAACCCAGGTCACCTGTTCGGACATACTGGATGCTTGGGTCGCCATCCACAGTCCGGCCATCGAAGCGTTCCGCGTCGAAGATGTCCTTGGAGCCGTAGAACCCCTTCACACAGGCCTCGGAGTCGACCCAAATCTCACCATACTCACCATCGTGGCACAGCAGACGGCTCTCTGGGTTGACGATGGCGATCTGTGTGGAAACAGGCACCATGCCGGAGTCTTGCAGGAGGAGTGCCTTAGGGTCTTGCTCGGGATCCACCGGATAGATGAGTCCTCGCCGCAGAGCCTTGGTATCCAGCCAGAGCTCAATAGGCTCAATGCACATGTACGATCTCGAAGCGACCATTGGGTTGAGAACATGAGAGTAAACGGTGTTGATGGCGGTCCGATCGAGGCCAGTAGCAGCGAAGTGAAGCCGTACCTTCTGGAACACATCCACTCGCGGCCGGCTTTCTGACGAAATCATCATGTTCTTCAGCTCGTGGAGCGTGAACCCCTTGCCCTGCATGGATGCCATGGCGTGGTCCAGCATCTGCGGCGTAGCGTAGGTGTCCTTGATCTTGTATCTCGACAAGGTCACAAACAGCGACATTGGGTTTTGGGCGAACTCGACGGGCGACAGGAGATATGTTGGCGTGCCGATATAAATGCCCATCAGGCACGAATGAATGAATCCGAGGCCGGTGGTACTACGCACGCAACCGAGCACAGGACGCGAACTTGTCATCTGGCAGGTTTCCTTCTGGACCTTGCACATGCCCAAAATGGTGTCGTGGCCGAGTTGAACTGCAATCCGTCGTTGATCGGGTGTCCAGTAGGTCCAGACGATGACGGGGTAGCCTGGCTGGACCCAGGCAGGTTGCATCGTGAGGCCGTTGTCGCGCAAACCGCTGCTCTGCTTTGGTGGCTTCGTAGTGTTGTAGTAGTTGGGTATCGGGGTCTTGAGAATGCCGGCTGCCTGCTTAATGTGGTTGGATACAGGCTTCAGCTTGACCAGATGGTCAACGTCCTGGTTGACCAACACGGCCTTCACGCGGAAGTCGGCGACGACGTGCAAGAAGGCGGGGACGTCCTCGTTGAGTCGGTTTTGGTCTAGAGGAGCCATTGGAATGACGACTGCTCCCAAGCTGATACAGGCGTGAACAGCAAAGACAAACTCTTCAGAGTGGGTATACATCAGGATCAAGTGGTCTCCTGGCCGGACCTTGACCTTGTTCTTCAGATAGAGGGCGACAGCAGCAACCTTCATGTCGAACTTCTTCCATGTTACGCCCTTGCCTTCTCTACCGCGACCATCTATGGTGCAGTAGGCCAGCTCTTCCGGTTGTCGGATAACGCGCCACTGGATAAGATCGGTAATGCAGGAAAAGTTGTTCAAGGGCGTCGATGTCCGGTCATCAATAACAACTTCTCTCCGGTCGATTCCGGAGTATTGTTTGTCGGTGTTCATGAGAATGTCGGCGCGAGATTCGGACGAGATGGGCGACCAGATGCCTCCAATTGGATCGACGCCAATTGGCAGGTTGAGCACGGCGTGCTCTACTCCGAACTTGACGTGGACACAGGGAAGATTACCTTGGTCGAACTCTCTTCTGCAAAGCATGTTCCCGATGTCTCTTCGTCCGTTCTTCACCACTCTAGGGAGGGAGTTGGGCGCCGTGATCATGACACAGTAGAGCCGGAGGTGGTGCTCCTGCATCAGAACGTCTATGCATCGTTCAGCCAAGGAATCCAACAGCGCCGTATCGAGCTGTCTAGGCGGCCCTCCTGATGTTAGAGGGGCTGTTGATGCGGCCGGAGATTCCAGGACGACAATCGGTAGATGCTCCTCGTTGACAAACACGTCAAACGCGGAGCAATCGTAGATCTTGGGCACATTCTTGACAATGCTGAGGACGAGGTGCTGAACAAAGAAATAGCGATGCTCGGCAATCTCATGGCCATGCTCGACCCACTCGACCTTTTGACGAATCCGGTCCTCGTACAAGCCCAGCACGAAGATTTTGCCCTCGATCACGGTGCCAAGCAGACCGGTCCTGAGGAATTCGGGTTCAACAGGAGTCGGTGTTGGTTCGCCTGGGTCAAACTTGTACGGCCGGGCGTGGAATATTTGCTCCGTGTGTTTCGGGAGGGCCCAGAAGCCACCGGACAGCGAAGGCGAGTCTACCCAAATCTCTCCGACTGAGTGAGGGGACGCCAACAAACCGGTCTCTGGGTCGACAACCGCCAGCGTTGCGTCGGGAATAGGATAGCCAAAGGCGCCGACGCGAACAGTGCCTTGCTCACTGGAAGCCCTTTTCCTGGCCTCGTCGCCAATGGCCACAACAACAACCTCGTTCGTCTTGAGAGCTTCCCTGTCCAGTAGCATTTCGCTGAGCTCGTTCTTAGCGCGCTCCTCGGTTGTTGTCGTACCGCCACCTCCCAGAAGACTGCCGAAGCCATTGGAGGGCGCAGGCTTCACCTCCTCCTTCTCTTCCATATCAGACTCCACGTCGGAACCCATATCGAGCTTCAACGGACATCCCATTCGCTCTTCACCTCCAAGCCAGTCACGAATGCTTATGACCATGCCTCCGTGTTCGGGCAGGCAAAGCATAGGTGCCACGACTTCGCGAGCCCGTGGGTTGCGGAGCGGCCTCAGCCATCTGTCTGCCAAGACTTCATGGAACTCGCTGTCCACGGTCAGAGTATCAATAAGGCAGAGTTTAACAGTTTGGAAGTTTGGCTCCATGCCCTTCTTGAAGTTTCGCGTCGTCATAGGGTCTGATTGGTAATTGTAGGCGGCGCGCTTCAAGCCAGGGTAGTCGGCGATCATTAGGGATGCCTTGTACTTGGTGATAAGATGAGCGTAAAGACCAGGGACTTCGACGGCCTTGTTTTCGAGCCACACGGTTGTGTGGCCTCCATAGACCGTGAGGAGAACGCCCAGAATCATGCCGATGCCCTGGCGGGGATCCAAGTAAGAGAGCAGCGTTTCACTGGTCGCTCCAGAACCAATAAGCCTGCCATTCTTGTCTCGTAGAGTGCGGTTGAAGGTGTCACCAGGCCCGTTGCCTGGTACTGTAGAAACGATGGCGCTCAAGCATGCCATCTGGTGCATAATGGTTCTATGGCTTAGCACCACTCCTCTCAGGTCACCCGTGGGAGCCCTCGAAAACTCGATATAGGCTAGGTCGGGCACCGTAAGCGCCGGCACATCGTCCTTGCGCTTCGGGTGAAAGCTGCCAAACTCGTTCGTCTTCCACCACTCGACGCCCTTGGGCCAGTTCAGCTTCTGAGCCGTTATGTCTCGCTGGAATGCCTTGAGATTGTTATCGGTGGTAAGCGCCAAGTGGGCTTGGGTCGATGTAAGGATGAGGTTAAGCTTCTGATAGTCCTGTAGGTCGTTGATAGGGACTGCGACGACACCAGCAATAAAGCATCCAAGCATGGCAATAGCAAAGTCGATGACTTCCGTGTCGCGATAAATGAGTGCAACACGGTCTCCACGATAGAGCGAGCTCTTATCCCGAATAACCTGTGCCACCTTTTCGGCTCTTGACGCAAGCTTGTCCCACGTGATGGAGGCAATTTCCTTGCCTTTGCTGTCGAGCACCCAGTATGCAGGCAATTTCGCCGTCGTCCTTCCTCTGTGCCTCAGCACCGCAGCAATGTTGTCGAATTTGGACATGGGAGTATTGCTGTCATGCGGATCGGATATCGCAAACGGGAGATCGCGGGGTTCTAAGGGCATCTGGTACTCGAGCACCTCTGGCGGGGGCAGGTCGTTTGCAGTAAGCATGGGCGGTGCCATAGCTGCTGTGGGCGAGAAGGCTTCGCCTGACGAATACCTGTGCGGTCCGCCGTACTCTTCCTGTGGCGGTGGGTCGAAGTTGTTCCCGCTGCCGAAGCCCGAGAAGTATCCCGTCGAGTCCAGCATCGTGCCGGTGCGGCTGTCGTATGGGTTGTGCATATGGTCCATGTAGGCGCCCTGCTGGTCGGGATTGAAGGCATAGTCGGTCGATACCATGGTGCCCGACCTAGTCTGGGGGTCAGGATTGGCCATGAAAAGCGAGTCGTGCTGCTTCATGTTTGGGCGGTGCTCAGCCATAGGGCCACCGGGTCGGAGGAGGCCGGCGGGGTTCATCTCGGGGGAACCGTAACCACCGCCGGGTGAGGCGTAGTCGGGAGATGCGTAGCCGGCAGAACCAGAACCTTGGCCGCCAAAGGGTGATTGCGGCCGGTGGGAAGTTGGCGAGGTCGGGCTGGTGGGATCGGAGTCTCTACCGCCGAGGGCGGCGAGAGCGGCTGCGCGGTGGCCATCGCTCGAGGGGTGGTCAAAGCTGTCTGGAGAGTGTATTCCCAAGCCGCCTCTGGTTCTGGTCTCGGGAGCGGCGGAAAAGGCAGGAGAGCCCGGGCCCATGTATTGGGAGAGGAGCTGAGTTCGTCGCTTCTGGTATCTGCGGAGAGAGAGGGGTTCGTTAGCCGCTGTCGCGCCGCAGAGGGATTCGTGGAGTAGTGCGAAGGAGGGGAAACGCCCACCCTTTCTGTGTAATGTCGCCTTCCTAGAGCCACGAGAACGCGTCAGTCAATGCGATGAAAAGCGGCCAAGAGCACGCGCTGCAGCAGCCTGTGCCCATGGCCGAGCACGATGCGCGCGCGCGCAAGGGGTGTCTGTTTGACGTGGACTGGCGGTGCGGGAGCATGGCGCCATGGCAATCGCAAACGTACCTCCAGCTCCTTGTCGAGCTCTTCGAGCTTGTGCTGCAACTCGGGGTCTAATTGCGCTGCCATGATGATGACTGTGACTCTGCAACGGCAGCAATGACAAGAAGAAATGCGAAGAGGGACTGGAAGTGCCCGAGACCCCCAGGTAGAGGGCGATGTGGAGAGGGTGGGCGTCGTCCAGAGTTAAGGTAAAGTTGGTAAAGGAGGGACGATCGCAAGTCGGGCTGTCGATGTTCTGCTCTGTCGGGTCTGTGGCCCCCCGTCCCGTCTGCGTCTGCGTCTGCTGCGGGTGTCACTGTGTCAGAGCCAGAGCAGTGCGGGCTGGACTTGCTTAGACACTGGATAGACTGATTGAGGTGGGCTGGCCGGGTCCAGGAGCGGTGCAGGTCGGTCGGTCGGTCGTTCGTGTCCTCCACCCAGTCAAGTCTCGTGACGTAGGTCGCAGCCAGGAGGAGGAGCAGCGAGCAGCGGCTGCGTTACTGGGTTTGGCTAAGAGATGGTGGGAGGTGGATGGTGGGCGGGCGGGCGACTAAGATACCCTGTCCAAGGGCCCCGTCGAGCCGACTCAGGCGCAGGGTTCGGGGCGGGACACGGGGAATTTGGTGGTGCGGTATCTGGAGCTGCTCGGTAACGAGCACTGAGAGGAACCGCTGAGGATACCTACCAGGTACCAAAGTCGGTACCAGAAAATGATCAATGATCAACGGACGGCAGCTGTTGGCTGGAGCAAGCGACAGTCTAAGACTCGGAAAGCGCTGCTGTACGAGGTACGAGGTACGACGACACAGAGTCCCAAGTTGCCAGGCCAGTCAGGCGCAATTGCCCTGTAAACGCTCAAAAAGGCGAAACCTGGAAGGCAGGTACCAGCACACCTCACTGTGGCCAAGGCATGAATGTGTTCTGTAGCGACTAGTGCGAGTCTGCATGCAACTGCTGCATCCAGAGGCACGCAGATGGGCGCCTGGGGGGAGGGGGGGGGGGGCGGCAGAGCGAATATCAATGAGTAATCAGCTGGGCACCCAGCAGAGGCACCTGAGTCTGCTGCAGGCCTGAGGGTAAATGTGCATGGCAAGGTACCTAAGCCTTCGGAATGGCCAACGATGATGCGACGGCAGAGGAGCTGCCCGTCGAAGTCAATCCACCTCTGTTCGTCTCGTCCGCCCGAAGCCGACGCCGCCGACAGCGGGTGTCAAGCTGATGATTTAGCGTCGAGATCCCGGATTCGAGGCCCCAGACAGACTTTCAGGTACCCGCGAGGCAAACCCGCTGTCCCAAGATGCGAGGGTGTCCAGGGTAGCACGGCATGGCATGTGTGGCCGAGGGGACCAGAGATCAGAGCATCGCATTGCAACAGCGACGCCGATGGAAACAACACTTGTGAAAAGGGACATGCGGCAGTCGATGATAGCGTCATCGCGACCGGGGCACCAGCGTCGTCGAGCATGGAAATCCGGGATGTGGTCGATGCGAGCCCGCCAAAATCAGGTAATCGGCCCAGCCCGTCTCCCGGAGGATGGCCCAAACGGGAACAGACTCTCGCCAGAGAAACCAACTGCCATGCCCTGCGGGCCCTCTCCATTGCTGTGATGTGGCCCGTGAATGCCTCCCTATTGCGTATTCGGTATCGTTCTGCCAGTGCCAGTGCCCAACCTTTGAGACCTCTGGCGTCACCAAGTAACTGAATGCCCAAGAAGCTATTTTCGTCCGCCCGCATCCCAGGGGACCACACCTCGACATTAGACTGGTCCCGAAATGATGGAATTCGACACCACGTTTTCCCTCGTTTTTTCCCTGAATGTCTCGTCTTGCCCGACGCTCCGCCAACGCCCAGCGCCCAGCGCAGCAAGCATTTCTCAGTCGAACCGCAGATCCAGCCGTGTTTTAACGCTCCGCCGCGTCATTGGTTCGGTTAAGTCCCCCGATCGAGTGTGAGATCCCAATGCGGCATGGCCTCGACTGGTGTGGAGCAAGGGTCTTGCCATTGGGCAGCTTCGTTTTTTCTGTTGAACCACTCTCGGAACGCACGAGCCAACCACGCAGAGCTGTGGGGCTTCACTTCGTCGCCGACCTTTTTTTTCCTCTCCTCAATGGCCGGACTACTTTAAAAATCTTTTTTTCTTCGTTTCTTCATCGTTCCTTCTCACCTTCAACGAAAGCGTGCTTGGTCCGGGACCTTTATGTGTTCGAAGGCAGACCGGCCTTTTTTGGCCGTAATGATCCACCAATTTATTCACACTTATTAGCAGCAATTCCTGCCAGTCGCCTACTGGCCTGCCTGCTGCTAATGTGCGTGAATATATTGGTGAATATATTGGTGAATCATTGCCACCAAAAGAGGCCTCATACTTTGACTTTACCGATGGCGCGCTGCACCCGTGATATCTGTCCTCGATCGATTGGCACGGCCATGAGGTGTTCCGGGGCTGAAACCGAAGGACTCGGAGGGCCGCATCAAGTTGTGCTGGCCTCCGACGCGACCTCAGGCCCAGTCTCCAAGCAACTTGGGGAGACTTGCGACGACCTAACTGACTGGGCGACTTCAGCCAGACATGACATTTGGTAAGCATATTTCCACTTCACTTCCTCCCCCTCAAATGATGAGAGACGCAAAACACAGACCTGTTCGGAAATCCTTGTGTCGAAAACCTTGCTTTGAGCTTCTGATATGAACTATTCAATCTCCTCCATTCAAGGACAACCTCTTGTCTTCAGTCGCTAACGAATGGAACCCAGATTCTCTTTTTAGAACTCCCTCACCAATGGGCCAAGATCCTCGTGGAACAGACCTCTGGCTCGCTCTTTGACCAAGAGTCTTCGGGGAGAAGGACGCCTCCCTACCGCCCTTTGGCCTACGCTCAAGAAGAGCATTGTCCATTGTTCACAGACAAGGACGAGGCACTTGCTTCCCGTCTGTCTTTCTGCAACCTGTTGTCCTCGGTCTGCAACACCACTTTGTCCATGTCTATAATAGCAATTGAAATCTTTGAACAAGCCTCCACCAAGTCCCGTTCCTCGTCAAAGAAACATGCTTTATCCTCCTCTCCCTCCGCGGGAGCCATTGCAGGCATATGATAACCGAACGGACCGCAAGCCATATAAACTCGGATCCTTCGTCGTCTCTGACCATCCGGCACTGAATCCAGACATGCACACACACACTCGCTCACACAGCCTTATACAGCATTTCTATTCTCGTCAGATATCATATTACCGCATTGACATCAACGGCAGAGCCAGAAGAAGCAGAAAACAGAAAACCATCAATATCACAGAACCTCGAGAGGAAGATACAGTACAGAAGACTATAACTCTAGTCAGGAGTTCGGAAATTGGAGAAGCCATGGACTTCAACCCGGACGATTTCGTCTCCTACGACGGCTTACCCGAAGGCAGCTTCGATGACTTCACGGATACGGACTTGTTCTTCAACTTGAACGACGTATGTGCAGACGGGCCGGCCCCGGAAGCTGCAGTTTCCACGACAGACATCCCGCAAATCCCAACAGAAGCCATACTCCCATCCGCTGACACTCTCGAGGTGATCAACCTTTACGCGATGTTCGGAGTCCAAGACGCAGAAGACACATACGCAACAGCTCACGCCTGCAGGACGTCACGAGCCGCCAGCCTCATGCCCACGCTCCCCGCCGACGAGCAGCTAAAGCAGTATACTCCCGCGCCGGGCGCTCAGCCCTCCATCCCGCTCGCCGAGCAGCAACTCACCAACCCTGCCACGGAAGCAGACAAAGACGGCTGTTCCACAGACGCATACGACTCTTTCCTCCCACACTTCGCAGTTCCGCCACCCACAGAACCGCCCCTAGACCGCCCTCCTCTACCCCTGGAATCAGGGTCCACGGACGCAGTCGACACCTCGTCTTTCACCTGGAACACGGGCATGGGGACCGACCCGACTGGTGGCATCGATTTCTTCAACCTGCCCATGGACTACAGCGAATTCCAAAACGCGGCGTACTCGATGCCGGCAAACAACTACACATACCCATCTCCCATGGGAACGCAAGTCTCCACCGCCCAGGCCACCCAGGCCCAGCCCCCGCCGACGTCACAAGGTCCTTTGACTTCCTTTCTCTCAGATTTTCCATCCGTCTCGGCCAGTGAGCTCCCTTTCACCTTCGACGAAGACGCGGTAGACCTTCTCACCTTCACCCTCCCTCCAATTCTCTCCCTAACAGGTCCTCAGGGCATCGCCGATTCCACGACGAGCCTCCAGCAGCCGCGCCCTACCGCGCCCCCCTCTCCCGGCTTCATTATCAAGACAGAGGAAGACGATAAAGAATGCCTGGCGCCCTCGAGCATCATCGACCCCCGTGGCCACATCAAGGCTACGCCGGCCTCTTCCACCTCTTCGCCCGCCCTGAGCCAGACCCCCAAGCGAGACCTCTCGACTCCCGTCGTGAACGGAAAGGTAATCAAGCGCATCCCCCGCCCCGCAAAGGCAAAAGACGTCAACGCAGCCGACTGGTATGAACCCCTCCCCGCTGCCCCCGCGCCCTGGGGCGGCAGCGACCCGGTAAAGAACCCGCTGTTCCAGTACAACGCCTTTGGCGAGTGGTGGCCAGACCTTCGCTTCAGCCGCGACGACATCTTGTACTATCTGACCGAGCGCAAGCGCCTCGACCTCCCCCTCAAAATCTGGATCCAGAACCTGCCCCATGGCTGCGTCAACCGCGTGGCGGACGGCCGAACGCTCAAGTGCCGCTGGGACGGCTGCCCCGCGCAGAACGCCACCATCCTCAAGGGTTTCTGGCGCGTCTGCTTCGATGAGCGGCCCGCCACCTCCGGCCGGCAGCACAACCCCTTCCATAATGCTGGTTACATGCACCTCTGGTGTCTGGACCGTTGCTTCGACCTCTTCGAGATCTCCCAGGCTTTCGACCTGAAGCCCGACACACGACACTTTGAGAAGGAGGAGCGCAACCCTATGGCGATGACGCGGGATCACGACGAGCTGGTTATGGAGTTCGAGCACTGGCGCACCTCTCAGAAGGAGTCTTATGAGAAGTGGCGCGCCCTGTGCGAGAAGAATGATATCCTAGGCCTTCCCACCGAGAACCGTATTGTCGAGAGGGAGCAGAAGCTCTGGCACATCCTCACAGACAAGCACCTGGACCTGGAGACCGGGGTGCGTCAGGCCATGCGCGATAACCGCGGTGGCATCTCTATCGACCAGCACAAAGGAGACGTCGGTTGGTACAGCAAAAAGGTGAATGAAAAGAAGAAGAAGACAAAGGCGAGAAAGGAAGCTGGCTCGAGGGCACTTGACAAGCTGGCCGACTTCAGCGAGGTCCTCAGCGACGACGAGGATATCTCAGAGACTCGAGTGAGCAAGCCTCGTCCACGTGTTACAAAAAAGGCTCCCCTTCCGGAGGTTAAGAGCGAAGAGACCAACAAGGAGAACGCGGGCTACCATTCCAAGCCGGCCGGAAGACCCAAGCGTCCCAGAGCGGACGACGGCGATGAGCGCGACTCCGAGCTCAAGGTGATCGGCGGCAACAAGCGTCAACGCGGTAAAACGGATGAAGGCGACGAGAGCGACTTCGAGGCTAGTGACAACAAGCGCCAACGTCCTCACCGCCGATCAGTTTGAGAGCTGAGGGAGACTCCTGAAAAGATTTCTCTCTGCCACGTATCAACAAACAAGTTGAGCAGGAGCCAGGAATAGATCTTCAGCAGACTCGGCCTGCTGGCTTTCTCCTTGAAACAGTCTTGGGATGCATGTCAACGGCGTGTGGGTCAGCGTGTTCTGTGGTGTCTTTGAGCGCCTTTATTAGTAGTTGCTTTTCCCTGGCCTCTTGAGCTTGAACTGCTCGAGGTTCTTTTCAAGTCTTTGTTTTGGTTTCGGCTCGGTGTTCGTCCACCTGGGGTCATGTGGACAAGGAATGATAATGGCCATGACGATGCATGAAGACAGGATAGACAAAAAGAAAGACCCCTCGGGCGGTAAAGTAGAGCAAATTAGATCAACGGATATAATCATGGATATCGAAAAAGTTCTCGCCAAGCAGGCGCGCACCTCGTTCGTATTAGAAGCGGCTGTGAGACCTGACTCACTATCCAGGCTCAAGCCAAGGGCCGTCGGTGTTGGGTCCGGGGCAGCCGCAAACGCCCTGTCAGACGCCGGTCCCAAACGGTCGGGCGCAGGACAGCGGCCCAGGGTACGCGCCCGCGCTAACAGCCTCGGTTCGATCGTGAACAGATGGGAAAAACAGACGGGAGAGCTTGGACTACTGGCTCCGGGAGCTGCAGGAGGCGGCCTGGGGACCAGATGAGATTTGTGCGAGAGGCTATGGGCCGTGACATCCTGGGCTGCGGGGCGTCCAGCACAAGAGAGTTTCCGTTAAGGGCCGCCATGCGAGCTCGCTAGAGACGCGAATGGAGACAGATGCAGGGTCGACGGGGGAATAACTGGAGGCGGTGACATGGACTGGGTGAGCATGGCGATGGGGACTCGGCCAAACAGTGGCATGGTTTGTGGGCGGGCAGAGGCTCAACGGACGCAAAGGAAGCCGGGTAAGGGAAGGTGAAAGCGGGCTGGAGATTGGCGCAAATGAATCGCAGGTTTGCGAGTGGGAATCGGCTGGGAATCCGCGGGAACGTGGCTGCAGCGGCGAGGCCGAAGGCAAGCGAGGGCGCTAGTGCTTGATGGAGGTGCGACGATGCAGGAAGGACTGATGGATTGCGAAAGTTGGAAGTGATGTACGCAGCAGATGCGAGTATCAAGGTAGCGTGGCAATAGCGCCGTGTCAAGAAAGTGACTCGATGCATCGACGGCAATCTGGTCCAATCCTCGATGAACGGCGGATGGTTCTTCTGAGCCCCTGGCTGCAGGACTGAGCTGGGATGGAGCAAGGAGGGCGCACAGCAGCGCCGGCGTTGGTGCGGCGGGCGAGACGAAACGAAACGAGGTGAGGTGAGGTTGTGGCCGTGTAAGGCAATGTGATCGTGCCAGGCCAGAGTGGCAGGACAGGATAGCCAAGGTACCGCAGCTGTCGAGTACAAATATGACGACGCTGTCCTTGCCGGCGGCCAACCACCCGGCTCGTCGTCTGTCGCTGTCATGAGGAAGGTCGACATAGATGTTCTCGCCAGGCCGATGCGGCAGTTTTGACTCGGGAGCCAGCCAAAGAAACTCTCGACTGACTTGATAGACTTTGTTTCTCTTGTTCTATTCTCCTTCTGACTTGACGGTTCGCTGTAAAGCCAAAGTCTGCCGACTCTATTGCCTTGGTAGCCGAATACGCAGCAGACTTGGATCGCAGGCCGCGACAGAGACGGCGATCGGGGTGGACGGGGTGACGTTGCTGAGCGCCTGCAGACTCGACTTCGTCCCAAGGTTGGGATTGTTTTCTCGGCTTGGAAGGCCGGTGACCCCCGCGGGCCATTGGCGATCGGAAATCAGACGGCACAGAGCTGGAACACTGGGCTGAAGCTTACCGTGGAGTGTAACCGGGTGATCTTCAACGAGCTCTGGGATCGTCTTTTGTCTTGGTGTTTTGGGGCCAGCGAGGACAAAGACGCGACGACTTGGCAAAAGAGGCTGATGACGGGTGCCTGCTGAACCCTGCGGAATTCAATCTGGGCCGCAATTGAGTTTGAGATCACCGACAAGAGACGGGAAGAGAAGAACCTGGAAGAGCGAAAATTGACGCGGTCGTCACGTGGCGGAACCTGGAAGTTGCGCAGTAACATCGAGGTCCAGTGCCGTGCAAGGTGCTTCTCGACTTACAAACCTGCACCTGGCCGGCTTGCAAACCTAGCCGGAGCAAGACCTGAAATTGGGACAGGAAAGAGCAAAGAGCGGTGCGGCATTCGACCCGGCGGCATCGGGAAAGGGAAGCCGGAACCTTGATTTCTGTCTGGGAAAGAGAGAACGAGAACGGCACTTGCCTTCAGCAAGGCAGGAGCAGGCAAGAGCCAGGAAGAGCAAGAGCAATAACAACGGCAAGAGCAACGGTAACGGCAACGGCAAGCGCCAACAACAACTGGGCAGCGGCAGCACACGATAATACACCAACAAGCAACAGCCAACCATCACAGCTTCCGTTGAGCATTGGGATTGGGGTAAAAAGAGAACCTGGACAGTTCAGCACGAGCCAGCTGGAGAAAAGAAAAAGAAAAAAAAGCACCTACCAACCCCAGGCCGCATCGCAGCACCCTCCCGGCCGTGAGCCCCCAACATCTATCACTGCAGACTGTGCAGCTGCAGCTCATTTGACCTACCTAGGTATACCCAGGAACCTTGCAGCATCGCAACAAGTACCTCACCAGCGAGAGCCGCCGCATCGGATACCTGCACCTGCATCCATTCGGGGTGCCACCTCTCTAAAACTGCGCCGAACCTTACACGAACCCACCAGCTCCCGGCGATAACAGCCCAGCACCAGCCCGAGGACAGTACCTTACCTAGCAACAACAGCACGAGCAGGTCAGCAGAACCGAACCAGCACCAGCACTAACACTACGGCTGGCTCCTGCGCCTGTAATTCTAGACGGCACCTGCACCCGGCTGCAGCACTCACAGACGTCGACGCCCGCCATTTCTCATTGCCAATTGCCCCCATTGTTGCAGGGCAGCATCGAGCGCGTCCCCGTTCGTCATTCACTCACAAACCTCTCCTCCTCGCACAAACCCCCGGCCCCGAACAAAGCCTTTCATTTCAACCCACACTCGTCGGACTTAAACGCCAGGCCTGCCAACCCTCCACTCCAATTAACACCCTACGCTGTTCTCCGTACGCGCACTGCCAACTGGGGACTGCTTACCCACCTCGCCGGAGCACGACGTCGGGCGCATCGGGGAAGCCGTCCGTCCCATCTCCATCGCCGTCCCCTTCTCCATCTCCAGACTGACTGGTGGGATTGGCATTGGGACTGTGGAGGCTTTTACTGCCGCCAACAGGACGACGGGCTGCGACGCCTAAAAAGAACAAAAAGCAAGGCTGCGCAAACATCAGACCTGCGCCCCAGCCCTGTTTCGATCCTATTACTGCGAAACGGTGTCCTCCTTGCCGCCCATCTCGTCTTGCGCCGCATGCTCCCAGCCCCAGGGTGCGACTTTGGCCCTCGACTTGCTTTTCCTGCCCCAAGTTCGCCGGCTTTTGCCTTTCTTAGGATTCAGGATTGCTCCGTCGAGCTAGCAGCAGCAGTCAGCCCGCCCAGTCTCGGTCTCAGTCTTGAGTTGCCGGTCACCGATCACCGGCCATCGCCCACTCACCGACGACACACCTGACCCTCGCCCTCCCTCTCGCTCCCCGCGGGCGCTCACCGACGATCGCATTCAGAAGTCAGATCCCAGATCTGCGAGCCCCTGCCTCCATCCATCGTCTCACACCAACCGCCGCCGCGCACTTGACGCACACCCGCCAGCGCGCGCGCAACAAGTCTGCAGTTCGCCTGCTAGTCTGCGACTGTCGCACGCCAATCCCATCTTCCGTGCCGCTCCGTCTTGCCCGCCCACGCGCGCCGTATTACCTCATCGCAGCCTTCTGCCTCGGCGGGGTGGTGGCTTTACAGAGGCGGCATTGGCTGCCCTCTCGCGACTGTCGCAAAATCTTAATCCTTCCACGCCCATCGCATAACGCTGCCGCCCTCTGCATTGCGCCGCGAAAGCACTCTGTCCGCCATGGAGGACACGAATGGGGAGCCTGAAAAGGCTCGTCGGCCGGCCTTGCAGGTCATTATCCTGGTACGTCCCATCTCTCATCTCGTCGTCGCACACGCGCGCCGTCCCCTATCCGCGCTGTCGAGTTCGAGCTTGTCCCCTTCTCGCCTGCGCCTTTCAATGGACCGCCAGCATCTACCGAGGGTAGTTCCCTTCTAAGGCGGCATCCAACACTGCCATGAGATCATGCCGGCCCAGCCGTGCGGCACAATCCTCCTCCCGTTCATGCAGTCGCCTTATTCGGTGCGCCAATCGCACCGAATAGGAAATTTGTTCTGCAGGCACATCTTACCCCTGGGTCCTCTGCAAGTGCGGCTTTGGGGATGCCCAATCGTCTCAGGGAGATCCCCTCATGATGCTTTGTGTTGCCCGACGAACAAAGGAGATGCGCCGTCGCATCATGAGTTGTGACCCATCGCCCTCGACCCAGGAATCCCCTCATAGCGCTCCGTTCTCGCCGGCCCCCACTAACCCACTCTCAGGGCGCTGGCGGCGGTCCCCAGGAAAACAACACCACCGCTCTTCTCGTCCGCTCCGTCGCGTCCGGATGGACCAAGGGCTCCATTATCGCCGTCGACGCCGGTGTCCACCTCTCCGCCATCACGCGCATACTCGAGACCACGATACCGTCGGGCCTCGGCACGGAGATCAAGCTCCCCCACACTCTCAACTCCGGCCCATTTGCAGGGCTCGAGCTGAGACCAGACACGACCTCCATCTACCCATCATCTATTGCCGCCCACATCACCCGATCTCTCATCGACACCTATGTAATCACTCATCCTCATCTGGATCATATTTCCGGATTTGTTGTTAATACCGCCGGGCTCACTCGGCCCAAACGCCTGGCCGCCTTGCCGTCTACCATTGCCGCGTTCAAAACTCACATCTTCAACAACATTATCTGGCCAAATCTGTCTGACGAAAACAACGGCGCAGGGCTGGTCACGTACACTCGTCTCGTTGAAGGGGGCTCTCCGGCCATTGGCGATGGCGACGCCAAGGGATATCTTGAGGTGGCCGACCGTCTCGCGGTGAAGGCATGGTCAGTCTCGCACGGTCACTGCATCGAGCGACATCCTCATCGCGGTTCCACATCATCCACGGCAACACCCCTCCGCTATCCATCTGTCGACGCTGCCTCTATCGCGTCGCCGCGTATCCTTTCGCATGGCAGCATCGGCGGGGGTGTGGTGCCCCCTTTCCCCCGCGCACCATCCGTCGCTCCCGAGCCGCAAGCAAGCGTATGCGTCTATGACTCGTCAGCCTACTTCATCCTCGACCTAGCTACAAACTCCGAGATCCTTGTTTTCGGCGATGTCGAACCCGATTCCCTGTCATTGTCGCCCCGAAATATTCTAATATGGCAGGAAGCTGCCGTGAAAATCGCAAATGGCCAGCTTACCGCCATTTTCATCGAGTGCTCGTACGACGATTCGCAGTCCGTCGACCGCCTCTTTGGCCATTTAAAACCGTGCTTCGTGATTGAGGAACTGCGGACACTCGCGCAGGAAGTGGAAGTCGCGCGCCAGGTCGCCCACCTCTCCCGAAAGCGCAAGCGAGTCGCCGATGCCGAGACAATCCCGCGACGGCGAACCGGCGGCGCTTTCGGACGCCTGGCTGGGGGCGACGAGTCGCCCATAAGCCCAAAGTCAGTGGCCAAGCGCGCACTCTCGGCCGATATCACGCACGTGCCACCACTTCCGCCCGCCGCGACGTCCGTCGAGAGCCCGCATCTGACAACCCCGACGCAGGAGCTGTCGCTGAAGGAGATCGAGGGCGGGATGAGCGAATCGGAAGACGGCCAGGCGCACCAGCGGGGGCTACCGTTGAAGAGCGTCAAGATAGTCATCATCCACGTCAAGGAGCGGCTCGACGGGCGGGACGTGGGGCAAGTAATTCTGCAAGAGCTGGAGCAGTACGAAGAGGAGACGCAGCTGGGGTGCGAGTTTATCGTTTCGCACCCGGGACAAAGCCTCTATTTGTAAGGCAGCTCGGTCTCGGCGGCCTTTTGACGGCGGTATTCATGACGACTTAGATCTTCGGAAACAACGAGTACACGACTTTGCATGGGGACTTTCTCACGAAACCGGTCGGATACCAGGATTTGGGGGGGACTCCGGAGTTATGGGTCTTTTGGTCCAAAGTTGGGGATGAGATGGGGGTGAGGCATGGGGAGGGGTATATACCGTGTGTGTGTATTTTCTGCGCACCCATCTCGCATTCTATATATCCGTCGGGCGGGCCCTGTCGATGGTGATGGGGCCGTCCGCATGTGCTTTGTGTTCAAAAAACCGCCGCTCTATATGTATAATCCGGCCATGCGAGTGCTGTTCTCGCGCCGTTGTTCAAAATGCCACCGTCTATGCGGCCGTTTCCTCTCACTTCTGAATCATTACCGCGACCCGACCCGCTCTACTGTGTGCCGTTCGTCTCGCCCTTGATAATCTTGTCCCAGCCCTCGTCGCCGCCAATGTTCTTCTCCCAGTCGGCCCTCGGGATCTCGAGGACGTCGCCGACGCGGCCGTAGGTGATGCCGCCTAGCCTGCTGACGGGGCGCAGGACCTACAGAACCAGAATTAGCTTTGCGCAAACAGCAACATACACAAAAGGAGAGAAAACTTACCGCCGGGTCGACGATGTTGCGCTGCTCGTTGATGGCGTCCTCGCGCACCCAGAAGTTGCGCCCCTCGATGATGCACACGACGCCGCTCTTCTTGCCGGGCGTCGCGCGCGAGTCGTACTCCTTGAACGAGTCGAGGGTGCCCTCGACGCTGAAGATGGCCTCCTTGACGCGCGCCGCCTTGACGTGCTTGCAGTCGCGGGCGGGCGTGAGCCCGCTGACCTCCCACTCGCTCTTGCCGTAGGGCGCGTTGACGCTGGTCGCGTTGGCGGCCTCGAGGAAGCCTTCCGAGATGATGTTGATCACACACTCCTTGCTCTCCAAGAGGTTACGCAGCGTGTCCTTGGGCTTGGCGACGCTGGCGGCGAAGCCGACGACGAACAGCGGCGGGTCGTGGTTGACCATGTTGAAGTAGCTGAAGGGCGCGAGGTTCTCGACGGAGCCGTCGGCGGAGCGCGTGGAGACGAAGGCGATGGGCCGCGGGGAGATGGAGGAGATGAGGAGCTTGTAGTTGAAGCCCGCCGGACGGCCATCCTCGTGCGGGTCGATGGAGAGGTGGGATTTCCCCTCGGCCGAGGCGAGGAAGGAGGGGTTGGCGCCGGTGCCGTACTGCCAGTCCGGGGAGGATGTCTTGGTATACCGCACGGAGAGGGAGGCGTCGAATTCCGGGCGGGTGGCCTCGACGGACTTGAAGTCCGGGTGCGGGTTGTGCTGGGCCGTGGCGCCGCCTTCGAATTTGGCGTTGTTTTGTTGGGCCATTTTGGAGGAGTATGCGCGCGCGGCAGAGGATGGGGGACGGAGGCGGAAGGGTATCGTGGCAGAGAGACGGAGGAGGTTGAGAAGGGTTGCCATCATGTGAGGATGCGAAGGGGTGTGAGTGGGCTTTATATCGCGGGTGCGCGGGGAGGGAAAACGGGGCCGCGCGTCAATTCTGCGATGCGGGATGGCAGGAGAACCCACTTCTTCACGGACAGGCACACAAGGAGGAGGCAGCTTTTCCTACCGAGAGTCTTCTTCAGTCACTTGTCACTAAGCAACCCCCCCCCCCCGACTTGCGGATGCCGGCCTTGGTCTCTCCTTGCCTTAGCTTTCGGATGGTGGAGACGATGCCGGGAGGAGGGGATGGGGGGAGGGGGGGACACTTCAGCGTGTGGAGGGGCAGCAGATGGAGGGGTCAACGGCGCACAGAGGGGACGGCGCAGGGTTCGGGGAGGGGCCCTTGTCCATGATGCAATTGACTTGGCGCACCACGTTTTGGGGTCGGGTTTAGGGGACACACGGCCTTTACTGCTGCTGCTGGCACTGCGCTCGAGGTCATCTAGAGCTCGTTCCGGTGGCCGTGATTGACCCATGAAGTCGTCGCCGAGAGGTCCCATTTGGCATCGACCGTGTTCTCGTTGACAAATCGGCCATTGGTAATTCGTTCCGGCAGCTGGGGTTCGTCCCCGGATTAGGCTCGGGGCGTGGAATTCGGAACTCGGAAGGGGGAGCATTTCGTCTGCCCATGTGGAGGAGCAGGCCCTTCCAACCCCTGGGCCGCCATCTCTAGATCCAAGGACGCTAGTAGAGAAAGGGAATGCCTACCTGCCTGCTTAGGTAAGGGCGGGGGATCGGGGGATCTTGCTCGACGGGACGGGAGAGTTGGATATGATAAGATAAGGTTGCCTCAGATGTGATATGATAGATACATTGCTTCGGGAATGGAATACGGAAACGCGGTACGGCATCCTGCAGGGTGAGGCCACCAGAGAAGAGTCCAGACACCAGAGACCGGGTGGTGCAGCCAGGGGATCGGCCGAATATCTGATGATCGGTAATTTAAAGATGCGCATCCTCCGCCGCCAATGTTGTGTGGTGGTTGATTGCACCAGTGTGGCTTGACTGGTTCGCGAGCGAATTGGGTTCGGCGCACAGAATCCGGGTGCCGCATGATTCTGAGTTCATGGTGCCAGAAACATGGCCACTGGCGGACCGCTGGACGTGTCTCTGATCTTCTCTTCTTGTGCGACGCACTCGCGTTGTGTTGGGGGTTGGCATGAGCATGGTTGGGATCCAGCATCTGTCTGTGCTCACTCTTCGCTCGCGAGATGCGCAGTGTCTCAACAGCCCACGCGCAGGGGACTGGCGGTTAAGCGAGAGAAACGACATGTTTCTCAAGTCCTTAAACCAGCGACGGCGAGCGTTGAGAGACGGGCTCGAGACAGCAACGTTCCCGGCGGGTGGCCATGGCTTTTGGTATGAATGAGAGTGCTGGACTGACTGGACTGGGTGGTTCCTCGCTGTGTAGGTATGGGAATGTAGCCCAAGCATATGAGCATGGAGAAGCTCCGTGGGGGGACGGCCTTCTGCCCCCCCCCCCCGAAACCCATTGGGCCCTCCATGCTTCAGCTTCCGCCAAATCGTCCGCTCCCCGCCATTCCTCGTCCCACCGTCACGGCTGCGTGGCCTGACGGGGTCTGTCCGCGCCGGCCACCATTGGCCCTGTTTCTCACCAAGGGGACCTCCGCGACGGCCATGGAATGCCTCCGTGTGGCCACTTTCCAGGAACGGTCGGTCGCGGATTCTTGCGTGGGAAAGGAGTGAGCGCGGACGGTAAATGCGACCTCAACAATCTGTCCTCGAGTATAAGTATCCGTGGCCCCAATTGGGTTGATAGAAGCAATCGACAAGAACCTCTCAACTTGAAAGCACCCGCTCCCGCCTGGACCTCATCAATCCCGTTCATCACCAACAAAACCACCGAAAAGAAATTCCCATCAAAAACACACACATACACACATCATGAGCGCCATCCGCTCCTCCTCGTCAGCCCTGCTGCTCCTCGGCGGCGTAGCAACCCTCCCTGGCGCCGCAACCGTTCGCAGCCAGTTCCCACAGCGTGCACCCCCGGCCGCCGATGCCGAGCTGGGGTACATGCAGCAGCCCCTCGGCCCGGCCATCAGCCGGAGTACGGCGTCGGCCCCCAAGCGGAGCACTCCCACCCCGTCAACAGCGTCCCTGAGCTGGCAAAGACAGGTGTTATGACTCCCTCGCACGGCAGTGCAGGTCGTCACGATGACGACCATTCCATCGCGGCCTCGGACGAGCCATGGCGTTGACTACCGGCCGAAGTCCGCAAAGGAGGCCGTGGCAGTCGTCCTCAGTCGGAACCAACAGTACACATCAGCGTAGCCGAGGGTTCGGCATCTTATGCCATGCCCTCGTGCGGCGTGGCGTTGACGGCGGCGGATAGGATAGTCGGTGTGAGTCGCTGGTGCCAGTCACCGGCGAAGGAAGTCACCGGGTTCAATTGTTGACTCACGACCGGTCGGGTTATTAAACGGAATGCATACTCAAAGGGAGAAGATGGCGCAGAGGGACATGTTTTTCTGGTGTTTGGCGCAGAAAATAAGCGTTGCATTACGGGACCCAAGAAATTAAGAATTGAATGCACTTTTATGCTCGTTAATCTCAAGGAAAGGAGCTCTCATTGATGCTGTTACATCCTGCATGTTCACCAGCGGCAACAGAAATGATTACCTAAGACGTTTTCACTGAGGGCACCTACCTACTAAGGGAGGTAGTCAGGTAGGTACAGGTACCTACTTCTATCACGTGCCTCTACGATAAGCACTTATCAGCCATCCGGGACAAGGGTCGCAGAAGTTTTTCGATTTGGCATGGAACAGAGTCACTCGCCGTTGCCGCGATAGTCAGAACTCAGTTCCACCTGGCTTGCAGCCGCACTTGCCCTTTCTCCAATGTGTTGATATCCACCAGCTGTTTTTTTTCTTCTCCTCTTGAGCCTCGTGCTCCCCACCTTCTTTTCCCCTCTATGCCTCCTCGGCACGCTACAAAGCGCCTCGGACAAGAACTACGTCGCTGGAGCCGAAAAGGCTGGGGAGAGCCGTTCTCGCACGCAAAAGACCTCCTAGGACAGCCTCCGAACAGCGATACCCCCGACGATCGAGCTTCGAAGTCGACTCCAGAACCGTCCACATCCAACCCGCCACGAAGACACCGACCGCAGCCTTCCTGGCGAGTCTTCAACGCGAACACTCTCGTCACAGGCACGAAGAAGAGAAGCCCACCCCAAGAAACCCAACAAATTCGCGGCTCGCGGTTGCCTGGCACAACCTCCCCCCATCGTCAAGCCTTGAGAGGCAATCCCAAAGATTTCCCTGGCGAGAGAGTGTTCCTTTTTCCGGCGAGTTGGGCGTGTTCCGGCGGGAAAGATACTTGGCTCAAAACCTGTAACATTGTTCGAGGACCATCAGAGAAGAAGCCCCTGCGTCCTCGCCGCATCTGCTTTCGTCCCAACAGCATGAACTTCGTCCAGGTAGCTTCGACGCCTACGGCGGACACGGGTGGCAACCTGATATTGCACTTCGACCATCGACGGTATCTGTTCGGTCAAATATCGGAAGGAACACAGCGAGCCCTAAACCAGCGCAAGTTTGCCTTGGCAAAGATGGAGATGATGTTTCTTTCGGGATCGACGAGATGGGACAATACTGGCGGCATGATTGGCATGATGCTGTCCGTCGCGGACGTCCTGGACGGCAGTCGGAGGGAGTCGGAGGCTTTGAGACAACGGCTCGGCAAGCCCAAGCAGGCACCAAAAGGCCCTGAGCGCATTGAGATTCACGGCCCTAAGAATCTCACCTACTCTATTGCAACCTCACGGACTTTTATCTTCAGGAAGGGCCTCCCCATTCGGCCCATCGAGTATGAGAAAGACGTCAGACGAGCGTACCCCTCCGCCTCGTACCCCGACTGGGAGGACGACTCGATCCAAGTCTGGAAAGTACCCATTCACGAGCCTTCAGAGCACAGCACTTCACGCAAGAGAAGCCACGAGGTTATGACTGCAGAAGACGAAGTGGTGGCCGGCTCGGGGGAAGCTGTGGCCGCAGGCGACGAAGCAATGACAGTCGACGATGGTAGCCGCCTTTCTCCAGAAAAACGCGAGAAGATCAATCGAGAAGCGACAAGTGCGGTTGTGGAAGAAATGTTCAATTCCAGCTGGAGCAAAGACACATTGTATGAGACGAAGCTACATGACGTCAGTCTGCCCGCGACCATCTTCGTACGGAAAAATGGACAACTTCATAAGTACAAGGGTCCGTTGCCAAACAGCGGGCAGGACGTCCCAAACATAGACGTCCTCGTTAGGCATCCTTGGCCTGCCGTCAGAGTCAAGCAACTCCCTCATCCAACCTCAGAGTCGGACATGTCTCTTTGCTACATCGTCAAAAACAGGGGCCGCAGAGGCAAGTTCAACCCTCAGGCCGCAAAACAACTTGGAGTCCAGGTTGTCGATTTCAAGCGTTTGACCGCGGGCGAGACTGTCAAGGGCAAAGACGACATCGATGTGACGCCAGACATGGTCATTGGAGAACGGATGAAGCCAAACGGTTTCGCCTTGATGAACTTGCGGAACACCTCGTGCGTGGAATCGTTCTTGGCGAGGCCAGAGTGGAAGAACTCGACGGTCATGGAACATGCGCACGTATATTTCTGGATTCTCGGCCCCTCCGTCATAGATGACCCGCGCATTCAGAGCTTCATGAAGGAGCGGCCTAATGTCAAGCATCTGGTCATGGGTCGGGATACAAGCCCGAACATGTTGGCGATGGATTCGTATGCCCTCATGTCGACAAAGTTGCGGCGCATCGACCCAGACCGCTTCCCTATCCTCAATTTCGACAACACGTGCCGGGACCTCTCGTTTATCGGCCCGAACGTCGAGACTGCTCGTGTCGGCATGAAGGCCATGCTGTCATCAGGCTTCAGCATGAAGGACGATGAAATCGTGCCATTCCCCACATTCAAAGAGGTCAGCCGGATGGATAACGAGATCTTGAGCCTGGCCGATAAGGCGGCGGCCAAGATCCAGGATCCAGAGTTCATCGCCGAGGTTGAACAGTTGGAACGGGACATCCCGAATAGAGATGCCGAAATCATCCCCCTTGGCACGGGGTCCGCCTTACCGTCCAAGTATCGCAACGTCTCCTCCACACTAATCCGCATACCTCAGTACGGCAACTATATCCTCGACTGTGGCGAGAACACCATCGGTCAGATGCGCCGTGCGTTTGGTGAGGAAACCAGCTCGATTCTTCAGAGCCTTCGATGCATCTTCATCAGCCACATGCATGCTGACCACCACCTCGGCATCGTGAGTGTGATCAACGCCTGGGCGAAGGAAACCGCCCACCACGACCCCCAACCCAAACTCACCGTGGCTTGCCCGATTGACATGAAGAATTTCCTGTTCGAATACCTCAAAATCGAACCCGGCGTTTTCGACCGCATCCTCTTTGAAATGAATACTTCGGAGAAAGTAAAGCACGTCGGTGGCAGCTTACTGGCCAACCACCCTTCGGGGCTCTCTTCCCTCGTCATGGTCCCCGTCGACCACTGCCGCCACTCCTACGCCGGCGTCCTCGCATGGCCCTCGGGCCTGAAGATCGCCTACTCGGGTGATTGCCGGCCCAGCGACAACCTCGTCGAGATCGGCAAGGGCGCCACTCTCCTTATCCACGAGAGCACCTTCGATGACGACAAGCAGGGCGACGCCATAGCAAAGAAGCACTCCACGATGGCGGAGGCCCTTGACGTAGCGGACCGCATGGGTGCCCGTCGCGTGCTGCTCACGCACTTCTCGCAGCGCTACGCCAAGATCCCCATCTTCGACAAGCGCCGGACCAGCAGCGGTGCCGACCAGGCCGTCCTGCTCGCCTTCGACCAGATGCGCGTCAAGCTCGGAGAATTCCGTCACGCTCAGGCGTTTTTGCCCGCCATCAAGCGCATGTTTGACATCGAGGCAGTAGAAGAACAGGAGGCGGATGGAGAGCCTGCAGAGACGGGTGGGAAGAAGGCGAGGGCAGATGCAAAGAAGGTGGCGGGAGGAAAGAAGGGGAACAACAAGGCAGAGCGGAAATAACCGCATCTGATATAAACCACGCATATCCCACTCTTAAGAATCCACTGAAATCTACAAAAAATGCGACGCAAACAGGTTGACGCATGGCATGCCTTTGGTGAGCGGCATTGTGAATTGGCCATTCTTTCGACATTTGGCGAAGATACACTTCGCCGGTGGCGTGAGTTGGTAGTCACGGCGTTTATCACGGGTCTTATTACCATTCTCCAGTCGTCGTCGCCAGTTGCCTACTCCTCACCTCCGTTTTAACCTCGACCCGCAGAATTCGCTCGGCCCAAAACCTAGGCGATATCCGCGAAATCATGTTCTCTTTTCTTTCTTCCAACTCCGCGCAGTACTGACCCGGTTCTAAGTCGAAGAGCGCTGTGCACGAATACCAGTTCCTGACCGGGCCGCCGTACCTAAACAGCGGCTGCCCAAACGCCTGGGTGATGTACTTCGCGGTGCGGTGGAATGACACGTCTTTTCCCCCTGCCCATTTGCGCATGGAAAAGGGGCTCGTGTGAATGTGAGGATCGTGGAAGAAGGACTGAGGATTCGCGGCGGTGAGTTCCAGATCGGTGTGGTCCTGGTGGTCGAGACAATGGTCATCCATGTCGCACAAGTCGTGCCCGCCATGAAAGTGTTCTAATATGACGGTCCGCGTTGCTTTCACCAGGAGATCGGGCGAGGGGAGGACGCATCCGTGGAAAAGAGACGCGAGCCGATGCGATAAGTAAGAGAGCGTCACTCCAAAGTCGAGGAGGTCGGATTTTGGAGCAAAACTAAACCTGAAGGAGAGCACCTCGGACAGAGATCTGTTGCCCCCCTGGACCAAATTCGCCCTGACAAACCCCCAGGGGGTCTCCTTCGTCACTTATTGGGCGACGCAGTAGTAACCCTCGGCGAGATGTGTCGGTCGACCTGCCCGAGTTGGAACCAACAAGACAGCGCCCATCCATGGCAATACTTTAAGGGGTTAATCACTAATCTTAAAAACTTTAAGGCTTTCCTATGTACAACAGGCTTCTTCTAGAAGATCTACCCACACTACTAAGGGCCAACCCCCGGCTGGGCCTTAAGACAACCATCTTACTCCACTAAAGGGACCAAATAGGAAGTAAAGGAACTGGAGGAACCAGCGGGATCCAGGGACAGATTGAACGCATAGTAGCCAATAGGCAAGATTTGGAGGACGCGGGCAAGGGCTGTGTACTGTAGAGTAGGTAGTCTGAGCCTGTGGCTCTCCACGCCACATACCCCTCGGGAGGTCTGCCGCAAGGGCTACGCCCTTGCCGCCATGGCGTTAAATACGACAACAACAACAACAACTTAGAGCTATCTAAGTAGATAACCATATGAGTATCTGGGACGGTTTTTAGACAGTTCCAAAAGGCTTTAGTAACCTTCTCCTTTGTTTATAAGATTATCGGGTTTTATGACCCTAGGAGGTATTATGGTTAAAGTAGTGCTAGCCTTGGGGCCCTTAAGATGAGGCCTGTTATCTGTTGAAGTTGTGTTTACTATTTCCCTTGTTATAAGAGCCTTAGGATTAATAGGTGTTATTAGTTAATCTTTTATAAGTGAATTATGAAGTGTAAGTGTACTCCCTCTAGGGCCACCTTCTTAGTAAGTAGGCCGGTATCTCGGAATAGGTTACTGGAACCGGGCAGGGAAAACAGGTGTCCCGAGAGAGGGGTGAGCCCCCACATCGGCGACGACATGGTATAAAAAGCGAAGTCCCGGCATTTTCTAGGCCGGACGGGACGGACAGGAACACACACAGCAACATAGACACATCTCTTTAGACATTCAATTCGAGCGTTAGCCCCCTTTTTTCCATCATAAGTTTGGAGAACGTCGTTCGAACGTGAGACGAGGTCGCTTCACCACTGAGCAACAAGGCACCCTTTTTCGCTAATGGAACCCCATTCGGAGAGTTATATGAATATCTTCGGCCCTGAACAGGCCTAAGTGAGCCCGGATACTCGAAGAATTGTGTTCCTGACGCTGTTTCGTACGAGTTAATCACCTCTTCGGACGTGGGACGAGAGGTGCACGACCTGTGGTCAGTAGGGTGTGTGTGTTGTAGGCGATACGATACACACTGTCCACTGCATCCCCCGGTCCGTTCCATTACTTATTAGGGTTATTTCTAAATTAAAAGATGTGGCGAGTTCGCACGCGCGTACGAGGTTAAGTAGGAGAAGAAGGCTTAATCTATTCACTATCTGGTGGGTGTGTCCAGTAGAATAAATAGGCCGGCTCGGGGGCCAGGACGTTACGTGAGTGCTGACTCAGCTAAGCACAGCTCCCAGACGTCTTAGTGGCCTAGTATGCTTGCGACACACCCCCCAATTGCGCCACTAGGGTAATTGCTCATATCAAAGTAACGGCCACTAAGCTCTTTTATATGCGTTCTAAATCAAACAATTCAATTAGAACAATAACTCTAATCAATTTAAACAAATTCCCTCGTTTTATAGTAGTCGTAGTATCCGTGTTATATTATTATTTTGGGCCTTCGTACTTACCCTTTTTTGTTATGATGTAATTAAAAACTATAATATCCGGGGTAACGTATACATTTCAGCTTATAAAAGAGGTCGTTCCCAATTATTATGTACCCTATACTCCCGACGACCTATAAGTGAGGTGTACACTAATAACTAAAGGAAAAACCTTTTACTACCCACTACTTCTAAAAAACTTACTTTCCTTAGATCTTAATAAACCACTTTTTATATATATTTTCGCTGCGTTTTCGTCCCCCATAACTACTAATAATTGATTTTTCGCATAAATCCACTAATCTAACACTATTATTATACCTTATATTAATAAATATTCCCTTCTCTTATATTTCCTTGTTTTCCATACTATTTTTCTAATAATCATTTTTTAGGTTCTACTCTTAAAATTAATAATAAGAAGTCCGGTTACACCTTATACCTCACACCCACCAGGGGCAATACTCGCATACTCACCAGGAGCATAGCCAGTCTCACCGTTGCTTCGCCCTCCGAGGCTCGTTAGATGTGCTTTAACGCTTACCATAAGTGCTCCCTTTTCTCTGCGTGTGTTGCCTCCGCTGCCCCCACCCCCGCTCTCGCGCCTGCTCCTGTGCCCGTCGAGGACGACGAGGATAATGAGGGCGACGAGATGCAGCTGGTCCCTGCCCCCTTAGGAGGCGGGTTCTCTGACCCTTTCACCACTACTCCTGAGCTCGAGGAGAGCTCCGCTACCACTAGTGTGCATGAGGAGGAGGTGGCCACTAAGGGCCTGGAGAATGACATTCCCTGCCTCGCCTGTGTCCATAGTGCTCTCTGGGGTAAGAAGTGTAAAGATGAGGAGAGTGTAGAGCTCCGCTATTATGCTTATGTATATATACGTGTTACTAAGTACTGGGAGTGCTACTATGGCCGCTACGCTAATTATGGTCTAGTCCCTAAGGCCGCTGAGATTGTGGTTTTGGGTCTTCGTTGTGTCCTTTAGGACCCCGGTATTAGTAATACCTTAAGTTTTTGTATATTAGTTTAGTTAGTATTTATACTAATAGTTTTTAGATGATCTAGTGTATATGTTTTGTTGTGCACTTCCTCCTTGATGAGGAGGAGGAGGAGGTCGTTGTCCTGGATGATAATGCGGAGATGGAGGATGAGTTCTCCCTTTTTTCTCTGGTGCTCGCCGCCCCTAAGGCTACGCCTAAGAAGGGCACCCCTAAGAAGGTGGTTACTAAGAAGTTTGTTGACCGTGTTTTGTTTTACTGCGCCTCCTAGGTTGTCGTTACCTCTGCTGTGCCCGCTGCTGCTGCTGCTGATGAGGTTGTTGGTGGCTGTGAGGCCTACTTTGCCTTTGTTTACAATTTCCTTAAACCCGGCTTCGAGGAGGCCTATGCGGTTATTTATTGTATTTTTTACCCCGATTAGGGGTTATACTCACTTTTTATGCTCTTTGGGGCTTCTAATACTTGTATTTCGTGCTTGGTTATGTGTGTGTGGGGGCTTTGTGTTTAGGAAAAGTTTTTGTTTTGCTGTGCTGGTGGTGTGTGTAGCCTGCGGGCCTGAATATAATTATTTTTTACTTTTTATTACCTCCTGTGCCTATTGTGACTAATCTTTGTGTATTATAGAGGTTGAGAAGACCTTTGAAGTACTTGAATTTCGCTTTTAAGAGCACTTTGGTGAGTTTATTTACGGGTATCAGGTTTATTAGTATATAAACTACGTTAAACTTACCCTTAGCGTATTCTTACTTAAGTTATATATTATGAATATCTATGTATTTTAAATGAGTTAATATCTATTCTTTTTTATTTACTATAAGCCTTATAATTTACTAATTATTATAGTGAATCCTCTAAACATTTCTAAAATTAAATAAAAGGTCCTTAAAAAACCTCTAGAGAGTAATCGTTTCTTTAGTAGTATTTAAGAGACTTAGAAGCTCTACTTTGGTGGTGGATATTATAATTATCGCTTATTTAGTGACCTTCTATATAATAGGTCCACCGAAAAGGGAAATTATGAAGCCTTGTGAGGAGCGTTTTTTTACCTCGTCGTCTGTGAACGAGGCGTCGCCCGTAATTAGAAGTACTTAAGTGTCTCCCTTACCCCCCACACCACCGTAACCGATGATAAGGTAGTGTATACTAAAAAAGTAGCGAATAGCCTGATCTACGGCTGCGAGATGCTCTGGAGAGGGGTTTATTAGGAATAAGGAGAGTTTCGCTATTGGATATATAGTGTTAAGGTGTATAAAGATCATAGTGTATAAGAGGGATCCGACTTTTTCTTGGAATTCCTTGATTTAAGCCTTTGTTATTTGTCCCTTATATAGTACGAGGCCTTCTAGTATAAGAGTATAAGGGGTTACAGCGTTGTCTACGAGGCCGAAGTATTTAGTAACCTTCTTAATATAAGAGTCGTAAATAAGGTAGATTTTGTGTGTTTCATAGTCCCTAATGATTCGTATTCCAAGGTACTATTCCACGGGGCCCTGGTTTTTAAGTTCCACCGCCGACTTAATACTATTAATAACTCTGGTGGCCGCTTTAGCGTCGTTATAGTAGTTCATAACTAGGATATCGTCCACGTAAAACATAATAAAAACTTTAAGGTCCTTTATATAAAAAATACAAGGTTCCTTAGGGCATAATACTAGCCTTATGTTCATCAGGATTTTTAAGAACATCTTATACTAAAGGATGGGTACGTTTCGGAGCCCGTAGAGAGTATGAACAAGTTTAGCACACTTTCCAGGTTGTCCAAAGCCGTCCAGAAATTCGTATACTATAAGTTCTCCATTTGGATCTATTTTCGTATTAAAAAACATATTCACCACGTTATATTAATTAACTTTGAGATCGAATTGAGTAACCATAGCCATCAGAGTTCTAAAGGAGTATACCGTAAGGGTAATGGCGTATATGTTTTATAGGGGATCGACCTTCTAAAAGTCTTTATGTACATATATCCATACTTTATAGTATTTAAAAAAACCGTTTTTATTGAATTTATATGTAAATACCCATTTTAAGGGGAGGGGTTTAGAGTACACTGATGAGCGGTCCATCTCCCTCTAAGTACCTTTAAAAACGAGTTTATGGATTTCCTTTTCTACTATGTTAATCCATTTGGTCCTTAATAGGTCTTCGATTTATTGGATGTTCTTCTACTTTGCTGGAGGTGTTGATAAGGTATTTCTATGGTATTTAAGGTTACCCTTAGGGTTTTTAATAAGTGTAGGTTTTATTTGTTGTGTGGGTTGCTCTTTAGTAGCTTTGGTGATTATTGAATAAAGTGTTTTATATCCTAAAGCACTCTCTTATACCGCCTTTAACTAATCAGGTATAAAAGTAGTGAAGAAATTGTATTAGGGGCTCCTATAAGGGATCCCTTCTGGGTTAGTTATTATATAGTATGGTGAATGGGGGGCTTCTAAGTCTTTTAATTATAGGAAGGTGTTAAAATCTCACCTTAACTCTCCCCTAGAGGCCTCTTTTCGGGTTCCCTCCCTTCCCACAACTCTGAGCCTTGTATTAAACCGGGTAGGTGGTCCATAGACCTTCTAATAGTACTCTCTCTTTACTTTTAGGGTACTTTAGTTGGCGAGTTGGTTGGAGATCTGGTTAGCCACCTTAAAATCCGTCCTCTCTACCTTTTATGGGCTGTCTAGTATTATGCTTAGTTGATCACCACCACTGGATAGAGTAATCTCCGAAAGGGTGGGTAAGTTTTGTACCTCCTCGGTATTTACCCTAATATCTCTAATTTCTTTTATTATTATACTTAGTATACTCTTAGGGTTTAATGTAAGTTTAGGTGAAATTAGACCATTGTTAGCCTCTATTCATAGTGGTATCCCTCACTTTACAACGTCTTATAAAGCACCGGTAACCGTATTTTCTTGGGTAGGGTTATTTTCCTCCTTTTATTTATATATCCTAAGGGCCTCGAGGACTGTGCTCGGGTATAGGTCCTTTAGTTCGATTTCCTTTAATAGAACTTTTGTTTTTTTAATGATTATAGTGGCTGTGTTATTAGTAGGATTATAAAAGGAGTACTTGTTAAAGGTGATGTTATGTGAGATAATAACCTAATTAAGTGTGGGGATCCATATTCTGAAAAAATTGTGTGTATATAGGACGTATTCTACGAGGTATCCTACGTATGCTTGTGCTTTGACTTTGAATTCTCGCTTCTCGTGACCTCCCTTATGCACCCGATCTAATACGTAGACCTTATACCCATAAGTGTAGAGGCCGCCTAATTCAGGACGCGGGTCTCGAAATGGATAGAAGGTTAGGTTTTTATTGTATTATCCGATGTGTTATTGTATCTACTCTGCGTGGATCTGATTTGGCGATTTCTAGCCCTTTAACGCCCGAGGATAGTTGTTATCGATAAATATGGTTGCTATTACGGCTTCTGGCTACAATTTCTTTGGTAAGCTAGCGCTAATTAATATTGTAAATACCTTATTAATAATATGACGTCCTACTCTTTTACCGCATCCCATAAGTTCTTTAGTATCAGCTGGTGGGAACTTAATATCGATTCCCATACACCTTACCCAATACTCATATTCTATCTCACCTTAAATAACGATTACTATACGCTTAATATCCTACCTTATTTTACAGATGGATAGGCCTATCTATCTTAAGATCTAAACCACATACATCTATAGGGCTTCAAAAACTTCGGCGTACATTTTACACGTTATTGTGAACCCCTAGGATATATTAGTATATTCGTCGATTATTAATAGTAACCATAAGGCGTTCCCATAACCACTAGGGTAATCGAAAAGGTCCTAGGAGATACACTAGAAAGGGCACGGGGTTACGTCTTCCGAAGGTCGTCGGGATATTATTTAGTAAGCTTTCACCTATAAACAGGCTTAGCAATTGATCTTTGCAGGAGCTCCCTCAATTTTCACCCCCCTTATCGTAAAAACTAGCTTCCGGAGAGTATCAGGGCCTAAATAACCAGTATAAAGGTACCAAAAGGTAGTGTCCGTAACGCGGTCAGGCCTAAGCTCCCTTAAAGGGCAATTACGGCGAGAATTTATTAAAAACGTAGTTACAATGACATATACCACACTTATAGGAATATTTAACAAAGGGTAATTATTAATAAGGATATATTCGAATAGGATTATATTATGTTTCCGCTTAAGTTATCTAAGGATCACACTCTTTAAGAGGCTTCCGTAGCGGAGAGTATAGTCTTAACCACAATACTAAATACTAAACTATTTTAAAAGTATTTCTAATATTATATTAACATAAAAATCCATTATATACACTATATTCTTTAAAATAAGGTCCTTAATAACTGGGCTACACACTCCGTTAAGTATTTTTTCCATTTATCGTTCCCCATATCCCATAATAAGTAACTTACCATTTCCATAGTAAACATATTAGTTACCAAATTCACTAATAAACGTCCCTTTAATAAGCAAATCTTTATTGTTAACTAAGTGCATAGTACTATAACTATCCATTATAGTACTAAGTAAAAAGGGGTAACATAGAGTACCCATAATACTAAAAATGCTTAGGCCAGGCCCTCCGAGGTGTTCCATAGCCGGGTCAACTAAGAGGAAAGCTATAACTAAGCCCGGGTAGGAGCCTTTTCTAGTATCGGAGGTACCGGAGGTCAAGGATTCATTCGAATTAGGTTTCCGAATAACTCCAATAATCCCGGCCTTCGGGTTATTATTAAAGGTGATCCACCCTTTACATTTCCACGTATCCTAGAGGTACATCTAATTACCTAAGTTGAAAATCTTATATCTAAGGTTATTAACTTATTCCTTATTCATATTAACAGGTCCATTGGTGGCTCCGGTGAACACATATTAGACCTTATAGTATAAGTTAGGTTTTTAATGGTGGTTTCCATAAAGATAGTTATGTATTTTAGATGTCCTAATACCTGAGTTAACTATAAAAGTGGTACTCGAATTAAACTTTTTGGCGAAAATTATAAATTAACCTAAGAGTTTAGCTAGTTTTTTATGGATAGTATTAAAATAAGTAATAACCGAGAATATTCTAGCCGTTTTATTAAGTATTAAAGGTTACTATGCTAGTGTTTCGGCCTAATAAATTGAGTTTCGTATTATCTTAGCTTAACTTAGTGTAAAACGGTTACTAATAGCGTCGAGAAACACCAGTGTGGTGTTTATTCCCTTAATTATGGGGACTTTATAAGAATAGCACTTAGTATACATAATTTCCTATTTTGTGTACTAACGGGTGATACTTATATTAGTGGACACCTTTTAAAGGATTAACGTGTATTCCGTAATTACGAGGATCTCAGTACTTATTTTAATTAAAGCAAATTAACTTTATAAGTACCTAAGGAGCACTTAAAGTCCAATATTCTCTTCGTTTATTTATTGTATACGAGTAGGTGTGAGAATCGATTCCGCAACTAATTTATCCACCCAGTTCTAAACATTCCGGTAAGAGGCCTAAAGAGAAGTATAAGCGGAAGTGCTAGCCGTATATAACTTAAGGGCGTCCTCCTAATCGGATTGGACATCAACCCTCGTAATAGGTATAGGTTGTGTAAGCTCCGGGGGAATTATAAGGTGAGGTACTTATGGTGGTGCTGGTTCATCAGTATTAGGGTTTATAGTTAAGTTCACCTAGTAAATAGTATTAGCGATAACCTAAAGTCGTTACTCATAAAGGTCCTAGTACTCGTATTATCGTCTATGTTATTTTTATACTATATAATTCTCGATTATAGGAGGTATTAATAAGAGCCTTGTAATATCTAAAATATCTAGCGCCTAAGGATTGATACGTTCCCAGATCCCCTAGCCTTTGGCGTAGTACTAAAGAGTAGAGTACTACTATAACCAGTCCTGGTGACTGTGAAGGATGGTTTTGATGATAACGGTTTCGTTGGTGGACGATATTTTAGTAAACGAAGAATGGTATGAAGTAGGTTAATAAGGTATAGATGTATTAAAGTAATTTCTCTTATATGCGCGGTGCTCGTGAGGGTAGAGAAGGGTTTAGTTAGAGTTGGGCTTATAACTGTGGCGAGTTTGTATACGCGTATAAGGTTAAATAGGAGAAAAAGGCTTAATTTATTCACTATTTAGTAGGTACGTCTAGTAGAATAAATAGGCCGGCTCGGGGGCTAGGACATCACGTGAGTGCTGACTCAGCTGAGCATAGCTCCTAGACGTCTTGGTGGCCCAGTATGCTTGCGACAAAAGAATAGCTCGGGCTATTATTGTAATAACCTTATTAACCTTTTAAACGAAGCCCTTCTGGTTTATATTAATTATCCCTCCCTGAGGAGAGGTATTATTATTTAGAGCTGGCTTAGTTAGTTCTCTGAACTAGGTTTTGGATCCGTATAAGGCTATTAGGAGGACATAGGTGAGGACCACCTTCTATACAACAATTACCGGGATCCCTCCTTTTGTGTTTATTAGATGCCTTAGATGCTGGGCTGCCTTCTTCGTTATAGTTACCCTTGTTTTGATGTAGTATTAGAATAAGAGTTTTTTTATTAAACTAAACCCCTAGCCAACGGATCGGCTTAACTAAGGCTTTAATTTCTAGAGTTTTAACTTTAATCCCCGGTAGATCTTTAGGTTGTTTATGTTTTTCTAATAAAATGAATAACTTTGTATTTTGCTGGGTTGAAGGAGACCTTATTCTTAGTGCCCCAGTTTAGGATCTGGGTTATCTTTTAACCTAGGGATGCGATGTTTTATTCGAGGGACGAGCTAGTAGTTAGAAGGCCTATGTTGTTTATATATTTAAATCAAAGCTTTGGATTCTCTATTAGGATCTTAGTAATATAAAGTAAAAAAAGAATGGGTAATAGTGGAGAACCTTATAGCAGCTTATAGATTAGAGGAAAGTCTTTTATTGTCGTTTCTTTAAACCTAACTCTAATTATGTGGTTTAAGATAAAAGTATAAACTAGCCTGATCAGGCTAGTAGGCTAGTTTCGTTGTTGTAATTTAATAATAAGGTGGTTCCGTAGTACAAAATTAAAAGCCCCCTTCACATCCATTATCACTAGTGTAGCTATAGATCCCTTATCGAGGGCCTGTTTAATATTATGGGTAAGGCAGGTCGTTAGATCGGTTACTGCCCTGCCTGGTAGGGCCCCTATTTACTGTGGGCTGGCTACCCCTTCTAGGATAATGAGGTAGGCCATTCTCCTAATTATTAGCCTCTTAAGCCCCTTACATAAGTAGGATAAGAGGGCTATTGGTCTCCAGGATCCAACCTTTGAGAAGTTAGTCTTTCTAGGTTTTTAGATTATAATAACCTCTACTCTATAAAACTACTAAAGAAAATAACTAGTTTAAATATAAGCTTAAAAGAGTAATTAAACTAACATAGATATAAAGTTTTAATAAACTTTAAGTATTCTTATAGTAATTCCATCGATACCGGGGATCATAGTCTTTATTAGGGTAATTACTCTTATTTCCTTTTAACTAATTATAACCTATTAGGGTATTTACTATTTTAGGACCATAACCATATCAAAGGGGTCCTAAGGTAAGTCATCTACGTCGTTAAATCTCTTCAATAGGGCCCTCTATAAGGCCTGGGCCTTGTCCTAGCTATTATTATATATCTGGCCCTCAACTATTAAGGGGGGGGCTTTAATTATTAGGCTGGTTTTATACTAGCCTATTATTTTATAAAGGTTCTAATCTAATTTAACTCCTTTAATCTTAGAAGCCCAGTAGGCCCGCTTAGCCTTCCTTACTATGTCCAGGAAGGCCTTTTACTCTTTTGGGGTAGGGGGTGGTGAGGTCATCTCTAGTCCCTGGGATTATTGGACACTGCAACGGAGCGGGGGATGCAGTGAACAGTATGTGCTGTATTGTATAACACATATACTCTACTGACCATAGGTCGTGCACCCTCTGTCCTGGGTCCGCGAGGGTGATTAACTTGTACGAAACTACTCAACTAGAGCTATAATTTAGGTAAGGAGATACCTTAAGACCTGATTAGGGCCAAAGAGGGGTTCTTGCCCTAAATATAGATACTGGTGAGTATTGGGGCCTTGTTTACTTGGTGGTAAAGTAACCTTTGTATTATTCACGGTATATAATCTAAGTGAATGAGTAAAAAGAGTTCTGAATATGTTTATCTAATTAATAATGCTTATTGATGTTTTGTGATGTGTTGCTTAATGGTCTATTATTGTGTCCTACACTAGAAATGCGTCCCCATTTCCCCTCTCTTAAATAGCTCGTTGTCGCCTGACTAAGGAAAAACCCGCTTAGCATAAGTATTTCCCCTTATACGGTTTTAATTGTCCCCTTATCTTAGCTCTAAGCTCCTGTGTACTAAAATAATAAATAACGTATAAAAAGGGAAATAAAGGAAATAATTAGATTATACGAACATAAGTTTAATTAGGTCCGTTGGTGGTGTAGGCTATAACGTTGTGAACCGCTAAGCCCCTCCTCGATCTTTGCCTTACGCATAGCCTCTCACTCCTCTTTCTCCTATGTCTCTCTCCAACGACGCTTCTCGTCTTTATGATTATGTCCTTATTAGTTATTGGGCTGAGTAGGGGTAAGGAAGGGCTCCTATACTCCTATACGCATCGTTATAAACTCGTAAGGGTCGTCTACCCACTTAGTAAACTCCTTCTTAATATAAGTTATAATTAATTAAAGATCTACGGTGATCACCTTATTATGTCGTCTAATTAGGTGTTAATAGCCTTATGTAAGGTATTGCTGTTCATCTTCGTAGTTATGAAGTGTGTTATGTGTAATATTACTTAGGATATTAGTATTATGAGGGTACTCGGGAAGTGTTGGTGATTGGGTTATAGGTAATGTAGTAGGTTTTAGAGGTCGTTATCTCAGTTTGTCCTTCTTAGAGGTCTAATTAGGTTTACTTTCCACAGGTATGACGTCGTTGTTGTTATTGTCGGGCGGAGCCGCTATGTCCTCCATGGCCTGCTTGGTGGTCTACATAGCGTAGGCCTTGTGGGGTTTTGGGTGTAATAGGCCTCCTCTGGGGTAGTTGTAGAACTCTTATGTGATCTAGTTAACCTATTAGTAATATATAGTCGGCTTTTAGGTGTTTAATTGCTAAGAGGTCTAGGAAAAGGCTAATTTATGGGATACTATGTTCTTGTAGAAGATAATACGGAACTATTTTATTATATGAATACCGTACCCCTAGTTGTTAGGTTGTTAAGGGTTATTAGTAATAGCTGCGTTTACACGAATACAACCAATCAGGGTCTCGGGGGTGCTCATAGCCTTGTACTAAGAGAGAAGGTTGTGTATATCGATTATGAAGCGCTGCTCAGAGGAACCCATACTCTATAGATTATTGTATTAGAGTACGTGTCCCGTAGTTTAGTTTATAAAAATATTAGTAAAATAATTGTTATTATGGATTATAATAAAATAGATTAGATTAGCTCTATAGAGTTTGAGTTTAGTGTGGTTAATGTACGGGCTGAGTTATTCTGGTTTAAGGAGTACGTCTCCCCAGGGCCATAGAGTTGAATAGATTGTGATACTAGCCTTTTCTAGGTCCCGTCTTATTAACATAATAGCTATTTTAACTAAGCCCATCTCAAGCCACTTTTGCCGTTATATGAAACCCTGAGTGTTAAAGAGGTCTTTTAAAATACTATTAGCCTTGGTACGGCTCTAGAAATCCCAATTACCGTCAACTACGAAGCTGGTAGCGTAACGAGCCCGGAGTTCTACTATTACTATGGTGCTCGTCGGCGAATACTATTATGGTATAGGGTTTAACTTATTATTAGGTGTTGGGGTACTTATTGGTCACCTTGGGTTTATATACCCGGTACTTAGGTTAAATATTAGGTTAAATAATCTCGTATTATTTAGCACCTTAAAAGTAGAGTCTGCGAAGGGCTAGGACCAGGTGTTTTCGACCTTAGGGTGCTCTATTACTGTTTACTTCAAGCTAAGGAGCGAAAGAGAGGATGTTCCTCGCAAGGGGGGCGGTGTAGGAATCTATACTGCTGGAGAACAAAGGGGACCTCTGGTGGGGCGCCAGAGGTCACCGGAGGCCCTTTGATCGGAGGCCCCTTTGACCGGAGGGCTCTTTTGTTGGATGCTGGTTAACGCCTCAGGCAAAGCTTAGGCCATCGTGGGCATCAGCCCGTAACAGAGTCTTCTGCTTATTTAACATCGCCCTACACCTAATCAGGTGCGTATTAGCGATCGGCAACACCACCCATAACGATATAAATATTTATGTGGTTTTATGTATATTAGGTATCCCAGATGTTCACTTATCTTATGGGGGTAATTATAATTCTAGTTGTTCTTATTATAAAAGGAGAAATAACTTTTCGGAATAAGTTTAGGAGTTAATTAGGGTAAGTTAAGGAGAGTAAAGTAATAAATGAAGTTATTATAATTAAACTTAATTAAGAGAAAAGAAGTGGTAATATAGTTGTCACAGTCTAAATCGTTGGTTGAATAAGGGTTGATTCTGCTAAGCTAGTTGCCGTAAGGCGCTGGGCTAGAAGTATGGAGTGAGCACGTGATGCTGACTAAGGTGTGCCACAAAGACGTGTGACAATAGTAATATTTATATAATTACGTAGTTTAGTTATTGGTTAAAATAAGGGAAGTAAAGGGATTATTTGAAAATGAGAAGAGTTTAGTAGGAAGGCGCTAGACCTAATTAGGGCTAAGGACGTAGGAAAAAGAGTTCTAAGTATATGAGGGAAGGAGGGTAGGTTGTTATTTATAAGGTCTGGGTAATGGAAAGTTAAGGGAGTGAATTGAAGTTGTGTTTTAGATTAATATAAGAGTATTAATTAATAGTGAGATACTGTTTTATGGATCATCTTTATTTGTTTAGTTAGTGTGTTAAGGTAGGTATGTGGTTATTAGGAAGGTAGGGGGGGGCTAATTGTTGTGTTACTTTCCTTTTCTGGTGGAGTAGGTGTAGTAACTCATTTCAGTTTTGATTAAACCAGCTATTCCTTCCTTTTTCTGGCTACTACTAAATCCGGGTTATAAGCTCCCTATATTAGCTTATTATAAAAGAGCCTTTTCTCTCCTTCTCAGATCTACTTCTTCCCCGGTTAACAACAACCTTAACCACCTTTTATTAATTTCTACTATTATATCCCTAATTCCTCACTTTTAAACCTAATTAGATGGTCGTAATACCTCCCAAGGATATTAATCATAAGTGTAAGCATACTACTCCAAGCCCTGAGATTCTATGGTTTCTCGATTACCCTTACCCAAAGGGTAACTAATACATCACCATTAATAATATTAACCTTATCGTAGGTCCTCCTATTTTATAGTCTTTTCTTCCTCTAGGGTTAATTAGAGTTATAAATCTCAGCTTCTCTTATTTAGGGCCATTTTAAACCACTTATTAGTTTATTATATTATAAGGTCTAGTTTGTTGACGTTATTGAGTATGGTGATACTTATATTAAGGTGGCTTAATAATTCTAATAGGCCCTTCCCACTTCCCATCTAAGCCTGATTATATATAAGTATAGTCCTAATAGTATATTTCATTATTGGGTCTTTATTTTATTAACCCATTAAGGACACTTTGGACTTTTAGAATAGAAGTTTAGAGGCCAGCTGAACATTAGTGTAGCTCTTATTATCTATGCGATTAGTGGTCGGAACTATGTTCCTTACCGCTATTATAAGGAATAGTGGTATATATTATTCACTAACCCTAATTACAATGCTATTATAGCTCCTTTTTAGGAGTGTATATTTTTACCTAGTAAGTATAATAATACTTACTCTAATTACTTTTTTTTATAAAATTAAAACCCACTATTATTACTATAACCCTGATTTCTATATAATATATAATTATGGTGCTTAGTTATTTAATAGAAGTGTTCATAGTAAAGTTAATTAATTAGTTATCCCTATTAATACCCTATTAGTTGATTTGTAGTATTACTTTTAGGAGGATATGGTTATAATAGAGGTGGAGTAGTAGTAGGAATGCGGTTATAGGAAGGCCCAGTCCATCCTGTGGTTGATGTTATTTAGTGATAGTAAGCGGTTTGTGACTCTAAAGGATATAGAGTATTCGTACTAGCCCTAATCGGGCCTGTGTGTACTGGTTGGGATAGGAAGTAGGGTGCTGGTCTTTGAGTTAGGGTGCTTCTCGTCCTTAAAGTGCTTTTGAGGGTCTTAAAAGGAAGGGCTTTTTATCCATTACTATAATAAATATTATGAGTTTTTTTTTAATATAAATAATAAAATAAAAAGGGAACATAATAAGTAAACTCTAATTAGGGGTAAAGTACCTGTCCAAGTGTTTAAAGGTGATGTTAAATACCATTAATATGTTTTCGAAATATAGGAAAATGTTAAGGAAATACGTGGTAATGTCGCCCCATATTAGTAAAATGTTGCCATAATGCAGCTCGATGTGTGCGAAATGTAAGGAAATGCAGCCAGATGCGCCTAATTAGGGCTATGATATAAGTAAAATGTAGTTAAATTTAAGTTAAATGTAAGGAAATGTTGGCTGGATATTAGGGGGGGGGCTAATATAAGGGAATAACGCATAATATTAAGGCATCTAATTACTTAAATAATAATTCAAAAATAAAAAGGACAATAATTTTATAATAATTATATAAAAAAACATATTTATTGTTAACTAATTAGGTCCCGGTACTAATAAAACTTTGGTATTATGCCTTTTCTGCTGCTGATAGTGTAACGGTCCAAGCACGTATATTGCAACTAGTTATGGTGACTACTATAAGTATCTTCAAGATAAGGAGAAAGGAAGGAAAAGTTTGTTGCCCTATAAATCCGTTGGATCCTAATTAGGTCTACTTGGGCCTGGTTAAGTTTAGTAAGTAGTGGTTAGTGTTAGACATGGCCGAGTGGTTCCGAGGCCTTTAATTGGGCCTTAGCCTATGATAATTACCCCCTTCCTCCCCTCTCTTCCTAAGGGATATTCCCGTAATTAGCCTCGTAATAGTTTAAGGCCGTTATATCCACCAGTATATCCATTAACTCCTAGGTGAGTTAAGTATAGTCCTTCTACTTCACTAAGACCTTTTATCCGCCCCATACTTTTTGTGCATTACGGATCTCCTTAACTTTAAACTCCTCCTTATTGGCCACTAATATCGTAGGTGGTTGGGCGTTATTACGGTTTTGTGATAATAACGGATTAACTCTAGTGTACTTAATTAGGCTTATATAGAAAATGTTATGGATCCCTAGTAGTGTATTTAGCTAGTAAGTATAGGATTTAATTAGTTTAAGGACGGTGTATTTTATATTAACTTAGTTGAGTTTCTTTAATGGTTAATTAGATTGGATATTCCGTAACTTTAGCTAAACCTTATCCCTAGGCTTAAATTAATTATATGGTTGGCGCCTTGTGTTTGCGGTAATCTCTTGTTTCTTTTGTACTACTACTATTACTACTTAAGCCTACTCAGAGGTGTCCTTTAGCTTCTGGATTAGAAGCTTTACTCTTATTATAGGGGTCTTATTGCTATTCCACAGGGGTTCCTCTATTTTAATCAGGTCTAAGTTATACCTATAAGTAATAAAGAACGGGCTAAGTCCTATTAACGAGGTGACCTGGTTATTAATAGTTATTATTATTATTAGGAGTAGTTTATCCTAATCGTCCTAAGTATACACTATGTACACTCTAAAATAAGTTTCCATAACTTGGTTTACCCTCTCCGTAGCTCCGTCTATTTCTGGGTGGAACACTATAGAGAGTTTTTATTTAATCCGTAGTAACTAGTAGAGTTGTTTTTATATAAAACTCGTAAACTATAGTCCTTTATTTAATATAATTACATAAGGTATCCCATGGTACCTAATTAGACCTTAGATTAGTTGGTTTACTATTGTATCCGTTGTAATGTCCTTTAACGATTCGAAAATTACGTTCTTTAATAGACGATCGGTTACCATTATGACGTTCATAGCCCTATTGCGGTGGGAAGGGGGTAGTCCTATTACAAAGTCGATAGAGACCTCTGCCCAGATCCGTCCAGGGATAAGCAGAGGCTTTAACAGGCCCCTCTTCTTGTCGCACTATACGTTTCCTCGTCCATAAACGTCGCAGTTCCTTATAAATCTTCGGATATCCTGGGATAGGCCTAGTTAATAGAACTAGCGGCTAATTAGGGCCTTTAAAGCGTCCCTCCCCGGATATCCTATTAACGTGGAGTTGTAGAACCTCTAGATTAAACCCGTCCTTAAGGGCTCGTAATATGGAATCCAGAGTCTATTCTTCTATAATAATCTCTTATTATCGTTGATCGTATATTCTAATAGCATTATCGGCAACTTCTATTATGAGGGAAGTTATTGGTTTCCTTTTTGTATTACCCCCCTAATTAGCTAATATTAGTTATTCTGGTCTAAGATTTTATCCTATTAGGAGTGTAATAGCTTTTCTTTAAAAGGGTTTAAGGGGGGTTCTATTTTATTTGGGTTGGGGTCGTCGGTCTAATTTATGTTTCCGGGGGAGTCTTTTGTATTAGACTTATCCCTTTCTACTTGCCCTAATTAGGCCTACACTTCTCTAATCACTACTATGTTGTTAACTCGTAATACGTTAATCCTATTTTTTAGGAGTTTAATTTTCCGATCCTCTAACCTATTGTTTTATAGGGTATTAGGGATATCCTATTCGTATTTTAATAGTGTATTAGGAATTATTACTTTTTTATTAGGTTTAAACTAAATAGTAAAATTATAATAGGATAATAATTCTAACCACCTAATCTAATGTTCACTTAATTATCTTTTTGTTATAAAGTACTTTAGATTTAGGTGATTAATTAGAATAGTAAACTTTTTTACACTCCGTAACTCTAAATCCTAGTACTCTAGGTAATATATTATTACTAATAGTTCCTTATTGTGTATCGGGTAATTATACTCTATAAGTAGGTTCTTACGTAAAAAGAATGCTATAAGTTTTAGGATCCCTTCGTCGTTATACTACGATAAGGTACCTCTTACCATATAACCAGACGAATCGGTCTCGAGTACTGTAGCTCGATCAGGGTCCCAGTGAACCAATACAGGTACACTAATTAGGAGCGTTTTCAGCTCCTCGAATACTCTAGTACACTCCTTGCTCCAAATGAACGGTATATCCCTTTTAGTTAAGGTTATTAGGGGTTATACGATCCCCGAGAAGTTAGGTATAAATTACTGGTAGTAGTTGGTAAAATCGATGAACCCACGGACTCCTTACACTAATCGGGGCACTTCCCATCCCTGGATTACCTTAATCTTCTCAGGGTTTACGCAAATTCCCTTACCAACATTAACAATAAACCCCAAATACTTAACACTCTTAGCCTCGAATTCACACTTATCGATATCCATATATAAGCCTATAGCGCCTAGGTACTCAAGGACCTTCTTAACCTTCTCTTTATAATCAGAGAGGGAGCCGTCCAAATAAATTAGGACATTATTAATATAAGCTAAGTAGAACTCATTTAAAAAGTTTCGTAGGGTGTAGTTAATATATTACTAGAACGTTATAGGGGTTCTAGTTAAACTAAAAGGGGTAACCATTTATTCGTATAACCTATACCTCATCTTAAACACTATTTTCCATTCATCTCCTTTCTTAACCCGGATCTTATAAAACATAGCGATAACATTTAACTTTATTAACCACTTTGTTTTTATTAGTACCCTTAGGGTCTTACTAATTAGGGGTAAGGGGTATTGGTCCTTCTTTGTAATAGTGTTAAGGGTATAGTAATTAACATAGAACTGTAACCCTCCTCTAGGCTTCCGGACAAATAGAATGGGTGATAATATAGGGGAACTACTAGCCCTAATAAACCCTTTATCTAATAGTTTTATAAGGGTTCAGTGTAATACAATTAACTCTTCTCTTAATATGTTATATAAAGGTCCCTAGGTCACTAGTTTATCTTAATTGTAGGAGTCCTTCTTAATAGGGATAGTATAGTCGACGTTCTTTTAGTGTAGTGGTAGTTGATTAGCCTTATCTTGGTCGAAGATATACAGAAACTTATGGTAATGTGTAAGGAGTTTTGTCCTTAGGTTTATTTTTATTTTTAGTATTAGGGCCTTCTTAATATCGGCTAAACTTATAGAGAATGCGTTTAGGGTGGATATACTAAGAGGGGTCTCTCTTCTCTTCTGTGCTCACCTGATTAGGGCTAAGAATACCAATCTAGTTTACTATTGGATTGGGAACTTTGGATCTTGCTGGGCCTGACCCGGTTTCCTTTTTATTACCCAATAATCCACGATATTTATATGCAGAGTGCTTTGCGCTGGGTAAACTATAACATTATCGTTAATTATTTAAGACCTTCTAAGGATAATGTCGTCTTTTTGGTTAGGAATAATATAAAAGAATAATTGGTGTTGTTTATAGTTATTAATATTGATATTAGTGTAAGTGATATAGCGGATTGCACTAGGAACTATAATGGTGATTTATATTAAGTTCCAAGGTGTAATACTAATACGTGGTAAGCGGAGTTTCTTAACGAAGGCGTCGCTAATCAGGGCGTATATTAAACACCCTATATTAATAAAGGTAGTTGTATAGTGTATCCCATTAATCCTAATATTAACATAAAATAAGTCATAATCCATACTCTTTTTAATGACCTTCTATTCCTCCATAGCTTATTCCTCCTAATAACAACTTTTACTAGGAGTTACTCTTTTCCTAAGTCCTTAGAGTTCTAATTAAAGCTATTATCCATTTTACTTTATTCCTTAGTTTTTCCTTTAAAAGTTTTGGTCTTCCTTATCTTTTTTCGATCCTTAGGGCATTACTATTATATATACCCTTTTTTATTATAATTATAACATCTACGAGCTTCCTCTTAGCTTGGCCGTTTACGGACTTTCTTATCCTTGGTTAGTTTATTTGCCTTCGTAGGTTCCCACTCCATCTAATTAGATTAGGGGAACTCTAATCGACTATTCTATTTCCAAGGGGACTTAGTTCTTATTTAGTTAAGGGTTAGCGATCTCCTATGCCAATGTTCACAGTGGGCTTAGTAGGATTCGCTATCTAATTCTAAGCTTATATTTAGGAGTATCTAGGTGTATATAGTGTATATCGTTGGTTTGTTAATTATGCTGATAAGGGGGGCTCTTATTATGGTGTTCAGGGCTCCTTTGAGGTAGTTGATCCTTATAACGTCTAACTAGTATCCTCCTCCTACTTCTATAAGCTCCTTTTTAAATTTAGGGAGGAAATAAATAAAACTCTTGTTCTCCTTTTATTGTATAATCCTTAGTTAATTAAGGGCTTATACTTTTGTGTTAGGGTCCGCGTAGTAACCCTTTAAGTATTCCATAAATTTATCCGGGTTCTTCGACCTATTAGCCCCTCCTTGCGTATAGTAGGCGTTCACTATGGTTTATATAGTGTTTTCTAGTTTAGAGTAGATGTAGGTGAATACGATTAACTCTAAACCGAAGGCTTTTTTATCCACACTTATCTTCCCTCCCATTTTAAGGTACTATTATTAAAACTTTTTACGTAATCCATTAAACTTTAGTGGGTTGGGAATTTGATATTTAACTTATTTTAGAGGTAGTATATAAACTTAATTAGGGGGAATTAGTGTTATAAAGGGTATTAGGGACTAGTTTATCGTCGATGTCGGGTACCTGGATTCTACTAGGGCTTCCTATAATAGTCGAATCTATTCTCGTTAGGTCTCTTATTCGATTACTTGGGCGGTCCGCATCTCCTATAGTTGGGTTATAAATTGTCTAATCAGCTGTACTAATTGCTACGGGTTTCCAGATAGTTCAGCGTTACCTTCCATTATCGCATAACTATCACTTATCCTAGTGTTTTACGTTCAATAGTGACCGCAGTATACTTAATAACGTAGTCAAGGTACTCTACTACGAATACACATATGCGTCGTTTCGAGTTTATAATAACCTCTAAGTCTAATCAGGCCATACTAATCAGCTTTAGATATTCAGGGACTCCTTAGGTCAACCCATCTAGAACTTCTTACTACTCTCACATAAATCGTGGGCTTCTATACTAGGCGTTCAATTGATTACCTTTAATGATCTTAAAGATAATGTAACGATCTAAGCACGTATATTACAACTAACTATGGCGACTACTATGAGTATTTTTAAGATAAGGAGAAAGGAAGGAAAAGTCTGCTGCCCTACAAATCCGTTGGATCCTGATCAGGTCTGCCTGGGCCTGGTCAGGCTTAGTAAGCAGTGGTTGGCGTTGGACATGGCCGAGTGGTTCCGAGGCCTCTGATCGGGCCTTGGCCCGTGACAGATAGTGGTTATAGGTCGACTATAACCCTCTTACTTAAACGTTCTCATATCTTAATATTCTTTTTTAGTTCTTTTTTTTCCTCTGCTTATTAGGCTTATACTGTTTGTAGTTTTGTGAGGGGTTGTGAAGTGGCCTGATTAGGTGTGTCGTCGTCGTCGTCGGCTCCTAAGCTGTCGGGTAAGCTTGGGAGGGCATCTCGTAACTCATCGTAGAGTTTATTCTTTGCTTAATAAGGGTCTTCTAATTCCTATAACCCACTATTTTATTATATGAACTTTTTAAGGTGGTATCCTTTGTATATTTGTTATATTATTTCGTCCCTAGCTAGTATCTCTAAGTGGTATGAAAAAGCCGTTGAGTATATAACCCTAATCCGGAGAGGGCTAGTCCATTAGTAGTGAATCTTTTGCTCTTTTAACTTATTGATAGCTTATTTCTCGTCGTAGACTAGTATAAGGTCTCCTAATTATAATCGCTTTTTTTTAAGGGTTTTTGTCACGGGCCGAACCCGGTGGTTATGCCCGGGCTATGCCCGTGCTTGCACTGGTGCCCCACCGGTGCCCCACTAGCGCCCACCCCCTAGGAAGTAGAGATTTCGCGTTATATCGTAGTTTACCCTTTTCCTCTTTAGTTTAAAATAAATAGTATTTGGCTATTTTTCGGTTAAGATAAGGCCTAGGACTAGCCTTTTGCATATTTTAAGTTTAGTTTTATTTATTATATAAGATATTATTAAGTTGAGTATGGTTCCTTATTAGTTATAAAATGGAATCCTAGGTTGAGTGTAGCTCCCTGATAATAGATCGATGAACGTTGGACACTGAGTAGAGTATAGTTCCCCACTAGTTAAGAAGAGGATATTAGTTAGTATAATGGCTGATGAATTATAGGTTTAATTGTGGTTAGCCTTAAATGAGGTCCTTGGGCCCTTATAGGTGAGGATTACTGAGCTCTCTAATGAGCTAAAGTGAAGCCGAGGTTTAGGGGTGATGATACCGACCCTTATGGAAGATGTAGGCACCGAAGCCCCGCTAGTGGATAACCGTTACCTCGTAATAGAGATACTGATGTGTTATAAACCGTTATTAATACCCTTAAAGTTCTCGGGGAAGTAGAAGGATTACCCTTTTTAAGCATAGTAGATAAGGGATAAGATTACTATGGATAAAGTGTTTTACCCTATTAATTAGGAACTGTGGTACTTAATTAACTTTTATTTAAATACTAATCCCTAGTAGGTGGTTGCTATGTTCTACGTAGCCGGGGGGCCTGGAGGTTAATATAACCCCGAAGATTTTATATTCTACTTTGATAGGACTTATTAAGACCTGAACACTTAACCCTAAGTCGTAGCCCAGTTATAAACCCTTTATTAGAAAGATAACGAGAAGTTGGTTATTTTCTTATTAAAGTTTAAACGAATAATAGTAAACATAGGAGGTAGTATATAGCCCGATACTATTAAGATTATTATATTAGAAAATACCCTTATTTCCCACTTAAAGGAGTATCTGATTATTATTTCCTTATTAGGGGAGTATACTTAGTGGTTTATTAGGGTATAGGACGTTATTTAGAAGTTGGAGTATATAATACCTATTATTACTAAATGGGAGTGTCGTTGGTCCCTAACCCTAGCCCCTTTATAGAAGGATTATAATGGAGATGTTTAGATGACTAGCGTTGCCTGCACCTTATTAACTTAAAAGGAGAAGAAGGACTATTACCGCCGCTGCTCCTCGGGTAGCCCGCTGGTGGTCCGCTGTGAGTACTTTTATTATGGTGAAGAAGGTTATATCGTTAGGAATTACTAGAAGAAGGTTCCTAGGTAGGTGAAGGTTGCCCGTACTAAGGTAACGAAGAAGTAGAAGGATCCCGGGTTAAAAGAAGAGGACTAAGAGGTTACTAATGCCTTTTTTAGTGAGGACGACTCGGGAAAAGAGTAACTCTGGTATAAAATCGGGTATTAGAGCCGACGAAGGAGGAAGTTAAAGGATGGGAGTTTTATTAAGAAGAGTAATAATAAAGGAGTTAAGGGTTAACTATTATTTAGGTAAGGATTAATAAAGGATACTTAATATACGCCCTTATCGATACTAGCTACGACGTCTATGTAATAGTGGATTAGTCTCTCTTTAAACGCCTCTGATTATTGTTAGTGGATCGGAAAAAGTGTGTTTTATAAGGGTATACGTAAAACGGGCCATCACCTGGTGATGCCCAGGGTGCGGTTATCCTAGATTTAGAATTAAGTGGTTATACTTAGAAAGTTTATGTATACGTAGTAAAGGGCTTAGACCCCCTTATATTCCTAGGGAAGTTATAAATAGAAGTGAATTATATAGTGTATAATACCGTTGCCTAGTAGGTGTATTACGGTAAGGGAGGAGTAAATGTATACTTTTCTAATTAAGAAGAACTAGTTATTATAAAAGAGATTCGTATAACCTAATTATTAATGGCCTTTGTGTTTATAGTTGTATGTTAATAAGTAAAGTATTAGAGGGTATTAAAGGCCCAGGTTATAGTTATGAGTTTAAGGGACATTGAGGATACACTAAAAAAAAAGAAGTTTGTGGATATAAAAGAACTCGTCCTAGGCTGGGTTTATAAGGAGTTTAGAGATTTATTTGACCCGGAGAAGGTGTACTCGGTGCCCCCTAGGAGACCAGGGGTTAACTATAAGATCCCCCTTATTAAGGACGTTCATAGCTAGGAGCTTATACTTTTATAGGGACCCTTATATGGGATGTCCTGTGAGGAACTCTTGGTCCTAAAGAAGACACTAGAGGACCTGCTGGACAAAGGGTTTATTCAAGCTAGTAGCTCGTTAGTGGGTGCCCTAGTGTTGTTTGTTAAGAAGCTTGGTGGGGGAATTCGGTTTTGTGTTGATTACCGAGCTCTTAATAGTATTACGAAGAAGGACCGTTATCCACTATTACTTATATTAAAGACCCTCCGATGGGTAGTTATTGTATAATAGTATACGAAGTTTAATATCGTAGTTATGTTTTATAAGATTCGGATTATAGAAGAAGATGTTAAGAAAATAGTATTTTATATAAGATATGGACTTTTTGAATAGTTGGTCTACTTTTTTGGACTCACCGGGGCCCTAATTATGTTCTAATAGTATATTAATACGATTTTCTAAAACTTTTTAGATAACTTCGTTATTATTTATTTAGATGATGTCCTAATTTATACGTTTAGGTTAAAAAAGAAGTATAAAGAGAAGGTACGGGTGGTCCTCCGGTGCCTAATAGAGGTTGGACTATGATTAGACCCTAAGAAGTGTACTTTTTTAGTTAAGACCGTGAAGTATGTTGGTTTTATTATTATTACTAAGAAAGGGATTTTATGTAACCCTAAAAAGTTAAGAGTTATTATTAAGTAGTTGCCCCTTAGAACTATAAAGGGGGTTAGAAGTTTCTTTAGGTTTACGAATTATTATTGTATTTTTATACCTAATTATACTATTATTATTAAGCCCCTTATAAGGTTTACAAAAAAGTCGGCTATGTTCTACTAGGGACCTAATTAGGAAGAAGGATTCTAGGAGCTTAAGTGGTTATTTAGTATAGAGCTAGTACTTCGCTACTTTAACCCTAAAGGAAAAATAATAATGGAAATAAACTGTTCAGGGTTTGTTTTAGGTGGTACCCTTATATAAAAAGACTCTAATGGGTATTAGCACCTTATCGTGTTCTATTCACAGAAGTTATCGCCAGCTAAGTATAATTACTTTATTTATAATAAGGAACTACTCACCGTATTCATATACTTTAGGGCCTAGAGAATAGAACTACGAAGTATAAGTAATTTTAAGATTTTTACGGATTATAAAAGCTTTGAATATTTTATAACGAAGTAGTGCTTTACTAAGAGGTAGAGTTGGTGGGTAGAAGAGTTAGTTTAATATGATTTTTATTTGGAGTACTGGTTAGGAAAGGAAGTAGTAGTCCCCGATGCCCTCTCTTAGAGGGAGTAGGACGCCCCCTAGGGTTGGGACGATAAGAGAGAATAGGGACGCGTACTCTAATTAATACCTAACCACGTTATCCCAAAAGAAGGAACTGGTGCCCCCTAGGTGGGCTGTACCATAAACGACTTATTAGTACTCTTATATATAATAGTATTTACGAATAATAGTGAATTATAAATACTTTAGGACTAGATTATTAAAGAAAATAGATTATACTATTGAGTTTATGAGGTGGTGAAGTAGGGATAATATAATTTCCTATTAGAGTTATAGTTAAAAGTCTAGATCGTAGAATATGTGATTAATAAGTAGTAGAGGTTAATATTCTAGGATAAAATATGGGTTCTTAGAGGAAAAAATAATAATAACCCTTTAAGCTTATTATGGATAAGGGTTATATAAGAGTATTATGATTCTAGTATTAGTGGTTACCCGGGGCGTAACGGCATATTCGAGATTATAAGCCGACGCTTTTATTAGCCGGGGTACTCCTAGATGGTTAAAAGGTTTACGAGGAACTATTATGTATATGGTGGTATCCATATCTAGAGGTAAGCTAAGAAGGGGTTACTTAAGCCCTTACCCATCCCCCTCCGGATAAGTAGTAACCTATTAATGGATTTTATTACTAATCTATTACCAATAAAAAAGAAGAAGTCCCGTTATATGTGGGTTATAATTAATCAGCTAAGTAAAGCGCTAATACTAAAAGAGATGGAGATTATGGACGTAGTATCTTATGTTTAGCGGTTCTTTTATAATTATTACCGTTTCCACGAAATACTTTAGTTAATTATAAATAATAAAGGGTTGAACTAGGTTAGTGATTTCTAATGGGAGTTTTATAGGTTAACTGGGGTTACTTAACTACTAAATACCACTTATTACCTATAAACCGATGGGGGAATAGAGTATATAAATTAGGAGGTTTAAGCTATTTTATGGGCTTATATTACTTAGGCCTAGGATAATTGGGGAGGGTTATTTCCTATGGTGTAGTTGGCCCTACGGAATAGAACTAGTTTAGTAACCAGTGTTTCTCTATTTTTTATAAAATACGGGTATTACGTCGACCTATTATTAGTTATGGAAAAAGATAATAAGGGACTACTTAATTATGGGAAAGTAGCCGTAGATAAACTAGTGGCTAAAATAAAGGATGTTATAGTGTTTACCTAGGCTATAATAACCTTAACGTAGTAATACTACGAATTGAGTGTTAACCGTCGTTAGTTATTAGTGGATAAGTACTGGGTAGGTAATAAAATCTGGTTTAACATTGTAAACTATAAGTCCCTGCACCTAAGTAAAAAGTTTATATAATTATACTACTAATACTAAGTTACTAAGGTGGTGAATATATACGTAGTAGAGTTAAATATACTAGGAGGGATTTACCCGTAATTCTACGTAGATGTCCTCCGGAGATCAACTAGTGACCCCCTCCTAAACCAAATTCAGTTGGATTACCAGCTACCACTTATTAGGGAAGTAAATAACGAGGACGAATAGCAGATAAAAGAGATTTATGCTATTAAATAAAAGACGGTAAGTAAAAGGAGAAGACGTAAAGCCCTGGTGAAGTGGGAGGGTTATATTAATTCTACGTAGGAGCTAGCCGGTGCTATAAAGGAAATAAAGGTATTAAACTATTACGAGGAGAACTATGGGCCGATATTAGAGAACAACGGAGATGCGGCGTATATACACGTACCCCCCAGGAGGCTAACCAGGAACTAGAAGCTGCGCAGGGGGAGGAGGGGGGTAGTATCACAGGCCGAACCCGGTAATTATGCCCGGGCTATGCCCGTGCTCACACTAGTGCCCCACCGGTGCTCCATTAACGGCCACCCCCTAGGAAACAGAGATTTCGCATTATATTATAGTTTACCCCTTTCCTCTTCAGCTTGAAATAAACAGTATTTGGCTACCTTTCGGTTGAGACAAGGCCTAGGACCAGCCCTTCGCAATTACCACCACTTCTTATACCCATTAAGACTTCTCGACCACCATTATACATCCCACTAGTTTAAAGTTAACTAGAACTTTATTAATATTGATTAAATATTCGTATATAAAATATTATATACTAGGGATCAAGGTAATCTCTTTATTATCGTATTAGGAGGTAGGGCCTTTAATAGCAATATCATCAAAGAAGGCTTTATAGTAATAGGAGATAAGATTATACAAAATTCTTATTATAATCCGTTAAAAGTATACCATAAAGTTAGTCTAACCTATTAGTAAAGAATAAAATTAAAATAACCCTAAAAGTATTAAGAAGGTCGTATAATTTCAGCTCACTAGGTTAAGGGGAACCTAATTATAACCCGAAAAAAAGTCTAATACCAAAAAAAGCTAATAACCACCATATTCTTCCATAAAAGTGTCTACGTTAAGGGGGATAAACACATCTCGGATTATAATACTATTAAGCTTCGTAATAAAGTTAATAAGTTGGTAATTACTATCCTTCTTTTTAACAAAAAACCAAGGGTTCTTATATACGGCCTGCGATTATTCGAGCATCCTACGCCTGATCCGGTTTCGTAGTATCTTTAGGACATGGTTTTATAGTACCACAGAGATTAGGATACCCTTTACTTATTATACCTTATATGGAACCGTCTTAATCTCCTATAGTGGGGCTACTAAGGGGTTAACGCTACCCGTATAGGTCCAGTCCTACACCAGCGCCATCTCTCTATTTAGTAGGATTGCTTCCAGTAGATCTTTTTTGGGTTAATATAAGTATAGGCACTTCTAGAGAATCGCCGCTTTCCTCTCGTCTATGAGGTGCGTCCTAGGGGTTGTTTCGGTAAAGTATAGGGTAATCAGGCTTATAAAGTATCTAGTTTATTATTTTATTTTTAGTTCCACGGCCTTTATTTTCTTAACCTTTTATAAGGGGTCTCCCTCTGGAATTAAGCCGTCCAATAATTCATCGTTAACTAGCCGGATTTTTTAATTTTTTTGGTATATTATAGTAATAACAGAGACGGGCTGATTAGGTGCAGGGTCTATTGGAAGGTCCTGATTTTGTTGGGTTTGTTGTTGTTTTTGTTGTTACTCGAAGGCGTAGTATAGTCGGAGGAGGCTGGCCACCAGTTTGTCGATCTTACGCCGGCACTTGTCTCTATGGTGGACCTCCTTCCTTATTATTACCTTAGTTAGGAATACCTTGATTTTCGGGGGTTAATTAGGTTTATATAATATCTTCGTTTTTATTTTATAGTTTTTATAATTATATGGGTGGTCATTAGTTACTTATATAACTTTATAAATTACCTTGATTAATGGTTAGAGCTCGGGCTTTACTAATATCACTATGATCTCGGCTATTATGTCTTTGTCCAGGGTGTACACAATTTCGTCCCCACCTTCTAGGTTGGGGTAGGTCTAATTAGGGCTAGGATCGTATATTCCCCTAGTAAACTCACTAGTATTATTACTAGGATTCAGTTTTCCTATTCCTTTAGGGTAGCCTAATAGTTTTTCTAATTAGGGAAATAGAACTCTATTCCCCCTTTTAATCCAAGGTTTATAAAACCCACCAGAATATAAATTATTATATTATCTATTCTAATTATGGCCCTAATTAGGTTATTCGTATACTCTTAGGTGACTTAGCTGGTAATAAAGAAGGGTCCTCTAAGTAAGGCAATATTAACGAGGCTTATGCTGTTCTCTGGTACTATAAAGAAGTTGGTTAGAACCTTATAATTTCTAATCCAAACATAGCTATAAACACCTCCATTGAACTTTGAGTGGCCGTTCTCTTTTAGTATCAGGGTTTATATAAAGACCATTATTTTTGTTGAAAGTAGGTTATTCTTTTTGATGTACTGGTTATTAACAATATTAATTATTACCCCTAAATCAAGTATCGCTATGATCTTCTCATTCTAATTAGGTGAAAAGCCGTTAATAAAGACCTCGATCTTAAAGTGTAGAGTTATTTAGGAACTAGGAAGATGATTCCTTTCCTCACTTCTAATAAGGGGGGCTAAAACGCTAACCCTAATAGTATATATAACGGGAATCCGGGCTTTATTAGGCTTATTATTATACTTATTAATGATCTTTGTGGTTACTTTTTAGCTTGTAGTGTTATTAATAATGCTGATTAGGCCCTGGGGTGTGGGCAGATAAACGTTGCTGGCCTGGGTTTCGTTGGAAAAGTGTTAAGTAAGGTTAGTTATATGGAAGTGGTATGCGGGTTAGATCTTTATTGCGATGTGGTTAAGCACCTGGACGGAACCACTAAACTTCCGAAGAGTAACCTAAGTAGTAGTTATATTATTATCAACTATTTTCTATACCTAATTAGGTATAGGGGCAGGCTTTTTGGTCCTCTCGATGTCCATAATAATTTAGGTTATAAGTAGAGTTTAGTTACGGGGGTTATCCCTTATTATTTAAATAACCTCCTTTACTTTTAACTTATATAATTCTAGTAAAGTCAAGCTGGCCTTCCTAGAAATTAGCTTAGTGATTTCACCCTGAATAATCTTCTGAAGTTGGGTAGGGTTGTTGTGTTTTAATCGAGGAAGGACTATTACGCTTTTACTGCCCGATTTAGTAATTATAAAGGTTTTAGCTTTTATAATTATGAGAATTGTCACCGCTGTTTAAGGGGTAAGTAGGTATACAAAAACGAAGCCTATTATCGCTGGGGAAGGCATGCTCTGAGGTGTCTGGACCTAGGGGGTGTAGGGACGACTAATTCCCTTATCTATAACCTCCTTAATTATCGCTGTAGTCTTTGGGAACGATTACTAGTTAACCAGGTAGGTAACTAATGCCGGTTTATTAGGCTGATAATAGTGATGAGTATCCTAAATAATTGTATCCGGAACCTGATTAGTTGTCCCTTGAGCTTCTAAGAGGTCGCCGTATTAATAACTTCCTTTATAAAAGGTGATTAATCCGGCTTGGATATCTTCTTATAGTTGGGTATATTTTTAGAAGGGGTAACTTGTATACTTATTATACTAATAATAATCTAGTGGTCTAAGTATAAACCTAGGTTTCTAGAAATTAAAAGGGCCTCGTTATTCAAAATTCTAGTGCAAAGTATTATATAATTATTAGTACAAGCTTTGTTGGTATCCGCTAGAGTACTGCTAACCAGGGGGGGGGATGATTTGATGAGTAAGTTGCTTAGTAGCCTATATGAGCGACTCGGGTTGGCCCATAGGCCTAATTAGATGTTTATGGACGAGTCTCAAGGGCCTGAATAGCTAGCTGGAGGGTGTCAAGTTTATTGGCGAGGTTGTTAACATTAACTGATTCCTTGATGAATACCTCCTTTACTGTAGTAAGTTGGTGTTTAGTGTTTAGGGTCACTGGGTATTTAAAGTGGGGGTTATACGGTTAATTAAGGCTGGAGTTACTGGTATTGATGGTATTAATGGTTTGAGTGTTATTGTCCAAAGTGGTGTTATTTTTAAAGGTGTTATTGTATTAGAATTCCTAGCTAATCTATACGAGTAAACTAATCTTATACCTACTAAAGTTATTATACTCAAAGAGTTAGGCTATAATTGTTATTATTTGAGTTATTATACTTATCGTAATAGATTTAGAGAAGTGGTGGGCGATAATTTCGATAAGCTTAGGGTTAGATATCATAGGTTTATTCTAGAGGAGGGCTTTGGCCTTAATGTTTTTAACTTTCTAGAAGAGTTTTGCTGCTCCTTTAAGGTCGTTGTCCCTGATTAGGCCTGCTTCGCCAAGCTGGCGAAGCTGTTTATTTAGTTAAAGGGTATAGTCCTTATCCAGGTGGCCAAAGGTGTCAACCATATACTTCTTAGCGGATACCCAGGTAACTCCTAAGGTTTTAGTTTTAATAATTAGTTAATATTCGTTAAGAAGGTATTAAGGTAGTATTTTTGTTTTTTCCTTATTAGAGAAGTGGGTAAAGTTAGTTTGTGTTTTGAATTTCTTTATAAAATTAGAGATGTTGTTATTATGAAACTTAGGTGCTCCTTGGGCTCCAGGCTAGGGCATCTTAATGGTCACCCCTTTGTTCTTATTACCGGTCACCTTTTTGAGGGCTTTAACCAGCTCAGTATAGGGGGCTATACTCTGGGCCTGATTAGAGTTTAATAGAGTTTGCGAAGTAGATTGCTTGTTGATCCTTTTGCCCTTAACGTCGGGGACGTTGCGGGAGGGTGAGGGTATATTGTCCTGCGAGGCGTCCCTATCCTTATGAGTTCTAAGTGCTTGGGGTTGTATATTCTAGAACGATTTAGAAAGGTTTATAGGTATTGTTATAGGTTGGTTGGGCTAATTAGGTTGGATATACTATGTAATTAATTATTTTAGGGTATAGGGAGGCTGAATAGATAAAAAAGGGATTATCCGTGGGGGGGGGGGAGTTAGCTTATATCGGGGAACATAATTCTAATAAAGCCCACTAAATAACTTCCCCCACTATTATTATTACCATCTTAATAATAAGAAATGTAGTAATTAGGCTAAAATATACAACTATTCTTTTAAATACCCTAAAATAAAAGGTACTCTACTTTATTAACCGTCCTAAGGGAGCAAGATCTACGAGGCGCAATCCCACTTATAATATCGTACTCCTAATTAACGACCATTCTTTTGTATTTACCGAAACTATTCAATTTGTTCATTCTATTCGAACGTAGCTAATCAGGCCGAGGGATTGCATCTAAATTAACCTACTCAAATATCGACCTTCTATATAATACTCAAGGTTTACACAATCCATAGTATAAATCCTAAAATAATTCATAATTATACTATTATTCTTACTATTTATTCATACTATTCTTTCCTTTTTCCCAGGTCTAGTATCCATTCATAGGGTTTAATTAGGTCTATGGGCCCATACTTAGCTCCTTAGCCGTCGTCGTTCAGTTATAGTCCACTTTCTTTTTCTTATTCAGGTATTACCTAGTCATCTTTCTTAGTATTTTAGTTAAGCCCGAGGTTTTTCGGGGTTCTTCGTATACCCATGTTTAACACATTAAAGCCGTCATAATTATCTAATTAAGCTGAATATTTATCGTTTTATTAATATTATACCTTTATTATATTGTATAATAAAACTAGGGAGGGGATAATAGTATTGTAGTAATAAGGAGATCGGGTATTTAATTCGCCCACGAGGTACTAGTGTAACGGAGTAGGGGATACAGTGAGTAGTATATACTGTATTATACAATATATACACTCTACTAACCATAGGTTGTGCACCCTCCGTTCCGGGTCCACGAGGGTGATTAACTTATATAAAACCACTTAACCAAAACTATAATTTAGGTAAGGAGACACCTTAAGACCTGATCAGGGCCAAAGAGGGGTTCTTACCCTAGATATAAATATTGGTGAGTATTGGGGCCTTATTTACTTAGTGGTAAAGTAACCTTTGTACTATTCACGGTATACAATCCAAATGAACAGGTAAAAAAAGCTCTAAATACATTTATCTAATTAACGATGCTTATTAACGTTCCGTAATGTGTTACTTAATAGTCCGTTATTATGTCCTCCACTAGAAATACGTCCCCAGTTCCCCTCTCTCAAATAGCTCGCTGTCGACTGACCAAGGAAAAACCCGCTTAGCGTAAGCATTTCCCCCTGCACGGTTTCAATACGGGCCTTAAAGTAGGATTAGTGGGCCTTAGAACACTCCTCTGTTCACCAGGGAGCCCCCTTTCCTAGGTTTTGTCGTTTCTTTCCTATTACCTAGATAACTATAAATAATAGGCTGGCTATCCAGCTAGCCTGGGTATTTAGCTCGGCTAGGGTTAGCTGGTCCTTAAGAGTAAGTAGGGCCAGAGCTTCTATTCTAACTAAGTTTATAAACTAAGGTAGGGCTGAATCTAGGACTGATATTAACCCTAGTTAGTGTATTTAATGTTATTTATTATTATTAGTAAGAGGGATAATAGTTATAATAAACTAGTAATTAACTCCTAGATATAAGTATGGGTAGGGTCCTGTGTGTGTAAATCTTTTGTTGTTGTTGTATTTAACGCCATGACGGCAAGGGCGTAGCCCTTGCAGCAGACCTCCCGAGGGGTATATAGTGTAGAGAGCCGCAAACTCAGACTACCTATTCTATAATACACAACCCTTACCAACGTCCTCCAAATCTTACCTATTAGCTACTATGCGTTCAATCTATCCCTGGATCCCATTAGTTCCTCTAATTCCTTTACTTCTTATTTGGTCCCTTTAATAAAGTAAGTTGGTTATTTTAAGGCCTAGCCGGAAACTGGCCCCTAATATCGTAGGTAAATCTTCTAAAAAAAGTCTATTATACACAGGAAGGCCTTAAAGCTTTTAGGATTGGTGATTAGCCCTTTAAAGTATTGCTCTAGGGATCCCATAGGTCTTATAGGCTTTGATGAACGAGAAGAGTAGAGGGTAGGCCACCGTTACTGTCAGATTGAACGCTCCAAAAGCGCCTTGGAACGGGCGCTCGGCGTAAGGTTAATCCCGAGTGCGCCTCAGGTATCCAGGGGCGTCCCCTACCCCTATCCCTAGGGTCAGGGACGCTCCCTGAAGCACCTAGCAGACACAACACATCAATATACACAATTGACCCTCAATTCGACAGTTATAGTACTGGTTTATGTGGTATCCCTAGTAGCTAGGGTTATACCTAAGTAGGGTCCTCTTTTCCCTAATAAACTAGGCCTTACTACTCTAATTGAATAATTTAAAGGGTAGCACCTTAATTATAAAAAAGATAACCTAAGTGACTTTGTTTATAATAGGGTTTGGGTTAAGGTGGGATTACCGGGCTAGGATTAGCTTATAACTAGTTTGGGCGATAACCTCCTCCCTAATCAGGGTTAATATATTAATACTTTCCCCATTTAGGTTTTAGAGCTTAGATGGGTAACGTGGGACAGTGTATATAAACTATTTTGTGAGGGTTTCTACTTTAAAGGCCCCTAAGTAGTTTATTAGTTTTTATTTATTTTTAAAAAGGGTTTATTAGATTTATTTATTTAGGGGCTTTAAGGAGTATTTAGTTAAGATGTGGTAGATGTGTGGGATATCTCCTAGTTGTAGGCCAAGGGCCTGGCAGACTATACGGCGTAGGGCGAAAGGGGCGTTCTTCTGGGCAGCATCCAGGCTTTCCTCGGGGATATGGACGAAAACCCGGAGGTCTTCTAATTGAGCCTGGGCTTATGGGCGGGTAGGGGCTCGGTTCTGGGCTGGGGCGGAGGCCGGGGCTAAAATTGGGGTTAAGGTCGGGGCTAATATTATAATAATAACCCAATTCTGGGTTAAAGTTAAAGTAACTTTGTTATTATCAGCTTTTTTAAGGCTTAGATCACATAGGTTGTCGCCTCCTTTGCGATCTGCTTTTTTAGCCCCTTAAAACTAGAGACCACATTGTTAACACACTGGGCGATAGCCAAAAAGACATCCTTTCGGTCCTTATAGCGTCTGGCTTGTTCATCGAAGGCGGCTAGGATAGATCCAGTGGCCACCCCACTTGTGTTCAAGGGCCCCTTTGCCATAGAGGGGGCTGCATCAGGAGTGTTGGGCTGGCTTCCCCTAGGGCTGGGCCGGAATAGCTGGGCCTCAGTGTTATGGCGGTGCTTAGCCCTTGAGGTAGGGGTTAGCTCCGAAGGTGACCTAGAGCTCCGATCAGGGTTGGGCGGGGGGGGCTGGTTATAGTTTAGTGCTTACCGGAGGTTATAAGGTTATTATGGGAGGGTTTTAAGAGAGAGAGGTGAAGAGTTTTTAGTTATTAAGGATTTTGGTGGTATATTACCTATTTCACTAATAGTGGATGTTGAGAAAAATTAGGCGAGAGGGAAGTTCGACGGTTCAAGGTGGCGAAATGTTCGACGGACAACTTCCAGAGCCTAGAGGCAGATCTTCACTTCAATTTCGACAGGTCAAGCAAGCTAGTCGCAATTGTGTTTGGTAAGTACTTTTTATGATGCTTTGGTGACTTTTTATTCCTAATTATATTCAGCTTCAACGCCCGGGGACGGTGGCTACTTCGACATCCTAATTGACGAGCCCACCCTGGTAGACCGGACAAAATTGGTTGTCGACGGGTCCATGAAATGGACTGCTACATCTGACTACCCCGTTGGTTTGAGTGTCACCGCCAACAGGACCTCCTCCTCTACACCACGCCGTTCCACCCGTCTCCATTGTCACTATTCCACCCGTCTCCGTTGACACTATTCCACCCGCCTCCGTTGACACTATTTGACCCGTCTCTGTTGACACTATTTGACCCGTCTCCGTTGACACTATTCAACCCGTCTCCATTGGCACTATTCAACCCGTCTCCATTGGCACTATTCAACCCGTCTCCATTGGCACTATGCGGTCCGTCTCCATTGGAACCAGGAGAGATCGGAGTCCTAGGCCACGGCCACCATCCAGACATCGGCATTTGGTCGTAGAATGAGTTGAAGTTGTATCGATGATCCCACTGGCGGAAACAATAGAATATTTCATTCGTGGTACCGTGCTTCCAGGCGACAGCTTCGGAAACCATGTCGACTCGGAGATCCTTCACGTTGAACTGTGCAAGGACTTCAATGTCATTGGCGTAAACCTCTAGCTTGGCCACCCAGTAGGGCCTCTAGCCGAGGTCGGAGAGGTAGTAGTTGCGGCGGCGGGCCCACACACCGCCCGCCAGGCCTCTGCGACCTGCTTCCTCCGGGCCGAGCTCGGGCTTGATGTAGGTCGCTTCTCGGCAAAGGTTGTCTGCGTTCCAGTGGAAGCCTTCCCGCATCAGGCGCGGCAGGTCGGTCGTTTTTACGCGCAGGTTGGCTGCCCAGGAGAAGATGCTTGCCATCTCTGGCCAAGGTTGGGCCTGCCTCATGCGGCCGGGGGTCAACAGCATCTGTAGGCTTTCGGGGGCATTTCCCCATTCCCCCGTGTCGTAATTCCGTGATTGGTCTCCGTACGCATGAAGACCGGGGTGGGGGAGCCTTTCGAAGGGGGCTTCGGAGCACGGTGGGTCGACGTCCATTGTAATAAATAGCTAGCTACAGGAATCATATAGCTTTTCCGGAAGATGTTGAAGTGAGGATCGAGGCCAGCCATCAGCCGGCGTATATGCCCCATTCGGGAAGGCCTTGATGGTTAGAGTGATGTCATCGCCAAACCGCGTGACTCACTTTAGGTAACAACCTGGAAACTACTACGGACGCTGAGGGAGATTCAGAGGGTAAGAGCTTCAGCGAAGTGACCGGAGCGCAGGCAGGAACAGCCCAAAAATCTGCTAATGGGTTTCACATCAACAAATACACACGGTCCGTGTGTGGTATTCTGAATTATTGTTCTAGCTGGCTTTGCGTGGCTTCGTTATTCATCATCACCCCCGTCTTCCCGTCTTGCTCACACGTCCTCTGGCTACTGGCTTGCTCACCGCTTTCAATTTACTCTGCCAATCCTTCCAATCGATGTCGTCAATATCTCCAACGTCATCAATGTTCAGATCCAGGCTCGCAAATTGACCGTCTGAAGACGCATGCGGCGGCAGAACCACCCCGTCTTGAAACATGTCGTCTACGACGTCTGCATTGTTCATCCACGCCTCAGGGTTCCCGACCTGGTCAAAGTTCACTTGCCACTCCAAAGGAGCTTGGTGACCCCCTGAAAAGTCCTGACGCTGCGGCATGCCCGTGGTCGACGGCATCAGCGAAACTTGGTGGCTGTGGGATGGTACAACACCCGGTAGATCCCATCTCTCGGTGGCGTTCGGATCCCCTGTGAGGTGGATGGGTTGCCACGAATTATACGCATCGACAGGATTGTGGTTTACCCTGCTTTCCATCGGCCTGCTTGCCTCTTCCAACGGCACCGATCCCAAGGTCGGTCCCGGCTGTGCTCGGGACGTAACGGACCTTGACGGGTCGGGGACAATACTGCCCAACGACGGCGTCTTGTAGGCAAACTCTTCTGGACGACAAAGCTTTCTCCATCGCATCCTCAGCTCGGACATGCGCGACTCCATGCCGGGGACAGGCCCTAAGCGCTGTGCCAGCGGGTTCATCCGGTCCTCGCTGTCCAGCAGCTTCGCGGCGGCCGGGTCGGCGCGAAGCCTCGCAATCTCCGTCTCGCGGTGCCGCTTGGCCTTGACGTAGAGCTTCTTTATCGGCATCCACGCGGCGATGTGGTCCTCGCTGTCGACGCCCGCCATCGGGTGGTCGTCGGCCAGGACCTGCGCCGCCTCCCAGGCCCGCTCCGACGTGGCGGTCCACGGCCGCTTCGAGACCTCGAGCAGCATGTAGGCGATGGCGAACCACTGCCGGTAGGTCTGGAACAGCCACCGCCACTTCCGGCCACGCTCGTCGGTGTTGAGCATGTGGTTGTACTCGACGATTTCGATCGTGGACATCCATAGCCGGCTGCGTAGTTCGCTCGACAGTTTGACGTCTCCCCCGGGGAACAGGAGGGGTTGGTAGATGATAAGGCTGATTTTGGCCATGATGACTCTTGCAACCAGGGAGGCCATCCAGAGAAGGGGATCTCCGTCCATGACCGCGTGCTTGAGGAACTTTTCCTCGAGGCGGTCGTAGACCTCCACGAGCATGCTCTCCTTTTCCGCAAGACTCTTTTCCATGTTCTTGGGATCAATTGGTCCGGTGTTTTTCATGGCTATAAAAAGGCGGCGTTGGAGAACGCATACTTCATATCGGGTGATACAAACAGAGGTATCCGTTCGGCCGACACGTGTTATGGGGGGATCGGAATAGGACGGGTCGATATCGACGTCATCGATGTTCGAGGGGAGCTGGGTGTTGAAGCTCTGGTCTGTTGCGGCAAGGTCGGTGCCCATCTCGTCGGTGGAGCGCATATCGATGGTCATGATGGCCCACCACAAGCGACGACGCATCTCGACCTCGAAGGGTGACAGGCCGAGTTGCGTTCCATCTTGGTGCAGGCCGTGGGCTTGGGCCATACGCACACATACAGCTGTTAGGCTCCAGCATAACTTGCTTTCATCATGCAGTTTCACCATTGTGAGAAATACGGTGAAAGCTTGGAGGACTGCAATGTCAGAGGATCTGAGGAAATCAGCCTTGGCCAGGGATTGCTCGAGTGCAAAGCGAAACCGAGCGATATAATCACTCTGAGATACGCCAAGGTTGCTTTGGACCTAGGCTCCGTGAGTTAGGTTCACGATACTTTGAGCAGGCTCGGTTCAAGGGGTCTTACCTCGCCCTCCTCCATGGACGAGACAGCAGCATAGTAGATGGCGAATATTACCGCCTCATCCCTGGGTTGAATATTATCGACTCGAACTTTCACCTGTTGAATCAACCGACTGATTGTAGGAACATGAAACACTTTGAGTAGCGCCTCGACGTTCTCGAGGTACACCTCCCAAAGTATGTCTATGTGCTCCAGGGGTGGATGAAATGCCGTCAGGTCGACGTCGGCAGAGCGGTAGCCGGCGATGAAGCTGCGATGGTCCAAAGCTGCCTCGGGATCAAGCGGCGGCGACTGGTCAGGGCTCATGTCGTCTTCCGAGTCGTCGGATTCATCCCCAACGGCCAGCTCATTGCGAAGATCTTGAAGCTAGTACGATCAGCATTTCGCCTGAAGATCAAAGATACAGATGGTATGAATCCATCAGGACCTACCTCGTCGTTGAGCTTTAGCCAGAATTGGTCGTTGATGTATCGACTCGTTTGGTCTCCGGCATCTATCACCAGTCGGCCGGAATGCTGATGATCGCCTGCCAAGTTGCGACCGGCGGCCTTTTCCTTTGCTTCTTCGGCTGCCTTCATCACCGCCCTGACACCCGGCGGTATTCGTGCATCGTCAGGGTCATCCAATCTCGCGCTTGTCTCGTGGCCCCCCTCCAGCCAGCCGCCTTCATCGAAGCCCAAGATTGGCTCATTGCTCCTGCTCTGGCCCTGTAGGGCTCCGACGACACCCTCAAGCCGCCGGAGACGTTTCGTTAGATGGATCTCCCGGTCACTCGCGGCCACATTCGTCGATACGTGCCGCACTCTCGCCTCGGCCAAGTGCGGGGCACGGCCCGGCGTGAGAAACATGCAGTCGCTGTGCGATTTGCGGCAATTAGTGCATGGCATTTGCTTATCGCATCGAATCCGCCGCTTGCGACAGATGACGCAGCTCCGTGCACTCAACAGTGGAGCGCCCGACGTCGTGAGGGCGACCGGGCGATCGAAGGGGATGGTAGCCACGGGGCCTGGGTACCGGGCGGTTGGCGGTCGCGACATTGTTGTGTCAGAATGAGCGCCAACTCCGCTTGGAACATCATTTTTCTGTGTACCCAGAGACGCCGAAGGTCTAGGGTCAGCTGGTTCCTCGGGCATTGGGATTGGGGAGCATGCGAGTGTTGGTGCTCCGTCAAGCGACGGATATTCCTTGCCGAAGTTCGGGGGCCAGAGGAGCGAGAAGGGAGGTTCGTCGTAAACTGAAATGAGATAACGGGTTTATTAGTCATCCATTAGTTCGGCGGCAACGGCAGGCCATGTTAGGCTACTACTACTACCTGCAGTGCTGACGTTGACGTCCATGTCACAACAGCCAAGAGAAACATGGGGGCCATTAGGGCTGATTTGAAGGGTGATTAGTCTCACAATCAGCCTTGACCGATGCTAGCATTCCCGCTGACTTCTCCCGAGCGCCACAATGCTTGGGCCTTCAATGATATCAAGCCGGCTGGTCCATGGAATTTTCCAAAGTCATGGCAGCTCGTTTAACCACCTGTAAGGGTGCGCCGCCCGTGATTCAGAAGTCGGTCTTGGCCAAGGAGTTACTTGCCGATAGCACGTTGCCAAGGTAAGCAACTGGTGCACCCTCAAGACTCGAGGCTTTCTCAAAGTAGTATGGTGTAAACTGGCTGCCCGTGTCTCGCGGTTTCACAACGAGTCGATTGGAAGACCTCAATGCATTGCTGCCTATGCTGACAATAGAAAGCCGGCCAGTGATCGCATTAGCATAGCCGCCGGTGTTCCAGCGCCACATATGGCTGGAATACTAGCCTAGGCGATCTTCACGAATCCCATCTGAGATTTTAGAACTAACGCTTGGTTAGATTGCCGTCCGTTATGGAGGCAAGCGGGTTAAATAACGTCCCACACCCACTTTTGGTCACCCCCCACATTTGGTCACCCCATAAATCCCTCACCACCATAATAACCCCCCAACTTCAACTTTGCAAATCTCAACCTATATTAACTCAATTGCCACGAAACTTTATATACAACTTACTTATACCTACATAGCCCAATATACCGAAGATGATATTATCCGGGCTCTTAAGGCTATTACAAACGATCAGAGTATTAAAAAAGCAGCATTTAAACATAGCATACCACAAATAACTCTAAGTAACCGAATTAAAGGCCACTAAGGAAGAGATATAGCCTTTTCCAACCTCCAAAGGCTCTCTCCTATCAAGGAAACCCATCTAACTAAATGGGTTCACATTCAGGCAACACTAGGGTTACCACTAACACATTAACAACTTAAGAAATTCGCTAAGCGTATCCTAACCATCTATAGAGACTCCTAGCCTTTTAGGAAGAACTGAGTTTAATCCTTTTTAAGAAGGAATCCATTAATTAAAGTTTATAGAAACAGAGTAATTAATTCCTAGTGTATTAATAGAGTTACAACTAATATAATTAGACCATAGTTCAAATGCCTCACTATACTTAAAATTAAAGCTATTAAAATAGTTAACTAATATAATATAAATAAAATAAGTATTCTCGAAGGTAGAGGATCTAATAGGCTCATTTTAGGATTAGTAGAGGTTTACTATATTTAAAAAAAATTAACCTAGGTTATATACTTATATATCTCTTATTAAGTGTATTTATATAATAAGTAGAGTACTACTTCTACTTATAATTCATAAAGAGAAAAGTATTTAATAATAGTATTTTTCTCTTAATTTAACTTTATATAAATTATAAAAGTTTATAGTAATAGAAAATAAGTAAACATTAAACTTTATAGTTATTAAGTAATTAGAAAAGGTGTTTATCCTATTAACTACCCTAGGAGACCCCTAGGAGAGGAGATTACTTATCCTAGATAGTTATAAAAACCATAAAATAACTATATTTATATATCTTCATTTTAAGAGTTATATACACTTACTTTTCCTGCCACTATATACGTTTTATATACTTTAACCTCTTAATTAGCTGGTTTTTAGACCACTCAAAATAGTATATAAAAAGAACTCGGTTATTATAGTCAATTTAATTATAGTATTATTACTAATAAAAGAACGTTCCTTATTTATTACTATAAAGCTCACTAGGCTGGTATAATAAATAGGAATATTATTAGTGAGTGGAAGTGGACTGGTCTATGACTAGTTGATATAATTAGACCCTTTATAAGCCCTTGACTATTTAAGAATATAATAACACCAGCGAGGAAGACGAATTAGGTCTGCGAAGGGCTTGTTAATGGCAATAATAGCGAGAAATGGGCAATAGAGTCATCAGTAGTACCATGGTCAACTCCTAGGAAAAGGGATGAACTTTAGGGTCAGCTCAGCTTATTTAATAAGTTTAAGAGGGATATTAGTACTTAACGTCTGCTTTTTCGTAAGATCTAAAAAGGCTTCGACGAGCAGGCCTATGAACTGGTAGTAGCCTAGCGAAAGATCATAGCATTGGAAGTAGAAGTAGAGGCTAATAGGGCGAGGAAACGAAAGAAGGTCAAAATGAGCCCCAATTCGAAGTTTGCCAACATCGAGGCCATCCGACAGGCTCAAATCGAGGCAGGCGAAATCGACGATAGCACAGATGAATCCAACGAGTCTGAAAACCCTAGTGACGATGCTAGTTGTATTATAGTCGCATCAGAATTGGTGGAATAATAGGGCGAAGTTGATGTATCGAAAAATGCAATGCCATTTTTGGGGTGACCAAAAGTGGGTGTGGGACGTTAGTGCTTCGCATGCGGGTCAACAGCTAATCCGTATCTACCAGGACTTAGCGCCTGGCACTTGGAGATAACTGTTGGGCTAGCTAGGCATCGTGTGGGACGGGCAACGTGGCGCTGGAATAGCCGTTATACTGCTGCACTGATGCTGTTGCTCTGTTTTCCGAAGGGGGGGCTTCCAGGCCGAAGCTCTTATATGCCCCTACAACTTCCCTCTCGCCTAATTTTTCTTAGCATCCGTTGTTAATGAAATAGGTGATATACCACTAAGATCCTTAACAACTGAAAACTCTTTACTTCTCCTTCCCGGAGCCCTCCTACGATAGCCTTATAGCCTCCGGTGAGCACCGGATTATAGCCGGCCCCCCTGACTGGCCCTAATCGGGGCTCTGGGCCACCTCTAAAGCTAAACCCTACCTTAAGGGCTAAGCGCCGCCGTAACACGGGGGCCTAGCTGTACTAGCCCAGCCTTATGGGAAGCTAGCCCAATAACCCTAATACAGCCCCCTTTATAGCAAAGGGACTCTTAAACGTAAGCGGGGTGGCTACCGGATCCATCCTAGCCGCCTTTGATAAATAAGCCAGACGCTATGAGGACTAAAAGGATATCTTTTTGATTATTGCCCAATCTATTAATAATGTGGTCTCTAGTTTTAAGGGACCTAAGAAGTAAATTACAAAGGAGGCTACTACTTATATAATCCAGGCTTTAAAACGGCTGATGGACAACGAAGTTGCCCGAACCCTAACCCGGAACTAGGCTACCGTAACGGCATTAGCCCCGACCCTAACTCTAATCTCAGCCCCGGCTTTAACCCCGGCCCCCACCCTAGCACAGAACCGGGCCCCTACCCACCTATAGGCCCAGGCACAATTAGAAGACCTCCGGGTCTTCGCCCGTATCCCCGAAAAAGGCTTGGAGACTGCTTGGAAGAATGCTCCCTTTATTTTACACCGTATAGTCTACTAAGCCCTTAGCTTATAACTAGGGGACATCCCTCATATCTATTATATCATAATTAGGTACTCCTTAAAGCTCCGAAATAAACAAATCCAGTAATGCCTCCTAGTAAACAAACAAAAACTAATAGATTACCTAGGAGTTATTAAAGTAGAGACCCCTATAAAGTGGTTTACTTATATCGTCCCACACTACCCAGCCAAGTTATGGAGCCTTAACGAGGACACCCTGGACCCAGTAACCCTAATTAACGAGGAGGTCTTTGCCTAAACGGGCTATAAACCTATTAAAGTGTAACGGTCCAAGTACGTATATTGCAACTAGCTATGGCGACTACTATGAGTATCTTCAAGATAAGGAGAAAAGAAGGAAAAGTCTGCTGCCCCACAAATCCGCTGGGTCCTGATCAGGTCTCCCTGGGCCTGATCAGGCTTAGTAAGTAGCGGTTGGCGTTGAACATGGCCGAGTGGTTCCGAGGCCTCTAATCGGGCCTTAGCCCGTGACATAAAGCGTAGAAGTCTCGCTATGGCCTAAATTCCACTATAAATAAAGTCTCCTAAATTATTTCTTTTATAATAAAAGTCCTACTTTTTAAATTATTTAACCAGAGTAATAGGTCCTAACTAATCCGAAAAAAGAAACCCTTAATAAGGTATAACCCTAGTTACTAAGGATACTATATAAACTAATACTATAATCACCTAACACTCTATAATAACTATAATAAACCTATAAACTCCCACGAGACCGAGCCTTATATAATTAAACCAAAATATACCAACTACTTAGGGCCCTTCCAGGCCGGCTATACAAACTATCCAACTAGGCCCCTAATAGTTAACGGTCATCCTACCCTCCTAAGCCGAAAAGAACATAAACGGATTCGGAAAGCTGGGCAAAAGGCCTCCGAGGCCCGCGATAACATCAACTAGACCACCACCCAAAGTAATACTCAATAACCCCAGGACTTCCCTCCTAATTAGGGCTAATAACTTAACTCTAAACATCTATACACTAGGACACCCTCCTAAGGATTAATTATATACTTAAGTAATAGAGATATAACTAATAATATAAATGAAAACGAGGTTAAAAACCCCGAGGCCCTCCCTTAGACCAAACACCCTATCCACCCTCTCCGAAATAGGAGCCAAAGGGTGGCTCAAAAACCTAACTATAAAATCACTAATACCTACACCCACCTAGACCTCAATTCAGAGGTGTAGGCCTAAACAGGCCCCCCCACGGGTGCTACGTGTAGCCCAATGCAATATAGGGAAAAAGCCTCCAGCATATACAGCTTTCCTAGAGCTCTACTAGGCTGATCAGGTTAATACAATACTTATCCAGGAGCCCTGGATAGGCTATACCAACAGAATACAGATTAATATACACCCTGGGTACAGCTCTTATATCCCAGTTAATTTTTAGGATAATAGGGAATTAAGGCCTAGGGTGATAATATATATACAAAAAGGGATAAGGCTATAAGTGCAATAGTAAAAACCTATCTAAACAAGGAATATCCTATAATTAAAAATTAATAACACTACTATTATAAACGTTTATAAATAACTAAGCAATCCTTATAACTATACAACGACCACCCTCCTAGGATACTAACCATTATTATAAGCCCTTATAACTAGGGATTTTAACACTTACCACTACTCCTAGGAACCCGGATCCGTTAACCGGAATAGGGGAAACAATCTAGTTAACTAAATTAACAACCATAGCCTCTCCTTCATTAGAGAAGCAGGGGCTCCAACCTATACCCATGGTCACGTCCTTAACCTATCCTTCTCAAATATCCCCCTTACGCACACACGACCCTACCCACACCTACACCCAGGAGCTAATCACCAACTTATTATAACCATTATCCCCCTCAACAATAATAAATAACAATAAATATACTAATTAGGGCTAATATCGGTCCCGGATTCGGCCCTTCCTCGGTTTAATAACCTAGTTAGGGTAGGGGCCTCAACTTTACCTACCCTTAAGGACCTACCCACCCCAGCCGAGCTAGACGCCCAGGCTAGCCGGATAGCCAGTCTATTATCTATAGTTATTCAGGCAGTAGAGAAGAAACGACAAAACCTAGGAAAGGGGGCTCCCTGGTGGATGGAGGAGTATTCTGAGGTCCACTAATCCTACCTTAAGGCCCGTATCCAATAATCCCAGGGACCAAAGCCGACCTCACCGCCCCCTGCCCCTGAAGATCAAAAGGCCTTCCTGGACATAGTAAGGAAGGCCAAGTGGGCCTACTAGGCTACTAAGATTAAAGTGGTTAAATCGGATCAGGACCTCTATAAAATAATGGGCTAGTACAAGACCAGCCTAGTAGTCAAAGCCCCCCCTTAATAGTTGAGGGCCAGACGTACGACAATAACCAGGACAACGCCCAGGCCCTACGGAGGGCCCTATTAAAGAAGTTCAACAACACGGATAACCTACCTAGGGACCCCTTCGATATAGCTACGGTCCCAAGACAATAAATACCCTAGCAGGCTATAATTAATTAAGAGGAAATAAGAGTAGTTACCCTAATAAAGACTATAACCCCCGGTATTAACAGAATCACTATAAGAATACTTAAAACTTATTAGAACTCTATATCCAAACCGGTTTAACTCCTCTTTTAAACCTATATCTAAACTAACTACTTTCCCCAACAGTTCTACAGGGCGGAGGTTATTATAATCCAAAAACCTAGAAAAACCAACTTCTTAAAGACTGGATCCTAGAGACCGATAACCCTCTTATCCTACCTAGGTAAGGGGCTCGAGAAGCTAATAACTAGGAGAATAGCCTACCTCGCTATCCTAGAAGGGGTAACCAGCCCACAGTAAATATGGGCCCTACTAGGCAGGGCAGCAACCAATCTAACAACCTACCTCACCTACAATATTAAACAGGCCCTCGATAAGGGGCTCACAACTATACTAATAACAATAAATATAAAGAGGGCCTTTAATTTTATACTACGGAACCACCTTATTATTAGATTACGGTAATAAGGCTAACCTACTAGCCTAATCAGGCTAGTTTATACTTTTATCTTAAACCGCACAACTAAAATCAAGCTTAAAGAAACAATAACAAAGGACTTCCCTCTTAGCTATGGGCTGCCCTAAGGCTCCCCACTATCGCCCGTTCTCTTTTTACTTTATATCACTAAGATCCTAGCAGAGAATCCAAGGCTTCGGTTTAGGTATACAAACGATATAAGCTTTCTAACTACTAATTCGTCCCTTAAAAGAAACACCACATCCCCAGGTTAAGAAATAACCCAGATCCTAAACTAGGACACTAAGAATAATGTCTTCTTCGACCTACTAAAATATAAAATTATATATTTTACTAAAAAGCATAAATAACCTAAGAATTTACCGAAAATTAAAACTAAAGCCCTAAAAATTAAAACCTTAGTTAAGCTAATCCGTTAATTAGGGGTTTAGTTTAATAAAAGACTCTCATTCCAACACTACGTTAAAACAAGGGTAACTATAATAAAGAAGGCAGCCCAGTATTTAAAGTATCTAATAAACACAAAAAGAGGGATCCCAGTAACTACTATACAAAAGGCGGTCATCACCTATGTCCTCCTAATAACCCTATACAAATCCGAAACCTAGTTCAGGGATGTAACTAAACCAGCTCTAAACAATAATACCTCTCCCTAAGGAGGGATAATTAATATAAGCTAAAAGGGCCTTGTTTAAAAGGTTAATAAGGTTATTATAATAACGTCCCAGGTTATTCTTCTAGTCTAGAAAACAACCCCAATAAATAACCTATTCCGAGATACCGGCCTACCTACTAGGAAGGTAGCCCTAGAAGGGACACACCTATACTTCGTAGTTCACTTACAAAAGGTCAACCAACAACACCCATTAATCCTAAGGCTCTTATAACAAGGGAAATAGTAAACACAACTTCAACAGATAGCAGGCCTCATCTTAAGGGCCCCAAGGCTAGCACTGCTCTAACCATAATACCTCCTAGGGTCATAAAACCCGATAGTCTTGTAAACAAAGGAGAAGGCTGCTAAAGCCTTTTAGAACTGGTTAAAAACCGTTCCAGATACCCATATGGTTATCTACTTAGATAGCTCTAAGGCGTCTAATAGAGTCACCGGGTATAGGTTTATTATTTACCAAAGTGTCGCAAAAGTGGAACTACAATTACGGGACAGTAATTGTGGGCTATATTATGACACAAAGTAAAAAGTGTATAACCTAGGGTTATGGCCAACTTGGCCTAGTAAAAGTGTTTAATAATGAGGTTAAAGGGGCAAGGGCAGGTCTCCGGTGGGCCCTCCTTACTTCCCAAGGCCAGCTAATACACATTTATATCAATAATACTAATATTATCCGGGGGATACGGGGCAAAACTCTAAAACCCTCATAAGAAGCCTTCCTCGAGATTCACAAGGTAGCTAGGATATACGATACTGTCGGAACACCACCGTCCAGCTGGCGACACCTGTTGCCGTATATCGCTGATTGGCTCGATTAGTGAGCTAATTAGAGGTCAGGGATTGGATTTAGAATTGCGGCCACTAGCGCCGCCTTCGGCTTCTGATTCCTACTTTATATAATAATAGTAAATAGGATGAATATATTATTATCTGCTTACCCATTATAATTAGGCCTGGTGAAGTGAATTTAATACTAATTAGTGGTTAAATACTATTTCTATAGATTAGTAAGGTGAAATTTCGATTAGAAGAGATGTTTCCGAAGGACCTGCGAAGTAGTTAACCTAAGAGCCGACTAAATCAGAGGGTAATCACTAATTTATACTATAAGAAGTTATTGTGAGAAGCTACTGCGCACTAAGTAACAGGGTTATCACAGTCTTGTCCTAGGGAGTTATATCGAATTCACCTGGAACTACTTGATAAGGAAATACGAAGGAAAATACAACTCCTATGTCCATTATACACAATCTCTAATAACGACCCTGTAAAGGGATAACTATCAACGTTATTAACCTTTTGTCGCAAAAGTGGAACCACAATTACGGGACAGTAATTGTGGGCTATATTATGACACACCCCCCCAGACCGAGGAGAGAAGAGGTCTGCTGACTAAGCAATCAGCACCGGCTTACACTCGCAGCTGACAAGCCAGTCTTTGTTGACTGTTACTGGGTGCCGGCCGCTCCCAGCTGGCAAGTCTAACCTTCCATTTCGGTGACTTGCTGCTGAAGCGAGAATGGGTGAGCACAACGAGGCTCGAACCCATGGCCTCTAGGTCGGCCCACATACTGCCACTTTAGCGAGGCGTTTAGCCATTCAACCAGAGGGCTCGTAGAGACAAGGGCTCATAACTGTCGCAAAAGTGGAACCACAATTACGGGACAGTAATTGTGGGCTATATCATGACATACTATAATTACTCTTATAAAAATTATAACACAGCATCTTTAAGTTTATGAGTTAAACCTTAAAACTAAACTTACTAAAAGTAATAAAGCTTAAATATCACCTTTTTAGGATACTATTTAAAAAACCAAAGAGAAGCTTACTAAATACTAACAACTTCAAATCCAAGATTTAAAGCCGTATTTTTTTACACTCCTTCTTTCTCCTTTTACCCATATGAATAATAAAACTTTTAATTCACACTTTTCTAAATTAAAAACATATAGGGACCTTAGGCTTTTAACACCAACAAACTTCAAAATATTAACAAGTGATCGTTTTATGCGATTATATATGTCACGGGCCGAGCCCGGTGGTTATGCCCGGGCTATGCCCGTGCTCGCACTAGTGCCCCACCGGTGCCCCACTAGCGCTCACCCCCTAGGAAGCAGAGATTTCGCGCTATATCGTAGTTTACCCTTTTCCTTTTCAACTTAAAATAAACAGTATTTAGTTACTTTTCGGTTAAGATAAGGCCTAGGACCAGCCCTTCGCATATTTCAAGCTTAGTTTTATTTATTATATAAAATACTATTAGGTTAAGCGTAGCTCCTTACTGGTTACGAAGTGGAATCCCAGGTTAAGCGCAGCTCCTTAATAATAAATTAATGAACGTCGGACGCTAGGTAAAGCATAACTCCCCACCAGTTAAAAAAAGGATACTAACTAGTATAATAACTAATGAACTACAGGCCCAACTATAGTTAGCCTTAAACGAGGCCCTCGGGCCCCTATAAGCGAGGATTACTGAGCTCTCTAATGAACTAGAGTAAAGCCGAGGTTTAGGGGCAACAATACCGACCCCTATAAAAGATGCAAATACCAAAGCCCCGCTAGTGGGTAACCACCACCTCGTAATAGAGATACTAATATACTGTAAACCGTTACTAATACCCTCAAAGTTCTCGGGGAAGTAAAAGGATTACCCTTTTTAGGTATAATAGATAAGGGATAAGATCACCATGAACAAAGCGTTTTACTTTATTAACTAGGAACTATAGTACCTAATTAATTCCTATTTAAATACTAGTCCCTAGTAGGTGGTTACCACGTTCTACGTAGCCGGGGGGCTTAAAGGTTAACATAACCCTGAAGATTTCATATTCTACTTTAATAAGACCTACTAAAACCTGAACACTTAACCCTAAGCCGTAGCCTAACTATAAACCCTCCATTAAAAAAATAACAAAAAGTTAACTATTTTCCTACTAAAGTTTAAACGAATAATAATAGACGTAGGAGGTGGTATATAGCCCGATACCGTTAAAATTGCTATATTAGAAAACGCCCTTACTTCCCACCTAAAAGAGCACCTAATTACTATCTCCTTATTAAGGGAGTATACTTAGTAATTTACTAGGGTATAGGACGTTGCCTGGAAGTTAAAGTGTATAATACTCGTTGCTACTAAACGAGAACGTCGTTAGTCCCTAATCCTAGCCCCTCTATGGAAGGATCGTAATGGAGATGTTTAGATGACTAGCACTGCCTGCGCTTTATTAACTCGAAAGGAGAAGAAGGACCACCACCGCCGCCGTTCCTCGGGTAGCTCACCAGTGGACCACTATGAGTACTTTTATTATAGTAAAAAAGGTTATATTACTAAGAATTACCGGAAAAAGGTTCCTAAGTAGGTGAAGGTTGCTTATACTAAGATGACGAAGAAGTAGAAGGATCCCAGGTTAAAAGAAGAGGACCGAAAAGCCACTAATACCTCTTTTAATGAGGATAACTCGGGAAAAGAGTAACTCTAGTATAAATTCGGGTACTAGAGTCGACGAAGGAGGAAGCTAAAGGATGGGAGTCCCACTAAGAAGAGTAGTAGTAGAGGAGCCAAGGGTTAGCCACTATTCAAGCAAGGATTAACAAAGAACACTTAATACACGCCCTCATCGATACTAGTTGTGATGTTTACGTAATGGTGGATCAGTCTCTCTCTAGACGCCTCCGACTACTACTAGTGGATTAGAAGAAGTGTACTCTACGAGGGTATACGCAAAACGGGCCATCACCTGGTGATACCCAGGGTATAATTATCCTAAATCTGGAATTAAGTGGCTACACTTAGAAAGTTTACGTATACGTAGTAAAGGGCCTAGACCCCCTTATATTCCTAGGGAAACTATAAATAAAAGTGAACTGTGTAATATATAACACCGTTACCTAGTGGGTATACCACGGTAAGGGAGGAGTAGATGTATACCTCTCTAATTAGGAAAAACTAGTTATTATAAAAGAGATTCGTATAGCCCGATTATTAATGGCCCCTGCGTTTATAATTATATACCGACGAGTAAAGCATTAGAGGGCACTAAAGGCCCAGGTTATAACTATAAGTTTAAGGGATATCGAGGATGCACTAAAAAAAAGAAACCTATGGATATAAAGGAACTCATCCTAAGCTGGGTTTATAAGGAGTTTAGAGATTTATTTAACTCGGAGAAAGTGTACTCGGTGCCCCCTAGGAGACCAGGAGTTAACCATAAAATCCCCCTTATTAAGGACACTCACAACCAGGAGCTTACACTTCTATAAGGACCCTTATATAGGATGTCCTATGAGGAACTCTTAGTCCTAAAAAAAACACTAAAGGACCTACTAAATAAAGAGTTTATTCGAGCTAGCAGCTCGCCAGCGGGTGCCCTAGTGTTATTTATTAAGAAGCCTGGTGGGGGAATTCGGTTCTACGTTAATTACTAAGCCCTTAATAGTATTATAAAGAAGGACCGTTATCCACTACTACTTATATTAGAGACCCTCCAACGGGTAGCCGTTATGTAATGGTATACGAAGTTTAACGTTATAGCCGTGTTCTATAAGATTCGGATTATAAAAGAAGACGTCGAGAAGATAATGTTTTATACGAAATACGAACTCTTTAAGTAGTTAGTCTACCCCTTTGGACTCACCGGGGCCCCAGTTACGTTCTAATGGTATATTAATACAACTCTCCAAGACTTCTTAGATGACTTCGTTACCGCTTATTTGGATAATATTCTGATTTATACGTCTAGGTTAAAGAAGAAGTACGAAGAGAAGGTATGGGTGGTGTAACGGTCCAAGCACGTATATTACAACTAGCTATGGCGACTACTACGAGTATCTTTAAGATAAGAGAGAAAAGGAGAAAATGTCTTCTGCTCCACAGGACCCGTTTACTCTAATTAGGCCTAAGGTTAATCCGTCTTAGGTAAGCTGGGCTTAGGTAAGCGGGGTCCATGGCTAAGAGGTTACGAAGCCTCTAAGAGGGCCCAGCTCATCATAATTACCCCCCCTCTCCCTCCTCCCCGTTCAAAGGAACTCGTCTATAATTAACCTTATAATAATCCAAAGTTATAATCTCCGTTAATAACTTAATTAGTTCCCAAGTAAGCTCTACGTAGCCCTTCCACTTAACCAAAACTTTCCAGGAACTACGAATCTTCTTAGCGTCCTAGATCTCTTCGACTTTGAATTCCTCTTCGTCGTCTACTAATAGAGGCGGCGGTTAAGCGTCGTCTTATTCCTATGATAGTAGTGGGTCAACTCCCGTATACCTAATTAGGGATATATGAAAAACGTTATAAATACCCGGTAGTGTATTAAGTTAATAGGCATGGGATCCGATTATTTCCAACATAATATACTTCGTATTCATCTAATCCAACTTCTTAGATAATCTCTTAGAATGGACGTTCTTAAGTTTTAATTAAACCTTATCCCCTAGTTAAAACTGGTTAGAAGGCTAGTATTGTATATTTGCCGAGGCTTCTTATCGCTCTTGGGCGGAGGCCATCACCACTTATGCCCATTCGGAGGCCTCCTTTAACTTCGAGACTAGGGCCTCTGCCCAAGCTGCGGGGGTCTTTCCTTTAGTCCACAAAGTCTCCTTTACTCTAATTAGGTCAATATCATAGCCGTGGGTGGTGAAAAAAGGGCTAAGGCCTGTTAACGAGGTAACCCTATTATTAATAACCATTATCGCTATTAGAAGTAGGTTATCCCAATCATCTTAAGTATACAAAGTATAAGCTTAGAGGTAGGTTTCTATTACCTAGTTAGCTCGTTCTATAGCGCCGTCTATCTCCGGGTAGAAGGCTATAAATAAACATCGTTTTATCCATAATAGTTAACAAAGCCGTTTCCATATACGACTAGTAAATTAGGGGCCTTTATCCAAAATAATAACTCTTAGGGGTCCGTGGTATCTGATCAGGCCAAGTATTAACGCCGTAGCCACAACGTCCATCGTTATATCCTTAAATAGCTTAAAAATCATATTCTTAGATAATCGGTCTATTACTACCATAATATTCATTACTCCTATACGGCGGGTTAATGGTAGCCCTATAATAAAGTCGACTAATATCTCTATCCAGACCTAATCAGGGACGGGTAAGGGCTTTAGAAGACCCCTCTTCTTATCCCACCATATATTACCCCGTCCACAAACATCGCAGTTCCTCATAAAGCGTCGAACATCCTACGACAGGCCTAACCAGTGAAAGCGGCGGCTAATCAAGGCCTTTAACGCATCTCTACCAAGATAACCACTAAGTATTAAGTCGTAAAACTCTTAGATTAACCGGGTTTATAAGGGTTCATAACAAGGGACCCAGATCCTCTCCCTCTAAAAGAGTTTACTATCGTCGTCCACTAAGTACTCTAATAGCATTATAAGTAACTTCTATTATAACAGTAATTAACGGTCCCCCCTTTTCACAATTATCCTAATTAACCAATAACAATTATTTAATTATAATCCTTTAGTCCAAAAGGACTTTAGGGGCTCCTCTTTAAAGGGGTTCAGGATAAGTTCTGACCGATCAGCCTCAGGATCGTCGTCCTAATCCATATCACCTATTATAGTACTTTCCACGGATTCCGTTATATCCATTTAATTCGTCTTAAAAGTTACCCAATTCACCATAACCATATTCCGTTTCCCCTTTAAGAACTATATCCTCCGTCCTTCTAATCGATCATCTCACTAAGTATTAGGAACATCTTATTCTCATCTAAATAATATATCGGGGACTATCACTTATTTACTAGGTCAGAACTAGATTATAAAGTTATAACGGGATAAGAGCTCCGACCATCTAACCTAGTATTCACTTAATTACCTCTTAATTATAAAATACTTAAAGTTAAGGTGGTCGGTTAGGATAATAAACTCCTTCACACTCCTTAATTCAGAGTCCTAGTATTCTAAATAATGGACTATAACTAATAGTTCCTTATTATGTATTAGGTAATTATATTTTACTAATAAGTTCTTCCGTAAAAAGAACACAACAGGCCATAAAATACCCTCGTCATCGTATTATAATAAAACACCACCCACCACATAACCTGATGAGTCTATTTCCAGTATAGTAACTTAATTAGGATCCTAATATACTAGTACAAGGGCACTAATTAGGAGGGCCTTCAACTTATTAAACACTTTTATATACTCGTTACTTTATATAAATAGGACATCCCTCTTCATTAAAATTATAAGGGGGTGTACTAACCCTAAGAAGTCCAGTATAAATTAACGGTAATAATTTATAAAACCAACGAAGGCATGGACTCCTTGCACTAATTAGGGGACCTCCCATATTTAGATGGCCTTAATTTTCTCTAGGTCAATACGGATACCCTTCCCTATATCAATAATGAACCCTAAGTATTTAACCCTTTTCATCTCAAAATCGCATTTATCAATATCAATTTATAAACTAGCAACACCCAAACAACTTAAGACCTTCTTAACTTTCTTCTTATGATCAACGAGTAAGCCATTTAAATAGATCAGAACGTCGTTGATATAAGTGGTGCAGAATTCGTTTAGGAAGTCCCGTAAAGTGTAGTTAATATACCTCTGGAACATAATGGGGGCCCCTATTAAGCCAAAAGGAGTCACTATCTATTCGTATAAATCGTATCTTATTCTAAAGGCCGTCTTTTATTCATCGCCTTCTTTAACCCTAATCTTATAGAATATAATAATAACATCTAACTTCGTTAACCACTTAGCTTTAATTAGGGCTCTTAGAGTTTCACTAATTAGGAGTAAGGGATATTTATTTGTTTTAGTAATAGTGTTTAAAGCCCAGTAATTAACATAAAACCTTAATCCTCCCCCGGGTTTTTGAACAAATAAAACGGGTAATAAAGTAGGAGAGCTACTAGTACGAATAAAGCCTTTATCCAGTAGTTCTATAAGGGTTCATTAAAGTATAATTAGCTCCTCCTTAGACATCCCATATAAGGGTCCCCATATAACTAGCTTATCTTACCCTGTTAAGTCTTTCTTAATAGGGATTACGTGGTCGATGTTGTCTTAATGTGGTGATAACTAATCAGCCTTATCGTAGTTAAATACGTATAAGAACTTATGGTAATATATAGGTAATTTGGTTTTCGGGTTAGTCTTCTTTTAAGGTATAAGTGCCTTCTCGATATCGGCGAGGCTCACTATAAAAACGTTTAGAGGTCTTACTTTGTTAGGTATTAAGTTTTTACGTTTAGTTCACCTAATTAAGGTAGCAAATACAACTCTGGTTTATTATTGGATTGGGAAGCCGGGGTTTTGTGATGTTTAATTTGGTTTCCTCTTTTGAACCTAGTAGTCTATAATACTTATGTGGAGGGTGCCCTTAGTTAGGTATACTATAACATTATCGTCTATTATCTATGATTTACTTAGAATAATGTTGTCTTTTTAATTAGGGATAATATAAAAGAATAGCTGTTGTTGTTTATAACCATTAATATCGATATTAGTATAAGTAATATAACGAATTGTATTAGGGATTATAGTGGTAACTTATATTAAATTCTGAGGGGTGATGCTAATGCGTGGTAGGCGGAGTTTTTTGGCGAAGGTGTTGCTGATTAGGGCGTATATTAGACACCCTATATTAATAAGAGTAGTAGTGTATTATATCCTATTAATTCTAATGTTAACATAGAATAGGTTATAGTCTATGTTCTTTTTAATAACCTTTTATTCTTTTATAGCCTGTTCCTCCTAATAACGATTTCCATTAGGAGTTACTCTTTTCCTAATTCTTTAGAGTCCTAATTAGAGCTAATATCTATTTCGTTCTACTCTTTGGTCTTCCTTTTCGAGGTTTTAGTCTCCTTATCTTTCTGGTTTCTAGGGTATCTCCATTGTATATGCCCCTTTTTACCGCAATTATAGTATTTACGGGTTTCCTCTTAGCTTAACCTTCTTCGGACTAGTTTATCCTTGGCTATCCGGCTTACCTTAGTGGGTTCCTAATCCATCTGATCAGGTTGAGGTGATCCTGTCCGATTATCCTATTTGGTTAGTGATTTGACTTTGTTCTAGCCGGGTGTTGGTGATCTCTTATATTAATACTTATGATAAGCTTAGTATAATTCACTATTTAGCTCTGATCTTATTGTTAAGAGCATCTGGGTGTATGTAGTATAGGCCGTTAGTTTATTGATTATACTAATTAAAGGGGTTCTTATTATAATATTTAGAGCTTTTTTTAAGTAGTTAATCTTGACGTTATCCAGCTAGTGTCCTCCTCCCGCTTCTACGAGCTCCTTTTTGAATTTGGGAAGGAAGTGGGTAAAACTCTCGTTCTCCTTTTAATGTATTATTCTTAGTTGGTCGAGGGCTTGTACTTCTGTGTTAGGGTTTATATAGTAACCCTTTAGGTATTCTATGAATTATTCAGGGTTTTTCGACCCATCGGCTCCTCTTTGTGAATAATAGGTGCTTATTATAGCTTATGTAGTATTTTCTAGTTTAGAGTAAATATAAGTGAACACTACTAATACTGAACTAAAGGCTTCTCTGTTTACGCTTATCTTCCCTTTTATTTTGAGGTGTTATTATTAAAATCTCTTATGTGATCCGTTAAACTTCGGTGGATCGGGGATTTAGTGTCTTGGTTATCTGGGAGGTGGTGCGTAGGCCTGATTGGGTGGGATCGGCGTCGTAGAGGGTATAGGGGCTTTGTGTGATGTTGAGGTTAGGTGCCTGGGTTCTGCTAGGGTTTATTATAGTATTCGAATTTGTTCTCGTTGGGCCTCTCGTTTGGCCGCTTAGGTGGTCCGTATCTCCTGTAGCTAGGCTGATAACTGACCGATAAACTGCACTAGCTGTTGTGGGTTTCTGGATAGGTCGACGTTGTCTTCTATTGTGATACGGTTGTCGTTCTTTCCGCATATTTTTATTTAGTAGTGATTATAGTATGCTAATCGACGTTGTTGAGGTACTCTATTACGCGGAATGCGTTCTTTCGAGTTTATTAAAACCTCCTAGCCCTGATTAGACTGCGCTGATCAACTTTAAGTGTTTAGGGACCTTTAGGTTAACCCGCTTAGGACTCTTTACTACTCCCACCAAGGTCGTAAACTTACTTTTCGTCGATAATTATTTCCACACTTAGCGTACTCTCGTTATCTCCGATAATACTAAGATCTTAAAGATAATATAATAGTCTAAGTATATATATTATAATTAGTTATAGTGATTACTATAAGTATTTTTAAGATAAGAGAGAAAAGGAGAAAATGTTTTCCGTCCCATAGGACCCGTTTGCTCTGATCAGGCCTAAGGTTGATCCGTCTTAGGTAAGCCGGGCTTAGGTAAGCGGGGTCCATGGCTGAGAGGCTGCGAAGCCTCCAAGAGGGCCCAGCCCGTCACAGGTGGTCCTCCGGCGCTTAGCAGAGGCTGGACTACGACTAGACCCTAAGAAGTGTGCCTTTTCAGTTAAGACTGTGAAGTATATCGGGTTTATTATTACTACTAAAAAAGGGATCTCATATAACCCCGAGAAGTTAAAAGCTATTACTAAGTGGCTACCCCCTAGAACTATAAAGGGGGTTAGAAGTTTCCTTGGGTTTACGAATTATTATCGCATTTTTATACCTAATTATACCATTATTATTAAACCCCTTACAAGGCTTACAAAGAAGTCGGCTATGTTCCACTGGGGACCTAATCAAAAAGAAGGATTCTAGGAGCTCAAACGGCTATTTAGTATAAAGCCGGTGCTTTGCCACTTTAACCCTAAAGGAAAGATAACAGTGGAGACAAACTATTCAGGGTTTACCTTAAGTAGCACCCTTATACAAAAAGACTCCGATGAGCACCAGCACCCCATCGCATTCTACTCACAAAAGTTATCACCAACTAAGTATAATTACCCTATCCATAATAAGGAACTACTCACCATACTCATATACCTTAGGGCCTAGAAAATAGAATTACAAAGTATAGGTAACTTTAAAATTCTTATAAATCACAAAAACCTTAAACACTTTATAATAAAATAGCACCTCACCGAGAAGTAAAGCCGGTGAGCAGAAGAGCTAACCTAATACAACTTCTATTTAGAGTATTAACTAAAAAAAGAAGTAGTAGTCCCCGATACCCTTTCTCGGAGGGAGTAGGACACCCCCCAGGGCTAGGACAATAAGAGAAAACAGGGACGCATACTCCAATTAATACCTAACCACACCATCCCAAAAAAAGGAACTAATACCCCCCAAGTGGGCTACACTATAAACAACTTACTAATACTCCCATATATAATAGTATTCACAAATAATAGTGAATTATAAACACTTTAGGACTAAATTATTAAAGAAGATAGATTATACCGCTGAGTTTATGAGGTAATAAAATAGGGATAACGTAACTTCCCACCAGAGTTACAATTAAAGGTCCAGATCACAGAATATGCAATTAATAAGCAGTAGAGGCTAACGTTCCGGGATAAAATATGGGTTCCCGGAGGAAAAGATAATAACAACCCTTCAAACCTACTATAGACAAGGGTTATATAAGAGTACCACAATTCTAGCACTAGTGGTCACCCAAGGTGTAACAGCATATTCGAGATTATAAGCCGACGCTTTTACTAGCCAGGGCACTCCCAGACGGTCAGAAGGTTCACAAGGAACTACCACATATGTGGTGGTATCCATATCTAAAGGTAAGCTAAGAAGGGGTTACTCAAACCCCTACCCATCCCCCTCCAAATAAGTAGTAACCTATTAATGGATTTTATTACTAATCTACCACCAACAAAAAAAAAGAAATCCCATTATATATAGGTTATAGTTAATCAGCTAAGTAAAACGCTAATATTAGAAGAGATGGAGATTATGGACGCAGTATCTTATACCCAGCGATTCCTCTATAACTATTACCATTTCCACGGGATACCTTAATTAATTATAAGTAATAAAGGGTCAAACTAAGTTAATAACTTTTAATAGGAGTTCTATAGGTTAACCAGGGTTACCCAACTACTAAACACCACCTACTACCCATAAACTAATAGGGGAATAAAGTATATAAACTAGGAGGTTCAAGCTATTTTATGGGCTTACGTTACCTAGGCCTAGGACAATTAGGGAGGGTTACTTCCTATAATACAGTTGGCCCTACAGAATAAAACCAACTTAGTAACCGGTATTTCTTCATTTTTTATAAAACACGGGTACTACGTCGACCCGTTACCGGTTATAAAAAAAAATAATAAAAAACCACTTAGCCGTAGAAAGGTGGCCACGGATGAACTAGTGGCCAAAATGAAGGACGTTATAGCATTTACCTAGGTTATAATAACCTTAACATAATAGCACTACGAATTAAGCACTAATCGTTACCGGTTACTAATAGATAAGTACTAAGTGGGTAATAAAATTTGGTTTAACGTCGTAAACTATAAGTCCCTACGCCTAAGTAAAAAACTTATATGGTTATACTACTAATACTAAGTTACTAAAATAATAAATATGTATATAATAGAGTTAAATATACTAAGAGGGATTTACCTGTAATTCCACGTAGACGTCCTTCGGAGGTTAGCTGGTGACCCCCTCCCAGGCCAAATTTAGTTGAATTACTAGCCGCCACTTATTAGGGAAATAAATAACGAGGATAAGTGGTAAATAAAGGAGATTTACGTTATTAGATGGAAAATAGTGGGTAAAGGGAGAAGACGTAAAGCCCTAGTAAAGTGGGAGGGCTATATTAACTCCACGTAGGAGCTAGCCGGTGTTATAAAGGAAATGGAGGTACTAGACCATTACGAGGAGTACTATAGGCCGATATTAGAGAACAACGGAGACGCAGCGTATATGCACGTGCCCCCTAGGAGGCCAGCTAGGAACTAGAGGCTGCGCGGGGGGGAGGAGGGGGGTAATGTCACGGGCCGAACCCGGTGGTTATACCCGGGCTATGCCCGTGCTCGCACTAGTACCCCACCGGTGCCCCACTAGCGCCCACCCCCTAGGAAGCAGAGATTTCGCGCCATATCGTAGTTTACCCTTTTCCTCTTCAGCTTGAAATAAACAGTATTTGGCTACCTTTCGGTTGAGACAAGGCCTAGGACCAGCCCTTCGCAATATACTAGCAATTACCATAAAAGCATCTCAATCTCTTTTACAAAACATAACACTACTATCTCTCAACCAACTTTACATAAGATTAATACTAATTACTTTAATACAAGTCCATCAAAAAAGGTAAGTTTACAAATATTTGTAATAATTATTTATACTAATCAACTCATAAAGAAGCACTCCAAGTTCAGTACCTACTACCCATAGTATTTATAAAAGCTTTTTCCGTAAACATAAGTAAATACACTTATATTAATATAATATACTAATATTATACTAGGTTAAGAGAATAATGAGTCACTTTTTGGCTTTTAGCGACGTATAAAGCGAAGTAGGCCATTATATAAAGGTCTTTATTATATAGTACGAAATTACCTTTGTATTATACCAACTTCAGTACTTTTAGAGTAAACGTTTAGTTTTGGTTATTATATTTACTATTACTTTTGTTTTAATTTTACTAGTAAAACAATTTATAATCATCTTATCTTAACTATTAAGCAACATCAAACAGAGTAGCTTTTTTATAGTAATCTTAAGAGTATACTTTTAAAATTTAAAAAAAAAAAGTATAACTAATTTAGCTAAAAAAAAAACAAAATTAAACTATTTTAAAACCTTTTAATTATACTATTCTTCTTACCCCAGCTGAACTTCAAAAACTTCAACTTTTTACAGGTAATAGTCTTTAAAATTCAATTATAATTAAAGATTTAGATAGTCCTATCGAGAAAAACACCTCTCAGTTAATCCAAATTCGAAAACCTTTATACTCTAAAACACCAACTTCTCAAATATCACATTAATTAACTCAACTTCTCTCAAATTTACCAACATAATAAAGCTAAAAAAAGTGAATAAAGGTTATAAATAGCTAATGTGTTTAGGGATAATAATATTTATAATATTAGTGAAAATGATAAAGGATCTCCGGAAAAACAATCTAAAATTATTTAAGTTTAGTGATAGCATAGAGTATAATTAGTTTTACTTAGTTAAGTTTTGAGTTTTAGTGTATTTTAAGATAAATTTGAATATTATATGTTTTTTATATTATTTATAATAGCTTATTTATTGTAATCTTTCAAAAAATATAGGTTCTTTTATAAAATGTTTTTATTATAAATATTTTTATTATTTAAAGAAATAACCATAAAAACTATACCCATAAAAAGTTTTTCTAACCATAATTATTAACCACAAAACCATATGACTATTCTAAAAATTTAACCAGTAACCATTTATAACCATACCCACTATGGTTACCTATACATACCCATGGGTACATGGTTATTTTGAAGCCTATCCCTAAACCACCAAGATCTTCAACGGGCTAGCTCCGCGACACACACTTGGTCGGCTAAAGCATTGGAAAGAAAATCCAGTATTTAGGACTGTTAATGTAAAACAGAATGTATCTGCCAAAGGAGAATCAAGCCTTTATCTGCCCGGCGTAATCCAGCTACAGTGAGATGTACTTACCTCGTCATATACTGCAGCGTTAACTACAGCCGCCTTCTCTCCTATGCAGATATCATGACACTCCCATATTACTCACTCAACCCTCTTCAGCGATTAGGTTCTTACTGCGCTTCTTCGCCTTCACCTAGGCACGTAGAACACGTACTCTTCCCCGACTTCCGTCCTGCACATGCATGGGTTGCTTGTACTTGTTGGGTAAAGAGTCAAGACAGCTCGACTTTGCTAAATATTGTCCCGTTTCAGCAAATGCCACTGTACTTGGCGTGCGAGGTGTTGAGAATCCTTCAGATGAGGAGGTAACTTTGACGAGAGCAGTTGTCAGGTGTACCAATGGCCTCTCCAACAAGCCGTATGCCATCCTGGTCCAGGTACAACAGCTTCGTGGCCCACGTGAGACCTCTTCTGGACAAAGCTGAGGGCAAAGGGAATATTGGTGGTGCGACGGCGAATACCGCGACGCTCGCTCAAGATGACCCGAGACGAGTTCTGTATACCACGATTCCGGTGTCTGAAAACTATTTAAATGGCACATTTAGTCCTCTTCACTGGCTTTCGTCTCTATCATCTTCACACAGACAACCCACAGCCTCCCTGGCCCAAGACAAGAACTACAAGTCACCACCAACACACCACCAAGCACCGCAGCTCTAGCACCTCATCCCAAAATGCGTTTCACCACTGCCATTGTTACCCTCGCCGCCGTCGCTGCCGCTGTGCCCACGGCCCCCGCTGCTCGTCGTGACGGGTCTACCGAGACGGTTAATGCCGACCTGCGTATGACCATCCCTCTCCTCCTCGTTTCGTTCAAACTGCACGAAAGTGACACTCAAGCTGATAATCATGTTCTACATTATAGCTGTCGTCGATCTCAAGGTGGCCTGCAAAGACTACGACAAGTACTTCTGGTGTGTCGAGAACGGCTGTGGGCCTATTGGCCCGGACCTGTGCTTCCCTGCTTTCACCTGCGCTATCGTTTGGTGCTAAGCAACCCAAGACGTTTAGCCTCCAAGCTAGATTATCTGCCAAGGCGATGGAGACTGTGTATATATGGGGGCTAGGGAGCTCTTGTTGGGCTGAGAAGTGGCTCTATCAGAAGTGATTGTGGACGGACAACACTTTGAAGCATCTTGTAGATGCGTTGGCGGGTGCGGTAACCGTGTGCGGCAAGCACGGCTCTGCTCTCCTATTTTTTTTCTTCACCCTCACTTTAACCTCTTGGATCCATGGATAGCTTATGAGACTTGGTGCACCCACTCCCTATGAAACTGATAATGTGAGGTCTTCCCAACGGTGTTCTTCTCGTGCATCTTCACATAGAAAATTCATCTTGGGCGACCGCTGTAGCTCGCAAAGAGAAACTTTCCCGTTGATTCAGTCTGATGACATGGGGGAAAGAGGTTACTTATAGACTCGGGGCAAAGGGCGTCCAATTATGCATGGGTGCAGGGCTGCTGTTGTGCAACAAATCAGGTCATGTGCCGCAGCATAAGACACCACGTGTTAATTAATTACTACCCCATCCATATGTCGTTAAACATCGATGGCAACGACCTCAAACTCCCAAGATGCGCCTCAAGAATTGCTTCTGCCCTTCAACATTCTTGTCAAACGAGATTCCGCCATGGTACAACGCAAAATGACCCCCTTCAACCCTGAGCGCCTCACCCAACGGCGCACGTCTCACGCACTCCTCGGCCGCCCCCAACGCAGCTTCATGGTCCCAGGTCGGCAAAACGATCAGGTACGGCCGAGTGCTCTTGTAGATGTGCAGCAGCGGCCGGGAGGTCATGATGCTCAGGAGCGACCTCCCGGCAAGCATATTCGGCCACGGTTCTCCGTTCTCGGGCGCCAGCCTGGCCCACCCCTCCGCAACATCCGGTGAATCCAGGATAGCCGCTTCCGGTCCATCGGGGACAAGCTTGACGTACCGCGGCTCGCTGGCGCCCCACGCCCAACTTGCAAGATCGGCGACCGCCGTAGCCGTCAGCTTCAAGGATCGCATGAGCGGTATCTGCAGGCAGCCCGCGGGGCCGTCCACGAGGGGGCACTGGGCGATTCCCGCTGCCAGGTCGTGATCCTCGCTTAGGAGGGACGTGACGTGCATGCCGCCAAAGCTGCTTCCCCACACGACGATGCGCAAGGAGTCGACACAGTCGTTCTGCTCCGGATCCCGCACCCACTTTAGGACGTCCTTAAAGTCTTGTAGTTGGTTCTGGACGTTGAGAATATTGCGTGGCGAGCCCTCGCTCTCCCCGAAACCAATGTAGTCGAATGTGACGGCCACGTAGCCCTCGGAGGTGAAGGCGCTGGCAAACGGGGCCAGTCCGGCAGCTTTGATGGCTCCGAGACCGTGGCCCATCACGACGGTCGGAACAGCTTGCTTCAGGCCATCCGGCTTATAGATTGAGATTGCGATCTTCAGGTTGTTTCGACTCGATTGGATGAATCGATCTTCTATGGTGTAGCCCATCTTGGCGACGACATGAGGTTTATGGAGGATGCAAAATGTTGTGCTTGGACCACAGCCCCTAATATCGACACTGGCTATATATGCTTTGAGCTAACAGCTAGGGATGGCATGGAACGATGAGATGTCGCCGATTATGATGGCCGGATTAGCTGATTGGTCCTATGGCGATGTCTTCCCCCTCGACGCTAGAGGGGACGTCGACATGAAGTTGGAGAGATGGTGAGACCGATTTCATGTCGAAGCAGCTTACGCATGACGTTGGCCCTCGGCTCGTAATGCGGAGTATGAGGCCCGACTGACGTCGCCATCCATGGATGTTGAAGCTTAGTGGTCGTAATAAGTTGCGGGGGAGATGTACGGGACGCGGACCCCTCTCGTCGGATATGCTGACCATCCGTCAATCCGGCAGACGCGTGCCCGCACGACGGTCCCTGGGCGACGGTCCCTGGGCGACGCCTCAACATATACCATAAGCCACAAGCCACAAGCCAGCGGTTTCTCGTGGTTTCTTTTTTCCCAGCTGCAGATTCTCGTTGCATATTCTTCATCATGTCGTCCTTGCTCAGCCGCGCTTCTTCCGATTTGTCCGCTCGACTCCCTGAACGGTTTCGCAATCTCAAGCTTTCGGAACTCCTGCAGCCGTTTTCTCGCAATGGGTGGGCCAGGTATGCGGTGGCGTTGGTGCTCGGGATGGCGGCGGCGAGGAAGGCGAGCAGTCTTCTCGGGCTCGCGGTGCTGAATAACTTCACTCTGGACCGCTACGACTGGCGGAGGGAGCTGGTGGTCGTCACCGGCGGCTCGGGTGGCTTAGGGGATATGCTCGTGCGCAAGTTGGCCAAGAACTGCGTCAAAGTCATCAGTCTAGACGTCGTCCCGCCGACGATATCTTTACGTGAGTCTCCAAGCCCCTTTCCCCTCACGCTTCCCCGAGGAGGCCGTGCCCACGGAAACCATCTTCCCCGCGCTGACCACCAATTCTAGCCTCCAACGCGTATTTCTACCAAGCGGACATCACCACCGCAAAGTCCATCAGGGAGGTCGCGACGCGGGTCCGGCAGGACCACGGCGACCCCACGGTGCTGGTCAACAACGCCGGCGTCATGAAGCTGGCGACCATCCTCGACGAGAGCGAGGAGCAGATCCGGCAGGTCTTCGACGTCAACATCGTCGCCAGCTTCCTACTGATCAAGGAGTTCCTGCCCTCCATGATCAATCACAACCACGGCCACGTCGTCACCGTCGCGAGCATGGCCAGCTTCGTGACCGGCGTGCAGAACGTGGATTACTCCTGCACGAAAGCCGGTGCGCTCGCACTCCATGAGGGGCTGTCGCAGGAGCTTCGGCATCGGTATAAGGCGCCGAAAGTCCGTACAAGGCAAGTCCACGCCTGAAGTCCCTCTGTTAGCTAATTATTCCCGTGACATTCGGGCTGATATGTGATAGCATCATCCATCCAACTTACGTCCGGACGGCCTTGATCGACAAGGTCCACAGCTCGGGCAAATTCAAGTCTACGCTGCTCGAGCCCGGCTACGTGGTTGACCGAATTTTCAAGCAAATCATGTCCGGGCGCAGTGGGCAGATCTATCTGCCTGATGGTCATTCACGGGCCGCTGGGGTTCGTGGATGGCCTCACTGGGCTCAAGAGTCTCTCAGGAATCGCCAGAAGGATGTTCTGTTTCACACTACGGAAGAAAAGCTACTCGAAGACGAAATCATGCTCAGCGAAATGGACGATGCAGTCTAATTTACGGCAAAACCGTGAGTCTAGAAGGTTGCTAACCAGCGGAATATATGAGGCAAAAGTACGGGCACTTGTGATGTTGTGTTGCTTGTTTCTTTTGAGTTGTATGTTATGGTTTAGTTAATCTCGGCATCTGTGGTTCAAAGGGAGAATGTTCATGTTGGCAAAACAGTGCGAGTTTTTGATGGCACAGCGTTCGAGTTCTATGTACATAAACATGACCGAAGCAATGGTGTAATTGAAACGTTGAATACTTGTGAAACTTGATTGGTTTTCGTTTCATGATGCATGCTAACAAAGCCCGAGAAACTTGAAGCTATTGCGAACCAACCCCGTATCAGTCATCGCATCATCCATCACTATATTCGATTATTTACACTGTTCAAATTGCATTGATGGCATAAACTGTTATAATTACGGTTCTTGTCTGACCTGCTACCATCCTCTAACAGTTTTAAAGCAGTAATCTTATGCACAGATTTGACTTCAGCGCGCCAACTCCTGTGCTGCAGTCTCGTTCTGCTGCTGCGCCGTAGTCTTGTACGTCTTGAACTTCCTGGCCGGGATTCCCTTGGCAAACATCTCATCCAGCTCTTGGTAGGACCGACCTGCGGTCTCGGGCTGGAAGTACCAGAGGAAAAGCAGGGACAGGAAGCAAAGCCCGCCAAAGATGAAGGCGATCTTGGCTCCTAGATTGGCCTTGTCAGGGTTGAACAGGTACGGAATGACAAACTGCCACATGACGTTGATGGAGTTTTGTGACGCATAGCCGATGGCAATGGTTTTGACTCGCAAGCGGGATGTCGCGACTTCGGCGAGAATAGAAAAGCCTGTCGAGCCGATAGACACGTTGTACCACCAGCTGTAGATGAGGATGAAGGCCACAGTGCCCTTGATCGTGGCCTGAGTGGTCCCCATTGCTAGTCCTCCCGTGATGAGGAGGAACGCGGTCAGGATGTCTAGGCCGTAGAAGGTGAGGTCGCGTCTGCCGATCTTGTCGACCATGGCGGCAGCCATCAGGTTTCCCACAATGGACAGGACGGGTTGGGCGATTTGAAGCTGGTAGCTCATCGAGGTGGAGTATCCGGCCAATTGGAGATAATCTGCGGTTGGAAGTCAGCACGGTTGTTTAGAGCTAGGAGTGCGGAGAACCATACATGTGAAGTAGCCTGCAACCCACGAGATGCCGCTCAGACTTTGGATAATGAGAGTTGCAATAGAAACGATCGTGCGGCGGAGGTTGGATTTCTTGAAACATTCCATGTAGGTCACGCCTTGCGTCTCCTGTCGGACTTGTTCAAGGGTGAGCTCGATGAGGGCAAGCTTTGCTCGTCCTTCCTCCCCACCATGTCCAAGTCGGTTGAGATTCTTGAGGGCTTCTTCCTTCTTGCCCTTGGACACAAGCCACCATGGAGACCTAAGATGCATTAGCTTCGTTTGAGACTTGATAAAAGAATTGGCGAAGTTGAACCCGGGTCAACTTACTCGGGCATGAAAGGCCACAGAAGAGCCACAATGCCTGCAAAGCCGAACTGGCAGCAAAACACGGTCCGGTATGCCCAGCGAGTCTCGACCTGTCCGGTGTAGTTGATGACAATGAAGGCAACCAAAGGTCTAACCGGTTAGTAAGGTAAACATAGGACAAGGGCTGCTCTTAACATACCCAATACCATAGGCTACACCAACACAGCAAGTAAAGACGCCTCGGAGTGCCAACGGGGTAATCTAAGAAGGGAATTAGTTGGGTTTCAGGTGCGTTGGAATGTCAAGGACGAAACATACCTCGCCAATATAGCTGACCATAACAGTACCGACGGCACCAACCATGAATCCGTTGAGCAGTTTACCAAGGAAGAAGATGGCATTTGTTGTAGCGATGAACTCGACAGCAACAGCGATAAAGGAGATTATGAGTGCGAGGGCGAGGACTTTCTTGCGTCCGATGATGTCGGCGAGCTCGGCGGACGCAATCGACGAGATGACAGCCCTAGGACACATTGTTACCATGATGTCACCCTGAGTTGGACCATCGACTTGAGACTTACGTGGCAACGGGAGCACCGCTGAAGGAGGACTGCCATACAGTCGGGAGGACGTAGTCTCCCTCGAATTCATAGCCAAAGTCCTTGCGGAACTGGGGAATGCCCACAACAGAGCTTCCGGCCTGGGTGTCGAAACTCAGGAGGATGACGCTGAAACAGGCATAAACACACCAGGCCGAGGCCCAAGGGTAGCGGATGAAGGACTTGAGGATGCCCGTGTCGTGGTCTTCTTGGTCGGTAGCGTGGGCTAGCTGGGAGTCGGCACTCACTTCGACGTGTTTGGTGTGCGAGTCGACCTTTTCGGCGTCGTAGCCGTCATTATGAGCAGCCATGATGAATTTTGGCCTCCTTAACCAGGCGAAAGAAGGAATGTAGGGCCAATTGATGCCAAGAGATTACAACTGAAGTTCGGGAGACTCTAGTTGAGAGGGTTGCGGCCGACTTTAATACGCCGGGCGCCATGCAAGATTGACAGACAATCAAGGCACGGTTACAATTGACCCCAGACTCGTGACGATGACAATACCAGCAGACTGGGGGCGATCTGGGTTCGGCCCCAAACGTTCGGTTCGAGCGAACGTGCCCACCGGCATCTAGCACGGTAACCCAATGTCCCCCGTGGGGTATCAAGATTATGCGGAGGTGGGACTGGGCAGGGAAGAGCCAAGAAACGACCAAGGTGTGACCATGCACCAAGAGGGCACTCGGAGGCTCTCAACTCCCTTTTCGTTGATGGGCCGCTAGCGTGAGGGGTTCGTGACTGGCTCACATTTCCTAATCGGGACGAAGCCGAATCGCGTCAATCAGGTGCTATTTTGGATTCCCCGTATTTAACAGCCCACATCCCTGTTTTTACCCCTCGCCCAACGTTCGCGAGGGCCTCTGACTGTCTCTTCGGACGACAGCGAGCTGGTGAACTGGGATTTTTCTTGTTGATGCTGGTATATAGAGTTTGGCGTTTTCAAACTGTTTTATAGACTGTCATTTCAATCCATTTTGGGACTCTCGAGAGAACGTCGACGTCGACGTTAATACAAGCCAACGCCCAAAACGCCAGGCCGAACCACACGAGTCTTGAGTCAATTCCGAGATCAACTCCGTCTTGTCCGACCGAAAACCAAACCTCAGCGAAGACACCCGAATACTCCTCGTACAATGGCCCCGTCCACGACCAGAGGGCCCGAGTCCCTCACGCAATTCCCGTCCAAGCCGCGAGTCTTCATCCTGACGGACATCACCAACGAGCCGGACGACGCCGAATCATTCTGCCGCTACCTGACCTACTCGAACCAGTTCCGCACAGAGGGCGTCGTGGCCGTCACGTCGACGTGGCTCAAGAACAAGGTCGCGCCGCAGAACCTCCACGAGATCGTCAACGCCTACGAGAAGGTCGTCGACAACCTCAACGCCCATGCGCCGCCCGGCTCCCTCTACCCCTCCGCGCAGAGCGTGAGGGACCTCATCAAGTCCGGCCCTCCGGTGAGTAGCCACGCCACAGCCGACCGGAAACCCCTCCCCGCCTCAATAACTTCCTACTAACCCCCGCTGCGTTTCGCAGGTCTATGGCATGGACGCCGTCGGCGACGACATCCCCCTCAGCGAAGGCGGCGAGCTCCTCCTCTCGCGCCTGACCGCGCCCGACGACGCGCCCCTCTGGGTCCTGGTCTGGGGCGGCGTCAACGTGCTCGCGCAGGTCCTGCACCGCATCCACGACCGGCCGGACGCCGCCGCCCTGCGGAGCAAGCTCCGCGTCTACACAATCTCCGACCAGGACGACTGCGGCGCCTGGATCCGGCAGCAGTGGCCCGAGGTCTTCTACATCTGCTCCGTCCACGGCTGGAACCAGTACCAGTGCGCCGCGTGGACCGGCATCTCGGCCCCGTGCGCCGGCGACGTCGGCGGGCCGGACGGCTCGAAGGTGACGCACGAGTGGGTCAAGGAGAACGTCCAGGTCGGCCCGCTGGGCGCGGCGTACCCTGACTTTGAGTTCATCATCGAGGGGGATACGCCCACGTTCCTGTACCTCATCCAGAATGGCCTTGGTGTGCCGGAGGAGCCGACTTACGGGTCTTGGGGAGGCAGATACATCCCGGCAAACGTTAGTTCGAAGGGCTTGCCTATGAGGGGTCACTTTGCCGATGCGATCGATACGGTGACGGGTATTGATGGCAAGCCGCATAGGTCTAACCAGGCCACGATTTGGCGCTGGCGGAATACCTTCCAGGACGACTTTGCCGCGCGCATGCAGTGGACCATGACCTCTGATTTCAGCAAGGTCAACCACCACCCCGTGCTCTCGGTTAACGGCAACTTTGGTCTGACGCCTATCAACGTCGAGGCCGACGCCGGGGGTGTTGTTTCCTTTGATGCGTCCGAGAGCTATGACCCTGACGGTGACAAGCTCAGCTACAAATGGTACCAGTACCGCGAGCCCAGCTCGCTGCAGACGTACCACGGTCTCGAGGTGTCTGATATCGAGATCAAGCCTTTGAACGAGGAGGGGAGCAAAGTGGAAGTGGCCATTGCCCCTGCAGAAAAGTCCTGTATGGTGGTGAGGGAGAAGATCCCGCTTGAGCGGGGTCTGCCTCTCCACCTGATCCTCGAAGTTCAAGACAGCGGTTCGCCTCCTTTGACGAGCTACCGTAGAATCATCATTCAGCCTATTGATAGAAACTTCAAGTCAAGAACGCAGGGCTAAAATCCGTTAAATACCCAATAATAGAAATAATTATATCTCACATGCTACGACCTGACGCGCGTGATCATTGGTGTTCCCCTTTGATGCAGAGATCCCGGAAGAATGGACGCCGTCGTGACCGGGACTTTGAGAAACGCAGACACATGTAAGGGGAATAGTGCCACAATACAAACACCGGCGACCATGTTAAGCTTCATTTATAGCCTGAAAGGGGAATCATATGTTTTTCAAACCCAAAACGGATAGAAGACTTGTGGAACTCAGGCTGCGTGAGTATGTGTGACATCGTATCAAGCTATCTTTTGTGTGCCCGTTAGATTCAGCCCATTGCTTCCCAGTTCAAAATCCTACCACAGGACCGGCAATCAAGGCTGGTTCAGGTGTTTCCTTTGCGTGTTTTGGCTAGCATGGAGTCGAATGCAACGTTTCTTCCACAATCCTCCCTCAAAATCCAGACCATATAACGTGTCCCAAGTTCCTCCCAGAAACTATCCTGTTCATCAGATTGCCCATCACTGCGCTTCCCGTGACCAGTCCCCTCTCCGGGCTCTACCAAAATGAAACCCAACATCCCCCAAGCCGCCGCCCTGCTCGTGCTGTCTTCGCTCTCACCAGCACAAGCAGTGGACGCCATCTGTTCCCGGGTAAACTCGATCGTGACGCTCAAGTACACCATCAACACAGTCAACATGCGGCACGCTCTGGAAAAAGCTGAGGCGGTTCGAGGACTCCTGCACGGTGACGGACCCGCATTGCAACGGCGAGGACGGGCACCTCGAATGGAGCTTCTGGGTCCCGATCGGCTGCAACACCGGCATGGTCCACTCATCGTGGTGGGGGGCCACGAAAAACGACTACGGAAAGATTAATTGTCCCGGCTGGAATTGATGAAGATTTGTGTGTGCAGGTTTGAGTCTAGGGCCTGGAGGTTGTAGTCGGCGATAGCGGCATTGTACCCCGTATTCCCGACTGACATCTGCTTGGGTGTGATCGGTTTATCGATGGAGCGGGGCACCGGGAAAGACGAACAGTTGCCTTTTTCTTCGTTTCTTCATGTTGGGAATAAGATTGTTTGGGTGTCTACACGTAGGTTCGTTAGTGAATAGTAATCGAAGGTCTGCCACGCCTCGGCAGTTATTCATCGAGACTTTTTTTTTTTTTTTTTTCCAACGTTTGATTTATTTTTGTCCGGTATTCTAGACCTGACTGAACTACCTGGCATTGGGGGCCTTTTTGGGTTATAGAGTCCAGTAACTGGCAAATAGATTATTCGGCTGAATCTTGCTGATCATCCGAGTCCCGTTCTCCTGTGTCCTCGTCTGATAGCGCACTAGAGTTGTATCATGTAGTCGATTCAGGGCCACTGCAGGGGTCGAGTGTTTGTTGATCAGTTATTCCCAACTGCTGACAACCAACAAAACATGACTACGCTCGTGTGCGAGAATTGACCATCTCCCGTTGTGGACATCCATGGATATTAGCCTTGTAGTCCACCTCAATCAACGGAAGGCCGGCCGGCTTACCCCGGGACGGAGCACACATCACAATGAAGACAGCTGCCGACGGAGACTCACCTCTCCGCGAGTCCGTGTCGTCGGATTTAGGCCCAGAGACCACTGTATCTCCATTTGCCGTGTCCGGGTCCGCAGCACAGACTTTCGGATTGCAGGTTTCATCCGGTTCTCCGCTTTACCTATCCCTTGAATTGCGTCTTCGCGTTGCCTGCTCCACCGGTTGGTTACCTTGCTTTACGTATTTAATCGTGGAGACGGGCACATCTCAAACACTGAGACCCCACCGGAGGATGAAGATCTAAACATCCAAGAAACATCTTGAACAAAACCAACTCTCAACTCTCAACTCTCCATCCAGCAACCTGCTCTCTGAGTCTCCGTCATACAAACCCCCCCCCAAAATGGTGCGCTTCGACCCCAACAAGGACATCCCCGACCTCTCGGGTAAGGTGATCATCGTCACGGGCGGAAACATCGGCCTCGGCAAGGAGACCATCACCCAGCTGAGCAAACACAACCCAGCGCGCATCTACCTCGCCGCCCGTAGCGAATCCAAGGCCCTGGCCGCCATCGAGGACATCAAGAAGCAGGTCCCCGACGCAGCGCCCATCACCTTCCTCGAGCTCGACCTCGCCTCCTTCGAGAGCGTCAAGCGCGCCGCCAAGGAGTTCCTCTCCAAGGAGCAGAACCTGCACGTCCTCATCAACAACGCCGGCATCATGGCCTGGCCCGCCGCCACCACCAAGGAGGGCTACGAGGTGCAGTTCGGCACGAACCACATGGGCCACGCCCTCTTCACCAAGCTGCTGCTGCCCGTCCTCCAGAAGACCGCCAAGTCCGGCCCCGACAAGGACGTGCGCGTCGTCTCGCTCTCGTCCGCCGCCGAGGCCTGGCCGCCCTCCGACGTGTACGACTTTGCGGCGCTCAAGACCGACATGGCCGCCGCCAGCACGTGGGCGCGCTACGGCGCGTCAAAGGTCGCCAACATCCACCACTCGCGCGCGCTCTCCAAGCGGTACCCCGAGCTGCGCTGCGTCGCTGTGCATCCGGGCGTCATCAGCACCAACCTCGGCAGCGGGCCGGCCGCCAGCTGGCCGCTCTTCAAGCCGCTTATCAACATCGGCCTCTGGCTCATGACGAAGCCCGTCGGTGAGGGCGCCAAGAACCAGCTCTGGGCCGCCGTTAGCCCCGAGGCCAAGTCGGGTGTCTTTTACTGGCCGGTCGGCGTCACGGGGAAGGACTCGAAGTACGCCAAGGACGAGGAGCTCTGCGAGAAGCTGTGGGACTGGACAGAGAAGGAGCTGGAGCCATACGTGTAAGCCTTTATCGAGGTTCACAAGTTCTGCCGCTCTAGTGCTACTGGCGTATAGGAGTTATGGATGTACCAATTATTCGTTGCCAGCCGAGTCGGATGCAGCTCTTTTCTTCATACCTAGTTTCAAATCGCCTGCTTCGGGAAAATGGCGGTTCGAATTGAGCAATAAACCTCCTAGGGGCTCTCAATAGTCTTCATCCCTTGTTCATCAACATCTGAAGGCCAAATACGGGACCTAGCCGCGAACGGCCACTTTATTGCATACGTCCAAGATCACAAAAGCCCCTTGAAGTAGTTTCCGAGGTCAAGATAAGCATAAGATGGTGGAGCCGGATGGATCTTACCACCCACCCTCGCAGGGACTTTGGTAAGACTTGCTGTGCCGCTTTGGCTTCCCAATCGAGAGCAACCACTGATGAATTTCCCAAACAGCCAACTGGCTCTAGTTATGCTTACGGAAAATCTCACGGCTTCTTGCGGGGATCTCCGCGTTATGGTATTCTCACAGTTTCTTCCTGTGTAACTTTTCACGGCGGTTACAACTCAATCTACCGTAGCAGGAATAACCTGTTCCTCTTTCAGCCCTCGCATTGTTGAACTGTTTCTGCAAAGCAAATTGACTCGTCGCAGCCCTTCAGAAATCAATCGTGGGGATTGCAAGACTAAAGACGTTCGTCGGGTCATACTTCGCCTTCAACTCCTTCACACGAGCCCACTTCTCCCCGTACAGCTCCTCCGCAGTCTTCTCCCCCGGCGGGTTCGTAGCCGGGTATCCTCCCTTCAGCACGTCATCTCCGCCCATCGCCCGGATTCTGCCAATCAGGTTACTGCTCCAGGAATCAGCCTCCTCCATATCCTTCACGTCCGGCACCATGTTCGAGCAAGAGAAGTAAGAATGGCTGTGTCCCACGAAGCAGTTCGGCGGCATCCGGGCTGGGTCGATGCTCCCCAGCTGGGGGTTGAATACCACCAAGTGGTGGATGGTGAGCTCCTCCGGCACAGGCAGCTTGGGGAAGGCCTCGAAGTACGCCGTCATGGTCTTCCTGATGTCTCTCGACTCGAAGATCAAGAGCCCGCTCAGCGGCTGTTCGACGTATCGTCATGTCAGCAGGTCTCTAACACCATCCGGGCGAAACCTACGTTGTACTTGGGATACACCTTGACAGTCAAACTCGTAATGACGCCAAGATGCCCACACATGCCCCGCACGCCTTCAAGCATCTCCTCGTCCGCAACAACCACCTCCCCCTTGGCATTCACCAGCTCGGCCCCGACAACCTGCTCGATACCCATACCATAGCCGTTCGTAAACGGCCCGTACCCGCCGTTCGACACCCAGCCCGCGTAGCCAATGATCCACGTGTTGCCGTCGCTCTGCGCCCCCTGGAGGAGGGCGATCATGTCGTCCGTGATGATGGTGGTGTTTGCCATGGTTGATCGAGTGCTATTAATCGGTTGATGAGGCATGCCGGGAATCTCGAAACTTGGAGTATCGTAACCCCTCCTTCACATTTATGTCGTCTCCTCGCGTGGCGCTTATGGGACTTACGCGAACCTAAGTGCTTACAGGATCCTCCACCTCCACCGGAGACATCGTACCCAATCTCATTGAGAGCATCTCCACAGCAGAATCCTTCCCGTCTTTATTCCATGCCAAGTAGACTGACTACTTGTGGGCTCGGCCCCCTCGGACGCTCTGATACAAATGTGAATTCTTCATGCAATGGGTGAGACTCACGTACACATTGCCCAATAGCAGCCTAAGCAACAAGATGACTGCATTGTCGTCCCTTGCTAATCCCAAGCAATACATGCCCTTTCAAGGCGAACTGACTAATGCGGAACCGCAAGGAGTCTCTTTGGATAGCCTGAGAAAGACCCAACTGCTTGGTCACAATCTTTGGTGATGTCACCCTCCACGGAAATGATTGGAGGAGTATTTGGACGTCATTGCGACGTTGTGGTCTACTCGTAGGACGATCGGGCGAGGAATGGAATTGGGCTATCGAAATACCTGGATGAAATTAAATATTGAATTCAAGTTGACAGTAAGCTGGGAGAGCAGAGCTTTCGAGGCACCGCAAGGGGCTCGCTCGTCCGCAAATTCGAATTGGTCTAAATATTCCGCATTGCATATACATGTGCCCCATTAACATGTACCAATATCCCTTGTTCCCATAGCTCTCAACATAATGAACGGTCTAGACCACGATCTCTTGTCTCCCGGCCTTCCATCTAGCGGCTCACAACGGTGGTTTTTCGTAACTAGGATCTCTTGGCCTCTTGGTCCATCCCGCTCCCCTCCACCTCTAATCACACCGTCGTCTGGGTGTTGAATGGCGTCGACTGTTGCCATAGTCGCGCCGAGGTTGCCACTGTCCCTCCCCCGAGGAGCAGTTACGTTCCTTAACTCCCAAGCCAGATGCTCCTCGCTGTCGGTCATTTGATTGAAGCCGTCGCTGCGACGGGCGTGCTTGATGTGCCTCCCGATGGTGCTGTCACCAGTTGCGCCGCCGGTGACCGTTGACGTCCCGCCGGTGTTGTGCCGCTGGCTATGATAGCTCAGTCCGAGAACGCGACCCACCGTGCGGTCGAAGACGGGACGGAGCATCGGGCTCGAGGCCACCATCAAGGCGACCCCGGCTTGCATGACCCCGGCCAGACCGGCAACTGCGGTGGTCTTGGTGCCGTTGGCGAAGTTGGCATTGGCCATGATGTAGAAACGTAGGCAGGAAAATACGATGGTACTGCATGAGACATCAAATTTCATCAGTTGAAGAGCCGGATTTGTTTTGTTCGGGCTACGTCTTTTGAGGGAGAGGGGCACTTCGTTTGTGTCAGGGGAACGTAGAAATTAGACTTACATGATGCCTGCGCAAAAGACACCACACAGCGCAATCTTGTGCGCCAGGGGCACCTGCAGATGAGCCAACAACTCGATCGGAAGCATCACGATGAAGACCTCCGTTATGATGTCGAAGATGCTCGATGCAGAGAAGGCCATCGTGAAGTTGCCGCAGGTCATGTTCTCGGGCTTCGGGGCGGGCTTGCAGATGACGAAGCTGATCAACGACGCGTAGACTGCCCAGCACACAGACAGGCCCATGGCCACCCAGGCGAGGACACGGTAGGTGGTGGAGTGCCCGAAGAAGATCCGCTGCAGCATCCACGTGATGCTCAGCTTCACGGACCCCAGAGTCGCTGCGTAGAGGACTTGGGTGGCCGACGCGATGCGGAAGTAGCGGTACTTGTGTAGCTCGTTTAGATTCCAGAAGTCGTGGCCTGTGCCGCCGAGAACTACGCCTGTAATCGTTGTTGTCAGAATAGACCTGTTTGGGGAATGAAGGACGGGGTTGAACGATCGTGTTCGGACCTACCGAGGACATAGCACGTCGCGGTGCCGTAAAAGAACAGCTGATCCAAATGTTAGCCAGTGGACTAACTGAGCGTTATCAATCATACCTGAGCAGCAAAATACAGGTAGTCTTCGATGAGAAACGACATTTTGGTGATGCTCCTGGCCCAGATGCGGAAGGCGCTCCAGCACGTCGTGAGGGCTACCATGACTGAAGAAGCAGCGATAAGTAAAGCACCAGATGGCGTCAAAGGGGGGGATGTGTCCGTGATAACATCGTGATGTGGTGCATCATGTCGTCGATAGACAATGGTGGGCGGGACAGACATTGCTGTGCTGAATGCTGCAAAACTCGGTCAAGAATCAAGGACGATGTGGTCGAGTATCATTGCAATAGAACGAGGGAAAAAAAGCCGTCAAGTTCGTACCTTCTCTACTGGAGAAAGGTCTGCTTAAAAGGGCAGCAATAATCTCGAGCAGAAGACTTCTTGCAACGCCAGCCCATCTCACATGTACCATGTTCTTGGTCCATGTAGGAAAGACAGTTGCGCAACATGAAAGAAGATCAACAGATTTCACCCATTGTTGTCGAAAACAATTCTTTGTGACGCTGCCCTGCCTCCAGACTGATTGTTTGCAAGAACCAACGGTCAGATCCTTTGGGATTCACATCCAGAAGAGAAACATGCCACAATCACCGGACGTGGGTCCGGTGTTGTTTGCTCGCGAAATGTGCATAAGGTAGATTAGGGGAGGGATCGTTGTCCATCACCGCTGACACCAGAAAGTCACCAACTCTGAACTTGCTTGTCTTCGTTCGAGCCCTTGTAGGCATTGAAAGCTTTTAAATGATACGGATACAGGAACCGGATCGTTGGGTTGAGATTCTGTCGACCTGTCACCTGGCTGGTGTGAATGTTGGCTGCAGCCAAGACGGACCCCGCGTTTCCCAAGCCACTTCGTAAGTGTTCGGTTTCCGCAAGACAGTCTACGGGACTATCTCGCCAGTAAACTCACCAGAAGTGATTCCTGGGGGCCCCCACGACTTGAGAGACGAGCTATCCTTTGACGAAGGGTGCCTTCAGGCTCGATGGATCTCTGCAGGCCATCGCCGGAGTACGTCCAACGTCGACGGGGTGCATTCGACGGACCCCGTGAACCCTGACGCGGGGAAGCGGCACAGCAGAAGCGATGCCGGCCAGAGTTCTCGGCTTGGGTTACATTTATCTTCTTTCGGGAGTTGGCCCGGGGCCGAGACCGCAACCCGGCAGAGCCGATGCGAGCTACTCCGTCTAATTCATCCAGCAGCAAGCAAGCACTCCTCAACTCGCGCCATTTCGTTGCTTTTACCCCCCAGCCACTGTCCAACGTGTTTGCTCAATGTGACCACAACCCATTTCTTGGCTCTCTTCTGAGCCCTAATTTAGTAAATTCGTTGGTTACTGAGATCGAGTTTGCGCTTCTTACCAGGGCCCCTGCTCCGGCAGGGAGCGACTCTCCCAGCAAAACCATCGGACATGCCAGTGATTTCAAGATGAACGAGTTTTCAGCGGGCCCGAAGTGAACCTGTCCACTTCTTGTCAGAGGGGAACAGCCTGCGTGTTGTTACTTGAATGGTTCATAAGAAGCGCCCCCCGGCTCTTCACAGTGCCTCTTCCTCTCAACGCTCGACCTGCCAGCCAGGTCGCCTCCTGACACGCAGTTCCTGGTTCAAGCGATGTCGTTGTGGGACTTCATCGTCGTGGGTGGCGGCCTCGCCGGCTCCGTCATCTCCAACCGCCGCCTCCACAACGACCCGTCCCTCAGGATCCTCCTGGTCGAGGCCATCGCCTACCCCAACACCAGCACCGGCGCGGGGAGTGACCTCGACTGGGCCTACACGTCCCTCCCGCAAGCCAACCTGGACGACCGGTCTATCGCGTCTCCAGCGGGGAAAGCTCTCGGGGGTGGAACTGCCATCAACGGGGGTGAGTCGTCTACCCTTGGAGTTGAGAATGAGCTGTGCGGTTCTTTTGCTGACTTTTCGCGAAAGCCGGCTGGGTCCGCGGACACACTGTCGACTACGACCTCTGGGCCGAAGAGGTTGGCGACAGCCACTGGAGCCACGCCGGTCAGCTCCCCGGCCTCGATGCCAACGCCGGTAACCCCATTGGCTACGCCGATCTGCAGGAGAACCGCGCCGAAGGCCGGCCGCATGGAAGGTGAAGAACCCGTCCGAGGACTGGGCCTTGGAGTCCGGCAACCCGCTCTTCGAACAACCCCAGTACGGCCTCGGCAAACAAGATTGACTTCCTCGCGACTACGACGCCGCCCAAGGAAGGCCTCGTGGCCGCCATCGCCGAAGATGAGGGCGCCGAGCCTGGGCCGGATCACCCCCCTCCTCCGCGGCGACCGCGCGCACGTCTCGCACTCGCTGCAGTACAGCGGCGCTTCCACGGACGACTCTGCCGTGCTGATGATCACGATCGTGCTGATCGACACGTCGCGCGGGAACGTGAGCATCTCCTCGGCAAACGTGAGCGATCACCCGGTCATCGACCCGACTCTTCCGTCTTCCCCATTTCCATCTCGGCCAACCTGCAGTTCGCCATGCACGCCTTGGCTCTCCAGGCTGCCGACGTCATTAGGCAGCACAAGGACGAATGAATCAACACCATTAGCACTTTGTCCTGAGCGGAACACGCATAATGTCTTGTATTTAGTCTTGGTGAACTCAGTGGTTGGTGGAGATGACCAGCCGAGTCCTCTAGATATCGGAATCTCTTCTGAATGATGCGAGAAGGGCTTCATCAAATATCCATGATCGCCACGTCTCTTATCTGCGCACTCCAAACTTCCAATCTTTCAAGCGGCTGATTGTCCACACTTGACAGGGGTGTCCTGCTGTGAGGAGGGAGTTGGTTTCGGCGAAAATGAGAGAACCGGAACTTGCATCTCGTTACCGTCCAGGCGGGCTCGTCCCAGCTCCGCGTCATAGTATCCTTCCATTATCTCCCATCCTTGCGTTTTATTAACCTCACCTCCTCTCCGGTTATAAAGCGGCCGAAATTCAACGAGACGCGCATGCACCCCCGGCACATCAAGGTCCGAGAGATAAAAGATCAGTAGGGACGACGAGCATGAAAAAAAAGCGTTACCACCCCCAATACTTAAAGACAGGTAGCATGCATCTCTTCCCCCAAAAAAATCTTGCTATTATAGCCTCCGAACCATTATAACAAGTTCCATCCTCGACCATGTGAACAACAAAGTCCGAGCACACCCGCAGATGGCAGCCCAGGCAACCCGCGATCGAGAGTCCGTGTGCAGTGCCAGGCCTGCATCAGCAGTGGGGGCCCGGTGCTGCGGCACCCTGCGCCCCCACCTTTCCAGACCGAAAGAGGACGCGACCTCCACAAAGGTTGGCCTTCATAGGCGCAAAAGTTTCGCAGAAACTCAACAACCAGCGGGCCTGCTGGCGAAATGGCATCGCGTCAGATTTCGGCTCCTTTCAAGTCATACTCTGAAGATTCTAGGTTCGATCCCTAGGTAGGTCGATCATCAGTTCCATTTTTGGCAGACAGGTTCTGTTTTATTGTGCTGTTATGAATTCGAACTTGATGTTTTGCTTCGTCAACAAAGAGACTCGTCCCCCTGTTCTGCACCTTGCATTTTTGTTATTTGGTGTTTGATTCATGGCCGTTTCCTCAAGTCACAGTAAGTACACTCACTCATCTGCACCCACTCACAGGCAGCTCGAGTCAACACTTATCATCAACCCTGATGGGAACAGAGTTATGAAGAGAAAATGATGCGGACGAACCTTTCGCTTCATATACTCACGCAAAAAATCGCTTGGAAAACGTAAAAGCTTCTAGGTATTCCACGCCCAATGTCTCAAGTCGCGCAAGTTCATGTCGCAAAGAGGCCGTCGCCAGCCGGTGTCCCGCGATACCGACGATGGCCACCTGCCACCACCCGCCTGGTCCCTTATCTCCCTCGGCGGGGACAGCCCCAACCACTCATAGACGGCGCAGAGCACCGCTACCGAGATCGGGAGCTCATCCGACGATACCCAGCTTTTCTGTCCGACTGCCATCCGCGCCCATCCACGCCTTTTCCCCTCGCAACCGCACCGCCGGCCGAACACCTCACAGCATAAAGCGCCCGCGGCCGTAACTGCGTCGGCATCGCTTCCGTTCCCCCCCTCCTCCTCCACGCTCCTTTTTCTTATACCCTCGTTGACCCATCATCCGTCAATTGAGGAGCCCGGCCGGCGTGCACTCGCGATCCCCTCCATTTCGCCAATTTTCCCCGCGACGCTCGACCTCTGAAACCCCCTCCCTCCTTGACGATCCGAATCATGTCGGCCTCCCTCCCTGGCAGCCGCGAGCTGCCCGCCTCTCAGTATGATCTCGGCACTTACTGGGGCCGTGTACGACACAACATGGGCCTGACAGACCCGAGGTACGCGCCTCTTTTCTGCCCCTCCACACGTTGCGATGCGCGCGCAATGGGCGAGATACTCGCAATGCGCCGCTCGCGCACCAAGAGTTGCGAGCCCACAATCAAGGCAGATCAAGGCTGACATGTCATCTCTTCTCCGTATAGTACCCTCCTCGTTGGCAGCACCGGTCTCGAGCAAGCCAAGTCCCTCCTCACCCATTACAAGCAGGGCAAGATCCCTACCATGACGCCCGAGCTCTGGAAGGCCAAGAAGGTCGTCGACTCGACCCTACACCCAGGTGCGACGAGCTCCTAGACCCCCACTGCTCCTCCGTATGAGGGGCTCGTTGCTCTGCTCTCGACTAATATGCGTGCGCACACGCATCCAGATACCGGCGAACCGGTCGTCCTCCCCTTCCGCATGTCTGCCTTTGTGTTGACCAACTTGATCGTCACGGCCGGTATGCTCCAGCCCGGACTCGGGGTCAGTCTTCCTACCCAAACAAACGTCATGCGGGATCGAGTCCTAACAGATTGGTGTCTTAGACCGTGGGAACAGTCGCATGGCAGGTGGTGAACCAGTCCCTCAACGTTGCCATCAACTCCGCAAACGCCAACAAGTCCTCCCCCTTGTCTTGGCGCAAGCTGGGTGAGTCCTACGCCATGGCCGTCTCCGTCTCGTGCGGTGTGGCCGTCGGCCTCAACAAGCTCGTCCCGCGCCTCCGCAACCTCTCTCCCGCGACCCGCACGACCCTCACCCGGCTCGTCCCCTTCGCCGCCGTCGCCTCCGCCGGTTTCCTCAACGTGCTCCTCATGCGCGGCGAGGAGATGCGCAAGGGTATCGACGTCTTCCCTGTACTCTCCGAGGCCGAGCGCGCCCGCAAGGAGAAGGAGGACGGCGACAACCAGGTTCAGTCCCTCGGCCGTAGCAAGAAGGCCGCCACCATCGCTGTCGGCGAGACCGCCGCCAGTCGCGTCTTCAACTCAACGCCCATCATGGTCATCCCGCCCCTGGTCCTCGTCCGCCTGCAGCAGCGCGAGTGGCTGAAGCAGCGCCCGCGACTGACCGTGCCCATCAACCTCGGCCTCATATTGGTGACAAGCTACGCCGTGCTCCCGCTCGCCCTGGCCGTCTTCCCGCAGCGGGAGACCATTAGCGCCGATAAGCTGGAGCCTGAGTTCCACGGCCGCGGCGGGCACAACGGCCTGGTGGAGTTCAATAGAGGTATATAGACTACTTGCCCTGCATCCTGCACGTTGGGGCAGTTCATTGTGAAGTCACACGAACGAGTAGGCTCAGGGGATGGGCCTAGTCAATCACTGGCATCATGCCGTAGATCATAGAGGGGTAAAACGACAGGAAGGTCTTGCCGAACATGATTCCGCGCTTCCATTTGACGTCTGACGGTCATCGCCATCTGTCAGGGGGATCTCTGTCCCCGGACGAAGCGCAATATGGGACTGCGAATCCGGTGTCAGATGGGACGTGGGAAGCGTTTCACGCCCCAAGTTTCTTCTTGGTACAGGCCCTCCGCCGATGCCGCTGTCCGACATTGTTCCGTGATGATTCAAGTAGACATCCAAGGCCAAGCTGGGCGGATGGCAGCGAGCTTTGCAAAACTAGACGGCATCCTTTTGTGACGATGCAGCGTCGTCCGGAGGATCCAGCAAGTCGAAGTCGGCTGTGCATAGCCCTGCTTACAGACGTATGCATGGGGTTGGTTACATTAGGTAGAGAGTATTGGATTGCAATGACAGAAACCCCCAACGTCAGCCCCTTCGTGTGGATTTGGATTGCGGCTCAGGCCGAGCAAAAGGCAATGAAAATCGTGCGTTTGTTCGTAGCCTGTATTCATCGCCCGTAATCCATTTGCGTATGACAGCCGACGCAGTGAGGCGGGGTGTAAGTAGGGCTTGGGCCGGCGTGCAAATGGGGGCCAAGTAGCAACAGCCAGTGTCGTGGATGGCGTATGGCGTAAGGCGCAGCCAGGCGTCCTGCGCAGCCCAGACAGCCAGCGTACCAAAAAAAGAGCCCGGGGTAACCTTTTAACATCTGGCAGAGAAACAAAAGCGCGCAAACCCGTTTCAGCTGTTGACTTAACTTGACGCCCAAGTTGGAGCTGACGTCGACGTCCATGGCCATATGCCGGCCCTAGAGTCTGGCTCAAAGAACATTCGGAGCTGCGGCCGGCGGGTAATCATGCCGTGACGGCAGCGGCCCCTCGGAATGGTAGCAATGAAATCATAAGGTGGGCGTGCCGGTGCCACCAGCACACCACCTTGCCTGGCTTGGGATGCTGCACTTGGCTAGGGAATCGCCACCAGCCGAGACGAGGGGTCAGCGGGGTATCGACCGGTTGTTGAGGCTGGAGGCGTTTGCCAGAGAACCACCAAGCTAGGTACCGATCGCACGTCCACGTCCGCCGAGGCGTCTCTTCCCTCCTTCTAGTTTGTTGCCAAAGGACGGCCCGTTTTATTCCAAGAAACCAACCCGACGAGACCATTGCGTATGCACAAGTTAGAGCGCTAGATGCGGCCAGGTGCTCTGACGGACGGAGGAGCGCATCGGACGCATCGAATCGAATGCACTGTCAGCACATGAACCTGGGCCTGCTAGTCATGGCCATCCGCGACGACGGGCTCTCTATGTTGCCGAGTATCATTGGCTGTGGCCCAACATTTTACCTTTCCTTCCAGGGAGAATCTGCGTTGTCCGTACCGCTTCGGGCGTGCTTTATTAAGAGCCTGGTGACGGACGGAGTCTTTAAGTAAGACAGGGTTCCCTCCGGGAATGACACGGCCTGCAGGCACCGGTTGCAATAACTGGTGCCTTCCAGTTTGCAGGCCCCTTTTCAAAGGAATTATCTGTGTAGTTGAGCGATGGACGTCAGGGGACATCTCAACCCTCCCTAGGTGCATGCGAACGGCAGACGGATCGAGAGCTTGTGACAGGAGCACGGATCAAAACTGTGAGAAATAGAAAAGAAAGCTGAATGGTCCGGCGGCGGGGGTTTTTTTTTTTCTTCTTTTTTTTTTACTCGATTAACTGAAACTGCGCAGCCGTCAGTACGAGTGGCAAACGGCATCACTTCTCTCAGCCGGGGACGAGGCATGGGACCAGAACCGTCAGAGTCGTATTTGAGACCATCGATCAGCTTGGGTGCGGTTGCTTGTCAGAGGCAAAGCGCGAGGGGGTGCGAACGAACGCTGATTAAGGAAGGCCGGTGTTTGGCAGCGTCAATGTTGACAATAACGGCCAACCAACCCCAAGTCACCGTCCGTTAATGAGGGGGACATATAGGCAGGTTCTCTGGGCTTTCCATCACCAATGTTTCGCCACAAGGCACGGCATCTGGGCCTATGCCTGTCTAGTCTCGGTTGCCACGGATTCGATATCCTGGAGTCATGCAGGCACTTTACGCCACGTACCAAATAGGCCGTGAGCAAAGGGCGCGTTGACAGTGGGTCGTCTTCCGTCGCCTTGTGTCTAGAGGCACAAATTGTGTTTTCCATGATTGTGCTCTACCGCCCGGAGGCATGAAGATGCTACAGTCGAAAGCCGAATGGGTGGGCTGAACGGTGAAGATGCTATCCAATCGTGAGTGGGCCGGGGATACTTCACAGATCGCGTTGAACTGGGGTCTTGACGTGGTGAGCGCTGTACACTACTGTAACTTGTGGCCAATGGAGCAGAGGGCAGCAACTGCAGGCATATCATGTCGACAGAGAGGGGAGGGAGGGGAGGGGCTGGTGACTGAATGGCGGCGTGTGCCTGTCTGCCCTGCCCTGCCCTGTCATATGAGAGTCGAGTGCGGAGAGCAGAGGGCTTCTCGTCCTCATGCGCCTTTTGTCGTCTCCCGAGTGAGTGCCTTTTCCTTTCACTCACAAGTGTCGTGATGGCTGCGACCCTTAGCCTCTTGTCTCCACAGCGCCGTGGCCTGCGCCTGTGGTTGGTCGGTGGCGCTTCAAGGTGCTGCCCCCCAGGGCTTCATTGGCTCATCTTTGGACGGGAGGTAAGGATCTAGACGCTAGGAAGTGCTTGGAGATGCGGCGGCGAGCACGCTGTGCGTGTGTGCACCGGGAGGTTGCTGGAGCGAGGACGACGGGATCAGATCAAGAGCAACGGTATCCGTACGAGTGTCGAAGGCCCAGGACGGCCAGTGCTGGTCGCCGGAGGGAGTGGTCAAATCATGCTGCACCTGTTCGTGTCGGACTTGCTGGTAGTGCACCGCGTACTGCGTACGGAGGAGTCAAGTGTTTCTTTAGCTTTTTCGGTGCGATCAGATCTTGGCCGACTGCCTGGAATGTGTGGATCATGCTTTGGGCCGTGTTTGGACTGGAGCCCGCCAACAGCCATCGGTGGCCCGAACTGCCACGAGGTAGCGAGGTAAGAGGCAGGTTGGCGAGCAGGCATAACAAAGCCGGCGGCGTAGAGACGGCCAGAATCTTCGAAGTTCGTTGGAGACCAACATATACGAAGTCTGGCAGGCGTCGGGGCCCCATCGGCAGCTCCACGAGCAGTATTTACCTCGACCCTTCTGACGTATTGCAGCGTTGGACGAACATGGGATTTTGAGGCCCTGTCTGCAGAAATAGGGCAAATATACCTTATTACGCAGCCGAGTGCAGTCAGGACAGTGCAGACAGGGCTATTTTGTCAGCAGCAATCGTGGTGATATGGAGATGTCAGTCTGGCTGCCCCGTCCGTCTGCCTGCCGTGGAGCGGTAGCATTAGGGCCGGTTGGCGGGGATCCAGCCGTCCATCACCCATTCCCATCCATTCTTCCATCCACCCAGCTTACTACCTACCTCGTTGGAGGCAAGTAGTGATAGTGGCTGTAGCTTCTGCTGTGTTCAGACCAGACCAGATCCGGCCCGACCGGGCCAGGCCAGGCCAGGCGGGCAGTTGACGGACCAATCTACTGCGGTAGTGTAGACCTTGGTGAGATGGTTCACACCAGGAGAGCGTGCTATCGCTGAGTGGTGGGCACAGTGACTTTGTGACTTCGGGAGAGGCGACGTCCAGGCCGGCGGGACGCTAAGCCCATCTGGATGGCAGGCGTGGAGGAAGATTGGCGGCGCGCTGGTCGGGTGGAGGGCAGACTCCAGCACGACCCGCCGAGAGTGCGTAAAGTGGGTGAGGAGCTCACAGCCGTCCCCGGCCACTGGTTTTGGCGTGTCTTGATTTCGCGAGCGTGACGAGCCCGGGCGAAGTCATAAGGTAGCGCGAGGCAGGGCCCGGGGGTCCACGGCGCTGGGGACGATGGAGACTGGGGCAATTAGAGGTGAACGATGGTGACCGGCCAGCAGCAAGTGAGGCATCGTGGGAGCCGACTGAGACAGTCAGGCGTGAAGAAGAATGCCTAGGCATTTGCATTTCCAGCTCGCCGTGCGGGCCTTGGTCTTGGTGCCTCGGGGCATTCCTCGTCTTCGGAGCGAGGGACGGGCAAGGGCTGATGATGGTGAGGCGGTTCTGGCTTTGACTGGTGGTGTGTTTTCGGCATGGAGAAGGAAAGCGCACAGCGGTGACGTCCGGTTTGAGGGGACACTGGACGGGCTGGGACCGTTGGCGGGATGACTGCTGGAGGGAAGGAGCGAGATCAGCACTGTACGGGCGCATGTCTAAGGTGTGTGACTCCACAGTGTGTACATCTAGTGGGGACTAAAGAGCACTGTATTGTACCTAGACATTCAGCCACCGTGCTAACCATGGTCCATGGCCCCAAGACCCAAAGGCCCAAGAATCCGGCCAAACGGACTGCTGCAGCCAGCAACCAGCGTCGCTCGCTTCCTTCCTGCGTCCTTCCCGTTGCGTGCTTGTCAGTGCCACGACCGCGACTACGACCACTGCCACTGGCCCTGGGCGGGCTCTTTTCCCGCTCGCAAACCGCGCAGTTACGCGCAGTTCCAGAGCCCGCCGTTCGCCGCCTCTGCCTGTCTTTTGTTCGGGTTTCAAAGGGACGGCGGAATGAAACTCCAAACCTGAAAACGGGGACGAGGAAACGCGGCGCATCTCAAAGCCCAGATGCCCAGATCAGGGACGGACGGATACGGGCAGCGGCCGAAAATGAAAAGGAAATGTGCTGCACCGTGCTCCAGTGACAGACAGGGCGACAGGCCCCTTGTCCCCGCCGGATCTACAGTGGAGGGGAGGCTAAAGCACGGAAATACTTCCCTCGAGGGCACCCAAAACACTGTAGCTGCAGCTCCAACAAACTGGAAGTGAGAGGACCACCCCAAATCCCCGACAACCTCTCTCACACGTCTCCCTCTCTCGCTTAGCCCTTGGAGTAGGAGTTGGGGGAGCGAGGTACCTCGCACTTGCGGCGGTACCTGATGGGGCCCGCCATACACACGCAGTAGTACCTCACCCTGCTTGAGGTAAGGTAAAGTGACGAGAGATCCTAACAGCCCTGGGGGTATCGACCTGCAAATTGACACTGATTCCGCGCAATCAGCGACGCACTCCGCTGCACTGCGCTGCACTGCTCCCGCTGCGCCAGGAACCTTCCGCCCTGGCGCCCATGCTAGATACCTGAGTCTGAGTGTTCACGTCATGTTGCAGCCAGCAGCAAGTACCTGCCTTAGGTTAGGTACCTCGAACTCTCTGCCTTCCGGTTTCTGCGTTGCATTGCCGTGCCTTGCGCTTCGCCTCGTCTCCTCAGGCCAAACTTACTACGTACGGCGACCTCACAGCACTAGCCGGGCAACCACTGCACCTCAGCAAAATAGCAACCGGAACTGATTTTATGCTGTTCATATATCCGTATCGACAGCGACATGACACTCTCGTCTCATTATCAGGTACCTTCCTTGCCCGCGGCGTTGGACTCGAAGTGGGCTGCCTGCACTGGGACCCGTCATCATCAAATCTCTCCGTCCCGTTCTCCCTCGGCGTTCTTGTCTGCTTTGGTGCCTGTGGTTGCCCTGTCGTAGTGTATGTAAGGTATTGCATGTATGTATGTAGTTGTCCAGCTAAGATGGGGAGGGGGGGGGGGGGGAGTCTCAACGGCGAGGTACATTTACAACTACTTCTAATAAGTCCACGACACACCACGAAAGATACCGCTCGCCTCACTGTAATCGCTAGCGGCGAAAAGTACCGCTCCTGCTCGCTCACGCTCACCCTCGCTCCCTCTTGTCCACTTCCACTTCCACTTCCACACACCCTTCGCCCGCATCCACGTCCACACGACGACGTCCATCCACGCCCTCGCCCACGCCCTCTTCCTTTTTTGGCTGCTGGCCCTCGTCGCTCGCCCGTACCCACATCGGTCGCCTCCTCCCGTCAGGACTCAGGCTCAGGGCCCTCCGCCGCCAACTCCCACGGACGAGTGAGTGAGCCACTGGCCCATCCCTCGGAGCCTCGTCGCTTTTGACCACAACGACCGCTGCCTCTGTGCTTGTTTTTCTCTCAGCCCTTTTGCCTCTTTCTCTCCCTACCTTCTTCCTCCACATCGGCCGCTCGTCATCTCCGATACTTGGTAGCAGTATTTGCCTCGATGTAGCACGTCGCTCCGAATCGAACGGATACCCTTCATCCCCGAAACCGAACTGCCTTCTTCACGCCGTTTCCAACGATTTCTCGACCGCCTACCTACACCCACGTAGACTGCTGCCGCACCGTACCAGCCACCGTTCGTGCACGACTCGGGAGTCCCAGGCCGAAGACCCTTGGAAGCCCTTTCAGGTTAAGCGGTACCGCAGCAGACGCCGACGCAGACGCATGCTGCTCTTTCGCCTAGTAGCCCACCACAGCGACCAGGACCACAACAGGGCACTCACCCACTGAGGACCGCTGAACACTGACCTACTCCCTCTCCTTCTCCCTCTTCCTCCCCAAAAATCCCCCAAGACCCGAACCGTACGCCTCCACTGTTTGGATTTGAGAGCCCCCCAGCGCCAGCCAGCGGGCACGTACCAAGCACACACAGCACCGACACGCCCGCCCGGCACAGAGACGGCCTGCGTGCGAAACACCACCTTCCCTCTGCCTTCCCTTAACCACCTAACCTTCTTTCCTCGCCCATCGCTTCTTCCCCTGCGTGACTCTCACGACACCAGGACGATACGAGGAGAATCATGTCGACTCCGACAACGGCTACAGCGACATTGCCTCCTCACTCGCACTACCATCATCCTCACTACCCTTACTCTCACCAGCCGTACCAAGCCTCTACCGCAACGGGCTCGTCGTTCCGTCAGCCGGCGAACCCAATCCTCCCCACTTCGTCGTCGACGTCGACGGCGACGACGAGACTGCCTCCCTCGTACGCCAATCCCTCGGGCGTTCCCTACTCGACTTCTTCGTCTGCCAGTCACGCCGGCTCAAATGGACTAGGCCTGTCGGCCTCGTCTGCCACTTCGAGGATCATACACGACGCTTCGAGTCCCGACGCGAACTACTCGGTTACCGCAATGCCTGCCACCTCTCACGCCCAGTCCTCCCAGTCCTCCGGTCGCAAGCGAAGGCGATCGAGAGAGCCCGACTGGAACAAGTTCTACAAAAATGGCTTGCCCAAAGAGATCATCGTCATTGACGACACCCCCGAGCCCGAGCACGGTAAACCCGCCGGCAACGGTGTAAGGGTCGTCTCTAACGGCAACGTCAATGGCATCGCCACCAACGGTGCATCCAGCACTCGCCCCGTCCCCAAGAAGAGAAAACGAGACGACGAACCCCAGCCGTACGACCCCGTCTACCACAATAAGTATGCCGGCTCACACACCACCACACCTCACCACAACGGCACTCCTAGCACCATTTCCACCGATCGGACCACGAGCTCTGCCATTCACACGACCGCTGCCACATCTCTGTCGTCTAATGGTCAAGAATACTACGATGTGCAGCCAGGTCAGAAGCGTAAGAGGACTCGCCAGCAGATTGCACAAGAGGCAAAGAAGCGGGAGGTCGAACTTGCAGATCCCTTCGTCAGCTACAAGCCTCCGCCCTACCCCCCTAGAAAGGCGCCCGACGTGCCCGTCAAAGTCGTCCAAGACGTGAGCCCCCTCTGACCCTCCTCATCAATCAACGACGCTAAACAAGTCTTAGCACACCTACAACAAGAATGCCAAAGTCGATGATGACGACGGACACTACATTGTTGTTCCCGACGCGGACCTCACTGAGAGATGTAAGATCCCCTGTCCTCGTTCAACTCTCACAGGCGGCTAACACACTCTCAGACCAAATGGTAAAGCTGCTTGGCCAAGGAACCTTTGGCAAGGTCGTCCAGGCCCGAGACCGAAAAAGGAACAAGGCTGTTGCAATCAAGATCATTCGATCAGTGCAAAAATACCGCGATGCCTCGCGAATAGAGCTTCGCGTCCTGGCAACGCTGAAGCAGAACGACGAGGAGAACCGTAACCGGTGCATTCATCTCAAGGACTGTTTCGACTACCGCGGTCACATTTGCATTGTGATGGACCTTCTTGGACAGAGCGTCTTTGATTTCTTGAAGAGCAACAGTTTCGTGCCCTTCCCCAACAGCCAGATTCAAAGTTTTGCCCGGCAACTGTTCACGAGCGTGGCCTGTGAGTAGAGTCTAAATTTTCTGGGTGCCCTTGGGCCCACGCTGACATGCCATCTAGTCCTGCACGACCTCAATCTCATCCACACAGACTTGAAGCCGGAAAACATCCTACTCTGCGACAGTTCGTACCAGACATTTACCTATAACCGAAAGATACCCTCTTCATCCGCGACCGTTAGCCGCCAAGCCAGCCAACGCCGGGTTCTGCTGGATACCGAGATCCGGCTAATTGATTTCGGCTCGGCTACTTTCCAAGACGAATACCACAGCTCTGTTGTCTCTACTCGCCATTATCGCGCGCCGGAGATCATTTTGGGTCTTGGATGGTCATTCCCTTGTGACATTTGGAGCATTGGCTGCATCCTTGTGGAGTTTTTCACCGGCGATGCCCTGTTCCAGACCCACGACAATCTCGAACACCTGGCGATGATGGAGGCCGTTGTCGGCCACAAGATCGATCCCCCCTTGGTCCAGGCCGTCAACAAGATGGCCACAAGAAGTGGCGGAAACCCGGCATCAAAGTAGGTGGCATGCAGTAATGGGCAATAACGAGTACTAACCCCGGCATCTGCAGGTACTTCAAACGTCTCAAGCTCGAATATCCCACAAACGAGACAACACGAGCCTCGAAGAGATTCGTCAAGGCCATGAAGCGCCTGGAGGTCGGTTGCCCTCTTTCACGACTCGTTACCCGATTCTAGGTCACTAACACGATGCAGGAAATTATTCCATCAAACACCACCTACTTCAAGAATTTCTTGGATCTCCTCCGGAAGATGTTTGTTTACGACCCCCAACATCGCATCACTGCCAAGCAGGCGTTGCAGCACCCCTGGTTTAAGGAGCCTGCCACACCCGACGATGGCACGGAGGCTGCCAAGATCCGACTGGAACGGATGAGGATGGAGGAGTCACACCGGCTACACGCATGATTTCCTATATATTCAGCTACTTTCGCACCCTTACGTCTATAACGAACAAAGTCGAGCATGACATGGGAGTTGGCCGGTTTTATATCAGGTTCTGTACGATGTGGGAAGGGACCGGGGAGGCATGGCGCTTCGTGCTACTGATTTATCGGCATTTGGCCTCGGACGAGGGCCGCCTCGTTCTGCCTCTAATAGCAGGCTTGATGGAACGTAGGGTTATTGGGTTTGGGTTTTTGGGATGGATAGGAAGCACCAAGCTCGCAACAACACGAATGAGTAAAGCAGGAGCGATCGATGCGCCCACGGGACCCGCGTTGCTTCGTAGAGAACCGTCTCGCCTCGGTAAGAGGACGTGCCTTGTCGCCAGGCCCAATAGAGCGATTACCGTTAACCCCGGCGGGTTTCCAAGGCTCGCCAGCCTCGTCGGTTCCATACGTTTGAACACAATGGAAATTTACATTGACTGCAGCAGTTCGATGTCGTCATCCACATTGTATGTTCGTCAGTTGTGAGAACAGGCAACGGTTGTTGTGAGTTGGAATAGTGATTACCCCATCCTCCTCCATTTGAGTTTGTTGCTTACACGAAAACTTTACAGGTCGTCAACCATCGCGCATAATTCGTCTATACCACCATTTGAATGATACCCGCTTTCGTATGCAACCTCGACTCAAACAACCAGTCGCGCCAGATCTACGCACGTGATCATGTGCAGGTGCGGCAGAAGCCCACCGACTTCTGGGCCTAGAAAAGCTGATAGCATTGGTCGAATGCACTTTCATGCGATGCAGCCCAAGTGTTGGCCTTGGTCGATTATTTGGCCTCGGCTTCCAGGTTCCTTTGATATCGACGTCACCAGTATCTCAAGACAATGCTCCAGAAGTTTACCGGCAAAGGCTACCAACAAAGCAGTCTTGTTCTCTCATCTCTCAATGATGGTGTCTGGCCAAATAGTATCGCTCTTTATTGTCTCAGTATGGCTCGCAAAGAAGAAGGATCTTGTCGTTCCTGGCCAAACCAGCTACGCAAAGGCGGATACAACTGCCAAGCCCCAGATGTTTCCATGGTCAGCTGAAGCACTGCCTTGCAGCATTACTATAGAAAAGGAGTTTGCCCGCCGGTTCTAACTTGATTGTTGGGCCAGATCGATCAGACACAAAAAAACCACCATTGTCTACTCTGCCATTTTCAAGACGCCCTTGCCAATAGCAGCAGCTTACAAGCCTCCAGCACCATAACCGCTTCCTTGAAGGAGCCCTCGGCTAACATGTCTAACCAATACATTGATGAGTTGACAGATAGCAGCATCCGGAAGTTCGCGCGGTACCTCTCTCTTCCAGCCCACTTCAACCTCGCCCAGCCACCAGAGGAATGGCTCAGGGGGCAAGAGAGAAGAATGAGCGAGCTTCCCAGCGTCTGCCGCCGCCCGCCTCTCGACTCGCTGAATGTCATTGGCCTCGTTAAGCGGGGCCTGATGAAGGTGAGCGAGAAGCAGTCGCTCCCCTTCGTGCCAGATGCGGCCGTGCTCTGCCGAACGCACCGGGGCCTGAATCCGTGGCGGATCCGCAGCCTCCTCGCCCTGCTCGCTTCCGAGGTCACGGACAAATTCGAACGCATGCGCCGCCTTGTCAGGAACGATTCGGACCTGGCGCAGGCGCCATCTTTCCGGGAGTTCGTGCGCCGCATGTCCAGCGTCCAGGCTCTCTGGATGGACCGCGCCCTGTTCGAACAGCTGTTTTGCCATGCGCCTGTGGGGATGCAAAAGGTTCAATCCCAGTGCGAGGCGTGCATCCTAGCCGCCGTCGGCGGAGACACGCGTCTGCTCTGCGATCTCCGTGCCCATCTGATCTCTCGGGCACACGGGATGAGGATGAAGCCCATCTTCCTCCGCGTCGTGGACGCATGGATCGATGCCTTTGAAGAATTAGCACTGGGTCTTCATGAAGAGAGTTCCGTGTTTGCAGAAGAGCTGAAGCAGATTCGCACCGAGGTGGGAAAGCGCCGTTACCGCAGACGAGAAGCCCGTCGGCATCAAGGGAAGAGTGTGCCGTATCAGAGAACAAAGCACGACGACATCTCAAAAGGGTCACTTCTCCGTGTTCCCAAGAGCGGTCGTGGCTCAGTGTCTGGAAGGTCGCCATCGTTGTCATCGGCGGTGTCGGGACAACCGGAATCTGTCAAAGAAGAGAGCACCAGCCGTTTTGGGCCGTATGTTTTCCCTGATAGGGCTTACCTGGACTCATTTACCTCTTCACAGCATTCCTCACGCATGCTTGGTGGCACCAATGCGCAGTCGATCAAGAGCAACAGTAACAAAATCAACAACCCCTTTGGCGACGAGCACGCAGAAGACGATGACGAGGATGAGGACGACGTCCGCGATGACAACGACGCAGGGAACCCGCGATGGATGGAGCAGCTTGGCGAGTTTTACGAACGCCATGCCACCCAGAACCGAGACGGGCCCGGCTTAGACACCGCCTCGTTACACCCGGCCTTCCACGCCTCCAGTTCTGCCTCTTTTGCTCCTCAGCAGCAGCAGCAGCAGCAGCAGCAGCAGCCTACCCTGAAGCCATCATGCCGGCCGAGACACGATTCCACAGTCCGCAGTGAGCGGTACAGTGCCAGCCAGCACACCAGTGCTCCACGACCGCAGCCGCCGCCGTCAACCACCATGGGCAGATCGAGAAGAGATGCTACGCCGGCCTATGACGCAGAATCCGCCTGGGAGGACGCTTCCGTATACACCCGCGATGACCCCCCTTCACCACCGCTGCCGGCGGCAGCATCCTCGGCGGGCTCAGTCTACTCTGTCCCTGCCTCGATGGTCCAGCGCGAGGACCTCGCCCGCGCGCAACTTCGACGATTGGCAGAGTCCCTCAACACCCCCAGACGGGCACCTTCGGCCGCTACTAACAACAGCAGCAGAAACGCCGCTTCGTCCAGCTCGCGCCCCAGCGAGGCCGTAAGTTCTCCCCCCTCCCGGCTCGTGAATAACAGACCCGTGACACAGGAACCTGCGGCTGAAGACCCGCCTCTTCCCTCCTCACCACCCTCACCACCCGCTCCGTCTCCCTCATCTGTTCCGCGGCCTCAGGAGGGAGTAGGCTGCAGCGCCGCCGCCGCGGCCACGCGTTCTGCGTGGGAGACGCGCTTCGCGAACCTGAGCCTCGGCGAGGCCAAGTCCGGCAGGCGCAATTCGGAGACTAGCAACGGCAGACGATCCGACGGAACGGTAGGGACACCTCGGCCCTCAACTTCGCATTCTGGTAGACGCGACTCAACTGCAGCTGAGGTCGGTCAAGACCAGGTCTGGGACCTCGTGAGAAACGCGCTGCGTAACGGCGCCGACGTCTATGAAGACGATGCTTCTTCGGTGAGGACTGGGTTCACGAATAGCCGCTACGTTTAGGGGCTCATGGTGAGCCTTGACTGTGTTGGGTTGATTTTCTGTTCTCGGTGATGGAAGGGGTAGGGAGAGGTTTGGGGGGGGGGGGCGTATTTGGAGCGGCAGGCCGCTAATTTGAAGCTGTGTGTTTGGGAATCCCGTTGTGTTGTGTTTGTTATGGGTCGAATTCACTGGTAAGTATGCAGGTAAGTTCTCGTAATGTTCTCGGGGGGTTCACCGAGTACCGTGCATCTGAGCTGTTCCAACATCCCATTCACCGCACACTTATGCTTTCAAGATGGAGAGATTGAAATCTACCTATCGATTTTCCAGTTGCCAATTTTGGCCTCCGATAACCGTCATCGGCAAGTATGGTCCGTGGCCGTGAGCAATTGTGCAAAGTTGGGCTTCCTTCCATGCCCCAGCAAATCCTTTGGCTCAAACGTTCCTATCCCCATTGGCAATCGGGGGCGAAAGCCCTTCCACGTTTCTGGCGTGCTGCAGATTATACCCTAACAATAGTTGCAAGTTCTCGGCGGACGAAGCAAAGAGAAAGACGGAGAATGTGAAGAGGATCAGTCGTCGCTGTCGACGTAGATGACGTTACCATCGGGGGATTGGTTCTCGTCCTGAGTAGACCAGGCTCTTCGAAATCCACCGGGCGACTTGGACTTTCCAGGGTAGTCGTAAGAGCACTCAGACTCGTCGCCGACGTAAAAGCTGCGACCCATATCGACTTTGTTCGCCCAGTGCAGCCAGATAACTTGGTCATACCACTCGACACTGTGAGGCTTGACCACTTGATAGACCTGGCTGAGTTGTCCGGCCTTGTCGAACTGGAAGGTTTTCATGAACTTGTCCATCCACTTGAGGTCCTGGCTCTTCTTTCCGTCAACCATGCTATGGATCACAATGCCTGTAAAGTTGAATATTAGCCGTCATGCAAAGAGTCTGGGCCTGTCGGTTGATTGGAACTCACGATGAACTTCCCGAAATTCGGGTCTGTAGAACGAATCATTGGCAGCATTTGGGTCGTTCCACTCGTACTGGACGTCACGATGGCATAGGTTCGACGTCTGGGCAAGAAGTCGGTGGAGGAGAGCGCTGCCAACACCACGACGCCTGTGCTCTGGGTGGACAAAAACGGTCGCCTTGACAGTTTGCGCGGCAGCGCCTCCGCTCGCCATTCCTCTCTCGTACGGCGTAAGAAAAGCAAATCCGTAGATTGCAGTCTCCGCAGGGACGTCGTCCTGGGGCTGGGACTGCTTCCACTTCATGTATTGTCTGTAGGCGTCGAGAGAGGGCCAGTTCTTCGCGTCAGTCAGATCGGCTTTCTGCATCGTCGCAATGACGAATGGAAGCGCCTCTCTCTTGCACTCGTTGAAGAGGGACTCGAATTGCTGGACCGAGACCGGGCTGGTGTGAGGGAGCGGCGACTGAGCAGCAATAGCCAAGTTGTATATGGTAGCGCAGCCCTGGGAGTCGCTGAGAAGGCCAGGGCGGAGGGTGCACTCGGTGATATACTCTGTTTTGGGCGCAGCAGAGGTGTTGACCGCTGGCTTCATAGTCTTTGCTGGAGCCACAGCTTGTTGCTCCATCTGTTTGACGATCGATGGTCGGACACGCTCTTGCGCCATCTCCTCCTGACGACGGCGACGCATGATATTCAGCCGAATGTTGATTTCGCGCTGGATAATCAAGTTGCTGGTCCAGTCATGACGCCGATGGATCATAGCCGGCCGCATCTTCTGCTCCTCTTGATTGTCGACAAACGTGTTGGGTTGGTCGACGTAATCCATGAGCTTTCCAGTGACGGGGTCGATGCCGTACTTCCAATGATCCGTATTTTCATCATGGACGTCGGAAGTCGGATTAGGAGCGGGAAGGGCTGTAAGCCATCCTGAGAGCCACGGGGAGGCTACAACGGGCAGAGAGACATCCTAAGCCTCCTGCTCTTGACTGAGAGTGTCGCTGAAACGGCCAGAACCGCCATCGCTGGAACTATCATCGTCGCCTGCGCTGACGTCCCAGGATGAGTGGCTCTTCTTGTATTTGTCACCCACGCCTTGTCTCTCAGGCAAAACTCCAAGAGTCTTCGGAGTGAGAGGCTCCGGCTTGCTCGTGAGCGCTCGGGCTGCCTCGGATTGGGGAAGATGGGAGTCAGCGTAGTCTTCGCAAGACTCCATGTCAGATGCTGAAGAAAACATTGCTTTTTTGCGCTCTTCGCTTGCTGTCTCTTCGTTCAGAGCACGAGTGATGGGCGCGGTGGAGCGGCCGAAGGAAGACCGTGGACGCCGGGATGAGGAATACATGGTGTCTTCGGTGGCGGCAGGCGACTGTGGCTTCGTAATGACCTCCTCACGCTGCTTCTCGGTCTCTGGGATCTCTTTTCTTTCCTCGTATTCTTGCTTCTCGTCGATATAATCTTCGTAATCTGGTATCCGCAGGATGGACTCACCGTAAATCTGGAAACTGTTGTGTTGGGCCAAGACTCTTGGGCCCTCTGGAGTCGAGTTGACGGTGTTGTGGGCTCTTCTGTCGGGTACGGGAAGATTCTCAGCCCATCGAATAGAAGTAGTTCGCTGGCTGGAACCACCTGGATTGATGGGAGGTCTGTCGAGGGAAGGAGTGATGGAGGAAGGAGTCCTGATTTGGCCGTTGCCGCAGCGTTGTGTCGGGGGCTGCAGAGAGGAGGGCGTCAGGCACCCCTCGCTGGTGTCAATCGACCGAGAGCTGACGGGCCTATGGGGGTATGGGCTGTTGGGTCGACCAAGTGCACGACGGTAGCGGCCATCTGTGGTTGACTGAGCATCGCCACCAGCCTCTAGGTCCTTGGGCACCTTCGCCGGTTGTGCGCAGCCTGACATCTTGGCCAGGCTAGGTAGGCAGATCGGCAAGTAGAAAGCTAGTGTAGCTTGACTGCCACCTGCGGCGGAAGGTTCTGTTAGTATGTAATGTCAACAAAGAAGTTCAAGGTCTGTGTGAATCACCACACATACACTTACTTACTTACTTACTTGTTCAACAACGGCTTGAGGTACCAGCGCGAACAAAAGGTGAACAGCCGAACCCTGATGGGTGTATTTTGCCTGGGTGTGGGGTTTGCGCTCCAGGTAAAAGAACTGTGAAATAAAATTGTGAGGTGGAGGGACCTGGGAGACTACCTAGGCACTTACGTAGGATAGGCAGGCACAGAGAGAGAAAAAAAACCAGCCTTCATCTATCAAAGGCAGGAGCAACTGCTAGTGGCAGGTACCTCTCTCATTGCTCATTCCTCTTCTTTTCTGTTTCTAGTAAATCCATTGCAGAATAAAGACAGAGCCCCCAAGAGATTTAATTGATATCGAATGGCAGAGCCACACTCGAGGCTTGACATCCGACTTGGTCACTGGTGATATTTGTAAGTGAGCGTCGGTGTACTCGGTGAGACAGCCTTGAAGCCCGCCTCACCGAAGCCCAGACCGGATTTAATGCGGTCGGCAGTCACGTGCCCACAATAATGGTCCAGTCAGGTACCGGCAGGATTAGTACGGCCTGCCAGCCCTTAGACATTACAAACGAGTGTAGCAAACATAGCCAAACAAGGAAGCCTATCATTTGACCATATAAAGTTGGTGTTCTTGATTATTTGGACCAGCCTGGTCTGCCAATCTGCAAAATGTTGTCAATTCTACGCAAGGCCCGGCTCAAGGACAAGGAGATGCGCATCTTGATGCTGTCAGTCGGCTGCCATGCCCGTCCTCATCATGGATCGCTAACAGATGAATTAGAGGGCTTGACAATGCGGGGAAAACAACTATTGTCAAAAAGATCATGGGCGAGGATGTCAATACGGTCAGCCCAACCTTGGGGTTCATCATCAAAACGATTGACTACGACGGGTACCTGCGAGCCCTTCCCCTTTCCAGGAAGAGATGCTGATATTGAGCAGATACAAACTCAACATCTGTATGCGCCCTGCTGATTTCGTACAAACATCTCTCTGACCAGCGCAGGGGACGTGGGCGGGCAGAAGACTCTGCGCTCGTATTGGCGCAATTACTTTGAGAAAACGGATGCGTTGATTTGGGTCGTTGATGCCACAGATCGTCTGAGGATTGAGGACTGCAAGGAAGAGTTGCATGGTCTTCTGCAAGAAGAGGTCCGCCGTATCAAAGTCCCGCCTCCCAGTCAGTGCTGACTTTTACGTGGCAGCGGCTGTCAGGAGCCAGTCTCCTTGTTTTTGCCAACAAGACCGACGTCAACGGTTGCATGGATGAGCAGGAGATCCTAGAAGTTGGTCCCGAATACCCTAGATATAGACGAGGCGCTGACGATTTTTTCTTTCTTTCCAGGGGTTGCAATTAGAATCCATCAGGACACATCGCTGGCACATCCTGCGGTGTAGCGCCATGACAGGCACCAATCTCAAGGAAGGCCTGGCATGGGTTGTAGAAGACGCGAAGAAGAGGCTGTTCTTGTACTAGAGAGGCCGGACTCTGGTGACCAGAGGAGGAGGCTCTTGCACTTTGGTGTGGTTTGCGAGGAAATCCTGGCCATTGACTCGACTAGCTCCCGGGAACGCCGTTGGAAGCTGGGATAGGCTGGAGGCGATGCAGACGAGCACGAATTCGTCAGCTCAAAAGGGGGCCAGCAGAGCGTGTCAGGATGTTCTGGAAGGACGGCCTAGAAGGGCCGGATCCGAACGTCTGTGGCGGCTCGGGATTCAGGATCGACGTTGTGTAACGGTGGCAGGTAGAAGAGGGCCGGGTGGTAAGAAGATAGCACATAGCAGCCACGCCGCTGAAAAGGGCATCGCCAATATCAACATGTCGTCCCGATGTTGTTATGAGGCTGAGAAGCGACAGTGAGTGAGAGGACCCTTCAGGATGGAGTTGGGCTAGCTGGCTGGTCCATGTCAATTCAGTGTTGCGTCTGCGGTCGTTTTGTTTAAAATCGGGTCCCCGGCGCTCCGTTGGTCCGATGATGCCCGAGAAGAAGCAATGCGGATGAGACGATGGATCTTTGGGGGAGGTTGCGTTGCTTGCTGCCCAGCGCCCCAGCGACCGTTGCCCGGCAAGACCACCTCTTCGTTATGAGTTTATGGCTGCGTAGATTATGACAACGGCGCAGTTCCGGTGTCGGTATCATTGTCGGTGGCCCTGTGTGCTGCGTATGGAGTCGGAAACCAAAGCATTACAGCAGAGAAATTAGTGTTCTCCAGGCGAATACCAGGACATCCCTCCAGAAATCATGGTTTGAAACGACGTGATTGAAACGCAGCCGTTGGCCAGTGATGTGCTTGAACGGCGAAATTGGACGCGGCCCCAAGTCAAGGGATCTCAGGTACTATGGTACAATTATCCCAATGTGAGACAGGGGCTGCCCGTGTGGAGAAGCGCGTGGTCAGAGCGCCCTCTATCTTTGTGTGCCTGAGGACGAGACAACGAAGCTTGAGTGTTTGGCCTCTGCCTGGAGACAGGTACGTATCGCCGCGGGTTCTTTGTCGGATGCAGCAAAAACGAAAGTGACGGCCTGCGCTGGGCCGGGTTTGGCCGAGCTGGGCTGAGCTGACTCTTTGCCTTCCTGCTGCTTCTGCGGACGCCGCCATTGAGACAATTGGCCACCTAATTGAGACCCGACTTGTCATGGCTGGAACCATCATCTCGAGAACGGCCGAGTCGCGTTGGAGGAAATCACCAAGAGCACGGGACGGGCGTCTGTTCCAAGCGTGCGCAATTATTGGGTGCGTTGCGCTGTGCCTGACAGCCAGGTCCTGTAAGGTTGAAGCTAGCCAGGTACCTGGCCCTACTGAGTTGGCGTGCGAGGCACCTCTACTTCTTCTACCTGGGCTGAGTCCTGAGTCTTAACGTGCAGGCCTGCTGGGGGGCGGCGACCCAAGGCAGAGAAGGTCGCCAGTTCGGGATGCAACTGTTCTGTTCGCAGCAGAGAGCGAGCCGCCAAACTTGCCGTGACAAAAACCTGCTTCCTTCAACCTCTCTTCTCCCGTCAGCTCTCATCTGTTGATCTCGTCAGCCAAGGCACGTTGCACGTTGCCCTCGTCGACGTCGGCCCCTCCATCGACACTACCTTGCCCAGGCCGAACCGCGATCCAAACAAACGCAGGTCCCGTTGGGTCGCAATCCAATCGCGGCTGCAAATCTGCATTACCTAAGGCATTTCGTCAGTGCCTTAGCTTCTGCGGCAGCGCTGTCCCCCTCGCCAGACACACGGAACCTCGTCCAGTCCTGCACCCTGCCGCAGCCAGCACGCAGTACCTCGTACCTCTACCTTGGCTCGCACTCTCAGTTCCCGGCTCCTGTTAGCGGCGCCATCCCATCAACCCCCCCCCATCCCAAAGGTCCAACAAGGCGCCGCCCCAAGGCCAGCACTGGTGACGAAGTTAAGGTCCCCAGTCGGTCCTACCGCGCTACCACTCAGCACACGGGCCCGGACCCGTCGACTTTGCCTACCTCACTCATCCCGTCTCGTCGAGCAGCCAGCACCACCACAAAAAATAGACAACATATCCTTCTCCAACCAAGGCCTCACCACTTTTGCTCGCCTTGCCACGGCATACCTTTTACCGGGGGGCTCCTGCGCACACAGAACCACCTGTTTCCATTCTTCCCCCACCGCAACCGTGTCATGACTCTGCCTCCCACATGTCGGAACAAACCATGGACGACGTCTCCAAGTTCTTGCAGGATGTCAAGGAGATGAATGCCCGCCGCACCGAGGAGGACGACGCCCGTCAGCGCGAGCTGGACGAGAAGATCCAGCAGGAGAAGCGGGAACGCCAGGCTCGTCGCGCCGGTACGTGTGTTTCTGTCTCTGTTCCTGCCTCAGCTCAGCTCAGCTCAGCGTCTCTGTCTCGCTCGCTCTGGCTCTGTCTCTACCCTCTCTGCTCTGTCTGCCCTACCTTGCTACCTTACTTCCCTACCTCGCCTTAGCTCTGTTGTTGTCCTCTTCCGCGCCGTGTGTCTTGCCCACTGTCCTTTGCCCTTTTGTATAAGCTTTCTTTTTCCGACTGGGCCAAGGCACACACACAATCCTACTTCGCGTCGTGTCCATCCTCGTGCTCGTGCTCGGTGCCGTGCCCATGTTCAGGTTCAGGTTGCCCTCGCCCCAAAAGCACAAGCTGAGCTACTGACGGGACCGCCGCCGCACTGGGCCGACGAGGCGTCGCCTCAACGCCTTGACACCAACCCACGGCACCCTCCAATGGGCACGCACACATCGTTCGTCCATTGTTGACTATTGCGCGCCCTTTTGAAAATTATCAACACGCCTCTTGTTGTGTTTTTCCTGTTGCGCTCGCCGAGCTTTGCAAAATTGCATCACCCCTCTGACAACGTTGACAGAACGCGCCCGCTCCATTTCCCCTCAGAAGTCATCCCCGGCCAATACCCCACCACCCTCGTCGAGAGGCACCGCCGCTCAGCTTTCCGATGACCTGAAGCTGTCCTCGCCTGGCCTCGAACACACCGGAAGCCCTCGCTCCCAATCGCGCGGCATTCCCGCCTCTGACACCATGGAGAGCTTCTCGTCCACCTCTCCCACCAAGGAGAACGAATCCCCCTTCGATTCCGATAACAAGCGAGCGAGTGTGACCTCTCCTACCGGCAGCGTGCAAGGAGCGCGGCCGTTGTCATGGCAGAGACGTCCCAATTCCCAAGCTTCGGATCGATCCAAGAGCCGCCCGTTGTCCGTCGTTGCCGCCGAAAATGCGGCCAGGACCTCTCCGAACCCGGCTTCTGACCCCTCCTCCGCCACCGAGCCGACCTTCTCCAAGGATCAGATCGCCCAGTCATTGGGATCCAAGGACCCTGCATGGTTCCGCCAGACGGCCGACCGAGCTAGCTCTGTATCAGCTGCCAACCGCAAGACCCAGGTTGAGGGTACCGATACCACCGACATATCGTCGATGCGCGCCCATCAGCTCCCCGGCATGAGCCGGAGTTCTTCGACCGACCTGGCGCCCGAAAACTCGAGCCCGACGAGAGAAAATAAGCTTGGTTCCCCACTGTCGCTGACCACGGCGCAGAGGCTTGATCCTCCCGCTGAGATTTCTTCCGACAATGATCCCAACGCCGCTCGGCGCGCCTCAGTTTTGTCGTCAGGATCAGGTCGGGCGTCGCCCACAAGACCTGTCTCGCCGACAAAGGGCATGGGCGGGTTTGTGCAAAGTGCCATGATGAAGAGGTCAGACAGCGTAAAGAGATGGAGCGTCACATCTCCAACTGGCCTCGTGCGCGGAGACTCTATCGCGTCGAGCCGGGCTGGAGAGTCTCGATCGCGGCCACAGAGTATGATCATGCGTGACGGAGCGGTCACACCCACCAGCGTATCCCGCTCCCGCTCCCGTCCTGCGTCTCGCCCTGCTTCCCGCCACAGTGCCTTGGAACAAGAAGACGACGCTGAAGCAACTCCCAAAGCACCTGCCGCAGAGCCCGCACCAGAAGCGGGCCCTGCCGCCGAGGAAGAAGAGAACATCACGCCGCCGTCGAGTCCGTCAAAAACCATGGATACCAGGAGGTGGAGCCCGACTAAGGCAAGCTGGCTGGAAACGGCACTAAACAAGCCGCCAGAGTCGCCCAAGCCCAAGGCTCCGTCTACAACCAACCAACCAGCTTGGATGGTCGAGCTTAACAAAGCGAAGGCGCAAAAGGCTGCCAACCAGAGTGTTGACCTTGGTCGAACCGGTTCCGTGTCCTCACAAAAGCACGAAGTCAACATTGGCGGGCTCATGCGCTCGTCACCAATGGGTGGACATAACTCCAAGCCTTCTGTCAGCGGTCTCAAGGGCATTTTCGCGCCACCAACAGAGGGTCACCGATCAAGCGGTAGCATCAGTGGAACAAACTTCCGCAGCAGTATGATCAAGAGCCCTACAAACGATGGAAAGCCCGAAGAGGAGGCTGGCGCCGACAGTCCTGCAGTTGCTAAAGTCAAGCCGGAGACACCGCCCAAGAAGGACTTCCGCGGTACGCTGAAGTCTCGAAACGCCTCGGGTGATGCCGGCTCGAAGGAGCAACCCAACGAGCTACAAAACGTCTTCGGTAACCTGCGACGGACGAAAACTCAGAACTATGTTGCCCCAGACGAACTAAAGAGCAACATCTTGCGTGGCAAAGCAGGCCTGAATATCACCGGTGGCCCGAAGCCGAGTGAGCTCAAAGATGAGTTCAAGGAGGCAATCTTGAAGAAGAAGGAGGACTTCAAGGCTGTTCAAGAGCAGGGGAGAGGCATTGCCCGCAGCAAATCCAACGCGGCCGATAAACCGGTGCCTGAGGGATTGCTGAAGAGAGCCGAGTTGAGCAAGTCAACTTCGTCCAAACCCAGCTTCATTCCGGACTACTCCATCGAACACCGCAAATCTGTAAGCGAGCGGCCAAGGTCGATGGCACGGGACGAGCCGAGCGAGCCTGAATTTTCCGCCAGGTCGCCTTCGATTAAATCTCCTCCTGCAAAGTCTCCTTCGATAAAGTCTCCCACCGAGTCAGTTACATCACCAGCTCTGCAAAAAGAGACAAGTGCCCCCGCTCGCCTGCAAGGCCGCGCCGCAGCTGGCGGCCTGGCAAACCGCTTCAATCCAGCACTTGCAGGGCTCTTGGCTCGCGGCCCGCCGCCGATGAACGGAGGAAAGGATGCCGGCAAGTCGGAAGGATCCGGTGGCTCGACGACAGAACCGACAGCTCCGGGTCCGCAGCTAACGCACATGACTAAGGGCCGTGCTCGTGGCCCGAAGAGAAAGGCTCCGTCTTCCAAAGCTCCGGCCGCTGCCAGCCCTGCACCAGCAGGCGAATCGACGCCAAGCCCAGCCGCCACCTCACCAGTTAAGGAAGAGGCGCCTGCTCCGGTTGAGGAGCCCAAGAAGAGCCCTCAGAAGGACGCACCATTTTCGATCCATGCGCAAGTCGCAGCCCAGGCAGCCCTGAAGAACAAGCCCCCTCCTCTTAAGCCCATTGGGAAACGTTTCGAGGAGTCTGTCGAGAAGCTGAACGAGAAGACCACTCTGAAGCCCAAAGAAGAGGACCCCGTGCCGACCCGGAGGACCCGATCTCCTACAATTGGACGGCAGTTCTCTCCTGTGAAACAGAATGAGGAGAAGGCCAGCGAGTCTACGTCGCAGCCCCCTTCGCCCAAGAAGTTGGATAAGAGGAGAATGTCGATGTTCTTTGAGGATAACAGCCAACCGATCCTCAAGCCAGAGAGTCCAAAGAGCCCAAAGAGGGAAAGCCCGCGAAGGGAGAGTCCCAAAAAGGAGAGCCCTGCCACGACACCGAGCATCAAGCCCACCCCAGTTTTTGAGAAGCCTGCCAGCCCGGCACCTCAAAAGACAGAGGACTCCCCCGTCAAGCCTTCTGCGCGACCGCTCCCCGAGCCCACGCCCAGCTCTCCGAAAAAGTCGTTTTCGGATAGCCTCGAGGAACCCGCCGCCCCTGCCAAGACCTTTGGTCGGCCCTTGCCAGAGCTCACACCAAGATCTCCTGTCCGGTCTCCCGTCCGGTCGCCTCCACCCCACGAGCAAGCAGACAGCCCCCATGTGGCGCCTCTGAGGCCCTTTGGCCGGCCGCTGTCAAGGCCCAGCTCGCCTCAGAAGACACCGTCCAACGACAGGGTTGATAGCGAGTCAGTCGTCTCTGTCAAGAATGCCGCTGCCATGTTTGGAGGAGCCGCGGTCCATTCGCCGCCCCTGGTGCAGTCGCCGCCACAAATGAGGTCGCCACCCTCCGAGACACAGTCACGGTTTGATGGCCCAGCACCACTTGTCGAAAGGACCAGCACTCCTAAGGGTGCCCGTCCTTTGCCGCTTCCGCCGAAACCGTCATCCCCTACGCCAATCTCATCGCCCATGCGGTCACCGAGCAAACAGACTTCGGAGGAGGTATCGACCTTGCTAGATGACTTCTTTGGCACGCCGCGACCACAGAGAGAGTACCGCGTCGATACCGCGGAAGTGTTGATGAACAAGCCCCGTGTCCGCAACGCCCAAGGTCAAGGAGCACGGCTCTTCCAGATGACTGGTGATGGCAAGAAGATTCCCGTTCCGGCGCATAACGAGCGCATCTTGTTTGAACGCGAGATGTACATCTGCGCTTACACATTCACCAATGAAGCTGGGTGGAAGTCAACGGAAGTGTACTTCTGGGCTGGCGATGAGGTGCCTGAAGCAACTGTGGAGGATGCCGCCCTCTTCGTCAACCGAGAAGCGAGGTCCATTAACGGCAAGGTTGTCAAGATGCGTCAGGGTAGAGAGACTCCGGAGTTCATCCAGGCACTTGGCGGCATGGTCGTTACTCGCCGCGGCACCAGCACTAAGTACGACACGCTGGCACCGAGCATGATCTGCGGCCGCCGCATCCTCGGACAACACACTTTCGTCTTTGACGAGGTTGACTTTTCATCCTCGAGCCTCTGCTCTGGATTCCCGTTCCTGATTGCGACGTCAGGGAAGTGCTATCTGTGGAAGGGCAAGGGCAGCGACGTGGACGAGCTGAGCTGCGCCCGTCTCATAGGTATGGACTTGACTTTGACGGGCGAGCTTCTGGAAATCGAGGACGGCAGCGAGCCAGACAACTTCTGGGACATCTTCAACGGCGGCGGGAAGCCTCACTCGGCGGACCACTGGCGACTGAAGCCCAACTACGACAAGTACTGCCAGAGACTGTTCCGGTCCGACGCGGCTTCGAAGCAACAGGTAAGACGCCCTCTTCCGCATCCATAACTCCGTGGCTGACTCTGAATGACCGCAGATTCTCGAAATTGCCCCCTTCACTCAGTCTGATCTGGATCCGGCCGGCATCTACGTGCTGGACGCCTTCTTTGAGATGTACATCATCGTCGGCAGGACGGCGCAGAGCCAGTACAGCTCCTTCCGCATCGCGCTTGACTTTGCGCAGGAGTACGCCATCCTGGCCAGCGGCATGGAGGACCGGCCCTTCATCCCCATCTCGACGGTGGTCCTGGAGGGCATCCCCAAGGACCTCAAGAGCGTGTTCCGGAAGTGGCGGGACGAGGCCAGTCCGACCATCATGCCCAAGAAAGTGAGCAGCAGCAGCGGCCTGAAGCGCGGAAGGAGTCTGCGGGTCGTACCCCTTACGCAAGCACTCCAGGCTATGAGCGAGTAAAGCGTAATTTTTCCTTTTTACAGGGGGAATGGGTGGAATGGCGCTTGAGGTAGTGGTGGAAAGAAAGCATGGAACGGAGTTTGAAAGCTGGCTGGCAGGCGGCGGGCTTGATTACTTTTTGGACCAAATACCCAGATGCTTGGAAGGGGGAAAGCAATGTCCAGGCGAAGGGAAGGAGGGAGGGGGGTTAAGAGCTGTACATAATTCTTGTCGCATTTGCAAAGGTTTTAGGAGATGGGAAAGGAACGGCGACGGGCTTATTTGCTCTTTTTTTTTCGTTAATGGACATACGCGGACTGGCTGGCTGATTGGTCATGTACGATGAGGAAATGATACAGCAGCAGCAAATGCACCACCAAGACCTACTGGTATTGTGGATTGCGATATGAAAGAAAGCATTTAAAGCGATTCTGCCTTCCTGTCGATGTGCTGCTGGAACGACTTGTGCTTAGGGAAGCCCGGCCAGGGGGTGGGGCGGTGTCGACGAAAGGCTCCGTTGCGATGTCACCGTGCGGTGGAGAGCGGGACAGCCAGCAAACCTAGTAGCTCGCCGCCTTCAGGGACACTATCACTGCAAGCAAAGATGAATTACCCTAAACCGAAACACAAGAATCAAAACCAACGAATCCCTGAAGCTAATAAAGGAACAACTACCTCGACAAAACGCCGGTTTGTTTATGTACGGCTTGTAGGCCTTGCCTCCCAAATGGTCGGCGCCTTATGCACAAGACACTTTCGTCGAGAAACCTGCGTCTTCTCCCCGAACAACGCCTCTAACCCCTCTCAGCTTCATTTATCCAGCTTTCTTCCTCATGATCACTTTTAGTTCGGCACGCAGAAGCAGCGCGACAAGGCTTGACCGACAATGTCGAGGTGCTGCCCCATCATAACGTGTTTGTTGTGGGTGTTGTGACTTGGGGTATATTGTACTTCCGAGGCCTAAATCTCTCTTTTCTCTTTACTATCACTTCCATACAGCTCCGGCTGGGCGGAAGACACCTCTCCATTATGACTCGTCCTCAGTATCAGTGTTTGTCTCGCTCGTGTCGTCTTCAACGTCGTCATCGGTGCCGCTCTCCTCGTCCGAATCATCCTCGTCTCTCCTGCGGGGCTTGACGGCACCGCCCTTGAGCGCCTGCATCTGGCCGGCTATCGAGTCTGTTGTGTTCACGTTAGTATCTAGTGTTCTAGTGGAATTGAAGCGGAGTCGTGACTTACCCTCGTCAGGCTCACTAATCTCGTCCTCGGCAATCATGCCTGCCGCCTTGCTCGCCTCCTCTACAACCAGGGTGACCTCCATCTTGGTGTCGAAGCCGACGTAGCTGTCGCAGACGACGTGCATGACGAAAGTGTAGTGACCGGCCTGGGGAGGAGCTGCGAATTGGGCCTTGAGGGTCTGCATGTTGAAGGTGGGCTTGCCCTCCTCATCGAAGACGGGCTGGTCGAACTGGGTGAAGGTGAAAGGGGGCACAGCCATCTTGCCCTGCTTGGAGTCGGTTAAGAAGACATACCACTTGGGGGCGTGGTCGCGGGCGAAGTACGGAGCGTGGGCGAGAGGAGGCAGAATTGGCTTGTCGTTAACGGGGATGGGCTTGCCATCGGGGCCCTTGGTCGTCTTCTTCTTGCGGCCGAGGTAGGCGTCCAGGTCATCCTCAGAGGGGTCAATGTCTTCCAGGTCCAGCTCGTTGATCTCGGGAACGTTTTCGCTGCCAGGGGGGATGATGCGTCCCTTGACCACGAGGGTGACGAGGGAGGAGGGGATGATGAATCGCTCGCCAGTGACCTTGAAGAATGCCTTGGCAACACGGAGCTGGGGAAGCTGTTGGGCGACGCGCACAGCGGACTTGTACTGCTCCTCGGTAAGAAGACCCTTGCGCACCGTGAGGTTCCTTCGGAGGTCGTCGGGAAGATCCATGAACTGCTGAAGGGAGACGTGGACCTTTTCGTCGCCGCCCTCAACGGCCTTGACGATATCCTGGGTGAAGTGAGGGAGCTGGAGAAGGGGCGACGACTTGGGAGGCATGGCCTGGATCAGGTGCTGGCTGGTAGAGTAGGCGGCCAGGATGGGGCCGGTGTTGCCGTAGGCCTGAGCGATGGCGGAGAACGAACGGGTGAGGGCGTGGGCGAGGGGGGCGACTTCGTACTTGCCGCTGTTCAGGGCCGGGTCCTCGAGCTCGACGCGACCGAGGTACGACCACAGAAGACCCAGGGCCTTGCGGCGCACACCACTGTCGAGATCCTCGAGAGCCTGCTTGTCCTTCTGGGAGAGACCGGCCTTGTCGGCGTTGGCGAAGAGCCTGGACTCAAGCTTGGAAAGACCTGACTCGGCCTTGTCGCCCTTGAGGACAGCGTCAAACTCCTTGCCGCTGCTCAGGGCGGTAATGACACCGCCGTCATCGACGTTGTCCTCGTACGCGCGGAACAGGTTGTTGGCGCTCTCCATAAGAACACCATCCTTGGACATGCGCTGGGTGCCGTACCACCAGGATCCGACCAGGTAGGGCAGGAGGACGCCGAGAAGCAGGGTGTAGGCGAGGACGACATACTTGCCGTTGCCGTCGGAGATCATGAACTGGGGGAGGGCGATGCCGATGCTGAAGCTCTGCTTTCCGTCGGGGTGGCCGTACTGGATGTAGTTGTTGCGGACATCCTCATCGGTGAGGGCTTGGTAGGCCTTGGAGATCTCGACATAGGCGGCGTTGAGGGATTCGATGGTCTCGTTCTTGGCCGGGTCGGGCTTAACCTTGTCGGGGTGGAGTCTCTTGGAGAGCTGCTTGTACACCTTCTTGATGGTCCTCTCGTCGGCAGACTACATATATTGTCAGTATCACAGACGGCGGACCAAGGAGAGGGTGCCATTGGGACGTACGTCAGAGATGCCGAGGATGTCGTAGGGGTTCCAGATCTTGGGAGTGATGGTCTGGACGTGGAGGATCAGGTAGACCATGCCGACCATGACGGTGAGGCCGACGAGAACGAAGGCGACGCGCACAATACGACGCTGCTTCTTCTGGTGCGCCTTGCGCTGGGCGTCGATGAGGTCGGCATGTTCGGGCTTGTAGTCGCTCTGGATGCGCGGGGCGCTCTGTTCGATGTTCTTGGAGGGGAAGACGAGGGTGTAGAGGAGGGGCAGCGTGATGATGCTGCTGATGGCGAGGATGAAGAAGGGATAGAATTGCGCCTCGGCGTCGTAAGAGTAGTCGGAGCTCATCTTGACGACGTGGCGAGCTCGAGAGCCCCGGAGTGGGAGGTGGACGGCGGGTTTGGAGCAGGCGTGAGGTCGGGTCGCGCCGAAGATGCCACGTCAAAGAGAGTTGCAAAGAAGTAGAGAAAAAAAGTGCGGCAAGGAGCGAGCGGCGTAGCCGGCACGAAGCGCGTGACGAGACAAGAAAAAAGAGAAAAAATACACTATGGAAACCCGGGAAAGACACCTATCTCTCTATGGCTTGGGTGTTCCGTGGAGGACTTATGGAAGCAGAGGGTCGACACTGCGCACTGCTCAGTCACTTTCTTTTGACAATCGTGGCCTCGAAATACTGCGAAGTTCCGGACAGGGGTATGGGTAAGGCCAAGCGTCCAGCGTCCAGTCAGTGCGCCCTGCACGCCCCACAGCTGGCCCCTTCCTGGCTGCTTTCGCCTCCGACCGGCAAATGGATTATCTGTCCTTGCTCAACTTGGACCTTATTTGCACTGGACCGTTTTGAGCTTGTTGGCTAGCTCCGGGTTCCACTTTATTTTCTCACAGGCCAATGTGGTACACTGCCCTAGCTGAAGAGCACCCTCGGCGTCATTTGTCCGAGTTGCACCTAATTATAACGGCTGACTGGCGGCTGAAGGCGTGGCTTTGAGATGCAAGGGTCTGCGTTTCTCAAAGAGAACCTTCCAGTTTGTTTACCAGCAAGGGTCAAAGTAGACATCAAGCCACCCAACAGCCGTACAGTTGCCATGACTTAGGCCCGAGTACTTTGCTTGTAATTACATTTCAGCTCCCACGTCTACTCACTCACTGTATAACCCTCCTACTTGCTCGAACCTTACCTTGCCAAAACAGGGCGTCAACCCTGAAAATGACGACAGGATTCCGAGGACATCTTTGAGCTCTGAGCGCGGGGGCCAGCAGATCTACCAGTTACGCAGAGTACAAATCCACAAGGTTGATGAGACCTACCTTAGAGGAGATATCGCTGGACCCGTATGGGCCGCCAATCGGCTGTGTTGCTTATCCTGCGTCGAGTTGGCCAGACCCTTAAGGTTGACACTAACATCACCTGTAGCAGTGCTCTTGACAACCCCGACGTATATAGTGGCAAGTCCGAAAAGAAAGGGTGAAACCCCTCACGCCAAGAGCCCTTCAGTTGCGAACCGCTTCCAAGCCAAGCGGATGGGACACGCCTCCAGGAACATCAAAACCCCCATTCAGAAGCCCACCTTCTCTCCGACTAACCTCAGGACTAGCAACCCCTTTCCCCGTCGCCGATATCATCGTCCTTCCGAGTGTATCCCATTCAGAATAGCCCGGCGACAAGTGTCCCGGGAACCAAGACGGACGCCGTTGTGCCGCAGACATGGGGGGGGGGGGGGGCATAAGGTTCTGCGTATCCTGTTCCGGACGCCCAAGAAAGCGACTCTGGAAAGACTCCAAGTCGAGCTTCGCTGGAGGCTGGTGAGGTAAGACCCGGCTCGGATCCGGGCCGGACAAGTATTTTATACAGGCAGAAACGATTTGTTAGCTATGCTTCCGGTGCGTGGTGTAGACAACCCCTCCAACATGACCGCCAGCCGTTGTCGACAGAATATACCGGTGTCTTGGATGACCATAGACGAGGGTTTGCGGTGTATCAGTATACATGGAACCCGGGGTTCGTAAACGCGAGTCGTTTCGTTTCTTGGGCGTCACCGGAACAGTAGCCTTTGAGAGTCTCTCTCAATAGGCATTCGATAACTCCATCTGAACGAACACCTGCAAATGCACAGGCAGCGTGAATCACAAAGCAAAGTAGTTCCGTCAGGTATATGAAAACGCCCAGCTATGCTACAGCAAAGGTTCCATGCCCCTTTCCCTATCCGATAATGTATGCTCATTTGACCCAGTTTAACCTCATTCCCTCTCAATAGTCCTACACGAGTCCACCGCCAGACGACTTGAACTTTTTCTAATCCATCTTGATACCCCCGTTCCCGTACCTCCTCTCGCCCACATCTTCCTCTTTCTCTTCGTCGTCGATGACCGCCTCCTCGTTCTCGAGCATCGTCTCGCCCTCGGCATCCGTCGTGTCCTCCTCGACGTCTGTGCTGCCTGTGATGAGCAGGCTGCGCAAGTCGTCTTCGCTGAGGATCGTCTCGATGCTGCCGCGCCGGATCCACGGCCTCGTCTCCCGCCGCCCCTGCTCGATGATCCGCTCCACCTTGAGCCGGTTGCCCACGAACTTGAGAATTGGGAAGCCACGCTGCTGGCCCTCCTGGATCATCCGCGCCAGCCTCGGCGGGTCCGGGTCCGAGAGGATGTGGTAGAAGTCCGCTGGCACACTCTTGGGCCAAATCGTGATCGTCCCGCTGAACTGTTGCAGGAACAATTGACTCCAGTCCTGGCCCAGAGGCCGCGGCAGGAGCTCCGCGTGCCGGATGAACTTCAGCCATTTCGTCATGTCAAGCTTGAGGTAGTGCTCTACCGCCGACATGACGTATCCGCCGCGCCATCCACGCCCTTTGCGGTGCGTGACCGGGTGGCCAACAGAGCCCCTCGACGAGAAAAAGAAGAGGTTGATATGCGGATTCACCTGGCTGACGATGGTGAAGTTGACGTTGAAGTGCAGGTTGAGCGCCTTGATCGGGATGTCGGTCCGCAGGCTGCCGTCCTTCCACTTGTGGCCGAACGAGTACGGCACCAAAGTTCCATCCCGCTGCTTCATCATCAGCACCACCGGGTTAAGGATACCCGGCACGGCCGCGGATGCAATTACTGCCGACCAGATGACGCAGTCCGGGCTAGTGAGGTAGTTGCAGAGGATCGTGGGCGAGTGCGGGTCAGCAGGCACGCAAGACACGTTGAGGATACGACCCGTCCGCTCGTACGCTTCCCGGAAGGTCATAGAGCCTCGAGTCCACCAGCTACACTGCCGCGCCCAGTCGACCGAGTCGAAGCGTGCGCCCGTTTTCCACCAGCGGGGAATCCACGTGGTGAATCCCTCCCGACAGGCGGTGATTTTATGGGCGAGCGCCGGGACCAGGAGTCTCTTGAGCTCGTCGTTTGTGCGCGTCGCGACGAGAGCTGCGACGAGGGCACCGCCACTGGTACCGGTGATAACGTCCGGAAGCAGGTCCGCGTCAAGCAGGGATTTTATGACGCCAAAATGGTAGTAGGCGAACGCCGCGCCGCCCGATAGACAGAGGGCCGTCCGTCCGTAGTTGGAATGCATGCTCTTGAATATTCCCCGCTTCTCTTCGATTGTGAGTTGCTTCGTACTCAGGATGAACTTGATGCTTCTCTCGACTGGCGGACGTTAGCTACTTCGACCCCAAAACAGGCATGGGATAACACCTACCCTCATCGACGAAGTTCTGAACCAGGTTCTTCGTCCCATAGTACGTCTGGCTGTACAGTCTTGGATTCTCCACGCCTACGAAGTTACTCTTCACGCAAGCCGAGAGCAGCGCATGAAGCTCCTCGACAGCAGGCTTGCCGCCGTTCCTCGCCTGCTGCCCCTCGTCATCCGTGTCACCGTTCTCTTGCGCCTCAGCCCGCTGCCTGCACTTGCGCAACTGCTCCCACACCCGCTTCACCGTTTTGGAGTCATAGTATGCGAAGTCGTTTTCTTCCTTCCAGCGCTGCCGGTCAAGGTAGCTGTCCAACTCCTTGGCGGCCACCACCCAGTCGCGGTAGTTGTTCGTTCGCCGCATGCTCCTCCGCAGGCGCTCCCGCGTGCCGCGCCATGTGACAAAGTGCTCGTACACCCAGATGTAGAGCCGCGTATACAGGTATGTGAGTGCGAGACCTGCGAGCCAAGCGCCGACAAAGAGCAGCATCGGCCACTTGAGAAGCGAGTAGAAGTAACCCTCGCGCGTCTCGTCCTTGGTCCGGGTGCCGAGGAGCGCCTCGGCTGCGCCTTTAGCACGGTTGCGCCGGCGCCGCGACCCCCGCTTGAAGATCTTCTGGTTCACAGGCGCCCAGTCGTTCTGCGCCGTGATGAACATGTTGGGCTGCGTCGTGGCCGGCGAGTTGGCGATCGTGCCGGAGGGATAGGCGCTTCCGTTCCCATTACCGTTGGCGCTGCCATTGCCAAAGGCGGTGACATCGCCAGCGGCGGCGACGGCGGCGACGGCGGCGACGGCTTGGGGGTCATCCTTCTCATCCTCGTAGGTGGAGCCGCGCTTCGTGATGTCGGGCAAGCTGTTGCTCCTGGGGCCAGGGGAGCGCAGCGAGGTCGTGTCGTCCGGGGACTGCAGGGGGTCCGGGGCGTGGAGGGCCTGGACAAAGGCTTCGAGGTCGCCGTCGTCGAGGAAATCGGTGTCGAAGTCGGGTAGGTCATCGGTATGGAAAGCCTCGGGCGGGAAGCCGTGGCGATCCGCGTTGCTGCTGTTGTTGCTACCGCCGCCGCCGCTGCCGGCATGAGACGACGGAGCGAAAGAAACTCTATGAATTTGATACTCAGCCATGTCTGCGGACTGTGTCGTCTACCAAGTCTAGGCGCATGATACGGCAACAGCGAAAAAGTCTAAAACTGGACGGAACGAAGAACAGGTAGCGACGCGATGCCGAGACGTAAGACACGAGACCCGCAAGGAAAGGGGTCCCCAACTAAAGGGAGGGGGACGATGGTGGTGTGCTGCTCGTGATTGCGAATACGTATGCGTATGGAAGCGGTAGCAATTTGGGATCCGACATCTGCAGATGGACGGGTGATTCGCAGCGTCTGCTGGGGGAGCGAGGTCGGGGATGTCACCGGCCGGAGCCTTTTCTGAAGGTGCTCACCCTCCCTGGGGAATGCGCCCGTGATAGCACGGGTCGGATGACGTCGGCTGGTTAGCTCGAATTGGATTTCGTTGGGGGGCGGGTGGAGGCGGCGAGCTAGGTACTACCCATACCACTACTCTCGGTAAGGGCACCTTGGGGCACCTTATTTCAGGACCTAGTAGGTACGGATACCGTAGGTCAGGTAGGTATTCCAACAAGGTAGCCAGTTAGGGGGTAACCGCGCCCCAGTAGCTCACCTCTCTGATGAACTGTTCAAGGGGCGTTTCTTCAGTGGATGATGTGTACCTGTTCGGGGCCACTTTAGCGGCATGCGGCAACGAAGAAGGTTAGCCGACGACCATCTGTGCCTTTTCCGAGCTGTTATCTGCCAAAGCAGGCAGGGTCTTGAGGTGAATGGCAAAAAAAGACATGTGCTGCCCATGCCTTACGTAAGGTAAGCACAGATAAGCAGCCTCTCAGGCCCTCTGCCAGGTGGATGGGAGGGACGCTGAATTGCAGCAGCGCATGGTCAGCTATTGTCGTCTGCTATTATTACCTGCAGCTGGACCCTTTCCCTTCCATCCATCCATAATACACACTGACTTAAAGGGTAACGGGCCGCAACGTAGGCAGTCAGTTAAGGTAGATTGGCCGTCACCTACAATAATAGCACACTATTACCGACCCGCCACGCCGGAATCCTCTGGAAATGTTACCTAACCACGCCCGGCAATGGTTGGCCCGCTGGGACGCGGAATCCATGAGCTCAGATCGACGACAGCAGTCGGGGGTCACTGAGGGGGCGGGACACAACGATGATCAACGGAGGCTGAGCGGGCAAAGGGCGGGGGGCGCGGCACGGCACGGCGGCCAACTCGTCCACATTACACTGTCACCGACCTGTGGTACCTTACCTTCAACAAGAAGGTGTGAACCTTACCTCATTGAGGCGTCCATGACTTGGCAAGTGTCTGTCTCTGTCCGTGTGTGGCTTGCGAGCCATCCCTAAAATGCTAAGATGCCACACATCCGGATTGCCGCCTGCCTTTACCTCACCGTCCACCGCCTTGCGGCATCAAACTTGCTTGCTGCCTCGAACCTACGTACGGCTGCTGACACGGTGGCCTCGGCGGCATCGCTCCTCCGCCGGGATCACCATGCCCAAGGCGTGCCTGGAGCGGGCTCAGCGTGACCCCGCGGGACAGTCGGGGCCTTCCTTGGCGCATTACGTCGTGGCCGCCCCAAAACCATGTTTCGCCGGCCATCCGCATCGCTGACACTGCTGTTTGGAGAAGTTGGTGAACATGCTTATGCTAATGATGTTGATGTTGATGATGATGCAGCAAGAACTAGCATAGCAGGCTAACGATTGAAACACAATAACCAGATTTCCAAAGTCCCCGGGCCCGATGAAGTATTCTAGCCTAGCAAAGCGTACAAGCTGCCTTCGTTGTGTGACTGATTGAATCTGCCTGGCTGGCTGAGCAGCGATGTCTGGGCCTGGCCGTTGGGCTCCTTCCCCACGAACCAATGCAGAGCCCCCCAAAGCAAGCAAATCAGTCCGATTACGCACTCTTAGCCCCCTTCAATCTCCCCTAAAAGGGAACATCAGGTTCGAGAAGGGAGCCGAAGGAACCTGGGCCCCCCTTCGAGCACTTGATCGCCGGAGCATCGTAGACGTGGCACCATGATTTCGTTCCCGTACGGACGTGTCCTTTGTCAAAGTCTTGCCATTCTTGCAAATCGCCCGTGTACTCCATTTCCGCCATAAACACCGTCCGACAAGCTCTCCCAGAGCATTCGGCCCCATGCTTAGACGTACTGAGACAGCCACCGGATACCGTCACCGTAACCTAGCACGCGCGCCGTTAGCCATCTCCTCTGTGCTTGTGCAGATAGCGCTGTAGAACAGCAGCGGTGTGTTCCCCCAACTCACCTTGTCTGAGGACGACCGAGCACATGAAGACCTCGATCGGCCGGATTCCCTCAAGGGGCACCTTGCCCTTACCGGTCGTCTGGTACATGCCGAGCTGGTGACGCAGCTCCTCCTCGGAAATGGCGTCGGGGTGGTCAATCTTGTTGCCGAGAATGACGAAGGGGACCTTGGCCAGCTCCTCCATGGACAGGAGGGCGTCGAGCTCGGCCTTGGCCTCGGTGAAGCGCTCGTGGTCCTTGGCGTCGACGAGGAAGACGATGCCGTTGACTTCGGGGAAGTAGTCCTTCCAGAGGCGGCGGGCCTGCTGGTGACCGCCTAGATCGAACGTGGTGAAGCGCACGTTGCCGATAGCGAGCTCCTCGGAAGCTATACGCAGAGCGTGGTCAGTTTTCGTATGCCAAAGGGACACGTGCGCACGGCTTCCGGCCCTTGCGCTGATGTTGTTGTGGCCGTTGTTGGGAAAGGGATGTACTCACTGGGGTGAAGAGTGGGCTGGAGGATGGCAACTCGGTCGTTCTGGTGAACTTGTTAGCTATAGTCCCCTTCCATTGGCACCGCATGACCCCGAATATCCCATATCGCGGCGCATCCGGCGGGCGGCGGTCGGAGGGTACGCTCTGCGTCTAGCCCACGCCAGGTGTCTCGAGGGCGGCGTACCTTCAACATGTGCAGCAAAGTCGTCTTGCCAGCATTGTCGAGACCGAGAAAGAGCAACTTGGCGTGCTTGTTGAGCAGGCCGAGGCTCGACAGGACGTTGTAGACTATGATAGAGCACAAGTCAGACCATTGCCTCCAGACCAGGGATGAATGCTTGGCCCAGAAGTGGCGGCCAGCGACGGCGTCGGCGACGGCGACGCGCAGCAGACCGCCGAGCTGAGAGAGGAGGGGAGCGTGCGAAAGAAAGACCGAGTACATACACCAGTCAATAATCCACATCTTGACGACGAGAGATCGAGGCTATGGTCCGTAGGTGAGGGTGGTTCGTGGATGCGGTGGAGCAGATAGGTTGAGGTCGGGGTGGTTTCGTTGTTCGGACTTTTGCTGCCAAAAGACGAGGCGGCGTGCAGTAAGGCCAAGGTTAAGGTAGAGGTGCTGCTGCGGCGGCGGCGGCGGACAGTGCTGTGCTGGCTAGACTGGGCTGGGCTGGGCTATCAGCAATGGACAATGGAGTGGAGCGCGCTGCTGGCTCCTGCTCGGTTTGCTGGCTGTGGTCGGTGCTGATGCTGGTGTCAGGTTATGCCTTAAATCTTGGGCCACCACTGTCGGAGATACTCCACAGCCAGCACCGCTGCCAACATAAAGCTGCCAGTTTGGGTGTGTCAGGGCGAAACTCACCTTGGTCCTGTTCGGGAATAGATTCAGCAGCCAGCGGTGAATGTGTGAGGAGTGAATGAGTTCTTGATGTCGTTGTTGTGGAACAGGTTAAGCCCATGCTCTCTGTGAGGGTATTATAAGGCCCTTGTTTCTATCTTAATGACCACGTTGCGATGCCACCTTTTTTTTTTCGCTCTCACTTACACGCCACCCTTCTGTCCATGCCATGAAGGTATCAAAATTTGAGCAAAACTCAATACGAACCATCAATACGAACCAGGCAGGTCACGGCTTTGACTCGTGAGGAGAGTAGCGTGATCGAGACGGGTCAAACCTTGATAGGCAGTGTTCACCAGACGAGCAGAAGCCGCAAGTATGGCGTGACTGTTGCCTGCATCGCGATACCGCTAGTCCAGTGGCCAGCCCTTTCCACGGCTTCGCAAGGTCACGTCACCGAAAATCAAAGGAACGAATTACTTTGGAGGTCTGCGATATAACGCAGGAATGCAGTTGATCAGGCTCACTAATGCTATGTGTTCGCTCAACAACCATACAAGCCTTCAGACACGCTATTCCAGGGGTATTCGTGCTCCAATCCAGATGCCGCTGGACTCCTAAACGATAGAAAAGAACAGGAAGTGAAGCGAAAGCATGTACGGGGTCCCCGTCCCTCGGGGTAGCTCCAGTATAAAAATATGTACAGTCCAATGGACAAAGAAATAGTATCATAGATGTCATGAATCCCACTCCCATGCCATGCACCTCCCAATGCTGAACGCCGAACAGGACATGTCTAGTCCTGGTATAAAATGAAAATCAACAAAACCCCACCCAATGCATGAAAGATCCTCTGTTTTTTTAGACGGAGAGAACATAGTTGCCCTGGTCGATCTTGCCGGCCATGAGCAGACCAAGCTCTCTCATACGCTCACAGCCGAGGCCGCGCTGTGGCTTGCGCTCGGGAATTTGTCCCTTGCGAGCGCGGTTGCAGTACTTTTGGTAAAACTTCTCCTTACGACGCTGTCGCTTTCTCTCCAGGCCCTTGACGATGTCGATGGCGCCACGAACGTGGATGTCGCTGGCGGGAGCCTTGGACTTGCGCCCCTTGACCATGCCGGGGAACATGGAAGGGGGACGGGGGAGAGACTTGGTCACAGTAAGGCCGGGGCGAGAGGCCAGAGTCTTGAAAGTGATAGCGCCCTGTGTGTTGCGGGGGGAGGCAGGAGGAGACCTCAGCATCTGAGGGGGAGGGGGCGACCTCAAGCGACGGGGGGATTGGCCGTCAAAGAGGCGGCGAGGGGAGCGGCCGCGGGCCTTGGGAGCGGGAGAAGCGCGACGCTTGGGAGGCGGGGAGCGGAAGCGCTTCGGGGAAGTGGTCTCCGACTTCTTGCGGCCACGTCTCCTGTCCTGGCCATGGTGGAGGTCTTCCATCTTGCCATGGAAGAAGTCCTCGTCGTCGCTGCTGTGGTGGACGGGGTTGTAAATCTCCTCGTCACCCTCATCCTCGGGGTCCGAAGCCGGGAAGCTGGGGTCAATATCCTGAGGGATGAGCTGGAGCTTCTCTCTCCGACGAGCAGCCAAGCAAGAGATGTAGGCATCTTCCATAGGCCGGTCCTCGTCGAGGGTACCGCAGACGAAGTCGGTGCTATCGGGAAGCTCAGGGGTACCAGGGCGAATCTTAATGCGCTGGGTCTTCACGCGGCGACGGAGGCTGTTGCGGGAAGCAATAGAGGAATCAGACAGCTGCTCGGGGAGGGAAGGTCGTCGAGCGATGGGAGTGGTGTCGATGTTCTGGGCGGTAGAGCGACCAGGAGTCCACAGGCGGAGGTCATCATCTTCATCCTCCTCGTCGTCAGAGTCGGCGAATCCAGTTTCCTCATCGGTCTTGTAGCCATCCGAGTTGTCGTCTTCATCATCCTCATCCTCGTCCTCCTCATCCTCATCATCCTGCTCCTCGTCATCATCATCAGCGTCGTCGTCGAGGTTGTCGAGATCCTCATCGTCGTCAATGGCAGTCTCCAAGTCCTCTTCCTCCTGCTCAGCCTCCTCTTCTGCCTCAGTCGCCAGCTTGCGGATGGCATTCTCCTTCTGGAGGGTGTCGTCAATGGTGATGCGGCGTCCCTGAGAGCTGAATGCCTGGCGGATCCAGTCGTCCTCACGGGTAACATCGCTGGCAAACTCGTGGAAGTGGGAAGACTCGTTCTGAAGATCGTTGTCGTTCGCAGTGATGTACTTCTTCGTGGTAGGAGACTTGACGTCTACAGCGGAGCGAGGAGGGGCAAGCGAAGGACGCGGGGAACGCGAGCGAGACTTGCGAACGGTAGCCGGGGAGCCTTCTCTGCCGAGGGAAGGGGGCTGGAGTCGGGCGGCAGCCATCTCCATACGCTGAGGAGGCGTGTTCTGGGTGGAAGCAGGTCGCTGGGGAACGGGGCAGGCGAACTTGATGCAGGTTCTTCGCTGAGGCTCCTGGGCAGAAGGTGCCTTGACCATCGGCTGGGCCTGAATGGGCTCAGTCTTGGTGTTGGTCGGCTTCGCGGCGCAGGCGAACTGGATGCATCGCTTCTTTGGGGCTTCCTTGGGAGGCTCCTGGGCGCGGACGGCGGGAGCAGGTTGCAGAGCAAACTTCTCGGGCTCGTCGTTGAGACGGAGGAAACGCATCTCGGGAAGGGGAGGGCTGGGGGTGTTCGCGCGGGAAGGGCTGGTCAGGCCGGTGTCGCTCGTGAGGTCGGCGGTGGAGGCCAGGCTGATGTTGCTGGCCATGGAGCGGCGGCGGGCGAAGAAGGACATGCCCGGGCGGGCTTCAGGGTCCTCGTCCTCGGAAGGGCTGTGGAGCGCCTTCGTCAGGAGCGAGGTGTTGTGGTCCAGGGTGGTGCGGCGGACGGGGTTCCGCTTGAACAAGTTGGCCATGGGGGAGATGGGCACCTGGGTATCCGGCGGCTCGTCAACGTCGGCGGGCTCGTCTTCGATCATCGCGGGCATATTTGCGCAATGTGTGGACCAGGCCAGGACGTTTGACGTCGCGGCGTCGTGTGTTGTGCTGTGCGTCATTGTGGAGTGTTGGTGATGTTCAAGAAGAGGTGGCAGGGTTGTACTCGGGCTCTCGGCTCGAAATGTGGCGAATGGGTGGTAATTCCAGGCCAAGTCGTTCAACGATGCTTCTAGCAGGCGTACCGGGTCGAAGGTCGACTTCGTAAGAACGTAGTAATGCTCGTAGTAGTAGTAATAGTTGTGGACGTCAAGATGCTTGCGACGAGCAGCTCCTGATGTGGTGGTGTGAAGATGTTTTTGTTGTTGTAGTCGTGGTAGAGGATGTCCTCAAGAGGACGGTGCAGCCGAAGAGATCGTCTCGAGAGACAATTGCTACAGACCAAGTCGTGTCCCTAGGGACCGTGGGGCTATAAGGACAGAACGAACATCGTCGAGGGACAAGATCTGAAGTAGTAGTGGCAGTGAGAGAGATTATGGGACGACCGGGCGTTGCCTCAATTTGAGGCGTAGTAGATGGATGCGAACGCCTTGATTCAGGGTCCTGGGGGTACAAGAATAACTGAATCGGTGTGTAGATCCCAGATGAAAGGGCGGGCGAGGGCGTGGCACAAGGATGACTGTGCTATGGCCGGGCAGATGACGTCGAGCTTAGCGTGGCGTGGCGCAGGGAAGGGCGAAAGCAGTGTTGGAGGTGTCGGTGTTGGGGGAGTGAGAGGAGGAAGGAAGGATCATTAACGGTAACGGCGGCGAGTTACGCAGTAAGTGCTTTTGGGAGCGGTGCGCTGGGATGGTGCCGTGTGGCAGAGGCTCGGACAGGCCAGAGAGAGGGAAGAAAGTCAACAGGCTTCGGGATATTCTTGGCGTGTTTGGAGATGGACGTGGGATGAATTTCAGGATTCTCGGATGCTGAGAGCTTGGGCTTTTTTTGCTTTCTGGACTGGTAGGGGCCGATCGATATGTATTTGCCGGGGAAACCTGACAGGACAAGGACCTGACAAGAAGAGAGGACCAGGGCCAGCGCAGGAGGTGGGAGTGGCGACGGGGACGGATAGAGACCGCGACGGGTGGAGGTCAGTCGGCCAGCTTGGTTCCAAGGGCAATGCCTTTACCGCCTCGTTGGTGCTGCCGTTGCTTCGGAAAGTGTGGTCGGGTGGGTGTGGTGCGTGGTGTATGTGTCAACCGAGTGTGTGTGTGTGTGTGTATATAATGTGTGTGGGTGTGGGTGGTGGACGGCCGAGAAATGCGGTGCAGTGCAGCAGCAGAGACCGTCAATCAGTCGGTCGGACAGCCAACAACGGGAGGTCGACGAGCCAGAGTCCGTCTCGCAGAGCAGAACAGAGCAGCAGTCGGATGAGCGTCTGACTGAGAGGGGAAGAAGTGGGCAAAGGGTGAGTGATTGATTGAGCTGTTGATTTGATGGACGGGGCGGGTAAGTGGGCGTTAAGCCGTAAGAAGGCGTGGGATGCGGATAAGGCCCAGCAAGCGTGTCGTCGTCCTGTCTCTTGCTTGCTGTGTATTCTGTGTTGTTGCGCGTCGCCGTCGTTTGGGTCAGATGGACAGACGGACGGGGGTATTGGACGGGGGTATTGGACGGGGGTTGACGAGAAACACTGGCAGCAAAATAAGGTGCGATTGGTGTGTCTGGTGTAAGGTGCCTTTTGGGGGTCGTCCTTTGTGTGTGTGTTTCTGCAGAACAGCAAGCGCAGCGGGAAGCGGCTTTCAAAGGGAGGGCGAGGCCCAAGGGGTGGTCGTGGTGGGTGTGAGTTGAGTGTGGGCGGGCGCGGGACGCAGCGGAAAAAAGAAAGCAAAAAAAGAGGCAGCGTCCAGCTGTGAAAGGCAAAAGGGCGAGAGAGTTCCTTGGCTTGGCGATGCTGGGTGTATTTGAGGAGCTTGGCAGACAAGGCGCTGCAGCTGGGCCGGCTTGGGTGCAGTGTGCTGGCTGCTTTGACAGACTGCAACAAGGAGAAAGCACCTTCTGTAGCTCGGAGCGTAAGCAACAATGGACAGAAGCAGCAGTAGCAGAAGCAGAAGCAGGTCAAGGGCTGGGCTGCATTGCGAGGTGCAGCTCCAGCGCGCGTAGGGTTTTATTGTGATGCGTCTTTTTTTTTCTGCGTCAGTTCTCTTTCCCCTTTTCGATGCCTCGTATTCTAATTTTTATTTTTTATCTCATTCTTTTCAATTTTTTGCCTGTCCCAGCTTGCCTTGACTAACAGTCTTCAGACGCGGGTGGCCTGGGCCCCGTTCGTCAGTCAACAAAATTTGGGACGTACTGCAAATTTTCTCGCCTATTTTTCCCTCGCTCTGTTTTTTCCGTGGGATTCTTCTGTTCTTCGAATTTTTTTCTCGCGCATTCTCCCGTAGGTGTCCAGGGGTGGCACGGATTGGGGTGAGAGGAAACTCAGTGTCAAGGTGTCTGTCAGTGGGGTCGTGTGCTCGTGGGAACCACCCCAAGAAAGGCCGCTAGTCTGGGGGCAACCGCATAGCAGGCCTGTCGTCCAGGGCGTCGCAGGGTCCCCCTTTCCCCAATGGAAAACTTCCCCAATGGGTGGGTGGGTGATGCCATGCTGCAAAGAAAAAAAGAGGGCGGCTAGGCAGGAAAGGGACAGCACGGGTCCCATCAGGGCCAGCATCATCGACCAGGCCCCCGAAAGGCGTGCTGAAGTGCCAGCCTCAGGGCGGGTCACGGAGGGCGGGAATTAGGAGATCCATCGGCGTTGCGGAGCCACACAGTTTACATGCAGTGCGCAGGCAGTCATTTTACCGCATGTGGGGCTGAGGATTGGTGGGAAACGCCCAGCGCGCACGGTCAGCAGCGACCTCTCCGGGCAGCGACCTCTCCGGGCAGCGGCCGTCGCGGTGCGTCTGCGGCACATTTTCGCTCTACCTCGGGTACCGCGCCAAGGAAACCTAAGCTTCGAGCCGAAAACGGAGCCAGCGACACGCCAGAAATTCCCACTGTGGATGGACGGTGGCCAGTGCCGCGCCGCGCCGGGAATGGCAAGGCCGCGCTTCATTTTCGTCAGTACCCGTCAGCGGCCACTGTTCAGCGTTGGCATTACAGCAGCATGAGCAATGGATTATTGGCTCCAAGGCCCCAAAGGCCCATCACCGCTCCTCTTACTGTCTGCCTCAGTCAGGACTCGCCGACTCGGGAAGGGCAGGCGGTGGACGATGACACACTCCACCTGGGCGGGTGACCAATGCTGGCCTCGCCAGTGGTCGACTCTGCGCAAAGGGTCTCCCCTGGACAGTCACGAATCCACTTCGCTTGCAGTGAATCGCCGGGCCAGCCATCGAGAGTCGAGTCGCGACATTGGACAGACAGGACAGGACAGCCCGGACTGGACTAGCGAGGAATCGGATTGAATTGACGGTGAAGACAGAGGCGCCTGGCTTGGAATTGGATTTGGAAGCCAGCTGCTGCTGGCTGTCGCTGCGCTGCTCTAGGATCCCGGAGCTACACTAGGGAGCGAACCGCGAAAACAGAACGGACGGATCCCGCGCGCCATCAGCATCCACACATCTCCATCTCCATGATCCATCTCAGCGGCCATCTCGCAGCTCCAGCTGCTAGCTGCTGGTGTTGCCGGCCTGCGAAAGCCGCCTAGGCCCGGGCGGCCTTAGTCTCCCTCTCGCATCGCCCTACCTTGCCATGGCCACCTTGACTCATCTCGCGCGAGTGACATGCTCCTGCCATATTACCTTCGTACGACTGCAGGTCACCGCTGATTCATCTTGGAACGACAATCTGCGAACAAAATCACCAAGTAACGCTACGCTCAGTCGCGTCTCGCCCATCACAGTCAGCTTCCGTTTCTCTCGTTGCTCCATCCCCCACCACTGCGACCTCGCACCCCCTTACTGTGGCCCGTACCTTGCCCTTCCGGTTTGCTGCTGCAGCTGTAGCTGTCCTCGTGCTTTTTCCCTTGGCCCATTTTCGCGCTGTCTCATCTCATTCTCCTCTCCCGGCACCAACCAAAGGACCCAAAGGACCCAGCGCCGGCATCTGAGCCCATTAGCATCAGCATCATCACTATAGGTAGCTCTGACCACTCTCCGTCTCTTGTCTTTCTCGTCCCTCTGCCCTGCCATGCGTGTGTCCGGTCAAGTGACCCATCCGGTTTGGCCTAAAGCACCCCCCCTCGCCTTTTTTTCCTCAGCCGCTTCTATTCGCAGAATGCCGCCCACAGCTTTTGTTTGGGGTTTTGGGGTTTTGTTGGTATTTTCGTCCACGGGTCTCTTTCTCTCCGCCGCCGCGCCGCGGTGCGCAGCGTTGCTGGGCCGGCTCTTGCCGAGGAATAATAGGCGCGATAATGCCATAATGCCACTCGACATGACAATATCATCCAAAACGCCGGGTCTTGACTCGAGTCTCGACGTCCCCCCCATCTGCCCGCAGGAGCCACCGGCTGGTCTTGCCCGGAAGAGATCGATCAAAATGAGACATTTTTCTTCTCTTCTCTTGTTCCCCAGCGCTGAGTCCGAGCAGCAAGCCCAGCCATCCCTGTGGTGCTGCTTCAGGCACACCCGTTACCCATAACCCTCGGCGTCCCTCCGTTTCTCCTAGAAAGCGCCCTTTCGCCCTTCAGCAGGACCCAATCCCTACCCCCCAAAATAACATCAGAAGAACGCTGCTCGATGGCCTCCATGTCCATGTCTGTCCAGGCAACACGCCAACCAACATCAGACGGCGAGAATCAAGTGCCACCGCCTGTGCCCTGCCCTGCCCTGCCCTGCCCTGCCCTGCTGCATTTTTGGGATCTTTGGGGCCTTTGGGGGCTAGTTGTTTGACCATGGTCAAATTTCATGTAGCTCGGGCAAGCTCAGCCCTTGGGATCCTCCGCGTCTCCAATGCAAACAGTGAAGCAGCAAACCTGCGGAGCGGAGCGGCTGTAATTGCCAGACCAGAGTCGGACCAAAAAAAGGCGTCCGTCGTTGTGGGCGTTGCGTTGCAGCTAGAGTGAGGTAGCGCCGAGGATAAGCATCAACAGCCGGCAGGAGGCGTCGCTTCGTCTTGCCTCAAACCCGAACAAACATTGGCGCTAATAACAGCTCTATCCAATATCGACAAGTTACAAGTTGCAAGTTGCAGCTGCCTGCCTGCCTCCTCCCAGCGCTAGCTGCTAGCGCTGCTGCAAATTCCCGGTTTCTTCAATCTTGGGAACGCTGCCGCAAGGCCGATTCACCGTGGCCTGTGGACCATGCAGGGCGCTTCTAGCTGCGTCGTCCGACTGTCGGCGGCGGGTTGGCCCCTCCCCTCGTCCACATGCAAGTGCAAGTGGTTGTTGTGGTTGGTCTATGGTGTTGTTGCTACTACTAGAGGAGGGGCAAAGAAAGGAAAGAAAAAAAAAAAGAAGAAAAAACACCTGTGAGCAGATTCCTGCAACTTGCAAGGCCCCCCCCCCCAACGCCCATCAGCAGAACAAACTTCAGCCAGACAGCCCCCATCCCGGCCCATCCCCTTCCTGACTCGCTGGGGTGGTGGCCACTGGCAGCGCGGGCCATGCCATCGCCATGCGCCGCCATGCATTGCCTCGGGTCACTGGAAGCGTCCACGGACCGAACACCACGAGAAGCTGTGACATCAATTATATCATAAGCTGCGAGCTTGCTCCAGCCATGGTGCTTGTCTTTGCTGTGCCGCCGTGCCGTAGCCGGCGCACCGGCTGGCATGCAGCAGGTTCGAATGCAGAATTTCCCCACGGCCGCTGCGCCCGTTTGGTTTGTTTCCCTTGGCCCTTGGCTCTTGGCCCCAATCGTCATCATCATCACAAGTCATAAGTCAGGGACGCTCACGCTCACACTCTATCAACTGTGATTGCGACTGTGACCTGCGAGGTTGAGGCGTGCACGCGTGTGTGTGTGGGAAAAGCATGTGATGTACCATGACGCCAGCCAACCAGCCCGCCGCAAAGCCAGTTCAGGACACTACAGACAGCCCGCGCTTCCGCGCTGCGACAGCTTGTTTCTGTTTCTGCTACGACTTCTTGGCAATCGCAGCAAGGAGGCCAAAACGGACACAGCAAAAAGGCATGGCATCTGAACATATTGAAGCTTAGCGTGGGAAAATTAAAACTGCGGACTTGCTGCACTGGTACCGCACCGCACTGCACGCGCCACGGGCATCGCGACAATCAGCCGTCGGGGCCAGAGAGAGCGCGAGTGTGTGAGAGGGAGGCAGATCTGGCTCGGACACCGCCAAGAGTCTCTGCCAAGAGATTCAACGGTCTCCGAATCACGGTTTGGTCCTTGCACGACAGCACTTCTAACACACAAAGCCTCTCGCCTCATCAAAGGGAATTATCGGAAGAAAATGAAAATTTAACAATCGGAATCTTGAAATAGCTCGAGACTCGGCTTTTGCGCAAAACAGACAGCCAAGAAATCCAAGAAACCCAGATGGCGAAGTTTCGCCGCGGCCGGATCTCCCGCGGTGCCGTCCGCCTTGGTCTTTGAGGTCGAAGCGATGCGGATGCGATATGCCATCGCGGTATCGACAACTCTAGTGTATTGTAACCCGTTTTGCCAAGACTTGCATCGCCAATGCCGAGACGGCAGCCATTGTTGATCCCCATTCCCACACTCCCCCCCATATATTCATTCAACTCAATCAAATCAAACATCAACATTGGATCGGGGGGGTGGCGCTTGGAGAAGAAGAAAAAAAATTGTCCGAACATTGTCCTTCCACCCCGTTCGCTGCTCGTTCGGGGAGGAGGCATGTTTCTCTCTCCACTTTTTCTCCGTTGTTGACCTCGTCCTTGGCGTGGGCGTGCGGGCGGTCCGTCGTCGTCGTCGTCGTTGTCGTCGTCATCTTTCTCCTCCTTGGTCCTCTGGGCGACGGGGCCGAAAGTGGGCAGCGAAGCGGTACGCCGGCACGCCAGCGAACGGGCGCTTCCATGTCCTGCGTGTAAACACACTTACACCTCATTTGCGAGTTGGCATTTACGGCACCTCCTTCTCATTTCCGTCGCCAGCCGGGTCGCGGCCTGTCCACGAGGAGGGGAGCTAGAGAGAGGCCAAGTGCAAGTGCCAGGAAACATCTTGGACAGTAAATGAATTCAAGAGTTCAAGGTTGCAAGTTTGCGTAGTGCCTACATCTCCTTCATCCATCACTGACGACACCGGGCGTCGCTGGCGTGATGAGAGTACGACACTTGGGCTGCACCCGGAGGAGAAGGCTGCCCAACCCGCGCAGACTTACGAAGCTACCCCATCGAGCCGTCTCGTCCCCGCCGTGCCGTCTCGGCGTGGGTTGCAACTCGCGAGAGAGACGACTCCATGTGTGAGTTGTCATCCGATGGACTCCCCCCCGTCCAGGGGCGGCGCACTTCTCGGGGTCGCTGGCGCTGGACCACCCCGCGTCGCATATCTGCGATCGGCCCCCTGCCAGCCCGATTCTATTGAAACTCGCACTTGCACCCGCGAAAGAAGGGCGAGAGATACCCCGCATTCTGAGGGGGAGGAAGAAAGCAGGCTTGCGACGACGAAAGGTCCAACACGGAGACCGCCAGTTCTGGCAGGCTGGCTGGTGTTGGGTCTACACTACTGCTGTCACGCATCAAACCTCGGCGCGGTAGCAGCGCGTAGCGTGGAAATAAAATCTGCGGCGGCGACAGGACGGATGAGGCGGTGGGTGATTGACAGGTTCCATCCGGTCTAACACCTGTCTAGTATGTCCCATCCGCGCCGCCCATTCACCGCGTTCGTCGATTTGGATTCCCGCAGAAACGGTTTCCTTTCTGTCTTACTGCTTACTGGTCACTCTCTGGTTCATTACTACCACCGCTTCGCCAATCCTTTCTGTCTCTTGACCCCTCCGGTCTCCTCCTCCTCCCACCTCCTCATCTGCCAAAACTGCTCTGACACATGGGATTTTGTGACACGCTCGTGTTGGGCGTGGGGAGAACCCTTCGGGAGGGGGAGCGAAAGGGAGGGTGGTTGCAAGTGCACGCGACCGTCGACTGCGATGATCCGACCTTGGGGGTTAGGGCTGGTCTCGGGAGGCCGCATTAGGAAGTTCCAGAAGGATGGTTGGGGGGCTGGAGGCACGATGGCTTCGTGCCATCGGTCACCCAACGCCTCTCTGACTACGGCCGTCTCTTACAGGCTACTCCGTCCCAGACCGCATCCTTTATGGCTTGTCCCCCGGGGGGCTACTCCGGAGGAGCAATTGACTCTCTTAGCGCACGCGGGTTATGATGTACTGCTACGACGATGTTATACAGTTGCTGCTAATAGTGCCCTTCCTCGCATTGCTTGCAGGATGAGGCGGTGGGTTTGGGTCTAGGGCTAGGCCGTCGCAATCCGAAATCCGAAGGGGGGAGGGGGGTTTGTTTGGCTCGTGAACGACACTTTTTCAGCGTCTTCGAGGGCCAGACAAACGTATTTCTTAGTCGCCTTGCAAAGGAAGACGCGAAGCCCCAGGCAGCGAAGCTCGTGTTGGCGGGCGGGCGCATGTTTGCATGTCTCGTCTGCCTTCAGCTTTGGCTTTGCTGATGGCTGACTCCTGCCCGCCCACCACCACCACTCAGATGACTGTACTCTCCCGACGCCTTTGCGCCTCTGCATACCCCTAACTTTTTCTTTCTGTCTCCCTTTCGTGTTCAATCCCCCTCTCGCATGTTGTGATATCCGGTCGTATGGTAACGTACACCCCGTCGCCTTACGGGCCTTGCGGCCTTGCGGCAGTGTATGTACTCCATGCGTGTATGATGATCGTGGAGGCAGGGCGGCATTGACGAAGGAGCCTGTCGCACATGGTTGCATTCGCACTTGGCCGTGAGCCGCAGCGCGCGCGCAATCGCGCCTGTAGCAGTCTGTCCCCCCGCCTCTGCTGCCCCTCAATCCATCTTGACTTCATCCCATCTTAGGGACCTCGGTTCCTTCCAGAAACGTCGGTAGGAGGGAAGACGGGGTGAAAGGACCCCCGGGTGACACCAGACAGCACATCAGGGGAACGCTGGCGAAGCCTTCTTCTCTTCTTCTTTTTTCCGTGGCTAGGTTATGGGTGCCCAAGAATCGCCCCCTTCTTCGATTCTCCGGTGCCGGGCCACTTCGACGCTCGCGAGTCACGACGCGGGAGCGTGATCTTCTCCTTCTCAGTCGCTCGCGTTTCAAGAGCCGCCTATCTTTTGCGGTTGGCGGACGCTGGTGGATGGATGGGTGGGTTAGGCAGGCATGGGACAAGGCAAAGACCACGGGTACGCCGTTTGCCGCTTTTACGCCGTTAATCGTTCATGCCCTCTTTCGCCGTTCGGGCTCGCAGGGCTGTGAGTGGCTGGGGGCATCGGTTTTGGTCGGTGCCTTATGCCTTACACCGATGATCTCTTTGTACGGATACGTACGCTACGTATCTTTCCGTTGTTGCGGCCTGCCGATCAATGTCATTCGGAGGAGGGAGAGGTATTGTGTTTCGTTTCAACTCGCCATTTCCGGTCCGAAAATCGGGGGAATTGCCATCCTGTCAAGGATGGGGTTTTTTTGGAGAAAGATTTCGTTCCGGCTGCCGAGAGTCTAATCGATGCTGATCGCGTAGACGATGACAAGTTGGGAATGATTTACTGGACGGCAGGGAGGGAGATCGGCCATCACGGGGCGAGTGGTGCGGCGGCAGAGAGCCGTGTAAGTGATCGGAGCGGCGGGCGTGTCTGGAGAGATGCAAGCCACTGACTATCACCAAGCACTAGCTAGCCAACCACACATTTGTTGACTCGAGTTGACCGTACACAGAAAAAGATGTCCGCGTGTGCGTGCCGCGACGACTCATCATTGCCCCTTTGGAGCAGTCTTGGGTTAATAGATGTTGTGTATCGTCAGATCTCTCGTCCCGCTCGCCTTGGTCAGATATCTTGTTTCCACGACATGCATCCGCGGGCTTAGGTATGGCGCAGGGCATGTGAATCAGGTTGGGTAAGCTGACCTCGAAGGATGAGAGACGCTTTTGACTGACGGACATGTCTGATGGGAGGAGCATGCATGTCTAAGTTGTAACGATTATCTTTGAGCCTCTTCCCTTTTCTTCGGGTTTGGGTGTGCGGAAACAGGTGGGTTTTCTTGGCGACGGAGGGTGGATGTCTGCGTGGCATGCAGACGCAGATGCGTGTGCGTACAGATGTGATGGTGCATGGTGAACTATCGCTGCTCGATGACGATGATGTCTTGCCTGGTTGGTGCCGGCGAGGCTGAGTTCGGCGACGGCCGACGTGTCGTTGAGGTCTTGGCTGGGCTGGCAACGTAAGTGACGACGTGGATTGAGCTTGGTTGCTGTACGAGAACCTCTGCGGTGTTGCCTCGAATATCTGAATGTTCCTGGAGGTTCGAATATGGTCAAACGGAATCGTCTTCACCTTTGATCAAGTTACACCTCGAGTATAGACCAAGTCGTTTGCAAGGTGCAGCTATTGTGTTATCACGGCATCTCTAGTTGACTTGGCAGGTCTGGGTCAGGACCATGACAGGTTTGATATTCAGACATGTAATCTCGGCTAGCTCTCGACGGTATTGGTATCTTTCGGGCGTAAGACTCTGGCAGTTAACCGCTTGGGATAGACACGTCGTGAGGGTCCTTCGACGAAGGCCGCGTTCTTGAGCAACACCAGTCCTAAGAACGCGGTTTCCGATCAGAAGCATGGACATGTACACCGACTTTTGGTTCATGTTGATGAGTGCATCGCGGGGTGGTTCGTAGAGCCCCGGCAGTCGTGTCTTGTGCTTCTTCGTCGTGTGCAGAACCACCCACCCACCGGATGGAAGTTGGGTAGAGGATGCGTATTCCTCCAGAGGCTCATTAGGCCGTTTCTTCATTCCCCAAACTGCAGTATCCCCTCGTCAAACCCGAGTTCGACGAAGAACCGGAGGAGAAAGTCTGCCGCTACCAGCCGGGCACTCACAACATTCCCAACATTCCCAACGGACATCATAAAGGTGGGTATCGTACCCAACAACTACGGCATAGGAAAACTATGATGAATTGGTCAACTTGGCAGCAGCCTACAGGGCGTCATCCTCCACATCAGGCAGTTAACAGACTTGGTGTGTCACAGACTGGGCCTTCTGTCATATCGACATCGCTGTTAATAGATGTTAATCACGAGCACCGTGTTGATGAACCTAATAAGACAGACTGAAAGATCTGTAAACCTCTTCGAACGCATGGTAGATACAGGTTATTCCGTATTTTCGGTGAATAGAGTACTATGCAGTAAGCTGAGAAGGGCAGCAAGTGCTGGCAACGATTTGGCCCTTTGGTTGAAACAACCAGTACCCGTGACAAGTTATTCAACAACGTCTAACCCCTTGTCTCGTAACACGATGTACTCATCCGTCGCCCAGAACAGCGTTCTCGGAAGCAACGAGACGGAGCTGAGCCTGCGTGACGACTCGAAGCACTTGATGGGCCGGTAGACATAATCATTAGTCTGTCATAGAGAGGGGTGGATAAGGCCCTGGCGAGGTCGATCCTAAAAACGTCAATATCAACGGCTAGGTAAGAAACAACCTGCGATAACTGGAAGGCTCATTACTCATCCCATTGATGTAAATAATACAAAAGGACTTGAAGCTGTTATGGTTAGGCGGGTCACGTTGACGACCGACAGCTCGTCCACGATGCCGTCGCCTGAGCTATCAGCTGACTCGAACAAGAAATTACACCAAACTGCCACACATCAGTGACCCTTCAAGGGGTCACCACATAAATCACAGTTGTTCATATATCAGAGGCAATGGCTCAAGGGCCGTTACAGATAAAAAAAAAGAAAATGTGTTGGAAAAACACCAAAAAAGATTTGGAGCCGGATGGATTCGAACCATCACCTCTCCCCGTTTTCCAGAAGGTATCCTTTATTCTTCTTTTTGTCTTCTTTTTGTCTTCTTTTTGTCTTATTTTTTTTTCTTACACCCTTAGTACTGCTCGTAATGCTAGTACTTTTTTTTTACTTCCTCTTCTGGCACTACTACTCGTACACGTACTTCTTTTTCTGACATCCTTTTCCATATTCTTGTTACCGTAGACGAAGTACGTTGCGTCGAACAGGCATAGATATTCGAAAGGTAGGCCTCTGGAAAACTAGGGAGCGCCTTGACCGTTTAGCCACGACCCCTGTGCCGTGGTCTGTTGGCTGAAAAGGACCTGTACTCAATGGTAAAGGGTTCTGTCTGCCATGGACCCGGACGTCTCGTCCGTAAAGCCAAGCTCGTGGAAGCGATGGATTAGGTTCGATAAAAGGGCGGGTACGAAGCGGAGGCGAGAAAGGTACCCCGTGACTCACAACCTCTTGGACTTTCGTCGACATACCGCATGGAATGGAAAGATTGCGGCTATGTTGGTTTCCTTGAGCTTGGTAGTCATCAAGGGCAGAATCAAAGCCGCTGTTGAGCGTTGCAGTTTACTCCTCCGCGGCCGAGCCGTACCGAAGCTTGTGAGGCAGCTGCAGACCTCTCTGAAGTGCGTATAATGATATGCGTATAGAAGCGATGGCTCTGTGCACGCATCATTCATGACATACATGATAAGGGTGACGTGAAGGAAGCCTGGAAGAGCCATTGACGAAGCCAGCAGCCCACGGATAAGCTCTTCATCTGTGTGCTGTCGTCTAACTGACTAGAAAACCACAAGAAGCTTGCTATAGGACGATTTCTTTCACACCAAGACATGACATCTCAAGTAGACGGGTAAATGGCTGGCATCTAACATGGGCCTCCTTCTATGTCGATTCTTGTCGGTAACCCAGAGTGCAAATAGAGGCAAAGGCTGTACGGATGGTACTTTGCAAGTCAATCGGGCAAGGGCCAGAAAAGAGAACACATAAATATAGATATCGCAATATCTGATAATTTCGCTCATCCCCTGTCGATGTGAACTGGTTTCTTTGCCTTTGGGCAAACAATTGCAACAACTAGGTCATGCATCTGGTCTGAGTGACTGTAGAACTGGATTATGGTACTTCGCCAGATTGATCAAGTCTAAGTTCCATGCAGCATCGGCTTTTGCCACACTCTTGCTGTTATATCCAGAGAGCGAACATGATACTGGCCAAACTGACGTGGGAAGACTTGCACTGACGAGTCCTCTTGGATTAGTTTGTCTCCGCCCAAGGCGCATCATGCAACTTGGACCTGACGAATGTACCTGGAAGGTGTAAGCGATGGACATAGCAGCAAGGGACACACTTTTTGGTGAGCTGGTTGGCTATTTGAAGACCAAAGTATTTCATAATTGGCCGAGATTACAAGTTTCGGCTTTGATTTGTGGCCCGGCAGGCGAAGCGAAAGTATCATAGTATGTGGTGAATTCTTGTTGTTGTTGGCCGTTGAGAAGAGGTTGTGATGAAATCGCTGTAGTGATACTGACATACCTTTAACTGCATATATTTCTTATGAACAAGGTTATGGCATAAAGACAATTTTGCCCTGTTCAAAGATCTTATCAGCTTATCATGGCTGGCTCGTGCACTCAGGTCCACTCAGGTCATGTGCTTTTGGACGTGACCAAAGTTTCTCCCGCTAGCCGAATCGCGAATGTACTCAGCCGAAAGATTCCTGCCCGCGACCTCATCCGAGCTGCCTCCAGCAACATATCCCCATTGCCAGCTCAGCCCATCATGAATTCCTTCCGCTTTGCGCGCGCTGCTCTCCGAGCTCGCCCTGCTGCCTTCCGGGCCCCTCTGCAGCGCAGAACGTACGCGGACGCCGTCCCGGACAAGGCAAGCCCGGTGCCCCCTCCGAAGCGGTTCCCGAACGCCGGCTAACGATTTGCAGATCAAGCTGTCCCTGTCCCTCCCTCACCAGGTACGAATCCGATGTTTTCCGACGTAATTGGGCGGTTTCCGAGTCGACGACGACGATTGAGCGGCGGGGAGGCCCAATTGAAGATCTCGGAGCTAATTGCCGCAATCGCAGTCCATCTACAAGTCCCAGGATGTCGTCCAGGTCAACATCCCCGCCGACTCCGGCGAGATGGGTGTCCTCGCCAACCACGTTCCCTCCATTGAGCAGCTGAAGCCCGGTCTGGTCGAGGTTGTTGAGGAGAGCGGCCCCAGCAAGCAGTTCTTCCGTACGTGCACAACATAGCTCCGAGCTTCCAAGGGATACAGAATGAGGAACTGACGGGATTGATTTCTGCAGTGTCCGGTGGATTTGCCGTCGTCCAGCCCAACTCCGTCCTGAGCATCAACGCCACCGAGGGCTACCCCATTGAGGACTTCAGCGCCGAGGCTGTCAAGTCCCAGATTGCCGAGGCCCAGAAGGTCGCGAACGGCAACGGAAGCGAGCAGGATATCGCCGAGGCCAAGATCGAGTTGGAGGTCAGTTTCTGGGCATGATCATGTCGTTGAGGAGATACTAATTATGTTATAGGTCCTCGAGAGCCTGCAGGCTGTCCTGAAATAGAGTGTAAAAGAAGGTCGTGGGAGACATGACGTTGTACATCAAAAGACTCGGATTCCCTAACTCATCTAACATCGCATAATTGAATCCACTTGCGACGTTCCAGCGTCCCTTCCAACTTTGACAGCCCGTGTGCATGGCGTGCTTCCTGCAGTTCGCGCTACTTCATGGAATGAGCGGTCCTTCTCCCCGCACGGGTTGGGCCTGCCGGTAAAACAGTCGGTTCTCACCCCTTCCCGTGTTTAATCTCTGTCTGAGCTCCAACTTCCCCCAATGTCCTTCTCCTTACCTCTTCAGAGGCAAAACTTATCCCTAGTTTATCTTCCCCATCTTTCATCCCCCAACATCGTTTGTCAAGTTCTTACGATCCATCCATTACAATACTGTCTTACGCTCTACCCACCCGATACAGCATTCAATCATTCACCATTGTCTCCAATGGGTGATCCCCTCGTTGCCGACTACCAGTCGTCCCCCGCCGACGATGACGTCCCGGAGGGTCTTGTTTCTTCGAGACGCCTCAAATTTACGAAGCCGCGTCCTCCTCGCATGCTCAAGCACAGGCCATCGACACCAGATGCCAGAGAACGCGATGCCACCTGGTTCGGCTAGGGTCACCGAACCAACAATGTCTTTGCGAGACCGGCAACTCGCAACACGGTGATCGAGGAGACCCAGTCTCCAGTCCAAGATCATTCATTTTTAGGCTGGGGCTCAGATGGCGAACCCCGGTACACAAATCAAGACGCCAAAACGCCAGTGCTACGCCCGCAACAGTCCGCAATTTTGACACCGACGCGGCCAACTGATTTTGATGTCCCACAACTTCGCCAGGTCGCCTCAACAGGCAAGCTCCGGAAAACGTCCGGCAAGGCACAGAAACGGCAACTCACGACGCCTGCCGGATCAGCTCGACCAGCGTCACACATCAATTCCCGCCGTGTCATCTCGACCAACTCAGTTGCTTCGGGTCACTCTCGGAGATCCGAGCTCACCACTTCGACAATTCGGAGGGACAACGCTCGGGATATGTTCAAAGAATACGGAATCTCGTGCCCGTCCGGGTTGTTCTCCGATGACGAAGATGAAGACCTTGCACGTCATCGCGATGGGGCAAATAACATTCCCAAGCATATCACCAATATCTGTCACTCCTGTGGAGCGGAAGTCACGTCTCGGACCTTTTGTACTGCCTGTGGCCATTCTGTTTGCCCGCAGTGTGCTAGCGAGTTCCCCGATGACGAGCACGACTTTCGACATGCAGAGAGCACCAAGTATACATCCGTGACCAGAGAGGGGCACACATTCGATACGAGCGAAGAACAGTTCCGGTCCACCTCCCATCGAGAGACCACGGAGACGTCGAAGCATGCTCAGGGATCCACGGCCACTTCGCAAGCCATCAAGAACAACCCTTTCATCTTGGCCGACAATGAGACAAGGATTACGGTTACCGAACCCCGAGTCACCAATGCTACCGCTCGTGGAGGGGACCCAGCAACGCTTTCTGTCTGCGTTCCCAAGCAAACCGACTTGTCCACATCCGCGGAAACGCACGGAGACTGTGGGAATCCTAAGTGCGAGAGTATGCATGCTGGACACCACACATCTCGCCACAGCATCGCATGCATTGCGAACCAGCAGGCCCCTGAAATTGCAGCCGTCTCTAATGAAGTATTATCCCATGCTTCCCTGGCGGAGTCGGCCCAAAACAAGATTGACAAGTCACATTATGCTAACAGCGTGCGGCCTATTCAGCACAACATGGAACATCTCGCTTCGGGATCGGCTGTGCCCAAGAATCTCAGTCCAGATCACACTATGGAGCCGGCCGGAATTTCCCTCACAGCCTCTACGGGAGAAAGGTCAGCAGAAACTAGCGCTCATACGTCTAATCGCGAGAGGCTGGTCATCTTAGACCAGGCAATGAACCAGGGTGGCAAGAGCAATCGTGCCATTCAGCTTCACGAGTTGGAAAGGTCTCGGTCCTTGGACGTGGACCCAGTCAAGAAGAGAGGTTCGGAGCCAACTGCAGTGAGGACCGAAACCAAACTATCCACCTCTCCAGAGTGGTGGAGAAACCCCGATAAAACTTCAGGGACTACAAAGAGCGGACTCGTCGGGACGGACACCAAAAGTACGCCGCAAATGAAACACTCGAATGGCCAGCAGAGCTCACCGACGGGCGAGCAGCCGATTGAGTGGCCAAAGCTGAAGAAAGTAAACAAAGACCCCGTGGTTGATACTGAGAAGGTGACGGTACCGTTGCTGTTGCCTTGGATGCAGAGACCGTTGCGCCGGGTTCAAAAAGAAGAGAACATATCGCAGCAAGCGCGGGCTCAAAAGCCCGTGGAAGCTGATTCGTGGAGATCGCAACTTCGAAAGGTTCCTGCTCCTGATTCGACTTCAACCGTAGATGATGATCGCAGGGGATCCCGCCATAGCCACCTCAAGCGCGCTGAAGCTCTCGAGTCTGGTTGCCAAGACCCGACTGAACCATTTCCGCCTTACGTTGACGAAGCGAGCAGAAACTCGGTTTCCTCCAATGATATATATTCTGCCACCAGCAACGAGGAAGAAACCAAGAATGATGCCTACCAGCACCCTCTGAGGTCAAGGTGCGTCGAAGAAGTTCAAGCTTCGACTTCTCGAAATTCGAGCTCGGGGTCAACAACAACCAAGGTTGAGTCGGAGATCATTACTCACGTTTCACGGACGAGGGACGCAACCCATGCCACCTCGGACTCGTTTGTAGACGAGAAAACCGGTGCTAGCAGCGCAATTCATCAACCGGTGCCCGTCATGTCGTCCAGCCACACGTGCTCCTGGAAGGAGCGGTACTTGACCTTGGCAGCTGAGGTACGAGAATTGAAGGCAGAAATCATGTCCAGAGAGAGAATCGGGACATCGGAAGTTGCGGACGTGGGAGTGAATGTCAACCAAGGCAACGACGGAGAGTTGGGTATCGAGGGCCTCACTATCATCTTGAGCCTGAGGGGCAGAGATGATCTGATCATCAACGCCGACCTGACAAGCCTGACTAGGGTCTCTCCGGATATCTGAGACTTGGCGTGTTGGTAGTCTGGAGGACTCTGAGGCATTCCCAGAGTCTGTGATTTACTGGCGGAGCAGGGTTATGGGATTATGATAGCAGTATGAATTACAGAGTGCGTGAATTGAATAAATTGTTTCTATTGCTCTATATCCAGAACCATGCTGCCTTGCCGTGGACCTGTAAGTTCATAACCGAACAACCCGGGTTCGTGTATTCCGAGCACATGCTAGGCGACTGAGTCTACGTGCCGCCGCCCGTTCTTCGGCCCCGAACCGGCGGAACGCGATGGTTTTCAACAGTCACGGCAGCGCCGGCAGAGCGCCGGCTACCCGAGACCGCACGAAACAGATTCGAATGTCATTGTGCCACAACATGCTGCCTGCACGCCGAGGATCATCTACATGTCATGCCGAATATCTAGTAGTTCTCTTACCCCACCTGGCTGACCCCGGCGAAGGCGGAGGGGTCCCGACAGGGCGGGAGGAGAAATGCAAGTGCCTTCGGTCTATAGGGTATCAAGAAATGCCCCCACCCGAATCTACCCTACCCATAACAAACAATGGAGATACTTGCAAGCCGAAGCCCGTCGGGAGCACCGTCTCATGTTTTTTTTCTTTCTTGTTGTGTGATTGTCTGGAAATGCGCTGGTCGCTCAAGAGGTTCCAGCAAAAATTGTCTGCATCGAAGGTGCGGATTCCAGCTGCTCAGAGGGCTGAGATGGTATCCGTGGCGTCGGTGCCGGTTGCCTTCGCGGATGTGGCGGCGTCGCTGGAGGGGACCTTCATGGGCCTGCCGTGAGCCTTCTCCGAGAGGCTGACGAGCTCCTTCAGGAAAAGGGCGTGGGTCTTGTTCCGGAGCTCCTCGACGTCGGCGGAGGTCAGGCCTTTGGTGGGAATAGGGTCCAGAACTGCGCGGGAGGGGATCGAGTCAGCACTGTGCCACTTTGAGTGTTTGAGATCGGTCCAAATGACTTACCCTTGACAGGGATCTTTCCAGAGTTGAAGACAAGGCCCTTGAGCCAGAGGATGTGGCTGTAGTTGGCGACGACGACAGGAACGATGGGCACGCCGGCCTGGACGGCGAGGTGGAATGCGCCCTTCTTGAACTCGAGGAGGGTAGGGTCCTTTGCGTAGCTGCGGGTGCCCTCGGGGAACATGTAGACGCTCTGGTTTCTCTTGCGAATTTGGTTAGCGGCACCGGCCATGACCTCTCGCGTGGTGGTAGCACTGCCGCGTTCGACAAAGATGGAGCCGCTGAGGGTCATGAACCAGCCGAGGAAGGGCGTCTTCTTGAGCGAGGCCTTCGCGGTGACACTGCAGTACTTGGGGAACATGGCGCCGAGCATGAGGACGTCGAGCTCGGTCTGGTGGTTGCCGATGAAGACGGCGGGGCGGGTGTTGCCGAGGATGTTCTTGGGATCATCGATCTCGAAGGTGACACCGGTGGTCACGGCCATCAGGTAGTGGAAAGCCCTCGCGGTGGTCCATTGCGCGATGCCCGGGTTGCCGACGATGCGCAGGAAGATGGAGGCGAAGACGCCGTAGAGGGCGGCGATGAGAAGGCAGATGTACGAGGCGAGGACTCGGGCGCCAAAGGCGGCCTTGGGGACGACGAAGGACAGCATGTAGAGCGCGACGATGAGGGCGGCGTAAGCCTTGAAGAAGGTGTAGATGTAGCCCAGGAAGGCCGTCATGGCTGCTGGTGGTGTTGGCAGTTAGCTGGCTGGCTTGGTAGGTGCGGCGGCGGCTGGCGTGAAAGGACACAGGCGCGCGGAAGCTGATCGTGGCGGAGAGTGAAGTGTAAGTCGGGACGGCGGGGCGTTAAGCTTCTTGGGGGCGCGCCTCAAGGGGCTCGATGGTTGAGGAGTTGCGGCGCGGGGTTGAGGAAGCGGGACGAAGGATCGTCACAAGGGCGAGGCGAAGCGAAAGCAACTCGAGGGTTGGAGGGCGCAAGAGAGAGAACGGCACGCGGCGACAGAGGAAGAAGGAAGAAGAGCTGGGAGACTACAACGCGCGAAGACACATGTTACGGCAACACAATATGATGTGTGTGTGTGTGTGTGTGTCTTGTCTCAAGGGGGGTGAGGGAGTTGGAGGCTACCTTGACAATGACGATGTAAGGGAACGAACGGTGTTGGTGGGAGTTAGAAGTACCTCAGAGGGCGTTACTTCATCCTGTAGGGACGAGAGTGGGAACCAAAGCCAAGTGGCAGGACTTGCACACCGCAAGCTCTTTCATTGGCGAGCGCTGAAGGCCAGCTGGGCCAGCTGGGCCGCGGCCCTGGTCATGGGCGATGGGCCGCACCTCGCAGGGTCGAGGGAAGGAAAGGGTGTGGGGTTCACAGTGTTCCCTGTCTGTTCTGTCCCAGAGATTTTTTTTTTTTGGTGGGATGACTTTAACTCCCCTGGGGGAACTGCCCCTCCGGTCGTTGGGAAAGGGTTGATGATTGGCCGAGATCCATACCCCACTAAAAACGGCCCCTTGCACAGGTGCGCACTCGCTGCGGTGGTCAGTGGTCAGCAGTGCTCTCTTCTGCAGCCTCCTATGCGGCTGGCTTGTGGTTGGGGCACGGAAGGGACGGGGACGTGGAATCTTCAGAAGCTCTCGGCCTCGATGGAAACCATAGACCATCATGGCCGCTCGTGTTTATTTTGCTGGGGGAGACGCGCAGGGCCGGATCGCATGCTCTCTGCCGTCGGCAGGCCACTAGCACATGTCATCGTCAGGTCCAGGGGTCCAACGCGGCCGTTGACTGGCTGGGCAGACGGACGAGCGGACAAACTGACTGAGGATGATGGGAGAGACGGGCGGGTACGGGCGGACAGACATCAGATTCTGGCTCTGGGGATTCAAGTTCTGGGGGAGGTAGGAAAGGGTTGGGGACGACAAGACCGGACGGGACTAGACTAAGGCAGTTACTTCGCAGCTACCGGCCTCGCCATGCTTGTCTTGCGCTCCAGCACGTGTAAATTGATGGGAGTTGCATGACATAAGACACCTGAGAAAGTGAGGCCACACCTTCTTTCCCACCCAAAAGTGTCTCCCTGGCAAGGTTAAAGACGGAGTAGAACACGGGTGGAGCCATTACCCCTCCGCCGTCAGTAGTGTTCCATGCCTTTCGAAAAAAGCATGTGGCAGGGCCTGACTCTCCTCCCCAGCGGCTCTGAACTCGACTTGACTTGTGTGACCAAACTCCGAAGTCTCGGAACCATCCTTGCGCTCTTTCCGCCGGCTGGCGGGGGAACATGGTCAGGTTCCGGTGGGAAAAGATCCTCTTGAACCAGAATTTTGTTCATTGTCTCTGATTTCGGTAGGTGTCCTACCGTCTCCTCTTTCCAGCCTTGAAGTGAACATCGAGTATCACGTTCCATCCATCATGGCTCAAGTACCAAGAGGAGGTACAACATTTTAGTCCGAGGTGGTCCCAACGTCACGCTCCCCACTGACCGACAACATCTTATCGATAGCCGATATCGATAAACGGCTGACTAAGGTAACGCTCCAACCGGCGCGTTCTGCCTGGCCTGGGGGTCTGGGCACGGCGCCGGTAACCGTCGTCCGATAGAGGAGCTTCGCAACCTTGATCGCACGACAATCGCCAAGCGCATCGCGAATCACGACGAAGCTTCATTCCCGATCGTCGTTTCTTCATCGACCCGAAACTTCGACGCAACGTACAAAGGCGATAGGTACATTCTCAGCGCCTCGGCCGTCGGCGCATCCTTCCACTATCGTATAATGAACGCGGATCGATAAGCTTACAACCATGCCCTCCCGCCGAGGACAACCCCCCCTCTCCGTTCGCTTGCCGGCGGGCACCGCGCAGCCCGAACTCCCCCCCATAGCCGCCCTCTTCCTCATCGACTTTGACGTTAAGGCCGGATACACCATTGTCTGGAAGCAGGCCGCACCCGGCGTCGAGCTCGAGGGCCTTGTCGAGTACAAGAGTCTGCCCTCGGGCCTTCACACTGTCCCCGACGATTTGATATATTTTGTCCATGATGGAGCGCATGCGGGACTTAGCGCGTTTGTCAACACGCCATGTGATGAGGAGGAGGCGCGTCATGCGCGTATGATAGCTGTCGGCGTCCTGGTTCCTCTTAGTTATGGCCGGCTAGGCCGGGCGTGGAGACATGCCGGGGGTTTGAAGGGCATTGCAGCGTGAGTGCGCATCATCGCCAACCATCATTCCTTCTTATTAAATGTGATTAGGAAACTCGCTGAAGATCGCAAGAATACCAGCCTACTCGACGAATACTGGGAGGAGAATAAGGCCAAGGAAGAGGTCGAACAGGAACGGCCGCCCATGGAGTCTCCTTCTGTCAGTTTCAGTGCCCAGGCCGCCCAGCCCAAGAAGCCGAATCATAACAGGAACCGCTCTGCATCAGACGGCAATGCACTGCTGCCCCCTGGTCATCGGCTCTCCCCCTATCACCCTGCTTGGAGTTTGACGGCGCTGCTGGACACCTTCGGCCCACTCATTTTCCCAATCCACAGAGCGGCACTGCTTCGAAAGCGTATATTGATATCCTGCCACGCGCCGGTGCGTGAAATCTGCAACTTTGGTAAGTCGAGCAGAGTCTCTTGCTTGCCGACGTCGCTGACGCGTCTCTAGTCTACAATATATCGGTTCTTTCCAACATCCCGCAGACAGTCACGGAGCTTTTGGCTCCGTCCACATCTTCTCAGCGCCTTCGGCCTCTGTTCACAATCGGCGTGCACGATATTCCTTTTCTGATGGAAGACTACGAGGCCTCAAAACGCCGCAAGGACGATAGCAACGATGCTGTCGTAGATGAGGCTGGCAGTGGGTGGATTGCTTGCACGACTGACAGTATCCTGGCAATGAAGGATACCCTCTGGGACATGCTCATCACGATGCCTCCACCCTACGCACCCAATGCCAAGGATCGGGTATGGCCGACTGTTGAGTGTCCCCGCGGCACGCCCGTGAAAGCAACACAACGCGATTTGCGCCGATTCCGCGCTTTGAAGAGCGGGCTTGCCCGAATGACAGCAACGACGCCGAGGCCGAGGACAGCCGAAAGTCCACGGTCCGAGACCTCGACGAGCTTCAAGCTTACAACCGGAGCCTTCCCTACCTCAAGTCTGGAGTCTGACGACGAGGCTCTGGACAAGATTGTCGAGCCGTTGAGTTGGACGGCACTGTCATACAGTGGGTTCATGTGGTGGGCGAGTGCTGGAGAGCAAGCACGGAGCGAAGAGCAAGAGGAGGCTGCCCATGATGCCTCCTTGCTGGCAGACCTGGGTCTGGCGCCCCACACCCCGAGCATGTCGATGCCCCCTCCCAAACCCCGGGCTTCGGTGTCCGGCGCCATGAGAGGGTCGGTTGGATCCATCGCATCCCGGCAGTCTGTCGGACCCGAAGATGACGAGGCCAGGATAGAGCTCGCCGTCATCGCCTACTTCCACCGCCTGACGGCGCAGATGCTGACCATCATGGCGGACCTCGTAGAGAGCTCCGATGATCGATACGAGGACGATGACGATGATGAGGACGAGGATGCCGAAGACGTTCCTCTCAGGCCCGACAGCGAGTCAGATCGTCATCCGGTGCGAGTTGATAGCCATGCCCTTGAGAGCATGGGATTGGACGTGTGGAATGCCCACGATGCCGAGTTTGTCAAGGAGCTCATGGTAAAGTACTATGACCGAAAGCCGTACATTGAGGGTAAGGGAGTCGAAGTGTGCGGAGTGCGCGTTTGCTGAGGACTTTTGCGAGAGCACGTAATGGCAGAGAGAGGCTGCTGGGTATCGAAAAAGTCGGATTTCTTCCCATTGTACACCATACTTACTCCGACACGTGCGAGGGTTGTTTCCTTGGGCGCAGTTACTTTGACGATACTAATCACTATGGCTCGCTTGTGTTTGGCACCCACGTTTTCGAGGAGTTGGACTGCTTTGTCTCGGAAACAAGCTCTTGAGGATTTGTCTTTCGCAAACAGCATGGGATATCCGTATAAGCCCATCAAACAGTATCAATAGTTTTCAATGCATAAGAGAGCGGTTGCGAGTTTGCGAGGTTGTCTACAACCGATGTTTGTGAGTTGCACCACCGAGACTGAGTTGCAAGGTAAATGAACCAGCCTCTTGTTACCGAGGTTGCCTTGAACGCGGGAGATTGCCCCTTTGCATCAAGCATAATTCAGGGGAATTGGTAACACCGGGAATCCTTCTCAACTTGCTGGGCCTGTTGCTGAAGCGAGGAACAGTCGACAAGGGATGACATGACAGGCAGCAGGTTGAAGGGGCGATGTGATAGGGCTGACCTGGATCACCCAAGTTGGGATGGACGCACAGGTTGGAAATGATGGTGAAAAAGGAGGGGTGAGGGGCAGTTGAGAAAATAAAATAAAATAAAAACAAAAACACCACGGGCGGTGATACGGCAGGCATGTCACCACGGCGCGCGCGCTAATTACTCTGCCCGTTGCCTTATGATTTGAATTTGGCAGTGGGCTGCGGACTGTGGAAAGGTCCAGAAGCCAGCCTAGGCAATTCCTGCTCATATCTTTCTTCGATTGCTACCACGACGGAACTCAAGAGGACTTGTCCCGGTGAAGTTGGCCGACGATTGGCCGGGCGGGAAATGTTGCGGGGGTCGAGAATACCAGCAACCCCGCCCTTTCCCCCCCAGTGGCCCCTCGCAGGCATCGCAGATGCGCTGGCTCAGTGTTGCCGCCAGCCCTGGGCTGACAGACTGGGTTCGGATACTTGGCCCCTACTGCCAAATTGGCATTTTCTTCAGTGCTGGCAAAGTACCTCACTGTAGGACCTTGGCGTCAGCGGTCACTACACGTGTACCTGGAAGGACTGGGAAGATACCTCTAGCGGCAGTGGAAAGGGAACACTCAGCATGCTTGGGAGTTTACCTCACAGACCAGGCGTTGACCCGACCCCACTTGTGCACGAGACTGCACTACACACTGCACCACCACCTTTTGAGTTGTGAATGGAGAAAAAAAAAACACAAAGGCGACGGGACGGCAGCGACACCACCTGCCACCTAAGGGCCCTCTGCTACGATATCCCCTCAGCCTTGCACCACCACCGAAACTTCCCTCCTTCGCAACCATACTCATAGCCGAAAGACCGTCGCTGCCTAGTCGATACTTCGTTGCTCCCGTTGCATTCTCTGGCCCGCCTCGCGCTCGTCTCCGACCAAAGTACCCCTCGTGTGCACAATTTCCCAACCTATCCGATCCTGCATCTGACTCTGCCTACCTTATCGAACCGAGCCGGGCCATGAGTACTCGGTAGCTGCGTCGCCGCTTCCACGTCGAGCAAGAATGCTGAATGCACAGCTTGGAGGGCTGCCAGAATTATAGCAGCATTTCGATCCCGATTACTAGTCTCTATTTGTGCTTTCTCTTAAATTTCTTCTGATTCTTTTCTTTTTCATCTGGGCCAAATCGCCTGGAATATGGACGCTCAGGTACGTTTGCAGCGCATTTGCGATTTCCATACGGGTTGGGCTGCCCAAAATTATCGGCCTTGCCCCGCCATTTTGGCCCATTATCGTCACCGCATCCCACCACCTCTCCATGGCCGACTGCAGTTGGGTTTTATCGGTGACCTTGCCAAGGAGTTCGCTTTGCATTGACGTCCCAGAAATTGAGGAAAGAAAATAGTCTGTTCCGACAAGAGCTGATTCATCGTCGTACAGATTGTGAACGCCGTCGAGGCGGCGTTCAACCCGACCAGCGACCCGAGTCTCAAGCAGCAAGCTTTTGAATACTTGAACCAACTGCGAGTCGACCCCCAGGGCTGGCAGGTCTGCACTACCCTATTCACCCGGTCTCCGAGACTCTCCGAAGTTGTTCGTCTCTTCTGCCTTGAGGTCGTCAACTTTGCCGTCCATAACCAAGGCCTCGACCGCAACAGCCTCTCGTGGCTGAAGGACATTTTCCTCGAGTACGTCCGCAACGTATATGGCCAAAACTTGCAAGACCAGATCGACCCCACGCACTTGCAAAACAAGCTGTCGCAGACCCTGACCTATCTGTTCGTCTTTTTGTACAATGATGGCTGGGACTCCTTCATCGACGACTTCCTGGCCGTTGCCAGCGCCCCGAACAACACCGCCGGCGTCGTTCTCTACCTGCGGCTCCTCGGCTCCATCCATGACGAGATCGCCGATATGCTGTTGACCCGCAACACAAACGATACGAAGCGCAACACAGACTTGAAGGACCAGCTGCGCGCGCGCGATGTTCAGAAGATCGCCCAATCTTGGAAGGACTTGCTGGCCCGCTACTCGGGGCAGAATGACCATATTGTTGAGATGATCCTTAAAGTCATTGGCAAGTGGATTAGCTGGATGGATATTTCCCTAATTGTCAACCAAGAAATGCTCAACCTCTTACTTCCCGTTGTTGGACGCACAAACAACTCGGGCAGCGAAGACAAGGTCAGGGACGCCGCTATTGACACCCTGACTGAGATTGTGGGCAAGAAGATGAAGGGGCCCGAAAAGATGGAGCTTATCTCCTTCCTCAACCTGCGTGATATCGTCGCCCAACTCATCGCCAGTGCGCCTTTGAGCGACCTCAAGTCTACACCGCAGTACGACACCGACCTCGCCGAGGCTGTCGCCAAACTGGTTAACACCGTAATGGCTGACATTGTGCGGGCTCTGGAAGATGGGCAGGCTGGCGAAGACACCCGGGCGAAGGCTGAGCAACACCTGCACGCCTTTCTCCCGCTCCTCCTGCGATTCTTCTCTGACGAATACGACGAGGTCTGCTCAACCGTCATTCCCTCGCTCACCGACCTCCTTACTCTCCTACGAAAGGTCGGCGGCAACCTCCCTGCTTCTTACAAGGGGATGCTTCCTCCCATTCTCAATGCCATCATCATGAAGATGCGATACGACGAAACCTCGAACTGGGGCGACGAAGATGAGCAGACGGACGAGGCCGAATTCCAGGAGCTGCGGAAGCGGTTGCAGGTTCTTCAGAAGACGGTTGCGGCCGTGGACCAAGAACTTTACATCCAGGTGCTGAGCAGCCTCGTTTCCCAGACCTTCAGCACACTCGACCAGCAAGGGTCCCAGATGGACTGGAGAGACCTCGATCTGGCACTCCACGAGATGTACTTGTTTGGAGAGCTCGCGCTGCCGAACCAGGGGCTGGGCACCAAGAGCCAACCCTCCAGCACGGCTACCGAAAGACTGACCATTATGGTGACGAAGATGGTCGAGTCTGGTAAGTCTCTGTCTGATCGCGGCATGACCACACGACAATAAGCTGACTTGACCAGGAATTGCCAACTTCCCTCACCCCGCCATCCTGCTCCAGTACATGGAGATCTGCGTCCGATATTGGCAAGTGTTCGATGCTCGGCAAGAATACATCCCGCAAGTCCTCGAGAACTTTGTGAGGCTGGTACATCACGACCATGTTCGTATTAAGACACGGTCCTGGTACCTCTTCCAAAGATTCGTCAAGTTTCTCAGAGCTCAGGTCGGCAACGTTGCCGAAACCGTCATCCAATCCATCAGCGATCTGCTCCCTATTAAGGCCGAGGTCACTGAGAACAACGGAGATGACGATATGTCCTCGGATGAGTCCGACCACTCTGCGGACGCCTTGTTCACGAGCCAGTTATACCTGTTCGAGGCGATTGGCTGCATCACGTCGACTGGAAGCACTTCGGCAGACAAGCAAGCCTACTATGCCCGGCTGGTGATGTCTCCTTTATTCAGTGACATGCAAGCTCATCTGCCAAAGGCAAGATCGGGCGATGCCCAAGCTGTTCTCCAAATTCACCACATCATCCTGGCTCTCGGTACTCTGGCCCACGGCTTCTCGGACTGGACACCCGGCAGCAACTCGACGCAACAACGACCTCCCCCAGACAAACTCGTGTCCGATCAATTCTTGGACGCCGCCGAAGCCATCCTTATTGCCCTCAGAGAGCTTAACAACTCTGCTGATATTCGAACCGCATGCCGCTCGTCATTTTCTAAGCTGCTCGGCGTTCTTGGATCTGCTGTTCTGCCCCAGCTTCCTCAGTGGATTGACGGTTTCCTATCCCAAAGTTCGTCCAAGGACGAGATGGCCATGTTCTTGCGTTTGCTCGACCAAATTGTGTTTGGTTTTAAGGCTGAAATTTATGATGTTTTGAATATGCTGCTCACCCCCTTGCTGCAGAGGATCTTTGCCGGCCTCTCCGAGCCGGTTACCGGCACGGACGATGAGATCCAGCTTGGGGAGCTGCGTAGGGAGTACCTGTCCTTCTTGCTCGTGATTCTGAACAACGAGCTCCAGTCGGTCTTCATCAGCAATGAGAACCAGGGCTTCTTCGAGTCCATGATCACCTCTATCGTCACCCTCGGAAGGACCTTGGTAGCAGAGAACATCGGACCCAGCCGCCTCGCCTTCAGTGTGTTGGCGCGCATCGTTACCGTTTGGGGCGGTCCCGACGTTGCCAAGATCTCGGGGAACCCCGAGGCTCCGAGTGGCTCCCCCAACCCGACCATCCCGGGCTTCGATCGCTTCATGATCGACCGCTTCCACCCGCTCTGCTGGGAGGTCTTCCAGGACCCCAACTTCAGACCTCACAATGACGCCCAGAGCAAACAGGTCCTCAACGAAATCGCCGGCCTCGAGCAGGCCATCTACGTCAAAACAGGAGACATGTTTATCCAGCACCTCCAGTCGTCATTGTTCCCGCACCTGGGCATCGACGGGTCTGACTTCCTGCGATCCATGTCCACGTCGACGGACAGGAAGGGATTCTCGAATTATTTGCAAGGGCTTCTAAAGAGCCGCAGATGAGGCTGGGGTTGCTGCTGCGGGATGATGGATGGAATTAGCTTATGGAGGAAGGAAGGTTATTGGGGGGAAATCGGATCTCGTCTTGGCCACTTTTCTTTGTTTACATATCCACTGGCCGCATCGCCTTGGAGTTTAAGGGAGGCATTAGAGATTAAATGACAAATGACAAAAAGAACATGTTCTCACTTAATATCGACAAACTCTGGAAATGGCACTTCCTGGTCGCTGTGAGCATGAGATGTTGGCGCCATATGTCGAGATGCGGTTATTCTATAGGCCAGGGAAGACACGGCATACGCCACCACTGCCGTCAGGGGCTTTTTGGAGTCAGTTCCAAGACTTTGAGATCCTGATCTTCATGGGATTGACGAGTATGTCGAGATTCTCACATGTTGCAAACCTCATAGCCATCCAAAATAGCCGCCAGCTCGACCTTTTCTGCCATTCACTGAGCCATCCTACCTCAATCCGCGGTATGTCACCTTACAACCACATATACATAAACGGGGAGAGTCGAATATCGTCTTTCGCGATGAGTTGCCCCATCTTGAGAGAATGGCAACCGCCGAGAGGTGAACCTGTACGGTCATCAAGTCTGCTTTATACGAGAACCAATGCAGAACACCTAACCTGTGCCACCCAGTTGACCCTGTGACTATCAAGAACCTTCCCTCATATGTTAGTTGTCTCTTAGGCTTATGGGATGATGCCCGGCGGCGTCGATGTCTGGTGAAACGTGGAGGACAGCAACGGACGCGTTCCCTCTGCAGAGTGATTTTGATTGGGATGCCGGGGTGGCGTCAGGAGAGCCTTCCCCCGCGCGAGGGGCGTGAAAGGAGCTGCGTACCCGTACAGGGGCGAAAATATAGGGCCGGCGGCCATCCGCCGGCGTTAGCCCCGACTGCCAAGGACCCCGGATCTGTCATCATAGTTATGTGTATGCGACGTGGGAGTTATTCTTGGCGGGAGGCTGGTTTTGATGTGGAAGTCAGAATATTGGTTATCACACTCGTCGTTTTCTTCATCATCCAATGGCGTTTTCGTCCCCGTCCCCGGTCATCCATGTCCCCGACGCATTCGAGCCGGCGAGCCGGCGAAGGATGAGAGGGGTTTCATGCTCTTTTCTTGTGGTCGGAATTTCACCAACTAGTAAAATCTCTTTTGTAAGGGTGCCAGGGCGCATAAGCCTCACAAGGTTCGAGCGGACCTGCGACACGTTGTTCCTCTCGGGTTCTACGCAACGTTAGCACGCCAGCCGTGTCGTACGGGAGCCATTATGCAGGTCGCATGACGTCAAGACGTTCCGGGCCACCGCGGCACGAACAATCCCTCAGGAGTTCCAGAACAGGAGCGGTGGACTTGAGATCATTGTCATTGGAGATACGTAATTGCTAAGTTGAAGTATGCGGATTGACGAGAAACCAACGGCGCGAGCATTTGGGCAGCTAGCGCATCCCGCCTCAAGGCATCTTCGACTTGGTCTCCGCCCCTAATATGAGCGTCTCCTCCCCGCCGGTACAGTACATCTCTACTTTGTGTTAAACGAACACACTCTCTGTCCGTCCTGTTGAGTTCAGGCTATCACCGCTTGCCAACCGGCCAACTTGGAGTACAGCTACCATACAGAATAAAGGGAGACTAGACCGCAGTTTCCCATCCCAGGGAACATGTCTGAGACACCTTCTTTTCGATGTCCATTAGAACTGATTTCGTGAGCTTCAGTGCCAGGAAGAACTCTGGATAGGCCACGGTTGCGATGTTCCTTCTGTCTGTGCCTCGGAGCGATTCCACATCGTTCTCACCCAGCGAGGATGTCACGCAACTCGGTGCAGAGGCCAAGAACTCGTGAACCGTATATAGATCACATGCAGGCTCTGGAGGGGCGGCTTTCCCTCAAGACCAACTAGGGGTGTTGTGCGCTCGTCTGGGTGCGGCTTGTGATTTGATGAAGTTGATCAGATCCCTTGTCTTTGTGCTACCCGCGAAATTAAGCGCTGGCCCAGGTTACTCTCGGCCCCTTCTTCACTCTGCAGTCCGCCGCTGCTCTCGTCATCCACACATTCACTCGGGGCCAGGGTTGAAAGACGGCGCCGGCACGGTCCACACGAAGCTGTCCGGTTCCGTTACGTTTGCGATCAGCTCCTTCGTAGAAGCTGTTCCATGCCCTCCCCTAACCACGCATTTACAAGAATTGCCATGTCGAACAAAACCCCAGTCCGGAGGGCAATGTTTGGTACCTAGCATAGATGGTTATATCCGGCAATTGAGCAGGAACAACACCAGTACCATTCCGGGCATCTCGACAGAATGACACATAGAGTTCTAACACCTCGAAGACATGTAGGGAGCCAGGAAGAGGATCCGGATCATGGAGCTTTGTCTTTTTCCTATCGAGCAACGCGGAATGAATTATAGGCTAAGCTTTTACCGTCTTGGTCAATCTCTCTAGTTTTTATCAAAGTGAACATAAATAATTGGTTCGCTCAGAAGAGATAAAGGATTTACTCTCCTCAACGTTTGTCGCGCCCAAGCGGGTCATGAAGAGGGCCACGGCGGAGCGTATGTGCTCCTGGGACACCTCCGATGTCTGCAAGTACAGGGTCCTGGCTGACAAGGTTGTCAACCTTTATCGCAGCGGAGCACTCGCGGCTGGGGACGGATCCTCTTGGACGACACTCTCATCGACGTTGCCTATCTTGAGATACAGATTTAGCGTCGTGCCGCCGCCGCCGCCGCCGCCTTCGTGCATTGAGCCATGCACTACTTGTAAAGACAGGCTTCGATGGGATCTCTGCGTGGCGAACAAGCCTACCTCCTGGCTCAATTCTTTCCCGGACGACCAACAAGCGGACGACGCCGCTTGGTATCAAGATCAACAACGTAGAGTTCCAGGAACCTGGCTTGTAAACTGAACAGGCTACGCGACTGTACGAGCTGCCCAAGGCGGGCAAGCTTAACTTTGTCCTGAGCGACGGCACGCACGAGCATGCGTGTAATCGTCGGCGGGAGGGTACTTGTGCCCGTGAGACTTTGTTCGTCGAGTTCGTGGAGAAGGTCGTGCCACACGTGAAGAGGATGAGGACCTTCGTCATGGGAGGTATTCGCTCGGTTCCCGCCATGGTGAACATCCTGGAATTTGCTCGGCAATGCCGGTATTGGGCGACCGACTTGCGCAGAGTCGAGACTGCCAAAAGAAACATTCGCGAGCGGCACCAAGGGCTTCATTTCAAGCCGTTGCTATGAGGAAGACTTCAGCATCGGAGATGTATTGTCGATAGCGCAGATGCGACAAATGGATCGTAACGAGAATGGCAGGTCTCCATGGACCAGAAGTCAGTAGACCGCTTCTTGAAAATTGTAAAAGCCTGGACCGCCGGGGTGACCGAGAGCAGCGGAAGATTCTACGGTTTCTCTATGCTCGAATCGGGCCCGGTGTTCCCTTGCAGATATGCTGCGCCGGCAAGGATTCTATGTCGAGAAGGGTTCTGGTCCTTGCTGCTGATATTGATCAAGGAGGGCGAGAGCGAAACCTAAGACAATTGTCAACACCCCAGGAGACCCAGTTAGATAGACTCGGTCAATTGCGTCAAAGACCAGAGGTTATGTGTAGATAGCCCATATTTCACGTTCGTACGAACCGTGAACACAACAGAGCAGTGGACAAGAAGCTAGCATGGACCCCAGCTAATGTCTCGCGCGGGAACCCGTATATCTGACACACTTGTGCCACTGAACTACTTCGTAGGATATTGAGGCTGGAACCTGTCGTATGTTGCGGAACGACACGTGTCGTGGCATTGAGACCATTTTGTCGTTGCGGAACTTGGCGATATTGGAGTAATGGAGGGCTTAATCACACTTGGGAGAGTGTTAGGATTAGCGAGACAGTGTTTGCCTCGCTTGGTCAACTTCGGAATAAGCTCGCCACTCGTTTGGCGGCGTCTTCGTGAAGTCGTCGAGTTTTCGAATAGAGATGGGTTCTGGGACCGTCCCCATTCGATGCACTAAGCAGTGGGCCAAAAAGGCTCGAAATAGACGCGCTTAGGCTTTGCCGAGAGCGTTCATGGAGAGTCTGGGTCAACAGATCCGACCTTTCTGGCAGACAGCATGTTGAGAAAGAATCGTGGATTGAATAGGATCAGACCCATGACGTCGGGGTCGAACTGGATGTAGATGAGGCTTCGGCTGAACAACACGCACCGCCAGTCTTCGAGAGACCGCACAATGTAGAGTTCGGTGATGGCAACCGGGTGCCGAAGACGTGGTATGAGGCGAGCCAATAGCTCGGGATGTTCGCCGCAGCAATTCAAATGTGGGCGAAAGGGGGATGGAAGTGTCAGCAACGGCTAAAGGCCTCCATCCACTCATTCAGCCATCAGCATCCAGAACATCAGTCGAGTGAACGGAAGGAGCAAGTCGTTGCTATTATCCGCCTGCAAGCACGCTTCGAAGCTGGCGTCGTGAGCGCCCCTGAGGCATGCATGCTGTGCTAATAATGCAGGTACACAACCTGGGGATGGCCAAGCCAGTCCACGCCGGCGAGCGGCCTGCCTGTTGGAGCGGTGCTGAGCACACTCTTATGCGGGGATGGTGGTCATTCGCGTTGCGAAAAATTGCCCGAGATTGGTGGCTTGTATGGCCAGATTTGAGACGTCTTTATTTTGGCCATGAGGAAATCTGACGCAGAGAATTGGGGCCGGAATGTCTGCCTGCGGAGCGAAGGGCTGCGGGTCAGATTTCCACTTCCCTAGAATGGACAAACATCGTCTCCTCAAAATATCCTACACTGGGGGAAATATCTCGATCCCGGACAGTCGCACGGCTCACAGTGGTATTGCCAAAAGGGGATGCTGGTGGCCAGGAAATGGAGAAGCCGGCTGGACGATCTACAAGCTGATGTGGCGCCCAGCGATCCTGAGAGACGGGAGCAGCATGGTTCATTGAACTCCACAGAATCCAGTCTGCGCGTGTTCGGAGGTTTTGTGCGATGATTGTGATTGACAACTGTCGGTGAGGTGGACAATCCGACAAACGAGATGCCCACATGCCCATTGTTTGCCAAGGAGCGCCAATCAAAGCTCACGACGGTCTTCACAAATAGCCAACCCGGGGAAAAGCTTCTCTGTCGCGCCAACAGTACTCCGTGGTGTAGTTGACGGCGCCTCTCGGTTGGCTTGTGTCGCTGAGACAATGGCGCACTTGTAATTGGACTCAGTGTTGGTCAAGTGGCGCTTCTGCTAGTCTCTGCAGGTCAGACCGTGAACAAGCAAGGCCTGGCCCGGCGGTTGGTGGCAGTGTGGACGGCCAAGTGGCCACATCAAATTACTCCGTGAAATCGATCCGATGAGGCCGCGGCCAAGAGGGCAGTTGGAGCCGTTGGGAAGCGTCGGACGGCGTGGCCTCGGGCCTGCGCTACTCCGTACGGCCAACTGTCAACCGTGGACCGTAGCTCAGAGCTTGTGGCAATGGCGCTGGGCGTCCTGAATCGCGGCTGATTAAGGTTATCACTGCTTCTGTCAAACAAACCTTGTTGTTGGGCCTGCGGAAAGTAGCCGTCGTCGTCCAAGTCATGCCAATCAAACACCCGGCCGGCGGTCGGTCGTCCAGCACAAGAACGGGCATAAAGCGACGTCATAAGGGTCATCCCGACATGGGAGGCCGCTGAAGGACTCGGGCAGAAGCATCAGACGATCTGGTGCGTCCACATTTGTGAAACGCGCGATTAGCAGCGCGCTGGAGCCGTCGGGGCTGCCTCGTGGGGCCTTCTGGGAGACGAATGATGAGTCCCGACATGGGACACCGCTGGCCTTTAGTTATCGAAACGACTCTTCGTGCTCTTCCACGGTGAGGGGTTCCTTGCGGATACTGAATCCCAATAAGCAGCAACACCGCCAACACCAGGCCGTTACGCCAACGAAGATGGTCGGTGCTCACGCGATTTCCGTGAAGCGAGGCAACGCGGACCCCGCCAACCACGATCAAGGCTGTAAGGCACAGCGGTAGTGGTGTTGTTCGTCGACGTGGCGGACGTTTGGGCTGGCATCGATGGCTGCCGAGGGCGTCCAGGCGGCCTCGTCTCGTCGAAGAAGAAAACAGACAGCAACGGGAAGATGGTGGCAGACTGGGCTAAGCCGGTTCGAGCGGCACTGCGAAATGCCGAGGCGGTCAGAGGAGGCAGGCTGGAGATTAAGATTGGCTTTTGAGCTTGAAAGCACACGGCCAGTGGGCTTGGTGGTCCGTGATTCTGACGTGTTGACATGGCTGATCTCGCAACGCTGGATGGCGCCGCGGAGGATTTTCGCAGAAGCGCATCGAGGGATAGACAGGGGCAGCAGGCTTTTGGGCGCAGGGGTCCTGGCCGGTCCAATGTAAATCCCTGGGCTGTCATGCTCTTGGTGTGCGGCCTCTGCGCTGGCGTCCCGCGGCGGCGTTTGTGCATGTCCTCGTGGTCGTTCGTCGGGTCGGGTGGCCCATGCGTGGTGGTGGTGGTGGTGGTGTTGATGGGCTCTCACCCTCCCCTCTCGGCCACACACCAGGCGAGCGCCGGCAGAAAACCGGGGATGATTTACCGCCAGTTCCACGGATGGACACCGACGAGTGGTTCTCCCACCATTCGACAGCTTCCACGGGAAATTAAGCCGTGATGGACGGTTCGTGAAATGGAAAATGATTGACACCGTAAGTCTGAAAAGGGGAAGGAAGTTATGTAAATCATTTGCAGTTTCCGTGTGCGCGGAGAAAACGAAGCAAAAGATACGTACCGCTCATCCGTCCCAATGGCGACCCCTTTTGGAAACAAAGCCCACAGTCCGTTTATGTTCCTGCATTAGCCGTCATCCTCTATAATCCCGCTGGTTCCTGCCCGAGGTACGTACTGCCTTACGTACATGCGCCGTACCTTACAGCGTGTTGTGCGACGCTTTGTGCGTAAGGTGGCAATTTGTGCAGGCGTCCCGCCCCGCCAGGCACCCTCAGTGGCCGTCGGGCAGTGGTTGCTGCAGTGTGGCCAGTGGGCTTCAGGGTCAACAGTGCACTGAGCAAGGGGCGCAGGGCTTTGCCAAGGGGGACGCCCAGGGCCGCCTTCCCCTGGCGGGCTTGTCGCTCTCTCTCCTCTTTTGGCGGAGAACCCTGTTCTTCGCTCGCTCGTGCTGCATCTCTCTTGGTGGTTGATCTTCCTTCACCTCCACGTTTCGGCGCATTCCCGCGCCCGCCCGCGTTATTCCCTCTCAGCTGGGCGGCCTCGTTGCTTCAGCTATCTCGCCATCCGCCTCGTCTGCCGCTCTACCACGAACGGATATTCAGCTCTGAATCAACCAAGCCGGCCGAGGCTTCAGATTGTCTCTCCCTGCCGAATGTCTCCCAACAGTCTCGTCCAAAGCAACGTGGTCCAGCCTCCCGCTTCCACGCGCAAACCTTTTATCAACCGCACCCAGCATTGCTTCTGCTTTCGCTCCCCTCGGCGCCTGGACGTATCTCGGAGTCTAGCCATCACTTGACTGACTATTTGCCAGCCGACGCGACAAGGCAAGGCCAAACGACTGAGCGAAATAACGACAGGCTTGATCTGCGAGACGGTGTACGATGCACGCAGCCACGGCCCCAAGTCCCGAGTACTGCAGCAGACGCCTCAGTCGTGCAAGTCGAGGCCTGTACGATGCGTACCGCGTACAACAGTCACACCGAACCACCGAGTTGCCCAATCAGACAACTTATCCCTGTTGCCATTAAATGTGCCACTTTTCAACTCGCCTCGAACTCTCGCGCTGCGGTCCTTGATTGATTGACTCGCGATGGCCAGCCCAGCCACCCTGGATCCTCATCCTTGGGGCCAGAGGAAACACAGAGCGTTCGTCAAGTCAAGCGACAAGAGGACCCGAGATTCGCGAGCGCGGCCACTCGCAGCCAGTCAGCTGTTGCAAGTGCACAGCGTCGTTGTCCTGCTGGACTCAGTGGATTGTCATTAGGCGCCTGTCGTTCATCGTCTGCATTTAGCGTCAGCGGCTTTTTTCTGCAGGCGAATGGGTGTGCCGCCTCCCCTCTCCGTTGGCGCAGGTTAGTCTTACAATGTGGACGAGCGAGATTGAAGCCCTCGATTCATTGCCTACACGAAGAGGGAAATTAGAAAAGAGGCGCCAGCGACCCAACGAGGCCAAACGGTGTCGGTACACCAAGAACGCCTCCCAGTAAGGATCGGGATGGCGCCCCATTCAGGCCTATTCAAGGCAGTGGTGGTGTGCAGCAGTATTCTCTGCTCTCGCCTCCAATAAGCGCTCGCACTCATCACTCATCTCGCCTTACCACGGCCGAGTGCACAGCCCAACACACACAATGTCGCTCTATGCAGATGGGATCTCACCCCGGTCCAGGGTCGCAGCCAGTAGGGCCGGGGTGCGGACATGGGGCCGGCCTCGCCTCTGCGGGCCAATTCGCCCAAGGCCCTCCAACCTCCACCGAACCCCTGGATCAGCGTTCATGGGCCTCGCCGTTAGCAGGCGTTGGGTAATTTCCCACTTGTGCTCCTCCATGTCCATGGTCATGTCACTCTCCCACTGACTGCAGACGGTGCCGATGGAGAGGCAGGCGGAGACGGGAGGGGAGCTGACTCTCGCAGTCGACCAACCTTACTGCGTACTGTAGCACGGGGAGGGGCCGATCCATACTGAGTCCATCCTCAGTCCAGGAAGCACTCGCGCTTGTCCGACATGGCTATTAATATGCTGCGTCTCCCCGTTGCTTCAATTCTCTTCTTTCTCCCCTCTCCAGCCAAACAAGCCTCATCAATCTCAAGCTTCAGCTTTTGACTCAACTTGACTTCGGTCGTCCATTCTTTACCAAGCTTCCAGCTTAAAAACTACATTCGCTCTCTTAATCAACTCTAACTTCGTCTTTACGAAACCAAAACCCCCCCAAACCTTCAAAATGCGTTACACTGCTGCTGCCATTGCTTTCGCCGGTGCCGCCATGGCCCACGGCCACGGTGCTGAGGAGGCCGAGTCCACCGTCTTCTCGACCCAGTACTTCACCGTCACCTCTTGCGCCCCCACGGTCACCAACTGCCCTGCCCGCAGCACCGTCGTTACCTCCAGCGTCGTGCCCATGACCACTTCCACCATCTACACGACCAAGGTCAGCACCATCACCTCGTGCGCTCCTACCGTCACCAACTGCCCCGCCGCCTCGGGCACCCCCATCATCGTCACCGAGACTGAGGCTATCTCCACCACCGTCTGCCCCGTCACCGAGGGCAGCGCCAAGCCCACTCCCACCGCCCCCGTCGTTGTTCCTCCCCCCGCCGGCGGAAACAACACCGTCCCCGTTGTCCCCGTCCCGACCACCGCGTCTGCCACCAAGCCCGTCCCCGTTACCACCGGCGGTGTTGCTCCCTCGGCCTCCAAGCCCGCTACTCTGATCTCCAGCCCGGCGGTCTGCGTTCCCAGCGTCTCCGTTAAGACCATCTCGACCAGCGTCACCACCGTTGTCCCCACCGTCATCTACGAGACCGTCTCCGTTCCCTGCGAGACTGCCACCGCCCAGAAGCCCTCTGCCACCATCCCTGGTGTCCCTACCGGCGGCAACGGCACTACGTGAGTATTCCCCAGAGTCACTTTGAGCCCCAAAGAAGCAGCTTGACTAACTCTCTCCTAGCACCGTTCCCCCCACCAAGACCCCCGTCACTGCCGGCGCAGCTGGCCTGAAGGGCTCCGCCATCCTGGCCGCCTTCGCCGGTGTTGCCGCCTTCGCTTTCGCATAAATGCTTTCTGGACAATTCTAACGGAAGCCTCTATGGCTACGGCATTTTACGAAATCTTTCGGGGTCTTTGCTGGGGAGTCGAGAGGAAAATGTAAAAAGAGCCCTCTTTCTCTTTGTACATGCATCATCTTAACGGAATGGCAAATACCATTTGTATCTAATCTTCTAATTGTATTTGCGGGCATCTGTGACGGGGCCTCTTGGTGTCGAAAGACGCACGAGGTCCTGGTCTAGCTGACCTGGCTTTAACGACGAAAGTGTTTGGGGAAACCTGCGCTTCAGTGACATGCCGCAACGTGACATTCAACTGCCTGCCTCGTTCCGACTTGGCTCCTCGGAGCAGAGCGGTCAGGAGACATATTCCCTCAAGTGAGGTAACATGATGGGTCAGCAGCGATCTCCCCCGGGCGCCAGCGCGTGCGTGCGCAAGGACGGGAGTCGGGAAATGGGAGTCTTTTCCGGACGGCGGTTTGACGACGAACGAATCATGTCCAACCAGTTCGGACGAAGGCAGGAGATCTGCCTTGCGCAGAAAGTCAGTGCCCCAATCAACGACCGGACCCTTGTTCCCTGCGGGAGGACGTTGGACGACTGAGGGATTTCGGGAAATTACGATTGGGACGCACGGAGGGTTGTGATTGGGTACCAGGCCTCAGATCAATATGGACGAAACGCCGGGTCCCCTGCCCGATGGGACGAACGGCGTCCCTGACCGACTTTTGTTCCTGCATAACGCCTCCAGAAGCCCAGCTCGGCCGGGAGGGTAAGGATTTTTTGTTTTATGCACCGAAAATACATACCCTAATACCCACGGACGACGACGCACGCACGCACAAAGCAAGAGCCGGCTTTAGACTTGGACGGGTGGGGGGGGGCAGATCAAACAGACGACATGGGCAAAGGGTCCCCCAATCAAGCGTCTGCGGAAGTCAGCCCAGGACTTTGTGATGCCGGGGTGAGGGACGGTTCCAGAAGAGGAAGACGATGGAACGCTCCGCCGCGCCCTATGGGCAAGGAAGCCCGCCCCGAGGATTCTTCCAAGGATGGGAGGCGCAGCAGACGACCGAACCAAAGCTGCACGAGAATCCATCTCATTTCGGAAGAATTGGGAAAAAGTGAGGCGTTGCTGAAGAGACGGCGGGGGAATACACACACAACACAACACATGACACATGACACAGCGCGCATACGCGCATTCGGTGTTCTCGGGAAGAAGAGAAAATTGGAGGCAAGGAATTGCGACGAGGAGACCGAACGACCGACCGGCTGGATCCGAAATGATTCGACTCATGGATGTCCGGGTGATGCTACTAACTTACACCGCGTCATGCACATAGATTGCTTTCCCCCCAGTTTTCAGCCCAGCACGCGATTGCGAATTGCGGAGAAGAAGAAGGCGCTTTTGTTTTCTTTGCATGATCGACCATGCTAAAGATGACATTGACGCGCGCGAGCGGGATCGCAGCTACCTGCATTGCCGGAATCGAGCGGCGTTTGTCGGTGCGCCTTGCTGCGATCGCACTTGGAACTCACGTCATCGTCGAGTCGTGCGTTGGCGCGGCGGTGCTGGCTGGCGCTTCTCTGACCGCGGGCTCCGTGCGGTCGATGCTGGATCGCGATCGCGGCTAGTGGTCGTGTTTGTTTGCGGTTATTGCGATGTTCATGAAAGGGTGTTGTTTGTCAGAGCTGCAATGCGCGGGCACCGACTTGGGGAGTTCCCGGGCTGGCGCATACGCCGCTCGAGATTTGATCTGACATCAACAACGAACGGTAGGAACTGTCATAGCCAGCTTGGTCTTGGACTATTGACCTTGGCTACGACAGGACCTCGACCCCACCAGCTTCATTGACCACTTCTCTCATCTCGTCATTCCATTGCAATGGCGCAGAATCTTTTCTCGTTCCTTCCCCCCACTTTCTTCTACAAACCCGACATACAGAACCCTTTGCGGAATGTTGTTTAAATCGCAACATGGGCAGACGGACCAGCTGTGTCCATGGAAAGCTGGCATATCCCCTTCTGCCAGGCTCTGTGTCTCGAGTTGGCACCAGTGTTCCTGCAGTCTATAGCCACCGAAGAATCACACGGCGACCGGTGATGAGTATCACTCGGGATGGGATTCCGCTTTGGTCAAGATGAGAACGAAAGCTGATCAACTAGAGGGGAAGGCAACTGGCCCCAAACGAAGAGATTCTCAGTGTCAACATCTCAGTCCTGTTTGCCGATATGCAATGAGATGCGTTTGCTTTGTACAGTTCTCCTCCGGAATCCAATAAAGGGTCTGGATACTTCCACAGGTCCGGCCCCCAAGCTCGACGTGGTCTCCTTCCGCACTGCCTCCGCATCCCGTCATACTTTCTTACCAGACCATCACGAAGTGGGCTGCTCTCCCGCTCGCTGACATTCGGCGGTGCCCCCAGGCGGCGCAGAACATGCCTCTCACACGATGAAAGAGCCGCAGCAAGCGCCGGGATGTCAGCCGACGCCTCTCTCAAGACTTCTGGTCTCATGTAATATATCTGCAAAGATCAGAGCCAGGGTTCACGCCCGCATGAATCGTGGACACTTTGTGAACCTTGCTGGTGCTGGATGAATGGCTTGTAGGGTCGAATCCAAGCTTTACGTCCCAGTGGAGAACGTATTTTTCCTGGATATGAAACAACTCTTACCTTCCCTTCTAAGCTCGAGGTCAATCGCAGACGCCGACCGTCTTCTTCTTACGGCTGTGGGTATGTTTGGGATAGATTCGGATCAGACCGACAGGGCTGCAGCAAACCCCACAACCCAAAACCCGTAAACTGGATATAACCATCAGATGGCTAAAGATAGATGTATGTTGCAGTGGACTGAATTCTAGAAGTTCTCGTGCGTTTTTCGATTGTCGAATAGAGTGTTCAATTTGCATTGCTGATGCCGTTCCGCTGATGCCTGGGGTCCTTGGGTCTCGATGTATCATCTGGATAGCCCGGTACAAGGTCTGCACAACTGCTTGTTTGTTTCTCGGTTTCGTCCGAACTACTTTTTCGATAGATCCATTCTGTTCCTGTTTCATCGAAAGCCAAGGTTTTCCACACAAGTGGTCATGTTTATTCAAGCTGCAGTCTCTGTTGTGGACTACTAGCCTTGGTGTTTCAAAGATATAAGCTGACTGACTCGGGCAGGTTCGTCCCATCTCCTCAAAGCTTGGCCGTGACGGGAGGCGCATAGATGACACAATCGGTGAGCTTGACCGAGAAGCCTAGTCAAAGGATAATCAGCATGAGACGCCGAGCACGAGGTCGATATCCGGACGTTACAACGGCGCTCTCCGGCTGTCCCGCGCGGGCCGGCGCCGCGACAGATCAGATGGGGGTCCACATCCGGGGTCACCACCTCCGTGACAACCGCTAGCGTCATCGGTCAAGCAGCACGCTCGTGGCCTCATGTTTTCGACGGTTACAGCATACGCGCAGAATCAGTCCCGTTTCGGCTCTACTGGCAGGTATGGATCGCGATGAAGTCCAGCGACCGGCGCCGCGCCGATGTGAAAGCGGTGAATGAGCTGTTGTCGTTTTCGAGGGTCTTTGAGACGGCATGACGTGCTTCTGCTTCTGCTGCCATGCTCCGCAGGCAGCTTGAGTTAGTCCTTTTGAGCAATGTTGAGACATGGGACATCAAGACGGGTGGCATTCATGTGGCTCGAGGGGCCTTGGCAGCTCGTGCTCGCTGGCACGCATCCACCCACTCATGGCAACAGCCTGATGCGATTGCGAGGTGTGCTTCGTCCGCCTTGGCCCGCAACTAATCAAAGTCCCAGCATCTCGGCGGCTAAACACGCGTGATTTCAAGCCTCTTTGCACCGAGGCGGCTGAAATAAGGCCCGGAATCGATGACACGTCAATTGTTTTCGACGTCCCAACTGGCCGGGTCCCGCCTCATCACGATGTTACCACACTGGTGCGTATCCAGCCCTACAGGCGTCCCTTCCAGCATCGCCCTGCTCAAAAAGCCACGCCGCATCATCAGCCCGCCCTAACTTTCCTCCGCGTCGTCGCAACCGTCGTCGCAACCGTCGTCGTCATGAATCCTCCCATCGTCCCAAGAGACAGAGAATCAATCCTTCCCGGAAGCGTTCTAGCTCCGTCTCGTCTCGCACTCAGCTCGCACAGACCACAGCTTGCTTTCTAGCACCGTGTTTGTGCTTTCCGCTTGGCTGATGGACGGGGCCCCACTCCCGCACTCGCTTAGCAGCCAAGAACGCCGTCTTATTGTGAGCAAACCCGCCCTTCACTTCGACTTCGCCCTACGGCGCGGCGCATCTCACCCTCCCCGTCTCGCCTGTCAAGATACCCCAAAGTACCCCAAAGGGAGAAACAGGGACAGACACGCTGATGCCTAGCTGCAATCGAACATGCAAATCCTCCGTCATGCAGGAATATCGCTGCGCCAATCTGCTCTCGCATCCGCGAGTGGATGCGAACGTGGCTCGGCCGCACTCACCCCCCATTGCTCCGTCTACCGTTGGGATTTTTGACGTGGCTGGCGTTGGGCCGTGAGCTTGTCTTTGTCGCCTAAGAGAATGCGACGTGAGGGATGCCTGTCAGCCTCCTCGTGGTGACGAGTCTCGGAGGCTAGTTGCCTCGTTCCTGTGTTCCTGTGTGGGCCTCGAGTCCGATGGTCCAGTAGACCGCTCTCTGGCATGATTCACCATCCCAGGATTGGGATGGTTGAGGCTTAAGGTTCTTTCGATTAAACCCTCCCTCGAACAAGCTTATATATGGATAGCTGTCTCCTAGCTCGATTTGAGTGGTGTACTTGCTTGTTCATCCCATCAGGCTCGAGCACGGCAGTCGATATTAAGACATCTGATCTCCCCACAGCTGCGCTTACAACAGTAACAAAAAGCTCTGCTATGCCATTCGCCTTCCATCAGGTCCTCCTATCTCTATCACTCTACTGAGAACCAACCCGACGACAGAAGACGATTGCCAAAATGTCCGGCCCGCCGCCCCCTCTCCCGCCCTATGTCATCACCTTCGGCCCCGAGGGCAACTGTACCCTCGACATCTGCCCGATCGAGTACAGCCTGTACAAGTACCGCCCGAACCTCGCCGTCAACTGCCTGTTCCTCGCCCTCTTCGCCCTCGCCGGCCTCATCCACATCTTCCTCGGCATTCGCTGGCGCTCGTGGTGGTTCATGACCTTCATGCTGCTCGGCTGCCTCAGCGAGATCGCCGGCTACGTCGGCCGCATCATTATGCACGACAACCCCTTCAAGTTCGCCGCCTTCATGCTCCAGATCGTCTTCATCACCAGCGGACCCGTTTTCTACACCGCCGCCATCTACGTGACCATCTCCAAGGCGTAAGTTGTGTTTTGGTCTTGTCATTGTTTGATAGCCTTTGCTTTTTCGTCAAATAATCTTGGCACCCGACCCCCCTTCTGCCCCTTTATATCCGTCCAGCCCCAATTCATCTAAATCTCAATTTGATCGAAAGAAAAAGCAATGCAGCGGGAACCGCAGGCGCCACCCGCGAGACAAGACATGCGCTAACAAGCCCCCCCTACAGCATCCAATCCTTCGCGCCGGAGCTCTCCCGCATCCCGCCGCGCGTCATGTACTGGCTCTTCATCGGCTTCGACCTCTTCTGCCTGGTGCTGCAGGCCGCGGGCGGCGCGCTGAGCACGACCTCCCAGGGTTCGTCCGACACGGGCGTTGACATCGCCATGGCGGGGCTGGTGATCCAGGTCGTCGTGCTTATCGCCTTCTGCGCGCTCTTCGCCGACTACATGATCCGCTACCGGCGGTCGGGCATGGCGCGCCCGCTCACGCGCCGCGAGCGTCTCTTCTTCGGGTTCCTGGCGCTGGCCGTCGTGCTCATTCTTGCGCGCTGCGCTTACCGTGTCGACGAGCTGAGCGAGGGGTACTCTGACTCGACCAAGATCACGGACGAGGGGCTTTTTATTGGGCTGGAGGGAGTGTACGTCTCCGATCGGGTGTTATGGGAGAAGTTGTTAATGCTAACGTATTATCGCAGGCTCATCATCTGCGCCGTCTTCGCGCTCTGCATCGGACACCCCGGCCTCATCTTCGGCAAGAACAAGGGAGTGGGCAGCGAGAGGAAGGAATCGGAGGTGAGCGTCGAGAGCGGCATGATGGAGCGCAAGGCAAACGCGAGGCATGCCAGCGACGCCTAGGAGTTTCGCGCAGACAATTCCGGCGATGCCCTCAGGGTCTAGCCTCGAGTTTTCTATCACAAATTTTAGGGGGCCCCGTTTAGATATTGCCTCATCAGTCCTAGGACATCCGATGGGCTTTTGTTTCTTTTGGATCATAATGGCGTTTTGTATATAGAATGGGGATTGAGACTTGGGCGACATGGCGCACCGGAGGGGACCTTTGCTGGCGGCGTATCAATGTAAATAAATAAACCTTGATTATCACTTCCGGTCCAAATGGGCGTGATCATTGGTGGTTGAGAGTGGGCAAGTCAAGTAGGAATTTTTGCTCACCATCTTACGATTTCAGCCTGTTGAGTTTTTAAACGGGCTGCCATGTGTTCACTGACGACAAGGTCTATCTATTCTGACAGGCCCTCAATCAAATCAATCAAGTGTTACGCCCGCTTCAAGAACCAGCACTACGCCAGCCGGCCACCGCGCGGCCGTAAGCAGAATACTTCGCCGACAGGGACGACAACATTCCTCCCGAAACAGCCGTCGCGTGAATGCTTCAGCAACCAGTTTTATTTATAAAAGTGCCTTTCGCTAAAGATTTTTACGACATCCACCGGGCTTTCTCGTGTCTCGTCTCTGTTACGACACTTCTTGCTCAAGAAAGTGTTAGTCTGTCTTTGCTGAAGCCTCGTGTGATCACCCAGTATTGTCTGCCATATGCGCCTCATAACGTATTTTTTTTCCCCATAACGTCGGTCCGTCGTCGTCCGGAATAAGGAGCCCTTGGGTATTCTCGAATACCACGCGGACGGCGGCGACGCCCGACGGCAACGACGACAACGCCCCGGTTTCGACAGTACCGATTTCGAGAGCGGTTACGTCCTGAAGACAGACATGAAAAAAGAGGATACAGAGGCAATGTACTGCGTTCGAGGATCCAGACAATGTACACCGGAATTGCAACACAACCGCTATGTCCCCGTCCGACGTGCCGGACTGGCACAAGCCCTCCCAGAGCCGGGTTTTAGTCGAGTGCCTTGCACTCCTTACTGGCCTCAAAAGCAACGGTCGCAAGGCTCCGCTTGGGTTCTCCCAAGCAACCAAACGGTGTGCTCTTTTCTGGTCCCCCCACCCCAAACAGTGTACTGCCAAGAGAGAACCAGGATGGTAGCTGTAATGTTCGTCCCCTTACAGGTTCCGGCGTCGGCGAGGGTTATCTGCCCTTGGGCGGTGTCGTCGACTACTCCCCCTCGCCTATCCCGTCCGGAATACCCACCAGGTGAGAGCGACGGACACAGACAACGGCAGCTAGAGACAGGTTGCAACGGCTGCATCGGTGGCGATTGGGCGTTTATTTGTGCGTAGGTACTTGCCAAGCCACTGCAGCGAACCAATACAGATTCGCCCATCACGCCAACTTCAGAGAGATTGTTTGCTCATGGAACAAGCCAATGGAGCGTGAATAAACGTGAGCGTCTTGCTCCAGCGATTTTACCAAAAAGCGGGCTTTTATATTCCGCAGCAGACACTTTGGTGTTTTCCAGTCTGGACGATGGGCGCCGGGTATAAATCCTACCATCGGGTTCGTTTCCGAGGCAACTTTCCACGCAGCATGTAATATTCTCTCATCTTCATGGTAGACTAGGTGGAATACAAGGTTCCTCCATACACACAGAGACTTCCGTCTCTCACGGTGCCTCCAGTTAACCGTCTAGCAACTACTGCTGCCCGACGTCTTTGGTGTCGTCTTGTGTCTATGACTGTCGTTCCCGGGGTATTGTCGACTAAGAATACCCGTCAGCCAGGGAGGGAAACCTCGTTTCACACACTTTGCCGGATTGTTACGACGAACCGTAACGCGCCAATGGATCCGACCTCCTCGCCATATCTTCCAGCCCCGAACATCCGAGGCAATGGTGTAACTCGGTTCCGGGATTGACCACATCTCTGAAGAACCTGGAGGTATTTAAAGACCTTGAATTGAGAGAATAGTGGTTGTGGGACGGAAAAACACGTGTTTACGCAGGCGCCACGACGCAGAACGCTCCAGGTTATTTGATAAGCCGCTTTCGAAGAGCCTCAAGACGGCAGGTAGATATGGTATATATATTAGCTGCCGTTTGGCTGAAGGGGCCTGCTCGACCACCTTGCTAATGGCAAGCAGTGCGCAAAAAGTGGAACGGTATAAGGCATGGCTGGCAAAGTTGGTCAACCACCTTGGCTCGCGCAATCAGTACTATCGCGATTCAGGGAAGGGTCCAAGATGGTCAATTCCCAAAACCTACAGAGGTTCCGAGATCGACATTGGTGAACTTAGGGCTTATACTTTTGCTGGAGCGAACTGCACACAGTACTAACATCTTACAATATATTTAATTATATCTTTGATTACACCTAATTAAAAAAAGGAACCGATAAGCCTTCGCTAAGTGGAATCGGGTTTAAAATGGCTAAATTCATTATGTGCTTTCCGAAGGATTATGGTTACCTCTGTTGGTATTCAGTAGAGTTACGAGATTCCGTTTTATGTATACCAGAGTGAGTTATCCTGGAACCCGTATTGTTGCGCTTTGTTTAGGAGTTTCGTTCTTTGGTATCGATCATTCAGGGTCGAACCGTTTAATAAATATTCCGACACAGCCTGGTACCACGGGCATTCTGTCCATTTGCTGAGTCCATCAGTACTATATCGACCTTGAAATCCAGTAACAACTTGGACATTTTGCGCGATTCCGTGCTACCTGGAGCTAGCCGAGAGTATTTACCCGCAAAACATTACCCGACGACTATGACGGACGAAGAGGACGACAGTCAGAGGAAATCGGGGCTTGAAGTTGTTGTCTATTTCTCGAGACTCGACATCCGGCAACATGGACGACGCACGCTAATCGGCGACTGCCGATGATACGGGAGAGCCGACGCAGGCCGACCTCACACTGGCGGCTGTGATCACGCAAGTCGATCTCCTGCCCATAGCTACTTCTCCCAACCTCACGATGATACTTATCACTACACAAATCCATATCCCAACTATACCTATAACCTTTAATAATTAAACGATTTAGCGACGAATCCCAAAACCGTTTTTAATAGATTAACAACGACGCCCTGTAACTGGTTATTTCAACTTAGGACGACGGCGAGGGAAAGATGTGTGTCTCCGTGGTGTTGGTCCCAGGATAGAGCCCATGACTGACGATCTCTGTCACACGACGCTTAATGAACGAAACACGAGAACTCTAAGGGGCTTTTCAGGGTCAAGATCCTTAAGATTCCATCACTCTAATAATCGTACAAACTCATGATTAAATCGTAGTTACACGTGATAATGCTAGCCTAGCAATGACATGTCCATGAAAATGCTCTCTATATGCCGCCCCATGCTTTCGTTTCTGCTCATCCCGCCACCACGTTTCTCACCGCACCGGCCAGCTCGCCAAAGAGGATGCCCTTGAAGACGCTCTCGCCCATGTGCTCGGCCCAGTGGCCCGCCTTGCTGAGCTTGTCCTTCCACAACTTCTTCTGCTGCGCAGTGAGGTCGTCCCAGCTGACGGCGGGGCCATAAACCGCCTCGTCGTGGACGGCCGCCTGGAACCGCGGCACAGGGTTCTCCTCGGGTTGGGTGGCTGAGACGGCGTCCTCGCGGATGACGATGGGGTCGCCCTGCAGCGCGTGGACGTCGCCGACGAGCGTCGAGAGGAACTCGTTGGGCACATTGGCGACGGAAGGGCCGGCGGGCAGGATGCGCGGGCGTACGGCGCCCGCAGACTCAAGGCCGATCTGGAACAGGATGGACAGGACGAGGAAGATGAACGTGGCGAGGGTGATGTTGGCTTTGGTAGCCCACCGGCGTGGCTGCATGGCGACAGCGTAGCGCTGGGGCCGGGGCGGCCCGCCCTTGCGGAGCGGAACATCCCTATCAGTGAACTTCTTAAGGAGGATCGAGTGCACAACAACCGTGTTCTTCATCGAGATACTGGCGAGCTTGAGGTATTGCGGGCGGACGGTGCTCTTGGGCGGGGTGAAGTAGGAGAGCGCGAGGTTGGTGATCTGCAGGGGGTGCGCCTCCTTCAGCGTCGTGAGCGGGTTCAGGTCAACTAGCAGCTCAATCGTGGCGTGGGACTTGTGCTCGACTGTGTAGAGTGATATCGAGCGGTCCTGACCGGCGACAGCGACGACGAACTGCGCGTTGCCGATCTTGGCGTCGGGTGCCGAAGGCGGGCTGAGATTCCGCACGGCGATGGTGGTCGCCTGCGTCACGGCACGAGGCAACTTGGCCGACGCAGACAAACGGCCGGTCTCGTCCTTCTTCGTCGGCAGTCGAATGCCTATGAGGATAACGCCGGCCCGCTTGGGAATGTTGGTCGCCGCCATGACGAAGCCCGTCGACAGGTACCGAACCGCGCGGAAATTAACCTTTACGCCCGTGCCGTCCTCCTTGATCGTGTAGGCCAGGTGCGGGCCGTCAACGCCGGACTTGGTGACGTTGACGACAAACAACTCGCGCTCGTTGCAGTACGCGACCTGGTACGAGTCGTCTCCCGTTTGAATGACGTCGAGGTCCATCGCCTCGTGCGAGATCTCGAGCTTGCCTCTCGGCTTCACAGCGGCAGCGCCTGCAGCGGAGACCTCGAACAGGGCGATCTGCGACTGCTTGGCCAGGCCGGTCGCGACGGCGCCCAGCTGCGGCTTCTCACCGAAGGGGGCGGACAGGCGCATGATGCGCTGGTAGGCGTCCTTGTCGGATTCGGCGTGGGAAAACAGGGCGGTGCGTGAGAGCTCGGCGAGGGTCACGCCGGGGCTGTTGGCGCCGACGGAGGCGCGGGCCTTGCTCTGCTCGAAGCCGAAGACGCGGAAGTGCTCGTTCTTGCCCTTCTCGACGTCCTCGGGGCTCGAGTTGATGCCGGCGTAGACGTGGGAGACGCGGCCCTTCTTGGGGCCAACGGCGAGGGTCATTACGCTGTCTTCGTTGCGGCTGAGGTCGGCCTCGCCGCTGATGCGCAGCTCGTCTTTCGTGGAGGCGTCGATCACTGTCTGTTTCGCAAGACGTCAGTCGCGATCGCCAGAGGCGGGGGAGGGGTTAAGCGCACGATCTTGTTGGCGACGCCGCTTCTATTGGCGCCGCCGCCGCCGCCGACGAGCAGCCTGTTCGCATCTTGGGGGTCGAATTCGCAGGCGTAGGGGAGGTAGTCGAGGGTCAGCTTCGCGCTGTCGAAGGGGGGTGCCATGTTGGCGAGGCTACGGTCTTGGCGCGAGTGTCCCTGCAATTGGATCGGGACGGGTCAAATATTCGAATAATGGCTTCGTTTGCTGTGTACAGATTTTGATGCTCAAAGATGGACCATGGTCGGGACAAAGGGTGATGGGCGCGACGTGGAGTGACAAGCAGAAGTTCCGGACGATGACGTTGGGGCGCGGAAAAAAAAGAGTTGGCCATCTGGCCTCGCGGTGTCAGGGGCCGTAACGTCAGTGGTCAGTGGTCAGCACTCCAGCTCGGTCGGGTATTTCCACGTGTGGTGTAGCTCAGCTGAAGCACGGGGCAGCACCTAGAGCTGTCAGAGCTGGCCTGGGGCCTGGGGAGGTTCGTCAGCGCTGTAGATCCCTGTCCGAGCCATCCTTAATTCCCTGCACTAACATTTTCTACCCAGTCCAGTGTCATTCGATTGGCCCCCTCTTCCCCATGAACCAGTTTGTCGGAGCCGCCAAGACTGACTGTCGACCTCACCTCATCCATCAGACTCGGCCATCGAGCTTCATCCGCCAACACTCAAGCTTTGAATGTTGAGAGGTTTCCAGTTACTTGTGCCGCTGACGTGCTCCCCACCCCAGCCAACTTTACGGATGGCCACTTACACAACCTGGAGACGATCGGCCGACCTAATGTAGAACATCCAGGTGTCCCACAAATCCCCAGACCTTACATCATGCCTACATCAAGCTTCTGAGCCACTTACCTTCTGGTCATTTGAAAGAACATGGTTGGGCAGAGGGTTCGGCGTCCTTCTGATGGACGCATAAACCTTCTTGGTCAACCCTTTGATGAGTGTTATTCGAACATACTTTGCTTGGGACTCCCTTGTCTTCTGGGGTAGTGTTTTGTGAAGCAGCCAGCTGATCAAGTGAGGGATGAATAGGTCCCAGCACAGACTGTCCATATTCACGCATCAGCCATGAGCAAACTCAAAGCTTGCGCTCTTAGTTTGCAGGTGTCATTAACCGCTGTGGATGCTCTATTTCGCTGTAGTCATGTAGGCCTCAAACAAGCCCGGGCTTCTGAGATAATTAGTGTGTGCTCCCCCCCCCCCCCCCCATTTTCTCATGCCAAAAGAAACGCGCCGTTTACAGTGCGCGTGTCCCAAAAGTCTTTTTTGCCTCAATATACCTTGGTTTCTCAAGTCGTAACCTCCTCATCTCAACCCCACCCCTCAAGACCGTCACATGGTTCTGGCATAGAAACCGTAGACGTCGCTTGGCCGCAGACCATAGGGTCCCTCCAAGCTACAGTCCATGTTGGAAAGCTTGTCCGTCTCAAGTGGACGAATAATCTTGGAGTTGGGAGACGAAGACTGCGAGTCCTGGTGGATCTGTGACTCTTGCTGCTGCTGCTGCTGCTGCTGCTCATGCATCTGCAGTTGGGATTGTGGCCGCGACTCCGGTTGCTGCTGGTCTGGATGGCGGCAAAACTCGTGCCGATACTGCCTTGAGGTCAGGCGGCGTGCTTCCTCATCACAGTCGTAACAAAACTGATCCTTGAGGTAGGTATGGGCGCTCTCTTGCCGTTGCAGGCAGTAGGCGCCATTGCACGCGTTGCACTTCCGGCAAGGGAAGATAACACACTCAACGTGTGAGCAGGCATACGTGTAAAAAACGTTTTGGCACATGTTAGATGTTGTCCTTCGTGCTTGTGATTGTCAGCATATTGGGTCTTCTTCTTTGTGTTAAAAAGACTAGAAATTGAAGCCGAACGTACCAGTACTATATTGATGTATGATGGTTTAATATCTTGGATAAATGCTGGTTGCTCGGGTATGGTGCATGCTTTGTGCTTGACCCCTGAATGTGAGAACGTTTGACAAAATGAAGATAGAAATCTGTGGGAATTCACAGTGTTGTTGGCTGTATCTTAAAGGTAAGGTTGGCTTGTTAGAAGTTGTCCTCGAGTCAGCCCGCCTGGCAATGTTCACAAAGCTGGAGGTTGAACGCCTGCTGTTGTCAGTGAGATCTACCAGGTTTAAACAGAAGAGTCTGCTTACAAGAGTGACTGCTGTTTGCTGTCAGGAGATGACTCTGCCAGGCCCGAGACTCTTTGATCAGCAGAATACAATGAACCTCAGGCAGAATGCCGTGGAGCCTTTGGACTCAGTCGGAAATGGTTGAAGGATTGAAGGATGGACCCAGGCTGTGGCCAACAGTGGCACTCCGTGATTAAAGATGGAGATAGGCCCAAGAGAATATAGTTAAGGAGACCGGACGAGTGGGTTCCGGGAGAGGTCGGAAAAAAGACGACGTTAAGACTTCTGACTAGTTAGGATTCGCTGGGCGGTGGGCTAATGAGTTCCGGCTGTGGCCAACGGGCCTCTGTCATTGAAGAGTCAGGGTAGGGAGTGATTGGCGAGCTCTGAGGAGCGTTGAGGTGAAGGGGTGGTCGAGTGTGGGCTCCTAGCAAATCTGGAGGAAGTCGTGGTCGAGAAACGTTCACTTTGGTGACGGCTTTCCCCTTCTGTCGGGCTTCCCTGTTGTACAAACCCCGGTGACGTGATGAATGACTGCACAGGTTTTATGATGGACCTGCTCTTGTGCCTTCGTTGTTGAAAGAGAGAGAAAGAAAATGCTTGGGCAGAAGTCCAAGTTTTTTTCTGCTCAGATGTCGGAAAGAACAAGGTGCCCCTGAAAGGAAGGTTGCGGTGCCAAGGTCTAGCGGGCAGTTGCGCTCCTGAGTATCCACTACCTGAACAGGTTGACTCCCCTGAACTTTGTATTTGAGATAAAGAATTGGTGTCCGGTATTGGGAGGCCGAACCGTCCAGAAAACAGAGGTCGTGGTTTGCTGCTTGCCTTGGACAATGTGGTGAAGTGGGTTGACTTCTTCAGATTTCGAGATCTGGTTCCTGGGAGAATGTTTCCTACAGAGCCCCTGACACCAGCCACTGCTTCTTGAAAAGGGGACGCGAGAAAGGCTGTGCTGGAAGTTGGTTAATGAGAGAGAAAATTAACTGATGAGTGGAGTGGAAAAGGAGGTCGTTGTCTGTAGTTGTCAGAGGAAGGCGCGAGTTTGAGAAGCGCCTCACACTTCAAGCTCAAGCTCAGACTATGATGAGTGAGTTGGAAAGCGCGACTGAGATAAAAATAAAACCAACCTCAATATCTTGAAAAACCGTTGAGAAAAAGGTATTGTTGGGTGTGTTTGATGGGAGGTAGGAGAAGAATCGAGAAGTCGAGGTGATAAAGAAGTGTGGTGTATGTCTAGTCTGTAAGGCACCTCCTCAGTTGTAAGAGGGAGAAGTTACGCGTTCAGGGGCCACACAGGCAAGAACGACCTCACACCCCAATGTCAGACTGCAGTGGTGAGTGAGAAGGTTGGCACCGCGCAGAGGACAATGAAAACCAGCTTGCAAGTTTTGAAAAGGAATTGTGAGAAAATTCGCGATGGTTGGATTTCTTTGATGAGAGAGGTAGAATATGAAAAAGATGGGTTTATTGGGTTGGATGGGGAGAAGAGGGGAGGGGGAGAGGAAGTGAGGTCGCCGTTTTGTAGTTGCGAGAAGAAGATGCTCGTCGAAGGACTACCTCGTGAGTGTGATATGGAGTAAACCACCCCACACCACAAGCTCGGATATTATTTGTGTCGACTGGAGTATGAGAGAAGGGAAGATCTCTTGGATAATTGTGAAAAGCAAGCGGTGGTTGCGGAGGGAAGGTAGAAGAAGATGACTTGTGTGAAGAGTGCCGCAGTCCTTGCCTGCGGATAAGGGCGACGTGTATTGGATAGAAGTGTACAGAACAGGATCGGAACCATGTTATCCATTTTATATGGTATCGAGTGGAAGATATTCTTTAGTTTGAAGTCTCTGAGATGTTTATTGAAATTGATTCTATAGAGTATGACGGCGATGAGCCAACATGACCGGAAACTCATCTCACCACCTGCCACATACATCACAAGGAATCATTCTCATGAGAACTTGTGCAAGAAATAATATATTTAACTATTTGAATTGACATCTCATCAAGACTTGCACTGAGGTTGGATCGTATCAACCACACTTCAGACCAAATCATATTCTCACATCACGCAACCACCAACGCTACAAGTACACCCAACTCCCCGCCCAGCCCATGCCTCAACACGCTCAGTCCACGAGAATCTTCTCCTCTAGCTCACCGAACCGCTCGTAGAAGCTCTCAAACAGCTTGATGGCGTGCTCGACGTCGGCGCTGCCACCAGTCTCGCGGATGGAGTGCATGCTGAGCTGCGGGTTGCCCAAATCGAGCGTCCGGACGCCCAGCTTGGCGCTGAGCATGGGTCCGATGGTGCTGCCGCAGGGCGAGTCGTTGCGCACGACGAAGAGTTGCAGCGGCACGCCGGCCAGGCGGGCGCACTCCTGCAGCAGGACAATACCCGGGGAGTTGGTCGCGTAGCGCTGGTTGGCGTTGACCTTGATGACGGTGCCGCCGTTCATGGCCGGCTGGTGGCTCGACTCGTACTTGCCCGCGTAGTTGGGGTGCACCGAGTGCGCCATGTCGGCCGAGACGAGGAACGAGCGCGACAGCGTCTGCTCGTAGGCCGTCGACTCGTAGTCGCCGTCGTGCGTGACAGCCACGTAGGAGCCGTCAGACGCCGTGTCGCGGCTGCCGGGCAGCGAGGCAAGGCGCCGCAGCACGGCGGGCAGGAGGTTCGAGTTGGCGCCATGGGCCGAGGTCGAACCGATCTCCTCGTGGTCGAAGCAGGTGACCAAGCGGATGGTGGTGTCGTTATCGAGGATGCTGGCCTCGCGAACAGAGGCGACTAGGCCCTCGACGGAGCAATATGTCATGTTGAGGTTGTCGAGGCGGGCCGAGAAGATGAACTCGTCGTTGAGGCCACCGAGGCACGACTTTTGCACATCATACAGGACAAGCTCAAAGTCGACAACGGCCTCGGGCCCAACCTCAGCGTGGGAGGCGATGACGTCCAGAATGTGGGGGTGGTGACGCTCCGTCATGGCCTTGAGGGGCTTGAAATCCTCGTCCTCCTCGTTGCCCTCGTTCTTGGCCTCTTCGGGCTTGGCGCCCTTGTTCAGCTCGGCGGTGGCGAGGCCGGCAATGGGGAACAGCTCGTTCTCCTTGTTCGGGTCGAAGTTGGAGCTGCGGTCGAGGTGGATAGCCAGAGTGGGAATGCGCAGCAGCGGCTTGTCGACCTTGATCAGCTTCTGGACGAAGTTGCCCTCTGCGTCCTTGACGAGCACGCGACCGGCGATACTGAGATCGCGGTCGAACCAGCTGTGCCAGATGCCACCGCCGTAAGTCTCGACGCCGACCTGAAGGAAGCCAACATTGTTCTTCTTGGAGACGGGCTTGATGCGCAGGCACGGCGAGTCGGTGTGAGCGCCGATCATGGCGACGGGGTTGCCGGGCTTCCACTTCTTGCCGATGGCAAAGGCGACGATGGACGAGCCATTGCGGGTGAGGTAGTATTTGCCGCCGGGACGCAGAGTCGAGTTCCAGGAGTCCCGCTCCTTGATTTTGGTGAAGCCGGCCTTCTCGAGGCGGGCAGCGGCGGTCGCGCAGGCGTGATAGGCTGGAAGCGGGGTCGGTTAGCTCATGTTACTGGCGGACGAGAACGCAAACACAACTTACGAGTCGGCGAGGCGTTCACAAAGTCGACAAAGTCGAGGGCAGCTTGGGGCGGGGCCATTGTGCGGGCTGAGATGGAGAATCGAGCTCGGGCGTGGAGGGGTCGCAGCACGGTGACTGCGGCGATGGCGGGGTTGGTCTTGGTGTTCGGTCTGGCAATGCTTCGGCACAAGAAGGTTGTGGCCGAGAGCATTTAGGGTTTCGCGACGGAGAGAGGAGTGAGGAGCTCGATTCGCGAGGCAGAGGCAGAGGGAGAATCAGAATCGACTGTCCTTCTTTTGTGGTGTGGTCACGAGGGGGAGCTTCGTCCAGTATCGTTATCGCATGTCGTCAAAGGCAAAGGCAGGCCGATGTTGATCCGGCGCCGAAGCTGGGATTGTGTCCTTCACCTGCCGAAAAGGAACGAGGTGGAGTGGGCGCGCCGGCTCTGGCGTTCCAAGGTTGCTTGGGGCCGGGTGCCAAAGAATTATCCGTCTCAGGCGGTACGTATCATGGCGCGCTGGGTGCTGCTGTTCGCCCGCCCCCAAGCTCCGCCATGGTGTAGCGGTACTTGGGTGGCCCTCGGGGCAGCTGAGCTAAGGCACCCTACGGCAAGGCAAAGTAAGGTAGGGACGGTCATGTAGGTACCTTAGTGTACTGCGAGTACTCTGTAGTGTACTGGGACCCTACAGCAACAGGCAAGGTCAGCACCGATCAACGCTAGTCCAGGTGAACATCAGCGCCAGCCAGAGGACCCTCCATTTTGCCCATGTCCAGTCCAGGTCCAGTCCCATGTCACGAGAAAGGAACACTCCAGTCTAGGTACCTCACCTAGAGGGATGGAGGTGAGAAACACTAAGCAGGCCAGACACAATTTGCCTCAACCCACCCGCGCAATTCACCGGCCTCGCTCTCCCGCCATCCGCGATCCGCCATGCAAACCAAACCAACCTCGACCACTCGCACTTTGCTGGCTGCTGCTGCTGCTTCTGCTGCACTGGCACTCAAGCACTGCAAGGCCCTCCCGTGGGGCCGTCCTCCACCATCAACCTCCGAGCCAGTCACTCTCTCCCCTGGCTTCCATTGGCATCCGGCCGCTGTGCAGAGAGAGAGAGAGACACACACACACACACACACACACACACACAGAGATAGAGACAAGCAACCAGCCAGGGTCTCCGTACACACTAAGGCACGCAGTAACTACTGCGTACACAGTGGCGGCAAAGTCGACAATCATCCTTGTCGCCCTGGCGTTGCAGCACGACAGATACGGAATGACCCCCTCCCCAGTCTGCAGATCCCAGGGGCTTCCTTGACGGCACCCACTCGCAGACGCAGCCAAACTGGCCAGCACCTTGCAGCACCACTGCGGGCAATGCCATCCATCAACTTAGCTTCAACACGTCTTCCCACTTGGGCAGCCAGACCAGACACTGCGACCTACCGACACAAAACACCAGCAAACATGCCCCTCGCCCTGAAGTGAGCTTCCCGCCGCAACACTCCTCAGCATGAGCAAGCAGGCGAGAAAGCAAACGTCAGATGCACATACACATACTGCCTACGTAGACAGTAGACAACAGACAGCAGACAGAGCACATGGTGAAACTGTCGTCCGCCCCCTCCTCCATTTCCCTCGCTGCATACTTGGGCCACTCCGAGCTCCGTACCGGGCGGAGAGCCAAGCTCATTGGCGTGACCCAAGCCGTCTTCCCCCCTTGGGATGCCCTGCAGGTGCCTGTCTGTGCACTCCCCTCCCACTCCCAGTCTCCCACCAAGCGGCGACACGCTGAGCTCCTGTGGGTTCCCAAGGGCCAAGGGCCAAGGGTCGCTCAATCTCATCTCGCCAGAAAGGTCCCAGAGAGAGATCTCTTTCTGTGAGTAGTTTGCTGTGCTGTGCTGTCTGCTGCCACCGCCGCCCACGCGTACTGCTGAGTTGCAACTCGCCCCCAACGCAAGGCAGCTCAGCTCAGGACGCCAAGCCACCAGTCCTCGACTGAGAGCCTCGTCACTAGCAATGTACTTGGTAGTCATCCAGTAGACGTATCGACGACTCAGAGAGCTCCCTCCTCGATGCAGACCGACGAGTGGCCGCAGTCACAGGGCCGTCAGTTGGCTGTGCTGTCTGCTCGTGAGCCTTGTCCGTCGTCGATCAGCGCCTCACCAGGCCGACACCACGTCCGCCGACCACCGTCTGCTGCCCACCCACCCCTGTCAACGACAAAACTAGTGAACAGGGGCGTTCCATGACTGACGCGACCCCATTTGACAAGCTGCCCTTTTCCCCACCGCAGCACTACCGGGTCCCTTTACAACAACCACGGAACCAGACTGGCACTCAGACGCTCCGTTTCCAGCGGCGTCAAATGGTGAAATCCATCACCCGCCTAGAAGGCCATATCGCGTTCCAAATCCGCCGTGGGGACGAGGTTGGCCACGATCCATGCGCTCCGTGAGCCAGAACGAGGCTGAACACGAGTAGTCCGCGCTGCCTGGCGCGAATCCTGGTGTCCCGGGGTGGGGAGCAGCCGCGCTTGAGCTCTCTCGCCCATTCTTCATGCCTTCCAGAAGATGACGGGGTCTGGCAATGAGAAATTCCTCCGCATAACCCAGGAGACGAGGCAGCTCGCGAACCCATGAACGAAGAACTTGCATCATGCCAGATGCCAGATGCCAGATCTCCGACTGACAGCCCTCTGACCCCGATCGTACTATGTCCACGTAGTAACCCCTCGTGCCAGCCGCACATCAGTCTATGGCCGTTTGCGGTTTGCTGTCAACTGGTCCTCGCCGCCGTGGACTCGGCTCGACCTGAACGTGCCACAGGATGGCTGACGGGTAGGTAGGTAACCAAAGCCCACCGTCCGTCTGTCCCTTTGCTGGGCAGAAAAAAAAGAAAAAAAAAAAAGAAAAAAAAAGAAGAAAAAAGGACAAGAGGGAGAAACCGCCAAAGTGAGACGAAGACACCAGGTGCCGCCTACCGAACTTCGAGCCAATCGTTGCCGCTCCCCGGACCACCCGTCCAGGGTCTGGCCTTGTTCGCGGATGGGCACCGTCCCAGCGACACGCAGACGCTTCCGTCACCTTCCAGTGTGATCCTCAGGGGGCATGATGTTCAGTCCTCGATGTACCCTGTGACGATGCCTGAAGCTCGTTTTGATATGAGGCCTGACAGGTGTCGTCGAGTCTCTACCGCAGTACATGCTGCGTAGTAGTCCGATTGAGCTTGGTGATGTACTTCTATATGACGCGCGCATGCGCCTCCGAAGCCATGCAATTCCTCATCGAGATTGAAATCGACGTCCTCGATGTTCACGCACAATGGGATGGGGAACTGAACCTGGAACTCCAACATGGTCCTAACCCACCCCATTGGGGGGTCTTGCCCCCCCCTCCCCTAGTCTCCCGGGACGTCGATTTGAGTGCGACGATCAGACGTCGTTGACTGTGTCAAAAGAGCTGCCGTCTGTAGACGGTACTCTGTACGACCACCTTCTTTGTTCTTCGAGTCTTCAACTCTTGAGAGCAAGCAGAGCCCGCGAGGCGGCTTCCCAGCATCGGCGGCTGGCCATACGCATTTGGCTGAGCGAGGCGAGAAAATACTAGTCATCTTCGTCTCGATTCCAACTCACAGCATCTGTATCGGCGACATCAGATGCGGGTGACATTTCATGACGCCATTCCCTGCGAATCGACCTCTGCCCGGTATGACAAAGCCCAAACTCACGCCATGATGCCCTCCAATGGTGCCAGCAAGCGGGTGCATATCTCTGAGAGGCAGATCGGCGGCGCCATTTGCTTCCTGTGTTTTCTTCGGATTTTTAATCTTGTCTTCTCAATGGTTTGCAATGCCTCGATCGCCATATCAACCGGTTCCTGTGCGCGCACTACAATAGCAACTAGCTCCCGCACTGGCAGTTCGAAACTTTGGAGGATAACCCGCAGATCATCGAGAGGAAGTGGGCTGGCTGTTGGCATGTCGCCAGCACGCTTCAAATGCCTTCAAGGTCCTAGGCTGGAGGTGTCGTTTCCACCTTGGAGTGCACGCCTTGAGCGGGCAGATGTGCGCTCGAGTGCGTTGGCTGCATGACCCTCGCCCGTGCCGTTCAAGCGGGACGAAGGCGCAAACTTAAAAAACTCCATGTGCTGCTTTCGTCCGGCTCTGGGCGTAGTGTATCTCAAGTGCAAGGCCTTGCTGTGCAGATGTGGAGGAGAGCACAGAGTCCATCTCACGACCCCAAGCGCTCAACGGTAAGGCACAGATACCATACGGCCTGCATCTCCAAATCTCCAAAAAAGACCAGGAGGGAAAAAAGAGGGACTCGAGGGGGACTCGCTCCACGCAAGGGATTCCCCAGCGGAAGACAACGGCTGGCAGGAGGGGGGTTGCTCTGGCAGCGTGTTCCAGCGGTGGCCTTGCCCCAACCCAACTCGTTTCGTCTACTTCCTCCAGACGGTCGCCTGTCAGTGGAGAGACATCGTCTCACAGTCGAACGCTCGTCACAATGCAGGTACCGGCAGATCTGCCAGTTCTTGGAGGGGGCGAACGAGAAACGACCAGACGATCCCCGCGCGATCGTCTCCAACGCGCTGTATACGGCGTCGGCGGAGCTGGTCGTGCATGTCTTGCAGCCAACGGATTGTGAGCTGACACATGCGTGTAGTGTATCCAGTCGAGTCGCTGAGCAGTCCCATGTCTTGTTCGTTTCCCGTTCAAATGTTCGTAGACAGCACCGTGTTTCTTTGAACCCCGTGCCCCTGTCAGCCACTCAGGTGTGGGAGCGGCGGCCGGTGTGTGCGTGTGTCTTGGTGCTAGGGCGCCAGACCCCGCGCAGAAGTTCTCCTTTTGGCTTCCATGTGTTTGCTTTTCCTGGCGACCTCCGAGAACCGCCTTCTTTTTTCTCGATTGGAAGAGAAGATTGTTCCGTGTAGCTCGGGCTCCTGCTCAGGCTCCTGCTCCTGCTCATGCTCGCTGTGAGCGCTTTGTGCGACAGACTAGAGCCGTACTGAAGACAATTGCCCGGCCGAGCCGTCCAGAATCGAATGGACCCTGGCGGTGATCATTCGAGACACGGGCCAATCCAGTGACACCCAACACCTATCGAGGTGCGTACGATGGAATACGTCTATGTACCGACGCAGTAGAGGCAACGGCCAAGTTGCATTCTTGGTCAGGATACCAGCCCGTTCTTTCCGTCGTCCGTGTCTGGGACACGAGACGGCCAGCGACGACATGGCGGAGGGCACGCGGCTCGGGACTCGCAGCCTTATAGAGTCATTGCCGGACCGAGAATCTGGTTGATGGGGTTGCTGACCCATGCCGGGCTGAGAAGGCAGCGGCGATGGAGTAACGATGACTGGGCGACGTGCCAGTGAGGCGATCTCGTTGACCGAGACTGGTTAACTGCCACATCCACGCCTGGGCTTTCCGCCCCTTCCCTTTGGCGGCCCACACCATCAGCTCGTGCGTGTAAGCAGCCTCTGGTGAAGGTGTCGACGACTGGGACTGGCGGTACCAAGAGTCGTGCGCCGCATCTTATTGCCCACACCCCTGCAAGCGTGGTGATCATGCCGAAAGGAACAGGAGAGGGCGATATCAACTCGACGATGGTCGCATGGCCGAAAAGCAGAAACGAGTTGGACACAGGCCATACGCGGCCGATGGTCAGTAACAGTAACAAGCAGAGCAGGTCGACGGAAGTCAAGGTAGGGTAATCTGGACTGCATAGCTAACAGTCGTGTACTGCATAGCACTGGTGCTGCGCGGCCGGCTGTTCATGTTCAGGGCCCCCGTCCGCAGTCATGGGCCACCCACATTTGAAACGGGTATGCTATTTTGGCGGCGAAAGTACGCGGCGAGCAGTGGGGGCGCCTGGGACGGGACAGTCTGATGAAGCCCGTGTGCGTGTGCGCGTGCGTGTGCCTGATGTCTGCGTGCTGTCTGTCTGTCTTGCCTCTGCCTGCCAGGCTCTTCCGGCCTCTGCCATTCGGTGTGGTGCGTTTTGGGCGTGCAGCGCCGCCAGCTGGTGCAAGGTGCGGCACGTCTGCGACACACATGCGGACTGGACTCTCCAGAGTGTGGGATGGAGGATGGAGTCGAGGACACAGAAAGGACTTTGCTTTTCGCAACTGGCGGGTGGGGGACAGATAGAGCCCCAAGACCAGACCAACAAGACCAAGACTAAGACGGCCGTCTGTCATCGCATCGCATCGCACCAACTGGCAGCCCTGGCGCGGTGCTGACTCGTCGGCCGCTGCGGTGGACGAGCTGTCCTGTACAATTGAGAATGGGCATTGGGAATCCTTCCAGGTACTTGGTAGCGTCAGTTACAATTTGATGACTGGTCGTTAGTCAAGACTCTGCTAGCAAAGGACGAGAGGGATTACTGCGCAGGGAGCGGGTCTCAAGGCACCCGCCAGCACGCAGTAATTCCTCGACCGCAGTACCACGCCTGGGGTCGATGAGGATGAGGATGAGGTGAACCCGGTTCTTAGTCAGAGCAGAGGCGGCAGAGCCAGCTTCGGCTCCGGTGTCATGGTGGTGAGGACGAGCAACGTGCATCTTGACGCGGCTGGAACGAGACGAGTCTGGGACGTAACCTTAAAGGCCGCGTTCCAACCACTGCAACCAGTCATGGTCATGGCCGCTGTTCAACGGCCTGACAAGACCGGACGCTGAATCAAATGGGGTGAAGCTGCTGCAACCGCAACCGCGGACGGACGACCAATATCATTGAGCACGCGTTCCGAACTCTTGGTCCGTCGAACAACAGAGTTGCTGCTACTGCCGCTGCCGCTACCGCTGCATCTTTTCTGCCTCTGCTTCTCGAGGTGCACTGGTCGGGATGCGATGATGCGCTGCATATAAGAAAAAAAGGTCGACAGTCGACAGTCGACTGACATGACAGACAGATGACGGTTCCTGACTGACAGACTGGCGGACAGCAGGGCGTATGTGTGGTGCGCCAGATGTGTGTGTAACAGCTTCCTTCTGCCAGCAGCGCCGCAGCGTGATGTAATGAACAGCAGCCCTCAGAGTGAGGCAGCAGCTGAGCGGGCCCTCTTGACCATCCACCTCAGTCCCTCAGTCACCGGCAGGGTCAGGCAAGTCCCGACTGGGCTAGAGGCAGGGCCTGATTGGGCTGGCCGAGGGGCGTGATCGAGTCGAAAAACGGGAGGGTGTGGCCAGCCGAAGGGGACTACCTGGGTTAGCTGGAGATCCTCTGCACTCTGCAGCGAATGGTCGTCGACGCATGTACCTGGGACGACTCGCGGTACAAAGCCGCAATCTGTACCTGTACCATTGTATGGTAAAGCACCCCAGGTAGTCAGTCTGTAGTAACAGATACCCCTTCCTTACCTAAAAGCAGGCACTCAGAGTCCGACCTTCTGTCTCGCCGCCAGCCGGTGCAAATTGAAGCCAATGCACGACGCGAAGAAGAATTCCGTAGCTCCAGAGCCCAGAATTGGGGGACTTGGCAGGAGAATCCGACGACACCGTTCCTTGTCGCTTGTTTCTTGACAGCCAGCCACTCGACTGCTAGTGGAAAACACACTGCGTAGCCTGCTGCCAACTGTTGTTGCCTGTCTGTACGGCGAAGAGGGGCAGAGGGGTAGAGGGTTTGGAGGATAGACGAGACGGTAGAGGGGGCGAGATAGAAGGTAGATCTCGTCCGTTTGATGTTCGGCTGCCAACACCTTGTTTCTTCTGTGAATTGGGGCCGTTGGGTTGGCCCTCGCCCGCCGCCCTGTGGGCGTAAGGACTACCTTACTTTTGTGGTGTGGTGTACACCGGCGGCGGCCCCCGGTCTCTGGGCATTCTGCTCTGTGGCAGCTGTTCCTTACCTAAGACAGCTTCAAAGAACCAGAGAACCAGAGAACCAAAGAGCCTGAGGTAAGAACCTGGAGGGCAAGGCACGGTAACGGTACTTGGCAGCGAAACCCGTATCCGTACCTTCGCGGCCTATCTCTGAGGCAGGGTACCTCCTTGCATGCGGACGCCTGTACTCCGTACTCCGTACCGCCCGACTCCCCTCTCCAACCCGACGGGAGCAGGAGACGTGAATCAACGTGGCAAGCACCGCTGCGCTGCGCTGTCCCTCTTTAGTCAGTCGCTCCTCCATCTCGGTCTGGACGAGCCAGGCATGACAGGACATGTTCCCTCGCCGCGTTGCATTGAGAATCAAGCACCTCATTGCGCGAGAGTTTTGCTGCATGTTCCGCCATCGACCATAGCATGGCCCGAGTTCAGATGATTGCCAGCGTTTCTTCGACCCCCAAACGCCAAACGCCGGCCCTGGCCTCTTGCCACTGACTGCCTGCTCCGCTGCCGTCGCCGTTGCGTTTTTGGCAAAACCTTGAGAGGGAAGCCAGGCTTGCGCATCGACGCCTGGCTACGCCGGTATCCCTGGCCGAGGTGGAACGGCCAACACTGCACTCATGGCCTAGGCCGGCCCGGGCCCGGGTCGATGGCCAGCCCAGGTGGGAGGATGCCCAAAACAAAGACTGTCAAGCTGAGAAGTATTTACTTGTATTACCTTCGTCGCCGAGACTCTACCGGCCGCTGCGGGTGGAGGGCGGATGGCCAACTCCAACTCGTGCCTCATGTTGCTACGGTGTAAGTGAAATAAATGTAACTCCGCGCTGGGTAAGGCGCCCCAGACTAGACACCCCGAGATAAGGACCACATGAGGCACTCTGTTACTCTGTCCGTACTGCGAGTATACTGCGTATGGTATGTGAGGCAGGGCGGATGAGGCGGGCGACACAACAAGGTCCGTCTGCAAACATCGCCGTCGATCGAAACGGGGTCCTCGAGAGGCCCCCCCTCCGGTGCCTGACCATGCCCCCAGCGTCCATCGGAACTCAATGTTGGTGGCGAGAACGGCCACGGCCTCGGCCGCTGCGACAGGAATAAACGTTTCTGGACCCCGACTTGGGATAACAGAACCGCCGCACACAAGACATGCCCTTCCAACGGCAGACGTCCAACGGTCTTTTGTGATATCAGTGCCCACACCACGCCTGCTTCCAAGCAAGGCCGAACGAGTGCAAGGCGTCGAGCCGGCTGCCAAGTCATGTACATGTGATGAAGCCGGCGACGTCGCAAAAGTTGAGGCGGCAATCTACCTGATTCACTTCACGCAACCTGTTCGGTCAAAGAAAGTGAGGTGGACGATGTAATGTCGCAGCGGCTGCGGTACTTTGTACATACGCAGTAGGCAGTAAAGCACTCTGGGCAATGGTCCCAGTGGGCTCTGCGACTGGGACTGGGACTGGACTGGGACTCGCAACGTGCCCGTGCACCCGTGCGTGCCTTGTTATTTTCCTCGTCCCCGTACTTGCGTCGTCCCGTCTCATTGTGATACCCATTTGAGATGGACAACTGTGGACGAGCCTAATAGCAACGTCCGTTCCTTCTCTCGCCTTCGCCCGCCGCGCCGACCGCATACAACTCAAGCCATCTTCTCTTTCCCCATTTGCACGAGAAACGGCGACTCTGGCCGCGAACAAGACGGATTTCCAGCGGATACACCGCCAGGTCAGGTATTCGTACCGCCGCTGCAGTCGCTTGGCACAGGTTCAGGTACCTCACTCTCGCACCTTGGGAAAAGCAGCCCGTCACGGCTTGATCGTTCTCGGCCTAGTATCCATGTGAGCAATTGCGCTAGACAGGGGTAATCCCTGTGGGTTTTGCGCAGCGTGCAGGGAAAGACAGCAGTGCCTTGAGCCACGAGCCACGAGCAAGGCGTGAGCCGTGAGCCTCGAGCTTTTTTTTTCTTCTTTCCTTTCCCTTCCCGTTCCCGTTCCCTTTCCCTTTCCCTTTCCCTTCCAAAATGCGAAGTGACGACCCCCAAGTGGCCCTCCCGTCCAGGTCCTCATGGACTACTAGACTACTACTGCGAGTAGTGAGCGTGCTCCTCCCGGCCCCATGAGGCGCTACGCGCCGCGGCCTAGTTTTGCACTCGGCTTCTTCCCCGCTGTAGCCGCCATGTGAGGCTCCCTTTGGCCTGCTGGCGAGATTTCTCTCCAATGCAAGGGCCCCCGATGACCCACGTCCGTCGCCGTGTTTGCAATTTGTTTTCACCTGTTGGCTGCATCTGGACGTGAGGAAGAAAGAAATGGGGGAGTGATGGACGGGTGCAAGAAAGAAAGAAGCAGAAAGAAAGCGACTGGCGAATGCGTGAGCGGGAAGGACTCGGACTTGGGGACCGTGTTGCTGGGTCGTGGAGACATTGGGGAGGGAAAGCGAACAAGCGACGAATAAGAAGGCCGAAGCTGTGACAGAAGGACGGATGCTTCAACTGAAAATGGAAGCAGAAGAAAACAAGAGCGAAGAGTGAACGCTCGCCCGTTCGCCCTCCCGCTCAAGGAACGAGGAACGAGGCATACAAGGAGCGGAAAAGAAACGACGTGAAAAAAACAAGAGCCGTCCCCAGAGGTCGCCACTAGGGTACGGTACAGTACCGAGCACACTACTCACTCTGTATCCGTAGTCTGAACTAGAGGAGAGTGGACTGTGGGCCAATGTCTTGCCATGGCTGGGCTTGAGAGACATTGGGCCAATGGCGTTGTCAATGGACGATGCATTGGTGAAAGGACGAAGAATGTACTCTGCAACCACCGAGTCTGGTGTGCGAGGTGTCTGTAAATGCAATAGCAGTGTGGCAGCTGGGCCGACCTCCGGCAGAGACTGGTTGGAATGAAGAAGCTCGACGAAGCACACAGCTAGGACCCCTCGGTTCGGTACAGTAGCCTCTTCGGTGCAGTAGTAGTGTAGCTGGGCTGGCTGCTGGTCGTCGGATGGAGAGGGATTGGATTGCAAGGTCCATTCAAGGTACAGAGTAGAAGGCATCCAGCGTTCCTCTGCGGACTGCGCGGGGGCTTGTCCTTCCCGTCGGTCCCTGGCATCTGGGAAAGGAGCCGTGGCGTGTCCGTACGTACCGGGCCTCGCCTTGCCCTGCTCACCGGGTGATGTAAACCGCTGTCAACTGAGACTCGTGACCGGGGTCTTCTGGAGATGGCCATGGGGCTGCTCCTCCGCGATCTCTTGACGAGGGCTCATGTTGATCGTCCCATCGCAATGTATCTGCCCGGTTTTGCGTCGACGATGTTCATATAAGCCCTTCGTCCACTGTCACCGCGAAGGAAGCCAGCAGAAGCCTGGGCGTCCTGGTTTAAGGTGTGCAAGCAATGGCCCCTGGGTGTAAACATTTCCGAATGCCCTCCTCCAGTGTCGAGCAAGATCAAGGTACCTGGACCTCGGACACAGAGGGCCCGGTCGTGGCTCTGACCCTAGCCCCGGCGTTGACTCCCTCGGTCTGTCTCTCCCGTCGATGCTGCATGGAGGGCATGGCCTGGATTGGGGGACGTCGAGGGTGAGGCAGCGGACCTCGCACCACCCACCGCCGCCATCCCACGTCTTCTGGTTCTCGTCCTCGTCCTCGACCGCCGGGTGTGGTGTGTGCCGCCGTAGCAAGCTAATAAGGTACCGCAAGCAAGTCGCTGCCAACAGGTAGTGTAATAAGTGAGGTACCTATCTCACTTGCCCGCCTTACTATGTACTAAGATAGTGCTTTGGGTGCCATCCAGACGGGTGTCAATCGCTGACCTGGCGTGCCTGGCCTTGCGGCGCACATGGCTTGGATTCGCTTTGTATCCTGCTAGCACCCAAAACTCGACCATGCCGTCCATGTTGACCGCTTCGCTCACCGCTGCGACGATAGGCTGGTACATGGCAACTGCCGCCAGACTTCTGCATCAAGGGACAGGCCTCTTGGAAAAGGGTCCTGGACAAGGTACCATGACCAAGGTGAGGTAAAGTGGATAGGGTACCTTGGACGGGCATGGGTGGTGGTGGTGGGCGAGGCCGGGAGGAGGTTCTGGTTGACGACAGCCAGTGAATTTGTACATTGCCGGTGCGGTGCCAGTGCCAGTGCCAGTGCCAGTGCCAGTGCCAGTGCCAGTGCCAGTGCCAGTGTCGGTGCCGCTGGAGAGGGTAGCAGCAGTGCAGCATGGAGAGCTTCGTACACCGCTCCCAGTGCAGTGAAGAGCAACCTGTCGACTCTACCTGTACGCTGTACTGAGCCGCCCGGCCATTCGTCGACACACCCCTGTCACTAATCCCACCACATCATCCCTCCCCTCCTCGTCCCTCCCCCAAGGGAAAAAAAAAAAAAAAAAAAAAAAAAAAAAAAAAGGGACACAGAGACCAACCGCGCAAGAGGGACCCCATTTTCGCTAGGAGCTTTGGGTGCCCACTTCAGCCCGCCGCTGGCCCCTTCCACGTCCCTTCCCTTTGCCTCCTGCCCACCAACGCAACCCAACCTTGCCCTTCCTTATGCCTGTCCTCTTTTTTCTTCCCTCCTGCTCTCTCGTCCCAGACCAGTCGCGCACTCCCGTCGCAGGGAGATCCGTTGGTTGGTAGGTCGGTATCCAGTCGCAGGCGTCGACGGCGGCGTAGTCCCAATCTCAATTCCAATCCCGGTCATGTCTTGGTGCCAGTCGTAAGCCAGAACTGGCTCTGCGAGACGTGTGAGGTCTACTTTGGCGCAAAAGTACAGCACAGTCAGGATGCGCCAGAGGAGACTGGAAAACCAGAACAATCTGAAGATGCGGTGTCTGCTATGCTGTTCTGCGTAGGCAGGTACCGTAGGTAGGGAATCGGCAAGGTACACTGTATTCTGCGTTGGCGTTGGCGGTGCCAGCAATAAGGCAAGGCCATGGACGCCTCACGCGCTGCCCACACTCGGTCCATCGTGTGCATGTCCAATCTCACGTCGTCTTGTCTTATATCTCGACGACACGAGATCCTCTCTGCGCATTGTGTATTTTTATAGCAGCAGCACCCGTATTCACCAGCATCTGCTACCTACCTTACCTTGCCTTACATAAATCAGAGCACACTGCCTCGCGAACACCATGCTGCCGCCGTCGCCTACCCGCACACTGCAGCTGCCTGCCCATCGTCTAATACGGCACCTGAGCAAGTACCCTGCCGCCTCTAGCCTTGCCGTGTGCTAAGGTCGGTATTTAGGTACACCCTCGAGGTACCTACCTACCTTACCGCGCAGGTACTGCAAGTAGGTAGCCAAGCAAAGGCAGATGAAAGGCAGTAGGCCCCAGACACCTGAGGACTGAGGGACGCTGGAGCTGGAACTGGAACTGGAACTGGAACTGGATCTGGAGGACTGAGGAGGAGGACCAGAGAAGTGTAGGTACCTGCCGCATTACCCAGAGCTCACCGGTACCTTGCTCCTGCTGCTCCTGCTTTGCTCTGCCCTGTTCCTCTGCCTCGCCAGCCCCACTCCTCTACCCCCACACCCTTCATCCCAGCCCGTCCCAGCCAATCCCCTCGCCGGGCTCACTGCCAGCCCACTCCGTCCTCCGCTGCTCGCACGCCCTCTCCTCTCCACCCGTGCATCTCGCCGCCCTGCAGGCCCCATCCTCTCTTCTCTCTCAGTCCCCCCCGTCACTCTCACTCACGTCGCCCATCCACACACTCATCACCTACGCCCTCCTCCTCCGCGCCCTCGCCCTCTCCTCTCTCCCTCCCTCCCTCTCTTACACAACCACCTCTCCTCCTCAGTCGCCCGTCGCGTCGCGGTCGTGGCCGTCGTTCTGCTTTTCTCTCCTCGTCTCGACCGACTTGGACTGCCTAGAAGAAGCAGCTTCACAACGGCGACAGCTGTGCAGCATCTATCATCTCGTCGTGCCTCGACTTCTCGTCCAATTCTCGTTTCAGCCACCCCAGTCGACCGCAGGCAAAAATAGGCTCCACGCTTAAAAGGCGCCAATCCTGAGTCCACCAGAACCTAAATCAACTGGCACTGATCCAGCAAAGCCCATCTCCAAGGGCTCCACCACGCCCAACGATCCCGTCCTCTGCCGTGCCCGTACCTAACCCAGCGCTCTCTCACCTCACTCGCACGCACTCACCTCCATCTTCCCATTCCGCCTCTTTTCTCTCCTTCCACCTCCACCACACTACTACGGCCCTTCTGTCGTGTCTGCCCAGGCTTCGTTTTCTCTCGTTGCCTGTCGACCCGGGAGCCAGTCGACGCCTTCTGCTTTTTCTGTACAGCATAATTTGGCGCGCCTCACATCCTCCTGTCTTCGAAGCCCCCGGTCCGCTTTGTCTCGACCTGCGGCCGACAGACACCCACCTCTCTCTGGAATTTCCGCCGCTCCTGGACGGACACACCTTGACCACAACAACCCACCACCGACCCTCATCCCTCACCGTGATCTACTGTTTTCTTTCCTACCAAATCGCCTCGCTCTCGCAATCTAATACCTCTGCGACGCAGGCAAGCCTGGCTATCCAAAGTGCACAGGCGTTCAGATTCCGACTACACGTAATCCTGGCAACGAAAAACACCAGACGACATTCACCGAACCAGGCTTCGCCTCTCTTGCCTCGTCACGCCGCCCTCCAGCACCACCACACCACGACCGACGACAACTTCCGATTAGGAGAAGAAAGGCCTGCACCACAGCGAAGCAGCTGTAAGAGTGACCTGGTCCCGCCTGTCGGTTTACAGTCGCACGCGAAATTCAGCTAGCTCTTTATGGTTGTTGCAGGCAGTCGCTAGGCACCCTGCAGGCAGTCGACGGCTCGTCGCCTCATTGTTCAATAACAACAGGCACTTCTCTCCGGGCCCTGTGGACTCACTTCCTGAGCCTCACCTCTACATCACCACGTCAACCCCGAACCCGACAGCGGTTACAACCTCGACTGCCGCTCGACGGTTTCCGACTCACTCTCGATCAAACGGGGAGGTTTTGCAAGACGTGTCGCAAGGACTTGTTTAAACCCTGTGGAAAGCGGCCATGGCCGCAAACATGCAGCACATGGCGGGAGCGGCGGGCATGATGCAGCAACAGCGTGCCCGACCCTCCCAGGTCCAGTTGAACCAGTTTCTCTACAATACTATGATCGCCCAGCCACAGCCGCACTCAGGCTGGCAGGCCGGCGTCCAGATGCAGGAGCGCATGGTGAAGTGCCACAACCTGTATGTCCTGCCCCATCTTATGCTTGACTTTTAACCCTCGACCGCGTCTACGACAACTGACACTGCACCAAAACAGCATTACAAACATCGCCCTCGCTATTACGAATATTGATATTATGAAGGCGGCAGAAGTTGGTGTCAACTTCGAGCGTGAAGCATTCAACAAATCGGCAGACAAGGTAAGCCAACATGTCGAGCCGAGTCATCCTTTGCCCTTCTCTCCATGCCCCCAACACGACCGACCTAACCCGGGACGCAGGCACAATACGAAACACAGATGAGCAACAAAACGAACGAGTTTTTCAGACGACGACAGGCGAACGAGCAGAACCTCTCGAACAACATACAGGCGCAGGCGGCGGTTCAGGCTCAGCAGCAGCTCATGATGAACCAGAACGCGGCCATGCAGAACCAGATGGGTCGGGGAATGGGACAAAACCCGCAGCAAGGATTCCAGCATCTGCAACACCAGATGCAAGCGTCACAAATTCCCCAGCAGGTTTCGATGGGCATCATGGGCGGCCAAGGCGGCCAGGGTGGCCAGCCGATCGGCCCTAACCAGCAAATGTTCCAGATGCCTGGCGGACAGGCCCGACCACAAAACGCCGTCCCGACTGATCCCTCGAGCCTCACGCCCGCCGACCAGCAAAAGGTCATGGAGCTTGCGCAAAAGATGGCTGCTGCCTGTCCCGAACCTCAAAAGAACCATTACCGTGGCGTGGTGCAGACTCGATTTGCCCAGAGGGCGCAAGAGTTCACTGCCCAAGGAAAAGACCCTGTCTTGATTTGGTTCCAGCACCAGGCTTTCCAAGGGCTGACGAAGAATATTGCGCTGCAGAGACAACGGCAGCAGCAAGGTGGCATGCCCCCAAACATGAACCCAGCCCAGGCCCAGGCCATGATGCAAGGTCGGGGACAAATGAATCCCGCCATGATGAACGCCGCGGGTGTGCAGGGTGGCAATGGCGACTTTGGCCAGTTCAACGCTATGGAGAGCATCATGAACCAGCAGAAGGCTGGCATACTGGCTCAAGAGCAAGGGCAAATGGTCGTTCCTGCCAGCAACGGTCCGGCTCGCAATGCGACTCCGCAACCTATTGCCGGGGGACAGGGCCAAGGAATGCCGAACCAAGCGGGACCGAACCAGACTCCGCGACCCCCTCAAGCCCAGAACCAGTTTCAACAAGCTCAACAGTTGAAGATGGAGCAGCAACAATCGCAGCATGCCGCCCAAATGCGAGCACAGCAGGCGGCGAGGCAGCTGCAAGGACAACCAAACGGTCTTGGCGGCGCCCCCCCTTCCCAGAGCCCCGGAATGAACACGTTGAACACACCCATGCGTCGACCTCCGAGTGCCATGAACCCGATGGAAGGCCAAGGCGGAGCGCAGGCGAACGGCCCTTTCGCTGGCACACTCGACCCGCGCTTTAATCAAGGCAACCAGCGTCCAATGTCTACGGGTGGCAATATGAACATGGCGAACAACCCCGTTTTCCACAACATGATGGCTAGCATGAATCAGGAGCAAAGACAAGCAGTCAACGGGCTGCCGCCAGACAAGCTGCACGAAGTCATGGCTAAATGGCAAGAGCAACAGCGCAAGATGCAGCAGATGAGCGCGATGCAACAAGCTGGCAACAACCCAGGCCAGATGCAGGGCCGGCCCGGGCAACTTGGACAGTTCGGGATGCCAAACGCCGCCAACCAGTTCATGGCCAACGGTATGATGCCGCAGCCGGGGCAAGGTACTCCCAACCAACAGGTTATCGCCCAGCAGCAGCAAATCTTGGCTCGCCTTAGGAACCAGGCGACTCCGGTGGCACCACAGCACCTGATCATGATGGACAGCATGGACCTACCGCTTGCGGTTATCAACCAAATTGGGCCTCAACTCCGGTTCCCCCCTGATTTGCGAAAGTGGAAGGAGCTGAAGCAATGGCTCGCGCAGAACCCCATTAACCCGTCACTCCATCAACACCTGGAGAAGGTTCAGAGGTCACAATTTGCCACACTCATGACGAGGCAGATGGATAGGCGGAATGCCGCTGCTGCTCAGCAGGCTCAGGCCCAGGCTCAAGGGCAGCCGCAGCAGGCACAGCAGCCTCCGCAGCAGCAACCACAGCAACAACCTCAACAGCAGCCTCATCAGCAACAATCAGCCCAGCCTCCGCAGCAGCCTCAAAATCAGCCTCCGGCCCAGGGCCAGCCCCAGCAGAATGGCATGCAGGCGGGCAACGTTACCTCAAACCAACAAGGACCAAACCAGCCACCAGGCATGCAGAACCTGCCGCCGACACACTTGATCACGGTGACGCCGCTCGACATCATGAACGCGCGTAAAGCAAATCCAAAGATTGCGAACCTGACAGATGATCAACTCCGGCAATTTATTATTCAGATTAAGCAACGCCAGATGGCGGCCGCCATGCAGAAAGACATGGCGATGCGCCAGGCGGTCCAGGCCCAGGTGGCGGCACAAAACATGGGAGGACAGGGACAACAGAATGTCCCCGTCTCCGCGCCCCAGCAGCCGCAGCCTCCCATGGCCCAGCCAGGTGGTCCTCAGTCTAACGCCACCGCCCCTACGCCCACTCAGGCCTCGCAGCCGGCTCCGCCGAAGCAGCAGAGCGCAACGCCAGACCCGAAGGCCGTTGCGAATGCTGCTGCATCGAGGAACAACAACCGTCCTGCGCCGAATAACCAGCAGCAACCCCCGAATCCTTCACCGGCCACGGCACAGAAGAGTCTCAAGCGGCCAAGCACCGATGACGCCATCGACGTACCTCGGACCGCCGCTCAGCAGCAGCCTCCAAGACCTCCCATGAAGATGCCAAACTTCACTCCTGAGCAGATCGCAAGCATGACCCCTGAGCAGAAAGCCAAGTACGAGGCGTTTAAGAGCCGTGTGGCAGCCAGTGCTAGCGCCGCGTCCGCAACCGATGGTGATTTCGAAAAATTGCGACGGATTGGCCAAGAGGAGCAGAGAGCGATGCAAGCGGAGCACATGCCAGATATTCCCATGTCTCTGGAACAGCGTCAAGAGACTGCCGAGAAGCTCTCAAAGATTGTGGTCGATATGGGCAAGATTGGTAAGGCCCTGGGTCGGTGGTATGCGGCTACCCATGACGACGTTCGCGCAAAGAGCTATTTCCGAGCTGTAAGTCCACACCCTACATTGTGATGAACTCCATTTGCTAATGCCATAGCAGAGACTCCGCATGATTAGACAGTTCACCGACGGCGAGCAGATGAGCAACCCCAAGCCAGTCTTCAGCGTCAGGCCTACAGAGATTGATGAGACCCGCCGATTGTTGGAGAGCATGGCGCGAGACTGCGCAAGCCTCGGCAAGAGGAACGCTGGCGCACCACCGCAGCCAGGTGGCCCGTCTGCCTCGCCGAACCAGGCCGCCGCAGCCTCCGCACAAGGCGGCCAGCCCGCTCCTTTGAGCGCCGCAAACCTGGAGAAGCAGACGCAGGCACTGAACAAAATGCACAACCGTTCTAACAGCAAGAGCGGCGCACCACCGGCGGCACCAACTACTAGCCAACCTCCGTTCCCCTTCGGCGCGACGTCTCCGCATGGGCAACCCGCTTACATTGGCAAGCCAAAGGTCAGCCGGGATAACCTCACCCTTCCACCGCGCAAGAAGACGAAGACCGAGACGCCGCCGCAGCCGAGCCAGGCGACCCCGTCGCCTCAAATCAGCAAGTCTGGGTCGCCGGAACTCAAGAGACAGCCTGCTCCGGAATCCAAGCCACTGCCTAAACCGATGTTCTTGTGTCCCGAGGCGGATTGCGAGATGGCATCGATTGGCTTCCCGTCAGATCAACTGCGGCAGGCCCATATCCAGGAGGAGCACGTCAAGCCCCTCGAGGACCCTATGAAGTTTATGCAAGAGAACTTGGCTCTCACTCTGGGACTTGACGTCAACGGCCAGACCAAGGCGGATCCTCAAACGACTGCGCAGCCCATGGGTCAGAATCCCTCCAAGCAAGGACAGACCCCGGTAAGCAACGCCGCCGCCACGCCAATGTCCCGAGACGCTTCGATGCAACGCACGGGAAGCAAGATGGGAGGAAAGATGCCGGACACCAAGCCCGTCATTGCCAAGACAGAGGGGACTCCCAAGCTTGACAACAAGCAGTCCGAGCCGGCCGCTGCACCGCCTGCGCCGATGGATCCTTGGGCCAACACCATCGACCCGCAGAGCCTGTTCACTAACCTAGGCAAGTTCGAGCTCGGCGCGAATGGTGTCATTAGCGACATGGGTGTGTACCGGTCCCTGACGCCGAACGACACACCCGAGTCGAGCAAGGACAGCGGATCGTCGGAACCCAACAGCGATATCTCGGAAGGAGTGCACCTGGATATCGACCTCAACTGGCAACCCGTTGACGTGGACTTGCTCCTCGACATGGACAGCATCAACATGGGCGGTCTCGGAAGCGCCCCAGACGGAGGAGCCGAGTTTGACGCGCTGATGCTCGAGGACGCCATGCCCATGGAGCAGTTCCCCAACTGGGACGAGGTGACGAACGACTTCAACAAGCCGTTCCAGTTCGATAACAGCCTATACTCGCTGGACGTGTCTTCGTCGTCGTGAGGCAGGCGGCGATGACAAGTACATGAAGGAAGATATTTGAAAAACGGAGGGGGTTTGGGAGATGGGAGAGTCAGGGTTGTTTTTGGATACCCCGGGGAGATTCCAATGATTGATGACCAGCCGGTTCTTTGGACGGGTGGGAAGGGTTAGCATTAGGAAAAGCAAGGTTCCGGCGTTCCTTGGGCGGGTATCGGGCTTGAGTAGCCCGTGGCCCCTGGGTTGGTCTTTGCGAGCGATGTCTTTTTTTCAACTTATATGGATCACCGCAACGGTTGTGGCACAAGGCCAACGGCAGTGTGCTTTGCATTTGTATTGGGCACTTGCGGATACTTTTTTCTAGTTGTGGTTTTTGACACGTTGTTTGAGACGGATATGCGTTTTACGTTTCGACAGGTGGATTGAAGTCTTGGTAGCTGTCTTTTGGCGACGACCGGACGGTCAGCGCGACTCTTGCAAGGGCGAGAGGAATGATACCCAAGTTCAAAAACGGAAGCGTCCCTAGTGCATTTCTCGTGCCTCGTGTCTCGTTGCCCGCGAAGAGCAAAGACGCGGACGGATGTGGTGTGCATGTGTGCCTACTTAGTTACTAGGTGGTGTTGGAACTTGGGGCAGCCTGCAAGCGTGGAAATGTCCGTGCCCCGCCATGTTCATTCATGCTGGTGCCGGCGACGCGTGTTAGAGCAATTTACGGCGGTGCAGCACACTCACTCCAGTAGAGGGAGGGAGGGATTAGGAGGGAAGCTGTCACGTCGGTCCCAGTTGCGTGGACCCTGACCCCGTACCTGCATTTCACTTTCTTCAGCGCTAGGCCGGATCCGATCAGCGGTGGCTAGTGAACCCCTGCAACGACAGACGCGCCTCTGGGGACATGCAGGGGTTATGTAAGCCGCGTCTGGAACATGCTGCGTAGTTAATGCCCGTGGGAGCGCTGTAACGCACTGTAGCAAGGACCGTTTAGCGGCCTCTTAGCAGGGGTACGCGACCACTGCCAGCCACCGAGACAAGGGGGCACCGGCCCGCGATTAAAGGTTCGTGGTGGTGTTTGCCCTGGTGTTTGGTGGTAGCAGTGGTGGGGGACAAGTACTAGCTGTCGGTACCCGAGAATCTCACAGCGATGTCGTGCGCTGAGGGCGCTGCGCTACACGCTTCTTTCAGCGCGCAGGGCACTTAATTACGGCCGCCTGAGGGCGACCTGCTTTCCCGCCAGGCACCCTACATATTTCGAGCACGCGTTTCTTGGATCGCCCTTCCGAATCCTGTCAACAACACGCTCTCTCTCGCCTCTCTTTTTTTTTTGGTCCTCAGATACTCCTTTTGCGTTGGAAATCCAGAGGTTGCGCTCTTCCTCGACTCTCGCTTGTCAAGCAACGCAAACCTAACACGGGCACGGAGCATCAACACGGCTCTATTTGTTTGTTTAGACGGCCCAGTGGATTCCTGCTGTTGTGTCTTGTTGCTACAGCTGCACGCGGGCAAGTGATCGATCATTCGTTCGGCGAAACCCAGCCACGAACACACTCTGTTCCAAAAGTCGCTCAGGTCGCAATTGGGAGATAATAGCTCCTCTGCAGCAGCACTCTTCCTCCCAACCCTCCTCCCATTAACCCCCCTCCCTCCACCAACTTCATCGCGAGGAACCTCCCCTCCTTTTCCCTCGTCACCCGCCAAAAAAAGGAACCCGGCCAAATCCCGACACCATGGACCCCTCATCGCCAGCCAAAAGACGCGCCCTCGCACCTCTGGACGCGAACGTGAACGCGATGTCGCCCGCACGCAAGTTGCACAACAAGACGACAACGCTCGGCTCGCCGCTCAAGAGCCCGATCAAGTCGCCCCTGGGTCTGAAGAGGCCCCTCGGCGCCGTCATCTTCGACGAGAACAGCGTCGTCGCCAACAAGAAGCAGTGCCAGGAGCCCGTCGCCGCACCGGCCCGCTCGACGACACCTGCTGCACCCGCGGCCGTGTCCATCCCCAAGCCTGTGCATGTGCCAGCTGCTCCTGCCGCTGCCGCACCCACGCCGGCTCCTGCACCCGCACAGACCGAGGGGGAACCCGACGCGAAGGAGGTGAGGGATACCACAGCCCCCCCAACATGAATTGATTCGGGGATATGCATCACTTTTTGAGATGGGAAGGGCGAGCAAGCTAACGCGCGTGTGGTTTTGGCAGCGTCTGAGCGAGGAACCCCAACAGCAACAGCAGGATGAGGAACAACAACCGGAAATGGAAAGCCATGAGCCGCAGGCTTCGCGGAATCGGTCCGCGTCCCCCGACACGTCGTCCGTGTTCGATAACTCCGGCATGGACACGTCCCAGAACACGACCATCCTCACCGAACCCGACCTAGAGCAGCAGGTTAGGACACTGCCGCCGCCGAGGACGAGGAGGGGGATGACGCGTGAGGAAGCGCGACAGGTACGACATGTCTCGTGAAGGATGGATTGAATGAGACGGAGGAACCGTGCTAACCGCGTTCGGTGTACAGAAAGCTCGAATCTTACGGCTGAAGCTGGGGCTCGCTAATTACAAGCTCCAGACGGGACAGGAGGACGTGCCGCTCGAGAAGTTGCAGATGAAGCCGTTGCCCGGCCGCGAGACGACCCGGCAGAGGGATCTTCTGAGAGTCATGATCCAGCCGCCCTCCAGCCGCGACGGGCCTCCTGGGACGGAGGGCGAGACGAGGGACGACGAGGCAGGGCAGTCGGACGCCGAGCCTGCCGATCAAGACCAGGCAAAGCAGCAGTCGGCGGGGAATACCATGCTGCCACGTGTGCCCGAGGAAGAGACGCGTGACGATGACGATTCGACGAACTGCGGCGGGGCTGTCGGCAGTCTGCTCAGCCTGGCGAGGGCCTCGTCGTCCGTAGCGACTTCATGATGCGTTGTGCCCGAGCGAGAGTGAAGGAGTTTTTTAGGTTTTCTTTCTGCATTGCATCGGCCGGCGGTCCCGTCGTCTTCAGTCCGGTACATGGCTGGCTGGGCTAGGTTCGGCACCATTATGGCCGTCACATTTTTCATGCCGTCACACACAGCACACACGAATCGGCATGTCGTCATACGGATGGGTGGGAAAATCTCGACGGGATTGGAAGACATCCCGCCGAGTCTTGCCATCCAAAGAGAGGGCGGGGTGGGGGGAGGCTTATCTGAATTTAATTCCTGTCTCGACGCCTCACGAACGGGAATTTCGAGCAGGTCAGTAGTACGTTTTCACGCTACAGCATGAAGGGCGGCGTTATGAGGAGCATTAGGAGCTTAGGCAGCTTTGGGCCCTTGAGAGCCCGCGAGCAGGTGATAATTGACTTTAGTCTTCGGACCAGCTCTCGTCCTCGGACCAGCACTTGATCGTCCGATGTGTTTTACGGCGTGTTACATCGCGGGGCACGCCATCTGCCAACTTTGTGTGTGGCGGCTGAGGAGTTCTGCTCGTGAGGAGTTGAGAATGGAGGAGGATTCGGCCGGCCCCTTGTCAACAGCGGTGTCCCTCACCTGAGAGGGACAGCGGCGGGATGGGACGGCGGGAAGGGAAAAAAAAAAAAGGAAAATGAGGAACGGTGCGGGGAAAAGGGCTTTTTCGGTCTGTGCCGAGCGGGGCCCTCCATTTCCCCTCTCCCGGGGGGGTTGTTTTTTACGGTCACGGCGCCGTGGGGTGACGGACGCGCGGATCGGCGGCGGGCCCCACTCCCGAACCAACATGTCGCGACGACGTCCTGCCTGCTGCCCATCATGGGTAAAATAGAGTCACTCGGTGAGACGGCATTTTTCTTGCTTTCTTTTCAATTGAAACATCAGAGGCGGAAAATAGAAACCATGGAGATGGAAGCACGCCAAGGAAGGCAAAGGTAAGGTCAGCGGGAGGAAAATAGGACCGTATGTGGGAGGAGAATTAGGTCAGCCAAAAGAAGCAAGGCGCGGCCTGGCCAGCGGCAGATAGAAGAGAAAGGGAGTCTAGTCAAATAATGAGAGGGTCTTCTTAAAGTAGAAGGCTCCATCGTGTGGATGTCGATGCAGTGAGCTCAGAGAGTCAAGGATCAAGTGTTGTGGGGAGAGAAACTACCCAACCGTTGAACAAAATGTTGGATTATTGCCAAATTTCTCGACGAGATGACGAAAGGAATGGGTTCAAGAAATTCTCGCTCTTGGAGTCTCCAAAACCACAGATAAATCTGATGCTAGCTTCCATGGCAGCTTACTTACCGTGCAATCGCAGAGTTGAAGCACCTTGTTGCTGCAATGCCGCGGTTGACACCAGCCGCCACACTCGCCCGGGGATGGCAGCAAAATATATGGCCATGAAGACAGCTGCGCATGGAACTTCCTTGCGGAGAAGAGTAGAGGGAGGGGAGCAAGCAAAAGGTTGCTTCCATTTGCGCCTCGGTGTCCTTGGCGACCGGGGAGGCCCAAAAACGACAGCTCCGGCGTCGGCATCGTCGTCGTCCTGCTGGGCCTGGGGGAGGACGAGGTCGGCAGCCGGGGCGGGGGCTGAGGGAGCGTAGCCGGCTTGGCGGTGGTCAGGTCGGGCCTGTATGGCTGCATTGGCCACTTCCCGTTGCTGCTTCTGCTGGCCGCGTTGCACATCATCAATGCCTAGCCATCACGGTCCGAATTCCAGACACAAACACATGGTTCTTGTATGAAAATTTTCAGGAAAGTCCTCACAAGCTCCTGTAGCGGAGGGGTTACTGCGTTACTCTTATAAGTACGTTGATAGACGTAAGATATATAAAGGTCGTGAGTTCGATCCTCACCAGGAGCATTTCCTTTCCTTTTTGATATTTGAGTGATTTCGACCTGGCTTCAAAATATTTTGACTCACGTACGTACGGAAGGAGACTTGGTCTCACACAGGGGGAAAAAAAAAGGCCACTTGTGCTCGCATATGTAATGAAAAGTTAACACATTGATGATGTCATCTCGGTGAGTAGAAGAGGATGTTTTTGATTGCCGAGGGTATGAGCCCGCGCACGTGTGTCTGCGCTCCATGCGAAGAGGTATCTTTACCAAGACAGGACGCCTCCGAAGAGCTTTACACCCCAAGGTCTTGCTCCACGAACATGACACGTAGCGGTGGGGGAAAGACGGTCTCCACAGCTCTCAACAGCACCTTTCCATCAACCAATATCAACCGTTGCATTTTTGATCAAAAAATGCGCTGAGTATGAAGCTTTCGCGAAGACACACGGCCACCCTAGCTTCTCCCGTGGCCACAGCGTCACACGGTATACCATCGCCCTGGCAGGAGTGATGGTGATGCTAGTGACCTCCTCAGCTTGCCGTCATCGTGGCCCAAACCACCTACCATCTAGAACGCCTATCGCGCTTACTTTGTCAATATACCTTCCGTAATTCTTGTCCTTAGGCGACCAGAACACGTCCCTGCCATTTCACCTGAATGATGAGTGTTACTGTCTTATCCCTGCTCACTTTCCCGTACTATCCGCCATGTATCTATCTTTGCAACTTCCCACATCTCGCTCTTTCCTTCCTTTCGATCGACTACTTCCTGTCTTCGGTATTGCCTTCTTCATGTGAAATGTCCTGAGCTTCAACTACCTCCCATAAGAGAGGCGAGAAGGGGCGACTTAAAACCCGGCGGCTGGTCCTTATCTCCGTCGTCCTTCTTGTCTCTGTCGTCCGGCAAAATAGCTCCCGTGTTCCAGTCGTATTAGCACTATCACAAACAACTTCATCATATCAGGAGCCGTCAGCATGTTCCAAAACTCGCAGGATGCTAGCCAAGGCGCCCCCCCTGCGGGCTTTTACGACAAGATGGTCGAGTTCTACCAAGACGTTGAGAACTTTAACAGAGTCGCCACAAATTTCCACGAAGGTTCCGAGACCATTTTCAACAGGGCTTTGCAAGGAAACGCCAAGACCATCGCCAGAGGCGCCACCCAAAGTGGCCAGGGTGATGCTCAGGAGGCCACCGTCGTAGACCAGTCAAAGCACAAGGCGGTGAAAGCAAACCCTCTCGCCGAGACATTCATGCCCGAGGCTGGTGCAGAATCTTCCGCGGTTTTTGAGCCCGTCACGTCAAGGTCGTCGACCCCAACAGCCGGAAACCGTGCCCAGACACCTTCCTTACCATCCCAGCGGGTCGTCCGGTTTGCTGATGAGTGAAGCTAACCCAAGTCCGCGGCCTCGTCCTGTACAACAACAACTGCGTTGCCTTCCCTGATGACCCTAGCGATGTCACCGGGCGGAGTGGATCGCAGCGGGCGTTCCTCATATGGGTACGCCGTAGGGCTATACGGTTTCAGCTCACTTCAATAAAATGGGTTGACAATGCCACTAACCAGTTCTTCAGTAGGCCGGGCTGTTCGTCCCAGGTACCTTTGTTAGAGATGGGAGTACACCTCTTCTTTAAGATTTTCTGGTTTTTGTTGCATTTGCGGTTGTTGCTGCTGCTACGGTCGTTCATACTGCTGTGGTTGTTTCTAACGCGACGACGGAATGACAGGGTGTCAGTTGGTGCTGCTGGGGATTCCCCTGCGAACTTCAGTGTTCAATCCAATCGGAGATTTTCAGGGTCCGTAGGGCTGCCCGACCCACTCTGCACGGGCGTTCGGGGGCGAAGAGCCCCATAAATGCCAGATCAGTGGACCTGGGCATTTCCACTGGAAGACTTGCAGGTTACTTATCTTCGGTCCCATTCATGCCGAAGTTGTGCTTTTGTCGATGTCAAATCGAGTGCGACCGACCACTGATGGTTCTGGCATTTCCAGGAGTGAGGAACCGCCTTTTGTTTCTACTGCCCAGAAGTACCTGCTACCTCCTCCGGCCCCAGGCGTATTAAGTACGGCAAGGAAGATCAATTTGTCCTTCACCACATCTTCACATAGCGTCTGACTGAAACCCATTTTTCACTTTTAATGTTTGAATATTCTCGGCGTCTCGCTGGCATGCCCACCTTTTTATCGCTGAAGTGGACACAAGCCCGTCGTAACCCGCTCATTGATGACCCCCGTCCCAGATATCCTATCCTCCCCTACCGCGCCTCCTCCTCCCGGCCCTGGACAAACCTTCGTCTTCAGAGGATCGGGCTTACCTACATCAATCTTCGCGACATTCGACATGGTTACCTGGATGCATCTCTCGACAACCCGGGCGACCGCGGGGAAAACTGGCGAAGCTTCCTCAAAAGCAACAACTACATCGTTGACGAGTACCACGACCATTTCGGACACGACTGCGCACCCCCGACTGCCGGCTATGCGTTCGGGGGGAACAGATACATCAATGAAGCAAACGTCGCTGAGTTTGTTCGGAAACGCCAGTGTAGTCTCCGACAAACGGTCAAAAGCCCCAAGATAATCTTGCTAACATGGGGCTCTGGGAAACAAGATTCCTGATGTCGTTTCTTGGACTATATATCCTCGGTAAGCAAGGAGTTGAGGCCTGGGATATGCAGCTTCATGTCCTTCTTGACTCCCGCTTCACCGGCGGCGATGGCGTCGTACGGAAGGACGATCCGATTCCCGCAATGGTGGCTTTAGGGATACCTACGGCCACCAAGGAGGGATTTCAACTTGCCCATTGCCCAGGCAATGACACAGCTTTCCTGCTGGGCATGTTTCTCGCGCTCGTCTGTCTTCGTCCAGATCAGCAGGAGGCTTTATCAAACCTGGAGAACCTGCCACCACTATCGAGGAAGTTCTCCACCGGAACGGTGGCCCACAACAACCCCGACCTTCGACCTCCTCAGAGGGACTGATGGGATGTGAGAATTAAGTAACACAGCCATAGCGAGCCATGGATAGCGTTCGTCTGAAGCAGTCAAAGTATGGATAGGTATGCTGGGGTATTGCTGACGGAGCCAAAATTCTCTTATTCATTACTCGCTACTGAATATACCATGGAAAAAATAGCCGCTCTTTGTGAACCTCCTTGCCGCTGTCTGCCTTGCTGTCGTCAATATAGCCAGTCCTGCATGTAAACGAATACATCTACGATAATCCATCTATGACGGACGCCAAAAGACACTGGAGTCTCTGGTGTTGCTCTCTCGCTTTACGCAACTCTCCATTGACTTTTGCAAAATTGTAACGTCACTCATCCGGAGGCTCTGGACGCGGTGTGTCCAACAGATTTTTGATGTCCTGTACGGTGCCAGCACCAAGGTCTAGTCGCGTAGCCAGGTCAATGAAACCGTTCGAGCCACGAAGCTATCTTCAATCTGAACATTACATCGTCCATTAGTATCACGATCACCATGAGCACACGGAGTGTACCTTCCACTGGAGCAAGTCCATCGAGGAGAAAAATCTATCTGCATTAATATAAAGAAGATGGAGTTTCCACCGGAGGATGAGAAGGGCCCAGATCGAGTCTAGGGGCAGGAAGTATCGCCACAACAGCGTGGTAACATGAGGCTCTCAATACAAGGAAATCCTAGATTTATCTTTTATCCTAGGGCAAAACTGGCTTTAGCAGAACTACTTTATCCGTACGAACCTCACTTACACGAAGGCCCAAATGCGTACGCTGGCATAAGAGATTGGTCAATCCCAGAGAGAAGCCTCAGACAAACCTGTCGCCTCCCCGGTACCCCTGCCGCCACCAGTGATGGTCATGTGAATGACTTCGATGGAGGGTCTTGGGAACGTTTCGGATTTCTGTTGCCCGCGGGGCTGTTGGCCGAGTTGCTGATCAATTAGCAGAGAAGGAAAACAAAAAAGAGCACTGACTCTGGACTTGTATCCTTATCCCTCCCTCAGGCTGTTCGGATCGAGGGCTGCTAGAAGCAGATCCTCGGCACGATCCCCATCTGCCGGGTCGGTGGGATTGTGTACTGATTGTGGGATGTTCATGACGGGTAATCGACTGCTGGGTGATGTTTGGAATGATGATGGATGGCTTGTTGGTGGAATGAATGGAGATGAAGCGGTCTAACTGCTACCAACAACGACACTTCTCCCTTGAAGGTCTATAAGAAATAGGCAGGTGTCCAGGCCGTGAGGCTGAAGGCGCAGAGGAGAATCGACGGGCTCTTATCTCGACAACTCTTGAACAGAGACTGTCGGGGGGACGGGGCGTGAGATGGAGGCCATGGGTCAAAAAGGGGCTCTTCCGTCATCGCTGGACCAGAATGATGGGATTTATGAGAGCTTTTCTAGAAGAAACAGAGACTCTGTCCTTGGTTAGTCTGGCGAGGTTACAAGAGGGTCTATCTACTGCAGGGGGCTGGCCCCTGAAGAGACGACGGGGCTTTATGGGAGGGCGGTGTCGCTCTCCTCGCGGTGCACAAGCTGGCCTAGAGGTCCGGAGAGGAGAACTTGGGGGACCGAAGGTATCGCCGCCGTGGGCGGTGCTGGGCATGATAGGAGGAAGATCACCACACGCCGGGGATTCCTTGGAGAGACTACATTGACTTGATGCCGTGAACAGCGATGCGCGTATAACATGGGTGGGCATTTTGATTATGTACTTTGTGGTAGCAACATGGCTCTGTACATTGCTATCTAGACGGCCATCCACCTGTCCTGGTGTTGGAGGTTGGCAGCCGGGTAGAGATCCCTCCCGTAGGCCTTATCTACAAACTCGACGTTGGCACATCATACTCCTTAAATTCGTGGCCGATCTCAGTTGCTCGTCAAGTTGACATGCACAGCCTTCACATTACAATACGGCAACAACCCGGCCTCGCCCAATTCTCTCCCAATACCGCTCTGCTTCACCCCGCCAAAGGGCACACGGAAGTCCGAGTCGTTGCTGCTGTTAACCCAGACCATGCCAGCCTCAATATCCCTCGCAACGCGGTGCGCCCTCGCCAGGTCACGCGTGAAGAGCGCCGCGCCGAGCCCGTACGTCGAGTCGTTGGCCATCTCTAGCGCCTCCTGTTCGGTGCTAAACCGGGCGACGGCCGCGCAGGGGCCGAATATCTCCTCGCGATAGACGCGCATCGAGGGCTTCACGTCCGTGAACACGGTCGGCTGCACGAAAAAGCCCTTCTCCTTGGAGGCTGGCGCGCCGCCCATGGCGACCGTGGCGCCCTCGTCGCGCGCCAGCTGGACGTAGTCTAGCACGCGGTCGAGCTGTGCGCGCGAGATCTGCGGGCCCTGGAAGGTGGCCTCGTCGAAGGGGTCGCCGACGACAGAGATGTCGCGGACGGCGGCTATGAACTTCTGCAGGAAGGCGTCGTGGATGGACTTGTGCGCGAGGATGCGCGAGGTCGCGGTGCATACCTGTCCCTGATTGCTCATGATGCCCTCATGGGCCCAGCGGGCGGCCTGGTCGAGGTCGGCGTCTTCGAAGACGATTAGGGGGGACTTGCCGCCCGTCTCAAGGGTGATATTCTTCAGGTTAGCTGCGGCGAGCCGCATGATCTCCCGGCCTGTGGCGGTACTGCCGGTGAAGGCGACCTTGTCGACGCCCCGGTGGGAAGCCAACGCAGCGCCCGTTTCGCGGCCGTGACCGTTGACGATGTTAATAACGCCAGGCGGGAACCCAGCCTCCTTGATAAGCTTGGCCACGTAGAGCATCGACAGAGGGGTCTGCTCGGCCAGCTTGAGCACGACGGTGTTGCCGCAGGCGAGGGCGGGGCCCAGCTTCCAGGCGGCCATGTCGAGGGGGTAGTTCCAGGGGATGATCTGGGCGCAGACACCGAGGGGCTCCTTGAGGGTGTAGGCAAGCTTGTGCGGGCCGACGTCGACGGTCTGGCCATGGTTCTTGTCGGCCCAGCCGGCGTAGTAGCGCAGGACCTCGGAGAAGTGCGGCACGTCGAAGTCGCGGCACACGGCGTAAGGCTTGCCGTTGTCGAGCGTCTCAATGGTGGCCAGCGTCTCCAGGTGGGCGTCGATGAGGTCGGCCAGCCGAGTCATCAGGTGGCCCCGCTCAGTGCCGGAGAGACGCCGCCAGGACGGGTGCCTGAAGGCGGCGCGGGCTGCTGCGACGGCTTTGTTGACATCTTCTGAAGTCGCGGCGTAGACGGAGCAGACGTCCTCCTCGTTGCTGCGGCATCAGGTCAGCGGACTGCACTCGTGACGGAACACCAGAGGGCTGGAGAGTTGTTTCCTACAAGGGGTTGACGGTGGTCAGGGTCTGGCGGTTTGAGCTCTGCACGAACTCGTTGTTGATGAAGAGGCCTAGGGGCTGGGTCCAGGACCGGCCGTTAGGCGCTGTTAGCTCCGCGTTGTTGGTCCAGCGGCACGAAGTCGTCGAAAAGGCGCGATGGGCGCACAGCGGTGGTGCGGCGGTTGAGGCAGCGGCGACGACGGACGAGCCGGCAGGCCGATTCCTGGTGCCTCGGCACGGTGCGCGAGCTGCTACCCCGGGCAAAGTTGACGAGGCCAGACGGCGGGTCAAGTCGGAAAGCACGGAAATGGTGCGAGTGGACATGGTTCGCGAGAACGAGAGGGTACACGACACGACGCGGAGTTCGGAGTCGGTGAGGTCGTGGACAGGTGCCGACGGCGCGGGTTTGGTGGTGCTTGTTTGCTTGGGGGGAGATGACGATGCGGGGAAAAAAGGCCAGGGTCCCGATCGTACCTGGCTTGGGTCGCGCTGCCCCTCTTTCGCTTCTCCTCACTGCATAGTAATGCGAACGGCGTATAACACTTGATAAACCCACCCGCCTGGTCCAGGTCTCTGCAGCGTGTGTGTGTGTGTGTGTGTGTGTGTGTGTGTGTGCGTGTTGGATGACCTGCGTCCGCGGTTCGTCAAGGAAGACTGGAGGAAGCTGCAGTGCCGAGATAATGCAGCCAGCGGTTATCGGGGAAAGGGCTGCAGGTGTCGGGCTACCTTACAGGCGAGCTAGGGCTGCCCCGTGTAGCTTATCGGGGGGCCATCGGCGGGCGGGCTGGGTGGCCTGTGGCCCTGTGGCCCTGTAGCACTCTCTGGCCCAAAAAGCAAAAACGGACGTTGGCCCCGGCCCAAAACGGCAGCGTAGAACAGGTACAAGCACAGGGGACGTGCTCTGGTCGGACCATGTACCTCTACTTTCGGGTCCCCTTCGAGACGGGAGGAGGAGAATAGAGAGAGGGTGAGGGGTGAGAGTTACTCGCAGCAGTAGGGTGGCCGCTTCGTCGAAAAAAAGCTGGGAAAGCCCGTCCAGCAAGCGATAGCGACCGGGTCCGTGATTTCTCTCGTCCGAGCAGAACAATGAAGAAGCTCGCAGAAGGGGGGGGGGGCATCAGCGCAAAATCCTTACCGCACCTCCAGCTCTCCAATCGTGGGTCGTGTGGGAGAGGCACAAGCCAAGCCAAGACTTACATGGAGACACGCACACAGGCACTCTCACACACACACACACACACACACACACCTTCGGGGCCGGCACTTCGACTACGACATCGACCACGGCCAGGGCACCAGGGGTAGTCAGCCCAACTTGCTTGCAGCAGTCGGTCGACTGGGCTTGCTGTGCCTCAGCTTCCCTGCCTGCGGCGCTGTGTGCGGCCGGCCGACGACTGCTTTGCTTTCCCCCCTTCGCCGGCGACCGTCTCCGAGGCATACATCACGCCCATGGAAAGACAACCTGGAAACCTGATCTTGGCGGAATCACCTGCCAGCCGGGCCGAAGAGGGGAATGCGACCACGAGAGATACCATGTATGTGTAACACCGGCGCAAGGCAGGACAGGTTGGGTGCCGAGTCGTGCCAAGCCTTGCGGCTGGATTTGTGTTATCGTCGTCGTCAGGATCTCCCCGACGGGTGCGCCGCCGCCGCCGCCTTCGCCATCGTCTCCCAACTAAAACCCGAAAAAGCCCAAAGAAACCAAGAAGTAGTTAGCATAGTCTGCCTCGTATTATTTGCGTCGTAACTGGCTCGCCGAGCTCGCCTTCGTTATCGTCTGGTTCCCCGAAGTTCGTCCAGCAAGCCCTGTTGAACGAGCCTCTCCCAATCGCATCTGATTAAACGGGCCATGCCTCGTGGTAGCAGTGGCGGAAATAATATAATATCAAATAGGCCTTCTCTTAATGCCCGAGTCTTTTCTCCCCTCCCGGCAACAAGGCTAAGAAAGCAAGACGAGAAATAAAGACGGACGGCGCGACACATGCGGCTGGGCCAGAAATAGCAGCAGGGTCGGTGAATCCAAGCGGAAACAGAAAGTCAATTAAATTGCAAATCATAGAAAATGCAAGTGTTTCTCCTCGGTCGGTGTCAGTGTGCTTGCGTCCCGCTTGTCCTTTGTCACTTTTCCGTCGCTGCTGCTCGAGAGGCCATCCATCCGTACCGAGCCTGCATGTCTCTGTCTGGTCTGTTCGTACGGTGAGATTCGCAAGAAGCAGTGACACTGACACTGGGCAGAGAAAGCTTCCAGAACTGCCGTTGCGTCGAAGAAAGAAGAACAAAACAACTAAAGCCCGCTTGGTGCTGCGAAGACTGGGGCCGGAGGGGGCCCGGGCAGAAGCAGTGCAGTTGGAGAAAGCAAAATATTTTTAAAAACAGGACGAAAAAGGATGAAAATGTCAACGTCGCCGGGGACGCAAAGGCAGATAGATGCTCGGAACTGGAACCGCCCACCATAACCCCCTGTCGGGAAGGCCCCCCCTACAGCTGTAGCTGCTGCCCACCCCCCAAAAAAACAGCCTCCAAGCAGCCACTCCGTTTTAGGTTGTCACTCGGAGTCCCTCCCCAGGGAGTAACCCGCCGTCAAAAGACAAATAACACTAAACAAACAAACAATAAATCGATTGATCTCGAGGTGACCTATTCCTGTATTATAGGCGCTGCTGCACGTTGGTCCCCCGTCGTCTCGATGCAATGCATGGTGGTGCGGAAAAGGTGCTGTGCGCGGGCAACACGATATAACCTCACGTTAGCTCGCTTACCATCGAAGCACTCTGAAATGTTGCGCCCGGCGCAGACGGAGACGTGGATGTGCCGCTTTCAAATGTCGCTCGGACGGGGGAAAACCTGGAAAGTGGGGGCCCGCCTGCCGTTTCCCGTTTCCCGCATCCCCGTTTCCCGTCTCCCGTCTGCCCCAATGCCCTGGGCTGGGGGCCCCCCTTTTTTCCTTCCGTGTGTCTGTCAGACCCTGAACGCAACGCACCACCACCACCTTTGCATCTTAGCACCCGACTTACCTAATAAGATCCAAATAGGCGCCTAAAAAAAAAAAAAAGAGAGAGAGAGAGTGTGACAAGCCAAACACACTGAATAATGTCTTGTCTGGTACGTACCTGAGCTCGGTGAGGTCATTTCCTGATTGGGTATCAAGCTATCACCTTCCTAACCTCAGAAGAACCATAGGACGAGAGAGGGAACAAAATAAAATTAAAATTAAAAGCCGACAGGAACAGCCGACTCAACCCGCTCAGACCGCGGGCGGGATGACGGTCAATAGTGAATGGCCGGCCTCGCCCTTAAATTCAGACATACCATTGTTCACTACACCAACGCCCCCTTCTTTTCCCATTTGTTGTTCACAGTTCACAGTAGTCCACCTTGACTTCAGCGCCCCTTTCCCATCCATCCCCACGTGTGAGGGGGGAAGGGGGAAAAAGGCAACATTGGGTAAAGTCGATCGGAAACAGACTTCAGAGGGGAAAAGCTCGCAGAATAAACCGCCCCGAAAGCCGCGAAAACCCCGACACCGACGTCAGTGAACGGAGGGTGGCATGCGCTGGTGCCGCCGCCCTGTCTCTGTGTCTCTCTCGCCCTCCTTCTCTCATGCCAGCATCTCCCGCAAGGGGCTTACGGTTAAGGTAGGGACTTTGAGAAGAGAGATGGTGGTGCGTGACGTGGCGGCGCTGGTCCGACTACGACTTTGCAACTCTGTCAAAACGAGAGACGTAATGCTGGCATTATCCCATTCAACCTTGCCCTGTCAACCAGATGGGGTAACGTTAGGAACACGTCGAGCTGGCCTTGGTAGGGCGTATCCCCCCCTTCTGGCGGGTGTGGGAGGGTTGGACCGACCGGTCGATCGTGGCAGGCCGATGATGGAATGGATGACTTGCATTGTGGCATAAGCTGACTTGCCCAGCAGCTTACCTACAAACAGCCATCCATCCATCCACCCATCCACCATCATCCATCCGGCACGGGCACACATTGTCCAGTCCCCTGGCTGAGCTAGCAACACCCCTCTCCCGCCTCACTATTTCTTTTCGAACCCCCACGCCACGGGGCTGCGCCATGTTCTTTCTCGTCATCGTTTTCCACTCTAGCCCGGGGTGGTGCCCTGAGTCCGACCATGTCAACCAGGACATCAATCTATAATTGCTTTTTCTAAATCAAAGCTCCATTGTCTAGTACTGTTTGACCTAGCACACCCCCGAGGCCTCTCTCCCTCTACCTTGATCTGCCCTCTTCCCGAACGCTGCCGCTCCAAGCCCATGGTTGAAACATGTAGAAAAACACACAGGTGGAAATTTCCACCACAATCAAATAGGTATCCTGTCCACATCAAAGCCGCCAACGCTGGCAAAGACTTGCCATCTAGCAGGTGCCAAGTACAGATCGCGAGAGAAGAAAACAAGTCGCTGAGGCTGTCACTGCTGGGATATAACCGCTCTAAAACCACAGCATCCAAAACACCATACTCGGAGCATCCTGGTGGCAAGAACGAGGAGGCACATTTGGTTCTCTACTCGTCAACCTCAAGCTCTTGGGCACCCCATTTCATCTCCGTGCCGTTGAAGGCCGGCCGGTGTGTGCTCAAAAGTCGAATCAAGCCGAAACAGGAATCCAAAGCTGTCGGAGAAAACAAATCGATTCTGGCCGGACCAAGTCCGAGGGCTTCGCAAGCAGATGCGTCCCTTTCTTGTGTTTTACTGTTCTGATCTCCTCCTCTTCCCTATGCAATCGGCCAACTCCAGTGACAACCCACAACAAGAAATGTCCGCGTCGGTCGCCCAACTATGCGAGTCTTTGGAAACCGGGAACCCAAAAGTCCATTTTGAAGCCGCCTCCCACCTATTATAAATCTGTAGCCAATGATACAAACGAGTCGAAACTGCGAAACGAAGTGGGTATTAACTTGGTAACGAATGTCGAAGCATGCCGAAAGTCCAAAAATATCAGGGTCAACAGGTGCCTTATTCTGTCGTATTGTGCCTCAGCGCTGCCCCTCGTGGCCATGATGTCCATGGTGCCCTCCAGGCGGCGGGGCGGCGGTCCGGCTTGCGAAACCCGTCTCGTGGGGAACGCGAGTGTAGCTGGGATACAGCGGCCCGCCAGGAGCTGCGGCCATTCCTGGATCCGGGCCAGGAGCTCCATAAGAGCCCTCCATGGTTCGTAGAGGAGGCAATCTCTCGCCACTAGGGGCTGTCGAAGGTGGTCGCTGTTGCATCATGCCGTATGGGGCCTGCATAGGTGGCAGGTTTCCAGGCTGAGGAACCGGAGTGCCGTACGCCGGCATCGAGAACTCCGGAGTCGTCGCGGAATCGGTTCTCCGCCGTCTTGCGGGTCGCTCCACGGACGATGACTCGCTCGAGGCATACCCCTGCTGCTGCGGTTGAGGCGGCAAGAGGGGTGCTTGAGTCAACGGGCTGGTTTCCGCCATCGATCCCCCGCTCCTCGAAGAAGTCGGGCTCGGGGGCCCGTTCGCCATGTCACTGAGTGGTGTTCTCAGCACCACGTCTCGCAACCGGTTTCGCTCCTCTCTGTAAAAGTCCCTCTCCTGCGCCATATCCCGCAATCGAGACTCCAACTCCCGGTTTCTCTGCTCCAGCTTCTGCATGTTGGCCAGCTGCTCCTGGTCCCGCTCCTTTTTCCTCTGCCTGAACCTAGCAGAAGCTCCGGCGTTTCGTTGCCGCTTCTCGTCTGCTTGCTTCGATGCCTGGTGGACGTCTACGGGGACGAAAATGCCGCCGTCATCCCCCCCAATTCTGACCATCATTCCACCTTCCATCGCTGACTTCGCGGCGTCGGCACGTAGGCTTTGGTAAAGAGATGTTCCAGCACTGGGAGCAGACCAGACGGGTGCCGCGGGAGAGGCCGCCGGGGGGAAGTTGGCGCCAGGAGGCACCATGCTTGGGTGTGGTTGCCCCTGATATTCTGGTCCCCTGCCGTGAGGGTCTCGAGGCATCGGAGGCAGTTGAGGCCGCTCGGGTCCGGGAGGCATTTGCCCGATCATGGGCTGTGACATGGATCGCGGTGGCGTAGTCATCGGCCCCATCGTCGATGGGGGATGGCCAAGTGATGGCGGCCCGGAGAACGGGAGACCGGGTGCGGGACGATGTTGCTCAGGGGCACCTTCGTCGCCGGGATATGGCCGTTTCGCTCGCGGTGCTGTAGGAGGTAGGAAAGGTGTTGGTTGCGGCTCGGGACCCCGCATGCTCGCCTGGCCAACACTGGCTGCTCGTGTTTCTCTGGGGCTGAGGATTTGCCTCGGGTTGCTCATTGGCGGGAAGGGGAATCCTGCCTTCGGCGAGTGTTGATCTGATGGCGTCTGGCCCAGAGGTGTTGTAACTGAATGGCCAGCTGGTGTGACGGGCTGTGATCCTGGAGGGCCCTGGTACGCATACGAACGCTCTCCGGGAGTGCCATACTGTCTCGGTGGGATGCCGTATGGTGAAGTCTGGGGGTCTGCTGGTCGAGGATGTGATGGCTCGCCTGCAGGGCCTTCCGGGTGTGCCTCCGAAGGGTTGATCAAGCCTCGTATGCCGAACGATCGAGGAGGGTACGATTCTCTTCCCCCGGAACGTGCCGAGTGAGGAGCGGTAACATCTTGAGGCGACTGTCCTGGGGCATTATCTCGCGCAAGAGGACCCTGCTGCGAGCTGAAGGGGACGCAAGGGGGCGACTGCGATGGAGGTCGAGATGCAGGGTGAGGTGCAGGTCCCCTCTGTGACATCGAGACCTGATCCCCTACACACTCCCGGCTTTGAGGGCCCGGACATTGACCGCCCTGACCAGTACACGAAGCCGGGGGTTGGTCCGGAGTCGAGACGGAGGACGGCTGCTCGGCTGGGTGCCCGTTTTCGATTCCAGAATGTCGGGACGCAGTTGACGGGTTTGTCTGTGCGCTGTCGTCGCCCTCTTTACCCTCGCGGCTACGCGGGGGATGCTGTCCAGAAAACCGGACAACTGCTGAGACCGCCAGGTTGTCGTCTGGGGGTGGGACTAACTGGGTCGAAGCCAACAGTCCCAAACTTGCTAGATATCGGTAGTAGGTAGGTCAAGGGGATGGTACGGCTGGGAGGCTCTCGCCAACGGGCTGAGACGAAGCCGTTCGATGCTAGACTCTAGGACTCTGTGGGAAGGGAATGGTTGGATTGCTCTGCAGACGTCTTTGACGTGGTCGTTAGGGAAGAGGGGGGCTAGCGTCTATGGTGGATGCAGAGACGAGCTGTTGGCGTTCTGGAGTGGTCCTTCCTGTGAGAGACGATGGACGGTTGATCAGGGGAAACTCGTCGAGTCGGGGGCGGTTTCCTCCTAGTTATGTTGATGGAGAGTAGTTGGGAGGTGGAAGGCCTTGGGCGGCCACGAGGATGTATAGGAGGAAGGAGGTCGGCGGAGGCTGGCGGTGCTGATGGGTCAGGATTAGATGCGGTGACAGGTGGGATAAGATGCAGCCAAGCGGACCACCCATGACTCTGGGAGCGAATCCTGGACGGTGAATGGCCGGAGAGGGTCTTACGCACTGGATAATGGCTGAATCAAACAACTGGGGGCTGCCAGAAGAGGTCTTGCAGAAGATCGGTGAGGAGTTGCTTTCGTCTCTTCGCTCTCCACGCTGGCTCTGGACTGCTCGAGATGCGTGCAACCGTTCCGAAGCGATGTCCAGATGCCCTGGGTGTCAGCTTTGTTGTTGGGCTCGTGTGTTCACGCAGCCAAGGTGGTTGTTTTCTCTCGGAGACAGTTGGCTGGAAACCTTGACAGGATGATTTGGTTTGGCGGGAGGTATCGATCAGAATAAGAAAGCAAGATCGAAGGGAATCGTGAGTAACCTCGCAGTTCTCTGGCTCCGATGTAACCGTTGTTCATTACACGACAAAGGCTACAAGACAAGGTCGGGAGGAACCAGGTCTATTTGATTTTTTTCTGTCCAGCCCTAGCGTAGTTCTCCCATGGCGGCATAGCGTTCTTATCGAGCCCTGGCAACTTGCCGGGGAGCTTAAGGTGCATGGGGGTGTGGTGGTGGTAGAGGAGGAGGAGGATGAACGACGACTGGGATGCGGATACATGTTGAAGCTGTTGGGTTGCGGTGGAAGTGTGCTGGCCGGGGTGCATGGGAGCAAGGGAACACCGGGGGGTCGCCCCATTCTCAGCGCCATAAGGTGCTCAGACATTGACAGGGCTTAGTCGACCGGTGGCTCTCGTTCGGGACCAGAGAGAAGTAGCTGTACAAGTACCCTGCTGACGCGCCGGTACCGAGTGTCTCGCTGTCTGGCCTGCGTGCCTTGGCTTTGACTGGGGCCTTGACCTTGGGAAGTTTGCCTTTTTCTGTATTTTATTTATTTTTATTTTAGTTTTTTTTTAAATTTTTTATTCTCATCTTGCTTCTTTGTGACGTGCCATGCAGAAACGCTTTTCTTCCAGGAGGGCTAGCCATGCATGCCGCACAGAGGTTAAAGGTTCTGACTGACGAGCCAGTGCTGAAGGCCAGCATGAGACCGGGATGAGCCTTGGTGATCGTGCCTCGGTCTACCCAGTAATGACGGGCAGAAGTAAGCGATGCTTCGCGAGCAAGGTCCCGTCCGTACAAAATAGCAACACTTCAGTGTGCGAGGAGGGACCGCAGCAGCAAGGCTGCTCGGCCGAGACGCAGGCGGCGGGCTGTCATTACCACAGGCACCGCGAGATGACGATGCGCTCCGCAACCGTTATTAGCTTGGGAGAGCACCACAGCCGGCAAGGATGGGGGCTCGACTGGTGCTCCACGAAGCTCATTGCGTGCCATATTTCGCACACATGGGTTCCGGATGGGTGTGTCAAGTGTGGGCTGTGGTCAGCAGCAGTCAGATTTGTCTAAATGGAGACGAGAAGCTGCTTCTCGTGTCTTCACGCCGTCACGCCCCCCGGAGAGCGCGGCGTCGCCTCTGCATGCGGCAAGACGCAAGACTCGGGGAGCTCGCCCAACACAACACCGCTCTTCTGAGCTTCTGACCGACTTTGGGGGCAGGTGCCAGGCCCAGGAAGAAACGCGGGATGTTGGGCACTTTCCCTCATCTCGGTCGGCTAGTGGAGCGTGAGAGGGAAAAAACAAATCGGCCGGGATTCGGGGGTCCCTGCGCGCGTCCCCGGGGGAGAAGCGACAGAGGTCGAATTGGAGTTGAAGACGACGTCCTTGGACCAGGCTCATGGAAGCTACCTGGGCGCTAGGCGACTAGCCGGCTAGCGTGGTTCGTCGAGCAAGGTGAGGGACGGCGGTGGTGTGTGTGTGCCATAGACGGAGCAGCCAAGGTACCGCAGTACGCAGGCTTGGGAGGTGTGCGTACATCGTACATGGAGGAGTGCGGCGCGGCGGTAGCGTACCGTACCTGGGTAGCTAAGTAGCGTCGAACGTCCAGGTCGATGGATCCCAGCAAGACTTTTTCGTCCCAAAAAGCCCGGCTGCCCGCTGCGGGTAGGATCCAACGCCGCGTCGTGAGAATGAGCAGATCGCCATTGCTGCGCACATCCAGGCGTGTGTCTCGGCGGCAGCAGCCCACCAGGCAGAGTGGCAGCCAGACTGCCCAGACTCCAGTCGCACCCATTGTTCCCAGGGGTCCAGCCGGTTCGTCAGCTAAGAGACACTGGAGCAGACAGCCAGCCAGCCGGGAATCCCAGGATAAAGTAGGGTCCTTTAGCCTTTGCCATGTCGATTGGCAAGTTCTCGGGCGGACGTCGAATCGGAAAGCCGGAGCCTGAGCAGGGCCACATATCGTTATGTGCAGCGGGCGCGCCAGCCACGTCGATTCCATCTGAATAACGGTGACGTTTTGCGACGACCGTCTGGGTCTGGGGGCGGAATCTTCTGCCCTGGTTCGCATGGCTGGCCTGGAGGGGAAGAGGCGGAAACTCTCAGAGCGGCGAGCTAGGACCAGTCTCGTTGGACAAGCCAGCGGGCGTTGATTGCATCATTGTAAGGGCCGTTTGATGAGGGTGACGAAGATTGGGAGCGGGGGCAAGAGGCGGGCGTTGGAGCTTGGTAGCTTGCCTTGCTTGCCAGCTTGCCAGCTTGCTTGAATTAAACCTCAACAGAAGGGCGGTGGCACGGCGGTTGACGAAGAGGTTCATCATCTCGAACACGAGGCTCGCGAAACGAAGCGGGTGGGCGATCGAGAAACAATCCGCAAGGAGCCCCCAGAGCCATCGTCGACACAGCCACAAGAGGAAGACAGATTCGGACAGTGCAACCGTGGTGGGCTTGCGGATGGCGAGATTTGGGATTGGAGAGGCGGCGGTGGATGGGGACGATCCATGGATGGGAAATGCGCAACATTCGCGGCTAGGCGAGAAGCAGACAAGCTGCCGTCGGTAGAAGCAGCAGAAAAGGTCGGGTGAAATTGTGTTGTGCTAGTTGAAGTGTCGCGAAGCTGGGATGCTGGAGACGATGGAACGGTGATGAGCCGACGAGAGAAACGGCCGTGGTGGCACGGTGTTGCACCTTCTTCCAGGTCAGGTACCTACCCTCTTCCAGGTGCGGCCTAGCCAATTAACCCAGATGAGGCAAGAGGATGGAACCAGAGCTAAGCAAAAGAAACAATGGCGGAGCTTGACGGGGAGGTGGATAGCAGCCAGTACCTCGGCTCAGCAGGCTGCAAAGTAACCGGCGGGGAGTCGACAGTGGAGCGGTACATTTGCGTATAAGTTGGACAAGTACCGTAGCCTAGCGCTCCGGTCGGCAATGTTTCTGCGAGCTACAGGGGAGGCAGGTACGGTGCCAGGGACTTGGAGCTTCCTTTGGTTGGGTCCAGACACCACTGCACGAGTGTGTGCCTTCCTTCCTCCCTCACCTTACTCACCTGGGCTTACCTCGCGTCGCCGTCATAGGGTGCCTCACCTAGCAGCCTTTGCTACTACCACTACGGCTACTACCACACAGAAGGTGCCTGCCTAAACTCTCTACCTACTGTACCTACACCATGTAGGTGAAGAAGGTGCCTCGCCCGGTGAGGGACATGACTTGGGTCGGCCAACGCAGAGCGCCATCTGTCCCGTCCTTCACCTGAGGCACAGCAGCAATGGCCAGCTTGCTCCAGCTTGCTCCCGCCTCGTCATGTCCACGGTCTTGTTAAGGTTGGCAAGCACCTCAATCGCATCTGTGAGATCTGGGGCGACCTGGCGTGTGGGAAGGCGTAAGATGGATAAGATGGATGGAAGGTCGAGTTGGCTCGTCTTCGATTGGATATTAGTCGTCGTGGACCCTGACCTTCCGAGGGCTTGGGCAGGGACGTGTGACGTTCTCCCCGTCGCACTTTGACTTGAGCTGAGGTGTGGACAACGATTCAGCTATTTTAAGATACCCTGCCTTTATCTCAGCTTACGGCCTAGGCAGACTCTACCTCGCTCCGTAGACCTGGTCGAAACGCTGTTCCCAGGGCGTGGCTACGGGTATCCTTACAGGGCAGGAAGTGCCGCGATATGAAGTCTATTTGATGACGGAATGAGAAGGGGACCGGTGGCCCAGGGCTCTTGCCGGGATATACGACACTAGAAGCAACGGACGGAACAAGAGCGAACTGCTAAGGTACTGGGACTCGAACTGGGGCTGGAGGAGGGGAGATAATGAACGGACGAAGGCTGAAGTCAACGACAAGTGCCGTGTTGTGTTGTGTTGTGCGGTGCGGTTCGTTCATCGCCCTTGCCAATGTTAATGCCAATGCCAATGCCACACCCACACCCATTTGGCTTTTTTTTCGTTTTTTTTTCCACGCTCCTCTTTTTCCTTCCTTCCCCGCCGCCGGACCGTCGTCCGTCTCGTCTCTGGTGTCATTTTATGAGCCTTTTTTTTCATCCCAGGCCTCGCTGCCACGAACCTTCGTCAGCTGCTTATTCTTCCTCAGCCACTTCACCTCTTCTTGCCTTGCCTCGCCTCGTCTCGCCTTGTCTTCAGGCAAGCTTCGACCAACCTCGTCGACGCCCTCCCGAAGCCCAAAATGGCATCCCATGCATACTTTCGAAGTATGGGCTGAGGCAAAAATTAAGCTAAAGCAGGGTAGCTAAGGCACAAATCGCCCTCCATCGCCGTCGCCAGACGGGTAAAGACAGACAGACAGACAGGCACACGACGGACCGCGTCCGTCCAGCCCGGCCCAGTCTAGGTTAGCCCTGCACCGAGCTGCGATGCGATGCACTGCACTGCACAGCACAGCACAGGCTTCCTGCTGGTGGTGGTGGTGGTGCTGATGCTGCATAGCGAGCACACAGCAAACGGCATCTTCCAGGCCGTGGCCGTGACGCCTTCGATTTGGAGCAGCCGGAGGAGGAGGAGGAGGAGGAGGATATTGGGCACCCATGGCACATCCACATTCCTTTTGCGGCCCCTGTCCCTGACACATCACAAACCGCTGTCATCCCCTCCCACCGTGCCTTTCCTCCACTCCAACCTCACCCTCACCTCAGAGCCAGAGTGAGAGCCAGAGAGCGAGAGCCAGAGCTAGACAGAAACACAGACACAACACACACACACACACACACCTGGAGTCCTGGACAGGCTCAACGTGAGAAACGGCCGTCTCCACCACCGCAGCGAACCTGCCCCTGCCCAAGGTACAAGCACCCCTACCGCCCCAACTTATCCCAGCTGCACCTTGAACACGTTTTGGCTCCTCATTTTTCTCTCGCGGAACACGGAAACCGCCCCTGGTCCTTCTAACGTCACCGTCACCGTCTTTTCGAGAACAAGACCAGGACCCGTGAAAGTCGATCTCGTCTCATCCACTCGTTAGTCTACCTCGCACCGCTGCGGTACGCAGTGCCGCACCTGGCCCTCAGCACTTCCACCAGCAATACCGCAAGTCCGCCCCGACGATCATGATCCGACAGACCAGTCTGCTTCACCTCCATCGAGAATCCGACTCGTCACATTCTACTCTGACTGCGGAAACTCTCCCAACCGTCGCTCGCTGCCTGGATCTTCCGCTACCTATGCCTTTGCCTCTGCCTCTGCCTCTGCCTCACGCACACCACGCCCAGGAGCGCCGCAACAGTCATACATACCGCCCCCATGCTACAACATCTCCTTGACAACACACCGGTGCAGCTGGCGCTTAACTCAAGCAAACATGCCTTACCTCGAACTTGCTCCAGCGCAGCAGCGATGTCCCCTTCAGCCCAACATTCCCGGCCCTGCTTTATTTCCGCAGCCATGTCTGGCTATAGTGGCACATCAAACCCCGAGGCAGAAACCCGTCCTCACCATCACCCACAGTCCGATACGCAATACGCAGTTTGTACAAAGTACGAAATGCTATGCATCAGCACGACTAGTGTACTATTACGACGGCCTGGCTTGTGCTCGCGGACCAGGGTCCCAGTGTCTATTTTCTGACCAAGTCGCACCGGATCTGGCCTTCCCCAAACATCATCTCTGAGTGAAATATATGAATAATAGCCTTACATATACGTGGCTGCGTCCGTGTGCGTACAGGCGGTCAGTTGACGTGCAAAGTCTAACCCCCAACGCTGCACAAGACTAACAGACCGACTGGCCGTCAAGATCCACCCTCGTACACATACCGCATCCGCTCCGTGGAAACCTATCGCGCGCATCGCATCGAGGCAGGCAGGTGGGCGGGATAACTGGGCTGGGCATGGATGCTAACCACCTCCTCCTGATCCCACCCGCTGCATCTCAAGATCCTCGTCCAGGCCGTGCCATGCCATGCCGTGCCATGCCATGCAAGCCCGGCTTCCCGGCCTCCTGGAACACCATTCACGCGCAGCCACGGTCGCCGCTTTTGGATCGAAACCGGACGAGCAGCCTCCTTGGGACATGGCGGCGAGCACGCTCCATCGACGGGCCACGGCGAGAGATGGCCACATCTTGCGTGCATCTCAGTCCACCATGAGGCATGGATTTGAACCGTGGATGCTATTCTCGCACCGTCGACGTGCCCTCCGCTAGAACGTGGTTATGGATAGAGTACCGCACCCTACGCCACCTTGGGTATCTCCCGCCATCGCCTCCCCGTCGCGACCTTAACAAATCTCCAAGGAGGGGCGGGATGGAACGCCAGCTTCTTTACTAGCTCCAGTCAGCAAGCACATCCCGCTCAGGAGGGGATGGCGCCGGGCCTGCCGCCGTTGTCATTGTCCCGGAGGCGGAACGATCTCCAGCGTTGCGTCGCGACCAGCGGTACAGATACCTCTGTGCTGTTTGCTCATCCTCGACTCGGCCTACGCCGGTCTGGTCTGGGGGAGTGACCGTGAGTCTCTCACTCGCGTGCTCACGCACTCTCTCGCTCACCACCACTCACACACGCGCGCTCTCTTTCTCTGCGACTTTCCCCACACCACTATCGATTTCGATGTAATATTCCCTGCAAGCAACCCTACGAACTGAAATAACCACCCATGTCCAAGGTCCCTTCCCAGGTTCCCAGAAAGCAAGCCCCCAGCGAGCCGACACCGACTATGACCGACCACTGGCTCCAGCTCCCCGTCACACGGTCACTCGTCGTGGCATGGATGATGGGGGAGAGGAAGAACGGAAGAAAAAGACCCTCTCCTCCCCTCCATTCGCGCCATCTCCACACTCAATGGCCTCCCACCTGCGCCTTTTCACGCTCTCTCATTTCTTCTTCGTATTATCATCTAATTTTCTTCCCGGGGAACTGAACTTGATTCTTCACAGCGGCCTTTCTTCTTCTTTTTTTTTTTTTTTTTTTTTTTTTTTTTTTTTTTTTTGCTGGTCGCGACCCACTGGCAGCTTCAGCAGGCTTGCCCGTCACGTCGCAGGCTCCATGCTCAAGCTCATGCTCAGGCTCTCCCATCTGCCGTTGCCAACGCAGCAGCTCGGCTGGTCGAGAGAGCAAACAACCGTTGCACTTGCTGGCTGCTGTTGGTTGGCGCGCAGGTCATGATATCACGCCTGTGAGCCCGGATGCTACAGATGATATCTAACCCCTGCCCCCGGTCGACGACGCACAGCACCACCCGCGGGACGTGTCGTTGTACATGCACCATGCCGCCTGCATGAGCTGTATGCAAGGCCCCAGAAGGAAGGAAGTGCCATCTGCGGCCCAATATGCGGCCCCCCGAGTGCTCTGTCTGTCGGTTGCCCATTCAAGGACACAAGGACAGGCCAAGTACAAGGTACTTTGGTGCTGCTGTCGTTCCAGACGAGACGACACCGCACTAGACCGGCGTAATCGACAAGGCCACCAGAGCCAGGGCCGCGGCCAGGAGAAGGTCATTGGTGCTCCGCGACCCAAGGACCAGGTGGCCGCCCGCCGCCATCAAACTCACTACTCGCCTCACCAAATGAATCGTTCCAAGAGGGTGGATAGGCGCAATAATTCCACGTTAGCCTCCCGGGACTTTTCGTGCTTCCGCGACCACCCCCAACTTCCTCGAGCCCAGCATGCCCGCCCTGCCCTGCCCTGCCCGGCCTGGTCCTGGCACCCAGCCAGAGCCCAGAGGGCACGCGGCGCACCGCCTCGCATCGTGCTGAGAATTGCACTGGCGCTGGCCTATGTCGCCAGACGGAAACTCTATTCGCCAGGCACTTCAGGCAGTACAGCGTACCCTGGGGTGATCAACGAAAGCTCGCATCTGATGAGCGGGGGGCTGGAGCGACGGGAGGGGAGACGGGAGGGGAAATGCAAGAGCTCACGGTCTATGGTCTTACCGCCATCTACGCGCGGCTTTCTCTGCCGCGAGCTCCCCGGGCTGTCCGTTTCCAAACGTGAAGAACGAATCGGGCTTCCGGGGTTCACGACGTGCGTCACGCCTGAGTTGGCAGTCTAGCGGCATCTTCTGCAACGACAATGGTGACGGGAGGGCGGTGCAGAGAGGGCCAGCAGCACGTTGACGCACATACTGCGTAGGCCGCAGGCTGTAGCCAGTGAAAGGAACCCTGCCGGGCCGGAAGATTACCTTCACACCCATCACGAGGCTCAATTTTGATCAACTTCCGAAATGTTACATTTTGATATCACGGAGCCGACATGGATGGGCCCGAGAATGACGGCAGGGCTCTGGCAAACAACTTCGGGTCTGAAGTCACCCGCTCCTGGATTCAAGATGAACGGGCGCCCTCCTCATCTTATCAGACCTTGTCGTAGCACGCTCACAGGGACCAGAAGTCCAGAACGAATGCAACGTCGGTTGAGCAGCTCTTGCAAGGACATGCATCGTCTCTGGAGGAATCCGTGGATCAAGCTTTCATTTGCGCTCGCTGCTGCCGAAGCCGACGCAACCTAATTCTGTACACCAGAAGGGCGTACCTACACCACTGGTGGACTTGCGGCCAGGCAGAATCGCTGCAAGAGGGCAAGAGCCTACTGATATGCCCCCGTTAATGATGCATCTCCCAGCATACACCAGTTGTCACGGGGGATAAGCTTCGTCATTCATCAGTCATGGTGCAGGCGGGTGTGATGTGTGATACCACCACCGGCGCCGACGCGGGCGCGCAGTTAGTGGTGCCAACGCTGGCCGTGGCGCGAATGGAAAGTCAATCAGCACAATGAGGCGCCCTGGCTTGCATCTTCAGGCACTATTGCGCCTCGTTGCACATTTTGGGCGATAGAGTTGGCCAGGTGTGGCCGAATTAACGGCGGGGGAGTCCCGATGCGGCGATGGCGACAGCGCGCCCAAATGACACATCGTGAAGTCGCGAGATGAACCCCACCGAAGGGCCGAGTCCTCGATTGATTGATACAGGTGAGACAAGACATCTGCAACGAGAGAAATGAGCGCCGTTGTAGCGATCAACCACCAACCGCAACTGCAACTGCGGCAAGCGCTTCAGCCGTGGAGCCATAAAAGTTGCTCGTCCCCATGAACCGGGCAGACATTACACGCCTGCTGCAGCTCTCGGAGCAACGTCAGCAGAGGGAGAGTTTCTGAGCTGCATCGACTCCTCCTTCCCCTCCCCCTCCCCCTCCGAGAGCGAGTGTACTCCCACTGCGGTACAGTTCTCCTCGGGATATGGATGGATCATGGATGGCATCAGAGAGAGACACTGCGGGGCGGGACATTTCCTGAGAGAAGCTCGTCCCCGGCACTAGTCTCCGCAACCACAAAAGAGCCCAGCCACAGCAGCTTGGTTCATCAGTCAACAACTCGTCCAAGCGCCTGAATTCTGAACTCTGGCTTCTGGCGACGCCGACAGGTCACTTCAGCCCAAGACGTGGCATTCAAGCCTGTTCCCTGCCTGTGTTCGCTGTCCGGCCCGTCCCTAGCAATTTGGTCTGGCAACTAGTCAGCACACGCCCAATTGGCGATAGACAGTGCAGTAGCCAGTAGCCAGTGGCCACTAGCCACTAGCCACCGTCAGTCGAACCAGACGGTGGTGGTTGTAACTATGCTACAAGTGACTAGGGCACTAGACTGTAGCTAGTGCCGGCCACGGTTGCTGGCACACGAGGAAGAAGAAAAACTGGAGCGAACTCTGAGCGACGTGCGGCGACGATCACTGCACCTTGGGGAGCGCCCACAATTGCGTCAATTTCGCGAACTGGTCCTCTCCAAATGAGGACTGCCCAAGCTACGGCGACGATGCTACCTTGACGGGAGAGGGGCATTGCCAGACGAGGCACGAGGCACGAAGCGGGAGACGGACAGCCAGAAATGTGATGTGACGGGAGGATGGCATGCATTTGCAGCTGCAACTAATAACGGTGCTCACACGGGCCGCGGTTCATGCGCCTTCCCAACCCCTGGAGGCTGCCCTGAGCTCGGGCTGTATGTATGCTGGACGGGCTGGGCTGACCTCGGAAACGGGAGTCCTTGATAGGAACGGTACGGACTACTGCGCAGTATGTACGGTGCGTTCGTACGAATAGAGAGGCCTGGTGATCAACGGGCGGCCAGCGGGCGACCTGTGCAGCTGCCATGCAGCTCGCCGTTTGGAGCGAGCCAGCAGAAGCAAGAATTGCTGTCTGTGGCTAGACCCTGCCTAGGTGTGCAGCGTATACTGCGTACGCGCCCAGCAGCAGCACATCATGAGCGTCAACGCTTCCACGTCACTGGCGAAGGTTACGACTTACTGCGTACTCCTAGCCTCCTAGTCTTCTACCGACTGGCGACTGCCAACGGCCAATGCGATGTGTGCACTCGGAAGACCCCTTCACGCGTCGTTCGTCGCTCAGCGCGCCATCCGCTCCCACCCCATCTGCGCTGGGCGGTCGGACCTGGACTATACATACTATACCGGACCTGGAGATGGACATGGACTACCCGCCCGACCCGCATCGGCACTGAACGATACTACACGATTCAGGGCGAACTACGAACGAGCCTCGCTGTAACCCTCGTTCGGGAAATTTGTTCACCTTACACCTTCCTCCACGGCTTTTGGGCGATCATGTGTCTGATCCCCTTGGTGATGGAACGGTTCGATCGGGGTTGCATAAGCCGGCTGGAGTGGGCCATGAACTCGCCAGCCTTTGCTGCAACGGTCGCCCGGAGGTATTGTAAAATCCGTATCCACATTTGGGGGTTGGTTGTTCGCAGTAATTCGTTCTCGTCGCCAGCCGTTATATCAAAGGGGCTCCTATTGTCAATCTGTCTGGCCATTGTGCAAACGCCAACGCTGCTTTGACACTCGCAACCGGAGCTCATTGGGGTGAAGACATCGAAGCCAAGCAGAGCAAGCAAACAAACAACCTGGAAGCCGCCATTACTCGCAGCAACGCTTAGGCACGTGAAACGGACAGACGGACAGCACAGCACAGCACAGCACAGCATAGCACAGTCCGGTTCAGCAGAAACGGGACCGCACCGTTGAGATGAAGAGCTGACGAGCCAGTCGGAACAAGGGTTCATCGCCCCCAATTTCCACCGTCTTCATCCTCGTCCTGGTGTCGCAACCCGCAACCCGGCAAGCAGGCGTTTGGCCGGCATGAACTCGCGGCGATCTGACATCTCAGTCCACACCGCTGTCCCGGAACATGCGCCCAACCTTCCCCGACCTCCGGAACTGGCGTTAGGTTGGGCAACCCAAACATTGTGCCAACTCCGGAATCCGCGCCTTGGCCATTGGTTGGAAATTTTGTCAAGGGCAGCACACGATTCGTTTCCTGCAGAACCGACCGACCGAAGAACGAACTCGCTGCCTGGGCGCCAGCAAATTTTCAATTTTTCCAAGGCCCCCTCCATGCTCTCTCGTTCTTGCAGGGACAAGCGCCACCAGGAAATGGGAAGAGTACGCAGTAAAGCAAAGAAAACGGTTTGTTTCTTGCCGAGCTGCTCTCTTGGCAAATGGCCCATCAGGAGATTTTCGGGCGAGATCTGCCGGTGCTTATTTCACTTGACTTATCGATTTGTCGCATTGCTTTTTCCTCACTTTCCCCTTTCCCCAGATGCAAACGCAACACGGCAGCAGCCTGTGCGACGGTTCATCATTTTTCCCTTGCCGCGCATCTCGAGTGCGACTCGAGGTCGGCCGTGTTTTGACGTCGTGCTTGAGATTGTATGGTTTGGCGGCATTGAGGCTAAGCGGCCCGTCTTCCGTCGGTGTTACTCTACGATTTGGGATGCGAGCGCGATGCTTCCGTGGCCTCGGAGCGAGATGCTTCGTCCAAAAGGCCAGATAACGGCCGGACGAGCTTCGGGCTCCAAAATTGCCGCCCATCGTCTTCGTCTTCAACTTCTTGCATCCCTTGATCTTCTCTGATCGACGCTGCCTTGACGTCTGCCATCGTCAGAAAACCACTTTTTTTTTCCCTCTCTGCTTCGCTACCAACTGAACGAGCGGAACCACAACGCGGTCGGCGGCCGGGTTTCCTTCGGATAATTATTCAGTGACCACAGCGGCAGACAAGAGGCCATAAGATCCCGGGGCAATTCTGCAAGGATAACCACATCTCCTCATCGCGAAATCCCTCACCTGTTGAACCTACACGGAAACTTACTCTTTGCGGAAAAAGCACAAGTCACAAGGGAAAGAACCGGAATCAAAGGAACAGCTCCACTGCAAATCAGACAAGTCAGGAAAATGGCGTCTCTTCAGCAATGGAAGGTCGAGCAGCCGTACCTCAACCTGCACTGCGCGCTGGGCGAGGGGCCGTACTATGAGAAGGCGGCCAACGCGCTGCGCTTCGTGGACATCAAGAAGAAGCAGATCCACTTCGTCGACCTCGCCCAAGGCCCCGGGTCGCTTCGCACACTGCAGCTCGACGTCCCCGTCGGCGTGACGGCCGACATCGCCGGGGTCGACCCCAAGGACAAGATTCTGGTCGGGCTCAAGTACGGTGTCGCCGTCCTGGACGTCAAGACGGGCGAGTACGAGTACATTGGCAAGCTGCACGAGCAGCACAACGAGAGGATCAGGGCCAACGACGGGGCGGTCGATCCTCACGGACGCTTCTGGGTCGGCACCATGACGGATTTCGGGCTGGGCGATTTCCAGGTCGAAGGTATGTTGAATGTTGCGGTCTGCAGTCGACGGGCTTGTCTTGTCGTCGCACCCCCTGTCGCCCGACTCACCACACGCCGCCTCTTTTCCTTTTACCCAACTCGTGCATCGTCGTCCTGACAACGCATCTTCAACCCCCTTCCACACCGCAACCCACAGAACGAAGCAAACATGCATTCGGGGCTAACTCACGATACCAGGCGCCCTGTACCGCTTTGACGGCAAGTCGGGCAAGGAGGAGGTGCTCAAGGACCTCCTGATCCCCAACTCCGTCGGCTGGTCCCCCGACGGCAAGACCATGTACTTCACGCACTCCACCGATCGCAAGGTGTACGCGTGGGACTACTCCCCTAAGGATGGCGGGGTGTCCAACAAGCGCGTCTTCTACGAGCACGACGGCGAGGGCCAGCCCGACGGGTTCCGCGTCGACACGGAGGGCAACCTCTGGCACGCCGTCTACGGCGAGGGCCGCGTTCTCAAGATCTCGCCCGAGGGCAAGCTCGTGGGCGAGGTGCTGCTGCCGACCAAGAACATTACGTGCACGCAGTTTATCGGCACCGAGCTCTTCATCACGACGGCGTCGCTCGACGAGGGGGACGGCGACGAGGGGCAGCGCGAGAACGGCGGGGCCCTGTTCCGCGTCGACGTCGGGGCTAGGAGCCTGGATTTCTTCGAGTTCAAGCTCTGAGCTGTCGTCTTGCCACTGCATGAGGGGCTAGGAAGCCCGCCATGGGACGGTCACGATGGGACGCGGGCACGATGGGACGCGGGCACGATGATGGGAGGGGGGTTTGCTGAGCTGGTGTCTTTCTGGTGGATTGAGAGGCGGGAGTGGCGTCCTGTCGTGGAGGAAGGTAGAGAGAGGGACAGGCGGGGACGTGACACGACGAAGCTGTAGGACGCGTCGATGACGGCAATGAAGCATATGACACCGCTCTTTCCTCTTTCCGCGTTGCCGCGCTTTGCTGGTATAGGTTTGCTGAAGAATTCCCATCTCGTACCGCGGGCCTATGGAAGGCCTGTCCGCTGGCCCGGACTTGCTGGGCTTGCTAGTTGGCCGCGTTGATGCGAGTCCTCGTGAATGTGGTGAGTGAACCCGGTCGAGGCAGCATTGCCATCACGATGATGGAACATCGTGAACCTGGTCTGGTCCGGTCGCTGGGGTTGTTGGGAGTGGGATGGGGGGGCGGAGAGGTGGACAACATGACTACAACGCATGGGTGCAGAACCAAGGCGATCACCAACTCTTTCTACTGGAGGTTGCGCTTGCTGCGGCTTTCACGATAATTTTTTTCCCTTCCCCTAGTCATGGTGTCTTGTCCCTCGGACTCTCCGCTGCCTGTTCGTTTGTTGAAGAAAATCTTTGACTCATGAGCCATGTAAAGACGTGTGGTTTTGGGATGGGATGTATGCAAAACCCCGTATACGGATATAGATGGGCTGGCTGCAGCATGCACGATGTCCGCCTCACTCTCACGCCCATTTTTAGAGGTGTGTGTGTTTCCCTGTGTGTGGCAGATGTTGGGACTCGACGAGATTTTTTCCCTCTTTTTTTTTTGCCCTTTTGCTGCCCCTGGCTGGGGGACATACACTACTACATAGTAAGGTATGCAGCAGACATTTTGGGCACCAATGCCTACTATGCGCAGTATGCCACTCACTCCCCCTCTCCACATCACACGTTTTCCCCCTCCGTTTCTGCACACTAGGTGTTTGCAGCGGCCGACGGGAGCGTATGACAGCAGCAGAAAGGGGGCCTCGAGACGCAGCTAGTGACGTCCGACATCGCTAGCAGCAGCAGAAGCAGCAGCAGCAGTATCACCACCCAGCAAGCAAATAAGAGGCATGAAGCATGAAGCAGCCCGACGAAAGCTGCACACGCCCGCCCACACACACGCACATATACATATACATATCCATATACACGTACATAGATACGCCCACCAGGGCCGTCGCCAATCTGCAATCTGCATCGTCGACGTGGCAGCCCCCTTCTCTGTACGATGTATGTGTACATGACACGCACACGAGACCCCGTACCTCCCCCCTTTCGCCGTTTTGCCTATCTGCCCACTGTCTTCGCCGCCTCCTGCCCTCCTCCAAGGCAGGGCCGAACCCCGGTTTTTCCCAGATCGGAGAATTAAAGTGGTCCCGAGCGAACGAACGACCGGGGCGCCTGCCGCATCGTGCAGTAGATCGGAGCCCGAGCCGCCATGTCATCCCATCCATGCTGGCCTCGTAGCCTGGGACCGGACGCGAGATACACTAGCCCTAAGGGGGCCCTGGGGCCTGAGGAGCCTGAAGGCCTGAACCTGAACTTCTGAACTGTCGAGCTTGCACTAGCCTAGACGATCCGTAGCCCCGTGTGTCGTCCGCGCCGGCCCCCCAACCCCCTGGTCTCCCGGCCGCGAGCCCCGGATCCATGGTTTGCCGCCGACGCCGCCGCCGCCACCGCTGCTTTACTTGAGTGCGTACAGGCGTACCGGGAACAGCTCCTTGGGAAAGCCACGCTGCAGCTCCGTCTTGATTAGGCGAAGACCCGCCTGCTCGAAGAGGAGTCGGAACTTCTCATCCACCCTGTGCGTTTGTTGCACTTGCGTCAGTCTATGCACGTGTCTTGCATGCGTGGAGTTCTCCAGTTACACGGGCCATGGCCCATCGGGGGCAAGGGGGCAAACGAACGAGGAACCAGGGGCCCGGCCTTGCCACCGGCAGAACTTTTCATCTTGACGGTGGCTGGCGACGGGGTTGGTGAAGGGCAGTGCTGGGGGAGTTCGGGAAGGATGAAAGGGCCTGGACGGCAGCAGGCAGGTAGGGACTCACCTCGTCACGCTGCTGTCGACGTCGTCGAACAGGTCCACCCCGCTAGTGCTCAGGTTCTCCTTGACGACGATGAGGCCATCGGTAGGGGCCACGACGGCCTTACAACGCCGCAGGTAGGCCACGAGCTGGTCGTCGGTGAGGTGGCCCAGGCACCACTGGTTCCAGACAAGGTCGTATGCGGTGCCGTCGAGGGGCGTCCACTCCTCCAGGCCAATGTTGAAGACGGAGCCAACACCCGACTTTTCCTGAAGAGCGGCGGTGAACTTGGCGATGGGCTCGACGATGTCAACTTGTTCAGCTACATCGAGAAGCAGACCCTCTGTGATACGGCCAATACTGGGGGTTGGGGGTCAGCAGGGTTCGTCGACATGGTACAGAGACTTGGGTCACGGAGACAGGGCAGGGCAGGGCAGGGGTGTGCCAAGGTGCAGCACGGTGAGAGGTTCCCGACACGAGAGGCGAAGAGACAAGGGGATGGGAGAAGAATGGGTCAGGCGAGGCAAAACATTAGCTCGGCCCGCTCGTGCAGTGTAGCTGTTGCGGTGGGTTAGGGGAGGCAGAAGGAAGGGGGAAGGGAGTAAGGTTGGAATTGAGAGGCGGTGAGGTGAGATAAGCGGTGAGAAAAGATGGGGGGCGCGTTGTCTGTGTGTATGTGTCCGTATGTGTGCGTGTCCAGCGCGCGCGCGTGTGTGTGTGTGTGTGTGATTGTGATGTGAGATGGGCAAGCAACACGCCGCAAGATATGACAATGTAACGGGTACCGAGTACAGAGTGGCCGAAAGGGACAAGAAATGCAGAAAAGCCCGACTCACCCGGCCCCGCCTTCCAGAGCGCGGCTCACCGTCCGCAGACCGCTCTTCGTGCCGATGCCCAGTTTGGCCAGGAAGTTGCGCGAGCCCTGCAGGTCGACCTTGCTGATGTAGGGGAAGCCGCCCAGCATGCCGTTCACGTCGGCGTCGACGCCCTGCCAGTAGGAGCGGCCATCGGCGGCACTGATCTTGGCGTCGGGCGGCGGTGTAGTGCTGGTAGTTGTCGCTGCGGTCGATGATGCGCCTGCGCCTGCGGCCGCGGCTGCGGCTGCTACTCCTTCAGAGCCGGCCATTGTGACGCACACGCACGCGCAATCTCACTTGACTGCCTTTGGTGGTGTGTGGCGGTCTGACAGGCGGCGTGGTGGTGAAGAAGATCGGGCGCGGTTGGGACGTACGTAGTGTCACATTGTTGAAGAACAGCCGTAGCTGCATCGAATCGCACGGTTGGGGACAGCCCAGGATGGGGGTCCATCGCTTATGCATTGAAGCGGGACTCTGCCGAGGGGTGACGTGCTTAGGTGAATACCCGACCAGCTTACCTAAGGTAGTCAACTAAAAGATTGAGACTGCTTAATCAGATAAAACTGCTCCACCCAGATAAGCCCAGATAAGAGAATTGCACCAGCGTGTCGTCATCGTCCTGGGAATCAACCTACCTTAAGGTTAACTTCGCAACTATAATCCCCGGGCCTTTCGTCGCCCACTGCGCGCGATAGAGTTGTCGTGAATGCTTGCTGAAATATCTCTGCGCTAATAACGGGAGTTTCTTTTGCCTTTTTGCATCCGCTACTCTATCCATCTGAACGCCTTCTCAAGCTTATCTCAGCTCATGCACCTGTCAGCCTCAACCGCAAAGCTACGTGGTGGTGCACGACACGACGTCGCGATGGACTCAAGCGATTGCCCATCTCATCTACTATCCTGCCTCGAGACCAGTTAGTGCTGCTAGCTGCCATTACACTCGTCATGTCATGTCCAACTGGTGGCCTGGTGGTCTGGCGGCCTCGGCGCCCGAACGCATTGCTTGGGATCGCCTCCAAACCAGGGTTGACAGTTATGCGCACCAGAACCACGCCTCTGGGACAGCCGGCGGGTTGTTCCCCAGGATGATTCATTCATTTACAATATTCCGACGGCCTCTCCGGCGCCACCTCTGACAGAAGTCAGGTGACTTTCCTTTCCTATTCGGAAACGCTTGCGACGGGGCGAGTATCGTTTGAAAGCCACGGCAGAATACCTCAGCTGTCAGCTAATCTGTCATCAATCGCCTCTCGTCTGCAATAACTCCATTGATCTTGTCAAGTGGATTGCCGCAATAACTAAACGAAGCAGGAATTCCGGACTGCGCCTAAACAAGGCAACTGTTCGTCTCCGCAACGGAGGCAGGTGATGATAGTTGGGGAATCTCGGCTGCCACGTTCCTCACGACATTTCTTGCAGGTCCTGCAAGTCGGCAAAACTTGTCTCTGATTCACGACGCCTCTTAAAACTTCCAAAAATGCCTCGGAAGGCCGCACGGCGGTCCGTGTCTCGGAACACAAACAGCTTTCCAAATAGCAGCAGCCGATCTCCCAGTCCCAGAGATCATGATCCATGAATCTGGGGATGCCAAGAGATGTAACCAACGTGCAACCGACGCACACGGCCTGGAGGAATATGGAACATGAGATCTGCAAAACCGACAACGAGCCTCTCTTTCCTCCCTTCAGGGCATCACCCTGGGCAACTCGGCCAAGACCGGGGCATTTGGGCGTTGACATCATGTGATACTCGCGGCGACACAGCCCGTTTCCGTGGTTTGGCGTGGTCCAGGCTCTCACGGCGAGGGTCTTGACGCTGCGCGCAAATCTGCTACCGGGTCTTTCCTACGCACTACCACGTTCTGAATACTAGTCAGGGGATGTCCGAACACCAGCAGACCGGGTCCCTCTTTCTTTCCCCGCGGGGGCGGATTCTGCGGATCGCGACAAACAGCCAGGTGGGTTCAATCCAATCCGGTCCAATCCAGACTGGCCGCGGGCAAATCGACTTGACGCTGGCGCTCAGCGGCTCGGTGTCTCGGCAGCACTGGTGTCGCAGTATGCGACTCTGGACTACCGGCTTCTGCAGAATCTTAGCGCCGAGTTGTCAAAAAAGCTTGATGGACTGCGGCGACCGACGACTACGGCACTTTCTATCCGCGCCGCGTAAGGCTTTGATCCTTTCGCATCGACATGTTCTATGGGTTTTACCGGCGACAAAAATATCCGGAGTTGATCGACTTCAAGGATAGATGCTGCCAGCTCTATCGGCAGTATGCTTACATCTGTCAGTAAGCATACTGCCGCCATGCTGCGATGTCCTGGTTCTCTACCGCGTGGGCAACGGACCGGTTCTTGAAAGAAATCAACGAGGTGCGTAATCCTCCCGGGAAGCATCCAGTTCATCGACCTATCGAATCCGCTCGTTTGGAATACCGAGTCTTGGACGGCAATGCAACGAATGGCGTTGAGAAGAAGACGAGCAAGGTCGGACGAGGCGAGGTGGTTTGAGGCGATTTGACTTTCCTCGCCTCCCTAGATGATGTTTTGCAGCTCTGGGCCAATGCCTTCGGGCCAGAAAGCTTACTGCCTCAAACGCGAAAACGCAGCCACGAGGCACGAGCCAAGCCGGTCACCCGTGGGCGCTGTAAATCGCGTGGGTTCTTTCTTCTTCCTCCACTTCCTTAAGATCCGCAATGCTTATTGCTGAGACTTGGCCGCGGCGTCCGTAATGATTCAAATCAAGCATGAATAACAACCTTACCAGGTCGGTGGGGGTCGCCCAGTTCCCAGCTCGCCCAGTCTGATACGAAAAAGGGTGAGGGTCTGGAGAGATCGGACGATAGAATAGAGTTTCGGTTGCCTCGAGCACCTTGCCCTTTTGAAGGTCTGGATGTTAGGGACTTTGGACGACGATGGACCGAGTCCCGAAACGACTCTGCGGTTGGCCTGACTCAACGGTGTTGCTATTCTGATGATGCGATGAGAGGACATCGACAGTCGACTCTTTTGCATCCTTGGGGTGGCTAAGCGCCCAGGACATTGACATCTGTCGCCCTAGGCTGGTTTCAGGCTCTCGGCCACCCTCTCGACATGTCCCGATTCAGCTTCACGCCGCCCTCTCAGTCTTCAGCACCATGTTTGGGACGAGAGAGGTGAGTGAGTACATAAACCCGCCGTCCCGTTCCCCCATCTACCAGTTTTTGGTTTGACTCGACGGCAGGCCTCACAGTATCAAGTTCAATACCTACATTCTCTTAGGATCTGATTTCATTCACACGGGTTGATCCCATAATTTCAGCAACCACAACTTTGGTTCACTTCAGTCCATCAAAATGAAGTTCCTCACTTTCTCCATTCTCCTCGCCTCGACACTCGTTAGCGTCAGCAGTGCTCCTGCCGATGTTGATAGCAGGGCTGTCACGTATGTTTTCCAAGACAAGGTCACAGATAACAGGGCACGACCGCTAACACTTCACCAGTTTCCAAAACAACTACGACCAGCACTTGGAGGACCGCGATGAGCACCAGGAGCCCCGCGGTGTCTCCGTCCCGTCGTTCGCCGGTGTCGAGACCACCAGCGGTGTGATCGCCGACGTTCAGGACGAGGCCGTTCCCCTCCGCGCCCGCCAGCTCCTCAAGAAGAAGAAGAAGAAGGCGAAGAAGGCCAAGAAGGCGAAGAAGGCAGCCAAGGCCAACGCCGGTGCCGCAAAGGCCAAGGGCAAGGCCACTCCCGCCGCCGGCGCTGCTAAGGGCAAGGGCGCCGCCCCCGCTGCTGGCGCAGCTGGCAAGGGCAAGGGCGCTGCACCCCCCGCTGCTGCTCCGGCCGGCGGTGCTGCCGCGAAGGGCAAGGGAACCAACCCTCCTGCCGCTGCCCCCGCTGGTGGTGCTGCGAAGGGCAAGGGCACCAACCCGCCGGCCGCTGCTCCCCCCGCTGCTGCGAAGCCCGCCACTGCTGCTCCTGCCGCTGTCGCTCCCGCCCCCGTCGCCCCTGCCACGCCCGGCAAGGCCAACAAATAAGCTACTCCCTGTCAGTAGTGTTGGTGAGAGGGTAATGGATAAGTCGCCGGCACTGGTGCCGGTCGCTTGAGTTACTTCGAGCCTACGAGGGCTAGAGTGGAATTGCAGGCGCAGTACCATGGGACAGTTTTCCTCTCCTACGACGGGCTGTCTTGGCTGGTTCTGCGGACGAAACAGAAAAAAAAGGTTAATTCAGGCAGGACACGCCGGTTTCTCGCGACGGGAGCGTCTTGTGTGATACCCCTACAACGGCCGCTCAGAGAGCTGAGGGCCTCCGTGGGCTTGGGTTCGGTGCTGTGCAAGCAGTTCCGGAGGGTTTCGCCGGGGAGGGGTGGGTCTTGAGACCGGAGCGCGGATGTACATAACTTAGCCACTACCGAGCAGTTCAAGCGTCAGACGATTTCTTTCTCAGATTGTGCGCCCTGTTGGATCGTCATTCGTTATCGGTCTCTTCGGACCACTGAATCCGTGCAGCTTTGAGGGTAACATCGCCGTACCGATGAGTTGGTTGGTGAAACAAAATGTCTTGGCGCTATGATGTTAATTATAGGGGTTATGCGGTTTCATGGGTCGCCGGTCCATGGAAACATGTTTCGTGTGGGATGGCCTTTGCCGGGGCAGGCAGTATTCGCAGCCGCATGCGGGTCATAAACAGTCCAAACGCCATGTACGGTGCGGTCGTCTCATCTTTCAGTGTGCCACCTTTTCTTTCTTGCGCCGATTCGAATAAGAAATCGAGCCAACTCGTAAAACGAACAAAAAGGGGCGCGGACCTCGATCTCTCCGGGGCACGATCGACGTTGCGCGTGCAACCTTCTCTGGTAGGATTTCAGGAGTGGCTGTGTGATGTTTCCAGATCGGCTTCGACTCCCGACTCACACTCAGCGAGTGGACGGCGAGCCCCAATACTTCTTCGCTCGACCCACCCGGCCATCTGGGCAGCAGCGGGTGAACCAATGAGGGCGCCCTTTCGACGATTCGCGCCCGTCAAATGAAGCTGCCTTCTTTCGCACCATCCGAGCGCACGTTTTGTTCCCACCCGCCACCCATCCATCGGTATTTGGAACCCACTCTTTTGGTGTTTTCCGCTCTCTTCTTCGTTCTTCTTTCAACGTCCCCACTGAATTAGCTCACACACCCTAGTCTCCCCTCTCATGCGGAACAGAAAGAAAAAAAATCTCGTCATTCTTTCGCAACCCATCCCGCCGCCAAAGATTATTTGGCAAATTTTGCTCCCCAACACGCCAAGGATCAAGGTCCCCTCCTCGATCACTTACCATGGCCGGTTGGCCCAATGGCAAGGCGTCTGACTACGATTCAATCGTGCAATCAGGAGATTCTGGGTTCGACCCCCAGGCTGGTCAATCTTTTTGTCCACATACCCTCTGGAGGGGTAAGTAGGCGGGCTGGGAAGGTCTTCGATTCCATTTGCCCTCTTTCCACTCTCTTGCCTCTATTTTTGTATCTCAGGACTCTCTCTGCCTTGGAGTTTCTGCTTCGCCATGAAAGGAGAATATTTCTCTTGCCTTTTTGCTACGACTCAGGGACTTACTTCTCGCCAACCCAGCGAGAGTCCGTTCGGCGTGCACGAAGCCCGACGCGCAACGATCGGCAACATAATTGAACACGATCCCAGTTTCACCACGACGAGAGAACATGCTACCGAGAAAGGCCATGCCATCTTCGATGTTTTCCCGACGTCGTTGAGGAAACTCTTGACCATTGCGAAATAGCGATAAGCTTAAAGTGGTGACAGAACTCAGTCACGCGCCAACAAGAGTTTGCCTACTTGAGTTTGACCTCGCGTGCCTTCCCGCGCAGTGATGTTTGCACTGTCCCTGCACAAACTCTGGCTCTGAATGTCATTCAAAGTTTGCCCAGAAGACGTCATGAGTCGGGATGGGGGTTTGTGCCCTTTGCGCCGTTATCACGTCTTCGTCTTCGCGGGCGTTATATTGACGATGAGAATCGATGATATCGTCGTGGAGGGGCCCGAAGGCATTCCGAACACATAACACATGAGAACTAAGTCGATCCTGCGGCATAATTGTGGTGAGCTGGCGATCATAAGACCGAGCTACCGTGTTACAGAAAACTTGGCCTGATCACCTTTGCAGACATCAGGGGTCCCTCGAACGCATCAAGGTTCATCTTCGGGAGGCTTTAGAACGTGGTGGCTTATTCCCGAATCATCCTTGTGTTCGAAATACATGCGCATATCATGTCGCTCAACCGCCGCACCGAATAACTAAGGTCAACTTATGCCCTACCTTGTCTCTGCTCTTGCGAGGAAGGAAAGGATTCGAGTATTGGGCCAACGACGTCCTACTACTCCGTGGCTGAGAGAAAAGATTTGGTCGGGTGGCAACTTCACGCTTTCATCGTAATCCGTGTTTGAGGACAAACCCCCAAACATTCGAGTCCACCCTTATGCAATACGGCGTTGAATTTTCTTCTCACCAATCAGGCGGCTTCCCGGAGCTTCGAGGTGTACTAATCAGGAAGTTGGACCTCACCGTTGCTTCCTCGCAGGTCGGGCAGGTCATGACGACGGCTTCATCGCCTTCTCTGCTCTCTGCCCAAACCCTGACCTACCAGAAACATAGACACCATCTCGTCCATCACTAATAGCAACCCTGAACTCCAATTGGGTACACCAGCCTGAACTGAGCACGCCCTCAACCGTTCACAAAGCATTCTTACAACTTTCTTCACCGGCCCGGCCGGCTCCTGCCATCAAGAAGGTCACCTCTGTGAAGTCAATAGGCTCCACCGACAGTGGTCGCTCAGCCTGCACGGATCGCATGCAACACGCAAAGTTGAACCTTTCGTTTCTGGCGCAATAACACCATTTGTCGCATTGCCGTGGTTCTCCAAGTACCAAGTAATCATCAACCTTGCGTCCGCTGACGCACGGTTATCTGGCTGGAGTTGTAGAGTTTCCAACTCTCTTCCCTCATTTACGATTTCGACCAGGCGTCCTCCCTACGAGACCCAACCACGAGATGCGAATCGCAAGCGAAACATCGTTCTTTAATCATCTTCACTGAGATAACCCGCCCCAGGGCATCAGAATTATCACGTTTAAAAACATCTCTTACCTTTCCGCTGCTGATTGCTTCGTTCTCCACAGCAATCCTCCCTCCTCACCCGCTTTTAAAGAAAAAAACTGCTAACCTCTTCACGTGAAACTTCACACCGCTGCCAACTTCTATCTCATACAACTTCTTCACCTCCTCCACCTAACTGCGCCAAGATACCAACCACTCTGCTAGACTCAGCTCTCCATCTCAACTTCATACAACTAGGTTATGACGACCGGTGAAGTAACAAGGCAAAGACGGCACCTAGTTCTCTAGACTGAGCACTTCCCCAACTTCCCGCTATCACAACTCCTTCGACTCCTTCAACTAACTACGTCAAGAGTCGCACTTAGACGTAAACAAAATCGAAAAGACGTCTAAGTCGTTCCTTCCCTCAGTATCGTGTAGCCGGCCCGGTGAAGTCAACATCGTCTTCTCACCAAAGCAAGGCTCTCTCTTACACGATTCATCTCAACCTCTACCAAGACACTTCGTCTTACACATCTCCCGCCACACAACACCAAAGTAAGATTCTATCAACTAACGTCAACACAAGGCTTCATCCCACATTAACTTCCTCGCACAACTTCATTACACATCACCACAGAATTTTACCACACCAAACCTCAAGATGGACCCTTTCACCAACTCCCCCCAGCTGCTCTCCTACCAATCTCTCGCCATCCAGCGCATCCCATCCATCGTCTCCCCCGCGTACCGCGCCAACCTCGTCGAGGCAATCAAAAATCTCCTCGACAAACCCGATGCCGGGGACTCCACCCTTCGCTGGAACATCCAAGCCGCCTACCACTCCGGCGTCGAGCCCCCGTCCCACGAGGTCCTCGCCCTCGCCCTCTGCTCCGAGTCCGGCGAGCTTGAGGGCTCCGTCCTCGACTTCCAGAAGTGCTTCTACCGTGCCCGCCCGGATGTAGCCCACCACCAGAGCGAGTGGACCGTCCGGGGCGTCATAGACAGGCACAACGCCAAGGTCCGCAGTGGCGACATCGTCGGCCCGCTTGTCACCTACACGGGTGCCGCTGAAGTCCTGCAAGACAACGAGGCCTCCGACGAAGACACTTCTGACGATGACGATAACTCCAGAGGCGAAAAGCGCAAGGCAGCCGACACGGACGCGGACAAGGGCAAAAGCGTCAAGCGCCTCGCCAACCAACACGTCGACGACGTCCAGACCCCGCGCATCAACGAGCTCGCACGACGATGCAGCCAAGAGCGGGCCAATATCCAGAAGCAGCGGGAGCAAAATCAGCGTGGGCGCCAGCAAAGGGAGCGAGAGCAGACCCCCAACCCCATTCGCAAGCCAACCGTCTTCCCGCGCATTCCCATCCCGCCCCCCATCCGCTTCTCTCCTCTGGCGCCGTCCCCCCTCCGCGCCTCCGCGACCGTAGCCACCACCGGACCATCAAAGGACGACGATGGCGGTGTCGCTGCCGCCAAAGCCGCCGCCACGCGCCAAAAGGCCGACAAGTTCCTCGCGCAGGCCGTCGACAAGCTTGATCACTCGGCCGCGCTGCAGGAGGAGCTCGCAACGCTCCAGACGGAGAAAGATGTCGCCGATGTCGACTCGCGGCGCGGGCTCCCCAACTTCCTGCGGGAGTCACATAACCTCACCGGTCGCATCCTGAAATGCCAAGGGGACACCCTCCGCTCTCTCGTGGAGGCTGTCCGTCTCCAGACCGGCGGGGACGAGGGAGGAAGCGTGCGGGCGGCGGAGACGAAGGCGGAGGCAGTGTTGAAGGGATTCGAGGTCCTGATGAAACAGGAGAAAAATAGAAGCCGCGAGGAGACGCAGGATAGTGGTGGTGATTGAGTGTTGGTAGGATTAGGGGGTGTCAGGTGGTTGGATTTGATACCCATGTATTATATTACTTGAGATTCATCAAACAGCAAGAGTCGCAGGTTGGTTAACGAGAGATAAATTGGCTTCTGTCAAAACCTAGAGTGACTAGCTACAAAAGCCGATTCTACTATCCAAGTGAGAGGAGGTTATCGATCGCTCTATCTGTAAAGGTGTGTGCGTCTTCGTCTGTGAGTGCCCAATATGATGTAATGATGCCTTAGAACTCCAAAGCTTAATGAGAGACAGATTTTAAAAGACATAAAAAAACATTACTAATTACACAGAATGGAGATCCTCACAATCTTTCTTCTATGTCTGCCGTTTCGGTTCGTTGTTTTGACTTTGCGGGCGTTTGTCATCCCCATCCCAATATACTGACTGCGTCCACCGATTCTATAAAAAAGCACAACCAACTCCTTTCTCCACTTATGACTTCGTTTTTTGTTATGCTGAAATGCAGTTCCCCCAGTCCTTTTGACAGCCGTAACTCGCCTTGCAGTTGCCATTGACTCATTTCCAGAAATATGTATCCGCACAAACGCACTTGCTGGTACAGCAGTAGCCGGGGCCACACTTCTGTCCCGCGCCCAATCCGCACTTGGCACCGGCCTGGGCGACAACCTTGACCGCCGACTCCGGTGCCTGCGTAGGGGCAGAAGTGGAGGAGGCCGGAGTGTTTGAAGTCGTCGCCCGGGTTGTGGTGCTACTACTAATGCTGCTCCGAACGAGGCTGCTAGAGCCAACGATCGAGGCCGTCTTAGTAGTAGTGCCAGTGACGGGCCCGGAGAGGGTCAGTGCCGTGGTCGAACTAAGATCCTGAGAAGCAGTGTTAGCAGAAGGTAAGAGAGCAGAGATCCGCTTGTTTCCAGCGTTAGTGACCTCGGTGGACATACCATTGCACGTGCCGTACTTGGATTGACATCCAGTACCACAGAATGCACTGTCGCTGCCGCAATAACCGTACTGCGAACAGCAGTTGCTGGTGCCATAGCCCGCGCACGTCGTGCCGTTGTTGGCCTCACCACACCTGCCGTTCAACGAGACGTTGATGTCGGCGTTCGTGCCGGTACACTTGCCAAAGTCGGTCTGGCATCCGGCGTCGCAATGCGCCGTCGTGTTGCCGCAGTAGCCCCAGACGGAGCAGCACTCGCCGCCGCTGTAGCCCAGGCAGTTGAAACCGTCGGTGCCACCGCACACGCCGTTGACTGAGATCTTGGTATTGCTCGCGGCTGCGGGGCTGACCGACGTCACACGCGTGCCACCAGAGCTAGAGGACGACGCAGCCGAGGCGGCGGCTGAGCTGGAGGCGGCAGCAACAGATCCAGAAGATGCAGCAGAGCTGGCAGTGGCAGAAGATCCAGAGCCAGCGGCAACGGAAGAGGCTGAGGTGGAATTGTTGCAGTTGCCAAAGGCAGACTTGCAGCCGGTGCCACAGTGTGCATCGGTGACACCGCAGTAGTCATACTGAGAGCAGCAAGCGCCTCCGACGTAGCCCAAGCAAGTTCTGCCGTTCTTGGCACCGCATTCTCCGTTGACCGAGGCCAGAAGGGTGGAGAGTGGGAGGGCACCAGTGCTCGATCCACTAGCGCTCGCGGCGGAGGATGTACTTCCGCTGGCGGAGGCCGAGCCAGATGCGGAGGCGGATCCGGAGGCAACAGTAGCATTCCCGGCAGCAGTTGCCGATCTGGAAGCAGTTGCCGTGTCGGAAGTAGATGCAGAGTTGGTGGCAGATGCGGAGCTCGCCGCAGTCGAGTTTCCAGCAGCAATTGCAGAAGTGGTAGCAGATGCAGAGCTTGCAACAGTCGAGTTTCCGGCAGCAGGGACGGAGGACGTAGCAGACCCAGAAGTCGCGGCTGTAGCATTTCCAGCAGCAGAACCGGATGCAGACACCGAGCGCGAGACGCTGGCAGTTGCATTTCCTGAAGGAATCACAGAGCCAGAAACAGACGTAGTACCTGAAACGCTGGCGGCGGTGGCATTTCCAGAAGCAGCAATTGAGCCAGACGCAGATGCAGTGCGCGAGGTGCTGGTAACAGAGGCGGTTGCAGAGCCAGATGCGGAGCGGGACGTTGAGCCTGAAGCACTCGCAGTCGCGCTGCTGGAGGAGCTCCTTGAAGAGCTAGAACTGGCAGAACCGCTGCAGGTGCCGAACGCACTCTGGCAGCCGGTGCCGCAGTGGAAATCGGTGTTGCCGCAGACACCCAGCGAAGAGCAGCAGTTGCCGAAGAGAGAGCCCTGACACGTTCTGGCGACAAGAGGACCGCACAGGCCCGTCAAGGAAACTTGGTAAGCAACACTGGGGCTTGCACTACTGCTGGTACCGGTTTGAGTCGAGCTGGAACTCTGAATAGTGCTAGACGTAGTGCTAGTCGTACGGCGTATAGAGCTGCTGGAACTGCTGAAGCTGCTGGAACTGCTGAAGCTGCTGGAGCTGCTGGGGCGAGTGGACGTTGAACTGGAGCTGACGCGGGTAGATGATGTCGAGCTGGAGCGAACGCTGGAGCTGCTGGTGAGGGCGCTTGAGGTTTGCGAAGACGAACGCGAGGATGATGAGGTGCCGCCAACAGATGAGGAGGAGGACTGAGTACCGCAAGAACCGAACTTGGACTGGCAGCCGGTACCGCAGTACGTTGAAGTGCTGCCACACCATCCGGCGGCCGAGCAGCAGTTGCCAAAGACGGAGTTCAAGCAGGTTGTGCCGTACGACGAACCGCAGCGAGCATCAACAGAAACAGCCAGGGCAGTGGAGCTCGCGGTGGCGCTAGTCGTCTTGGTGGAAGAACGAGTTGAGCTACCGGTCCTGCTTGTGGAGCTGGGCGTACCGGAACAGGCCGCGGGGCTCACGGCGGTGATGTTGAAGTTGTAGCTGCCGGGGACGTTGCCACGGTACCAGTTCTCAGGGGGGTCGCCCAAGCACTCTCCGACGGTCACCGCCTTCCAACCGTTGGCAACAATACCATCGAGAATGTGGGGAGTGAGAACCTCAGCAATCTGCTGGTGAATGTCGTGCTCAATGTGCAGGTAGCTGGAGTTGCAAGGGCTGCGAGCTTTCATGGCCGCATCCCAGATTCCCACGCTGACGCCAATCTGGCTAGGGTCTGTGTGTAGATAGCCTTGGGTATCAAGGTCGAAGTAAGTGATGTGGTACCCGAGATCGGACATTTGCCCCTGGCACTCAGCTCCGCAAATGGAGTAAGGCGGACGCATGTAAGTAGGGAAGAAACCAAGAATATCCATGAAGGCAATCTCGTTATAAATCATCTGGTTCTTGCGTTGCTCCAAGGTCAAAGAGTCAAGGTTCTCATGCGACCAAGTGTGGCTAGCAATCTGATGTCCTTCGGCGACCATACGCTGATATTGTTAAGCCATTTCCAATCGAAAGTCGGACAACTCCAGGACTTACACGAATAAGATCGGGGTATGCGACGTTGATCATACCCTTGCCAATGTTGTTACCGGTGATGAACCAGGTAGCAACAGCACTGTGAGCCTTGAACGCGTCCAACATGGCCTCAGTGTAGATGTAGGGACCGTCGTCATAAGTGATGGCGATGTCACCGTTGTTGACACACTGGTAGATACCGATGCCGTTGTAGGGAACATTGCCGAGCTTGGGTCGTGCGAAGTTTGAGGTATCCGTACCAGTTGGCTTCTCGTTGCCGTCGCAAGCAGGGCCGTAGTTGATGAGACAATCGGGCGACCGGCAGTAGACCTCAGATGTACCGCACCAACTAGTGAGAGTTAGCTGTTGAACATTACCATAAGAAGACAAAATAAAGTCACATACCCAGAGGCCGAACAGCAGTATCCATCCGCGCATCTGCCGTAACTGCCACCACATTGAATGTTGTCTCCGATCGGGATGCTGGAAGCGACAGATCCCACGGCAGAAGTCACCGCCGAAGCCACCTGTCGACGTTCGAACTCGCGCTTATTTTCGACTGTTGGCGGGTTAAAGAGTCGGTATGCGTCGCGCTTCTTGCGCAACTCTTCGGGTCCACGGCGTCCCATGACGACATTCATGAGGGGTTCATCGTGGGAGTGAGCATGAACCACGTCCAACCCGGCTAGGGTGGCGAGGAGGAAGGGAGACCAATGCATTGTATCTCTGTGTTAGATGATAGGAATTAAACAGTAATCAGACGAGTGTTGATAAGAGGGACTGGTCCAAGGAAGTAGATAAACAGGCCAGGAGATAAAAGAGAGACTCCTAGGCTTCTTATTGGGACTATGAAGCACTTGATAGAGGATGTCGAGATACAGTCAATCTCGGATAGCTGTGCGGTTGGCAAAGTTATATACAGCAGAGGGGCGTCGAAGTTGTGGTCGCCGCATCAGAAACGGCGGGACGTCCACTACGCCAAGTTTAGCGATGACCGCAAAAGGCTACACCACCCGCTTGGAAGGGCCGAGCAGCACACAATGGAAATTGGAGGATCAAGAGGCCAGCCTGACAGGCTGTCCGGGTTGGGAAAGTCGGCGTGGCGTCGAGACTCCCAAGTCGCGTCAGATACGGGCGAGACGAGTGAGCTCACGATATGGAATGAAGCGGACATGACGCGCTTGGTCATGTTCACAACGCAAATCGGCACGCCCGTCCGGTAGAGTCCCTCGCACCCGTCGCCAAGAGGCATCGAATAAAGATGCAATAGGGGACCGCAGGTGAGACCATACCGAAGGCAGCGAAACACAGTGAACGGGAAGAGGTCATGATGACCAACAGAGACGGGAGGCAAACACGAGAGAGAGCAATGCGGTCAGTGCGGACAGGGCGACAGCCACCGGTTGCGACTGCGACGGTCCGACGACTGAACAGGAGCGCCGAGGCGACTAGGCCACGCCGGTGGCTGGGCGGAGACGAACCGACGGGTTCGAAGAGGCTCGAGGGGGGAGCAAATGCCACACTGTGGGCTCGTCGTTGGGCCCTTCTGGACGGAGGATGGGCCAAAGGAACAAGAAGAAAGGCCGATCTTGGAAAGGGCGCGGCGGCGCGCCACAGACATTACCCGTTCCTCGCCCATCCCAAGAGCCTATATTCCCGGGAGTTCCTGTTGTTCTTAGTGTGAAGTCGAGAACCAGGCAGGGCTAAGCCAGACCCGGTTGTGCCTGACAGTGGACAGGATCGGGGGGCGGAAAATAGAATGGGACGAACACATTCGGTTGCCGGTCGATCTGATCTAAACATTCCTGCGGTGCGGTCCCTCCTCGCTTCACTTCGCGTCTTCTTGGGGAACCCTGGACTGCTTGGCAGTGCGGTGAGGACGACGCCCTGACACTTTGCCATGCTGTTGGTGCCTCTCCTGCAATCTGCATCTGTGACCATCGCCTTGCCATGTGCTCTTGGCATCTGCACTACTCGATCCGTCCGTCAGCAGTAGCCATCCCAAGCATGATGAGTCGATTATTTTGACCTCAGCTCAGAACTGGCCCGTCTCCGACAGTCTGGTATGGCTTGCATTGACGTCCCTGCTCTGCATAAGGTCCAAACTCTGAGCACCAGCTGAACGATGCGCAAACATACCAAGTAAACAAACAAAGCCTTTCGGACCCGAGACGAAGATCGCTCATCTGTTGCGTATTCATCATATTCATCACATCGTGGACCCGGTCGCGGGGCGGCTGGCAAAGCGGCAAGCCTGGACCGGAGAAAGTCAATTCATCGGGAAGCACGCGGATCTGAACCATGACGGGGCCGCCGCTGGATATAGATATGATTGTCAAATTCATACTCGCATCATGAAATTGCATGGTCGCAAACAGCCACAACCCTCCGAGATTGCCTCTCGAGAGTGGCTTCTTTTTGACAGCTTCCGCGCCGTCTTCTCGATCTGTCCCCGATCTGCCGATATTCCGGGGACCATTTGTGCTTGAACGAGTTTGTGCATAACTCCATGACGCCCGACGCCACACTCTTCGCCGGAATTGGTATATCAATCCATTATCGGAACATCCGTCAACCTGGTCGGATGATGTCGCTTAAAGTCTTTGAAGATCCTCCCCATTAACCGCTTGCGGTGCTCCCGGCCATCTCGGCACTGTCGGTCATCGCGGCAACCGAACCGCCCCAAGGTTACTGCAACGCTGTAAGACGGCTCTCGTCTTCTTCAAGATCTGCTTCGCCACGATGCTTCAACACCGTAATCTCTGCGTTACTTGGAGGCTTCATCGTCCACGTCCCGGTCCTCTGGCTCGGCACCATCAGATCCGAACCTGGCTGACTTATAACTCTATCCGCTTGCCGCGCTCCGGTACAGAGATCCCCGTAGGACCACACGCCAACCCTTCTGGCGTCTACCGCCTGCCCGTCAAATAAGGTTAGGGACGGGATTTGCGTTTGCCTGCGCCCCGGCGGCCACCGCTCTAGCCTTGGCGTCTTCCCCGTCAGCGTCTCCCGCGCCGGGCTCGGGTTCGAGTATACTGTCTAGTTCGTCAAGCTCTTCCATGCTGATAGTCGGAGAAGGCGGAATGCTACTTGTCGAAGAAGGTGGAATGCTGCTGCTGCTCTTGCCGGGCTTGTTCTTCTTCTTCTGCTCCTGCTCTTTTGCTTTGGCTTCCTCTGCCTTCTTTTTGTCTTCTTCCTCCTTCAACTTAGCTTCTTCCTCCTTCTTCTTGGCATCTTCTTGTGCCTTCTTCTTGGCTTCGTCAATGATCTTCTTCTTCTCCTCGTCAGTGGGACCGAGGCTGCCCTGTTTGTTGTCGTCTTCGCAGCGCTCGCGTTCCAATTTCATGTCCATGATCATGCTGAGTTCGGGGCAGTAGTCGAAGATCTTTTTCCGCTGAGTGGGGTTCTTCCATACTTTTTCAGGAAGTGAACTGCCACCATCTTGAACGTGATAGCCCATGGGCTTTTCCATGTAGACGTCTTGAACAGCTAAAACGCCTTTTGTGCCATGGGCAACTTTCTCACCCTGCATGACCCACAATCTCTTCCCGTACCAGTCGTCTTCGGGCTCCGAATTATTGTACCTCTCTTGGAATTTTAGAACTCGTTTGATGGAGGATACTCGTCGAAGGGAAAGCCCGCCATTTCCCGAGAAGCGGTCATCAGGAGTTCTGGAGCGGTGGTTAGCACGAGCGCAATACTGGTCCACGTCTTCGGGATGGCTTACTTCGGTGCGCCAGCCCAGCTCCAATCCAGCCATTCGTTGAGGCTGGTCGGCGAGTTGGAGCAAAGGATACTGTCGGATTCGAATTTCAGGATCCATTCAACACCTGGGAGGAACTCCTCGTAGAAGCGGACGTCGGTGAGCAGGCGGTACACGTGCTCCTTGGAGTCGATCTCCCAAGGCTCAGGGAGGACCATCAAGTCCAGTTTCCCAATGACTTGCTGGTGTTTGATGCCGTAGCTTCGTCCAACGCTGACCACGCTCTTGTTGGAGCCGATGAACAGGAATCTCCAGTCTGGTGGGACGACGGATGTCATGTGCAGCAGCTGGGGCACCAAATGCGGGATTGGTCGGGGTTCGATGATGAGTGCCAGCTTGGACGCATTATACTTGGCTCTCGGGTCATCGGTAGGCTTCCAGTCGATCTTGATCTGCGGAATCTTCTGCCTCGCTTCGTCTAATCTCGATTTGAACTGGGCCTTGATCATGGGTTTGTAGGTGGGGAGCATGTGGGCAAACCACCACCTGCGGTTAGTGTTAGCAATTACTTGCACGTGAGAATCGCATTGCCGCAAATGTGGCTGGGCAGGACCAACGTGATAGCCAGAGACGCAGCGAGTATAAGCCGGACTTTCGTGATGGCAAACATGCCCGTAGCACCGTGAGTGGCAGCCATGGCGACGAGGCTTCTACGTCAAGGACGGCGCAGGCGCAAGATGGCTGCAGCACAAGCAGCACAAGCAGGAGAAGTGGAGGAACAGGACGACTGCGTAGACAGGATTGCTGCTGAAGGTAAGAGGCCCAAAAAAAACCGTCGAGATAATACGATGTGGAGGAAATGAGACGTTCGGAATCAACGAAAAGTCAGAGGCGCGTCATGTCGGCCTTGAGTGAAACGGCCAAGTAGGAATGCCAATATTGGCTTGGTTTCGCGTTGCTGGCGGTGTAACTTCCTGGGAGGGAATTCAAAGTCTTTGGCTCGACGCGCAGGAATCCTGACGTCTTGAGGTGAAGGTCCGGCGGTCTTGATGCTCCGAGACGACTGAGAGACAAAGTCAGGAAAGGGAGGAAAGATTGAATTGTAAGGGGCCAAGGGCGACTTGATAGACCTGAGGCAGAGGTGACCGGGCTTGCCAGGTGACGAGTCGCTGCAGGAGGAGGTGCAGGAGCAGATCCAGCAGATATCGAATGTCACCGAACACTTGCCAGCCAGTCCGTCCATGCAGCAGGGACTTGGGATCCGGAGGGACTCGAGGGAGGGGCCAATCCTGGGAGGCAATCAATCCATCGCCCACCCACACCCGGAGGGCACTCGCACTTCCACTAACACCAATTACCCAGTGTGAGGGCGTGGGTGGACCGGGCGGGAGAGTGGGAGGAAGTGGAGGTTCGCTGCAGTTCAGTTCGTCCAGGTGCAGTGCTGGAGTGAGTCGTGGACCGCAGTCCAGCTGCTGGAGGTTGAGATCGCCGTCGTCAAGCTGGCACATCACACCCCCAGTGCCTAGTGGCACACAAGCACATGGGCGCAGGGAGTGCGGACCCCCAAGTGACTGCCAAGTACCTGCAGGTACCGCTGGGCCGCCAATCTGGTGTAGTCGTGGCGTTGCAGGGAAGGCACTCCTCCCGCAGGCCCCACACTGCCGGGTCGCTCCTCCCTTCCACGTCACTGGTCCCTGTCCTGGCGAGTGCGACAGTACGGTAGCCCCGGCCGCAATTGCAGCGGCACACCTCTCCAGCATCCGAAATGTTAACGTGGCAAGCGGTAGATGGCATCCGCCAGGGAAGGGCTCCCTGCCTAAGACTCGCTTCCGTCTTTCAGCCGATTATCCGTCTAGTGTCTACACATTTCTAGCATCTGAAATGTTAGCGTGACAGGGGCCCACTGTTACCCTCCTTTCTCAAATCACATGACCCTGGTAACAGTGGATCCCCTCCCACGCTAACATTTCAGATGCTGGCGGAGGTGTACGCAGTACCCAACTTCCAGGTTGTCTCACACAGGAGCGAGAATACATAGTATCACGCAATTTAGCCGTGTCTGTTGTCAGACATCCCGGTGGCCGTTCTCACTGCAGCCCCTACATAGTACCTGCATCTCTGTGGCAATGGTTCGTTCGCCGACTCTCACCCCAACTTTTTACTGCCGCAAACCGTCCATGACTGCCCGACTATGGAACCAATGCTTTATGTCGTGCACGGTTTCTCGACAACTACAGACGATAGGTACTCGCCTCTCTCGGATGCCGGAGTGTTGTTGCCCACAGTCTCCGCGACGGATCGGATACACTCAGCGACTAGAACAATGACTGTGGCGCTAGCCAACCAGCTAGCCAGCCAGCCCTACGATCCGTAATGGTAATGTTGCCGAGAAAACGAACTCTGAACACGGAATTGATGACACCTTTTTCTTTTTGGTGTCGAGAGGTGAGTCTTTTTGATTAAATGGCCAGGCAGGCTCGACCGCGCCTGCACCATCCACACATTCCTTGCATGCGACGACAAAAATGTTATCGGCCGAGACAACCGTTCCAGAGGGAACTCGACCCTTCCGAGAAGCCCATGGCCATTGTCTCCTCCCTACCTGGATAGATAAATGAGGCTGAACCAGGGCTCGCGATGTGCAGCAAGGGCCAACACGGCACCTGTGATTGGCTTCCACCTTGTTGGTCGTTAAGGTCCTGCACCTGCACGCTTGCGGCGAGGCAGCGCATCGGCCAGCAGCGCCAAGAGACAGGCGACCAAATCGACATCTCTTGCCTGCATGGGGAATAGATGCTGACGGGGCGAGCAGCCAATGTCACTCACTGTGCGCCGTTCCATCGCGCAACATGCTTTCATCTTAAAAAGTCTAAGTGAAAGTCATATTGGAGTCTCGCGCGACATGGGAAAGCGTGCTACACGGTCTCCCTTGTGTGCCTCGCCTACTGCCTCTTGCCTCCATGGCCTGTTGTGGCAGCCAGGCCTGCGCCGTAAGACACGATGTCGATTTGACGTTGAATCAAGAGAGAACCAAGAGATTGACGAGGCCCTCGTCGATAAGACAGCCTGGAAAAGAGCCCTCGGCAGCCGGCGTGCAAACGCCGCAGAACCACACGGTTGGTCGCCCTAAGCACCCCTGGTCATTAATGTGGTCCGATTAATGGCTGACACGGCCGGCGATACCGAGAATCCGGCACGGAGGCTGGGGGTTGCAACTCGCAAGCAATGTGCACGTAGGCAGGGCATCCTGATCTTACGGTCATTGCCGGCGGAGAATACACGACTGGGAGACGGCTGCCAGCGTCTCTGATACATGATGCCCGGTCGAGATGGTTCTTGAGCACTGCCCGAGCATAGGACGAATCTCTCCGCCCCCCTCGCAGAATCGCATCTCACCCCTGCTGCTGGCTCATAAGGCCATACTGCAACTCAATGTGGCGCTCCGTACTCGTACTGACGGTCAGTTTTTGCAGTACCTTGTCACCTTAATGGGCACAAGGAAGGTCGAGCGTGGTGTTTTGTATTCGTCCCATGGCAGCCACGCTGTCGACAGCGAGACATTCTGGCTGACTTTACCCCGGGTCGCGGTTTGCGTGGCAGGAGAGGAACTGCTTCGCCATATGTGACAAGATGATTGATGGCATGGCGATGGAACCACGGCGAGTGGCCTGGGCATGGTGCCAGTTTGTCAGGGCCGCCATTCATCGTCGGTCGCCGTTCGCATCGGCGCGGTACCTGCAGATACATCAGTTGTACTTGCCCAATTTAGATCACTGCTACAGTGGTGCATTGCGTGGTTTGACAGGGGCGGGCTCGGGGCCCGGCGACGGCAGCAAGGGACGGATTTCAGAGGAAGTCGGCGGCGCGGCCTCTGTCTCTGATGGGCGACAGCCACTAAAAAAGCCCACTAAAGCATCACATTAGCTTCCCTTTGCTTGAAACTTCCATGACCCAGGGCCTGGCCTGTTGGTTGGAATCCGCTGGCACAGCCCACAACTCTGTCTGGGCCAGGCTGGCGTGGACAGGTGCCAAGCAGACATGGAAGGGGGAGGAAAGGGGCGTCTGTCTTATCATTAGATACTTAGTTTCCGTGGCCGCTCTCGTTCGTGCCCCGTCGAGGCAAGAGGGAGCTACCGGAGAGGTGCGGATGCTACAGTGGAAGGTACTGCCCCAAGCGTGACGTTGATGAGCTCTTGCTCTTGCCTTACTTTCTCTCCCTCTTTCCCTTACTAGTACTGCGGGTGCAAGTCGTGTGTTTATCCCTCCACATCCTCTCCTTCAACTTCGTCTCTTTCCCTCACACACTCTCTCTGTTCAACACTGCCATCCGCTAGCCGGGAAATGAGCACTTGTGCGCGCGAGTAGCCTGTCTATTCGTTGTCTATTCGCTGTCCGCCGCTGTTGTCGTCGTCATCACCGGCCGCGTCCCCGGACATGCGTTAATTCCCCTGCAACGCTACCGACCCATCCGCGCCTCGACCTTGCGTAATCGCTGTGGACCGGACGGCGCTGCGAATCGCCCACCACGCCGGCTGCCACGCCGGTCTAGACTCGAACAAGTTGGACGGTTGAAATTTCCGAGAAAAGGCGCGTTTCGCTGAAACCACCACTCCGAGCCCCGTTGTCAAGAGTTATCTCTCGGCCATCTGGGCTCTCCCGTCAAGATGGCTTCTCTACCAAGGCCAGCTGCCACAGGCGAGAAGACCATGACCGATGCATGGTTGGAGGCCAAGGGCCGTATTCTATCGGTATGGTCCTTGACGAGCCGCCGCATGAGAGTGACTGGTGCATTCCTTCTCTTCCTGTAAGTCAACCGTCTGAATTTCAAAGGATCAAGCGTTCTGCAGAACTGGGCCTTGCATCGTGCAGTCTACTGACCATGCGACGACAGCGGTGTCTCGGTATGGCTCTCGATGCCCACGATCAAGACTATGGCCGTGCCAAAAGTCTCCTTCGAATATCCACACTCACCTTACAACCACTCCAAAGTCGCTTTACTTATCGAGAACCGACCCAACCCTATTCTCGCACCGCTGATGCTGCACTTCATGTCGGTGGTGCCCCCTGACTGGCGCTTCCGCTTCATGGGCTCAGTCGAGTCCGTCCGCGCCATTAACCAATCCATGGCCATCCGCGAGCAGGTCGCTGCCGGAAAACTGGATCTGACTTACATCCCTTCCAACATGAGCACCGCTGGCCAGGAGATGATCAGCCGGTTCCTGACGACCCTCTGGCTCTACGATACCGTTCTGCAGCCAGCTGAATGGCTCCTCGTCTTCCAAACCGACAGCATACTGTGCGCCAACAGCAAGCAGAACATCAACGACTATCTCGAATATGACTGGATTGGCGCCCCGTGGAACCCCGGCGGTCGCTGGGGCGGCAACGGCGGTCTGTCCATCCGCCGTGTCAGCGCCATGATCGACATCTTGAGGAATCAAAAGCGGGTTGACAATTCCGAACCCGAGGATGTGTGGCTCGCCGAGCGCCTAGCCCACCACCCAGGAAGCAAGGTCGCCAACGGCACAGTTTCCCTCACGTTCAGCGGCGAGATGCACTCAGGCCAAGGTGCCAAGGTGCAGAACGGGACCAGCGCGACTCTCGAGGCGGCGGCCGAGGGCGAGCTTGTCGCGGGCATCGACGACTATCGCGAGGGTTTCTACGAGCCCATGGGGTACCATACTGGCGGCAGTGGCATCTGGCTTCACGGCCCCATCTGGGGCACCCCAGCCTTGCGGAAGCACATCTGGGATTACTGCCCCGAGGTAAAGCTGACCTTGGCTATGGACGCCGCTCAGTATGTACCCGGCAACTGCAAAGCCAACTGGAAGAGGGGCCTCGAAGGGTTTGAGAATGGTGAAGAGCTTGAATCTAAGCCCGAGGTCGACGACGAAGAAGCGGACTCGCAATACCCATTCGGGACTGAAATTATTGACGGCAAAGAATATCCTAAGCTGCCGCCCACTTTGATGGCATGGTGATGCTTGACCACCTGCCAAGGACTTAGTTCTTTTCACAGAACCACAAGGGCGCGACGAGCGAAATTTGTTTGTTACATTACAGGTCTTGTTAGCATATGGTTGGGCTTGGCGTTTGGAAGAACATCTTGGTCCTGTAAGGAAATCGGACAAAGATAGCTTGAAATGAGTCATGTGTGGCATTGATCGTAACGTGGAATGACACCAGAAATGAATAACTTGAGACTCTCGTAAAATCCCACAGGAAGCCGGTTGTTCACGGAGAGCGAGGCGCTCGAGTGATGCAAAGTGGCTTTCCAGGGGCTTCACTTCCGTCTCTGAGGTTATCTCGTCGTGAAAGGGTCCCCCACGTACCCAAAAAGGCACAGATGCTCCTGTTCCCCGAGCGGGCGTGCAATTTACCTCGAGGGCGCCGTCTAGAGTTTTGGCCAGATGGCTGAGGTAAAACCTTGATCCCCGAGCCCGGAGTAGACCATACGAACAGGTAGGTAGGTAGGTGCACACGGAGAGTAAACACGGCCTTGTAACTCTGTCGTCGTTCTGGCCACCTTCACAGGATCGCATAACATTCCCCCACCCACATAGAGTCCGCAAAAGTTGCCATCCCAACCAACCCCCTTCCCCCCAGCAAACTCAAAGCAAGGTTAACAAGAAACTCAAAACAGCGCTGAGGTTTCTGGATGGATGCCTTATTGCTACCGACCTACCAAGTCGGTGCTTTTCTGCCACGGTCTTAGTCGGAGCACGAATAGAACAGCCTTACGAAAGAAAGAAAAAATATAACCTTAACTGGAGAACTGGTGAAGGCAGGAGGATGGGCCTGATAGTGGTGGTGATGTCGTGATGTAAGATATGCGGCCCGCCAGGTTCCGGGACACTTGGCGGCCGTTGGAGCCGTGGCATCCAAACTGACGACCACCACATTCAAACGTTGCTTGTCCAGCGTGGGCGTTTGCCGTCGCAACAATGAAAGCTTCGCTGCTGAACGAGATCTCTAGGAATGTAGGGCGGGCACAAAAAAGCCACCGGGCCAACGCCCGCGGCGAGACACACGCCCGGTTGCGATCTAGTCACGTTTCTGAAACCGTGCCATCCAAAGTAATCGGATATCAAGAATTAATGCTACAAAACACTAGCACGGGCAGGGCTCTACTGGAGTCGCATAGCACCCATAGCAACAAAAGGCCTCCTGTACAGGATGGCCATGACCGAGAAGACAAGACCAAGACTGGTCAGATTACAACAAGAATCATCAGAGCACGTAGCCACCGCTTCCGAGACACTGCCATTCGCGCACGCCCGTGCCCTCCTCCAGCTCGACGCACCACCAGAGCACCTCCTTGGCCTTGTCGACTTGCCCGCTCTCCTCGTGGGCGCGCGCCAGTGCGAACCAGGCCTCGGAGTTGTTCCACGCCGTGCCGAGCTTCGTCAGCGAGGACAGGAGGCCGTAGGCACGGTCGCGTGCCGCCAGGCGGTCGATCTTGGGTATGGACGTTGCCTTGTACGGCACCGGGAGCTTCTCGTCCGACTCCGCGTTGTCCGCCGATTTGATTGATGACGCTGTGGTTCCCGACTGGTGGGCGCCGGTCCTTCTGAAGCCTGAGCCCGACGAGATAGAGCCCAGACCCAGGGGCTCTGAAGGGAGGCCGTGCTGGGGAACAGAAATCTTGGGTAGGTTTGGTGGTGGGAGTGAGAGGCTGGAGATGTTCTCTGGTACGCTCAGAATAGGGATCGCGGGAGGTGGGAGAACCTTTTCGGTGTAGATGTCGAGAAGGATGTTGGACAGGCCGACGATGGCCGCGGGGTGATCGGGATAGTGAGTGAGGGCCATCTCGAAGTCTGACCGGGCAAGATACGGCGCGCCTCTAGCCAACGACAGGTATCCAAGCTGTGCGAGTTGTTAGTCACAATCACAATAACCACGGTTCATGTCGGCATAACTCACCTCTGCCCAAACGTCTCCCAATAGTTCGTCGACCCCCTTCTTTTCCGCCCAGCCCTCACCCTTCAGTGACAGAGCACCAGTGGGGTCCTTCGCCACCTCGGCCTCGAGGATGCCGACGAGCTTCTGCGCCTCCGAAATAGCCCCTTTGCTGTCTTCGAACATGTTGGCGCGTCGGTAGAATCCCGCAATCATCAACCACACTTTGACGAGAAGGACAACTCTCTGCCTCCTCTCTAGATCCTGGGGAAAGTGTATTAAGGGCAAAGGGTTTGAAATCGTGTAAGTACCACTGGCGGAAATTTCTGAAAAGTTGGTCGATCTCGACATCTGAGATGTGTATGATTCCAGGTGGTGGAGTGATCGGCCTCGAGAAATGGACGACGCCGTCGAAGCCTGGCGGTTGGTAAGAGGAAAGGAATCGGCTTGCTGCAGCTCGTCCGCGGGTGTGAAGTACGGTTCACCGTCAACGATCGTTGGCCCGTGGGGATTCGGGGCTGTGCTAGCGCTACTAACACTGGCTGCCCTCTTGCGCCCACCACTGCTATCCCGCTTGCGAAGGCTATGTCGTTTACCTGATTCGCTTCTGCCCCGCCGCGTCACGCTGGAGAGTCTTCGTGATCGCTTTTCTGTTGGCGACCCGTTCTCTTGCGTAACTTGGATCGTCGGTGCAACACTGGTGGCTGTCTGCGTAGTTTGGGGGCGAGAGGGGGTTGTCGTCTTTTCTGAATCCATCGTGCTCGCTCGCCTTCGTGAAGACGAAAAGAGACTGCCCTTGATGCTTCTCAGCGTCCCAGCCGAGCTCTTGGGGATCACTGTGTCGGCCGTCTTGGGTGTCTGCGAAGTTGATTTGGCTTCGAGGTTTCCAAACAGCCGGGTGAAGAGTGAGAACAACTCGGAGCTCGCGTTGACAGCGACATCTGGGCCTTCAAGGAGCTCTACGAGCGCAAGTTGAGTCATCTTAACCTCGAGGATGCTTTCCTTTTCAGTGTCGTCCATGTCGTCCACGACTCCTTTTCGCTCGTTGGCGACCTTCTCGTCCTGAGCTTCAGCTTCGTTGAGATGTTCGCTCTTGAAGTGAAGATCTTGTCTTCCGAACAAGACGGACGGGTCCCTAAACTGCTCAAAAGCGCCCTCGCAAGCCTTGGCTGCCATGTTGTAGTCCTGTCTTGCACTCAGCAACAAGGCCAGAAGATGCCAGAGCGGAATCAACGACCTCTCCTGCCAGAAGGGGCCGTGGTAGAGGCTGTGATCATCATCCGCAGACTTGTTCGATATCAACGCCGTCTTGATAATCTCAATCGCAGGCGTCAGATCCCGTCGCTCGGCAAGGAGAAGACCCAAGGCAAACAGACTACGGACATCTCTAGTGCGACCGAGCTCTTGAGACAAGGACTTTCTGAGGCACCTGATTGCCTTGCTCTGGATTTCCGTTCGAGACCCCGCGTCATACGTGATTCTTGACCAGTGGGCCTGCGAGAGACCAATAGCCTGCCAAGCCAGCGCAATCAGATGCGGTCGAATTTTGGGGTGAGGGGTGGTTGTTTCATCCTCCTCAAGCACCGTGTTCTCATTTTCCACGCCGTTTTTTAGTTGCGGCAACCTTGCCAGCATGTTTTCGAGCTCGCCTCCAATGTCACGGGCCTTCTCAGTGGCTTCTCTACCACCGTAGCGGCAGAGTGCCAAGATGCACTGCGACATTGTCTCGAGTACGGTACCATCGTCGTCAAGATTGGCTTCCAAATGGCCCGTCTTGTCAACCCTGGCTTTACCGTGTTTGACCAAGTCGAGGTACGAGTCAAAAGCCTTGAAGGCAAGGTCGAACTCCGCCACAGCCAGATGGACCGTAAAGAGACAACGAAGAATAGCTGTGGAGTGATAGGTCTTCGTCGCCGCGGCGTACAATGTATCGAGGACGCCCCTGCTAAGACTCTCGCGACCCCCTTGGCCGAGGTCCTGTTCTTTCCATCCGCGACCACAAAGAACAGACCAGTTCTTCACAACCGCCGCGACGAAAGATTCGATTTCTTCTCTCGTTTCCTCGGCTCGGGGGAAACTGGTCTCTTGGATGAGCAACGCCTCGTACGCGGCCTCCGTCTTCTTGAGTTCGATTCTCAACTGATTTCTTGTAGAGGACTCGTTCGTGATCTTGCCCAGGAAGCCGGTGGGGAAAGGGAGATCCAGCTCGAGGATCGTCGTAAGAGCCAGATAGTACTCAAGCCAGACCTGTCGTCTCGGCACTGAGCCCCTGTATCCGTAGCCCCCAGTAATCGGCGACATTGATTCCCAGTATTTGGCCCATGATCGGAAGGCAGCGAGAGAGTTGGTATCCGCCAGAGACCTCTCATTTGATCGCAGAGCTTCGCTGTGCAGTATGCAATACTCCGTCAGGAACAATTCCGACCAGACTTTGAATTGTTTGTGAGCACTGCGGCTGGTCCAAGCCGCAGAGACGGATGGCAGTGCAGAATCGAATACAACGAGAGCTTCGGCCGTCTCATTGTTCCTTGACAGGCAGTTCGCCTTGATAAAGACGGCCTTCAATGCGCTCACGTTTGTCCATTCCGAGAGCTTGTCGGTCGTTTCCAGCTGGGAAAGTTCTTGTTCGAGGTTCTTTGGTAATCTGGCAGAGGCCTTATCGAATTCTCCCACCACCCAATGTAGCAATCCGGCGCAGACCTGGGCCTGGAATCTGTCCTCGGGGTACTTTGTCTCGCCATCGATGGCAGCCTCAAGCTTGGTGAGGACGTTCGCCGAGTCGAGGTCCTTCGCGGTAACCGTGGTCGAAGGTCGGCCGGCGCCAGACGGGTCGGTAGCCTTTGCGATAGCGCATTCCGTTTCGGCGGCCAAGGTTAGACCTAAAGGGGTGACTCGGTGTCAGTACTCGGACATGTCCGTGTTCATTGTTCCCTCAAGGGTACCGACATGCTCGATCAGGCGCATGCTTCCTGATTTTGCGAACAAACTCGGGGACAGCGCTCCAATTGCCGTCGCATCGAGCATCGTCGAGGGCCTTAATGTAGTGGGCGGCCTTGGTCGGGTCGGGCTGCAGCAAACAAAAACATATGGTCAGTCGAGCTCGACGTCATGGGCCAGGGCAGCAGGGCGGGCGGTCTGTCGTTGCCCCTGGAAATAGACACTCACAGTCATTTCGCGATGCTTCAGGCAGTGCCAAAAGTAAGGGAGAGTTGCAATCCAGTTCTACTAGCACTGCATCTGGGTCCACGGCATGTTTTGTTGGAAGTACCAAGGGGGTTGGCGATGCTTGGGGTCTTAAAGAATGGCTGAATTAGGAGAAAGCACGTTGCATACATAAGTAATTGGAGCGAACGCGATTGAACACGCTTGTCTGGCGGTGCTGCTGTCCACCAAGCCCACACTGCACTAGCCTGGCAGAAAAGTGACGGTGAGGTGGGCTAGGCCCAAATTGGTGGAGGGAAGCGGGAGCCAGGGCGAGCACAAGCTTGCGGATAGCTGGTCGGTCCCTTGGGCAGCAGCAAGCACAGGCCAGGAAACGGCCGATGATCAGGGGATCCTGTGAAAGTGCCAGCTGGAGTACGTACCCTTCAAGCGTGCCTCTCTTCATTAGCCTTACATAACGGGCAGGGTGGGATTGGCACCACCAATCAGACAAAGGGAACCCTGGCCCGGCGGTACATGTGAAATGTACCTTTTTCACTTACAGGGAAAAAAAGTTTCATTCAGCAACAACAGCTTGTGAAAACACCGGCCGTGATCTGAGATATTGCCGGGTTTTCAGCTTGACAACCCCTGAATACCGCCAAAGAGGTTCAATTGGCACTTTTAATCGAACACTTCTTCGAATTCCGGTCGAAATGTCTCTTCCCCCGGATCTGAGGGTTCTCTGCCGCCGGTTGACCTCAACGCCACCAGCTCAGTTGCCTCACTCCATCCCGGCCTTCATCAACCATGTCCTTCGCTGCAAGGACGTCCTGTCCGCGCCTCAGGACCCAAAGGCGAAAGATAGCTCACCCGAGACGGCAACATTGGTCCACAAGTTAAAGAACATCATCAAAACCTTTTTGAACGGAAAGAGTGCCATGGGACGGTTCACAGGCGCGACTCTTGCCAAGGCTGTCGTCGATGTTGGTGGATGGGAATGCCTGAAGGACTCTGGCGACTGGGTTCGCGGGCTCCTGGCCATGCTTCAAGTCAGCGGAAACAGCATCCTCCCTCAAGTTCTTTATACTGACATGCCATAGAAAAACGACCCTTTTCCCGTAAAGGAGATTGCTATTGTCACACTCGTTAGGATATACACTCTTGTCCATGACTACCAGACCCTCACCAGAGAGATTTCGACGCCCACCATCCCGACCTTCTTCAACGCATGCCTGCAGTTGATTAAGCTTCCAACAGACGGTCAGCGTCTCAAGACGCCACTGACCGTCGTCGAGACCGTACTGGATGGATTCGCCGCCCTCATCCATCTGTACCCGACGACCTGCCGCCCCTTCAACGCCCAGATCAAGACTTCCATCCGCCCCTACCTGGCTCCAACTTGCTCAGACGGAGCGACGATCCCCCAGTCCCTCCGACGTGCCAGCCGGCATTTGGCCATTTCTCTGCCCTTCACCACTGCGGGCAAGACGGGGCCGAGCGAGGACTGGGCCAAGTTGGTCGAAGAGCTGAGGAAAGGCTTTCACGCGACCGCCGACCAGGTGTTCCGTGCTGTTCAAGAGTCGTGGGAGCCTGCGGCGCCGTACACCCGCACCAAGGTCGACTTTGATGCACCGCCTCAGGGACTCGAGGCGCCGGATCAGCTAGCCCCTTGGACCGGAGTCTCTGCGGGCCGGGACAGACTCGTCGGTCTGCTCCACTACATGGCCGATACACTCCGCTACTCCACGAAAGCCGCAGTTACGATTCCTATTGGCGCTTTTGTGGATGTCGCTTCCAGAGTCTCGCTGATTAGCCGCAACTCCAAGTCTCAATCGTGGGACCAGGCTCTCGAAACACAAGCGGCCGTAGGAAGGGAAGAAAAGGAGGAGCTTTGGGCAGCGATGCCAGATATCCATGTCGCAGCGCTTGACCTGCTATTGATCTTGGTGCAAAGACTGGACAGCAACTCTCTGTCTCTCGCCCCGGAGGTCTACGACAACTTACTCCTCGTCTTCCGCTCTGGCATCGACATTCCCTCGGTGCGCGTAGCCGCGTACAAGCTCCTCAACGAGACCCTGCCCATCTGCGGCCCGGGCCTACAGAAGCTCACTGTAGATACCCTAGGAATAATCATCCTCGCATGCTGCCGCGACCTCCAGCAGGAGAAGGGCTACGCCAAGCAGAAGCCAGCCAGCACCAAGGGGGCCGAGACTAAAAAGAATGGCATGGCCGCCAATGCAGACCTCTTTCTCCCCTCTCAGACGTCGGAAGCCCAATCGGCATCCCGGTCCAGTGTATCTAGGGATCACCTGGCCGCCGCCGAGGCCCTCCTCGTCGGCCTCCTCTCCCACCTTCCCCAGCAACACGTGAAGCCAGGCCAGCGCGGCCTCTTGGACCAGACGGCCATCCTTGTGGGCAACAGGGACGCCATGCTCGCCAGTGTGCTGAACCCCTACGTTAAGGAGGCCGGCGCCGCCCCGTACCCCAACATCCTGCCCTACCTCTCGCAGCAGTTCCCGCACGACAAGGGCGTTGAGATCCTGCGCTCCACCATCCGCACCACATCAATCCAGGGCGTCACCGTCGTTGAAGACGCGCTCGCCGGCATGAATGCGACGCTGGAAGAGTTGGAGGCGGAGGAGGACGCCAAGGACGCGAGCGAGGAGATTGTCTCCGAAATCGTGGTCGCGCCCGAATCGCAGGACGAGGATATGAATGAGGCAGCTGGCGAGACTATCGTCGTCGCCAATGACGATGAGGCAGACAGCAAACCGTTCCAGACGTCCAAGGCTGCCGACGCGGGCTCTATAGAGGTCGCGAACCCCTTCGCCGTCACTTCTGCGCAGAAGCGCAAGCACGACGACGGCGACGCGAGCCCGCCCAAGAGGCAGAGCGTGGAGAGGAAGGTCGAGCGGACCGTCGTGCCAGAGCCGGTCGCCCAGCCTGCCGAGGAAGAGGACGACGATAGCGACGACGAGAGCGTCCACCTCAATATGGACCTGGACGACGACGAAGATGAGGACGAAGAGTAGGAGGATACCGTTCGTGTCAATTGAGTGGAGATGGACATGATACCCCTTGGGAAGCTTCTGATCTTCAAAAATGTGAACTTGGGTATAATATAAAATGGTGTATTTGCTCGCGACTCTTTTGGTCTAAGCTATAATCTTGTACACGATACTGGCAGAACGCAGTATCCAGGGCCATGCGGCCAGCTTGTTGTAACATGTATGCAAAGTATAACCCGCGCGGAACGGGCTTGTAGCAAACCGCAAATCCCAAAGCATTCCAGCTGATAGCCTCTCGCAACGCCGCCGCGTGAAGATTTCCTTTCCACTATCCGATCCAGTCAAGCCATAATTTTGTTCAAAAACAAACTCGCCAAGGCGCAACCATGAAAACTCAAATCGTCTTCCACCAGGGTTCTCAATCCCTCAGCCAAGCCCTTCGCTTCTCCTCCTTCCTGGCGCGGCGCTTCTCCTTGAAGTGCTTGAGCTCGGACTTGCTAGGCTTCTTGCCACTGCGCTCCGCCTTGAGGCTGCGGCCGTCGTGGGAGTTCGCGGCGGCGTCGACGTCGAAGAAGGCGTTCATCTGCCTGCGGCTCTTGGCCTCGTCCGAGTGGCGCTCGGGGCCGTCGCCCAGCGTCTGGAACTGGCCGGTGAAGCGGTTGAACTGGGCGATGGCGCCGTAGCCCTGCTCGGCCAGCGCCGCAGCGGCGGCCTGCTGCTGCGCCTCGTCAGCTTCGTCGGCCTTGTCGCCCTGCGCGTACCACGCGTTCGGGTCGTAGTCGCCGTGAATGGCGGGGTTATAGCCGCCCGCGGCGGGACGGCCGTTGGACGGCAGTGGCGGCGGACCTGCGGGTGTCGCGGCTGAGGTCGCGGTGGTGCCGGGTGCTGCTGCTGGCGCTGCGCTGGAGGCTGCTGACAAGCGAGGGTTCTCCCACTGCGTCGCGCCCGTGAAGCGGTTGTAGAAGAAGTAGGCCTGGGAGTTGGGGTCCCACTGGTAGTCCCAACCGTCGTCTTCTGTCGCGGGCGGCGGTCCTGAGGGCAGCGGTGGTGCTTCGTTGGGTAGGGGCGGCGCATCGGCGCCGGAGTCGGGCTTCTCGTCAGCAGGGGCGGGAGATGGGCTCGAGGAGGCCTCGCCGGACTCGGGGGAGCTGGAGGCAGCTTTGGAGTTGTCGGCGGTCTCGGGGGGCGTGTTCGAGTCTTGCTCTTGCGGCTGCTTGTCGTCGGCGGCGGCGGCAGGGTCAACAGCTCTTCCGCTCTGCTCGGGTTCAGCCTCGCGCGGGGAGGCGGGTCGCGGCGATTCGGACGCCATGGTGTTTCAAAGGAGGATGGAATGCAGGGGTTTAATTCGATGGTGCGTCGCGAAGTAAGTCAGTTGTCTGTCACCGAGTAACGAGAGTCTGTCGGGAGGGCTGGGCCTTCATCGCTCGGGATGAAAACTGGCGGGGCTGCGGGCGCGGGCGCGGGCGCGTGTTTGTAGGAAGTGAAGGTTGTCGCGGGCCGCGGTGCTCAGATGGGTGCATCACCTGAAATTTGAATACAAGGAAGACGCCTCCAACGGTGGAAAAATGACGGCGGCCGGCCAGGTACTTCGTAGGGGAACCTGATGCGCACTGCCAAGGTTCTTCTGCGGCGCTGCGGCGCATAGTCTGCCTGCCTTGGGGACGTGCTGGAGTAAGCTGCTGCACGGTGTGGCAACCCGGGCAGCTGGGCGGGTGGCGTACTGTGTGGGGGCTCTCCTGTCAGAACCTAGTCCCACAGCAACGCAAGTGCAGGCGCATGCAAAATCCAATACCAAAATACGGGAAGTGGCAGTCAGTGTGGGCAAGCTGAGGTGGGAAAGTGCAGTGTGCGTGGTGCAGTCCACGTCCCAGTCCCAGTCCCAGCCAGTCCCAGTCCCAGGTGCCACCAGTCCAGTCCAGCCCACCGGTGGGTGGAAGCTGGGACCTGAGGAGGGTCCGCATCTTGATGCTGCGCAAACCACTGGTCGGAATCTGATAGAACGCAACGGAGGCAGGTCCGGACTGGCATTTCACGATTCCCCTCCTACCCTCTCTGCCTCCTGCCGTTTGCCCTCTGCCCTCTCTACCCGTACCTGCCTGCTACTTCACACTTTTACCCGCCTGCCGCCTGAGTAGTTTTTGCCGCTCCCAAAAGCCTCCATTACTCGCTCATCCCATCGGCCTGCCTATCCCCTTGTTATCTTCTCTTTCATCGGCCCTTTGATACGACCTTTTCGGGGCAAAACCGAGCCGTTGAGGTCCTGCAGCCGTCTCACTCTCTCACCGTACCGTCTCATCCTGTCTGCCCACCCTCCCTCCATCTTCTGCCCGCCTCAGCTTCCGCGTCGTCCGCACCGCTGATGATCTCTCGCTGGGAGCCGCCATTGCTCGCCATCGTTGGGTCATCCCGACCAATGTGTGCGCCTGCTGAAGCATATAGCTACCATCGCGCGCGGCCTGGCCTCCGGAATCTGGGCCGTTGCTGGCTCTTTGTTGCTCCCCAGCTCGGTTATTATGCTGCCTCGCCTGGTGCCAAATACCCCTCTTTTTCCACACATCGCGAAGACTGAGGCTCGTTCTGGCCCGGCATCGTGACCCCTCCCCCTCCTTTTTCTGCAGTACCACCGCCCGCCATTGCGTCAGAAACCACCCCACGAGCCCCTTTACTTGGTTGCTCAACTCTGTAGCTGTAGCTGGGGAGGCTGAGTGCAATTCTGCTGGCTATAATGCCTGACCAGAACAAGCCCTTGCGGCCGTTGCTCCCAGCCCCGAAAGCTTCGCAGGTGGTTCCGTCGCGTCCACCGCCACCCTCGTCACGGAGGCGCCCGGCCAGCACCAAAGTTGCGTGCAACACTTGCCGGTCCAAGAAGAAGGCTGTAAGAGAAAAGCTGCTCTCCGTCCCTCACAGCAACAATTACAATTGACGGTATTTGAACTGACATGCATGCGTCCAGTGTGATGGCAAAAGACCGGCTTGTGCATCATGCGTAGAGCTCAACTCGCCATGTGTCTACATCAGTGTCAACGAGAAGGAGACGACTGCCATGGTTCTCAAGCGTGAGAACCAGTCGTACAAGGCCTTCCTCACGCACCTCAAGTCGATGCCGGCTGAAGATGCCATCCAAGCCCTCAAGGGTTTCCAATTTGCCACCGATCCGAACGCTGGTGTTCGCGCCATCAGGCCGTCGGGACCGAACGACCCTCGAGAGTTCATGCCACATCTTCATTCCGACGTCGAGTTTGAACTTATGAGACGGCATCCCGTTGCGTACCCTCTCGTTCGAAAGGTTTCACAGCTCAATCTTCCGGACGACACAAACTTCAGACCGTCCAAGATGGCGCGGATTACGGACGTTTCGGACTCGCCATCATCTTCACCAGAGCCCACCATAACGTTCGACAACCTAATTATGACCGCACCCTCACCAGAATTCACTGACGACTCCATGTCGTCTCGGTCAATCAATTCAAGCGTTTTCGACCTACCGAGCGCTCCCAGCATGCCTCCCATTCGCACGGATCCACGCCTGAAAGACTTCGATATTAGTTTCTGGACAGCAGTTCCCATCCCAACCGAAGTTGCTGCGAATGCCATATCCCTCTACCTCGAAACGGACCACGCCATCTTGGGCTTGTTCGACCCTGACCTATTTATTCACGACCTCACTTACTACCAAACACGATATTGTTCTCCCTTGCTTGTCAGCGCCATGCTTTCGTTTGCCTGCGTTAGTTTTTGCCCCTACCTTTGGCTGTAGCTAGCCTAGCTAACTCTGTAGATCAGCAAGCCTATGCCGCCCTGCATCCTCAGGCCTCGGCCTGGAGTCAAGCCTTGCAAGAAGAGGCAGACAAGCTCTGGCGTGTAGATAAAGAAGAAGCAGATTCACTGACTAGTGTGACTGCTCTGGCCTTTATGGTTCAGTCGGTCGGGTGTAATGGCAACGGTGAACTTGATGTTCAATACATACAAGACACGGCTGCCATGGCTCGGCGATTAAAACTATTTGGCTGCCCTGATGCATACACCGTCATGGACCTGAGCCGTCTCCCCGAGGACGAGGCAAGGGCGACAGCTCAGGCGGCATGGGGTGTCTTCAGTACTTTAAGGTGAGTTCATAGAAGACCAGCCCTTCCCGCGACCTTTCCTTGACGAGGGAGTAGCATGGTGTCGCAATTCTATCTCCCAGCAACCACTGAGTATCCGCCAGTTCTTCCAATACCCGGGAGAGACAACATAGTAGACCATGAGTCCGCGACCGAAGGCCCAGATAGCAGCCATACCAGCAGTACCGCAGGGTCACCTGATTCGGGTTCTGTTCCGGGTCTCGGGAAGAAGAGAGGTCGATCGACATCGACAACTCCATCAGAAATCTTTGCGGCCTTCTGTCAGCTATGGGTTCTTTCATCCAAGGTCACATGGTTCTATCAGCACGAGACTGGTCCGGGACGGTCTTCGCCGGCTTTTGCCCTGGCCAAGTATAACAAGCTGCTGGCTTGGGCAGCCAACCTGCCTGAAAGCATGAACCGTAGCGAGCACAGTCACAGCCATGTGCTCATTTGCCAGTACGTTTCCCGTGGCCCGTGACGACAGTACACCAATACTCACCGCCCGTGCAGCATGTGGTTCCACGGCACCGTCCTCTACCTCTTTAGGCCGTTCATTCCCACTGAGAAGCAGCACGGCATCAAATCATGGTCGCCGTCGGCGCCAGCTATCCCGGCCATTTTCGCTGCTTCGCTCGAGCAGCTGAAGGAGCTTGTCGAGGACTACATGTCGCGCCCACTGCCAAACAGCATCTTCTGGCACACGGCACTTATGCACGTTGCCAATGCCGCCACCAATGACACGAGCGATCCAGCCTGGCGGTACTATTTCCTGAAATGTATATATGCCTACCTCGGCCTGTACCGGTCGTTCACCGTTGCTGGTGTGATTGCAAGAGGCCTGCTCGCAATGGCGGTCCGGAAGGGCGCAATAGGGACCAGGGAGGGATATGCTCTGCTGCAGGAGCTCAGGGCGAAGAAGAGTCAGAAGTTGTTGGACAAGGCGACAGGCTTGTTCGTAACCGATCTCGACCTCGCCGTTACGGATCGTGAGGGTGCCAGAGTGGATCGGCTCATCAAAAAGTTTGAGGAGTTGACGGTGCTGGAAGAGTACACCATTGGAGTCACCTGAGGGAAACAGTCAACGAGGGTCCGGAACGTTGTCGGTGCTGTATGCGCGGTGCAGGTGAGTATTGGTTCCAAGCTTGGCAACGGACTTGGTGGCTCTCGGAGGATTCCCGCAGCTCGGACGCATGTAGACCAGCGAGGCATCGCGCCGCTCAAATTCAAGCAAATATCACATGAGTCACAATCTCTGTTGACTTCCCTCAACGCCAGTGTCCAGAGCTCCTTATCCTCGGGCGGCGCTGCTCCTTCCACACAAGAACGCAACCACAGAAGAGTCCCATTTAGTGTAGAGGTTAACATGCCGCCCTTTCAAGGCGGAGCCCCGAGTTCGAATCTCGGAATGGAATTGTTTTGCTTTTTTGATATTGGATACAGCTCTTGGTGTTTGGTCGATGGCAGCGTCAGGCTACGGAGCAGCGAGACCAATATTACCTAGCGCACGGGTGATTTGGGAGGACCTAGAGGCTCTTTCGTCCTCCCGTTGGCGCCTGCAATACTTTGAATTCAAAAACAAAGACAAAGCTAGGTCTTGCGTCCACAAACGCGAGATGACAACCGTGGATCCTCAGCCCTGTCTACACAGCTCTGGTGTAAGTCATTCGGTGAACAGACAGGGGTGAGATAACACGCGATATGATTGGACATGTCGTCCCACCTCCGGATTGGATGCGCTTATGTAATGATGCTTAATTCAGGGACTGGTCACCCGCACTGACCTCACATGTGAAATAGTAGCGTCAGATTCTCTCGTGTCCATCTCCCACCCGTCTACCATCACAACACGACATCGGCCCTTCAGGAGATGAGTCGCAGCCCACGGCCCTCGCGCTTCACCACATGCCGCACAGTCTTCAAATGCCATTGAGAGCCCCAGTTGTGCCACAAATAGCTCAGTGGCACCCGCGCCACCATTATTGTCCCCGTCCACCTTACCCGCAGCCTAGAAGTCTAGAGCATCACGGGAAGCTCCACGGCTACGCCGCTGGAAAAAGCTCCAGGCGGCGCCCTCCGCATGCGGATGCTCAGGGTTCCTTGGCCCCTTCCATCACCCCTTTCGGGAAAGTGTCTGTATCGATCCTCTTGTCGCCTAGGCTTCCTGCCCGGTCCCTGGCGAGATCGCCTTCGCCTGGGCGCTTGTCTCGGCCCTGCGCCGCTGCAGAATCCCACTTCGCTGTGATGGGCTTGAACTCTCAGCGTTTCCAAATTATTACGGCCCAGTGGCCGCTAGCACATGGAGCGCTCATCGCCGTTTTCATCGGGATCCGCGTTGTATTGCGTAGCTCCCTCCTTATGGTCGTATCCTCGACTCAGCCTGTCTACTTCGGATGCAGGCCAAAGTCTGGCCCTTTGGTGGATCGATGTCATCCTGTAGGAGATACTACGCTCGATCGCGTCTCACATTCCGGTGCGCCGTAGCATGAGGAGCTAGAGAACAAGGTGCCGTCGATACCGGATCTGCACATCTTTTCGGATGTTTTGACCAACGTTTGTTCTTAAACCATCCCATCACCCCTTCTTTTCATTTCCCTGAGAGAGCCGCATCACCAGCGTCAAGCACCCACGATCAAGCAGAACAATGTCCCTCAGACGAACACATCTTTTGAGCCTCGCTCTCGCTCTCCTGCCTCTGGCCAGGGCTGATGACCACCCTTACGTCGCCGAGTCGGTATGCAACTGCTACCTGACCAACACCTCAGAGAGCTACTTCACCAACCACCTGTTCTTGGACTTTCGCAGCCTCTCACAATATGCCGGGGTTCCGGATATCATCAAAGACTTCAACGCGAGTGCCGATGCCAATGAAACATCCGATTATTTCAGGGCCAACGCCTTTTCGATGATGTGGGGGATCCAGAGTTGGAACAACACGGACAGAATGGGCAAGGATGGCAACGACGCGACTGTCCGCATGGTCAACTCGAAAAACAATATTTACATTGAGAAGAATACGGACAAGGATGCAGCTTCGGATACGTTCATGAGCTTCCGCACTGCGCGTCTCAAGGACTTCCAGACTTCAGCCGAGATGGAGACCGTCGCACTGGGCTACCACTTCGTATCTGTTCGGATGCTCGCACGCACCATAGGCGATCCAGGCGCTTGCACCGCTTTGTTCACCTACCGCGAAGCCGACAATTACGACAAAGTCCAGGAAGCGGACATCGAGGTCCTGACTAAAGATCCCGACAACAGGATCCAGTACACGAATCAGCCATCCTTTGACGGCCAGGGCAACACTATAGAAAAGTCGACTCAGAACGGCACGATGCCTAAAGGCACCACGTGGCGCGATTGGGCTGTCCACCGCCTCGACTGGGACGCCAAACAGAGCACCTGGCTTGTCGACGGCGACAAAACATCGAGCATCGAGTTCCAGGTCCCCCGCGACCCCAGTCGCATCATGATCAACTCGTGGAGCGACGGTGGCACGTGGTCTGGCATCATGAAGGTCGGTGACTCGGCTGTCTTGCAGGTCCAGTGGCTCCAGATGGTCTACAACGCCAGCGATTCCGGCTCGAGCACGGGAGAGAAGCGCAGCATCGACAGCCCGCGGCATGGCCATGGTCCGCAGGGCCAGCTGGCACGTCGCGACGGCAACGAACAGTGCCAGGTTGTATGCAGTATCGACTCGTCTAACAAACTCGGTGAGGTGGTCATGTTGCACAACGGAACCGCACCTGGCCAGCTGCTTGCCCAGTCTCGCACTACGGCATTCTTGCTGCCGGCGCTGCTCATGTCGGCCATGTTTTTCCATATTATCTACTGATGACAGCGTTTGTATCTTATGGCATAGCAGGGGGTATAAAATGTACCATATATGTGATAGATTGATGAAGACATGAACCAATTACTTCCATCCTTATTGTTTATTTAGTTCTCCCTCGGCAGCGTTGGATGATCTGCAGCAGTCAAATCTCTAGCAGAGTGAAACTGTCAGAGCTAAACCCCTGTACCGGCGCACTGTGACGACCTTGTACAGTGGGCCACCCAGCTGTCTCCCCCTGCCAAGAGTGGAAGCCTCGGGACAGATCGAGGGGTGGTGGGAACAAATGGGAAAGCTCCCGTACCGCTGCACAAGCCCCTGCCGCAGCTCAACCTCCCTCAACAAACTTCTCCAATCCCGCGGCCCTGGGAAAAATTGCCAGATCCCTTCCAATATCACTACAACCACTCGCTCTCGACAGTACCGCTGACAGCACCGCACCGCACCGCACTCGAACAGACCAGTAGAACCAAAACGATGGCTGACGCAGTAAAAGCCCCGGCGAAGCCGCAACGGCGCTCCTCGCCCGTCAAGAACGGCTACCTCATCCTCTACAACTTCGTCTCCGCCGTCTGCTGGGCCACCGTCCTCGGCCGCACTGTCGCACTCTACGCCCTCCGCGGCCCGCAGTTCGTGCACATCGGCGTCGGCGACTGGACGCGATGGACGCAGACGCTGGCTGCCATGGAGATCGTGCACGCGCTGCTGGGTGCGTAGACCGTCTCCGTCCCTTCAATTGCTCAGCTAACACTCCAATTACAGGCGTCGTGCGTGCCCCCGTCTTCACCACCGCGATGCAGGTCGCCAGCCGGTTCGCCCTCGTCTGGGGCGTCGTCTACCCCTTCCCCTTCCTCGCCCGGAGCACCTGGTACACTTCGATGCTGCTCGCCTGGAGCATCACTGAGGTCATCCGGTACTCGTACTTCGCCCTCACCCTGAGCGGCTTCCAGCCCAAGCCTCTCGTGTGGCTGCGTTACAACACCTTCTTCGTGCTGTACCCCATCGGCATCTCGAGCGAGGTCGCGCTGATCTACTACTCGACCGGCCCCGCGGCGGAACTGAACGAGCTCCTGCCCTACGTCGCATACGCCATCCTGGCTGTCTACGTTCCTGGTGGGTTTCCCCTCATTTTCTCCCTGCAAAAGGGGTGGTATGATAAAAGTGGACTGACGGAGAGAAAAACAGGTTCGTACATTCTGTACACGTACATGATGAAACAGAGGAAGAAGGTCATGCGCAACACGAAGGCTGAGGAGGCGGCCCGGAAGACTCAGTAATTCTGCGACAGTAGACGGTGGTAGATTTCAAGAAGAAAAAACTAAGGGGTATTGAGGAACTAGGTCGGTATGGATTTAGACAAAAAATGGTATCTAATGGTGCATCGTTGCTCTGGGGTCGCAGCGTCCGTCTCAAGGTAGTAGACATAGAAGGAAATATCCGCGTGTCTAGGCAGTGGCCATCTCCCCCGCCTGCTTGATGGCAGGCCTCTCCTCCGTGCTAGTCTCGTACCAGTCGTTCTTGGTCCATTTGGCGATCAGAGCGGTTGCATCGCGCTTGAGCTTGTCGTAGCCCGGGTTCTGCTTCGGCTCGAACATGTCTGCAGATGTCAGCGATCTCGAGCCCTCCATCCATGATCCATCCGGGGACAACTTACTCATGTGCGCCTGCGTCTCCTCAGTAGCCGCGTCATTGACGGCTTCCCTCCAAAGACCGGTATTGGCCGTATCCTTTTTGGGCAGGTTACAGAAAGTGCGGTCCTTGCCAAGGACGGTGCCGACGACGCTGACGTCTTTGGAGCCGGCGGCCTTGCCGAGGCGGGTGTAGAGGTTGGCAAAGCCGACGTCGAGCTCGCGGCCGAGGCGGGCCATGTACTGCACGCGCTTCTGCAACTCGGCGCCCTTGGCGAGGCAGCCGACGAACTCGAGGTGCGACGTCGCCCACGACCAGCCCTGCGTGATCTGCTCGCGGTTGTAGTAGGCGGCGCCGGCGCTCGCCGCCACGGCCGCGGCGCTGCCGGCCACCATGGCGATCTTGCCCCACCCCCAGCCGCCCTGCTGCTGCTGCTGTTCCTTTGATGCTGCAGCCGAAGCGGGTTTCGGTGCCGGGAGGGCGGCGACGGGCGCTTTCGAACCAGCCGGGGCGGCGGCCTGCTTCGCGCCCCAGAGGGCGGTGCCCAGCCCGCTGAGCTGGGTCATGGCGGCCGAGGCGGTGTTGTAGTGGCCCTCTGCGCCGTGGGCGACGACGCCGGGGGAGATGCCGAGGTAGGGAGTGTCGAAGGCGAGGACGCCCTGGACGTAGGGGAACATGAGGCCGTTGAAAGACGGCGGGGGAGTTTCCGATTTCTCGACGCCGTCGGCCGAGTAGATTGGGTGCTCCGACGTGAGGCCGACGACGGTCTCGGCGGCGACGATGCCGCCCATGGAGTGGCCGCACAGCACGACCCGGACAGAGGGGTCGACGGTCGGCGAGGGGGTGCCATTGGCTACCTCGAGGTCGATGACCTTTTCTAGGAGCCTGTGTTTAGCGTTAGTGTCATGATTCATCGAGACCTAGTGACAGAGAGAGACGGTCTGAGAGAGAGGAAGTGAGAAGTCTGAAGGAGACTTACCAGTCGCGGAACCGGCTCACGCAGTCGCCCAGGTCCCCGCGCGTCTCGTACTTGGGGTACACGAGGACCCTCACGCTGATCTTGGGCAGCGCGGCGGCGACCTGCGAGCGCAGTTGCGACGTGAAGCCATCCTTGTCGCCGAAGGTGTCGTCACCCCCCTGCAGTGAGAATGAGAGCAACGTTAGAGGCTGCCCATCTATGTATCTCATCGCCCCCGACGGACAGAATATCTCACCTTAAAACCGTGGATGAAAACCAAAAGTAGCGTCTTCTTCATCTTGCGGCCCCCATCAGACGTCGAATGTGAGGTTGAGGTGCTTCCGGACAGCTATGCTGCGCTGTGTGCTTAGCCTCAGCTGGCTTGGACGGGCTTACAGTGCGGTCACGGTGCGCGTGCCCCGCACCGCCACCCCACCCATGTGACTGCCGCTCCCTAAACGCAACTTCACTGTTGTACTGAGGCAGTTTCACTCACTCCTTCTACCGCACGTGCAATATCACGACTGTGGGAGTCCGACGTCAACACGTGTTCGACATGGTACGAATAGCAGTGTTTTGTCTCGGTCAATTGACGAGGATTCTATATTAGGTAGACGCCGACCCTACTCGTTCCGAGTTCTTGCACCTCTTGCTCGTTTTTCCACTTGTCAACCGTCCAATGAACTCGACGACATGCAGGCGGCACTGCAAGCCTCATTATGCGTTGTGCTCTTCAGGGGATGTCCAATCGCCTGATCAGGCTGTGCAAGTTGACATGTCGAGATATATATTTCGCTGACTGCGGCCGCACTTTTCCCTTTAACTTCCACCATCAGCTTCCAGGTTGTGAACAATCAAGTTGTCGTCTCTATTTCGAGAATATATCCGCACACAAAATCCGAAACGACATTCCGCGCTATGCGTCTTCTCAACGTCAAGACCAGGAAGTTGGAGGAATACTTCAGCAACTTCCCGGTCTATGCGATCCTCTCCCACACCTGGGGTAGGAGTGAAGTCACTCTCCAAGATCTCAGCCACCAACACCACAAAAGCATGCGAGGGTATGCCAAGATCAAAGGATCTTGCTTTCTGGCGGAGAAACACGGCATCAAATACGTGTGGATAGACACCTGCTGCATCGACAAAACGAGCAGCACCGAGCTCTCCGAGGCCATCAACTCCATGTTCCGGTGGTATGCGGACGCTGCTGTCTGCTACGCCTATCTCGAAGACGTCCACATTGGCGACGATCCACATAAGGCCGACTCTCAGTTCCGGAAAAGCCGTTGGTTCACCAGAGGGTGGACCCTGCAGGAACTCCTCGCTCCAACCCGCGTCGAGTTCTACGATAGCACTTGGTCAGGTTGCGGCGATCGTTCATCTTTGGCTGACACCATCGAGGCCATCACCCACATACCGGTCTCTTATCTCCGCAAAGAAGAGAAAATTTACACAGCAAGCCTTGCAGCGCGAATGTCTTGGGCTGCTCACCGCCAAACGACCAGAACGGAGGACCAGGCGTATGCGCTTCTCGGAATTTTCGATGTGAACATGCCGCTCCTTTATGGGGAGGGAGACAGGGCATTCGAACGACTCCAAGAGGAACTCATCAAATCGACTACAGATGAATCTATCCTAGCTTGGAGCCCATTGCTAGACGGCTTACGAACCCTTGAAGCGAGACAATTCTTTCAAAATCAAGTCTATGTCGGCGCCGAAGATGGACGGCGGAGGAGCGTCCGAGACAAATGGTCTACCGTAGTGGAAATTTTAGGGCTTCCCTCAGAAGTCTCATCCAAGCGGCTTCTTGCTCGCAGTCCTAGAGACTTCGCGTGCTGGATCGACCCGCCTGCAACACCCATGGGCGGATCACGCGTGATGGATATGACCAACCGAGGCCTGCGCATCACGCTTCCTCTTCTTTGGGTCGGATCTCACCTCTACGGCATATTAAACTGTCAGATCGGCATGGATATTCAAAAAGTACTTGCCATTTCCTTGTACACGTCATCTTTCGACGATGAGTACTTCCTACCAGCCTGCGCTCCCTGTGTGCTGAAGCTTCCATCAGAAGTAGTAGCACGCATGGTGTACCGAACCATCTACATCAAGAAGTCTGACTACGACGATGGCCCTAAGCGACCCATGGAGAAACTCCCTGGCAAATGCGGATATGTCCGCCTTCAGACTTCACCCAACTTGCCCGAACATCTGACTGAAGTTGTGCCATAAGAAGCGTATGCGAAGCAGTGGAACTCTATACGTCCACTCGGGGGTCGTCGACTTGATTGGAGACGGACCCTATTGCACTACACCGATGATTCGGGAAAATCTGGCATTGACGGCTTTGTTGTTGTTTTGGAACCACGCAGCGACTTCGCCTCCCTGTTTTCGTTTTTCAAGACTTCGTCTCCTTTCGTCTGCCGCATCGTCCGCAAGCCCAAGTGCCAGTCGCTCACGGACATGCTCAATGACGTTGACCTGTCAAAAGCGCGCAAATACTTATGCGTAGAAGGCAACTTCCGGACAGCCGAGGTGAAAAGGGACATGTTTCTGAGCCACGAAGTGTTCACTGTCGACATATCTGTTCAGCCGTCCATATTCTTGCAGGCGAAACGCTCAATCATTTACGGTAGACCAGAATGGCCTTCGAGCCTCTTCAAAAGCTGCACGTACGCCGACGGGGCTTGGTGGCTCAGTTGGGAGGAATACTTCTCCATTCTCTTGGTTCTTGCGCTGCTGCACCAGGTCGATGGCCTCGCCGACACGCTGCTACTCGCCGGGCCCCTTCTTCTCCAGTTTTCTCTTCGTTTCCAGGTTCTTCGGACTTTACAGGATTTGGCATGCTCCGCCAGTATAGGCAAAACAGGCCGGCAGGTTTGAGGTGGGTGAAGGCATTTGGGGTCACAATGCTCAATTAACTTTTCGGCAACAAGACAAATATTTTAGTCTCACAAGACGCAAGACGGAGCAATCAGTAGGTGGCCGTCAGCCTCTGCACCAGATACTGCCCGCTGTTGATGCCCTCGTACTTCTTCTCCGCCTCCGTTGCGTATGTTCCCGGGATGGCCTCGATGTGGCTCTTGAAGTTGGGGTTGCAGAAGTAGCTGTCTCAAATCAGCATCTTTGTCACGTAATGCAAACATTCATCAACTCACGCGATGCTGTACCGCGGCGGGTACTCGGCGCCACCCTCGGGCTTCCTCGGCGGCTCGACGACGCGGTGGATGGTACTCTTGATGGTGTCGTTGCTCCAGCGCGCCAGCAGGTCGCCCGCGTTGACGACAACGGTGCCGGGGATGGGCGTGGCGTCGACGAACTTGCCGCTCGGGCTGCGGACCTGCAGGCCGCCGCGGTCGTCCTGGAAGAGCAGCGTGATGGAGCCGTAGTCGCTGTGGGCGCCGGCGCGGACCTGGCCCGGGTTGACCTTGAAGACCTTCGGGTCGACGGCCGGGTAGTGCAGTAGGCGCAAGGTGTTGTCGCCGTGGTCGGTGAAGCCGTCAAAGTAGCGCTCGTCGATGCCCATGCCGACGGCGATGGCGCGCATGACCTCGGTGTGCAGGTCCTTGCACTGGGCGAAGAACTCGAGCATCTGCGACTTGAAGCCGGCGACGCGGGTCCCAGCGGGCTCGGCGGGCCACTGGTTCGGGTGGTCGGGCTCGCCCTCGCGGCCGATCTCGAAGCTCTCCTTGAGGTCCGGGTTGCCTGAGCGCTCCTTGCTGACGGAGGCCTGGTCCATGAACTCGCTGACTTTCTCGCGGCCGGGCGCGGAGTAGCCGCGGTTCGCCTCGGGGGTGGTCCAGCCGACGCCGGTCTTGGCGGCGTCGTCCTGGGCGAAGAAGTCGGCCGACTTGGCGAAGGTGGCGGCGCGCAGCTCCGGGCTGATGGGCACGTTCTGGAGGTAGATGAAGCCGGCGTTCTGGAAGCCGTCGAGGATCTGCTTGGCCGTCTCGGTGCGCTTGGCGACATCGCCGTTGAGGAAGGCGGAGAAGTCGATGAGCTGGGGGCGTTGGTGAGTGAGAGGCGTGAGAGGTGGGAGACGCTGGTTAACTCACGGGGATGAAGAGACCCTCCTTGTCTACGGCTGTGGCCGCCATTTTGAGTCTAGATGTGAGTGGTTTGAGATCAAAGTGAGTTGGTGAGATGTTAGGGTCAAAACGTCTCAGTAGAGCTTCACTCGGATGTTTATATGTAAGGCTGGGCAATGAGTCGTGACAAGGTTCACGAAGGAGATCTGTGCGGGAGAAGGGCACTGTAGAGATAGAGACTTATATTCGTCTGATTAAGAAACAACACGAGCGATGGCCACCAACCACAAGCCAAGCATTACCTTCCAATCCGACCGTCTAGGCCCGGCAAAGTCTCCCTTCGCTGAACCCGGCTGGGGGGCAATGCGGGAAGAGACGGTCCCCTTGGCGGATGGTAGGCCGGTTAACACCGCAGTCGCATGAGCTTCGCCCATCGGAGACCTCCTATAAGGGATAATACAAACGTGTAAGACGAAGTGGCGCTACCCCGCCAAAGATGATAAGGCGGCTGGTGCGTCGAGGGGGCCCGGCGCGGTCGAGATAACGGCGGGGTAAGAGATAGTCGTACGGAGAGGGATTGGGTTGCAGCCAGCGACTGTTGGAGAAGCCCGCCTGTGGGGGAGACGGGGGAAACGGTGCATGAGGGGAACATGGATTGGCATGCGGGTCATAGCGACCTCATCACCTTCCTGTAAGGACGTAGTCTGGTCGGTAACTGGTACTTACTTGAAGACGAGAGGGGGATCAGTGCCCTAGGAAAGATCCGTCCCGAAGCATCAATACACCTACTATCCTTTTTGGTTGCTGGACCGCGTGTAAGCCGAGAACTGAACCTTCACGACTCGCGATTGAGCCTCGACCGTCTGTAATGTAAGTTGTTGGTAGCACCAAGCTCACCTCTTTCAATCTTCTCACAGACTCACAAACAACAGTAACATCCGAGGCGCTCATCGTATAGCAAACCCCGCATCTCGGCAAGGAAGAAGAAGAGCGAGCGCGCACTGAGACACAATGGCCTCGTCGACGCCCATGAAGGTGGTGGACATCCACACGCACATGTACCCCCCATCGTACATCAAGATCCTCGAGTCTCGAACCACCATTCCCGTCGTGCACCGCTTCCCGCAGACGCCCGACCCGCGCCTCATCCTCCTGGCGTCCGAGGAGCAGGCCCTCGATGAGGCCACCAAGGACTCTTCAGCGAAGCCCCCCGGCCGGCCGCTGACCTCGCACTACGCTTCGCTCGAGCAGAAGGTGCACTTCATGGACACGCACAAGATCGACATCTCGGTCGTCTCGCTCGCGAACCCGTGGCTCGACTTCGTCGACGCCGCCGAGTCGGGCGCCATGGCCCACGACGTCAACGAGGAGTTCGACCGCATGTGCGCCGCCCACCCGGGCCGCCTCTTCTTCTTCGCCGCGCTGCCGCTCACCGCGCCGCTCGAGACCATTCTCGAGTCCGTCAACCACGTCAAGGCCCTAAAGCACTGCCGCGGCATCATTCTCGGCACATCTGGGTTGGGCAAGGGCCTCGACGACCCGGCTCTGCTGCCCATCTTCCAGGCCGTGGCCGCTGCGCGGCTGACCGTCTTCCTGCACCCGCACTACGGCCTGCCGAACGAGGTCTGGGGCCCTCGCGCGAGCGACGAGTACGGCCATGTGCTGCCGCTGGCGCTCGGCTTCCCGATGGAGACCACCATCGCCGTGGCGCGCATGTACCTCGCGGGCGTCTTCGACGCGGTGCGCGACCTGCGCATGCTGCTGGCGCACAGCGGCGGCACGCTGCCCTTCCTCGCGGGCCGCATCGAGAGCTGCGTGCTGCACGACGGGCAGCTCGTCCGGGAAGGCAAGGTCGGTAAGGGACGGCGGACGGTGTGGGACGTGCTCAAGGAGCAGGTCTACCTCGACGCCGTCATCTACTCCGAGGTCGGGCTCAAAGCGGCCATCGACGCCAGCGGCGCAGACCGGCTCATGTTCGGCACCGACCACCCCTTCTTCCCGCCGCTGACGACGGACGAGCAGGGCGAGTGGGAGAGCGTGAGCATGAACGCCGAGGCCGTCACGGCTGCCGTGGGCGAGGGGAGCGAGCAGGCCAAGGCCATTATGGGCGGCAACGCGATTGAGATCCTGGGGTTGAAGCTGGATTGAGTATGTAGGCTTCGCAAAAAATGAAATTAACGTTCATTCATTGGCGGGTATTGTGAGATTCAACGAGATGTGGAAACTCATCTGAGAATTGACCTCTATGGCTTGATGAGCAGCCCACACCGCCTTCTGTTTCCGGCTTGGTGCATCGACATAGACTTCACCGCCTTCTAATTATCTCCACCTTTAGCGTTTTCTGCCGGCAATTCCTGAAAATATGGCGGTTGGCCCCGCGATGTGTATTCATCCCACGTCACAACTTACACAAGCCCATTCACTTGTTTTCATCGACATCCTGCATTTTTATAAGGAATATTGAAATCTTTCAGGGAAACCTTTCTATCATAATGGTGGCTGACGCCCGCCGCGCAAACGGTACGCGCCTCGATGCGTCCCTCGGCATCACTGAGCGCATCGCGCCGAGCATGACAGCTTGGACTGGCGACATGCGCAAGAGGTGCGTCTGGTCAACGCTCACAACTTCCCAATCTCTAACCGTGAAATAAGATACACCGACTTCCAAGTCTACGAGATCAACAAGGACGGCTCCGTCCTCCACCTCAAGGAGACCCGTGTCCCCCAGGCGCCAAAGGAACCCACCCCTCCGCCGCCGGCCGCCGAGGAGAAGAAGGAAGAGGTGAAGACGGAAGAGAAGCCAGAGGAGAAGCCCGAAGAGAAGCCCGAAGAGACGACACAGAACGGCGACGCCGAAAAGCCCGTCATCCCCGAAGTCCCCGCCGAGGACCTCGCCGCCATCGCATCCCTCACCAACGAAGACTTCGCCAACCAGCTCCTGGCAATGTACCAAGCTGCCACGACCGACAAGAACGCCAAGCCCGAGCCCGCGGCCTCCCCCGTCATGGACGACAAGGAGAAGCGCGGCCAGCTGCACCAGCACGTCCGCCGCGTTTTCCGCTCCGCAATCGACACCACCACCGACCCGACCGGCGCCATCATCGCAAAGGTTCTCCCGCCGCGCGGCAAGGGCAGAGGCGTCCGCGGCGGCCGCGACAACAACAACCAGAACCAGCAAAAGAAGAAGCAGCCCAAGGCCCGCGCCCCCGGCCAGGGCGAGTACCTCCACTTCACCCTCTACAAGGAGAACCGCGACACCATGGACGCGCTGCACCAGATCGCCAAGGCCCTCCGCGTCAAGCCGCAGGCCATCGGCTCCGCGGGAACCAAGGACCGCCGCGCGGCCACCACGCAGCGCTGCTCCGTCCGCCACCAGCGCGCCGACGCCCTCGCGCGCGCCAACTCCCGCCTGCACGGCGTCACCGTCGGCGACTTCGCCTACGCCCACAACCCGATCCACCTCGGTGCCCACGCCGGAAACGAGTTCGTCATCGCCCTCAAGGACGTCCATCTCCCCTCTGATCCCTCCCTGCCCCCCGAGGAGCGCGAGTCCCGCGTCCGCGCCTCCGTCGAGGCCGCCGTGGAGAGCATGCGCTCGCGCGGCTGGATAAATTACTTCGGCCACCAGCGCTTCGGCACGCACGCTGTCGGCACGCACGAGGTCGGCCGGCTGATCCTCCAAGAAGACTTCGAGGGCGCCATCAACGCCATCCTCGCCTTCGACGAGGACGTCGCCCGCCGCGCCGAGGCCGGCGAGGTCCCCGCCGAGGGCCACGCGCGGGACGACTTCAGCCGCGCGCGTGCCTGCATGGCCTTCCGGCGCGGCGACTCGGCCGACGACGCCCTCCGCGTGCTCCCGCGCCGCTTCAACGCCGAGGCCAGCGTCATCCGCCACCTCGGCCGCCCCAACGCCACCTCCCGCCGCGACTTCATCGGCGCCCTGACCAGCATCACCCGCGGCCTGCGCAGCATGTACCTGCACGCCTACCAGTCTTACGTGTGGAACCACGCCGCGAGCCACCGCTGGCGTCTGTACGGCGACAAGGTCGTGGAAGGCGACCTCGTCCTCGTCGATGCACCCAAAACGCAGGACGACGAGGGCAATGCCGCCGACGATGACGCCGAAGCTTCCGACGCCCGCGCCCTGACCGCCGAGGAGGCCGCCTCGGGCCGCTACACAATCTTCGACGTCGTGCTCCCCTCGCCCGGCCACGCCGTCGCCTACCCGACCAACGCCGTCGGCGACTTCTACGTCTCCTTCATGCGCGAGAACGGCGGCCTCGACCCCGCCAAGATGATCCGCCGTCACCGCGAGTTCAGCCTGACGGGCGCCTACCGCAAGCTCGCCGCGCGGTTTTTGGGCGAGCCAAAGTTCGAGGTGCGCGCCTACGTCGACGACAACGAGCAGATGTACCCCACGGACATGGACCTCATCCGCGCGGCCCGCGGCGACAACCAGGCGTCCAAGAAGCGCGGCCGCGACGAGAACAACCAAGAGAATGCCGACGGTGCGAGCAAGAAGGCGAAGCACGAGGAGGTGGCGGCAGAGCCCGTCTCGGCAGGGGATGCCAAGGACGAAAGCGCGCAGCCGGAAGAGGCCAAGCCCGACCAGTCGATGGAGGACGCCCCTGCCCAGGCCGGCCAGGAGGCGGAGGCGCCCGCGGAAGCCGTCGCAGACGCCCCGCAGACGGATGCGGCCGCCGAGCCGAAAACGGCCGTCGTCGTCACGTTCCAGCTGCCCAAGAGCGCGTACGCAACCGTCGCGCTGCGCGAACTGATGGGCGTCGACGAATCCGAGGTCACAGCCGCTCCAGCGGCAGCTAGGGAGGGTGCTCCGGCCGAGGAGACACAATCATAGAAAGTTCGAGGAGAAAACGAGGCGGTAAAGGAAGCCTCGGCACCGGACGGAACGTTGATCAAATCTACTTGGCATGTAAAATGGTGTAGACTAGATACCCCTGAAGAAAAGACTCGTTGGGTTGAAGAATATATGTATGTACAATGCCTTTAGCAAAAGACTCGAGGAGCTCGCCGTCGCCGGAAACAAGAAACACCCTTGAAAATGGTTGTATACTTTTTTGTTAATTGCACCGCGTACCTAACAGGCCATCGCTCCAGCATCGTGTGAACAAACAATGCCTCGCTGGCTACCACTTAATACACAACAGTCTCGTGCTGATGATGATGACTCCGCGCGTATCCCTCCGACTATACCGGCACTCATATCCCAAAAAAGCCCTGTCTCCCCATGAAGGCGCGACATTGGCAGTCCTGTGCCTGTAATGCCCGTCGCTTATTAAATCGGTGAAAGATTGCCTCCGTCCTGATGTTTGCTTGGTCTCCAGCTTTGGTTTAATATTTCGATTCTTTGTCTTGGCCGCCATTGACGGCAGTCTCACCCCTTGATTGTTGCAGTCATTCTTGTGCTCTGACTATGCAACCCTGTGGATAACTCTTTCTTCGGATGTGGGTGTGTCGCCAATCTCATACTGTTTGGGCAATGCTGCCGTGGATCCGTCTAAGGAACTGATGTTTCCATATAACTCGGCGATCTGGTCGTTGGGCGCAACCGCTGGCGCATTGCCGATATGCCTGTTGCTTATCACTTTGACTCCTTCGAGTCCCAACCCCATACCTGAGAAAGGTATTTAGCCATGTTGACGCGCTTCGAGCGCATTTCGACCATCCAAGGGTGCTCGAGCATCCTCCAGGGGCTTGCTCGCCTGGTAGGTTCCTTCTCCATACTGCAGCGCGTTAGCGGACTGAACATGACCTTCCGAGGTATTACTTACCAGCACTCAATAAAGTACTTGAAGTGATCACTCCAGAAAATGTTGGCATCCGGCTCATCCTTGAGCTTGGGTATCGGTTGCCGCACAATGTAGGTAAGGAGGTCGATGAGGCCGGCGCGGGGCTGCATCTCAGTGCCGTCGGCAGGGAAGGGAAACCGGTGCTGTGCCACCTCCAGCAGAGTGACGCCCGTCGACCAGACATCGGATGTAATGGTGTATGATTGGCCGGTGATACGCTCAGGGGCCATGTAGTAACTGGTGCCGATAAATGTGTTCGCTTCGCCCTTGGTTCCAAAGTCTCCGGAAACACCAAAATCGCACAGCTTCACGTCTCCGTTCCTGCACAGCAAAATGTTGGATGGCTTGATGTCTCGGTGGATGATGCGCCGGCCGTGGAGGTAGGTCAGTCCGCGAAGCACGCCCTCGGAAATCTTGCCGAGGACCTTCTCGCCTGTTCGACCTCCAAGTTTCTTGACCTCCTTGTAAATACTGTCAAGGGAACCACCCTCGCAGAACTCCATAGCAATCGAGATAGTTCCGGTCTGTGTGTCCTCGAATGCGCCGTAGTATCGGCAGATATGTTCCGACGCGCACTCCTTGTTGAAACCCAGTTCTCTGACAATCTGCTTCTTGACATCTGGGTCGGGATTTGTGGTAATGATCTGAGGGTGTTAGTCTTTGGTTCAAATGCGTGATGCGGGATTAAGCACCTTTAGAGCAAAAATCGTCTTTCCACCTTTCAACTTGGCTTTTGTAACGGCACCACCGGCACCCTCACCAAGAGAGTCGAGCTGCTCGATTCTCTTTTCCAAGCTTGCAACCCTCCAGCCATCTGCGTCCAGTTCCTCGACGTCCAACGTCCTGCCCCGCTCCAGTGATAGCTTATCGAAGCCCTCAAGCCCTTGCAAGCTGTTGTCCCGTTCCATGCCGACGCCGCCATCACTCCGTTCAGAGTAAATGGAGCCCACAGCAGACGAAGGATCAGGTGTTCCCTGAGGTCGTGCCCCTGCGAAGCCATATTGTGAAGCAAACGAAAGAGCCGAGTACTGAGAGCCAGCTGATGTGGGGTTGCTGGCTCTGCCGTCCAAAGGACCGAAGCTTCCGGACCTGGAGTGGGCCGCGCTGCTCTCACTGCCACCGCTGGCCGACTGACCGATACCAACCGGCCTCTGAGGCTGCTCGTAGGGCGTTGTTTGGCTTCCCATAGGGGTTGCAAGGTGCAGAGTCGGGAGAGGAGGTCGAGAGTTTACGGGTTGGGGTGCCGTGCCGCCGACCGGCTTTGCGTTTGGTGACGGGGGAATTGCGAGGCCGAGTCTCGGTGTTCGGGCACCGCCACTGGGTCTTGAGCCGGGGATGGCAGGACGAAGGAGGGGGACGGGAGAGTTCATCATGGGAACGGAGCCGGGGGTAGATAGAGCGGGAGAGGGGGCACCGGATGCCTGCAAAGCGTTATCAATGAGGGTTCTGGGAACGAGTAGGTGCAAAATGCACCGCGCAAGCCTACCTGCTGAGAAGCGTCCATGGTTTGATATGACTGGTTCTGGTCGGCCATAACGGCAAGAAGTTGTAGGAGAGACCAGAACGAGGCACTTACGGCCGGGGAGGGTTAAACAAAAGACAGGATTCCACAAGGTCGCAAAAGGGCCGAAGCCAAGCAACGTGACGACGTAAGTTGAAGTCGAGGTGTGGTCGCTGCGGCACGGCACTGAGCAAAGCAAGAGCACGGGCGGAAGGCAGAGCTAGTGCGATCGAGGGATTGTGGGAAGAGCTGACGTAGCAGTTGGGGCTAGATAGTGGCAGTCGTCGACAGGTGTTTCCTCTAGTCGAGGCAGAGTTCGTCAGTGCCCAAGAGATCGGCCGTTTGAGGCGGGTTCCTGGAGATCAGAACCTGAGAGACGACGGCGAGAAACATGGAATGGAAACGGGCGACGATGAGAAGCTTTCCCCGCAAGGCCTCGGGCAGGGTCGAGGTCAAAACGAGGTCGCAGTCGTGGTCAGTGTGGTTCTGGTTCGGAGTGCTGGTGAGAAAAACAAGAAGAGGTGCGGTTCGCGGTGGCTGCGTAGGCAGTTTGTATGGTTCGAAGACGTGCTCTGTATCGGAACCGGGGTTTGGAAGAGGGGGTTTCTTCCTGGGACTGAGCAGGAGGGGGGACCAGCAGCGGCGTGCAATGCAGGTTGTGGCGAGACCAAGGTCCAAGTCACAGGTCCTGGGTCCTTTTGGGCGCCTGAGTGGGATTCGAGTGGGCAAAAAAGGCGGGGAGCGGCGGGACGGGGACGAGCTTGGGCGCTAATTCCAAGGCCAAGTTCCAATGGGCGCCGGGGGGGGGGGGGGGGGCTTCTCACAGGTGCTGAGGGCCTGAATGCGCTGACGGCGGCATTACATGGTTCGGTAAGGCAGGCACGCTAGGGCAGCCCAGCTGGGGCAGCAGGAGCAGCAGTACACTAACAGCAACAGCCATGGAGCAACAGTAACAGCAACAGTAGCCGCAGCCGCACTTGCAATCTGCGTTGTGTATGGCAGATAGTGGGGGCATTGTGCAGCACGCGTAATTAGCCAAGGAGGGGTGTACCTTTCCCTTGGGTATCCGTCCGTACTGCGTACCTGACCTTACCTTACTTCCAGGTTGGTACTTCAGCCACCAAAGGTACACAGTCTGCGTCCCTTCAGGCACACGCGCCCTACTCCATGCGTCCGTTGCCCGAACAGCTCGCGCTCAACTGCACGAACCAAAGTCAATGAAGCGAGTCAATCGAATCGAAGCTGAGAAGAAGACTGCGCTCGGTCGTTGGGTTTTCTTTCAGTTGCGCCCTCGGGATGGAGGACGCGCCACATTACGGCGTCCCTTGCGTCGTCTGAGGTTTTGCCCTTCCCACTTGGGAATTTGCAGCCACGGACGGTATCGGCCTGGCCTGGACCGGAAGGGGACAAGCAGCGAAGCACGCAGAACGGGACAGGGACAGGACAGGACAGGAAACTGGAGGTCAGGACTCATAGGACGACCAGACGACCAGACGACCAGACACACCTCGGAGGTTTGTCAACAGCATCGAACGCCCACGCTTCGGACCTGGTGGCCGCATGACACTACACGGAGAATAGGAGAGCGCAAATGCGCATCTGCTCTCCGACGGAAAAAGAAAAGAAAACCCCCCAAAAAAAACCGAACACGAGACAACAAAAGCAATGCCGCAGTTCCGACTCAGGCCAGCAGCCGTCTGTCTTGTCAAATAAGGTACGGATACCTCGTCCCTCCTCGGACGCCGACTCGTCCAAGTACCTACCGCAGTAGCCCTTCCTCGTCGCTCGTCCTCGTTCGCCGCACACAAACAACAGCACGGTGTGATGAGTGAGCTCAAACGAAGCCACCAACAGCCCGGCGATCTGATTGCAGGCCGCTTCTGGCTGCACAATGAGCAGACGGCTGGCCAGTAGCACGCAGCCCTCGGGCGACGAGATGCGAGAGCGCATCCCAGGGCATGGGGGCGTGAGAATGCGACAGGGGTTGCGCTGCCGTTGGTGGTGTGTCGTCTGTGTCTTGGGCTGCCATTCGATGCCCTGCCCTGCACCGCTTGCTCGCCTCTTGTCCCTTGAGGCCAAGCATCTCTCCGTGGGCACGCGCCAGGCGGCACCAAGCACCAAGCACCAAGCACCAGCTCGAGCTCGCCCTCCCCTGCCCTGTCCAAGTCGTCGTCGTCGTCGTCAAGTTGCGGGCTGCCCCTCTTGAGTCTGCGTCGCTTTGCATCCCGCCCTGGCTCCTGCTGCATCAGGCGGGGGCCGCCCCCGATGCATCTACACTCTTTCGTCGAAGCATAGCGTGGCTCAAGATGGACGCGACAATACCACCAACTCGACTGTGCAATGAAAGAACAGCTTGTCGGACGATGGCCATGCCTCAGCTCGCAACCCCCGCAGGATTGGCTGTCCATCCTCCTCGGTGACCCTCGACAATTAGCCAACAACCGGCGCAAACAGCCAGCCATCAGCCAGAACCAAAATCAGTCCCGTCACACGCAGCTTCACACTCACCACACACTCTCTCGCTCTCGCACACCCACGCAACGGCAGACATTCTGCGCACAGCGACTGCAGGATTGGGGCGCAAATTATTGCGGGCTGTCGGCAGCCAATCTGCATTCGCAGAATTGCCATTGTGGTCCAGAAGCGTGCCGATGAAACTCGCATAAGCCAGTTGACAGCGTCGTTTTGTCTGGAAAGGCCCCATTTCCGGCCGCGGCAGAAGAGTAGACCAGAAGCTGAGGACGGGGGAAGGGGAAGGGGAACAAATGGGGCGCCACACGGAGCTCTCCTCGGCACCTAAGCTGGCTGAGGAGGTCGAGGCCCTCCGCACACTCCGTCCCTTGCGCCTGGTGCTGGTGCTGATGCTCTTTGGCTGACGGCGTATTGCCATTCCAAATCATCCTTTGGGGCTGCCGTTGCGACCCAACACAACACCAACACCCTCGGCACAGCAATCCTTTTCCATATGAGCGGCGCCGGTAAGCTGATTGCAGAGATTTCAGATGCGGGTGACGGGCGAATGCAGCCCGCCTGCAGCAGCGAGTCCTGACTCCTCCGCCGGTCTTGCAGCGCGAATAGGAGCACTCCCCGACTGGGAGGGGGCCAGCAACAGGCCTTTGGGGTCCGAAACACCACAATTTTTTTTCTTGCTCTTTTTTTCGGCCTTCCTCTTGCCCCAAGACGGCAAACATGGCAGGCGGCGGCTCGCTAGCCGGGCTGTCACGGCCGTTCGTGTTTGATGCCACGCACTCATTCTCTCACCGCATCGCAGCTGGACCCCGACAATCTTCGGACGAAGGCCCGATTTTTCAAAGCCCTGCCCAAGACACGTACGTGGTGCACCGCTGTTCCGACTTGCTAGCCGCATTACCTGGGCCGGGGACGGGGGGCCTGCCGATGCCTGAATCTCCGTGACAGGACATGTATGCCGTGCGGATACGCAGTCCATCTTGGATAAGACCAAGGCAGACTGGACGTAGAACCGGAGTTCAGAGTCAGCCTTCTGCTGCTCGGCAGCCATATCACATCATGCGTCCTTCGAACCCGCTGCATCGGGACCCAGATGTGAGGTCAACCCTGACCGACGTGTCAGACGGTGCACCTGAGAAGAAGTCCAACTTCATGAAGTCTCCTCATTGGGCAAGCGCATGCTGCATTGTACACGGTTTGGGCCAGCAGCTGGTGCGCCCCTGGACGTAAGTGATCGACAGTCGATTCCTTTCCGCTTCGTATCCCTCCTTAATCGTCCCCCACCAGCGATACACAGTATTCCACGGCTTCCACGTCCTCGGCTTACCGACCTGCTGCATAGTGTGCAGTCACGGGCAAGGCGGCCGAGGCGGCCGATGCGGCCGAGGCTCATGCACGGAGCATAAACCCAAGTCCAGGAACCGGTACCTGGACTCTGCCAAGCGTGTAGGGCAGAAAATGCATTCATGCCGGCCGCATCCCTGGGCGGGAAGCAACGCTATGCTGTCATCAGCCTCGGCCCTGAAAGTTTCCATCGTCTCTGCATCGAGCTTGTCCCGGCCTGCCTGGTCTGCGTGGTCAGCGGCAACATCAGCTCGACTCATCTGCTTCAGGTCGATCCATGCCTCGTCTAACGCACAGGTTGCCATCCGGGAGAGAGGCTTTGCAGCCACTAGGTGCGGCCGGCGCATGTACAGACGAAATCTGCAACCAACAGATGACAGTCGACCGCCGCCAGGGCGCCTCTGATCCTTCCTCACTGGCTGGTTTCCCCAAGCGCGCGTCTACCCATTCAATGCGGAGCTGCTGGCGCCTTCCAATTGGATTGCCCCGCTGGACCCCTGCGTCACCCCGCCTGCCCGCCCAATCCCGGCAGCTGGCAGCGTTCTGAATCCGCCAGAGCTTTAGCCTTTGCGTCGTCAACCCAAAATTTTTGGGACCCTGGAGGAAAATTCTCATACGCTGGTGCAGCCGCTGCCGTCCGCCCATCACCAAACCTGCGCGCCAGAAGCCTGCTGCGTCTCAGGTCCCCGTCCGCCGCAACCGAAACCACATAATCTGTGTGATAGATCGCCCTCAATGCCGCCCTCTGCCGATCCTACACGCGAGCGGCGCACCGCCGACGACGAGGACCCGGCTTCCTCGTCGGCCAACTCCTCAGACGCCGAGTCCGAGTCCGACTATCTCGACAGTCCCGCCTCGCGCAAGAGACGGAGGACCGAGCCGCCGGCCAAACCAGACCTGACCGGGCTCGATGACGACGACGATGACGACGACGAGGAGCTCAAGCCCGTTGTTTCGACCATCAAGGCCCCGTCGCGTATCAAGCGCGCCGTCGCCGAACAGACACCGCAGTCCGCTCGTCCTACGCCGTCGCAAAACGCAATTACTGCGCCGACGGACCCCAACACCACATTCTCTTCGCTCAATGTTCGACCATGGCTGGTGCAGTCATTGGCCAACATGGCCATCAGGAGGCCGACGGGCATTCAGAAGGGCTGTATACCTGAGATCTTGAAGGGAAGGGATTGTATCGGTGGCAGCAGAACAGGTTCCGGTAAAACGGTGGCCTTTGCCGTGCCTATCCTCCAGAAATGGGCCGAGGACCCTACGGCTATCTTCGCCGTCATCCTGACGCCCACCCGTGAGCTCGCTCTGCAAATCTTTGAGCAGTTCAAGGCCATCTCGTCGCCCCAGAGTCTCAAGGCTATCCTGGTTACTGGCGGCTCCGATATGCGACCCCAGACCATTGCCCTGGCTCAGCGACCTCACGTCGTCATTGCGACGCCCGGCCGTTTGGCCGACCACATCCGGACCTCGGGAGAGGACACCATCTGCGGCCTCCGCCGTGTGAGGTACGTCGTGCTTGATGAGGCCGACCGTCTCCTCGACGCCACCGGGCCCGGCAGCATGATTCCCGACGTTGAGGAGTGCCTCTCCGTTCTGCCCCCATCTTCCCAGCGCCAGACCCTCCTCTTTACTGCCACCATCACCCCCGAGGTCCGCGCCCTCAAGGACATGCCGGTCAAGCCCGGAAAGGAGCCCGTCTTCGTCTGCGAGGTCGACACCCAGTCGCTCGCCATCCCCGCGACACTCTCGCAGATGCACCTGCAAGTCCCGGTTACCCACCGCGAGCACTACCTGCACACCTTCCTCCTCACCGACGCCAACGCCGCGAAGTCGGTCATCATCTTCTGCAACCGCACCGCCACGGCCGACTACCTGCACCATCTCCTCCGCCTGTTGGACCACCGCGTGACGTCGCTGCACTCGGGACTGCCGCAGCGCCAGCGTGTCGACAACCTGGGCCGCTTCCGCGCCGCCGCCGCACGCATTCTCGTCGCCACCGACGTAGCGTCCCGTGGTCTGGATATTCCTGAGGTCGGCCTCGTCATCAACTACGACATCCCCCGTAACCCGGACGACTACATCCACCGCGTTGGTCGTACGGCGCGTGCGGGTCGCAAGGGTGAGGCCGTCACGTTCGTCGGGCAGCGCGATGTTGAGCTGGTACTGGCGATCGAGAGCCGCGTGGGCAGGCAGATGGAGGCGTGGCAGGAGGAGGGCGTCAACCTCGAGACGCGTGTGCTGCGGGACGCGCTGAAGATCGTGTCCGAGAAGAAGAGGGAGGCGCTACTGGAGGTGGAGGAGGGGAGAGAGGTTGGCGGAAAGAGGAAGAGGATGAAGCAGAAGTTCAGAGCTTCTGGGGCGTGAGCTGTCATGTCAGGTGAGCTCTGGATCTATGTCGCGGAGATGTGGCAAATATGGCAATAGAAGGAATAGACAAAATAATACCCAATATATCAATATCCCAGTGAACAAACGGGGCTTGCCTGGCGTTCTCGACCGAGGTTTAACTCGAGGTCTCTCTGGGAGAAGCTAGGTTTTTCAAGATCCTTGGATTTTTGCTTGCGATACAAGAAGGCTAGTAACCAACCCACATAAACCCAGCATCGTACGATGCATATTGCGATATACACCGAATGCATTGCAGAATGGTCTGCATGGTGATGACGAGGTGTCAGGGCGGTCGAAATGTTTGATGAACCAGTCGGTCTCTTCTTTAGAGGGATCAGCGACGGTTTCGCCTTCGTCCGTATCTTTCCTCCTTTAGGATGCTCGCATAGACGACGAAGGACAACGGCGGCGGCGATGAGGATACGGGCCGGTCTACGTCCTTGAATTTACCTAGACGGGGCTTGTAGAGGATTGTAGACTGGGCCTCAACCGCTTTACCTTACAGAGGAAGACAGCATGCACATAACAGAGATTAGAGGACACGAAAGATCCGAAGTCAACGTCCAATCTCACAGAATTCCTGGAAGATGCATAGCAAGCAATAGTCTCGGCTCCATATACGGTACCTGGCAGACGGAGATGTGGTGGGAACCAAGGTGGCTGGTCTGGCTGGCGTCTTGGAGGAAGACTCATACTGATGTAGGGTCGAGGTAGGTATACGAAGGACGACGCTCAGCAGGACACAACGTTCCAACATAGGTATACTGCAAGATCGAGAGAGCGATACATTCGATAATGCTAGTAGTTTCTAGCACACATAAAAAGGAGCTCGTTCCTCACAAACAAGAATACGACTCGGAATACCCAGTAACACCGACTGCGTTGTAAGTCTAAGAACATACGGCGATTCCGGATGTTCAGATAAGATAGAGCTGTTGCCCCTGGCTGGGCACCGCGTCCTAAACAATGTTTCTAGAAGCCGCCTCCCTCTGTCGCCCAGTGTCCCCAAACCATTGGGTTTTCCCTCGTATACCCTAACTCCAGGGATGAAGATGGACGACGGGGACCAAGCAAGACCCGATTAGAGGCCGAGGATGGCAGCGAGCCACTAGACGCCGTTCCAGAGACTAGCATGGCCGAGTGTCAGACTCTCTTCACCAGGAGAGAACATTATCACTCCTGTGGTGACGATGACGCAGCTCTGGACCGCCTCGGCCAGCCACTGCGAATGGTATGACTTCAGCGGCTACGAGTTAGGGAAGAGCGGCCTTTCCCAACTCCATCGTTTTATAGTCAGCCGTGATTTCATCGCCCCGGTCAAGTTTTCGGCGAGCATGAGGTCTTCAGCTCTGGCTGCTGCTCTTGACATATACAAGAACTCGGTGGGTTGAAAATCTGACACCGAGGGCCCATGTTGTTCTCCGCGTCTTCTTTTGCATGCTTGATCTGAGATATATACCCGAATATCGCCGAACTTGGCACACACTCTCACCGCATCTGCGCAAGTCGCCGCGTTTCTTCTGCTTCGGAAGCCCTGCGGCTCGTGATTGTTGCTAACATTGTTCTCGCGGTATACGCCTTGGAATCAATCAACCGGAGACACGGCTGAGGGACAGAGACGGCGTGGGGCCGCGGGACGAGTTCCGCCATACGACCAACGACAGTTCAGAGCAAAAAGCCAGCCCGAGCATCGACAATTCAGCAAAAGGCTCAAGGAATACATTTCATTCAAAAAATGCAATCGAATCTTAGCGCCGACATCAAAGCACTCGCTGGCAAAGTCGGCTAATCGCCGCTTCATCTTACTAAATATAATAAACATCAACTTATGCCTCTGACAAAAGCCACGGTCCAAATTCTAAAGCCGTCTGTTACTTGTAAAGCCAGGAATAGTGACATTCACAACTTTCAAGGGCGCTCCCTTACATCTTATGGTTCCGGCTTTCAACCAACCTAAGGAAGGCTAAGACCTGTGCCCCGAACAACGCGGACACCATTCAGACGACATATATTCGGGAGCTACAGAGTCTGAGAAACATGCTTTAGATTAACTCTGAAATAAGCCCTTATACTATAGAAACGGTTGGATCATGGTTGTTTGAGGGTGAACTTTTGTAGAAGATCGAGGAATCAGCGGCAACGTACCTATGCTCCTCACGTCGACACGTTTTTGCATGCAGCATTTGGGTTGGCGAGGAAGCCACTGGTATATGAGACCACATGATGCCACCGGGACTTCACTGAACTGAGGTTCATATTCACTCCTGTGGGTGGTTGGAATGGGGACAATAAAAGGTCTAGCCACGACCAATGGTCAATCTGTTTGCTTTTGAGAGCTAGCATGTCATCGTCGCCCCTCCACCGCGCCACCTTCAGGACCCTGTCGTCCGCGACTGTTGCTGGTGTCCTTGTCGCAATATTCGTCTCGGATAAGCCGAAGACACTGACGGAAGAGGGAGGAGACGACATAGGATTTGGCTGACCAGCGCCGCCGCGAAGTCCAGGCCCGCACGATTGGCTTACCGCTGCCCCTAAAAGCGTCGTCTCGGGATGGGTCATTGGAGGGATCACTCTGGATCGTCGATGTGCGACCGAGCCAACGCCATCGACCAGTGGTGTGTGCTACTCAGGACTAGGTTTAGTGTGTCGAAATCGGACGCTCGGCGAAAGCTGGCAGCCATGACCTTTTCGACGGCGTGCATCACTACCAACAAGAATTTTTGGATTTTGGGAGATGGAGGTTGCTCGAGCAAGTCAAATTGAGGAACATTAAGTTTCGATCTCTCCTCTCGGCTTCCGTGGTGCAATTGTCCTTGATTGACATGATGAAAAGTTCGGCGTTCTGCATGTCGCTCAACCGCGAATACACCGGCGTTAATCAACCCCTGGGGATTTGTATGGACTACGACGATGAAGTGGTCTCTGGACTGCTTCCGCTGGACAAATCTGTAAAGAGCTGCCTATATCACATAGGAAGACATGGCTGACAACAATCGATGACGCGCTCGTCTTTATTCCAACACTAAAAAGTTGGTTCCCTGAAGGATCACCCATCAATGATTGTATGACTTTGAAACAATGGCAGACTGCAGGGACATGCTGTAAAGTGGCACCATACATGCAAAACTTTCTGCTCTCCTTGTCGTTAGGTTGTCGTTGGTTGGGTGCTACCTGTAGGCCATTAGTGAGCCATGGGCTTCCAGGCTGTGGCAGCCGGCCCGGCCGCAGGCAGAGATGGAAGACGGGGCCCGAATCAACTCTGTAGGAATCGTTTCAAGGGTACGAAGCGTTGTGACTGTACGGGAGGTCGACCTCGGACGCAACCCAGATGGGTGGTGACGAAGCCGGCCCCAGAGTCTCCACTTTTCGGCCACCGGGGATCGGCCGTCATACCCGCGATGATGCAAGCTCTCGGCAGTTGACCAGGACCCAACACAGTGACTAGTTCCCGATTAAGGGAAAGCGGCCGCACGAGCCAGGTTCAACAAACAATCTCGATGGGAACCTCTACGGACAAGACGTTGAATCCCAACCGGACAGCAAGAGGACCCTGATGGGACGAGACGATCCAGGGGGGCTTCGGGCAAGAAGACGTAGCAAAGAGCCGCGACGATCCGCGGCCCCGAGCGAGCCCAGCCAAGCCCCCCGTCGCGACGGTCCCTGCCAATCATCCCTTGTTGAGGTCACAATTAAGCTTCAACAATGTCAATCATGACACCATAATCGGTAGGGCTTCGCCCAAAACACCGCCGCCGCCATCCGAACGAGTCTAGACACGCTGTTCATCTTCTCGCGAAATGACTTCATCATTTTGCTTTTTTTTTTTTTTCAGGGGTCCAATAAGCCGGGACCCGCGGGAAAGGTTAACACACTGTTGGCGTACACACTAAAGAAAGAGTAGGACGACGTGTGTTGAGTGGTCTACGTCTAAATTGTGGGGGGCCGTCAATCCGGACTTTGGCATGTCCCCGAGGAGCCGGGTTTCCGCGCTGCCTGCTGCGCTGATGTGTGGTCTGGCTGGGCTCAGCTACCCGTTCCCTCTGCGCCCGCGGACCCCAGAAACAAGAAAAGTCAATGACGGGCGGGTCATCATCGTAAGGGACTTTGGCGGGAACTTTGGCGCGTGCGTGGTGCGCAGCACAGCAGCAGCAGCAGCAGGAGCCACGGCACTGCACTCGTCGGCGTTGGGAGAACCTGTAAACTCCGCTCCGCGCCGCGCTTGTTCTCCCCCGTTCTGCCTCGGCCGCGCGTGGCCCTACACCAGCCAGAGGTAAGGCACACACCCCATCCACCCCACGTATACGTTGGTTGGTATACGGGGTCGGCAAACGTGCTGCTGCTGCGCACACGCGCGCCGCGGAGCGAGTGGGAAAGGATCTCCGCCGCCGCAAACCACCACGGGGTCCCGAAATCCGAATCAGAGGAATGTCACGGTCACGCTCGTCCAGTCAGCCCACCCACCCACCACTCCCTCACCCCAAGCTCAAGTCCTTCCTTCCCGCATCTTTCGGATTCCGGTCGGATTGGGATGAAACCTAGTTTATCCCGTTCTTTATTTCCGAGGGAGTCACGCACCGTTTTATCTCCAGGCACCCGAAGCAAAACAGGATGGCCACCAGCGGCCGGCGGACGGACCAACGCTTGTTCTTCCCTCCCATCCCACTCCGTGGCTCCTGCTTCTGCTCCTGTGTGACCAGCTGTGTTGAACCGGTGGTCTGGACGCTGGAACACCCGGACGGGTGCGCGTGCTGGGCCGAGGTGAGACGGAGACTTGGATGGGATCTCATGACGGAGGAGTCGCGGGCGTTGCGGTTGCGGTCTTGCTGGGGCCTGGGCATATTCCTACTCTGTCTGTCCTGTCCCCGTTCCTGTTTCGCTTCAGGATGGGCGTACCTGTTTGAGAGTAATTTTAGGCCGCCTGTTGGGTGTCACGGGACTCGGGATCGCGATGAGATTCATAAAATCTCGCTTCTGTCCACGATCGCGACAGGTTTTGGCGGTACGAAGGGGCTAGACAACCCAGATCGCCGGCGACAGACAGCCTCCAAGCCCGCCGCGGCGGTCGTCGTCCACCCGTCCCTTCTCATCTCGGTGTGTGGTGTGTGCCTGATAGGCCCAGCCCGCCGGTAAACTCTGCTGGACTTTGACAAATCCGCCCTCGGTGAACTGACCTCTGGCATGTTCCACGCCTTGCCGTGTGTGGGGTCCGGCCGAGGGAGACAGCGAGCACGTACAGCAAAGAACCAACCGGCCCGCAGCAGCAGCAGCGCAGTTTGGTCTTCGCAGCAGGGGCGCGCGGGAAAGTGTGGAGACCGATGAATAATTGACTTGTGCTCGGCTTCGGCTTACCAAATCACCACCGGGGCATATGCACAATTATCAATCTACGGGCTGCTAACAACACCCCACCCCAAAGGTTCTGGACTTACCTACATAGTAATGTGAGATTAACTCCAACGCCAAGCTTCCACTATCAAAAAGGAAAAGGGCGGGGACGGATGCGCATCTGCAACTAGCTCGTGAATCACACACAACGCAAAAAATCCAGTCATTCAGTTACAGTCTAAATCGCTGTGTGACTCAGGCTCCGAGACGAGCGGGGGAAATAGAGCGAGACTGACAGACAGAGGTCTTGTTGGGCCGAGACTCTAGGCCCCGAGGCCCTCCATCTCCTCCTCCAAGGCAGAAGAAGGTATCGTTAGGCAGCCAAGCCCAGGTCCAGGTTCCTGGTCTCGCTCGCTTCTCTTGCACTTTTTCAGCGATCGTACCCTGCCGGCAATCTTCCTCAACCCATCCCCCGCCTGGCCAGGAACGGTCCTTCAGCCTCTTTTTTCTGCCTCGAACATTTTTTTTTCCAACAAGGGGTGCGATTGCGCCCACCCCCGCAGGCAGGCCTATCCTCTCCACCGCCCCGCCGTTGCTGAAGGCTCACTCACATTTTCCTTCCGGATCGCGACAAATCGCCGCAGGCCGGCGGAGGAGTCGGAAGTGGAGGAGGAGGTGCGGTGCTGTGCTGTGTGTCAGGGTGTGGAAACGGGGGCGGTTTTGGTCTGCGGGCGGTCGGCCGGTCCTGTCGCAGGCTTCCGTAATCAAATGGGCGATCCGTACATGTAAGCAAAGCGAAGCAACCAAACCGTGCTCTTATCAGCAGATCATCCAAGCCAGGGGCCGTGGGGAACATGTATGACATGAACGATCTGCCCCCTTCGATAGTCCTAGCGGACCACTGCGGCTGCCATCGTGACTATTGTGTAGGTCTCTCTTGGTCACTGTTGCATTATCTGTTGCATTATCTGTTGCACTATCAATGTTGCGAAGACGAGACCCATGCAGAATCAGACAATCAATAGTTGGTATTGCGATCGGAATTGCGTGCGAGAGGGACAACACCGCCGCCAACACTCCCCTGTCCTGTGCGATCCGCCTGCTGCTGCTTGCTGCAGTGCCTTGCACAATCCCGCCTGCCCGCCTCAGATGATCGACCTCCAACAAGGCAGATAGGGTCCAGATGCGAGCGAACCCCACGCCCAGTGTCTCGTCCGGTGGGGAGTGCTGAGTGAAGTGTCACCTGCACGCACTTTGCACGCCTGGCCCAATTTCACTTTTCATGCTTGGTCCGCGTCCCAGGTCCGGCCCCCCCTTCACCGCCGTGTTGAGGCCCTCAACCGCACCGAATAATTCCCCACGATAAGAAAGCAAATTTTTTCTTTAAACTGGCGGGCTGGTGGACGGTGAGTGGTTAAGGCGGTCAAAGTGTCTGACAAAAGTTACCTTGGTATCGTGGAACATTTGTGTCCCATGAATCGCCCGTGTAGGATAGCGCGAAAGAAAGAGGCCTAGACTTCTGGGCGCATCAGGGAAACTCCCCTTCCGAGACCTGATTGACTCGGGTTGGATTGCGTCGCGCGCACCGACATCAAGTCATGAACCACCGCCTCACCGTGTCGCTCTCCTCTTCTCCGAGTCCTTCCCCGCCCCCGGGGATCGGACGCTTGGTCGGGAAGAGGCAGCTCAGGTGAAACAATCAAGCGTCGCCTGTCAGTCGCTGTCAACTAATAAACGATCCCGAAGGTCTCAGCAATCAGTTTAGGCTTGCCGAGACTGGCGAGTGAAAAGGCGGGGGTTGAATGTGACTTTGCGATGACTAGAACCGACTGCTGCCGGATCGGCTAGGGCGCCCGAATGGCGGAATTGGACCCGAACAACATCTTCCATCCGTCCTATTTCCCCTCTTCTTATCTGTCGCCGATGCGTCGGCTCAATGATCGTTAAGCCGGGAGCGAAGTCGGACTCGTTTTTTTGGCTGCTGAAGACGGCTAACATTCACGGGATGAGAATGAGTTGAGTCGCTCCAACGGACAGTGTACCCTCCTTCTCAGCCCTGTCTTGTCGGTACCACGACCCTTTTTGAGTTGGCATGGTGTTCGGCGTCAGCAGCGCAGGATCGTTGAGCTGGACGGCTGACAATTGCCAATTCCAATCTCTCGCGGCCACGACCCAGACGGATTGAGGTAAACCAGGGCCCCGGAATCTTACCAACCTTCACAGCAGGGAAAGCCAAGCCATCCTCGTGCCATTTTCCATCCCCCCAAGATGTAATCTCCAATCTCCAATCTCTGGGTGAGATCCATTGCACAGCTCCTTCTGCGCCTTATGTCAGCTGGGATAATGGTCGCTAGGCGAGGAGGCCGCTGGGGGCTGGATGGAATCAGTGGTCTTGGGTCTTGGGGAGGGGGGTGTGCGACAGAGACATGGAGACACGTGGTGTACGGCGGCCCAAGCGCACCGCAGCGCGGGCCCGAAGGTCGTCGGACGGGCTCCATTGGATGCCTTTTTGGCGATTTCCAGGTTGCTGCTCGGTGACATCCTTGCGTAAGCCCGCCCTTTGGTCCCCTCGAATTTTCCCCTTCTTGGGCCCCCGTCTCCCGTCGGGCGGGATTCGTCCGCCCTGAACGATGACTGATCCGACGCCGCCACACGCCCCCTCGGCCACTCGCATTTGCTCGCGAGGCCGCGCACTCCGCAACCCATCGTCCGCGGATGCACGATGGTGTCCGTACCGCGTATGTAGGACTCGTATCGTATCGTCGTAATCGTTCAGGGCCAAGCTGCGCCGCCTTTTTCTTGGAGTCCTTGGGCTTCGCACTCGTTTCCGTTCAGGGCGCACCGGTAAAAGGAGACGGTCAATCAGGCCATCATCGTCATCGACGGCGAAGTTGCAGTCGTCACGATCGCCTCAATTCCATGATGCGTACGCCGTAGGCCCCAAGCCCGACAAGCCCTAGGCCTTGATCGTGAAACCGTCGCATCCGTAGGCGGGTTATGTGTGTGGTGAGTCGCCGATGACTGTTTTGTGGAATTGAATGCAACCGGGTGTACGGGGCAATTGTAAGTCGATTTGCACTGGCGTCGGGCTTTTCGCTTGTCTCCAGGCAGCCTTTTGGTAATTCAGACTTTTTGGGGAGTTAAAACACACCGCCAAAGTCCGAATGCCACAATTCCGTTGTGATTCGTCCGCTGTACGACTTGCAGGGGTGTGTCGATAGAATGTCGGGCTGTCGGTCGGTTCGCGGGTTGCACAAAAGAGTCAATGAGGTGAGCGAGGGAGGACGGAGGTTGAGCGACGCCAATCTGCCGAGATCGCAGGGCGCACCGTACCTGTTGGTCGCCTAGGCCTAGGCTTTTTTTCTCGTCGCCGCTACGCTGCCCGCTCGCGGCAGCGCATTGTTGTCTTGCTGAATCATGTGGACAGCCTAAATGACTCGTCAGCCAGTTTCAACCCGAGATGAGGCGAATGAAGTGCAATGATGCAATCATGACCTCCTCACGTGGGCAAAGCGATGGGAAAGGGGGGTTCAGATTGAAGCTTGTTTCAATTGATTCTTGCTCACCAAGGGGCACTGTGGCAACCCGGCGGCTCTGTTCTATCTGTCTGTAACACAAGGCTGGACCACTCTACCCACGATGCTCCACGATCCGAAGTCGGGAGCCGGGGAGCGGCAGCAGAAGAGAAGAAAATTCCCAATAAGCGTCCATTATCCATCGAGGCCCTCATTTGTGATCCACCCGATCACCCATCCGTGCCTTGCTTTTCGTGCAACATAGGAAAGAAAATGTGGTTTGTATCCGTAGTAGAGAAGAGAGGAAATTCCTGAGTGGTGGACATTGCTGTCATTTTGTAAAACCCGCCAAATCGTAACCCGTGCCGTGTGGTATCGGTAAGAGTAATAACGCCGTGCTATGCAAACGCTCGCTGTAAACCAAAGAAGAGATCAAAATCGCAGACGAAGTAGTGAAAGCATCTCAGATGTGGACTTCTAGTACACTGAGATGGCGGACACAAGCCTCGCTGGATTCCTGGGCGGCAGGTAGTAGCCTTCGGAGTAGAAGGCGCCCTCTTGTTGTTGTTGTTGTTGTTGTTGCTGTGAGATCTGTTCCTTGGCTTCCTTCTCGGAGAAGGTGAGCACGGCGTCTGGCGGTGATGGGGGCATCGACTCGTCGTCTGAGATATCCGAGTCGTGCTCGAGCTCCGGTGGTGAGCTGCTGCTGGAGTAGGAGGGTGTGCGGACGAGTTCGAGCTGGGCATAGTCCTCCTCGAGGTCGTCCTCCTCCATATCGTAGTCTTCCGAGACGGAGACGGTGGTCATTCTCGGGGAAGCGGGGCCGGAAGGCATGCGGCGGAGGGAGACGGTGTCGGCCATCTCGATGTCCTCCTCGTAATCGTCGTCGGAGGAGTCAGAGGAGGCATCCGAGTCGGCGTCGTCGGCCTGCCAGTCATCCTCGGGGTCCTCGACGATGGTGTCGGCCCATTGCACGTGGCGCTCCTCGCTCTTGGTGGCTCCGCGGACGGATTGGTTGAACCAGGACTCTTGTTCACGCTCGGCATCGGCAAGCTCAAGCATCAGGGAGTCGAGAAGGTTGGCGTGGCCAACGAGGAGGCGGAGGTCGTGATCGGAGCGGGCAGCCTCAGATGAGAGCTTGGCCCGGGCCTTGTGGGCGAGGTAGTAGGTCTGAGTGATGCTCATCTTCTTCTTCTGGGTGGCGAGGTAGAGTGGAGAGGAAGAGTGAGAGTGGGAAGTGAAGGAGGTTGTTGTCGACATTTTGTGTGACTTTGCACCCACGGTGACTGATGTCGCGATTTTGGAAGGTATGACTCAAAGCGAGATCGGGGGGTGAAGGCTGCAGGGGTGCCTAGGCTAGTAGCTGGTCTGTGAAGCTCTGATAGTTCCCAGGGGCGGTATCGGTAATGCGAGTTGTGGCAGTGAGGCGAAGGCTTGGGTAACAGCGCGATGTTATATGGAAGAAGGCTGGACTAGATGCTTTCTTCTTGGATATCGTGAGGCTGTTGTCTGTGATCTCAAGCTGAGTTCTGGATGATGGGATTCTGGATCTGGAGGGAAACACTTTTCTTTTAACCTTCTCCCCTGCTGACCTGGACTGTCGGGCTCGGAGAGAAGAAAAGCGTGGGAGGAGCGGTGACAAGGAGGGGGTGTGTGGCAGGTGCAGGGGGGTGATGACCCAGGAACACACAACTCGACGACCGGGGCCGGGGGTGGGGTGTGTGCAAGGTGGGGGCTTAGGCTGCCGGGGAGCGAGGAGCGAGGTACGGTACGTATCCAGCACGCAGGGAGGTGTGGACTTTGGCGGCTTTTGTCATCAGAAGCCCGAGGCGCTTCCCGAGCCTCCGCAGCACAATTTGGCGGCGCATGGCGTTCGGACTTTCCACCTCACAGCGCTGCCCGCCGTGCGGCGGTGCTGTGCGGCAGTCGCTCGGTACCTGCTCGCCGTACCTCCCTCCCCTTCCTTACGTGGCTCCCCGTCTCAGTCTCTGACGCACTCGGCGGAGAGACGACTAATGGCGGCCAGGTACGTACCCCAATTACTGTACACCTTCCATTCGCTGCCGTTTGTCAGCCAGTGGTCGCTTTTCTCTGTAATCAGTTCCATCAACGTCCAGGCCGACCATCCAAACTCTCCGCCGCACCGGGATAGCACCCACCACTCCCAGCACAAGCCGGGCCCAGGACATTGGGCATAGGGGATAGGCATAACTCCGCACCGACCGACCACTGATCACTAACCTGCCAACCACCGCGGCCCGGCGTCTACAGCGCAATCCCCGTCCAGTGTCAGGCGCGTCATCTCTACCAGATCTTGCTCAATTTCGTCTGACACGCCTTATCGTGAACATCAGCAGAGTACCAAGTAAAGGCCTCCCTTACGGACCCTTACAGTTATGCTGCTCGGCGCTCCCCGTCATATCTCCGCAACATGGCTCATTTCCCATCGGGCTGTACTTGGTAACTCTCACGCATCTGCGACAAGCTGTGGAGGGCAAGCGAGAAGACAGGGACGGCCTCAATCTTGGTAATTGCAGACGGGGGTGTACACTAGACTGAAGTTCCCCATGTTCGCCTAGCCAAGGCTGCAATTGACATAATTACCAATTGGCGATACCCCATACAGCGAAACCTACGTGGACGAATCGAGCAGGCCGAGAGCGGTTGCTACCTCACTCAACCTGTGGTGTGCTGTCTGTTGCTGCCTTGCCTCGAACCCCCGTCGGCCGCTAGGCGTCTCGTACGGCGCCGAGGCCTGCGACAGCGACGACTAATTCACCAAAAGGGTAAATAGTATAGAGTTGCACCGGATAGGCCCAGTACACGCAGCCTATACGCAGCGCTGCACAGCACAGCGTGCACCGCCTCGCCCTTCTGCCGTCGGCTCCGTCCCCAGTCCACATGCCCTGCGAGTGCGAGTCTGAGACGGGTCCGGCGAGCCAGCTGACAAGACAGCGTCGCACTCGCGCCAATCACAGGCCCTTGCGAGCAATGCGGAGCAGATCCGTACGGATTTACGAATGGCCCCGAGATTCCAAAGGTACGTACCCCAGCCTGCTCTTACAGATGGAGATAGGGCTGAAGGCAACGTAGCAGCCCGCCAGCCAGTCACAGCAGGTACTGCGTACTTTCATACACGTCGTTACTGCCAATGTCCGCGTTAGGCATAACGCCTCGCCGCTCGCTCTCGCACACTTTCCTTTCCTTACGGTGATGCCTAGAACACCAGCCACGGTCGTGATGCATGGGCTTTCGTACCCCACGCCGGCCTTTTGCGAGTGCCCCATTGCCCCGGGTGACGGGGCATCACGGAACCATCAGCGGCGCCGTTGGAGAGCCTGATGGGCCTGGTGTCTGCCTCCCTTGCCTCGTCCTGAGCCACGGATAGACACATGGCCTTGCTTCTTTGTGCCGTATCCAGAATTCGCTCAGACAGGGACATCAATTGAGCATCACGTCGCCGACTGGTTCCGTCTCCATGGATACCGACGAAAAGCAAGCAGACATCGATGCCGCACAGAGGATGTCAAGTGATGACAAAACAGCTGGGGCCGTCTCCGACATTCTCCTACCGAGAGCAAGCCTGGGAAGGAATTAGACTCTCCGAGATGGGCGGTCGGAGACCATCGGCACCGCGGTCGGGCACGGAGCAAATGGTGGAAACTCAGAATTGGAACACTCATCAGGATGGCTCATCGCCAGTCATCTGGTCTCCGCGGACAGCATAGGACGGCGCCAACGGGGGCAGGGTTCAAGCCACACACCACACACCCCAGGCCCCAATCTGGCGCCCTGTCGCATGTAACTTGCATTTGCGAATGCGACGCCCTTGTTGATGAGTCAACGTGTTGGTCGCTGGTTTCTTCTCTCCAGCCTGCCGCGCATTCGCGTGTGGACGTACGTATCCACGGCATCATCAAAACGTGGCTTGCATCGGCGAGGGAGAAGATGGGACACCGCATGCCAATATCTCGTAACCCCCTGTCTCCGCCATTTCGCGTTCACCGCGAATTCGGTTCGACCAATTGAAACACCGGCGGAATGCCTCCGTGTACGCTGTTCGAGAAGAAATCCATGCCCTGCCCTCGCAGTCTCTCGTGAGAAACCAAGCCACAGTTGCACAACGAAAGGGGGGGCAGGAGGGTGTGTCGAATGCGAATGCGGCAGCAGAGAGCAGAAGGCGGACGCCGGTGCGGGCTGGTGGGTTAGACCGCCGGTTCGCGCGTGACCAAGGCCAATTTGGCTCTCAAAGTTGCGGAAATTGGGAGCGGCCATTTGTCTGGCCCGTGGTCGTGGACGTGTATCCGTACTGGCGCACATACACTGCCCATCGCGTTTAACGGCCGCAAGGATACGGGGTCCGCATCTGTGAGAGAGCGTGTGGTTCCTGAAGCTTCTCGGGATGACAGCAGAACCCGTGCTATCTCCTGGCACCCGTCCGACTCCCCCCGCAATTGATTGAACAGGGCCACGAGATGGCCCCGTGTCGTCCGAAAGCTCACAAATCCGGTTTGGGGGGAGGAGTTCGGCATTTTTGCGCTGCTGCGAGTGATTCCCAACTCCCATCCCTTCCCGAGCTACCCGCACGGTTCACTTGTTGCCGTGTCCCTGACGGGCGGTCGGTAAGTCGGCGACTACCAACGACAAGAATTACTCATCCACTCAGCACCAGTGAACCCTTCGCGTTCGCGCTGTAACGACTCCTGCCGAAAGGCTAAAGCTTCTTTTCCTCTCGCTCGTGGTTACCCTTATCCCGCGGCTATGGACAAGCTGGTCCATGCTCCTCCCCTCTCGCAAGATGATGACCACTACCCCTCATCCCCACGCTTCGGGAATGACGAAGAGTGAACGGCCATCAGATACATCATCCCATCATCACCCATTCCCCTTTCTCTCCTCCTCTCTCTTCCTCCCGTCTGCCTCCCGGTCAGCCTATGGACTCGCCGAACGTGATTCCATGCAAATGGGAGGTGGCCCTGCAGCCCTGCAAGCGGGCCTTCTCTGTGGGAACCAATTGTGCGCGATGCTTCGCGTGTTTGACGCAAGTGATTATGGATACGGAAGGCCGCTTACCTACACGGGGGTCAAGCTTTTAGTGTGTGTTCAAATGGGGAGCGCGAGAATTTGAAATGCAGAGCAATTGGTAAGCTTCATTACAGAGCAGGACAGGACAGTACTGCACAGCAATCCGCAGCACACCTACGGACACTGCACACCCTCAATGGAACGTAGCAGCAGCGTACTCGCCGATGATGCGTTCTGCTGCAGGTTTCGCAGATAGGGCTGGCCGCGGTGCCAGCCCGGGCGAATGAGATCTCTTCATTTTGCGGACTCGGCCCCCAAAAGCAGCTGTGCATCATTCCGCTCTTAGGGAACCGAGACAAGAGGACCCTCTCTCACACTCTGCGTGCTGACTGTGTCGAATACGCCGCGAGCCCGCGACGGTAATTGGTTCCTTCCATCTCCTCGCATCAACGACCAGCCAGAGCCGTGCTCTTCACTATGAGTCGATGAGGCGGTGCAACCCCAGCTTGCATGTTATCCTCACCGCTCGTGGCTTGCGATCGTCTTGGAGCCACGAAAATCAAGCCAGCCTGCCCGCGCTTGTCGCTATTTGATATTGACGAAGTTACCGGGTGACTCTGATCCGCATGGCACACGCACAGCACACGCACCCAAGGGGGCTTGTACTCCCCCTCCTATCTCGAGGCGTTCGTAGCCTACTACGCCCTACAACCTCAATTCCGCGCACATGGGCCAAGAAAAAGAACGGCGATGGGGGCGCTGCTGGAGGCGCGCCGGAATGCCGCCGTGGAATGGGTTCATGGCAGAGTTAGCGTCGGCCTGCACCGAACACGCCCCTTTCCCCTGTCTGCTGCTCGGGTACCACCAACAGCCACGCAGCGACGCGATAATCCCGATCCGAACAAAATTTTTGTTCGGACGCACGATGCTTGGCTTAGAATGGGGGGCCTTTTCCTAAGAGCGGCCGGTCGGTCGGTCGGCATGGGATGAACATGACATAGGATAGGTAAAGGTGCGGAGTTCTGTCGGACCCCCGGTTTCTCGGTCGCCGACGACGCTGACTGACTGCCCGGATGTTTGTGATATGCGACATACACGCTCCGCGAATGAGGGAATCTGGGTATGCGTCAGGACCTCCTCGTCCCATCTCCACGGTAATAAGCAACGGTTCGCCCTCGTCACATAGATTCGCGCTGCCAAGGTCGTGACAGCATTGGCCTGGGGTAGTGCCCGGTTGGCGGTTGATTTGAGGATGGTCGGTATCCAACCTCTGTCCTCGCATGGCCTGCCCAAAACACACCGCGGACTAACCCCTTCTCCCGCCCTTCTAGCGTCCTTCCATCTGGCGGAGTCCCACCATGAGGCCCATATTATTGGGCCGTGCACCTGCTTCTAGCGCGGAATTACAACATTCTAGCGTGCTTCTAGCGTCCTTTTATCTCTCAGGGGTCCTTGGATTTTCCTGAGCTCCACCCTGTCAGGAACGCCGGACGGGGTGTGGGTTCTGCCAGACGGTGCCTGATGCGCTGCATGGGCCATGGCTGTCAAAGGAGTCATCCACAAACCTGGGCTATCCACTGAAAAAAACCAGGCACGCGAGGAGATTTTTCGCTATTCGTCGTTTTTACGTGTACGAGAGCGAACGGTGGGGAGAGCCCAACGAAAGGGAACCAACCTCTGGGTCCCGTTGGGCGAGAAGAACCGTGGGAACCAACACCATGTGGACTACTGGAGTTTTTTTTTTTTCTCTTCGCAAGCATATCCCGCGCTCTTTTGACGTCAGCAGACACACGCCGACTGCCGTCGGTATCCATCGTTGTGCATATTCTGAAGAAATTTTGTACACTAAGCAATTTTTTTCCTCCTTTTTTTTTGCCCATCCTTTCTTTTCGGTTCGTGATTTTCAAGTATTTTGTGGGCTGCTGGGCCGCTTGGGTCTAGATTTTTTCTTCCAACTCACTAGGTACACCCGCGTGGATAACAGAGAAAAAAATGGGAGGGGTGTCGGTGTATGAATGAATGCTCTCGATGTGGGACTGGAACGTGGGAGAAGAGCATTGATGAACTGACCGGCCGGCCGATGACAAACCCAAGTTGAGATGGCATTCGCTTCGGCGGACGGACTGAGGCATCGGGGGTTGGCTCCGGGGCCAGGGCCCCGAAACCGTCAAGCCTACGGCTTCCAGCCTTGTTCCGGAGGGTTTTTAAGGGAAAATCGTTTGACAGCTCGGCAGGCGAGTTGTGGCTGAGGGGGAGATCAGATCACGAACCCCTGGTGCCTTCGTCTGAACAACGTTTCATTTTGGATCTCAGCCAGCTTCGGGACTGGAATGCTGTCTCGTGGCTTGGTACTGGTAAATCTCCACAGGAGCTGAAGCTGAAGCTGAGCTCGATATCGATTTAGAGTCCAGAGAGAGCCGGGCCCCACGGATCTCACAGACTTTTTATTTTTGTCCCGCTACATTTACCGCAAGAGGCTTCGGAGACTTGCGTGGCTTGGTTGATGCGAGTTTCCGTACGAGATGCGGCTCGTCCAGGGCTGAGATCCGACTTGTCTGACCTCAGCTTCCCCTTGCATTCCGTGAAATCGGATTGGCTGGGTCGACTTCCGCGGTGGTCTAATGCCTGCTCTGGATCAGGACCTTGTCGGGTTGTGACTTGCGTTTCTGTACCGGTCTGAGACACGTCGATTCAACATGAACCAACCCCCTGGTTCATGGTCTGTTGAGACGTTTCGACGGAAGATCCGAGGTTCACCAGAAGAAAAATTAAACAAAATGTGCAAATCTCGGAAAGTAAACAAAAACATCCCATTTCGCTCGCATGCATCCTTTGGCCCAAACCTAGATGTGGCCGGCCGGGGTGGGTCGCCATATCGGGCTCGGGCCAAGCCTCCGTCTTACTACGGCGCCCCCGATCTCGTGGCAGAGGAAAGGCTGAATTATGCTCGGGTGCGTTCCCAATCCGATCAGACCATCTTCGGCACTTGGGACTTCGGGGCCACCTGACCGTGACTTTGAGTGGACGCAACCGTTGATGCCACCTGCATGGAACCTCTTCCATCCAAGACGGGGCCTGGATTCGGATGGTGGGACGCCGCGTCCCTTAGATCTGAATTGGTTAATCCCCGGACGCCGAAGGACGAATCGATGCCCATGCCTAAATGCCACGATACAATAGCCGGTTCCCGATGATACGATTGCAACGTGGCGAGCTGGCCCAGACTCGCCAGCGCCTTCAGCCGAGGGAGGAAGTGATGGAACGGGAAAGGCCGTGGCGTTTGGCGCGGCCACGGCTTTTCATCTCGGTGTTTGCGGCAGGCCTGTGAGATAGTGTACTTTCGATCTAGAGACAAAAAAAAAGTCGGCAAAATTTAGACCCTCCCAAGCGCCTAGCGCGCTAAACAGTCTCCCTCTAAGGTAAGTAGAGAGACCGCGTCGGGAGTCGGCGTCAAAATCCGCCAGCCCGCGCTTGCGCTTGTCACTTTAATGGGAAAGAGGTGTTCAAGTTAATCCATGTCCTTGGGATTTAATGGGGGAACCGAACAGCATGGCTGACGAAGTTCGGGCCTAATCGTGGCGTATACCTGATAGCCTCCACGGAAAGAACCTTGGCTGCGTGGGGTGAACGGTTGAACCATGCTGTTTGGTTAAGAGGATAGAGTAGCCAAGACGAGATCGCATGGTTGAGCACGAGGTGGCTCAGCTGTAGCTTTGGATCTGACAAGTAGCCTCTGTGCCGGCCAAGTTTAAAGCTCTATCGGGTCACAAAGAATGCTCCGGATTGCCACTGGAGTACCTAATAGCCTTGGCCATTATGACCTCGCTTGCTCAGATAGAGATACAGTTGATGTGACGCTAAATACCCAGGCAAGACTAGCACCATATTGACATTAATGGGGGCCACTGGACATTCTCTTGGCTCCTGTGATGGCGCGCAGGACGCCTTCTTGACGACATCGTGGATCTCTTCTCGAGTAAACGTTTCCTCAGATCTCACATACGTATCGCAAGTCACGCATGTCGATCGCCTTCGTCCGTAGGTTAAGCCCCGTCACATATACGAAATGAAAGAAATATTAATCTACGTCAGGAAAAGGAGATGCTACACCATGTTCGGTTCATACTGTTGAACAGAGTAATTGACTTGACATCAGCTAGATAGGGTGCGTGGATGGTGGTCTACATACGTCGTTTGCGTCCAACGAACGAGGGGTTCTATTGCAGCAACAAGTTATCCAAGTTATAAGTCCATGCTGAAAAAGTGATGACTACTGACATTAAGACCAACTTCGCACCGGTGATAATATCCCCCCTACTTGTTTGGTTCTACACTGATTCATGTTGAACTGTGGCCAGATTCCCTCTCAGCTTTACATGCTTGATTTTGTTAAACGAGAAGGTTGAATGAGATGGATGCGGTGCTCAGTACCAGAAACGGTTACTCTGAGCTTCACTACCTCGATTCATTATTGTCCTCCTGTCGGCCGCTTTGTCTCGGCGTATTGCCCGCGGATGCCCCAAGTTAGACTGTTTGTTGGGAGCGACTTTCCTTTCCGCGGTAACCAGTTCGTCAATGTGTTAGGGCCCAGCAGCAGCTGGTTACCTCCTAAGAAGCCCAATCATCAGAGGGACCATTGCGAATAGGGCTTGATCCGAGTCACTCGGGGGACACTGATCGTGGCCGGATTTACGTCTTTGGATGCGACGGCATGCAGCCCGCTAGATCCCTAGCAAATCTCAAGTTAGGGTCCTAAACCCGTCCGGTCGGGAGTCAAGGTGTTGCCCGTAGAGATTCCTTGTTCGGTTATGCTGGCTTGATTCCCCATCATCGTAATGACGCGGCTCATGCTCGATCGAACATTCAAGGAAGCCAGGGCTGTTGAAGTTGAATGGCATGTCGCCCGTGTCCGGTGAACGGATGGTCATGCCGGGAGAGTGGGGACTTCGGGCCCGACATGCCCATCCAGGTTGCGGGCTGAACTCAACCTCGGTCTCTCGCGGACGACAATTCCTCAGTCGAATTTCCAGCCCATATCCTTGAATTCAAATCCAATGTGATCAGATTCCACCCTCGGTCGCTTTGTTGAGGCCGCTGGAAGGAAGATGCGATGTTAGCCACCCACGCCACCCGCTGGTATCCGAAATCGATGTGATGTGCCTGTCCAGCGAGGAAGCATCCTCCGATATCACGACATATGGTGTGACGAGTTACGTTATTTCATCTTACTTTTGCCACGAAAGGCACTGTCGATACCAATTAAAGGTCTGGAAATCGATGAACCGAGGTAGGATGTGTCTCATCTTGTCAGGGGAACTTCCTGTCGACTTGACGGGGTTTCTGTCTAACCTCGTTTCCATCTGGCACTTGTTTCATTTATTTATCTAATTCGTCATGTTTTGGTTCACATTCCCGTGGGAGGCACATTTTACGAAGCAGCCGGGAAGATACCAAGTTATTATTACTCTGGAATTTACTCAAGGAAAGCCTCCAACAGTTCTTGCGCATCCACCATGTGTTCGTCGTCTTCGTCAGAGTCCTGCCCCAAACCTCGATTACGTGCATGAAAAGCTTGGTGCCTTTCTCTTTCTGGTCTTTGTCTCCTCCTTGATACACCTGTGCGAGTAGATACTCCGAATCAATCGTGTCCTCGTGCTCTTCGCCCAGAGTCCTCGTGCGTACCTCGATCACATGGTTGAGGAGCTTAATTCCCTTTTCCATGATTTGTTCGTTGTTTGTGAACTCGTCAGCTAGATAGTGTTGCAACTCCAGCAGATGTTCGCCCTCTTCTCCGTGTGCTTTGGTTATGACGCTCGTTACATACTCCAACAGTTTGAGGCCCTTCTCTCGAAACTCTCCACCGCAAATGTATGCCCTTGCCAGCGATTCCTCTGCATCAAGACGATATTCCTGATCTTCATCGAAAATATTTTCGAATATAACCACCACCGAATTCAGCAGCTCAATTGATTCCTCATGCCTTTCTTGAGACTGATACGCATCGGCAAGGTCGTGCATTGTAAACAGCACGTCAGGGTGCGTGGTTCCCAGCAGCTTACCTTGACTATCCGCCACACGCTCAAGAATCTTTGCTGCTTCCTCGTGTCGATCAGTTGATGAGTATGCTAATGCAAGAGTTCGCTCTGACCACAACAAGCCAGAGTTGGTGCTGTTGGGTCCCAGTCTGGCCTTTTGTACCGAAATCAGGCGCTTGACAATTTGTATCCCCTCTTCGTACCGCTCATCCTCAAAGCATACCATTGCGTAGTCTTCTTGTGTCTCCAGAAGTCTCTCGTCTCCTTCTTCCAATGTCCTTTTTCGTATCTCCAACACAAGTTCGAGGAGCTTTTCGCCATCCTCTGGCCGCCGAGCTCCACGATATGATCTCGAAAGTTGAAACTGCGACTCTAGCAGATTTGCATCTTCTTTATCAAGCGTTCGCTTTTGCACTTCCGCTACGTGCTCAAGAATATCAACTGCCACTTTACCTCGCCCCGTCTGCAACTGCCCGTGTATCTTGCCGAGTAGATGCAGTGCGTTTAGTCGATCTGGGTGTTCTTGGTCGAGTGCCCGCTCCCTCGCTTCGAGCACGCGCTGAATCACCCGCAATGCTTCTCGAAAACGTCCGTCAGCGTACAGGCATAGGCCTGTGCGATAGCCCAGATGGGTCGCCTCATCCGTTTCAAGCCCAGCCCCCTCATTGGCTTCGAGAAGTCTGAGGGAATGTGGCAAGTACTCTCGCCACTGGAGACGGTGTCGACCTTTATCACTGACAGTAAAAACACTGTTGAGTTGCACAACTGCATCCTCAATCGCTTGTTTGAGTGTTCCCTGCCTTTTGACCCAAACTCCCGCCGCCAGGTGTACCAAGCTTTGCATGTCGAACATCCGGCCGTCGTCTTGCTTGGAGAGAAAGGAGTACCCCAGCAGTGTTCCGATAGCGCTCACCAGCTGTTCCTCGGTTTCGAACTTTGGTAGCATGGAGTGAGGTATCGCTTTCGGTTCGACTTGCGATAGGAACGACAGAAGTTTACCGGCGAGAGAATCTGACTTCTGAGCCTGTCCGAAAGAAACGAGCCAAGCGCTTGCCACAGAAGTCTGCGGACCTCTGTATTCGATGCCATTGGCGAAGTCCCTATTCATGAGGTTGAAAAGATGCTCTTCAGAATGCGTCATGAGCTCGAGGTACTTTGCGACGGATATGTGGTCCCTCTCGAGGTAAGCCGCGGCGTGGTGGATTGTCAACGGAAGGTAATTGAGTTCGCCCAGGAGCTTTGACACCATGCCACTGTCCTGTAGCGCCCCATTCCGCAATGTTAACTTCTCTAGAAGGTCTCTGGCTTCATTTTCGTGCAAAGCTGCCAGTTGGTATATGTTGCCACCGGCGACAACCCTCGCCACATCTGGCGAGCGGGTCGTGAAAAGGATTTGGCCAAGGTTGCATCGAGGAAGATAGCTGCATACGCCACCATGTTGAAATAGTGTGACCATATCGTCCGCGTTGTCGACAATGAGAAGCCACGGGCCCGCCTCCTCCGAGCTCAGGTAGCGTTGCAACACCTTCTTCAACTCTGTGCTATTGGGGGCCTGAATCCCGAGTTTTGAGGCGATGTCTTCGCACGACTGGTTGAAGCTCTCATCACTCGAGGCTGACACCCAAAGCACAGATCGTTCAGGCATATTGTCCTTCGCCCAGAAAGCAACTCGGAGGGCAGTCTGAGTCTTGCCCACGCCGCAGAGGCCAACGAGAGCAAATCTGTCGTGTGTATTCTGAACCAAAATCGTCCGCAAGTTCTTGAGAATCTCGGTGCGGCCGACGAAATCTTGGTTCCTACGGCTCGGTATGTAATATTGTGTCTTGCCTTGGTGGATGTTAGTTTTCGTCACTCCAACAATAAGGCGAAGTGAAGAAATACTCACTGCTCGGACTGATTTTAGGTTTTGCTAGAATTTTAGGGCGCCATGGTACTAAGTCGGGCTCGTCACGAGCATTGTCAATATGGTTGTGGCAAGAACCAGTAGGTAGGTTGTCGAGAGCCCTCGTGATACCGTCCACGTCGTCATGCAGGCGGAAGATCTGGTTCGCCGCCAGAGCCCTAACGTGCCTCAGCAGATCCACTAGTAGGCCTTCGACCTCTTGTACCTTCATACCCCTCGAGGCTTCGCGATACCAGGCGCGTGCCCGGGTCCATGCCTTGGCGGCGCTCCGGTCCTTCTTGCATTTCATCTCGAGCTCGTCAAAGATTCTCTTGAGCGCCCTGGCGTTGTCATCGCAGTGCCGGAGATCCTCGACGATCGACATGTTGCTTTCATAGTCGTAGGGACCAGAAATCTGCAACCTTTTCTTGGCATCTTGGAGGGTCTTTTGGGCGAGTGGGAGGTGGTTCTTGACTTCGTCGAATGCTTTCGGGAGAGCTCGTATCTCTTCGATGGCCTGGTAGGATTTGAAGATAGCCCCAAAAAGCGAGAGTACGGAGGTAACGATCGTGATAGGATCCATGATTGGAGAGTGATGCAGTAAAACCGTATTTGCTTGTGCGAAGAAGTGTTGGCAACGTTGAGGACTTCATGAGGAGGACGCAATCTGGCAGTGTCGTGCTCAGGGCAACAACAAAGGCGGAGTGATCACTACCAAACTTTTCAACTTCTTCCTCGCTGGTTAGCAAGGGTCACCTAAATTATGGCTTGAGACAATAGAGAGAGGCTCAAAGAAGTGGAATAATTCCGGCGAGTAGTAGTTGTACGGCTTCGGCATGATGTGTCGTGCCAAGGCGCCACAGCTCAGCAACCCTCACGAACGCAGCTTGTAGGCATAAAAAACCAAATACAAGGAGGAAAATAGTTCAAAAACGACATCTGACAAGCATCTCACACGCACACTTGAGGGTGTCGCCTCCCAAGAAGCTTCAAACGAGGCAGTGTCTAGCCGTCTCAATCTTCCGCCACCCCTTGCTTGTTATTTGTTAATTTATTATTCTTGGGGATTTGCGATGTACATCGTCTGATCCCGTGGCCCGGTCCGAGGAGTGACTGGAGCGAGTTCGCAGCAAGCTTCCACTGTCGCTTATTGCCCGAATTCCCGAAGCGTCGAGTTTCTTTCAGAAATCTCCAAATGCAAGTGAAGCTTCATATGATGACTGATTGTGCCTTGTCAACTACCTATGTTCCGTGACTGTCAGATTTGCTTGGGAGTAATAGATGTCAGCATTGTGGACACGGAGGTAGCGTTGGTGGTAGAACTTCCACTGTAAGCCTGTAGGATGTAGGATGGAACAACATTGTGGAGATGCTTTAAGACGAGCGATCTTTCCATTTTTGGGCAATGGGAAAAGCCTGCAATACCTTTCCAGATGGGCAAAAGATTATCCAATAGGACGCTATGCGAGGCTTCAGAGATGACTTGTATGTTCTCCCTTACAGAACGTCCCGGGCCGACTTATCACAGGATTCAACAGCGCTGAAGAAAACGGCGGTCCCTCAGTGGTATAAAGTGATAATTAACAAGTTAATCTACATTCTAAAAGTATCATAATGCCATTGTTCATCTCCTACCTCCGATTTTGTACATATCGCAATTTTCATCATTAGTATTAAACCCCAAACTTCCTCGTCATTTCCCCTGTGCCGACCCGTCAAGCTCGTAGTACTGCCTGGGATTCGAGTCCAGCTCTGGCGGGTGCATCATCTTGGGCGCCTCGGGGGGCGGCGGGGTGTGGTAGTCGCCAGGGCGGTGGTCGACGGCCAGCTCGGACGCCGCAATCGTCGTGGACGGCGGCACGGGCGAGTAGTCGTGCTGCCCGTTGTTGTATTTCGCCGACTCGGCGGTGGCTGGGTCGTTGCCGCCGGCCGCGCCGGCCTGCTGGCGCTTGCGGCGCCGCATCAGAAGGAAAGCGGCCAGGCCGATCAGCGCGAGACCAGCGACGCCTCCCACGACACCGCCGGCGATGGCACCGGTATTGGTCCCGCTGGAGCTGGAGTCGCTAGAGGATGAGGATCCGGACCCAGAGTCCGAGCCGGAGCCGGATTCCGAGTTCGTCTGGCGGAAGAGTTGGGCGACTTCGTTGGTGGAGTATTCGACGTTGTTGAGGTTTCTATTGTCATATTTAGCGATGTCCCTTATCAAACGACAGGATCGTTTGCATGGTTACTCACCCTTCCTCATACCAAGTCTTCACAATGTCGGGGGTCTCGTAGCTGGCGGCCCCGGCGTCGTATCCCTCTGTCCACTTCAGCTCCGTCATGTCGAAAACGCCCAGGCCCTGGGGAAACGGGTCCTTGTCCCGGAAGAATCCCGGAACTCCCAGTTGCCGGTTGATGCCGCCGACGGTGATCATCTGGCGCTGGCCGGCGCGGACGCAGCCCATGGCGTCGCGGGGGCTGGACGACTCGTAGTCGGCCTTCTTCCATACGAAGCCGGGGAGACTGAGAACCCAGACCTCGTCGTAGGACCTGTCTTTGTTGCTACCACCGAACATGAAACTTGAAGACACTCGTTAGCGGATCGTGGGGCTAAGGGGCAGTTCCGTTTTCAAACCTACATTTCATACGTGTTGTTGGTGCCCTGCGCGCCCACTACGCAATGCCACTGGCGCTGCGCTGGCGTGCTTCCAGAGGTTCTCTGGGTGTACCACGTCTTCGTCACGGGGTCCATGAAGTAGATTGTGTCCAAGGAGATGTATCCGATGTTGTCCCCAGATGTGGCTGACCCGATGGTGTACTGGCCTCCGGCGAGGAGGACAATGAGGCCGTTGGGACCGAAAGTGGGCACGTACTGCGCGGCGCCGCCGGCAATGGTGCCGTACTGGGAGTAAGGGACGTCCGTGTTGTTCGTGAAGGCTTGCTCCTTGGCAGTGTAGTTGAATTGGACGTAGCCCGGGACGGGGCCGTTAGGGTTCGGGTCAGACTCCTTCTGCGAGTAACCTCCGAAGTAGAAGCCGGAGTCGGGGGTGCTCACGAAGACGCCACCCTGAGAACGCTGCAGGTTGGTGAACGCGGTGTTACCGGGCGGGAGCTCGGTAGCCCAGGAGCCGCCGCCGCTGTTGTCGGGGGTGAACCGCCAGAGCTTCGCGTCGGGTGGGCTGCCGCTGTACGAGGTGAAGCCGCCCCAGATGTAGAACGTGTTAGATGAGTTGTGCGTGAAGATTGCCTGACGCATCATTGTCGGAGTTGAACCCTTCTTTGTCTCTATAATCTTGACTTCCGACGGCTTCCATGATGTCGAGAGGTCGATTGATAGAGTGCTGTTCACTATTTTGGCACCGGCTTAGTGGGGAGGAGTTATCAGGAACCGCGAACACGACCAACCTTGGTTAGAGTTTCGAAATGTGAGATTCTTGCCGTTGACAAGCTGCGACACCTCGCCTCCATCAAAGTACAAGTAGTTTTCGAGGACAGTCGCTATTTGCTGTCAGTATCGCGACGTCTTATTGACCGAAGACCAATTAATGCATACCTCGAGCGAAAACCCTCCTCATGAAGACGTCGGCCGATGGCACATCCGACACCTGCGCGGCTGTTTGCGCGCAACATGTTGTCGCCAGCTGGCCAATGGCGACCAGCGCCGCCGCCCACCGAGACACCATTGGAGCTGAGGTGGTGAACAGGAACTCCGAGTAGATGCGGCGTCGTTTTTTCCTCGCGACTCCGCTTCAAGACTGCAGCAGATCCGGGTCGATATGGCTGTTGTACCCTGACCTCGATTAACGAATGAGCCAAGATCAACGAAGGATCGATTCCTCCATCCGACGATCACGAAAGCAATGGAGGAGAAAGTTCTGAAGGGCGGGAAAGGGCAGGAAAAGAACCCATACGCGAGGAAAGCAACCCCCTCTAACTGTCAGACCGGGGATCGGCAAAACACATGACCAGGCACTCAGCATCTTGGGGTCCGCTCCGATTTGGAGAATCAGCCCAAGTGCCCCAAGAAAAAGACCCCCCCCCCCCCGGCCCCGACATTTCATCTCCCATCTCGAATGGCATACCACGTCGACCAGCGGGGATGTCGATCCTCAACCGCGATTTGTGGACATTGGGAGGGCATCTCATGGCGCGTCCTCTAATCGACTAATCGAGTTCCTTGCTTCGCTTCCCGGCGGGCACATAGCCACGGGGCGTCAAACCCTAGTGCAATCCTGCGCCCACCCGGGCATGCGCGCTTGATTAGTGCTTCACCACCAGGGGCCGACACTTTAGGGAAATTTGGGGCCACCGGGCCGCATATGGTAGCATCGCGTCCTCAGCCTTGCCAGACTCGAAGCGCTAGACGACTGGAGTTGCAGCTTCTGCTCGACTGTTGATGCATGTTGGTGGTGGTGTAGCGGCAGTGCGTGCGGGTGTTGGTCTGCGACGGCTGTGGCTGACTGCCACCTGCGCGAGTGCGTCACCGAGCGAGATGCCAAGAGCCGCAGAGAACGGGAGTGAAGTAAAAATCCTTTGGGGTCGGAGGCGTGACATTCAACACCGGGTTCGTGGGACAGCTTGAGAAAAAAACATGCATGCTTGGAGCGATTGCGGACCTGCGCGGAGTTTGCAGATACTCGAGTGTTCGTCTCGTCGTCTTCTTAGGCAGCAGCTCAGTGTTGGAGCACAGGCCACAAACGGTCAGGGATATACCTGAAAATCCAGGGTAGAGCCAGGTCCTGCATCCGCTGGCGGATGAGGCACCCAGCGAGCGGAGTGCTCCAGGTGGCCGGGAGATATGGTCGGAGGCACGTTGTTGGAGTGCCCGTGCCATTCCCGCCAGGTGCTCCGTGCGTTCCGGGGGAGGGAAGGACTTAGGAACGTCATTACGAATACATACATGCTATGTACGAATTGGGTAACAATTTTCTCATCGACCCCATCGCGGGCTCGGACACCCATTGGGCCGACGAAATCCTGCCACCAGAGCTTCGGAAAGCTTTCGATATCTCCCGATCCGGCCCTCTAGTCACTCGAGAGTCAACCGGGCAAAACATCCGACCATGCACGGAGTCCCTCGCAACGCGACCCTTGCGGCGCGCAAGCGTCTGGCGGCAGGCAGCTTCGTCTGCCGTAGCTGTCGCCAGCAGCAACAGCGGCGCCAGTACTCGAGCAACCTGACCACGCCACCCCGGGCACCGCCCGCCGCCGGCTACGCGGCCCTGCCCTCGCGCCGCCTCATCTCCGTCGCCGGCCCGGACGCCGCCAAGTTCCTCCAGGGCGTCATCACCGCCAACATCACGTCCAAGGAGGCCCGCGCGCGCGAGACGGGCTTCTACGCCGCCTTCCTCAACGCCACCGGCCGCGTCCTGCACGACGTCTTCATCTACCCGGACACCGCCGGCCTCGGCGGCGGCGCCGCGGCCGAGCAGCAGCAGGCCGGCACCCGCTTCCTCATCGAGGCCGACGCCAACGAGGCCGAGCGCCTGGCGAAGCACATCAAGCGGTACAAGCTGCGTGCCAAGTTCGACGTGCGGCTGCTGGCCGTCGACGAGGCGACGGTTTGGCACGCCTGGGACGACAGCGGGAAGCCGGTCGCGACGGCATCGTCGGACGTCACGTTGGCGCGCGACCCGAGGACGCCGGCGCTGGGGTACCGCCTGGTGAGGGGCGGGGACGCCTCGGCACCGCCGGCGCTGGAGCTCGAGGCCGCGACGGAGGACAGCTACACGATCCGGCGGTACCTGCAGGGCGTGGCCGAGGGCCAGGACGAGATCATCCGCGAGCACGCGCTGCCGCAGGAGACCAACATGGACTTCATGAACGGCATCGACTACCACAAGGGCTGCTACGTCGGGCAGGAGCTGACGATCCGGACCAAGCACCGCGGCGTCGTCCGCAAGCGCGTACTGCCGTGCGTCGTCTACGGCGTCGACAGGGCGCCGCCCGCGACTCTACAGTACCGCCCCGACGAGGACGTCGACCACGGGCCCGAGGGCCTGCCGGCGGAGACGATCCCGCGGGAGACGAGCATCGGCCGGTCCGGGAAGAGGGGGAGGAGCGCGGGCAAGTGGCTCAAGGGCATCGGGAACGTCGGCCTTGGGCTGTGTCGGTTGGAGATCATGACGGACGTTGTCCTGCCTGGCGAGACGGCCGCGTCGACTTTTGACCCCGCCAACGAGTTCATGCTGCAGTGGGGTGAGGATGATAAGAATAACGCGGTTAAGATCAAGGCGTTTGTGCCCGAGTGGTTGAGGGATGGACTGAACGAGGCATCGACACAGCAGTAAACTGTCCACATGCACCCGAAGCCGTCAAGAGGTGGTTAACTCGAGTCATCATATTACTTCTAATTGAAAGTTGGCCACCTACTGAGCCGAGCCAGAAAACTCCACTCAGTGTGAAATCTACCATCCAATACCACTTTCCCTGGCTCTGTCTCTTATCTGTCTCCTCTTTGCGTTCGTCGCTCCGCCAGAGAGGTTAGGGAAACGAGTAGGCTCTAGAAAAGCAAAAGCTGCCTTTTATTGTATTTTTGTTTAAAAAAGCAAAAGCAAAGGGGGTATCATTTGATTTAGTCTAGCCGTCGCTCACTACCTCGCACCTTCTGCGAGCCGTCCCGTTCTTTTGTTTGCAGCCCGCAACAAACGGGTATCATGATGCATTCGCCGCCTTCGCTGCGTTCATGGCTTCCTTCTTCCTCTGAGCCTCGAGCATGCGGGCCTTCAAATCCTCCCATACAGGTGGTTTACGCGGAGCTTCTGGTTCGGGGGGCGTATCCGGGTTCGCCGCCGCATCCCCATCGGACACAGCCTCACCCTTGTTGTTCTGTTTCTTCTTCTTGTCCTTCCTTTCCTTAAGTCGTCTCCGCGCGAGCGCCTCAATGTCCTCCTCTGGCTCTTCCCGTTCCCTCTTAAGGCGGGCGAGACGTTCGTTGTCCCTGAGACGTTGCTCCTCCTCCTCAGCCATCCGTCTGCGCCCCTCCTCCCTGAGACGTTCTCTCTCGCGCTCGACCTCGCGTTTGCGTTCTTCCTCGGCAAGGCGAAGCTTCTTGGCGGCCTCCTCATCGGCCTCGAGCTGGTCGATGAAGCGCCTGCGGTGGCCCTCGACGCGGTCGCGTTCGGCTTTGCGCATCAGCGCGGCCTTGCGGGCATTGTCGTAGGCGGCGCGCGCGGCGGTGTCGACGAGAATATTGCGCGCCGTCTGAAGGAAGTCCCATTTTTCCGGGTCGTATGCGTCCTTGGTCTTGTCGGGGTGGTACTTGAGTGACTCCTTCTTCCACGCGCGCTGGATCGCGTTCTCCTCAGTCACGGTGCTATCGATCTTGAGAAGCTGATAGAGGTCGACGTTGTTGGACGAATATTCCTGCGCTTTCGCGAGGAGGTCTTTGTTGCCGTCCATTCTGCCGTTGTTGCCGTCGCCGTCGCCACTCGTCGTTGTCGTCCTTGTCGATGTCTGCGTGTTGTGTCGGATGCTTGAAGAACGAGGGCGAAGACGGTGGCACTGGGTAAGAAAAGTGGGTCCGCACTTACGTCCGTACCTAAGGCACCTGAGGTAAGTACAGTGTAGGGAAGTTATTAGGTAGGTAGGTAGGTAGCTCACAACAGCAATCAACTTCCAAATTGATTGGTAGTGACCGAAGCCGGATTTTAATAAGCGCGAGCTGCCAAAAAGGTTCTCATAACTAGGTTTAACCTCAGGCTGTAAGTCCAAACACCTATAGGTTCCTTCCCTCGACACGGAATTACACGCCAAGGAAGAGAAGACACAAAATACCATAAAAATGGTGTACGTAGACTCCCAAAGCATCATGAATGGCCAGATATAGCACACTCGGAGGCTTTTTGCTGTTCCGCTTGAGGTCTCGGGCTGCTTGGCACCCCTTCAGTCGGATTTCACGGCTCGCCAGTGGATCGACACCATCTTACGTCCGTACACATTCGCCGTTGCTTGGCGGCGATCCGGATCTGAACACCACATGGCATTCCCAACCGTCACACAGACTCCACGGTGCTACTATGGTAGATGGATTCTCCGGTCTTCTTCCTGTTCTTGTGAGCTTTGCAGTCCTTTCTGGGGGAACCTCTCACGGCTGAGCAACAGGTTGGTTCTCGCATAGGGTCTCTGCTCCAACACGAAGCTTGACGATGACCACAACTCCGTCCGCTTCAGAATCAAGACAGCCGGCACACTGCCGAATTCACGATGGAGAAAGGGCGGAAAGCCTCACTCATACTAAACACACGATCGGTTTTGCAACAATTGCATTCGTCCTGCTGAAATGATGGTATTCGTTCTTGCCATCAGAACTTCATTTCCCTGGCTTTTCATCTGGCGATGCTGAATGCCCAACATCTTTGTTGGCTTCCACGAGTTCAACCTCCATGCTTAACCCGATGCAGGCTATTGCCATTCCTCGCCTGAACAGGCGGCTTCGCAAGCATCATGGCTAACCAGTTTCGTCGTGAAAAATCATCTCTGGGCTACAGGAAGAACACGCGATTTACCGTCCGCCTCAATTTGCCCACGTCGCCCTGGTCGTTCAGGTCGCCATTCACGAAGCCCTCAAATCTTAGAGCGCTCGTATCCAGCCCCAGGCTCCATGTGGATGACCTTGACGCTCTCGACGAGATCCTCACTTTCCATGGCTTTCACGAGGGCGACCACCGCGGGCCCGACCATGTGTTTTTTAAGAGCAGCTTCATCAGCATATCTGGCAGGATATTCAGTTGATATCCCGTACCGCCTACGTCAGGGTCGAGTCCACTTACGTCTCTCTCACAACGAACTCCTCTAGCCCACCGTTCTTCTCCTTGAGACCTCGGTGGACCTCATACCGCAAAGTGCCTGGCTCGTTGGCCTGGGAATAGTTGACGCAGTTTCTGAATAGCTCGAAAACCTGGTTTCATCACGTCAACACGGCGCTACTCGCCTCAGGGTGAGACAGTTTGACCCTGGAATTCCAGCCAGGTGAGGTAATGGGAACAGGCAGCATGCCACCCGGGTCTGCTTACCCTTTCCACCTTGCCCGGTTTGGGAGTGACGGCAGCCGTTAAGTCAATGTTTTGGGTCGTCATGATTAGGGGCACCCCTTTGTCCCTGGATGAAGTTTAACAAGATGGGGGTCGCAGTTTGAGTCTGGTGTCGAGGCAGGCTCGCAGTAATGGTGGCCGCCACTGATGAGGTCGGCGCAAGGTCTTCAAAGATCTCGACCACAACGTTAAGGAACACGAGAGGCGAGAAAACAGCGGGTTGAATTCAGATTCAGGCCTGTCTGAACCTTGAGCTGGAGTCGACAAAGACTCTTAAGTAGCGCTAGGCCCTCGGGGGGGACAAGTGCTCCGGGTGGGCGCCGGAAAAGGTTAACCACAGCCGGGCCTGGAACCGGCCGGAGGTCACTACAGCATTTCCGGAGCAGATGCCACATGGCCGCCGAGGTGCCGGCGGGTTTTTTGACCTGTTGTGTCCTAGCCCCACACGCGTTATTGTCAGCGCCCGTCGTCGCCATGACCAGTCTCCTGGGTCTGCAGATGGTTTCGCTCTGTAACAAGATGTCTCACAGCATCGCCGGACTTGGATTAACCGCTGAAGAGATTTCCGCCCAAGACATACACGGATTCGCCATAGACGGGACGGACACTTGCAGCACCCCGAGCCAGTGGCCACAGGGGGTGTTCAGCGCCTCTACGGGCCCCTACCAGCGCCCCCGATCGCTGACACTGGAGCTAGCGGCCTCAAATGCAGGTCCTCCACTGCCACAGTCTGGAACATGCCCAGCTATCGGGGCGCTCTCCCAATGCTACCATTAGCCACCCAGCACACTGGCTCACAGAGAAGGCTACAGGGGCCAACTAGTCCCCTAACCACCGCCGGCTTGGCAGGTCCCCGTCAACTAAGACACCTCCTGTGCCACAGGTCGGCGTGAGTTCCCTACTGCGTTGTCAACTCAAATCAGACCCTCGGTAGCGCACGCCACCAGCTGAAGAACACGATGAACTCATCGTTGCTGCCTCCGATCCAACAACTCTCACCCAGCTTCCTGGGTCCAACGGACGCCGCTTTCCCCTTTTGCACGTTTGTTTCATGGCAAGCGCCGCCAGGAACTAGAGCAATGTCTACTTCCGGCAAAATCGCATCGCCGCGGGCGCCGCAGTCCAGTGGGTGCACGCCTTCCTAGCCCAAACACCATGCTTTCCTCCAAGCCATACCCTCATATCCTCATCCTCATATAAGCTATAATGTTCTCTTCGATCTTGGAGCTCCCGTCTGGTTCTCACCCTCAATCCCGAGAGTAGCAGTTACACATACACGAGTCCAACGGCAATCTTAGCTCCGGAGACGGTATCAAAGCACCCCGGAGGTCCTCCGATGAGTACACGAGAGCTCCAACACCTACAGATACCTACCCCACGACGTCGATTTCTTGAAAGCTCGGCTTTCATTTTCCAGTAAAATCGCCATGTCGCCTACTCAAGTTCTGACGAGGCCTTGCCGCTCGCCTTTCCAGGTGGATGGGACAACAGAGACGTACTTCATGAGATACCCGGGAAGAGGTCAGCTCTACCAACCGCCAGCCAACGCATATCAGAGTCTAACTCCGAGAAACAGCCTCTCTGCCATCCCCTTCCGTCGAACCCCTCCCTACCAAGGAGGAGCTCCTCGAGCTATGCGACTCCGTACGAACGTCACTCCGTCGGGAGAGGAGCCTCGGCCCCAATGCGGACAAGATCCAGTCCCTCCTCGAGAGAGCTCTTAAGGAAGAGCTGCGACACACCCCGACGCTCGACTTCGAGACGCTCCAGTACGCCCGTCTGGACAAGATCCTGTCCGAAATCCTCGACCCCGCCCACCGTCCCTCGCCGTTGCCCCTTCGCTTCCGCGCCGACATGGCCGTCGCCGAGAGCTTGCGAAGAATGTGGCGTGCGCGCTTCCGCGACCAGTACTTCTCAATCGACCAAGTCCGTCAGCGCAGCTTGTCCATCGGGGGCGAAATGCGCGATATCCGCTTCACCGCCTCTGGCAAGGACCCTCTCGAGTCCTGGACTGTCCAGAACACTCACCGTAGCTCTATTTCGGAAGCTGAGGTAAACCAGCAGTTTGAGCCTGGCCAGTATGTCAAGTCCACAGCCTCTACCTTGAATACAAATATGCTAACTCCTAGCAGCTGGTGGCTGAACCTCGCCTGCGCCCACCGCGACGGCATCCTCGGCAGTGCGGTCGAGAAGCCCACCAAGGGCAAGTACGGGGTCAGCGCCCTCCCCCTCCTGACCGGCCGGGAGGAGCATGTCCGCGGTAACCTTTACCGATACGTCCGCGAGGGTCGCCTCTCCGATATGCACGTCTCTCTCCTTACCCAGGTCGGCACCAAGATCCGCATCCTCAGGGGCTACCGCCTGAAGAGCATCCTCGCTCCCGGGGCTGGTGTGCGCTACGATGGACTGTAAGTAGTCCTTGATAGCTAGACCCATTGTTTCTCGATCTGACAATCACCCAGTTACACCATCCGCCAGTATGGCAACAAGCTGGACGCCACCACTGACAAGTACCGCCTCGAGCTGCTCCTTGAGCGGGTCGAGGGCCAGAAGCCGATGGAGCAGGTGCTGAAGGTCCCTAGCCCGTCGCAGATGGACGACTGGCAGTCGTTCAAGAAGCTCGAGGCCGAGATTGTTCGTCAGCGCAAGGGCGATGAGGGTTTGCTCGACTTCAAGATGCGCAAGGAGGAGGAGCGAATCGACCGCGAGCACTGGAGGCGCGCGAGCGAGTTCAAGGCCTCACTCGCCCAGGAAGGGTGTGGCCTAGGATTGATAATGTCTGTTTGAAACGGAGGAACTGATGACAGAAAAAAGGGGGAAATGAACAGTAGGAGGATGTTGCAGGCGACGCCTCGCTCTTGTTCGCTGGACTCTTCGGAGATACCTTGTATAACCTAATCCTGTATAATCACCTTACGAATAATGATGATGAATTATGATTAAAACCTATGCCTTCCCTAAAAGCTCCTATCGTCACCAGGAAATTTGAATCTGATATCGACTGATTCATCCGCTTCCTTGCTCAGACTAGTCAGCTTTTGAAGGGTCTCTCGAGACTTCAGAATGTACTTTAAGGAAAGGTAGGTGGAGTTATCTCGTCAGCCAGCGCTTCTTCCCACAAGCTTTCTATCGAGAAGTCGAACCATCTCACGCGAAATGTGCTCCGCAGCAAAGGCTTCTTTGTCCTTGGCGGCAGATCGGGTACGGCTAACTCACGAGGCATCAACTCGCGCGCATCACCGGCCTCGCTGCTCTCCCAGTCGGACCAGTACTCCAGGGGATCGTCCCCTCACGCCTCCTCTCCGTTAGGGCGCCGGAAGTGCCACCAGGGACCAGTTTCCCAGGGGTCGTCGGCGCAGCTTGCGAGGTGCCGCTGGTGCGAGATGTGCTCGCGGGCGTATAACGGACGCTCGTCGATCTCGTCCGGTCTCACGGGATCTCCTGCGGTGATTTTGTCCCACAGAACACGTTCGTCCTCGTTCTCAGTGATGGAGACCCGTTCATGTTCGTCGTAGTCTTCGTCCATCCGAATCTCGCCTGTCTGCGCATTCTCGGCCAATGGGTCTGGGGTTCCTTGAGGAAAGTCTTCGTCGTCGAACTCGACTACGAATGTCTCGAGCTGCAGATCCGGGATGTCAGCTAGGTGTCACACCGCCGGCACGTCTGGAGACTCCGGGTGCATCACAATGTGCACATGCCGGAGCGTCTCCACGTGCTCCCCCAGAAACGAGACGAGCCTCGGGATCGAGAACATAACATGGTCCAGCTCCAGGGAGACGAGGCGGGGGAGCCGCGGTACGCAGCGTAGGAAGTCGTCTTCCGCCTCCGGGTGGAGTTCTCCGGGGAAGAAGCGCTCGAGGCAGAGCCGGAAGTGCGTGAGGTTGGTCGTAGCCCGCAGGGCCGTCGTCAGGAGCTCCGTCAGCGACACCTCGCCCGTCGTGCTGATCAGGCAGAGGTCCAGGGACGTGAGCCCGTGGAGGTGGTCGTACGTCTTCTCCGGGCCCTGCTTCGCGCCGTCGTGTATGTAGCTCTGCTTCATTTGATCGAGGAATATTGATATATGGCCCCATACCAGCGAGAAGAGCGTCATCCGCCTCGTTTCCTCGACGAGCTTCAGCTCGGTTATGAGCGGCCCCTTCGGCAACGGCTGGCGGGAGAGCATTTGTAATGCCGGCTCCAGGAACTCGACGTACCCCCTGTTCCTGATATGAAGGGCCTTGCCGACATGTTTCTGGAAAAGCTGCGCCGTGAAGGGGTAACCGTCGGGCTTACACTGGATGTTCCGCAGCGGGTGCATCGGCTCCGAGACGAACCTCTTCAACCGCGGCATCGCCCTCAGCGCAGCAAGAAAGTCCGGGAGGAACTCCGCCACGGCACGATCATCGTCCTCGCGCTGCTGCTCTTCCGTCCCGAGCAGCGTCGCGTGGTCCCCCTGCTCCATGTGCCACCAGAACAGGTCCCGCGCCTGGGCGAACAGGTCGCTGCGCCACAGGTTCTCGGAGCGCGACAGCGTCGGCCACCATACTATCGGCGGATCGCTTCCCTTCACGACCTCACACCGGGGAGGCTCGGGACCGCCTGCGAGGACACCCCGGCGGTGGTAGAAGAAGCCGATGTCAGCGGCCGAGCCGGCTAGTTCGTACCAGACTAGATAGAGTGCGGACGTGTGCGGCGAGTTTCGGGGTGAAGGCGATGGCGAGGAAGGAGGTGCGGTCGAGCCAGAGCTCGGAGATGGCGATCCGGCTGAAGAGGAGGGGTGTGACGAGGGGTACGAAGGCGTGGCAGGTCTGCCGAAGTGCTTTGACGTCGCGGTTGGTTAGGTCATGGTATGTGAGGATGGAGGCGAGGAGCTCGATTGGGAGTCTTTTGAGGTTTGCTGATGTGCTGGGGGTTGACGAGTTGGTCGTGGCCGTTTCCATTGTGGCGGATTACGGTGAACGCTCCGGGTGTAATGAAGGTGGTCCAGAGACGTGAGGTTTTGTACATCGTTTTAAATCTCCGGCTCTGATCCACAAACAGAATTTAGGCAACTCCAATTCCTACGTCCTGGGCAAAGCGTGGGGCTTTTTGGCCTCAAGTGCGTTTGCCGCCTAATCGATTACCTACCTAGAGACCTGTGCCGAAGTTCTGCAGGTCCATGCAACCGTTGGATTTCAGTGACAGCAGTATGGTTAAGCTGCCAGGCAGCGTCGTTTACAGGTTGCCGGCCGTCAGCTTGACCAAACTGGCATCCAATAGCAAAAGCTTCAACATTGATACACCTGAATACCCACCTTCTTACCAACACTTTCCCATCGTCTACGCAGTCATCCCAACCCAAAGCTTCATAGTTCAAGTTGAGCCCATGGAAACTGAAGACAGGCAAGACAAACACCATAGAAAGCGCTTGAAGAGAGAAGAAGAGCTAGGCCGGCATTATGAACCCTGCTCACTTCAATACTCGCAAGCAGCGTGCTAAGCAGCACATTATGTGCTTCTCTATGTATCTGCAGAAACATGAACATTCGGCCCGCATCAGTTCGACGTAGTCGGACACGGTCAGGAGCTCTTCCTTGTCATAATGCCCATCCACATAGGGCCCATACAAAGTCGTTGGGGATATTTCATGGGCCGCGACGGCCCAGCCCAGCCGGCTCTCGGATGCTGCGCGTCTGAGCTCGTGGATGAGCTGGAGTTTCCAGAACCCGCGGGCCAATCGCTGTTCCTCGATCCAAACTGGCGGGCCAACGTCCCGAGGCTCTGGGTTTCTTGTTGCGAAGGCTATGTGCTAGAGACATGGCCATGATGACGTGCTGATACCGATGTCCCCTGCTCATTAGCTGGGTAATTTCCTTGGAATTCATCGAGGGACGCGGCTGGTGGATTATCTGGGGTCGATGTCCGAACAACTGCAACAAGCCGGACCAAGTTACAAACCTGGGGTGCCATGGAGTTTCCCAGCACATGGTCGAGGACACCAGGGCCAGCTCTTGGGCTGTCGAAGACACGGAAGAAAGCAGAAGAGGCCCTGATGAGGTGGTGGAGTGTCTTGAGGTCAGCAACGCATGAGATGACTTCCGTCAGTAGCTCGTATGGAAGACTATCCAGCGAGGAATGCATGGTGAGGGGCGATGAGGACCGATAACTGCAAATCGATGCTTCTCTTGATTCGGCAAACTAAGTAACCCATAGTAGAAGTGTAGGTCTGACGTTTGGATAAAATTTCAAAACCGACGTTGGCAGTGGTGCGAATTTAGGTACTTAAACTCGAGGTTGTTACCTGCCTACCTGGTACCTTAGGTAGCCGCTAGAAACAACTGGCGGCGGCCGATGCCCCGTCCCCCGCATTTCGTCACACCCTCCCACCCAGGGTCTTGGTTGGTGGGGTGAGAAAGAGTGTGCGCCTCAATTCCCCCACCACGAGCCGCCCAATTTTCAACACCACCATCACGCCGACTCCGCGCAGCCAGCCAGCATGGGTAAGAACGACAAGAAGGGCGCCGACAAAAAGGACGGGGGAAAGTCCGCCGGCGGGAAGAAGGGAGGCAAGGGCGACAGCGACGACAAGGGGGGCAAGGCCGCCAAGGGCGCGCAGTCCATCAACGTCCGCCACATTCTTGTGAGAGCCGCCTCACAGGACCTTTTGAGACATTTGATCTGACTGAAAGAATTAGTGCGAGAAGCACGCGAAGAAGGAGGAGGCCCTGGCCAAGCTGAGAGACGGGACCAAGTTTGACGAGGTTGCGAGGGAGTTCTCCGAAGACAAGGCGAGACAGGGTAAGTCTTGTTCTCACTGGCTCATCGAGTATGGGAAGTGGAGGGGTGCTGATCGTCGGACAGGAGGCTCTCTGGGCTGGAAGACGAAGGGAAGCTTGGATCCCAAGTTCGAGGACGTCGCCTTTGGTCTGGCTACCAGTTCGACGTCGAGCCCCGTCATCGGGGAGGCCAAGACTGAGTTTGGATACCACATCATCATGGTATGTGGGTTCCCTGCGCTCAACTACCCTTGACATCGTTCAAGATATACTAACCCCCTCTCTCAGGTTGAGGGCAGGAAGTAGATTCCCAGAGCTCCGCTCCATCATTGGCAGCATCACATCACATCACAGCGATACATAATGCAAGAGTAGTTTTGTTCAAGAGTGCCCAATGCCGTTTCTCTTTTGCCCTGATGCAGATGACCTGACTTCCAGAGGGAGTCCTCCATTTTTTGTTTCCAGATGCCAGCTGAAGAAGCTAGAGTACAACCGAAAATTCGTCCTCTCTATATCCCCGTTGTGACGCCCAAATTCAAATCATGAGGAACACACAATTTACTGCTCGGTCTGGAAGTAGTTGAGAAGGATGGAGCGCTCCTGGGACTCTTCACCCCAGTCCTTAACGACGACGCAAGAGCAGTTGACAACCTTGCGGGCGTTGCCCTCACGGTCCAACACGCCTGTTTCTTGTTAGTCCGCAGCCCCTCGCTGACGCGCGCAACATGGGATAACTCACAGAGACCGGCCCACTCGCCGAGCTGCTTGCCGTCGGGCACCTTGATCAGGGGGATCTTGTGCTCGGAGCAGAGAGCGATGACGAGCTTCTTGTAGGCCTCCTCCTCGCAAGCCTCGTTGAGGACGCACATGTGGGCCTGGCGGCGGTCCAGAGCCTTGGAGGCTTCGCGGAGACCGCGGGCGAGACCGTCGTGCATGAGGGCGAGCCTCAGGACACCCTTAAGGGCGTCAAGAACGGACATCTGGCCCTTGGAGCCAGCATCGGCGGAAACCTCGACCTCCTCGGCCACCTCGGGGGCGTTGTTCTCTTCTACGTCCGACTGTAGTGCGCGCAAGCCATCGGTCAGCAAGTCTGGTTCTGCTACGGAAGGGTGGGAGGCCCTGAGGGTCCCAAGAATCGCGAGGGAGCCCGGGGGTTCGATTGGCCTTGCCCGCCCGCACGACTCCTGGCTGCCCGCCGTTCCAATTGGGAAGGATGCGGGCAGTCGCGAAATCTGTGGCGCTGGGCAATTGTGGTGGGAGAATCAGCGCAGACTCACCATCTTGAATGTTTGCGTCAAGTCTCTGTCGGTGCGATCCTCGAAGAGTGGTGTTGTACTGTGATATGGGTAGTGTGTGAATAAAATGAACTTTTACCGTGATCGCGGTAAAGCACCAGGAAAAGTGACAGCTTTGTGTGCAGCCGCCACAGATCGCTTATTGGTCGGCCGGTGGGGCCACCCAATCAAGCGCTTAGGGCAATTTTGTATGTGCACGGACCACCCACAGAACAGCGACCAATTTTTTTCTGGGGTGGGTTCCGCGCGCTGGGTTTTCCTGCGTACGACGGCCTCTCTCGTTTTCTCTCCCGATCTTCCCATCGTCAAGCATTGCCAAACCTTCAGCGGCACCACCCAACAACGAGGTAAGTGCAGAACTGCTCAACATGGAGCCTTGATCCAAACAGGAACTCTTGCCCTTTCCTTGATGCCGGAGAGGAGCAATCAGACGAGTCGTGCGATACGAGAATGCGAACACTTCGACCTCTTGCCGACGACGACGATGACATCTGATACGCTCCATCTCTTCAGCAATGAGCTGGCAGAACCCTCCTTTCGATCGAATCTTTCCTGGGAGGGCACTCTCCATGCTCAATAGGCCTCGGAAGGCTAACATAATGCTCCCCGGCAGATACCTCATTTCAAGAGACTTGAGAATCTCCGCATTCATCAACCGCCAAAATGGTCCGCACTTCCGTTCTCCACGATGCTCTCAAGAGCATGAACAATGCCGAGAAGGCCGGCAAGCGCCAGGTCATGATCCGACCTAGCTCCAAGGTCATCGTCAAGTTCCTGCAGGTCATGCAGCGCCACGGTACGTCTTGACAATTGCTATATATCCTTTTCTTTCACTTCTTTTGGAGGACATTTGGCATGTACATTCGGCATGATAACTAGGGTGAACGTCTTTCTACTCCCACGACCCAGCCCCTATAAGTTGCCGATAGAGAAAACCGCAGAGATCTTACACCTTTTTCGGATTTACCACGTGATGTTCAAGGTTTAGTCTCTGGCAACATTTGCTAACTGTCGTCCAGGCTATAGTGAGTACCCAGGACATAACCCATAACTTGCCCTCATACTAACACCCCTATGGTTGGCGAGTTCGAGGAGGTCGATGACCACCGCTCCGGCAAGATCGTTGTCCAGCTCAACGGCCGCCTCAACAAGTGCGGTGTCATCTCCCCCCGCTACAACGTCCGCCTTGCCGACCTCGAGAAGTGGGTTGTCAAGCTGCTGCCCGCCCGTCAGTTCGGCTACGTCATCCTGACCACCTCCGCTGGTATCATGGACCACGAGGAGGCCCGTCGCAAGCACGTTGCTGGCAAGGTCATCGGCTTCTTCTACTAAGCAGAATGGGAACCAAAAAGTTATAAAAAAGGTCATGGAAATTGCGGCGTTTGGGGGAAACTTGGGTTAGCCGTGGCCAATACCAGCGGGTGCCATCGAGCTAGGATCTCATTTACACCAAAAGCAATGAACTTCAACCAAGACCCCACCAATACGACCAGTCTTTCCTGTGCCAATATGCCCTGTGTCAAATGCGTGTTTTACTGCATCTTGTGGTGAGCGGTCCCGCCCTCGTGAGGGGTGGGTGATGTCGGTGTTCCGGACCGAAGTGGAATTGGGACGGACGTATATTCGGGTGATCAAGGACTATGGCATTGAAGGTCAATTTACATGGTGAAAGTTCAGGGACGGGCCGCCACTACAGCGCTGTCAAATGCCATGCCAAACGAAAGTAATGAGTTGAGGTTACGGCTCTTAAGTGGTTCAGCCAGGTGGTCAGCATGAAATCCAGATCGGCAGACAGAACCAGAGTACTTCCCAAGAAAGCTTAGGGCGGTCGAAGCCGTCAAAATCGTTGTTATGCCGAAGTAGATGCATGGCAGCAAAGTGCCAGCGGCTCGGGTCGGGTTGAAGCTCCTCTGCACAAACTCCGGTCGAGCCGGCCAATGGCAGAATCTGGATTACCTCAAGGCCGAAGCAATGAAATCCAGGTGCCTTACAGCCGGTCCAAAGGCACTCTCCATGATTTCAAATCATAAAGGCACTGTCAAGATGCAGGAGTCGGTTTACCCAGACTACCTGAAGGTGTGGGAGGGCCCACAAACAAGCGGCTGGAGGTGTTTATCCCCGGCCTCGGCTCGGCAGAAGTGTCGGGTCAGATACAAAAGGAACAGTAAAGAAAGTGTGTCGGAACGACAGATGAGCCAGGGCATCTAAGGATGTGGATGACGTCCGTTCCTGTTACGGGAGGTTGGACGGGGGGGCCTTTTGCTTTTGCGGGATTTGCACGCTGTCTGCGACGCTGGGGGTGGTCATGGGCCGTCCTTGTCTTGGCTGTGAGAAGAAGCAAATCCAGAACACCGGCCTATGCTCGGAGTCACATCAAGGGCTACTGATGGTTGGGCCGATGGGGACAGCTCGACAGCTTTATGAAGCTTGGCTCGTGGAAGCGCTGGCGCTGTGGGCTGACAAGGCTATATATAAATAAGAATAAATGAGGGAACGATCGTGCATATGCGGTGTGAACTGAGGCTAAGATAAATACGTAGAGAGAAAAGGTTCAGTATGTGTTTATTTATGGAATATCACATCCGGAGTTGCAGTCAAAGGTGAGAAGGGGGAAGGTTGGTAGATGGGATGGGATGACAAGACAGTCGAATGCCTGCCCGCCCTCTCCCGTTGCCGTCTTGTGCTAATTGGAAACCCATGATTGGCTGGCCCCGTTGTGTCGGAGAAGAAGAAATGGGAGCTCTGTGCGGTGGAATGCGCGCCATGTGGATCCACCCGGGAATCGGGTACGTACTTCCTTGTGCCCCTCAACCCCCCGGCTCCGTCCCGGACACACCTCCGGAGGGCTGCAGCGTGTCCTTCCCTGCAGGGCAGGTTTTTCCTTGGGTTTGGTTCCTTCTTCCATTCGTCCAAACAAACTTCAGACGTCTGGGTCTCTTTGATGTATCCCGCCCATTGTATTCGTTCTTTGTCTCGTGCTTCCAGCCATCTTTTGCAGAGCGACGTCGGCGGCCGACGCTCGCCGACTGCATTGTTTGGCCTCCGTTAGAAGAAGGGGGAAAAGTGATGTCGGGATTTGGACGACAACCACACAACGATGTCACCATGCGCCTGAGGCACTAATGACAAGCATGGGAGCATCTCGTTTGCGACAGTAACGCACAGCTTCTGGCATCAATGCCTCCCGCGTCTGATCCCGCGTCCCCGAAAAGTGCCGAGCCGTTTTTTTTTGCCAGCAGCGCGTCCCTCATCATCGGGCCTCGTTTCGCGGCGGCGATGAAAGACAGAGAACGGAGCGCGTTCTCTCGTCTTCCTTATCCGCATTGCCTTACAGAGTATCATCCCGGCGCAATGATCCTGCCCCCTGCAACCGTTCATCTGGCCCAGACGAACCTCAATCCCGGGACTCATCACACGGAAACTTCTGGGTGGGTTGCGCTGCAACCACCACCCATGCCGCGCGACGAACCCCCGTCTACGCGATCTACGGCCACAGTGACAATACCCTTGCCTGGACACGGCTTCGCTCCGGCTGAGATGATGGTGTATTCTGTATTACAGAGGCGGCAGCACAGGCACGGGAGGGCTTTTCTTCCCGAGTGATCATCAATGAGGCACGGCCCCACCAAAAAGGCCCGCCCGATGACGATGATGGGACGGCCTTTTCGACCTCGCCATCAACCTCGCGCCCTTTCCACATCCATCCCAGCGCCGGGATCTGAGTCTGCATGCGGACGTGGTCTCGTGTCTCATTTGCCCGCCTCTCTTCTTCTTTTGTCTTGGCAAAGGTACCCGACCTTTTCCATCACAGACTGAGAACTTCAAGACAACGCTAAGAGTTGACCGGGACGGGGGTTCCCTGGAGCTATGGAGCTAACCCATCTCAACGGCAGTCCTTGGCCTTGCCCGCGCGCCGGGCTCGTCAACCCCCAATCGACTTGTCGCGTTCCCCCTCCAGCTTTCGTCATAGACTTGAGAAAGTGGACAGAAGTTCATCTTCGCATTTCGCCGTGGAGAACTCCGTTACTGACATGACTCGCATCCTATCACCCAGCCCGATATTACGTACGCCGCGGTGTCATCACCATCATCGGCTTGGCCTTTTCCCCTTCAATGTCGCACAAAAATCACCACCACACGGCGCAATCGCTTGCGTGTTTCGCGTTTGCATTGTACAGGGCTCGTTCAGCCAAGACGAGATGCCATCCTTTTACGGGGCACAGACTTGCACAAACTTGGGATGACGGCGTCTGTTTGTCTTTGCCTCCGATCATACGCAGCAGCCTCATCTTATTTCTTCTTCATGATACAAGCTAACCTAGTGGATTCCGCCGAGGTGCTAACTGCCGTGCCGGCTCGCTCCTACCACGTTCCATGGCCGTTTACACTACACTAGACAAGCCCGGACCGCTCCAACACGCTCCTTAGCCCACGTTGTCTATATATAACCTTATATCGAGGTGAGGGCGGTCTTGACTGGCCGTACCGTCGATATTTTGTATGCCTCAACCATGAGGCACAACATGCAGCCAAGGCATGCCATGAGCACACAACATCAGGGCTTCCGGGACCGCGGCGCTTCCGTGGTGAATCACAGCGGTGCTTTTTCCAATCTCCTAGTGTTTGTCGGCCCTCTCTTTTCTCCAGCCCACCCTTTTGTGGGGAGCTCCCTAGCTTGGATGCCTGACTATGATGCTATCATTCCTCGGATTCCCGGTGTATCTTTTCGCGGAGAGGCTTTTGTGCACACCTGCTCCGGGATGTGGATGCGGCTTTGTTCTGGGCAAGCGAAGTACTTGCGTTAGTGTCCCTCCGGGGCTGGCGAGGACCACCTTCCCCGGCTGCCTCTCATGTCCAAGATTAGCAAGAGAAGCAGCATCCTTGAGCTCGTGCTCTGACAAGCGTCGTTCCCTTCCCAATCGGGCTTTCGACTGAGTTCATCATGTCGTCCCCCAGTCTGGTCGTCTGCCCGTAGCTTAGCTTACAAGGAGCTCTGGACGCCGGTTTACGCCGGTCTTCCCAAGCCTCTGGAGCTCATAAGTAGTCTCATGTCCCTCAATTCTTTGTTTCTTCTCCCTCAACGGCTGTTTCGGGCTATCCCTTTTCTCCGTTCTTTGAGGCAGAGGACATATTTCTTGGGCCTTGCCAGCTGTCTCGTCTTTTACACCACCTAGGTAGACAGAGCAGACGATCACTGCAGGCGCGACGGGCATCCTTTCCGATCTCCCAACTTGAATATGCATACCACCCTCTTGCTGGCCGGTCTCGGCCTGGCAAGCCTCTCTTCTGCTAGCTGCCCCTTCGCAGACCCAGCCAACATCAAGGCCCGAAGCGAAGGCGACGCCTCGCACGAGCACCTCACCAGCTACGAAGTCGACGACAGCGAAGGAGATCCGTACTTGACTTCCGACGTCGGCGGTCCCATTGAGGACCAGACCAGCTTGAAGGTTGGCGTTCGCGGCTCGACGCTGCTCGAGGACTTCATCTTCCGCCAGAAGATCACCCACTTTGACCATGAGAGAGTAAGTAGCCATTGGACCCTGGCCCATCCATAATCTCGACCTTGACTGACCGTCATGCCCACAGGTTCCTGAGCGAGCCGTCCACGCCCGAGGCGCCGGTGCTTACGGTACCTTCACGAGCTATGGCGACTACAGCAACCTCACCGCGGCCTCTTTTCTTGGAGCCGAAGGCAAGCAGACACCGACCTTTGTGCGATTCTCCACCGTTGCTGGTTCGAGAGGAAGTGCGGATACTGCCAGAGACGTCCACGGGTTCGCCACCAGATTGTAAGTGTTTGTCTAGCTTTAAACGACCAATGGCTAACAAGATAGCTTCACGGACGAGGGCAACTTTGACGTTGTGGGAAACAACATTCCCGTCTTCTTCATCCAAGATGCAATTCAGGTGAGCCAAATGTGGATGATAATTTTAAGAAGAGGTCTAACAGACATGGTAGTTTCCCGACCTGATCCATAGCGTCAAGCCCTCCCCAGACTCGGAAATTCCCCAGGCTGCCACCGCGCACGATTCAGCATGGGATTTCTTCAGCTCCCAGACTAGCACCCTTCACACATTGTTTTGGGCTATGGCTGGATACGGTATTCCCAGAAGCTACCGACACATGGTAAGCACAACTTCAACCACAGTACATCCGCAGCTAACAAGACCAGGACGGCCATGGTGTGCACACCTTCCGCGCCGTAACCGAAGACGGCAACACCAAGTTGATAAAGTGGCACTGGAAAACCCTACAGGGCAAGGCAAGCTTGGTCTGGGAGGAGGCCCAAATCGTCTCAGGCAAAAACGCCGACTACCACCGTAAGGATCTCTGGGACGCCATCGAGTCTGGAAACGGCCCCGAATGGGAGCTTTGTGTTCAGGTGCTCGAGGAGGAGGATGTTCTCAAGTACGGTTTTGACCTCTTGGACCCCACCAAGATTGTCCCTGAAGAGATCGCTCCTCTCCAAAAGCTTGGAAAGATGAAGCTCGATGCCAACCCGGTCAACTACTTTGCAGAGACTGAGCAGATCATGGTGTGTTCGCCTTTTTAGTCACTAATGACACAACTAACCAATATCAGTTCCAACCCGGACACATTGTCAGGGGAATCGACTTTACAGAAGACCCTCTGCTGCAAGGTCGCATCTTCTCGTACCTGGACACTCAGATCAATCGTCATGGCGGCCCCAACTTTGAGCAGTTGCCAATCAACCGTCCGGTGACTCCTATTCACAACAACAACCGCGACGGCGCTGGTCAGAACTTCATCCACCGCAACAAGTACCCATGTAAGTCACCAGGGCGTGCAGAGCACCATGAATGAAGCTGACCGAAGCAGACACCCCCAACACCTTGAACAGGGGCTTCCCCGCTCAGGCGAACCAGACGCAGGGCAAGGGCTTCTTTACGGCGCCGGGACGAGTCAACAACGGGAACCTGGTTCGCGAGGTCTCAGACACCTTCCTGGACCACTGGTCTCAGCCGCGCCTCTTCTACAACTCCCTGACGCCCATCGAGCAGCAGTTCCTCATCAACGCCATCCGGTTCGAGACCAGCCACCTCGAGTCGGACGTCGTCAAGCAGAACGTCCTAACGCAGCTCAACAAGATCCACAACGACATCGCCAACCGCGTCGCCGAGGCCCTGGGCCTCGGCCCGTTGCAGCCCGACGCGCAGTACTACCACGACAACACCACTCAGGGCCTCTCCATCTTCGGCGAGAAGCTCCCCACCATCGCCACCCTCAAGGTCGGCGTGCTCGCAAGCCTCTCGGCCGACGGCTCCATCAGCCAGGGCAAGGAGCTCAAGGACGCCTTCGCCGCCGACGGCGTCCTCGTGACCGTCGTCGCCGAGAGGCTTGCAGACGGCGTCGACATGTCGTACGCACAGGCCGACGCCACCGCCTTCGACGGCGTCATCGTCGCCGCGGGCGCCGAGGGTCTTTTTAAGGGAACAATCAAGTCACCGCTCTACCCCGCCGGTCGACCCGCGCAGCTTGTCATCGACTCGTACAGATGGGGCAAGCCGGTCGGCGGCCTCGGCGCGGCGCTCAACGAGGCTGCCGTCCTCGACGTGCAGGCAGGCGATGGCGTCTACTCGTCCAGCGAGGTGAGCGCCATCGTGAATGACTTCAAGGAGGGCCTGGCGACGTTCAGATTCACGGACCGTTTCGCAACGGACTAGAGCTGCGGTGCGTAGTTGGTAATATGTTTCTCTTCGTGTTCATAGTTTACGCCGGCATCCTCTCGGTCACCAGGGACGAGGCAACGTAGGACTTTTTAGGTACCAATACAATTCGTCTTATAGTGTCTATACATCACGACATTCACAAAAGCAAAATGGACAAGTATATGTGTTGAGTGAGGAGGATATTGGGTCAATTCATCTGTGGTTCAAGGACCAAAAAAAAAAACGCCTGCCATTGACCCCCTCCCCGAAAAAAGCCAAGAGTGGCGAATCCGAGAACTCTTCTAGATTCGTAAGACGTTGGGTTTCTACTAACGACAACGACAACACCGCCACCTCCCTATCTCTTCCGTCCTTTTGCCCACACAACCTTTTTCATGTCGAGTTAACTTTGCTCCTTCTCTCTCCCTTCCCATTTCCTCGGACCTGCCGCAGCTTGACATGAGTTTCATTTTGCCCCACCTGGCCTCCTGAACAAGATTTTGGTAGTCGTCATTCCCAAGTACGTTGAACTGAAGTCCCTCCTAAATGCCCGTTTGTTCGTGTGTGGTGTGTTTTTGGTGGTGTGCCAAAGACAAGAGACGACAACAACAGGGAAGAAAAGAAGGAAGAGGAGTGAAAGCTACAGAGGGTGGTTCTTGGTTGGGTGTGGTACAAAAAACACTAATGGTGAAATAAAAACGCCAGCCCATGGGATCATGGACCCCCAAATCCCCTTGAACGACGTGAAGGAGGAAAGGGGGCCTGTCCCGACCATGCATATAAAAATAAAGATGGAAGAAAAAAGGTTACATCGTGCTGTCGTCGCTATCTTTTGCATTACCATTTCGTTCGGGAATACACCAAAAAATAAAAATAAAAGTGGAAAAAACGCGCAGCCAGCCCCCCATCATCGTGGTCATCATAGGCTTCTTTTTTTTCTTTTTCTTTCGTGACGACACCCTCACTCGGCACTTTTGGTGGCGACGGTGACGGGTGGCGGTGGCGGCAATGACGATAAGCAGCAGACGACGACGCGGGCAGGATGAGAGGGGTGATTATCTGCCTTGCAGTCTCGAGCTGGTCATCTCGCCGTACCGTCCGCGCTGTTGCGTCGTGTCGTACGCCTGCAGCACCCTCGTCTGACTCTCGTCCGCCTGGGAGAAGGCGTAGCCGCGCTGCTTGCGCATGCGTTGTACTTGGCGCACTTTGCGGATAGCTTTTTGGAATTGCTCCATTCTGGAGTGGGGATTAGTTGGCTGAGATGCATACGTGTGCAAGAGCAACATACCTTGGTCTGTAATCTTGGATGTTGTACTTCTGAATCTCCTGAATGTGGTGGTAGGTTTGCGGCATGTACATGCGCTTGGCGAACTTCCAGGCAATGTCTCGCAGGAGACACATAAGCGCCAGCGAGATGGTCTGCAACCAGAAGACGGGGCTGCTGTACAGCTTGGGGATGACACCGTGGTACTCGGCCGAGAAGGGGATCATGGGCGCCACGGTACCGTACAGCGCGATGAAGCCCCACCAGAAGAGCATACTGCCGGGAATGGCGATGACATGGTACTTGGTCCAGTTGTTCGTGATCAGAGCAGCTTTGCCGAGGACGGTGAGCAGGACGGCAGCATACAGAGCCGTGCCCCAGACCCAGTGACCCGCAATCTGTCCGTCCCCCTGGATGAGATCTCCATACCAAATGAGCTCGCCGAAAACGTAAAGGATGATGGAGTGGTAGATGGCGTTGGCAACCCATTCAGCGAAGATCTTGATCTTGAAGAATTGGTTTTGCTGGCCCATGTTGTACAGCTGTGGGTAGCGGTCGAGGAGTCTTGCTGAGATGAACTGATCGAGGATACCCAAAGCGAGGGGAGGCAAGACGGTGTAGAAGACATTGTAGAATGACAGCGTCCACGACTCGTAGATGACCGCACCAGAGAAGACGTTTTGGAAAGTGTACTAAGCACGTCAGTAAGCTTCCAGGGCGAGGAGGTCCAGGGCTAGACAAACCCAGAATTGCGTCATGTACAAAGTAATGTTCTTGTAAAAGGAGAACAGAATGGTCTTGGCAACACGCTGGTAACTCCAAGCGCCGTGTACCAGCAACAGCTTCCTAAGATAACGGAATTGACCGATGGAGACATCGGCGCTTCGGGCAGCCTGGAGACCTTCCATACCACTGATACCGACACCAATATGAGCGGCCTGGATCATAGAGACATCGTTCGCGCCGTCGCCAATTGCGAGGAGAATGGCTTCCTTTTGGTACTTCTTGACACACTTGACGACGAGGGCTTTCTGCAGGGGGGAGACACGACAGCAGATGACTGCCTTGCACATCACGGCTAGGTCGAGGAAGAGCTTCTCCATGTCCTTCTCCAAAGCGTAAGTCAAGGACTTGCCGTCGATGATGAGGGCCAAGGTTTCCGTCTCGATTGTTCCGTCGCCTTGTGTCCGGATCGCGTCGAGCTTCTTTTGCAGATTGTCGCGTGTCGCAGCTGCGCTTTCCTCGTTGACAATCAAGAGCATCATGTCCTCGCTGAGGAGCTTGCAACTCATGCCGATGTTGATAGCAGTCTCCTGACGATCGCCGGTCAAAACCCACACCTTGATGTTGGCCTGCTGCAGTGTGTGGATAGTTTCCGGGACACCATCTTGGAGACGGTCTTCGATAGCGGTCGCTCCCAGGAGGTAAAAGCTATGTTCGATGATCTCAGACGCCTTGTCCAACTCATCGGCACGGTTACCACCCACAGTCGTGGACGCCTTTTCGTAGATCTGCATCCACTCCTGGAATTCTTGCTCGGGAACCTCACGCATCGCAAGGCAAAGCGTCCGCAGACCTTCACCGGCGTATTCTTCCAAGTGACGAAGCGTGGCTTCAACGTGGGGGTTCTGGTCGTTCAGGCGCTCGAGAATGACAGTATCGGCACCTTTGCAGTAAACGCGGATCTTCCCGTCGGGGCATCGGTAAATGGTTGACATTCGCTTTCGGGTAGAGTTGAACTCGCAAACAGCCAGAAGCTCGTATTCGAGCTCCTGTCCATGCGCCTCAATGAATACTGATCTCGGCTTGCGGTCCGTGAAGACGTAGCCGAGTTGAGCCGCACCCTCCACAAGCGCGCCCTCGTCAGGCGAGGCCGCTTGGTACTTGATCTTGCCGCCCTTCTCATCGCTTCGCTCGGGGATAACGGTGTGGCAGGTAGCCAGAAGTGCCAAGAAGTGGTCGATGACAGGGGCCGTCTCATGGCTCTTGAGGTTCTCCTGCAGTCTCTTATAGTCGTGGATTCCAACTTCAACACCATCCTGGATCGTAGCCCTGAGATCTTCCGGCACATCCTCCGCGTACTGAATTCCGCCAATCGAGGCTTGCTTGAACTCCATCATATTGCAAGTCAGAGTGCCAGTCTTGTCGGAAAAGACGTATTCGACCATGCCAAGTTCCTCAACCAAACTGGATGTTCTGCAGTTCGCAGGGGTGTCCGTCTTGTCGTAGTAGATGTCCAAGTCGTCGTTGATGAGAATGCCATGCCAATACTTGACCATTTCCAATGTGACGAAAAGAGAAATCGGCACGAGCGATGAGAACAAGACCCAGTATGTGACCATGTCCTTGAAGAACGTCTTGACAATGTCGCCAGCGGAGCCAGTTGAGTCGAGCATCAGGTAGGAAATGGCATCGCCCTCAACCTTTCGGGTGACAAGATCACCAACGGTACAGATGACGCTCAAAACCAGCAGGATGCCGACCAAAACCAAAACCAGAATGTTGAGCTTTTTCTCGACCTTGGTGCGCTTGATGGGTGTTGCCGTGGCGTTACGCATGAGCTTCGTCTCGTGACCGGTGAAGACGACGACACCGTGGATCCAGGGGGTGTTGCGCAGAGTGGCACCACGGAGAAGAAGCTGCTCCGGGTTCAGGGGCAATTCCTTCTCGCCGCCGCCCGCCTGCATCGTCAAGGTAGCCTCGTACGTGTACAAGCTGCTGTTGGGCTGTTCGGACTTGATACGACCGCCAAGCCTGCTCAGCTCGCTGGAGCTCACCATTGGACATGTTTCCGGCAGCGCTTGCTTAATCTTCAGGTTGGTCTCTCCGTCGAGGTTAGCCGTTTCAATGTAGCACAGACCCTCCGGCTCAGAACTCGCGAGAAGGACAAGATCGGCAGGGAACGGCTCCTCCGACTCGACGCGGATAATGTCTCCTACCGAAACGTTGATCCATTTAGTCTCCTGGAAAGTGGTGCCGCGCAGGATCCGCGCCTTGGACGTGTTCAATGCGTTGTCGGCCTGTTTCCGGCGGTAATCTTCCACCAATTCCTTACCCGCGGAAACCAGCATGACAATAAATAGGGGAATAATGGTGGTGTATCGGTTGGTGGGCGAGAGGTTCGGGATCTGTTGCAGCGCGGCCGTGAACAGGAAGAAGATGTTGGCGAACTTGGAAAACTGTTCGAAGAGGAATTTCGGTAGGAATGTCGCGACATTGTACTTGGCCGTCGAAATGTGGTTGTCGATAAACTTGTTCGCGGCGTTCGCGGGCGGGTTGTTGAGGTGGATGATTCTCGGGCCCAGGGTCGAGGGGTCTGGCTTGCTACGCCCGAAGCCGAACTTGAAATTGCCCATGTCGAACGTCTTGCCCCCTCTTGCCTGCGGATCGATGCCAGAATCCGTTCGCGCATGGCCGCCTGCCTCTGTTAAGGGCAGATCCATCTCGGAGTACCCTTGGCCCATCCCCAACCTATTCTTTATGCGGCCAAAAAAGCCGCCACCCAAACTCAGAACGCTATTACGGTTCCGGGCGTTTGCCCTGGCCGAGGGGTCTGCAACATTGTTCGAGCTCGTCGCTGCTCCACCCTGTTGATAATACGAATCGCCTTCGGTCGGGTAGTCGTCGAAGTCGTCTGCGTATCGCTGGTAGTTGTTCAGTTCTGATGTTTGACTGTAATGCCTTTGCGAGTAGGGACCGGAGGGTACGCCGCCGCTTACGCCAGGAGATGAGGGGCCGGCAGGCATCGGCCTCAATGCTGAAGGTTGTTGCGCGTTGTGGGTTGGTCCTCCACCACCGCCGCCAACAAAGTCGTCGTAGGATACGGAAGGACGGCCCTGGGCCTGGTCCTGCTCGTGGGCGTATGATCGCAAGAGGTCATCGTCGTTCATCGCGGATCGCTGGCCTCCACCATAGACGGGTTGGTCGTTTTCCAAATCTAACAGCAAATCATTATTTGAGGTACCTCCAGGAGGGCCTCCCGTCGGTCGTCCAGCCATGCCGGGAGGACTGGTTGTGCTGCTGGGCGATCAAGGTGCGAGGCTCTCGGGATGTCCGGGATGTCCAGTATGCGAGTCGGGGATTGGGATTAAGGTCGTGTTGCCGGACACATGAATGAAGGAGCGATGGAATCGAATGGGGGCGGGACTGCGCAGGCTATTCGCAAGCCTACTCGGTCAGATCTGGGGTTCGCAGACGCAGCAGGTGAGAACGACGACGACGGTAACGGAGAGTGAGAAACGACGCCGCAGCTAGGCGTTGGTGGTAGCTAGCGAAAAAAGAGTGGCCCAGCAATCCGTATTTGTTGCAGCACAGCCTCCTTCTGGCGCAGGATTAGGATTACACAGCGGTCGGTTTCGCGCTACGTCAACAGGCGGAGTGTGCAGGTGCAGGATGCAGCCGCAGACGCAGACGCAGACGTAGGACGGCGAGGTAGACGTAGACGGAGACGTAGGCGTCCAGCAAGCGTCGAGGAGAAGAGGTCGAGGCAATGAGCGGCGCATAGAATGCAAAGCAACGCAGTCGCTATGATTGGATTGCAGCAGCAGCAGTCGAGGAAACAAGAGGGGAAGCCTTTTGAGACCAGAGGCCAAGAATTGAGATGATGCGAGAATGTCGTGGGCGGAAGATGGGATCTGCGGATGGTCGTGTTTGAGGTGCTGGTGGTGCTTGACCAGGGAGCACCGGGACAACTGGGTCTCTAGGTATCCGGGTCTCTCTGTCTTTGGTTTGGTCCAGTGTCTCTGTCTCTGGCGAGGAGCAGTGCTGCTGCAAGTGCTGCGGCAGGTGGCAGTACCTTGGGGGGGAAGGGGGGGCAGCTGGCGGTGCGGACTGGGCTGGGCGCTGAGCTTCTTGGCTGCTGTTTTGCGGCGCTGTTTTGCTGTGCTGCTGCTCTGCTGCGACGACGGGCCACAGGCCACAGGCCACAGCAGCCTGGGCATGATTTTTTTTGGGGAGGGGGGTGGGGGTTGTCAGCTCCACCGAAGGGGGCACGTGGGGCGTGTTGCTATTCGTGGGCGATTTAGCGGCCGCTCCGCTGTCCCCCAGCCTGTGGACTGGCTCTGAATCTCACTCCACGTCCTTTTGTTCCTGTTCCTCGTAAACGGACGGGGAGCTGACAAGCTTGCGTCTCCAGCCACAGCAACCACGACGACAGGGCAGACTGGACGGCGGCAGGAATGAATCCCTGGGCCTTCTCCGGCCCTCGTTTGCCGAACTCGCGCAGTGCCTAAGTGTTTTAGTGCAGTAGTCCGCGTCTGGCAATCTACTATTGCGTATGTAGAGACGACGGATCTCGGGGCTGCGCCTGTCCGTCAGACATCAGTCGGCCGGCCACCTTTGACACGATCCAACCAACAGCGCAACAGGCAATGCTACCTTGGTTAGTTAGCCACGGCCCTTGCTCAGGGACTTGCGCGCTCGCGCTTGTCTTGTCACGAACCGCTCAGACTCCCGGGTCCCCCAATTGCCAACCGACGACGAAGACGACGACGCCAGGGCCAGCCAGGCCAGAGTGTTCAGAAGGCGCGCGCTATGGGAGGACGGGGAAGGGGTTCAGCAAGGCCAGGCCCCCCGCAATTAAGCATCTCCCGCGCATTAGAAATTTCCCTCATCACTGCCCCCGAACGATCTGTGATTACATGTGGGTACGTCGCTCTCGCTCATCCGAATTGAACAGACGAAATTGAGCCTGCCACATGAAAAATTCCCACAACCTGGCAGCGCCGTTCCCGGTTGGCCGGGCCTGGGCCAGGTCACCGCTGAAGAAAACCTGGCCGAGAGGTCCAGTTTCATTTCCAGAGCGGCTGGGGACCCCGTAAAGCGAGGGAGAAGAGACAGAGAGAACACTTTGATGAGAAAAAGGGGCCCTATTGTGGCCACCGCTGCTGCTATCCAACAAGTGTCGTTTGCGAAATCCCAGCTCAGGGCGCTAGCTCCACCCTTAGGTCTGGTCGGACCCACCGGGGAAACTTCAGCAGCAGGAAGGGTGCACCTGTGTGGGAGAATTCGGCACTTTAAACGCGGCTGGAAGAGCCTGTGTGACGTTGCGTCACTAAGAGTCTAGTTCGTCTCAAGCCACATGCCGTGCAGGACTTAGGTTGCGCCACATTGCCTCAGCTCCTGCTCACCAGCCACGTTTGCCTCTTGCTCCAGTCTTATCGACTATCAATCAGCAAGTATCCCATCGGACCTTCAACCATCCATCATCCAACACAACTCTCCGACGAATCCTCCACCCGCACCCCCCTCCCCATCGCGAAAATGGTATGCACAAAGTGCCAGAAGCTCGGAAAGGGCGGTTCGACCCTCGCGACGCCCTCCGTCAAGAAGAAGAGCGAAATGTACTATGGCTCGTCCGCGTCCACGTCCTCGTCGAAGACGACGCTGGGCAGCACCGGCATCGGCAAGAGCAAGCTCCTCTCCAAGGCTGCCAAGAACCCCTACGCCCAGTACTCGAGCGCCTGCTCAAAATGCAAGACGAAGGTCTCTCAGGGACACACCCTCTGCCAGTCGTGCGCCTATCGCGCCGATGCCTGCGCCTCGTGCGGCAAGGCCAACAAGAAGGCCAAGGGCGCCGCGCCTGTCGTCTCAGGACAGAAATTCACGCTGAAATAAGAGGTCCTCAGGGGGACGAGACGGAACAATGACGACGAATACAAAACCACAGCCTTCGAGGGACTCGCACCGACGATGCCGGGAAGCCCCTCCACGATACCCGGGACCTTGGCGTACGTGCGGAGGAAGCACGCTCCCATTCCACCATGTCATGAGATACACATTGAAACCTCGAATTTCCCGATAAGATCAGCCAATGGAAGGTCCCGCGCAAGACCGCGAAGAACAGCTGGAAGGCGATCGGAGTGATTGGCTTTAGATCATACAGGATGCTGACAGCCCTCGTCTGTCTCAGCTTACGGCGCTCGCACTCAGTGATGAGCCACTGAGACGCGATCACAAAATGCGACATGTCGGCAATTAGGAGACAGGTCTGCATGAGTAGATAGCCGCAGGTGTAGAGAGACGACGAATCAAATCAAGAGAGAACAAGCTTCGCTTGGCAAAAATCTGACGTTCTTCTCATTCAATCATTCCCGAGTCGATATCCCGACTACATCTATTATTCCTGCCTTTTTTTCATAACAACCGTTAATATCCCAATCTGATAAACTTTCGTAAAACCACGCGCAAAAATCCATAACACTCACAACGACGCCGTCGGCTTCTTGTCGACCTTGCTCTCGATCCACTGCTTGATCTGTCTGTTGACCTCCTCGGGCGCCTCCCACAGCGCCCAGTGCGTGGCCGTGACCTCGCCGCGCGTCAGGTCCTCAAAGTGCTTCTCCATGCCCGCCGCCATGGACGCCGGCAGCGCCGCGTCCTTGTTGGCCAGCACGAACAGGCTGGGCGGCGTGATCTTGATGGCCTTGCCCTCCTTCTCCGCCGCCTCGGCGAGCGGCAGCTCGTCCTCGTAGTTGAGCTTGCGCGTGCGGTACCAGTTGAGCGGGCCGCGCATGCCGCTCTTGACGAAGTTGTCGGCGTAGTAGGCGATCTCCTCCTCGTTCAGCAGCGGCGTGGGGCCGATCTTTCCAATGTTCTCCCAGATGACGCCGCGCTCCGTGTTGAAGACGAGCCCGCCGTCCTCGGCGCGGCCGCCGTAGATGCCCTGCAGAAACTGACGGATGTCCTCGGGCGAGGTCAAGCGCTCCTCGACCTCGGGGGACCGCAGCTGGAGCTGGTACTTAAAGTTGTGGAACTTGCCGGCGGCGATGAGGTCGGCGAGGTCGAACCAGTACGTCGTGGGCGAGTTGTACGGCGTGCAGACGCTGAAGACGCCCTTGATCAGCTCCGGGTGCCAGAGGGCCACGCGCCAGACGAGCGCACCGCCCCAGTCGTGGCCGCCGAGGATGATCTGCTCCCCGGGCGCGATCTGCTCGCAGAGCGCCTTGAGGTCGTCCGACATGCTCTTGAGCGTCCACGCCTCGAGCTTCTCGGGAGACGACGTCTGGCCGTAGCCCAGCTGGTCCGGCGCGACGACCTGGTAGCCCATCGAGAGGAAGAGGGGCACCTGGTACCGCCAGCCGAGCGAGATGTCGGGGAAGCCGTGGACGAGCACGACGGTGCCCTTGGGCGCGCCCTCGGGCTTGGCGTAGAGGTAAGAGTAGGTCTTGCCCCTGACCTCAGCCGACTTCCGCTCGACGCGGGGGTCGTTGGGCGCGATCTTGTCGACGGTCATGGTGTGTGTGTGTGTGCGGTCGGTATGTGGTGTCTAGATGGTAAGAGTTATGAGAAGGGGTGTCGAACGGACTCTTGGAGGGAAGACGGCAACCGACCTGCTCTATATATGTACAGATATGTGGTCCTCGGCGTCCGCCAAGCGGGGAGAGAGGTCTTGTTTAATAAACAGCCGAGACGTCGAAACCCGAACGACTGAACTCGGTGTCCGACTCCTGCGGGGAATTAGGTGAGATTCTGGCCGGGGAGGTGCTCGATGATGCAAAAGCTAGTAGCCAGTGAACGATGACGGGAGAAAGGCTAACGGGTTTCCCAAGCTCTCTCGTCTTTATAGATATCTTGATTATGCAGCTGACTCCGAGTCATGGAGCGGCGAGACCACAAAATCCGGCGGCGCTTAGATATGTATAGACCGTCCAACGTACGAGCGGTGTGTGATCAGCCTCGGCCTGAGATGAGCTATATGAAAATTCGCACTCGCAACAGAGTGGAATAGGAGGCACCAAAGACGGGCCAGCAGCGAGAAGAGGGGCAGCAGCTCCCAGAGTGGGGGCCGAGGGGCGCGGCGGCCACAGAGTCCAGAGGCCGCATTGGCAGGCCGGCGTGGCCGGGAACCCCACCCGCGCGGGGCCCTCGCATGTCTGCCATCGGACTCCCTGGATGGAATCGTCTTAGCGCCCCCGTCCGTGTTGCAGCGATGCCTCGGCCCAGGAACACAAAGACAAAGGATGTGCCGTGCCGGGGGGGGGCGTTGGATCCGCGAAAAATGGCACCACCATTGTGTCATCCAAAGAAAAGCCTCGGCGCCCCGAGGCGGCCTGTTTCGCAGATCGCCAAGACGTAAATCTGCGTGCGTGTTCGTCGACTCTTCAACGGCTTAAACGGCGTGCTGAAGAAGCCCGGATCCACACCGGCAAGGAGCGATGCACACGTCACTCGGCCGGTCGAGTCAGAGCATTGCCTTTCGATGTGTTGCCCACTTGCTCCACGGTTTTCAAGCGTTCCATGGATTCCAATTCTGGTATTGTGTCGTGGATATCTTAATACAATGCCGCTCCGAACTCCAATTGGTATCGTGTCCTTCCGACTTTTCAGCTTTTCCCCGTCATCAGCGAGCCCAGCACCCTTCATGCCCCGAGCCCTTCCGACCGGCGTACTATATTGTCTGCGACCATAAAACATATGAATGTGCCACCTATACGTGAGCGCGAAAGAATAAGACTGCAGAAACCGCAAGACAGCACGCGGCCCATCAGCATTAGTAGATTACCATGTCTTCCCCGGCATCCTCGACGACACCCCCGTCATTGTCGTGCGGCTCCCGGTCGTGCTTGTCTCTGTCACGCGTCGATGCGATGTTAGTATCGCCCGATGGAGCAGCGTCAACCGAAGGAGCCTCGGGTGCGGGAGTCGCATCGACTGCAATTTCAGCGGCCGTGGGCGGCGCAGGCTGCTCATGGCTCGTCGGCGGCCTAGTTATGCCGTAGCGCTTCTCGTGCGCCTCTCTCCGGTCATTGAAGGCTTCAACTTCCATTGCTATGGTAGCTTTGGCATCTTGGATCTGGTCATCTAGTGTGTCTTGTTGGTCCCTCGTGAGTCTCCATGGCCGGTAGCACTAAGCAGTAGGTTAGCGACAGGTGGAAAACCCGACTTCGACCGAGTCTTACAATGTGCGGTTCCGCCTTCGTCTTAAGGGAGTGCGCCATCGCAAGCATGTTGGCATGCCGTATTCTCATCTGCGAGGGGATTATCAGCAAGCTGCGCCAGTCTCGCAGGGGAGGCGAATCTGCCCGCATACAATTTTCTCGTCGAGCCTGATCTGCTCCTTCTGGCGCGCCTCCGTGATCTTGGCAACTTTATCGGCGCGAAGCTTCTCGTCTTCTTCTCTCTGTTTCTGCGCCTTCTCCTGCTGCCGCTGTTCAATCTCCCTGCGCTTTGTTTGCTGGGAGCTGGTGTTGGTTTGACTTAGCGTGCTCAGCAGGCCGCCAAATAGCCGTTGACCGCGCTTCCTCTCTTCCTCCTTCGAAGGTGCAGCGCGGCGGGCGGGACGGGCACCAGCATCGGCGTTCGCATCGCGGGAATTCTTGGGGCTTGGGGGCGAGGGCTTGGCTTCTTGCGCGGGCGGGGCTCGGTGGTGGTCTTCGTCCTCGATTCGGGCTCTTTTTGAAGACTCTTCAAGTTCTACCGAGTCCGATGAAGCTTTGCGCTTCTGAAGACCATCGGTTTCGGACGTCGTAAGCTCGGGTTTGATAGCGTCGGGAGGTGCCCTGTGGTCTCTTGTAAGCCCAGTGGTCTTTCTGAGGGGCTGGTGGGCAACATACTCCGCTACGGTGGCCATTTTGGTGTCGCACTCCGTAAATAAGATTTCTCGGGCGTTGCGACGATGCCTAAGTAAGTACTGGGAAATTCTGGACAACTCTGGGCAAAAGACCTGGATGCGCCTTCGAGCTGTCGTATCCTGAAGCCCGGAAGCTCTCTAAGCTTCAAGGCTGAGGTTTGTCAGCGGGGTCCAGCCACTCAGATAACGGTACCCGCAAAAAGCCCCCACCCGGTCCGGATCAGAATGGGCCCGTACCAATAACGGAAGGAGAACCGTGGAGAAGAAGTGGCGAGGCTGAGCAGCGCGAACTTCTTCCTTGAACGCCGGCTACTTTAGAGGATCCCGCAACTCTGCGAGCAACAACACAGTCGCCCTCACGCTCTCACGACTGCCAGAACCCGCGATCTTCAGCGCGTCCATTTCTACGCGGTTGCCAAAATGTCGCGCCATCATCCGTAAGACAGCCCCTTCTCACCAAATCCGAGAGTTTCTCCGGGCTAACATTTGCTTTTCAGCGATCTCGTCATGTGCCGCAAGCAGGCCGGCATCGCCATCGGCCGCCTCTGCGACAAGTGTGACGGCAAGTGCCCCGTCTGCGACTCCTACGTCCGTCCCACGACTCTTGTTCGCATCTGCGACGAGTGCTCCTTCGGCAACTACCAGAACAAGTGCGTCGTCTGCGGCGGCGAGGGCATCTCCGACGCCTTCTACTGCTTCGAGTGCACCCGTCTCGAGAAGGACCGCGACGGGTGCCCCAAGATCATCAACCTTGGTAGCTCCCGGACCGACTTGTTCTACCAGAAGAAAACGAATCGGACGGCGACGTATTAGTCCCTACGTCGCCCGGGTCTGGGCACCGGTGGTTGTGTATACACGTGTGGTGGCGAGTTGAGAGAGAGCAGAACGCAGATATGAAACGTTTTTTTTGGGGGTTTTTTTTTTTTTGTTGCGGGACATGGACATTGCATCGTCTATAATATGGCGTTTGGGCGTCAAGTATCAGAGACATAGCGGAGAAGGTTCTAGGACTTCGAGTCAGAAATGATATCCCAGTTTGCATGACGAAATAATCGTGTCAATTCTCAAATGCTTCCATTTTGCATCAAAATACCCAAGGCCACATAAAATTACGGCCGGATTCATCCAGATTTATATAGTACAGTGAAGTCAAAGCTAGCCGGTACCCGTCGTAATCATATGTAGCTAACCTTGACTCCCATTCCTGCTGTCGCCTTTACCTTATTCCAGCCATTACCAAGCACGCGCTGTATCCGTTCTCGAATGTTCTTCTGCCCAAACATGACAACCAGCCCCAAAATAAATGCCACAAGCCGGATGAGCAGCATGGGGTTCGTCTTGAGCGAGCCTCCAAGCTGGTCCATCAACTCCTTTAGCCGAGACACCACCATCGACGCCCTCGTTCCAAAGGTCGGGCTAGCTGGCGACTTCCCCTTCGCCCTGGAGACGGGCATCTTCGGATTTGAATTCGACCCGGAACCGATCGAAACGACTCTTGCATGGCGGCCCTTGCTCGACCCCGCCCTGCTAGAACCTGCTCTGCTCGGCGTCCCTTCGATGCCATAGTCCACTTCCGTGCCCTCTCGCCTCGCCCGCTCTTCCTCTAGTCTCCTACGCTCTCTCTCTTCGTTTTCTGCCCTTAGCTTTTTGGCTTCTTCGATATCGCGCCGTAATTGCTCTTCTTGCTCTCGTCGCTCCTCGGCTTCTCGCCGTTCTGCTTCTTGCTGTTCTTCTTGCAGGCTCTGTAAGGCCTGAAGGAACGCCTCGCGGCGTTCATCGTCTAATACTGAGCTCACACTAATGAACTCTCGTGCGTAGTCCCATTCATTATTACGGAGGAGCACGTGTAACGTGTACAGCTCCAGGATCTTGACCCGCGCATTAAGGTCCCTCGGCGTGTCGGCTCCGCTCGTCCCCTTCGCCGGTGACCTGTGCCGGTTGGTCGACCGCGGGGACGGCGTTGGCGTGTCAGAAAATCTCTGTGAGAGGTCCAGGTTTGGTGAGGTCGAGGCTGCGAGATAGCTCTCCAGCCTCTTCTGGTTCAGTTCCTGCGTCCGGGCGTGTGCTAGGAGAAGTGTGGCGCTGAGGTCTTAGTTAGCACATGATGGCTGGCAATGAAAACTAAACTGGGCAGTTCTTACAGGTTGATGACAACATCCGAATCAACGTCGCTCTCGACGCCGTGGTATCCGTTGCGGACGACCTCCTCCCACACCTCTCCCTCGCGCACCTTGGAACACAGCGACCGCCACTCTTGGCTCCCAAAAGCATCCTTTCCCTCGTCCGGCTCCAGCTCGACGATTGCGTTGAGAGTCGTAAGATACAAGCTCCAGACTTTGATTCTCGTGGATCGAGACGCTTTCGCGACGGGGGCGGGCTCGGTTGGGTCGCCGTCCGACTGTCCCGGCAGTGGGGTGATCAAAGGGAGGATGGTGGACAGTGCCTCAGGCAGTCGACGCGTGAGGAAGAGGGTTGAGGCCTGGCGATAGGTCTTCGATATCTGGGATGTGTAGCGCGAAGAAGTCGACGACGAGAGGGAGGAGATGGAGCTCGAGAGCATGTGTGAGGGGAATGCAGACGCGGTGTCGGACGAGGCGAGCGTGGGACTCAAGGTCGCCGTGTATGAGCCGTTAAGGGAGGACATTTTGGCGGGCATTTATATCATTCGCATCCAATTCAATTTGTCGGCATTGACGGTGCCCCAGACCAAGCGGAAAGGAAATGACGGGGAATACAAAAAAAGAACGGGGTTTAGTGTTATGTATCCGACGTGGGGAGAATGGCGGCCATCATACGCGTTCCTGCTCAAATGGCAATAGCACCTGCAGGTTGTGACGAGAGCCGGCACGGCATGTGTTCAAGGTCAAGTGAGGTAGATTCCCGTCGGGTTGCCGGTGGTCGGTGGTCGGTGGTCTGGGTGCTGGGTGCTGGGTGCTGGGTAATAGCTGGAGAATGGAGTTGGCCAGTCTGCTGACTGGAGAGTGGAATGGGCGCCAGTGGGCCAATGGCGACGCCGCGCCGGACCCAGGCATGCCAGGCACGGTTGCACTTTTCGGCCCTGGCCAAAGTTTAGCCTCGGTTTGTACAGCGGTGCGCGTGGTGGGCTCCCCCCAGCTTCTGCAGCGTGTCGGCTTCCAGCTCTCGGCTGACCGCCAGAACCGGGAGGGGGAGCGTCCTGTGGCTTGGGAACGATAAGCGAGTACATGGCCCTTGGCCCGCTGCGACCGCTGGAACCCCAGTGCCGTCCGCGCGCTCGCCGCCCACGTGAAGTATCCTTCTAGCCTCCACGAAGGCGGCCTTCCTACGGCGTCCCGGCATTCCCATTGGGTGGAGCTTCCTGATCGGGGAGGAGCGCAGACCTCAACGGAGAAAACAGGGGTTGCCCTCGCGACCGGCCGAGCTTTCATCTCACCTCGCGGAGATCACCAACCATTTAGAGACGATCGTCTCATGCTCTCGCCCGCATGTCATTTCAACTCTTCGTGATGTCTCGCCCTCCAAGTCGGGATTCCCTTCCAGATACAGACCTCTTAGCTGGAATACTATTACAGCGATCTTGATTGCCTTCGTACTCAGAGTTTGCGTGCCCCTGTGCTTCCCCAGATTGTTCCAAGGCCTTTCCGAGCATCACCGGCAACAGCCTACCCAATGTACTGGGCCTCCGGGACTTTGCATGTGCCACGTAGCGCCGGTTTTCTGCTCAAAAAAAGATTTCACCCTCACTTGCAATTGTCACATGGTCGCCATTTTCTACTTGAAAAAGTGTGATGGGCCTTTATTCGGTCATACTCATCTCTCGCGACCCCACGAGCCACACTCGGCGGGGGTTCTCTAGAAAACCATCCAGGATCATCCGTTGTCAACGAACGGTAGTGGTGGTGTATGGCAAACCTCGCGTCACGTTCTTCATTTAACGCGTTCCCATTAACTCAGCCCGACTCGCCGCTTTCCCGCTCCATCTGTGGCACCCGGCTTCGGATGACCCGGTTATAGGCCGACTGCCTCTCAAGGTAGACCGTAGTTGACGGTCCAATTCGTAGAGTATTCAGGAACATGTCAAACAAGGGGTGTGGCCAATCGATGGGTGGTATATCGCCATCATCGATATCTGTCTGCTCCGTTTCTCCAAATCCAAACTCAGAATCAGAGTCGAAGCAATCGGGGTCGCGCCCGATGTCTATCAGCCAGCCCTTGCTATAGAGCCTTCTCATCTTCTTCTTCCAGTTCTCAGGACGGCGGGGCTGCTCCCCAAGACTCTCTCGGGCGAGTTTGTGACCGAGGCGAAGCAAAACGGTCGCCGTCATGAAGCCTATTCGTGTTAGTCAAGCCCCTTGGAACGTAGTGAGAACGAAGACCTACTGTCGTAGCCAGCTTCATGCGCATTTGCCTGGCCGCCGTAGCCATAGGGCGGGTCCCAGTAGATGTATGGCTTTGCGTCGCTGCCGTTGAACCTATCGAATATGTCCGCCAATGGATCTTCGCCTTCGATGGGTTGGTCATTAATGGCCAGGACCTTCGTATCCAGGATGAAAGGAAACAGATCGTGGATCCTGGCGAAGAATTCCGTCGAAGAATCGGGCAAGTCGTCGATGAAGGTTTGGTACAGAAACAGAAGGTCCCAGAATTGGTTGTGTCCAACGATAATGGGCCTCTCCTGTTTGAATCGAGCCTCGAGAGTGTCGAGGGCGACCTGCATCTGCTCATTGAGCATTTCTGGCGATAGCTCATCTTCGGTTTGGGACGAGTCGCTCCAGCCGATAGCGTCTCTCTAGGAACTATCGGAGCTGTCTCCCATTGGCGGAATCCCGAAGCGCCCAGTCTCAGGTGAAGGGATTTCACGAGAATTTAGCCAGTCGCTTCGCCTCCGCGCCTGGCTAGAAGTCTCAGAGCCGTGGTCTGAGTATGATTGTTCCCTATCACTGTCTTCCGCAGGTGTCTCCATGTCTCCAGAATTTGTAGAGAAGTCGGGTGCGAACTTGCGTCGCACTTCCTCGCAGAATTCAAGTGCAGTCTGGCCACCGGGCCAGAAAGAAAGAGCCTCGACAATGCGGGTTGGATCAATAACGCCCGCGAAGTCTCCCCCGGCGAGGGCTTCAATGATCAGACGGATGCCTTATGTTAAATTGTCAGCCTCTGTCATCATGCACACGCGACAGAAGCTTACCCGTTTGTTTACCCAACGATGCCAAAAGCCTCGCCTCGGAAGCCTCATATCTCTTAAAAAAAATTGGTTAGCTGTGTGAGTATGAACTATCGCAGTTCAAGTCACAGTACCTCCTGGCCCCCTTCAGGGTCTTCTAGATATATCAGCACAGTGGCGCCGTAGTTCCAAGTGCGGCATCTCATGGACGGGACCAAACTCTGGGCCGTCGTTCGGACAATCTTGTGGTAGACGCTGGCCCGCCTCTTGCTTTCCGAAGAAGGGATGTGAATCTTGATCTCAGAAGGCCGCTGTCCCACCATGGGTATTAGCACGAAGCCGCAACTGGAGAGGCAAGTGATAATTACATCATCACTAGAATCATTAAGCCAGGTCATGATTGCGTCCCACACGTATTCCGTAAAAAGGTCGAGGCCTTCATCATCTTCGTTGTACTGGTGATCTTTCACCCTCTTTTGCTGCTTTCGGAGTTCCAAACGCTCGGTTGCCTCCCAGGCCTCTTTTCGACTAAGATATGGAACGCAGCCGTCCGTAAGAGTTCCTATCTGGAGGCCTTCCCTCTTCAGGAATTTGAGAGTGTTGAGTGAAAAAGTCATCTTCCTGTCGACATCTCGAGCGAAGAAGTCGTCCTCCCGGGTATCCTCGAGGAGGATGGGGCTGACTTGCAAGCTGTATGACTCCGTCTTGTATGATCCTTCTATATCCGTGTCAATGATAGACCAAAACATCAATCGAGAGCGCCTACCCGCGTCGGGAAACCTGATGCAGGTGAAGCCCAGCTGAAAAATGTTGTAAGTCGACGCGATTCTCTTGCCGGCCTCGTACAGTTCTTGTCTCGTCTGGCTATTTTTCATCCTGGCGAGGTCCGAGATCTTGTCCGTGATGCCGGTCATCTCGACGTCGATGGCGACGAACTGCGACTCTGCGATGGATAGCAAGATGCGTGGCAGCTGTCGCCAGAAGTTATCCATTGAGACCTCCATGGTAGGAGTAGTTGAGAGTGTTGGACTTGGTAAAAAGGTGTCCCATCAAGAAGAGGGCAGGGTAGGCAGCGTTGACCGGAAGATGGTTGAACCACGGTTCATGAAAGAAGAAAAACGCAGAGAGACACGGTCTGTTGTTAAATGCAGCCTTGAGTGGCGTCACAGCTGCAAAGAGGCAGGAGGAAGATGCCTGCAAAGGAAAGAACAGACCTCCGTGGAAGGTGCGATACTAAGGGGCGATTTCCCCCAACAAGAACGAATGTAAATAGAGGACAGCAACAACGACTAAGTTTAGAGGCCAAAAAAAAGTTCAATTCATGTCCACAGGACAGAGGAATCTATGGAAAAACCCAGGAGACTCTTACCAGCCTCAGGTGTAGCGATGCTGGGTTTTTACTAACGGCGGCGGGAATCGAACCCACGCACCCGTGAGACGGGACGGGACATTCGGTCATAAAAATGCCAAAGGCGCCTAGTAATCCCACTGCGTCGCGGGCTGTTGTGAAAATAACGACCGCTTTTTAAAAATATAAGGGGTGGTCGGGTGAACTCGTGGTCCAGGAGGAAGGTGCGGGTGGGGCTCACGGTGAAGCACGGTGAGGGACGGCGAGGCGTTCCAGCACCTGTTGAGCTCTGCTGAACCTGTGGTGACGTTTGGTTTCCTAGAGATACTGAGACCGCTGTATAAGCGCCGGTGCAGATGACATTCAAGCAGAGTGGATATTCAGGCGGAAGACTATCAGGCCAAAGATAGAAGACCTCATGACGAAGCGAGGCACGGTTCCAACTACGAAGTTCTACTTCAAGATTTGGCTCTTCCGTGTTAGCGTCTTGGAAAATCTGACGAGTCTGAGATGCGAACAAGACGAAAACATTGCTTGGGCATTGGTGGGTTGCAGGGATGCTTCATCATAGATCCCCCAAACCACTGTACCAAGGGTTCTAATCACATTTGACGATGATAGCGGTCTTAAGAGCCGGTATATTTTGTGTTGGACGGATCTTTCCTCAAATTAAGGACTAAGAATCAGAGCTCACAGCAGCGGCCACGCCTGGTCAATGTACGAGAACCAGTCGTCGTCTTCGAGGCTCTTTCGCCAGCACGGTAGTTATACCACAGGTAAGAATAATAGTGAACGAGTGATCAAACGTTAATTGATGGTCGAGATACTCCAGTAATATCGCGCTGACTTGGACTGGTAGGCAACTTGAGGTATTCTGGTCTCTATGCCTTCTCTGGAGCTGGACACTTTCCGTGCGCTCCAGTTGTGGATGACTCGGCATCTTCTGAGCCGCGCTGATAAAAAGAGGAGCGAGATTGATTTTAAGTGCTTCAATACGATGTAGAGCTGAAGACCATCCTTGGTGAACTGGAGCTTTCCGCACGATGACGCATAAACGCGCCCTTCTGACATTCAGGGGCTGCAAAACAACAAGACAGAGCAGAGCAACTTTGCTCAACGCACTACGATGAGATTGCCTCTGATTATGCCTCTGTCACTCGTGTGGTGTCCAGGACGAAACCAAGCTGTAAAGCAACAATCGAGCCCAGGCGGTCGACATCATTCCAGTGAAGACTCGATTGTACAGTTCATCTATGATACAACAGCGTTACATCTTTTGCTCCCTTCACATGTCGCTTTTGGCCCGAATCCACAAGCAGAATCACCAGCTTATCGGTCGGCCATCATGTTTCGTACGCTGTGGAAGTACTCAGGCGTCAGCTCCTCCTTGAGCTCCTCCCTCGTTAGCCACTTGAACTCGGTGTAGCCGTGCTTGTTGTTGGTTAGGTCCGCCTGGCCCGCCATGATGCGCCACTTGAGGTAGAAAGTCTTCTCGCCCTTGCGCTCAACAGTCCCGTCCTCCTTGACGACGGGCTTCACCACGTGGTGCGCGACCGGCGCCCGGCTGACCATCCACATGTTCATGTTGACGCCGGCGGTCTGCTCGAGGATGCGCTGAGCGGCCTGTTTCGTCGTCAGTCGGCCACAATCCCCCAATTCGTGTCTCTGCCCCTCCCTAGTGGAGGGGTAGGCCCTTGGGTAAAACTCACCTCGTGGAGGTTCTCCTCCGTACTCAGTCCCGCCGCGGGAAACTCCCACTTGCCGTCCTTCTTGACGACGAGGTACAGCGTCCGGTCCATCGCGCGGTCCAGCCTCGTCTTGTCGCCCTTCTTATCCGCCTCCGACTGCCGCGGCTGCGGCGTCTCTGGCGGCACACGGTCCTCCTCGGGGATGATCTCGGCATCGTCACTGACCCGCATCACGGCGTCCTTGAGCAGGTAGTCGACCGTAGTCTCGTGCTTGCTGAGCGGGTCGCCCACCATCAGCTCGTCGTCCCACGCCCGCGCCGACTTGCCGTTGTACACGCCCAGCTCCTTGGCCACCGTGTTCTGGCGGTCCTTGATCTTCATGTTCCAGTCGATGAGCGCCGGTGTGTCCGGCTTGAAGTACACCGACGTAATGAACGGCAGCGTCAGCCGCTCGTTGAGCCGCTTCTGGTAGAAGAAGTACGCCTGCTCAAAGTCCGTCAGGGGCCGCGTGAGGAGAGGCGCGCGCGTGACGATGGCGCCCGACTTGATGCGGTAGCCCGGGCCGGTGGGGGTCGTCGCCGGCTTGGCCTCGGAGGGGATGTTGGAGGTCGGCGGCGGAGGGGGAGGCGTCGTCGAGGCGGCGGCGGCGGCGGCCGAGTACGCTCGCGAGGGGGCTCTGATCTGGACCCTCGCACATTGCCGGCAGAGAGTGGGGGATGCTGTGACGGCCTCAATTAGTCAATTGCTCGGAAGACGAACGAAAATAGCAAACTTACTTCGCAGGAGCCCGAGAACGGCGAATGCGCCTCTACTGGAGGCCGTCATGGTGAATGGCTGTGTGTACTGGGTCTCCTCACCAGCAGCCTCAGTCAAGATCTCCAGATGGATCGAACTTTTTTGCTGCAAGCTCGGCCACGGTACGTACCGCGATCAACGGGCGGCGCTTACCTAACACTATGTGAGCTCAAGGGTGGCAGCTGGGTGGATATCCCGCTCCGACGTTGAAGGTCCCGGAGAAGCCCTCGGCCTGACGAGTTCAGCTCAAACTAAGGCATCCATTCGCCTAGCGCCCACGCTGTGATTACGTGAGCAGTGGATCAGGCGCAGAAACCTTTTTCATCTCTCAAACGGCCCGCCCGTTCTCTCACTTCTTCTTCTTTTCGTCAATACGGCACCATTTCCTTATCGTCAAGACCTGTTCCGCCTCCAGAACGTCCTGATCATTTTTCGCGTGCCCAGAGTAAAAAGCAGTCTTTTTCGCTAGCAGCGCCTGCAATCTTTTCTACTGGGATTCACTGTTAGATAGATACTGCGAACATTTTTCAGCATTGAACACTTCTTGTGTTGCTGATTTTTCAGTCCTCAGGGCTCATGAGAAGTGGAGGGGTTTTCCTGACAGGATTTCCCAGCCTCAACCAGGCTCGCCTGAAATCAGGCGCTCTGCTCACTCTTTTCCTGGCCCTCGTCTGTTCATCACGTGTTAAATGCTGCTAACTTGCCGATCCAGAGTCGTTCACCGACCTGGACCTATCACACGATCCGTTTGTTTGTGCAAAGTCGTTATGTCCATTCGTCATCTCATCGTCTATCTACACAGGAAGCTGTTGCAGCTTGTCTCGAAACTCTTCCAGCGAGTGCCGGCTATGGATTCGAGTCATGAGGGACCCCTAACATACAAATCGGGTCTACCTTATTCGAAAAAACACATGGTTCAATGCCCGAAAAAAAAAAAAAACCAAAGCCACTTTCAAATGAAGTGTTGGGTATAAAACCGCGTGGTTCGCTTGCCAAACACCATGAACGCCTGATGCCCGTACCGTTCGTGACTTCGATTAAGCCTTCAGATCCTCGACCGCACGGGCCACCTCCTTGGCAGCGATCTTCTCCCACGTCTTCCTGCCATCCTCGTCCAGGGCCAGGGGGTCGCGCAGCCCCTCGTACAGCTTCCGAGAAACATCCCGGTTGATGTTTGCGTACTGCTCAGACGTGAGCTCTTTCGCGCGGTAATGCGGGTTCAATGCAGCCCGGACAATGTTGCTAATTCTCTCCTTGGTTTCGAGGGAGATGGACGGTCGCGTCGGCGACGAGTCTTGCGACCGAGAAAGACTGGCTCGGTGATGGATAGGTCGATGAGGCCGAGGCTGGCGAATTTCAGTGCCGTTCGGACGACTGTCAGAGTCGCTGCTGTCGCCCGACGCCCGGGTCGGCGAGTAGTTGGCCTTGGGGAATCTCGGCTCCACATAAGAGCTCAGAGACAGTGTTGGGGAACTCGGTCGGGGATGCGGTGGCGGTGTGAGGGACAGCGCCCGCGGAGAGTTACGCGAGGACGGTGAGGGGGAAGTAACAGGGGACGAGGGGTCGACACCAGAACGAGTGCCGAAATAATTCCGCACCGTCTCATCATCCGACGGAGTGCTCATCTCGACCTCTTTCAGCAGCGACGATAAGAACGACGGTCCTGTTTCCGTACCGATCGGGGACTGGGGACGGTGAGCCGTGCCATTCGTCTGAGGCCTAGAGGCCGGGGCGTTGGTCGGCGCAGGCGACGACGTCGCGGCAGATGTCGGGGCGGATGTGGACGCGGATGCAGACGCAGAGGCCGCAGCCGAAGTCGAAGCTGAAGCAGAGGCAGAACTGGACGCAGATCCGGATGCAGACGCGGAAGTGGATGGCTCTCCCTGCAAGGGCAGCCGGCGAGTGCGAGGCCGCTTCAACTTGCGCTCGGGTTCTTGGGCAGGTTCTTGCGGGGAACCCGTGATGGATCTCGACTTTCGCTTTCGGGTGTTTGGGGTCGCCTCGACCTCGCGAGCCCGCTCAAGTGCACCCCAGGCCCGTTGCTCTTCTCTCGTCTCCGGGGCCGGAGGAGGAGGGGGAGAAGGCCGGGCTGGCTCAACAGGAAGACCGTCGAGTCGATGACCAACGGTCGGTCGGATGTTCTGAGCAAAAACATCACGCGCGCCCAAGCGACTGGCAATCGTCATACGCTGTTCCCAGTCGCGGTGTTCCTGCAGCTCGCGAATCTGCTCTCTCTGCGATTGGACGCGGCGGAAGCCCTCAAAGAAGTCATCTTCTTCGTGGTTGTCAAGGTCAATGTCGGTGGCGTCGTAGATGCGACTAGCAATACGGTCCCAGGCGCCTTGCCACTCGAGAGACCTGGCCTCGCGGCGGGCGTTTCTTGCCTGAAGCTGGGTGCGCAGGTAGCCTCGTCGGGCATACACGTTCCGTCTGTTGGAGGGGCGTGCAACCTGCGGCGCGATAGCCTGTGAGATTGCTTGCGCCTGCACGTCCTGCGAAGTATTGCGGGAACCGTTGTTGTCCGAACACTCAAAGCAGAACCAGTACTCCGTCTGCGGAACACCGGCTAGGCCGATACAGTGCGTGTGGTATGCTGCATTGCAACCGTCGCAGAGAAGCAGCACGTCTTCTTGGTCTCCAGACTCGCAAATGGGGCAAACAGGACCGGGCTCCGAGTCTTCGTCTTCGGGGTTTTCCTCGAGCCATCTGTGGATATCAAACTCCTGCTCTTGCTTCTTGTCTTGGACGGCATACGAGTCGACGGGAGGACCTGCATTTTTGAGTGTTAGTTTCTGTTGTTGCAGAGTCGTTGGGTGGTTTGGTTTGTGGCGATACGTACCGTTGAGCTCAGATGAGAGACTGACCTCATTGAAAGGCGTGCGGCAAATGGGACAGGTGTTGGAGTTCTTGGCCCAGCTTCTGATGCAGCGATCATGGACAACATGGTTGCAACCAACTAAAGTGGCAATGAAGTTGTTTTCGGGTTCCTCGAGGATTTCGATGTCGGAGTCGATGGCACGGTAGACGGGTTTTGCTGGTGTTGCTGCTGTAGTCGCTGCTGTAGGCTCCGCCCCATTTGCACCCTCTGGCTGTGACGAGGGGGGCTGCAGCGACTCCAGACATATGATGCACTGATCCGGTTCAGTCATTGTGACAGCTGTGGTAGTAGCGCTTCAGATTTGATGAATTCATCAAATTTGCCGGAAGGAGCGGCCAATATATGGCTTTCTTGGGTGCACGACAATTCACGTCGGTTTTTGGTTGTTGTTCAGCAAAGGAAACAGATTCGCAGTTGCCTTGTTATCGGTCGTGGTCGTAGAGGTGTGAGTGTGGGCGGTAATCGGACAGCAGTGCTGGGGCGACAAGGCACTGAGTGAGGATTTGGTAGTGCTGGGTGCACGTACGCCCTGCACCCAGGTGGTTGCCGAAGAGTGGGAAAGGGAAAAAGAAGTGGAAGGTGGGTAGGCAGGTGGTACGTAGAGGCAGGGTTGGCTTGGGTGCACCTGCGTTCTGGTGGGAGATGGACTGTCAGCCGGTTCGGGATGTTTTGCCACGAAAGGGATACCAGGCCAGAAAAGAGGCGAAATGAAAAAATAAGATAAAAAAATTAAAAGGAAGAATTGCCCAGTGTGGGAGGGGGTTTTGCACTTCCGCCTGAGGTGGCTCTGCTTGGGGCTGCTGGGCGAGGTAAGGCAGGAAAGAAGCGCTGCTGTGCTGGTGCTGATCTGGTGCTGGTGCTGGTGCTGGTGCTGGTGCTGGTGCTGGTGCTGGGCTGCTACTGAGAACTGGAATTGTAGGAGGGAGAGTTTGGAAGACCAAAGCCCCCAAGCGGTTTTTTTGCGAGCTTAGCGCAGGCCTGCAGCTGGTCTGAAGCGGAACCAATCAACGGCCGTCTAATGCAGCGGTACGCCAGTCACACTCGCAGACCGCAGATACCACAGACCGTGGTCCAGTGGGCTGGACAGGGGCCGCCCGGGGACCAGCAGCGGCCAGCAGCCAAACAGCGCCAGCACCTCAGCACGCAGCACGCAGCACTCCCGTCAGTGCCTGGAGGCTGGCAGCACCCTCTGCCCTGCGCTGGAGGCACAGGAACCGGCCGGACCAGACTAGCCCACTAGGGTCGCTGCAAAGCACAACCCCCAAGGATCGATGCAGCGTTAGCAGCAGCAAGTCACCTCATCTCACCTTACCTGACTTCACCGCGCAGTGCAGAGAACCCAGGACAAGGTACGCGGTAACGCAGGCAGATGGGGATGATGGGGGTGCTGCTCCTCGGCAACCTCGTCGAATCGGGCGACTTAGGAAAAGAGAGTTGTTACGTACCTGGACCTGGACCTTGACCTATACGGAGTACTTGGCGCCAGAAACCCAGACGACGGGCTGGGCTGGGGCAGCTTGCGTGTGTACTGCGTACCAGGGAGCGTTGCGTCGCGTTGCGTTGCGTTTGCCAACCTTTCTCCTCACGGTTCCTAGCTGCCTTGCTCCTCTCTGGTCTCTGGGCCACCCTCCAAGACCAACTAGGATAGGAGTTCAACGAACTGTGACCGGGGATGGAGTGTGGGAAGGGGGGGAGCGAGGGCGGTGGTGAGTGGGCGACGAGTCAAACACGCTCGGCGGGTTGGCTCGTGCGACGTCAGTTGGTCAGGTACCTCGGGGCCAGCTGAGCGCAAAGGGAAGGTAAGATGTAGTTGAGGCCGGTTGGAGTGTTTTAGCGTCGAGGCGAACTGAAAGTGCGATGGGGATGCGAGTGTGAGTGTGCGAGTGAGGCGTTTACGTCAGACGCTCTGTCAGGTGTAATCCACAACTAAGGCGTCCGTCCCCGAGCTGCGCGAGGTGCTTCTCCAGAAGCGATTAAGGTAGGCAGGTACCTGAACCGCCTCGAGGCAAGGAGGCGCTGGGTGGGAGGTGGTATTCCGGGTTGGAACGCAAAATCGGCAATGCGACTCTGGAGGATAAGGGGAAACGTACGTGCCCTAGACAAGGCAAGAGAAGGATGAGAACGGGTTGTGAAACAACGGAAGAGAACGCCAGTCGAGGGCGGGAACGAGATGGCTGAAAGGGACAGGCTGGAGGCGCAGGGTGCGAGTATTTGACGCTGGAATGGGTCAGGTTGAAAGTGCGCATCTCCGCTTCCAAAAATGGGATGCTCTCATCACGGGAGTTGGGGGTAGTTGGGGGGCCGCTCCAGTCCGTCAAAGACATAGCAAGGTATGGATACAGCAAATACCCGATGCCCCTGCCTGCCTGTCTTGTCAGTCTTTTAGGTGCCTTGCCTGACCTGACCTGACCTTCACTTCCGGACTGAACGATGCGTCGGCGTCGGCGTCTGCGTCTGCTGTACGCAAGGTCCAGTACACGTGAGACCTTCACGCCCCTCGCCTCGGAGGCCGACGAGATTGGCTGGTCGTCTGGCCTGCGTCAGGTTGCGACCCAAGCCAGAGTCCGTCTCTTCCTTGGCTTGGTGTGCCCGAGCGAGTCGAGAGTTGAGTTGATGCTGTCGCCGGCCGCCCGTCCCGGCCGCAATTGCTCTGCTTTGCTTTCTTGGCCCGTTAAGATTGCTCCAGGGTAGCGGGGTCGAAAGGGCCGGCAAATTGAGGCGGATGCAAGCGTTTTATACCCATGTGTCTTGATCATTTTCTACGGCGATTCCGTAAGGGAATACGGATGATCCAATACGGAAGACCCCCCAAATCTGCTTACTGTGCGGACGCCTCATCTTCCTCGGCCTTCATTCCTTCTCGGCTCTGGTTATGTGTCCCTCGCAATGCTGTGCCATCCGTCAAGCAATCTAGGGCCGAGGTGACAGGCCGAACACCCCGACTTACATGGTACGAGCCCGCCATCTTTTTGGTTATCCTCTTTTCCATCGCGGCGGCGGGGCGTCTCATTGGCCGCCTGACCCTGCCAGCTGCATCCGCGCCTTGTAAGTCCAAGGGCACCTGGATGACTCAAGCCCAAACCGACGTGGCATCGGCTACCGCGCACTTGCACGCTTGTTTCGAGAATACTCCAAAATTGACGTTTCTAATTGTTCATGAGCAAAGTCACTGGTAGCCTCGCGTGAGAACCTTGCTGGGACGTCTCGCCTCGATGCAGTCCAATGCAGGCACCCAGCGGCATCTCCCTTGACTTGTCTTGGCCTAACACGACGCTGCTGAGAGATTCGCCAACGCGTGCGTAGCCTCATGGATGCCTCTTTATGACGAATAGCGCAGATCGTGGTGTGGACCGATTTGACCACGCGGCTGGGTGATGAGATGGATGACTCTGCACACGCCAACTAAACTCCACTCCTCCTCCGAGTGACCCCCGACAACGCTGTTCCTCACTTCACAAAATGACTTGCCCTTGCAAGCAAAGAAGACTCATGTGAGGACGCGGCGATCGGGAGGGGACGTTGCTTTACGTCAATTTCTTTTCATTGCTGACCAAACGGTCGTGTGGCAGCTGACCGAAGACCCGTTCCATTGTGGCCGTCGTCAGGATTTAGGCATGATATCCGTTTTTCCCATACACCGCCCGAAAATGCAAAGCAGAAGCCGTCCTCCAATCGTGACCCCATCCTTAAACCTCAGCGATTTCCCTCAGACGACGGAGAGTCGAGCGCATGGCGGCGGCGGCGGCGGTACTGTATTCTTCGTTAGTCGATCGTGCTCCCATTCGTGTTGGCCAGAGCCGTGATGGAATCTCCACATACGAAACAGTGTAGGCACCGCCGGCAACAGTCTTCTTGCAGCCCTTGCAATTCCAGATACCAGTGGAGTGGCGTCTGACAGTGTTCTTGCCGCAGAAGGTGCAGGTGTAGGTGGCGTGCTGGGAGATTTCCATCTTCTTTACCTGCTTACGCAGGGAAGCACCGTAACGGGTTCCGTACTTGCCGGTAACTCCGACCTTCTGTAGGGTTGTTAGCCATCTGTGCCCTGTCACAAGTTTGAATAGAGGCCCGTGGCTTCATCGACAGCTCCGTCGTGCATCCGCCCAACAACAGCCGAGATTAATCATCCTTTGCATGGTTCCGTGCACGAGGCAGATACGAGAGAGAAGAGGTCCGAAATTGCTGCGTGATGAAGGTGTTGCTGTCGAGGACGACATGCCATTCGACGTTGAGCCATGTCGTGGAATTTGCAACCGAGTTGCCCCAGCTGCTTGGGTGGCATCGAGTACTGGCGTTGAGGCTCCGGCGGTATAATCGGGTAACGAGCGTCTAGTCGTAGGCGGCGTTGTTGAATCGGTCGTTTCTCTCTCGGTCTCTACTCGTGGTGCGGAAATCGATGCTGCTGTGCGGGCGGATAGCTCTCCTCGTCCCCCTGCCACGCCCCCGGAGCAAGCCCACGCTTCATCTGCCATTGTCGCCAATGGAGGACATCGCGATGAGGCGCCGGGGCGGGGCAGGGAAATTCGAACGACGTGAAGCCGATGAAGCCAGTCCTCTTGGGATCAGATGCAGAGCTGTACGAACCTTCGTGCGCTTGGCCATTTTGTCGATGTGTTGGGGGAACAGGTTCGTTGACTTGAAGTTCGACGAGTGGTGATGTTGGATCTCCCAGCAGGCCTCAGGAAATTTTAGAGATGGTGTTGAATTTCGTACCTAGGGCTGGCTCTGCAAGTTGTGGGAAACAGCACGGGCCAGCCAGAAAATACTTTGCGGCAGAACCTCGGCCGTGTGCTAATGACGCCTGCCCTCAATCAATTGCCGGTGCCTGCCAAAAAAAAACTTAGCGAGCCACACGTGTCTGGTCAGCTGACTAACAGACCTCTTGACTGGCTGCGGGTCTCTGGCGCGAGGTTGCACCGGTTTCTTCTTCAAACGGAGCTTTCAGTCAGGCCGGGAGATCGGCGTCGCACCTGCCCGCTCGGCCCTTCTAAGCTGCATTTGGAAATCACAGCGTCCGGGTGGTCGTCGCGGGGCGCTAGGGGACCGAGGCAGCGCGGGCCAGATGCCTTTACGAGTCGATATCGCCGTTTGCTACTTCACAAAGTTTGCGCTCTCAACGGCCGCAGTGTGGAATGTGTCATCAATGGACCGCGAAACGGTCCTTGTGAGGGATCATCGTACCTATCAAGGGGTCGGCAGAGCGGTGCCACTTTTCGTGGCGGGCTGGGATATGTAAAGATGGCCGGCCGCCGCGCATGACTTTTGCTCGAGATGTCTGAGACTTTAAGCACCTTGGCTACCTCGACTGCTGCAAGTACGTTTTTCGTTTTTCCTCTCTTCCCCCTTTCTCCTCCATCAACTTGCCAATTTGTCTGTCCTTGAGTGATTGTCGTGGAGATATTTCGAAAATGCCAATCAAGCAACACGGCCGCCAGTACGACTTGGTCGTCTTCGGAGCCACAGGTACGTGCAAGTCGCTGTGGTGTCGTGATGTAACGATGTATGAGATGACGGGCTCCCAACGCTGACGACCATCCCTAGGATACACCGGAAATTTTGTCACGGAACACATCACAACCCATCTGCCATCCAATTTGAAATGGGCGGTTGCAGGCCGATCAGAGTCTAAATTGCGAGACATTGTTGCCGAGTGCAAGAAGCTGAATTCCGATAGAGTGCAGCCAGGTACGCCAAAGGATTTAAGTTCTTTTCCACATCAGATGAGTGTCTGATTTTCCCCGGAGGTCCCAAGCCAAGCGGCTTGGACGTTCCTCTCCCTTCTCCCTTTGGGTTTCGTATCGAGTCGGATTCCTACGAAACGAACAGGCAGCTGTCATCATGGGAAATGTAGGATTGGCGGGAGGGAGGGAGGGAGAGAAAGTGGTGACGAGACGATGAGGAGCAGGATCCTTCATGCGGCCTTGGCGGGCGTTTATTCGTTCATGCTGAGATTACTGACCACGGCCCGCAGAGATCGAAATCTGCAGCCTGAACGACAAGGACATCGAGAGTCTGGCCAAAAACACGTACATTTTCATCACGACTGTTGGTCCCTATGCCCAGTACGGTGAATATGCCTTCAGGGCGTGTGCCGAAAACGGCACCCATTACCTGGACGTCACTGGCGAAACACCATGGACGGGCACCATGATCAATAAATACGAGGGTGCCGCTCAAGAGACGGGAGCCATGATGTTTCCCCAGATCGGCATCGAGTCCGCGCCTCCGGACCTTGTCACGTGGTCGCTGGCAAAGGAGATCCGCCAGAAGCTTTTGGCGAAGACAGGCGCCGTAACGGTGTCTATCCACCAGTTGGAGTAAGTTCCTCCCCCTCATCACTGAAACATTGGGAGATTGGTCCCCTAACGCAGAAGCTTTCGATAGTTCTGCTCCGTCTGGCGGTACCCTGGCTACGGTTCTCAATCTGTTCGAGTCATTCTCCATTCAAGAAGTGAGAGCGCAGCACAAGCCATATGCTCTCTCTCCTGTACCGAACCGCAACAAGGTTCAGTCGCAGACGCCCCTCCTGACCAAGCTGGTGGGATTGCGAAACATTCCGAACCTGGGACTGATGACCACATCCATCGCCGGAATGACGGACACACCTATTATCCAGAGATCGTGGGGTCTGTTAGCCTCGCTGCCTTCCCGGGAGAAGCAGTTTTACGGGCCAAACTTCTCGTTTCACGAGTACATGCGGGCGAAGAGCTATGTTCGCGGAATCATCATCCATTGGGCTCTTGGATTCTTTGGTTTGTTACTCGCAACAATGCCGCCGTTCAGGAAGTTGGCCAAGCGGTTTGTCTATGAGCCGGGCCAGGGGCCAGACAAGGAATTGGCCAAGAGAGACGAGATTGAGTATCGTGGAGTTGCTGTTCCCGACAGTGAGTCGAAGACAGAATACCCGCAGGCGTACTGCCGTGCTCGGTATAACGGCAGCATGTACTATCGTGAGTTCTCCCCTGGCGCTTGGTGTAAGACAGACTGCTGACTTGACAGTGACGGGCATGCTTTTGGCCCAGGCTGCATCGACGCTGCTTGAAGATGATATCGAGCTGCCTGGTGGTGTCTTTACGGCCTCGTGTCTGGGTCAGCCTTTTATCGACCGCTTGCATACTGCTGGCTTCAAGTTTGAGACCAAAATCCTGGAGTATTAGCAACGCCAGATTTGGGATTTTTGGGGATGACTGTTACGGCCACATGATGACAAGTTTGTAAATAGCTGCATTTAGTCCATTGTAATGACGCGCGCAGATTCATACGTTCGATGAGGCTTGGAGATTGGACGAGAGGAGAATACGAACTTAGTACGTCGCCCCCAACAATGTCTTGGGTATCTTACCAAAAAAAAAACAGATTGAACAAGAAGCACTCCTGTTTTGCACTCCTGTTTTGCACTCCGCGGGAATATTGACCGAAAGAGCAAGCCAATTCACTGTCACCTGGCAACTGTCAACTATGAGGGGACGTCTGTGCTTGTTTTTGTCGCCAATGCATGCCTGGAGTTCAGCAGTAGATAGCGCGGCTCTTGATCACATGGGACCTCCTCAAGTACCCAACTCAAGATAGCGACAGCTGCAACCCAACGTAGACTTCTGCCAGGGGATTGGTGATGGTCCAGGGGTTTGCGTCTTAATTGCAGCTGTCATTGCAGTTGGGAGCTTCCTTAGATGCCTCTAGGTTCCCACAGTGGAGTGCTGGCCCGACCTAACCGAGCCCAGCACACTGCGGGCAGCTCCAGTGGTCGGGTAATTAGCGCACCGAAAGCAGCTTTCCCCGCAGAATACAGGAGCCTGCAGCTGGAGCCAGGCCCTGAGGGCGACGGGCAAGTGCCCAATTCGTGAAAACTGAGGACGTCATCAGACATGGTGCAAATCTAAGCGTCCGGACCCAGTACTATGTACGTGCGTGCCTACCTACCTTGCCAGCAGCTTTGTCGTTTGCACACGCAGCAGCAATGACCTCTCTCCCCCAGACACCTACGAGCTAAGAATCGCCAAAATAACTGTTGCGACATGCAATAACACGCCCCGACCACAGATTTTTCAATCGTCCGAGTCGCACGACTTTTTCTCAAGCTTTCAATTTGTGATACCCCGAGCGAAAAAAACGAGAGAAAAACAAAAGAAAAATAAGAAAACCTTCGAAAGATGGATCAGACAACAACAGCCGGGTCGGCCTCGGCTACCGAGAACACGCCACTTCTCCCGACAACAGAAACACGCCCAAAGTCGGCGCGGACCGTCACATTTAACCCGAACCCCGTCACCAAGACGATCGAGCCCGAGCCCGAGCCCGACTTCCCTCGGCCGAGGACGAGCCACACCGGACTGTCGACGAGTCCCGGCGGGCAGAGCTCCGCCATCGCTGCCATCAACAGCAAGCTGCGCCGGCGGAACAGCCATGGGGCGGTGCCGAGCTCGATACCGGCCCAGATGGTGCCCAAGATTGGGCCCCAGCGGAGCACGAAGAACGCGCAGAAGCTGAAGCTGCTGCCGAACCCTGAGCTCGAGGAGGAGAACAGCCCGGACGAGGAGAGCGGCAGGGACGTTTACTCGCAGTACACCCGCATCAAAGACCCCACGGCGAGGAGGGACGCCGCGCGGCTGGGCAAGGCGGACCGTGACAGGTTGCCCCGCGTGACGGCGTACTGCACAGCCAACAAGTACCAGATGGAGAGTCTGATGAGGTTCTTGAAGGGTCGCGGCAAGTCGCGGGGCGCCAACCCCAAATTAATTGATGAGTGCATCTACACGGCCTACGACTACAGCAAGACGGTCGAGAATAGGCATGATCGCAGGGTGGGCGCGCAGCCCGATCCGGTACAGGCGTACGAGAGGAGGCACTCAACCGGGGATGTCTCGGACAACGGCTTCCATCGAGACAACCTGATAGACCTGGCTTCGGAGGGACGGCACGACTCTGGATTCGTTGACGGCTACGACAATGGAAACGAGAACGCCATTGTCGAGACAAATCCTGATTTTGACACTCAGGTCCACACCCCCGAGGTCTTCCTCTTTGACTACGGAGTTGTCGTGATATGGGGCATGACCCTGGCACAGGAACAGAGATTTCTTAAAGAGATTGCCAAATTCGAGACGGAGAAGCTCGCTCCGGACGATGTCGAGACGGAGCATTTCAACTTCTACTACACCCGGGAGTACCAGGCCCGGATATACAACGACTTCATTACCTTGCGAGACAAGAGGAATTACATGACCAAGCTGGCCATCTCCCATGCGCTGGCACAGAGTGTCAAGGTACGTGTTGCCGTCCGCGGCTGAGATCTTGGTTTGCTGATGCTCTACAGACATCCCTCTTTGAGGAGTTGATAGCTTCAACGGTCGACACATGTAAAGACATCCCAACTCAGATTGCGTTGACGGGCAAGATCGCCCTCAGCCGCACGCAAATCAACATGCAGATCGGCGAGCTCTTCATCCTCCGCATCAACATCCACCTCAACGGCTCGGTCCTCGACACCCCCGAGCTCTTCTGGGTTGAGCCCCAGCTGGAGCCGGTATACCAGGCGGTCCGCAGCTACCTGGAGATGGACCAGCGCGTCGGCCTCCTGACGGAGCGGCTCGATGTCATTGCGGATTTGCTGGCTGTGCTCAAGGATCAACTCAGCCATGGACATGGCGAGAAACTCGAATGGATTGGTGAGTTCACAGCCCCTGATAACTGGCTGGACCGGCTTTAACTAACGAATGAGCAGTAATTGTACTCATCGCGGCGGAAATTGTCGTTGCGGCCATCAACATCGTGGTAGATTTATACGCATCGGATTAACGGAGGTGTTGCAGGCATTAGGGTCTTGATTTTATTCTCCAGCAATTTGATCGGGAATTGGGAAATTCTAGCGAGCAGAGGTAATTCCACACACAACACAGCGGACACACAGAACACACAGGAGTTCAGTAACATGCATAGAAAGGAGCTTCACGGCGCAAAACACGCAGAAAACAGGGCCAGAAAAAAACCCCTATGAATACTGCAAGCAGCCCCTATTCTCAGGAGCCGATTATGTTGTCTCTTAGTGTACAAATAAAAATAAGAATCCTCTACCCGCAAGTGCCCCAACGCCTGAACCTTTTTACACGCTTCGAATGCGGGGGGGTCGCATCATTCTTCCGCCTTTTCATCCTTGTCGTCGGCAGCCGGGGTCTCTTCCGGCTGCTCCTCGGTGTCGTAATTGGCCATCTCCACGTCCTCGTCCTGTGACGCAGCGGGGGCCTGCTCGGGCGTCTTTTCGCCTTCATCCTCCTTGGGCTCGGCGCTCTTACTCTTGGCCGCGAAGGCGTCCTTCTCCTTCTGGTACTTGGCCATCTCCTCCTCGGAGCGGGTCTGGAACTCCTCCTTCTCGGCCTCGGGCAGGTCCTTCCACCCGCGCGCTAGCTCCTCCTCGATGTTGACCTCGCCGTCCTTGTTCTTCTCCTCAAGCGCCGGCCGGGATTCGGCGCAGTACATCTCGAACGCGTTGCCAGGCCGCTTAGGAGGCTTCGCGACGCCGTTAGTGCGCGCGGCCGACGTCGACGCTTGCGAGTCAGCGGCACCGGTGGCCTGGGTCGCGTCGGCGGTCCCCTGAGTGTGGGAGAAGGTCTCAGAGCTCGGCGAGACGGTGGCGGCATTCTGGCTGGCAGGGTTGGGGGAGTTGTTCTTGCCAGCGGCGGAGTCGATCTCGGCCAGGACCGAGGGCTTGCGATGGCCGCGCTTCGTACGCAGAGGCTTCTCTTGCGGCTGAGATGATGGTGTCAGCAGTCTGCTTTTTTGTCGTCGGGGTGGGCTCGGCGGAGGGCCTACAGTCGGTGGCGGGCTCGGGCTGCCGTCTGAATCCTCCACGTTGGTGCTTGTCCGCTTCGCCAGCTGTTCGAGGAGGAAGGCTCGCTCCATGCGCAGCTTCTCAATCTGTCGTCGGATCCGGGCGAGGCGCACGCGCGTCGCGTCGTTCTCCTCCTCGACCTCGCCGGTGCGCTGCTTGAGCTGGATGCATTTCCTGCGGTAGGCCTCTTCAACGGAGGGAGGGAGAGAAGGCGGGATCGCTGAAAGGTCGACAGTCGGGGGGTTAGCTCGGATAATCTTTTTTGGAGGCATTGTGTCGGGCGGGATGCGGGTTTGTCTGGGGAAGCCGTTTCGTGTTTACGGACAGGATACGCAGAATTGGAATTTGGGTTTTAAAAAACGGGTAGGGTAACGAGTAGGTTGTTGCGGCGGGATGGGGTTCGCAGCGGATGTCAAGCGGAGCTTTTGCGAGGGTGGTATGGTAGGTTGCTTGACTGGCGGATTGATTTCAAGGGGACAGACGTACCGGATTGCGGAGCCATTACGGTTTGGTGACAAGATTTCAGCAGATGCTGGTCGCGACAAATGGGGAAAGATTGAGTTGAAGCTTGGTCGGGACGCGAATCTGGCGGTTGGAGGAAGGAATTGGGTGGTGAGCTGGGCAAGAGCGTGATCTGGGGGATTGTCGTCAGGACCAACGGGCGAATGAATGCGCCTGGAAGTGCGAGGCTGGCAGCTGCTGTCTCACAGGAGGAACCTGGAGCAGGGGTGGGCCGCTGGGGGTGATAACACGGGCCGATGGACTTGCCAAGGTTAGGTACCTAGGCGGTACTGGACCTTGAGTGGAGGGTCTGACGGCGCATGCACTTAGACACTCTAAGAACGTCGTAGAACCGGAACCAAAGATCACGCTTAAAGGACTTCAAAATTTAGGCAAAAAATAAGGTAAAAACTCTAGAAAACTCTTGAATATGACATAATTTTAGGTACTCAGTCCAGTCTTGGGAGATGTGTTGGCGGTGACGGTAATTCCAAGAAAATAAGAGACACCTACAAGAAGAACACTGAAGAAAGCAGCGGTTAACCGCAACAACTGGAGACGCCCCCGAAATTTAGGCTGGGCCAGTTGCGCCGGATCGGATCAATAGCCTGCCTGGAGCGTCTTGATTGGTCATCCCCAAGCACAACCCACCAAGGCTGCAGCATACGCTTCCGCACCGCACACGCCTTGCACCCAGACTTTTTTTTGAGTCTGGAGGAGCTCCCGCAACATCGCCAACACACCGGGCACTCCCACACTGTTGTTTCGAGCGGCTCGACTGGCTTTTCCCTGATATTCAAAGCGCATCTGGCCGTCAGTCAACCATGTCTCTCAACATCCCCAACGCCCCCAACGCGGGCCTGTTCAAGCAGGGGTACAACAAGTGAGTTTCTCCCGTTGGAAGTTCCCCCGCCTTCCCGCCCATCACCGACTGACCCCTCGCAACAGCTACGATTCCGAAGACGGAGCCGTCCTGCGAAACATCGACGCCTGCCGGGCCATCTCCTCGACCGTCCAGACCTCTCTGGGCCCCTACGGCCGCAACAAGATCGTCATCAACCACCTCCAGAAGATGACCCTCACCTCAGACGCCGCCACCATCCTCAGAGAACTCGACGTCGTCCACCCCACCGCCAAGCTCCTCGTCATGGCCAGCCAGCAGCAAGAGTCAGAGATGGGCGACGCCACGAACCTGGTCATCGTGCTTGCCGGTGAGCTGCTGCGGAAAGCGGAGGACTTGCTGCGTATGGGCCTGAAGACGTCGGATATCGTCACCGGTTACGAGCGGGCTCAAAAGTTTGCTCTCGACACGCTAGAGGAGCTGTCCGTCGACAAGGTTGAGGATATCCGGTCCCAGGAGGAGCTGAGCAAGGCCATCCGCACCGTCGTCGCCAGCAAGCAGAACGGCAACGAGGACTTTTTGGCCGACTTGGTCGCCGAGGCCGTTCTCGCCGTCCTGCCCAAGAACCCCATTGGTTTTAACGTCGATAACATCAGAGTAGTCAAGATCATGGGCGGTAGCCTGGAGCAAAGTCGTGTGGTCAAGGGTATGGTCTTCCCCAAGGAGCCGAATGGATCCATCAAGAAGGCACAAAAGGCCAAGGTTGCTGTCTTCTCTTGCCCCATCGACATCACCCAGACCGAGACCAAGGGCACTGTTCTCCTTCACAACGCCAAGGAGATGATGGAATTCACCAAGGGTGAGGAATCTCAGCTCGAAGCTGCGATCAAGGAGCTCCACGACGTTGGCATCAGGGTGGTTGTTGCTGGCTCTACCGTGGGCGACCTGGCTCTGCACTACCTGAACAGATTCGGCATTCTCGTCATTAAGATTCTCAGCAAGTTTGAGCTGCGGAGAGTTTGCAGAGTTGTCGGCGCCACTCCTCTTGCCCGGTTAGGTGCGCCTATGCCCGACGAGATGGGTTCCATCGACATCGTGGAGACGCTCGAGATCGGCGGAGACCGTGTTACCGTGTTCAGACAAGAGAACGAGGTTACGAGGACAGCAACTCTCGTCCTGAGAGGAGCTACTCAGAACCATCTAGACGACATTGAGCGTGCTGTCGACGACGGCGTCAACGTCGTCAAGGCCATCACCAGAGACCCTCGCCTCGTCCCCGGTGCGGGTGCCACTGAGATTCAGCTCGTTGAGAGACTGAACGCCCTCGGAGAGAAGACTCCTGGTTTGTCGCAATACGCCATCAGGAAGTTTGGTGAGGCCTTCGAGGTAGTTCCGAGAACAATCGCAGAGAGTGCAGGCCTGGACGCCACCGAGGTTTTGAGCAGACTGTACATGGCGCACCACAAGAAGGAAGACTGGTCCACTGGTGTCGATATCGAGGTAAGAACCCTGCTCCAACTAAAGTATTCATGATGCTGACTACAGTAGAACGATGACGGTACTGGAACTTTGGACGCTCGCGACGAGGGTATTCTGGATCTGTTGGTTTCCAAGTCCTGGGCTATCAAGCTCGCCACTGAGGCGGCGCGGACCGTCTTGTCTGTCGACCAGATTATCGTGGCTCGCCAGGCAGGTGGCCCCAAGCCTCCTGGCCCCAACCCCGTGAGTTTACATTTTGAGTTGTTTGATAAATGCTTTACTGACATGCGGTGCAGAACTGGGATGAGGATTAAACGGGATAAAAAGGCGGCTGGTAACGGAGTTCACGTGGGTTTTGATGATCATAGACTACGCCAAAAGTCACTTCGATATATCCCGAATAGAATCCTGAAGACAACTCCCGTGCCTCGCTCTCATCAAGTGAGATGTTATGCCCCCACGGGTACTTAGCTCGTGTTTCTTACGCGCTGTGAGTAAGCAAGTCTTAATTGGTACAGTAGAAGTCGGTTACTGGCCAAGCATGAAGTATTTGCTGCCATCAGCTGTGATTTAGCCTGCTATTAGCTTGTAGGTGCCGTCTACTCGCGATCTAAGTAGGACTTGTGGTCACTTATTTACTCTCTTTGGCGATTCACTGCCGCCAGTCTGAGAGACTTATAAGCGACTCCTCTCGACCCTGGGACGTATCGACAACACAGCAACATCAAGAACATACATTCAACCCACAGCAGATACACGCACGGTCGCTTCTCTAGCACACATACAGTTTGAACACGATACCTACAAGATTCAAAATCATGTCCAGCAAGTCCAGCTCTTCTTCCGTCAGCGTCTGCGGCTGTGCTCCCCACAGCTCGACCGGCTGCAGCGGCTGCACCGAAGGAGGCAAGCGCGGCCATGGTCACGGCAACGAAAGGTGAAGACTGCCGAAGTTCCCAAACTCTGATTGACGGGCGGGCCGGCTGTTCTCGCGGTGGTTTAGAGCTTGGTAGGATCTTGACAGTCTCGCCTCGGTGCATACGAACGTTCTCTCGGGTGAGAGCATGGTGGATAGAGTGCCACTTCGATAGCAGGAGGAGCTAGCTTATTAGAGCCTCCTCTATGATTCGAATGCTACGTTCCTTTGATTCTTAGTTTTGTGCAAACGCCCAGACGACGCCATGGTACATCTTTCCCCTCCTCGCGTGACTCCTTCTAGTGAATAGGCACTGAAAGGTTGCCAACTCGGGGGGAGGAACACCGACTTGGTTTGGGGGCTACCTTCCTACGGGTGCGCTCATGAGACAGACAAGAAAGGGCTGCAGTTATAGACATGGCCAAGACGTGTATAAGTGACCTAGGTTGCACAAAAACGAGCTGGGCCACCAGCGAGAGACCAAATTGCACATGGCCTCATCAGCGCCCTGGTTTGAACAGCACAACAGTGGCGGTACCGGGGCTGGGCCTCATCATCCTCCTTCTGTTGCGGTTGCTGGCGCCGGGTATTTATTTCCTCTGTCTCCGCCACTTAAGTGGTACTCGGGCTGTCTTCGTTCTCTTTGGCTTCGCTTGAAAACGGCTGAATACTTGGGAGAAATGGGTGTCTCGACGGCGGTAACCTTTGGCCGCAGAAGTCCTGGCGCGGCGCCTTATTCGGGCTCGAATACTTTGAATACGGCAGTTAGCGATAAGACCAGCCGCGAAGATGGCCAGGGGAACTAGTCGGTGCAAGGTTCTCTTGGTTGATAAAGTCCATCGGCTCTGCGAACGCTACCAGCTGCGATGACTACTTCCTGGCGTTTAAGCCTGTGAGAGGTACGTTGCGCTCGTTATAACCTTTTGCCTTTCAACAATGAATTAATCTAACTCGTTTACTGCTACACAAGCCATGGCATGCCTGCCACCACAGCCAGAGAAGCTAGAGCGCGTGCTCAAGCGATGGCTTAGACGGCCGCAGCAGCCGCGAGAAAGTCACAAAGCTACTTCCGCCAAACTACAACAAATCCTCAATTCACTATGGAGCCGCCGAGCCGCATTCTCGGGTTACTCATGACTTGTGCTAAGCTGCAGAAGTTCATACAAGACACAGTCATATTTGATCGCTTTGGCTCGGTTGCCCCCAAACACGCTTCTATATCGTTTTGAACGCACTGGAGCTGCGCTACGATTTTGGTTCAACCAAATGTGTTCTGACACAAACACAGAAGGACCAAGAGACCGGAAGATGGGTGGCACGAGTCTCACAGCAAGAGCAGTGGGAGAGTTAGAATTGTGCATTCGTCGTATCTTGTTGCTCTAGGAGCGCCGCAGTGACTGGCAATGGGCTCCCGCTTGGCCTCAGCATATTTCGAAGACAAATACGTATGCAAGGTCGTTATATCCAGGAGGCGGCGCTGCTTAGGGCGGGCGACCGCCAGAGTTACTGGGTTCCGTTCATTGATGTGTCTAGCCCTTGTATTGTCATTCAAGTGCCAATGAACCGATTCTCTTAGTAGTTATCGCTTTTGACCCCTACGCCGCGGGAAGTGATTGGTATTCACTGGTGTTGTCCTTGGTTTCGTCTCCCGACAGCTCTGGCGTCCTGTCGGTATGCGTGCAATACTTACGAGAGGAGACTAGACCCTGGTATTGTATTTCGTTCATTATTTCGGCAGGTCTGGGGCGGTGGGCAGTTCTGGGACTCTGTCTCGACCCTTTCACATCCATAATGAACCCCAAATATGTCGCGACAAATCGGTGCACCCAATATCAAGGAGATGCCCCTGATACCACACTCTATAGACCGCGAGGATCGAAAGGGAAACGGGAAAAGGAGAAGGGAAAATGACCTAGTGTAACTAAATAGGAATGGGGTGGTTTTGATTCTGTGATTCCTCAATTACTTGAGTCAGTCACGGTTGTGGGTTTGGGTTCCCCTCGCGCGGCGCGTGCCGATACGTTCCGTTCCCTAAGTTGGCAGGACCTGTATTGCCGTTTCCCTTGTCATCGTTCTTGAGCGCCTCTGGTTGGAATATTCGGAATAGTAGCGGGACGAACGCTCCAAGGGGGCAGGGATGTTGATTTTAGCCTCAACGTCCTGTCAAGTCGCACTGACATGTTACCAGCGCCATTTTCCCAGGATATATCTATCCCAAACCAGCCTCTCGCCCAAGTCTTCCAGGCTTCAACCACACTTACAACGAACGCCCGGATGGTAGCATACGACATACATAATACATGCTTGGCAGAGAGACCTTAAGGAGTTTGGCGATCTTCAGGTGGGAGAATGGACGAAGGCCACGCCTTGCTAGCACTATTCCAGATAGAGTCATAGTCGACCCGAGAGCGTCTCAGTAATGGCATGATCAGTGATGGAAGGCAGGCTGCTGCAATGACTGATATGCCTTCCCACGCGAATCGTTAGTATTAGGTACGTTTAATGCTGGTTGGAAGTGGGAGGACCTTACAGGCCAGCAGAGATGAGTAAATTAAAGCCTGTGTTCACATCACCGGCTCGCTATAAGAGTATACAAAAACAAACGGAGCTTGAAAGAGTACAAAACTGGTGGTGGGACAACTAGGAAATGTGATTGTTCTCGTGGCGACATTTGGCCTACTTTGACACATTCGTCTCTATAGACATCAAGTGAAGGCAATGGTCACAAATAACAATGGCAAAAGTAGTGGCACGTCAACGGCAAGTAGTATTGCTCTCAGCTCCCACACGTCAGCTCTGTCGATTCCCAAACATGTACAAGAAGCGTGCTTTTCGCGTCCCGAACCCAACCTCCCATCCTCCATCCGGTTACATGACACCCCTTCCATCCCGCACTCCGACATCAGTGGACATGACAAAAAAAGAGAAATTACATAAAATGCAGGCCCTGGTGCCATACATCACAAAACAAAATCGTGACATGGGACGATGCGCAAACGTCTCGCCCGAGAGGACTCGTAGTCAAAATGTGGTGTAAGAAGAAAAGAACAGATGTGGTATCTTTCCGGCAAAGCATGCTGCGGAGCGGTAAAGACGTGAGCAAAAACAGCTATATCGGCAAAACAAGAAACAAATGAGCTGTAGATCAGGGGTATGATGTTGGTAAAGACAAGCCATGCCGGGTAACGACCGTAAGAATGTGTTCGTCCCAAGGAACCGATGCGCCGCCGCTACCTTGTCCAGGCGTCTAAGTGTCCCCATAAAGCCAGCCAAGAAAAACAAGCAAGGCGCGAAGGAGGGCTTGTTTAGGCTTCCTCCATGATGCCGCCCTCGCCGCCGCCTTCCTCTCGCCACTCACGGCTCTTGGACGTGAGCTTCTTCACGCCCGCAACACGACCGGCCCAAAGAGCCTCGATGGGTGTGCGGAAAGTGAAGGCGCGCTGGGAGCTGATGACTCCGATGGCTTGCAGAACAGCCTTGCGGCTGTCGCGGCCAAAGACGGCAGGATGGCTGATCCACTCGAGACTGCTCTCAAGTTCAGAATCGAGGGCCGCGACGGTGTTGGCGTCAATGCCGGCGCCGAGTCCGAGGCCATCATTGGAGCGGCTGCGGCCAATGCTCCCAGCAGGAGGGTACCCATTGACGGCGGAAGAGTTGGCCGATTGGGTGGGTGATGGGGATTGCTTCCTGTCGGGGGTGATGGAGGGCGAGCCCTCGTTTCCGGGGTGGGGAGTGGATGGAAGGGACCTGTTTGGTGGCGGGTTCGGTGGGACTGGAGGGAGGCCACCTTTTCCGAGCCCCTTCAAGATTGAACGGGTTTCGTTCAGTAGAGTGTGTGCTCGGTCGTGCTGGCCGCGCGACACGAGGGTCAAGGCGCGAGTTAGCATGTCCGACGTCAGCAGTTCCATGCGCCGCTGAACGATGTGTGGGTGGGGTGGGATCGGGGGCGAGTTGGCCCACGATTCCTTTCGCTTGGCCACGGCAGGCAGCATAGTGATTGCGAGCAGAGACGGGCGAGGGAGATGCGAAAGCGTGCCGTCTCGCAAAATATCACCCCATGTGAGGTCCGCTTGAATCAAGGGCACCTCCTCCACAGATGCGATACGTTGGTCGTCGTCACCCATGTTGCCGCCCAGCGCCTCCAATCCGGATACAATATTGTCCCAAGGGTCTTGGGGAAGCTGGTCCTGAGACGTGTTGTCTGGGACAATGACGAGCTGGACAAGAACGTCGCGCTTGTCACCGAACCTCAGATCGCCAAGAGAGGCCTCAGCGTCGCGACCGGTGGCCCGCTTGGTAATCTGCAAGGCGCCGCTGATCTTGTGGAACTTGGCAGGAGATCCCTCCGGCAACTTGAGCTTGAGCTTCACATTTTGGTGAGAAAGCGTCTGCATGGAGCCGAGACAACCGGCAAGGCACTCGCGAAGCATCATCCAATCCTTGACGTAGGTGTAGGATGCCTTGGTGCGCGTCGACAACTCGATCATGGTGTCCGGCTTGTGAGTCATGCCCAAGCCGAAGGAGTGGATAGTGATCTTGGCGGCCTCGGCTCTCGACACCACAAAATCGACACTGTCGGCATCGGATGTCGAGGCATCGCTGATGAGCAAGATGGTGGCGATGGGGTTGTTGTACTTGCGCTGCATGAGCAGGTCCATGGCCACATTGGCACCTTCCACCACATCGGCGCGGTGGCTCTTCTGGCCAACCGGCTTGATGGATGAGAGGACGTTGCTCCAGCCGGGCCAAGCCTTGGTGGTCATGCCGACGATTGGCACGCCGCCGCCGCCGGAGCCAAATGTGACGAGGCCCATCCTGTCTCGCTCGCCGAGGGTGTTGACCATGAACTTGAGAGCATCGCGCACAAGGTTGATCTTGACGCCCTGCATGGAAGAAGAAATGGGTACCACGACAACCACGTCGATAGGAACATGGACAGACGCGGGCATCGTTGGACTCTTCTGGAAATTCGTGTACTCCGTAGGCGCGGTGGTAACAGACTTGGCTCCGCCCCACGACGAGGCGACCGAAGACACCCTCTGTTGTCGTGATCCGCGTTGCCAGTCGTCCTCATCCCCCTCCGAGAATTCACCCCGGTCGTATTCCGGACTGCGGACAGGTGAGGTCTCGATGGCATTCAAGTCGAGAAGGGCTTGATGCCAAAGCTTTAGTTGATTGCGGTTCTCAAACCGCAGGTGGAACTGCGGCAGCTCTGCCACAGAGAGGTTCAGAGTGAGGATGTTCTCATCGACTATTGGTTCATTAGCGCCAGACTCGCTGCAAAAAATTGGGGGGGGAGGTGAATCTCACTATTGCCCGTTTCAGAGACCTCGTTGAGATGCTTCTTGATGAGAATGGATCCCTTCAATGTGCATTTGGTGACCTTCTTGGGCATTCCGTTTTCATCCCACTGCCCCGCAACGGGGACCTTCTTCTCCTTCACGCAGATCAACATCTCCGCGAACAGGTAGCATTCCAGCTCCTGCCAAGATTGTTTGTCCTTGCCAACGCGCAGCGTGCCATACAGCCGCAGTTTGCCAAATCTGGTCGGTGTCAGTACTCTAATTGGCCAGCGCTGTGCGAAAAGGTAGTCAAATCTTACCTGCTGAAGTCGAGACCATGCCAGTTGTCCACCTTATTCCTGAGGTTCTCAGTCATTTCCTCCAGCACCTCACGCGACTCATATGGGAAGAATCGCGGTGCGCTTCGGGCCGGTGACGGTGGTCTCGCGAATGCTTCGTCGATTCTGGCGCTCACTGCGGACGGGCCAGGCGGCGCCGAACCCAAATCTTCCGGATCGGGCCGCCATTTGTTGTCAGGTACTTCCACGGTAATCAAGCAGGTCAAAGTCTGCTGTTGCCGTGACCTGTTGATGGTAGGGAACTCGGATCGCACCGTGACGGTTGGTGCAGGGATCGGGTTTCTAGTAATCGCGCGCGGGCTGCCCGGTGTAGTCTCCATCGCCTGGACATCATAGTCATGTCTGCGCGGCGGCCCGCTTTGGGTCGTCTCAGGATATCCACCAGACGAGGCAACGCCAGTAGCCTCGCTGTCGCTGCGCGCATGTCTCGAGGGACCATACCGTTCCGAGGCAGGCGGTTGGCTGCTGTCCCTTTCGCGTCCGGTGCTTCGAGCCGCGCTCTCACGGGTGTGCGTGCTGGGCATGTTCCTCTGGTTCGACTCGATGCTTGTGGGCCGGGGGGTTGGTGTCGGGTTCTCCCAAGGCGTAGCCGTCGGCGTAGGGGTGTGGTTCGATCTAGTGTCGGTTGATGAGACAGACCGAATGAGGGTGCTGATTTTCTCTGTGACGTGCGAAATTAGCAATGTCTTAGACAATGAGGAGACGGGCGCTTACCGATATCCAAGACATTGCCGCCCCGGCTAGTGTCAAGATGCAGCGGCGCATCACACGAGGGGCAGTATTGCGATTCGAACTCGCGAATGAACTCGTAAAAGCATGCTTCGTGCGACACGTGCGAGCAGGAGAACTGCAGAATGCGCTCGCCGCGCAACGTGTGCTCCAGGGGCTCCTCACAAACGGCGCATTCGCTCCCCACGAAGGTGCGCTCCCTCCGGTTTCGACTAGCACCAGATGCCATGGCGCTGGATGAATAGCTCTCACCTCTGCGATGGGTGTCTATGGAACCGGTAGACGTGTCGGGTCGGTGACCAGCGCCGCGAATAGTGCCAGCGGCTATCGATACGTCTATAATCAAAACCAGTCAGCAGGGGGAACTTGCGCGAACAACCGACTGAGCAACAAAACCAGTCGGCGCAGCGCAGTCAAACGTTGAATTGAGTCAATGAGAGCGTGACTCGTTTTGACTGCGCTCGGGACGGTCTGAAGTCGAGATCAGGGGTCCACACGTACTCTTTTCGGGGAAAGATGGCCCATCCGTCCAATCCGTCCAAGTGTTGTTCGATCTCGTCGTAGTGGCGGTTCCAGGACGGTAAGGGTCCTTGGCCGTCTTGGGACTCCCAAGACCAAAGTCGAGGAGGTGGCTGTTGTCTTTGGTGCTACTTGAGCTGCCAAAGCCGAACGCTTTCGATCCCTTGCGAGACCGACCAAACATTAGGAAATCGCCTCGTGGGATACTGCGCGTGCGCGATCAGGCGAGGCCGGCGGCGACGTGCGGTATGTAGGTCAATTAAGGCGTGGGGAGGGGAGGGCCGGCGGTGCGTTCGAATCGGAATGCGCGAATCGTCGAATCGTGAAGCGGGTCGGGTTGAGTGGTGAGGAAGGGCAGGGCGGGAAGTATATTTTAAGAATGGAAGGTGATATCAGAACAGGAACCGCGACCGGTATAGACGATCGGGGATCCACCCGCGTGACTGGTAAGGTACGGAGTACGGTAGACGTAAGGTGTGGTGTGTGTCGCTGGAAGAGCGCGAAGAAGAAAAGAGGACGGCCCCGGGTGGGTGGCTGTGGCGGGTGTCACACAAGGACCTGGGACGCCTGGCAGGGTGTTTCAAATGGTTGTATCAACAATGCTGGGTCGAATGGGATGCAGGCTGAAGGTGCATGGTTGCAGGGTGCCGGAAGATGGTGGTTGACAGAAACGGGAAAACTGCAGTCGAGAACAACAGCCGAAAAAGTCAATCCAGAGTTCAGAAGGGAACTGGATGCTGGTGCGGGTGCGGGTGCAACGGGTTCGCGCGTCGTCGTCGCAAGTTTCCAAGGCTCGGTTCGGCAGGTGTGTTGGGGGAGGAGCGAGCGATCCGTGATATGATGGCGTTGTCTCGTTGAATAATTTGCTGGCTTGCTGTCCCTTTTTTTTTTTTTCCCCCCCACCAAGCGGCTTCGTTGTCGTCGTGTGCGGATGATGCGTTCTTGTCTCGGTCGTAACAGGTGTTAGTCGGAATGAGTGACAGCGGACTCAGATTGGCTGTAGCAGCACACAGCAGCTGTTTGGGCTTGGGTGCGCCGTTGATGGAATTTGGCCGCAACTGGGAAGACGGGCTCCCTCTCCGAGAATCAGTGTCAGGCCGACAAAGAGGATGGAAGGACGGGATTCTTGGTTTTTGTCTGTCTCGTCGGGATCGCCCGCCAACACGGTTGAGAGAAAGGTACTCTGTAGAGCGGGAGGGCGGAAACGGGGAAGCGACGAAGTATATAGAGAGACAAAGGCCAGAGACGGGGTGACGGGGGGGCCAACAGAGGCGAGAAGGAAGGGGGGCAGAGAGAGCAGGACCAGCGACCGTGTGGGGACGCCTGCACGTTTCCCCTCTTCTTTTGTTCGGCTAATAAACCTGGTAGGTGAGGTGCGAGGAGCCCTGGGCCCTGGCCTGGCCTGGCTTGCTCGTGGGCTGCATCTGCACCTCAGTCTGCAGAGCAATGGTGCAGCGCAGCGCAGCCAGCCCGCAGAGCCAGAGCAGCAGTGCACTGTATACGCAGTTGGTCGTAGGTACTGCGTAGCACTAGCACGCTAAGGTACAGGCGCATGCCAGTGGGGGGGGGGAGTATGTAGGCAAGGTACGGTACCTAGCGTGGTGGACTTGCAGATGGTAGGTGCCCTTGGACCACGGTGTGGCACGCCGGTGGGAACAGGGACTAAGCGGCCAGGTCAGGTACCTTCCTTAAAGCAAGGTCGGCCAGGGAAGGCATGTGCGTACCTTACATAGTACTCAGGGCGAGGCCTGGGACGGTGTTCGGCCGGGACCCCCTTTAGCTTCTCTCGTCACTGTGCCAGTACCTGCCTCACTCCGTATCTCTCCTGCCCATCCTCTCCTCGCCCTCGCCTCTGTCCCAGCCTAAGCCCCTGGGAGGATTTACGCCGCACCTGGGGTGGTACGTGCTCTCGCGGTGGCCCTTCTAGAACGGCCAGATGCACGTTTGGTCGTTGGGTTGGGAATCGGGAAACCGGGAAGGATGAGTGTTTGCTCTGCACAGCCGTCGCCGGGTACCTGGTGGTGTGGAATGACTTGGAAGCTGGCCAGGAGAAGCCCCCAGCTCAGACGACGGCTGCGTTGCCTGCGCCGTGCAGGGTGGCCGCGCGGGCTCTTGAGGTGCGCCTACGGAATAGCTGCCATAGCATGTGGTTGTGCGCCCCCGGGAACATACGGCCAGGAGCGGAATACGATAGAGCTTGAGCTGAGCTACGAGTTTACTTGGGCGTACGCCTCGTAATGGGAAACCTAGCTGATTACTCCGTACTCATACTCGCAGTAGTCCCAACTACGAACGCGCAGGCAGTACATAGTAGAGAGGTATTACGGAACAGCGTGGCTGGGTTGGCATGTGGTCCCAGGGGGAGATGATCGGTCCAGTGTAATCCGCCACGAGGTCTCTCCGTCACGGAGAATAAAAAGGAGGTGCCGGGCTTGGGAACTCGGGGGAGCTCCTAAGCTAGTGAATACACATAATATCTGCGGGCAAATATGACATCGGATTGGACAGCCCCCAGGGCAGGCGGATCTTATTTTCTTAGCGATTTAATGGTCGAGCCGCTTCAATCTTGTGCTAAATAACCCCCTTCGCCTAATGGTAATGAATCAATGGTTGACGAAAAGGAGCGATGGTACATGGCAATGATAGTCATTCATTCGGGAGACAATGGCCATGAAAAATGGAGCCTGGCCTGGCACTTTTTATTACCTGTCCCTCTGGGTAACTTCGTCTCCTGCGCGTGTCTGTACCATCATCATCTTCAGCGAGTGGCCTGTGTGCTGCCGTCTACCAGGTACCTTACTACCCTACCTTACTTCCACAGCTTGCCAATGTACGCTGTAAGCCACTCGATTCTCCAAGGCACTTTACAATGCCGTGCCTAATGGTAACGCTGCACCTGGCTGGCTCCTTGCCTTGCGTCTACCTCTGCCGCTCCGCGTCCTGTGTGCGCGCTGCAAGAGATTGTTGATTGACAGGCGTAGAACAGGGCTGATCAACTTCCTCGTGTGAACAGAAACCCACTTTGCTCGGGCATGATGTGGCCTGTGAGCTTTTTTGCCTCCCTCGTACTCACTCTCTTCTCGCTCGTTTCCTGCCCGTAGTCTCTTGCTTTTTTCTTTTTTTTTCTGCTGCGGCCCGTCAAGTCATTTTTGGATGTCGACCGTGTCAACCCAGCAGGATGAGAGTTTGGCGAGGGGGCCGTGCTCCAGAGTCTCTGCCAATGACATGGCGGCAAGGGTACAAATGGGCTACCCCTGGCTGCGCTGCACATCTCGCATTGTGCCGGGTATAAGCTGCGTATTTCTGCAGCCAGGCTGTCATAGTGGACGTGCCTTGGCTTGCACAGCCAAACCCTGGACCGCACCGTCGCCCTGTGTGCTGTGCATTGCATCTTTGATGGCCCATCGCGAACGACCTCTACAACAGGAGAAGCCCTCTGCGCTGCCACAGTCCGTCCCGTAGCCCACCACCCCTAGCCCGGGCTCGCAGTCCGTGGGCAAAAAAAAAAAAAAAAAAAAAAAAAAAAAAAAAAAAAACCCAAAGACCTTGTTTCTTGACCTTGTTTCTTGCCCTTCCTTGCGGATGAGGCTGCCCCTCCTCTAAGCCTTCTTTCTGTGGCCAAAGCAGATGCGATTTAATGCCCTGGATATGGAGACCGGAGCCGCCTGATGGAGTCGCTCTCGCTCTCGTTGGTTCCTCGTTGGTTGGGCGGAGGTCTTCCCCGCGGCTTTTGATAGCATTCATAATATTCATACACAGTACCAACACACCATAATAAAGTTTCAACAAGAGGTTACCCTACCTTGCCGTATAGTACCGGCCGGTCACCCAGAACGAAGCAAACTGAGGTACGCCACGCATCACAATACCCTGTCTCGATGCACCCTGCAGGTCGAGTTCCTTCAGTGCTGCCCTCGTCCATCCAGCCACTCGCCATGTTACCGACGCAGCATATGCAGCAGCAGTCGACTGACTGCAGGTGCCTGACTGCGTACCTTACTCGACCATTGCGGTGGAGATGGACCACGCAAGTACCTTGGGAGGCTGGCTACTGAGGTCAAGTACTTGTGCCCCGCCAGGTACCTGCTTTTGCTACATGTGCGCTGCGTGTGATCATGTACCTGCGACTCAGCAGCCTCCACCAGCTAGGGCTCTGGACCACTTGATGGCAGGTTGGAATTTCCACGCCTGCCTCATTCAGCCAGTCGCGCCCTGCCGGCCAGGCCAGGAGCCCCGAACCGGTGCCTTTCCAGGACCCCTTCCCTGACGATGCCCCGCTGCGAACCCCATTCTCTTGGCCCCGGTCAAAACTTCCTTCCTTGAACCCAGTAAGTGGGGTCCCTCTAATGGAAGGAAACGGCCGCCTGGGTTTTTCGCTCTTCCCTTTTCTGGCCCTGGCACGCCTGCAGACCTCGCTCGCAGTGCTGGGAGCTGGGCCTCCGGTGCCAGTGCCCACCACTACCGTCCGTCCTCCTGCCAAATTCCATCCGCCTGGGTTCATGAAGCTGGTAACACATGCAAAGCTGGGACAGCCATTTCATAAAAGTCGGACACGCCAAAGCCCCTCGTCTCCTCACCTGGCCCCAGCACTGGTGAGGGAGCATTCAATTGCTGAATGGGGGCCCCCTCCACCGTTTGCCTCCTCAAGGCTCATTCAGGCTTGTCGCACAACACAAGGGTTCCCATCATAATACGACGCTATTATTGTCCATGACCTGACCGAGAAGGTCGATGTTGACAAGTTTGTCTCTGCTTGCCCGACGACTCCAAACAATCATGGCATGGCGCCAATCGCTCGTCTTGCACGAGACCACGCGGATATGCCAGCCCCAACTTGGTACGCCCGCATCCAGCATCTGGCCCAAAGGAGCAAATCCCCAGAAGCCTCAGGCCCCCAGCTCAGGAACGACTGCCGCTCTGCGTCTCACTGGGCAATCACCACACCACCACGATCGTCATCGCTCAGTGCGCTGCGGGCTTCTCAGATTCCATTGGGTCTTCCCGTCCCTCCTCTCGGCATCATCCCTGACTAGTACCGTCTATCGACGGCCTGCTAGTCGCACAAACGACATGCCGTGACTTGCGCCGGTCGCCCACGTCTGCGCTTCTCTGGTTTGACGCATTCCTCACCGGTCCAGTGACGACGACCCCCTCTTGCGCTGAGCCGCCATCAATGCAAGAGTGCGCCATCTCGCAACGGAGACCATCAAGATTGGCCACCAACAAGTTTGACCCTTTGCCGTCCAGCCCGTATCTGGATCAATATCCAAGTTGCAACGCCTCGCTGGTCGCCCACCCAACCCCTACACCTCGGCCCCCCCAAGCACAGGGAAGCCCAAGGGCAACCTGGAGAAATCCTTTTTCGCTGCGAGATAACGAGCCGAGTCATCTCGTTCCCGTGCCATTGGGCCTTTAGGTCGCCGCAAGTGGCACGATGGGCCGGAGACGGGTAAACCGCCGGGGTTGACGGTCGGCTTTACGAGTCGCTGCACGTGGCAAGGAAGGGCTTGATAGCCAAAATCCCTTGAAGAATCGAAAAGCAATAATGGGTCAACGGGGACCCCTAAATGTCCCTGGCCAAGCGCAAACTATCGTTTGCCCTCGGCGCCTTGTCTTCATTTTCCCTTATTACCGTGGGAAAGTGTAAACGGCCGGGACGAGGCATCCAACTGTCCAGCCATCCATGGGTTAACGGAGCGAACCCCGCCATTAACGGCCTGGTACCAGACGACGGGCGCCGAAACGGCATTAAAAGGGATCGCCGGCTTCCGAAGCGTCTCCATCTGCACACCCGCGACAGACGCGAGTCTGTCAAGTCGTGTAAGGCAAGACGCGGAGGCGCCAATTTTCGTCCAATACGGCATACGGGCGGGTAGATCATGTTCCACTCATCCGACCATCCGCTTACAAGCTCCCACGGTACGGCTTCCCCCTCAAACTTCAAAGCACTTGCAAAACTGTCCAACAGCGTCGATTCACGGGCAAGCGGCACACGGCTGGGAGTCCCAGGTTTCATCACCAGCTGGACAAGCACAAACAATGGTACGGATACAAGACCAGAAAAGACGGCCAGCGCTAGACGAAGCCACACCGAGGGACAGCCATTGATTACAACACCCTCCAATCACGTCCGTCCGCCAGGGATCTGGCCGTTTCCAGAAGACCAGCTAGCGTGCCTAGAGCACTCCAGGCTAAGGCGCCGCTGCTGCACAAGTGGCGCTAGGTCTGCAGAGGCGATTTTGCTTCTTTCTCGATTCCAAGGTTCCCTTTTCCAAGGGCGAACTCCCCCAAGGAGACCCACGGTGTGCACCAACAATGTGTGAAGATGACTGGACATCGAAAGCGACGATCGGGCATCGTTCCAATCGGCGGACCCTCCTTTCCGGCTCCGGACTCAACGAGCATTCGCGAAACCGCGGTCGTGGGGAGGGCTCGGGCCTTTTTTATTTGGGCTTCCAGCCAACCAGACAATGCTCTCGTCTGCAAGTCGGCATCACAGGTTTGCTTCTGACGACACTGAGGCCCGTTGGGCCGCTCAGGCTGTTGACAGCTGCTACCTGTCGTTCTCTGGGCTGAAATACGGTTTCTACTTCGGCGTACGGACAACCGTTTGCCGTGTCCGGAGCGACGCACAAAAAAGGGGACGCTTAATTAGCTCGTGGGGACGGATATGTGCATCAAATTCCCCGTCGACGAGGGTCACCGCCCTGCCCGGATTCGAGCAGTTGTGATCACTGATCACCCTGCGGACCGACGTGGGGACTGGTAGACCCGACCCGAATCGCGCAAATAGCTCTTTTCGGGTCGTGGACTGCGCAAGACGTCAATGTTTCCTTCGCACGGATTCCAATTTGGGCTGTCATTTCCTTCTAGTCGGTACGATTTTGGCGGTTGTCAAGATTGTTCGTGCTCCTTCAGCGTTTCTCCCAGCGGCCAGGACCACGAAAAGCGACGTTGGTGCGCACCAGAACGAGGCAATTCTTGGGGTGAGCCCCGTTCTGTCTGCTGAATATTGCTGGGGAGTCCCTCTTTTGAGTTACATCACTATGAGAGCAGGGGCCGAACGTCCCATCATCCTCAGACTTGTGCTTCCAACCGACGCCTTCTGTTGGCAGAGTTTTCCCTGCATCGAAAGGAGGATGATCCCTGTGCTCCGGTTCAATACAAGAACGGGGGCCAAATCGGACGTTGCCAAAAACGAGAGCAGTCGCGACCGCCGCTGGATCTTCGAGCCCGGTCACAATGGGGCTCCCTTGGTGATTCCGTCTTGCTGGCACGGCCTTGCTTGCTTAATCGCAAGCCTGCATGGGTCGGGTCAACAGCTTAGCAGCACGTACTGCGGTAAACGAGGCGTAATAGCAAAATCAAATCTCGTGGAGCTTTTGAGTTCGCATTCCAATATCAGCGAACTTTGACGACGGGCAGCACCGAAGGGCCTGCTCGCATGGGGTCAAAGCTAGGGATGATGGGCGCTCACCATGTCAATCATCAGGCGGTGTCGGCCATCTCGTCCCAATAAAGACGCATACGTAACAATATCAGGAATCGATTATGGTTCGCCCCGAGACTTATTTGACCGATGAGAACAGAGGGCAGACGCAAGGCGTCGTGGGCTGCTGTTTGATATGTTTTCTTTTTCTCTGTCACCAACTGACAGAGGAAGTGGGTGGTGGGTTCATCTGTTTCCCTGTTGTGCCAGCTATCCGGACGACTCTCGGCACCCTGACACCACATGAGCGCATCGGAATCCTCCTGCCAGGCCGGGGCCCAGTGTTTCCACAATGGGGCCGGGTGTGCCGCCAGGCTGAAGCTGCGTCCGTTTACGCCGTACAGCCCAAAGACGAAGACGTGGTGCCGTCAAGGCGTACATGAAGACCCTCCTGGCCGTCCACTGACGGTTGACTATGCGTCTTGGTAATGTGGGTGGGTGGTGCATCATGATGAAAATCTCAGCAAACAACGTCGGCCGCCGTCATCGAGACAGACCGAGTCTCTCTGGGCGAGCAGGGTTGTCAGGCCAGGGCCAGACGATGGCTTCTCCAGAGGACAGAAGACATGGGCAGCTCGTTTACGGTTTTGGCGACACAATTGCTGGCTCTGGCAATGATGCGCAGAGGCTGGATCTCGAGTAACGGCCCATGTCCAGTGTTATCCTTTTCGCCACGTGCAGCCACGGTTGAAATGTCTCGTTCTTAGCGGACAGACAAGAATGTTTGGCTTGGATAATTCTCGCCGGGCGCGCGCGGGTAGACGGGAAACGGCGGTCAGCGGTTCAAGCCGTCGACATCGAGGAGCGAAGAGGTCGCAATTGTCCTGCTCCGAGTCGCAGGGTTGAGTTTGCACTGTGTCTGTCAAACACCGCAGGCGTGGCCCCATTGGACAGCGTTGCAGTGCAGTGCAGTTGGCACTTGGAATCCTGTGATGGCATGCTGCATCTTCCAGAGCCACACCGCACGGATCCTTTTGGGGTATGTACTACGCAGTATGTTGCTACTACGCAGTATGTTGCTACTACGCAGTATGTTGCTACTACGCAGTATGTTGCTACTACGCAGTAGTTAGCGTTCCGGCACTGCAGCATACGTCGCATTCGACGGCGAGATGCAGTCCAAGACGGGACGAAAGTGAGGGGCTCGCGGTTGTTGAGGACGACGACGAGAGAAGAGACCTTTGGCCGAACGGTCCACAAAGAGCAACACGCTCGCTCGTCGCGGCCACTTCGACTCGGACTTGCGCGACGCCCGCCGCCTCTAGGCTCTGCGTTGAGAGATTCGACCGGTCTCTGTCGAATCGATGTGAGGAACAGATGATGGAAAAACTGGAGCCTGGATTACCATGTCTCGGGAACAAGCCAAGACATCTCTGTGTCTCACCATTCCTACGGCTCTTCTCCGCGCTGCAAGCCCCGAACATGCTTCACGAACACCACCCGAGTTCCTGAGCTAATCAGACTTTCGGGTCGGGCTGAGAACGGTCTCGCCGTCCACATCAGACGATCCAGATTGCACTAGCGTCGCCCTCACTCCGTGCTGCGAAATGCCGTCATGCTTGCGGTACATCATCGGCTTTTCCTTAACCTCGACGCCATAAATAGGTTTCAGCATTTTACCCTGAAGCCAAGCATCCCCAGCCGTGGTATTGGAACTTCTGCTCGGTGTTTATCAAACCCCCACGGCTGCCACGAGCAGCAAGGGCGGCTCGTATTCTCAACAGGCTCTCGCAGGTGAGGGCTTCATGAACTCTCGTGATGCTCTTCACCGTAGTCTCAAGATGAGAACGCCCATGTGGCTAGTTGGATAGTTCGGACAGCCCCCCGCTTCTGGGCGTCGGGTGTGGCTGATGTCAACTTGTCAGAGGCGCATTCGTCGACCTTGGTTTTCTTCGGCGTCGAGATGCGTTGGCAACGACGATCCTCATCAACACGGCACTAAGAGGCTCGGGGCTTCAAGCGATGCGGTTCTAGAAAACGCCATCAACTATGTTCCGGCTAGCGCGGCCAAGTCTGGAATAATTCCCTCATCAACATCGGCTCGCAACATGCGTTAGCATTAGGCTAGCTATAGCCAGCACGTGGCTCCTCGCCGCACCGTCGACTCAGACTTGGGTGTGCTGCTGGCCTCTGAACAGACGTTGATCAAACTGGAATCGGCCGTCTTCATGCTATGTCACGATTAATCCACAAGTCGGATCCGATAAGGCTCAGCCCGCAGAACCTCCTAGACACAGACGGGTGCGATCAGGGTTGGGACGAAGAGGCATGAGCTGACTCGGTTTTGCACACCCTTTCGGCCAAGCTCGATCGGAAAAGCCGGACTGCCACACACCTATGCCCAACTGTATTCACTAAAGGCTGCGATGTCTAATATAACTGCTGCTTGTCCGACGGAGCTGGCGCCGGCTCTTTTCATTCGAGGCACAGAAAGGTCTTGATGCCGCTTCTTAAGTCTCAGATGGCAGCACGGCATGATTCGGTCGGAGTTGACGGACGGCCGCCGGCTCGGCAACGTTGCACGAAAGCCGATCTCCGTTAGGCCGCAGAGAGGTTTCTTTTTCCAGTTGACGATGCACGCAGGAGGTCGACAGTCACCTTCGCCTGTGAGAGAGGCTTGACGAGGTCGCATCCGCCGCTACGACGTGTCTCTTCCACGGCAACGCGGAGAAATGCCAACTTCCAAGTTTGAGATTATCCGTGGAAACATGCCGCTCATTCCAAATCGCAGCCGCGGGCTAGGGTGCATGCAGCCCAGCGTTGGATCTTGATCTCGTCCCCCACTGGAGTGTTTCACACTTATTTTCAAACATCCCCAAGACGATTAATCCTGGAGTCGCAGAGCCCGCTACTCGACCCAACCCCAGGCCCAGCCGGGTGCCGAAGTTGTGCCTTGATACGCATCCGATGTCCCACGGCGATCTCGTCGTCGAAATGGATTATGGCGTCCCGAGGGCGGGGTACGAGTCGCCCACCGCCGATTGAGGACAGCATCCCATCTTGCGCGCATATTTGGAGATCCGCTGTATCAGATCAGGCGTGTTGGTGCCCCCTTGGATCAGACGACGTGCTGATCAGGTTACCTTGCCTGCACAGACGACTGCTTCTGGACGGTCAGAAGAACCCTCTAAACTCTGGGCCGCTCTGTCAAGCTTGTCAAGATCGAACTCACAGACGCAGGCCGCCACGAGTGGCGATTTGCTCCTGTCGGCCAGGTCAAAGCCACGAAGTCCATTCCTACATGGGACGGATGCAAGTACGAATTTGTTTCAGACGTCTGTGCTCACTCGAAGCCCAGGTCGAACCAGAGAAGACGATGTCACCATACTGTATGCACGAGAGAAGAGAAGAGAAAACGAGGGACGGCCGTTTGCCCTCCTCAGGGTTTGGATGGAGAGGGGGGTATATCAAACGGCCCCTAACTCCCAAGTGTCCCACCCGCAAGAGTGCCTCTGTTGCAACAGCTCTCCGCCCTGCCGCAGCGACCGTCTCCACCGGCTCTGACACGGTGACCCGGGCTCGGCGACATCGCGGCCAGGGCCCGTAAGGTGTACCCGTTTGGGGCCCCTGGGCGCGCCAGCAGGCCGCCCGACTCGCGGCTCTCCCCGATTCCAGCCATTCCATATCGCTGCCGATCTGTTCTAGACGGGGGACCGAGCCTTATTCGATACAATCAGAAGGAAATTGGCGAGCGCCCGGCCACCGTGGGGGGAAAGCGCGCTTGGCCCCTCGTCTAACGAGGCGTGTTGGTTGCTGCGTGCATTCTTTGGTTCTGCCGTGGAGAGCGTTGTTTCAAGTCCACAATGCTCCGCTCTGGGAGTCATGTTAGCGGTGGTTCGGCGCTGCGGTGCGTGCTGCATACCATCATGACTCTGTTTGTGGTTCGGAAGGAAGCATTGCATTTGCGCAACGTGCACATGACAAAGTCCGACAGCCAGACCGGCCGTCCGATGGAGAGGCGTCGGGCCTTGCCGCAACGCTTAAAACAATTCAGGGTATCACACGCAACGGGTTTAAGCCGGACATGAGGCGGTGCGAAACATTGCTCGGTACGCTTAATGGCCTATTGAGATGATACCTCTAGGAAAGCGAGCCGGTGCAACAAAAGCGTCATTTGGATGTGAAGTCTAGCCAGGGGAACATTTACCATGGTTAGAAACATTGAGAACGAGGACATGGTCAAGACGGTTACCACTTGTGTTGAGTCTGATGCAGCGCAACCGGTCTCTTGCAACGAACTTTTATCTTTATCTTTAGTCAATCCGCGTCCCGCTCTCCATTGTTGACCTTTTCGGTAGTTTAGGATTGAATAGCAAAGTACCAGTTGGTCCTTGGCTACGGGGTGACGGCAGCAAAGGAAAGGCTGAGGAGGGACAGCTGGCTTGACTACTCTGCCTGTTTCCATCAACTCTCACATCGTGATATCAATCACAATGAGTGGTCATTTTGATAGTCTGCCCAAATAGAGACAGGATTTGATTGACGTTTCGAGAGTATGAAGAAGAATAGCAAAATGAAATTCAGGACTGGTGCTTTAAATGACCACGTCAAGCGTTGGATAGCCTCAACGTGAGCTCAAAAAGCAATGAAACGGGACAATACCTAGGCCATCATCAAAACCTTGCCGTCTTCGACCGCGAAAGGAACACCTATCATTATTCATCGCGGCCTAGACTTTGCTAGCTCGTCGTCATCTCCATCCTCACCACTTCTTACAGTCCTCCAGGCCCAGGAAGTCTCAGAGGCAGTCCCGTAGCTTTCCGTGATACGGAGTAACATATCCATCATGGTTCTGCCAATTTCAGTCCCGGTTTTCCGTATGTCTTCGCCGTCACTACAAGAGCTCAGCATCATCCACGAGTGTGTGCGCTCTGTCTATTTGTTTAGGCAGGTCTCCCAGCGTAAGCACTCCAAATCAAAGTAAGATGGCTTCTTTGTTCAAGGATGATGGGGGTCGACATCATTTGCCATCAACCCAGTGAAGCGGCCATCGGCCTTCCGACATAGCCATCGGCTCCTGCGCACCGCCCGTACCCGGTTCCAGTTCTTCTTCTCATGTCGCTCCCCGGGCTTACAGCCCTTCGCATCAAGGACAGCTATTAATCCCAGGGAACACCCGTCGAATCCACCGCCGCCCTCGATGTCTACCCAGATACACAACATCCAGCCCAACCAATCCGCCGTCGAGAAGTAGAGCTTGCGCGGCAGCAGCAGAGTCTTGTCCTGGTAGCACCAAGCGCGCCAGCTCGTCAAGTTCGACGACTCGACGGCCAGCTCTGTTTAGGGGGTGCGCGGACACCAGCTGTTGCGGAGCGGCCCGGTGCCGATATCCTGGGGCGCGGAGGGAACGAAAAGGCCTCCCGCACCGTTGTCCGTGCTAGAAACAACGGCGAGGGCCGCGATGCGGCTCAGGTCTTTCTTGTGTCTGGCCTCGCGGATCCAGTCGGCGATGTTGTCCGAGACGATGGAGAATAGGTCCTGTATACGTATTCCGTTTTTGATCTGACCAGCCCGTCTTTGACGGCCGCTCCGCGCCGGTCCTCCAGCAGCAGCAATTGGACGGCTCAACGCCATATTAGGTACTCGGATGAGCTGTCAACATGTCCGAAGCCGCCCCCCGCGGACGCCATTACGCGCACAAGAGAGGCTAGATCAGACGCAGAACCTCGTCCCAACTTCGCGTCGACTTCAACAAGACGCGTCGACGGCATTCCGTAAGTTGCCACTTGCGCACATCGATCTAATGCATCACAATCTCCAAGTTACCACCCGATTCGACGACCAGCGACGTCTGTCTGGTCAAGGTCTGAGTCGGGGAATTATCAGCACTAGCCGCGCAAGCGAGGAGGGATAGTGGCTCGTCTACGGATACCAAGCAACGAACACCAACCGCAATTAACCTGCAACGGGTCCCTCCCTCGAGCAGAATTGCCCGAACTCTCCCCGCCCCCCGCCGCCCTCGGGGCCGTAACTACTAGTCTCGCGGGAAGCTGGAACCCCGTGCGGCGGCACCGGTTCGGGTCGATGCTGGTTTGGTTTTGGCCGCCACGCAAGCGTGTGCGCGGCAGTCGACGAGACGTGCGCCTACGGAGGACGCGGCCATCTACCGAAAACCCCATAGCCCGCGGCCGGGTCAGAGCGAACTTGTCATTACGGCAGATCGCGCAGTCATAATAGATGTTTTCATCGCTCATTCGCCCCCTCGCGGTTGACGACCCGTGTCCGAGCACAACAGCGTCAATTTGAGTCGTGCGGATGACTCCAGCGAGGAGAGTATACTCCGCGGCACGTGTCCTCGACGAGGCTGAGTCCCAGGGGAAGCCCGAGGGGAAAGCTAGGGCGGACTGAGTCGTTGGATTGGAGGAAGTTCGTGGACATGGCGGCTTCAACGGCCGTGGAGACATGGGTATCCCGAGGTCGAGTTGCGGGATGGAATTACGACGGTTTATGCGACGCGAGACGCACACGTACTAGTCAACTAGGTGAAACTTCCCAAGAACAATCTCGGGTTCGCAACTCGGACGAGTTGGCAAGTTGGGTTAATAGGTCAGTTATAGAAATTATAGTCCACAAGAGCCGACATTGCAACGTGCGCAGGAATAGGAACAGGTCTGGACCAACTGGAAACGGGCCGGGTTAACCAGACCCGAGAAGTGGGTCGAAGAGGGCCGAGCCGGTCATACCTTAGGTGCCTTAGTGCTTAGTGTTACTCCCCACCACTGTACCGTACCTCTCGACTACATGCCGTCCGTCTTTTTCGACTCCATCTCCTCGCGTGCGACCTTCCTCGCCATTGGTTGATTTGCTCTAGTCTTGATATCAAGGTATCATCACTCCATTAAAGAAACCAGCCAACACGACCTTGCTTGTGACCTCTGCGGCACTGCAGGCGCTGGAAGGGAGACATCCGTCAGTCCAGCGCCCAGCGCCCAGGCCCACCGCTAACGCAGGCGGGGCCGCAATTTACCCAGCAGCCAATCACGCAGCCCCGCTTCGACGCACAACCGCGACCCTTCATGTCCGCCAAAATTCGACCACATCGCCAACAACAACACGGCCCTATGGCGCAACGGTAGCGCGTTCGACTCCAGTGGTCTTCAAGGGCATCATCGAAAGGTTATCCGTTCAAATCGGGTTGGGGTCACGTGACACGTCCTCGCGGCGACATTTTTGGCGGTTGTCGCCATGTTCCTCCTGGCTGGGGTGGGCGAGGTTGACGTCTGGGAGGCTGGGCCCTGTGCCATGCCCATGCGGTTGTCGCTGCTGCAAAATCTCATCAACCGTTATCGTAACTCTGTCTTCTTCTGCCCCTTGGTTTTCGCCTCCTCGGAACGTACGTTTTCATATGGCAGACAAGGCTCACTCGGGAACAGAGATACATAAGTAGGAGGGAATGTTGGCTGACTTGTCCGTGTCTGGTGTATTCATGATTTTGCTATGCGCTGCTTCGCCGCCGCTAGTTCATGTTCCTAGTTATGTTCTTCCTGGTCCCGTCGTCCTTGGTCTCGTTGCCCCTGCTATTTTTTGATGCCCTTCTCATCCAAATACTCCCGGTTGAAAAAGGTGTACAGCTCCCCGGCGGTCTCTTGACCGAATGTAGCCATAGCCTCCCGCAACGGGTGTTTCTCCCAAGCTTGTTGGCCATACTTCTCAGGCAGATACTCCCCGCCGCATTTTTCAATAAAGTACCCACCGTCACTCGCTGTAGGATTTCTCTCTGAGTTAAGCGTTGGAAGATCGGCATCGGTCATGACGTGCTTCTTCTTCAAGAAAGGGATGAATCGACGGTGGGCATCTCTTAGCACCGGCATATATCTGTTGAGAACAATCAGGAGGCCCCTTTTCTCCCCGCTGGGCCTTTCGGTGGGCTCAAAAGGCCAATAGAACTCCCGATACGACATTTTGTCGCGAGATCTAGGTGGCCCATCCAAGCCGGCGGCACTAGGTACTTGTTAGACATAAGGACGAGGATTAAGGACGAGGAATAAGGGGAAAAGAAGACAACAGGAGGGGAGGAAAGGAAAGAGAAGGGATAGACTCCGTGACTGCATTCGAGGACTGCGACGAGACTTACTTCTGCGACTGAAATAGTATGCCAACCGTCTTTGACACCTCTTCGATCTCCAATTGCGCCGTTCTTATATCGCTTGCGAGCCTCTCTTCCACCATCTCCAGCCTCTGGCCAATCTCTTGTAGATTTTCCAGTATGACTCGCTCCACGGGGCTCTTGTCGACGCCTTTCGGAAGCTTCGTCATATCATGGTAATCGTTAGTCTCGCTGTTGATCTTCGGTGGAGGGCTTAAGCTGTCCGACTTGGGGGCGGGTCGTTTCTGGGGTATCACAATCGTTGACATTTTATCTATATACGTTATGATGGGATGACAACGAAGAGGACGACGACAACGAAGAGGACGAAGGTGGCGGGGATGAAGGAACACCGCAGGGGTTCATTGCTGCGAGGAAGGCGACAGCCTCTGAGGAGCCGGAAAGGGGGAGGGAAGGAGAGAGCAGCCCCTTTCCACTATCCTCTCCTTTGAATTGTGGAAGGCACCCGAATTGAAAAAGGGGCAATCACAATAGCAAGACTCTTTCCAACACACCGTCGGAAGAATTTGGGAGAACAGTACCTTAGTATGATCACTAGGGAATTGATGTTGTCCGTGACTGTATTTGGACGACTCCAAGGGAGAAGACAATATGAGTTCGACTGAGGTCCATGAGAACAATACCGAACACTCACTTATCCACCTCCGCGGCAGCTCGAATCATCATCCGTGATGCCTCAAACCCCCTCATGCTTGCCCTCCACCCTTACCGCCTCATCCCCGTCGTCCTCCGCACGAGGCCTTTGATCCCTCCTCACGAAAAACCATATCACGCCAGTGACGACGAACTGCACGACCATGGTCGCCACCACGCTCCTGAAGCCGCGCTCGAAGCGCGGCGCCTCGACGGCCGGGAACTGCAGCAGCTGCGCCCACGCGACGATTGCCTGACCAATGGCGTTCATCGACGCCGTGACGACAGCGCGCTCCTCGGCGTCGCCCGCCATCGTGACCGTCGCCCACGCCATCGTCAGCGACGGCACCGCGCCCTCGAACCCGTTGAGCATGAAGGCCACCAGCCGCCCACCCTCGCCGACGTTCCATCCCACCAGCATCGCCACGCCCACGAGCGACGGAAGGGTTGCCGCTGCCGTCAAGCCAGCGAACCAGCCCGTGCGGTCGGCCAGCGCGCCCGCCGCGAAGGCTGCGACGATGGAGATGGCCGTCGCGACCGTCGGCAGCGTGTTGATCCGCGTCACCGAGTAGGTGTCCGGGAAGGCCTTGAGGTAGAGTGAGAAGGGCGAGCCGCTCGGCTGCAGGTTCTCGTTCATGATGGTCCACTGCGCGACGAAGAGGTACCAGTGCCAGCGGGTGAAGACACGGCGGAAGATGTCGCGCGAAACCTTGAGCTGCGGCGGCGCCGTCAGCCCCTCGAGACGTTTCTGCGCGAGGGCGTGTAAGTGCGCGGGGAGCAGCCGGGGGCGCGAGCGCGAGGGCACGTCGGGGAAGACGAAGAAGCCGATGAGGGCGATGGGAATGGTGATGATGACGTCGACGATGAAGAGCCAGCGCCAGCCGGCGAGGCCGTGGACGTGGTGCAGGTTGGTGTAGGCGGCGGCCTGGAGGTAGCCGGCAAACATGGTGCCGAGAGGCGCGGCGATGTAGAAGAGGGCGACGCGCCGGCCAATCTCCGAGGGCTTGTACCATGAGCCGATGACGAAGATGATGCCCGTGAAAGAGGAGGACTCGAACAAGCCCGTGAAGAAGCGCATGGCGTAAATGGTTTGCACGTTCTGCGCCCAGGCGAGGCCAAAGGTCGACAGGCCCCAGCCGATCTCGAGGATCGGCAGGACGATGTTGATGGGGTAGCGGGTCAGGTAGTAGCACGCGGGGATCATGGACGTGCAGTACGATGACCAGAAGACGATGGTCATGTAGTTGAGCTCGTTGCCGACGAGGTTGAGGTCCTCTTTCATGCCGCTGGTCGGGGTTAGCATCGTACCGCCCACGGGATGTGGCATGTCATTACCTGACGTAGGCGTTGGTGATGGAGGACTGGTCGAGGTACTTTGTAAAGAAACACAGGCACCCAAAGACCAGAACCAAGAGGTCGAGACGGAGAACGAGCTTCTTCTCCTCGCTGGATGAGTCGCGCGAGTACCAGTGGATAGCAGTCATGAAGCGAATCCACGGCCCTTCGTGGGACGAGTCTCGGTCATCGTCTCGGGCCTCGGCGGGGTTGTCGACCACTGCTGGCGACTTTTCAGTGAGTGTAGCCATCGCGACAGTCTGTTTCGTGAGCCGGAACAAGCTGAAAACTTCACAAGATCAACCTGAAAGTATCGTGAGGTTGCCCTCTTATACCAGCCAGCCTGACTCGCTGCGGAGGTCGAGGCGACGAAAAAAAATCACTTAGCAATCACCATCACCAAATACCGGCCTCGCATCCCACAATCGCCGGACAGCTCGATTCCTCTTTCGGCCAATGTCCGCTGCGATGGTTGGGCGGCAATGGCGCAATGGCAATCCACTATGATAGCACATGGCACCCCGTCCGAGTCTATCGCCGTTCCGCTGCGCTTATGCGGCCCTGTCCCTGGGTTGCAGTGGGTCGCGATAAAGAGTTCGTTCCCAAAGACCCCGATGCGCCACCCAACCCGTGCTAAGCTTTGAGGTCCTGATCCGATGGCTTGGATCGTTAAGTTAATTCAACGGTGCGGCAACTGCAAGCCGTGTGGAGACGTGGATCGATAGAAGTTTGTGTTGATATTGTGTTCATTCTTTGACTGTCATCCGAAGACCTGTGACGGATGAGCCGCATCATGCAACCCGACTTCTGACATTGCCCATCCAGACTTTTGTAGCGCCCAGTATCTTGTCTCCCTTCATTGCCTTCTCAGCCAATCTTTTAAATGCCCCCATTCATCCATTAAGCGCCGTACAGTCATGTCCACGCCTAAACCAAGAATCCCTTGCGCGCCTTCACGGGCGTCCTGCCACGCACCAACAGCGCCTTCTTGGCGTTGATCGAGTACTTCTGCGCCTTGGGCGCCAGTCTCTGATCCTGCTTCTTCGCGACCCGGAACACGGTGGATCCCACGACCTCGTCCCTGGGCCCACGGTTCTCGAGCGCCATCTGCTTCTCGACGGTGTGCAGCTTGCGGGCCTTCCGGCGTTTGCGCTCGGCGGCCTCGCCCTCCTCGTCCTCCGAGTCGGACTCGAGGAACTCGGCCGGGAGCTCGGCCGGGATTTCGCGCTTGTTGGGCTTCTGCCGCTTGGCCTCCACCAGCGCCTCCTCGGGCTCCGAATGCTCTTCCTTGGACTCCTCCTCGGCGGCCTTTTGCGCCTTGCGAGCTGCGGCCTGCTCCTGGAGACGCGAGCTGCGCTCCTGACGCTTGCGCTTTTGGGCGGCGGCTTGTCTGAGATGGGTTAGCTTGAACCGTAGACGGGAAATTCAGGAGACGCACTCTGCGATGGCCTTGTTGGCGGCCTGCGCAGACTTCTTCGCCTGCGCGGCGGCCGTGGACGTCGACACGGCCTCAGGGGCCTCGTCCGAGTCTGAATCGTCTTCCGCCTCAGTAGTCGGTGCGGGCTTCTCCTCCGCGGGTGGTGCTGACGGTTCCGGCTCCGACGCCTCCCCTTCCTGCGCGTCGTTTCCGGACTCTGGCGACGCTTCCGAGTCGTTGATGACCTTCTCCTCGCGTTCCGGCTCCGGGGCGGGCTGCTCGGGACCTGTGATCACCTGCTCCTCCTGCGCATCGTCGCCCTTGGATGGACTCGCTTCCGCCCTTAGCTCCACCACAAAAGACGACTTCTTCCTCGCTGACGGGCGGATGCCCTCATCCTTCCTGGCGGGCTGCTTCGTGGGGGTGGACTCGACGTCCTTTGAGCGGACGGGTAGCTTCTGTCTCTTGGTTGTGGAGTCCGGCATCGGCGATTCGATGGCGCGCTTCATATTCCGCGTGACGACCATTCTGGATGTGCGAGATGGCCCTCACGCTGCGTGAGATCGGCCTTTTTCTAGTTGGGAGACGGTGGCAAACTTGGATTGGAGCGAGGCGGCGGACAAAATTGGGCCACTAGCCTCAGACGACTTCCGATTGAGATCCGGCGATGTGAGATTAAGCGACCGAATTGCGTGGCCGTGGATTTTGTTTTATTTATAAATTCGGTGACGATGATCGATGATGAGTGAAGACCAGAATGTCGTTGGCGGCAGGTGCAGTTGCACTTTTTTTCTTCTTGGGTGGGACCGCTGTCAAACCAGCGCCCTATGATTGGCTGGAAACACAGACCCACTTCACTCACTTTAACCTCAGTCGAGCTCTTAGCTCCATGTCAGGAACAATACATACACTTAGCTTCATATCAACACCACGCTCTCCACTTCGAGATACCTGTACTTTGGGTGCATGTGCGCTACATAAGGCCAAAATTCAGTATCTGTGGGATCACGTCACCTGTCGCAATTGATCGGTCTCGAATTGACCGCCCGTCTCCCTCTCAATTGCTCGGTTGCGTGTTCCGTGTTCGGGCCTACGGACTCTTAGCTCCTCGGCCCACTCAACGTGTGTGCTGATGGACCACTAAGCCTCTCATCCCACCGTCCTCTATCCAGCCCCGAGGACCATGTTTCGCCTCACTACAGCTCCCGTACGCCATGCGCGGCATCTCCTGGCCAACGCCCTTCCGCGAGCCACGCCAACCTCTGCCCCGTTGCCCGCCGCGGTAGGCAGGAGGACCTACAAGAAGAGGCCAAAGTCGAAGCCGAAGATCCGTCTCCGTCCCGACCCCGACGCAAGGGCAGAGCGGAACATGAATCGACGGCCGGTGGAGGTCGTCCTCACCAAGCGGACCCTCTCCGAGTTCAAGCTGCAGCACAAGAAAACCGGCAGCCGGACTGTAACGGCCGAGGAGACATATGACATATACAGCAAGTACATGGACGCCATGGCCGGCCAGGAAAAACCCTCAGACACTTGGGTGTGGAACTTTGTCAGACGTAAGCCGGCCCGCGCCGCTCCGTGCTCGAGACCGGTGGAGGCTCTTTTCCGCTGACACGGCGCAGAAAACGACATCTTGCCCGTCACCCTCCACGACATTGGAGTCTTTCTGTTGTCCTTCCCCAAACTTGTCCCGGAGGAGTACCACCTCGTGTGCCACCTGCTCAACTCGGCCGCCGCGCTCGGCCACGACGGCTCCGCGCTGACCCTCGGGCGCCTCTTGCTCAGGGCTGATGCAGCCTCCGGCAGCCCTTTCCAGTACCACGGGTCGGCGTGGGAGGCCATGCGCCAGCGCGTCGACCGCCTGATTCGCGAGGGCCGCGACGCCAACGCCCTCGTCATCGAGGGCCTCATGCACCTGCGCAAAAAGACCAAGACGGATGACTACCTCGCCGTCGAGGCCTTCAGCAAGGCCTACGAGCTCGGCAAACAGGCCACCGACTTCGACTGGCGCGAGACGTGCATGGAGGGCATGGGCGACGCCTGGCTGCGCCTGGGTGAGAAGGACAAGGCCGAGCAGACGTTCTTGGAGCTAGCCCACGCCGACTACGGTCGGGGTTACTACCTCTACGCCCGCCAGAGGCCCGACAGCCCGCATTACCTGAACTTCCTGAAGAAGGCCGCCGTCTCGGGGGAGCCGGACTCGTGGGAGCTGCTGATGAACGAGCACATGAGGCTGAGCGAGCTTTGTGAGAACCAAGGCTTGACCACAATGGCGGAGCGCCACCGGACAGACGCCGCCGAATGGGGATTGCTGCTCAGAACGAGGAGGAAGAGGCTGGGGAAGAACAGTTAGTAAAATTACTGTAGAACTAGATATACCTGGGGATCCGCGAGAAAAGCCTCCGGGGATAATTTCCACCACCCTCGCCCCCCCCCTTTCCCTTTCCCTCCTCTCAAGCATACTCCTGCCGATCCTCCCACCCGGGCTGGAGGTATCCCCAGTCGCGGTTGAACTTGAACCCGGTCTGGTACTGCCCGTAGCGCACCAGCTTCACGCCGTCCAACCTCGCCCCCTCGTCCGTCTGCGCCCACAAGCTCAGCGCAATCGTGTTGCGCCCGCGATTGTTGAGCACGCCCGGCGGGACAGGGAACCGCGTCTGCGGGCCGATGTGCGGCACGAACTTGCCGTACTGGTACCCATTGATCCAGAACATGACGCGCGCCGTCGTCCCCGCGGGCGCCGACAGCTCCACCCCCAGCGGCGCGTCGAGGTCCGAGTCGACGTTGAGCGTGAAGGTCGTGACGTAAAACCGCATCCCGGCGCCGTCGAGCCCGTCCTGCGGCGAGCCCGCGCTCCACGCGTCGTCTCCGGAGGGCGTGAAGCCGGGCAGGTGCCAGCCCAGGCGCTCCGCGTGGAGGCCGCCCTCGTTCATGGGCCCGCGGACGGGGTCGACGTTCCCTTCCCCGCCGGCGGCGCCGGTCAGGCGCCAGAGCTTGAACCCCGTCGAGGTTCGTGTAGACCCGGGTTGGAGCTGTGCGCCGAGGATGCCGCGCGGGTTGTTTATCCCCTGCGCCGTGCTAGCTTGATCGTGACCGTGATAATCCACCACGACAGTCACCACGTTATCCTTTTCTTTCAGCGCGTCCCTGGGCAGCGCAAGCGTCTTGTTTGTCGTCGTCGCCGACGCGGAGCCCACGTCGCCTCCGATAAACCGTCCGTTAAGCCACGCCGACCATCCAAACGCCAACCCCCCAGAAGCCGTGATATTCACGGCCGTGGCGTTGGCACCGTCAAAGTAACCCCGGTAGATCTTGGCACCCGGGTAGAAGCCGTAGTCGGAGCTGTAGAGCACGGGCAGCGTCAGCGGGGCATACGGACTCGGCGTCTCGGTCTTGTTGCACACGACCCAGCGAGAGTCATCGTACTCGGGCGCCGACTCGGGGAGGCCATCTGCGGCGCGCCAGTTGCGCAGCTCCGGTAGCGCGACAGCCCGATCTTCCGCGCCGGGAATTTCTGCTGTAAAAGAGCCGTAAGCGGTCTTGGTGGCGGGGAGGCGCAGGCCGTTCCAGGTTATCGTCTCAATGGGGGCGTCGCCGACGTAGGCTTCGAGCGTGGTGGCGAGGTCGCTGTCGCCTGAGACGTGGAGGACGCCGTGGGAGACGGAGGCGCTGCGGACGAGGTAGGGTCCTTGGACGAAGAGGTGCTCGTTGGGCGCGACGGTGGGGTTGGATGTTGTCGGGGGCGCCCAGAAGCGCCAGGCGGTCTTTTGCTCGAGGAGGTAGACGAGCACGCCGTTGGAGAAGGATACGGCTGTCGAGCCGGGGGATTGCTTCCAGGTGAAGGCGCCGCTGGCGGTTTCTGTAAGGTCGGCGTCGCCGTACACCTCGAACGTGAGGTCACTCTCGTCTTTGAAGGCGAACTCGCCCGTCTGGCCCTCCTTCAGGTAAAACACCAGCACATCCTTGTCGAAGACGCCGTAGGTGGCGATGTCGGCGGAGGCGTAGAGCAGGGTGTGCTTCCCGAAGGTGTAATCGGTGACGAGGATCTTGCTCTGGCGGCCGTCGAGGACGACGTCCGGGACGGTGACGGCGCCGGCGGTCGTGTTGAGGGTCACGTCGAACTGGATCGGCGACATGGACTTGGTGGTGTTCTGCTGCACGACGGTGAAGCTGGCTTCGGTGTCGGGGTTGCGGAGGACCCAGGTGTAGGCGGACGGGGAGGAGACGCTGTATCCCGTGCCGTTGCCGACCATCTCGACCTTTAGGAGGTCGGTCGAGACTCTGGTGAAGAGGCCGATGAGTTTTGTTTGGAAGAGCTTGGTCCATTGTTCCCGGGTTTCGCGGAGAGGGGCACTGTAGATGTTGTGTCAGTGGTGTTGTTGTCAAGCTAAAAAGGAGGTTCTCTACCTGTAGTCGTAGCTGGTGTAAACTTGGGGCGCGGCGGCTGTGCTCGTCAGTCCAAGTTCTTGTAGACTCAATATCCAATCCACTTACAATGGCCCCAATTCGTCCCTCCGTAGCTCATGTAGATACTAAGCAACATGACCCTCTGCCCAATATTATTCTTGTAGTACACGTCCGCAAAAGCCGGATCATGCTCCGAAGCACACTGCACCTCGTCAGCTCACCCCTTCTCCCTCAGACCACCATCTCCAACTCACCTCATCATAAAACGTCTGGCTCCCCCAGTTCGAGAACCACCCGCCCTCGAACTCGGCCAGATAGCTCGGCTGCGTGAACGAGTAGTTCTGGAACCACTGGAAGTACGTCCGCACGACATTAAAACCGACGGTCGGGTCCGTGCAGGACAGCGCGCCGGGGTAGCTGTCGAGCGCGTAGACGTCAACGGCGCCGCCGACATTCATGTAATCCGTCGACCACGACCGCGAGCGCATGCCCTTCTCGTTGTGCGTGAGCGGGACCACCACCCCGGCGTCGCGGAACGCCTTCTTCAGCTGCTCCATGTAGATGACCGACGTGTGGTTCGATTGGTATACTGTTTGCTGGTACTCGTTCTCGACCTGGTTGAGGATCACGGGCTGGGGGGGGGGGGGGGGGCTAAGTCAGCAGGAGTCGGGGAGGAACGAAAGGGGACGTACTCCGCCGTTGGTGATCTGGTTCGCGGCGATGATCTTGCCGATCTGCGTGATAAATGGTAGCCAGCCTTGGTAGTAGCGCTCGTCCGACGTCCTGAGCTTGCCGAAGCGGCCGTCGGAGCCCCAGAGCGCGAGGCCGCCGCCGTTGGTCTCGGCCTGCCATGCTTGAGTACGCAGCTTACCAGTGTTTGAAGGGAGGATGCTCATACATTACAGTATGGACCCGCGCGAGCAATGATGTAGAGTCCGGCTTCCTTGCAGGCGTCGAACAGGCGCTGGATGTTCTTGCCGGCGGTCTCGAAGTCATAGACGCCCTCGGAGGCGGAGTGGTAGGACCAGAAGAAGTAGATGCTATCGAAACCAGTCAATTGGGGTCAATGGCGTTGAGTGATGGTCTGGCTTACCTCACGGTGTTGAAGCCATTGGCCTTGAACTTTTGGAGGACGTCCTGCGAGGGTTAGCAACTAATCTAGATGATGCTGTGATAGCTTGACACACTGGCCACAGCTCAGGGACGCTGTCGTCAAAACGTTAGCACAACATTACATCAGTTTTGTTGACAACTTAACTTACGGCAGTCTCTGATAATGAAACTCTGCCGACCTGTCTCCAGTCAGTAACGAACATACCAAATAGTCAAAATGGTGCTCACAGAATATAGGTCCTGGTGTTGTTAACCAACAGACTATACTTATCCCACGTCACCGCATCGGTGAGGCCATTGTCAGTCGCAACGGCGCCGGAGACAAGCAGCCAAACCAAGGCCGTCACGGCCCGGAAGAAGCGCATCCTGTCGAGTGCTAATGCGAACTCTACTCTTGGCGGGGATCAATCAAGTCCCTGGGTGCGCGCAAGCAAGTCAGAAGAGAGAGACCCAGACGGCGTCGCATAGACAGTTCAAGATCTTCACGAATGGAACGCCAGATCACGCACATATTAAAAGAGCCTCATATCGAACGCAGGCAGGCACACATACGATTACACATACACATATGCACTCACATCACATCTTTTCCACTCATCGCGGGAAATGAGGCCGAATGCAACATGACAGCACTTGACCTCCCCACCCGTCTAGTTTCTGCTCGTCACTCGTTGATTCCAGCAATCAGCTCGTCAGGTTCTTTTGTTTACTTCCATCTGCGGGGTATCCCGGTCCAACTCGCCGTATAGCCGTCGGCGCGCGCAAGGCGCAAGGACCAAGGTTCGATTTCTCGCGCGCGCAATTCTTCCGCCCGCGCCCTTGCAGAATAGGCTCAGTTCTCAGTCTTGTCGCGAGCGGCACAGCGGAAGGACGCAGATTGTCAACTACCCATTTCGGAAACGAACCAAACTCCAATTGAAAAATCTCGGCGTTATGGCTGCCGAAGAAGGCGTGCCGCCGCCGCCGAATTACGGGGTCGAGCCCGTGATCATCTGGAGATCAGAGGGGCTTCTGAGCTTCTGTCAACCTCCCCTCATGCGTGCCTGTCAGATCTCGAGAAATAGAGGGGAAGCTAGGACAAGCTTCTGCCAATCATCCGATGCCCGTCACTTGTCGCTTGTGAGGACGTAAATCAGGCGTGATATTTTATTGGATTGAACGTCCGTATTTCTGTCTTGTTTGGTTCCTGTGACGTAGGACTCTCTTTTTCAATGTACTAAGATGGTGAGATTGTGACATTTTGTTCCGAGTCTATCTAGGCAACTCGCCTTCAATGGCACGCATTGCAATTGTCGGCAGCTTCGGCCATGTAGGCAGAGAACTAATCAAAGTCCTCACGGCACAACCGTCCACACCGCCATCAGCCCAGACCGCAAAGTCAACTTTGTCCCGTTCCATGTCAACGAGCCTCATTAACGTCCACTCAGGCGCCAAAGACACCGGGTCCCGTATTTCCTCCATCGAGACGGGCTACACGTCGACCCTGAGACCTTCTCATCCGGGTTCGAGAATCTCACCGTCGACACCGTCATCTCTCCACCGACATGACGCCGCTTCCGCCGTGCAATCCGTCGCCATCGAAGCGACAGCCGAGTTTCCTGTGACTAGACGCTTCGTAGCCAGCAATTGACACCCTCCCGTCGACGTACGCTCCCGAATCTCACCTCTCACCTTCTCCTGGAAAAAAGTAACGAAACGACACTCGTCGTCGCGGACAGGCTTACGTGGAAGACTAGCTATTCGCACTCACAAAATAACCTCGTGGGGAACAGTGGCGCCTCACCTGAGACAGCAACGAGGGCCTCTGGACGGCGGACTCACCGAGTTGCCCTGCCACGTCAAGGCTTACATTACAGCCCCAACCCACCGCAGCAATGCTGGAAATCGAGTCGCTCTGCGCCATGTACACCGCGATGGGCAGGATGATGTCGCGGCGCCTCTTCGACTTACCCCTGGAGCGCGCAACCAAGCACGTCGATTCTCGACTTCGAGATACTGGCGGTGGTGAGGATACCGGCGCGGACGTGATTCCCTGAATGCGCTGTGTAGTTATCGGTTATCCGATGACCACTGACGGGTCAGAACGAAGCATTTTGTGATAGTCCCTGTTCGTTTTCACATCGCAGGCTCGCAGGTGAGGGTTTCCTCGCCTGATATCCGATACCCAGTCAATTGACCGTATCGAAAGCTCTGAGAGGCGGTTGTGACTCTGAAGGCCGTTGGCTACCTCTAAACCCTCGGCTTGACCAGAGACACAGCCGCGGCCTAGGATTTTGCTGGAATGTCGAAGAAAACTTACACAGCCCGAATCGGCCACAGCGAAAAATGATGACTTCCCTTTCGGGACTCTGAAGCCCGCCCCTTTTACGAATCGGTCAACGACTGACTCGGCCATGAAGACGTCATGATGGTATTAACCAAGCAGCGCAATTAATAGCGACGGCGTCCGCGATCAAAGCTTGAATTTGCTTGATCTTCGTAAGTGATTGCGGAGGCGTCAAATTCTTCAATCGGTTGCTTGCCGAAGGGGCGACTTGATCGTGAGTCGTGACATGCCTCCTGCGCCACGATATCCATTTTGTGAACGAGGCGATGAACTCCCAACCCTTGTCCACAGCAACCGGGCGAGGGTTGGATTTTTTCTGCCCATCACTGGACGGCACTTCCATGGTTTCGCGCAACCTAAAGGAAGGGTCCTGCCAACTCTCCAGAGAATGCGACAACTTGGTTCGAACATCGGCGGTTGTCACAACTCCAGCCTCCCGAGTTTCTTGAGAACCTGGTTGACTTTGCTGGTGAATCGATAGTGCCAAAGCTTCGGCGACCCCTGAGAAAGGTTACATCTGGGAACCAACCATTGTCCATTTCACCACCATTCGCTGGCAATCTAGCAGAAACTTGGTGTGGAATACTCTTTTCTTGGGCAGGACCGGGGTAGGAGAAATACAAAGGGAAGCGAAATGCAACGGCAGAGGGTGCATTTCAGCCCCCTTTTCGAGCGATGATGGCAACCTGACAGGCCAACCCTCTCATCAAAGGTTAATATCGCGCTCCCCCGAGGGCTCTTGATGAAGGGCTGCATGCTGCATCCAGGCAATTCTTTCCCTCTCCCCCGGATTCCCAAGCACATCCTTGGATGCCGCGCGGGAGTCGGAGAATATCCCCTCGACACCCATGCGGCCATGCCCGGGAATGCGCTGCATGCCGCAGCAACGGCAGCGCATCAAACCAGACGAGGCCACGACGGGTGTGAAGTCGGCGACCTTGACCTTGCCTGCAACGTTGCGCAGCTGCGACCTCGGCCTCGAAGATGATTGGGATCCCTGCTGCGACTGCTGCGCACCTCGTTGACCGAGGGCGGGCACCACCGGTGAGGCGCGCCGAATCGACAGGGACTGAGCCCACGTTGAACGGAAAAGGGTAGGCGGCCAGAGCGTCTTGCGACCGGGCACACATACACCTCGTGGACGGCTCTGAGTGGTCGATGACGGTTGTGGCCGACGACGAAGGCCGGCCGCTGGCCCACCGTGCCCTGGCTGAGCAGCTCGCGGCACGGACGTTGACGGCGCCCCGGCGCTGGTGCGCACCTACGGTGGCGGCCGCGTTCTTCAGGGCCAACCGTGAGGATCTACCCGACGGGTCTGCAGGTTACCGCGTAAGATGGCGGGATGAGGTGTCGCCTGCCCTTCACGATCATCGGCAAGGCGTCCCGAACATCAGACTGATGACGGGCTGCACGGGTGACATCGTGACGGGCAGTCCATCAGCACGATGGGATGAAATAGGGACGCGGAGTGTAAAAGCCAACTGATCCCATCGCGACTGGAGGTGGACCACGGCGGTTAGGAACCGAGGAAGAAGCCACTGAAAGGGTGAAAGGGCAGGCCGACGGTGACATTGAGCGTTGACAAGCAACGTGAGGTCGCAACGCTCGTCCGCTCTGAGCGCAAGCCGACCTCGGGGCTAGCCCAGGCGTTGGCCCGTTCGGGGCGCCGAACAGGACGAAACTCTGGTGCTGGGCGTGCCGAGCGTTTCTTCCCAAATTTGGCCGGTTTTGGCAACCCTTTGACTTCCGGGCGACGTCAGGACGTGTCGCCCAGAAGAGCCGAAGAAGGTTGAAAATTTTTCTTTTCGTTTCAAGCCGTCAAACATGTGTGCGGGCTGACACATTGCGGGTGGACCTGGGGAGGAGGAGTTCGCAGCACGATGTACTTGCTGAGGTCACAGACGGGGAGGGTGAAGGCGAGCCGTGTCTGCAGCGAGGGTCTAGTTTACTGCAAGTACTGCTCGATACAATTTTAGTCTGGCTTCCAAGTTCCATCGTCGGTGCTGCGGGCAGCAGGCATGGCGGGGATATCCCTCGCGAATTCCCCAGAATAACACCGAGTCATTATCGCAAACTCAGTTTGTCCTTGTTGACTCCGGCTCCCGCCCTGGCACCTGGGCAAAGACCGAACCGTTTGCTGGTTCGTGCAGTTGCGTGATCTCCCCTCTGGGCGATCCCCTCTCGTGACAGCGGATGTTCCAAGCAAGATCCCAGAGTGGGCTGCGAATGGGAAGCGACGGGACCGGCCCAGTTCGGGTGAGAGGAGTACGAGCTCTCGCCAAGTGTTGTTGCTTCTCTCGCTCTCAAATTGCCGTGAAGAAGTTAGAACTCTGGGCCGAACCCCGCCAGATGTGGAATCTTGGCGTATGACTCTTTCGCTTCCCCTCTTATTGACGTTCGAATTTTTTTTTTTTTTCCTTGTCTGCGGGTGGCCAAAAGTTGGCAACGGCGAGGGGGAGGCAGAAAAAAAAAAGGACTCAAATGACAAAGCATCGTGCAGCTGGCGATGATGGCGCAGAGTCAGACGGTTCGCCCCCACAGCAGGTGCAGCAGCTTGAGCCCTAAACGCAGGAACAGGCGCATCATTGGGCCCGGCATTGTTCGTCCGATTCAGATGCGACGAATGAGATGCGACGGATTTGCTCGATCCTGGGCCGCGAAAGGGCGAGCAGTCGCCTCAGCATCGCATCGCAGCGAATCGGACCAGGGTTGCTGGGCCTGGGCCAGGCACAAGGTACGTATCTTTTGTACCTTTTGCCTGCTGGGAGCTGCAAGACGTCGCTTCAGGTATCCCCCGCTATCCGCACTGAAGTCCTTCCCTGGGCGTACCTCTATGATGAGACGGGCTGCAATGGATCGCGGACAGAGACAGACATCCGTAGCGTACGGACGTATGTATGGACAGAGTAAATAGTGGACATGGACAGACGGGCGAGCTGTGCCTTGCAGCAAGACATTGCATCTGCGTCTCTAGTGTCCAGTCGAAGGCCGCAATTCCGACCCTCCATCGCGATGGAGACCCTGATTCGCAATGTGTGCGGTGCCTGGCCGACATCAGTCAGTCAGGCTGCTGGCTACTGGCAGAATCAGGATTCATCAGACTCGGAGGCTCTCAAATTCCAGTCAGCCCAGTCCGATGGCGCGCCACCAGGCCCGAGTCCCGGCTTGTCTCAGCTTTATTCCAGCTCCCGAGCGAGATTCGCAGAGATGACGAGCAGCGGGGGAGGCGTGAAGCACCGTCTCTGATTGGAAGCGTCGGAGAAAAAGGAAGCAGAAATAGAACATGTGGAAATGCGCCGCAAGCCCTCCGAGGCCTCGGTTGGCGCTGGCTGCTCGGCTTCTGCTTCTGCCTCTGCTTCTCCTTCGCTTGGCTTCGCCTCTGGCTGGAGGAAGGGAGGGCGTGTGTGTGTGTGTGTGAGAGACAGAGAGCGATCGAGTGGGCAAGCGACCAGGCTGTTGGGAGATTCATCGATCAGCGAGACAGAGCCAGCCAGCCAGATGGATCATGGGCCGCTGGCGCATGGGAGAGGGGAGAGACGAGAAAGCCAAGTCAGGGCCAGATTGATCTCAGATCCATCCCTTTCGTCATCAGCGCCGGTTCTTCCAAGGTCCAAGAGGTCCAGCCTCTAGCCGTGGATCTAATTCCCGCAAGCCCCCCCGGCGACTCTCTCGTGTCCACGTCGCTGTCGTCCCTTGCCTTCCGTCGCCGTGCCCTGTGTTGCCGTGCCCTGTGTTGCCCTGCCCTGCCCGGTTGGCGTCCCTGTCTCTTGCTCACCGGGGAATTGGGCCTGCGTTGCAATCCTGCTGCAGCCCGGCTGGGAGGAGGAGGAGCGAGAGGAGTAGGCAGAAGAGGGGAGACTGGGAGTGGTGATTCCGGGCCAGGGCTGTGTCGTGGGAAGAGTGGACGCTGTGGAGAGGCACGCAAGCACTGGACGGCACGGAGACAGGCAGGCTGGAAGTCGTGGTGGAGTGCCAGCTGTCACTGATCAGGGCCATGCCACAGCGAGCGAGATTTGCAGTGGGAAGACGGAGATGAATAGTCGGCGAATCAATGCGGTTGGCTGCTAACAGCGGGCTGCCCACTGGCTGGGAGCGTTGGGAGCTGGGGCCCACGGCTGGCGGAGGCTGGCGGAGGCGTGTGCGGGAAGGCCACCACTCTCTGCGGCGCTGGGAGCTTGGCGCTGGGCTCTGGAAAGATGTTGGAAGGCCTTCCCGGTAAAGGGGGGGGACACCAACTGGGCCGGGATGGAGCGCCCAAGGCATCCGCTGCCGTCCACTGTCCTCGCCTAGGAGCAAAGCAGCTAGGCACTGTAGCATCTGCCATTGTTTCAAGCTCTCTCATCGCCCTTTCATCAGAGCTTCCTTGTCTCTTTTCCGCTTAACAGTTTTACTGCGTACACTGAGAGTCACAGAAGGCCTTAGGCCTCCTCTCTCTGTACCAGGTGGGTTGGTACCTGCATATCGCTCGGTGAGCCTCCCGCCGTGGTATTCGTTTTGGGTGGTTTGGTTGCGAATACACACTGTTGCAGGTTCTCACCCGGCAACAGTTACAGACGAGAGGCTGCGAGGCAGAGACGGCGAGGGGGGCATCTGAGATAGATTCGTCTTGATACTGCTCTGGCGTCATCCTGCTCGCTGCAACCATCCGTACGGATACCCTCTGATCTCCGTCCTCTCCGCTCTTCCCCCAGTACCTCAGCACCGAGAATAGAACAGGCACGGAGGAGGAGGGGGGGAAAAATGCACCTGAGACATTTTGCATCTGCATCTGCATTTTATTTGCATGCCCATGTCCACGCCCACAGCCAACCATCGGTTTGGATCCCTCGGGAATTAGGGCAAGGTACTTTGCAATACCGGTCTGACGGTAAGCAATCTAAGTATCCGAGCTGGCGAGATACCGCTGCGCATCTTCATCATCTTCATGTCGGTACCTTACTGTAGCCTGTAAGTATTGCCTGCGTGCGTGATAGTATATGCGGCCGGCTTGATTCATCATTTTTGCACTCATGAAAAATTTGCCGATAGATCGAGTTCCCTGTCTCTGAAATCCCAACGCGGGATTGTTTTTTGAATTTCTAAAATTTTTCTTCCTTTTCCCAGTCTTTTTTTCTGCCCGTCCCTTTCGTCAGCCCCCCCAAAGGGAGGTTACACAGTTGCATTTTGCGAACATGGACCCCCGGGAAACGTCCCCTACAGCGTCCACCTACGCAATTCTGGATGACTACGCACGCTGTCTTTGGGTAATTGGGTTTGGGGGCTGAGTCATTGCCATTCTCCGATCCATTTCGGTGTCCACGGGCCCGGGTCGTATTCGCTGGACGTCCGCCTTGGTCTCGCTTTTTGCGGCTTGCCCAAGACGGTAGGAGTAGCAAGACACAATTATCATAGTAGAGAGGCTATCGACGACGACATCCAATTCGACCTGGAGATTGGCCCGTTCTGCACCGCTCGGCACAGCAGCTCAGCTCGCTTCGGCTCAGTTCAGCTCAGGGCATCAAGCTTAGTACCATTTACCTTCCTTAAGGTGCCTTATTCAAGGCCCAAGGGCCTTATCCCATGTTTATCTGACCGTCCGCTCCCGCTGCATAAGCTCAACGCCCCGAGCGCAGGACCCGGGGAACGGCACAAAAAGCCTCCTGTTATGCAAACTGATAAACTTCCCCTCTGCAGAACATGGAACATCCATGCGCAACGGCAAGGCAACTTCCAGAGACACACCCAGGAACGAACTCCCGTCAGCGGCAGCGGCAGCGGCAGCGATCCTATGTACTGCGTAGTTGCGTAGCATAGTATCCAGGAAACCCCCATCAGGCTTCAGGTCTCTCTCGAACCCCTCCCCTTTTTGCCCCTCCCCTCTCTCCCCTCAGGTGCATCGTACGGCAGCGGAAGCTCCCCACTGAAAGGAACCGGAAGCGCCTCCGTGGAGCAGGCGCAGTTGCGAGGAGGGAACACCCCCTCTCGAAACCAGACAACACCGGGCAGCACTGGCTTGTCCCCCTCCTGGCGCCTCCGCTCTTTTATTTCGGCATTCTAATTGCCATGGAAACGGGTGGAGGACGCCGAAATTCCTGCAAAAGCTGCTGTTCTTTGTTTACAACTGGCGATTCAGCAGTCAGTTGATGAAAATGTGTCGTCAGAAGCCTCCGATATGTCTTGAGGGTATCGTGGATAGCACATGGCAGCCCTTGGTGGCGTAAAAAAAAAAAAAAAAAAAAAAGGGCAGCGTGTCTAGGACGTGATTCTGGCTCCCTCTGTTCGCGACCAACAGACAAGGATCCGCGTCCTGTCTCACCCAAAAACAACGTGCAAGAGGGACGCCACGCATCTCATCGCTAGCCTCGTCGATCACCGTCCTCTCTGCTGGGCGGAGGAAGAAGCCCAGCGAGGCACAGCAGCGCAGCCGCCGCTGCGAGAGCACGGTAGCCTCCGCTGGGGGAGCCAGAGCCAGAGCCAGAGCCAGAACGGTCGACAGCCTACAGGTGACGGACGATTGATGGATCGGCCGCTTGATTCATGGAAGCAAGGGGAAGATTTGCCATTGGGCGGCTTGGAACAACACCAAGAGAACAAGCCGGAGATTGTGTCTGCACACCCCCTCACATACTACTACTACGCATACATAGTAGTATGGAGGATGCAACAACAGCCCTCCCAAAAGGCCGTCCAAGCCCAGCCTTACCCTGCGCCGGCTGCTGGCTAGCGGCCTCCCTCGACACGTCGCTGCAACCATGCCAAATGCGACACGATGTAAACAAGCTAGAACGGCCCAGAGCCTCACTTTGATCGAAGCTACGGATGCTCGGGGGCGATTCACCTGCTCGACGCCGTCGTTTCTCCCTCCACATCGCCAGGAAACGCCACGGCGATGGCCGCCCAAGTGGGATTCGAGGGGAACAACGTCACCTCTTGTTCGTGGGTGCACCCGGTCGTACGTCATGGGACATGGAGAGAGAGAGAGAGAGCACTCCGCAGGTGAAGCTGAGGCAGAAAAGAATATCGCGTCCGTGCTGGAACAACAAGCCGGACCGGGGACAACCACGCAAGCGACGCTCGCACTTCCAAGTTGGGGCTTATTGCGGACGGCGACCTATATCAGCTATACAGCATCATATCAGCGAGAAATTGAGAAAGGAGCTTGGCAGAGAGCACAGCAGCGCGCATCGGAGGTGAGGTGCAGCAAAACCACGCAACCACTGACCAGCAGGCAGTGCTGACTGCCGCTGCCTGTGTCACTCTGCCTCTGCCCAGTGCTGCTCAGTGCTGCCTACTAGGCTGCCTTACTACTAGGTATCTAAGGTAAGGTATTGCCAATTCCAATGCCATAATCCATTGCATGGCTCCCGCCCGGCCAGTTTGCCCATTGTGCGCCCATTTCTTTTTCTGATGAATCCCATTGTGGCTGGCGATGCCCCTCATTACTTTTTTCCGAGAGGTTGACGGCGCATGACGGACGATCACCCTCGGCTGTCTCCCTCCTCTCACGCCATGTCTCTGGCCTTCTTTTTTTTTTTTTTTTCCTTACCCAGGGACTCAGTAACAGTTTGATATCGCGCTTGTGGCTTCGGCCTCATCTAATCTGGGCGCCGCGGCCAATCACCCCGCGCAGCCCAACTGTCAGCTCTCGCCGTGTCGTCGCCGTCTCATGCTACCATCGCCGCACTTGCCCTTTTGCTACCCAAAGCGTGTGTTCGAGAGACACTCGACATTACACAAACTTTTGGTCGAGTACGCAGTAGAGAAGGGTTCAGAGGCCCGGATCAGGCGCAACCGTCGACGCACAATCGAATCAGCGTCGTCAATTGGAAAGCCGAGTTTGATTGCCACAAGCACACGACAGCTTCTAGCCTCTCGCATGTGCTCCCTCTGCCCGCCGTCCTACGAGCACAAGGAAGGACAAGGACGAGGCCGAGGTCAGAGAGCACATAGCCGTCGCATCGTCCGGTCATCATCCAATTCTCTGACTGGCTCTGTGCACTGGCAGCAGCACATCATCGGCGGCAGCGGCCATCGCTGAATGGGACGACAGAGCCCTGCATTTTGTTGAATTTGCCCCCTCCTCATCCGCATCGTCTCTCTACCTATTACACCTATTACACCACCTCCTCCAGGCCTCAGTTGACTCCGGCCCCTGTACTCGTCTCTACAGTTATTGGGTACCAGAAGTATACGCTCGGTACCTCGCCCATACTAGGCTTCCAGTGACGGTACATGGGATGCACACAAAAGCAAGGCACACGGCAGAGCGTCAGCAGTACCTTGCAGCCAGCAGCAGCAGCAGCAGCACATCACAGATCCCGAATCATCTCGTCATCGGGCCTCAGTCCCCTGCCGCCGCGGACTCCCAGTCCTGGTCCTAATCCCAAGTCGCAGTCCCCAGTCGAAAAAATCCCAGACCTCCCTCTCCCTCTCTCTCATTCTCTCACATCGCTCCCAGGAGCACACACCCCCCGGCACGGACAAGGGTAGCTGCCAGTGTTTCGTTCCGAGCACCCCACCGCGGCATCCCTCCCCCATCCTTGTCATCGCCGCCCTTCATCCACTCGTCTCTCACTGCCCCTTGGGTCCTTGGGTCCTTGGGTCCTTGGGTCCGTGGGTCGGGTCCTGCGAGAGACTGCAGTCCACCGGCCGGCCCTTCCTTGAGCCTTGAGGCGTGTGCGTAAGGTACGCTACGAATAAACTCGCTCGGTCTGCCGTTTGCCCACGCGACGAGACCCAGCTCCTCCTCCACCCCCGACAGGGAATGCCATCGACCCCCAACCCAGCCAGACCCAGAGCCAGGCACCGCACACACAAAAACGCGTCCACGACCGCCTGCCATACTTTATCCGTTTGGTTCCCAGGTTTCGTTCTTCGTCCCCTCTACTTACACTTACACCTCCGCCCTCAACCCCGTTCCGTTCGTTCTCACCAACTGCTATTCTCTCGTTAAACCTCACCTTCGGTCCCCTTCTCCTTCGCTTCACCAAACCCCCGTCGACAACCGGCTCGCCCAACGGCCCATTCCCGCGGCCTAGACTCGGAACAACATCTCGACCCTACACTTGCAGTTCCAAACCAGAGCCTCGCTGCCCATTGCCCGGCCTCCTATTCGTCACAACTACGATACCCAGTTTTGCTCATCCTGTCAAGAGAGTTTCTACACGGAGCTCTCTTACGGATCGAATAACCACCAGTGCCCATGTACACGGCTGGTCAACCGCGTCTCGCATATATCCCCTTCTCCTACAGACGCCTTCTCGGGACACTTTCGTCAAGTCGTCGCTTACACCCGTCGTCGTCGTCCCGTAAGCCCCTCGCCTCTTTGGGGCCTTGTCCTCACCGAACAAGGTAGTCGGCATAGCCTGCCCTTCGGAAGGCAACTTCAGCAACTTGTCGAGCTTGCCGGTCGGTCTGATCCCGCCAACGACTCCGGTTCGGGTAGGCCTTTACCTCATTTGGGTATAACCGGCGTTGGAAAGCAAACAAATTCCGGTTCCCCTTCGGTCTCCGGCAGACCAATCGCAACACAGCCCCGGCTCCCAGTCCGAGCAACTTTAGCCAACCCGTCTTGCTCATTTGGAACGAGCAGGACATTCAGCACAGCAAACACCCCGTTTCGATTGCATTCAGTCCCAGGCTTTGACAGCCCCAATTTCAACCATGGGTTTACCTCGAGCTCTTCCAATTGTGGCCGGCGTACTCGCGCTGATCGCCACCACCACCATCGTCGTCATCCACGTTGTGCTCGCCGCCCACATCACCCAGGTCTCGCCGGTTCGAACGTCGTCGATTTTGTCCTCGGTTTTGGAAAGCATTCTTTTGGCGGTTTTTGGATCGATGTTGTCGGCGAACCTGGTGCGCAAGTTCAGGAATTCCTCGAAGCGACTCATCAGCGCCATTTTCGGTGTCAGCGTCCTGGTGTGTACTATGGCGACTGCTGCGTCGGTTGCCACGATGATCTGCCTCGGCAATGCCACGAGGGAGTTGTCGGATTCTATTCTCGGCGCGAAGCAGACGAGCTTCCTCATTGCCTCGTCCGTTGCTCTCGGTCTTTGCTTTGCCTGCCAGCTCATCTTCATCGTCATTTACTTCGTCCTGGCACGCCTTTCTGCCCACGAGGACGCCGACTCTTACAACACGGACGAGGAGCCCCCCAGAAGGTCGCCTGCCGTCCATGTTAAGTCGATCCCTTACAGCCGCACCTCGCCGACGTACGAGGGCCGGAGTCGGTCCACGTCCATGGGCTCGCAGACCCCGCCCCAGTCGAGCAGTGGCCGCTCCACCACGGACACGCTTAGCTCATTCCGCTCTTCTCTCTCCAATGTCGTTCGCCCCATTTCCTCCAGGACGCGTCTGCTCCCGCTTAGAGAGAAGCGACGGGCTGAGTCGATCGACTCCAACTCTAACACCTACCGGGAGCGTTCATGCAGCCTCAACGAGGACTCGTCGTTCGACTCCTGGGACACTTCGTCTGTCGATATGCAGAACCGCTTGACCGTGCTTGGCACCTCGTCTCCTGTCCCCGGCAGATTCCTGGAGACGATTCCTGCCAGCCCTACCACAAGCCGGAGCCCCAGCCCCGGTACGCCTCTGGACCTGGACCTGGAGCCTCCTCGCGCTCGCCGCAGGAGTCGCAGCTACAGCCCCGTCAGCCTCCGTCGGCCTGATCTCCGACGCCCGGATACTACCTTCACTATGCAGACTTCTGCCAGTGAGACCGGTTTCGATCTCCAAGCCCCCGAGCCTGCATTTACCATGCAGTCCTCAGCCAGTGAATCTCACATCCACCCTCTTTTCCGGTCTGACTCCCCAGACCCCCCACCAATGGTGACGCCCGGCACGGTCGTCACCGCCGCGCCCGAGACCGCTCGGGTGGTATCAGACAGGCACAGCGTGCGCCGTATCCGAAGCGGCAGCTTGCCCTCCGGCCCCAGTCCCCTCAGCCGCTCCAGCAGTGTGGACAACTTCTTCCCCAACGGCCAGCCGCCAGTGAGGGAGGACAGAGACAGAGAGGAGCTGGAGTCACCCCAAGAGGAGGACGAGTCTCCCACCGAGAGACAAATGACACCCCCGATCCCGGACTGGATCCTGAGCGCCGGTTCCCGAACAAGCCTGAATGGGTACCAGACCAGGAAGCTCCGGGTCGAAGACGGGGACCCTAATCAGGAACAATCATGACGATGACGAATCGGTGACAGGGCTTCAGCAATAATAATGCGCCCGCGCCTCGGAAAAACAAAAAGGGAAAGAGAAAAAATTGACCCGGCGTGGTCTTCATGAATGTCTAATTCCTATTTCGTCCTCGCGACAACGAGGGGGTATAAACTCGGGGCGGTGATACCATATTTGAGGGTTTTATTTTGTTCAGCGTGGCGTTTCCTGGGAGATGGGAGGAAAAAGAACAAGTCGGGTGGCCATCAAGCCGTCGACGCGCTAGAGTAGCTACAGTAGCTACAGCAATTAACGAGTCACATGAATCTTACTTGTCCACTACCATCGTGAACATGACGAAGGATGAAGTTGGGGGAGTGAGGATGAGATTGGGGCGGCAACTGGATGAGGAGAGATGCTGTATCTGACATCCATGTCTAGGCGATCTTCCTCAGAAAGGTCTAGACTGTTGTCCCGTCGTTGCACTCGAGGCCCGGCTAATGGAGCGGGCGCGGGCGAACTGGCTTCTAGGCTTCTACCTACCGACGGCAGTGTACAGATCTCGGAATATAGATGATCCCGATACGATATCGGCCGGAGGTCCCGCGGTGGGGAAGCGCACAGGCACGGACACATTCTGACCTCAGCAACTCTGATTCCAGCTGCGGCCAGGGCGTTCCTGCAAGCAGCCGGCTTTGGGAGCAGAGAGTGGTGCCTGCTTAGGTACCTGCCTGACTGAGCCAGCTCAGATGTCAGAGGAAGCTTTTGTGATATCATGCGAGCGGACGGTGGACGCGATTCGTATCGTTGGCGGCAGCCTGAAAGTGAACCCTGAAAAGTCCCTGCTACGGGTCTGCCGCGGCACTTGTGTAAGCGGGCGGGAGGTAGACAGTACACGCACCGGTGTAACACCCCTCTCTCTGGCTGCCAGAGGGAAATTTCTGCAGGCTGCCCTGGGTGAAGGGGACGAATGAGTTGAGGCGCAAATGAGAGCTGTGTTATTCGCATGAAGCCCCAGCGGCGGCATTCTCGTCCAATGGTTCCAGCGCCTTCCCTGGTTGTCCAGGCGGCCGTGACCCCTCAAAACCCCGCCTCACCTTGCCGGGCTTACCTCACCTGCCTAGAGGCACTCGACGGCACCAGAGCCTCGACCTGCACCGCCACGCTCACAACACAAAAAAGTTTGGCTGGGCAAGAGCCACCCGACGGCTACCGCTACGGTGCGCTAGCCAGTGAGGTGTGGCCGGTGGTCTCTGCCTGGCTACTCCAGAGTGGCCCAGTAAGGTACTTTTAGTGTTAGGGTGCGGTGACTTGTGACTTCCACCCATATGGCTCTTCGGTTATAGTGGGGAAAGGAGCGGAACTGGAACCAGACCTCAAAGCAAAGAAAGCATTCGAGGTACCTCAGCCAACCAACCGCCGGCCGCCTTCCCCCACTGCGCGGCAACCAAACACTGACTTCAGGTCACCACTTACCTTCGTCATCTCCATTAATTCTGTACCTGTCTTTCCTGCGCACAACAAAACCTCTGGGTGACGGATTTGCCATCTTTCACCCTCAGCTCCTCTGCGCATCCCATTGCCGCGCAACAACTCTCTGCCCATCACGCCATTATTTTCTATCCTCCAACAACTCCGTTCTCCCTCCGCCGTGATCGCAGCATTTCGCTGCTTTGAAAGCTCGTCAAGATGAAGGTCACATTCAAGGTACGCCGCTCCGCTCCCCCAGCCTGGACGACATGCCCTTTCGCATTGCGCCGCCCTCATCGCTGCGACCCGTCTCGAGCTTCGGCTGACGATTTATTTCTTTTCTGCAGGACTTGAAACAACAAAAGTTTACGCTCGATGTCGAGCCCACCGATCTTGTGCGTTGCCCCCCACTTCCGCCTCCGAGATGCTCCTCTGCGGCTGCCTTGCGACCTTCCAGACCCGAAGCTGACGAGATGACAGATCTCTGCTGTGAAGCAGAAGATTTCCGGTGAGAAGGGATGGGATCCTAAGGACCAGAAGCTTATCTACTCCGGTGCGTCGCCTTGCGCAGATAGACTGCGACCGTCCCGGCTGACTGTTTTTAGGCAAGATTCTGAAGGACGAAGACACCGTCGAGTCCTACAAGATCGAGGAGAAGGGCTTCGTTGTGTGTATGGTCAACAAGGTCCGTACCCGAAGACTCTGACCGACTTTGCTGCAATACTAACGTCCAGACAGCCCAAGGCGCCCAAGCCTGCTCCCGCCGCTGAGTCGTCTTCTGCCCCCGCTGTCCCCGCGACTCCGGCCCAGCCTGTCGCCGCTACCCCGGCTGCCCCTCCTGCTCCGGCTGCTCATGCTGCTGCTCCGGCCGCGGCCCCTTCCACGCCTACTCCGGCTGCCCGAACTACTGGCGGAGATGGCGGCAACACTGATCCCTCGATGGCCATGGGCGCTCAGCGCCAGGAAGTGATCGCCAGCATGGAGGCCATGGGCTTCGAACGTACCCAGATCGACGCTGCTATGCGTGCTGCCTTCTACAACCCCGACCGCGCCGTCGAGTACCTGTTGAACGTAAGATTGGAGCATTCGCGACCAGAAGCGGCCGAAGACTGACATCTGACAGGGCATCCCCGACAACATCCAGCAAGAGCAGCAGCAGCGACAGGCTGCTCCCGCCGCCCCTGCTGGCGCCCAACCCGCCGCTGGCACCGACGACGACGGAAACGTCAACCTCTTCGACCTTGCCGCACAACGTGGTGGCAGCGGTGGTGGTGCTCGTGGGGCTGGTGGCAACACACAGGCTGCTGCTGCTGCTGCCGCCGCCGCCGCGGCTGCTGCTCAGGGCGGTGGTTTCGGCAACTTGGACTTCCTGCGGAATAACGCCCAGTTCCAGCAGCTGCGCCAGGTTGTTCAGCAACAGCCCCAGATGCTGGAGCCCATCCTTCAGCAGCTCGGCGCTGGCAACCCCCAGCTTGCCCAGCTGATCGCCAACAACCCCGATCAGTTCCTCCAGCTGTTGGGCGAGGATGTCGATGATGACGTGCCTCTGCCACCCGGCGCGCAGGCCATCGCTGTGACGGAGGAGGAGCGCGATGCTATCGAGCGGGTATGTTTTTCCGGTGCTTGATCTCACGCTGTGGTACTGACAACATTAGTTATGCCGGCTCGGCTTCGACCGTGACGCCGCCATCCAGGCCTACTTTGCGTGCGATAAGAACGAGGAGCTCGCGGCAAACTTCCTCTTTGACCAGCCCGATGATGACGATGGCCCCCCTCAGAACTAAGCCAACTTGGAACGATTGCATGACAAACTATTCTACGACAGACACGCAAGGCTCAGGGATTACCGGATGGTGTTGGCTTTGGTAACAAAGACTTAGGGAGAGGCCTTAGGATACTCCGAAGGGGCCAAGGGTTCTGGAAGACAGGGGCACGAGGACACATCGTCCTTGTAGTTATTTGTGGAGGTAGATTCTCTTTTCCGAAAAGCTAGCGTGGAGACGGCCAGAGAACGATTGATAGGCGGAAAACGAGTGGACGCATATGGAGCTCGCAAGCTAAGTCGCAGTTACAATGCTTGAACTTCGTCTCTTGACCAGGCGTGCTCCTGTTCTGGCTCGGAAAAGAGCGAGGCGTCGGTCCTAGGTAGCCAGGCCAGGTAGTACCAGGTAATTCAACTTTTCATGTGCCATCTCTTTGTGCCTGCTGCGGTGATATCGTCGAGCTGCAATCATGTCGTCCGTTGTTTCCAAACAAGCTTTGAACGACGCCCACAGTTTTGGAAGAATTTAACTTCAAAACAAGCACAACTCGGGGTAACTTGCCCTACCTTTGGCTAAGCAATCAGGTAGTTCGATTACCCTGTGACTACAACGAAGCTCAAGTAGACTTTCCAACAATAACCTGGATGATAGTTGGGTGAGTTACGGCATCCGACGAGCTGTAATCGTGTCCTTGATGAATTGAGGCCATTTCCAGCTACAACCACTTCCACCGCTCTTTATATCAACCAGCTTTCTTCCATCACTATCCATATCAACTAACTTTTACTGCGAGGGTTTTGTGATGTGGGTATTGGGTAGAATGCCTCCCTCTATGGTGTTTATTGAGGCTATTATGGATATACACCCGGCTGGTAAGACGCATTTCGGTGACGGTGATCATTGTCATTGGACGTTCTAACGAGGCAACTCAATTCTGGAATCAATTGGTTGCCCTCGATAGGCAGGGCTCAGTCAACTCCCCGCTACCTTGGCCACCACCTTGGTAACTCTCTATGCCTTAGGGCTGGCTTCCTTAGCCAGATGAGCATATAAATCTCCGTCGTATCTTCCCCAGATGGGATTTCTTTTTCTCTTTTTCTTCTTCATAGTTACGTGCTTGACGATTCGGAGATCGCGAAGTCCGCGGTCGTGGAGAGGGGGGGCCTGCATTGCACACTGCGGCTGCGCCACTCTCCGCATGGAGCTCTCGGGTTCCATGAAGGGCATACTTTTTGATTTCTTCTTCTTCTTCTTCCGAGGAGAATTTATCTTCACAAAATTTTTTTTTTTTTTGGTTGTGCGCGTCGCCTTGAGCGGTGGCATGAGGAAGGAAAATGTTGTTGGTCAGGGGGGCAAGCAGGGGGTTTCGGGTGGGATTTTCTGTGAGGGACGGAGGGGGAAGACGGAGATAGGGATGGATTGGTCTCCATTTGACAAGGAAATAAGACAGCTAGTGAAAGTGCCCACGTATGTCCGTCCCATGTTGCGATTCCTTGTTGACGGCCGAAAACGCTAGACTCCAATGAAGGGCGGGCAATGCTCATGTGATGCGTGATGGGGTCGCGAGCAATCACTCCATAGGGGCTCTCGAGCTCTAGAGTGACTGCTGTCTTATTGCGATTGCAATTCCTCTCTAACGAGAGCGAGTGTGTGTGTCCTAGAGTACCTTTAACCTTTTCGCCACGCGGCCAACCTGTCGCTGCCGTAAAACAACAAAAAAATACCAACGCCGCCTGATGCAATCCGGCCCTCGAAGAGCCTGTTCTTCGTAGGGCAGTAGTAAGGGTATCTGCCTGGTAGTTGACGCCACTGTCACCCCCTCCCTCACATTCCTTTCTCTGGTTCCCTCCCCATATATCCGAGCAGTATCAGTCACCTTCCCAAATGACCCCTTCCCGCTCGCCTCAACTAATAATCTCGCCGCGCATGTTGTACTCCACTTGCTTCTTCTTGGCCTTGCCGGTGCCCCTCTTCTTCTTGCCGAAGTCCGGGTCCATGTCGGTCTCGTCGATGGTGATCATGCCGTCGGCATCGATGCTAATCTGCGGCCCGGCGTTGGCCTTCGGCTTCTGCCTCTGCTTGCCGCCGCCACCGCCCGCAGACGAAGACTCGCCGTTGGGGGCGTCTCCTGCCTCGCCATCCCCATCGTCCATGAGAGCAGCCTTCTTCTTGGCGTTGATGGCGTCCTTCTCCGCCTTAGCCTTGGCCTGTTTGGCGTCGAACTCGGCCTGCTGTGCGCGGTGTGCGGCCATGATGTCTTCGACCGACTCGTACTCGGCCTTGGTGTGAATCTTGTACTCTTCAAGGTCGATCGCGAGCGTCTTCTTGCCCGTGAGGATGGCGTCGATGCGTGCCGGCGCGTGTCGCTCCTCGCGGTTGAACTTCATCTTTACGTGGCGTCGGTTCTTGCCGGGAAACATGCCGCTGATCATCTGGAAGTCGGTGCCGAACATTTGCAGACCGCGGTAGAAGAGCTCCGTCTCGTCCTCGGTCCAGACATTAGGACCCTTGAGCTTGGAGCCCGTGCGGTAGCTGTTCGAGGTCGTTAGGGTCGTGAAGTCGTTCTCCTCGATCTCGAGCATGTCCTCGCCTGCGGCGGCGGCGGCGGCGATGGCGTGCCTGTCGAGGCTGAGCGAGTTCTGGTCCACCACGATCTGGCCGTCGATGATCTGGAACTGCGGGCCGGACGGCATGGCGCTGGCCGGATTCGGGGCGGGCACGCCTGGCGCCGGGGTGCCCTGACCGTCGCCTGCGGCTGGTTCCGCGGGCGCTGGAGTGCCGTTCTCCGATGCGATGTCCTCCGAGTCATTCCTCTTGCTCTTGAGCCTTTCCCTATATTTGGCCTGTTTCTCGCGGTGACGCTGGAGGAGTTCGTCGTGCCGGCTGAATTTCTTGCCGATGCGCAGGTCTCGTGTCAGGTCGGCCATAGTGAGGGTCGTGAGGTCGGCCTCCTGATTTTCGGCATCCTCTGGCGTTACTGAACGGGCCCGACGCAGTGGCACCCTCTTCGGTCTGTCAGCACTCGATGTGCCGTTCTCCGTTCCCTCAGCCGAAGCAGAACCGTCCTCTGCCGTTTGCCTTTTCCTCGGTCGAGGCTGTCGCTTCGGGCCCTCGCCGCCCTCTTCTGTTGCATTTGCATCCTTCTTTTTCCTTTGGCGCTTGGGCTTTGGGGCCACTGCACTTTCATCTCCTTCAGCCTCCTCGCCACTCTGGGCGGGTCGTTTTCTCGCTCGCTTGGCAGGTGCATTTGTGGCGTTGTTCGCTCGGGGTGCCAGCTCGGCGGCGCTATCGGTCTGGTTTTCGGCGGAGGGCGCATTATCGACTGCGGTAGGGGCCGTTGCAGGAGGTGTTTGCAACTGGAGAGGTGTTGATGATTCATTGGGTTGAGCGCCACCTGGGCCAGATGCCGAAGAGGTCGTTTGCGGGGCATTCGTTGTGGGAGTGGCCGAAGTCAGCGTCGGAATCGTATTGGTGGTTGAAGTTTCGCCCAGTCGAACAGCATTGCCAGTCGTAACTTCCTTATTTGCTACCAATGCAGCACTCGAAGTAGGGCCGCCGACTAGCGGTTGCGGCTGCACTGTAGTGCCCTGTCCTGCGTTCAAATCCGTCGATGGCGGGGTAGTGGTGGCCTCGGCTCTGGCCGGTTGCTCTGCTCCCGCATTGCGGTCGACAATTGGCTGCGTCGCCGTATCATTGGAAGCGATCGAAGGCTCTGCCTCTGCAACGGGTTGTGTGGCAGTCGACGAGCTCGGGGCCGTCGATGGCTGCGAGGAGGGAGCACCGGGCGCTCGAGGACGAGCCTGGGGCAATTTGGGTTTGAAGCCCAATCCTCCCTTTTTCTTGAACATTGAGCTCATTATGTCGGTGGTTTTGAGTGTCCTCGGAGTTGGTTATCGATATGGATGTCGTCTCATGGCCGTATCAGAGGCTCGCTCTGTATCGTGGTCGTTGTTTGTCGGAGGCCTGGATCGCACAATGCTTCTGATGCGGCCGGCGTATGACTGGGAGAAAAAAGTTACTGCGTACTGATAGTGGAAGAAGGACCGCAGGCGATTACCTAAGCAGTATCCCGGCTGATAAGATGACGAGGCCCCATCTGGCTAGCGTGATTCTAGTCCCGTTTGAGAAGTGGAGTGGGTCGGGCTGGCATCCAGCGATTTGAACAGTGTTGGCGTTCAAACTTCTTCTCGCAAACTCCTTGCTCAGTATTCCCTCCCCCCATCGTCCACGCGAATCCGACTAGTTCCGACCGCTTCGACACCACGCATGGCCCGAGTCAACGTGTAAAATCATCCAGGCTCTTCATCCTGTCACCTTCTTTCCTTTCGCCGACTCGGATGCACGTGCTGTCGCCGCATCTTTACCTTTCTCATGCCTGTAGCGACCTCAGCCCCGACTGCCTCTCCCCGTCCGTCCACCTTATCCAAGATGGAGGACAGGAAGAGACCTCCCATCAGCACCGCTGAGGATCTCGCTCCTCCCAGCAAGCGACATCAAACTGTCAATGGAAGCAAGTCCAAGGGCGATGGTGGCGACAACGCCGAGGAGTACTGGATCGAGGTAAGTGTCACGAGACACGTTTTCCCAACACATCAAGTTTTCTCAACAATCAATGGAACCCTACGCGATCCCCCTCTGCCATCAATGGCTGCGCGACATCACGAGCATCGACAGCCCCTGGCCACGCTCAACACTGGCGGATCGCGGTCGAATGGCCTGGGTTGGCCTTTCGGTCGGCTGGCGAGGGCGACGAGGCTGGCTGACGCCATTCCGCCTCCCTGTCTTCCACGCATCCGATTCCCTCTCACACTTCTGCATCTGAATACGGTCGCATGACGCGAAATACATGGAAGGGGCGCGAAAGCTGATGATGAGTTCAGAATTACCAAAAGGGAGCCATATACAGGCAGCTACAGGAAACAAAGAGGGAGAAGGCCGACTTCGAGGCCCGCGTCGAACAGTTGCAGAAAAACCTCGTCTATCGGGAGGATCACATTCGCATCATCGAGGCATGGTGGAAGCAGGTCAGTTTGATTGCCCCCTTGTCTCAGGGCTTGGCTGACTGTCGCAGGTGTTGGAGGAGATGGAGCAGCTCGTGGATCCCGCGCTACCACCACCCTCAGGCCCAACGAGTAAGCATCCTTCGCTCGGACCAACGCGAACATGCACTGACGGAATCCAGATCCTCCCTACATAACCAGCACTCATTTTAAGGATAACAATGAATTTCAACGGCACCTGGACGAGACAGCCTCGGACATAAAGAAACGAGCCGAGGCGGTACTCAATCGGATCGCAAGCGCCAGGGGGCAAATCACGCCAAACATCGCCGACTTGGAGACCAGGGTCAACAGCCTGCTGGCCCAGCAAAAGGATTATCTGGTCAAACTCGACCGCGCGAACCAGGATAACGAGCAACTATCAGAGGACTTGAACAAAGCGAGCCTAAGGTTCTTCAAGGCCGAAAAGCGCATGGACAGACTCAAGAGCGCCCAGGTCCAGAAACTCGAACAGCAGTTTATTGCCAGCGCCAAGCCAACAGTGGCCGCTGGAGAAAATGGAAGTGATAACGCAGAAGCGAACGGTAACGCGGCTGAGGCGCTGATTAAGCTTGAGGAGTCATCGGCGGTTGTCGCGAAGCAAAAGGAGCAGCTGGAGGCTGCCCTAGGAGACATCAAGGCGTTGCAAGAGGAGAACTCATCGCTTAAGGCGCGGCGCGAAGGTCTCACCGACGAAGACTTCATTCGCACCGATGTTTTCAAGCAGTTCAAGAGCCAGAATGAGGACCTTATCAAGCGGGTCAATCACCTCGAAGCGACGAGCAAACAATTGCGAGAGGAGGCCGAGAAGCTCCAATCCGAGCGAACGGCGTTCCGCACCAAGCTGAGTGAGGAGGCCGAGTCAATCACCTCGGAACTGGAGCGACAAGTCGAGGAACGCGACGCGGACTTGACTCGAATCCGAGCTGCGAGGGACGAGTGGTACGCCAAGGCTAACATGCTGGAAACGCGGGAGAAAGAAGAGAAGCAGGCGCTTCAGCACCTCAAAGAGCTCACAGGCTCCCAGGAGGACCGGATCGAGTCGTTGGAATTAGAGGTACAACGATTGAGGCCCGCCGAGGATCAGCAGATGACCGACGCCGACGCCGAATTGGACAACCTACCAGTGGAGGAACTGTTGGCCAAATACAAGAAACTGCAGCAGGATTTCGAGTCGATCAATAAGGAACTGCCTGCGCTCCAGCAAGCGTACAAGCGGTCGATGACTCTGGCGCAGAAGAAGGTCATGGACTTTACAGCTCTCGAGGAACGAGTTGCAATTGCACTTGCTGAGAAGCAGAAGGTCGACCAGAAATATTTCGCAGTGAAAAAGGACGCCGACATGAGGGATCGTGAGCTCGGCGTGCTACGGAGCCAGAACCGCAAGAGCTCTGAAATAGTCGCGCAGCTGAAGGATGTTGAGGCGCAACACCGAATTCTTATCAGCAACCTGGAAAAGCAGCTTTCGGACCTGAAGCAGGCAAACGCTACCATGGCTGCGGAACACAAGAAAATGGAGACGACCAGCACCGACGCTGCGCGCCGGGTTGAGTCGTACAAAAACCAAATCAACGAACTGACAAACCTGGTCAAGTCTCGCGACGCGGCGGTCACGGCGGCGAGAGAACGAACGACGACTCAAGAGGCGGAGGTGGAGCGGCTTAAGGTTCGCGCAGACATGGTTCAGAAGGACAGGGATGATTGGAAACGCAAAGCATTGAGCAACTCGTCGGAGGAAGAGGAAATGCTCAGAGTAAGTCGTTCTGCTTCGTGTTTCAGAAGAAAGCCACTAACAATGAGAACAGACTTTCGCTCTGTGTACTGTCTGCCGCAATAACTTCAAGGACACAGCTTTGAAGACTTGTGGTCATCTGTTCTGCCACCAATGCGTCGACGACCGAATCACCAATCGCATGCGAAAATGCCCCAACTGTTCACGGGCATTTGACCGACTTGACGTTATGTCTGTACACCACTAGCCTCCTCATGGGGGATTCGCTTCGCTTCAATTTCCGACCTGTGTAATACCAAAGTCGACGCGTCGGCTGCAATTTCGATCCGCATCGAATATGTTCACGCTATTTGGAGTTTGTTTCGCAGCAGGGGTTTCAATGGTATGATACCTTGGGGATGGTCCAGCAGATGTTTGCACTTGGAAATGATGGATTGTTGTACTTTTATGTGTATGGAAGACGGCTAGTATGTACATACTATCACTTACCCCTTCTGGGGCTGATTGTGTCAAGAGCAGGAGGAGGCGACGAGGGAATGATGGATGTCCGAGAACTGGGTGTACAGGATAGACCTAGAAAGTCGCCTACCATTGCCCAAAGCGTTTCGATTTATTCTGATCGTGCCCACAACGATGACTCAAGGGCGCTACAGCTATCTTCTGCTCGTGGACCCGAATCCAGTGCTCTCGTGCCGCGCAGACGAGCTCGAGGAACCCGTCGACGACCTAGACGGACCGGCTCCCCAAGAGTTGCTGCTGTTATTCCCCCAGTTTGAGCCATAGCCTTGATTCCTGGCGCTGTTCATGCCTTGGTAGTATCCCGCGCCGTAGCCTGCGGCGCCGCCGGCCGCCGTGCCGGTCCAGAAACCGGGCCTCCATCCTTGCGAGCGTCCGCTCTGCCGTCCGTCGGGCTTGGTACCCGGGTACGGCGGGGGAGGATCGTTGTCGGCGCCGAAGCCAGGATCCCAGCCGCCTCCGCCTCCGCCGAAGCTACCACCTCCGCCTCCGCCTCCACGACGTCGACCAGCACCGGCACCGGCCCTCCGGTTTTGGCCGCCAGCCACGCACGCCGAATAGATGATCCATCCCAGGACGCCGACGAAGAGAATTCCAAAGAGGACGGCGCTCAAGTCCGTCTCACCGTCGCCACGGCCCCGGCCCTTACCCAGGTTGGGGTACCTATGCTCGCCCTTTTCCGTGAGGGCGAGGCGGTACTCGACGCCGCAGCTACCGCGGAGGACGTACGGGTCCTCGCTGGAGGAGTAGCCCTCGCAGATGACGTCCGTGGAGCCGAGCTTGAGCTCTTCGGGTAGGGAGGCGACGCAGGACCACTGGATGTCCTCGGGAGAGTAGCCGGAGCCCTGGTTGGTGCAGCGCATGACGTCGACGTCATGGAGTTCGCAGATGGCCTTCGAGGAAACGCATTTCAGCTGGGGCGCCGCGGGGACCCGACGGTGCGTCGTCTTCGCGCCGCCGCCGCGGAGGGTGAGAGACTTGACGTCCGAGAGGAGGATTGCGTCTTTGGGCGCCCTGGCGGCCGCTGCTCCTCCTGCGCCCAGGAGGGGCAGCAGCGAGAGGGCGAGGGAGAAGGAGCCGGAGACGTGCATGTTCGGTTGTTTGCCGTGGTCGAGACGGCTGGCTGAGTTGCCGAAGCTGGGTGGTTGTGTCGCTGCGACGGTACGCCGCGTTCGGGGTTGGGATGTGTCCCGCTCGGCGGGGATTGCCTGAAGATGTGAAGAAGGCGGCCGCGTCAGAACTTGGGTTGTAGGGTTTCAAGACAGCCGCGTCTTTTTAGGGGCTGGATTCGAGGTCTGGGCCGACAGAAAGGTAATATTTGGCCAGATAATTCATGTAAGGCATCGACTGTCGTAACAAGGTTGAGGACAGATATATTGTTAGGTTGCTCCCTCCAGTGGTCGCCTAAGAGGGGAGGCTACCACGAGGTCGACTTGGGATTGGTTCAACCGTTCGGTGAAGAAGTGGCGTAGGTGTGGCGGGCAAGTGAGGACTCGCCACATGTAAGGCGTCCCATTTTGTGGCGCTAGGATTACATAATCTTTCAAGGTAGGCACTGAATCGCATTGGACCTTCATCAAAGCCTCCAAGGTTCCCGCCTTCCAATGGGAACTTGAGCCAAGCTTTGCCCTCCAACGGAAACGACGACTTGGCAGTTGGTCACTGCTGCGCACGCGTTGCGGATCGCCAAGCCGGGCCACTTCCACTGTCTGTACCTTGTTGATTGCAGTTGCCCCTTTCCAGCCAAAGTGCGAGGGTTATCTTGGCGGGGTGTTGCACGCGGGAGGGCACGTTTCTGATTCTTCTCGGAGAATAACGATGACCCGAGCTTTCGATGCTTCTACTTATGGATCCGGCTTGTCTTCCAGCGTCTTCCCTTGCGCTCAAATGCGCGCGTCGTAAAACGCACAGCGCTAACGTCGTTGTGGAACTGCCGCGCGGTCCATCCATCCCAACGATCTGGGACTTTCTTGCCGTTCATTAGCCTGCCATTCGCATGACAAACGGTTTGATTTGCGGCTGGCTCGCTTTCGGTTCGGTCTCGCTTGTACGGGCTCGACTCTTCTTGCTTGGTTCCCACATTTTACGTGGTACAGTTTCCGCCTTTTCTTGGCCCAGAGATCGCCGTTGAACGCAACTCCACGCTGGAACGGGGTTGACGAATTCAAGGAACGGTTCACGGAAATGCGGCGGTAATCCCAGCAGGTATTAGAGAGATCAGATAATGCAGGTCGGGCGTTTTATCTGCCCTGTCTTACTCTTTCTTCTCTCTCCCTTTGCTGGACAACATTTACGGACACTAGCTGGGGTCGGCATCGCACGGCCCTGCCGAGTCAGGCTATCGCAGGAATGACTTGGGGGTGAGACTCACTGACATCCGGCAAGTTGGTCCGATGCCCGTGACGGTGGCCTTCGGACGACGCCTGGAACTCTGGATATCGGCACCGAGGACGGCTGGTATCGGCGGCAGCGATCTTGAATGAAGTTCACAGGGTATCTTGACGACAGTCACGGACTCATGCCAGTGCATAACCTTGTTGGCTCACAGGTACTAGGTTTGAAATGTTTCAAACTCGTCAGGTCTTTACTCAATCACTAACATTGCGAATCTACTTGCAGTGACTGCGAATTAACCACCCGGATGGATTGCCATGCATCATAAATATTTTCGCAATGACACCAACCAGGCTCATGCTTGATGACTCCTCGATATCAGAAAATCCCGACCACGGTTAGCGGCACTGATTAGGACGACAATCCCAGCAATGTCCGGCAAACAGCTGCTCACCTTGCTGCAGCAGGCGCGCCGAGCCCTGCCCTGCAAGATCTACGCGCCGGCGTCTAAGCTTCAGAAGGGGTCTGCGGAATACAACGAGGTTGCGAACTCTGGCAGGGTTTGGGAAAATCATTTTCAGCCGGGCCAAAGCACCCTCAAGGGCTATGTCGGACTCCAGTGGGAGCACAGAAACGTCCTTGACAAGATCGACGTTCTGAGAGCGAGGGTCCCAAACCTCGAGTCGGGCAAGACCTTGCTTGCCGAGTACGCGCAGCAATCTGTCATGATCGAGGACAATCCCCTGAAAGTCAGCGATGCCATCCGCATCCTTGACACCCTAAAAAAGCAACAATTCTTTAGTCTCGTTGGCATGGGCTCAATGACTTCGAGTGAGCTTGCCGGGTTGCGCATCGACGAGACCGAACAGAACGAAAGCTCCGCAGTCGTTGAGCTCAGGAACCACATCGTTGCGTCGCAATGGATCGCCGACAACGCGGCAACCAAACTTGGCACGACAGGCGTCAGTGAAGCCGAGGCACGCGACCTCGCAGTGCTGGCGGTCAGAGGAACCGACTCGGAGACTGTGTACAACGGGTCTAGGGGAGGAAAGGTGCCGCTTGGGGGATATCGCAAGCTGCCCATCCAAGTGAGAAGCAACCATCTGGCCGTCTTCCCATACCCGCAGGAAGTCCCTGCATGCATGCGGAGGTTCTTTGAGTGGCGGGACTCGCAACACGACACGAAGGAGCTTCATCCGCTCATACTGGCCTGTCAGATGACGGCTTACTTTGTTCACATTCATCCGTTCCCCGACGGCAACGGCCGCACCAGTCGGATGATTATGCAGGATTATGTGGCTCGCCAGGGCTACTTGCCAGTCATCATCAGGGGTCTGAAGCGCGAGGAGTACCTCAGGATGATCAGCGACGCCTGCGATTTAAAGCCGAGGGAGTTCGTTGCGGCGGTGCTTGAGGCTCAACTGGCTCTCGTCAGCTCGCTTTCAGACCGGAAGTAGGCATTCGGGGACAATAATGGACGTGTGTGGGGGAACTCGATTAGATCCTCCAGGGATACCCGCTCTTTCTGCTGTGAGTGTCAATGTTCAAGGAGCATCCTGAATGTATAACTAGTTAATCTGAGTAGAAGAACTCATCCTAATCACCCATTCTTCATTCATATGCCTTTTGATGGTGGTGCTGCTACTGTTGTTGAATGTTTCCGATTGGGTTGTCTCGGGGACTTAACGGTATCTTGTAGCGTCCCGGGAGACCGTCAATCTGGTGACCGCTCTGGGTAATTGAAACATATGGTCGCTTGCGTCGCTCGGATCCGCATCGCACGCGAGACAATGCGATTGGGTTCGACTGCTAGCTGTGCAGGCGTGCGCTAGCTGTCAGACGACGGCTCCATGCCAAGTGCGATCCCTTGCGGCGTGCCGGCGCTGCTCGTTTACGTCTGCCAAGTTCCAACGCGCGGAGGCGCGCCATCGCATCTGCTAAAGGTGCACCCCCTCGACAGACTAATGTACCACGCTATTGGGCGGTACGCCACGCTGTGACAGGAAGCCGCCGTCGCTGGGCAGCGCTGGGCCGGCGTTCGGTTCGGGTCACAGGCCTTTCAGCTGAGCTGGCTGGCCTGCTGGGATCGCAATCTTTCCAGAAGGGAAACGAACTCGCGCGTATCGAATATTAACTGGGACCCGACTACGCCTAAGCCGTTTGTGGTGCAAGTCGGCCCCCTTTTCCCACAATTATTTCGCACTGACACGGCGGTAGACGTATAATATGTGTAAGACAACTGTGGTCGCAGACGACATCCCTGTACCCGGGAATCGACAAGTTTGCAAAAGACCATTCAGGTGGGAAGGGAAGCAGTGTACACCAACTCCGAAGAGAAGTCACGAACGACATGCGAAACCCGAAACCGCCAACAATCCTCTTGAGATGAATAGGCTACTTGTGGCGGCGACACACCGCTTTCCCAACATCATGGAACCTTGTGCCGAGAGCCCAGATCGTCCCGTCGATGGGGAGAGGATAGGATGGAAGGGGGGTTGATGGGGCCGGTAATTGGCTGGGAGGGCGTTGCTTGAAGTCAACATCACACACACGACATTGACAAGTGTGTTTAAATACTGTAGTGTATGCATGCGCAGAATAAGCTACACGATGTGCTGTAAAGCTCGTGTCACCGCTTTTCTTTCTCCCCTCCAATGACAATGCTGGGCATTTGGCATCTGATCGAGGTACTGAGCCTGGAGAAAAGTAACACAATGATCAACACAAGAGAATCGAACGCATTCTGTCATTTGGCATCGGAGAAGGGCTCATAAACATTCCGCCGTATTACATAAACGGTCGACCCAGCCGGCACGGTTACCCGAGCCACAACAACGCTCAAACGTCTGTCTTTTATCCGATGGCGGTCGCTCAAAGTTGTCACCGGCAGGGCCTGGACTGGAATCCTTCGCGCGCGACTCACCGTGGGACCGGACCCGAGGGACAACGTTATCGCCGGCGCACGTTTTTTACTCCATGTGTACAGCAACTCACACTAGCCGGGCCAAGGAGGAATAGGGCTACGGGCATCCCGCCAGAAACCTTGCTAGACGCCTCCCAGGGGGCGTTTGTCACTTTTCGTACCCCTAAACGACAGGAAACCACACCGGGGATTTTACGTGTGTTCGTATTCATGTGCCGTGCCAGACAGACATCAACACCGTTTGTAGTGCATCTAACGTGTGTACGTATGCGTGTGCCTGATGAGACTCATCAAACCCCACCAAGGAAACAAAATGTAAGACGCGCCTCTGGAGACTGGAACCGAAATCTGGACACACCCGGGCTGGCTGGCTGGGGGAGATGGAAATGAGAAGAACCGGATTTCGGAGTGCTGAAGAAGCCCGAGGGATGGGCAGCGGCGCCTCAAACTGGGGACCTTTTGGGCTCGATGCGATGTAAGCGAGTGCGGCGGCGAGTGACTCGACGGGGGCGTGCATGCGGCGGAAGGGGACCCGAGGAGGCGGCAAGACGGGACAGGCTTAGCGGCCTTTTTTGGGGGGACTTTTGGCGTGGTTGGCTACAGCTACTGGGCCAGTAGCTGGGCGCCCCTCGGCGGCCATGACCAGAACATGACGTGCCGACTAGCGGTTTCCCCCTATCAACTGACTCTTGAGTCTCACTAGAAGATGCGTTGGTTGGCCGGCCGGCATCGGAACTGTTGATTCGCAGCAAAAAGATATCTTTAATAATAACAAAATATCAGTTATTGGTAATTCCTAAACCGTGGCCGTAAAAGCCAGTCAGAGAGGAGGTGCTTTTTTTTCTTTCTTTGTTCCTTTGCGGCGGAGTTTAGTCAGACAATGGACGACGGTGGAGGTTGGTTGTGGCGGCAAGCTTGCGGATTTTTGTTGACGAACTGAACGCTCGGGGACCGGCTGGACCTTGCGGCTCGGAGTTCGAACCGGTCTGTTCTTTGACGAACCTTTCAACTGAAGAAAAGGTTATGCAGGTAATATCGAGGCAGGCAGGGCACAGCCTATCTGGGTAAGCAAGCAAACAGGCATCTTCGTCGCATGTCACTGCGGCCCTGGAGCCAAGCGAGTTATGAAGGGGACGAATAATCCAACATCGGCCGAAAGTAACAAGCGGCCCACCAGAGATGAAGAGAGAGAGAGAGAGAGATTGTGTGTGTGTGTGTGTGTGGCAGATTGACTGTCCCCAAGAATCGGGAACTGGCCAAACTACAGATGCACACGAGACGGAAAAGAGGCAAGACTGAGAAGGAGTGAGGAACAACGTGGCTCTATCTCTGCCCGGCTGGCAAGCAAACAAGTAGACAAGCAAACTAGCAGGTCGGCTGGAGAGATTCAATCCCGGGCGGAGCAGCACCCCCGGCCCTCTCACTTCTACGCCGTTGCCCTTTTCTGCTCGCCGAAGATGAATCATCATGATATTGTGGGGGAGAGCGACGCTCCGTGCTCCATGTAAGCAGATCCCAACACAGAAATATCCCCAAACACTGTGAAAGGTGACGACGGAGGTCGGCGTTGTGACTACCGACCGGCGGCGCTTGTCACCCATTGTCTTGGATTGGCGGCGCGGGCTATGGAGACTACACAGCGACTAAGCACATTTCGGGCAGCCGGGAGGGTGCGAGGCTCGAGGAAAGAATCGGATCGGTCGCATTCCGCAGCGTCTGGTTCGTTCATCGTCCAGTCTGGTCCCGTCCAGTCAGTCGCTCCTGCCTGCCTGTGTTGTGTCGTCCGCAACCCACACCCACACCTGCACCTGCACCTTCCACCCCAGGCTCATGGACCTGGGCCCGTCACCCGAGGGGGACAATGGAGGGGGGTGCGCCCCAGGCCTCGAGGTCCAAGGTCCAAGGTCCATGGTCTATCACTCGAAGCTCCACCACGGCCCAGTCCAAGGTCCCGTCCCCGTACCATTCCACCGTACCTGCCTACCTTACCGCAGAATACTTATATCAACAAAGTCCCACCCCAGTCCGTTCCTCGCTAAGGTCGCAAGGGAACGGTGGACTTCCAGCACTACACTAATCCCTATCCTGGCCTGCACCTCGAGTGGGAACGCCTCTGAATTTTTTTTTTCTTTCCCTAGGGACGCCTTCCCTTCTTCCCCTCCAGCTGCCGATAGATAAGTCGTGCTGCTATCCACGCCGCTCGCCTGGGTTGCTCATTTTGATTTGACTCCGACTCCATCCCGAGTGCGCGCAAAGACAAGAACGATCCCGATCGTGCAAGTCGTGTGTCTTGGCTTCGCCGCCCACCTTCCACCCTCCACTTCTTTCTTTTTCCGACTGACTTTAACGGCTTCGGTCCCGCGACTTGGGGACATTGTTGAATCGGGACACCCGTCGTCGAGCCAACACCAACATCATATGCGATAGTTGCGCCAGTCTTTCGAGCTCGATCACGACTTACATATACACACTGATAACTCCCCGGCGTCGACGTCACCATCCCCGGCCAGGAAGTCTCTTGCGCTCGAGAGCTTCAACCGACTGACAGCCTGCGCGCTGCGCAACCCTGCGCAACGAGCTCACCTCGCATCTCCTTCCCCGACACTCGATAGCTCTGCTAGGAGCTATACACCACAATGGCGGCCGACAACGAGAAGGCCGTCAGCGAAAAGCCGACGGACCTGGTTGAAAAGTCCCCCAGCGGCCCCTCCTCTGACAGAGGGTCTTCCCACGGCGACTCGACAGAGGTGGATGCACCGAACCACTCCAAGAACCAGGCCTCCAACTCCAGAAACCTCGAGAAGGCAGACTCCAAAGTCGTTGCCCCCAAGGCCGACCATGACCCGTACGAGAACCTGCCCGCCGACGAGGCCGCCGTACTCAAGCGCCAAGTCACCACACCCGAGGTGAAGGCCGGCATGCTGACCCTGTACCGCTACTCCTCCACCAACGACCTCATCATCCTCGCCGTATCCGCCTTCATGTCCATCGCCGTCGGCGCCGCCCTGCCGCTCATGACCGTCATCTTCGGCAACCTGCAGGGCACCTTCCAGAACTACTTCAACCAATTCCCGCCCACCGACGAGCAGGAGCGCAATTTCAAGAGCGAGATGGCCGGTCTCGTCCTGTATTTTGTCTACCTCGCCATTGGCGTCTTCGTGGCGCAGTACGTAACCACGGTTGGCTTCATCTGTAAGTTCCCGCCCCGGGAGGATCCTGTAAGCTTATTTCTGACGCGACCGAATCAGACACGGGCGAGCACATTAGCGCCAAGATTCGCGAGCATTATCTCGAGAGCTGTATGCGCCAGAACATCGGTTTCTTCGACAAATTGGGCGCCGGCGAGGTCACGACCCGCATCACCGCCGACACCAACTTGATCCAGGACGGTATTTCTGAAAAGGTTGGCCTGACCCTCGCCGCCATCGCGACCTTCATTTCCGCCTTCGTTATCGGATTCATCCACTACTGGAAGCTCACCTTGATTCTGCTGTCGACCGTTGTCGCGCTCCTCCTGAGCATGGGCGGCGCCTCCTCCTTCATCGTCAAGTACAGCAAGCAGTCGATCGAGTCCTACGCCGTCGGAGGCAGTCTCGCCGATGAGGTCATCAGCTCCATCCGCAACGCCGTGGCCTTCGGTACCCAGGACCGCCTGGCGAAGCAGTACGACGAGCACCTGACCAAGGCCGAGTACTTTGGCTACAGGGTCAAGGCGACCATTGGCATCATGGTGGCTCTGATGATGACCATTCTGTACTTGAACTACGGTCTGGCTTTCTGGCAGGGTAGCAAGTTCCTCATCGAGGACGGCATCAAGCTTTCCAACGTTCTTATCATCATGATGTCCATCATGATTGGTGCCTTCAACCTCGGTAACGTTGCCCCCAACGCCCAGGCTTTCACCACTGCCATCGCCGCCGCCGCCAAGATCTACAACACGATCGATCGCGTTTCCCCCCTGGACCCGTCCAGTGATGACGGCGAGAAGCTCGAGAGCCTCGAGGGCACGATTCGCCTGGAGAACATTAAGCACATCTACCCGTCCCGCCCCGAGGTCACGGTCATGGAAGATGTCAGCCTCACCATCCCCGCCGGCAAGACCACGGCTCTGGTCGGCGCGTCTGGTTCTGGAAAGAGTACGATCGTTGGTCTCGTCGAACGCTTCTACGACCCCGTCCGCGGAAAGGTGTTTCTGGATGGTCACGACATTAGTACTCTTAACCTGCGGTGGCTGCGTCAGCAAATGGCGCTCGTCAGCCAGGAGCCCACTCTCTTCGGAACCACCATTTACCAGAACATCAGGTACGGCCTCATCGGCACCAAGCACGAGAACGCGAGCGAGGAGGAGCAGCGCGCACTGATCGAGGACGCGGCCAAGATGGCCAATGCCCACGACTTCATCAGCGGTCTTCCCGAGGGTTACGAGACGAACGTTGGCGAGCGCGGTTTCCTGCTTTCTGGTGGCCAGAAGCAGCGCATTGCCATTGCCCGAGCTGTTGTTTCTGACCCCAAGAGTGAGTTTCATCCGTTGTTATTGTGAAAGATTTGAGCTAACCTTTCTAGTTCTCCTTCTCGACGAGGCAACTTCTGCGCTCGACACCAAGTCGGAGGGAGTCGTTCAGGCCGCTCTCGAGGTCGCCTCCGAAGGTCGCACAACCATTACTATCGCCCACCGTCTGTCAACTATCAAGGATGCTCACAACATTGTGGTCATGTCGAACGGAAGAATTGTCGAGCAAGGCACTCACGACGAGCTCCTCGAGAAGAACGGAGCCTACTACAATCTCGTCAGCGCCCAGAACATCGCCAAGGTCAACGAGTTGGACGCCGAGGAAGAAGCCGCTATTGACGCTGAAGACGACGAGCTCATCCGCAAGAAGTCCCGTGTTTCTGAAAAGGGAGGCTACGTTGCCGACCCCGAGGACAACATCGCGGCCAAGCTGCAGCGGAGTGCCACCTCCAAGTCTCTCTCTAGCATCGCTCTGCAGAACAGGAAGGAGGACGGAGAGGCCAACTACAGCCTGTGGACCCTGATCAAGCTTATCGGCGCCTTCAACAAGCAGGAGTGGCATCTCATGCTCGTCGGTCTCTTCTTCTCCATCATTTGCGGTGGTGGCAACCCGACCCAGGCCGTCTTCTTCGCTAAGCAGATCATGACTCTCTCCGTGCCCGTCACCGACGAAAACAGCCACCAGATGAAGAAGGATTCCGACTTCTGGAGCGCCATGTACCTCATGCTTGCCGGCGTGCAGTTCATCGCTTTTGTCATCCAGGGTGTCTTGTTCGCCAAGTGCTCCGAGAGGCTCGTCCACCGCGTTCGAGACCGGGCGTTCCGTACGATGCTTCGCCAGGACGTTTCCTTCTTCGACAAGGACGAGAACACGGCCGGCGCGCTCACCTCGTTCCTTTCGACCGAGACGACTCATCTTGCCGGACTTAGCGGTGTTACCCTGGGCACTCTGCTTATGGTCTCGACGACCCTGATTGCTGCTCTGACGCTTGCCATTGCCATCGGCTGGAAGCTGGCCCTGGTCTGCACGGCGACGATCCCGATCCTTATCGGCTGCGGTTTCTTCCGCTTCTGGATGCTCGCGCACTTCCAGCGCCGTTCCAAGACCGCGTACTCCAACTCGGCCAGCTACGCGTCCGAGGCCATCTCGGCCATCCGCACCGTCGCCTCGCTCACGCGTGAGAAGGATGTCATTCGCCAGTACCAGGCCTCGCTGGCCGTCCAGCAGCGCGCGAGTTTGATCTCCATCCTCAAGTCTAGCTTGCTCTTCGCGGCGTCCCAGTCCTTCATGTTCCTCGCCTTCGCCCTCGGCTTCTGGTACGGCGGCACGCTCATCGCCAGCCTCGAGTACAACATGTTCCAGTTCTTCGTGTGCTTCTCGGCCGTCATCTTCGGCGCCCAATCGGCCGGTTCCATCTTCTCCTTCGCCCCCGACATGGGCAAGGCGCACCAGGCCGCCCGCGAGCTCAAGACGCTCTTCGACCGCAAGCCGACCATCGACACCTGGTCCGAGGAGGGCGCCTCGCTCGACGCTGTCGACGGCACCCTCGAGTTCCGCGACGTCCACTTCCGCTACCCGACCCGCCCCGAGCAGCCCGTCCTTCGCGGTCTCAACCTCACCATCCGTCCTGGCCAGTACGTCGCCCTCGTCGGCGCTTCGGGCTGCGGCAAGTCCACGACCATCGCGCTGCTCGAGCGCTTCTATGACCCGCTCTCGGGTGGCATCTACGTCGACGGCAAGGAGATCAGCACGCTCAACGTCAACCAGTACCGTTCCTTCATCGCACTCGTCAGCCAGGAGCCCACGTTGTACCAGGGCACCATCAAGGAAAACATCCTGCTGGGTGCCAACAACGAGGTGACGGACGACGATATCGAGCACGCGTGCCGCGAGGCCAACATCTACGACTTCATCGTTTCCCTGCCTGAGGGCTTCAACACTGTCGTCGGCTCCAAGGGTGCGCTGCTGTCGGGTGGTCAGAAGCAGCGCATCGCCATCGCGCGCGCGCTCATCCGCGACCCCAAGATCCTGCTTCTCGACGAGGCCACGTCGGCGCTCGACTCCGAGTCGGAGCACGTCGTGCAGGCCGCCCTCGACAAGGCCGCCAAGGGCCGTACCACCATCGCCGTCGCCCATCGTCTCAGCACCATCCAGAAGGCGGATATTATCTACGTCTTCGACCAGGGCCGCATCGTCGAGCAGGGCACCCACGCCGAGCTGATGAAGAAGAACGGCCGCTACGCCGAGTTGGTCAACCTCCAGTCGCTGGAGAAGAACCGGTAATCTCGGGAGTGACTGATGTGTGTATATTGTGCGAGAGATTTTCGTGTTATTTTGTACGAGTGCATTACGCCAGCGGAGGTCACATGCCATGTTCCCAACGTCTCCAGAGATATTCGGATCGTCGACCCGCGATCCAAGTCTTATTCTGCATTGCATTGGTGTTTTTGTTTTCAATTGTTGTTTCTGCGAAAGAAACGGGAAATATGGGAAAGAGAGATTCGGTACATAGACTGAGCTGGCCGCGGCCGAGGCTCTACCTTTCTTCTGCCTTGACATCTGACACAAAAGGGGGCTTGTTGAGAGGAGGAGAAAGACAATGTCGAAGGGTTTTTGTTGTAGCCTATGGTTTTCAATGGTCGCAGGGTCGAGAAGGTAGACTCCCCTCCCCCTCGGTACACAAAAAGTGTAGTACTCATAGACGTAATTCCAATCATTCAAGACGATGCAAAGGTTCGAGAGTGTTGCTTTCCATGGAAATGTGGCGACGGCGAGGAAACTGAACCGCCGTGTCAGGTCTTGTCTCTCAGGGATGCATTCTGTCAAAGGTTTGTTCAGCTGCTTTAGCCCCGAGCTGACGGTCTCATAGCATTCTAAACGCCGCAATGTCTCGAGCCCCTTTGACTTCAGGCTCCTGGAACAAGGGTCGCAGCCAGTGGGTGTTCTGGTAGGAAAGAGCACTCGCTCGCCGGGATTCCAAAGTCCGCTGAACGATCCTTCATCGAGGACTACGTGCGATGGCGTTTGAATCATGCTGGTACCGGTTGTTAGGACCTTCGTGGCGAGGCGACCGGAGGCAGAGAGCGGTGCTTGCTTACAAGACACTCAACATAGCCACCCAAGCTGCTGGTGCTTCGGAAGCACACCGCTGGCGCTGGCTGTCCAAGTCCCTGGGCAAGCAAAGTTAAGAGACCCGAGGCTTTGCATTAGCACGAGGCAGCTGGCGGGTGGCTACGCGGGAATTCGTTTTGGCTGAGCTACTGGGGCTGCATCCTACAAGCAAAATGTTTTGCGGGTAAATTTGGTCAGGTCGTGCAGAGCGACGCACTTCCCCTTAGCCTTGAAATTCGATCCTTGAGATCTCACCAACTCGATCTTGCCGACGGGACCTAATGTGGTGACTGGGAGCTGGGCCGGTCTGGTCGCTATCAGACGGGCACAGCCTTGGGGATGAGAAGGGGTTCAAGGGATCCAAGGCAACAATCCCAAAATAGCCATAATGCTAACTCATCGCAGACCGCGTCAAATGATTCCAGACCGAGGACGACGTGCGCTGCAGGAGGATGCCGTTCGGACCGGCTTGGCTCTTCCGGGTCCAGCCTTAACGTCCCGCGGCCCGTCCCAAGCATCCGGGTTGACTTCATTCCTCGCCCCTTCTAGAATCGAAGCACTGTGACGCATGCGCTTCTGAACCGGACCACCGGGTTGGTCGAGCGATATGCAAGAGCCTCACGGCCCCTTTCGGAGTGCCAAGGCGGGCTGGCATTTAGTCTGATGTCGATTTGCGGCCCGTGTGGGAGGGCCGGGGCTGGACTCCGCTCGGGCCCGGCCGTGACACGGAGGGAACTCGGGTGGAGTTTATCGGTCCTTCTGGCCCGGGAGCCGCCGCGGCATACGACCACGGACGGCGATAGGGCTGGTATGCAGTTTGCATCTGGCGGTCGCTCTCCCTGGCCCTGGAGGAAGGTAGATAGATGACCGCATCCAAGCGGATGCCGTCGCCGCCTGGAGAGAACTCGGGGTGGCTTAAACGTTAGTTTTGCGACGAGTTGACGACATCAAGCAAGGGCAAGGAGAACGTCGGCCTTTTTACGGCTGTGTTTGTCTCGGAGGCTTTTTGGGCGATACGAAAGGTCGCCGGCAAGCTTCTCGTATCGGACTCAGAATGGTTCAGGTTCAGACAACTGCCATCGTGCCCAAGAGTCCCGCCTCCCTGGAAAGAGCGGCTGCTTCGTTGCGACAGCGACGGCGCCAAGATGTCGTCAATGTCGAAAGGCCATGTACTTGTCGTCAGCTCATTTGCGCAGCCTCTCGTGTCAGACATGTGTTGCAGCATGGCGTGCCGGCGAGACTTTGTCTTGGATCTCGAGCATGAAGACCGCACGCTAAGTGGCCGGTTTGGGTCTGCAATTCGTCCGGTCCGGTGAGGTGGCGGAACATTTAGCCACTTGATTAGGGTCTCGGTGACTTCGTGTCGTGCCCCCGTGGCATATGTTCCGCCTCATCAAAATAAGCAGTTGTGCTACGGTCCTCGAAACATCGCTCGAACGAGTGCGTGGTTGCGTGCGACGTGTTGAAGTAAGTTATTACGCAGGGCAAAGCGAATCAGCTCGTCGCTGAGCAACGTCGTACGTCGTCCCGCGTGAACTTGAGTCTGTGGGACATCCGTGCGGGCGTGCGGGCAACATTCTGTGCACTCGAAGCTGGGCATGATATTGATCAAGCCCAGGGGGGTGGGGATGCACACTGGACGCAGCCACGAAACTGTGCCGCCTGAGCCGTGTGCAAAATCACCTAAGGCGCCCGAGGCGCCTGCAAAACGGCCACGGGGTACGTTCAACGCGATTGGAATGCTGGAGGCGGAGATGCGTGCCTCATTGAAGAATCTGGCCACCCAAACTGTTGGCAACGGCGTACAAGCGAGCAATCGACGCGTCCGTTCGCGACGACTCCTGAAGTCAGAAACACATGGAGAAACCTCCAACATCAAAATGAGAGCTATTTGGAGCCGAGCGGCCCGAAAAGGGGCAATGATATCATTCGACGCCCAGGCCGACCGAAAGCGGCCGCTGGCTGGCCCCTCCTCCGTTACACGCGATCTGTGGCGTCGTCGTACAAGGCCTTTAGGCTACCGGCTTGTGGTCTGAGCATCTCCCATGTGAACGGTGTGCGGGCTGTATGCAAGGAGGCGCAGGTACCCGTCCACTAAGAGGCACCGCGAAAGCCAAATCGATAGAGCTCGCGCGGCCTGGGCGCCAGCCGCCGTGTTGGGAAATCGAGGAGGATGCGAGATGTGGATGAGAATAGCGACAGCCAGCGGCGCCGCGAGTCAATACCAAGACAAGCCGTTTCCTTCAAGGCCGTGTGGCAGTCAGACACGCGGCGGCAGATGTCATTCTTGACGTGCTGGCCGGCGTATCGGCTCGGGGGAAATGAGACACGACTTAGACCAGCGAATGGCACCACCTTGGATTGAACTCCCGAAACAAGTGGACGAAACGGAAAATGACTTCAGCCCGAAAGAGACTTCTCGAAGGCTGGTTGGAGCAACATTCCTGCAGGGAGCCGACTGCCGAATTGGGGTTGAAGGGATGCAGAGTTGTCAGTCGGACCGCCCGATCCGGCGGCTATGACTCTGTGAGGAGAAGGTTGGACGGTTTCCGTCGGTGCTGTATTTGACTTTGAGCAGCAGATGAAGTTTATGCTGGACTGGCTCTTGTCGTCTCGTGTCAAAAGATCCTTCTCGGCCCTACACGGGGATCGCGTGGGGAGCGGTAGGGTTCTTCGCTGTAGGAAGGTGAGGTCGGAATGTGATGCTCAATCTTGAGCAGATGTGTGTGTGCGGCTGACGACAAGGGACCCCTCGTGGGCAGCGTGGCAGGAAATGAGCGGTTGGAGACGGACGATGTGATTGGGTTCCCAGCAGTCAGGCCTGGTGCCTTTGCAGATCCGGCTGATTCCAGGTCAATCTTGTGCTTGCCATGGTCTGGATTGATGGCGATAGATGATGGCGGTGACACCATCGCCTCATTGGCACATGTGCTGGAGGCCGGATTGGGCGAGAGGAAGATGACAAGATGACAGCTCGCCAGCAGATGGACTTGCTTGAAGCTGCTTCGATTGGTCTGGCGGAAGCTGTCGCCGTGGATGCGAGTAGGCAATCGCCTGCCTCATGCTCTACTTCCCTTCTAAGGTAGACAGGCAGCGTCGTCGACCGAGAAGTGCAGCCAGGTGCATGGAAGCGACGGCCCACGTTGGCCGTTCATTGAGTCGGGTTGAGGCTAGACGCAGCTGAATATTCCTTCTTCGTGCCGCGTAAGGCCAGTTGGTGACGACGACTCAAATGATGGGGTTCAATTTGCGGAATGGGCTGTCATAACTTTTGTTTGGATCGATAAAAGCCGCACGGAAGCTGGCTAGGGGAGGGGCCGGCCTCAGTGGCCCTCAGTGGCCCTCAGCGGCCCTCAGCCATGGACGAAGGCCATTGGCAATATTTTTCCTTCTCCTGTTGTCTGGTACTGGGACTCGGCACGGCACTGGGCAAGGTCGAGAACAGACGGCCGTCGGGCAAAAAATCATGGATGGCCCGGCTCGGCGTCGCCATTTTTACTGGGAGAGACCCCATCACCTAATAAGCCAAGCAAACTTTGGCAGCCGGAAAGATCACTGGTCAGCGTCGTGTCCCGCCGTCTCCCGTCGCGTCAGGAAAGACGGGAAGGGAAGAATGAGATGAACCAGCGCGAGACGTGACGGCGCGAGTGGAATGTCCTCCGGACCTCCTGAGCTGCTCCGGCAGGTACGTCGGTACGTTGGTACTTTCGTACTCTCACGGCGCACCTTCCTTGGTCAGGTAGCTGAGGTACCACCACTGGTGCACCACCGGCGCCGTTAAGTGGGGATGGGCAGGCACTCGGGCGAATGGCTGGGGGTCCACTCGCATAGCAGGCGGCGCTATGATTTGCCGTCGCATCTTGCATTTTTCTCAGTTTTTCCACCTCAGCAAGCAAGTGCCTCCCAGACTGCAGGACAGGCAATTTGTTTCTCCTTCCATATTTTCACAACTCGCTCAGCTTGGCGCTGCACAAGCGCGGGATGTGCATATGCACGCGCACAGGTGCGTTCGCCTTCCCTTGTGCATGGGCAATAGGCTCCACACCCTATCTGGATAATATTGCAAGTGGGTCGATACGGGATTCCATCATTCGTCGCGCGCGAGGGGTAAGGTACTGCACCTTGTGCTTGGCCGCGCTCTCTTCCATGGCAGCGCTGTGATTGCCGTGGTATTCGGACGGGGTCGTGAGATACGCAGCATCCGGAGCGGACGTCGTAAGGTCGCAGAGAACCACGGCAGTCGATCTCCGCAGATGACTGACTCGAAATAGACGGCGGATGCTTGTGTCCAGCGCCAGTGTCCGGTTTTCCGCGTTTCCAGTTCAAGTCGAGCGTCCGATCAGTTTCGACAGAGCCTAGAGGTGACAGGTGAGCGACGATCAACGGCGTGGACTCCCACCTGAGGACAGACGAACGAACCCGCCCCCACAGATTCAGGCGCAGTCGTCGGACATTGGCACGCAATGCACCGCCAGAACGGGTGGAATGGCCCAAGACACCCAAGGCCCAAGGCCCAAAAGCCCCAAGGGGCACCTCAGCGACAGGCACCGCACCGCTCACCCAACATGCCCGGCTCACCAGAGTCACCACACACTCGCACATCCACCGCCTCCACCCTCACCCCAACACCACCGGCCACGGCCACGTTCGCGACCACGACATCCGACCGGGGGGGAATGCCCCGATGCGGACATGAGAATGGTCATCTCCCGCCCGCCGTCGTCGGGTCTTGCTTTTGGATCCAAAAAGTGAACCACAGATTCGGCCTTCCATCAGAAACAATGCTCTCAGTCTGACGTGCTGCCAATGAGGACGCAGACTGCTCATCCCTCGCTGCAACCCTGCGAAGACGGTGCCGTTCTAGACTCTCCGAAAACCACCAATTGGCACGTCCTGCTTGGCTCGCTTCCTTTTGCAGTTTTGTCAGCCGCCGCCCTTCCGCGTCGCATCGCAGCGCAGTGCAGTGCATCCTCCGCCCTCATCTGACTGACTATAGCCATCCATGGGCATATGCGCCTACCATCGCTCCGTAACGTATCTCGCTCACTACGTTTGCGTTTGGTTGCGTCGCATCGGCCGTGGTACTTCAGTGCGAATAGTCACCGCCTACAGGCCACGCCTGCCTTGGCCAATGCTACCAAAAACTCCGACAGCGCCCGGTTGGCTGGGCGTTGAAGCCGATAATAAGGTTGTTTCTCTGTGGTTCATGCTAATAACACGGATGCCACAGCACAATCAGCCAGAGCCAAGCTCATGCTCAAGCTAAGGCTCGTATCTCCCAGCATCGCCAATTTCTAGTGTCTTTTTATCGTTGAAGCAGAACCCTAGAACGACGTCAACCCGCACCCGCAGTCAGGGAATCGCAGCTGTCAAGCTTCCAAGGTTTGCTTCCAAGCTTCGACTGGGCAGCATCCCATCTCCTCCCGCCCCTGCGCTGGGCCCCGAGTCCCCGTGTGCCCATGTGCCCGTGTGCCCGTGTGCCCGTGTGCGTCAAGCAAATAAGTGGGGTGCAGTGTGTTGGTGCTGGAGGTCACTGGCGTTGAGGGACTTTACGCCGTAATACTGCTGCTGTGCCTTGAGTAAGCATGTCCAACAAGGTACCGTACCTACCTAACCCAACACATCTTATCGACTAAACCCAAGTCAATCGGCTCTACTGCGAGAGCGAGAGCAAGTGCAGGTCAGTCGATGCTGGTGCTGCAGGTGCAGGCGCAGGTGAGGTGCAAGTGCAAGTGCAAATATTGGCTCCTGCCGCTGAGTGGCTTGACGCCAAATCTCCTCCTTTCCCCCCTCCCGGCGCCCTGTCTCTAGCGTGCAGGCCGACCCCTGCCCATAGCCCCTGTCCCTGCCAAGGGGGGGCTCCTTCGCGGACCTGGACCACCACCCACGAACCAGTCCAAGTCCAGGGCACGTCAGTTCGTCCCTCTGCTGGGTAGGTGACCCGTCCAACTCCAGCATCCAGGGCAGGGACAGGTGCGTGCAGTCCCTGTCCCGGACCCGGGTCCAGGTCTCGATAGCGGAACCAGCAATCCAGCTGTCGCCCTCCCTCTCCCGCCCGTTGGCCTGCGAGAGCACGAATCAAAATACGACTCAGGCCGCCCCGGCCGCAGTCCATGCTTCGCCCACGCTCCACTGAAGAAGCCAGCTCACGGCCCTCTGCTGCTCTTCCGCGCTGTTTTGTTCCTAGTTTTGTGAGCCCCCAAGCTCCCCGTCGCGGTGCCAGAGAGTCGCAGCGAGAGGCGTCCCCAGGGGCCCTGGAACCTTGCCGCCCCTGTCCATGTCCAGGTCCCTTTTGCCTACCTACCCAGCCAGTACGGAGTACTCGCAGTACATCCACTGCCCAGTACCGTACCGTGCCTCCCACCACGCGAGCGAGCCAAGCCAAGCCAATATTGCTCGCTCTCCCCCCATCCCATCCCATCTCACCCGCGAGTCCATCCATTCGTTGCTCCTCCTTCTTAACCTCCCTCCTCCCCCAGCCCGAGCCAGGGATCGTCGCCGCCTGTCCAAGAGCCTCAGCTGCTTCCTGTCGCCAACCGTACAAGCCGACTGAACTGCTCAAGCCGACGACTCGACCGTAGGTGGACGAACTCTCAACCGCCCGTCACCTCACTCCCGAGCACCGACGAAATTGGCCAATTAGCACGTCGACGAGTTAGGAGAGCTTTTGAGCTTTGGGACATCGTGCCATTCGACCTCGATCGTCCGACATAGCTCGACCCGACTGCTTTCCGAGACGAACACGACCGGGAACGCACACTCGAGCTCCTCGACCCGATTCGTTGCTAATTAATCGACAACCGAATCGGCCTCGATACTTATTCCAGCCGACCCAGCGCCAGCGCATATTTGTTTTGGACGGTTACTTGGACGGAATCACTCGTTTACCCGCCAAGGCCCAGATCAGATCGCCCGTTGTCAACAACAAGCACCGACAGCAAAGTCCTCCACACTGGCGCAAGCAGTGAAGTGGTGGTCTTGTTTTTCCTTGGTGCCGTAATATATCCACCATCGCGTGCGTGATCTGGTCGATCACCGGCTAGAGACGATCAACGCCGATCAACGTGGGGTTCGCCAGGGAAACCAACAGCTGCCCTTCCTCTCCCCCCCAGCCAAGGCCTGTTGTCGAGAAGCTACCCTTCTCAGCTTCCCCGATAACTCTTGCAGAGAATAGGATTATGTTCCATCTCTCGCCTCTGCGCATCGCAGCTTGTTCATGATGGCTTTCACGCCTCTCACCATGTCTTCACTCGCTACCACCTCACTCTACTTCCGCACGCCACGGTCACTATGGCTTTTCCTTCTCCTTGCCTTCACCTCACTGGTGCTGGCCTCCGAATCTTCATCTGAATCTCTCCCGGCTCAGATCACTGCCCCCGCAATCATGGCTCCTCTGGATGCTCTGATCGTCGACGCCCGCACTCCCACAATGATCAAGGGTCGCTGGACCATGATGCCTGGGGACAATGAGCTCAAGAAGCGAGACGACGACAGCACCACATCCGCGCCAACCTCAACCCAGAAGGTCAAGGCCACGGACGACCCGACGACCCTGACCGTGTCCGTCACCGTCCCCGCCGCAACGGTCGAGGCTTCTTCGCCTCTGCCCTCGCCCTTCGACACCAGTCTGGCCTTCAACTTCACCAGCAACGATGGTGCCTCCTGCCCTCGCTTCATCAACGAGGTTCTCACCAACTCAAACTTCAAGAAGTGCTACCCGCTCTCCATGCTGCTTCAGGTGAGTTTGGACGACGTCGCAACACATGATGTGTACTAACTTGAACAGGGTTCGAGATCCTTTTTCGAAGCTGAGAAGAAGCTGTTGAGCATTGTGAGAGTCCTCGACGCCACCTGTAGCGCTGACGTCAGCTTCTGCACTCAGTACCTCAACGGCGTGGCGGGCAACCTTACTCTGGACGCCAATTGCGGCTCCGACTTTGCCAACGGCAACCCCATTGTCATGCAAGCCTACCTCGGCATGAAGTCGTATGAGATGCTGTACAAAGCCACCTGTCTCACTGACCCCGAAACGTCGATGTACTGTTTCGCGAATGCCGTCACAAACCTCACCACACCTTCAAACGTCTACTTTTACTACCTGCCCCTCAACATGACTCTCCCCGGCAGCGCAAACCCCACGTGTGGTACCTGTCTCAAACGGACCATGGAGATCTACCAGACCTTCACAACCAACCGCAAACTCGCCATCTCGTCAACGTATGTCAATGCCGCAAAGCAGGTTAACACAATATGCGGCCCTGAATTCATCAACGACACGTTGCAAGCCTCCACGAGTATGGCGGGGCTCCCGATACCGTCATGGGCCCTGACGACGATATCAATAGCACTGGCATTAGCTTTCAACTTCTCATAGAGACAGCTAGTTGCCTGTGCAACGTTGTCAGTGCCACAGCGGTACAGCAGGCCGTCCAGACGCCTGTACGGATGGTTACGAGTCACGTTTAGAGTTCTTTGATTTTCCAGCAAGCGCCTTGATACCCCCAAACATTCTCTCGCATTTACCTTTTCTTAATTCTTTACTGCCTGCCAAGGCCTTCCTTCGGTTGAGTTATCGCTCGATCCTTACTCTACATTATTCTATTAGTCTTTATTGCTTCACATCATGGTTGGGTTGGGAAAGATAAAAGGAACCGACCCCCGAGGAAGGGCATCGGTTGGCGGGTTTATTGATTTACCTGGGCATTTACACATAAGCCGGCATGGCCGGACATGAGGCATGGCGTATTCGCTGGGCCGCAGCGATAGGGCCGGAGGAGCATGTAACGCCACATATGGGCGGCAACACTATCGGCATCCGACGAGATGCGGTACAAATTTAATCTTCGCACGGTGGTGCGACAGTTAATACTATTGTAAATACTTTTTCAGGGGTGGCGGTTTACCTTGGGGTAAGACATAGGAGACGACGGCCTATCACGGCCATCTCGATACAATCCATAGCAAACTTCGTGGTCCTATTTGTTTTTTCATGACATGTAGCAGAAAGAGACCCGCTTCATCGTGTTCTTTGAGGCAGTGCATGTCATGAATGAGGCACTGGGAGATTGTCTCTTAGCTATTTGGACGGGTACAACTGGCCTGCGAACTATTCAATTTGGATATTCCATAGTTTGCAATACAACGTCGATGTCCGAATTTGCCCCTACCTCCTTCCCGTCTTCGCCAGTGTTGGTGACCCGGAGGTGTTTGGTATTGCCCGAGAAGTTGAAAACGTTTGGCATTCAAATAGTACGAGCATCATGGCAACTGGGAACAGCAAAATACGAACGAGAAGCAAAGCGGAGCGTGAGACGTCGACCGGACTCAACTTACCTTATAGTTCTATTAGCATCATTATAGTCGCCATTATTACCGTTGTTATCATCATTTTCATTATCGTCGTCGACGTTGTCGTCGGTATTATTGTTGTCGTTGTCATCATCATCATCATCATCATCATCATCCTCCTCCTCCTCATTATTATTCTTATCATGATTCAGCCCATTAGTGCAGTCGGTGCAAATGCTACCTCTCGGGTAGCCAAAACCCGTTTGTTTTGCGTTGTCGTCGCCTGTCGGCAAAGGAGAGAGATCCACTCGCGTGAGGTTAAAAATGCAGTGAACAGCAGCGACTTCTCTTTTACTCTTGGAATCAGCGGACAACCGGCCCATTTTCGGGTTTCTGATTGGCCAGTTCCAATCGGACTAATCAGAGTATGTATACCGAATATATCGATATTTGTTGCTTACCCATGTCGCCGTACGATGATTCTATTCACCAAGGGTCATACCAACATTTACACTGCTAACTGAGGCACGGAATAGCAAGGCGAGAAGGAGTTAAGCAACACAACTATTTACATCAAAGTATTCAACCCATTTTATGCCGTTCTCTGCATTAACACACATTTTCGCCTTTCCATTCGCTCACCCGCTGCGGCATTCGTCGCCTTTGCGTGGGTTGAAATCGCTGTATTCCCCAACATCAAGTCCGCTCCCAAACCCTCCTCCGCCCTCAAAAAAAAAAAGGAAAAGAAAAGAAAACCTTCGGCATGCTTGGCCTTGTCACTAAGGTCGGCCTGAGTCGCCCTCACGATTGGTTAAGAACAATATGTTGTTGTTGTATTTAACGCCATGGCGGCAAGGGCGTAGCCCTTGCGGCAGACCTCCCGAGGGGTATGTGGCGTGGAGAGCCGCAGGCTCAGACTACCTACTCTATAGTATACAGCCCTTACTAGCGTCCTCTAAATCTTGCTTACTGGCTATTATGCGTTCAATTTATCCCTGGATCCCATTGGTTCCTCTAATTTCTTTACTTCCTATTTAGTTCCCCTAATAGGGTACGTTAGTTGGTTGTTTTAAGGACTAGCCGGGGGTTAGCCCCTAGTAGTGTGGGCAGATCTTCTGGAAAAAGCCTGTTATATATAAGAAGGCCTTAAAACCTTTAGGATTAGTAATTAACCCCTTAAAATATCATTCGAGTAATCCCATAGGTCCTATGGGCTTTAACAAATTAAAAGGGTGGAGAGTAGGCCACCATTACCTCCTCGTTAAGGTCTTTCGGTAATAAACCAAGTAGTTTATATCCTTTACTTCCTTATAAGAGTAGGTAAATAGAGTTTTATCGTAATTAAAGCGTTAATAATACTATTTAAAGTCTCTGTGGCCTGACCGGGCCGTTAAGAGGTGATAAAGGGTAGCCCGTGGAAGGGCTAGTTCAGGGGGGTTGGATAAGGTGGCCTCGAGCCTTAGTTGGGCGTATTGGTCTGTTGCCTCCTTACACCACCATCGTGTATATTGGGCCCGTATTTGTTTCTTAGTGAGTTGTTTGATCCCTACCAGGGTTGCTAGTTGGCCTAAGGGCACCGGGAGTATTATGCCCTACTTAGCTAGGCGGTCTGTTTCTTCGTTGCCTTTTATCCCCTGATGCCCTAGGGCCCAGTGGATATATATATTATATATCCTAGCCACCTCGTGGATCTTAAGGAAAGCTGCTTATGAGGAGTTTAGAGTATCGCCCTGTATCCCCTGGATAATACTAGTGTTATCGATGTAGATATGGATAGGCTAGCCTTAGGACATAAGGAGGGCCCGCCGGAGCCCTACCCTCGCCCCTTTAACTTCTCCATTAAACACTTCCACTAGGCTAAGTCGGTAATAGCCCTGGGTTATACACTTTTTACCTTAGTAAATAATAAACTTATACCCGGTGGATCCATTAAATGCTTTAGAGCCGTCTAAGTAGACAGCTATATGAGTATTTAGGACGGTTTTTAGTTGGTTTTGAAAGGTTTTAGTAGTTTTCTTTTTTATCTATAAGACTATTAGGTTTTATAACCCTAGGGAGTATTATAGTTAAAGTAGTAATAGCTTTAGGACCTTTGAGATAAGGCTTATTGTCCGTTGAAGCTGTGTTTATTACCTCCTTTGTTGTGGGAGCCTTAGGACTAATGGGTGTTGTTGGTTAACCTTTTGTAGTTATATTTCAAAGCGTAAGCGTGCCCCTTCTAAAGCCACTTTCTTAGTAGGAAGGCTAGCATTTCGAAGGAGGTTACTTATTGGGGTTGTTTTCTAAACTAGGAGGATGGCTCGGGCCACTCTTATAATAATCTTATTAACCCTTTGGACGAGGCCATTTTGGCTTATATTAATAATCCCTCCCTAAGGGGAGGTGTTATTATTTAAAGCTGGCTTGGTTAGCCCCCTGAACTAGGTTTCGGCTCCATATAGGGCTATTAGGAGGACATTGTCACGGGCCAAGGCCCGATCAGAGGCCTCGGAACCACTCGGCCATGTTCAACGCCAACCGCTGCTTACTAAGCCTGATCAGGCCCAGGCAAACCTGATCAGGATCCAACGGATTTGTAGGGCAGCAGACTTTTCCTTCCTTTCTCCTTATCTTGAAGATACTCGTAGTAATCACCATAACTAGTTGCAATATACGTACTTAGACCATTACATTATCTTCAAGATCATCAAAGGTAATCAATTAAACGCTTAGTATAGAAGCCCACGACCTATATAAGAGTAGTAAGAAGTTCTAGACGGGTTAACCTAAGGAGTCCTTAAACGTCTAAAGCTGATCAGTATAACCTAATCAGACCTAGAGGTTATTATAAACTCGAAAAAACACATATATATACCCATAATAGAGTACCTTAACCACATCATTAAGTATACTATGATCACTACTAAATACAAAACACTAGGATAAGCGATAATTATACGATAATAAAAGGTAACGCTGAACTATCTAAAAACCCATAACAATTAATACAACTAATCGGACAACTTATAACCCAACTATAGGAGATGCGGACTACCTAAGTAACCGAGCAAGAAACCCAACGAGAATAAATTCGATTATTATAGGAAGCCCTAATAAAACCCAGGCACCCGACCTTAACGTTAAACCAGTCCCTGACACCCTCTATAACACCAATTCCCCCTAATCAGGCCTATGTACCACCTCCGAGATAAACTAAACATTAAATTCCCAACCCACCAAAGTTTAATGGATTATGTAAGAAGTTTTAATAATAACACCTTAAGATAATAGGGAAAATAAGTATAAATAAAAAAGCCTTCGGTTTGGAGTTAATTATATTCACCTATATTTACTCTAAACTAGAAAACACTATGTAAACCATAATAAACACCTATTATACGCAAAGAGGGGCTGATGAGTTAAAGAACTCGGATAAATTTATGGAATACTTAAAGGGTTATTATATAGACCTTAATATAAAAGTATAAGCCTTTAACCAACTAAGGATTATATAGTAAAAGGAGAATAAGAATTTCATTTACTTCCTCCCTAAGTTTAAAAAAGAGCTCGTAGAAGTAGGAGGAGGACACTAACAAGACGTTATAAGGATTAATTACTTTAAAAAAGCCCTAAACACTATAATAAGAGCCCCCCTTATTAGCATGATTAATAAACTAATAATATACACTATATACACTTAGATGCTCCTAAGCATAAGCTTAGAATTGGACAGCGAATCCTATTAAGCCCGCTGTGAACGTCGGCGTAGGAGATCACTAACCCCTAACTAAATAAAAACTAAGTCCCCTCGGAAATAGAATAGTTGATTAAAGTCCCCCCAACCTAATCAGATGGAGTGGGAACCTACGAAGGTAAACAGGCTAACCAAGGACAAGAAAGTCCATAAACGGCCAAGCTAAGAGGAAGCTTGTAGATATTATAATTATAATAAAAAAGGGCATATATAATAGTAATACCCTAAGGATCGAAAAGAGATAAAGAAGACCAAGACTTTTAAGGGAAAAACTAAGGAATAAAGTAAAACAGATAATAACTCTAATTAGGACTCTGAGGACTTAGGAAAAAAGTAACTCCTAGTAAAAGTCGTTATTAGGAGGAACAAACTATGGAGGAATAAAAGGTCGTTAAAAAGAGTATAAATTATAACCTATTTTACGTTAATATTAGGATTAATAGGATACACTATACAACTACCCTTATTAATACAAGGTGTTTAATATACGCCCTGATCAGCGACGCCTTCACTAAAAAACTCCACTTACCACGTATTAGTATTATACCTCAGAACTTAATACAAATCACCAATATAATCCCTAGTATAATCCACTATATCACTTACACTAATATCAATATTAATAACTATAAATAACACCAATTATTCTTTTATATTATTCCCAACTAAAAAAATAATATTATTCTTAGAAGGTCCTAAATAATTAATAATAACGTTACAGTTTACCTAGTACGAGGCACTCTGTATATAAGTGTTATGGACCACTAGGTAATAAAAAGGAAACTAGGTTAGGCCTGGTAAGATCCAAAGTTCCTAATCCAATAATAAACTGGATTGGTATTCTTAGCCCTGATTAGGTGAGCATAGAAGAGAAGAGAGACCCCTCTTAGTATATTTACCCTAAACATATTCTCTATAAGTTTAGCTGATATTAAAAAGGCCCTAGTACTAAAAATAAAAATAGACCCGAGAACGAAACTCCTTACGTATTACTACAAATTTCTATATATCTTTAACCGAGATAAGGCTGATTAATTACCGTTACACTAAAAGAATATTAACCATACTATCCTTATTAAAAAAAACTCCTATAATCAAAATAAACCAGTGACCTAGGGACCTTTATATAATATGTTAAGGGAAGAGTTAATTGTATTACACTGAACCCTTACAGAACTATTAAATAAAGGGTTTATTAGGGCTAGTAGCTCCCTTGTATTATCGCTTGTTTTATTTGTTTGGAAGCCTGGAGGAGGGTTATGGTTCTGCGTCGATTACTATACCCTTAATGCTATTACAAAGAAGGACCGATACCCCTTGCCCCTAATCAGTGAGACCCTAAGGGCTCTAGTAAAAGCGAAGTGGTTAATAAAACTGGATATTATTGTTATGTTTTATAAGATCCGGGTTAGGAAAGGAGATGAATAGAAGATGGTGTTTAGGACGAGGTATAGGTTATACGAATAGATGGTTACCCCCTTTAGTTTAATTGGAGTTCCCATAATATTCTAGTAATATATTAACTATACCCTATGAGACTTCTTAGATGAGTTCTACTTAGCTTATATCAACAATGTCCTAATTTATTTAGATGGCTCTCTCTTTGATTATAGAAAGAAGGTCAAAAAGGTCCTTAAACGCCTAGGTACTATAAACCTGCATATGGATATTAATAAGTGCAAATTCAAGGCTAAAAGTGTTAAATATTTGGGGTTTATTATTAATGCTGGTAAGGGAATTCGCATAGACCCTAAAAAGATTAAGGTAATCCAGGGATGGGAAGTGCCCTGATCAGTGTGAGGAGTCCGTGGGTTCATCGGTTTTACCAACTATTACTAATAGTTTATACCCAACTTCTCAGGGATTACATAGCCCCTAACAACCTTAACCAAAAAGGATATACCATTTATTTAAAGTAAGGAGTACACTAGAGCGTTCAAGGAGCTAAAGACGCTCCTGATCAGTGCACCTGTATTAGCTTACTGGGACCCTGATCGAGCTATAATACTCGAGACTGATTTGTTTAGTTATGTGGTAAGAGGTGCTTTGTCGTAGTATAACGACGAAGGGATCCTAAAGTTTATAGTGTTTTTTTTACATAAGAACTTACCTATAAAGTATAATTACCCAATATACAACAAGGAACTATTAGTAATAATACACTACTTAGAACACTAGGATTCTGTCGGAATATCCACGCCGGACTGGCGCCACCTGTTGCCGCCTATCGCCTATTGGCCCGATTAGCGAGCCAATCAGAAGGCAGGAATCGGTTTTAGATCGGCAACGTCAGATCGTTGCTGTAGGCCCGATTCCTTCCTTCAACAACAACAGAGTAGATACAATGAATATATTATTATTTACCCACCTTCCATACTAGGCCTAGTAAAATGAATTTAATACTAATTAGTAGTTAAATACCATTTCTGTAGATTAGTAAAGTGAACTTTTTACTGGAAAAGGTAATATTACGAAGTCCCGGGACGGAACAACTTGTCCAATGGATTTCACGATATTTACATTATAAGAAGAATTTACGATACCCTCGGTTAATAATACGATTAATAATAGGATACCATAGGAGCTCCCTAGGAGTTTATACGAAGTCACCGGAGTGATAAGTTCCGTTCAACGTAATAGAATACGGCCTCTATGTCCATTATGTACAGCTTATAACGAAGATCTCGTAATTAGTAGTAATATAAAGCGCCTTTACACTTTTATCGCCGACTTTCACTCTTAACAAAAAGCTATTCATTATAATTAATACCCCCTTCTTTTTTAGATGCTACTCTATCACCTAGTAACTATAAAAACACCTTAGAATTAGTGCTCAAAAGGCTAACCCTTATGAGAACCCCAACTTCACCGTCGTCGCCGTCGCCCCTCACTCCTACCTCTAAAATAGTAACCCTAAATACCCAGCGAATACAACACTAAAAACGATAACCCCGCCTTCTAACTACGTCCATAAAAGAGAGCTGGTAATAGATACCGAGACTAGAGCGACCTACCAAGGACACAACATCCAACGCTCGAAGGGCTGAATTTAATAAGAGCCCCGACTTCACTATCGTCGTCCCTACTCCTAGAAACGACCCAGACGTGGATACACAACCAGAGACGACGCTAAAGGAAGGAAAACTCCCTTCTTACATTACCCATTAGAAATAGTATTCTATAAATAATAAGTAGTAATTCGCTTAATAAATGGTATACGCCTTCGAAGCTACGGCTTAGAGGAAACGCCCCGTATTTAAAACGTCGTTAACTTTACTATTATATACTAGAATATATGCTAAGATGTCGGAAAGTGACCTAACTACGGCGAATCCGACCCTAGAGGAGGTCCAGGATACTCAGGATCCTCTATAAGAAGAGATAATAAGAGTACCAGTCCCCGCTAATACTTAGAATTGAATAGTGAACAGCTCCTCGGTCCTATTACTAATGAAGTATAAAAGGGAGGTTAACCTTTACGAATAGGGACTATAGGCCAGGTATAGGCCAAAAGAGGCGACTCTCGAGTTTAACCCTAAATTAGTAGTAATAGTAGTAGTATTCCTTATTAAAATATGGATTATGGAAAGTATTATTAATTATAACCTAAAAACAGAATTCAAATTAGATTTCGAAAACTGGACCTAAATTATGTTTAATATCCTTAAAACCTAAGTAGTAAGAAGATTATATAACTTCCTACTCTACTATAGTGTATTTATCCCTATAAAAAAGTAGAGGATCCTAATTAAACTCTTTAACCTTAAGGAGACCCTAGTTTTATACTATTGGACCTAAGAAGAAGTTAATAAAATTAGCTTTAAAAGCCCGTTTTTCAGGAAGCTTATAGAGGACCCAGTCCTTTATAAGGAATTAATAAGGAAATAGGTATTACTACTATTTAAATCCCATTTAAAAGAGATCGTAGCGTAGAAGAACTCCCTGTGAGCGCCGCCACCCTCAGAGAGAGAGGGAATAAGCTAAGCTTACACCGGGCCGCACCCTCAGAATCGGCCATAATTACCTAAATAACCCATATTCACCTAGGAACTATCGGATTAAGAAGAACACCATACTATAAATAAGATTAGCGAAATAATGACCCCTTAATAGTAAAGTATACTTATTAAGGTATATACTAATAATATAAGGTATAGTGGTAAGAAATTCAATGTCCTTAATACTAAATTCCGTATCTTCCTCGAAACCTACAGAAAAATCAGAGTTAACTATTACGCAACGGCTAACCTACTCCCCACGATACTAAAAAGGAGAGCTTCTCAGTTCTACTACGGCCATATTAGTGGTATACCGATTACTCGGTTAATAAAAGAGGTAATTAATAAACTACGGCACCACTTCGAAAGAGACCAACGCCGCTAAGCCTATATTATCGATTAGAACGGAGCAAATCTCAGCAAGGTTATTTAGAAGAACCCCGAGAAGACGAAGGTTAAGGTTTTAGAGACCCTCTTTAATGACCTAATGAATCTCCAATAAGCTCTTATGCTATACTACTAGGGAGATTAGGTCCTAAAGGATAAGCTGATCGGAGCTATTATCTTTATAAAAGAGTACTACTTTATTAACCTAACCGGAGTAAATATAATAGAGGAGTTTTATAATATAATAAGGATAAGCCTTGACTTAGAGGAAAGAGGAAAAGATGTTTACTATTAATACTTTATATTAAAAATAAAGTTAAATAAATAGTTTTAAATTAACCAACGTTATAATAAAAAAGAGTAAAGTAATTATTATAAAGGTCGCTAATAGTAACGAGGATACCCTTATCGTAGTAAGAAGTGCTATGTTTATGGTAGGGAAGGGTGCTGGTCTACGAAGTACTCTATAAAAGAGAAAAGTAAAGTGTATAAACACTTTAGGTTAAATAAGGACATCTCTAATACTTTTCCTAAAGTATATGGCCACTTCCTCACTAAATACAAAGGAGATAAAGTGCTTAACGACGAGGATACTAGGGATAAGGAAGATCTGAGCTAATACCTTACTAGCACTACCCTTAACGAGGAAAACGAGTATAATAACGAATTCTACATCTCATTCTTCGGTTATACCACTACTCTAATTAGCGAAGACCTCGCTCAAACCCTGAATAACTAAGCCATTTACCACACTATCACGGGGAAGGATATTTATAGTATACCTATAAAGTTACTGGTCTATAAGGTGTTTATTAACGATAACTATTATATAATAACAATCTTCTAAGGGATTATACTTAATATAAGAGTAGCTAGTGTTTTTATGGTTAAATACCCTTAATTCTTTGTTCTATAGAAGATCGATATTACCGTGAAACTCGACACCTCTAAAGTAGGCTAGACGAGCATTACCTTCGGAGATAACCCTCTGATACTCTCTATGGGACTAACCTATATAAATTCACCCTTTGGATAATTACCCTTTTATGTTATGAACATTAGTACATTATTCTTATTTTATCTAAGAAATATAAACGATTTAGGGATCTATTTTAATAATATTTATAACTTCCTTTAGTAGGGAAACGTGAAGGTCCTTATTATACGTAAATGGGGGTATCCGTAGATACTTATATACTCTCTAGAATAGAGTTTTATGTGAAATCACCTTATAAACACGGAATTACATAGAATCCACCGTTGTTTCGGCTACTTATTAGTATAAAGGCTTTATACGATCCTGGAGAGAGCCGGTAACGATGTGACGTTCAAAGCGATCTAGAAGCTTATAAAGCATTGCCGCTAGTGCTAAATGAATGGATGAGCTCTAGGGAGATTTAAATTCACCCTTAGAGACGACGTTAACTTTAATTATGAGGTTATTATTAATATCTTCTACTTAGAAGGGAATAAACCCGTGATTTACGTTGTTAATACGGCCATTTCCTTTAACGCAACTAGGTTTCTGGAAAATGTTAGTGTAAAGTATACCTAGGAGATATTATATGAATACTAGATTAATACTTACCTTGGACCCCCTAATTGGATCGTTATAGACACTAGTAGAAATTTTAGCTTTAAGGAATTCAGGAATTCAGCGAGATTTATGGTGATTAAAGTTAAATAGGTGTTTGTTAAAGCCCATAATAATATTAGGAAAGTAGAGCGATACTATGTACCCCTACGATAAGCATATAATATTATCTACTAAGAATCCCCTTTTATACCACCAAAGATCGCCTTATAGAGTATAATTAAAACAATTAATAATACGGCTAGCTTAGATGGTCTTATTCCGACCCTACTCATCTTCAGAGTATACTTACGTATAAATATAAACTCATTATTATCACTAGAGATACGGTAATACGTAGAAGCTACGCGGAAGGCTATGGCGAAGTTATGAGAGATTTATATAGAACGTATAATAATTAACGTTCTCGTAATAAGAAACGGCCTAAATACGGCCCTTATACGAGATTTACTATTATAGTTAAAAGTTATTGTTTAGTGTAAGAGAAGGGGCTGGACAGGCCTATATACACTCCTCGCTAATAAAGGCGAAGACTACGTCGTTTAACTACCCTCTAAACCAAAGATTTTTAGGTTTACTATTATTAAACCTTTCCTAGAAAATGACGACGAGAATATGGTCCTAAAAATACTAAGAAATAATAAGGAAGACGTCCTTAACGAAGAAGAGGAAGTCCAAAATGAGATTGTTATTTAGATGGATATACCACCCCCAGAGGAAGAGCCGGTGCCACTACCTCAACACCCGAGAAGTAGATTACGTAGAAACACCCAGATCAACCTCCTAATAGAAGTTAATGCCCCTAATAACGTTAAAAACGAAGCTGCTATAATTATTGTATTTATAAGTACTAAAAAAGAGGTAGATTATACCCTAGTACTCGAGTTATATAAAAAGGGTATAATTAGAGCCTTAGGACCTTTGTTTAAAGAGTTTACTAAGAAGGAGATTGATGTTCTGATTGAAAGAGGAGTTTTTGAATTCACTTAGTATAACGAAGAAAAACACAAAGGGATACGTATATTCTGCTCAAGGATCGTTAACGAAGTGAAGGGTAAAACAGAGATGCCCTATGAGAAGTCCAGATTTGTTATTCAGGGATACGTAGACGATAGTAAGGAGGTTATCCTTATATAATCTCTGATTATTCAGAGCACTAATTAGAGACTGATTCTCACCGTCGCTCCGTCTCTTATCTAGAAGGAGGGCTATTCACTATAGATAAGAGATATTACTTAGGTGTATACCCAATCCATAATAAAGTTTGAAAGGACGATCCTCGTAAGATTATTAGACTAAATAAAGAAAAATTACCCTCTAGGAACTATTATGACCGTTGTATGACCGTTATACGGTATCGCAGAAATTAGAACCCACTAGTATATGATATATAATAAGCACCATAAAGAGAAGTTCTAGATAAGGACTTCTATATATGACCCCTATTTATTATTACTAAATAATAAAAACGAGAACTTTGTGATGATTGGTATATAAACTAATAATATTATTGGCCTAAGTGATGAGACCTTTACTTAACGGGAAAACGAGGAACTCTAGAAAGCGATGTTCTTAGTGAAGGAGAAATAATACCTCTTCACTAAGATACTACTCGTATTTAATAAAGGGATCGTTTTAACCGATGGAAAGACCATTTCCCTACGCTTAAAGGGCCAGGGAGCGAAGATACGCTAGGTTAATGCTAAATCCGTTATTACAAAGGAGTAGTACATTAAGTAGTGTGCTAGAGGTGTGTACGCTGCTTTAAAGTGTTAATCCGAGGTAGTGTTTAATTTATCCGTGGTAGCCTAGTACCGAGAAGTAATACTAGAGTAGATCAAAGCTCTAAATTGACGCCTGTTATAGTAAATGGAGTACCTAGATTGAGGCCTCATTTATGTGCTCCTCGATTTAATTACCGCTAAGCTCTTCGTCTTTATTAATAGCTCCTTTATTAATAATAGTGACCTAATGTCCTAATTTGGATTTATGATCCTTTTTATAAATAAGACTAAAGGAGAAAAGGATTTTATAATAAAAGGAAATATTATTTATTATTCTTTAATAAAGTTTAAGAAAGTTATAAAAAGTGTCCTTGTATCCGAGATATACGGGATGGTCGCCGGTGTTAATATGGCCTATACCCTCTCTACGACCCTAAAGATTATAACTAATAAGCTCCGAATACCTATAATCCTAACTATTATATATATTAACTCGTATTTATTCTATGAGTATCTTATTAAACTTAGAATTATAAAAAAAAACACCTAATAATTAATATTATAGTGTTAAGGTAGTTTTATAAGAGATAAGAATTATATAAGATCTAATGGATCCACGGAGACGATAACCCTGCCGACGGCCTAATAAAAGTTATATTAAACCGAGCCCTTACGAGGCTTATCGAGGAGGTAAAAGTAAAGATTAGGATAGAGGGATGGGTTATGAGACCCTAAGGAGTGCCTACGGCGCTGAGTAAGAGGAGGAATATAAAGGAGATTAGGGGATATGGGAGGAATACCGTTACCGTCGTTAACGACGGTGAGCTGGACTTTGCCCGTAGCTGGCTATGGGATATGCTCGTTTTTGCTAAAGGCGGTATGGCCGAAAATGGCACTTCTGCTGCTTCCGACCACCTTACGCACTCGTTCTGTTTATTGATTTTTTTTATTGTGTTTTAAGTAATTTGGCGCCTGCGCCGAATAATACTCAATTTTTACTCGTTATTTGAAAAAGGGACGATTTACGGTAAAAAAGATAGTTATTAGTGTCGGAATATCTACGCTGGACTGGCGCCACTTATTACCGCTTATCGCTTATTGGCCCGATTAGGGAGCTAATCAGAAGGCAGGAATCGGTTTTAGATCGGCAGCGTCAGATCGCTGCCGTAGGCCCGATTCCTCCCTTCAACAACAACAGAGCAGATACGATGAATATATCGTTATTTGCCCACCTTCCATACTAGGCCTAGTGAAGTGAATCCAACAGATTCAGAACTGCAGAGTATAAAAGAGTTTACTATTCTAACTGATCACCTAAATCTAAAATACTTTATAACAAAAAAATAGTTAAGCAAACATTAGATTAGGTGATCAGAATTACTATCCTATTATAATTTCACTATCCAGTTCAAACCTAATAAAAAATAGTAATTCCTAACACACTATCAAAACACAAACAGGATATCCCTAGCACCCTATAGGACAACAGGTTAAAGGGTTAGAAGATTAAACTCCTAAAGAACAGGATTAACGCATTACGAGTTAACAACGTAGTAATAATTAGAAAAGTGTAGGCCCGATCAGGGTAAGTAGAGAGGGTTAAATCTAATATAAAAGACTCCCCCGGAGACATAGATCAAACCAATAACCCCAGCCTAAATAAAATAAAACCCCCCTTAAACCCTTTTAAAAAAGAGTTATTATACTCCTAGTGGGATAAAGCCTTAAATTAGAACAACTAATATTAGCTGATTAGGGGGGTAATATAAAAAAGAGACCAACAATTTCCCTTATAATAAAAGTTATCGATAATGCTATTAGAATATACAATCAACAATAATAAGAGATTATTATAGAAGAACAGAATTTGGATTCCATATTACGAGCCCCTAAGGACGGGTTTAATTTAAAGGTTTTACAACTCCACATTAACGGGATATCCGGGGAGGGACACTTTAAAAGCCCTAATTAGCCACTAATTCCACTAGCTAGGCCTATCCCAGGATATCCAAAGATTTATAAGGAACTACGATATTTATGGACAAGGAAACGTATAGCGCAATAAGAAGAGGGGCCTATTAAAGCCTCTACTTATCCCTGGACGGATCTGGGCAAAGGTCTTTATCAACTTTATAACAGGACTACCCCCTTCCCACCACATTAGGGCTATGAACGTTATAATAGTAACTGATCGTCTATTAAAGAATGTAATCTTTAAGTCGTTAAAGGACATTACGACGAATACAATAATAGACTAACTAATCCGAGGTCTGATCAGGCACCATAGGATACCTCATACAATTATATTAAACAGGGGACCGTAGTTTACGAGTTTTATATGGAAATAACTCTACTAATTACTATAAATTAAACAAAAACTCTCTACAACATTCCACCTAGAAATAAACAAAGCTACGGAGAGGGTAAATTAGGTGATAGAAACCTATCTTAGAGCGTATACAGTATATACTTAGGATAATTAGGATAAACTACTCCTAATTATAATAATAATTATTAATAACCAGGTCACTTCGTTAATAGGACTTAGCCCGTTCTTTATTACTTATGGGTATAACTTAGACCTAATTAAAGTAGAGGAACCCCTGTGGAATAGTAATAAAACCCTTATAATAAAAGTAGAGGCTTTAATCTAAAAACCAAAGGACACTTCTAAGTGGGCTCAAATAGTAATAATAGTAACATAAGAGAAATAAAAGATTACCGTAAACACAAGGCGCTAACCATTTAATTAGTTTAAGCCTAGGGATAAGGTTTAGTTAAGGTTATAGAATATCTAATCTAATTAACCATTAAAAAAGTTCAACTAGGTTAATATAAAATACACTATCCTTAAACTAGTTAAATCTCACACTTACTAATTAAATACACTACCAGGGATCCATAACGTTTTCCACATAAACCTAATTAGGCATACTAGAGTTAATCCGTTATTGTTATAAAGCTGTGACGATGCTCAATTACTTATAATACTAGTGGCTAATAGGGAAGAGTTTAAAGTTAAGGAGATCCGTAATACGCAAAAAGTATAGGGTGGATAAAAGGTCTTAGTGAAGTAAAAGGATTATACTTAACTCACCTAGGAATTAGTGGATATACTAGTAGATATAGTGGCCTTAGACCGTTACGAAGCTAATTACGGGAATATCCCTTGGGAAGGGAGGGGAGGAAGGGGGTAATTGTTACGGGCCAAGGCCCGATCAGAGGCCTCGGAACCACTTGGCCATGTTCAACGCCAACCACTGCTTACTAAGCCTGATCAGGCCCAGGCAGACCTGATCAGGATCCAACGGATTTGTGGGGCAGCAGACTTTTCCTTCCTTTCTCCTTATCTTAAAGATACTCGTAGTAGTCGCCATAGCTAGTTGCAATATACGTGCTTGGACCGTTACAATAATTAGGATAAAGGGATAGGTTATACACCCCTAAATAATATCAATAGGTTAATAAAAGCTAAAAAAAAGGAGGAATAAGGAGGTAAATACCATGGATAGCGTTAATTGATGCCAGATTGCTTAATTCGCGGTGGGACCGTGAAGTACGCTCTTTTTTACCGAAGGCGGTACGGCAAGAAGTAGTATTCTGCCGTAGTTGACCGCCTTATGTACTCGTTTCGAAGACGTCGCTTTTCGTCGCTTTTTAAGCCCTTTGTGCGAAGTGCGAAAAATCCACTTGTTAGTTAGAAAAGCGAGCTTTGTGGTGAAAAGAGAGAGTTGCTAGTGTCGGAACAACCTCGGCGTGGTGATTTAAGGTTTCACCGTAAAGCTCTTATTGGCTCGCTTAACGAGCTAATTAGAGTGCAGGAATTGTATGTTAACCCGATCATCTAAGATTGCGGTCTTAGTGATGATTCCTATTTCAACAATAACAAGAACAGCAGGATCTATACGAATATACGTATATTCTGCTACGCTGTACGGCCGACCCGGCGTGACTGAAACCAACAAGAACCAATAAGATAATTACCGATGGGATAATGAAACCGTGCAGGGGGAAATGCTTACGCTAAGCGGGTTTTTCCTTAGTCAGGCGACAGCGAGCTATTTGAGAGAGGGGAACTGGGGACGCATTTCTAGCGAGGACACAACAACGGACCATCAAACAACACATCACGGAACGTCAGCAAGCATCGTTAGTTAGACAGACGTATTCAGAGCTCTTTTTACCCGTTCACTTGGATCGTATACCGCGAACAGTACGGAGGTTGCTTTACCACCGAGCAAACAAGGCCCCAACACTCACCAGTGTCTACATTTAGGGCAGGAACCCCTCTTTGGCCCTGATCAGGTCTTGAGGTGTCTCCTTACCTAAATTGTAGCTCTGGTTAAGTGGTTTCGTATGAGTTAGTCACCCTCGCGGACCCGGGACGGAGGGTGCACGACCTGTGGTCAGTAGAGTGTGTGTGTTGTACGATACAGCACATACTGTTCACTGCATCCCCCGCTCCGTTGCAATAACCAAAACTCTACTAACTTAGAAGTATAGTAGATTTATTACTGTCGGAATATCCACGCCGGACTGGCGCCACCTGTTACCGCCTATCGCCTATTGGCCCGATTAGCGAGCCAATCAGAAAGCAGGAATCGGTTTTAGATCAGTAGCGTCAGATCGCTACCATAGGCCCGATTCCTTCCTTCAACAACAACAGAGCAGATACGACGAATATATCGTTATTTGCCCACCTTCCACACTAGGCCTAGTGAAGTGAATCCAACAATTACTTAATTAGGTATAGTTAATATTAAGTAGCAGATTAAAGCCCTTAAAGAAGCAGAAGCTGCTTAGTTAATATAAAAGGATACTCCCCTTACTCTTAGAGGAAGTTCTTTTTCTCCAGAATCTATGATACTATTGCTATAAATACGGACAACGTATGAAATTTCGCTTAATTTCGCCGTCTTTACCAAACTCTATTTCTCTTAGAGTATTTTATTATTAATAGGGACGACGACGACGCCGGAGATAATAAGTCTTTTAGTATAAAGATCTAATTTTAATAGTTACCTTTCTAAGGAGGTGTATTAGAACCCATATATAACCCTAAATAAGTTATACACATAATAAGGATTCGATGACCCCATAACCCTAAAATAGGCTAGCGTAGTATACTCACCTGGTACTAGCTATATACTTTTTTTAGGTAATATTTCGGCCCCTAACTCTGGGGCTAGACACATTCACAATTACAATACATTCGTTTATACATATGCATATTCGCTGGCTGTACTGACTTCCGTCAGGATGCCCAAACTCAAAACTGAGAAGTCTCCAATTCTTCGATGGACCACGTGCGGTCTGAACTGCAGCCCTTTTTGTGGATTGTGAAAACTCTGAGAGACGGAGAGATTGGTGATCTAGTCCCAGAATAGCAATTCTATCCAGGCGCAGTCTCTAGAATACTTCATGTCATGTGAACGAACCGTCGGTAGTGTTGGTGTTTCAGCTCGTGATTCCATGGCATTGGAGACCGAATTAAACCGAACGACCACAGTCCAACAACCGTTGGTAGAATATACTCAGCCTCCCCCAAGACGCAAATGGGCTAGTGTGAAATTCGCTATCTACCGACCTCGTATCGACACGGTCTGCGTCGGTGTTTGTGTCCGCTGGATGTTGATTGGGCCTCTGACTCGTAGAAAGGGGTGTTTTCACCCAACCAACAGCACTGGGATCCCTTTTGATGGTGCCTGGGCTTGTTGGCATTGACCAGTATCTGGCTTGAGCCAGGACCGTTGTGTGAGGCAAGTCGCTGCGCCATCGTGAAGTCCACTCAATCTCAGGAGAGATCGTCATCCAGCCGTAAATGATTGTTGTGTTGGTTTCACGAGAGTGGTCTATGTTGGAACTTGGCAGCGGCTGTTTCCGTCGCGATGCTTGACGAGACAATTTTCGTAGAGACCCCTTTCGGTAACCTTGTGTTGCCCTGACCCAGCCCTGTGTCCAACCCGATATGGGTACCTTGAAGAGTGACCGACAGGGTCACCTAGTTGCCATACTAAACTTCACTTCAACCGCGAAGACACTTTCCAGGTTGGTATAATTGGGCCTCTGACCGTGTACGACAATTCTGAGTTGATACCTCTTCTACCACTCACTCTCCTTCAACCACTTGAGTTTACTGCTCGGCAAGAAACTTCACTTTTTCATCTTTTTTGTTGTTGAATTATACCCCAGTGTTCTTGATACCCTCACATTGACGTTGACTACTCCTTTTTGAACGACGTTGTTATTCCTAGCGTCGACTTGTTATTCTCTTTGTTCAATACCCTTCGATTGAAGAGTTTTCATCACCTGAAGCCATCACTATCCTCAAATCATTCTACATCGTTCAACGCTGGTTTGAACATCAAGGACGACGACGACATACTCAAATTATCCTTTGCAAACCATCACCGATTCCAACATCACAATGGTGGCTCTTCCCCGAGGCAGCTTGCTCAAGCTCTCCGTAGTCACGATCATATCCCTCATCTCGATTCTCATCGTCCACCAAGTCAGCTACACAGACTGTTGGATTCACTTCACTAGGCCTAGTGTGGAAGGTGGGCAAATAACGATATATTCGTCGTATCTGCTCTGTTATTGTTGAAGGAAGGAATCGGGCCTACAGCAGCGATCTGACGCTGCCGATCTAAAACCGATTCCTGCCTTCTCATTGGCTTGCTAACCGGGCCAATGGGCGATAAGCGGTAATAGGTGGCACCAGTCCAGCGTGGACATTCCGACACTAGCAACTATCTCTTTTGCCGCAAATCGCCCCTTTCTTAAATAACAAGTGAAAATTGAGCGTTATTCGGTGTGGGCACTAAATTGCTTAAAATGCGATAAAAAAAACGATAGACGGAACGAGTATATAAAGTGGTTGGAAGCGGCAAAAGTACCGTTTTCGGCTATACCACCTTCAGCAAAAACGAGCGTATCCCGTAACCAACTACGGGCAAAGTCCAGCTCACCGTCGTTAACGACGGTAATGGTATTCCTCCTATATCCCCTAATCTCCTTTATATTCCTCCTCTTACTCAGCACCGTAAACGCTCCTTAGGGTTTCGTAACCCATCCCTCTATCCTAATCTTCACTTTTACCTCCTCGATAAACCTTATAAGGGCTTGGTTTAGTGTAACCTTTATTAAGCCGTCGGCAAGGTTATCGTCTCCGTGGATCCATCGGATCTTATATAATTCTCGTCTCTTATAAGATTACTTTAATGCCATAATATCGATTATTAGGTGTTTCTCCTTTGTGGTTCTAAGCTTAACGAGATACTCATAAAGCGAGTATAAGTTAGTATATACGATGGTCGGGATCGTAGGTATTCGGAGCTTATTAGTTACGATCTTCAGGGTTGTGGAGAGGGCGTAGGCCATATTAACGCCGGCGACCATCCCATATATCTCGGATACGAGGACACTCCTCGTAATTCTTTTAGATTTTATTAAGGAATAGTGGATAATATTTTCTTTTACTATAAAATCCTTTTCTCCTCTGGTCTTATTTACGAGGAGGATCACGAATCCGAGTTAAGACGTTAGGTCGTTATTATTAGTAAAGGAGCTATTAATAAAAACAAAGAGCTTAGTGGTAGTTAGATTAAGGGGCACGTAAGTGAGGCCTCGGTCTAGGTGCTCCATTTACCATAGCAGGCGTCGATTCAAAGCTTTGATCTACTCTAACGTCGCTTTTCGGTGTTATGCTACCACGGATAAATCGAACACTACCTTTAGTTAGCACTTTAAAGTAGTGTATACACCTTTAATGCACTACTCAACATACTACTCCTTTGTAATAGTAGACTTAGCGTTAACTAAGCGTATCTTCGCTCCCTGGCCCTTCAGGTGTAGGAAAATAGCTTTTCTATTAGTTGAGACGATCCCTCCATTAAATACGATTAGTATCTCAATAAAGAGGTATTATTTCTCCTTCACCGTGAACGTCGCTTTCTAGAGTTCCTCGTCTTCTCGTTAAGTAAAGGTCTCATTACTTAAACCAATAATATCATTAGTTTATATACTAATTATCGCAAAATTCTCGTTTTTATTATCTAATAACAGTAAGCAGGGGTCGTACATAGAAGTCCTTATCTAAAGCTTCTCTCTATGGTGCTTATTATATATCGCGTACTAATAGGTTCCAACTTTTACGATGCCGTATAACAGTTATACAATGGTTATAATAGTTCTTAGAGGGTAATTTTTTTTTATTCGGTTTAGTAATTTTATAAGGATCGTCCTTTCGAACTTTATTGTGGATTAGGTATACACTTAAGTAATATCTCTTATCCATAGTGAATAGCCCTCCTTTTAGATAAGAGACGGAGCGACGGCGAGAATCAGTTTCTAACTAGTGCTCTAAATAATCGGAGACTATATAAGGATAACCTCCTTACCGTCGTCTACGTATCCCTAAATAACAAATCTGGACTTCTCGTAGGGCGTCTCTGTTTTGCCCTTCACTTCGTTAATGATTTTTAAGTAGAATATACGTATCCCTCTGTGTTTTTCTTTGTTATACTAAGTGAATTCAAAGACTCCTCGTTCAATCAGGGCGTCGATCTCCTTCTTAGTGGACTCCTCGAACAGGGGTCCTAGGGCTTTAATTATACCCTTTTTACGTAACTTGAGTACAAGGGCGTGATCTGCCTCTTTTTTAGTACTTATAAACGCGGCTATTATTATGGCCTCGCTTTTGGTGTCATTAAAGGTGTCAACTTCTACCAGGAGGTTAATCTGGGCGTTCTTCTGTGGTCTACTTCTCGGGCATCGAGGTGGTAACGCTAGCTCTTCCTCCGGGGGTGGTGTATCCGTCCAGACAATAATCTCATCTCAGACTTCCTCTTCCTTATTAGGGACGTCTTCCTCGTTATCTCTCAGTATCTCTAGGACCGTATTCTCCTCATCATCTTCTAAAAAGGGTTTAACAATAATGGACCTAAAAGTCTTTAGTCCAAAAGGTAATTAAATAATACAATTTTCGCCTTCGTTAACGAGGAGTGTATATAAGCCTATCCAGCCCCTTCTCTCATACTAAACAATAACTTTCAATTATAATAATAAATCTCGTATAAGGGCCGTATTTGGGCCATTTCTCATCATAAGAGCGTCAATTATCATATGTTCTACGTAAATCTCTCATAACTTTGCCATGGCCTTCTACGTAACTTCTATGCATTACCGTATTTCTAGTAATAGTGGTGAGTTTATATTTATATATAAGTACACTCCGAAGATGAGTAGGGTCGGAATAAGACCATCTAGGCCAATTGTATTATTAATTGCTTTAATTACACTCTATAAGGCGATTTTTGGTGGTGTAGAAGGGGATTCTTAGTGGATAATATTATATACTCATCGTAGGGGTGCATAGTATCGCTTTACTTTCCTAATACTATTATGGGCTTCAACGGGCACCTCTTTAATTTCGATTACTATAGATCTCATTGAATTCCTGAATTCCTTAGAGCTGAAGTTTCTACCAGCGTCCATAATAATCCAATTAGGGGGTCCAAGGTAAGTATTAATCCAGTATTCGCATAGTATCTCCTAGGTATACTTTACGTTAACATTTTCCAAAAACCTAACTACGTTAAAGGAAGTGGCCGTATTAACGACGTGGATTACGGGTTTATTCCCTTCTAAGTAGAAAATATTAATAATAACCTCATAATTAAAGTCCATATCATCTCTAAGGGTGAATTTGAATCTCCCCGGAGCTTGTCCATTCATTTGGCATTAGCGGTAATGCTTTATAAACTTCTAGATTACTTCGAACATCACATCGTTACCGGCTCTCTTCAGGATCGTATAAAGCCTTTGTACTAATGGGTGGCCGAAACAACGATGGATTCTGTGTAATTCCGTGTTTATGAGGTAATTCTACGCAAAACTCTGTTCTGGAGAGTATATAAGTATCCATGGATACCCCCATTTATATATAATAAGGACTTTTACATCTCCTTATTAGAGGAAGTTATGGATATTATTAAAACGGATCCCTAAGTTGTCCATATTTCTCAGATAGAGTAAGAATAGCGTACTAGCGTTCACAACGTGGAAGGGTAGTTATCCAAAGGGTGAATTCACATAAGTTAACCCCATAGAGGGTATTAGAGGGTTATCTCCGAAGGTAATGCTCGTCTAGCCTGCTTTAGAGGTATCGAGTTTTATAATAATATCGATCTTTTGTAAAGTAAGGAATTAAGGGTATCCAGCTATAGAAACGCCGGCTACTCCTATATCAGGCATAATACCCTAGAAGATTATCGCTACATAGCGGTCATCACTAATAAACACCTCATAAGCCGGTAACTTTACGAGTATACCATAAATATCCTTCCCCGTAATAACGTAACAAGCGGCTTAGTTATTCAGGGTTTAAGCGAGGTCTTCGCTAACCAGAATAATAACATAGCCGAAGAATAAGACGTAGAATTCGTTATTATGCTCGTTTTCCTCGTTAAGGGCAGCACTAGTAAGGTATTAGCTCAGATCTTCCTCGTCCCTAGCATCCTCATCATCAAGCACTTCATCTCCCTCGTATTCAACAAAAAAGTGGCCATATACTTTAAGAGAAGCATCGGAGACATCCTTATTCAATTTAAAGTATTTATACGCTTTACTTCTCTCCTCTACAAAATACTTCGTAGACCAACACCCTTCCCTACCATAAATATAACACTTCTTATTATTATAAGGGTATCCTCGTTATTATTAGTAATCTCCGTAATAATTACTTTACCCTTTTCCGTTATAGCATTAATTAATCTAAAACTACTCGTTTAACTCTATTTTTAATATAAAGTGTTAACGGTGAGCATCTCTTCCTCTTTCCTCTAAATCGAGGCTTATCCTCATCGTATTATAAAACTCCTCCACTATATTTACTCCAATTAAGTTAATAAAATAGTACTCTTTCACAAAGATAACAGCTCCAATTAGCTTATCCTTTAGGACCTAGTCTCCTTAGTAGTATAATACAAAAGCTTACTGGAGATTTATTAGGTTATTAAAAAGGGTCTCTAAAGCCTCAACCTTCGTCTTCTCAGGGTTCTTCTAAATAACCTTATTAAGATCTGCTCTGTTCTAATTAATAATGTAGGTTTAGTAGTGTTGGTCTCCTTTAAAGTAGCGCCGTAACTTATTAACTACCTCCTCGGTTAACTGAGTAGTCAGCGTACCACTAATATAACCGTAATAGAACTGAGAAGCTCTCCCTTTTAGCATCGTAGGGAGTAGGCTAGCCGTTGTATAACGGTCAACTCCGATTTTTCTACAGGCTTCAAGGAAAATACGGAATTTAGTGTTAAGAACGTCGAATTTCTCACCACTATACCTCATATCGTTAGTATATACCTTAATAAGCATACTTTATTACTAAGGGGTCGCTATTTCACTAATCTCATCTATAGTGTGGTGTTCTTCCTAATCCGATAGTTCCTAGGTGAATATGGGTTATCTAGGTAATTATAGTTAATTCTGAGGGCATAGCCCGGTATAGGCTTAGCTTGTTCCCACTCTCTCTGAGGGTGGCGGCGCTCACGGGGAGTTCTTCTACGCTACGATCTCTTCTAAACGGGATTTAAACAATAATAATACCTATTTCCTCGTTAATTCCTTATAGAGGACTAGGTCCTCTATGAGTTTCCTAAAAAATAGGTTTTTAAAGTTGATTTCGTTAACTTTTTCCTAGGTCTAGTAGTGTAAAGCTGGGGTCTCCTTAAGGTTAAAGAGTTTAATTAGGATCCTCTACTTTTTTATAAGGATAAATATACTATAGTAAAGTAAAAAGTCGTATAGTCTTCTCACCATTTAGGTCTTAAGGATATTGAATGTAATTTGGGTCTAATCTTTAAAGTTTAATTTAAATTCTACTTCTAGGTCGTGGCTAATAGTGCCTTCCGCGGTCCATATTTTAATAAGGAATACTACTACTATTACTATTAATTTGGGGTCGGATTCGAGAGTTGCCTTTTCTAGCCTATACCTAACCCATAATCCCTATTCATAAAAGTTAACCTCCCTTTTATACTTCGTTAATAATGGGACCGAGGAGCTGTTCACTATTTAACTCTGAGTATTAGCGGGGGCTAGTACTTTTACCGTCTCTTCTTATAAAGGGTCCTAAGTATCCTAGACCTCCTCCAGGGTCGGATTCACTATAATTAGGTCACTTCCCGATATCTTAGTAAATATTCTAGTATATAAAAGTAAAGTTAACGACGTCTCAAATATAGGGCGTTTTCTCTAAGCCGCAGCTTCGAGGGCGTATACCGTTCATTAAGCGAATTACTACTTATTATTTATAGAATACTACTTCTAATGGGTAATATAAAAAGGGAGTTTTCCTTCTTTTAACATCATCTCTAGTCTTATATCCACGTCTGGGTCATCTCTAGGGGCAGGGACGACGATAATCAAATCGGGGTTCTCATTAAATTCAGCCCTTCGAGCATTAGGTGTTATGTCCTTAGCAGGTCACTCTAGTCTCGGTATCGGTTACCAGCTCTTTTTTATGGACATAGTCGGAAGGTGGGGTTATTATCTTTAGTATCGTGTTCACTGGATATTCAGGGTCACTACTCTAGAGGTAGGAGTGAGTAGCGACGGCGACGACGGTGAAGTCGGGGTTCTCGTAAGGGTCAGCTTTTCGAGCACTAATTCCGAGGTGTTTTCCGTAGCTACGGGGTAACAAAGCAGCGTCTAAAGAAGAAGGGGGTATCGATTATAATGGATAACTTCTCGTCGAGAACGAAAGTCGGCGATAAAAGCATAAGGGCGCTTTATATCACTACTAATCACGAGATTTTCGTCGTAAACCGTACATAATGGACGCAGAGGCCGTATTCCGTTACGTCGAGCGGAACTTATCGCTCCGGTGACTTCGTATAAACTCCTAGGAAGCTCCTATGGTATCCTATCGTTAATCGTATCACTAACCGAGGGTATCGCAAATTCTTCCTATAATACGAATATTGTGAGATCCGTTGGACGGGCTATTCCGTCCCGGGACTTCATAATATTACCTCTTCTAGTAAAAGGTTTACTTTACTAATCTACGGAAGTAGTATTCAACTACTAATCAGTGTTGGATTCACTTCACTAGGCCTAGTGTAGAAGGTGGGCAAATAACGATATATTCGTCGTATCTGCTCTGTTGTTGTTGAAGGAAGGAATCGGGCCTACGGCAGCGATCTGACGCTGCCGATCTAAAACCGATTCCTGCCTTCTCATTGGCTCGCTAACCGGGCCAATGGGCGATAGGCGGCAACAGGTGGCGCCAGTCCGGCGTGGACATTCCGACACAGACAGCATCGCCCTCACATCCCAAACGATCGAAATCCTCAACCTGTGCGACCAATCCGCCGACTCCCCCGAACCCGCCAACGCGACAACCATCCCGAATATAATTCACCAGATCTGGAAGAACGTCCGACGTCAGCACCTACCCGGCCCCAGCCTCCCACGCCTCCTGGAAACACACCTTCGAACCGCTAAACTACACCGTCCAACTTCGGACGGACGCCGACATCCTCGAGCTAATAACAACAAACTACACCTGGCTACTCGCCACATACCAAAATTACGCGCACATCCAGCGTGCCGACCTCGCGCGCCTCATCGTCGTCCACGCCTGCCTGCTCCGCTTGCCAGGCCTTCAAGGTGCCTTCGCGCCCACGGGCGGCACCGCCGGGCTAAGCAACCACTTCTTCGTGGCCGCGCGCGGGTCCCCCTTTCTAGAGTGGGCGCTTCGCGAGGCTAAGCGGCGCGGAGGAGCTGCAGAGCGTCGTGTGCTACTGCCGTACCTCCGCGTATTCTGGTCCACGGGGCCACTAATGCTGACCTCGGCGTTCCGCGAGTACGCGTGGATGTACAGCGTTACCACGGCCGCGACGTCGGGACACCGCCGACCACGGGTGGCGCTGTTGGACGAGACGTTCGCGAGGACGATCGTCGGGCACGCGGCGGAGAGGTCGTGGCACGGCTCTGATGGGCGGATATTGAACTACTTCGGGGATCATATGCGGGGGTTCAACTTTTGGATGATCTTGTTGTGCTTGGGAGTAGTATTGGGCATCTTCTTCGTCTTGAGGCGGTGTCGCGGGGAGAATGGGGGTATTTTGACGCTGTACAGGTCGAGGTGTTGCAGCAAAAATTGGAATAGCGAAGTTTGAACAGAATTATACATCTTGAATTAGTTTGAAACGTCCCTTCCTTTGAATGATTTGTTCGTCGTCCATAGGGTTCGTGGACCTGAATGCTACAGAACCCAGCACTTGTTCTATTTTATCTTCTGTGTTTTGTTTTCTGCCACCTATCATCACAGACCACAGTATAGGACGCCATTTAGCTACGCATTCAAGTTAGTCGATGTCTCACGTTTCACTACGCACAGTGCCACAAATGGTTATTGGCAGCATCGTTGGATTCAAAGGATGCGGTCACTCTCATAATATAAGAGAGAAGGCACAGAAGTACGTCGTAATCATATTCCATTTTGTCATTCTGCAAACCTAGTAGTGCAAGTCTTGGTTCCCATACCCAACCACCAGGCTATTTCGTGTTTTCGTTCCCCAAATATCATGATTCGGTTTCCTATAAACCCCTTCACCTTACCATGCCGTCTTTGGGGCGGCCGTCGTGGTGGGGGCGATTGATGATGGTTTCCTCTCGGATCACCACCACGGGACGGAATGTGCTCCTGAAGGACCCAACCGGTACAACTCTCATCGGCACACTCTCTTCCTGCTTGTACTCTTTGCCCTCGGCCTGGGCTCTCTCAGCCTCGATCTGCGCCACGCTCTTAACTTCAGAGAACTCGCCCTTGATGCCAGTCTTTTCCTGCCCCCAAATCTCGAAGAACGGGTAGCCGTGGTTGGCGTACGACTCCGCAGTGACAGGTGTCTCGGGTGCAGGTTTACCGGTGACAGCACAAAAGGACTCGACGTCGAGGATCTGAAGGTTCATCATTACCGAGGCGTCGATGTCCCACACGTCAGCAGGCTGCGTGTCGGCTTCGATGGTCTGCGTGATCAGGCCCCCAGCTGCAAGACCCATCTCTTTGACTTGTGGTGGCGGCGCGGCACAAAGAGTGACTGCAGACATCTCCTGAGGTGAGGAAGCGTCATATGTCGGTGACGAAGCGCCATATGTCAGCGCAGAGTCAACACATGCAAGGCTCTGCACGCCACCGAATGATCCCAGCCCACCTGATGAGAAGACCTGTGAGCTTGCGTTCTGTGTTGTGGCAGAAGAAGAGGTTCCAAACAGGCCGCCGCCAACAGTTTGGCTGGCTTGGCCAAAGAGGGATGAAGAAGAACCACCGAAAGCTGACGCCCCAAACAGGCCACCGAGTTGTTTAGGCTGGCCAAAGGGGCTCGCAGTTGCATTGCCAAAGACAGAGACTGACTGCGCCTGGCTGCTCCCAAACGCCCCTGACGAAGGGGTTGAGCTTCCAAACAGTCCTCCCGAGGAAGGGGCAGGATTGCCGAAAGAAAAGGAAGAGTCTCCCAAAAACGTACCTCTTGCACGACACTTCGAGGTCGAGTATGCTTGCGCATTGGCGACACTGAGCGTACTGAACTTGGGCGGGAAGTAGACATCGCCGAGCTTGGTTCCGTCCGAGAAATCCACTGAAATTTGGCTAAACCCGGGCTTCTGATCGTGGATGCGAAGAATTTGGTCCTCGGTTGCAACATCGAACTCCTCTCGGATGTGCTTCTTGACGTCTAACCAGGTGCTTTCCGCCGTGATGCCCTTCTCGGCGAGATTGAAGGTACGAGTGATGACTTTGTGGGCTCTGTCTTCGTAGCGAACATCGAACTCGGTCGGCAACTTCTTCTTGACTGGTATGATCTCAATCTGAATACCGCCAACCTTCTCCTCACCTGTGACTTGGGCTTCGACAGAAAAGCCGGAGCCCTTGGGCTGGGCGACGAACTGGCGGATCTTCCCGTCCTCGGAGGCGATGCCATCTAGCCAGCGCTGGCCCGGGACGACCATGTAGTCCTTGACGGATTTGCCATCATCGAGCATCTTCCGTCTCTTCTCCTTGGTCGTCTCGTTCTCGGTCATGGGCAAGCCGGAGACGGCGTTGACACCGCCAACATATATCTTGACGGCAAACGGGGCGGAGGCGACAAAGTTGATCCACATGGCCTCGCGCTGGTACATGGGGAAGAAGATGCCGCCCTTCTTGGCCATGTCCTCGGGCATGTTGTGTGCGTAGTCGCGGACCCTGAAGAGGGGGAATGTTCCAAGGCCGGGGGGGAGAGAGTTGATATCTCTGTTGTCGGGGACGCGAATGGTGCGGTTCAGTTCAATGACGAAGGCGTTCTGCTTGCCGCCATGGGCGACGCGGATGTGCTTCTTCTTCTCACCATGGCCACCAAGACTGACGGTCAATTTTCTGTTGCTGGCGATGGGTTCGTTCTCGGTTGCCCGGATCTCGGGCATGACCTCGACCTCCTCGGCCTCGAGAGTAGCACTGGTGACTCTGGTCATCTTGGTGTGTATGAAGATAGACGGTTGCGATGTTGTGTTGTAAGTCGATTGTCCTAGATACTGGTGGATGAGTCGGATGCAGGTGAGTGTCGAACGTCTTAGAGATTCTGATGGACTGAGCTACCTCGAGCTCGTTCTTATATTGCGGGCAAGAGCAGCTGCCGGTCGGCAGGCCACTAGGCTTGCTCTTCCTTGCTTGGTCAGCTTTCATTCAAAGCGGCCACGAGAGTTGGGCTGGCAGTGCAAACTGCCGTAAAGTTTGCCTACATTCAGCCTCATCGTCACACTAATGACGACGGCCAGGCATCCAGAGGGGAAGTACATAGCGAGACGCCATTGGTGGTTTCCGACTGAATGCTGGCTGCCTCTAGAATTGGAGGCTCTGATTGGCCGGATCTGCCAGATCTGGTGCCTGCTTTGGTGCCTACTTGGGGACTGTGTTCCAGGGCACAGACCACAATCCGGCCCTCATTAGTCAGCCCCACTGCAGTGTGCCGAGTTTTGCGCAACGGCGGATTACTTCTGGCAGGAACTCTCAGAGTGTGACATTTACTTCCTTCAATTGTCCTGTCCTCCGATAACGTAGGTAGCCCAGCTGCCCTCGACTGCAGGAACTCTCTTTCAAACGATGCTCTTTTATCTTCTGTCATCATCATCGCAGACTACTTGCCAGACCTCAATGGCGCTGTCAAGTCACAGAGGAAGACGATGCCCACAGGCTTGCTGATTATTCCTAGAATCCGGGATGCTGGGTTTTTCAGCCGCCCTTTCTTGATCACTGGCCAAAAAACGAACGTTTGCGGCGTATCTTAGGAATAGCATCAGGGACACCAGACACAATGCTACCTCCCTTACAGCACATGCAGCATGTCCTGCAGCCTCTATATGGCGTGGTCGCACCGCCTGCCTTACGTTGTTGACGTACGGCTACCTGCATCGGAATCCCTACGGATGGATACTGCCAGATTCGCGTTTGGCACCAACAGCGCCAACACCTTCAATCTGAATCCATCACAACTCATTCAACAGCTCAACAGCTCGGCTCGCCCTCCATTCGGAAGCAGTGTCGTGGAATAAAGTTGTCCAGGGACGCTGCACAAAGCCCTGCTCCCTGCCCCTGCAGGCCGCCGTGTGAGGCCCCTATTTCCCCTTGGCCAAGAATCAGATCATCAGGCCACAGATGCCCAAGAATAACTGCTGCCACTGTGTCACCCACGGTACATCACCGAGCAGACCTGGCATTCTAGTCTTCCGCGGATCCATGTCCCCGGTTACTGCTTGCTTGCCACACCAACTTTTGATTGGCAGTGGACGCGGACAAACCTCCGGATTGCGACGCCCGTCAACTCGCGCGCATGCCGCGGCCCCATCAGACCACCCAGAAACCCCATCCAAGCCGATGTCTTAACTCCGGAGGCTGACCGGTCACTGTGCGTCTACCATAGGGCGCATCGACCATGGGCCAGTGAGACCTCAAGGCGATATCTCCTCCGACCAGGCGGACCAAATCATCGACCGTGCCTGGGCTTTGTCTTGGGCTTGGAGCTTCATTTGGCATTGCTAGGACTTTTGTTTTTTGTCGGCATGTTGCTCTGCGCTGCACTCGTCGGCACTCCGTTTGGCCGGCGTAATCTCGTCTCCCTTGGCCTCGGACGCGACTCCCGTCTCGTCGTCCTCGACCTGATCGGCGCGCTCGCCGTCGTCGCTCTCGAGTTCGTCCATCATCTCCGTGTCCGCGCCCTCGAATAGCTGGCGCCAACTGCCGTCCCGTACCTTGTCGTCATTTCCATGCAAGCCAATCTCGTACGCCTTCTTCATCGCCCGCAGGCACGCAGTCCTCCTCTCGTTGAAGTCGAACATCGGCTTCGGATACACCCCCTTTTCGGCCTGCTCCCCACGCCCTGTCACCCGGACCCCGGCCTTCTTCTGATCTGGCAGCGGAGTTTTCCACGGCTCGTAAATGTACTTGGCGTCAAGGTTCTTGAGCTCCGGCACCCAGCGCCGCACGAAGTCTCCCTGCTTATCCCATTTCTGACCAAACGAGACCGGGCTGTAGCACCGGAAGTATTGCGAGAAGAAGGCCGTACAGCTCAGCCATTGCCAGTTGCCTACGTTACACGCCGGCTCGTGGTCGAGCAGCCACTCTTCAAAGACTTCGCAACCGCGCTGCCAGTCAATGTAACAACCTCCTCGCGTCAGGAAACAGGCCACCGAGTGGCGGCCCAGGTGGTGGATCCAGCCCTCCTCTCGCAACTGCCGCATGAGGGCGTCGATCCACGGGAAGCCCGTCATGCCGTTCTTCCACCGTCTGAGCCACTCGTCTGCCTGCTCCGAGTCGACGTGATACTCGCCAGTGACGAGCCCCGTCTTGGGATCAACCTTGGATGGCAAGTGCCACGGGATGAAACGGCAGTAGGGGTTGTTCGCCGTTTGCGTAAACTTGTAACCCAGTGCCGCGTGGGCTGCGAAGTACATGTCGCGGAACAGCAGCTGGCCGACCATGTTCTCGGGCACCTTTGACGCTCCCTTGCCGTACTTGGACACGACGTCCTCGACCCGCCAGTAGAACTCACGCACCGACAGCGCCCCAAAGTGCAAAAACGGCGACAGGAGAGTCGTCGACTGCGGTTCAAACGCCGCCGGGCTCGTCTTGGGCTTCTCAAAGGTGGCGGCGTACTTCTTGTCTGCTAGGATATCTTCGAGCATCTTCAGTGCCCTGGTCTCTCCGCCCCGGTGCGGCGTGCTCGCCTTGGGAAACCCCAGCTCCTCCATCGTCTCGATGGCGAAGTCCCCCTTCGGCCCGGAGATCTTCTTGTAACCGGAATCGCCCTCCGTTCGCTGCTCCGCGTTGAAGTCCGGCTTCGTATCAGGCAGCGTTTGCTTGAAGTCGACCGGCATCTCCCCTGGGTCTGGCAGCTTCTCCGGCGCCGGGATCGGCTTCGCGATGGGGCCGACCTTGGCCCCCGCGGCCTGCAGCTGTGCCATGGACATGGTCGGTTTCCCGGCGTGCTTCTCGACGAGAGCGTCGCTGTCCCACAGGGTGCGGCCGCTCTTGACAATCACCTTGACGCCAGCCTCCTCGGCTGCCTTCATGACTACTTCGTCGCGTTCGCGAGCGTACGCGTCCGTGTCCTTTTCGAAGACGAGGTGCGTTACCTTCCACGCAGCAAACAGCTTCGGGAACAGCGTCTGTGGGCCCTCGCGCAGGACGAAGAGCTTGGATTTCGGGTTCAGCTTCGTGATGCTCTCCGACAGGTCATTCTGGCAGTCCAGCCTGCGTGTTTCGTTATTAGTGTCTCACCCTTTTCGTCCCGAGAGATATAGCTCCAATGTGCCACTCGGACCGAGGGGCAGGCGAAATTGTTAGAGGAAAAGGACAGACGAACAAGAATTGCCACCGGTTGAGACCGCCCCGAGCGCGGTAGACGTAGTGCGGGTCCCAAGTGAAGACGGGCCAGAGCACGGCCGGGTCGAGGGCAAGCGCCGCGGCGAGGGCGGGCGAGTCGTGCAGGCGGAGGTCGGTCCGGAACCAATAGATGACGCGCGGGCGAGGAGGAGGCATCGTGGCTCGCGGTCTTGGATGACGAGATAGTTGAGCTTGTAGAAGCGGCGGTAGGAGTGGGTGGTGAGGGCTGTTTTGTGTAACGTGAGCCAACAGGACTAAACAGAACAGGCTGGCGGATCACGAGGAATGTTGCGAATTGCAGATCGTTGGAATCTGTCAGTTGGGCATGGCATTTTCAAGAAGCCGGAGAAAAAAGGCCGGTTACGGGCCCTCTACAGCAATTTTTTTTTTTTGGCAAAATTTAAAGTCGATGATGTCAATGACTCTCAGCCACGCGATCGACGAGGGGGGCAGCTCTACATAAACACATTTAGGTAGGTTAAGGTAATTTCAACCCCGGATTGATCCGGGAAGGGATATCCATGGGCCGGGTCGACGCGCCCGGAACGCCGAGACGGTTTTTTGTTTTTTTCTAAAAAAAAATTGCACACTACTTTGAGTTACTCTCGACAGCGCGGGAAATGGGACGAACTGCCGCCACCGTTGTACCCGAAAGTTTAAGCGTTCCCGTCAATCTCGCAAGATAAACACACACGAAACCAAGCCCAGCCCCAGCCTTGTCTGCTTCCTCCTATTATTCCCCCGCGATGTAGGGGAGAACGGAGAAGGAGGGGAGTGGGCACGAAGCGGAGAAGAAGATCCATGAACCCTGACTCAGACACCCTTCGCAAATCAAGGGAGAGAGAGATTTGCGATCTGAGATTTCACGCAGAGGTTAACGAAGAACCGTCAAGCCACCACCACCCGCCGGGAAGGGGGGTTTTGGGCCGATGACGATGTGCCTCCTCAGCAGCAGGGCTGAGAGATCGCCCACCCACTCACAGACACACGGACACACACGCACACACTCTCCCCGCCGGAGTCGTTTCTGCCATGTCTCGGGCCGCAGAGGCGCCAAAATCCTTCAGGCCCGGCCCAAGGAATCCGCGCTGTGTAACAACCGGAGCCCGGCCGCCGGATACAGATCGTCGAAACGCAAGAACGCCAACGACGTGGCAATGGGCCCATGTCTTAAAGCCAGAGTGTCTCGTCCCCCGCGCCCCCGCGATCCCCTCTTCTCACGTGTCGTGCTTCCTTCGCGGCCGTACGGTACTAGGTAGGTGGCCTCCCTTATTTGCGGCTCCGGCGCTCTCTCACACGTCTGTCTCGGTAAGTCTGGGCAGGAAAGAATTCACAACATGCGGGAAGGGAAGCCCCAACGAGAGAGCAAAGACGATAACGTCCGAGAAAAGGCGGCGCCCCGACTTCAATTGTTCTCCATCTGATACCTAGCGAGGTAACAGCAAGCTCTGTACCCGTTTAGAAGAGTGCAAGAAAGACGGTTCTATGGTAATATGCCAAGGCAGATGATGAATGACGATGCCCCTCTTTCGCGCCAGCAATGCAAACCAGCCTCTCCAAAAAGAAAAAGTCGAACCTGGTGTCCGACTTTCGTTTCTCCATCCGTAATCATAACCCATAAAGTTCCACTAAGGGTATATAATAGATACGAAGAAAGGATGTGTAAATCGACAGATGAAAATAGTAGAAACAAAAGAAATGGACACGATGAGGATACTTCCGTCGCGTGGGTTGAGTACCCTGTCCTTGTTGCTGGGTCACGATGAGACGCCGCCGTGCCCAAAGATCCTTTGGCCTTGAAAAGCGGCGGCCATGAAAAACGTATTGCACACGCGTTCTTGTACGCCTGTATCGTAAAGAACAGTCTGTTCGGAAATGTATCCCGGAAAATAAAAAGCATCGCCGCTGTGTATTCGCCGATTTTATCCCTCTCCAATTCAACGCCGTGTCACTTATGCCCCTTGTACGATATCTTCGCTGGCCGGTGTTTTCTTTTGCTTCGCTTCAGTCGAGCTCCCAGTCAGCCTCACCGCTGCTTCTTTGACTTCTTGCGCTTGGACGATGAGGGACCGCCTTCTTCGTCATCTTCGCTGTCGTCTTGATTCCGCGAGTTCTTTCCGCCGGACTTTTCGCCCTTGTCGTTGCCCTTCTTGATAGAAATGAGGCATCCTTGCTCCTTCAAGCGTTTCGTCAAGGGCGTGCTGGCCTGCATGCCCGGGAAGTCCTTCGCGTTGTATACGGTAAACACGTCGCTCATGATTTGGGACTTGATAGGAGCCTTGACACCATGCCTAATGTCGACAACGACCAAGACGAACTTGAGGCGGAAGCTGCCGGCCGTACGGACCGACATGTCGGGGAAGCAGAAAAAGCAGCCCTCTTCGCCGTTCTCGTCCTGTCCCACAAATGGCGAGGATACAAGCGAGCCCATGAGGCGCTTTCCTGGGCGAACATATTCGGCGGGCATGTTGGTCTCGTCTACGAGTCCATCTTTGTCCCAGATGCTGCAGGAAACGACATAGGCCGGGTGGTGTATCTTGTCATATAGCTCGTCGGGCGAGAGATCGGGGTTGTTGATCCTCAATTGGACAATTGGCGGCGGGTCAATAACTCTTCGGTCGCGTTCGCCGTAGCCGCAACACCTGGCGGCCACGGGCTGTTGTCGAAAAAAGATTTCGTACTCATTTCTCGGCGCTTCAGGCTTGCGTTCTGGTTTGCGCTGCTCGGTAAGAAGGTCCTCGATCTTGAGCCTGTCTGTGCCAGCGCTCCATGCACTGCTTCCAGCGGATTCCTCGTTGGATCCGGTTCGCACGTGGGGTGTTCTCAAGGCCGCTGGCGTGAAGGGGATAGGGACTTTCCCTTGATAGTTGTCGTTCGGTACACGCGGAGCGCCCGGCATCTGGGGAGGCTGGTTCCGCATCATGAAATGCTGCTCTCTTGCTGCCTGGTACTCGTCGTATGGCTCACCAGGTGCTGACAAGCCTGTTGGCGACTCGCGAGGAGACTCCTGAGCGGGATAGCTATGCATGGGCGCTGACCGATACGGGTCGCTGAGTAGTGAAGACTGCTGCGGCGGCGGTTGGTGGTGTTGATACTGCGGTGGTGGTTGCTGGTAGATGGGCGACGGAGGTTCTTGTTTGTACTCAATGTGGTGATGGTATTCGGGACGGTGATACTGTGGCTGTTGTTCTCTTGCGTATGGGTGAGGTTGCGAGTTTGAGGTGCCGCTCATCATGTTGGACGGCGGCGGGAGGCGTGAGGCCTCGTTTTCATAGGAATAGTAGCCTTCCCCAACAGGCCTGGATGGGCCCGGGCCATACGACGGGGACGGGGCCCACAAGTTGAGTCTTTGGGCCATGTCGTCTCTGTCGACTGGCTGCGCAGTAGGTTGGTGAGGTGTGAGTTCGAAGGGAGGGAATGTCATGGGGTAAAATGATGTCGGAACGGCGGCTCAGGCGAACTCAAGTGCTACTAAGAGCAGGTCCCACTTGTTAGCATTAACGCCCGTTCCGGCGCGAGGCCCCAATCCACGTTCTCGGCTCAAGATGTGGCGGGCAGAGCAAACACTGAACTTACACAGTGGAGTGGGTCTCAGATCCGTACTGGAAGAGTGAGTTACACTATAGTACCTAGTATAGTGTAGTAGTGCGCAGGGTACTCAGCCTCTGGCACAGTCCAGTGTCGAAACGAGGCTTGCTTTCAACTCCGGTTGCGCTCGCGGTGATCGGCGCGTGGGAATAGAATAGGTCAGAGGTCGGGTTCAGATTGGCGGATCTGAGTGGACGATTGGGAAAACGGCGTCAGATTGTGGATGCAGGTCAGACCACGTCCATTGGGAGGTACTGCCGAAGAACAAAGGTCGGGGGAGACTAGGCGAGAGTCGGAGGGAGAGGAGGAGGATGGATGCTGAAGATGAATAGACCTGAGGTAGCCGGGAGGGGCTCTTTTGTGGCCGTGTCTTGCCTAAAGGCTCTTCTCGTCTTGGCGGACGAACGTGGGCAAACGTCGCTGCTACCCAAGGCTCGTAGCAGAAGAGAGACAATCCGTTCCCCTTCCTTTTTTCTTTCCTGTCCAGGACACCTGTCGAGGCGCGCAGTTGAGACACGGGCTAATCGTTATCGGCGACGGGGAGTGCGGGCATCTACATGTATGAATGGATTGGGGGTGTCGTGGGTGTGTCGCGGGCAATAAGAGCGACAAGAGTTGCGCAACTAGGAAGATCCTTGCAGAGCCTCCAGGCTAGCACACTCGGTCTGGTGGCAGCACCCAGGAACCGGGAGACACGATCAGCGCGAAGATGGAGGATCGATTCGGGCGGGCGAGAGAGACAGAGTGCAGAGTGGCGTCGCTGAGGGCACCGTCTTGCATGCAGGATGGGAGATTGTCGTGTCCTGCAGCGGCAGAGGGTGGTGGGTTAAGTGAGCCGGTGAGTGAGTGAGTAGTGAGTGAGCGTAAGAGAAAGGGCGAGATGTCTTGTGCTGGTCGCAGCAGGTCAGGCCAGGCCAAGTCAGGTCGTGTCGGACAGAGAGCGGGTGGGCGGGCAGTGCTAGGTATAGTAGTGGGCGCTGATGAGGATAGGATTGAGGGCGTCCAACAATTTTGGTAGTGCGCCAGCAAACTAAGGCAAGACGAGGCGAGGTTGAGAAGAAGTCAGGTCAAGGTAAGAAGAGGGAAGAAAAGGACAAGGCGGCGGTGCGGTGGGGGGTCGGCGGCATGTATGTATATGAAGCTACGGACGTATACTTGACAGGGCCTGCACCTGGACGCAACGCCCAAAGGTCGATTTGCGGCGCCAAAGGGGGAGATGGATGGATGGCTGGAGTTGGATGGATGATGGATAATGGGTAATGGATGGGGGAGGCTTGTAATGGGGAATGGGATGGCATGGCATGGCATGGGCTGGACTGTGTGGACTGGGATAGGCATGAATTCCCTGTTCGTCCAGTCCGTCCGCACGCTAGGTACGGCGTGCAGCGCCGTGTGCACTGCGACTACGGGATTACGGGTACAGCGAAAGGAACCGTATGTGGGATATGCGGACGAGGCCCGTCTTGTCGTCTCGCTTGCCTGTCAGAATTGGGGAACAGGACGCGCTGTTCTGTTAGGGGGAGGAGAGGGCGAGAGCCACCAGAGAGACAGCAACCAGAGGGCGAGAGAGCGAGGTATCCGCAGGCACCAAGCACCAAGCACCATGTGCGCTGTTGGCTTGTCCTGTCTTGACGACCAGGGGCGGGCCCCACGTCGGACAATGTGATGGATGGGGGAGAGAAAATGGGGCCCTTTGGGGCTTTTTGGGACTTGTGTGGATTTGTTGACGCGACGGCCGACCGAGGGATACCTAAGCGAGTGAGAAGGAAAGGAGAGGAGACAGGAGGACGCGGAGCAGAAGGATGAGGATATGGCGAGGTCAGGCAGGCATACGGATACTGCATGTAGCAAATGCACGTCCGAGGCAGAGTCGCGACGTCTGAGAGAGATGGCAGATGTCACAACTGCGGTGCGTGTACGCAGCAGAGAGGCGTGTGTGTGTATGTGTGCGTGTGTTGCTTCCTGCTGTTGCTCCTGCTGGCGGTGCCGTGGTATTGGTATGGATGCCAGTGCGACAAGAGGAGCGTGCCTCGATACCAGATGACGGGAATCCAAACTCTGGGAAAAAGAGGCGTCGAGGCGTTCGTCCAGTGAGGAGTTGGCATGCAGCAGCGACTCTGAATTGGCTGATCAGGCCAGGAAGAGGCCAAGCGGCGCGGAAACGGCTGAGCTGGGGCTGCCCCCCCTTACCACGCACACGCGGACCAGGATCAAAACGAAAAGGCGAGGACGACGACGAGGGATGAGGGACTCGGACTGCAACTGGGGCCGGGATACCAGCAATTGGCCCAGGACAGGGACCGGGATCATGGGTGCGCCCAGGGCAAGACAGGAGGCGACATTGGCCGACAGCTCGGCGTGTGGTGCGCGTGCAGAGAACCGCATCATGGGCTAAGGTAGGTCAGGTCGAAGGCGATCGCTCCGGGTTGGTGGTTAGTCAGAAACGCAGTCGGCCATGTGCAGGAAATAAAAACAGCACTACTGCGTACCTTACTACGCAGTAGTGCAGGTTGGTGGGTTGGTAGGGCACTACGAAAGACGGGTGCGTGGGAGGGGTACGTACCGGTCGAGGTGCGCTTGAGGCACCTTAAATAAATACCTCTACCAAAGGTCGGCAGGTACGAACCTAAGGTACGCAGTAAGCTACCTACCTACCCAGGTAGATGGATGCCTTGCCTTGGTTCCTGAGGCAGACACGTATAGGTAGTCGGTTGCCTTGAAAATTCTGGCAGTTAGGTACGTAAGTATCCATCCAGCCAGCAAATGCCTCGTTGGCCCGAGACCAGAGAGGCTGAAGGAAGGAACGACGCTGGGCATTGTGTGAGGGAGGAAGAATGGAGAAAGAGCCCGAGGTTTGTGACACTGGGAGGGCACTGGAAACTCAGCGGTGCAATACGCCTGGAAGCAGTCTACAGGGCAGTACTACCTTCGAGGCCTCACCTCACCGGGCTGCGCAGCGGCGTCAGTGGTGGGCGCACAGCGCAAAGCAAATGCCAAAAAGTCTCCATCAGCGTGCAGATTGCGCATGCGCGCCTCCTGCGCCGCCAGCAGGTTTGCGAATCAGACGAGATCTCGCGAGTTGTTGGAACTTGGGACGCCGGGGTCGGAACCCTTGCAATGCGACCCGAACATGCACGCCTTAAGCCCGCGAGGGAAAATGGGAAAAAGGGTCCCCTGCCCCGGTCACCCACGCATCCATGATCATCTCTGCCCCCCTCTGTCCTCTTCACCAGCGCCAGCACGGCACCAGCATCAGCACCAGCACCCACCAACGCCGAGGGCCTGGTCTGGGGGCGGGCGCTGGCTCCGGCGACCTGGAAGCACAAATCGACTTGCGAGTTATGACGACTCGCCTTTGCGCCGCCGTCCACAGGCTATCGAGCTATTTTTGTTTGTTGGTCAGAACCTTTCTCATTACCTCACATAGTAACTTACACTAAATCAGGTGAGGTAATGCTAGAGCTCGGTAGCTAAGGTACTATAGGCATCTTACTTTGACTATCGAGACAGGTACCTGGACTTCCACGTCGCCCGCTTTGCGGGGACGAGCTTGTGCCTGGGGCCGCTAACCGGCGGGTACGGGTACATCCATAGCGGCCGGCGATTGGCGCCGGGGGACCTGCTTAAGAAGCATTGACAGAGCAAGCAACGCCCGACTCGCCTGCCAGCGCCACCCGTCCGCCGCGCTTGACCCTGAATCGACGACAGGTGCCTCGTACCTCAGGCGACCTTTCCTTTCTGCGCGGAGCCACCTGCAGTCAACTAAGGTGCCTACCTAAGGTAAGATGCCTCAGGTACTATGGTGCCTTAGCTAAGACGAGTCGACGTCGCCGAATCGCGAAGAGAATGGGCTCCATTACCCAACAATCCACGTGTGAAGGATGGAGCAAATGCCAATGCTAGGCCGCTTCCGGCGCATCTCAGAGGCTGGACGTGGGCTGTTGGTGCTGACATTGCTAATGCAGACGCCAAATGATGCAGATGCTGCAGTGCCATCCTTACACACAGTACGGCCTCGCCTGAAGTGACTGACCTGTTGGACCGAGTCGTCGTCTTCGTCTTCGTCCTCGTCCTCTTGGACCTGCCCGGTCCGCAGCTGGAGCAGGGACTCGACAGCGGAACGAGAGATTTGAACTGGGTCGTCTGCATCATCCTGAACGCTTCTGGAAAACAACTCGGGGGCGCCTCAGATCAAGTCGCCGCCTCCACTGTCCTGCATCTGCGCGTCCCGGGCTCCGGAGAAGAAAATCTGCCCGTTCGTTTGCTTCGCCTGCCTCACACTTTGCTCGTTCTGCGAGAAGTCCTCGGCAACTGTTTCGACTCGTCTTGACGGACACTGGACGCCAACACAACACGGCATCAGTCGTGGCCTCGGTGGAGATCGAGATCCCTCCACGAGCGGGAGGCCGGGTCCAGGTCCAGGTCCAGGTTGAAATCCAAATCCAAATTCGAATCCATGTACATCCAGCTCAGCACGAGGCGTTGTCTCCTCGCATCTGCAGCTGGCCAAACGGAGCGCGCACTTCTCACAATAGCCCCGGCCTGAAACCGAGTCCTGCGCCGCCCATGTCCAAAGCTGCGAATTATAGAATTGCCTTCTTGCGGCGCTTTGCAGGTTTACGGATGCCTCAAGCAGGCCATAACAAGTCCTTCCTACAGGTGCAGCACCAACCATGACGGGAGCCGAGGCAAAACGCTATCTCATCTCAGCACCATTCACGCCCAGCCCGCCGTTGGAGCCCTTTACCTGCCGGCCTCGCCTTCCCTGCCCCCGAGGTACCTGACAGAGCAAAGTACCTTACATACTTACTTATCTAAGGTAGGTACCTCAGGTAAGTACGGGCACAGTACCACCCGGCCAGCCCTTGCAGCCAAGACAGCAATTCAAAGCAGGCAAGGGGGGCACTTCACAGTGTTGCTCCTCTCTGGCGGCTCACGCTGTCCATCTGCGCCTGCTCAAACAGGCCCCAGACTGCAACTGATCATCCTGTTCGCTGCGCTGCGCAGACTTCGCGGCCTCCGTCTCGCGCTCCTAACTCCATTCTCCGTCCTCCGGCCTTCCAACAAACTCGGTGCTCAATCGAGGCATTCACCCGTGCCGCTTGCTCGGCCGATCGACATATGGCGTGGCTACGCCTCTTTCCGAACCCCTTCCTTACAGTTGGCATCTGAACTTTTTTCCGCCTCATTTATCACCCATTATTAATCCTCGATATGCGAACTAACCGACTGCCGGCTCTTTTTGTTGCCGACGCAGACAATTTGCCTTTCTGTTCGTTGACCTTCATGGCTCATTCGTGACAGCATAACTTGAGCCCCATCGAGCAAAATAGCCAATGCTGGAGAGAAGAGACCTTGTGCAGCTGAGGCAAGCAAGCCAACAAACAGCAAGCAGCAAACACACGTCTCATCATGGGACGACAAATATGCAGGCGACGCATAAGAACGACAACATGGGCCGATGACAGATTGAACAATTCCCATCTCAGCTTTATTCCCTCTCGATCCTCCACTCCATTCATTGTCAATGTCTCTTCATTCAATGCAGCCTTCGCTGTCATTCCAAACGGAGAAGTTGGAGGTCCAGTCTTTTCTCAGCCCAAGGACTTCAACCGTCCAGTTGTTGTCTGCGGCGAAGCTTTTATGCACCCGGGCGGCTTCCAACAGCCACCGGGTGCCCGCGACATTCTCCTGGCAACGACACCGTGGCATACGGGAGACAGCAGCTTGCTATCTGTACCGGCCCGCTTGCTTGTCCGGCCGGTGAAAACCAGCGTCATAATGCAGGATGCATCCAGACTCAGCGGTTGTCGATGTTGAACCTCAAGACCTTTTTGCCGCGTCCACACGCAACTGTCACTCGCATATTCAGCATGACAACTACACAGTGGATCAGCTTCCACAAGCAATGGGCTGTTGCCAACTTTGGTTGTCCCACATGGAATGAAGAATTGTACAGAGATACGCAAGGCAACTTCGCCCCGTTGGCGCAGCCAGGGTCTCCAGGCGCGTGCTATTCTCTTCACGGCGTCCACACTTGACATTTGATGCTCACAGCGATACAATCAATCGCCCATGGCCAAGGCTAGGGAGGTCGATTCAATAAACTAAGAAACCGGGGTTTCCACACCTCAACTGGTGTTCTTTACAGCTCTACAGCTTCTGGTGTGGGCGCGGCCGACGGGGGTCAGCAAAGATGTAACCTTAATTCCGGGTTTACTGTTTGCCTGTCAAGGCTACGCCCACGCAACCCAGACTGCCGAATAGGAACGAGGGGGGAGCAACTAGGCGAGTCAAGTGGCTGAAGCAAGGGCAGCGAACAATGCATATCTACGGCGCAAGGCAGTCGATTGAGGGTGGGTGGTCCTGGGTTGCCGGTTGTGGTAATTGTCATTGATACGGCGGGTTATTTGTGAGACACGGAAGGGCGTCTGCGATTCGGTCAATCAAGTAACATTGAAGTCTCTGGTCGCACCTCGTCGTTCCAAGGCCACCGCTCACCCTCTCACCTGGACCATTAACCGAGTCGGTGGTTCTGGCCGCTAGCAACGGGCGATTGCAGCGATCGCGAGCCGTCTTTGTACCAGGACTGGACGGGATTGTGCTTCATGGTCGCGAGGTGCAGTCAAATCAACCTCCAGCTCCGCAGGGCGTCCCCTGAGTTGCCCGAGACGGTCTATCCCGGCCTGCCACAGCGCTATGGCAGCGGCCAACCTGGAACAATTAAACGTGTGAAGGGGATCTTGGATTCGAGACAAGCGAAAGCCAAGCCCAGCCAACGCAACGGGAAGGGAATCGAGTCACGAGGTGCGGAATCCCGACATGCCAACAGCGCGCATCTCGTCTGTCGAGGCAGACAAGGAGTCGAGGCCGCAACCGAGATTTGTCGGCGTTGACAGGTGGGATCAGCTGCTGTTGGCTGGTCGCGTATCGGCGTTTGGCGCTTGGCAGCAATGCGCAGCCTGGTCGAGGAACGGCAATTCGTATCTTGGGCGAGTGCTGCTTGAGGGGTCTGACGTGGAACGCCGTACAGTACGTGTACGCCGACGCCAAACAGGTGCAGGCAGGCTCGATACAAAAAGAGAAAGTTCATGGAAGGCAGACAGCTGACGGCATTGATGGAAGGCGGAAAGGAAGCGCGAACTCGTTCCATTGCGGAGACACAGCGGATACAAGGACGCCCTCAGTTACAGCGTGCCCAGGTGCGGTGTAGCGTCCCCTCCTTCCGCCAGTCCCCCAGCGTCCGTGTGCTAACCGTCGGCCCACTTGGCACCAACTTGCTCGGTGTCGGGGCCCGCAGCTGAGGTGTTAGTGGTGTTGGTCCACAGTGTTGGTGATATGCCCGCAGCGTTAGGGAGTACTTGCAGTAGGTACCTGCCTGAAGGTGCCCAGGTGGTGTACCGCCCGCAGTACCACGACCTGAGGTTCACTCGGGCGGGCAGGGGTCCTCCACCAAGGTTGGATTAAACGATGGATCCGTCATCCCGCCAATCTAGCTCTAATATGACGCTCGGTCCATGTCAACCCCCAACTGCTAGCTGCTAACTACTAACTACCAACTAGGCTGGGCTTCATTCAGTTCAAGCCTTCAACTGAGGTGGGCTTTGGGATTTGCGAGGCGAGGCACAACCAACCGGCGCTTCCTCGACTCGTCTTAGCTTGAGGGATCCTGACCACCGCACCCCTTGTGCGGGTTGGTTTGCAAGCCACTGTCGTTGATGACATGCGCCCGGCAGAAGCCACACGGTATTGTTTCTTTTATGCGCCCGTCGTTCGTTTGCTTCATGGCACTAGGCCCGACTGACATCAATCCACGAGGCTACGGCCGACACAGGCGAACCGTGTCTCGAAACCCCCTCATCTTTCTTTTTGCTCCCGTCTCGAGCCTAGACGTCGTTCGTATTGTCGACATCGGTGGGAGTCAGCAGACTGAACTGGACTGCCTTCTACATGCGGATACCGACGCCTTCTCTCTTGTCTCCCCCGCAAAACCCGGCATCTACTCCGTATGTGCGTTGCAATCCCGCGAGAAGTACCCGCGCCAATGAGAGGCGGAACGCGGCTCGCTGGGCGACGAGGGGCGGAACGGCAATGCTGCTAGCCAGTCCGTCCTTTTCTACGAATACGCAGTATTACATCTCCAACCCGTCCATGCCATGGCCGTGCGCATGCCGCCCGGTGTTGGGCAGAGAATCAAGAAACACGCTGACAACGTCATGAAATGAGTGTCCCAGCACGCCGGTGCCGTTGGGACACCCCCGGCCAGGAGCTCCCGTACCGCGCGCTATCTCACACTGAAGCCTCTCCTCGGTCTCGCAAGTCGTGCCGCTGGCCACTCGTCTCTGCATGCCTTCGCCTTCGCGCTATCTGGTGACAGTCGCTCGGGTCCAGCTCAGCCTCCCAGAGAGCCTTGCTGACGCATAAGTTTCTCCCAACGGCAGGACGACCGCTCCTAACGCCGTCAACACTGCCAATCACCAGTCCCCCGTCCTTGTCCCCCGCCGCAAGCAAGACCATAACGGGTCAAAATCACCTCGGAAATACCACCGCCCAGGCACACCCTGTGACCGGTTTTTGCTGGGTGCCTTGCGGCAAGTGTGGCCATCTCCGCATGATGAAAATCGTCAGTACCGGTGGTGTGTGGCACAGGCAAGTCGAGATGCAGATTCCAAGGCGTCTTCAGCAGGTGCCGAAATTTCTCCCAACAGAGTCACAGCCATCGACCAACCATGACCGCGTTGCATGGCGCTGATAAGCCGCCCCCGCTTGTAAATCCTGGACGAACCGTTGCTAACCTGATATGAATAGATGAAGTTGGCTAAACGAGCCAAAGGAAGTCGCAAAGCAAATCGAGGGCTTAATCTTCGCCCGCCCAACAACACACAACCCCGCATCCAGTTGGTGCCGTCGATTGGCCTGGTGCTCCTTAGCTTGACGGGACCAAGTCCTCAAACACCTGGTGGAGGTGCGCGGCCGCGGAAAGTTTGACCTGCAGCTATTCTCCTAGCGTCCAAGATGACGGGCTGTGATGCCACTTGCTCCTGTCACAGTGCGTCTGTGGCCTACATGCTGAGAGGGGCCTGCGGAAGCCACATCACGCATAACTAGCAACCACACCCTCCACTTCCAAAAAGCCGACGTGGTCGGAACCAGTTACCTGGAAGTCTGGCGCACCCTACTTGGAGCCCTCTTTGCCTGCCACCAGACGACACATGTCCCAGTCTAATCACGCAAACCAATTCTCGTATCCGTACTCTGTGCCAGACGAATATTCAGGCTCAGCAACGTCGCCCCAGAAGCCGCAACTTGTTCTAGATCTCGGCCGGCCCCGCGATTCGGGTCGACCAGCTCGCTGGCAGCCAGTTGTGAGAAGAAAGCCCGACGAGCATCAAATATCAGGCGCGTGCTTGCCAAATGTCACCCGACCAGTTTCACTTCGACACAGATTCTCGTCAATATCGGAGTACGAAACGACGCGCCGAGACCCCTCCCATCGTCTCCCCATCAGAACGGTACTTTGGTACAGATACATTGCACCAGAACGTCGCGCCAAGAAAGTCGGTCATTGGCGTTGAAATCTGGCTCGGTTCGGCGACGTAACCCAATCTGCCCCTCCCCTTTCTAGAAGCGACTCACACCTGGCGATTTAAGCATGCGAGCCGTGTGCAAAAGTTCCCGGCTTCGCGTCCGCTGCGACACCCAGTATCCCCCACATTGCCATCGGCGGCGTTGTTCTCGTTTCTCTCGCGAGATGGAAAGACGGTCATTTGAAACGACGGCTAATTGTGCCTGCCAATGCTGGGTCTTGACAACGAGTCTCGTGTCAGCTATTAATTGCTTGCATCATGGTGCGGTAGAATCGTTCTGGAGGCCCTGGCGGTTACACATCACCTCGGTCGACAAAACGCGCCCTTGCTCTCGGGGCAATCAATGACCGATGCATCCGGGGGGTGTATGCTTTCACGCGAGTATTCTAACAAGGCTAGACTTGGACGTCGTATTCATCCAGCCTCCGACGGTTGATAGAAGCAACAAACAAGTAGTTCGCAGCCCCAATAGGGGCTTTTTCACCCGGAATAGCAACGTCGAAGCATACTTTCTTGCCGTCCAGCAAGTGTTGGCATTTTTTCCATTCACCAACCCTCCATACATACTTGTTCATTTCCTCCGTCTTCTCCTTAGTAACAGGGCCCTTGCCAATCTCACAGGCCGGGCAGTGAGCCCAGAAACAATTCAAAGCCCTCTCCTTTTCAATCCGCTGAAGGTGACGTTACTCGGTTCGGCCACCTGTCGGGGAATTCTTTCTATTTACGTCAAAACTGGAGAAAGGCCCTCGACTCTTCATTTGGTTCTGCGAAATGAAAGTGATCAGGGCTGCGACGTCGGATGCAGTGGTAGCAGTCACCGAGACCTGGGGAACTTCAAGTGATGTTAGATTAAACGCAATTAACGTACCGCAGAAGGCCTCGTTGGAGGATGAGAGGATCTCACCGCTGCTCACACACACACGCACGCATACACTTCATGTCTCTCTCAGGCCTCGTAACCAGACGTGGAATATTTAGTTTGCCGATTCCAGCCGCCTGGGAAAATTGACGCGGGAACGTACTATGTTCTATGAGCGGCCCGCCCTGCTCCTCCTCCACCCCTCCCATTCCCGCTCCGGAACCCGCCCGGAATTTCGTTTTGCAACGTTGCGGCGAGCGACGATTGGCGACGATGCTCGGGATGGGAAACCGTGGTTCCTGGATTATTTTCCCTTCCCGTGAGGGAGAGATGGCGGCCGGCATTCGGCACTTGGAGACGGCACACCAGACGTTGTTGTGTTTCTGATACGGGTCATCTGCGCCTCATCAATGCTGCGGTCGCTTTTTTTTGTTTTTCGTTCTCTTCGCTACCTCTATAGTATCACTCCTTTCAGACAATCAAGTGATAACTGACGACACGGGATTCAAGGTTGCACCTTCCCCCGGCCGCTCGTCGCAGCCTCAGGGTCTCGCGCTCCTTTCGGGTAGACTCTTTCGCCCGGGGGCGTGGCGTGTTCTGAATGATGCTCCCCTCGATCTGGATTTGGGGGAGGGGGAGGCGGGGGGATGAAAATGCTTCGCCTGATTGGGTCGTTGATCACCGAGGTCTTTTTTTTTCTTTCTCTCTGTATGGGCTGGCTGGGCCACCATTACGACACCCCCCTCTTGTCGATTACAGGAGGGCACGAAATGTCAACCGCTTCCCTTTGCGGGTGGCCCGTGGCAAGCAGCGCTGAGGCCGCTGCCTGTATTGATGGGGCGCGACGGGGCAGCTGAAGAGGAATGTGAGTAATCGGAGCTGCTTGGCGTAAGACGTTCGTCTTGGGAGCCGCGCTTTTTGTGAAGATGGACGATGGTTGGATGATATCAGCTTGGGACATATGTGACTTGGTGAGAAGGATCCATGGTGAAGGGTATGGCCAAGGAGTACAGAGTTTGGTCAACGTACCTCGCCCCTTATTTCATACTCAGCCACTTATCGTTATCAATCGTCGTCGTCGTCCGGTAACTACATTGGGTGGATAATTTACCCCGTTAAAACCTATGTTGTCGTATAAGCCCAAAGCTCTCCTGTTATATCCGCAAAGAGATTCCCGCTAGTCCCTCGGAGTCTGAATCAGAACAACTATAATGGCCGCCGGCATAACTGGGTTGATGCGATCGGGGTCCAGGAACCTCACGGGTTTAAAAATATACGGGTACGGGTCCGGTACGGGAGTTGGTTTGATGGTAGAACATGTGAGGGCTGCGACCGCGATGTCAATTTTATAGAGGTGCCCGATGTACCTGATGGCCTTCAAAGGCTGGTAGCTATTCATGGGAGGGGTTAGACTATGTCCATGACCTTGACCACCCTCATCGTCATCGTTATCGTCGGGCTTCGGCTTGCCGGACGGTTTGGGCTTATTCGAAGGCGTCGAAGGGCGGCGACGGGCTTGATGACGAAAGTCGGGATTGTACCATTGCGATCACAAGTCGGCCATCGAGGTTTCCCTCGTCGTCCTCCCTTCCGTGGATCGTGCTGTAATGTCCCCACGCGTCGAAGTCGTTGAGGCCGAGATCGCGGCTGCTTACGGAGAGGTCACCCCACGCCGCCTCCTTGCCCGCGGGAATGGTGTAGTGCGTCAGACCCGAAGGCGAGGGCTGCGTGCTGTGAAATTGGAACAGTGCGATGCCGTGGTAGGTCGCCCCGTCGCAACCCAGGGTTTCCGCATGTGCCCAAGCTGCTCTGCGGGTGCCACGTAAGGCATGCGTTTCTTAAAGACGGCCCAGAGGAATGTCCGAAGCGGGCTGAAGGCCGTGAAGATGCCCGGAATGACCGCGGGCCCTATCTGGTTCGCATTCATGATGGGATTGAGGGCTTTGAAGGGGGTCTTGTTCAAGTCTCTGGGCCACCCGGGCCTGTCGTAATGAGCGGCAGTTCCGTGACAGATAGAGCAACTACCTGTCGTTTCTGGAGTCCAGTTCCCCGAGTTGGTGCCGTCGAATGTGAGGTTTGCGGTGGTAGGGTGGGCAGTCCATGCTTCAAGATGGTCTTGCCGCTGAGGTTGACCTGTTCAATCGTCTTGACCAGAACGCGCTCTCACTAAAAGTATTCGTTGGCGAATAAACACAAAACAAGACTGAAAAATAACGAAGACGAAGACGCCAGACAAGGAACTATCAGGATTTGGGTAGACTAGACATTCCGGCCAAGCATACGAACGGCCTCGCGCGATGTGACTTCTTGAGAAGATATGATCTGCCATCACAGTAAACGAATGATTTGCCCGTGGCATCGTTTAACTTGTCTTTTGAACCCGCATCAATCTTCGGAGAAACGGCTCGTGACGTGGCTCGATTCCAGCAACAGCACTCGGCGCTACGACGTAGACCACAGCCCCTTAAAAGCAGGGCGGCATCAACGGTGTTAGTTCTGCTCTTCGTCGTCTTCGTGATTCCGGTACCGTGTTTTGGCCCAATACTGTCTTGATCCGTTGTAGTAGAGATGCTCGAACCACAGGCTACGTGGGGAGCGAAGGATGTAGATGAGCGGTTGGCTCCAGAACCCGGGCTTCTTCGTTCCCCTGACTGCTCTGAGAGTATTCCAAACCTAATACTCCCCAAATCTAACAGAGAAGAGAGAGAGGCAGAGAAGAGGAGGGGGCAGTGAGGTACAAGAAAAAAGGGACTTACTCGACCCTTCCCTCAGGAGCCCCCACCGTCGTCTGGAAAGAAGAGCTCAGGTCAAATGGGGCTGATCCGGAAGATTTCTGCGTCACGATAGCCCAGCGAGCGTCGCCGAGGTTCGATCTTGAAAAGAGTTGCTGGATGATGTGCATAAGCCAGTCCCGGATCGACTTGTGGCCGATGAAGGCCTCAGCGCACTCGACGCCGGCGATGGCATCAAGGCTGGCAACGTTTTCCGCGATCCTGGCGTCGGTGTCGGCGTGGAACACGGGGCGAATCGCTTGGATGAAGTAGTTCACGGACTCCGGCGACCGCGGATGGATGTCCACGGGGACCAGGTTGAGGGAGTAATTGTGGACGTACCGCCATATGGGCCACTCGGACTCGTCCCAGATGTTGATATTCTTGCTGAACCTGGGGACGAGTGTGGGGGAGAAGAGTGTTTCTGGGACGCGAATCTACTACTCGCGCCGGCGGGGGTCGGCGATCATGTTGAGAGCTTCGATGTCGGGATCGAGGTTGACGTTGGTGTCTTTGGGAGAGTATCCGCGGCGGAAACAACATCAACTGATGACGGCGCCGACGGCCTTTAGTGTTCTGGCGGGCCATTGCAAATGCTTTCCACATTTCCAGTTCCTGTGCTACTCTTCCATTCTGCCCTTCGTTATTCAGCAGCGAGATCTTCCCCTCAGCGACTGTTTGTCGTTGTTTGAGCCCTAGTTTAGTGTGGCAAAGGGGTATGAGGCGGATAATCCCAGGCAATGGACACAAAAGGGGTTCTGCAGGCGTATGTTGCATGTCGAAGACTTGCCTGCCTGTATTCATTTCCAGAGGGCGGATAAAGGGCTGGATTATGAAGCAGTCAAAATTCCCCATATTTTGTTTGCCCAACTGTCATCCGGGCGGCTGGTGGTCACAAGCTTCACACCCAACCTGAGTTTCTTGACTTTATGTGGTTCATTGATAGAGCCAGAGAAAAGCTTGAGGTGTAACGGCTTAGTAGACACAATATTGAAGCCTGGTACAGCCAAGAAAGACCTCGGCCGTTGCTTTACTTCTAGTTCTGATGTCGGATTCAGAAGCCGTGTGCGAAGTCTTACTCTTCAGGTGGCGGCTCTTTGGGTACGACAAATACAATACACTGCACCGAATTCAAGTTGCAAAGTTTATGTCATGGCTCAAACGAGAGATGGAACACCCTCAGCCTTCAAATGGCATCTTTAGCTGTGGAGGTGGCATCCCTCAAACTGACGCCACTATCTGGAATAGAACCTTGTTAATGGAACTGTATCTTTCGAGTATTGGGGCCGAGCCCCTTATTGCAATCGGAAAAAAGAGAAACGAATAGAAAACAGTAGAAAGAACGACGGAAGGGACGACGAAAGGGACAACGAAAGGGACGGCGGAAAGAAGAACAAGAGGGGTAGTAAGAGTTATCACAAAAGGGATAGTAAGAATGACAACAAGAGGGACAATAGCACAAGCAATGAAACAACAATTAAATAGAGAACGTCGAAAAGCCGTAGACAAGATGAGTATAACGGACCCTGGGTCTCCGGTATCTATTGGTCGAAACACAATGACAAATTGTCCTTCCCTCCTTTTCTCTGGTTACAAAGCAGAATAATTTGCAACCTCACTTCAAATGAGCTAGGGATAATCCAGCATCCTCTCTTATCTCTGTCGCCTCAAAGTCATCCGGTGGGTCGTCGCGGTATATGTCCTCAGTCAACCGAAGAAGTCGCTCCAAAGTGAGATCGCCAAGACCATCAGCATCCCAGCAGTAGGAGCCCTTGTCGCAGAACCGGGTAACTTTTTCGATGGCCAATGCTCGCATTTGACCTCGCTGTTCTTCGAGGTAACCTAGACACTCAGAGAATTAGCCATGCTAAACTACCCTCTCTGGACCGAGCACGATTTGTGCGACTGTGCGACTACTTAACGCATGTACGGAGGGCAAACACTTCGCTCATATTCTAATTGTTGGCGAATGAAATGTAGTGTTCTGTGTGAAACAAGACCAAGGCGCGTGTGACCGCTTCGAAAGCAGAGGCATCATCGAAATGAGCAGCAGCCATGGCTCACTTCCAAAGCCGAGTTGGGTTCATTTTCTTCACCGTCATCTCATTCGTGCTAAGCTCAGACATTGCTCCCTGGACTGCGTACTTCAGAGCCTGAACGAGGTCGTACTTGTCCGCGACCACCGCGATCTCGAGGTATGGAATATCCTCGGGAGCAGGAAGGCGCTCGGTCCGGTGGTGAAGGAAATTGAAGACAGCCTCTATGCCATCGACGTTGTCCTGCGGAAGTTCGATCTTGACGGGGACACCGTGGTTGTTGGCCATGAGCTGCCGGTCCTCTATGAAATTGGGGCCTAGCATGGCACTGAAGACCTTGGACGTGGTCTTGAGAATAGGTGAGTGGACCCGGAACTCTTTCTTCTTGAAGCCGACGACCATGATGGCGTCGCCTTCGGGGGCGATGTTGACAGTACCACCGTCGACGTTCATGGTAGCTGTTGATGTGCCTCGCTGCTGCTGCGCGCTGTGGTAGTTGGTTTATGTGAATGTTTTGGGATGCGGAAGGGAAAGTAGGTAGAGGTTTTATATATATATATATATATATATAAAAGGAAGGCCTGAAAGGAAAAGAACGAGGGGGAGGGTGGGAGCGACGGAATGGGCAGGAACCCAATGGGCTGCTCTTTCCTCTTCCTCGAATATTTACTCCTCTGCTTTTGTCTCTGTTTCAGTCACACCTGTTTGAGAGAGAGAGCAATAAGGCTTTTTTTTTTTTGCTTTCTTTTTTTTTTAAAATAATAATGAATGAACAGCGATTTAGCGCATTCTATAACAATGTTTTAAAATACAACAAGAATTGAGTAACAATGAAAGCCACAAGCGGTTAAGGATTCATCAGCAGGTACACTAGATCGCAAGTGTTCAAGTCCTTAGGTCCTAAGAATAAGGGTGTTTGGATTCTTAATCTAGTTAAGTTTTGAAGACACTTTTCAGTCTCGTAATTTGGAAGTGCCTATTGACTATTGGGGCTACACCTTCTTCTATTATAATCAGGAGAAGAGAAGAGAAAAGCACGGGCAAAACCACCAAAAGGGATATTAAAAGGAATAACAAGAGGGACGCTAAGAGGACGACAAAAGGGATCATGAGAGAGACAACAATAAAAACCTGGAACAAGATGAAAGGAAGACAAGAAGGCCGCGGAGAGAACAAGAGAGGACGCGTCTAATACCACACAACACACAGCCCCATTGGCAGTGCTCTTGCCTTTTTTCAATGCCGGGTTTACGGGATGGTGACAACGCGCACTTGCCACTGTAGGACCGGCGGCAAAGCCAAGCGAAAACGAATAACATAAGCCGCAGAGGCAGACAAACTTAGGAATCTGTTCCAGGAATTCGAGGACAAGTGAGCGGCTCTTTGCTGAGTTGACCCTGGGTGCCTTACAAAGACGTTGCGAGGCCTGGAGACATGAGATGAAGGCGTAGCTACAAGTGCCATGGCGCAGCATTGACGTCCTTGTCACCTCTTACTGTTGTATTCCCTCGGTAGCCACTGCCGAATTGACTTTGGCATCTTAAGCGACGTATCTTTATCACAACAAACCTGATTGAAGACGCAACGTCACCAAGTGGCTTCAAACCCACAACGCCCCCGCAAAGCCGCAAGAAGGATTTGAAACGTTCCTCTGCGTTAGGCTAGCCCGAGTAAGCCTGGCTGAAGCCAGTCGGCAAGGTTCAAACATTCCGGACGAGCTCGAGCCACCACCTTCTCCTCCTTGGCCCGACTTGCCGTCTTCTCTCTTTCTTTTCCCCAGAAATCATCATCACAACGACTGACAGCTGTCGAAGCCACAACACGAAACGGAAATCCTGGGGGAGAGAACCAAACCGCCCCCCGAAAAGGAGCAAGCTGAAATGCACTCCCAAAGTTTCGTTCTTTCGAGCAAGGCGCGGGCGAGAGGAACCAGGAAGGATCTCCGCCACAGCCTCGTCGTCCCAGATTCGGACCACGGGGGCGCCGGGGGGAGGGGGGGGGGGGGGGGGGACCCGGCCAGCCCGTCCGACGGCTCTGCGGCGGGACACTCCCAACACACACAAAACAAGGCCTCGGCTCGCTGACGACGCGATCAACGTTCATCAATCCTGTTCGAATCCACGGCCTCCAATCCCCCCCTCACCGAGCCGGCCAAGGTGAAGCTGAGTCGTGGGGAATACCACCAACAGACTCTTGCTTGCGCCCGGCGTCTCATCCGAGCCCGAAGGACCTGGGTCTTCCCGGCAGCGAGGGAGAGGAGCGGATGAGGAGCAAACCAACCCGAGAAACCTGACTCCCGCAACTGCCATACCCCGAGTGAGGGAGGAGGGGACAGCCGCGTTTGAGGGGGAAAGCCTAAACGGTGGCGATGTTTAGGTGAGATAGGGGGGAGGGGGGAGGACAGCAAGACAACCCTACTTTATCAGCCTTATGAGATCAACAAAACTTTTTTTTCGCAACCCTTCAGTACAGACAGAAGCTGTTTGTTCGCCAAACTCGTGTCCGCTCACCAATTGCACCAGAAATCACCAAAACATGGACCGCCCGCTCAGCAAAAACATGACAATCGACAAGCCGAACGGGGTGACCACAACGACGACGACGGCGACGTCGGAAAAGTTCTTCGAGGTAAGGTCGCCAGCGAGCTTCGCGGCGCGCATATGGTCGCGCACGACGACGAGCGGCGTGCCCGTTGTGCCGGACGGCGACGTCATCCTCGTCGTCGGGCTGGGCGAGGAGACGGCAGAGCTGCGCGTGGACTCGCTGATCCTGAAGCGGGCGTCGCGCGTGTTCGGCGCGATGCTGGGGCCACGGTTCCGCGAGGGGCAGAAGCTGCTGGACCGGGGCAGCAACGGCGGCAGCCAAGAACCGGTCAAGATCAACCTGCCCGACGAGGACCCCGAGATCATGGAGCTCATTCTCAACATCCTGCACCACCAGAACTCGCGCGTGTGCCAGATTGCGGCGGCAGACTCGATCCTCGAGGTGGCCATCGTGGCCGACAAGTACGACCTCGTCGACGCGCTCAAGTACGCCTCGCAGACGATGCTGCACTACCACGAGCCGTCCATCGACCACCTCACCGTCGGCGACCTCTGGCGGCTGGGCCTGGCGGCGGGCCTGCTCAACGAGGCCAAGACGTTTGAGAAGATCACGCGGACGCTGGTCTGGAACCATACGGTGCCGTATATCCAGCTCGTCGACGCCGAGGATGTGATTGACATTGAGTTTGCGCTGCGCATGTGCTGTAAGTCGTTGACAGAAAGAAGACTTGCTCTTTGTGAACCCAGAGATTCTTGAGGCTGACGAGCACTTGCTATAAAACAGACCTGCTGGAAAAGGAGAGACAGGATCTCAAGACATCGTTGCTGCAGCACCTGCTGCCCATCATCTCGACGGGCAACCAGCTGCGGCTCGTCGAGATCAAGGTCGACTCGGCGGAGCACTTTGACGCGTGGCCGGAGCTGATACGGCTGTTCGGGGCCAGCCTCAAGGAGACGGCGAGGTTCGCCGAGGGCTTGGTGCTCGCGGACCGGAGCCGCCGCGCCGCGGGGCCCAACTCGGACTACATGCGGCACTTTAGGAGCCGTGGGGGGATACGTCTGGCCGACGCGCGCAAGGGACGGGACTGAGATTTGCGGGATGGGATAGACACTGGTCCGGATGCAATCATCCTGCGCTTGCTTTCTCATCTGCCCAACAAGCCCCCTCCCCACAAAGAGGTACATACAACAAGAAGACATCATGAGAGACAGGGGAGCGGGGGAGAAGCAAAGCAAGCAGAGAGGGAAAGGGAAGTTTGGGATGTTGATTAAAAAAGTTCGCACGGCGCAAGGCTCGGACGAGGTCAAGGTCATTTGTTCTAGAACATTTCGACAGTTTTTTTCTCCTACTTCTTTCTTTTGTCCACTCCATCGATGTGTCAGTCGGGGCGACAGGGCTCTTCCGGATTTGGCAAGGTGACATTGGGAGTTAGCCAGGACGAGTTTATTTCCAAAAAAAAATTATTTCTGGCGTCCCACCACACACCCACACCCCCTGGATTGAAGCTGCAGCGACAGCCGAGGCACGTCGACGACGGGCCAGCAAAAACGTGGCTTTGGCGTTTTGGGACACTCGGTCAAGCGCCGAAGCAGGCGTCACCCATGCGCCGAGGGATCGCAGACAAACAACGGGCTCCGCAGCGGCGGTATACTTCTAGGCCAACAAAGCACTGCGTAGCGTAGTGTAAGTACTAGGTAGCGTACCGGAGACTGATAGGAGGGAGATAATCTCTGCAACCGCCGTAAAAAGCGCAAAGCACACAAAAGTGCCGCGCATTTGCCAAGTCTCCTGCCCCCCCTCGGCAGCCCTGAGCTTAGACCAGCACCAACACGCCAACAAGCAAGTTCCGAGGTCCAAAGTCGAGATTCCGTAAGCAAAAGTGGACTTTTACGACTTTTTCTAATGAGGGCATCGAGGCTTAGGCGGCGAGGGCCTCGGTCGTCGTCGAATGGGAACCCAACCCTGCCCCCTGGCGGGATCCAGATTTTATGGGCTGACCGGGTGCGGAAGTTGGACGGGCGGCGCGGTCCAGGCAAATCAGCAAAGCAAACCCAAGTAAGCAGCAATTTAAAGAGATTTTCTCAAGAGCCGACGGCTCGGGAGCCAAGTCCAGCTTCGATGTGCAGGGGTCCTCCTGGGCCCGTCGTCGTCGCCGCCGCCGGGTGGATTTCAGTCTTGTTCCCCAACTTGGCAGCCCAGACTGGTTTTGTGCTTTTTTTTGTGCAAATTTTCGGTCCCGAAGGTGGGTCGGCTCCGGCTTGTTGATCGCCGGGTCAGAGACAGATAGATTCGCAAAGACGCTTCGATGACGAAGTCGAGGTTTGACAAGACGCAAGACATGCAGTCACACGCCGACGCTAGCGCTAGCTGGCTCTCTGGTCGCGGATGTGTGAGTAATTCGTTTTCTCCCACGAGACGTGCGCGCAGGAGGGCTCGTACTCGCACTCTCTCTCTTTCTTTTTTTTTGTTGTTGAGGCTCGGCCGATGCGCCGACGTGCCGAGGCGCGGCTCATTCGATACGTGCCGATCTGACGTGTTGCCCAAAACAGCCATGCCACTTGTTTGGCGTCAACGCGGCGTGGCATACCCAAGTACTTTGGTATCGCTGTATCAGTCCTCTTATCAGGCAGCGTGGGATTGAGATTGAGGTGCTGTCATCCGTCCAGATCTGGGAGGTGCCTGAAATCGACCCCCAAACAGGCGATAAGCCCCCGGTTCCCGGTTCATCCACCATCTGGGCGCTGTCAGCCATGCGGTTGGCAGCTGCACCCCCTTCAAGCCTCGTCCCCATCGTATGTTTGTGGGATGGGGGAACGATCCCAAGCTTAGGGGTTCGTCTCCCACAGGATTCATGATTCAGACAAACATATATCAGCATGACCCGTCGGGCTCCTCGCAGCGTCCGATTACGAGGGCCTGCGCGTCGGTCCAGGGAGGAGTGGAGGGGGGACGAACTCGACAAAGTCCGAACGGTCGTCCCAAGTCCTGCTTCTAGTTCAATGCTTTTGTAATCATCAAAGAGTGCGTCCAGAAAAAAAGGGGTGAGCATGGGGACGCGGTGGGTATAGGTGGCCAAGTCCGTTGGAGTTGGGCGCCGCAAGCAGTCAATCGACCTCGGCACGGAGGGCAGATCCGCCGACATCCCGGCCCGGTGGAGCCCTGCAAGCGAACCGTCAACCCATGAAGATGGACTTTGGCACGTTGTCTCCGGCGCACTAAAGCCCGGTGTGGCCGTCTGCTGGGGTCTCAACACGTCATTCCGCTGTGCATAAGCAGGTACGTACCAGAATAGTGACCGAGAAGGGGAGAGAGCAGAGGGAGAAAAAAAGTTGCCGGGAAGGACCCACTGTTCCACTGCAGGCCGAAGAGTTATGCACGTTCGTCCTTTTTTTTCTTTTTTCTTCAGAGGACATCTATCTGCCATCGCATACTTCCAAGGTTTGATGCGACCTTATATCCGATATGGGCGGATTATCATCACCAACAATTGGTGTACTTGGCCCTCGACAGCCAATCCCGCGACGCATACACGACCGACGCTAATTCGACGCCATCGCTGCGCCCGACCCGGAGATAATCACAACCTCCAGCTGCTGTGCCCGCCGCCCGGGCAAGCCACCCCGACCCTCCGTCCTCACTGTCGGTCATTAAGTCATCGAACAATGGGAATTGTGCACGCGGAAGCTAGCCCGCCCGGGTGGGCTAGCACCGGTGGATAATCTCCCACCCCCTGGTCCGGCGTCGGTCTTCTGGGTCCCCATCGATGGGGATTGTGATACGGGCGCCGACGGAGGGTGAAGGGTATGGAATTTCACATTAGAAATCTCCACCGCCGCCATGCGGCCGGCGCCCAGCAGTATATAGAAACGCCTGTCCCAGCTCTCCGGGATTTAGATCTCGCCTCAGATCTCCTGCTCACCATCCCGACCTGGAACCGTCTTCGACCTTGACCTCGAACTCCACCGTTGCACTCGAGGCGATCGTCATCTGCTATAAGCACAGTTCAGCTCAGCAACGCTACCAATAAGCTTATCAGACCACCTCGAGGATACCACGGGCCACGATACAAACGACACCTCGTTTCAACCCCAGACACAACCGTCGCCATGGCGTCAACACCACAGTCCTCGTCATCGTCGGTGACGGCAACAGAGGCCGACGTCGAGGCCCAGAAGCCCGTCAACAAGGCCGACTACTTCCACCTCCTCTTCGACCAGGCCGGCGTCACTGATGCCGTGCTCGACCGCAAATACCCCGGCGAGGGCACCCCGGAGTCGCCCTTCGTCGTCGACTTCCTCCCCGAGGACGCCCACAATCCCCAGGCCTTCCCCATGTGGAAGAAGTGGACCTACACAATTCTCCAGGCCATCGCGACCCTCGCCGTCGCCTTCGTGAGCACCGCCTACTCGGGCGGTGTCGCTGAGGTCATCCGCTCCTTCGGCGTGTCCACCGAGATCGGTATTCTCGGTGTCTCCCTCTTCGTCGTGGGCTTCGCCGTCGGCCCCTTGCTGTGGGCTCCCCTTTCCGAGCTGTACGGCCGCCAGTACCTCTTCATCGGCACCTACATCGCCCTCACGGCCTTCAACGCCGGCGCCGCGGGTGCCCAGAACATTGAGACGCTCATCATCCTCCGCTTCTTCGCTGGAGCCTTCGGCTCCTCGCCCCTGACCAACGCCGGCGGTGTTATTGCCGACATGTTCAGCGCCTCCGAGCGTGGCCTGGCAACTGCCATCTTTGCCGCCGCCCCCTTCCTCGGTCCCTCGATCGGTATGTATCACTCCTTCTCATATCTTCACAAACACCATGCTAACAACTCCCAGGTCCCATCGTCGGCGGCTTCCTCGGCGTCGCTGAGGGCTGGCGCTGGATCGAGGGCCTGATGGCCATCTTCACCGGCACCATCCTCATCATCGTCGGCCTCACCGTCCCCGAGACGTACGCGCCGGTCCTCCTCCGCCGCCGCGCCGACAAGCTCTCTCAGATAACCGGCAAGTCCTACGTCTCCAAGTACGAGGCGCACCAGGCGCGCAAGACCATCGGCCAGCAGTTCAAGGTCGCGCTCTCGCGCCCCTGGATCCTCCTCTTCAAGGAGCCCATTGTTCTCTTGACAGCCATCTACATGGCCATCGTCTACGGCACACTCTACATGCTCTTCGCCGCCTTCCCCATCGTCTTCCAGCGCCACCGCGGCTGGTCTCCCGGTGTCGGCGGCCTCGCCTTCCTCGGTGTCGCAGTCGGCATGATCGTTGCCGTCATCTACACAGGCTTCGACAGCCGGCGCTATACCAAGGTCGCCGCCGCGCACGGCGGCTTCGCCCCGCCCGAAGCCCGCCTCCCGCCCTCCATGGTTGGCGCCTGCCTGCTGCCCATCGGCCTCTTCTGGTTCGCCTGGACCAACGGGCCCGAGATCCACTGGGTCGTGTCCATCATCGCGTCGGGCTTCTTCGCGGCCGGTCTAGTGCTCGTGTTTCTCAGCCTGCTCAACTACCTCATCGACTCGTACGTCGTCTTCGCGGCGTCGGTGCTGGCGGCCAACTCGGTCATGCGGTCCCTCTTCGGCGCCGCCTTCCCGCTCTTCACCACCCAGATGTACGAGAACCTCGGCATCCACTGGGCCTCGTCCATCCCGGCCTTCCTCTCGCTCGCGTGCCTGCCCTTCCCGTTCTTGTTCTACAGGTACGGCGCCGTCATCCGCGCCAAGTGCTCCTTTGCTGCTGAGGCGGCCGCCGTGCTCGAGCGCATGCGCCAGACCAGCGAGGTTGTTGACGAGGACGAGGCCATGGCCGAAGAGCAGGAGAAGGAGCGCGAGCAGCGTGAGCAGCGTCAGCACCAGCGCGCCGGGTCGACTGGCTCCGCCGCCGGCGGTGTGCTCTCTGATGACGAGCGCACCGTCCAGGGCGAGCCGCGCGGCGAGGACGACGAGGTTGTCCGCAAGACGCAGCAGTCTTGAAGACGCCATACTCGCAAGCAACCGCGCTTTCCTTATTCTTGTATAAATCACGGCTCTCAAAAAGAAGATGTATAGATGGGTTTAGGATAGATGATGATACCCGAGGGAAGGCACCAACGCGCGCCCATCAGCATTTGCAAGGAGATTTTGGCATTTATTGGCGCAGCATAACGGACGGCGACTACAGGAGCCTTCATATAGCGGATAGATATCTCTCATCTGGATAATCATAGTAATAGACGTGTCCACGGACTGCTCTAATTCTTGGTCCTACTCTCTCGCAAGCGGCATACGAAACGATCAAAGCTCGTCCCGCTCCCGTCCGCCAATCTTAATCTTCAACCCTGGGATATTCTTAACCTTGAGATTCGAGTAACTCGACCCCACGATCCTCACGTTCCCGCCCTCGCGTCCGGTATCTTTCTTGGGCGGCTCCTGCCCCGGCGGCGTCCACGGCTTCACGCGCCCCTGCCACACGTCCAGCCCCCAGCCCTGCAGCTCGCGCTTCGTGAACGCCCGCCCGGCCGGGTAGGGGTACACCTTCCCCGTCGAGAGCTGGCGCACGGCGCCGACGGGGTACCCGTCGCGCGAGGGGTCGAGGCCGAGACTGCCGGCGAGGTCGGGGAAGTAGGCCGGGTCGACGGTCACGGAGGTCAGGGAGTCGTAGTAGGACGCTGCGAAGGAGCGGAGGTCCGCGCGGATGGAGGCGCGGGACGTGGGGGAGGGGGAGAGGATGTAGACCATTGGCCAGCCGCGCTTGTGATGCCACGTTAGATATCTTTGTGATGGTGAAGCTGGGAGGGGAGACTCACGTCGAGGAAGCGTTGGTGGTTCGCGGGCGTGAGCTCCGCGATGACGGGGCGCGAGGCCTCGAGAATCCAAGACTCTAGCCCATCGTCTCCGGAGCGGGTGTGCGTGCTCTCGTCGTCGCGCTTGCGGCAGACGATCTTTGCTTCGGTCGTGTCTGGCACGTCCACGACGCCGAAGGTGAACTCGGTCCAGTACTTGTGCGCGACGTTCTCGAAGGCGGTGCGCACGGTGGTCTCTGAGGGGTCAAGGTGCGCGACACAGACGAAGTTGTCAGTGTTCATGAAAGAGTCTGCTTCGTCAGGGGTGAGTTTCGCGGGGATCCGGGAGGACCACTTGGCGCGGCTTATGAAGTTGAGGATTCTACGGGTGTCAGCGATGAGATGAGAGAGAAGGGGGAGAGAGGGGAGAAGATACTCGTCGCTGGTCCGCGGGCCGGCGTAGTCCGCCACCGGCTCCTCGCCGCGCAGGAGCCGGACGACGGGGTACGCCTCGGGCGCGAAGTCGGGGCAGCGCTGCGCCTGGGAGAAGGCGTCGATCCAGTCCATTGGGAACTCGGTCGTGGAGCGCGCGGTGTTCCATTCCGCCCCCAGGGATTTCGATTTCTCCTCTGAGGTCTGGAGCAGGGGTCAGTACTGGGAGTTCGTGTGCCTCAGACGGTTGTGGCTATCCTTACTTTGATATCTGAGTTAAAGGTTAGTTGAAGGCAGAATTAAAAGTTTGGACGAACTAAACTCACATGCGACGAGCTTCATCTCGTGGGTGCCGAGGGCGTCGCCCAGCGGCGCCTGCTCTTGCTCCTGGGCCCGTGCCCCGCCGAGGAGCAGAGGGAGCCAAATGGCGAAACGCAGTATTCTTGAGGTGACCATCGCGGCTTTCCCTCTCGCTCTAAAGTCGTGAAGACGGGAAAATGAGGATGAGGGGAGAAGGACGCTTGTGGGCTGGCGTGGTGGGTTGTCGTCGAGCCCATCCTTGTCGCCTCGCAACAGGGGTGTTCTCCTGAGACAGGGGTGGCGCTGGTCCAGCGGCACACCGTATGAAACGTCACCTTCTGCCGAGCTTCCAAGTGTTGGCGTCAAGAGACTTTGATTTACTGTTTTGTTTCCCAAGTCCAGGCCTTTTCTGCCAATAGGTTACAGTTCATTCCAAGGTTCCAATTCTCCCTGGCGAGTAGTGCGTTGATGCAAGACAAAAAGAAAGAAAGAAAAGCCAGAAAACCAAACACAGTTCATCCCATCCAGCGCGTTGCGCGCTGTACATCTCTCCAACCCTCGAAAGAGGGTTGTCAAGCTTCAATTACCCCGAAATTTCCATGAGCATACCCTTTGTGGGTCATACATCTGAAGCTCGGAGTAGAGCTTGTCCTCGCAAACGACATGAGCCCTCGAAATCGACAAAAAGAAAGTTGACGAAAGAAGCCAAAGGAAACGAAACAAATGAGTATTCAGACAAGGCTTTGAGTAGTTAGTAATGTTGTCTCGACAATGGAGGAGTCGTTGTGGTTACCAAATTTGCTGATTGATCCACACGCCTGAAGCGGCTCGTTGGTGCAAAGACAGGCCCTGGTGTTTGTTGCACAACTTAGCCGGGTTGTTCGGTATTGTGAAGAAGAATTTAGAGCAACTGGAGCTCATCGTAAGGGCTGAACATGTCCAAGATCAGACCGTCGTACGTGCGCTTGAAATCCAGCAACTCGCTCCAGAGAGAAATGCGGAGGGCCATCGGCAGTTGGTAAAGGTCGATATCCTCCTAGTCAACAACCTCCCAGCCGTCGCCGTCGCCCTCGCCCGGAAGTCTGATGATACCGCACATGGCCTTGAGCATGTTCCATCGGTCGATGACGGCCTCGTTGGACATCTTCCCATGGAGGAATCGGGTCTCGTGGTATATTTCGGCCATGGCGAAGGACGTCTGCTCGCCAAATGTCTCAAAGCACCCATCGGACGGAAACCAGGGGTCGTGCACGCCTTGGCTGTAGATATTGTACCACGCCTTTGTGATGATATCAGCTAGCTCGCCGCGCATGATTCCTCGCGTCTCTTCCATCTTGACTGCGGAGGACTGTCAGCAAGCTTCTCAGTTTGAAGGATCAACCAAAGGAAGGAACGAACCGCAGATGCGCCACTGCTCGCTGCGCAACTCCTGCCCGTCCATGGGGAAGACAAGCGGAGTATACCCGCGCTCGCGCTCCCAGATGAGCTTGCGACTAGCCTCTCGGAACACCTCCTCGTTCCGGGTCGTGTGCGCAAAGGCCATCATCCTCCACAGCTCTTGCTGCGACATGCCCTCCGCGTCGGCGTACAGCAGGCTACCAAATTTCTCGAGGATGGCGGGCCGGATCTGCCAGCGCAGGGCCTGCTCGAGGACCTCAAAGACGAACTTGGTCTCCCACCGACGCACGAGCAACCGTCCGCGGACCTTGCGTCGCATGCGGGGCATCTGCGAGCGGTGGAAGGCGACGAAGTGCGCGACCTCCTGCGCGGGGCCGTACTCTTCCGCGAAGCGCCAGGCGCGCACGCCCGGGTTGTTAGTGAAGAGGTTTGCAAAGTAGGGGGAGGCCGCGGCGAACGTGGCTTCGCTGACTGCGAAGGTGCGCCGGATCTCGCGCTCCGCGAAGGGTGTTTGGTTGATGTCATCGTTGGTTGGATCGACGAAGGTCAGCTCCACGGGGTCAGCTGGCTGGCGCTTGGCTATGTAAGACATGATGGAGGGAAGGGAAGGGATAACAATGACGGCTTTAATGGCGGTGATGGTGTTGCGGGTGGTAGTGATGGGCAGGGGAAGATGAGATGGTGCAAGGTGGAAGGTTGAAGGTTGAAGGTGTGTGGGTGAGGGAAGGCAAGAACGGTTGCGGAGGAAATAATTTTCTGAAGACGAGACGGAGTTGGGTGGGTAAACGCTGCAGGAAAGAGGTAGTGAGTGCCAGAAACGTACTGAGTGACGGCCGCGTGCAAGGGTGGGATTAGAAACGTTGACAGAGGCCGTTCTACGCCTGCCGTATCTCGAGAGGTTGTTTAAGAAAAGAAAAGAAATACGCTTAGATTCCTACGAGCCCAACGCCCATTTGCTTCCTATCTCCCAACGGCAAGCCGCGTTCTGTGCTACGCATAGCCCCGTTCGATTAAATCATTGGTATATGGTGCTTTTCAGCCTCTCAGTCAAACCCATTCCACTCGTCTCCGTCTCCCTCCTCGTCACTGTCGTAGTCTTCTGAGCTGCCGCTCACATCCTCCCCGCTCGATTCGTCCTCTTCCTCAAAGTCTTCCTCCTGCTGTCTGCTCGGGTCAATTATTATCGAGCCCTCCAGCTCAACAGGCTGCCCTGTACTCTTCAACACCGGCATTCCCGTCACGTCCCTCACGATCCTGCCCTCGTCGTCTCTCACATACGGTCCGTCGTCGTCCGCCGCCTCGTCCTTATCGCCATCCCTCGCAAACGCAGCGACGAAGAATCCCATCACGCCGTGCCTGTCGCCCTTGTACGCCCGGATACACGCGTCCGCCACCGTCTCGTCTCCCTCAGCGGCTTCGGGGAGCCCGCGGACGGGCCACTCCCTCATGCCGTGGACCTGCTTCTCCCTCTCCAGGATTCTCCATCCGCGCTCCTTGGCGATCTTGGACTGGAGCGCCCTCACCACCACACCTTCGTTCTCCTCGGCGTGAATCGAGCAGGTTGAGTACGTGATCTTCTTCGCGGCCGGGAACTTCATCGCGTGGAGCAGAAGCGTCAGCTGGAACGCCGCCAGCGAGTCGAGGCGCCTCTGGAGCTCCTGCTCGGACTGGATCTCCACCGCGTTCCCGTCGTCGTCGAACATCATCTGCTTGGCGTATTCCTTATCGTCGCGTTTCCGCTTGCGGTTGTCGGCTTTCGCCGCGGGCTTCGCCTTCGCGCCCTTCGCCCCGCCAGGACCCTGGATCTCGGGCAGATGGAGCTCCGGCATCGAGTCTCTGCCCACGATGCCGCTCCCCGAACAGCTCGGATCCAGGAGCAGCGCCCCGACGTTCTTATAAGTGGACGCCTTGGGGTCGACCTCCAGGAAGTCCATCCCCAGCCCGATTTTGGTCGTGGGCCGGCTCCCCGCGATCTTGACCATCTTCTCCAGCGTCTGCGCGCGCTTGGAGTCCCTCTCGAAGGCGAAGATGGTCTGCTCCTGCACCCCTTGCTCCGGCTCGTGCAGCTTCAGTATGGCAGCCAGGTGCGTCGTCTTGTTGCCCGGCGCCGCGCACGAGTCGATGACGTCGCCATCCTCGGCTTGCGGGTCGAGCAGATACGCGGGGAAGCACGACGCCTTGTCCTGCAGGATGATCTCGCCGTTCAGGTACGCCGGCGACTTGGTCACATCCGTCCCGGGTGAGACGGCCAGCAGGTGGGGGATGTGGCAGTCGATGAACAACGCCTTCTCCGTCGACTGGGTGACCGCCTCGACGGAGTAGACCCTCTCGAACCCCTTGAACGTAGTCTCGAGCTGGGTCTCGATGTCGCTCTTGAGCCAGTTAACCCTGATCCAGCGGGGATGCCTCCCCTCCGGATCGGCGTTGGCGCTGACATCCGCCTTGAGAGCCTCGATGGAGGGCATCTTCCGCCTCAGCCTCGCGCGCGTAAGCTCAGAGGTGAGACGCGCCTTGTGCCGCTCAATGGTCTGCCTCAGACCGTGAGACTGCGGCAGCGCAATTCCACTCTTGGCCAAGAGAAAATCGTGGACGAGCAACAGCGCCAGAATTGGCGTGAGCTGCGACGGCGGTCAGTTAAACTGTTCCTCAGAAGCTCATCCTCCTCGACTCACCTTGCGCTCATGGCGGAGCAGGTCCGCGGCCTCGATGACCTCCTTCAGCACGCCGCTCCATTTGCACGTCTCAAAGGCCAAGGCGTACACCTGGGTGGGCGATGATTTGAGGCCCTTCTTGCGAAACACGCGGCTCTTGAGGCTGCCGCCATGGTCCGGGCTCGCTGAGAGGATCTCGGCCGTCTCGTGGTACAGCGACATGGCGTGGCAATCGACCACCTATCCCGGCCAAGAAAAGAGTGACGAGTTAAAGGGATACGAAGCAGATTGTGACGCTGCCGTTTCGCGCTTACGCGACGTGGTGCGTCATCCGTTCCTTGAATGCTTTCGGTCAGCGAGCTGGTTAGTGGTGTGGGGAAAGTTGTTCGGCCGTCGTTGAAGAGAATTTGCGGTTCGGAGAATTTTGCGGGGGCAGAACAGCGCTGGAGCGCTGACGAAGGCCGGAAAAATGGGTCCTTATACCCGGAAATGCTCGAAGCACCGGATTTACTGGACTTAGACCCAGCTTCAAATATTGAGTCAAGACCAATTTTTTTGATAATTGGAACGCATCACTTATATTCTCCCATGTCAAAACTGAAAATGAACAAAATCATCGCCGAGATAGATACTTGCAAGATAGGTGAACAGTGCCCATGTCCCCCAACCCCTGCGGATACCGTTGTCCCTTTGTCCCTGTAAGGGCTCTGTAGATTTTATTGCACCATAGGCTTCACCGCATAGATTTGAAATGAACCTATCAAAGTGTTAGTTTGTGGCAGTATCAGCTGTAGTGTTTCCTGCTCACCGGCCCACTCGTTCAAGTCCGTAATCCCTAGCTGAACAGCCTCTTTCTTTGCTTGGCTTGGCGTCAACGTCTCGTTGTCCTGATTGTCCGATCTCCCTTGCCCCAATGCGCAACAACCTATGTTCTCTATCAAACCAATTCCAGACGAGGTCTCTATCGAAGCGTCGCCTGTCGAGCAACAAGATATTTCATCCTGGGCTGCTGTGAAGTAGACATTCAGGTCGCTGCGATTGTCTACTATCGTGACGTCTGGACACCCCTAGAGTCAGTTTCCATTTGTCCGTTCAAGTTGTTCGGCTTGTACTTACCGCTGAAGCCGGCATTCTTGAGGAACTTGTCATACTCCTCAATCCGGCTGGCCCCAGCGACACAACCCACGTAAAGCGCGACGCTCTTCCGCATTTTTTCGGTAAGCTCCTTGCGCGCCAGGATGTCGCTGATGGCCACCCGCCCGCCCGCCTTGAGTATCCGAAACATCTCGCGGAAAACGAGGTGCTTCTCCGCCGTGGGGACGAGGTTGATGACGCAGTTGCTGATGACACAGTTGGCGACGCCGTCCGGGAGAGGGATGGACGTGATGGCGCCCTCGACGAAGTGGACGTTCGATGTGTCGGCTGCGATCGCGGCTTTGTTAGCGTTGGCCTTGTCGAGCATTTTCTGCAGATCACTGTCAATTTCAACTTCAAGAAAAGGGGTTAGGATATTGTCGTGTTGACCTTGTTCATGTCAATTCCAATGGCTTTCCCGGTCTTTCCGACCCTCTTGGCCGCCGTGAAGACGTCGAACCCGGCGCCGCACCCCAGATCAACAACAGTTTCGTCCTGGTCATGTCAGCGAATCATACCATAGAAGCCAGGACGGTATTCTGAACCTCTCTGAGCGCTGCGAGGGCGATAGGGTTACCGCAGCTCAAGCCCAGATTCGCGCCTTCGAGGAGACCCGCGAGCTCCTCTTCAGTGTACCCAAAGGCCTTTGCGACAGTTTGCTCATATCTGCCAGAGGTGCTTTTGACTACCGAGCCGTAACGGTTGTTGACCTGGTCGTAGATCTCCTTGGGTTCCATTGCCGATATTGAATTGCCGCCGTTGTCAACACTGACTAGAGGCGTATTGCGAATTTTTGTTTCTCGGAGCCGAAGGCCATGTGTCACCGCTTAAAACGAAAAGTCGGAGTGCCGGTTTATTCTTAGAAGAACGGCACTGGTCGGATTAGATGGCGGCACTCGTAGTGCTGATCTAGTGAGGAGGAGGTGACATCCAATGCGGGAAGGGCCTCAGAAGAATGCGTGGCATGCTGACTAACGTGCGAGATCGATATGTCATCGCTTGGAGCGGCCCCAGCGGAGTTGCCCCTCGCACAGGTCATGAGTACCGCGGTGATTAATTCACAGAGTCATTTCGGTGACAGATAGACCAAGATAAACACCAACAACATGGTTCCCGAGCCGACTTCTTCCTCAGCAGCCCGCAGATCCAGACGGGTCTCGGCGCAGCACACGTTAGAGCGAGTTCGCAACAACCAGCGCCGGCACCGGGCCCACCAAAAAGAGTACATGGTCTCTTTGGAAAAGAGACTCAGCGAGACCGAGCAGACTGTTTCGGCGCTCAGAGAGCAGGCTTGCGCCCTTCAGACGGCACTGGACAGTTGTCGCCAAGACTCTGGAGCGGGGTGCCGGAATGACCAACACCGCTGGAGCCACGAGGGCCTCGGCTCCATTGGTTATGCCTCCCATAAGGGCACTGATACTACCAAATTACCTTGGTCTTCCGCTCATCAGTCATACGAATGTGCCGCCGAGCCCTCAACGGGCCTTAGGGGGTCGGGCTGCTCCGTTGAAGACACGGGGACTACACCGGTGCTCACCCCCGAGGCCGCAAACCACCAAGCGTCCGCAGAGTCAGGTGCTACGTCCTCTGTAGCCACTAGATATGGACACTGGGAGCCAGTGCCACCATACAACTCAAACTCTTTTCCGGCTCCGCTACCGATCATGGACACCCCAGACCAGGCTATCCTCGACTTTATCCGCGAGGTGCCCCACCCAACACCCACAGGCCAGTATCTCATACCGGAAATGGAAGCTTTCTACGCGACTACCGCAATAGGAGAGTCCACGATGCTCTGCTCGGAGGCCTATGCCCTCGTCGCCCAGCAGAACTTCAAGGGCTTTAGCCAGGAGAACGTGGAAACATGGTTGTGGACCGGCTTCCGTAAGTCGCAACGGCCGGGCGAGGGGTGCAGAGTTAAGACGGACCTGTTGTTTACCCTCCTATCTTTCATCAGCGATGCTAAAACATTCGGAGCAGAATAAGACGCTGGGGGCTGGGGGACACTGACTGTGCCTGGTGATGATGGGAGGACGGGGTGTTGTGGGGCTTGTGAACCAATCACAGCGTGCGAGTGACATTTGCCGCAGAATAAACTCTACCTGGAAAGTGTAATTCCCCGACGGATTCTGTGCAGACTTGGCTCCGTTCCTTCAGAACATCGAACAGTATCCTGTCAACCGCAATAATACCAATTCGGGAATTCTTTCCTGTACCACAAAGGATTTTGGGGAGATTGGGTCTCGGGAGTGGTCGAGGGGAATGAGGTGGAATTCCATGGGTTCGCAACTTTAATTCAACCGCTTGGTGGGCCTTCGTGCCCCATTTACGGATGTCACCATCGCACCGTCGGGTCGACCCACGAGGCCGGAAACGAAATCAACAATAGGTTGTACTCGCATTAGCAGATGCCCAACAATTGAAGAAGAGAAATAGGCGCAGAAGCGGTTGATGGAAGATCGTGTCTGGTTTCATTGTCTACCCGACTCTTTTCCATTTGTCTCCTTTCACAAAAAAAAAAAAAAAAACCCCCCCCAAAAAAAACCCAAAAAAAACCCCCTTCCCAAATGCGGACATCTCATCGGCGTCCGAAGCAAGAATCGAAGTATGTGTCCCAAAGGGTACAAACAAGAACCCGGATCCAGTTGTTTGTCCCTTGTCTCAGTGTGTGTATGTATCTGTTCATCATCTTCGTCAAAAGCAAAAGAAACCCGAAACCCGAACAGCTTTCCAGGGAAGCCCTTTTCCCCCGCCCACGTCTCCAAACCGAAAGCCCTTGGTATAAAAAACCGTGTTTAACTCCACCCCGCCCAGCCATCACAAGCCCTAGAATGTCTAGCGAAGAGAAAATTTTTGGTACAGGCGCCAAAACAACGTGAGAAGCGCGCAGAGGACGACACCGTGAGATGAACCCGCTCATTTGTGGTGGCTGTTGTGGTGGCGGCGCATGTGCGCGTGGACGTGCCGGCGCGCCTTGTAGTGGTCGTCCGCGGGGGGCGCGGCGGCCGGGCTCTCGGTCTCCTGGGGAGCCGCGTCGGTGACGGTGACCGTCTTCCACACGGTTCTGGTCTTGCGCGTGCAGGAGGTCGTCTTGGGCCCGGAGGGCTCGCTCTGACCGCCAGTAGGAACAGGGGCGGGCGATGACTGCTCGGCAGGAGACGACTGCTGGGCTACCTTGGTGGTACCGGCGCTGGTCGGCTTCTGAGGTGCCTCCTGAATGGGGAGCTGAGACGAGACGGGAACGTCCTCCTTCCCAACATCCTTAGAGGGAGCGGCAGTGGCCGAGGCCTTGGCGGAGCCGCTGGCGGACTGGGAAGCGCTGGAGGGAGGCTTGACGTTGGCACCGCCGCCGCCCGCGCCGCTGCCGACAACGGAGCCGTAGGTCCAGCCGCCGAGGGGGTTGTCGCCTGGGAGCTTGTCGAGGGTGCCGTCGGTCTTTTCATCGATGGGAGAGGGGATGGTGCAGTCCTGGACCTTGTTGAGGCCCTTGAGCAGGCCGGGGCACTTGTCCATGCCGATAGAGCCGGCGTTGCAGTTGTCGATGATCTGCTGGAGGACGTCAGTCTCCCAGGCGGCGATGAAGTCGGCGTGTGAGCTGTAGCCCGCGGCGTCACCGTTGGAGAGCACGAAGGGTTGTTGGCCCTGGCCAGGGGTCCAGCGGTCAGCGAACTTAGGTGTGTTCCAATAGATCTCGAAGAACATATGCGGGACGTGGATCCAGCCCTTGGGGCAGTTGGCGCGGCGCTTGTCCGTGGCGTCCTTGTTGCTGGGCCAGGCCATGTTGCTCTTGTAGTCTGTCAGGCCCTTGTCGGGGTTGTAGCACGAGGGCATGTGGATGTCGGCGCGCAGCGGCGAGGCGTAGCCGTCGCAGTTCTGGTCGGGGAAGCCAACACCCGAGCCCTCATTGTTGGGGTCGACGATGCCGGCGGTCGAGCCATCCGAGTTGGCGGGGTAGGACGCAGGGTTGTAGTTCGACCTGGGGCAGGTCCACTGGACTGGCTGGATGGGGCCATCAGCCGGCTCGAGGTTGATCTTGCCTCCTCCGGGGGGAGCCACTCGTGTGCTGGCGTTGCCGCTGAAGATCTGAAGACCCTGGGGGAAGGCCTTGATATCATCATCGGTGCCGTCGAAGCTGGAGGCTGCGTCAGTTGGGTTCACGAGGCCTGAAATGCCGCACTCACAAGTAGTATACGTTCATGTAGAACATCTCGACCGGCTCAAACTTCTTGGTCTTGGGGTCCTGGAAGTACACCCAGGGAGCCCAGTAGGCGCTCATGTCGCCGTTGATCATGGCGTTGGTGCACTTGGACTTCGAGAGGGACTCGCCGGTGGCCGAGACGCCAAAGTTGCTTCCGCCCATCGCTGCGTGGACGTGGCTGGCGGTCTGGCCCGGGGAGACGATGGGATCAACGCGGGCGCGGGTAAGCTCCTTTCCGTTGAATCGGAGGACGGCGAAGGTCCGCTCGCTGGACTTTGAGCCGGCCGAGGCAGCGCCGAAGAGGGCGGCCACGGTGGTGGCGGTGGCAGCAAATTTCATGGTTGCGGTTACTGTTGCGGTTGACGATGGTGGGATGAAGATGAGGTTGGGGTAAAGCGGAATAAGAGGAGATGAGAAGAAGTCGTCGCTGGGACTCTGTTGGGCTGCAGTAGTGAGTGTGGATGCTGATACCGGAGCACCTTTTGGAAAAGAATGGGTTATCGCTCAGATGAGGTCGTGACTCGGGTGAGTGACGGGTGTCGTGTAAGACAGTGGGTGAGTGAATGAATCAGACAGATCAAAGAGGCTGTCTGCAAGTTGTAATGAGAGGACGTGCTCAGCAAGCTCAGCTTTTTGGATTGAAAAGGAACGATGAAAGAAGAGAAGAAATGCCCAGCAGTACGACAGGGGAAAGGTGGAGGAATGGAAAGGTGAGGTCGGAGTGTGAAGATCCAGGGTGGAGGAAGGAGAAGCGGGAACAGTGTTATAATGTATTACAATCGGACGGCATCTTGGGCGCCGGGACACGGACAGGGCGACAGATGGCAGCCCACGGCTCAGGCTTGCCGTCTGGGGACTCACCTCAACTCACCTGGAGGAGGCCGGGGGGCAGGTAGAGTAGAGGCAAGGTAGAACGCTAGCGAGGTGGCCAGGCGCGCTCAGCCGTGACGCCATGGAGTGCTCGTGGTAGTGCGGCCTTGGAAGACCGGCGATGGATGGCGACTTGAGCGCAGGGCGGCGACGGGGGCACGAGGAACGAGCAGAGGGTGGGCATGGGTGTAAGTCTACACGCCGGGGGAACGCATCTTGGCGCCAGACGAACAAGATGGGAGGAACTTTGGCTTCGACCGGGCTGAGAGTACCGTGTGTTAGGGGGCCGGCTTGCTGGGACTTTGGGCAGATGGGACGAACAGCAGGGACTGACCCTCGACAAGCGTCTTCGTTTAAGTTCCTGGGCTCATGAGCAGCTATTTTCGAGTACAAGCTGTTCAGCTTATCCTGCCATTACCCACAACCAAGAAACTGTCTGCATTAGCGCATAATATCAAGCAAAAAGAACGGGGAAACAAAATCTACACAGTAGATAAAAATGTTTAGGTGGCTTCACACCACCAGAGGCAGCCCTAGGTAGAGATAGAAACGGCAGAAGCCCGGGCAGAAGAAACAGAACGCGGCACGCTGACTGCAGTTGGCGGCCCCCTGGATGCCAGGACCAGAAGTTAGAACAAGTGCCCCGCTCCCCCTCCGCCCGGCCTCTGCTGCACTGCACCAACTTAGAAGCACACACACACGGCCTACGCACAGGAAAGGAGGCGGGAATGCACAAGACGTGACATGGTGTGCTGGAAGACTCTGTTCCTGCATAGTGCATACGCTCTTCAGCTGCCCATTGGCCGAATTTGTGCTCGGCTGCCATTTTTGTGCAGGTCTCGGTGTCGGTTGTCGTGCAGTGTGACGCCGGACCAACTTTAGACCTGACTCGCCCCCTGAAGCCTGAGTTCTTTTTTTGCTAGCGCTGTGCCGCCCCCGAGTGGCGGCCAGTCAGCTTCAATCAGTTTGGTTCAGTGCCCTGGAGAGAACCTCGCCAAGCTGCTGAGCGCCGAGAGCCCCCGTCAGGACAGGCGGCAAGGTAAGGGAAGCTCACGGTTTATGGCAACGAAAACATGGGCAGCAAATGCCCGGTGGTGGCGCTCGCCGTCGAGATTGAAAGGAGAAGCGCCCGCCCGTTTGAAAACCTAGCAAAGGCCTGGCCGACAGCTGGGGATTAACGCTCAGGGCTTGGTGATTGCCGGCCAGCATGGCGATATTTCAGGGGCAAGGGCAGCCGAGAAGGCGTCGCCCATAACGTCCTGTCAGGCTGTCAAGTTGCCATATCTCAGTTCCATGTCTTTTTTCTTCTCGTGTTGGTGATGTGGACATTGCGATTTCGATCCGTTCCGGGAACGATGGGCGTAGTGGACAATCGAGGTCCAGGGCAGCAGATTGTGAACACAAAAAAAAAAAACCTCTGTTGTTTTCTTCAGCCAACTGAGACGGAACAGTCGAAAATGTCCGTACGTTGCTCACTCGATGGAGGGGACTCGGGCAGTGTTCTGGCTCGAAGAAGCAAGTGGGTGTCCTGAGTTCAGAGTGTCACTGAACAGCAACCGCTGATCAGGGCAGGCGGGCAAACGGGAAGGAGATCAGGAACGGCCGTCCGTGTCGCTAACCTTATCCAGGCAAGTGGTTTCTGGGCTGGCGGGCCCACTTACGCAGGGGCTGTCCCATGCACAATTGTGGGCCCGGGTTTTTACTGGAAGCAACGGGCAAGATTAATCGAGTCGAGGGACCAGAACACAACGCCCGCTGTCACCTGCAAGACAACAACCTTTTCCGGCGTCATTTTTCTCGGTGAGACCACACCACCGCAAAACTCAACAATCCCTTTCTTGCCTCAGCGAGGAATCTTCCGTCTCTAAATGTCTTGGCTGCAACGATGCTTGAGCTGCACAACTTGTGCACACAAAGCGGTTCCAGTTAGTCTTCTGGCTTCGCCATGCCTCTCGCACTTCCGCTTTGGTGTTACGACCCTCACACACATATCCATTTTTGAACGTGGATGGCGGCCAAATAGTCACGAGGCATTCCAATCCCTCGGTTTTCCCGAGCCTCATCTATCCCAATAAACACGATGGATTCGCCTTAGCGGAGTTAACCAGAGTCCAGACCTTTTGCCCATCTGTTCGCGAGGTTGGGGGATCTGTCTTGAACCCTGTCCATGACAGATTGCACAAACCATGCCCAACTGCGAAGGAACTTCGGACGAGTCGAACGGCCAGCCGCCGGAGGGGTTTCAGAAGGTCTTATCCCAGCGCTCATCCCATCCATGGATGTCTGCCCACGTTGTCGAGAAAACATTGACGGCATCTCCAGCGAATCACGTCTTTGCGAGCCACCAACCGTTGGCCGCACCCGGCGGGAAGCTCGACTTCCTTCCGAACGCGACCTTAACATTGTCTCCCTTGCCATTGCATCGGGACGGCAGCCAACAGCGGCCCAAGCTACCAAGACGAAAAGGATGATCAGACTTGAAACGCGCCACAGCACATATTTCCCAGAGGCGTGGCGGCGGCGGCTGCCTGCCCGAAGATCACCATTCTACCACCTGATGAATGGCTTTTGGCCTTCTAGGCATCCGCCTTCTGGTCTGGGCCTCCTCTTCAGCGAGTACCAACACTACCTCTCGCCATCCGGATGATGATAGCTGTCAAAAGCGGCCGGCACGGGTCATTTGAGTCTCAGAAAGAGTTGGTGGCTGGCAGCATCATGGCTGGCCACGTCGTCCATCACCCATGATTCCAGACCAACGCCATCGAAGCCTTCCGACTTGCCTCCCGGAAGGCTTGAGGCCGTGACAAACCAAGATATGAGGCTATCGACATACTGCTGCTTTGCCACGTCAAGCTATCACGTGCCTGCTGGCCTCGTATCTCCTTTTGGTCATCCTGTGCTATTTTGCAACGTTTTCATTCCAACACTCATCAATCTTTCCTTCTCCGTCTAGGGCCAGGGGCGGTCTCTTCTCAGCCTACGGGTCTCAAATCGGAGACAGTTTGTTGTCTTGGGCCAAGATTCGCCCGCCATTACAAGACAGCGTCTTGAAGCTTCGCAGAGGAGTGTCTACGGCAACTGTGCAGCGTTGCCAATATCGCCCACTTCGTCATTTCGACACTGCCACCTTTACCGTATTCCCATGCCATCTAACCTCCGTGTGCCGGGTTTGCATCGGGGCTTTTCAACGCCACAGTGGCTCTTGTCGTCCCTTCATTTTGCCAAGGAACCAGAGAGCCTGGCGCATGAGAAAGACCATGTTTACGCGAAATTTGGATTCAAAATGGAGTCTCTTAAATAACAAACCGTTAATAGCAGCCTTCACCCGCTGGGCGGCGTGGTCCCAACTGTTAAGCGACTCATGCTTCTCTCACCATGCGAGAGGGTGTATTGTACCCCTCAATCGCCCAGGAGCCGGGAAATGGCAGACTGGCGCGCGCTTCAGAAACGCCGGGTTCGCAGCAGCGGTCCGCACAATCAAACAATCGACAGATGCCAGCCAGCATTCAACAACCCAGGTTCTGTGATGAAACAGATTGTTCTCGCGCAGCCGAAAAAATCGATTGTTTCTCTGCCGACGCAAGCTTCGCTGGCATTCTCCCCGTCTGTGGCCCGCCGCGGATGGGCACGCACTTGTTGGTCCTTCACCCCATTCGCACACGTCACCTTCGACGCCGCATATCTCGGCGACCGGCAGTTTCCATCAAATTTTGTTGAGCTTTCTTATTCCTGTCAGAAGATGCGACGATCCTTCCAATGAGGAAGATGGCAATGCATCCCGTCTCTGTTGGGTGCAACCCGCCTTGCCACTCCCGCAGAGGCGGCGCACGATACCGAGCCCGGTCCAGCCGGCAACGCCATCCAATCTCTCGCCATGTGCCACTCCTGGACCGTCCAGTCCAGAGTCTGAGCACGCGCAGCCCAATATGCCAGCATTGCCTGGCGATCCGGAGGCTCGACGGTCTCTGCCGGAGCATGACGGGCTGCATGGCGGAGCCTTGGAGCCCGACAGCGGCACGTCTTCCGCGCCTGAGTCCCCGCCATCATGACACTTGACCATCTAGACCGAAGTCTAAGGCGTTTAGTGCAACAGGTCCTGCGGCTGGCGTGTTTCCTCACACCAGACCAGTCCATGTCCCTGCATAAGTGTCACCGCACCGAGTCTTTAACTAGAATAAGCCTATCCCTCCCCTAGTGTACAAGGTACGCTCGTCTGCCTGCGCTCCCTACCCTACCATCCCTTACAGTCGAGCATCGTCGGGTCCGGGCATTCGCGTACGCAAGCGAAATGCTCGTGCGCCGCTTGCCGAGCGTCCGGAATCCCAAGGGAAGGGCTATGGTTCTTGGGAGTAAGCAAGCTAAAGGCTGACAAGCTTCCCGCGCGGATGTTATCGACGACGGAGGAACGGGCAGTTGCGTCCGTCCCAAGACTCGTACACTACTGCGTATAGCGAGACTGCGTCACCGATTGTCTGAGCTCCTAATGTGTTTGCGGTCTCAGTATTTCTCCACGAGACGAGACACACCGTCAATATTCGCCGGAGCTGAGGGCCCATTCCGTCCTGTGGCTCCCGACGTGTCTTGGGTCCGATGACGAATGGCCGCGCTGGAGGAGACCTGTCAAGTCCCAATGTGTTACACATTCATCTATTCGGAGACACTAAGCAGTGTATGTGGGCGAACTTTGTGCCTGGTGATTGCGCCACTTTCTGAACGTTATCTTGAACCTCTGCCGTTCTCGTGATGGCTTGCGTCGGGTGCAGGGCAAGACCTCCTTGACCGGTCGTTTGTTTAGAGGCGGCATGAGGACGCAACTATCCGCGAGTCGTAAGGGTGTTAGATATAACTGATGTAGGTTGGTGCAGTCGATTCACTGTTCGGATGGTTAATTGTCCACGTGATTCGCAAAACCGCATGGCAGAGGACGGGAGTAATGAAACAGGTCCTCATGGGGTCGCAGCTTGATTGGCCTTGTCGGCCTCCCAACTGTGCTCTTTCCTGCCGGTGGCATCCGTAACCCTGTCTTGCAAAAGTATCTGGCGGAGGATGATGGGATTCTCCACGTCTCTTGTAGCTTCCGCCTTTCTCTCCCGTTGTGCTTGGGGGCAGTGGGATTGGGATGGATGACATGGAAGGCAATAACAGCAACCTTCTGCTCAGTATTTTCGTCGATGTCTGTGATTTTGAGATTCCTCCAACTTCGGGCGTTTGGGAGTCTCAGGAAAGACGTTCTGGAATAGCCATACCAAGGACTCCGCGATGCGTTTCTCTCTCGCGCCTTAAAAGCCTCGATCTGGTCGACATAAATCTCGTGCTTGAGGTAGGCAGGTAGTTGTTTGGCATTTTCGGTATTCTTGCGGTCGTGCTCGTTTTCTGCCATGCGGAGCACGATGGGTAAAGGGAGACTTCACGGCCACTGTAGCTTACGCCCCGTCTCTTTGGTCCTTTGAGTATTCTCGGTTACGATGGAATAAGCTGGCACGGAGCAGGAAGGACAACGATAGCCGGGTCAGAGTTTTGCCTCTCGGTATCTCAACATCGAACGAGGAGGAATAGAAGGCCTGAACCAGGCGTTTGGCGCTTGCCATGGTATCAGTAACCCACACGTCGGAGACGAGCTAACAAAAATGGAAGCCGTCTGGCTAAAGAAAGGTTGCATAGAGCCCCAAACAGTCGTATTTATAGGGAGGGAGAGCAAAAGCCTCAAAGAGCATTAGGATGCAACACCTGACTCCAGTTAACCGGACGCCCGCGGTTCAAACGGGTTAACCCTTTCGTGCATGTATTCAAATATTTGACTCGCCACTCTATGACTATTATTCCGACAACGTCCTGCCCACGCGCAGCTCAACTATCCTCATAGTCTCCGCCGCCTCGAGCGCGGCTCTTCTAGTCTCCGCGCTCATACCGAACCCCTGCTTCCCGAGCTCTTCAAACCGTTCGATCCAGAATCCCCATCGCTGCAGGCACATCGTGAAGGGCCCACTGTACAGCGATCCTGCCTCGATGTACGAGGCCTCGTCTTCTATAGGAACGTACAGGTATCCGATGTTGCACTGCGCCCACCACAGAAGGGGCCTGGCGGCGTGGGCGATCCACGTACAAGCGGCTTGGACTCTGCAATCCGCGATCCCGGGAGTTAGGCATGGTTCCTCTTCAAGGTCAGAGCGCATGACGCGCATCGCTTCGAAGTAGGCGCCGCCTGTTAGGCCGGCGCCCATGATGCGCGCGGCGAAGGCACTCATGTTCAGCCATATCTGGGCCGATTTTGTAGTGAAGTCTACTCCTCCATCCGCCTCTATAGTCGGGTCTATTTTAAAGGAGGTTGAATTAGCCTCTCCCGTCCATGCTTGAAAGCGAATGAATTGAGAGGGGTCTGACGTACCGTCGAAGCATGGGTCCAGGCATTCGGGAAGCATTGGCAAGTCTTTCCAGACTCTCATATTGTTCTTGTAGTTTGTTAGCAACGTAAGACTTACAGGAACCAAATAGTGACCACGGCTGCGAAGACAGCATGTTGGAGTTGAATTAGGTGAGGTACTCACGCCGTAGACGTCCACCTCGCCCTTTGCGCATTGCTGCAATGCCCCGAGGATGTTGATCAGCCGTTCCTGTATCTCGCCCGACGTATCGGGGCTCTGGACGACGTCAAGCATGACGTCCCAGACCGCCCAAAGCCAGCGCATGGTTTCCTCATGTTGTTCGAGGGGAGGGCAGAGGCTATCAAGCCAGTACGCGGCTTCTGCTGCAGTTTCCGGCGTGGAGGACTTCACACCGTAGCCGAATATGTTTAGTATGACGGCCTGTTGATCAGAAAGATCCCTTTTCTTTATTAGTTCCAGGTGGAAGAGGTCGTTTTCCGTGTGACATAGACCATTTCCCATATGATAGGGCCCGTCGTATGCTGTCAGGGTTTCTGCCATCGTGCGAGGACCTTGTGTCAAACTGAAGCGGTAAGGGCTTCTACTCAGAAGAAGGATCCCAAAGACTTCTTATTCGAGTCATTTCAGAGTAAATTCGTTTCAGCAATCAAACGATGAATGTGGAAGATTGAAAGAATTAATCAAGGACGTGTAAGGACTGCTGTCATGGGAGGTAACCGCCGTCTCCAACTTCTCCCAGGCGCTTGCCAGCGGCGGCCTCACCAACACCACCGACTGTCCGCCACCCACGTGACCCCTCGTTGCGGCGCAGGTCACATTGTTCTCTCTGGGGCCATCCTGCTGGCCGTTCTTGCCAAAATTCTGGGGTTTGCGAGGAAAGTAGAAAATCACGGCGCCAAACGGCCGCAGTCGGCCTCGAGCCGCGCTGAACTAGACGCCTGGGACGGTGGGAACGCTGCTATTCGATGATCAGCATGTCAAAGCTCAAGCGCGCGCGACATAGAACTAGTATACCGGGAGGTCCAAAGACGTTGCATGAACTGCCGGGGATCGAGGGCCAAATCGGCTCGAGATGTGGCTCTCTTACGTCTGAGTATGTTACGACTGAGCGCGTCTCTTGGAGAGAGACTGTTGGCACGGTCGCTTGACAGCTGTCGGCGGGTTGTAAATGCCACTTGACATGGATTTTATCGAATCCATACTCTGAGACAAACAGCTCCCGGTAATTGAGTCTCGTGAAGATACAGCCAAGTGGCCCGGTCCGATTCAAGGTGAAGGTATGAGTCGATGTGTATATAGATGCTATTGTCCCTCAGTTATTTCTTCTAAACAGACTCGAATTCATTCCCTCGGCACCTTTCACGCATTTCCTTTGTTGGTCGGCTCGAACCCTGGTGGTCGTTAGCTTCGAAGGCATTAACAGTCCTCCTTCATCCTGCTGTTCTCGAAATTATACCTTTCTTGGCCTTGTCGATACCTTGTTGTATTCCATTCATCAACTATGAGTTTCTTCTCTTGCTTTTCCAGACGCGGTACGGGCTCGTCCACGGCCTGGGAAGCCCAGTCAACTCCTCCCCAAACCCAACCTACACAGACTTCGAAAATCCAATCTTCCCACGATGACCGTCCGAACCAAGCCTACGCCGGCGAACCCCAGGACATGAATATCCAGGAATTCACAAGAACAGGCTCCTATGTAAGAACCACTTCCCTTTATTTACCATGTGCCCAGCCCGAGCCTCTCTCTAAAGAATTCTTCACTAAACCTTCGCCCCAAAAACAGTACCTGACTGGAACCGACCGCGAACCGGCGTTCAAGTACCTCCAGGCCTCTGACGTGCGGCGCCAGGTCCAGCAGGCTCCGGCGACCCACAAGTCGGCCGGCAAATACCCCTCCCGATACTACAACGAGCCACCGCAGCAGCTGGCCGCGCGGCCGCCACTCACGGAGTACCCCATCATCCCGAGCCCGAAGAACGCGACCCGGCCGTCGGGCAACTACTGGCCCGGAGACCCGCCGGGGCCCGTCCGGGTGCTCTACAACAACGAGAACAGGGCCGTGTTCGACGTTGCGTTCCATGACAAGGGGAGAACGCGCCCCGGGCCGCCGCAGACGGGAAGGAGGCACGCTAAGACCCCGTTCAGCCTGGCGACGTATCACCCCGCTCCGACGTTTACTGATGCGAGCACCTTGAAGGGGTGAGGACATCTGCATAAAAGAGCCTTGTCCGCTCTGATCGGTGGAGGTCGTAACCGAGCGGCTGTCCGAGGATGGGACCAAGGATGACATTAGATCTCACTGAGGAGGATTTAGAGATCCAGTCGCATGGCGTTCTTGGTTGGATTTACTTCTGGTGCTGTTTGAATGACCCCTTTTATTTGCAAGCACCAATGTGCTTGAGATGGTACAAACCTGCTACGAAGCTATATTGATTGACACTTTTGTATACATAGAAAAATATGCGAAATATAGCCTGGAGATGACACACTATTTCAACGCAGCGCGATCAATCACATTTGCTACCCGTCATGCTCCTGGGGCCAGCAGGAAGTGACCTCGAGCGCGCCATCCTTGCCCGCCTCGAAGCTGAGCGCCACAGTTCCGCCGAACTCGAGCGGGCTGCCCTCCCAGACGACGATGTCGTTGCTCTTCTGGAGGCCGAGGATGTCCTCGACGTTGCTCGAAACGAGGCGGACCGTCTCCTTGTCGCCGAGGTTGGCGTACTTGGCTGCCCAGCCGGCCTCGAGGGCGAGGTCGTGGATACGGTAATCCGTCGGCATTACTGTCGAGCTCTGTGTCAACAACTGGTCCCTTTTTCTGTGGGGCAGGTAAAGGGGTGTAAAGGAGGGTAGGGCCGGGGTGGAGAACATACTCTCAGATACGACGGCGATGGCGAAAAAGACGCCTGCTTCGCTGAGGAGGCGGGCGACGCTCGGGGTCAGGGGCGGGCCGACAACGGCGTCCCGCTGACGGAACGAGGATGGGGCTGGGCGGTTTTGGGTAACGATGAGGGGGATCTGGGCCTCGGCGAGTTCCAGAGCGACCTTGAAATGCTCGTTAGTCTGGGTTTCGAGGCTGTTGGGTTGGGTACTCACCAAGGGTGCCTCGGCGCCGCCAACAATGACAATGTTGACGTCAGGGAAGTCCTTCTTGATGCTGATGATTTGCTGAATATCCCACTGTATCTTGTTAGTTTCCACATCCACCACGACGCAAAACACTGATCAACTCACGTGGTTGTTAGCATTGATGAGGAGCGGCAGCTTCCCAACAGCGACCTCGCCAAACGCAGTCTCGTTGTGCTTCCCCTTGCCATCAGCGAGAATCTTACGCAGCGTCTTGACGGCGTTGCTGATCGTGCCGACGCTAGCCTTCGCGCCATCGTCGACGGTGACGTGCAGCGCGACCTCGGGCTCGAAGACGCCGCCGTCGAGGAGCGTGCGGCCCTCGCGCGTGAGGATTCCGACGCTGACACCGTTGACAAGTCCCCCGGCACTAAGGGGCGCCGAGACGGCGCGAGTGACACCGCCAAGGCGCGCGCGCGCAAAAGCCTTGCCCTCGAGTTGCACGCCGAACTTGGCGTAGTCGAGGTTCGCCGGGTCGGCGCCGTCGCGCTTGGGGTCGCCGAAGCCGTCGCCAGTCGAGGGCTCCGAGGCGATCTCAACCATGCCGAGGCCGCTCGAAAGCGCTGTCAGACCCGGTAGAACGTGGCCCGCCGACAGGGTGAGTGTAGTCGCCTCGCCGGAGGTGGAAGCCTCAGCGGCGGCCGTGGCGCAGTTTTCAGGGGTGTTGAGGCAGGCGACGCCGCCGTTAGCAATCACGAGGGTAAGGTTCTCGCCGCTGACGTCGCGGAAGGAGGTAGGCAGCTGCGGGTGGTTCTCGAGGAAGGTCTTGGTGATACCGTTGATGACGAAGGTGGCCTTGTTCTTCTTACTCTTCGTGCAGAAAGCCTCCCTCTTCCCCGGCTCGACCTCGGTCCGCATCTTGGGGGCCACAGGCGGGGCGTTCTTGGCCGCGGCCTCGTTGAAAGCGGTGCCCATGCTCTCCTGGACGATCTGATGCTTCAGCTGAGGGTTGCCGTCGATGTAAACCTGGAGAGGGGTCGCGCCGATGGACAGCGGGTGGGCGTCCCACACGACCAGGTCCGCGTCGTAGCCCGGGCGCGCGTAACCCACGCGGTAGCCCAGGTCGATCGCCTTTGCGGGAATGGAGGTGACGGACTGCAGGGCCTTCTCCTCCGGCAGGTGGAAGGAGTGGCCGACGGCGGCCTGGTACATGATGTACTTAGCGTTCGTCTCGCCCACGATGTGGTCGGACTTGTAGGCGACGGGAATGCCGTGCTCGTTCAGAATCTTGCCGGCGGAGAGGCTCGGGAAGTACGACTCCCACTTGTACAAACTGAACTCGGCAAAGGTGGCAATAGTCACATTGCTACTAGGCCGTCAACTCTGTTCAATGGTGATGAGAAATTCAAACTCACTCTCCATAAGCCTTGAGCATCTCGGGAACCTGCCATGCCTCAACGGCGTGGTGGAATGCACGGACTCTGACACCGAACTCACCGGTAACTCGCAACATGGTCTCGAGATCTTCGGGGAGATAGCAGTGGTTCTGCATGGCCACTCGGCCACGCAGCATGCCAACAGTGGACTCGAGCTTCAGGTTAGAGGGGAAGCTGCCCAGCTGCTCAATAAAGCGGCGCTTCTCCTCGACAGAGGCGGCGGAAACAACAGCAGCCGCCTCGCAGTACTCATCCTGCTTCTCGAGCAACTCCTTGGCCTTGGCGAACTGCTCGCGGAGGATCCAAGCATCGGCCATACGAGTGTGCTGGTACTCTCGCTTGGGGTTCTCGCCGCAGGCCAGCTTCATGTAGCGGTGACGCTCGTCAATGGGGATTCCATGCTCTAGAAGGAGCTCCTCGACGACGTACTCACCCAGCTCTCCCGATTTAAGGGCGTTCTTGATGGGGATGCCCTCGCCGCCCATAATGTTGGCCGAGCCAGGCAGGAGCAGCGACGAGGTGATGCCGCCGGACATGATGATCCGGGCGGCCTGGTCGTAGGCCTTCATGGAGTCGATGGCGCGTACGAAGGGGGTGAGCGGGCCGTAGGCCTCGTTCTCTTCGTTGGTGTCGTCGGCCATGTCCAACGCGGGCCAAACGCTCACGGAGTGGTGCGAGTGCATGTCGACCAGACCGGGCGTCACGAACCGGCCATGCACGTCATGCTCGACGGCGCCCTCAGCGCTGATGGACTTGGAGGCGGTCGTCGCAAGCTCGGTGAAAATGCCCTTCTCGAACTTGATGTCCATTGGCTCGGCGGCGATGGTCTCGCCGTCGAAGAAGGTCGCATTGCGCAGCACGACGGGCTCCTTCTGGCCGCGCACAGGGTTCCATCGCGGGTTCGAGGTGCGCGACTCGGGCTTCGGGGTTTGGGGCAAGGTCTTGAGGGCGGCGCAGTGTTGCAGCGATTCCTCGAAGCGGGCCAGACGGGCTGGCGAGGAGGCGTGTTGGGCGACGCGGCGGAGCTTGGTCTCGCGCTCGAGGAGGAGGCAGAGCCAGGTGACGGCGCCGGTGAGGAATAGGGCGAGGAGCACTCGGACGGAGACGACGCTCCGGACGAGGGCGCGACGGGGCCGAACACGGGGATATGCGGCCGCCTCGTACGGCGGCGGGTAGAGATCGGCCTCTCTCGAGGGTTTTTCTGGTTGTGACGAAGGCATCGTGCGACGATGCTCAAGGTCCAGAGCTCCGTGTGGAAACGGCACATGGAGAAGCAGGGGAAAGAAGTCAGGTTCGATGGGGCATCACATCATTTTATCAATTGAGCAAGCAGAATTGCGTCAGGGCCGTTACACCGGGCCGAGGGATCAACAAAAGGTCCTTAGAGAAGCAGAACGGGTAGACCAGCCGGTCGGGAACCGCCAAGTACGAGTATTCGCGATTATTCGCACCACAGACGGGCAGCTTGGACAGGATGGGAAGGTCGATGGAGCGTTGCTGGAGCTGCGAGAAAGCTTGGGTGGAGCGGGGAAGCATGACGAGGTAGCTCCCCCGATAAGCAATCGCAGCTGTTGCGGCCGCCACTCTAATTCGGTGCATCCGCTATCAAGCGAGAGCGAGGAAGCTCCAAAAGCTACTTTGGACCCCACTGAAGCTTTTATCAGCAACCAGGAGCTTCGCTGCAGGGAGACGGCTAGGGGCCCGCTAGGGGAACTAGGGGCACGAACTCGGGGTTCACCTCCGCCTGGCGTGTCTCACGCTGGGGTTGACGCAACCCAGAGCACATCGTCGTCGCGTCCAGCCGCTTGAAGGGCTCGCGTTGTCGATGGCGCCATGAAACCTCGTAATTGTCCGCGTGGTGCAAGAGTTGCGGTCGACATCTTGGGCCGCGAATGTGTAGCGTGGCCTGCTTGACGACAGCTGCCTAGGTAGTAATGCACTGGTGACGATTCACAGTTTTGCACATCATGCAGAACGAGTCGCTGCTCGAGGGGAAAGTTTCCTGACATTTTCAGTTGGGGGGCAGAGACCCCAGCCGCCAGCTCGCCCAACCATTGCCAGCGCAAGCATTGTTGCATCGAGCTCGAAGGCTTCATTCAATCCGGACCCTTCCAAGCCTCCAGCCAACACCAAGAGCCGCAATGGGACTTTTGATGGTGAAAACGTCTATCCCATGTGCTCGACCACCTACTTTTAGATCCGACGAGCCGCCACTGAGAGCTGGAGAACAGACGAAAGCCGGGGAACTCGCTTGGCGCTGGATCGGAGCCAGCACTGCTGCAGCGGCGCGCATCACTGAGGCACATCAGGCCCGCTGTCTTCGTCTCGTCTTGCCCTGGTTGGCTTGGGCCGCGGCCTGCAGTGGATCTCTTCCCCCAAACGGCATCTGCCACAGTGGGCCCGTTTTGGCTCTGTTTGGGAGTGTTTGACCCTTGGGAAATCCTAGCTCCAACACTCGTGAACCCCCAATTCCAGCTACCAGCTGCCTTTGATTCCTCGTGCAAATCCCGTATTTCTTCTTATTTCACGTCCATCGCACCTAGATCCGCGTGTTTCCTCGCCCGACACCCAATCATTTCGTTGTTTTTCCAATTCATCCCTCAGAGGCATCCCGCCTCGGCGCTGTAATATACGTTCGCTGGTCTCGATAACGCGTCATCCCGCCCGTAATCTCTTCGATTCTCTCGGCACTGCGTGCTCGGCATCTGGAACCTGCTGCATTTTCTCTCCATCACCACCATAGATATAGACGACATTCACAGCAATTGTTCGACCATGGAGCCCTCGAAGTTGGAGCAGGCGGACCAGCCGCGCCGTCCGCAGTCGACGGCTCGTCTGGTGGAGAGAGTGTGCCAGCTAATCTTTGTCTACGCCATCAGCTTCGCTGCAATGTTCATGCTGGTTACCAAGATCTCGCCTGGAAAATGGCCCTTGAAAGAGCCATCTGTGAGCAAGCCGAGGCTCAAAATTTTCGGCAACCGCGAGTTCACCATTGCCATCTTCTCCGACCTGCATTTCGGAGAGGTCGAATTTGGCTGGGGCATTGACCAGGACAAGAACTCGACCCGTGTCATGAAATCTGTCATGAGCAGCGAGAACCCGGATCTGGTCGTCCTGAACGGCGACCTCATCACCGGAGAGGATACCCACCAGGAAAACTCGACAGAGTACATCAACCAGATCGTGAGGCCCCTGATTGAGAGCCAACAGAAGTGGGCCTCGGTGTACGGGAACCACGACTCCAAGCACAACCTGGACCGCGAGCAGCTTTTCCGCGCCGAGAAGGGCTACGACCTGTGCTACACCACGTCCATGGGCGACAAGCTCCCGGGCATCACCAACTACTACGTGCCCATCTTCGACGGCGACTCAAAGGAGCCGACGGCCCTCTTGTGGTTCTTTGACAGCCGGGGCGGCACTTCATACCAGACGGACTCTGACAACATGGACGACATTCCCAATTGGGTCCCTCACGAGACCGCTGCTTGGTTTATCGATACGTACGAAGAATTGAACGAAAAGTACGGCCGTGTCATTCCTAGCGTCGGGTTCGTGCATATCCCCCCTCACGTCTTCCTCGATGCCCAAAAGTCAGGCCTAGACCCCAGCAAGTTCCCGGGATTGAACGCCGATACCCCGCCAGCCATCCAGGGCCAGGGTGAAGAAGACAAGTCGTTTATTGAAGCGTTGTTGGAGGCCGAGGGTCTCCACAGCATATACGTCGGACACGACCACGGCGACTCTTGGTGTTCGACTTGGCCCGGTAACGAAGAAGGACTCGGCGCCGAGGCTCCGTTCCTCTGCTTCGCGAAGCACACCGGCTACGGCGGTTACGGCACATGGAAGCGTGGTGCTCGGATGCTCAAGCTGTCCTTCTCGAAGGAAGGCGATCATATGTCGGTCGACACATGGGTGCGCATGGAAGACGACGAAATTGTTACGCGCGTATCCCTCAACGAAACCTACGGGATAGACACTTATCCTTCCAACAACGGAGAATGAGGATTGGCATTCCCCAGAAATCCGCTTCAGACCGCATAACGATTGCCAGACGGGTGCCTGGACGGATGTATATCGCTGCAACCCTCTGCAACGCGATTTATTTGGCGCCGACGAAGGAAGTATTATTTCCCGACTGGGTTCGCTTTGGTCGCACTACCAGGTCTCAAGGCGAGACAATTCGTGGCACACCTCTCTCCGAAGGATGCCGTGCCCCATCACTACATTCCTACTACATTCCCTCACAGGCCGGGCGGAAATTGCAGATTGCACACAGTCTTTCTCCCTGCAGTCAGCTGCCGTCAGCGCTTGGCGACGGCACGACGCCTCGTGGCAAACTAAAAGACGCCAACCAGCGCGATGAGTCAATCAGAGAAACGCCATAATACCATTGTTCTTCCTTCGTCTCTTCCTGGCCCGAAACTCCCCTCCCTCCTCCTCGCTTCTCAGGAACTCGGCCGATCGCCATGGACAGGAACCCAATGTTGACGGAACGGCCGCCGCCGAGATACACGGCTTCTAAGCCAGTCGACCTGTCACGGCAGCCGCTGCGACACACTCGTCGCCCAATCTACATTTTAATTGCATACCTCCTCTTTCTGCTCGTCCCTTGGATCTGCATATGCGTCGTCAACCAACGAACCATCTCCGACCCTTGGGGCATCCTCATGCAAGATGACCTCGACAAATATCGCCGATGGATGAGTGTGGTGCTCTTCCTAGGCACGGTGACGGCTGTCATCGCCTTGCCATGCGTTGCGGCTCTTCTGGCACATGGCGCGGTTGTTTTCTCTCAGCGACGAACCCACCATCAGTCACTCAGCCTCCGGCAGCTGCTAGCCCTGTCCGATGCAAAATGGACGGCCGTCTTCTCCCGTGGAGAGACGTCGACTTACTTGCTATTGGCTACTGGGTTATTGCTACTCGGTGAGTACCGTCTTGGCGGCAATGTCTCCCCCGTCTAACCCGTCCCAAGCTGCCGTACAACTTCCGCTCCAGTCACTCCTGATGCCGATGTCCGCCCGCGTAGTATATCCGTGCGGTAGCCCCAAACACTTGACGAAGTGGGATAATAGCTGCAACGCGGGAATATATCCCGCCGAGCAGCTTGGCAAGGAACCGGAGCCAGCTATGCTCAGGGAGCCAACAAACATCCCCGATATCGTTAATGCCCTGAGGACCAGGATGGCCAATATCACGTCGGCGGACATTCAGGAGAATCTATGGAGGCACGATGATACCCATCGGAGTTTTGTGACTGGACAAGACCAGAAGTATGATGCTTCGTTCTGGGTGTCGGCAATGCCCGCAGGTCTCACGACGGGCCCCCTCAGACAACACTCTATGAGGCTTAATTCAACTGCCGACTGCCAAGTAGCAAGCCGTGACGAATTCCCCTCCGACTGCGATGGCTACTCGACCTCTCTCAAAGGCTTTGGCGTCACTATCAGAGCCTGCATGCCCAGCGACTTCTCGCAGGACACGTTTGAACGGCGATCGCTGCCTCCACGTCGACGCCAAGACATCGAAGAAGTCTTGTTTGTTGATGCTCAGATCAGTCCTAAGGCATCTGAAGCCGGCGATTTTCTCACGACCTCTGCAGAGAATGTCGCCATCAAGTGTGTGGCTAAGACGACTCGTGCCTTCTTCGAACTCGGTAACTTCCACACGGAACTGCGCCCGTCTGGAATTGTTGATGTGTGGCCCACGAATGAGGAAATGGAAGCCCAATTCCACGACTATGACTGGACGGGCAACCTCATCACCAAGGAGTAAGTCAACTGGCCTTCGGTGGAAGAAACCAACTAACTTTGTTACAGCTGGGAAGAAGGATGGGATCGTGATCGGTACGCCGGGTGGACGTCGTCGCAGGGTCCGCTGCGGTCGACCGTCGAAGTCCTCTTTGGTGAAGGCTCGTACCCGAAAGCCGTGCTCGACTTCCTTAACCAGACTTTCCCCGACAACCAGATCCCCGACAAGGAGTCAGACGATGCCATCAAAGAAGCTACACGCAAGGCTTGTGCCTTGGATCCGCCGCTGCGTGGCTGGCAACTACCTTACAACTCCCGCAATGACGAATTCGACTCGTGGTATCCCTCCATCTACAACGCATGCACGCTGAAGAAGCTCCCCAAGACGTTGTTCAGGATGGCGCAGGGGCTCCGTTACTTGACCGTTGCCCAGAGCACCCTCGGCGTCGGCATGTATTTGTCCAACGTGGCCGTGTTGCAGGACTCCGCCGCGAACGACGCAGCCAGGACGATTTACAACCTGACCGGCACCGACATTATCGCTCCGCGCTACAGCATCGGAGCGACTGTCACAATCACCACACTGATTACTATCCAAGCACTGCTCCTCATCCTACTCGTCTGCTACATCTACAGTCTGCCAACGTGGACCAACACACTGGATGCCTTCGCCATGTTGAGGATAGGGGCACAGCTGAACAATGCGGTGGACTTGCCTCCATTGGGCCACGCTACCAAGGAGGAACTGAAGAGACTAGACGATGTCGATGGTTTGGTCGGCGTTGTCCCAGGCCCGGGCGCAACCCCGGATGACGACCTCGAACTGGCCGCTATGTCATCTTCCACAACCACGCGGCTGAACCGGACGTCCGCGCACCAGTACGAGATAGTCAGGCCCGCGTCCCCCGTGAGCAGCATCTCATCCATAGAAATGCCTACCGCGCCCCCGCAGACGCGCCAGCCTCCTCAGGCCGCGATGCCTGGGATGTCGCCCAGCGATCTGAGCTCGTACCTCCAGGGCGGACCACTGGCGTCGCCCTCTGTGTCGTCGGTATCGTCCGCGGCGTCGTCCGTCAGGAGCGCATCGCCTCCGCCTCCATACCTGCCGGCGGGCTCGTCGAGCAGGAACCAGCGGCCGAGACTGCCGTCCGAGCTGGGACTGGGGGCGCCGGGGCTTATTACGAAGGCGTTGCGGAAGAGGCATAAGCCGAGGTAATCAGCTTGTCATAGTATGCATCAGGCTGCTGGTGAAAGACGGGCGAGCCTTGGAGTTCTTTTTGTAGTTTATAGGATGCATGTTGATACCCAAAAAAAGAAAAGAGAATTGGCATAGAACCTACGGAATTACTGAATGTTTCCGTCCTGTGGCTACTTGAACACAATTCAGCCTCTTGTAACAGAGGACGCAGCGTGTGATCTAATCTGGATATGCCGAAACTCATTACCGTTGCTTACCATCACACCCGGGGAATATTTTCCTATCCCGCTTTTGCTGTGGACAAACACCCCTTCTTCGTAGAATCCCCCGGCCTCAGCCTTGCGCCCAACAAACCCAATTCGTGACCATACACGCCCCGGTCTACTCGCACCCCCAGGCATCCCAGGCACCTGCCCGTCGATATAGTCAATGACAAACGGAATCTGACTTTTTCCTCTAACCAACCCTGGTGACCCTTCCGGGTCCTTCGATCACCCGTACAGATGCACCCGTCAAACTCAAACCGAAGCTGTCCCCAACCTCAGTTCCCTTCACCCTGTAGACCAGGCAGTCTCTGCCGCCACGCCTCTGTTTGGGCAGGTGACGATGAGGCTGGCCAGCTGGCTGGAAAAGGGTAGAAGAGGGTTCGTAACGCGGATTGTGCGGGATAAAAGGTGTGGTGTGTATGGAGAAAGATGGTCAGGAAGAACTAGCGAAGCAGTACGGAGACGTGGAAAGCAGTTTCAAGCGGTTATTGGTGCCATCGTCCCCAATCATTCCTACTCGGAGTATTCACGCGCCTTACCATCGAATACCTCGAGAACGATGGTCGGCAGTTTGAAAGCGAGAAACTCGAAGCTTCTGAAGTTTAGCCAACAGATATCATGTTTAGATTTCACTTGCAATCTCCAGCTCAGTCAAGAAGATTTGGGCGGAGACCTCGGGAGCGAGATCGGTCGTGTTCCTTCTCTCCAACTCTTGCTTGATCAAGCTCTCCATGGTATTTAACCTCTCAGAGGCCCACCAAGACTCCTCAACCCCCAAGAGCAGTCGGGATGCTCGGTAGAAGTGATACAACACGAGCAGGGCTCTGGAGTCGCCGCCCACAATCATGTCCAGGAACGTCCCGACGCAGAAGAGCGGGAACGAGAAGATGAAGCGCTCGACGTCGGGTCTCTGGGGCGGCGAGGGGTTGGAGTCCTGGTACTTCAAGAGCGCGAGGATGACGGAGAGGTGAAGGACAATCCCACGGTATGCCTCGCGCTTTTGAGCTGTCCGACCCGCATCACCTCCCAGACTCAAGGCCGACCGGGGCGTCAGCTCATCGAAGCGGTCCATAAACGCCTGAACAATGGCATCGCAGTCCATCCCCTGCTCCGCGACAATGGTCTCGAGCGCGTGGCACTGGGACACCAACGTCATTTTGGCGAAAACGCTGTAGGACCCCTGCGCCCTCGTCCCGGACAGGAAGACGCGCACGCCGGAGCTGAGCAGGAAGAGCTGGTCGCCCCCGAGGTCCAGCAGGTTGTCAGTGCCTGAGAGCCTCTGGTCCTCGAGGAACTCAAGGTTGCACCAGGTGAGGTAGTGGATCAGCATGGCCGTGAAGAAGAGCGGGTTGTGGTTCTCGCCTTCGTTGTCCCGTTCAATGACTGCGCCGAACTCGGCGCAGCTTCGGGACAGGAGGGCCATTGCTGCCTGGGCGTAGACAGGGTCTTGTGGGCGCAGGATAGCAAGGTGCCGGGCTGAGACGGCCAGCATCGCGGTCATGAGGTACTCTTCCTGTGCTTGGTGAGTTGCGGGTCGGTTCTGAGAAGTTTGGCGGGGAAGGGGGGCGTACTTTGAAGGCAATAGTTATTGCGGTGGCCCAGACTTCGCGAAAGCAGAGGGTTGGAACGGTTACGTGGTCAAAGTGATGGAAGAGCTCCATATGAAGAAGGTTTACGGGACCCGTGGAGTCGAGCGGCTTCTCAGGGGCAGGCGACGCCTCCCGCTCAGGGGACGTGTGCTTCCGGGACGGTGCGCATGGCTCGTTCCGCCTCAGGCAGTTTCCACAGGGGACTTTCTCGTCGCACTGGGTTGAAAATGAAGTTTAGCCTCCCGGGGTTGGGTACCTTGCTCAAAGGCGCAAGCGGAGCCAAGGAACCAACCTTCACCTTCCTCGTCTTACAAGCCACACACCCTACTCTGCTCTTCTTATGCGCCTTCTTCTTCTTGGGCTCCACGTGTGCCGAGTCGACGAACCTCAGAGGCGCCACGACCCCGGGACCAGCATGGTCGGCGGAGAAGGGCTCCGGCATATGTTAGATTTTTGCGGCCCGCACTGGAAGCTTCAGGTACTTGACAGTTGTGGCGAGTTCGCACGCGCGTACGAGGTTAAGTAGGAGAAGAAGGCTTAATCTATTCACTATCTGGTGGGTGCGTCCGGCAGAATAAATAGGCCGGCTCGGGGGCCAGGACGTCACGTGAGTGCTGACTCAGCTGAGCACAGCTCCCAGACGTCTTGGTGGCCCAGTATGCTTGCGACAACAGTGTAAGGCTGTGTGGTGCCTGGGCAGACAGCTTTGCAGTTTCATTTCCCCAGTTGGGGATTGGACCCAGCGCCAGAAACGTGACTCCTGCCCCCGGCCCTGGCTAGTGTGACGTCACCATGCAGCATTTCCTTCCGCTTTGGGACTGCTGCCAGCCCGGGGGCCTTCAACACCATGGGAAACCAACTCACGATGCTTGTGCTATTTTCCGTCCCGTTATCATCCAATGTGGCAACTACCATAACGAGCTAGATCGATCCACGCCACGATGGTCTCGCAGAGCAATTCATCCATGTGCCCACCCATCTTGGCGCACCCTTACGACCATATTGTGGGTGCAGCATCTCTCTCCTACGATATCAGCTGCCGGGACATATGCCATGTCTTGTCTACAAAGGTGCCCGTTGGCCTACTTTATCAAGCTTTCGTCGAGGACCGTTGGACCGTTGGACCGTTCGACCCCTGGACTCCTAAAGCTTATCCTGCCATGACAGCAACTTACACCCAGTCCGCCCCGGAGACCTGGGCGGTATCAGGGGAGCAGGTAGTCAGAGGCAGCTTCTGCGGATAGACTTAACTTTCGAGGCTCCTTGCTACCTCAGATCAAGCCCGGGTACTCAAAGACGGCAGACCAGAGAGGTAGGATTCCTCCCCGGGAGACTTCTTAAAGAACAAGATCCCTTCTCTTCTTACATGCACATCCCACATACTTCACGCTTTTCTTCTTACAGAACGAGATCCCATCTTCTGATTTCCTTCTGTTCCACGCACATATCGAACATACCTCCCGCTTCTCTTCTTACAGAACGAGAGTCACCTCCCCCGATTTCAGTCTGTCCTGCATACGCATCTTCTCGCCGTACGTACACATCTTCTCTTCTCACACACAGCTCCCCTTCTTACCACAGCACAGGTTTTTCTCGACATACAACCTTCTACTTCGTCTCATACGCATTCAACATGAGCCGTTCCTTCAAAGGCCAATTCATCTTTCTCCCGAGGCCCGAGGCCGGGAAGATTGCAAAGGCCGCGTCGACCGGTCCTATAAATCACGACGACTTGGTGATTTATAGTGACGGGTCTTTCCCCGGCAAGGAGAAGGTTGGAACCGGCTTTTCCACCCGCCAACATCCGGCCAGCTGCGTCATCACTTGGCGAGGACCTACGGCGATGTGGAAGGTCGAGCATTACCAGATCCTGGGATGCGAATGGTTCGTCAGAGCCGAATTTTTCGGCCTTGTCCACGCCCTCGAAACCGCAGCCACCCTTCGAGAATCTCAATCATTCAAGAACCTTACGGTGTTTACGGACTGTAAAAACGCACTCAACACGATCCGCAACGCCAACCGGAATTACTTCGACCCCCTTGTGCGCCGGGCAGTCAAGGCGTCCCAACAACTTTCGAAACACGGCGTCTACATTGCCATGAGATGGTGCCCCGGTCACGAGGGCGTCGACGGCAACGAAAGGGCAGACTTTGCCGCTCACCACGCCGGCAAGATCGACGCCCGCCAATATCTGCCCGACCAAGAGCCTGACGAAACTACGAGCTACAGGCTACCGGAGGATTTTGTTACGGAGTCAATCCGTACGATGGTCTATAAGCAATACGGCCAGACTCCCAGTCCGCCTCCCAGCCCGCCTCCCAGCGAGACCTCATGCTCAGCTCCTTACTTGGCCCCTCACTCGCCGACGTCCCCGACTACCTACCCGGCCTCATACTCGACGCTTCAACTGACGCCGTTCCTGCCGATGTCTTGGCCGGTGTCTCTGGCCGCAACTCCGACTTTATGCTCGGCAACCTACGCAAAGAGCCATACAATGAACCCGTGGGCCACAACATTTGTTCCACGAGTTTGGACGACCTGAACAACCATGACAACAACAACAACAACAATACTATCCGCGGGTTCATTCCGCAGCTTCGCGACCACCATACCACCCTGGAGAAGATGCAATCCGAGTCCAGTACACGAACAAATTCGATTATTTCGCCCGCCGGTGGGCTCGACAGCGAAGGAGAGAAGTGTGTGATACGACGATGGATGGTGTGGCTGGTACTCTTTTTCCCTTCAGCGTTGGATATTGTCACATTGTTCATAGTGAGGTATTGAAGGTTTTTAATGAGGCCAGCAGGATATATGTACATATCAAAAAAACCGAAAAAAAGAAAAATCACTTGTTTAAATCAACCATCAGCTATCCCATTTCTCCCTGGTGACAGGCATCGTGTAGCTGATGTTGGCGAGGCTCTCCGTCACGCTGAGTCTAGTGCAGCTGCCATGGCTCGACGATGCCCTCACCCGTCCCATCTAGCCTGCCCCGGAACTCCTGTGTGTCACAAAGCGTTGACCTTTTCTACCTTGAGGTCTTCCTCTCGATGCCTTTTGCCCGGGGAAGAGGGACTGGAAATTACAGGCAAACATGAGCTGCCGGGAAGCCATGGGCAATGTGCACTGCCTGTAACTGGCCCAGAATTCCGGCCTGTTTGAGAAACTCACTCCCGAGTGATCCTTCACTAGCTATCAAATGCCCATCTATCGGCTTCGTACACCATACTTAGCCGCTAGCTTAAACACTTCTGCCCGGTACCTATGCTATGGCCGGAGTGGCTCCTGGTTTTCTTGACAAACGGTACTGGACGTGAACAAGTCCGCGAGCGCTTGCCGCGGCGCAGGGCTGTCAGCCATTGCCATCAGGGTTGAAGAAGGCGCAAAGGCTCAAAAAGCATAGCGGCTCTTCCATGAAAGCTTCCCACTAATCACCAATCAGCGGCCTGCTCTCGCAGGATCAAAGACGATGTTGAACAACATATTGGGTCGACCGATCCAACCTTGAGAGTCACTATCTTGCTGAACTGCTCTACGGCTAGGTAGCCGCGCTTAGCTGGATGTTGTACTGATTTGTGTTTGTGTTTAGAGCGGCCTGGCCAAGAAGAGTTGACCTCAATGGCAGACCTCGCAACATTGAAAATGCCCCCACCGACGGCAATAACTTCAACTGCCTGCAGCGATGACTCCTCTTTGGGAATTCCCTTAACCTCCCACTAACTTCCCTAGAAACCTTGGGAGACGGCCGTCCAAAGGGCATAAAAGGCCGGCTGCTTCCTCGCCAAGATCGTACCCAAAACAGCCCGGCCATTGTACGGATTGACTCCGTAACAAAATTCTTCGGGCAGCCTGCGCTTCGTAACTTGGGGAGGTGCTGATCGAGGAGGCACTAGCTGGCATCGATAGTTGTATACAGTAGACCGCGTGTGTGTGACATCTTATGGTCGTCGTCGTCGTCGTCGTCCGCCACCGCCGCCGCCGGGGTAGTATTTGAGGATATACCACCAAGGGGAGAAGACGCCGCCGAAGGCGGCATCAACACGTAATACCGGTGCTCTTCCTCGTCTTGCCTTTAAATTCTCGTAATTTATCACTTTACTGTCTTGCATCATGTTTTGCCTTGCGCCAACCCCGCTCAGCTAGAGCCCAGTAAAAATGAGGAGCTCTCTGCCCCGACTATTTAAAGGCTGGACATCAAGGCCATCGAGCTGGCTGACTGCGACAGTCGACAACATATCGAATGCCACGGCAAACCGTTGCTCCACTGCATGAACTTATTGCACTCGCTGGTAAAAAAACGTCCCCCCTTCGAAGACCTCTGTCGGGTTATATTTGCAAGTAGGTCAGACAAGACACGGACTTCGTGCGTGTAGCTCGACGCCCTTGGCTGGCAAATACTTTTCCCCTCGACCGCCAGATTGTCTACACTACCTTATATCCAAGTTCAAGATACTGCCAACATAGATTCCCTGTTTGCCCAGAGCGCTGGGCGCATTCGTGCGAGTGCCCTTGCGTGTTCTCGCCATCCGTATTCGCCCTTGCATATTACCGTCGTCGATCAATCAACAAACTCACAAACCACGAGACAGAAAGTGACCAGCTACCAGAATATGAGTCCGCTCAAAATAATAATGCTTAATTTTTGGAGAGTCTATAGCCCAAGTCCCATGTAGCTTAATGCAAACCACACGCGCCTCCCAGACCGGCCCAATGCTAATAAATCCCATCGCCCGCCAGCCATGCTACTTGAATTCGACACTTTCTCCATCGTGGTGGGAATCGTCATGTTTTCTTTTTCTCTTCAGGTTGCCAACAAAACACCGATTTCTTGTGCCAGCCCATGAACAGAGCCCCTAGCTCAAAAAACAAACTCCAACAGATCGTTCTAGCCACGGTCGCGGGCTCATACCGCGCCCCTTGAGTCTTTTCCTGCATCGTGATGGGGTAACGAGTCTAATAATTACACAGTGAAAGCGTGGGCTGTCATGGCGTGCAGCCCTCGATGTTGCGAAAGCCGTAAGGTTGCCTTCGACTACTTGCGTCGTCTCGTCTTCGGCGCCGGCACGGGCTCCGGGGACGGCTCGACGGCCTGTCTCTTCTTGGTCGTCTGCTTTCTGGGTCTCGGAGGAGGTGGGGGTTCGGAGTGGAGATGGCCCAACTCTTCCATCGCCGTGGTGTTCTCCCACGCAAGGCAGCGGTAATTCGTCGGTTCGGGCGTAGGCTCGTGGTGGCGTCCTCTCGTGCTCATTCGCTTCGAGTCACGTCTGCCCTCTTTCTTTTCCTTCTTCTTCTTCTCCTCCTCGGGCTCCGCACTGGCAAGATACTTCTTCCTGTTCTCCATGTTCTGGACGATCTTGTCTTTGTAGGCCACGATTTCCTTCCTCAGTCGCAGCTCGTTGAAGCCGCGGGGATCGAGCCACTTGAGCAGCTCGTCAACCTGCTCCGGCTCGCTGTAGTATCCCCATTGGTACGCGTTGTAGACGCTTGTGGTGCCCTCTTCCAGCTTCTTGCGTTCAGGGACAGTCATGTCGAACTTCTTCTTGTACTCAGTTTGGTACTCGGGGTCCGTGTCGATGTAACCTTCGCGCTCCAGGTCGTCGGGACCTTGTACCCAAATGCATCCGTTGGCGTACTCGGCAGCAGCAGTTGAACTGTTTGGAAGACCACCATACGGCATGCCGTTGCGCTCAAACCAGTAGTACCGGTTCCAGAAGCGGTCCTTGCCCAGAACGCGTGTTCGGCCACAGTCAGCTTCACGAAGGTCGTTATCAATGACGGCGATCTCTTCCTCGCACTTCTTGATTAGGTCTTCCTTCTTCTGGATGTCCTTCAGGACCTTCAGGAACTGCTTCGACTGTTTGGGCACCTTGGCGGCTTCGGCTGCCTTCTCTTTGCGTTCCTTCTCCTCCTTGCGCTTTCGTTGCCTTTCTGCAGCGCGGTCATTGGCTCGTCGGAAATTCCTGCGCCGAGCACCATCGTCATCTGAGTCGGGAATCTCCTCATCACCGTCTGCCGCCGATTCATCCGCGTCCGTCATCTTGACATCTTCCTCCGGCTTCGCTTGCTCGGGAGGCGGTGATGGCGGCATGTTGTCCGGTAGAAGAATCTTCCGTTGATCGTTGAGCGTACGCAACTCCTCGATTCTGCCAAGAGGTCAGTATACTGGGAACCAAATTCCGAGTCGGAAATACGTACGCCAGCTTTCTCTGTCGCTGCCATTCGATCTTCTCCTTCCTGAAAGCTGTCATTTGCTCGCTACACTCCTCCATGTAGGTGCGCATAGCCTTCGTCTGCGTAGTGAGAATGCAGATGATTTGCAGCGCTTGAACCCGGTAGTTGACGTCGAGGTTGGCATAGTGTTCCCGGACAGTGTCCTGCGTAGGTTCCACCTCTGGGGGCACGAGTTGCGCTAGAAGGTCTTCGCATGACTCCTGGAGCCGCTCGTTCTTGGACAGCTGGTGCAGCAGACCAACCATGATTCGTTCCCAGCCACCGTTCTGGAAGTTCCGCTTTCGAAGCTCCTCAATCCAATCGTAATCCTCAAGGACATCCTCGGCACGATGCGTAATCTCGGGCTCCACGTTTTGGCTCTCCTTTTCGGCGGCTCTCGCTTCCGCAGCCAGTCTCTCAGCCTCGGCTTTAGCAAGACTGCTTCGCGTGGCTCTCGCAGGAGGCCGGTCAGGCTCGGGGGTCGGCTCCTTCTCTTCCTCCTCTTTGTCCTCAGAATCCTCCTCGTCGTCATCCAGCTCGGGCAGCTGGACATTTACTTTGCCACCGTCAGCTTCAGCGCTGACTAGTTGTTTCAAAACTGCACAGTGGATCTCTTCAAAAAGCTGAATCGTGGTCTCCTCAGATGCACAGCACATGGCCTCAACAAAATCGTCGAAGGTGAAGGAATCGAGCTTGAAAATCTCGCAATAGACGTTCAGCGTGTCCCATGTCTCCAAAAACGAGCCTACAGACTTCATTGAAAGCTTGTTTCGGATGTTGGAGGCTCCATTTACGGCGACATCGGAGGTGGTCGGAGGGTCTTTGCAGAGGAACGAAAGTGGTGGCCTCACGATGCCCTCTCTTAGCGGCACCTGCAAATCCTCGATGGGGTACTTCGGAGGTGGGGGCGGTGGTGGGGGTTCTGGGGCAGCTATCGAATGCGGCAACTGTTGGTTTCTGAAGTTGAGAGGGAGTTGAAAGGGGTTCTTGTGCGGCGGGGCATGAAATATGCCCGGCTCGGAGCCTGCAAGCATGCCCGGTGAGCCCTTTGGACCCTGAGAGAAGTCTGGAGACTGGTGCTGGAGCTTCCCCTTCTGGTTCTTTGGCGCAGGTTTCAGTTCAGGTAACCGAGCAGGTCCGTTCTGCATCGCGCCATTGACACCGTTTGCCCCGTTTACGTCTTGGTTCTGCGGCTGGTTCGCTCGTTTCTGTGCCTGCAGTTGTTTCCGTTCCATCAACTTGGTATCGTAGCGAAGGTTGGCCGGGACCCGGCAGTCAATCTGGTATTGCGCCGCATAATCGTGCCTCACGAGCCACGGCGCGCCGTTCCAAGCTTCGCGCGTGACGGTCTTCTTGATGAACGACCGCAGGACTAACTTCGTGAAGATCTTGCGATCGCGGAAGATGTGGTCATCGCCGACCACTGCTTCCTCGCCCGGGCGTTCCTCGAGGCTGACGGTGTATCGTGTGTACGGGGGAGTCATGGTGCCATCGGGCAGAACCTTGCCGCCGAATCGGGTTTTCTCTCTAACAATTCCCTGCTGCCTTTCCCCGTCTGACGTGTTGACCGTGACAGCTTCGCCAGGGTAGTAATCCGCCCTGAATTCCTCAAAAACCATATCAACGAGCGTATCGATTCTCGAGACCGTTTGGAACTGGACGCGACGCAGAACGGGCCCCTTCAGGGCCTCAGGGAAGGCCTGCTCGACCTCCTCGGCGCCGGCGAGCTGCTCGGTGTCAGTAGTTTGCGCAGCGGAGGCATCAGAGCGACTCACCTCGCTTTTGAGTGCTTCGAAGAATGTCAGGCCAGAGTGCCCGGTGATCTGGCAAATGAATCGGCGCTGTGCGGTGTGAGCAAGTCTTGGCCCATAGCCCCACCTAGTCTAAGGACGTACCTGTTTGTAGAAATCCATTCTTGGCTGTGTTAGCTCAGAGCACTCGCCAGGACGCGAAAAACGGGAGCTCACCTGTTCAAATACTCTTCATAGTGGGCAAATACTTCGCCGGTCTGCGGGATATGCCAGACCTGAGGGCTTACATCAGTACTCGTCGCATCGCTAGCAGATGTCAATTCACAAACCTCAGCATTGTCGTCTTTGATGTCCTTGGGCGGCAGGAACTGCACAGGTTTGCGCTTGAAAAGGACCTGGGGTGCAAGTTAGTGCTGGGCGACATGTACGTCGCGTAAAGGACCCGTACCATGTTGGCGGTGGACTACAATGGCATGGTCCAGAAAGTCGAAGCCGGAATGCGCAACGGGGCCGGAATTCGGCCTTCCTTCTCTTCAACCGTGTAAGTGGTGCTAGAAAGCGGCTCGGAGCATTTGCCGGCCGTGACGGACGCGTTGTGCTGGTCGAGACGGGTTGTTGTGGTCGCGGCCGGAGGGAGCGGAGGCGCGGTGATGGTGTCGGGCAGGGGAGGGCGGCTCGCCGGTGCACTTACACGCGCAGGTCGCGGACGCGCGGTGTGGCTCGCAGAAGACGTGACGGGACGGTCGATGCAGGCATAAATGGCGTTAGAGATGTTCGTTGTTGTGGCCGCGGGCGGATGGAGAGAGCGCGCAGCCTGCGAGTCGTGGGTGAAACGTCGAGAAAAAAACAAAAGGTGGGAAAGGAAGTGATGAGCTTTGGGGGAGGAGAGAAAGCGAAAGGAAAAAGAAGGGCGCCAGTAAAAGCGGTCCTGGCCCACGCCCGCTTGGCCCGTTCGGCCCACGGTGCCTCCGCATCCCATCTCCCAGCGCCTGCGCACCAGGCCTCCTCACCCTCCTCCACCCGCCACGACTCCGTCCACCTCGGGAATTCCACACCCGCGTCGGCCACCCGCGATTTTGTACTCGTTGAGCTCGCCGCCGTCGGGGCAATCGAACGAGCACCTAACGGCCCGGAAAGACGCCCGTTTGGGTGTTTTATCGCAGAATATGTCGCATGCACCGTCCGGCCTCGATGGGTAGGCTGTTTTTCGTCAATCGCCTCCTCGGGACCGTGACCGGAGGACCGCATCTTCACCGCCACAACCCCTAAAAAAGCGCTTCAAAATGCTAAAACTGAAAATCTGCCGTCATTGGTTCACATACGGGCCTTACTTGCACGTCTCCGACACGCGGGGCGCAAGAAAAGTCGCGATATCAACTCCGGGGCCCTCCGTCGTGGCAGCTCCGGGCCCCCGGGCTCCGTGTAAGTCATTTCCGCACAAGTGCATTTTACGGCAGTCAATCCAGGCGATTTTGCTACTGCATGCCCTGAACTGCGCTCGACATGAGTTTGTTTTGCTCTTCTGCTTGCTGATGGCAGACAATGGGTTGTGTCCAAGGGGCCCACGACCCCGGTCCCCCTGCTCAGCCGTTAGCTCCAAAATGCTGTTTCTCGCCTGGGACATGGCTACAAGTGGAGCCCCAGGCGCTGCTGTCAGCCTCCAGACACGTGAGCTGCGTCTTTTGATTGGTTCCCATCTGCCAGGCCCCCACGGGACGAAGCGTCTCTTTTAGACTTCCGGCAACTGGCCGCCTTCACAGGCACGCAAATGTTTCGCCCAAGAACACCGTCTTTGTCTCGATTTTGTTTCTAGGAGCTACCTATGGCTATTCCGTCGCTCCATGAATGAACTGTTTATTATACTCGTGTTCTCATGAATCCTTGAAGTACACAACCATGAAACCAATCCAACTGCCGACCACCCCCACTGCGCAGTAAGAGCTGGTGAACATCAGCGGCAGGAATTCGTACCGCTTTGCGAACACAATTTGATGAATCAGCGAGCAGTACAGAATCAGTGGAATACTGATTGCAATGTAAAGCGTGCTGAATCGGTCGAGCAAGAAGAATCTGGCCTTTCGCGACGCAGGCGCCAAATCATCAAACGCCAGGAGGAACAGGATCAACCAGAATATCGTGTACACCGTCTTGATCGGGAACTCTGCCGAAGTAAAAAGGAGAGGGAAGAGAGACACGTGTCCAGCGACAGCCAGCGGCCGGAACGCACTCAGGTAACGGCGATCCTTAAGCGCGATGAGACTGAACGGAATAATGACGAGAAGAATGGCCTTTTCGTGCACATGCCATCCGAAGAGGAATGAGGCATAGCCGCACAAAGTCACCGCGCCGATGAAGGCATCCCAGGTCGGCGGTGCCTGGAAGAACAGCTTGATCAGAGGCAAGGCCTGGAAGAAGAGCGTCAAGGCAAAGCAAGTCCGTGGGCTGATCTCCGGCAGAACCGCAAACGCTGTGTCCCCTACGAGTCCCCTCGTGACACTATTAATCGCCTCAGCCTTGACGGGGAGATTGAGTCGGGGCGCGACTAGCAACATGTCAGTCCGACGCTGAGCATTCAACAAACCACTCGAGCACCTACCATAGATTAGGACGCGATCCGCAAAGGAGTACAGCGCCCAGATGTTCGGGGCCCAGTAGGCATGGCACAGGCCGCGCGAGAACGGGAACAGACGGCTCAGCATCTGCGGAATCTGGTTCAAGGCGGCAAACGGTCCAAAAGCAGCCGCAAAGATGGCTGCAATACCTCCGCCCAGCTTGACGCAGTTGAGGAACTGGATTCTAAAGATAGACTTGGGCGGCAAACAGTATGCGCGCAGCAGGAAGACGAAGTAGGCTGGCGCGAGGTACAAGTAGATGTGCTTCATGCACAGCAACGCAGCAAACACCAGTCCGCTGCTTAGCAGGCTTGACTTGGATCTGGCGAGAACGAGCGACAGGATGAGAACACCGTACATAGCTCCGTTGTACTGGAAATGAATGTGGTCGATGATCAAGAGGCCGGGCGAAAGCAGGATTGAGATAGCGGCGGCCTGGGCAGCTCGCCTCGTCGCGCCTGTCGCGGTGTCGATGAATCTGCATCTTATAAGCATTCCACCCAGACGTCGAACAGCACGAGGCTGCACTCACCGCTGCAGCGCATAGACAAGCACCATCTCGGAGATGATGACAGTCCATCTCTGGAAGTACACCGTCTGCCAGCTATCGTATTCCAAGTTGTAGACCTTGAGCATGGCCGGGTCGACCAGCTTCGCGACCTGCGACATGGCCCACTCGAAGTAGGCAAAGAAAGGAGGGTAGTCAAGGGTCCATTCCGACGTCTTCTCGTAGTACCATTGGGACAAGGGCAGGCTGTTGGTGATGGCGAGCCAGTTTCGGTGGACTTCGAAGTCGGTGGATTTGCTGCGCGATCGGTCAGTCGGGTCGCCTCGCGGAGGAGTCGGGTTGGCGGTACACCTACTAGGCCGGGAAGAGGAGCACCTTGAGTGCGCCGGCGACCAGCGCACACTGGGAGAGGGTCGGGTAAGATTCGGCCATTCTGGCGCGTTCCAATTTTATTCAGCAGGTTGTCCGCATTGAAGTGGGCGGCACCGTGAGAGCTTCAGCCTTGGGGTTGACAAGAGCTCCAGTGTCTGGCTGCTAGTGGGTGGTAGGAAAATCACAGGCCACCTTTGCCTTTGTCAGGGGTCCTGCTCCAACAAAGCTGCAGCTTCGATTTTGGAGTAGAAGGGACTCGACAGGCAGGGATTGGCATGGGGCCCGTGCAGAATCGCGGTGAAACCAGGGCCCGACAGCCGACAAGTGCCTGGCCCACTGGTCTGAGGCGGGCTGGGGGGTCTGGAATCAGGATGGACCCTGCAAAACGCTCCCGTCGTGTGGCGCTTGCTGCTTCTGTTGCATTCAAGCCACAGCTCGAAGCTCCCCGCCACTTCTCCGGCTTCGATTCAATGCAAGGAACCGCGGCCATCCAGGAACCGGCGAGCGAGCCGCTAGAGCAGCACGCGGCTTCAGCGCCGTAGCTTCAGCACCAACACCTAAGGTATGCGGCGGCGTGTCTCCAGAGATCCCATTCCAGCTTGGGCCATGCCAGTCAAGGCTGAAGTGGACCGGGGTCCCTTTTATTTTGCGACGCCGGTGACGGTCTCCCGTAGAGGTGCCTGAATGAGACAGCGCAGCTGCGCCCAAGCTGCATCTCCGGAATCCATCATCACGAGACCCCACGTCCTCCTCCTGAGAGACGACGAGAGATTGCCAGACTAGCCCGGAGCGGTGCGAGACGAGGCATCTGCTTCATCATCTCCGTGTTTTCATTTTACTTGCGTTTTACCTGCTGCTTGCCTCATTTTCCGCCGCGGAAACCACGGCTGTACAACGCTTCCAGAAGGGGCAGTGTGAGTGTGGTCCAGCCAGGTATCCCTCAGGCCAGCACACTGAGGAGGAGCTTCACAGCGCAGCGCCGAGTCTGGACGCTTTTTGTGCCAACCTGTCCTCAACCCCCACAGACCGCACCGCACCACCACAATCCCTGCTTTCTGCTTTCTGCTTGCACCTTCTTGACTTGGCGGGTTTCCAACCATCTTATTGCCACGAATTTGATCCTGCGTCTTCTGCAATTATTATTTTTCCATTCTGCCCGCCTTGCAGAAGCTTGCTTCTGTGTTTTAATAAGCAATTGATCGACCCTGTGGGCGTACGACCGGCTTCGTTCTAGCTTCTTGATACCCATCCAACCCTCCCTCCCCTTCCAAAACGTAGCTCCCGCGTGCTACCTCGTCTCCCGTCACGATGCGTGTGTCGCAAGCTCCCCTGAGCTCGACGCTCGCCTTTCTGCTTGGTGCGAGCTTGACTCAAGCTCAGTACCTCATCAATGAGCTCAGTTTCGGCTATGCTGGAAGGTAAGAATCTCCCTTGCCTCGCATCCGCTGCCCATCGCAGAGTGTGCAGGCCAAACATCTCGGAGAACCGCGCAGCTAACCGCCACGCTCCAACAGCTTATCACCCGACAACAATGGCCACATTCCCAACTTTGTCCTCCAGGGACAACCCAACCAGCCCGAAGTCCTCTCCAACAAAGTCATCCTCACCCCCGTCGCCCCCGGGAACCAGCGCGGCTCCATCTGGAGCACCCAGCAGGTGCATCACGCCCACTGGATCGCCGACATCGACTTCCGCGCCAACGGCCCCGAGCGCGCCGGCGGAAACCTCAATATTTGGCTCACCAACGGTGGCGCAAACGATGTCGGCTTGAGCTCGGCCTACACGGCCGGCCGCTTCGACGGTCTCGTCCTCGTTGTCGACGGCCACGGCGGCACTGGCGGCATGGTGCGCGGCTTCCTGAATGACCGCACCACCGACTACAAGGCCCAGAGCGATATCAGCGGCCTCGCCTTCGGCCACTGCCAGTACCAGTACCGGAACCTCGGCCGCCCCAGCCAGATCAAGCTGCGCCAGACCCCGAGCGTCTTCAAGGTTGAGATCGACGGCCGCCTGTGTTTCGAGACCGATAAGGTCAAGATCCCTCCTGGCTACTCGTTCGGTATCACCGCCGCGAGCGCCGACAACCCCGACTCTTTCGAGATCTTCAAGATGGTCGTCATGTCCGATTCGCTGCACGCCGATAACTCGAATCAGCAGCAGCAGCAGCAGCAGCAGCAGCAACAGCAACAGCAACAAGCCCACGAGCAAAAGGCCAACCAGGGCCAGCCCAACAACCCGCGCAGCGGTAACGATCCGATCGACCTCAACGCCATTCCCGACACCAATGCCGACTCCATCACGTCGTCCAAGGCGCAATTCGCCGACCTGCACAACCGCCTGCAGTCGGTCAACCACCAGATCGGTACCATCTTCAGTTCCGTCAACCAGTACGGCCAGCAGGCCGAGCACCGCCACGCCGAGGTCTCTCAGCTCCTTGACTCTGTCCGCCAGGAGCTGCGCCGCCTCGAAAAAGTCAACGAGCTTGAGGGCCGCATCAACGGCCTCGAGCGTGAGATCCGCGCCATGCGCACCGACCTCAACCTGCAGATGAAGAACGTGGAGCACTCCCTCAAGGGCTACATGAGCGACCACCACGCCACCCTGTCGTCCCACATCGTCAAGGCCGCCCCCGGCCACGGCAAGCTCATCTTCATCATTATTGGCTCCCAGGTCGTTCTCGTGGTCGGCTACGTGCTGTACAAGAGAAGAAAAAACTCGATGCCTAAGAAGTACTTGTAAGATGAAAAAACGGAGAGCGATGGAAGTTATGTGACATTAAGAGATGGCGCGTGGGGAGGCTGTCTTGTATAAAATCTTGTATTGGTTGCATGAGGCGAGCTTGGGCCAATTATCGAGGCCTTGCTACAAAAGGAAGTTGCTGGTCCAGTAGTCCCCGCATAGCGTTATGGGTCTGGTGCTGACTTGGGTTCCGGGGAGGGGAAGATAAACGAAGAGATACACGGGAAGGCAACGGACACAGCGTCGAGAGAAGACAACGGTGTCGCGATGTTGGTTTGTTGGGAGCCAGAAGAATTGAAGACGAAATTACGTTCACAAAGCTCATCTATGTTTGTTGTTGATCGTGGACCTCAACTGAGGAGGTTCTTGCATAACGCACATGACCACGCAGACCACCGTCGCCCACACATAACGAGGTCAACTAAGAAGAAGATTGCTCTCCTTCATCATCCACCTTATTGGCTCACATTATGCCTTGCGATTATTGGTCTTTCGAGCATCTGGCCAAAAAATGCTCTCTTATTGAACGCTATCTACTGGGTCTTATATATTGGGTGAAGCATACAACCTTTGCTCTCCTTCATCAGGGTGGCAACCACCTGGGAAATGCGATACCATTCGGGTGTTGCACTTGACTGGTACCTTGAGAGCACCTTCAAAGTTTGAATATTGTACAGAAGGGTATGGGCGATGGCAGCTGGGTATATAAAGCCCACCCTTTTCACTCGAATGCAAACCCCGAAATGACCTTTTCTTCAATTGAGTCACGAAATTACGATACCGTCTCCTCTACAGCACTCATTCTCGCATTAGTTTGCTACTGTCCTGGTTTCGCCGGCCGTTCTGTCGCACTCAACCTCATCATCGTCACTGTAGCCTATTCACCAGGCCGTTTCATCTTCTTCGTTGGCAAAGCTATCTACATCATCAGACTACAACCTCGACATGCCCTTTCGTCGTCGTTTTCGACGTCGTTCAACATCTTCTCCAAACACCAAAGGATATATGCCTGCCCTCGACATCATAGGTGGCCGCAACGATGTGGCCGCAGCAGAAATAGCGGAAACCAAACCGCCAAAGGCGTCGACGGGATGGAATTATCTGCCAGTCGAGATACAGCTCATGATCCTGAACTTCGTTGCGCTACACAAAGGCGTGGGCCGTTGTGCTGCTGTTTCCAAATCGTGGCAGGCTGCTTTGGAGAAGAAAAACTTCCACCGCCTTAAGCTGAATGTGGCGTTGTCCGGAGGTCTTGATGATGATCTCAAGCAACTCAAAAGATTCGTCGGCCCGCGGAAAAGAGGCCTTGTTAAACACATCTGGGTCAATATGCAGCTCCGGCCGTACTCCTGCCGACGTTGTCGCTCCGAAACAGAGGATGAACAACAATTTGAGAGAAATCGGGACGGCTACCACTTGAAGTTGGCGATCTCGGAGCTTTTTCTCATCCTAAGCACGTGGGAACCAGCCAACGACGGCTCCGGCTTGACTCTGGAGCTTAGCGCACAGTCCTCCGGCAACCAAAAACACTGCTTCAAGAACTTGTTTTTCGGGGCGCCTGGTGAGGACGAAGGGGACTGTGGTCTCGAAACTAAAAACCAACTGCATCACGACCCTACACACGGTTGGGTCGATGGTCGGCAAGTTCGGCCCCCAAGCCGGGAAGAAATATACGAGATCTTTGACCGGCCCCTTCCCTTACTCTATCGAGCTAGTTGCCCCCGGGTCAACGCAGTCACGAAGCTCGTACTCCGCCGACAAAACCGCCAGTATATGCTGGCCGACAATAGTGGTTATTTTTTCCAAGTACTTCCCCGGCTACAAACTCTTCTATACGAGCCATGGCAAGCTTATGGAAACGTGGATCAAGGAACCAGCGACAAACGTAAGTGTTGCGTTTGGAGTAACTTCAAAATTTCTCCGCTTTCTATATCCGTTGGACGAAGCCGTTTTGCCTCAAGACCGCTGACATATTCTGCTCTAGTTCACTGCTGCTTCCTCAGACTCCTCCCGAAGACACTCAAGAGAATCTCGTTATTCGAGAATGTCAACGAGGACTATACCGCCGTGTATCAACAACAAGCACATCTTCCTGTGCAAGGGAGACCACGAGTCCCGACACCTGCGCTCAGCGCAGCTTTCGCACAGAAGAGCCTCGCTCTTGAACAGGTCTCCGTCGCATTCATGGCCGACGCCCGCCACTTCTTCGAGGCGTGCCAACCATCGTGGTCGTGGGAGCACCTGCAGTCTCTGGCCCTAACGTCGCCGCTGCTCACCCAGACATCAGCGCACGTCTCTCGCTTGCTAGCGAACGGCGCTGCCTGCGCCCTCCGCATGCCGAAGCTGCACACGATGGCGGTCTGGAACGGCAAAAGGGGCGAGGCCTGCTCGTTCACGTACCGCAGGGAGGGCGGCTGCGCGTCCGTCACCTGGCGCGGCACGTGGGCTCTGGAGCTCGACGACGGTCTCGTGCGGGCTTGGGAGGAGGTCGCAGCCAAGCACGGCGAGACTGATTTCCGGGTCCGGACGGAGCCACTGATTTCCGACGTCATAGACTCCCACGGCGACGCGATCCATTATTTGCGTTTGCCGGACGGGGTGATCGATCCTGTCTCTTTGTGGCAGATTCGGAGGGAGACGGCTACGGGTTGGCGCCATGATGTGAGCACTGATGTGAGCACTGAGGAGGTGTGATAGGAGTTGAGGGCAGCCGAAGACGGGACCAGGCGTCACTCACGTCAGGGTCAACTGTTGAGAAACTCGGCTGAGTCACAAGGCGATGTTGGTGAAATGGCATGAAAAGCCCAGGACATGTAGAAAGCGACAGCAATGTCTCAAGATCGCGGTCCCATCTGATCAAATAGTAACAAAATACGTACCACTTTTCATTTTCCATGTTAAACTCCCGTCTTTATTTAATGATCCCAGGTGGCAGCTACACCGTCGACCGTAAATGTCGAACTAGTCTCATGAAATTTCTGTACACACAAACCTACTTCGTTCAAAGCAAACAATCATTTCAATTTCCTAAGAGTGTCAATAGCATAATACAACGCGACTAACGGCCAATACTAAGCGCTTGGCGAGGAAGCACTCTTCGTATGAGCGTGTTAAAACAAGGTGAGACGCCAACGCCGCTGTTCAGAAGAAGATCACGGGACTCAGATCAAATTCAAACCCTTCATATTCTTCGGGATCTTTGAGGCCGTTCGATTTGGCGGCCGTATGAGACATGTGATGTCCATAACCCGCTAATGTCTGTTGAAGCTTGCTGGTTATTATTCCATTGTTTCTTTAAAGAACACAAATTTCTTTTATTGTAAAAATACTTCGTCGAATAATCCTAGCCACCATGCTAGGTATATGTATAATTGTGATGCACTAGTGGAGGGTGTTTCTCGTCCGCTTCTTTGAGACTAGGAACTTGACACTGTCTTCAAGTTTGGGAACAAGGACCTGCTGTAAATAATGACGAGGATGTGGACGACAGCAAAAGAGGATATGGTGAAATAGAAGACGACGTGACCGATGGCACATACCTTTGAGCAACTTGCCGTTTTTACGAGGCGTGATACGGGGAAATCCTGCACTGTTATCGTATTCTGCTTATTCGTACAGACTAAAGACGGCGAGGAGGAGGTGGAGGAACAGAAAAGGCAGAGGCGGTCGCTATGGCTGTGGTTTCATAGGCAGACAGTATTTGTGACTATGTCAAAACCGGGGGACAAGTCGAAAAATTTCAACGCTAGACTTCGTTTTTCAGCTTCGTTAGCGATCCAGTTGCCGCTTAAGAGGGCTTCGGAGGGGCTCGAGCAATAAAATGCTAGCAGTAGGATCGGAAGAAATTCGAGAAGATGCAGGACAGCCCAGGGAGATCTGGCATACTTTTCACCTTTTCCCGATTATTAGGGGCGAATGTCTGGCTGATTTGAGCTTAACAGGACGCCATGGACGAAGGCACCATCCCCAAAGATGTACGTCTTTGATGATTTCTACGGCATCACGGCCCTTCAGCTTCTCTCGTTACGGAAACTTCGGCAGGCACTGAAGAATTTAAACTGTGCGATGAGAACGTCGGGGATGTCATGCAGCCGCTGCGGCATGCTGCTGTCCATGATATTGGGCATCGGGGAAACGAAACTGACGCGCTGACGTCTCTCATTTTTACGAGGCGTGGCATGGCGAAGCCTTGCGCCGTCGTCTGTTGCGTATTCTACTCGCTCGTATAGACTGAAGACGACGAGGGCGACGAACAGGAAAGGTAGAGGCGGCACGAAATGCCTGCTTTCACGGCAGCCATCCCCGGCGGCGTTTACTACTGCATCGAAAACCTGGAACAACCATAACCCTAGGCCATCAACGTCCTATTCGATGCATTGTCGCGTTTGCAGAGAAGAGACGACCGATAGGGTCCAATGGTACCTGTATTTATTTGGGACCGGCCGATGACTTGAGGTGCATGACACCAGACTCGCGCCAGCCTCTCTCCTATTCATGTTCGAGTAGGACACCTAGTGCTGGTTGGCTTGGGAACGAGCAGTATTTTAAGGCCGCAGGAGAGCCTCAACAACGGGTTTATCACGCCGGCCTGTACACGAAGGCTGGACATGATATTGAGTGCTTGGTAGAAGCGAGTATCCTCATTCGGAGAGAGTTATAACAGGCTTCCCTTGGTATTGAGTGAGTCAACGGGAAACAATGCCCCGCCGGCGTCTTCCGCCTCCTTGCTTGCTCGCATATTTCGTGGGAGACGGAGGCGAGAGACAAGAACAGAGAACAACGTTCGGCAAAAGTACATATCCGCCGTCGCAATGGATATCAAGACGGCCGGTGGGAAGGAGGGAAGGAGACCTCAGCTGTCTTCCCCTCCGGCTACTGTCCTTTTCCAACACTCGACCAGTTCCATTACCTTTTCGGATAACCAAAAGTTCATATCCCAGAAATCAGTACGACCAGTTATAGTACTGAAAAGGAACCGTATCATCTAATTGCATCCTGAACTGGATGGAACAGTCGCTGTGCTTGTGGTTCAGACGTAGTTGAAAGAGAATACCGTACATACCAAGATCTTCCCCGTGCAAGTTGTGAATCCCCTGGCGGTGTCATTTGCTTCCCTAGACTCTACTTATTTCGAGGAAACTAGCCGCGCTAGAACTGCTACAGGCGAAGCTACTCGATATCGCGTTTGAAGACACGTTTGACAGTGTTGAGGGCGCATTTGACCCGGACATGGCTCCAGCTGAGAGCTCCCCGTCATCGAGGGCCAAATTAGTGAAAGTTTCGTCGACGGGAAGGTCCGGCGGGCTAAAGGGGAGAGGGGGTTGTTCGTCGGTTGATGCTTTAATTGTTACAATTAGTTTTTTTTCGTATCTATGTTTTTCCTCATCTTTACCGAGGAAGCCCATGGTAGACGCAATTATCGTCAGTCTCCTGTGGATTCCCATATTGCGGGTGTTGAAGGGCGGCCATCATCTCCCCATGCGGGCCTGGGACTTGCTCAATGTCGTAACTAGTGTTGCCCTCGTCCGTCCCGGCTGGGGAGTTCATTCGATGGGAATAGGTTGCGGACAGGAACAGCAGAGACGTTAAACACCCTCGCTCGCCGTCTTTGACGGAATAACCAGCGCACCAAGGCAGAAAGATCTCACGCAAGAACGCCAGTAGGACCACAAGAGGCTACTCACTGTTGCCAGATGTTCCGACTACTTTGACCGTTGGTGAGCAGCTGGAACCCCTTTGCTGGCCCGGGTTTTGTACCTGGCCGACGCATCAGAGGCCAAGTCGGTCCTGCACGCGATAGGGGACGTCAGTCCGGACAAGCTCAGTGAGTCTTGGGAAATTTTGACCTTAAATTGCTCCGTTAACTTGGATTCTGGACCTGTACCCTTGGCATGGACCGACCAAGTGCTTTCTTTGGGTTCATGCTTCTTCTGTGGTCCGGAAATATTGGCGAGGAGCTTGGATTGTTGGGATTTCGGCACGGAAAGGTCACCCTTCTACGAGTGAGTCGACTTCCCTTACCACCAGACCAGAGACGAGGAGAGAACGAGATGTATCCACCATCTATTTGAGAAGTCTTCTAGACACAATATATTTTAATAAACATAAACCACTTGCTCGCACTCTCAAACGAAACCCCCATCAACTTCTTAATTCCACAACGACGGAAGACAGCCACCATGCGCAACAACACGGAAATCGACCAAACACAGCGCACGTCATCTAGCAAGACAACATCCGGCCGAGAACTAGCCCCTGCTGTTGATGACCCGCAGCAGCTCCTCGCCCTTGGGCGCGCCCGTCGAGAGGTTTTCGTACCCGTCGTCCGTGACGAGGATGTCGTCCTCGATGCGCACGCCGCCGACGCGGTAGTACCGCTCCAGCACCGCCTGGTCGATGAAGCGCGCGTGCTTCGGGTTGCTGAGGAAGTAGCCCTCGATGTACTCCCTGCAGAAGTAGCTGTTACAAAAACAAGTCAGCATCTCAACCTTTCGTAACAGGAATAAGTGGGAAACTTACATCCCCGGCTCGACCGTCACAATCATGTTCTTCCGCAGGTACTGCCGCCCCTTGTACGGCGGCGGCGCCGCAGCCCGCGCAGCAGCCCCCATCATCTCAGGCGTGATCATTTCCCTCTTGCCCACCCTTCCCCCAGCACCGCCCCCTCCCAAGCTATTCAGCAGCAACAGTCTCTCCCGCCCCGAGACATCATGCACTTCCAACCCAACATGATGCCCCAGCCCGTGCGGGAAGAACGCCGCGACCGTGCCGGCATCCCACACCTTAGCCGCATCCCCCCTCAACACCCCAAGCCTCATCAGCCCCTCCTGCGCGACCTTGCTGGCATGAACATGCAACTCGAAGAACAGCGTCCCGGGGCGAATCATAGCGATGCACTCGTCCTGCATCCTCGCCACGACGGCGTGCACCGCGCCCGCCTCCTTCGAGAACCGGCCTGGGATGGGTAGTGTGCGCGTGATGTCGCTCGCGTAGCAATCCCACTCGCAGCCCGCATCAAACACGATCACGTCGCGGCCCTCGAGCGGCTCGTTGTTGGCATCATAATGCAGCGTCCCCGCGTTCGACCCACTGCCCGCAATAATAGCGTACGCCTGGTCCCGCGCGCCGGCCGTCGTGCACGCAGCCTGGTAAATCGCTTCGATCTCGGCCTCGTTCTCGAGACGAAGCAACCTTTCCGCAACGCGCCGGTGCGCCGCCGCCGACACCGCCGCGGCTTTCCGGATCATGGCCACCTCGTACTCCGTCTTGACCACGCGCGCCTGGTCCATCGCCGGCTGCAGCGCGGCCACGTCGACGCGGACGCCCGCCGCATCCCTCAGAAAGTCGCCGGGGAGCGGCACCTGGTCGGCGTGGAGCACGTACAGCGTCGAGCCCGGCGCGAGGTGCCGGTACAAAAACTTGTTGAGCTGCGTCGTGTAGCGCACGTCGTCGACGTGGAAGCGCCGCAGGCACTCGGCGATGCCGGGCGTCGAGCCGAACCAGAGCACCTGGCGCGGCTCGACGTACGGGATCCAGAGGATCAGCCGATCCGAGGCGACCTCATACGTCACAGCGCAGTCGGCGAAGTTGGCGCCGCTCAGGTAGTAGAAGCTGTTTCACGCAGGGTCAACATCGACAAAGAGAACACGTGCCGGAGGGGGCGGCACGTACTATCGCCGTTGTCTAAAGGCCGGCCCCATGTCCGAGTCCTCATAGCTCCGGCTCGGCTCGCCGGGCAGGAAGACGAGGCCATCGGCGACATTGAGCTCCGCAGCGACCTTGCGGGCGTGGAGCTTGGCTTCCCATCGGTCAGCACCCCGATATACACGAACACACAGTGATACTAATACATGATGGCGGTATTACACAGGCCCGCACCGGGCTCACATAGAGGGTAGCATTATCATATGCAGAAGCAACACTCGTCACTGTCACGAAGAGAATCAATGCATACCGGGATATTTGGCCGGGATCGGCGCAACAGAGACGACGGACTCGACCGTTTCAGTCGCCGGCGTCTTCACCTCAATGGACCTTTACAGCAAAAACAAATCGCGGATCAGCAAACAACGTCCCAACTCGGTGCGCTATGAAGACGGGAGGGGCGAGACGAGAAAACGAGGGAAACAGGCTGCTGGGCATCGGAACTGCCGTGTCGATTGCTTCGCTGCCAAGCAAAGCTCCGATCAAAAAGAAACACAGAGAAAGAGAACGCGCAATGCATCTCCACCTACAGAGCATCAAACTCGTCCACGACGACGACATCGTGATCAACGGCGCTCTCCATCGTCATGGTTTTGGGGTTCAACGGCGTCCCCCGTCGTCCGATGCGAGGCGTCAAGCGGACAAGGGTGTTGTGGTCGGTAGTGGTGATGGTGGTGGTGATGGTTGAGGCGGTCTGACGACGTCTTGCTCACGCTTTCTCTCCCGAGGTGGCTTCAATGCCAAGACGAACAAAAAGGCCCGGCTAGCCAGGTTCAAGATACGTAGCCTGCGACCTTATTACCAAGCCTTGGGTCTTGGATTGCGATGTCACCTGAGGCTACAGGCAGCGGGCAGCGCCAATGGCGATGCGGCTTGTGGTTCGGATGGGGGTGGCGTTTACGTGGCGTTGCGGGCTTTCTGCGAGACGGCCAAGACGCTTGCTGGCCTCGGACAACGGCCAGCAGCTGCTTGAGATGGGACGACAGGTACCTCTGGTGTTCTGGTGCTCTGCAGCCGGGCTGGGAAACCTGGGGGACTGGCCGGTCGGATCGGAGTGGTCTGGTTGGACGAGATGAGGCCGGGAATTGTGGAATTGGGGCGGCGCGGGACAGCAAGTGGGAGGCTCGAATGTGAAGAGGCACTGGAAGACGTGAGGGGCGAGGAGGGGCGGGGGCCGGATGACGCTGCTGAGGCCGGGACGGTCGTCTTGGTCGTCTTGGTCGTCTTGGTCGTCTTGGTCGTCTTGGTCGTCTTGGTCGTCTTGGTCGTCTTGGTCGTCTTGGTCGTCTTGGTCCGGCTCGGTACAAAGGTGCTAGTGGTGGCCGTTAGGGTTTGCGGCGAGGTATCCTTACGTGCAGTGGCAGTTCGGCCGTTCGTTTGCGTGTGGTGCGTGGCCGGGACCCCGTCCAGCTGCGTTGCGCCAAGGTTCCGCGCTTCGGTGCCTCTGAGAGGAACGGGTCGTCGTCGAACGGGGGGTGGCCAGCGGTCACGGGGATCGGTTGCGGGCCCCAAAAATTATGGGAAGACCTACTGCGAGTCTGCGAGTCTGCGAGCAGAGCAGCAGGAAGCAGAAAGAAGTGGTGCTGTGCTGTATGACAAACAGTTATCCCGTGATAGGGCGACGGGCTTTTTGGCCTGGTATCCGTGCTAGTGCAGCCGGCCGGCGAGGCTTCTTCCAGAGGGCGGGCGGGCGGTGGTCGGTGGTTTGTTCGTGTTGTCCCCATCTCCAGAAAAGAACATGCAAGAGAAGGCAGTACAGAAGGGTACCTCTGGCGTTTCTCGTGGGTCCTGGATTATCCTCGGTGCCGAAACGGCTGAGGTGGAGAACGCTGAACGCTGAAAGTGGAGAACAGGAAGTACAAATTCCCTTTGGGCGGGCAGGCTCACTGAACCGCTGGAAGCCACGCCCAGGGCCGGGAAGTTGGGCCCCGCAACGATGGATTCTGATAAGGATTTAGCGGAGATATCTCATGGTCGCCCTGTCGCGACGCACCGGCCTTCACCTTCAGCGTGCCTAGCTAGCCGCTAGCGCCCAGCAGCTTGCTTACAGCTTAGTAGCTTACCCAGAGTTGCTCTCCGTGTGGGTTCCTGTTCCTGTGCAGGTGGAATTTCCTGTGCAGGTGGAATTGGGGACAAACTGGCTCCGTGCCCTCAACACATCAGCAGTCAACCACAAGTCGCCGCGCCCCAATCACGACGAGGCGCGCTGGGGGGCCTCATACGGTGCGGCGAATGGTACGTGCCCTGCCTGCCCTGTCTCTCTGCCTGCCTCACCACACTCACACGTTCCCTCCTGCCACCACCAACCCCGGTCCCCTGGTCCGTTCCCTCCTACTCACCCCTTGTCGCCCCGTTCCCCACCGCTCGCCAAAGACGCGAGAAAGCAGAAAGGGCGCGACGGAAGGTACCGCTTGACGCCCACCACCTGGGCTTTCCTTCCTCACCTTACCCCCCTCCCCCCCGGCTCACAGTGCCTATCGGGAATATACTGTAGGGGCCTTGTCCCGGGGCTCTGAGCACGGCACGGTGCGAACTGCCTTCCTGATATCGGCGCCCGGCCGGCGACCTTGCCCTGGAAAGGTGCCATATTACCTACACTACATTACCGCGAACTGCTAACTCGGAAGAGAGAGAGAGAGAGAGAGAGAGAGAGAGAGAGTCAACACCACGGGGCACACACAACTCTACCTCAACGTACCTAGTTACCTTACCAACGGCACAGCTTGTACCTAGTATAACTTGGTGAGCCAACTGGGCCGCCTCGCATCAGCCCCGTCGTTCGTTTCCCGCATGACTCCTGCTCCTTCTTCCGGGTTCCTCTTCTCAGCGCCTCCTCCTCTCGCCCCCAATTGAATGGGCCGCCGCCGAGTTCCAACGGAGGCACGCCTGAACCCGGCAATACCTACTTTGTGCCTTAGCACCATCTCATCCCTGGATGCTTACGGTACAGGGCCTCCCCTCCCCAGTAGCAGCACCAGCAGCAGTAGCAGCCCGTAAAGCGCGCCATGCCATGCCCTACGGACCTCCACAGGGTACCCTACCAGTAGGTAAAGGTACCTCGGCTTGTACCTTGGGCCGGTCTTGGTATCCTGCACGCCGCTGCGATGCGATGCGCTGCAATGCGCGGCGAGCTGCACTCCATTCGATGGCTGCTGCACCTTGGGGCCGTTTGTGTTGCAAGTGGGCGGGCGTCAGGACCGCCGTCCCTGTGCACTTTTGTTCTGCCTTCATTAACCCCCCACCCCATATGTCCGTCACCCCGTGCTTGGCCTGCTTGTTGATAGGCCTGCCGCGATATGTTGGCACCTAGGTATACGTGTGTTGGTACAGATGTCTATGTCCAATTGTATGCTAGCTGCTGTCTCAACTACATACGTGCACATGTTCGTAAAGTCCATCGGGACACATGGACGCAGCACCCATATGTCCATATGTCCCGATGTTCATGGGCCCAGCACGGAGGCCTCATGAAATATGCGTGCCGTTATTATGCCTTGGGGCTCGTCGTCTTGCCTCGTCCCTAGCCCGTCGTGTAACTCAAGATACCTTCCACCTACTTGCCATGCGAACTTGATAAAAATCCATGTCAAGTGTGACCCGAACGCCCAGGAACCGCGGTATGCCCGCCTCTCTCTCTTCCCTGCCCATGCCTTCGCCCCCAAAGTAAAGATTCGCACCCTGAACTAGCAGGGCTCCAAAATAATGTTGGGTATCACTTGAAGCGAAATGTGCCTATAGGCCCTGATATCCGTTCCTGGAGAGCAACCCTGCCGCCCAGTTGCCTTGATAGCCGGACTCTGTGAGCAGTCGGTCCAGCTCTCCGGGCCTCTGCTGCATGTGCGCTCGCCTGGTCTGCTCTATCCTCGCTTGGTCAGGCATGCCAGGATATCCCGAGTGCTGGTACATGTTGGACATGTCGAATCCTTGCTGGTGGTGTTGCTGCTGCTGTTCCTGGCCCCCTCCTTGCAGGAAGTAGGCGGGTGACTGGCCGAGAAGTTGGGTGTCGATTTCGTCGAATGCACCAGGCATCATGAATGAGGACGCATCCTGCGGGCCACTGACATTGTTCGGCCCTTGTCCCTTCTGATATCCTAGTTCCATCATCGGTTGGTTGGGGTAAGCGAATGGATCCTCGGACGGGAACATCAGCGAGTCGAGCTTGCTAATGTGGTTCATGTTGTTGACGTGTGGTGGCGGGAATCCCTGCGGCCTCTGATTGGAGCTCGCCGATGTGCTCACAGAGTCGGGAGTGGCTCGTGACGGCACATCCATGGCTAGCAAGTCCTGCATCGCCACAGCAGGGTCTTGGTACGCCTCGGACATGGGGACGCCATCGAAAGAGCCGCGAACCGGTGCCTGCGACATCCGCCCGCTGGCTAGGGAGACGCTCGGCGACCGGCTTAATTCTTCGGATCGGCGTTGACCGATACCCGGGTGCAGGGCCGGGTGCCCGTGAATAGGCACCGAGCTTGCCTTCTGCCCAGGTGCTGATCGCTTCTTCGTAAGGATCGGCTGAGCCTTGGCTTGCCGGAGCCTCTCGGGCAATTGTTCAAACAAGACCTACCTACATTAGCTCATGTTGCCAAGACTGAATTGGGGTAAGGACTTACATTGAGTGCCTCCGTCACCCTGTCGGCTGCTTGGCTCTTAGACTGCAGTTTCGCGACCATGTCTCTCCCGGCTATGGCGTCCTCCAACACCTCCGCGGAGCCAGGCTTCTCGGTGTTTTCGATTGCGTAGAAGACGAGAGAAAGGACGGCAAAGAACTCGGTGAAGAGCATAAACCAGTACGGTCCGGCCAGGACGTTTTGTTTTCGGATTTCAATGCCGATGTGGACAATGTTCCGTGAGACGCTGATACCAGCCGCTGCGCAGGCATACGAAAGCTCGTCAATGTTCTTGCCCATGCTGAGTCGTGGAGAGACGTAGTGCAGGAATGGCCGGTACAGGACGAGTTGCACGTGGGCGTAGGCGAACCTCAACAGATGGCGGACGCTATACGATTGTTAGTCTTGACATGAACCAGATCCTCCACTGCAAGAGACGGTCTCTGCGGTCTTTAAAGTGCCCCAAAGCACTCCGTTCCAGGAGCTAACTTACCGAATCACCTCAACAGGCCCGTCGGGGCTGGGCCGCCATTGAGCGGGCAGAACCTCGTACCACTCTTGCAACTCCGACTCGATTTGCTTGATACTGGCGTAGCTTATCAAGTACGTCGCGCCCGGCTTGTCGCCCTTCATAACACTCTGCCCGAGCCCCTTCAAGGGGTAGACGTACTTGAGGATCTTGGCTAGGATCTCCATCAAGCGGGTGTGAGCGTTGAACGCCTCAAAGAAAGAGTAAACTCCGGGTGGTGGCGTAAGGATTCCCTCGTTCGTAATGTATTCGTCGTCAATCTCGTTGGGGTACGGCTGGTCGATGTCGTCCTTGTTGAGCAGTAGCGGAAACCCAAGCATAGCCGAAACGTATATATCCATCTGCCGGATAACCCAGAACACTCGCTTCCTAACCTCCTGCTCGATGATGGAAATCTGCTCGTGCTTCAAGAACCTGTGAAGACCCATGCGAAGGGCTGACCGAAGTGCGATGCCCACGAACGCATAACATCCGCTCAGGTTCGAGGTTGCTTGCAGGAACAGAATCATAAAGAGCAGTGCTTGTAGCGACGTAAGGTCCCGGCACTCCGTGATGTCCTGGAGAATTCGTCTTGCGGTATCGTAATACTTCATTCTGCACCCAAAGTCAGCACAACCCCCAAAAAGCTAAATGCACTCGGCAACGTACCCTTCTTCAGCCGACTCCTTGTAGGCCACAGGAGGGGCGGTCTCGTCTAAGTTTGCGTACATACAGCCCAAGGCCATTACAGCGTACAACAAACCCAAAAATTTGTGCTCTTCTTTGGTGTAGTCATCATATGGCTTTTCGTAGATTCGATCAAACATTTCGTAAAAGGAGGGAACGTGGACCACGCGGATCAGGCATGTGGCGCAGTTGAGGGAGTAGTAGCAAAGCTTCCTGGCCACATCCTTCGGCGGAAGCTCAGGAGCTGTAGATAGGGTCGAGTCGAATGGTGAACTGGCAGCTGATGCTGGAGAGTCCAAGTTTATCAGACCAGCAGGGCGTTCTGACCTGGGAAGAAAGGGCACTTTGGACGGTGGTCCCATCATGCCACGGAAGTGCTCCTTCATACGGCGCAAAAAGACGGCACCGGATGACACGCCGTGGAAGTCCCAGCCGCCCTTCTCGTCTAAGTCAAGCTGGCCAATGGACTCGATCATGGACAAGAGTTGAGCATCTTCTTTCTCGGGGACGGCGAAAGGGTCGTGCCTCAACTTGGCTGCTTGAGCCCTGGCGTGTTCTCTGTTGCGGAACTCTTGCTGGACGGCAGGGTCCAGCGTCGGATCGGCCAAGTCAACATCTGGCATAAACTTGCGCAGAAGAGACTCGGCACGCTGCAGGCGGCTTTCCAAAGCTTCGATATACTGAGGGGCGGGATTTCTCCGCCGGTTGGAAGGCTTGTCGTATGTGCATTCTGGGGATGGTGGTCAGCGCCACAGACTAAAGATAGAGCTGGGAGTTACCAACCATAGCTATAAACAGAGCAATGGGTGCATGGCTGCTTCCCATCGCACTTGATTTTCTTGCGCCTGCACTCGTCGCAAGCTCGAGTAACACGGCGGCGCTTCTGGACAGGAGCATTGGGGGCGTCACTCGGTCCGGTCTTCTCGTCCAAGTCAGAGCCGGAATGCGCGCTGCCGCTGGGCGAAGGAGGCTCCTTGACGGGCCAGCTGGTGGCAGAAGGCGCTACAGATTCGTTGTCGGACATGTTTGGAGAGATTCCAGAAGTATGCGATTCCGGAGGTGAGGTGTTGTCGGTCTTGACAGGCCGCGGTGGAGGACTCATGCTGTTGTTGGGTAAAAAGACAAACAGCGGAGGCCAAGAGTTCAGGAAATAGAGGCAGCGAGAAGTAGGAGCGGTGGTGTGGTGGTGTTTGTGGTGGTGGTGACAGCTCGGTCGAGCAGGCGGTTCTCGGTGTAAGTGCAGTTATGGAGGACGAGCTCTTTGCATGTTGCGAGTGCAAGGGTAGTTGTCCGATAAGCCAACCCAATTGCTAGGAACGGCTTTCGGACTGACCAGTCTTGAACATTTGAAGATGAGCGAAACGTGTGCCAAGACTTCGCGGGGGATAGAAGGAAGATAAGTTTAAACAAAACGGGAGACCAGAGGGGAGCCGGGGGACCTTTCGCCTCTTGCTGGCTCGCCTGGGCAGCTGGGGGGGTGGAAGGCCCTTGTTTAAGGCCGAGCAGGGTGCGGTGCGGTGCGGTGCGGTACGGCGAGCGCAGAGCGAGTATGAGGTGTGTGTAAGTCGCGCGGAAGCTGAGCGCGAGATGGATTACGTAGCGGTAGGTAGCGTCTCGGCCGGGGTTGGTTGAGACAAGAGAGTACACGAGTCGAAGGTATGGGGAATCGGGGCCCGCACGGTGTAGCCAGTCCCAGTAGTGTGGTCGAATAGCACAACACACAGGACACGATCTGGCGGCAGCGGGAAGGGGATGGGAGGGGGGGGGGCACCAGTCCAGGGTGCTGCAGCGCTGTTGCTGCTGTTGCTGTTGCTGCTGCGGGAGGGCGAGGGGTGGGCGAGGAGCAGGCAAGGCAAGGTAAGGTAGCTCCGGTAAGGTACCTTGCCCTGCTGAGCGGATATGGGGGGTGTGTACCGGTTGGATCACCGGCAAGCAGGGTAGCGGATAGGGACAAGAGGGAACGGAGACAATACGAAACCGTCGCAAAGGGGGATGGGGAAGCTAGGACGAAAAGGCGATAGGGATCGGTACGAGGGTCCAAGTAGTGTGAGCGCGAAGTGTGAGTAACTGCCTAGTAGGTAGCAGTGCGAGTGAGCGGTGGTGGTGGTAGTGGAGGGGAGTCCAGACGAGGTGTCGAGGGGGGCAGACGAAGTACAGGAGCAGGAGCAGCAAGCAGCAACAACAACAGCAGGGGCGCATAAGGCAGACTAAGTACGCTTCACGAGCCAAGATGAATTAAGGTAAGGCGAGCAGGCGGCCAGATCATTTGCCGTGGCGCTCGTGCTTTGGGTCTCCGGCGGAAGAGCGAGGGGAGGAGAGGGACAAGACTTTTTTTTATTTTTTTTCGTGACGGGGACTTCCCATTGCGAGTCTGCGAGGTACGCAGCAAGGCAAAGAGCAAGGCACTCCGAGGTACTGTACACAGCGGATACAATGTACTCGGCAAGCAAAAAGACAAGAAAGGGCCCGCCGAAGGGGGCCCGGGAGGGGGGGCGTATTGCAGGGAAGATGGAGGTAGGGTGGTGGAAGCTCGGTCGAGGGCGACCGCGGTGAGAGATGCGCGACGAAATTAATCCCGCCATATGTGAGTAATTAGAGGCGAGCACCTTGGCTGAGGTGAGGTATCCGTAGCGGCGTATGTGAGATGACCATGTGTGCGCATTGGACGGCGGGGACGCATGTAAGTAAGGCCCAAGTTGACTGTCTGTCCGTCTGTAAAGTAAGGTATCTCATATGCACATGTACCTTTCCGCCGGGAGGAGTGGGAGGAACGGAGATCGTGTGTCGACTGTACGTATCTCAATGTGCGGAAAGCCAAGACAAAACAAACCGGACGAAGAAGAAGCTCAAGGGCCAAAGGCCAAGTCCTGGACCTGACACCTGCCGGAGCTGGGACGCGGGTTCTGGCCAACGAGGCACATCCCAACAGCCTAAAGCACAGTACTCGCCGCAGAATACGTAGTATAGTCCGCGGAAGACTTAGTACATACGCTGTATGAGTACGCAGTACAGTACCGCGTATGGGTACAGAAAACAATACCGGGACAGGCCCCCAATTGCGCTGGGTACATAGGTGGTAAAGTCCTCCACAGGAATGGACAGACTCTCAACTCCGGCTCGGTGGTCGGCGCTGACATAGGCTCCGGACTCGAGGGGCAATGCTTGTTCCCGTGTTAAAAGCGCCAGCCCAGGTGGAGGGCCGTCTGGACAATGACGAGATCGGAGTAGTTGGAGCTGCTATCTTGAGAACGCCGACTAGGCAATCTTGAGTTAAAGTACGCGGTGTTAGTTCCGTGTGGTGCGGTGCGGGTAACATAGAGAAGGGTTCTTTTGCAAAGGCGCCAACGGTGCGAGGAAAGGAGATGGAGCAAAGGAAAGCGAAGGAGAGAGCGCGTCCCAGTGCCCGTCTCGGTCCCGGGTCCCCGTTCCAGTCCCTTACGGTAAGGCACCGTACGGATGGTGTAGTAAGGTAGGTACGCCAAAGTAATCATGGTGATGACAATCTGCCGGCCCCGTGTCCAGGACCAGGACCATGGGGTTCGCCTCAGCAGTCTCACTACCGGTAGCTGCCAGTGCCAGCGCGAATACGGCATAGACGTCTCCGCATGTGTATGGTGCTTGTATTGCGGTGTATTGCCTCGAGGGGGATACCGCGCGGGAGGGCCACTCTACTCTCGGGCAGACTCAGAAGGGCGGGCAGGGAGTAATCCCTCTGTATGGGATGAATAATAGCGGCAAAAAAGTGAGTGAGTCGAGCACACAGCAGCCGGCCGGGCATCTTTGGGGCCCCCGGCTGCTTTGACTCGAAAAGGAAGCGAAAAAGTGGAGATTTTCGGGAATGGACATCACTGATGCAGCCCGTTTTTGTTCGATGGAGACGAGAACGAGCGAGAGATCCAGGTGCCATTTGCAATACCTAGGTAGAAGAGTAGTCGGGCCGCTTCGCGATTCCTCGTTCCTTGACTCCATAACGGAGCATTGCGGTGATGAGTACGCAGAAAAGCGAGGTGTATCCTTCCCCTTCCTGCACAGAATAGTAGTAAGGCGGGCAGCCCTGCAAGGTCGGTATCTGCATGTTCGTCAGTCATCCAGCCAGCCAGTCAGACGCTCGGGACCGAGACCGCCCACACGATGGGTTGGCTTGGCTTGACGGGGCGGGCTGCGGGCTGGGCTGGGCTGGGCTGGCTGCAGCGCAGAGCGTCAGTCCAGTGTCCATCCAGTCACTGTTTTGTGGATTGAAAACATGCGGCGCCAACGAGCGATGTTCGTGCATGCGTGTAGATGCATGGTGGAGCCGGGGGTACGTATGCCTTTTTACCCTTTTCTGCTGTTTGTGTCTTTTGCGAATCTTGTTGAAGCCAACCGCAGCCCCGAATTCCACGCCAGTCGGTACCTTACCGCATGGCAACGTGCCCGGTGTAAGGTACCTAGGCTCCTCTGTACCCTCCGTATGGTATCCAGCACGCTGTACGCGGTACCTTACCCGTAATAGCCTCAGCGCTGCAGCCCTCTCTGCTAGACCGCCACGGAATTGCGATCCCGCCCGGCCTCGTCCAGTAAGCTCCATCCAGCCTCCAGTCGAGGTAACATGAAGGTCTGACGATCCACCACCACGCTAGCATTCAAGGAACCCGGGCTGCTGAGTATCCAGGAATAGCGATACGACAGGGCGACAATCTCCAAGGCAGGGCCAGCAGGACGGGCAGAAAAAAAGTCAAGGCCTCACTCAGTCAACGCTGACTTATCCCACCTACCGCTCGACCATCGTCTGCCGCAGACCCTCACCAGATGGCGATCTAATTGGATCGGAGTCGAGTCCCAGGACACCCCCCGCTCAAATCTCGACCAGGGGCCCTCCTAATGCAAGGCAGTTCCAGCTGGCTTGCTGCAATCAGTCGAGCGCAAAGGCAAAAACAAAACGGGAAAAACCTAATGGAAGCGAGATGGCAAGCAATCACGACGGGCCAGATTTAGTACCGCGTAAGGTGGTATGAGGGAGATATTTTCGATCCCTACACCTTGGGAGAGTCTCGCTTCTCAGGTTGGCAAGGCATCCGCCATCGAATGACCTTGAGTTCCGAAGTTGAGTTGGCGGAGCCAGACACTAGCTAAGGGACCATTGCCTCGAGGTAGGGTCGCAAGACGCCATTGCCATGGCAGGTTTCCCTATGGTTTCCAAATTGTAAGGACGGGGCCTGCTGGCTCAAACGGTCTGTGATGCTGCTCCAGAGTCTAGAGTCTGGGCCCAGCGCCCGTGGCCCCTTCACCATCGGTCCATCCCATGCGTCGCATGAGAATGGCTTCTGTCATCGGCCATTCCCAGTCGTGTCATTGTCAGCGATGGCGACGGCTGCATCACCTGCAATTGCCTTTTGCACGTCTGTGTCTGTGACTGTGACTCTTTCCCCCTCGCTCGGCCTCCGCCTACATAGCTCCGAGGCCGGGATCGAGGGTCCAGTGCGCTGTTGGTTGTTTGTGTCGCCATTGTGGAGAGACACGATAAAGACCTCACATCAGACCAGGCGACGAGTCGAACAAGTGCGGCACGAGGCACCCTGGACGGGGGGTCCGGCAGAGAGACTAAGGTAGCGGAGGCGGCCAATGATCAAGGCCAAGGAGCAGGACAAGAACGGGCGACGACGACGACGTTGACGACGCGACGCCCGCCCGCCCCCTTCCTGTAGACGAGGGGGACGAGGTGGGCGGGAGTTGGGCTCGCATTGCCGTGAAGCGAAGCAAGCTCAGGTCATTGTGTTTCTTGTCTCTTGGAGGTGGTGAGTGATGTGTGCGCGCGCGAGTGGCTCCAGCAACAGCACCAGCACCCCCTGGGACGGTTTATCGCAGGCATATTGGGGGTGGCCCCTCTCCAGCTGGGCCTTGGCCGCAGCGGATGCGCCATCTGGCATGGCATCGTGAGATTTTCCCCTCCAATGCAAAGTTTGGTGGAATAGAAGACGCATGGAATATTCGAAAAGCCTTCGTTTGGTGGATTACCGTCGCATGGTAGACGGGACGTTGTCAAATGGTCCGTCCTACAGAGGAACAGGGCCCAGGGCTGAGGAAAGATGAGGTTCTGAAGTCTTGGCATCCGTCATTGGGGTCGAGTTCGTGGCCATTTTCGTGCGGCAATTTTCTCTTTTCGCGGGACGGGAGCTCTCAGATTGGCGCAATTGGGGAGGGCGAGCTGAGCCCTGGGGAGAGGGAGGGGGGTGCTCGGGGCTAGGGGCGGCGTTCTTGGGACGGGGGTGGTGGTGAGAGGTACCTGCCGTGTGTACCCAGGGCAGGAGGGGGGCGAGGTACCTTCTCGGGGTTAGGTTGGGGTCGGGTTGGTGGTAGGTGCCCTAAAGCGGTAGCAAGGCGACGACGAACTACACCGCATCGCACCCCGCGGACCAGCAGAAGGAGGAGCAGCAGCAAGAGCAGCAAGACCTACAGCGGCGGTGGTACCTACTGACTGACTGACTGGCTGGCTGGCTGGCTGGCTGGCTGCATCCGCGGACGGGCCACCAGCCCCCGACGCTGGACAGGGCGACAGGGCTCTGGGCATCTGGCAGGGTCGTCGCACCGCCAACGGCAACGCCAATGCCGCGAGCTCCTCCACCGCTCCCACCTCCCTCCCACTCCCACGCCCACCACCGCGTCAGCCCAAGAGCGGGGGGCCAGAAGACACAAGAGCTTCCTGGTCTTGGGTCTTGGCACGCTCGATTTTCCTCTTTGCCAAGACTTCCACCCCGCCCCTTCGCGCTTGCGCTTGTCTTGACAACATCCATCGATTTCTGAAGAGCCTCAGCGTTGATATCACAGGAACCGCTGCCGCCGCGAAGACGGCGTTTTTTTGGTGCTTTTTTTGCTCGCAAAACCGCCCGGAATCGCCTCGCGCGCCGGCCGTCGACGCACCCCCTGGAGTGTGCCCGGATGTCAGAAGAGAGCAGAAAATCAAGGAAGCGGCCACGTTACCTTTAGTGCCCTCGTCCGCCCGGCCGCCCTCGTTATTTCCGCAAAACGAGTTCAAAGAGGAAGAAAGAGAAAGACTTAATGCATGTGTCAGCCACTAGCAGCCCGGCCATCGTTGGCACTGTGAGCGCACTGTGCCATCAGGTCACCGCGAGCCAGAGTGTGGGTGAGGTGGATGGGGACAGACCGACGTCGCTAAAGTCCCCTGCCAGCCCGCAGGGGTACGTACCTTTTCATCTTTTCATCTGCAATCCCCGACCTGAACCTGGACCTGGACGACGGGGGACGCGAGGGAAGCCAGGCAAGGTACCTTACAGGTGTACCCGAGCCACTTACATTGGCATTCGACTGAACGGGATTGGATCTGGTGTTGGTGTCTGATGTGCTGGGGGACGCCCTTTTGCTTTTGGTGGAGGGGCAAGGCCAGAGACCAGCGGCCCTTCAAAGGGAATCAGAAGACTCTAGTCTCTCAGACTCCCGCACATCGGCCAGCGCAAGGGCCACCCGACCCGACCGCAACGCTGAACCACCTCCACTGAGCGAGAGTGACGCGACAACAGCGCCTGGTACGGGTACAGGTACAGGCTTACAGGTACAGGCTTACAGCGCCCACAACGCCAGCAAAACGACCTGGACCCGAGCAGGTGTTCCCGTCCTTACCAGACGCGGACAGCCCAATATTCATCCGGCAACAGAGGCAGCGAGACCACCGGGACGCGGGCTCTCGCGGTTCCCTCTCTTTTTACTCTTTCTCTCACAACGTTCTCACACAATCTGCCCGGCCCACGATCTGCTATACTGACTGGCACTAGAACTGAACCCGTCCATCCCCAACCCGCTCTCAAGTCGCTCCACGGCTCTGACCCTGCTCGCCCTGTTGGAGTTCGACATGGACCCAGCCTGACCTGGACCTGGACCAGGTCCCAGACTCCCAGACCCAGACCAGACCCGTCACCCAGCCTGGACCTGGCCCTGGGCCTCTGTGCCATTGCAGAGGCCAAAACCGAGTCTCTCGGTCTGGCAACCTTTCCCCGAGGGTAACACTTTGTAGCGGCAGCAAATCAGGAGTGCCGTCAACAAAATCATAGACTGGAAACTCGAGCTGAATCTGAGACTGGCCGGCAGGGATCCTTTGCTTTCTCCAGTCCCGACAACCGACGCCAGTCAAATCAGGAGCGCATCGTCACAGGGCGCTGGCGTTCGCATTAGATCACTCCTGCCCCGAACCTGCACGTAGTCTGCTTGCACGAATTGGACGAGCGACAGCGATGGCAGCCAAAAGTGCGCTGCCATGGAATTTGACCGCGTAATGCGTGCAAGCCAAGGGCGTGGAGGGCCTCATGCTTGACGACATGCAGCGCATCAACCCGAGGTACACACAAACTCGACATTTCAGCCCGTCTTTAGCTTTTTGGCTGCTTGGATCAAACAGGAACGAACTCGCTCATTCGGTCAAGTACCGTCTCTATGTGTATTCTCCAGGCAAATGGCCCCTACTCCTGTACCTCACCTGTCAGAACATGTACGTACCGGCCCCTTGCCTTACCTTACCGAGCACACCACCACCAGAACAAGCCGAAGCCCTGCCTTGCTTGGGGTGCTTGCATGTCACTGTTGCTAGTAGCTTGTTGACAATCTTCGATTTGGCTTTCAGTGCCATTCGCAATCCCCAACCAGCCCAGACCCGACTGCAAGTTGCGGTGCCAAAGCCAAAGCCAGAGCCAGAGCCGGCCGCAATGCTGGTCCCGGTTCTTGATGGTGAAATACGCCGAAATAAGTATCCTCATCCAACTGATTCCAAACCGACTCAATCCTGATGCTTCCCTGCAGGCCCGTCACTTCATCGGTCCATCCATCAACCCTCGTCCCGCTCGGTCATCAAACGAATCAGTGCACGAACAGGCCCAGGGTGCGAACGGAGACAGGGCGCGGCTCCTGCTTCCGCGGGCTACCTTCGCACATTGGCTTGAAGGAGGCAAGGGCAGCCCGGAACTGCTGAGGTTTCTGGTTGATGTAAACTTTTCGCCTTGGTTGGGTTTTGTTTGCCAGCAGTTCCTGGAGGCGCTGGCTCGTTGCAGTTGTTCTAAGGCAAGACTCATCAGTCAGGCTGCGGCGGCTTATCCACTAGACGCCCCTCTTGCACTAATCGCATCTGCGCATCCAGCGACAGTGCCTCTGGCTTGCGCTGACTACGCTGGGCTGCACAACTCAGCATTTCGGGTTGTCGAGCTGCCGTGCCTGTGTATAATCCGCCGTCTTAAGGCCAAATCCAGACGTCAAGGTACCTTGGGAAAAAAAAAAAAAAAAACCTGGCGGTACCGGCCTTGTCCAGATGGAATGCCTTCCCACCCTCCACTCAATCTACCTTACCTTATCGCCAAGACAATCTACCTTATTCCTGGTGATCGACCGACTGCCGCATCTGGTCGCCAATCACCGGGACGGAGCCACGCAACAGATCGCCATTGTCATTTTTCCATCATTCCCATCTTCTGCATCGACGCAACCTCTATCGCTTCTGCCTGCTACGTTGCAGTAGCAGCACCACTTTCCCTGCCTCTCGACATACGATGTCTGGTGAGAGTCACAAAACTGCCAGGCAGACGAGTAGGTAGGTACAGTGGACCATATGTTAGGTGCCTACCTGGTAGAGACCGCTGTGAGAAGGGTGAGGTACATGCATCTCCTCAGGTTTAATTAGAGATGAGAAGTACCTTTTTGAGGCCTCTCATTACCCCGCAAAAAAACGTTCCGGCTCGCACCAATTGGACGCTTTCCAATCCCCATCGCCTGTCTGTCCCCCCGTTCTCATTTGCTGCAGGCGCCAGCCTTCTGCCTGCCTGCCTGCCTCAGTGTGAGTGTGTCGTCCTGTCAGAGCACATCACCCCTCCCTCTTGTCATCACACACGATACCTGCCTGCTCCTCCATCCATCGGTCCTTAACCCGTCACATTCATCTCTTGACTGCGTGCGACACAGACGACAGGGTCCTTTTCTCAACTCTGCCGCTCTCCGAGTAACACCCACAAACGCACACGAGACGACGCAGCACTGAGGAGCGGCGAGTCCCACGACCAAAGGTGAGTCCCTCCAAGTGCGGCCTCCCAGTCCGCCGCTCGGCTTCTATTCCACCTAGTAGTACCTTGTCGGGCGAGCCTTGTCTCGCCGCGCTGCCTTGTCGGCCGGCCCCTCTCCAACCTACCTTACACACTCTGTCCCTGTCCAGCGAAACTGTTCAACAACCGCTGAGACTCTGGCCCAATTCTCCAAACAACTCGACCCTTACAAACTAACGGCTGCGTCACGCTGGACAGACGGAGAACGCCCCTCATTCCAATCTTACACACATTCCACTCTCATCCACTTCCCACAACCCCTTTCCCAGCTCAACTCTAAAGCACAAATCGGTGCCATCGGCCACCGCACCTCCTCCCCCTCGCCCGCGCCCTCGCACCCTACCTTGCCTTGCCAGGTACGACACGCCCCCAGCACAGTACAGCGCGCTTGTACCGCCTACGCACCATTTGGTGCCGCTCCTCCATCAGTGTTACCGATACACACTTCGCCCTCTCTCTGGCTGCTATCGCCTGGTCCCCCTGCTAACGTCATCTCAGCAAGATTTCGGCGGAGCCCGCACTGGTCCAACAGTCGAGTAGCACGGCGTCTTGATACCCGACGATACCGCATTCTCGTCATGGCTGCCGCTAACGCCAACGCCAACTCCAACGCCCTGTTGGCCTTCTTCTCCCAGATGGACGATCAGGGCGGTGTCATTGTCAGAGGTGCGTTGTCTAAGCCTTGCGCTTTGCGCAATCACGTCCGAGCTGAGCCTCACCTCACCGTGCCCTCCCCTTCCCCGAGCCGGGCCTCTCCGCTCGTCTCAAATAGGAAATCAATGCCAAGACGCGTGGCCTGCTAACCTTCCTGTCACTCTCCAGATACTCCCAAGCTCGATCTAGATCTGTACATCCAGAATTACACGGGTACGTTGCTGCTCTTATCTTGACCCCCCTAGCTCGTCTCAACCCTGTTTCTCGTAAACTGCGCCTCGCTCCCCTCCTCCCGCCGCGTTTCCGCCCTCCTCTGTCCGCGTGCCAAGACTCCGCCGCCCCCTGAGGACTATCATCTTACTATTGCCGCAGGTCGTACCCGCTTTGAACGACTCTTCCTCATCAGCCGGACTTGCGTGCCGCTCTGCGTCGACGCTCTGAATGCTGCAGTGGCTGAAGCAAAGCAAGGTCAAGATGTTCAGAGATATCGCGATGTCTGGGAGTGCATCCGTATCGCTGCTCCCTCTGAGCCAGAGGCCGCTTATGACCAGGATTGGGTCGACAACACGGAGAGGGCCAACAAGACCAAGACTCACAACCTCGAGAGTGAGCTCAAGGGTTACAAGATGAACCTCATCAAAGAGAGCATTCGGGTTTGTCAACCTCCATCAACTAATCCTGATGGCCTCGTGGACTAAACAGTAGAAACAGATGGGCAACGAGGACCTGGGCCGTCATTTTGAGAGTATCGGCGACCTTAACAATGCCGGCGAAGCCTACGGTCGTATGCGACCGGATGTGAGCACATCAAAGCACATCATCGATGTCGGCAAGCACCTGGTCAGCGTGTCGCTCCAGCGTCGGGAGTGGCCCATGGTCGTTGCCAACTTGAGCAAAATCACTGGAGTCCAGAACGGCGACGAGGAGAAGGGCCTCCAACCCTACGTCAAGATAGTCCACGGAATCGCCCTCATGGGCCTCGAAAAGTTCGAGGACGCGGCCAAAAGCTTCCTGCAAACGGATGCCGGCAAGGAAGGTGTGGACTACAGCAATATCGCGAGCCCCAACGACGTGGCAGTGTACGGTGGTCTCCTAGCTCTCGCGACTATGGACCGGAAAGACCTTCAGACTCGGGTCCTGGACAACCAGAACTTCAGAACCTTCCTGGAACTGGAGCCTCATATCCGCAAGGCCATCTCGCTCTTCGTTAACGGCCGGTATTCGGCATGCCTTGCAATCCTGGAGGCTTACCGAGCCGACTACCTCCTTGACATTTACCTCCAGAAGCACGTCCCCGCGCTCTACTCCCAGATCCGGAGCAAGTGCATTGTGCAATACTTCATCCCCTTTTCCTGCGTCACCCTCAGCAGCCTGGAGGAGGCATTCGCGGTGCCGGGCCAGCCCCTCATTGACGAGCTCGCCACCATGATCAGGGGCGGTGTTCTGCAAGCCCGAATCAACACCATTGACAAGGTAAGTCGACTCCGCGGGCCCCGGAGTTGTATGGCGAAGTGGAATCGCACGGTGCTAACGCACGAGCCATTCGCAGACTCTAGTTGCCGTGTCTCCGAACCCCCGAGCGACTCTGCAAAGGTTGGTCCTTGACACGATTGATGCCTACGAGCGGGACGCTCTCGAGCGGATACGACGCATGAGCATCATCGCCGCGGATCTGGAAGTGAAGAATTCCCGGAAGGGCGCTCCCCACGCCGGTGTGGCCGGCATCGAAGAGCTCTGGTACGAACAGACTAACCGGCCAATGGCGGCGGGCGGCGAATTGAGCTGAGCAACCCTCGGCACGGTCAAAAAAAAAGGTTACCGGCCGAGTGTTGTTCCTGTTCTCCGCGAGTCGGACGCGACCTGGCAGTGGCAGGAAGCTAGGCACGCTGAGAAACGGGGCACTTTTGATGATCCACTTGGACACCCTAGTCGGAAACCCTAAAATTTTGGCTGGCTGCTGGCAATGCAGAATGGGCGGGCTGGCGATGCATCATTGGTTCCCCTGAAAGAAGCATACGTACGCTCGCCAACAACTAACAGTTCTGTGGGATCATTCAGACGTCATGGCACTTTTGCGCCAGACACCCCAATTAGCCACTGGAATCGGGGGGTATGGGCGGCATGGGCCTCTGCTCTACGGATACACTACGCAGCTGAACGGTGGAGCGACTAAAGGAATAGTCGGTGGTGTTGATCGCGGGATCCCCGGGGCCGATAGATTGAGACTTACGCAGCAAGCATAGGGATGTGTCAAGGGAACGGAGCTCGAATGGTGGCCTGGGAATAACCGGGAATGATGCACCGCCCGTATTTTTTCTACGCTACAAGGCTCCTTTTCGCCCGAACTGTGTCAATCCGCCAATCCATCGTGTCCTGCGTCTAATCCGAAGTTAAGCTTACCCTGCCAGCGCGATTGTGGAAGGTAGCCAGCCATTTCCCCCCTCCCGTGTAACGGCCTAGTCGATGATGATGTTGTTCTGCTGCTTGCCTGGTGTCATGTCTGTCCCCGCCTGCACAGTGCTGTCAAGTCGCTCGCTTAACGGAGGACGGACCTTGATACCAAGAGACATGTTGCATATTACCTAGAGGTAGGGGTGGTTGAAAAAATTTACAGCGTACGTAGTAGAAAGCAAAGAGACACCTGATGATCACTGCTCCATCCTGCCGAGTGGGCGTGGACTCCATTCGACCATTACCGGGGTGGGATAAAATCACACCGAGACATCATGTAAGGTATCATTCCCCTTCCCATACTTGTTCCCCTGCTCCCAGGCGAATCTGCCGCTAATAAAGCCGGTGAGTCTACAAAATGGGGCCCGTTTTGGAGGCGCGCTCCATCGTCTTCTATGGCCAAGGGTGCAGGGAGAAGGAAGAGGGCCCTCCTCGGAGGCATGTCTCCAACTCGACCCTGCCCGGGGGGAGGGGGGGAACCCCAAGAAGAGGGGGGGCCCGGTTCATTTCCTAAGCTGCATCAGGAAGTCCGATGTTCCTGGCAACATGCGTGTGTCGAACGCAAAATGCAATGTGAGAGTGTGTGAGTGTCTCCATCAAAAAACTCCATATCCATATCAACGCTTCGCTTTCGCCTGCCTTTCCCTTTTGAAATAGAATGCCCGTCGCGCCGCCCGCCCGGCCGCCGGGCCGGGACTAAAATGCACCCGCTTTAGAAAAAAAAAGTACAGGGTGAGCAAGATATTACAAAACGGAATAATGCCAGCTTCGGGTAATGATAACGGGAGAGCGAGAAAAAATGTCGCGCTCTCTGTAAGGGGGCGGGGAAGAGGTTCGACGGGGGGACCCTTTTCGCGCATGCATGCCGGTCAAACCGCCGTCGTCGTGTTCGCGTTCCCACCCGGGTAGTAGAAACGCATAATCCACCGAGAGAGGTCGACCGTCTTCGTCGTTGTGCCGTTGTCGTCTCGATATCCGGTGGCCACCTGAGATGTCGCAGTCGTAGTAGGCGATAATCCATCCACCCCCCGCCCACTTCGAAGGATGGGATGGGACGAGGGGAAAGGGGAAAAAAATCGTGTCATCTCAACCCATCAATTGCCGCACGTCGGTGGGCGGCCAGCGGACCTGGGCAAAGGTGAGCAGGCGCTTGATGCTCTGCAGGTACTTGCGGGTGACCTCGTCGCCCATGACGTGGCCGCGCTCGCCGTCGTGCAGCTTCTCGCGGGCGCTTCGCTCGTGGATGCCGACCATGGTGACGCCGATGGGCCAGGCGGCCTTGCCGATGGAGAGGCGGAGGTAGCCGTCGTTCGCGTCGACGTAGCGGCGTTCCTGGGCGGCCTGGACGATCTCGACGATGGGTGTGAGGAGTTCGTCGTCGAGGTCGTACTTTTCGAATTTGCGGAAGAGCTGTAGTGGTAGTAGCGTTAGCAATTGTCCATCGTGAGTGAGGTGGTTGGGTGATTGGGACCACAACCGTACCGGCTTGAGGTTCTCGCGGCTCTGCACCATGGCGCTGTAGGCCGTCTTGCTTGCCGTCGTGTCGCGCCGCTCCTGCTCCATCGCCTTCTCGTACTCAGACAGCACCATGGTGAAGTAAGACGCCAGCTGCCGGAACAGCCACCGCCGGCCCTCCTTGTCCTTGGGCAGCGCCGCGCCGTCGACCTTCATGTCCTTCTCCTCGACGAGTTGCAGCGTCGTCGGGATTGGGCCTTGTGTGACGATGGTCGTGAGGCGGCGGTACCGTCTTAGCCGGGCGGCGTGGCCCTCGCCAAAGAGCGTCGCCGGCTCGCCCAGCTCTCGTAGTTTTGTCATGAGCTCCTCGTCGGGGATGTCCTCCATGCCCTCCTCGACCTCTGCGACGTCCTCGCTGCTGGCCTTGACGAGTTCGGGCAGGCCCAGTCGTCGCCGCCGCGCGCGCTCTTCCTCTGCTTCTTGCTCCTCGCATCGTTTTCGTGACTCCTCTGCGAGACGTTGCCGCTTCTCCTCGCGGATCTTGCTCTCAGCTGCGGCCTCATCCTCGCGCTTGCGCTTCGCGGCGGCCTTTTCCTCGCGTTCCGCCTCGATTCGGGCTTGTTCTGCCAAGTAGGCCTCTTTCCGCTTCGCTTCGACGTCGGCACGCTTGATGTATTTCGAGGAGGACGACGAAGACGACTCCTTCGACTTGTCCAGCTCCTTGGACATCAACGCTGCGAAATCCATGCTGGGCGATTCTGGCTGTCGGTCGGCCGGTCGGTCGGGCAATCGTGCGGGTTCTTGGCGGGGACGCTTCGGGCAGTCGCGAGTGGGTCCGGGTCGGTCGAGGTATCGCCAGGCGCGTTGTGTCGATGGTTTGCGTTGATGATGCCGCCGCAACTCGATGAGATGTCGTTGAACGTTGGAAAAAAGCTCGGCGGAGGAAAAATCGGATAATACGTTCCGCAAAAAGCTTACTTTTTTTTCGTCCTTTTTTTCCCCCACACCCAGTTCGTTGCTGGACGATCCATGCATGGAAGGTCTGGAAGATCGCGCTTAACTTGCACAGCCTCACTCGCCTACGACCTTGACTCCAGTCGGGAGGAACGCACACACACAAACTAGTTCCCGTCTCTTTCCCCCTTCCCTGGAGCGGCCCCGAAAACGTGTGTTTGTACCGGTTCGTCGCAAGGGGAGCTTGTCAAGCTTTTGTTTTACTCCACCGCTTCTGTTCGCTGTGTTGTTGTTGTTGTTGTTGCACGTACTGTTTATCTCTGCATCATCCCACACACCCGTGTTGACGTCTCTGGCCAGCTGTTTCGTGATACCTGCGCTATCCGATAACCGACGGTACCGCCCTCCTCCCAGGACACGGCAGCCGCGATGGCCTCACAGGAGCGGGAGGATACGACCCCGTTTCTGCTTCGGCTGTTCTACAAGACTGGGTCCTTCCATAGGTAAAGTGGAACCTCACGATTCATCATTTCAACGCCCGTCTTCTGGATTGCGGGAACATATGGCTAACAGTCGCCGCGTGGCTTTCCAGAACGGATGAATTCTCCTCGAGACCCTTACCGCCGTCGCTGTCGCTCTACACATGGCCCAGCTGCACCCTCATCGAGCTCGCCCACCTGATCGCCGCCGAGGATCCGAACCTGCTCCCCAGCCCGTCCGTCGGCACGAGGCTGGCCTTCAGACTGGTCTATCCGGACGCCCGCAACACGGCAGCGACGGCCGCCGCTGGCCACCATCACCATCAGCAGCGGTTCATGGTGAAAGATCTGGGGAGCGTCGTGCTGGGCGAGAGCAGCGCTACCGGGACGGGGACGTTCTCCGCGACTAACGGCGCGGAGGGGGACGGCGACGTCGACATGTCAGGGGTGTCGGCCCTGCCACCGCTGCCGGATCAGGAGACGATGGTGGCGAAGAACAAAACGCTCGGGGACGCCCGGTTCGTCGTTGGGGATTATGTCGCGTGCTGCATCCTGCCGCCGCTGCCCGACGGCTCGGTGGCGCGGAGCGAGAGGTTGACGGCGGCGTCGAGGGGCTCGGCTGCGGGGGCGCTTGTGCACAGCAGACGCCAGGACGCGGGTTTCGGTGGAAGGCAGGGGAGGGATCGGGACCGACGACGAGGTACTGCCTTCGGGGACGCCGGGTTCCCGGAAGGAGAATGGAGACGAGGCGAGAGATTGCCTGACGACCCCCCTGATCGGTCCTATGGCAGAGGCCGGAGGTTAGACAGGTGGTGATTGAGTTCGGGTTAATTGGAGTACGAGAAAGGGGCTGCGCACGAAGCAGTTATGGGACAGCGGAATAATGGATGACAGGAGGTGATGGGCCCAGGAGACGATTTCGACGCTAGGAAAGGGGTCTCCAATAGTCCTGTCGACCGGTTCGAGGGGCATGGGAGAAGCGTTGGCTGGGACTGCCCGCAGGTGACGACGGGGCTTGATGCATGATATCGATGCCGGAGAAGGGGGTTACACATTCATCCTGACCGATCACGGGATAGGGAGAACGGTGTGGCAGATGTTGTTTTGGTTTGGCTTATGGTTTCGAGTTGGAGGAAGATTGTGAAGATTGTCAGATTCGCATGGCGTTCGAGGGTTGTCAAAAGGGGATACCAGACATCACTACCACGGCTGGGTTGGGCGGCGTCCGGGGTTTATCACACTTCAAAAGTTGCTCTCCTTGACGCATCAGGCCCAGTATCAATACCAATGCTCAGGAGAGGCCGATTCGCACAAATGGGAACTGCAGCTTATTCTTCGTCCACTTCTTCCATTCCAGCCTGTGTCCCTGGGCTTTATTTACAGTGCCATCCTTACGCTACCGTAGTCACTCTACCTCTCGTAGACCAAGTCGCCCTTGCGCTTCGCGCGGAGGTCGAACAGGCCCTGTGTAAGGTTGTTAGTATATCATGCCCCTCACGCTATGTCGGCTCGCGCTGCGATGGAGGAGAAGGGATGGCTCACGTCGGACTTGTAGCCAATGTAGCCAATGATGGCGGGGACGACGACGATGTACATGAAGCTGATGCGGGCTGTTCTCGGGGTCCAGCGGAAGTAGATGTGTCTGTTGCTCTGCATGTCTGTTCGAGTGTATCGCGGGTCAGCACTTCGGTCGTTTCTCTCCACCTTCCCACATGACTCCGACAGTCCCAGTCCGTCGCAGATGTATCGCTTTTCAATTGAATTTCGGGAGGGGGTTCGACGTACGTCCCAGCTTGACCAAGGCCGGGTCAAGGGCCAGCTCTGAGGGTAGCCAATTAGCATTTCTCCGGAGGGGCGTGGATTTCGTTCGTCAATTGGGCTCACTGTGATGCTCGACGCCACCTGCCATCTTGAATGATGCTAGAGCGGTGCTCTTTGCGTATCGCGAGAGGAAATTGGTTCGGTCGGGGCGACGAGGTTTGCGGGGTTTCCGGGGGTTTCGGCGTTCTCGTCGATGTGCCATCACGGCTTCGATGGCACAATGCTTCGAGAGCCTTGGAGTTGCTGCTTAGGTAATGGGAGTTTTGTGCCTCGATGGTAAGGCATCAGCCAATCAGAATTGCTGCATTAGCCAGTAATCTGCACTATCCTGCACTGTGATTCCTATCCTGTCTTGCAGTGACTCCCCACCACATACCCATACTGGACAGTATCAATTTAGTATAGTTACTATGTAATTGACCCACTACCTACTCTCCTCTGTGTTTAAGCCTTCACGAGTCTAAGAACCTACTGGTTTACATAAGCACTACAAGTCAACGTGCCAGAGTGGTTAATGGGCTGCCCTGCTATTGAGCTCCTGACTTCAGTGAGAGAGCCTGAGTATAGGCAGTGGCTTCGGTCGCGCAAGTTCGAATCTTGTCGTTGACGTGCTTATTTTTTTGCTTTTTTGTCTAACGTGACTGACTGACATACGCGGTTTATGAGCCCTAGACTGCCTTTCGTCTGAACGTGTTTACTTTTTGCGACACACGCAGCAGCTGCACCGCAAATCTACAACACAAATACACCGCAACCGAGTTTCACCTCAAAACAGTCACCAAAAAGGACACTTGTAGAGAACAAACACATGTCTGCGATTATGAAGGCCGTGGTCGATAATGACTAGGATACCTCATTGCCTTCGATATGAAGTCATTGATTGACTCGAGCAATTTGCGGTCGGTGCTAATAGTTAGTCCCTCCGACTCAGTGGCCGGCCCGGCGCTGATGAACTGCATTTGGGCTTCTGCCGAGGTTCAGAGTTCGAGGCAAGCCTAAATTGTGGGGTCTCGTCCGGTTGTGCTACGGTGTGCTGCTGCGACAGAGGACGGCCCAGGTGTTTTGTTTGGGAGGGAGAGCTGAAGGTGAGCTCGGTGGGGCCGGACCCTTTGCTTTCCGATGAGCTAGTGACGTATAAATGAGGGACACGGTCTCGGTGAAAGCCTCAGCTACTCTGTGATAGTCGAATTTTGCAAAGCTGTCACTGTCGCTGTCTTGGAGTATCACGGCTCTTGTGTTGTGGTTGCAGTAATCGCGTGAAGTAACAACCGAGAAAGCCTGTCGGCAGAATAAGCAACATGGCGGCCGAGGAACAGCCCAAGGTCAAGCTTTACTGGTAAGCGGAAAACAGAGACCAAGGTAGCCTGAGAAAACTAGCTCACAAACACAGGCTGGAGCAGTCCAGAGCCCAGAACATCCTGTGGCTCCTCGAGGAGCTCAAGATTAACTATGAAGTTGAGGTCTTCCACCGCAACAAGCAGACGATGCTGGCGCCGCCGGAGCTGGCAAAGGTCCACCCCCTAGGCAAGTCGCCCGTGATTGAGATCTTCCCGCCTGGCTCTGGCGAGTCGATCAAGCTCGCCGAGAGCGGCTACATGACCCAGTACCTGTGTGACCACTTCGGCCAGGGCACCAACCTCATCCCCAAGAAGTGGCAGGATGGTCAGGAGGGCAAGATCGGGGGTGAGACCGAGGAATGGACGAGATGCCAATACTTCCTCCACTACGTCGAGGGCAGTCTCTTGCCGGTCCTCACTCTTTCTCTCGTCATTGGAGGTGAGTCTCAATGCCTCTGGCCGCCGTTCTTGCGATAGTTGCGCAGGCCAGCTCACACCACCCACAGCTCTCAAGTCAAACAACGTCCCCTTCATCGTCCGCCCCATCACCTCGGCGGTGGCCAACAAGATCTTCAGCATGATGGTGTTCCCCAACGCCAAGAAGCATCTCGCCATGATCGACCAGATGCTCGAGACGGCGCCCGGCGGCGGCGACAAGTACATCTGCGGCGCGCACCTCACGGCGGCCGACATCCTGCTCAGCTTCGCGCTCATCGCGGCCGAGGACCGGTTCGACACGCTCGGGAACTGGCCCGGCGGCTCGGCCAAGGCCGCCCATCCGCGCGTCTTCGAGTACATCGATCGCCTGAAGAAGGAGCCCGGCTACGAGCGGTCGGCGCAGAAGATCCGCGAGATTGACGGCAAGTTCGAGGCAACGGTCTCCCGTATGTAAATGCTCACTCTTGGGGTGCCGGATTTGGGGAAATTGGTGCAAGAAAAATGGACATATACCACTTCGTATCAGGCCGACATTTAGTCATGCTGTACTTAATCAGGGTCTCGGGTCTTGCATAGTCCCGACGTAAAAAAAAAATTTACCAACCCAAAATGAACGGGGAAAAAAAACCAACTTCGGAGTCAGTCATCTGATGGCGGCGTTGACAGGAAAGTTAATCATTCCCTACATTGCAAATTGTATACAGCAAGAGAAGAGCTGGTCCAAGCTTCTTCCTGCAGCTTCAGCGAGATGGCGCTTCTCAGGCTGCTGCAGGGGCCAGCTGACAGGGGTTCCGGGCCGCCAAATCGGCGTGCATGCATCCCACGGCTGGCGACTCTTTTGCTCGACGTTCCGATTTGGATTTTTTTTACTCTTGCACTCGCCCTATCGACCAGCCGCAAACCTCGAAACCACCACTCCACGCCCGCGCGTCACTCGCTCGCCATGCTGGCCTCGAGGACGGTATGCGCCCAGTGTCGCTTCCGGCTTCTGGCCGGCGCCGCCACGGTCCGCACCGTCCGGCCGAACTCGACAGCCAGCTTCCCCCCGGCCGCTGCCTCCGCTGCCGAAACGATCTCCAAGGCGAAACCGAAGCCACCACAGGCCCAGGTCCCCAAAGCGCCCCGAAAAGTACCAACAAAAAAACTGAAGGATCCCCGTCAGGAGAGCGCGAGGAAGAGGGCGTTAGACCTGTTCGAAAGCACTGTCAACAACCAGGCACAGGCACAGGCACAGTCGGTGTCCGAGACGAGCCAAGATTTCAGTGAAGTATGCCGGATCGCCGAGGAGCTTGACCAGATATTGAAGGAGAAGGGGCGGGCGCGCTCAAGCATTGAGGTGGCGGCGAAGAGCTACAAGTTCATAACAACGAAATTGCTACCGGTATACCGGCGGTTCGGGGACCATCCGCCCCAACTTATCCGCACGAAAGCCTTCGAGGCTCTGCAAAGGATCATCGAAACCAAGCTCGACAATGTTACCGTCAGTGAACTACCGAGTGTCTCGGATGTTTGCAAGCTTCATTTCGAGTTGAGGTCGCTCAAGCCGACCTTGCGTCTGAAAATCGTTAACGGCTTTCTCAATGCGATAACAGCCTTAAGACTCGCGGATTCCAATGCCTCTGGATTGGCAACCCGAGCTGTTAACGAAAGGCTGCTCGACGATCTCGTCGAATTTTGGAAGCATTTTTCTTGCCTGAGACGCACCAATAGCGGCTTGGGCATCGAAACGAGCTTCTGGCTCACTTCGAGGCCAGACATGAGGGGCACCGAGCAACCTGACAAGCTCTTCCACCTGATGTTCCCGGAAATGAAGCCCACTGAGCTAGGCGGTCTTGCTCCCGCCCTAGTCACTACATATGTTCTGCTGTCCGACCGCGCTTACGAGAAGACCAGGGCGAGGGAGGAAGCGGGCCCGTTGTTGGAGGCCCTGGAAACTATAGTCAAACGATTCGACCGGGAGAATCTCAGTCATCTTTTCGAAGACAGCCCTGAGTTGTGGAAGTTCGTGGAGCCCAGGGCAGACTGGCGGGTTACCCAGATGGCCCCGGAGGCTTGGCAAGAGCTGTCTACCCCTCTCCCCGGCAACTCATACCGAGACCCATGGAAGGAGAAGTTCAGCTATAATCACTGGCGCAACCGGCTCGTCACCGTATTTCGCGCCAACGACCACTCAGCTACACAACAGGCTTGGAGGGACCTCATCGATCCGGCCAATGACACGGAGCGCGCTGCAAAGCTCCGTGGCTGTCCCGAGCTGCTCGATTATGTTCTGCATCTTGCATGCCGCAAATCTCGCGAAGCGCCAGTCGTCTACACCCAGATGATTAAAGAGGTTCTAGAATACATTAATACGCACGAGATGACGCCCACGCTGAGAACTTACACCTCCATGATGGAGGGCTGGAAGCTCTCGAAGCAGCTTAGGCCGATCGATGAGCTTTGGAAATCTCTCCGGAAATCCAGCATGAAGCTAGACGACATCATCTGGGTAAGCTGGATATCTGCCCAGGGTCTCTTGGGCCCTGAATGGGCCGGCGTCAAGGCTCTCACCGACATGAGCAAGATGTGGGAGTGGGCAGTGCGCGAGGACAAACGGGATATAGCTGTGCAGCCCAAGATTGCGCATGTAAACGCGGCCATTTCAGCACTAGTGCTGGCAGATCACATGGCCGAGGTCCAGAAGGTGTTGAGCTGGGCCAACGGCAAGGGGCTGAAGCCCGACATCTACACATACAACATGCTCCTCTCCAAGCTGTTGAAGAAGGGATCTCTCAAGGAGGCAGACCAGATCCTAACTGCCATGAAGACGGGGGGAGTAACCCCGGACGGCGCCACCTTCACCATCATCCTCGAGGCGGCCCTCGACGGCTTGAGCGACAGCTCCCCGCATGAAGCGACTGAGGCAATCAACATCGTCTTCAAGGAGATGGCGGCCTGTGGCATCGAGCCGAACCAGGAGACGTACGGCAAGATGCTGCACACCGTCGTCCGGACAAAGGGCGATGCCAAGCAGACAGCGATAAACGCCGTGCTCGCCCATCTGCGCAGCAAGGACCTGCAGCCGTCGGCCGAGATCTGCACCATGCTGGTCGACTACTACGTCAATCGCGAGAAGCCAGACTTCGAGTCGGTCCGCGCCATCGTCGCCGACCGCCGCTCGCGCACGCGCGCGTTGACGGACCGCGTCTTCTGGGAGACGGTCGTCAAGCACTACCACCGCGCCGGCGACCTCGCCGGCGCCCTCGAGATCGTGTATGACCTCGACGACTGGGGCATCTGGCCCACTCTGTCGCTGCTCGAGCCCCTGCTACGCTCACTAATCTCCCGCCGGGATTGGAACGGCGCCGAGAGGCTCGTCCAGACCGTCCGGCGGCAGAAGCGGCCCGGCTCGACGCTGTCCGAACCGGACGCCCGGTTCTGGAAGCACGGCTTCTGGGCCGTGGCTCGGGAGTATGAACTCCTGTGAGGCATCTAAACGCCTTTTGGTGCGTGTCGGGAGCTTGCTTAGGCCGCCGGGCTTTCGATATTGTATAGTATAGAAGCTTATATGTACAATAACTCGCCAGGTCACGCCCCTCTCGCGGCTCTTTTCTCGAGCCTTTTCGCTCTTTTGTGTTGGTCGTTTGAGTTATTTTGAGACCGCCCTCTTACTGTGACGTTGACTATAATGACTGTGTCTAAGTTGTTCCGCCTAACGGTTACAAGCAAAGCAACAACAAGATAATTGTCGTCAAATATTCAATCAGAGACCACCTTCCAATCATCGAACGACCATATTTGCATTAGTCGAAGGGGCCGTCACTCACAGACATCTAACCTGCGTCATATGATTGTAACCTGCTGTCTCGGGAACATGCGGAAGTAGTCTTCATGAGCCGTTTGCCCAACTCGCGGGGAAACGTGTAACGCGTCACACCGACTCTCCGGTAAGTATGTCCCTCGATTCGAGCTAGAGCAAGGCCATAACACCCCCAAGAATCGTTGCACTCTACACTGGCACCACCAACAATGACTTGAGTTACCTCTCCTGACATCTCTTCCTTCACATCAAAGTACATTGAGCCACTTTGGTAAGGCGGAATGGATCTTTCGACGCCCTCGGCATCCTTCCATTGGCATGAGCGAATACCCGCCATGCTTCCCATAGGTTCAGCGAGCTCCCTGAGGCTAACAAGGGACATCGGGCCATTGAGTGTAAGGCTCCCCACCCGTCACTTCGCCGGTATCCGAACCGCCGGGTGGAATTTGCGTCTCCACAGCGACCAACGACGCATATTCGATGCATTTATCCTCATCGAGCAAGGGCGATAATATCATATCCCCATCGAGTGACGCCCATGACCAGGAGGGAGCGCGGTAAACAAGGGGCCTTTTCGCTCGGCCATCTCCCCCCACTAACCACATAAGAGACTGTGGAAGGTGCTCTTCCCACAGCCCTGCCAAATACCTGTGTCGTCCTAGCTTCACACGCTGGAGCTGCTTTTTCATGTCGTTTGCCAGTCCGGAGAGAGCAATGAGCCTGTCCGTAGGAACAGTCAGGCTGCAGCCAACGTACACCCCCAGGATACGATACCAGTCGGAAAATAGTTGCCGCAGATCGTCCTCGTGGAATTTTCGCCGATATTCCAGGAAGTTATTCCAGGTACATAATTTACCGCCCGGGCGTGGCTCTTCTATCTTGAACTCGCCAACGCTACCGCCGGCGTCTCTGTCGGAGTCCTTGTAACCCCCGTAGTCCGATTCATAGATTTGGGCATTAACTGGATGGGTCTCGCAGCAAGTCATTGTCCGGCATTCCCAGAATACCTGATGTCGGCCGAAATGCAGTACACGAGGTGCCAACGCTCGCTCCTGTACAACCCAACACCGATTGACGAGAGGCTCCCACCCGAAAGAGGTTCGCCAAGCGCCTTTCTCGCCGACAACTCTGAAAGCCTTAGGCTCTTCATCTGCACTGAGCTTGATGTGCACCACAGTAGGTGCAACCATCGAAGTATCGCGAGAGAAGAAGCAACCCTCATCGCCATCCTTGGCGCCGAGGGCAGAGATATTCAGCAGCGCGTTCCTGTAAACGTCTTGCATGGAAGAGGCCTCCCGGCGCCAATCGTCCGCCGAATCTTGGTAGATGCATAACCGATCTATCCATATATACTGAACGCCTAACCTCTCGGAAATGACCATGGCATCCCTGAAGGTTTTTTGGCAAGATGTCGATTGACTGCGGCTTTGAAAGCTGGTCAAAGGTTGACCGAAGCAGTCGCAGGATACCGCTGGCTGTCTTACTGCCCCAGCAATGGCTCAGCGTCAAATAGTGCGAGCCTTTTGGACACTGAGAGCCGGAAACCAGTTGAAAAGTTCGCGCAGACTGCTAAATACCGAGTTGAAGAAGTCGGGATGGCTTATAGATGCCCAGCGTATCCGGTTTTGGGCACAAATCATGGCCCTCAATACATTGCCTGAGCCAGCCTTCAATGACGGACCATGTTTCGGGGCTTTCTGTACATTGGCTAAGATGAAAGTTGAGGCCTCGGTCGTATTTTGGACCTAACGTCTTCTTATTAGCCAACATTTTCATAAGCTCTTGGTGGTGGAGGGCTCCACGAATGTTGCCTAAAGGTACTAAAGTAACGCCTCGTCCGAAGACATTGGGAAGATGCAAGGACAACCTCAATAAACCATCCGCCCCATAAGCAACCGAGAAAGTCCAAATGTACCCCAGCTTTCTGATGTTTCGAAACCGCTCTTCATCTTCCTCCTCCTTAGGCCAGGAAGCGCGTCTGCACAACTGGCACACCTCTCCCTCCTCTCGTGAACGGACAAGGGATTGAGCGCTTTTATGGTGGCCGTAAATATACTTTTCGATCTCGTACTCCTCGCGGCCAGTCCCTGTTGCTTCTCTCCCCACAATAAATCGTGAGACCCATGCAAAGGAAACAACTGTTAGGAAGCAAGGGGCGGCTCAAGAACCTACTGGTATTCTCCCCCTCCATTTCACCGGGTGTGAGGAAATCTTCTATGCGCATCAATTGATTTTCTGGGCGCCACATCCCCTCCAACTCATCTCGACAAACTCGACACAGCATCGTGTCCAAACCCGAAGGCAGATGGCGCTTTGAGTCTTCAGCAAGAGCTCATGTGAGCTGGAGCCACTGGTCAAAAGGAGAAAGTGCGTTGACCGCGGCAAAAGAGAAGTTGCGCCACCAGCACCTCCAAGTACGATGGGGAAAGGGCAGATGAGCGAATCATGGGGCGCTGATTTGCGGCTCAGCGAGAACCTTGAACCAACACGCAGTAGTGCTTACGCCAAATTCGGAGGGTCCGGGATGGATGCCCACTTTCGATAGACGAGATCTCGCTGAGTGATCTTAAGTAGTTCTTGTCATAGATGGAGGTTGCCTTCATGAATGGCAGGACTGCATTTGTCTTTTGCACACAATTTGCTATCATAGCATCATTGACACCTAACAAACAGGATTGCATGATGGAAGAGGACGGCCGATTAAGTGGGCCAGCCGGACCCGATAGACACACAGCAATGTCTCCACTTATTAATCGGCCCCAGGTTGCCGGTCTCACTCTGCTTTACAGGTACGTGTTGATGACCTCTTGAACCATGTAAGAGGTGAAGTATGCTCATAGGAGATCATCCGATATCATGGGACTCGTGCCTTCTGACCTAACATCTAAAATGGGCTTCAAATAGCATGTTTGACAAGGTAGCTTCTGTCGCTCTTGTATCGAGACGATAGGGGCATCATGATCTACGGTTTCTACTCAAGCGTGGCATCTTAGGCCGCGGTGGCAGTTTCGATCTCACTACAGCACGGCAGAGAAACGTTGGCACAGCTCAAGCTTCACAGAAAAAGCGGCGATGGCTCAGAACCCAGAGAGATTTCAGTGGGTCACGCAGGCCTAAATATCCGAAAGTCCGAGCGGATGTTACAGTCGGGTGCCGCCGCCTTCCCGCAGACTTCCCGCCATGCGTAATCGTACATTAACTACTTCAATGCCGCAAGGGGATCAACGTATCGTTTGAAACCCTTGGCTCACTATAGTCCTCGTCACAATCCGTCGCAATCCGTCACGATCCATCGCCGTCCTGCCGCAGAGTAACTCGCCTATCAGCCGCCAGCTAGATGAAGCCAATGTCGGACTATAGGCGGAGTCGAGTCATGGTTGACAGCGATGTATGGAGTAGCAGAACACGACGTAGGACATGGGAATACGACGACGACGAGGTCTTCAAGAACATATAAAATGCCGTGGCCGTCTGGCGATGAGGAAGATGCGCTTGTTCCTTAAGCCTTTAGACTCAAGCCATGGACTCAACATTCCTCAAAACGCGCCTCACGAGTCTTGCAGACTCCCACCCTCTGGTGGCAGCAGCATCTGCTGCTATCAGTGTGGTAAGTTCCGGTGATATATCAACTTACACCCATCACAGCTGACAGCGATCCCCCAATAGGGACTCATCTACTTAGTCGTTCTACTGCCCTTTTACAACTTGTTCCTCCACCCTCTTCGAAAGTACCCTGGTCCAAAGCTATGGGCAGCTTCCCAGGTTCCTTGGCTCCGCTCTTACACGGGCGGGCTATACCACGAGAAACTCCGTGACATGCACGCAAAATACGGCCCCATTGTCCGCGTCGGCCCCAACGAGCTCTCCTTCAACTAGCCTGAGGCCTGGCAGTCCGTGATGGGCCACCGCAAGGGCGGCCAGGCCGAGAATGGCAAGGCCAAGTTCTACGCACAGCCGCCGCTCATCATCGGTCTGGACCGGACTGACCACAGCCGCGTGCGGCGTCTCATGTCCCACGGCTTCTCGTCGGCGGCCCTGCGGGAGCAGGAGCCGATGATCCGGAGCTACGTCGACCTGATGGTCCAGCGCCTGGTTCAACTACACGACCTTCGACATCATCGGGGACCTGACCTTCGGGGAGCCGTTTGGCTGCCTCCAGCAGTCCGCCATGCACCCGTGGGTCGAGCTCGTGTTTGCGAACGTCAAGACCTCGGCTTTCCGGTCCGCGCTCCTGCGCTTCCCCGTGGCGAAGAACCTCCTCCCGTTCTTCGTATCGCCCCAGCTTGTCAGGAAGGCCGCCGAGCACAAACAGCTCACCAGGGAGAAGGTCTCCAAGCGCTTGGCGCTGCCGAATGCCAGGCCTGACCTCGTGCACGGCATGACTATCAGCAAAGGCGGACTTGTAAGTGTTCCAAACTCCAGATCAGCGCTTGAGAGAAATCCCCTACTGACGCAGGGATACAGACGGTATCGCGCGCTGAGCTGGACGAGAATTCCGAGGCTCTTATCATCGCGGGCTCGGAGACCACTGCGACTGCGTTGTCGGGCGCCATGTACATGCTGACGAAGCACCCGGAGATCTTGAAGAAGCTGATAGAAGAGGTGCGCTTTGCGTTCGCCTCTGAAGAGGAGATGGACTCCCTCAGTACCGCACGACTGCCGTATCTTCAAGCCGTTCTCCAGGAGACCCTCCGCTTTTATCCCCCGGCGCCCAATCCCTTGCCTAGAGTCACCCGGCCGGAAGGCAATGTTGTCCTGGGTCAAGGCATTCCCGGAAATGTGAGTCCACTATTGTAGCGTTGCTCGTGAATAACTCTTCTGACGTAGCAGACTGTGCTCCCCGTGCCGCACTGGGCCATGTACCACAGTAGCAGCAACTTCCGCCGGCCTGACGAATTCATCCCGAACAGGTGGCTGGAAGATCCCGAGTTTGCCAACGATAAGAGGGAGTGTATGAACCTGTTCTCCTTCGGCCCGCGCAACTGCATCGGAAAGAAGTAAGTACCAGGCCTGACCTCGCGTAGCTGGCTTTGTATGGCTGACCATTGTAGCCTGGCATACGTCGAGATGCGCATGTTCCTCGCTCGCGTAATCTGGAACTTTTATGTCGAGATCGCAGAGGATAGCAAGAACTGGATGGAAGAGAGCCGGTCGTTCAGTGTCTGGGCGAAGCGTCCTCTGATGGTTCACCTAACCCCGCGGCCCCTTGCAGCCTAGAATCCGCGAAGGATCGGCTAGACTGGAGGGATGTCTGAGGCCCAGCAGGTGGATCTAGAACCTGAGTTCATTTGTTCGCTGGCAGGATTCGTATTCAAGAACTTGGCAAGTATCGAACAGGAAGGTCGGTGTGGGTAAGGCCTATAGTGTTCAGGGTTTGATTTTTGAGGTATCGCTTGATAGAGAAGGGCAAAGTCTGCTACTGAAAAGAAAGGTCACTATCAGAAATGTTCACCCGGTAAAAGCCGATGTAAGGAGTTGACTGCATGTGGTGGGAGAGTCGCCATGCCACGAGCCTCGCACATGTAATAGGGAATGCCTACTATGTTCATTCCATAGATATTATCACACTTCGAACTGTGTTTCAACGCATTTTCAAGTCCTCTTCTTGTTAATGTGGCTTTAGCGAGACTCGTGCACTAGTAGTTTGTCGTTTGGGCGACCAGCCGGCCTTGGTTGTTTCCTTTGGGCCGGTTAAATTTAGCCAGACATTCATACATCATATTGCATTTGATCTATCGTCTTTATTGTCTTGGTTTCGACCGACAACTCAACTGTTTCTACTCACAAAACCCCCGATGATAGATACTCAACGGTGCAGAATATCTAACCAACAGCACGGAGCACATACTTGATGCCCTCCCAGTGCTCCTTGACAGTAGGCCAGATGAACTCCGGCGGCAACACAAAGCCGGAGCCCCCGCTGTCGCTGCTCTTGGGCCTCAGCTCGACGCTCCACGAGTACGTCGCGTTGAGGGCGCCATGGTGGAAGTCTCGAGCGGAGCCAGTCGAGTAGTACAGGATCTCGCAGGACGGGCCGACCTGGTACTCCTCGCCACTCGTCGCCGCAATGGTGGCCGCGTATCCGGCGCCGACGTCGCGCTGCGCCTGCAGGTTCTTGGGCAGCACGTCGGGCTCGCACGAGAAGCCCCATGGGAGCAGGATGAGCTGCGAGTAGCTGTGCCAGTCGATGAAGAGACGGATGCCGCCCGGCGAGGCGGCCAGCTTGCGCGAAAGGGCCGAGAGGACGATGTTCTCGGGCGTGTCGCCGGGGCAGCGGCCGCGGAAGGTCTGGCTGCAGGGGTCCGCTGATACGCTGCCGTCTTCAAGGGGGTAATCCCATTGGAAGTTCCAGTTGCGGTTGCCGTCGGTGCCGACGCAGGTTGTGTTGGCGCGTGGCTGGCGGTTCTTGCGCCAGAGGCGGTCCGTGGTTTGGGTGTATACGAAGCCTGAATGAAGTCAGAAGGATGAGACACGAATGAGCTGGAGATGGGCTGAGGACTGACCGTCGGGGTTGTGGAAAGGAACGATGTAGAAATCATAGGCCTCGAAAAACGCCGTTACGTTTTGGTCTCCAGACTTGTAGCCGTTGATGAGCTGATAAGTCAAGTACTCGACAGTCTATACGCGTCTATGAGCAATAGTCATCTTCACTTGCTAGTGTGTTTCTACTCACCATTGTTGTGATCCACTCTCTCGCGTGGACGGTGCCGTGCCAGAGGACCACGGGCTTAGTTCCCGTGTCCTTGCCGCCCCAAAGGCGCAACCCAAAGATGTTGCGACCCTCGTATGACGAACCAACGTCCAGCCATTCGGAATTGTCCGGAAAGGCGGCATGCAGGTCCTTCCAGTACTGAACGTGGTCGTCGTAGGAGTGGTATGAGTCGAACCATTTCAGACCTGGCAGCTCGCCTCGCTTGGTCACGGAGGCGGGCTGTTCGGCCAATGACTCTGTCTTGATCTCCTTGCCCAAATCGTCGCTCAGAAGCCGCGTCTCGAGACCAAGCGCTTCGAAACTGCTGATCTCGCTGGGTGGGATCGCTACCTCGACGAAGCCGTTCAAGTCAATGGAGGGGTACGAAATCAGCTGAGACTCGAGATCGCGGGGGGCATTTGCCGTCGACACACGGTAGACGCGGTAGCCGTTGTAGTTGACTTTGGCGTCTCGTGGTGTGTGGCTTGCAGCTGACCTGATGGCCGAAGCCGTGGCCAGAGGCGGGATGATGGCAAGGACGCTGGTGAACCTCATCGCGGCCTACAACAACCCATACAGCTCAATTGCTTGACTGCCAATGGTGCTTGAGGGGGAAGGTCTCATTAAATCGTCGGACGATGTCCCGCGCGACTCTCTTTATAAATCAATTCGACTTAATGCACCTTCTGGATTGTGTTCTCTCACCGAAGCGAGTCACAAAAATGCACGAATCCGCATCTTGGCTCGATAAACTCAACGGATCCAAGTGAGGGGTTAACTGTTGATTAACATGCAAGCCAAGACCACGATGCTTGGATGACGTGCCCAAACTCATGGGCTGGCGTAGCAGTCGAGCAACACTTGTCGGTCTTTTCGCCGTGTTGAACGTGGTCTAGCGAGGTTGATCGCGACGTCGTATAGGGATGCAGAGCTACTCCCAGAAGAGCAGGTGAGAAGTAATTCGGGGGACCGGCCGACTTCGACCCCTTGCAACTTGAGGCTTGGCTGCGATGATAACCGAACACATACTAGAAAGCCTAGTGACCGAGTTCCCCATCAAGAGTTGGCATTAATGTCGAGGAGGGGTAAAGTTGTGGATCTGGCAGTAGAGTTCAGCTAGGATAACTGTACGCGGATTACCTGAGAAGAGCCGGATACTTGACGGATGGCAAAATCAACATCATTCCGAGTGGCTTCATTTCCTCCGGTCCGGTAGAAATATTCTTCGTCGTGTCCTCGTCCGACTGTCACTTCGCTTTCTCTTGGTCTCCTCATCATAGTCTCGTCGAATTATTCCGAGCTGCGTCTAACCGATGCTGCCATTGGCGGGGTGGTACAACAGAGACCACCAATGATCAGATGATTCAATTACAGCTATTACCCCGGCACGATGTCCCTGGAAACTAACGCCGATGGTGAGAGTTCACTGAGAGCTTTAATAACATTAGGTAGAGCAATAATTTAGATGATGTTATTGCTGGTCATTACGAGCAGCAGCAGCTGACGTGCTGAATTAAGGTCGCTAAGGATTGTATGAAAAGGACCGAAAAGAACATATGGCTCGCAATATACCAAAACTGTTTGCATTGGCTCACATTATAAGCATGAATTTCAAAGACAGCAATCATCATTGGGGTTGAGAGCCTCTTGTGGCAGCGAGGTGTCTCGCCGGACGCCTCCGTCTCCGAGGCCGAAAACGCCCCACTTCCCGGTCCCTTCCGCGTCCGATATGCATGGAGGTACCGGACGCTGGCTGTTGCCGTCCTGTCCAGATTTGCCACCAGTCACAACAGATCTCAATGTCTATGTCTTTTTGTATATTCAACCCGCGCCCAATCGTTTCGATATTAAGTTGAAAGGGTACATGGAAGATGTCTTGCTAACAAAATGCAACCTCATCAGTGTGCTGACCGACTCTGAATGAATCAGCTAAGAAGCAACTGCACAGATATGTGCTACGGAGGCATCATCGACACTGGCGGGTGAGGTCTATGTTTGCAATCTAAAAATTCGAATTGAAATGGAATTTGGTGTCTCATCGTTTTATTCATAGAAAGCTCGAAAGCTTTGTGAACCTAGCATACCTACTAGTAGGTTGGTACAGCATGGTAGAGATAGCGCCTAAGCCCCACTAAACCCTCAGGGTCGTTGGTCCCAACCTACCGCCCCGGGCCAACCCCAATTCGTCCGTTAGTTGCCTAAGGGTCCCTTGAAAGACAGACAGATGCAGAACGAGTGGTCAGACGTCACAAGCGTCCCGGACGGCCGCCACCTCTCAGAAATTTTTCTAAGCATCGACGCGTCTTCCACCTGCATCATCGCGAGAAAAGTTAGCACCATAATTACCCAGCATCTGGCCTAAAAATCAAGCGGCAACCTCGTCACGAAACCAGTTTCATTGCAGAAATGGGCTAGAAGACCCATCCGGCCTCTTGACCCCGACCGACGCGATGGCTGCCACCGTGGATTCCAAACCTTCGTCGCGCGATGAGTCTTCAGACTCGGGAAGCAGCAGCGACAGCGAAAATGACGCCCCGGCGCCAGTAGAATGGCTGGCGACTGGCCGTGCAAAACGGTCTACCGCCGGCAACCGTATGAAGTCGATGCTTGCGAATGAAGAACCCGATTCCGATCTCGAATTACTGTTTGCCGAAGACGACAACGACGAGGGTTTTACCGACGTCGACGATGGCGGCTCTGACGTGCAGATGGACTCGTCATCCGATGACGAAGATGAGCAGAACCAGGGAGATGACCTCGAGGGAGAGAAGGAGCTCGAGAAGCAAGCCAGGGAGAAGAAGATCGCGTCGCGCAAGCGCAAGGCTCAGGAAGCCATCCCGGCTAAGTTCAGGAAGAAGGTCCGCATCGACCAAACAGCTGCACCCGCCCCACGACCGAAGAAGAAGTCAGAGCGAACCAGCTGGCTGCCATCGCCAGCCGACATGCCCCTACGCGCCTCGCTTCGACAGACCACGATGCTCAGCAAGGAACAATTGCACCAGCAGATGAAGGAACGCGAAGCGAAACGATTGAAGCAGGTTGCTGCGATGGAAAGGAAGGCGAAGAAGCTTGAGGCCACCAAGAAACCACCGATGACACAAGCGGAACGGCTGGCCGAGGCAGCTATAGTGGAGAAACGGAACTCCAAGTCACTGAACAGGTGGGAAGAGGCAGAGAAGGCTCGTGAAGAGGAGCGACTGGCCAAGCTTGCGGCGCTAAACAACCGCACGCTCAAAGGACCTGTGGTAACATACTGGAGTGGGTTGGGCGAATGGGAGCATCATTTGAAGCATGTGGGCAGGGTTGCCGAGGAAGAGAAGCCCGTTCGCAAGAAACGGGAGAAGAAGGATAAAGGAGACAAGGCAAAGGGTAAAGAGAAGGATAAGGAAAAGGATAAAGAGGATAAAGAGACTGAGGCTGAGAAAGAGGCCGAGAAGAAGACCGATGACGGCGTGGCCGCTTCGACAACTCCAAAGCCAGGATCTCCGCCTTCAACAATACCAAACGGGCAGTCTGAGTCGAAGCAGTCAGAGTCGAAACCCAACATCCAACCTGCTCCACCAACGCCAGCAGCTGCCGAGGCCAAGCTGGTAAATGGTCTCTCCAAAGCACCATCGCCAGCCTTAGCAGCTCTAGTAGCTTCTGTACTTCCTGCAGCCCCAGCAGCGACGCCGCCAGTTGTGAAGACTGAAGACCGCCCCCCTGCCATGGCACCTCCTATTCCACCACCACCAAAAGTCTCGCCCGCACTCCCTAAACCCGACGACAAATCTAGGCTCATGGCACCGCCGAATATACCACCGCCGCCGTCGTTGAGCCCATCGCCGATGGCTCCTCCACCTATACCACCACCTCCAAAGATATCCGCCCCTGTTTTGGCAGCCCCCGTGCTCGCACCGCCAGTTCTCGCCCCGCCTCTGGGCGGAATTCATCTTGCACAGCACACGATACAGCCCAAATCTAACGTTCTCGCGCCCCCCAACACCTCTCAACATCAATCTCCCCTCTCTATGCCTGCGCCCCCTCCGCCAGTCACAGCGAGACCTCCACCTCCGCCATTGACACCACTTCAGCCAACTCAACCTCCAGCCCATCCCAAGCCAGCACCTCCTGTGGTAGCTCCAGTCGCCCGGTCGCCACCGGCAGCTCCTCCCGTACCAGAAGAACCGCCTCCGACTGAGGTCGCTCGGAATGCATTCATCCTCCGCAATTTTGACGAGAACCTCATCAAGGACAAAACAACCCAGACCCGGGTACTTTTTGGTCGGCGGATGGATCGCCTTGCGAAGCCAGCGCCGCGGCCAGTGTGCGTCATCACTGCTCAACCGGCTCGCTACCGAGACCCTGCCACGGGCCTACCTTATTTCAACGCCTACGCCTACCGCGAGATCCAACGCCTCCGGCGCGGGGAGTACAAGTGGAGCAGCCTTCTCGGCGCATGGGTCGGCAGCTGTAATTACGCCGCTCGCGGTGTGCCGGAGAGATTCCTTAAGGGAGACGGTAAGCCCAAGAATAAGGACACGGACAAGGAGACGGAGAAGGAGACAAGCAACGTCACCGCCGGAGAATGCTCCGACGAGCAGGAGCCCAAGAAGGACAAAGAAACGTTGTCCCCGCCTCAGGAACGGAAAGATGAACCGGAAGCGAAGACAGCTGGTGAGAACACGGTGCCCACACCATCATCTTCGGCACCGCAACCGCAACCGCAGCCCCAGGCCCAGGAACAGAGCCAGGAAGCGAAACCGGCTGCTGCCGAACCTACGCCCACGCCCGTGGTCGACTCGGTCGCGATCACGGCCTGAGTAGGAGCAAACTTTACGGACCGTCCGCTTGAATAATAAGAGGGAGGCAGAGCGCTTAAATCTTCAGACGCTGGTTATAGGCTCCTACCGATCAGATCGGGATGAGTGACTGAAACAGGCCTCCACACGGGGGGTTTTGGGGGCGTTAGGAAGCAGGTGAAGCGTAAGGCATGAGGAAGCTTGTTTGCCTGGCAGTTGGTGTAACGCTGTAATGAACTGCTTTGGACTGTACTATTATCTCTGTGTGTATGAACACCCTAGGGGAAAGGCTCTTCGGAGTGTGCCCCTGACGTCTCGGAGCGCATCTCGGCCGATACACCAGGACGACGCCTCGAGCAATACATGTTTCTGCCTCACTTTGCTCGTCGTCGACCCTGTCCATCGACGCTAACTCGTCGCGCCTGACCTTTTGCAACCACACAGACGCACACGTATCTATATCCTACGAACGCTCACGCGCAACCTAGTTCTCGAGAGTGGTACGACCCCGGCCAGAGGGTGTGGGCAGCAATAAGGCTAAACGGTGCTCCGGAGGAGAGACGGAAGGTGGCCTCGGAGGAGATGAGAGACTCGGATGAGAGCACGGAAGACGGAGAAGATGCGTAGTATCAGCCAGTCTAGAACGGTTGGAAGGGTGGTAGAATGGTATGAATGTGGAAGTTGTAAGAGCGGGTACGGGGAGGCTGGAGGAGGCAAAAGTTGTATGGAAGGGCAGGGCATGAAAAAGGTTAAAAATTGAATTGTCTTGATTCTGAGGGTGTGTAGCTGAAATATGCTTTTACCTGAGATCCTCTTTCGGGGACGTTGGGACGTTTCTTCAGGCCAGGCACATCTCGACCCTTCCATACGCGCAAGTCCAACTCTGACATTACTCGTGTCTGTGACTCTAACCCGGATATGCATAGTCAGGGGGAGGGAGGTGATTGGGGGGAGGCTGGAATGGAAACTCACACACCACCATCTAGAACGATGCTGTTACGTACACACGTTACCTGCAACTATACAACTTTACAACTCTACGCCGGCACCCGACTATTTCCCGCGCGCGCGGGAAAAGCTGAGACGGGACGGGGATGGACGACACATTGTCATCAACTCTATCTTCCTTTTTGTTTTTAAGCTTCACATCAGGCTCTCGTTTGCCTGGGCTGGCCCTGCCTTGGCCTCACCCTTGGCTCCTGCCCTTGGCCCTACGCCCGCGCTACACTACCACGCGCGCCGCCGCAACGACAAGACACAGACACAAACAAACACCTCTCGCAGCCCGCGGAGGTTGGGGTGCGTAAGTGCGGCGCCATCCCAAGCTTTCGGGTTCGATATCGGATTCCCGTCGCACTAGTCCAACCTCGGGCGGCCCGTCCGTCCCTACACCAGTCGCATCTCTTCCTCGCCCGACCCCCGTAGCAAAACCAGACAAGACGCACACACACATGGACACCCACATACGCACACTTACACATACACACACACCACTTTCTTCTGTTTTTATGTGTCTTCTTCAGACGAGTGTGATCAAAGAGGGAACTGGAGCAGGGCAGGGTGTTTGAAGATCTCCCTCCATCCCCCCCTCCCCAAGGTTGGCACGAGTTAACTGCCCAGTAACCACTGCCTGATCCGTCTTGGCGAACAGCAAAAGGGCGGACGACAGGACAGCTCCGTAATACTACTTCAAACGAATTCAAAAAAACGTAGATGTAGATGTAGATGTAGATGCGGGGACAGGGACCGGGAGAACAGCGCCCGCTGTAATGCTCGCGAAGGCCTAGCAAACCACCGCGTGCCTTTCACCGGCCGAAGCTTTCGCCCTACATTCAAGCACTTTGCTCACCTTTTATTCCTTCATCCCATGGTGTTTTCTAAAACCCTAAACCACCCGCATTCAGCAAGGCGGCCTAATAACACCATCAACAACAATATCGTATGAGCAGAGAAAGAGAAGGTCATGTCGTCACCGGAACGAGACACAGCTTGCAACTTGTATGAGGAGTTTTGGAAAGGAACGACAATGGGGCAATGCAGCCGCTTTACATTGCTCACTCACCCCGCACATCACGAGACTTGTTCCATGGAACGAACTTCTTGTTGTTTACCCCTCCTCTTGGTGCACCACAACCCCTCCTCCAGGAACGGGCGTAGGAAAGAGGGGTCGTAAATGCGATGTGAAAAATGCCTCCGGAAACACGAAGCATCGTGAAGAAAAAGCATCCTGCGTAATCCAACCGCTCTAAATCTCCCCGGCGGCTTCTTCCCCCAAAGAGAGACAGAGAGAGCCTCGAGACTTTAAACTTTCCCCGTCATCCTCGATCCCCCTTCCCCACCCATCCCTCCCTCACTCCCTCACACTCTCACTCACTCACACTCACACGCACTCTCTCTCGTCTCTTGTGGGCCAAATTACTCAGTAGCCAGATGCGATCGGCGTGCTAAGCTTCTTTGACGATTTCGATGCCGTACATGAATGCCACGCTTAATTTCGTTACGCAAGTGATTAAGAGTAAAGGTGCAGTGGTGGTGGTATTTGCCCGCCGCCGAGCCTCACGTTCGACCAGGTACCCAGCTTCGTCCCCTCTGAAACCCGCAGAGGTCAAGAGTCATGGCTTTTCGTCGCAGCAGAGGCTATTTTCGAAAAAGCGCCCTATTTTCGAAGTGAGGCCCTATTTCCGACCAAAGCCAAGCCCTTTTGACGGGACGACTTGGTCGCACCAGAGGTTGAGAGCATTGGCACAGCATTGACGAAGAGCGGCAATTGCTGTAAGTTGGCAGTTGGGAGTCGTAGAAGAGAACGTCGCGGGCAAATGTCACGTTGAGAGAGCATTATTGAGTCATTGCAGATGTTTCATTCGTCATCTAAGGTTCCAAATGATTCATCGTCAAGGGCTTGTGGTTTGTTTCCCAGTCCACCCAGGCCTGAAAGCCTCCACAATCAAATTCGACCACATACTCCAAAGCACCAACGCGATGATGATCCGTTCCCATTTTTTGCACCAAATCAAGAGCAGCTTTTCTGCAGTCTGCAATCCCATCCCCCCCGAATCGCTCAAATATGCCCACCATAAAAGCGCCGTCGGCTTGAAAGCCGTATACCGTGAGCGGTAGTGGTAGACCAAGGGGAAATAAAATGGGTATATCTCGTCCAGTACTCCGTCCTAAAAATCCGTGCCGCCGTTTGTAGTCATTTTCCTGTGGCTTGAACCACTGACTGGGTTCTTCCCGTTCCTTGGGGTAGGGGAGACCGCGATGCACGATGCAGCCTTTGTAACCTGTAGTATAGCCCTGTCTATATGACCTTGCTTGTAACCTGAGGATTCGCATATGCGAAGAGGTGCTTGTTGCCGTTCGTATATCAGACACACCTCGGGCGTTTCAGACGCCCTTGCCGCGGATAATGTCGACCATCCAGCCCATCTCGTTGACCAAGTCGTCGAGACCGTTGTCGACGGGTGCGGCAACAACAGTAGTAGTAACGCCAGGATGATTCTTAATGCCCGCAGCGTGAGGCAGGCTGTAGTTTTGCTCCAGGGACGGCTTCCTTGTGCTGGGCACAGACAAGGGCAGCACGTAGTTGACGTCGCTCTCGTTGGAGTAGCGATCCTCGTCGTTGGAATCGTAGAAGGAGGGTGTCTCATCCTGGGGAGAGATGGGCTCAACGGAAGAGGCGACGCTTGAGTCAGACGAGAAAGAGAAACGTGAGGCTGGAGGCCGCTCTTCCAATTCCTTTATGGGCAGGGGAGGAAGAGGGGAATACTTCTTCTCCCGGGTGAGAACCTTCGGAGTGCTCACTGTTGGCATGCAGCTGTCGGAATGAGAGCGCCTGAATGGCGGTGGTGACAGGCTGGTGGTGTAAGGGTTGATGTCGGAGAGTGCTGAGGACGCGAAGTTCTCATCGTCTTCATTCTCCTCGACAATGTCGTCAGGAATAAGAATGGTTGGCCGGTCGTCCAAGGCAGAGGCAAAGGGGTTATCGTCAGACAGAAAACGCCGCAGAGACTCGGGTGACAAGTCCCGGCTTCGGCTGCCCTCTGAAGAGGTGACGCTGCCATTGTCGTCGGACTGAGAGTAGGAATAGGGAGAGATCGGGCGTTCGTCATCATCCTGTTGCCGACTGCGGTCGGTGCTACGGCTTGATGACGGCTTCCTAGAGAAGAGGCGACGCCAGGTGGGCGGAGGCGACGTGGAGCCCGCTCGGGAGATGGCCCTCTGCGGCTGAGCGGCCGGTGCAGAGCCAAGGCGTTGATGAGAAGCGCCAGGAACGGGTGGCGGCGGGCGTGGCGTAATAAACTTGTCCTCCGGGTTCATGGTCTTGATCTCGCTCTGATGGAGCGAACCCAACGACGCGCTTCGCTTGCGCTCGGCCATCTCAAACGGAACTTCCAGAGTGTTGACTGTCTGCCCCGGCAGGTATGGGCATTGCGTAGTAGTGGGAAGAGCAGGGTTGTGAGTCTCGTGAGTACCGTCAAGCTCGTACTGGAGCAGGTTAGTACGTTGGCCGTGAGACACCCAACTTTGGCCACTCACGTAGTAGTAGTAAGTATTTCCCATCTTCAATCCACCATTCCGCCTCGTATCCCTCGCACCAAAGTCGTCGTCCAAAACGATATCCTTAAAAGTGTGGCATCCGCGCCATTGGCCACGATCTCGTCGAATATCTCGCTCCATGGTGTATGGATTGGTGAAGTTGTCCCAGGAACCAACCAAGTGGACTGATCTTACGGATGGATGGGTTTGACTAGAACGTCGTACAGGTCAGCAAATTGGATGAGGATGCTAGGCGGTTATATATCAACAATGGTCGACGGCGTAGACGGGGTGAGAACATGTAAGCCGTCAGCCACTAGGCTTCCGCCGAGCATCAGACCTGGGCCCCTGTCCCCCCCAAAAGCGGACGAGGTGCCGACCAAGGTCGGCGAAACTTTTTGCGAAACTTTTTGGCTTTGGCAGACGTTTGACGGAGTACTCGGAAGGTTGCCGTTGGGCTCTTAGTGGAGGGGTGGGAGGGGAGGAACGGGCGCAGCCCAGGGCCGGGGACGCAGGCATAGCATAGCCCGATAAAAACTTTTCCATCCGACAACGTTCGAAACATGAGCTCAAGCAGACGGTTAAGCACCGCCAAACAAACTTCGGCGCCGGTCCCCGAATGCCCTCCCCGACCCTTCGGGGAAATCGAAGAGACTTGGTGAATGCTAGATGAGGCGACGAACTTTCGCAGGCCTGGTACATCGCGACCGGGGCAGGATTGGGCGAGACTTAAGTGTACTCGTAGTAATAATGATGATGGGACGAGGGGTTTTGCTTCTAGGTGGTTGTCCAAACATACAATTATGCGAGTTCGAATGAAGTTAAATCGAGGATAGGATTGGAGCGAAAGCGACGCCAAAGTTTCGACCAGCGAACAGGGAAGAGAAACGAAAGCGAACAGCAAAAGAGGTGACCAGCGACCCCCAAGAAAGACTCACAGCATAAAAGTAAAGAGTGTCGTGGTAGGGTCCATGGCTGGAAATGGGATGGGCAGCGCCCAAGTGAAATAAGTCGTGGAGGGTATGTCTCAATTAATGGAAACGCTGCCCGGCAGCGGCGCAGCAGCACAGCACAGCACGCGTCTGCTGTTGGAAGGGAGGCTTGGTATTTCCAGAATAGCCTGTTGGGCCGGCCGGCGTGGTGTAAGTCGACTTGGCCGCTGTTGGTTGGGAGACCAGAGTTGAATTTGATATCAATGAAACGCCAGGAGCAGTCCCATTCTGTTCGAATAGACGCAGAGCGGCTCCAGATTGAGAATGGGCAAGGCAGATTTGTAATTGAAGGACGGGGCTGTCGACCAATGGATGGGGCGGGATGTGCGTGGAAGCGCCGTGACGGAGGTCTGGATGGGGGAGGTCGATCGGTGAGTGGTGAGCGCTTAGAGAAACAAGCGGGCGGGGGACCTGGGCATGCAGAAGAAAGACGGCAACGCAGGTGCGGTTCTAGGTTTGGAAACAGGCGAGGTAACGGAGGAATTGAGCCTTTCCAGAAGTCTGTTAGAGGTTGAGATGGAAGTCAGGTCAGGTACCCGTCTGGTCTTGGTAGGTCGTCGGTTTTGGGCGTCGGAGTTCGGAGTGTGGGTGATGACGGAGAGCTTCCCCCAAGTCGCTCTCTAATATATATGAACCTCGGACGGAACTGGGGAACGTCTCGAGGGGCCTTGGACTGAATGGAACGGAGGGCTGAGGATGCTCAGCGCCGTGAGGTACCGTTGGCTGAGGCAATAGCGCGGGTGAGAGGGTAATTGGACGGTTGCAACAGAAGGTCCCTGGTGTCCAGGCAAGCATGTCGAGGATGATCGCCAGGCCAGGGTCTCCTGGGCTATTTGAATGGCCTCGCGCACACTAGGACGAGGCAAACCAGAACAAGAACGGGTGGATTCACACTGAGTGGGTTCAGTTCAGTGGACTCTGGCTGGTCCTTTTTTCGATCTGGCGGCGGGAGGAGCGCTTTGAGCCCCCAGAAGCCCCTCTGGCAATTCCGCTGGACCCGTGAGACCCCGGTTGAGGAGGCGTCGATGGTGAAGCCAAGCGGCAGCACCTGGACCAGATTGGGTCAGACGGGGGCGAGATGGAGGCTTCGCCGAGTGGTTTGTGGCTTTGAGCTGGCAGAGGCCAAGGGCCAAAGGTCTTTGGGGAAACCCCCGACCTTCCCTGACGCAGCGTGGCAGATTCGAGCCAAAGACAGCGGTCGCCGACTCCGTTCTGGGGGAGGCAAAGGGGCAGCAGAGAGGCCCGGTTCATGCAACGCGCTAATATGGCCAGGGCTAGCGAAGCCTCGTCAGGCCATGTGGGTGTCCTTGTTCGAGGTTGAGTGCCGGGTGCAGAGGCAGGGGGTTGCTGCTGGGTGGGTGAATCGATTGGACGGTGCTTTTTTTGATTAAGGTCCGCCGATGTAAGGTACCGCGGGAAAGGGATTGGCCAGGACGCAGCAAACGTGACGAGGGACTCTGGTAATGTTATCGTCGTTGGTCGATGGTTTGGTGCAGGGCAGTCTCACAGTGCAATGGGGGCAACAGCAGCGGTTGGCTGTTAGATATCTTCGCGGAGCTCACCTTCGCGGCATGAGATGAATCGGGACGGCGCGGACCAGGTAGTGAGACACACGGCAGAGGAGCGAGAAGGAACGTGGTTGAGGGGAAGAGAAATGAGTACGAATAGCAAGCAATACCACGATACCACGGCCCGTACACGGTGTATCCACGCCAGGCAAGCGCTTCCAGGTTCTGTATTCATTGGATCCATCTTTGCACCTGCCCTGCCCTGCAAATGCAATTACAATCGCAACTGCCGTCACTTGCACCTGCAGACCGTCAGAGCGAGTGCAGATACTAGGAAGGAAGTACTTCCAGACCGTCCTTGCCTCAGCTCACACCTGTGCTCTACCCTGGGACAACACAGGTGCTTCCTGCGTGAGCATACATAGTAAGAAACCTGCCTGCCTGCCTCCTTGCCTGCTGCACCGCAAATAGCATATCGCAGTAAGCAGAGACTGGGTGCTGTTCCTGCATCTTACTCTTGCTGCGTGTCTTACATAAGGGAAGGTGCAGGACCCGCAGGACCCTGCTCTAGGCACGTCTACTGCAAGTAGGCACCTGCCTGACGGTGAGGTAACGGAGGACGGGCCACCCCCAGACGGCAGGCGCACCGTTGTTGTGCGTGCCAGCGGCAGGTACACGACGTGATGACATTTTGGGTTTGGGTTTCGTGTATTCCTTCCTCCCATCCTCAGACCTTAGACCGCAGACGCAGACCCAACTGCAGGCTGAGACTGAGACTGCGATCCAGCGGACCACACACACAGCACTGCAGCGCGCTCAGCGGGCGAACCGTGGCAGGCTGGCACTGGTAGCCCAGTGCCAATCGATCTCGGTCCGCGGCCACGCGCCCCACGCCGAACTCCGCGCCCACAAGACCAGGTGCCAGGGCATTAAGCTAAGACTGCCCTCCCTGTCGAGTCCCATCGTCACGTCGCAGCCTGGATATTGCGGCCAACCAACACTGGAGGGACAGGCCTTGGGCATTTGGGACGGTGCGGGAAGGAGCGTCGTGGATGATCAAACACAACAACGCACTCGTCGTCAGCGAACTCGGCACGCGGCGCTGGACGGTAATGCAGTGTAGCCGGTGGAGACCTGCGCTGTACGCTGTACCTGCTTGCAGAGCCACTGTTTCCCGTCCCCAGACGTACATTGGACGACGCAGCTACTTGCACTTACACGTCTCATACACACTCCAACGTACCGCCATGACGGACCAAGTACCTGTCTTGCCGCCGTACACTCCCTTCAAACACACTTACAAGCTACTTGCCTTACCGCCTACACATATACACTGCTACTCCAAATACGCTCATACGCAGTGCACAATCACAACACAACACACATGGCCAGCCAATCCGACCTCATGGCACTCCAACTCCCCGCAACATCACATCAGCGCTGCACACTTCGGCATGAAGGAGCACGTCTCGATTTTTTCCAAAAATTAATCCACACATCTTATGACACCCAGGGACCATCATGACGACCCTGCCGTTCGCGATCCCAGTCCCACGCCGTCTAGTGCCGGTTCTGTGCTTCAGAAACCAACCCGCCTCAGCTCAGCTATGGGCCATGGCACGCTCGTGATCGATCCCATCACCGTCACCGCCACCCGTGGCCCAGGCTGACAAGAGTCAGGCGTCTCGATGCCACCCACGAACCGCAACCCAGAAGGTGGACAACCGCATTGTCCGTTGCGCCGATGCAACGTGTCATTCGGCGTTGTATCTCGATTGCCGTCCGTAACCACATTGCATAGAGATTCAAGTTTCCACCGCCGTGGTCTGCTGACGATCAGAACAGCGATATGACGCTGGCCTGGCCTCGGCCAACAGGCCAGTTTCCCAGCTGCTTTTGACAGCCGCCCATGTCTCACTCTCGAACGATTAGCATTCTGTAAGTCGCCGCCAATAGCCTACATAGGACAGGCGTCACCGGCTTTGTCGGATCCGGTGCATTTGGGCAACCCACGGACGTTGCTGTCATCAGCCCTCGACATCTCGATGCATCGGGGACCGCCAGTCCAGATCGGACATGCGCCGAACTGAAGTCCGTCGACGGGGACGCCAGCGAGCACCACGTTCACCACCAGCGCCAGTGCCAGTGCCAGTGTCAGCGCCAGCACCAGCACCACTATGGTCCGGATCTTGACAGGCGTGCAGGCCACCTGCTGCGGTACTGCGGTACTGCGGCATGTCCCCGCTGTGGAGAGGGAGCTGCAGCCCAGACCCAGAGAGCCAGAATAACGCCCACTCGCATCGTCACCCTGCCAGCATTAGCACGATGGCTTCACTGCTCTAGACTCGTCTTGGCTACGATGACACGGCAACCGCTTGTTCGGTCGAATCTGGCTGTTGCTGCGAGGACGGCCTCAAATGCAGCGCTTACTGACAAATGGCACTTTGGTCGCCAAGGACCTAGGTCGGCACTGTCGGCAGTCTTACCCTTGAGCGGGTAATGCCAAATCGCTTCATGGCTTTGCCTTGCGTCCATACTGTCTTGTCTTATTGGCGCTAGTCCTGAGGTAGCAATCCGCCTACATAATACCCTTCCAAAGCATCTTCTGTTTGCGTCTCGGCACAGACGTTAGGCGCGGAATATGGGTTGGCATCCTACCGAAAGCGATCTCGAATGTCCGCAGGCCTCACAACGCTCAATGCTTCAAGCTGGATTCGTCGACTTGAGCGCTGTTGCGACGCACGTACGCCCGTATGCCATCTTCATGCGATCTGCCGCCGTCTTGACACCCCATGATCATGAACTCCCAGACCGCCGCCGACTGCGACTTCTTGGCCTCATCGCCCTGGTCTCAGAGCTTAACTTTAATCTCAGACAGACGACACCCTCAATATCGGTGTTAGGCTGTAGTGCACTCGGCCGGGTCCACCACCTCCGCGCTCCGTTCCGCCCCCAAGGTTTCCTGCCTGTGTTGTAGCACCGTCCATACACACGCCGTGCAAACTCTTACGGCCGACTCACTACTCGTCTCGACTTGACTCAACGCGTGATCTTTACCTTTTCCCAGTTCTCCAGAAGAGGCAGCAGATGGCGACGTGCGCACAGAGACACAACAAGATGGACTCGACTCGACTCGGCCCCATTCACTCAACGTCGCAGAAAGCGTTCTTGTCACGTCTTCAGTTCGTCTGTACTGCTTCCTCACCTTACACGACGCAGATTGTCCCCCTGTCTGAGCTTTCCCCGACCTTCCCGATGTGCCCCTTGTAATTGGATTGCTAGAGGCCCCTTATCAGCGCAAAGCAGAGTGCGAGCAATTTCGGGGGCCGTCGGGCGCCGGCAACCCACTGGCTATAGCGTTACTATGCTGTAATCCGTACAGCTTGAGGAACGACGCACCTCGCGTCGTCAAGGGTCCAATCCATTGGAGAACCCTTGTTCACAACCAATCTCCCGGTTCTCCTGAATCAGTCTGTTATGAGACATCAGAATTCATGATGGTTCGCTGAGGTACGACCATGACCTGTCTCAAGAGAAGCAATGCTAGAGTATTACAGTGCCACTAGTAGCCGGACAGATTAATCTTGTCAGGCTTAATCTCGGGCAACCAGTATGCGACGCGCCGACCTCGGAGAAGGCTGACCTGCGATAACACGCGCGAGACTATCAGGATGTTGGTCACATTGGGGAAGATCACGACAGCGGATGATCTCCAACTAACCTGGGCTTATCGGCAGATGATACTCCATCATTCCCGTCTCTACGCTGTGCGGCAGCCTTTAAATGCCATCCTGTGGTAATTGGCTCCATCAACCCGCAACATTGTCCAAAAGCCATCCGACAAGGGATAATGAAACCGTCTCGCTTCGCAGATTGACGACGGCGATCAATTTCATTAACTCGTGGACCAACAGTCCTTACCCCGTCTCTCCCCGTCTCCCCGGGTCCCCGACCTTGCCAACAGCTCAAAATGCCCAGTGCCCCAATCCCAATGCCCCTGCTCTGTTTCCTGCCTAAACAGGGGCACGGAAGCCGCTGCGATCCTGACGCGCTTCCCAACGCGCGCAGAAATTCGCAGATCATTTCTCGGGTGCTTCCTCTGCCGTTTCGTGGCACGGCCGGGGCTGCGATCGCACCACCCAACGAACGGCCGCCTTTGTGCTGCGCTGCGTTGCGCTCTTGACGTGCCGCCTTCCACTTCCCCTTGGCGCGTCGTGTTCGAGCCTTTGCCTTCTCACAAACAAACCGTCAAAGCTACCTATCAGGTGTGTGCGGTCGACGCGGTGCAAGGCATAGGCTCAAGAAGATCGTCGGATGATCTTCTCCTGGGGGACGGAACGGAGCTGCGTCAGAACCTCCCAGCGCGCAGATGACTGGACTTTGTTTTGACTCTGCTGTCAAATCAAAAGTGAGTGGCGATGACAAGCCAGACAGAAGCCCCAAGCGTTCGGACGGCCGAGTCCTTCGGAAGTTACAAGTCTCAACTCCGACTCACCTCTCTCCCATCCGTGCCGGAGCCGTGTCACGTCTAATCTGCCAGCTGTGCCCCCTGATGACAGACAGACTCGTCCGCGCTTGCGTAGAGACACAATTTTAGAAGCTGAACGACGCAGGAGTGGCAGGTCGCTGCCGACTTGCATCGGCATGCTCTTAACTCTGCGCCTTGCGCATGAGTGCAGGAGCGCAGAAGTTGTAGACTTGCAGCGGCAGACTAATACCCTGCAGAAGGCGCATGCGTGAAGAGCTTCGAGCGGAGCGAGAGTACAGGAATTATTATCGTCCATTAAGTTGATGTAGTAAGCCGGGCGTCCTGGGAGGATTACGATGGCGAGATCGCTCCCGCAAACCCCTAAAACTAGTTTCGTGTCCATGTTCCGCGAAAAGGCCGGCCGCTGCGGTTTCCCAACAACGCATCTCAGTAGGATGCGGGCCGCGGCGGGTGAGTTGCTACAAGGAATAAAAAGAGCCCCTCGTCGTCCTCGCACGCTTACGAGTGAGAGTCACTCAGCCAAAAAGTGCGCGTGTGTGTCGAATACAAACCCATTCTCTCTTTCCTTCGTGGTCCAATACTTGAACAAAATAACAAAAAAGAACACGACCGACCCTTTGCTCCCCTTACCCACGTTCTTGTTGCAAAAAAAAAAAAAAAAAAAATTCGACGTTGCTCTCTGAGTGTGTGTCACATGAAAACGCCCATTCCCATGCTTTCCCAAGTTTGTTGAAAGTTGTTGTAATAGTAGTTTTGCTGCGCCCCAAAAGTGATGGATGAGCCGCCTTTCTCGGTCTCTCTTTCTGATGCGGCTTCCATGGAATTCCGAATGATCCAAACCAGTCTCGACTTTTGCGTTTCAAAAAAAGGCGCGGTTTTACAGCAGAATCGAAGAATGAAGACGGGGTTGTTGTAAAAGGTTGATTATATGTGTTCGTCGTCGGACGGCTTTTTGGTTGGTCGGGTCGGATCTATCGCCGAGGTTCATCTCGGTTTCCCCCGTTCGGATATTCATCTCGCTCGATCGCTCATTCGGACTTGGCCTCCACCGCCTTGGCCTTCTGGCCCTGATACAGGCGGTTTTTCCTGTCGCCCTTGTACCTCGTGTCGAGGATGCGGTCCCAGAAGATGAAGAAGGGTTGGGAGAAGTTGGTTTTAATGCCCCACGTCTGGTGGTGGATGTCGTGGTAAGCGGCGTTGTTGCTCGAGATGTGCTGCAGCGGGTCCCAGGGAAGGGAGTAGCCGCAGTGATCGTCGACGGTCTTGACGGTCGAGAAGCAGAAGAACACCAGTCCCTGCCTTGCGGTCATGCCGGTGAGAAGGAAGGCGACGCCGGCGCCAAGGGTATCGAGGAGGAAGCCCTCAAAGGGGTGGTTGTACAGAGCGCCATAAGCATAAGGCACATAGAGGCGGTGGTGTCGCGAGTGGAAGGTAGCTATTGGAAGGTGGTTTGTTAGTCAGGTGTTGATCCTTCGGAGCTCCCGGAATGCGGTCCGGCGACGGGAGCTGAGGGAGGGTGAGATTTCGGCACTTACTATACATCCATCTGTTGACGTGCATAAGGCGATGGAGGAAGTACTGCCAGGTATCGAGGATAGACACGGCGGCGAATAGCTGCATTCCGGGGATAACGAGCCAGTAGATGGCCTTTGCGACGAAGAGCTCCCAGGCGGCGAAGGCGGGGACGACCGAGTGCGAGCCGTCGAGCAGCTCAGTGGTGAGGAAGGGGTAGTGGCCTCCGGCGAGGGCGCCGGCGATAAAAGGGTGGCCCGAGGCGGACATATTCTTGGAGATGGAGGCGGCGTTGAGGCCGAGCAGGCCGAGGAGGGTGGGCAGGGCGCGCTGAGCGATGCGGACGCGAGTGGCCCAGACGGCGACGTCGTAGTTCTCGCGGCCAACGGTCTGCTCTTCATCAATGTACTCGAGGAAGGCGTTCATGACAACCTGGATGACCTGCTGGATCAGGACATCGCGGGCGACCTCGTAGCGCGAGACGTGGTTCCGCTTGGTGATCTCCTCGGGGGTGTGCAGGCGGTACTGGGGCCAGATGTCGTAGATGTCGATGAAGTGGAAGAACATGGAGAGGGCCCAGTAGACGGCGATCGGGAGGAAGATATTGAGGTAGCTGTCCGGTACGCCGGGGATGAGGTCGGGCTTGGGCGTGAGTGTATACGCCGGAAGCGGCGGGAGGTCGCCGGCAGCCGACGTGAAGTTTGTCGCCATCGTGGGAGGGATTGTTTCGTTCACCATGGCCGGTGCGGAAGGAGGATTAGGTATTCTATCGGGGAGAATAAGGCGAGGGGATTGTTGGATGATGGGGTGAGAGACGACGGAGGTGGTAGTCAGGAAGGGAGGAGGGGCGGTAGTGGTAGTTAAAGGAGTGGACGGGTTGGATATATGAAAGATGCCAATCCCCGGTGCGGTGCAATGCAGCAGGGCTGAGACGGCGCGCAAGAGAAGTCGGCAGACCTGTGGCGAGTTGGTCGTGGTTTCACTAGCCTTGACTAGCTTGGCCCTTGTTCGCAATGCAAAAATAATGACAGTACAGCGCAGCGGACAGCAGGAGCAAGGCAAGGTCAGACAGGCATGGGCAGCATGGGCAGGCAGGCAAATAGGTACCGCTACCACTGGGTGTGCTTTGGCTTTTAGTGGAGGTTGATGGGCGGCGTCCCGGCGGCGACGGCGGGCGGTCGGGCAATTTTTTCTCTCTCAGTTCGGCGTCGGGCCCGTCAAGGCTCTCTCAGCCCAGGAATGATGCGCTTTATCAATCTCGCTTGTGAAAAGGCGCGGGCCTCTCGCCTTTCGACAGTCTCCCGGTTTTGTCACGGATCGAACCACAAATGCCGCGCCGAGGGTTTATCCAACAGATCAGATTACAAGTGACAGAGCGCATCCGCGTATCCCGTAGGTCGCCAATTGACCGCGGGTGAGCCAACAATTGCCATTTCTGCCTCGATGTGATGCGAATCTCTTGTTCGCAAGGGGCTTTCAAGGTGTGATGACGAACCTCTGCTCGCGTAATTGCGCCGGGCTTGTCATGTTGTCATAACTCTATTGACTATGCGCGGCTTGCTACGCTGTCGTATCAGGCCACCGGGCTCTCCCCTGTGCCCCTGCCACTACCGTGGAGACGCGGACAGTTCGGTGGCTTAAGTAAGCCCGTTCACCGCACTCTAAGTGGTTCGTCGGTGCTGCTCAGTGTGCCTGTGGTTGCACCTGTGAAGAGGGGGCTTAGGTAAGACAATTTCATCACTCAGCCGGCTGTCATTGAGTAAGCACCCCTACTCGAAACGAATAAACAAGTCCTTTTACTGTGGGAGAATACAGAAAGCGAATTGTTTTGGCCATGGCAGATATTGGATGCAGCGGATGGAGCTGTTCCAAAGTGAGGCGTTGGGGTCCATAAAAGTCCGTCGTGAGCCGGATGTGCTCTCATAGGCTCAAGGGGGGGCGGGGGCGGGACCGACAACAAGACCAGACGATGCTCCATGTCAGAGAAGTTCATGTGACACCAAAAGACTGGCAGGCCAAAGATCGGGCTATATTCACCGCTGTCGCGCCTTGTAAAGCGCAATTGAGGCTATCCCAGCTATGAGCGTGGGACACGCGGTGGATATCGCCCAGGCCTTCAGCGGCAGCGGCGCTGTTACCACCACAGCAGCCACGTTGGCTTAGCTGACGTCCAAACTCGACTTGAACTCACCGCAATGCGCCAGTGCTGCATATCCTGGACGACTTTACTATGCGTAGTAAGTGTAATGGCTTCCTCAATGCTGTGGGTTCAGGAACAGTAGTGTTGGTGAGGGCCGCAGCCGCTGTTAGCCGTTCCTTGAGTAAAGCTAGATACCTAGTAGATCTACAGACAAGAAAGTGAAAAGCTAAGAAGACAATGTTGTTTTGGTAGCCACCTCGGAATTCTATCAGGTCGATCTCCGTTGCATTCCAGGCAGATCAAGCTCTCCCGCAATGTCCAGTAGTCTGGCTGGTCCTCGTCCCACATCTCGCCCGCACGTTGTCTTCGGGCTGGCCGCGGCCTTGTTAATCGAATCCCCTGCCTAAAGGCAAAATCCTTAACACGCACCCGCCTGGACATCGACACCAACCCCAATGTGGGCTAGCGTTGAAAACCCCACCAAACACGGTCCTCCCACTTGCCAAATTTGCGAACACTTTTCGCTCTTCAAAAGCGACCCCCTCTTCTTCGCTCGATCTCTGCTCCTCCAGACCCAGACAACGAACTTCGTCTCGCAATCTCGTTCAACCTTTTCCTCTCGACCTTCCCAGACAAACCGCCAAGATGATTATCTACAAGGTATGAGCTCACCCTCGCGGGTTCACGATGCCTCCCGCCACCTACGAGCGTCACCTCTGGATTTTACCCCTCCTTGCATCCCCGCCATTGGGCGAAAAAAATGTTGTTTTGATATGGACTCGGGGCTGACCGGACACCCGCACACAACAGGACATCCTCACCGGAGACGAGATCATCTCGGACTCCTACGACCTCAAGGAGATCGATGGCATTGTCTACGAGGCCGACTGCGCCATGATCACCGAGGGCGCCGTCACCGTCGGTTCGTGATACCCCTGGGCGCTTACCCCGCGCGCGCTTCCGGTTAGCGAGGGCAGCACATCCTAACAAACCATTGTTTTCAGACACTGGTGCCAACGCTTCCGCCGAGGAGGCTGACGAGGGTGTCGAGGACGCCGAGGTCAAGGTCAACAACATCGTTCACTCCTTCCGTCTCCAGTCCACCTCCTTCGACAAGAAGAGCTTCTTGACCTACCTTAAGGGTTACATGAAGTCTGTCAAGAACGCTCTTCAGGAGAAGGGTGCCGACGCCGACAAGATCAAGGCCTTCGAGACCGGCGCCTCCAAGTACGTCAAGGACAAGCTCCTGCCCAACTTCAAGGACTTCGAGTTCTACACCGGCGAGTCCATGAACCCCGACGGAATGTAAGAAACTGCCTACAACCAACCCTCTTAACCAGTGTATGCTAATCCATGAACAGGGTCGTCCTCCTTAACTACCGTGAGGACGGTGTCACCCCCTTCATCATCGTCTGGAAGCACGGTCTTGAGGAGATGAAGGTTTAAAATCTCGGCAGGGAATTCCTGTTTTCGAGGTTTGTTGGTGTTGGACCAATTTTTACGTCTTAACACCTTGCTATAGCGTCAATCTGCTTTGGCATATATCCCTTCAGGTCCTTAGCAAGCAAAAAAGTTAAAAGAACACTCGGTGTTGGCCGTATTTATCACGACCCCGTTTTAGGTGAACTACGGAGTGCTTGCCATGCCCATCCAATACCGGGCAACCTCTTTGAAGCCATTCCCCGCAGGGTGGCCTGACTATAATAAAACGCCACAAATGCATGCATGCCTTATGTAATTACCCCGCCTTCAACGTACGGAGACTAGTTGAACAACCTGATCAAAATGTCGGTTTGGTTGCCAGAGGGATTGGAGGGGGCTCATCGTCCGCGGGCGCGGGCGGCTGAGGTGCGCCGCCCATTTGAGGCTTCTTCTTGGGCGGCGGAGGGGGAGGCGGCTTTTTCTTCCCTAATGCGTTGACCAACCCTGCAGTTTGAGACGAGCTCGAGGTGCTACCATTCGAAGCACCAGCCTGTCCAGCGTAGTTTCCTACCTTGTCGGCAATGCCATACTTCTGGTTCAGGTTATTGGCACTCTTGACCCCGGCGGCAACCTGATCCCCGTGCCGTTGGCGAAAGTTGTTGAACGTCGACGCGGCGGAGCGGGCGTCCGACATGGACACGGACGACGGGTCTTTGTGGAAATTGGACGCAGTGCGGAGCGCCGACTGCTTCTGCTCCCACGTCGTGCCCTCGCTGGGTGGTGGGGGCGAAGGACTGGACGCAGAAGACGACTTGCCTAGCTTAGCGAATCGGTTCTGTAGCTCACTCATCTGGCCGCCGCTAGGCGGTGAGAAAGCCCCCGTCCGCAGCGGCGGCGCGGGGCTTCCGGCGTTGGAGCGGGCCGGGGGCTCGGGGGCGGACGACTTCCCGATTCCCAATGACGGAACCGACACGCCCGCCGCTCCTAGTCTGTTCATTGCATTTTGGTTGAGATATCCACCGCTGGATGCCGCCGGTGCGGGAGAAGCCGGCGAGGTGGCTGTAGAAGAGGCGGCGGACGGGTTTCTGGGAGGGAGTCGAGGGGGCAGACTCGGTGGTGCCCGTGTTGCCGTTTGGCCGGGCGTCCTTCCATCAGCACCATCCTTCCGTCCTGGAGGCGGGGGCAGGTGAGAAGTCGACAGGCCCGTAGTGTTGACGCGATATGGCTGCGGTGGCGCTGCCTCCTCCACTCCCTCCTGCTGCTGCGCATAGCGGTTCGAGTCCTCGTAGGACGGCGGGCCAGGCGAGGTTGCACTTGATCGTGAGGGGGGAGGGAGGGGCTGGCCCGGCACTCGCTTCGGCGGCGGTGCGAACGTTGACGGGTCTTGTAGAGATGATAGTGGCCGGGCGACGTGTCCAGACCTATCGCGGTCATCCTTATTCCTCCCGAGGAGCCCGTTCTGCGTTTCGTCCGTCAGTTTCACCTCGGCATTCGCGCTATCCTCCGCTCGGTCGGCGACGCACCACTTGACCCTTCAGAGTAGTTCCTTCCTTCTCCGGGTGCCAGCCATTTTTCATAAAATTGCCGAAGCCGGAGGACATTTTTGGCAGACTTTTTTCTTGCGAACGCGGACGTTCGATAAAGGGGAGAGCCCGGCAGTGATGTTTTGACTTGGCTTTGAGCGGTGAAAAAGGAGGACCTGCCAGGTTGTGCCAATGCAATTAATGTAAAAGTCCGGTGGAGGTTCAATGTCTCCAGCGGTGGTTCTTCGTCAGCGGCCCATCCCGGTCCCGCGTGACGTCGGTTGAGTGGCAGTGAGCGTGCCCCGCCCGACTCACTATTGGGTCGCTAAAGTACGCCGTCGGGCGCTGGGAACGGGCAGATAGGCCATGCTGGGCGCCTTGCGATTCAGGCGAAAAGCAACCCCCGGAACCCCTCCGACCTGTTGCCGGCTCTGGAGAAAGTGCCTGTACCAAATATTGACTTTCGTCGCGTCAGTCGCGTCTTCTGGACCGCAACGCCGCCGCCCTCCCCCCCGACTACATCTCAGCAGGACATAATGGCGCAACGCAACATCATTGACGTCGAGCTCTTGACAGAGCATCTTGGATACGCGCCGATTGTGAGTCGACCCTATTGGCTCAATTTCCGCGTCCTGTCGCCCGCAAGAGACTAACCATAATCCACCCGCAGTCACTTCTCGACAGCGTCATCAACAATGTGAACGCCGTCGCCGACAAGACACTCGACCGCGTTGAGCAGGGTCTCAACAAAGCACCCCCCAAGGCCCTCGGGTTCGAAAAGGCGCTGAAGCAAAACAAGAAGAAAAAACAGCAGCAACCCGACGATGCGCCCAACATCGACGACATGGCAAAGCTAGAAATCGTTGAGGGCGTGCACAAGCTCGAGACGCTACTGTGCGCAGCTATCGACAAGAATTTTGACAAGTACGAGCTCTACGTGATGCAGAACATCCTCGGTATCCAGGCGCGCCAGCGCAACTGGATGCGCCTGGCGCACTACGACGGCCTCGACTTCAGTAGTAGCGGCCTCGACGCAGCACGCGCGGAAGGCGCGCCTACGAGGGAGAGTGTCGACGCACTGAGGCGGAAGTTGCAGGCCAGCCAGCGGCTCAACGTAATGCTGCACTCGGAGCAGGCCAAGAACGCGGCGATGCTGGCGAAGCTCAAGGCCATAGTCGGCGCTAAGCCCGCCGTCAGCTCGAGGGCTTTGCTGGGGGAGGTCAAGGTAGAGAGCGCGGACGACAAGGCGCCGTTGCAGTTCTTGCACAATAAGGGAGACTTGACGGACGGCGACGCCCGGACGCCGATAACGACGACGACGGCTTTCAACCTTTCGCAGATGCAGGCACTGCGGGCCCTGTCGACATCATTGCGGAACATCATGCCTGACCTGAAAGACCCAGCCAACGCCGAGGAGGTCCTGGAGAAGAACAAGAGCTGGAGACGGGAGCGCATGGAGTACGTCGAAAGCGAGACCAGGAAGCACCTCGAAAATGTGCGAGGGCTGGAGCTGGGGAAGGACGGAGAGGTGCGCGATGGAGAATGGCAGGGCGAGGGCAGGAAGTTCGCCAAGGGTGAAGTCGAGGGTCTGGAACAGGTGGTTTCTGCCCTTGGGGGGAGATCCGGCGAGTCCCCTGGACAGGACGATCCCGACGCTATGGACGAATCGTGATCGTCCAGTTGAGGTACTTTGGTACTGGCCGATTAATGCATCCCCACGCGACGTCGAAGGCATACTACGCTGGGCCGCATTTCATCCCACATCACCTGGTTTTTGCCAGCATCTTCAACTACGTCGGAAAAGATGCCCTATTCCATTCAACGGTCATAGAAGCCAGCAACCAGGAACAGTCCGACAATAGTCGTCACGCAACCACGCCTATTTCGACCTAAACACCGGATGCCAATACCAACTCATGCGACGGCAACCTCGATTTCAGCTTCGATCATGCCCGCTGCTTGCGAACCGTGGCAATGGATGAAGCGGCCCAGGAGCCCCCAGGGACTGCGCTTACCACGACGACAGCCCGAATCGAGTGAGGTATAATACCGCTGAGGCACCTCCCGAAGTCGTCGGTGACGCACCCTTTTTCCACGCCGTTTGGTCAGGACACCGGTGCTTGATGCCTCAGTATTCTGGCCATGGCTCTCTAAGCCGTGAAAACGGCATCCACTTTCAAGGCTTCCCTCGAAAGCTGCACGTCTAGAACGCCAGGAGCTGAGACAGTCCTGGCAGCATGCGAGAGATTACAAGAGGGTACACGAGCAACAGATAACATAGTATCAGAGAGGGCTCAGGAGATACGGTATGATATCACGAGGATAATGATTATGCAATAGTAGGGGGCAGAGAAACAATAGAAGAATCTTGGTTGAAGACGCGCTGAAGCTCGAATTCGCGGTCATACCTCCTTCCCTTGAATATCGATGGTAGATTCAAACCTGGCCCACCAAGCGGCATTTCTGTAGGCATCTTCTTCGTCATGATCATCATCCGTGGTGTCTAAGCTGGAAGTAGTCGATGGCATAGCTCGCCTGATAGACAAGTTGTGTGAATTTGTAGGGGTGCGTGTCCAGATCGCGATGAGGTATCCTTTCGGCGCAAGCTCGTTTTCCGACAGACCAGGAGCGAGAGAGTATAAAAGTCAGCGGCCTCTGGGTGAGTCCCGTGCATGTACATAACTTTAAAAGTCTGTCCTCAGTCTCGTCTTTAGTGATGTGCTCATCAACGTAGTGATTTCCTTGAGGCCAAATACAGATTTGTACAGGAGCGAGTCTTCCGATCTCCCCCCACCCTGTTTGTCACCATCGTCCCAGGGCTTCATCGTCCTCTGTGTATTTGCTGCTTAGCACGGACGGACGAGCCCGGCGCTGCTGCTTTGGAGGAAAGGGGTGGGGGGCAGTGGTGCGAAAACACGACGCCGAAGCCATTAGATGGGGCTCGAAGACATCGCCGAGGTTATGAGACTGGGATTGGTGGACGAAGGATCTCCGGGACCAAAAATCCATTCGTCGACATTGTTTCGGCTGGGGATAATTCAGTCAGTTGGTGACGTTGGGGAAGCACATAGTCATTTTGATTGGTAATAATTACCTTCTTTACTATACAATACAACAACTACAACAACGCTGGTGGTGGTTGTGGTGGTATTCATCAACGCCATCAGAAGGCCTACTAACTAGGCACACCTCAGAAAGCTCCAGGGGCATCTGGCGTGCGACCCTATTCTAGTCAAGGTACAAAAGAGAGGACCGTAGTGTCGGCGATCAATTATTACACTGTTCCCGCAAAAAGATGAGGTCGTGCCCGGGTTCGAACCGGGGTTGCCGGAAATTTTGATACGATCAAAATCCGGAGTGATAACCACTACACTACACAACCGCGACGCAACAACAGGTTTGGAAGCTTTTATCATTAAGTTGCCTTTCAGGTAATATTAAGTGAGGCTAGCTAGCTCCATAGATCACAGCAGCCCGTGTTATCGAGGCTAATGTGGGGGAAACAAGAGCAGAGGCTCGGTGTCTTTTCGAGCCCTGGGACAGGTCGTCGAGCCAACTTGCATCCTTCTACTGCCGCGGTCGCCAGATCTTGTCTTGCATTTATATGGACACGTTAAAGAGGGGAGAAAGCGTCTCGAGGCCAAACATGTTTTCGACTGGTTGTTTTCTGGGGCTGGATGTTGTTATGATGGGAGCTCGCAATCTACTCAACAAGCCACACATTGGTATTATTGAAGAATCCAATAGCTTCCCTCCAGAGACAGGAGTTAACGACTTGGCAACGGCACTGGCGAGCTCTGGGGGTGAGTCAAGTTTAGCTCACCGATTTGGAGTACGTGATGTAAGAACGCTTTGGCAGAGACTCTTCCGTGGATTTGGGAGTTTGGGGAGCGCCGACTAGGGGAAGGTGCTTACTTACCACCACCTTGACGTCGCGATGTATGGCCATGGGAGGGACGGCATAGTGGCTCGTGTTCTTGAAGTAACGGAGGAGTTGTTCTTGGAAGAGATGCCGTGTGTGTGGCAGGCTGGAATCCCCTCACAGGGATAAGACGAACTTCTCGATCTAATCGCAACCAACGTCTCTGACTCTGTTCCTGTTTCCGTGTCTCCCGCACGCTTCATATTCCAGAAACCCTAATGTTATGGACGCACTTATAATCAAATCCGCGACCTTTTACCTTCCTCCGGGCTTAACAGTTACCTCACGGATTGCCCCTTATGCACGGCACTTGCTGATATCCTGTGTTGAAACTACAATGAGCGACTTACCATGGCGTCTTGGCTTCGGACGGTCCGCTCACCAGAGCTTCCATATAATCTTCTCGTCACCAGTACTCTCCTACCTCAACCTTATGCAGGGCCCATGGATTTCTAGGACATCGGAGTAGAGTTGTCCCAAGTTTTGGCCTGTCTTCAGCGCGTCATCTGGTGGGAGTGGCCATCGAAATGCGCTCTGGCAAGAGCAAACAACAATCTGCATGGAATGGGGCTCCAGCATTGGCGAAAGATTGGCCGTTGACGCGTTATAAAATAGCAGGCAATCACCCAGAACAAATCTAGAGCCTGTGTGACACTGTCCTACACAGACGTAGGTGTCTAAATCTACTTCGTTTGTAAGAAACCAAGTAATCTCGTATTGATTTGAAGCTAGCGCGAGCCGGCCACTATGTACGTATTTCGTAAGAGCGAACTCCATCTCGTGGTTGTTTGTAATGCTTCCGTACCCAAAACCCATTCCCAAAGAACACCAACAAAAATAATATAAACCCAATGCATCTCACATCTCTTCGCTCCAGCTGTCGGGGACTTGATCCCATTCCTTGCACAGCCCAAACCAATACCGCCGAAGGCAGCGAGGCTCCGCTGGGGCCTTGGTAGGTGCTGAGGTTGGAGTCGCCGTGGGTGCGGCGGTAATCTGGTGAAACGTGGCGGAAACAGGAACGGCTGCTGTGGTAGAGACTGCATCTTTGCAGCCCCAGAAACGTCCTGGGGTCATACAGGTGGTCGTTGACGACTCGCTAGTAGTCGTCGTGGTTGACGTTGTCGTGGTGGTGCTCGTCGTTGTAGTCTTGTCCTTGCACCCGAACCATCCAGGTGTCTTGCAAGTGGACGTTGTCGAGGTCGTCGTCGTCGTCGTAGTGGTGGTGCCTGTAGTCGTCGACTCGTCCAGGCACCCCCACCAGCCGGGTGTCTGGCAGGTGGCCGTGCGGGTACGAGTCTTCGCCGTAGACGTTGAAGATTTGGATGTTGTAGTAGTCTCCGTGCCATTGCTCTCATACATCTTCCAGTTGGCGCAGTCACGGCACTCGGGAGTGGCGTGACACTCGGGCACCTCGTCATACTTCATGATAACATCGTGAATCACGGATCGGATCTTGTGGGTGCCGATTCCAACTCTCCAACCCTTGTCTGCGACAACGTCGTAGACGCACTCCTTTCCAGTGTGGCATGCGGATTCCATAGCGTACCCGGCGAAGGAGCAAGTCGCAGTGGCGCCGTTGCATGTCCCGATGTAGATAGGGTCCGCTGTATGGCCGAAATGGAAGGCTCCGGTATTCACGCGGGCTTGGTGGACCATTTGGTTGTATCCTGGAGGAACTGGAAGACCGAGTCTGCCGGCAGCAAGCGCGTCCGGTACGGCTTCGAAAGTGACGACAGGGAGACCGTAGGTAAGGCCTAGCAGGGAACTGACTGCGCCGCCCAGCGAATGGCCGGACATCCAAACGTTCGCACCGGGGAAGATCTCGGTAACGTTGGAGTAAAGCTCCTTGGCGGCTGTGTAGTACCGGTGCTCTTCGTTGAGTGCTTGAACGACACAGGTGTTGTTGCATGAATAAGTCGACGTGGCGCAGTCGCAAACTTGATGCCAGGTCCACTGTCCCTGTTGAGCACAGCAGCAGCTGAAGAACAAGTTGTCGTTGACCTTGTCGTTGGTGGTGGTGCCATCACCGTCGAAGACAGCTGGGGACGTGCCTTTCAGTCCGATGACGATGGTCGAGTTCGTCGCATCCGCCCAGATGTGCCCGCGGAGGCCATCAGTCTCCCATCCAAAGTCCGCGCTTCTGTTATACGGGCCGCCGACCTCTTCCCAGTCTGCCTGTCCTTTCTCTTCGACGTATGCATTCGCAGCCATGAGCGCGAGACTCAGAACGGTGGCCTTGTCGGTAATGTCGGGACCCGGAACCTCGTCGGTGGTCCAGGCCGATGGCGACATGATGTTCACGTAGCCGCGTTGTCGAGCTTCATTGACCATGGGATCAACGACAGACGGCCGCCGGTCGACCATCCGCTCTATCTTCAGCGGTGCACTCTGGGCCTTCAGAGGCATCACCTTCTCCTTCTTGAAACCATCTTCCTCTGCCAACCAGACTTGACTCGCGGCGTCGTTTGAGTGGTGGACATCCTTCCTTCGATGCAAACGGGGATGGCGGTATGTGCCATGATGGAAAATATGTCGTAATGTGAAGAGGTGCTCGTTTGAAGCGGGTTGTTGGGAGCTAGGGGGCAGCAGCGGACCTGGCGGAAGGACTGCCTCTTGGTTGTGTGATGCTTCCCCAACGGATGCCAAGGTTGGCGATACGGCGAGAAACGATAAGAGCAGCTTCGCTGTAACTCTGCCAGCAGAGGTGCATTCGCCCGGTTTCCCGAGACGTAGCTTCATTTTGTCGCCCAATCCCAGAAAAAAAAATGCAAAATACGGTCAGAGAGTGTCGATGCGGTAAGGCGCTGGAGTTGAAGGTTGGAATGTCCGGGGTTTGCTCAGTTGTATAGAGGGAGGGGACGGACGGCATCAATGATGCCGACGTTGAGATGCGCGGACTCGCGTGCCACGGGCAGTTATGACAGCATCAGGTGGGCGCTTGGCGGTGTTTACGTTGCCTCCGAAGTCGCGGAGGAGCACGGACCAGCCCACCTTCTCCGGAAGGTCCCGCCTCCGGATCTCCGTTAAGATCCAAGGTGCGATGCCCGCAGTTTTCTTCACAGCTCCCCTGGAAGAGTACCCGGACGGACTCCTGACTCCTGATAAGACGCAATCAGGGATCCCAAACCAGCATGTGACCTAGTCACTCGGACAGTGCATGTCCTGCTACCTACCTGGTAGGTAAGCAAAGTGCTTGGCTTAAGTCGGTGTGGTGCCTGACATCCACTGTCTTGCGCCACTCTGAAGAGTCCGCAAGGTCCTCTTCAGCGGCCGCTCGGCTGCTAAACGATCCCGTCGACCTCCCCCAACGTCTGGGGCTGCTGGCATGGATGGACTCGGTGCCTAAAATTGACAGCCCGAGGCATAATCATGCTGCCTACTGTACCTTGGTGTCCTTCGGAATAATGCAGGAACATTCGACGGCCACGTAGCTCAGGCACTTGACCCAGCAGGAAGGTTGGTGGTACCTTGAGCAGGGAGGAAAAACGCCTCAAGTCTAGCTACGTGGTGAGTGAGGCTCGTAGCCATGAGGTAGGGTAGCCTGAGAGCTGAGAGCCACAGCTAGCTACCCAAATGATCTCCCCTGTCATGCTTGATGCCCCCAGCACATGCATGCACTGAAGGTCGGATCCGTCTGCAGATGACACCTTCCAATAAGACATGAGCGGGGACGAGAGCTACCTTACCTTGTCGGGCGCTTGTCTCGTTACCTGCGTTACCTCAACTTGCTGGAACTTGCGAGCTTTCGTCCGTCATTAAAGAGACATCGACCTTCAGCTCGTTGTTTTTGCTGCTCTGCGCAGGCACCGAGCAGACAAGACCGTGCTACCTCAACGAGCGCTGACATCATTTTGTTAGAGATGCGAATAGAAACATAGCTGCCATCTTGGGCCCTTTCCACCCACTATCCCTGCTCTCCCGCTCCATTTATGGCATAAATCCGCCCTGCACGCGATTCAACTGTCCCGCGTGTCGCCGCCAGGGATCTCTTTCCTCTGATATCGGGTTTCAAGACTTGTCCAATACTTAATGCCGCCTTGACTACACAGGTACGCATTTCGGCCCCAAGATGTCGGCTTCTCTTTCGTCCTTTCGCAGACTGTTCAGCTGACAGAGATGGCTTCCAGCATTGTTGAAACCCTCATGGCGTCCACCGGCCCATCCAAGTCGACGGCCGCTCGGCCGAGCACGATACGAGCGCCGTCATTCACTCGCCAGAGCGAGGATAGCGATCCCCTCCGAGTACCGAAACGAGCTCAAACATTCCATAATGGTGCCACTACCGACCCGTTGGCTGCGCCGGCCGTCCCCAGCAAGTCGAAACCAGCAGACGAGTCCGAAGCCCCAGATGCCTTCGAAACAAGACCCTCGACAGACAACGACGATGGGTTTGATGGCAGAGGATCTGTGGACCTCGGCGAGCTGCCAATCGAGCTCGTTAGCTTGACCGACAGGTAGGGTGCCCCGGTGCATTGGATCCAGGAGATGAGTATCTCACAGCAAGCAGCTTCGTCGAATCTCTCACAACGAAAACCCACCCCACGCCGCTGACCATCGACAACGTCTCGCAACTCTTTCAAGACTTCTATCAGGTCGCATCAACCCACATCAATACACACATCTCTGCCTTGGTCTCTCGGCATAATCGGGATGCATCGCCTACCCCGTCCGCGTCATCCAAGGTCTCCACCGCCAGTAGGCTGCGAGCCAAGGCGGCGTCCCTCGGAAGCAAGGACAAACCCAAGGTGCTCCCCAAGCCAGAGCCGGAGCAGCAGATGATAACCGCCGAGGAGCTCGCCAACAGGAAGAAGGCGCGGAAGGCGATCGAGGCCAAGCGTGGGATCATCGAGGAGGCGGTGGAACGCAGACTATGCGAAGGCATTTATCAGAAGATATACCGTCACAAGAGCACTCAAGATGAAGCTCAAGATGCAAAGCTGCGGTCCAAGACTGCAGCGCTCGCCTTGGTTGGAATCGGCCCTGCTGATCTTGGTATCGATCTCGGCGAGGATACTACTCAATCGCCTGAGGCGGCTGCCGAAAAAGTCGAAGAGATCAAGAAATGGCTCGAGCAGGCAAGAAGAGACCTGGTTCTCATGAACGAGAAGCGGTATCCTCTCGGAAAGCTACACCACCTGAAGGCAGCCCACAAGAGCATTGTCGAGACGTTGGCGCACTTTCATCCATCTGCTTCAGCGGACGAGATCATGCCAATGCTCATCTTCACGCTCATCACGCTGCCCCCTGAACACTTGAACGTCATCAGCGATTTGCATTTCATCCAGTACTTTAGGTGGGACACGAAGTTGACGGGCGAGGCGGCCTACTGCCTAACAAATCTGGAAGCGGCCATTAGCTTCCTGGAAACGGTAGATCTCTCCACGCTGAGAGCGGATGAGTTGCCCACAGGACCTGCCAGAGGCCCGAGCCAGCCGGGTACTCCACGCGCTGACACGTTTCCTCCGGCGTTCCCGCCCGGATTGACGGTAACGGCGGACACCACGGTGGAGACTAACACTGGCAACGCCACGCCAACGAAACCGCCGGCTTCGCCCTCGGCGTCGTCTGGTCTCCGTGCTGCAGTTCAGGCTCGGAATAGGAGACTGAGCGAACTAGTCAACACTCCTGCGCAGGCCATTGGTGCTGCCAGTGACGCAGTGCTCAACACTGCAGACCAACACATAAAAACCATCTCAACGAGCTTAGGTGACAGCTACAAGTTTCTTGTCGGCAAGTTGCGTGAGTCTCAAGGCTCGGCAACCGAGTCAGGGCAGGGACTCGTTGTCCCGAAGACCCTCGACGATGCCAGGAAGCTGGTCAGCACACCGCCGCCCGACGAAGAGGGTTCGGTCAGCGGTACTAGTTCAGTCCACGGTGCGGAAGATGCGGACACCACTTGCCGGCCTCCCGTACGCGATGACAAGGTCCTAAATCTGATTGGAGGTCGCAAGGCCAGCAGAGACCACAGCGCCGACAGCTCTCGTAGTGTGAGCAGCTCCAAGAAGGTTCTGTTTTCCAAAGAGGGCGAAGAGAAGGCTCTTCCAACGCCATCTCCGGCTTCCACCTCGAACCCACTCGACTCCGTGCGCAACTTTGGCAACTCGTTCTCTAGATTCTCTGGCATGAGCATGATTCGGGGTCTCAGCCGGACGGCATCGGTCCCTGTTACTGCCAAAGACACGCCGCCGAAAGAAGGGGCAGCCAAAGCCGCGGACGGCGGTGATCTAGCAACGGTACGTTCTCTCCGTCAGACGAAAAGAGTCGGTGTTAATCATTCTCCAGGCATTTCCGGACATTGCGGCGGCCCTCCCACCTAAGCAAACGCCCAAGGTCAACCCGCCTAACAAGAGGTTCATGGAGCTTCAGAACCCTGGCGACCTTAAGCTGAGCGAGGTGATGGAGCTGTTGCGTGACTATAGGAGGCTTGCCAATGCGTTGAAGGACATGGGCGCCTTTGAAGGCACAAAGTGACGGATAGTGTGACTACGTGGTCTATGTAGGCCTCTTGCATTCGTTATGGAAACTTGCGGGACATGGGAAGCAGCATACTGGACACTGGCGTTTTGATCTTTGACCGTTTTACAAAAGCCGTCTACCCACCCCGGCTGTAGACGGTGGCCACCTTTTTATGGATGGCTTTCCGACAACCACACACACCTTACACACGAAGAGAGCCGGGTGAAAGCAATAGTTTATACTGGTACATTATACAAGGAAGGCGTGTGGGATTACTAGAAATAGGGTTTCTACAGAGCGACTCGAAATAAAACATCATCTCATAACTTTACGATCCGGTTACTATACGTAGTGGTTGCAATTACATGTGGATCCTTTGGGGGGACAAAAAGGTTTCTACTATGTTTTTATATGTACTTTACAGAAAGAGAAAGAGAGAGAGACTTTGATATCCATTTCGCTCCCTGCGACAAGACTCGCTCGCGCCCGTAACACCCAACCATGCTTTGGAAACGATACTTGAACGACCGCCCCGAATCCCCCCTTCCCTTCCCGCAGGCGACCCTTGTTCCAAAAAGAGCCTGCCTGGGATTTTCGGGGGGAGTGAACCTTCGCCCAGGGATACTAAAAGTGGTAATGGTAACTAACTGGTGGAGGCAATTGCGGTATTTACCCGAGAATGTGTCTTTTTTACGTATTTGTTTTTCTTCCGGACAAAGGAAAGAACCTCGAAGAGTAGAATTGACCTTGGAAACCCCCCGACCGATTTTCCGTGATTGTCCTTTTTTTTTTTGTTTTTTTTTCTTCTTGTTGGCGCTACCAGGTTGCCTAGTGGTTACCATTCATCTTTGCATCCTTGGGCGGCAGCGTGCTGGCACGGTTGGTCCGGTCCTGGAGCACGCCATTGGGCACGCCGCCGACCTCCTTTTCGTCGCTAATGAGCTTTTCCATGAAGGCAATGTAGTCGTACTGGGGCATGCCACGGTCCTCGGCCGTGTCCGGGCCGTTGTGCGCAGGGATGATCTCGATGAGCTTGTCGATGACCTCGTCCGGCACGAGGGAGTGGCGGAGGTCCATCTCGGTGACGTACGGCTTGCCGTCGGCGACCTCGCGGAAGGACTGGAAGACCTGCTCCGCCGTGTTCTGGTCCTCGGTGACGTCTACCATGAATCGGATGAACTGCTCAAAGGTGACGTGATCGCGGCTCTTTGACGTCTCCATGAAGTAGTCGTGCATCTCATCCTCGGAGAAGACGAGACCGAGCGACGCCAGGGCGGCACTGAACTCGAGCTCCTGCAGCGAGTTGGTGTCGTCGCGGTCGAAGTGGCGGAACACGGACTCGAACTCCTCGAGCTGGATGGGCGTGAGGTTGGTCATGTTGCGGGCGACCATCTGATTGTCAAGGAAAGCGAGCTTCTTCTGCACCGACGACTTGACGAGGCCGTGCTCATACACCAACTCATCGTAGGTGTAGGTCGTGAAGTCGTTTTCCTCGATGTTGGCCTCCTGGCACTTGGCGTCCACGGCGGCAATGGTTTCGAGGTACTTGTCCAGAGGCGGCAGGTTGTCGCTGAGCTTGCGTACATGGTGCAATTGGTCCTCGACGTCGCCGTCCAGGCCTGAGATTGCCAATTGCATTGTGTTCAGCGCCATGGCAAAGTCGTTGGCCTTGTCGGCAAAAGACTTGCGGAGCGCGTTCTTGATACTATGGAGACGTGAGCATTTAAAACAGCTTTTCGTTGGGAAGGAGACACTCACTCTCTGATGGTCTCATTGATCAACTGCGCCCGCGTCATCTCCGTCTTCGCCAGATTGACCCACTCCTTCTCCATCGTCTCAAGAGACAACTCTGGTGGAGGGTCGTACGGCCGCAGCCGGTATGTGCCCAACTTCGTCTTGATGTTACCCAACAGAGTGGCCAGCTCGCTCTTCTCAGCAACCCAGTCTCTCTTCTTACCCCTCTTGTAAGCCGCGAACTGGTTGGCTTGAGCTTTGGCATCGGCATAAGTTCCTTCAAACTTGGCCTGCTGCCATGACTCGACCTGTTCTCTGATTTGCCTCAACAGCTCCCTCATTCGCCTTTCGTATGCACTTTGCATCTCCCAGGCACCAGACATGTTGTTCACAAACTTCTCGACTCGGCGACCCGCGTTCTCGACCTTTTCCATCTGGGAGAAGGCGTGGAACCAGTAGGCGATGTAGGTCATGAGCGACCTCTCATCAGGCTTGGGAACGTCGCACACATCCTCAACATCCAACAGCTTGGGGATGCCGATCTCCTTGTGGGCAATATCAAAGGCCATCTGCATGTTGCCTCGGTGGTCAGACTTGTCCAGGGCGTCGTAGTCAATCAGGTCTGGTCTGTGGATATCAAGCAGGGCGCAGAAGGCAAGTCCATCGTTCCAGCTACCGCTGAAGTCGCGAACCTCGACCTCGTCGTAGCATGCCGTCTTTCTTTGACACCACAAGAGCAATCCCTCCTTGGCTGTCATACCCTCCTCGTTGATATCACTGATCGTAAATCGCAGAATGAGCGTCCAAATTAGACCGAGGATGATCTTTTGGTTACCGTCAACTACATCCTCGGCGCCAATGTTGGTCATCTGGATACCCCTGGACTTGATGAAGTCGAGGCCAGTGTTGACATTTTCGAATCGCTGCACGCGAAGCTTCGGCTTGGCCGCGTAACGCCCGAGGGTGTCATTGGAAAGGCATTCCAACAAGTGGATGAGGATAACCTGCGGGAGCAATTCTGTGAGCCAAGAACCCCACAAATAGGGAAAAGGGGACTTCAACTAACACCATCGCTGAGATCCTTTACGAGATCCTTCACCTCAAGTGAACGCGCCTCCAACTTGGTATTGAGCCTAAAAATTCCACAGGCGTTAGTCCCGGATCGCGATCACGAAAAAAAGAGCCAGGGTCCTCGCCATGGAATGGGAGTGGGGTCCGGTCGTACCATTTGGTAAACGTCTTCTGCTGGACCGTGATCCATTTCTGCTGTTCAGCAAACGCCATCCTCGTCAAGCCCTGGTCACGCGGCGGCTCAACGGCGGCGAGAGCGTCGGCGGGCGAAGATCCGATGGCAGAGCGGAATCGGTTCTTTTTGGCGGCGGTGCTGTCTTTCCGTGCTAGTGCAAGATTGCTGCTCCCACTTCGCTGCAGGCGGGCAGCATGCAACTCCTTTTTGTCTCGTCTGCTTCGCGGGCTCGGGGTGCTGCTGGCGGTGCTGTCTGTCCGGACTCGCGAGGCGGGGGATGATTTCTCTGACCAAGGGGAGGAGTACTCGGTGTTGGTCGGTGTGGTTGGGGTCGTGGAGACGGTCGAAGTTGTAGAGGTGTGGCTGCTGGCGGTCGACAGTCGGTTGGCGCCGGTGTGGTCGTGTAAACAAAACTCGGGGAATTCCTCGTTGCACTGGACGTTGCCGGGCAGATTTGAGCCTGACAGTGGGCGCGCCCCCTGAGGGCCTTCCGCGGTGGACGTCATTTCGGGCAATTCTAGTGGCTCGCTAACTCGATTGGCAGCGCTCGACCGCTGCAGGCGCCGGGATGTGATGGTGAGTGGCTTATCGATAACAGCCCAACTGCCGGGATGGGGGGAGAAACAGTTAGGTTCGTTCTAGACGCTTTCTTCTTGGTTTAGAACCGGGAAGAGTCGAAGACGCGCTGTGAAAACAAACAAGATCACAACCACGACAACAGGAAAGGGACCGGCTGCTCTGCGCATGAAATAGGGGAGCCCATTGTCGTTTATACCATCCCTCGCAGGCAATATTGCTGCCAACGCTTCTCAAGTACAGGCGAAAGACGTCGCGCGCAACCAACAGAGCGAGGTCTGCCCCAGGTGCAAGATCCCTTCTGAAACAAGAGCCTGTCTCCCGTCCCTCCACTCCACGATGAGGCCACTCATGCATGCCATAATGCTTGGAGCTGATCAGCAGGGTTCCCCAACGGTGCCATGGTGGCCGTGGTTTCCAAATCTGGCCGTCGAGAACGTCTTCATCGTCGCGGATAAGGCGGTTGCGTGAGATAGGGGGAGGCTTGCTGGACTTGTCTTATGCTATTCGCCCACGGGTCTTAGTAGGCCGTCCTTGACAATAGCCTGTTCTGGCTTGTCTGGATTCTTGCAACATTCCCCCCTTCAGCCACCCCCCGACGGCGGCGACGGCGAGAAACTGAATCCCTCTGACGGGTTAGCCCCCCAAACAACCAACCAACGTGTCTATCCGGTGCCGTCTCCCGGCTGCTCATCCTCCAAGGACCCTAGCAAGTGGAGGGAGCGCTGAGAGAACGCATGAATGCAAGCCCGGCAACTCTAACGAAGATCGCGTCAAGGACATCGGACGGAGATTGGCAAGGACAATCCGCCCAGATCCCAAATATTTCAGTTTCATAGCCCTGGGACCGACTGACGCTGCCACCGGCTCGACTCTCGTGACTTTGCGCAGACAAAGAGTCAAGACACGAGCCCCATGGTTGAGCGTGTATCCGAGCCAGAATGCGACACTCTCGTCCGTGGCCGAGACAGTGGGCATGGGATGAAGAATGTTGACGTCGGACTTGGTCTAAAGTACGAAAAGGAGCGAGCAGTCTAACGCCGAGGTCAGATGTGTCAGTGCAACCAGAAAAGCTAAGCGGATGGTACAAGCAACGTGCAGACAACGTGCTCTCAAACTCTGTCTGAGGTTTCCAGGCCTGGAACCCGAAAGAAGAAAGGCAGATGCGTCGTCTTTGTAAGAACACCTTCGCAGAACGAGACAACCTGAATGTGAAAAACTTTCTTAACAGGAGGCAGGATATCCAAGATTCCCTGCGGCGTGTCAGGTACAGACTGTCTCTCTTCTGTTACCAGTTGAGACTCGAGAATGATAACTAAGGCTTGTCGGTTTAGGAAAACGTGATGAGAGCCCCCCTCGCGTGGCCAGATGTCGTCATCTAGAAATCCGGTTCTAAGGAAGACTTTAACCAGCAGCCAAGCGTCCAGCGTCCTACATTCGGCGAGTCGTCAATGTAAGCCGAGAAATAGTTGGCTTGGGTCACGAAACGCGAACGTTGGCCGACGTGTAAAGTGTCGACTACGCGGGGCGCCTCGGCGAAAAGACAAAGTTGCCGTCGGGTAAAAGTGGTAGATTCGCCGAGCGAGATCCATCGGGAGTGTGCCACCGAGCTGCCTGGCTCCCCGTGGCGGGACGGGAGCTACTGAACTCCTCAGCTCCGTCACCACCGTGGTAGCGTGCTTTGACAGCGTCGGGTTGGCAATTCCGCTCCAGTTACTGGCTGTTCCCGGAATCCTACAGGGGTTTTTAGTGGTTAAAGCCGAAATCGGGGCACCGACTTATCTAAATCTCGAACCTCATTCGACTTTTTCGACCTTCAACCGCTGGGACCTCGTGCCTTCGAGTCTGCAAAAGCGACGCCCACAAATAAGGACCAGAACCCGGCTGGTCGGTGTTTTGCTTCGCTCTCCCCCGCATCTTTCTTTTGTGTCTCAAATTTTTTTTTTTAGTCACAATGGCCTCTAGATCAAGACTCCAGCCCCTCCTACGGGCCGCTGCCCGGAGGCAGACGCTGCTGAGCACCGGCAGCCGGCATGTTCTGCGGCAAGCGTCGGCCCCGGCCGTCGCCGCCACCGTCCGGTGTCTCTCGACAACGGCCGTGAGGTGCAGTGCGGGCCTGAAGGAGATCAAGCTCACTGCCGCCGCGTACCCGGACATCAAGCGTGACGAGCGCTTCGCCGAGGTGACGCCCTCACACGTCGCCTTCTTCAAGGAGCTGCTGGGCGCTTCGGGCGTCGTCGACGGCGTCACGGCCGAAGCTGCCGACGACCTCGCCGCCTTCAACGAGGACTGGCTGCGCAAGTACCGCGGCCAGTCGCAGCTCGTACTCAAGCCCGCCTCCACGGAGGAGGTCAGCAAGATCCTCGCCTACTGCAATGAGCACCGCCTCGCCGTCGTGCCCCAGGGCGGCAACACGGGTCTCGTCGGCGGCTCCGTCCCCGTCTTCGACGAAATCGTCATCAACATGAGCCGCATGAACCAGATCCGCTCCTTCGACGACGTCAGCGGCACGCTCGTCGTCGACGCCGGTGTCATCCTCGAGGTTGCGGACCAGTTCCTCGCCTCCAAGGGCTACATTTTCCCGCTCGACCTGGGCGCCAAGGGCTCGTGCCACGTCGGCGGCAACGTCGCGACCAACGCCGGCGGCCTGCGCCTGCTGCGCTACGGCTCGCTCCACGGCAACGTGCTCGGCCTCGAGGCCGTGCTCCCCGACGGCACCATCGTCGACGACCTCTGCACGCTGCGCAAGAACAACACGGGCTACGACCTCAAGCAGCTCTTCATCGGCGGCGAGGGCACCGTCGGCATCATCACCAAGGTCTCCATCATCTGCCCGCAGCGCTCCGCCGCCGTCAACGTCGCCTTCTTCGGCCTCGAGTCGTACGAGAAGGCGCAGCAGGCCTTCAAGGCCGCCAAGGGCCAGCTCGGCGAGATCCTCTCGGCCTTTGAGCTCATGGACGGCCGCAGCCAGGACCTCGTCCACGCCGTGCGCGGCAACAAGCGGCCCCTCGAGGGCGACCACCCCTTCTACTGCCTCGTCGAGACGAGCGGCTCCAACGGCGACCACGACTACGAGAAGCTCGAGCGCTTCCTCGAGGACGTCATGTCCAACGAGATCGTGTCTGATGGTGTGCTCGCACAGGACGAGACGCAGAGCCGCGCCCTCTGGGGCTGGCGCGAGGGCATCCCCGAGTGCCTGGGCCACTGGGGCGGCACGTACAAGTACGACGTGTCGATTCCGCTCAAGGAGCTCTACCAGCTCGTCGAGGACACCAAGGCCAAGATGGAAGAGGCTGGCCTCGTCGGCGACACGGACGACTTCCCCGCTGTGGGTGTCGTGGGCTACGGCCACATGGGTGACTCGAACCTGCACCTGAACGTCGCCGTCAGACGTTACGACCCCCGCATCGAGAAAGTCCTGGAGCCGTTCGTCTACGAGTGGATCCAGGAGCGCAACGGCAGCATCAGCGCCGAGCACGGCTTGGGCGTGGCGAAGAAGAAGTTCATCGGCTACAGCCGAAACAAGAGCATGGTTGGCCTGATGAAGCAGATCAAGAATCTCTACGACCCGGTAAGCTTTGCTTCCTAGTCCTTTTTTTGTTTGCTCCGGCTTCCCGACGGGAGCCGTCTACTGCTCCCCGGGCCGCCCACCACACATCTTGGGATGTGATGCGTGTGATGTGATTCTTCCCTCTTCCCTCTTACCGTCACTCTTACTCACTGCCCCCCGTCCCCATGCTGCCCCCCACATTCTCCCCCTCCCCTCCCACAGAAATAAAGCATCAGCCCTGTCTGGCGTGTGAAGGAATGCTGACGTCGGGCCAATTAGAACGGCATCATGAACCCTTACAAATACGTCTGAGAAAGCGCCAAGACGCGATACCCCTCCATCAATGAACGGTGAACGCTGCTACCCTGGGGTCCTCGGGCCTGAGTTGCTTGAAGCGGTTCGTAGAAGCGGGTGTGGGAAGCCCACGGAGCTGTGTCTGCCTGGCCGGCTCGCCTTCCATCCACCCGGGGAAGAGAGGCAGAGACAGAGGCAGAGGCAGCGGGTTTGTAAAAGATTTTTTTTTATTCGTGTGCGCGCTTGCGTGTGTGCGTGAGCCCAGAAAGGCCCATGGCGTAGAGGACTTGATTCCTAATCGGGGCATATTTTGAGAGCGGCTGTCTTACGGTGAGAGGGGGCAGAGAGCAAGGAAAAAAAATCGAAAAAGGCCTCGGCAGGCGTTTGTAGTAGGATATCACAAAGCAATGTGCCTTAGAAATCAAATACCACAAAGAAACACAGCCATTTTCCCTCACACCTCCGTCTCTCCAAAGCCGAACCGCGAACCGAGTATCGAGTATCGGACTCGGATCGGACAACGTCGAAGCCCCCCTCGATCGGACGTTTGACGAAAACGTGATGCCATCCGGTGCCCTCTCACCTCCCCCTCCTCCTCCTGCTCATCCCCAGCCCCCCCAGCCTCAACCGCAGCGGGCCCCCGTCCCCGTCCAGGCTGCTGCTCAGGTCACAGTGTCCCGAGGTCAAGTCTCAGCCCCAGAGCCTTGGACACGGACAAGTGGGTGACTCGACGTTCCCGGGCAGGCACGCGGGTGCGTGATTGGCAGTCGTCAGCACGTCGATTGGCTGCGGTACGGCTGGCCGCAAGCTTCCAGAAGGCGAGCGCGAAACCCCAATGACAATCCGCCGTCGCCGACACCCGGCAGCGGGTGTGATCGTCCCTCTTGTTCTTGTTCCTTTCCCCCCTTGTCCCTTATCCCAAAGTGCCTAAGTGCCTGAATGACGGTGGTGAACGACCACCCCACCCGGCCTTTCCGCGCCGCCTGGCTGACAGTGCCCTGGCAGAATCTTACTTGCTCAGCTCTTATTTGCCCCTTTACTGTGCGGCATTCAGCGGCCGCCCGTGTCAGCCTCCCTGCAGCCAATCCGGGCCCAGCAGCCGCTTGTCTCGTGGGGCCTCCGAGGCCCAACCCCCTGTCATCGGTCTGCGACGGCATGCAGCCCTACGGAGCAGGAGCCAGACGTGGGACGTGCGCTCCGTCCGGGGACTGAGGTCCAGTGTCGGTCGTTTACACTTTGATTGCTATTAGTTCTTCTGTCAAGTCAGGTTGCACTGCAACACTTTTTCTCCCCCGCCGGTCTTGACCATCTCACACCTACGCATGCAAAGACAAGCCCCGATACACTCACTTTCCTCTTTTAGGCTATCGTGCCCGCTGATGTGCACTCTCTCGAAGAACGCCTAGATGATAGCGCCTGGGTTGCCCTTATGCCAGGGGAAAAAAAGGAACATGATGCTCTCCCGTACCGCATCGTGCCTCGGCCGTCCTCACGAGCCCTATCTACCCGCACCCTGCCTCCGCCCCTAACCAAAGGGAGGCATATTTGATCGTCTCGGGGCGGCCTGCCTGCATACGCAGCCGCAGCCATCTTATTCGTCCCAGCCGTCCCAAGTGCCCAGTTCCCTTGCTCTTGACCGTCCCATACGCCGTCATGATCCACACTCGGTAGGGCTGCAGCACACCATCAACCCGTTTCCGCGAACCATTGTGTGCCTGCTCGGTCCCACAGACGTCGGCACTCGCCCACGTAAGAACCTCCCGGTCCGCATCCTGATGGAGACCTCTTGACGTCCCACTCCGGCTCTTGATATAATATATATCTCCTCGTGCGCCTGCCTTCCGTGTTCGTCAACTGAACGAGACTAGCCAAGTTATGGGCCTTTTGTATCCCAAAAGTTCTGATATTAGTTCGAAACCCTGATTAGTCAACATGGTTGGAGTCCGTGGTAAGTATAAGGGGTGCGAGACGTGCAGGGCTCGCAGAGTCAAGGTAAGCAGCCCCCCTGAGCCGCCGCCCGTTGAAGAATCAACGCGAGCTGATGTTTCACAATGTAGTGCGACAATGAACGCCCCTACTGTCGAAAATGTATCGACAGCGGTCGCGAGTGTGCCGGTTACGAGCGAGAAATGGTCTTCATCACCGCAACGATAGATGACGGCGGTCGCTGCTCATCCCATCCTCTACGCCAGGTACACACCTCGAAGAAGGCTGGAAAGGCGAAGTCTGTAGAAGATGAGACGCCTCGTCTTGTACCGATAGAACCACTGGCGCCCGCCTGGGACGACCTGATTCCCCTGTCCGAGAACGGCGTCGTGTACACGGTGCAGATTGCAACTCTGCATGCCAAACTCCAGACCATCATGCGGGGGAACGAAGACCAAAATCGCTTCAAGTTTCGTGTCGCCTTCCCGCCATATTCGCCGGTTGATCTGGAAACTTGGGATAACGGTAGTGACGTGGACCTGGCTGCACAGAATATGATCAGTCTTCTGCCGGCAGGGAGTAATAACGGCCCTCCAGAAGGCATTTGCGTCTTCCTGTTCGAGGTCTGGTTTCCATGGTACCCAAAAGAAAGCCGCTGCTAACATCTGCACCAGCAAAACCCATCTTTTCTCGTACCGAACGGTATGACCCCCTGGGGTGTCCCCCAGCAGCATTTGGACGCCGTGAAGAAACTTGGCCCCGAGCAGTTTCGACAGTTCCCAGCTCACCATTTTTTCGTCAGAGTGTACAGATGTAGCGCTGTAAGAGCCAAATAGACAATCTGCGAGCAAGTCAGCGACTAATTTGTTCGGCAAGATCACACTTGCTCTCTTGCATAGAAAAGCCACATTCTTATCTTCCCTTGACTGGTGCAGTGTCCCGTGGGAGCTGCATCCCAAAAGCCATTTAGACAGGCTTTTCGATATCATCTTGCAACTCCCAAACATCTTCGCGAAGGCCGACCGAACAATACCTTTCGCTGCGACCTTACAACGTCGACAGAAAGCCCAAGACTTGCTGAGCCACTGCTTGCAGGTTGAACAGTACTTCGAAGAATGGCACTCTTTTGCTCGTGCTCCGACTGCCGAGCATCCGTACGCGTATTGGATTGAAGAGCCAGACGATCCAGAGGCACAGCAGATTCCTTTCGCCGATAGTCTCGCCTTCAAGGACGGCATCACGTCCGTCATGTTTTTGTATTATTGGATGTCGTTGCTGCTCCTCCATCGCTGCATAGAAAGCCTGCACCACACGATATTCCAACCCATCATTGAGGATTTTCCGAACATGTACCCTGATCTTCCGGGCCATTTGCAGATCAACCTAGCGAGGTACCAGCAGCGGCAAGACTTTGCGACGAGGATATGCAGAGCGTTGGATTTCGCCCTCAGCACGACTGTGCAGCCGGACTTGCTGATCGCGCCCCTTGCAGTGGCATTGGAGTTCTATCGGGAAATCAACACGTCTTCAAGGGATGGAGAGCTGGAGATTATGTGGTGCGAGAACTTCAAGCTAGGGCTGATGTCGAAGGGTCGAGACATTGCCAATGTCATTCAAAGTCGACAATGGGCCGACCTTGCGAAGTTTTGAACGGGGCTGGCTCTTTTCTAGTCCTTGCTGGGCATGGACAAGCATGGGTATAAAAAAAAGGTAGAGGAAGGCTTTGGGCTTTTGGGCTTTGGGTCAGTCATTGGGTGCTTGGGTGCTTGGGGGCATATGCATTATGTTTTGGTTGCGGGGTGTTGGTGGAATGTTTAAGAGGCGAGAATACTGGCTATTCGACCCTGGTTCAAGGCACCAAGGTTGCCCTCTGGTTCTGAGAGCGATGGACTGGCTGCCGTCGAGATGAACTGTTGCTGGCTTGTGTATCTTGTACTTCAATCGCTTTCGTCTTCTGGCTGTGTTTCCAAGACGACGTTCCGAAGCCATCATGTAGCCTTGAAACGCTCAAAGACAAAAATCGAAAAATATCAATATAAAAGCAGGGACCACTGAAGGTAACAGCAAAGTGTTGATGTTGGAGTGGAAGCTCAATCAGAAGTTGCCAATTCACAGATGTACCTATGTACAGAAGCACGGACCAGCTCTTCCAGTTGGCCGAGCTCACGTCAGGGAGATCCATTACCCGGACTTTCCCCGGGCAGCGCAAGAGCTCCTGGAGCTTTTCAGCCTTCCCATGCCAGCAGGTACCAGAGCTTCGTCAGACCTGCAGCCTGCCTCTACCTAGTACTCGTACTCCATCCCATCCTCCACCGACCGCACCCCTTCATCCACGGCGATTGTCCCGCATTATCGAACAACTCGTCGACCTGTACAACACCACACAACTACTTATTTCTACCCGACTCTCATACAGAAAAGATGGCTTCAGGATATGACAGAGCGTTGTCTGGTACGTCGCCCTTCCTGCCCGCAATTGCATTGTGTTAAGCTAACCCGCCGCGAACAGTCTTCAGGTCCGTCAATGTCGCCCCTCCTTCAAACCAACCTCGCGTTCCCCATCTAACTTGTGCAGTCCCGATGGACACGTTTTCCAGGTCGAGTACGCCGGAGAGGCTGTTAAGCGAGGTAATATTGCGTGCCCGCTGCCTCCAGGGGCGAACACAAGCTCACTGTTGGTATAGGAACTTGTGCTGTTGGTGTCAAGGGCCAGGATGTCGTTGTTCTCGGATGCGAAAAGCGATCAGCCATGAAGCTGCAAGACACTCGGATCACCCCATCGAAGATCCAGCTCCTCGACACCCACGTCTGCCTTGCGTTCGCCGGCCTGAACGCCGATGCCCGCATCCTGGTCGATAAGGCGCGGTTAGAGGCTCAGTCCCACAGACTCACGGTCGAGGACCCCGCCTCGATCGAGTACATGACCAAGTACGTTGCTGGCGTTCAGCAACGGTACACGCAGAGTGGTGGTGTCCGGCCGTTCGGCATCAGCACCTTGATCGTCGGCTTCGACAACGGCAGCAAGGTTCCCCGCCTCTACCAGACTGAGCCCTCCGGCATCTACTCGGCATGGTATGACCTCTGCTGACAAATGCATCGGAGAACCAGAAGCTAATTCCTCCTAGGAAAGCCAATGCCATCGGCCGTTCCAGCAAGACCGTTCGTGAGTTTCTCGAGCGCAACTACAAGGAAGAAATGGACAGGGAGGCCACCATCCGCCTTGCCATCAAGTCGCTTCTCGAGGTTGTCCAGACTGGAGCCAAGAACATCGAGATTGCGTTGATGGCCCCTGGCAAGACCATCGAGATGCTCCCCGTAGAGGAGATCGAGAACTACGTCAAGAACATCGAGCAAGAGAAGCAGGAGGAGGCGGCCAAGAAGAAGACGGGCCGGACGCCGGGCACTGGCAGCGCGGCCATTCTCACGAGAGGCTCGGGCGATGGAGACGAGTAAAGACATGAAAAGGCGTTGCGGTTCGCGGATAGACGACACTGATGAGGGTATCTAACCAAATACCATTGTATTACCACCTCCAGACTTGACGGCGTGGGGTAATCTACTAAAAAAACGGCGTCCATTAAATCGCTTGCTGCTGTACTCTGTTGTCTATCCATTACTAACCTTCTCCACTTCAACCCAACTTGTCTGCGTCGTCGGTGGGATCGAATATTGATCTTCCGGCGGTCTGTCGCACTCTCTCGTCCTTGATCATGCGGCTGTCCTTGCGTGCGTCCTCTCCCTCAACGGAAATGGCTGCCTTCGGCGTGAGGGCGTCAATGACGAAGTGATTATCGCAGTGTGGGCAATACTCGTCGGATTCCTCGAACTCCTGGGCGTCCTTGCGGAAACACTTCTTGCACTTCTTGCAGGCGAAGGTCATCTCGAAGGTCTGCAGGAGGGGATGCGTCTCCTGCTCGTGGTGGCACTCGGCGCAGTCAAACCATTTCTTGCCTGTGAGTGATTTTGTTAGGTCGGTTTCTGAGGTCTTCTAAGGGGTGGGGTGGTCGGGCGTACAGCATGGCGATCGGATGGCAACTTGCGCGTTGAGGACGTGTTTGCTGCGATGGTTTGTTAGCTGGCGGTCAGGGGGTTGGCAGCACGATGCGGCTCACCACATGGTGGGCGGTTTTCCTCGATGAAAGCGTTGGCCAGTTCAGAGGCGCAATGTGAGGCTTGAGTATTTTCTGTCCTCGTGCTATCCAACGAGGCTCCTCTCGAGGTTGTTCGCGTCTTTTGCTGGCCTTCTGGAGGTGAAGAAGGTTCCACCAAAGATTTGGCGATTGCTGATAAATTTGGCGGGGTCGTTTGCCGCCCTCAGTGCCTGTGTCTTGCCGCTGCACACCCCGCCACGCGGGTGGGGATTAAAGTGTCCCCTGTCAACAATCACTTCGAGATCATAGGTTTGAGAAGATGCCTCTGTCCAAGTTGCCCTACGCAGGCGCTCTTGGAGAGGCGTATCTATTAGAATATAACAATTCCGGCTTTATATTCTTTCCCTTTCATGGATGTTGGTTTGGAAGAACGTCTCTATCGGCAGAAAGGTTGGCATTTTACCATCTTTCATGACTACCCGGGTATCCCTTCTTCTGCGGCTTGCCTCTTCTCTTCCGACCTGCCCAACATCATCATTCTAACCGGGCTTATTAATTGACTTAGCCCCTTACTTCAACTTATCCCGCTTAGATTTCTCTTTCCCTGTTGCTGTTCCAGTTCCTGCCGGTGGCATTCTTGCCGTCGTCCTTGCTGCCGCTGTTGTTATTGTCGTCGGTCTTTTTGTTAGTGTACTTCAGTGTCGTTCCTGCTCCTTTCCCCGTTGTTTTTATTTTTCATGTGGGACGGCGCCAACCTGAATAATACCTCCTGATGGCTTTTCTTTCCTTCGTTTTGTACATTTAATAGAAGACCAAAGAAATCGTACATCGTTTATTTCATCAAGGTCCGAAGGCCGCACTTGGCATTTGGGTCTGGTTTTATGTACCTACCTAGGTACACAAGGTAGCACTTGCCCGGATCCCTGGGCAGGGTGGAGCACGCTAGGGGCTGCTTGCGAATTACCTATCTCCGCACGTGTCTGCCCGCAGCTACTTCAGCATCCTCAAGGCTACAACATCAGCCTTTTCGCATCCATCTACACCAACACGCCTCTACCCTCGATATACCACCAACTTCACGCCACGATGGCACCCAAGAGGAAGGCTCAGGGGGCCACCACTGGTAGCATCAAGGCAGGAAAGGGTTCGGCGGTTTCGACACCAGGAGCAGCCACTCCCAGCAGGAGCATTGCTAGCGACAATGAATCCTCTGCGGTGGATCCTGTCAGCGAGGAGGAAGACGAGAACCTCGAGAAGAACGTCGACAAGTTCTCAGTCGAGGCTTACCTCGACAGACCGAAAGCTAATGGCAGCGAAGCTATGTCAGCGCTTTTTAAGAAGAAACGCGACTTCTCATACCTACGGCTCAAGCCAGACTATCAGAATCGCCCGCTCTGGATCGACCCGGCAAAGGGGCGCATTTTTCTCGAAAGCTTCAACCCGCTTGCCGAGCAGGCGCAGGATTTCCTAATCACGATCGCCGAACCCATCTCGCGACCCTCATTCATCCACGAGTATGCCCTCACGACGCACAGCCTGTATGCCGCCGTCTCGGTCGGCTTGTCGCCCCAGGACATCATCAACACCCTCGATCGGTTCCTGAAGATGCCCTTGCCCGAGAGCATCCGCAAGTTTATTGAGGGCTGCACGCAGAGCTTTGGCAAGGTGAAGCTAGTGCTGAAGAATACAAAATACTTCGTGGAGAGCACGGATCCTGTCATTCTGCAGAAGCTCCTGAAGGACTCCGTCATTGGGCCTCTTCGAGTACACGGAAATGAGGAGATCACTACAACGGCAGCACCTAAGCAAGGCCCGCTCGTCATTCCAGGCACATCCAATGCCGCTGGTGCTAGGCAGGCCGAAGAACAGAAGGCCAAGGGGCGCGAAGGCGAGGTCAAGGAGGGCGAACTATATGCGGCTCTTAACGACGACGATGATGACGACCAGGAAATCACCCATGCCTTCGAAATCTCGGATGACGCAGTCGAGACCGTCCAGAAGCGCTGTCTTGAGTTAGAATATCCCGTATTGGAGGAGTACGATTTCCGCAGAGACGAGGCCAACCCGAACTTGGAGATTGACTTGCGACCCGGCACCTTGATTCGGCCATACCAAGAAAAGAGTCTTAGTAAAATGTTCGGTAACGGCCGAGCAAAGAGTGGTCTCATCGTTCTGCCTTGCGGTGCTGGAAAAACGCTTGTTGGCATTACAGCAGCTTGCACCGTCAAGAAGGGCGTCATCGTTCTCTGCACCAGCTCTATGTCTGTCGTTCAATGGCGTAACGAATTCCTCAAGTGGTCTAACATCAAACCCGAAGATATCGAGGCCTTCACCTCGGACAATAAGGGCAGGATCTTCCCGGGTAATACCGGTATCATCGTAACTACATATTCCATGGTTACGCAGACCAGAGAGAGATCCCACGAGGCCAAGAAGATGATGGACTTCCTCCAGACTCGAGAGTGGGGCCTAATGCTTCTCGACGAAGTGCACGTCGTACCTGCCAACATCTTCAGAAAGGTTACGTCGTCCATTAAGACACACTCAAAGCTTGGTCTGACGGCCACTCTTCTGCGTGAGGACGACAAGATCTCGGATCTGAACTTTCTGATTGGACCGAAGCTGTACGAGGCCAACTGGATGGAGCTTTCTGAGCAAGGCCACATCGCAAAGGTCCAGTGCGCCGAGGTCTGGTGTCCCATGACCACGGAGTTCTACGACGAATACCTCAAGGCATCTGCCAGGAAACGGGCGTTGCTCTACATCATGAACCCTAGGAAGTTCCAGGCAGCTCAGTATCTCATCAACTACCACGAATCCCGAGGAGACAAGATCATCGTCTTCTCAGACAACGTGTACGCACTGAAGACTTACGCCCAGAAGTTGGGAAAGGCGTACATCTATGGCAGCACGGGCCAGTCAGAGCGCATGCATATTTTACAAAACTTCCAGCACAACCCTGAAGTTAATACGCTGTTCCTCTCCAAGATTGGAGATACATCATTGGATCTGCCCGAGGCTACGTGCCTTATCCAGATCTCATCGCACTACGGTTCTCGGCGTCAAGAAGCCCAGCGTCTAGGCCGTATCCTTAGGGCGAAGCGCAGGAACGACGAGGGCTTCAACGCCTTCTTCTACTCCCTCGTCTCCAAGGACACGCAGGAGATGTACTACTCATCCAAGCGGCAGGCGTTCCTGGTAGACCAGGGCTATGCCTTCAAGGTCATCACGCAGCTCGCCAACATTGAAAAGACCCCCAACCTCGCCTACGCTGCTGCGAGCGAGAGGCGCGAGCTGCTGCAGAAGGTGCTGATCGAGAATGAGGCCGGCGGCGAGGACGAGGTCATTGATGACCTGTTCCACAGCGGCACGATGGGTCGCGCGCCGGCAAGGGGAAAGAAGAAGGCGACGGCGAGGAGGACAGCCGGCCTCTTGGGCGACCTGTCGGGCGGGCAGGATATGGCGTACGTGGAGCAGAACAAGAGGGTCAGGCTGAAGAAGGCTAAGCCGGAGAGCAATACCTTCTTCAAGAAGATCCAGAGAGAGAAGGCCAAGCGATAAAGGAAGATTGTACAATACGGATATCACCTAGTTTCACGGCGTTTGGCGGGGATCGACGAGCTACAAGCGGTATCGGACAGTACGGCAAACGGCGCTTTGCTCGTTGTTATAGTATAGAGCAGACATGAAACAGATTCTTTTGACTGTTTTTACTGTTGTCGTTGCCGTCATCGTTGTCCACCACTTTCAGGGCTTTGTAAGTCGCGTGAACAACAGTAAGTGTAGACGGCAGGCTGTGTAATAATTAGAAAAGAAAAACGAGGACGATGTCCCGGAGGGCCAAAAAGCACATCTCGGATAGCAAAACTCTTCTGTAAAGTCGTTGGAAGCTTCGAGACAACCCGAATCACGAGAAGGCCAATCACCAGATCGAAAAGGGCTACCAGTCTCCAGGCCATCGTGGTCTCGTTTCATACGCAGCATGTGGTCCTTGAAGCGCTGTTTACGGCTGATACCGAAGAATGGAGCAGTCACGCATGGCATCACGCCCTTAGCTGCGCGTGGGCACACATTGCCCTTCTTGTCCACTCCGCCCAGCATCTGGCCAAGGACCTGACGCGGCGGTCAGGGGGTTGGCTTCGGGTTCGCGGAAGCAAATGACTGACGATGCCATCTTTGCCCTGTAACAGCATTGAATACGGCTCCCTTTCACGCGCGCAGTGTGTTGTCCTAGGAACAGTGCCTGCTTCCGCTTTCAAGTTCTTCTGTTCTGCCTGGGGCCCTTGAGCGGTCCCATAAGTTACCAAGGTTACGAAAAAGAAAAAAAAGGGGACCGAAGACGATCTGTTCTGGACCCTGCCCGGTGCAGGGTCTGCTGTCAGCGGAATCTTTCGCAAGGAAGATCGACAAGTTCCCGCTGTCGGGTACTCGGCTGCTATCCGCCGCCTGCAGCGATTGGCATTGCAAATCTGGTCTCTGTTTTCTGTTTCGCTGTGTCACGAAAACCCACGTCGCCAATGAGAAAATCGTGATCCTTTGGTAAGATGCGTAAGAGTCATTCCGAAATGACAAACAGAAGGCCGGTTGCGGAACGCTTGGGGCGAGGCCGCGCTGAGCTCGCCAAGACGCAGCCCATCGGCCCCTTTCTGCTGTTTGTAGGCCGAACAGGGGCCTGTGGATGGTGGAAGGGGCCTCGTCAAGGGATGGGAAGAATTGCGCCATGAAGCAACATCTCTCTTTTCGCGTCCCTGGCGTCCCTAAACGACCGTCCTGCCAGTCAGCGGACTTTCCCTTTCACGTGGGCCAAGCTGGCGAATGAATCGAGGGTGTCAATTGGTGGTCTTGGCAGAAGACGATTGGGTCGGGGCAAACTGCAATTATCCGGTCGAATCTTTGACCGTCTGGCCCTATCTCTGCGGCGTTGCGTGGTCGGTCAAGGGTACAAAGGATGTCTTGGCGGTCCAGGTTTGGAGATGACCGTCGTCTACGGACACTGCCCGGCCATCTCACAACTCGCGTGCAGGGCTTCGCTAATGTTGGGTAGAGTAGGACTGCATCGTATCGGTTGAGTAGCTCGAGACTAAGCGGTGAAGAGGGGCGAGAGGAAAAAAAATCTCAGCTGTCATCAATGTTGTGTTGAGGTGGTGAGACTGACAAGTGACGGGGGTTATCGTCGGCGTTGTTTGGTGATGTTTCTCAGTTCTCACCTCGGTGGGCAGCTGTTGTTGCTAGCTGGGTCTGGACTTCGGCGGGTGGTATGGCGGACGGAGTAAGCGACCAGCAGGCCGATGCGACAGGGTTACGATTGGTAGGGCGGGAGGCAGAAATAGCATCCGTTGGAAAATTGCATTACTTCCCTGAATATTCCTTATCGGCATCGGCGCAGCAGAGATATGATTTTCCCAGGGAGGAATTCTTGAGAGATCGCTGGACTGTGTTGCGTGCTTGTGCATGTTCGAGCTTGAGCTTGTGCAGAGGGCTCCTGCAAGCCTCAGTTGTCAGAGATAATGTTGCGCCCAAAAAAGATCAATGGGAGGATCTCTGGGAAGCCGATGCGTTTCACAGGCAGCCGTGGCTTGTAGCCAATACTTCCTTGCTTTGGGAGTGGGAGGCTGCCCGAGGTGTTGTTTTTGACCGTGGTTCAATGCTCTCAATGCTGGCCGAAAGGCCGTCCTCGGCTGAAGCTGGTCGAGGGGGCAGCGTCGGCTTGGCTGGGATGTCCTGTTGAAAGCGGAGAGCATTCTGTTTCATTTAATAGGGGTCGAGTAGGATTATCTAACCTGCAACCGTCGGTGCTGGTGCTGGGACCTCGGAGAGAGTCAGTCAGTCGAACGCGTCCGGGCCCGTAACCGTAACCACCTGGGCAGATGTTGCTGGCGGCGGGGCAAACAGTGAAGCGGGGCAAACAGTGAAGCGGCCGTCGCCATGAGCAAAATGTAAAATGCGAGAGGCATTTATCGGCGCCGGCGCGCAAAGTTGCGGAAGACGCGGCGCTGTTGTGAATAAACAGATGCATCTTGACGTGGGGTGTCGATCTGCGACGTGTGAGTATGGCAGATCCAGGAGCAAATCTGCATTGTGGTTTGCGCATCGGACTATCAAGAGCATGGATGAAGCAGGATTGGACGGAGGTGGCTGCAACGCAACATGCAAAGTAGCGAGAGTCGAACCGGTGATGGATAGGATATGCATGCGTTCACATGCCGCTGCTGCAGCTTGCAGGTAACGAGGGCAGGGACGGGCGTGGCGGTGGAAGGGAGGTAAGGAAGTACTCTCTGCAACGAGCATCTCAGACAGTCATTCAGGTACGCAGTATCAGCGTCGGCAGCGAGTAGGGGTATCCCGCACGCCTAGCTTCCAAGAGATCCATGGATGAGGGAGGGTGAGATGCGCTGGCACAAGATGACGTATGGGGAAGTCGCGCCCCTGTTACCCTAGCGCGACGCAGCTAGACTTTTGCTCTTTTGGGCGGTTGCTGGCGCGCTGCCGTTTTCTGCTTGGTGCACACTGTGAGCGGCGGCGATCCACTCTGGAAATAAAGTTGCTTGGCACTCCGCCAGCTTGGTTGGGGACTTGGGGCAGTTACGAGGGGGGGTTCTTCTGGCGTGTCTTGAAATGGCACGCCACGAAACAGATCTCACGAGTTGCGTCCAATCTCACCTAGAGTGCCGCATAGCAGGCCGAGCTAAGGCCTAGGGGCCACCTTACTGGTGCAGGAGCAGTGCTCCGAATGCCGTACCTTGGGCCCGGCGAACACGCTGAGGGGCATAGGGTCGTGCGGGAAGGAGTTCCCATGCTGTGCCCCATCTCTAGGCTACCAGAGCAGGCCGTGGTAGGTGATGCTTACCCTACCTACTCCAGTATTAGCGCACAGGCATCGCATGGTGTTCTGACCGCCCAGCACCAATTTGCGCGACGGCGCCGTGGCTGGTTGTTACATGAAGCCAACGGCCCATGAATGATGTGCGCAGATGATTGGCGATCATTCCGACACTTTTTCGGGATGCTTGATGCAGCCATCTGTCACAAGGGGGTCCTGCGCAGCGGCGTCGGCCTTGAGCGAGCAAAGTGTGAGCAAGAGTAAGGTGGTTGAGGCAGGTGAGGTGAGGTAAGGAGGTGGTAGGCAAGGTAAGGTGATGTGATTTCCATGGTATCTGCACCAAAGTACCGAGTACGCTGTTGGCGTTGCTGTCATGTCAGAAGACGCCTGGAAAGACGCTAGCCTCCACCAGTTGCAGAGGTGCTTTCTCAGTCAGTCCTGGGACTGTCGGGGGGAAAGTGCTCCGTACTGCGTACCTCTGTCCTCAGCTAGCCCAGGTTCCTGCCCAGGGGATGGATGTATTTTTCTGGCCCCTTCACAGCGGGGGCAGCGACCACTTCCAGTCGAAGCTTAGCCTGCGTCGCCCCCAGCGCCCCCCATGGCCCCAGCAGCCTGCAGGGTACGGAAGGGTCAGCGTGGCCATCGAACGTATCCAGGTCCAGGGTGTGCTCGAGAGAGGTGGATGCTGCATTGGCCGTGGATTACCGCAATGGACGCTGTAGTCACTCCACTGAACCCGGCCGACGCGCCCGCACGCCGGACGGGCTTCGTCCCCTTCTAATTAAAAAAATGAGCGAGCGGAGGGGGGAAAAATGGAGTGACGCCTTCTCTTTCTGGTTTTCCCCGTCGCACAAGATCTAAATACACCCGCCCGCCTTTCCTAGCGGCTGGTGCTGCTTGGTTGCTTTTCTTTGCCTTCGTTGGTTGTCGAGGAGCCAAGCGAGAGAGCAGCAGCAGCAGCAGCAGCAGCAGCAGCAGAGGCAGCGCCCGCAGTGCTCAGAAGCTCCCCTGGCACGGCACCGGCATTGGCGTTGGCATCTGCAAATCTTGCCGCATCTCGCCCGCTGCGCCGGACACACCTCTGAGTTCCCACTTATCGCCTCGTCCGATCCAAACTCGACTCGACTCTTCTTTCCCGTCCTGTTTTTATCCTTTGAGTCTACCAGTACCAGCACCCTGGCCCTACCTCCTTCTACCTTTTCTGCTTTATATACACGGACGCCCATCCTGCATGTCACGCTTACCACGCCCGGCTGCCGCTACCTCGTCCTCGTCCCCGCGCCCCAATTGACCGTCATGAATTCCACCTCAGCCGTCATCCAATCCTTTTCACAAGGACGGTTAGACTAAAAGCATCACAGCCACAGCGTGCCAAGACTTGGCCCATTCGCCCAGAATCACCGCACCAGCACCATACTGTTAAATATCCCCAGGCCGATGTCTCGACTGGCCTGTGTCTAGACTGGAGGGGTGTTTTCCTCCATTTCGCCGTTCTTGCCATCAACACCATCGCGATTCGAGAGAAATGCTCGAAACCGCACGCGGCTGGCTGCTCGCCCAGCTCCGGGCAGCCAAGCCTTCTTTTATATCCAAGAAGCCGCACTTCAACTTCATCTCGGCTCATTGTAAGTTAACCGTCCCAACTCCCATCGCCTTACCTCTGCGCACAGCACTAATCTGCACCGCGCTTCGACGTCGGCTTTAGACTTCTGGATTTGCAGTCTCACCATACTGGGCTCCATTCTGATTTACGCCACTGCCGGCGGCCAGGTGCCATACATCGATGCTCTCTTCTTCGCCAGCGGCGCCAACACGCAGGCCGGCCTCAACACCATTGATGTTAATCTGCTGAACACTTTTCAGCAAATATGCCTCTACTTCTTCACCATGACATCCAACCCCATCACCATCCACTCCTCCGTCGTCTTCCTCCGACTCTACTGGTTCGAAAAGCGATTCCAAAGCGTCGTCCGCGAAGCTCGCCAAAGGAGAGCCACCATATCCAAGTCCAAGTCCAGGGCCAGGGACGAACTGAGCCAGGCCGAGAGGGGCCGTCTAAACGTGGGCAATATTAAGGTTATGCACGCGAATGGCCACCGCTTTGGGGTAACCAACGACGGCATCGTGCTTGGCGTCAAGGACGACGAGGACGGTCGCATATCCCCCGGCAGCAATGGCTTCGTCCCCATTCCTGGTACCCCAGCCCACCACTCTGGGGAGCAGACGCCCAGCACCCTTCCGGAGCACGGAGACGGAGACGCGGTAGATCCATCGCAAGGTCGGATCACCTTCGCTCAGCATGTCTTCCGAAGTGATGGAACCGAGCCGGAAGTCAAGCTCCCGCCTCCCTCCTCGCCCGCACACTTGGCTATCCTCGAGCGGCAGCGCAACGGCCACGAAGAGACCCTGCGAATCCCCAACCCCAGAGACGCCGAGAGAGGCATGAAGCCTAAACGTGTCGAACACGGTGATGCGCCGGAACCCGAGAACGATAGACACGATGTTGATCCGCATGTGCACGTGGCAAGTAGCGGAGCGAACGGTATGCCCGATAATTTGGCCAATAACGCCGGTCGCCGACAGACTATCAAGATCGAGGAGCCCGAGCGTCCCAGGGAGCCGGAGAGAACCGTCAAGGAAGAGATCGCCGACGAGGCGGAGGTGCTTAGTAGAACGTTTCTCCCATTCTCATTCCGCAAACCGAGAATGTTCCAATCCGGGGACCAAACCGTCCACCACGACGACAGCCCCCCAGGAAATCCCCTCACCAGAGTTCGAAGCCGGGTCGACACCATCAGGTCTGCCTTGACGCGCGAAAAGGTCGAGGACATGCCGTACCTGAGTTTCACCCCTACCTTGGGTAGAAACTCGGCATTCCCTGGCTTGACGCTGGAACAGCGTGAGGAATTGGGCGGTATCGAGTATCGGTCGTTGAGGACACTCGCCGTGATCCTGTTGTGTTACTTCTGGGGCTTCTCTCTTTTCGCCATCGCATGTTTCCTTCCCTGGGTTCACGACAAGTCAAATGACAAGTATTCGAAATACATCGAATCTTCTGGCGTCAGCAAGGCTTGGTGGGCTATATTCACGGCGAACTCGGCAATGAACGACCTCGGTCTTACCCTGACCCCCGACAGTATGAATAGCTTCCAGGAAGTGCCGTTCATCCTGATGATTATGTCGTTCCTGATCATCATTGGCAACACCGGCTTCCCCGTCATGCTCCGGTTCATCATCTGGATACTGTCGGTAATTGTACCCAAGCGCAGCGGACTATGGGAGGAACTGCGATTTCTGTTGGACCACCCCCGTCGTTGCTTCACCCTGCTATTTCCTGCAGGTGCAACCTGGTGGTTGTTCGGGATTCTTATCGGCCTTAATGTTCTCGATCTCTTGTTCTTCATCTTGCTCGACGTAGGTATTCCCCACACTAGATGATTGACTCCGCTAACATCAGCAAAAGCTTAACGACAATGCCGTGAGCCATCTTCCGGTTCACATTCGCATCGTTGATGGTCTGTTTCAGGCCGCATCTACCAGAACTGCCGGCTTCTCGGTAGTAAACCTATCGCTACTGCATCCAGCAGTCCAGGTTTCGTACATGATTATGATGTACATCTCAGTATTTCCCATCGCCATCTCTATCCGTCGCACCAACGTGTACGAAGAGAGATCTCTTGGTGTCTACCACCATCCAGATGAGGACGTCGAGGGCACGAACGAAAACAGCGCCATGTCCTACGTCGGAACCCATTTGCGTCGTCAGCTATCTTTCGACTTGTGGTATGTGTTCTTGGGGCTTTTCATTCTAGCCATCACGGAAGGGTCTCGAATTCAGAAGAAAGATTTCGATGTTTGGGCGGTATTGTTCGAGATCGTGAGTGCGTACGGCACGGTCGGGCTCAGCCTGGGCTACACCGGCGTCAACGCATCGCTCTGCTCGCAGTTCACCACGGGAGGCAAGCTCATCATGATTGCCATGCAAATCCGTGGACGCCATCGTGGTCTGCCTTACGGACTAGATCGCGCCGTCTTATTGCCAAGCGAGTCTCGGTTTGAAAAGGAGGCTGCTGAGGCACAGCCAGCTCTGGTACGCTCCGCTACTGCCGCATCGACCGGAACGGCCCTCAGCGCTACTCGGTCAAACTTGAGGTCGAGAAGGCAGAGCACAAATGCAGGCAATCGCAATCTCATCACGCAGTTCCTCCATCCTGGTCCCGGGCTGCCACGCGAGGAAAGCATTTCGAGGCATTCAATGCTTAGCAGATCCTTCCAAGTTGACGATCATCTCCATCCCCCTGAGGAAATGAGCCGGCGCAACACGGAGCCGGCGGAAGACGATACCACTTCCACCGACACGGAGGGAGCACCGCCTCCCCGAAGAGTAGTTACTACTCCGGCACGCTAGAAGCTGCCGCAATGGACGGCCAAGGCACGGTCGATCCCGGAGGAATAAAAATTAAAACACTGCGCGGAGTTCATATGGCTTGCAGGGTATGGAGTTCAATGAACGGCAACATGCCAACCTTTTTTCGTTTTATGGTGCGGCGGTCATACTTTTTTAAAAGATAGGACGGACTAGACGGGGCTCAGGCCCAAGTTACGGGGACATACCTTTTGAAATTGGCGCTCGTAATTACTGTACATTCATAGGATGTTGTACAATTATGATGACTGACGAACATGTCTTTCTTTACAAGTCACGAAAACCGAAAGAGGCCTGAATGTGCTATTGTTACTCTGTGAAAATATACCATCTGCTATTTCGTCGAATGCGCTAGACAGCGCCCTCTCCTCGGAAGCCTTGAATTGGCCAAGCGGTCTCTACATCGCTCGGCATTCGGGTACATTCTGAACGGGTGAAATCCAGGCCAAAAACCAAGTCCTCCATTCACCTACCTGGACCATCATATGTGTCTGTTTCATCACCCGAAGAGGAAACTTAGAGGCCTGCCTGGAAGAATGATTATGAGAGATCTGTTTTTTGTGTTCGTGTACAAGACTCTATGCAGGCCCGCGTTGTACAACTCGCCCTTTTGCTCTAATCGTACATCACCACCCGAGTGACAGGCACACGACCGCCCCATCATTGTTCTCCCATCCACACGCTCGTACCGTCCAACCCGATACCCCGCCCGTTTTTCCTCTAAAGCGTCGCCTTCTTCTCGTCGAACCTCGAACCGATTCTCCTGCCCTTGGCGCGCTTGCCGTAGCGCTCCTTCTTCCAGGCGTAGACGAGGTGGTCGACGTTGCCCATGTCGTGCTTGGGCTTGCGCATGTAGGTGAGGCGGGCACGGCGGGCGCGCTTGGGGCGGCGCCAGACGATGTCGACACCAACAACGGTGGGGGAGTAGATCTTGAACCACATCTCGACGCCGACCTTCATGAGCTGAGAGCGCAGCAGGATGGCCGTGTCGACACCGCGGCGGCGGATGCTCATGCATACGCCGGAGAAGGGCTCGCCCGACTTGGTCGAGACCATGAGGACGTCGCCGACCTTTGCGGCGTCCTCGCGGGCCCGGTCGAAAAGCCGCGCGCGGTTGCCCAACGGGTCAAGTTTGGCGCGCTGCTTGGCGTCGAGGGTGGGCATCGGGTCCTTGTACGTGTCCCGCACCGTAGAGACCGGCTTGTAGACGAGGAACCTGGGCTTGTGGGCGGGCCTGACTGTTGCGAAGGATCGAGGTTAGCTAGCTGCTCGTGGACATCCGAGGGGGACCGAGGATGGGAAGATCCGTACAGTTGATCCAGGGCTTTTCCGTTTCAATCTTTGAGCGGGCAGGCGTTGAGGGCTTCGCTGGTTTCGAGGGTTTCGAGGATTTCGAGGGTTTTAGTGATGCCCGCGGCTTGGCGGCGGTGGCCATGGAACGGGTCAACAGCCTCTGTTGCGGCGTCTGGCGGAGGGCCGCCTTCAGACCGCCGATCGGCCGCCAGAGACAGGTTGTGGCGTTCATCTTGGCGGGGATGCGTATCGTGGGCGGACGACTGGTCCCAGAGTATCGTCGGACGAGGAGAGTCGAGCTGCCGCAGGACATCGAAAAGTCGAAGTTCGAGGGTGCAATTGCGGGCTCTGATTGGCTCGGTTCATCAATGTTGCGGAGCCGGCGACGGACTCGGCAGGTCACTTTCCAAAATTTTGGGACCCGATCGATACCGTAGCTCCCTCGCCGAGTGTCGGGAATTGCGAAGCCTCGACGAAAGCACACCACACTGCACAGTCATGTCGTCGAGGAGCCTGGTCGGAAGGGCCCTGAGGGCGAAGCCGTCGGTATGGGAGCAGCCGGCGAGCTGCATTGCGCAGCAGCATCGCAGCTTCAGCCAAACACCTGCCCCTCAAAGTGAGCCCTTCAAAGTCTCGTGATAGCCTCACCGTTTGCTGCACCAGGAACTGACAAGTCTCTTTTTTGCTCTTGTTATACAGAAAACGAGATCGTCTTCGACAAGACATCGAATACCAATCTCAACGCGATCCTCCGTGAGATCCAAACCCAGATCATTCTCCCCTACCACCTCTCGAGCCACCAGCGCAAGCGTATCTTCCTCGATAAGTACAAGGCCGGCCTGCGGAGGGACCCCGTGTACATCGAGGTCGACGGCTACGAGCACAGGTTCGAGCACATCGACGTGACCAAGCTGCCCGCCTCGCGCCCCATCACCTGGCGGGCGCTGCGCGAGATGGAGACGCAGGAGGACTGGGCCAACCTCGGCCGGCTACTGGCGGGCATGAAACGTGCGGGCCGCCAATACCACCCGCAGGACTTTATCAAGATGATCCGCCTCGCCGGCACCAAGGGCCAGATCTACACCATCATCGACGCCGCGCGCCAGGTCCGCAAGACAGACTTCCACCTCGACACCTCGGAGAAGGTCAACGAGGTGCTGCACTTCGTGCAGGCGCGCGCCATCTTCAGCGACTTCGACGAGGAGAAGACGGCACAAGCGCTGCGATGGACCGAGATAATAATCGAGATGCTCGAGGACGAGGGGCACCTGCCCAAGCGGGACCCCAGGGCCTCCGTGAGGCGGCTGAGGATGCGCTGGCCCCTGTACGAGGACCCCCAGATCCTCGGCGCCGCGCTGCACCTCTCGGCGGTGCGGGCCGTCAAGCACAACGGCGGCAAGGACGTCGACGGCAAGGTCGCGCATTGGGCCAAAATGATCGCCGACAGGTGGATGCCCGGCAAGGGCCTGCGGATGCTGCACCCCAAGGGCGCCTACGATAACTGGTCGAGCGGCGTCGCTTACCTCAACAACAGCCGGACGCAGTACCTGTCGTACGCCGCCCCGATCATGCACGGCATGCTGCTGGCCACCCGAGTGCTGGACGAGCCGTTGGCGGCCAAGATCCAGGCCATCGCCAACGGGCTGGGCCAGGAAGTGGAGAAGGAGGTGCAGAACCCCGATTACCCCGCCAGACGCGGCATGGCGACCTACGAGGCCCTCTTCAACAAAGCTGTGCAGCAAGAGCAGCCAGAGCAGTCAGAGCAGTCAGAGCAGTCTGAATGAGCGGGTTTATGTGGGAGGGGAAGATAGATAATGCCAGGTTCAAGGAGCCGGGCGGAATGGAAAGGCGGGCAACGGAAAAAGGATCAGACGCTCCAGTAGAGGCAGGCGGGGCTATGTACAGCTGATATGTAAGATTATCTATGTATACAAGCATCAAGACACACACCCAATCAAACCGAACCGGGCCCGGGTCCGCGGCAAACTACGGCAGGACGATGTACTTCTCCAGGTGCTTGGGTATCGCGCCCAGCAGCTTCTTCTCGCTGAGCCACTTGCGCGAGAACAGCCTGTCGGCGTAGCGGTAGGCGCCGTCGCACAGCATGGTGACGACGGTGCTGCCCTTGCCCAGCTTCTCGGCCACCTCCTTGGCGGCGACGACGTTGAGCGCCGAGCTGGCGCCCAGGTACAGGCCCTCCTCGTCGAGGCAGCGGTAGACCATCTCGATGCTCTTCTCGTCCGAGATGTGCAGCGAGCCGTCGACGAGGTCGATGTCGGGCTTCAGGTTGTCCGTGATGCGGCCCTGGCCGATGCCCTCGGTGATGCTGGAACCCGTCCGCTCGATGAGCTTGCCGCCCGAGCTGATGTATGAGTGCAGCACGCTGCCGGGCGGGTCGGCGAGGAAGCTCTTGACGCGGCCCCCGCTGATGTCCTTGAGGTAGCGCGTGGTTCCCGCCAGCGTGCCGGCGGTGCCGGTGGCGCAGGTGAAGGCGTCGATCTTGCCGCCCGTCTGCACCCAGATCTCGGGGCCTGTGGTCTCGATATGCGCGCGGCGGTTGGCCGTGTTGTCGAACTGGTTCGTCCAGACGGCGTTGTCGAGGGACTCGGCGTGGCGGCGGGCCTGGTGGTTGTAGTTCTCGGGGTTCTCGAAGGCGACGGCCGGCACGGGATAGACCTCGGCGCCGAGCAGGCGCAGCAGGTCGATCTTGCCCTGCGACTGGGTGTTGGGCATGTAGATGACGAGCTTGTAGCCGCGCGAGCGGCACACGTGGGCGAGGCCGATGCCAGTGTTACCGGCGGTGCCCTCGACGACGGTGCCGCCCGGCTTGAGCAGCCCGCGCTCCTCGGCATCCTTGACCACGTACAGCGCCGCGCGGTCCTTGACGGAGCCGCCTGGGTTCATGAACTCGGCCTTGCCGAGGACCTCGCAGCCCGTCTGGTCGGAGAGGCGGTTCAGACGGATCAGCGGGGTGTTGCCGATTGCTGGGTGAGGGAGGGAGTGTTAGTCTTGCGTCAATTGGGGGCAGAAAGGGAGGAGGAGGGAGGGGCCGTACCGCCGGTGAGGCCCTTGACGACGCCCTGCGCTTTGGACAGGTTGAGCGAGTAGGCGCTGGGGGGGTCGATGGCGCGGACGGCCGTCGTCGCAAAGCGACGCACGCCAAGGCGGTTCATGACTGCTGCTGCTCGGAAGGGGAAGAGGAAGAACGACTTCGAACTCGGTGAGTTGCCCAAGGTTCGCTCGAAAAAGGGCACGCAATCGGTCAAGTCGCGGATCAAAAGTCGCCTGGACGTGTGTTAAGTGTTGGAGATACCTCCGGCATTCGGCTTTCTAAGCTGAGGGACAAGGGGTCCAGTCCGTGGTGGGGTCCCCCCAATTGGCTTCTGCCGCCTGCGTTGCCGCTAAAAAAAAAATCACGTCAGAGCTTGGGCGGCCGTAGTGGGGGTTGGCTGAAGAACGGAGCGGGGCCGGGACGACGGCCGATCCTGCCGGGCCGATCGATGGTGGTCGGTATTGAAAGCTCTCGAATAATACCGCGCTTGTTCAGTATAGATTTGTCCACTCATAGGGCTTTAGTAGATACGGAAATTTCATAGTGTGCTTGCGATATGACTTTTATTCATAAATATCTGTATCACGGAATCGCCCAGCAAGTGTAAAACTTTCCATACTCATCTTTAGCTTATAGTTAGAGTAAGTCTGTCCCCCTGGGGACATATGCTGTAGTTTTTCTGGCCGTTTCATTCATCAAAGCCCTATCCTTCCGATTACCTAGGTGTCCAAGAAAATCATGACCCTATGCTGCCTCCATCTTCCAATCTTCTTATGCGTGGTCCTCCAAGCGCCTCACGTACGGTGACGGGAAGAGCCCCTTGGCGCCCATGTACACCCCAAAGAACCAGTCGCCATTAACGTCCTCGATCTCCCGGATTTCGGCCCCCTTAGGGAAGAGCAACTCGTCCTCGGCTTTGGGAAACCACGCCCACGCAGCGCTCGCCCTCATTCCGACACCGCCATCCGGTGGGAAGCCTTGCGCCAGGCCTTCGCCCGTCGGCGCCGCGGCCGCCACATCTCTAGTGACGAAGCGTTCGCGCCTCTGCGTGCCTTCCTTCCACCACCATTTCTGGTGCGTCTGGTCGTCGCCCGTCGCCGGTTCCATCCGTAGGTTGCGGCCCCCTACGAGGTCACCCAAGATGTGGCGAAGTTGCCCACCGGTGCCCTCTCGGAATCCAATGATGATCATGCGGTGGCCGTTGAGACAGCGACGCCAGCCCGACTGGCCGTTTTCGCGACTGATCTGGCCGCGAGATTCGAGATTCGCGTAGCAGTTCGTGCAGATATCGTAGTCTCCCGGGTTCGTGTCTGGTTCGATAGAGCTTGTGCAGGTGAAGCAGTGGTAGCGACTGTGGCTAGGGGAAATTGGATCTTGACACACATCGCAACGAGTCGTGAAAGTAAGAGGCTTGAAGGGGCCAATGCTGTGGATGTTCGGTCCTGTGAGAACTGCAGCCGAATGGGGCGGTTGAGGCGATCTGGGGCTCGCTGGCGGAGTGTGCGCTTGTTGAGGCTGGTAAGTCAGGGGCAAGAGCGGGTGAGTGCATGATCTGCCTTGGTTTACGCAGTTGTTGCAGAAACCCCAGTCGCCCAGATTGCACAACTCGCAACGCCAGAAGCACTCGTTTGCCCAAGTCAAGCATCGAGCGCAGAAGTTACCGCTCTCCAGGCGCTTGACCGGATCATCAGTTGTGAGCGTTCGTCGGCCCTCCGCTCCGCCAGGGATGATCTTAGGCTGGAGATATCGGTTCGCCGTCAGCATGTGAGGCCTGGGAAGATCCTCACGCCCGCCTTGCCGAGCCCGCTCCCACTTTGTCCATGCGCCATAGCCGAAGCCGAACCAATGCAAGCAGCCCTTGCCCTGTCTGTAACAGTCGAGGCAGATATTCCAGTTTCCGCTGGCACAGATGCTGCAGTTGTAGTGAAGTTCGTACTCGATGTGTGGTCTTGCACACCGGGAGCAAGCAATCGAAGGCTCAGGGTACAGCTGCGAGCGTGTGCGTTGATGACCAGGAGAATTTGGTCTGCCGATGCCTAAGCCAATCAGGCTCGACGTAGCTTGGCTGAGGATGGATAGATCTGCCGGTCGACTCGGCCTTTGCATGCGAGGCGAAAGTGGCCCCGGAGGCGAAAGCGGCTCTATCGGGGCTATGGGGGGGGAGGCGGCAAAATTGGCGGACACCAACGTCGAAGGATTCGGCATCCGCGTTGCGAAGGAGGGATCTCGCGGCATCGATGACTCGCCGAAGGACTGGGCCGTGGTGGGCACAGACGGTGTACTGGAGCTGCGGGCTTCGCTGAACACAGTTCTCGGAGCTGATCCATCGCCAAACTGTGTGCTGGTGGTGAGGTCCGTCTGTGAACGGGTCGCGACGCGGGCTTCTGGCTGCGTTGCCGGAACGGGAGTAGTTGCACTGCGCCCGCCGCTCGAGGTTCGCCTCCTCCTTCGCCTCTCCTCGGGCCGAACCTCCAAGTGCATGGCGCTTTGTGAGAGCGGTGGCCGGCTGCGATCGTCTGGGAAGCCTGTCGCACTGGCGGACCTTGAGTGTGGCCGCTGTCTGCTCGTCGGCCTGCTGGTGTCTGATGCGCTGGACCTAACCTCCTGGACACGATCGGGGGAGATCCTAGATTGTCCGTTGCCGTTGTTCCTCCTTTCAGCTCTCGCGCGGTCTCGTTCTCGTTGCCGTCGTCTATACGCCTCTGTAATCTTTCGGCTTAGCTCGTCGTTCCTGGTGAGGTCTATGTTGTCAAGGTCCAGCCCGTCCAGCAGTCCCTCCTCCTGGATCTGTCTTGCAAACTCTTCAATCTCCCTCTCGATGTCCCGCTCGCTCAAGTCACCAGAGCTTATCAGAGACCTTAAAGATGACTGGTGCTCGATCTGCCGTCGTCTAGTATCGGCGGATGTCTCCTCGGAACGGCGTCTCGACTCGCTCCTCCGCCGTCTCCTCTGATCACTCGACCTTGCATCTGGATGCAGCTGGTCGCTGTGTGATCGTCCATCGTCGCCTTGGGGCCTTCGGCCACCCTCGTGCCTGTGGCTGTGACGGATATCCCGACTATGATCTCGACTCCGCCGTGTCCTACTGTCGGCAGAGCTGCTATCCTCCCTCCGTCGTCTGTGACGAGGGGCCAAGGAAGACTCCACACCGACTTCTCTGAGGCTCATCTCCCGAACATCTTCGAGAAGGCGTCTCTCCTCCTCCTCTGCCCGCCTCTCCTCCGCGGTCCTCTCCGGGCTCCTCACTCGCGGCAGCACCTTGTCGCCTGGCTTGTACTTCTTGCTCATCTCCTCCTTATCTGATTGGGACCTCTCTCTGTCTGGGTTCGCGGCGACGTACATGTCGAGAAGGGTCGCAACGGTGGCATTGTGCCGTGTATCGCGCACCGGCGCACGGCATGACGGGCAAGTGAGAATATTGGTGCCGGCGGTGGGCGGATCGGGCGAGTTTTCGGCCTGTTGCGACTGGTAGGAGAACCAGTCCTTCAAGCAGGCGCCGCAATAAGTGTGCAGGCAGTCCAGGAGAGTCAAGGGCTGGTAGAGGAGTTCGGTGCAGATCTGCAAAAACGCATTCGGTCAGCGCAAAAGAAGCGATGCGGGTTAAGCTGGCCCTCCCCGTCTAGGGCGGCGCTACGCAGCGTTGGATCAGACGAGATGGGCGGGCGACTTACAGAGCACGTCAACTCCCTCTCCAGGTCCAGTCCGGGCTTTGAGGAATCCATGCAGCTGGCGTCGCTCCACGCGATCCCAAAAATGCCGGGCACAGAGACTGCAGAGACAGTGTCATGGGGAGAGGTGCCCAAGATGCGCCCGAGGGGACATGGTCCGTATTAAGACTGGCTGCTGGCGACCTGGGTGGCGGGGCTTGAAAGGCTAGGCGCGCCGTGGCCGCTGCAGCAAGCACCACAGAGCAGAGGGGTATTGTCGAAAAAAAATGGTCAGAAAGCGCCTGTGATGGAGGGATGCGACACCAGCCCAACCCCACGTCGGTTCCCGTTCAGCACTGACCCCCTACCTGCTGCGTACCTGTATCCCTGCCGGTACCTCATAGAGGGCAGCTCGCATCCCAACTCACCGCAGCCCAGGACTAAGCTGAGGTCACCGCAACCCCCTCTTCAGCCCTTTTTTAGACGGGTGACCCCCTGTACGCTTCTCACAGATACGAACTCAATGCCCACCCAGACCAGCTGACTTCAGACTCAACCACGAGCTGCAAACTATCGCTGGCGATGCATGTGGATTTCTTCTGGGGCGACGAGCTCCTCCAGGAGTATCCACGGATGCGTACAGCAAGGCTCATTTGTGTGGCTTTCCAGGTGGAATGAATACCCGACAAAGATGCACATGTTTTACGAGAGATTCTCAAAATAGGTCATCCTGCCGTCTGCAAAGCGGGGTGAGTCTTGCATCTGTGGGAGTCCTCGGCACTGGGCTGACTGTGTTCTTGCATTGTCTCTGTTCAGCACGGCGGACGGATTTCCCCAAAGAGGGGGGCCAGGATGGTCGCACAACGTTTTGTCTTCCTCAGATTCAGACAAATCTCATACATTGCTAATTCTCAGCCGATATCCTTCAAGAGTGAGTCCACTCCGCCTTCTTCTTCTCTGCAAAAGCCTTCATGCCGACCTTTTGGTCCTTGCTGCCGAACAAGCTGTGGAACACCCTCCTCTCGAACTCAACGCCGTCCCGCAGCGGCAAGTCCTGGCTCTTGTTCACAACCTCCTTGCATGCATTGGTGGCCACTCGTGAGTAGCTGGCAATCGTCTCGGCCGTCTTCAGCGTCTCCTCCATCAGAGCCTCATACGAAGGGAACGCCTTCGCCGCCAGACCCCACTGCGCGGCCTCGGCACCAGTGAAGGACTTGCCGGTCAGAATCAGCTCCATGGCCTTGGACTTTCCGATGGCGCGGGTCAGGCGCTGGCTGCCACCAGCACCGGGGATGGTGCCGAGCTTGATCTCTGGCTGGCCAAAGTTGGCGTTCTCGGTGCAGTAGAGGATGTCGCACATCATCGACAGCTCGCAACCTCCCCCAAGCGCGTGGCCGGAGACGGCGGCGATGATTGGCTTCTTGACCTGAGTAGTGAGGAGGGACCACGACTCGATGAAGGACTTGGTGTAGGCCTCGGAGAAGGTCAGAGGGGCCATCTCCTTGATATCGGCACCAGCAGCAAAGGCTTTCTGGGAGCCCGTGAGGACGATGACAGAAGTGTCATCCGCCTCGTTGAATGCCCTCAGAGCACTGTTCAGTTCATTGATGAGAGGGGTGCAAAGTGCATTCAAGGCCTTGGGGCGATTCAACGTCACTAAGTGGACCTGTGTAAGCTTCAAAACAGGCGAAACGCAGCCGAAAGGGCACTCACCTTGTCCGACGCCGGGTTTCGGCTGAGAAACTTGAATGTATTCATACGAAGTGCTGACATATCCACGGGCGAGTCTCGGCAGCGTCGGGGCCTGCAATCGCGAGGCAATGGGACGCAGGTATCTGAGAGAGTTCATGGTGACGGAGCTTCGGTCGTATCGTTAGCAAGGAATAGCCCGCGGGACTCGGACTTGGTGTCGACTGATTCGGAGGATTAAGCCGAATGTGCTGATGCGGTGTTGCTTACGATGCTCAACACCAAAGGAGAGAGTCGGATGGACAAAGATTCGGCCTCAATTGGATCAGGATCTCGGGTTTAAACTGATGTCGACAGTCGAGGTTGAGCAGTGATGTAACAGGTCAAACTCAAGCTCGAGCTCTCCCAAGCTCAAGCTCGAGCTGGAAAGCATCGGCTCTCCAGAGCCGAGGATACAGTCGGTCGGGGTTCGAGCACGGACTGCGCACTGTGACGCGGGGGAGCTGTCACAGGCTCGTCAGTCTGGAGTAGGGGATCCCAGACACTGGCAGAACAGACAAACCCGTTTCTACAGATGCGCCCCATTGTTTCCAAGCTTCAGAGGTGTTCAATGTGAAAGCTGCGCCACAGGGGCTCGTTCTGGGCCCTTCGTCAAGGGACCCAATCACTGACGTGCTAAACCAGAGGCGGGTAAGACTCGGGCTAACAACTGGTGGGAAGAGCAACAGCAGGCTGGGACAAGCCTTACGTTACGTGGCTGAACCTACCTGCTAGTGTGGTGTATTCCCAGCGATCCCGTCCGTCAACCCAAAAATTCGTCCGGACAGATCGCGACAATCAGTGCCAGGTCTCCTCCTCCTCCTTCAAGCACATCCTTTGCTGCGTGCACCATTCACTGGTGGTCGAGTATCTACGATAACAATACACATCCCCAATTTCTACTCACGGCAAACCGTTTTCCACGCAACCCCCGCCCAAGATGGACACCATGGAGCCGGAACAGACCCCTTTCTCCTCTGTAACGGCGCATACGTCCAAGATCCAAAGGGTACGCCTACCCCGACCGCGATGGCCCATCGAACCGTAGCTAACCCCTCGCGCAGCACTACCAGGCACTCCTTGACCAGTCAACGCCGTACGTGCTCTACAGATGGATCGGCACCGGCGTCTGCCTTATCGTCTTCTTTGCCCGCGTCTTCATCGCGCAAGGCTGGTACATCGTCGCATACGCTCTCGGCATCTACCTGCTCAACCTGTTCCTGGCATTCTTGCAGCCCAAGTTCGATCCTTCCAACGAGGCGCTTGACAATGAGATGGAGGACGGAAGCGTGGGCACTCTCCCCACCAAGCAGGATGAGGAGTTCCGCCCCTTTATCCGCCGCCTCCCCGAGTTCAAGTTCTGGTACTGGGCCACTCGCGCTATCCTCATCGGCTTCTTTTGCAGTTGGTGGGAGATCTTCAACGTCCCCGTCTTCTGGCCCGTCCTGGTCATGTACTGGTTCATCCTCTTCTTCCTGACGAGTGCGTACCCCTCCCTGCCGCAATAATTTGGCGCAAGCCTGAGCTGACCCCCGTTACAGTGCGCAAGCAGATCCAGCACATGATCAAGTACCGCTACGTCCCGTTCACTTTCGGCAAGAAGAGCTACGCGGCCAAGAACAACTCGTAGGGGAGCAGATGAGGCAGCTTAACGATGCGATGGGATCGGCAGCGGAGGTTTATGACAGCTCAGTGCGTTTGGCAAGTGTAAGTCTAGGCACGCAAAATAGACAGTATGCGAGGATGGATACACCTTTCACGAGTCTGGATGGCGCGACGACGGAGGACCTTGTACGTATAGACATGGGGATGGTATGAGAGCATGGTTGCGACGGCGAGTTACACGGCGCATTCAGGAAGCGCTCCTGCGCGGTCGGGAGTCCTCGCGCGCCAGTGATGAATGATGGTTTTGCTTTGGAGTCATTCATCTCATACTACGTATTGTAATAGAGGACAAAAAATTGTCTACCACCATATCCTTCGGCTTTTTGTCAAAATCGTTTTTTTTTTCTGTTCAGCAGCAGCTTGAGTGCTTGGTGGTGCTCATCCGATAAGTCGATAAGGCTCTCCAGGTCCGGGCGCTGGCGCAACTCAGGTACCCCGAACCTCAGCCTCGTGGAACTTTTCCGGGTCACTCCTTCCTCGTCAACGCGACCGCGACCTCGACCTGCCCCCTCCGCCAATAACCCAAGGCCCTACTCCACCCTCTGCCAACTCAATTCGTCTCAGCGATACTACAAACACAATTACTGCGATCGCGACCGAAACGTCGACATGTCTTCCTCTGCGCCTCGCAGCGGCGAGCGCATGATCCATCAGGATTTCATCGCCAGAATCCGATACTCCAATGCCTTGCCGCCGCCGCCCAACCCGCCCAAGCTGCTCGACATCCCCAACACCGGCCTCGCCAGTGGCCAGTACACAACTCCCGGTTTTGCGTCGCGTCTTGCGCGTGAGCAACCGCTGAACATCGAGGTTGATGCGGAGCTGGGCATGCCCTTGGACCTGGTGGGCATGCCCGGTATCTTCGACGGAGATGAGAGCTGTGAGTTCAGCACCTTGAATGCCGCATCGATATGCCCAATACTGATCCTCTCCAAGCAATTCAAGCTCCTTCGCACCCGCCGCCTGTTCACCCGCACGATAGAGCCCTCCTTAGACCGCTCTCCACGTTGGGCAGAGCCAAGACCTCCACCGAAGCATCAGTCTCCTTCCTCCGACGCACCGAGTACATCTCCTCCGTCACGCCCAGAAAGGGAGGCGTTGCCGCCGCGGGCGCCTTCATAAACCCTAAGCTCAAGCGTCCTGAGAAGCGCCGTTCGCCGGAGCCGGACAAGGGCTCGCCGGCGGCCATCAGACACAAGATCGAGAAGAGCTTCGAGAGCGCCGAGCGCTTCGTCAGCAACCCGACCCGTCACCGTCATCCAAGCAAGCCCACCGCGCACCTCGTGTCATCTTATCCTATTCTGCCTGACCCCGACGCCCTCCCCGACTCAGGCACCTACATCACCATCAAGTTCCTCACGAACCCCGTGGCCAGTGCCAACAAGTACGATCGCCGTCTACTCAGTGGTCTTCTTCGCCCTCTGGACAAGAGCCGCGAGGAGAACGAGGCTTACCAGGCCGCCGTCGAGGCACACGAGCGCGATCCCGCACGCAACCCCAAGCCCGCCAACCTGATGGACTACAGCTTCTTCCTGCCGGCGACCCAGACCACGGCCGAGAACTTCCGGGCCAAGTTCGACGTTGAGAACCCTGACCACGACGACGACTCACTGTACACCCACAAGAGCCAGGGCACGGGCTGCTTCCAGTTCTCGCGTCTCCGTGCCTACGAGACGACCAAAGAAACAGAGTTGGATCACGATACCAAGTACAGCGATGAGTTGATCCTAGCCTTCAACGATGAGCCGACCGGCGGCAGGCAGAAGGCCGCCTACTACTACCCCGTTATGCAACGCACCACCATCCGTCCACAGCGCGCCAAGAACATTGCGCGCACCCATAGTCAGGTGGAGGACGAGACACAGGTCGTGAACGAAGTAGAGGTCTCCATCTGCGACCCCAAGGGCGCGTCGCGTGAGAACATGAAGCGCTACAGGGAGAAGCCCATTGGATACATAGAGGATGTCCAGGCGGGTTCCCCGCCTCCTGAGGGCAATGGCGAGGGCCCTGCGCCGGGCACGCCCTCTGATCGGGATGCTGATGGTGACGAAGAAGATGACGATTAGGTGAAGTCATGCGTACCAGCAAATGCATTGGGAATATCATTGGGTTCTGCATAGTTGGTGGGGGAAAGCGGACATGGCCAAAAACCACGGCTCGATTAAGAGCGTTGTAATATTGCATTCCTTAACAGCCAACCTCACGTAGTTTGTATACCGGCGTTTCAGGGCAGGCTAGACAAAGGAACAAAAGAAGAGTAGCAGAGATGAAAACAGTCTTTTTTGCGTTAAACGTACTTGGGCGTCGGTCACTTGCGTGAGCTTTAGAACCGCTGCTTATGTCTTGCTTGGACTGTCTCCCAGTCAGGGTGAATAAGTGCTCTCAACTTTCAAGGTTATGACAGGGATTACTTATATAAAGATCTATTCAGTTAAGACTTATGAGACACGGCGGTCTTCCTCGACTCATTTTGCCCGCCTATCATACAATTTTCGATCGAGGAGATTAACAAAGCAGACAACAGACACAACCACGCACACACGATTCCCACCTGGTATAAGACCAATTCTAGAGAGGCCAACGATGTCTGGCAGAGTAACAAAATCCACTTCATACCCGTTTCATAGATACCGCCCAAATCCTCTTTTTGTAATTTCCCACGAAACAAAACTGCCATCTATAAGAGCGCGTGTAGTAATGACAAACGACGAAGACGACGATGATGACGACGGTCTACGCCGGCACCGGGGCGACACCGTCAACGGCAAAGCCGATGGTGTCTCTCTGGTCGTCGATAACACGGCCATATCTGTGATCAGTCAGTACACACGAAGCGCATATTAAAAGGGGTCGGTGGGGGAAACTCACTCTAGCAGCAGCCGGAAGAACCAGACCTCCATGTCCTCCTTGCGCAGCACCTTATTCGCCCAGTCGGAGCTGCTAATGGCCATACGCTCGGCCTCGTTGCGGCCGAGGGCGCCGTCGCCGAAGAAGCGGACGGCCTCGAGCCAGTCGTCGCCCTGCAAGCTGAGGGGCACGTAGTGCACCCAGGGGCGTAACCACTCAAAGTGCCACTCGCGGAAGATGGCGAACTTGAAGGTAAGGGAGCGAGACTGCAGGAAGGCGTAGAAGCGGCCCGAGAAGGCATTGCCATCCATGTCGAGTAGGTACTTGTAGCGCCAGGCGTCCTGCTGCTCGGCGTGGCCCTGGACCTTGAAGAACTCCTTCTGCGCATCGCAGTCGCCCGGGTCGCACTGGCCGATGTGCGAGAAGTACACGTCGACGATGTCGCGGTAGTCACCGCGTGGCGCCTCCTTGACCTCCCAGCACGGGTTCTTCTCGTCGCCGCGGTTGGTGTAAACCTTTGCCTGGTCGGCGGCGTTGATCTTCTGGACGAAGTGCTGGCGATGCTGGCGGCGCCAGCCGCCGTTGCGAGAGAAGCCACCCGTCGTGGACCCGCGCCAGTAGAGGCGGTCCGCCTTCTGCTCCCAGGGCATGTCCTTGGTCTCGTCGTAGGCGACCTTCTTGTACCAGTACCACGGCGAGGGGTAGAGGATATCGTTGTAGGAGGAGATCTTGGACTGGGAGAAGATGGGGAAGAGGTCGTGAACGACGTTGTAGGCGTTGGGGCGGTCGAAGAAGCCGTAGGTCGAGCTCAGGGATGGGGAAAGACAGATGTCAGACATGGCAGTGATGTTGTATACGAAGCCGAGCTCGCTAACGCCGTACTTGCTCAGGTCGTCCGTGAGCTCGTCCTCCTCGAGGCCGCGCGAGGGACTGTTAGGCGGGCACGACATGCGTGAGTGCGTCCAAGTCGGCTGGTGGGCGAAGACGTTGAATCGGGTGCGCTTATACTCCTCGATGATACTGCCCTCGCTCAGGTCCTTCGCGCGCTTCGTAAATGTGTTCGCGGGGTTCGGGGCGGCGTTCGCCTTGGGCATATTGACGTCCGTGGCTCGCTGGACCAGGCGGGCCAAGTCCTCATGTGGCACCACTACGCGCGGCTCGTCATGGATGTTGAAGGCGAGGTCCATGCTCGGCAGCCACTGGAGAAACTTCTCGATCATGCCCGCGGTGGCCTCGCGCTGCCAGTCCTGCCCGCCCTGGATGTGCTGTATCTTGTGGTCGCGGAGGAGCAGGCCCAGCAGCTTGTTGTCGAAGCCGAGGGCCTCCCTGGCGCGCTCCCGTATCGTCGCGGGCTTCAGGCCCCAGAAGGGCGTGAGCATCTCGTGGATCATGTCGAACTCATCGATGAGCTGGACGCCATTGGCCTTCGCGAACTCGAACCACTTGTCGAAGTTGGGCGGCGGCGGGATGCCGTAGCGCCTCCTGTACTCCTTGACGGCGTCCTCAAGCGTCTTGGACTGCCGTTTCAGCGTATCCTGGAACTCCTTCTCGGAGCCCGTCATGAGGTGCCACATGGGGTGCGAGCCAGTGCCGGACGCGGGCTTCGGCCGCCTATCGGGAGGGGGCCCGTCGGTGGCAGCATGATCTTGTGCGGCCGGTTTCTGGGGATCTTGTGGGGGCGGAGGGGAGTTCCCTGGGAGGGGTGACGTCGCAATCGGTCGCTGGTCGGCCGGCAGTCGGAAGATGGAGTATGCGCAGACTGTAAGGAAGACAATCAGGCCGACGGCCGTCCACTGGCGGCGTCGCATTGTGGTGATGTCGCCTACCACTCGCGGCAAAGCTGCGTCGAGAGGTTCTTCGAGTTACGTCGGGCAGATCGTGCGCAGGGAACTCTGCGTCGCAGGAATAAGAGCGGAAAGACAAGAGCCGACTCAGCGCCTCATCGCATTAAAATACTTGGACTCTCGCGAGAAGCGCAGCCGCGTATGCGTTGACGTTGATGTGAAGGCGTCGTTGCGGATCTTACTGAGCATAAGCAGGTGCTTGCTAGTGCTGCCCCCAAACTCTCGTTCTGGGCCGGGGCGGACGCTATGTTGGCAGGTCTGTGTGATTGACATGCCCCTAAAAAATGGCCTGGAAGATCGAATTGGAACGCGTCCATCCGTCCAGTGGCACCGCGCCAAGACGACAAGGGTCGTAATTGGACGCCCCTGGCCGTACCCATAGGAGCTTTCCGGGTTCTGTAAGGCGGTATCATTAGGTAGGTACTCCGTACCTTCCATTGTTGGAAAGACTTGAAATCTCTCGGAACCATGTCCTCTATCCTCCTTTTCAATAAAGCTTGGCTCGATGCACCGACCGTTCCGGTGGGTTTGTTTCCAGACTATGTCTTTCAGACGTCGGTACAGATTCAAGAAGGTTTCCATCTGCTCTCAACAACAGCCTGCAACCTGCGAGAACGTTGCCCTCAATTGACATCCATGGATCCATCAAAGCGTTAGGTACCATGCGGGTGGCACCAGAGCCTGAGGTAAGGTAACAATCCGTGCATTGAGGTACAGGCGTGTACATTTTGCATGCTGCTTTCTTCTTTACACCGTTTACAGTAGCCGTGCCCATTTTCTGGGTGTCTCTCGCCCTTCCTCCCTTCTTCTCCGGTCTGTTGGTCCGTCCATTATTACGATAGGTAGGAGCAAACCCAAAGTCTATTAAACACTACGCTCGGCTGATGAACCATTTGCTGATAGGTCCCATTACCCATGACCATTTCTGTTTCTTTTCCGGTTTTCTCCTCGACAAATACCAAAATACCTTGGTTGAATACTGGGAAGTCAGTGTTACTGGGGAGCTGGTTCCAGTTTTTCGTCACCCGCATGGGTACCAAGCGAAACTAAATATACCTAAATTCTGATGGGCCCGAGGCGGTGCTCAAGATCGGCAGCTTTGGGGCCAAATCAATTTGCTCGTCTGTCCATAAACTGGAGCCTCGATTATTCACACGGAGCTATTGGCTAAAACACGACTTTCTTCTTCTCTCTGCCCGCAAGTCCATGAGAAACATGTTTCTATAAGCTCGTTTTCGGGGATTAACGATTCCATGAAACGTCTCTCCTGAGCCAAACATGTCCAAGACCGGAAAACGACGGGTTCTTCATTTATCTCAAAGCAAATACACATCAACTTTCAAGGTCAGATTTTGGTCATAACCCATACTCCAGTCTGCTTATTCCGGATTCCGCAAGACAGTGCAAGGATACTAGTGCAAGAAATGAACAGCCAAAAAGAAAGCCCGGCGGGGTTGAGGAGCATCTGACGCAGGTACCCGGGAACAGCCAGCCTTGTTTTCTTTTCTTTTGCGGACGTGAATACTCCCGCTTCGGCGTCGTATTTTCTGAACAATGACAACTTGTTTGTGCCAAGCCATGGCATTTTTGATCTGAACCCGCCGTAGCCGCGCTCTGGTAACACCTGAGATAGCGGTCAAGAAACAATGCATGACATACTTGCGTCACATGTCCAACCCATCACGTGGAGGCCGCACTGGCACGGTCAGGCCCTTTAAGCGGAGCAAAATTGCTCTTGAGATATCGCAATTATGCATAACATGCTTGCATCGCATCGCTTGACCATCACGTGTAGGTCGCAGAATGGGCCTGGGGCATTGCCGGTTTGGGTAGCAAGGTGAAGCTTACGATAGAGCCTTCATAAGCTCTCACCGAGAGTCCTAGGTGAGTTGGCTGCGGGAAGAGCTCTCCATACATGGATTGGTATGGGTTTGGAGGAAATGCCAACGGTAGAGTGCTGCACATGATCTAGTGACAAGTTCAACGTGACTCTGATAAGGAAAAGAAGACGAAATGTTTGGAATCACACCCGTGTGGATCAATCACTCTATCGAACCCCCTCATTGCAATTCACGCTTCTGAGCTGAGATGCCCGTCGGCATCTGTGTCCCTGGGAGTTACTTATAACTTCCTGCAACTTATCCCACTCTAAGGGGGGCTAACGGAAGTGAGAGTAAGGTGAGTGCAAGTGTTTCCCGTCCAGGTCAAGTAGCTCAAGCCGGAGCGAAGGAAACTGAGTGACTCATGGGATCTTTGAGCTCAAGACTGCCACTATTCTCAATAAGAGCATGTCGTCCCATCGTAATCGAATAAGAGAAATGTCGTGTTTCCATACTCAATCTGTGAAAGGGTCTTAAGACAACGTGTGGTGACGAAAAAAACGCCTCCCGAATGCGGCATGTGGACAATAGACGTTGGGACACCTACAACCACGATTAAAATTTGGAGAGATAACCTTTTCCCCCACCTTGTCTAAGCATCCATGGGTGCCAGCTGCCAAAAAGAAGTAACTTTGGCCGTCGAACGGCAGAGGCTGACGGGTGTCGCGTCCCAGCGTTCCTTAAACGGGAGAGAGGGTCATTCCACGACTGCTACGACTAGGGAAACTTTGAGTCCAGGAGAAAGGCGCAAGGCTAGATTGTTGGGCCGGATGGAAAATGCATGCCCTATGTACAAAATCCATCAGTATCGTTGAGCACTTGGCAAGGTTCGACATAGTTCCAGGGTGGTGGCTTGTCAAACTTCCCGCTGCACGGCCCGGTTCACAGGGAGCAATCTTGCTGAGGTAAGCAACCCCCACGCCCATCCGACCCAACCCCAGATCCAGATGCACGGGACGTGGTCATCGACTTCTCCTCCCATCTGAATGGATGACGACAATCTGGTGAACACGGCATATGACAGCCGTCCAGCACACGTACATCCTACGGAACCTCGCGTCCCCGTGCCTTAACACGTCAAGGGCGGAGTCCTTACCTTTCCTTGGCTTTATCTTTGGATCCTACTGGTTAACCGAAGAGCGCCTGTGTGAGCGACGAATGGGGAATTGACTGGGTCTCGATCGGCGACAACCCCGAAACTCGGCCGCCGAGACTGGTCTGGCCTACTTCGACAACGCACTGCTTTGCTTGCATTCACAAGACTTCGGAACGATCGAAACAACCGGCGCGCAGGATAACGGCTGCTCGCGGACTTGAACACCGGCCTTGTGTATTGAGCTCGATCACACACCCGTCTCTCGAAGTCCAAACGAACACGATAAGCCACGATGGATCGCATTAGGGAACTGCTGGGGAAGCACCACAAGCCGGACCACCAGGAGTACGAACCGCTGGCTGCAGAAGGTCGGGAACTTGAGGGCTCCGCGCCGTTGGATGGTCAGGATGAGGTACCGTTCTCATGGACGGAATACCTCATGTTCGCGTGGTTGGGCATGGCGATGCTGTGGGCATGGTATGACAGACTTCCCGTCGCCGTTCCCGAAGTACTACAATGGTCTAACGATTCGCTAGGAATATGTTTCTTGCCGCGGCTCCCTACTTCCAAGTCCGCTTCCAGTCCGACGTATGGATCGAGCAAAACTTCCAGTCAGCCATCCTCACCGTCTCGACATTGACGAACCTGACGGCGATGCTCATCCTCACGAATATACAATACACTGCGTCGTATCCCTTCCGAATCAACCTCGCTTTTATTCTCAATACGGGGATCTTCTCTCTGTTGACGGCCTCAACGTCCATGTTTCTCGACATCTCACCGGGCGCCTACCTTGCTTTCATCCTACTGATGGTGGCCTCCAGCTCCTGGGCCACGGGCTTGATCCAGAACGGCGCGTTCGCCTTCGCCGCCTCCTTTGGCCGCCCGGAGTATATGCAGGCCCTCATGGCTGGTCAAGGAGTCGCCGGTGTGCTGCCTCCAATCGCCCAGGTCATCACCGTTCTAGCCGTGCCGGATAAGGACAACGCAGAGGCCAAGGATGACATTCAGTCATCCAGTTCGTCGGCCTTTGTCTACTTCCTAGCCGCCGTAGCAGTTTCTGTTTCGGCCCTTGTAGCATTCATCCCGCTCGTCCGCCGTCACAACCACATTATCGAGACCCGCATAGTCGAGCACATGGCCGAATCCATGACCTCCGTGGAGGAGGCTGAGCGCGCTGCCCGCAAGGTTGTCTCGCCGCTCCAACTCCTCAAGAAGCTGCACTGGCTCGCTGGTGCCATCTTTATGTGCTTCTCCGTCGCCATGTTCTTCCCGGTCTTCACGGGCAAGATTCTCTCCGTCCGTTACCCTGGCGACGAGAAGTCGCCCGCCGGCGCCCTCTTCCGCCCCGCAGCCTTCATCCCGCTGGCCTTCTTCACCTGGAACCTGGGTGACTTGTCCGGGCGCATGGCCACCATCCTGCCCTTCTCCCTGCGTCACCGTCCAGCGGCCCTCTTCGGAGTGAGTATCGCTCGTCTGGGGTTTCTGCCGTTGTACCTGCTTTGCAACATCAGCGGCCGCGGCGCAGTGATTAGCAGCGACTTTTTCTATCTCGTTATCGTCCAATTCATGTTTGGCCTGACGAACGGATGGCTCGGTTCGAGCTGCATGATGGCAGCCGGCGAGTGGGTCGAGGAGGGCGAGCGCGAGGCTACTGGCGGCTTCATGGGCCTGTGCTTGGTGGCTGGCTTGACGACGGGTAGTCTTTTGAGTTTTTCGGCGGCCGGCATATAGGGTAACACACACGGCGTACGAGACTTGCTTTTTGACACACATGATGTGGGACTGGAGTCCTGGATTCTACACTACATGAGAACGATTACGATCATCGGTTGTTGGATATCAGAGTATAAACACTTTTTGTCGGCGGGATCCTTTCGGCAGGCTACAGGTATCGGGCTACTGGGTTGGATATACAGCGAGGCAGTTGAGATCCGGATAAGACATATCAGAACACGCCCATAGGAATCGTCCATTCAATCCGACTCGACGATTTCGACATTCTGGGAATCGTTCAGATCCACGGATGCAAATTGAGCTTAATCTATGGGCCATCCTTTCGTTGGTTGGTTTAGAGACATGGCTCGTAGATCGCCTGCCCGTTGGATCTGGCTTGGCACCCGGCAACTGCATCACATCCTGCAGTCCCTGCATGTTATCACGCTGGTTTTCTTATTCTCGGTCTCTCCCGGTGGTGGGGCGCCGTTTCGCACGTCACTCGGTGCTTATCGGCCGGCCTCCTTTGTCGCATGATGGTGGCGGTTGGCTAGTTTGCTGGCTGGTATACTGGTGGTATCGGCGGCGGTGGTATATCATTGAATTACATTACGCTTTTATATGCTACTTATACACTGTTGTACATACAACAGCTACGAAAAGGACCGACGAGGACGATGAGAACGACGACGACAGTCGCTCACTGAAGGGCGCAGTTCTTCATCCCGCCCTTCCCGCGATACCATCCCTCGTCAATGAGGGTCTGTTCCTTCTTCTGCCAGTCGGCAAACTTCCATTTCGCATTCTTCTGGTCCAAGTCGGCCAACTTCGCCTCAAAATACTGCTTGTCCACTTGCCCATCCGGCCCCTCGCGATATCGCACGAAAAGCGAGCAATCCCTCAACGTCATGGCGAGGCTGAACTTCTCGTCTTCCTTCCTGGCCCCCAAAGGGCCTTTCGGGTCCTTTTCAAGCTGCAGGCGCTTTAACTCTTTCAGGGTAGGCAGCTGCTTCAGCAAGCTGTACAGATACTCGGCGTGCTTGTTGTTCTTGAACAAGCGGACAATTGCCCTGCGCCGAACCGCGTCTCGGCCCTTTGGAGTGGGTCGGTCGGGGTCGAGCCAGAGCGGACACGGATAGTTGTCTGGGCTGAGCCTTTCGTCCCTGTCTTTACTCTTGTCGTTGTAATTCCTAGATGCGAGGGCACAGCACCTGCAGGTATTCGCGTCTTTTGGGGCCGAGGGCGACTGGGCTAGCCATTTGGGCTTGAACTCGATAGTACACTCCTTAAAACCGTGGGTGACTTCGCTTTTGTCTTGCCTCGGGCGCATATCTTCTACCAGGATAACGTAGTTACCAGGGCAGTCAATATTGTCGCCCGCGAACTTGGTGGGCCGCAGTCTATGGAGCGACTCTAGGAGTGCATCCGCGTCGTCCATAGCCTTCAAGGTTTGCCGCATGTTCGTAATAGTGCTGGTTGGTACTTGGGCGAGTCTGTGGTCCACGAATAGGTTGGGTGCAGGGAGCAGGGTGAGAATATTGTCCCGAAAGTAATTGTAGTGTTGATTAGCATCAAAAAATGACCTGCCAGGCTTCCTTGGCTCTTTCGGTACCCTCAGGAGGTATCCTGCGTATGTTAGTGTGAATACTCGAAGGTTTCTAACGACGCCCGTGACTCACGTGCTAAGAGATTGAGCGACGGCTTGTCAGCCTCGGTCGGCTTTCTTCGCGTCGTGAGATTCGCCTTGAATACGACATTGGCAGCCCCTTCCGCAACGTATTGAACTTCTGTCCAGTGGCCAAAATAGGTTTCATCGAAGAAGGTCCGCTTCTCCCACGGGCGGGTATCCTGTGTGCCTGCCATGCTGACTGGATGGCTGGCTATGCGATCGCGTCGGAAGATCTCGATTTTGACTACCAAACTATTGCTGGCTTTGGGTTATTCAAGATGTGTATTGCTGCGAGACGAGCGCAACGTCCATGATGGGTTGCACAAGTTGAGACGGCAACGCTAGCCGCGAGGATCCAGTGAGCAAAATATACGACGACGACTGCGACTGTGACGACTGCAACGAGGACGAGAGGGAAATGTGTCCAGTGAGGCTGATTCCAACGCGCGTTGGCCCGAGGAATGTGGAAGGTGACTAAGATGCACTGGTAGGCCGTTCCTGCCTCCCTCGCTTTGCCTTAGTATTCGTACCTTTAGGTGCTGTCTTGGCCCCGCGCCTATTGCGTTTCGCGGAATTAGGTTCTCGACTTGTTTTCTTCCGTTCCCCCTCGGATGCCCAGTGACACAGCCGAGAGTTCGCGACTAAAGTTGTCGTCCTCTGCTCGGGATTGATTGCGAACGCTGGATGCGACTCCGACTGCCCCAACGTAACCTCCTGGGTGAAACCAACGACCTTCGAGCAGTGTCGTCGCGACTCCATTGGATGTTTGTTGCTGCGTTGCAATGGGCCGGTTTGTGTTGTTATGACTTGTTGTTCTTTCAAAGCCAGCGGTATCCTGGGATGACGACAGACTTTCCGCTTCTGGTGTGGAGCAAAAGCTGGCTTTTTGGCACCCGTAAGCTGAGCGACACCACCATCAGGTAACGGGATCTTCCCTGGTTCAGCAGACGCCAACGGGCTGGCGGCCAATGGCTGACTCCCTTGCGCAAGGAGGCGTTGGCGAGGGCGTCTTTGTCATGTTGAGCGTTGGCATTGGCAGGACCATCAGGTAGGACAGACGCGTTGTGTGAGGTTGATTACCGTACCTTTTCCTGCTGGATCAATTTTACCCCAGAGTCTCGTAAGAGGCTGAATTCCTGCTCGTGTGCTGGATACGGTTGCAGAGAGAGGGGCCAGACTGGAGGATTCGTCCAATAATTGCTATGACGCGCCTCCAGGGTCCACCAGCTTTGAGTCCCCCTCTCGTCACTGCTACGCAGTTCCTGACTGTGCAAGAAATATGCTTGCAGCAAGGGTGCATCAACCATTCAGTGCAACCGCCGACCCGACCCAGGGCGACTGCTCGGCCGGTCTGAGCCGGACGAGGACCGAAAGTGGCCTGTGCAGTGGGCCGGTTCGCGCGATCCCCACCGGCAAGATCCAGAAAAGCCCAGAACGCATTGCGTCGTTTTTTTGCTTTGCGGCGTTGCCCGTTGGCTCCCTTTTGCCGATAAGCGGGGCACTGCGGAGAGAGGGGGAACGGACGGGCGGCACTGGGCAGCCATGAGAAGGGCTAATAAGGGCTTGGGGCTTCCAGAAGCCATCAACGGCCGTGGACGGCAGAGGGAAGCGCCGCACTCGCACCGGAGAGGGGTCAGAGACTTGCAGACGCGCAGCGCAGCTGGAGGCGGTGTTCCAAGGTTTCCAAGGTTGGCGGTTTCAGTGGCAGGACTCGGGCATCGTGTAAGTGGGCTGTTTGGCCAGGCCATGCGGGAAAGCGGACAAGAGCGCGGTCCCGAGGGACATCCGATTCGCACGTCGCCATTTTGACCGCCTCGGCCTGTACGTAGCGATAAGGTAAGGCAGTGTTTCTTCCTTGCATCCCCTGGCTGGGCTCGCCTTACTGCACACTATTATTGATTGCATCGGTGTGGGGGGGACGAGGGCGTAGACGACCTCGGGACGATGGCGATGGCGATGGCGATGGCGATGGCGATGGCATGGCCCATTCCGTGGGCTGTCTGTGCATGGCTGCCATGGCATGCCAGGCATGGCGGTCGATGGAGCGAATAGGGCCATGGCATATTGTCATTTGGTTTCCAGATTCAGCCTTCATGCAGCGTATCCGCCGAAAAGGGACGGTGGTTGTTTCCTGACATTTGGTAATTTTCGGGAATCCTGCCTAGGTACAATGTAGGCACCTGGTGCTTTGCGGTCAGAGTGCCCTGATGCACCCCGGCGTCGCACCACATGTCTGTCGATGTCGTCCCATGTTGGGTGATAAGCTGCCACTCGTGATCGGCCGAAAGACGCAATGAGCAGCGCGATGCCAAATTGGAAAAGGGCTGAAATGAAAGATCTGAAAGTGTCTCTGCGACCCCGTTCCCCCAGATGGTTCGCGCTTCTCGAAACGAGGCCCAACTCTAAATCGCCCACGTCTCTTCGTCCCAGTTATCTGGTGAGATTTGGCGGGTGCATCTCTGCTGTTATCTCCGTCACAGCGTCGCCCCTCCTTGGTCCTTGGTCCGTCCCTCGGCGGTGACCTCTGCAGAGGGCCGATGAAGCCCTAGTATACTACCATAGCATGCAGTAGGGGCATCTAAGACAAGCCCGTCTTGTTTTGGCATCGCAGACCGCCTTGGTGACTTGCATAACCGCCAATCTACCCCCTTTCTCGCGACTCACCAGCACTTGGGACGGTAATTGGGAAGGGGCCAGTACCAACACCGCCCCTAGCTAGGAACCTCCTATGCAGTACCTGGGCTCAGTGTGCTATGCGCCGTCCACACTGGCCAAAAAGCAGGTCGCAAGCACTGCGCAGCGCTCAGCGGTGGGGCCACTCCCTCCGGCGCTGCCTATCCCTTCCACCGCGTCCTCTCTGAACCATTGGCTTGGGGGCGCCCGTCACGCTGCAGGCCGTTGGCAGCGCCACTCACACACCCACCTTGACAGCGCTGTGGTGCGTCGCTGCGTCGCTCCACCCCAATTCGCACTCCCTGCACGCGACACTCGCAGGAGCCGAGTCGCAGCACCCCGTAGCACCCCGTACGGTATCAGAAATTTTGCGGGCGGGAGAAAAAAAAAATTCGCGCTAAGCCCGACCGCACCACTTAGCTCCGACTATTCCCTTCCCTCGCTCCCGAATACATAGTGCACCCGACAGCGTCATTCGGAGCGCACACACACCACTGCCCTGAGCTTGTCTTTCCCGATCTCCATCCTTCCGTCCAACACCACCTCCAACTACCCTCCTCTCCTTCCACTCCCCTCCCCATATTATTCCGCTTCTCTTCCCCGGACTCTCGTCTTCTAATTGTTCTGCTCCTCATCGAGTCCGTCCTCTCCTTTGCAACGAAACTCCGACGCATCGCCCGGTCTCTGTCCCCGACTGCGCACACCTGAGCGAACCTCGCCCCCGATCGACGAGTCCCTATATCGTCCGGCCGAACGGCCTCCACCACCTCATCTCTCGATGGTTGGCCGCAGTTAACGCCATTTCAACATGGCCTTCAACTTCAACTGGTCGCCGCTCACGGCCGACGCCGACTTCTACGAGCGCGCGCGCGAGATGCTCACGACTGCCCTGAACAAGTCGCCAAAGCCCCCCATCATCGTCGACGACATCCTCGTTACCGAACTCAACCTGGGCTCCGTGCCCCCGGAACTGGAAATCCTCGAGATAGGCGACATTGCGGAGGATAGATTTCGTGGCATCTTCAAGATGTGCTACTCTGGCGACGCCTTCCTGACGCTGAAGACCAGAGTTCAGGTACGCCGATATTTTATTTTTCTCTCTGCACTTCCCTGCTCGGCAAGCTTGGGGCGAAGCTCGGTGCCGCGGCTGCGGCAATGATCTCTGAACATTTGCCGCACCACAACACCACGACACCACGGACAGACCCCGACACATGCCCGTTCAAACGCGGTTCCATTGCGCCGAACATTTCTTGTCGCGACGCCAATTCGGGTGTCCGCTTGGAATGTCTGCGGCCCTCATCGCAGGGCCGAGACATCACCGAGCGATGCCTTCCTCGGGAGACATGCGCAGTCCGCCATGCCACTCCATTTCACCCCTCCATCTTGCACACCACCTACCCCAAGCGTCCCGGTGTTTGTTTTTGCCTCATCAAACATTTTGTACCTGCACCCGCGTCGTTGCATTGATCCTGAAATTGCCTTGCCGGGATCGCGTCCCTAGCCACTTTCTCCGCCCATCACCATTGGAACGTGCGTCAGCAATGCTAATATATCAACAAATAGGCGAACCCACTGAATACCTACCTGTCGTCCAAGCCGACTTTCACATCCCCGCAACCATTGGCCGCGGCATCGGGCTTGACTATCCCGTTGTCAATAACACTGTCCGAAATCAAACTGTCGGCATTTATCATCCTGGTCTTCTCCAGAACAAAAGGCCTCACCCTGGTCTTCCGCAATGACCCGCTGGAGTCTCTCAAGGTCTCCTCGACCTTTGATTCGATCCAGTTTGTGCGCGATTATCTTCAGCGCACTATCGAGTCCCAATTAAGGAATTTGATGATGGATGAGCTTCCTGCCATCATCCATCGCTTATCGTTGCGCCTGTGGTGCCCGGATGCTATGCCGAAGGAAGAGGAGGGGCAGAAAGAGAACACAGATGAGACCGCGGTGGACCCCCTGGCAAGCCCGCCATTAGACCCCGTCGATGCCAATGGTAATCTTCTGGATGCCAACGAAGTGTCCTCACTGTCGCTCGAAGGCGGCCCTGAAGTGCAGTCGCTGTTCTCGCAGAAGAACCTGCTGAGACTCGCTGCTTTGAACGATTCGCACCGTACGTTCTCTCTCTTCACGCCTGGTATCCGCGATGCGGTGTTTCGCGCTTGGACTGGACCTGCAGTGTCCGAACCAAGCAGCACCCCACCAACCGCAACCCCGAGCCTGTCTAAGACGAACTCGTTCCACGGGACTTCCACAACGTACACCTTTTCCGACACTGGCAGCGCCTCACATGGCCACCTTCCTTCCCGCCCGTCGTTGGTAAGCCTTAACTCGGCCACCACTGGATTGTCCTTGGGTGCCGGCACAAGATCAAGATCTTATTCTGGTCGCAAGAAGAAGACGAGAGTTGTCAACCTCCGACGCTCCAAGAGCGAAGTCTCTTCCCCAGATGCCAGCGATACTTATTCGGAGATGGTGTCCGACTCTGCCTCCGTCGCCGGACCCTCCACAGAACCCCTCATATCCAGCTCCATTGCCGAGGACCCCGAAGAAGAGGAGGCATTAGCAGAGCTGGCAAACTCTACCCCGAGCAAGGTTCGCTTTGGCCCCTCAGAGAGGCCGCATCTTTCGCGGCCACCGCTGGCGCCAGAGTTCTACACTACGCCCGCCGAGGTACTCAGTGCACCTATCAAGTTGGATAGCGAGCTGGCCAACGAGCCTGCAGCTATGCCTGAACCTGAGCCGCAGTCTGCTGAGGCCAACATTTTCCCAAGCGAGAAAGTCACTCCTCAGAAGATGGCAACTGCCTCTGATCCCTCGTCTGTGTATGAGCAGGCTTGGATCATGAAGATGGCTGGTGAGATCGCTCGCCGCGTCTACGACGAGAAGAACCGCCAACAAAACCTCTGGGACGAGCGGGAGGATATCCCGCCTCCGGCCTACGAGGCATCTACCTAAACTATCTGCATTACTTGCAGGTGGAACCGTACAAACTGCACAAAGCACCACATATCCACTTTGATGGACTACACACACATACACACACACACGCATTGTTTCCTTACCGTCTGTCCCGGTGCTTCTCCTGCATGGCGTTATGAGGGGTCTCATCTTTTTGAATCTGGATACGAGCGGACACGCTCCTCCAGCCCCCGGTTTGCTAGTTTTAATGTTTATATCCGCATGGCGTTTGAAAGGAGAAGGGAGGTTTCGGCATCATAAAAAAGAATGGGTTTTTGGCGACGGGAAAAAAGATGGGAGAACAAGGGCACCCCCTCGTCGCGCGTTTCGGTTTTTTTTTTTTTTGGATTCTATGGGGTTGGGATCTGGGGGCCACCAACCACGCTAGTTACGCTGATGATGAACAACAAGTCTCTCTTTTTAGACACGAAAAAAAGAGGCTTACTATCACTCATCGGTCTTCAGTGACAACGCCTTATACGATGGCGGACGTCCACACATACCACACATTTGTTTCCTTTGTCAGTTGTGCGTCCTCGAAGTACCAGTTAGAAAGAAAAGGGTGTGCGTCACAAACCGGGGTGGGAGGAACTGGCGGTCTTGCGAAGGAAATATCACCACCCAATCACATTAGTAAGAGCAGGGAAAGGAGGGGCAGATGGAATGTCTCTGGATATCAATTTTTTTTTTGCGCGCATGGCCTGGCTCGCTAGAGTTTCATGGCGAATGGCATGTCAATTAGGCATGTCAGAAGAATCAAAACTCCAATCTTCTATGCAGTACCCTGGTTTCTTCGTTCGCGCTTGTGTGACGCTATAATTAACCGCACGTTGTTCCAAAGACCGCTGAGGTGTCTCGCAATAGCTGGTGTCATTGTCTCTCGCTGCATCAGAACGTCCGAACTCAACAAAAGACGCTCCAAGTTCCGATTTGGTGAGGACTCAGAAACTAGTCGGCGGCTCGCAACGCTTCTCTGCATGTTTTCCGTCTACGCCCTCGAGTCGCCTACATCTGTGATGATTATGGTGGGATCCATGCAAGAGTGCGCTGCATTAGGGTCCGCGAAGGTTCTTCCTACTGATACCCCTTGTGCGAAACTGCCAACGCATAAAAATCCCTCGAACGAGTTTGCGGAGCTATGCGCGTGAAAGGGTCGGCGGCATGTTGGTTTGGCTCGAGCAGACAAGTCGATGCCACTTGTGGGCCCATTGCTGGTCATTGTCGGCTGTGCCTCCATGTCGAGAAGCGTTCCCGGAAGACAATACAGGTACCCCGCCATACGTGGCTCCTAGGGGGCCCAACCGCGTCAGAGAACTGAGGGCGGGGAGGGTGGCGGCGGGGACAGAGAGAGGGTGGCGGAGGACGAGGTGGTTGGTGACAATGGCGGTGAAGGCGGTAAAGGGTTGCTGGCGGTGAGAAGTGGACTGTGACACTGTGAAGTAGGTAGGCTGGGGGTGTGGGGCCCCGCCGTTAGTGTCCATTGTGTTCCCCAGCTCCACCTTGGGCTTCTCGATCGTCTTCTGGACATCCTCCATCGTCTCATTCCCCTTGTCCTTCTTTACAGCTCTTTCTTGATCTTGATCTTGATCTTGACCTTTTCGTTCTTGACCTCTTCATTCTTGACCTCTTCTTTCTTGACGTCTCTGTTCCTGACCTTAGACTTGCCATTCTTTTCATGTCCTCGAGCTCGAGGCGGCTGCTAGCCTGCGAGGGCGGCGGCTGTATTTTCCGCTTTCAGCGCGGCGAGAAGGGCTTCTTTTTCTTTGAGATGTTCCAGCTGGGCTTTTGACATATCCTTGACCTTGGCCTCGGCCTCTTTGAGCTTCTTAACCTCGATCTGCTCCGTTTCGAGACTGAATGGCTGGCCCGGCTTGTTAACCGCGGGCAGCAGGGCACTTCGCTCCCAAGAGACTTGGACGTTGGACGTCCTGTCTGGGAGGGTCGGGATCGGCTTGTTCTTACCCTTCCCACCCTTGCCGATCTGATGGCCCTTGGGGTATGCACCCGATGTGAGAATTTCATAAAACGCCTCGTACGGCTCGGTGAAGAGCTGGTCATCAAAGGCCCAGGCGCGAATCTCGCCGTCGTTCTGCCGCAGCATTTGCTCCTTCTCGGCATCGGTTCGGCCGTACGGGTGCAGACGTAGATTATGGTACAACGTCTGTGGCTTCTCCCCAGATTCTGTAACATAGTACATCTTTATGGTTATCTCGAACTCTCCCCAGCCGGTCTCGTGAATGATGAAGGGTTTGCCGGGTTCGGCGTCAATCACTAAAATGCGTCAGAGGAGTCACAGGGGCTAGATGTAGATGGACTTGGTGCGGGAAGGACTTACTGCGCACGTGGTTGGGGATAGACTCGTGGAGCTTGAACTGAACTCTCCTGAGCCAGTAGGTGATATCTGTGTCATCGATTCCCCTGACAAAAACCTCCCAAGAGTGTGTGTGGTCGTCGGGAACGCCCTCCGGTTTGGGGTTGTGTTCGGGGTCGAACGGGCGGGCGGTGGTGCCGTAGACGAAGGGACGTCTGATCTGAGTACCCTTGACGCGCTTGCCGAGGCTGCTGGGCGGCGCCATCTTGACGTATCTCGAAAAGAAGTTTGATTAATGCGGTGTGTTCTGTTTGGCGATACAGTACGGATATGTTGGCGTAGGCGATGCGGGATGATAGATATTAGTGATGGAGACGGAGTTTAGGTGAAGAGTTATTGGAGAAGATGGTTCTGCAGCCTCATAGCCGTATGCGCAACTTTAAAGTGGATCCATTAGCGCAACCAACCAATGGTCATCAATCTGTCCAGCGCACTCTTGGTCGTGGCTCCTACCACCTGATCTCCCTGAGGCTCAAGGTTGCCCCCACCTTACAACAAGGCCCTTGGACGTGGATGGCCAAGTCTTCTGGTTGATCGAGCTTCTAGAAGCTACCTAACTCAGGTAGGTACGCGTAGGTTACAACTACCTGTTGAGGCGCCACGGCGACAACCCTGAACGTGGGAGAACGCCAGGAACACTGCGAAAGTAAGGTAGACTGTAGTGACACTAAATCTCTGAGACATAGCCAAATCAAATGCCAATTGGGAAAGAATTACATGTTTGAACCGATTCCTTACTGTTTTATTGTTACGTGCTCACTGTACCCCGAAAATGCAGAAGTATTGGGGCCAGTAGATTGTCGAAATTCAGAGGCTTACTAAAAATCATTCGTTGATTCTGCTTTCATCTTCACGTGCCAGTGAACAGTCGCTGTCAGTTTGGATGGCTGACTTCAGCCACGGGATGCGGCGTGGAAGTTTCTTAGCTCAGGCACGGCACAGTGGATGTACGCCTTAGATCGATTCCGGCCAATGGCGAGCTTCGATGCATTCCGACCCCCTGTAGTTGCACCTCTGTAGGCATGCGTCAGGACCCTGGAAGATTTCGCTGGTGAGCTGGGGGAGCTTTGGGCGGATGATGATTTCATGACTTTGCACCGCGTCCGGAATTGCATCGAACCACTTCGGAAGAAATTGGCATACGGTGATTAACTCCGAACTCGGGGTTCTCTCTGTGCTTCTATCGACGTCAATTGGGGTTATCTTCGTCTCTCTATTTACTCTTGGGCCTTTCTGATTTTCAATCAATTGGCCGCGAGTCCACTGATCTCATAACCATCCACCGACGACACAATGTCCACGGCAGCTGTCACTAAGAGGGTGGTCGTTTGTGGAGGAAACGGTTTCCTCGGCTCCAGGATCTGCAAATATGCTGTCGCCAGAGGCTGGGATGTCACGTCAATCAGGTACACGCTCTCAAAGAGCCCTGCCCAGCTCATCACACATCACACGCCTCATCGCCGTGCCTAACACGCTTTCCGCAGCCGCTCGGGCGAGCCCAAATGGGCCGCTGTGACCTCATCAACAGCCCCTCCCCAGTGGGCGCACAAGGTCTCCTGGGAGCGCGCCGACATGCTCCGCCCCGCGACCTACGCCCCGCTGCTCAAGGGCGCCGACTTCGTGGTCCATAGCATGGGCATCCTGCTCGAGGCCGACTACAAGGGTGTCGTCTCTGGCCAGGAGTCGCCCATCGCCGGCCTGCAAAAGGCCTTCGCCCCCACCAAGGACCGCGGCGTCGACCCCCTCAAGACCCCCGAGGGCGCCGACATCAAGCCCGCCAACCCGAACGACCAGTTCTCCTACGAGGTCATGAACCGCGACAGCGCCATCGCCCTGGCCAAGCAGGCCAATGCTGAGGATGTCAAGGCCTTCGTCTACATCTCCGCTGCCGGCGGCGCCCCTGTCCTCCCTGCGAGGTACATCACAACCAAGCGCGAGGCCGAAAGCACTATCGCCAGCGAATTCCCACGCATGCGCGGCATCTTCCCGCGACCCCCCTTTATGTACAACACCTCGCGGAAGTTCACTCTGCCCCTGGCTGCCATGACTGGCGCCGGTGCCCTGTTCAACCGACTAACTGGAGGTGTCCTGGGAGGGTTCATGGGCGCGAGCGGCGTGAAGCCTTTACCGGTCGAGTCTGTGGCAGAGGCTGTTGTGGAAGCGCTGGATGACACGAAAGTTCAGGGGCCAATCGAGGTACCTGAGCTGGAGGATTTGGCGAACAAGGGTTGGAGGAAAACCATGCTGTAATGCATGAGGTTGTATTGTAAAATTGTCATAGAATGTACCAGTGCCAGCCTTCCCAAGGCATGAAATCCTGCGCCGTCTATACCCTGCATCGCATTCTCCCCGCCCTCCCGCTTAAATCATGGTTCCTCTCTCGAAGCTGTCCCTGATCTCCGCAGTGTATTTGTTGTAGAAGCGTGCCAGTTTCTGGTTGAACTGCTTGTTCTTCTCATTGATGTATGTCACGTCGCCATCGTCTCCATTCTGTGCCAAGCGATCCTTCCTCTTCTTCAGCCTATTCTCCTCGGCTCTTCGAAGATCGTCCACGAGCCGGTCAATGGCGGCCTTATCTGGCTTATTTTGCGCAAACGTGGTCGAGTCGGCTGTCGAGTAGAACGATCCGTCCTTGTCCACGGCGATGAGCTCCCCATCTTCCGTCTCTACAATATCAAGGCCGCCCGAGGCAGCCGCGTGCTCGATGGCGGCCATCTTGTCCTTTTCGTACTTCTCCATGTCTGGTGCAATGTTTCTGAGCTGCCGCTTGTACACCTTATTGCTCTCAGCGGTGTAGTCCTGGAAAGCATTGTTGTCGCGGTGCGTTTCCTTCTTCTTCATGCGCTTGTCCCATTTCTCACTCTCGTCGACGGTCCAGTCCCACGCACGCTTGCGTTCAAAGTCGCCGCCCGCGTCCTCAATGTCGGCCTTGAGAAGCTTGTGAGAGGCAATGGCCTGCTTGCGGTGGATCGCCGTCAGTTGGCTCGGGTCCGTCGCGAGGCGTTGCGACTCGAGCGTCGCTTCCTTGAAATTTTGGTCGGACGAGCTTTTGGCGCGGGCCTGGAGGGCCTTGAAGCGCGCCATGCGATCTTGTGCTTTTGATGCGGCATCGTTAGTCGTTGGTTGAGCCGGTGCTGCGGGCTCTGTTGGTGTAGGGGCGGCGTCGGCGTTTGTAGTGGTCTCTGTCACCTCGACTTGTTCAGAGGCGGCAGAATTTGTCGGCGGGCTGCGGTTGAGCTCCTCGTCGGCAGCGGCCTTAGATTCGGTCTTTCTCTTCTTGGACGGTGGCATTTTGAATACTGGCTCGGTAAATGTTATTCCTTGGCGACGAGTGTATGTGGTTGCTGGACGGTCGCGATATGTGGATAGAGTCTGATGGAATGGTGGTGGGACGTCACTGCAGACTGCCCGGGTTGGTTGGAGTGGTTACAGCGTGACTCCCTAAGAGCCGGCCTTTCTCCGAAGAAAGGCTGTGGATAGTTATGTGGCTGGTGCTGTCGTCGGGTCGCGAGTCTGTGGCTGGTGTCGGAAGAATAGATCGCCCCACCGCCGCTCCCCCGCGCGATCCATACGGGTAACGGGTCCTGCGCAACAGCACCCGTGGCTGTGCGGCCGGGCAATCCCTGTCATCCCAACGCCCCTTGCATCTCAGCACCTCGACGCGCCCCCTCTCAGTGTGCGGCTCCCAAGATCAGCCGATTTTTGAGTGACATCGCTTAGCCCAGGATAGCCTCCTCACGAAAAATCTGAACGAATCTTCCTTAAAACTCAATGGGTTACACACCGCAACCATGCGATCATTGAAGACCGCGGATAGCATCCGCAACGCCTGCAGAGTCCACAGATTTACTGCTTCTACCGCTGCGACGGCTTCTTTTTACACAACACAAACTCATATGACGTCGATGCCACGCGTCCACACCAAGAAGAAACCAGAAGAACCACAGGTCCCTCGATCATGGAAGCCTTTCAATCTGCCAAACGTGGTCTTGGATCTCGACGGCTGGGATACTGCCTACACGCGACCGTACGACAAGACCGAGATGCAGGCCCAGAGTGAGAAATGGTCACACAACCCTCAGAGGGACGCCTTGTTACAGCGCATCAAAAGATTCGACAATGACCTCAAGTGGGCCAAAAGCAACCACGCGCCGGTCATCGAGGGCAGTTCGTGGGACCCGTGGCAGGTCGCGGATATTGACATTATGACTGCAGCGCTCAAAGGGGCCCCAAAACATCGACGACATCCGACAGCGAAGCGGCCATACGGAGCCGATAGTGATGGAGTGCTGAGCACCGTAGCTTTCAAGAATGGCATTCCTTTGACTTCTTATCAAGACGAAAAGCGTCTGTTGGAGTGGCTTTTGCACCGACGGTTCAGCACATCGCAAGTAGGGCCAATCGAGGCCCAGATTCCGTCGCTTATTGTACGACAAACCACTGCCAAGGACCTCCGCCGACTTGTCTCGATCTTGCTGAGCTCAGATGATCACTGCAGGACTGTCCTACAGAATACCGACAGGATCGCAAAAGTGCTCTTGAAAATGCTCACAGTCCCCGGCACGGAACGTTTTCTTATCGGTTTCCTGCCCTTCTTCAACAGCATCTTTGACCGGTGTCAACAAAGGGGGGATTCCCTAGGCTTACCCCTTTGCGGAATCTTTCTGCGGATTTCAGCTGAGGCATTTCAGCTGCGATCATTGGCAAAATATCTCGAGTATGGGTTCAGGAAGGGCTATTGGTCTAAGGATCCTCGCGGCATTCCTGAAGTCCTGGCTGCTATGCGCACGTTAGTTATGCAGATGGGCAAAGGGAAGGACGATACGCATGTCACCAACGGCGCCGGTGATCTTCGAAAGCCGGACTCTCCCTCGGCAAGGGACCAGTCATCCAACGACGAGGTCTCCAAACAACTCCTCCGCCGCCTTTTAACGCATGAAGGCAGCATCAAGGCTGGTGCCACGGCCGGTGCTTGGATTAAAGTGATCGTCGAGAGCAACCCTGCCAACCAGGAGTTGCGCCGTCTGTACCAACAACTGGTTGACGCAGTGAACTATCAGCCACCCGCCCAAGAAACAACATGAGAAGAAAGCTTTCTGGGTAATTCATAGTGGAAAAGTCATTATCAATTGACCAGGTCTCCTACAGAAATGTAGAGGTCTAGTCGAATCCCATGACCCAGCTGGCCGGCTGAAGGCCAGCTTGGGCACGGAGCCTTGGGAGACTAGACGGACTGGTGCAGACGTTGTCGTTCTTGTTCGAATGATACACCACAAACGACGATAGCTCTGCAGGACAGGCAGCAGGGAAGGAGACGGGTACATGTAGACAGAAAAGGGAACGCGGACTTCCCGGCCATCATTAAGCTTCACGTCGTCGCTACGTCTAATCAAAACCGCCTCCAATACGACCATGCAAGAAAAGGTCTCGCCCATCCCTCTGCGCTTCCTAACGTCTCCCGCATCCCACATAGCGCCATCCTCCGCCAGCCCCCACATGCGAAGCCGCGATTCCCCTTCGATACCTCCACATCAGCCCTGTCACGCCTACCGCCGGATGCAGGGTCTGGTCCCAGGTGGCTGCGCAAGCTCCAGTCCATTCGACTCTTAGCCTGCGCCAGCTGAACCGCGCCTCTCCGACGACCACCCAATTGGGCCCAGAAATGCCATCGAGAAGCTACATGGGCTTGAGACCACTCTCGCATCCACGGCACTAGTTCGTGCCAAGCGGTGTGCTCCTCGTGCGTTTCCCGGGAGGATGGTGCATGTCAACAAAAAGAGACCGAGTCTCATCTGCATCTTTGGCGTCTCATCCAGCTGGCCACTTCACCACGAGGTGCCTGAGGAGTCGTTTCTCGGCAGACGACGTCTTTGCTGTCTGGATTGCTAAGAAATCCAAGTCGTCGGGGAGATCGTCTTATGAGCCCAGACATCAGCATCATCGGGGTCGATGATCGCCCTCTCTCGCGTCACCCTCCTACGCTTCGTACTGTTCCCATCCGTCCTCCCACGCACCAGGAATAATAGGTGGCCAGGCAGCCAGGGAAGCGAACGTGGCAAAGCAAGCGCCATCGATCGAGCGTGGCGTCTCGAACTAGAATCACAGCTTCCTTGCCCGTTCACATCCGGCCCAGTTCCGGCCTCTGGCCTACAGCCGAGCCGCCGCCGAGCCGTCTAGATCCGGCCTGGCCTCACGCCTCCTGCTCGCGGGGTCTCTGACGCTGCTGCTCGGCACGGCGAGCCCTTCTCTTGTTCCCTTGATTCGAGACTTCTCTCTTTGTTGCCGGGTTTGACCATCTGCTTGAATAAGCAGCCTGCCCCTTTCGCAATGCGCTCCTGCGTTCTCTGAAGAAGTATTACCCTCCTGTTTCCCTCTTCCGCAGCACCTCTCCCTTGGGTGCCTTAATCTCCGCTCAACATTCCACCACTCGCTTCAACCAGACGATCTTGCCTTTCCGGTCTGCAACAGCAATCAGACCTACAGGCACAGACATCCCATCCATGGTCTTGGGAACACAGAACAAATCACCTCGAACCGCTCGCTTGCTCACGAAACTCCACTCGCTTCTATCCCTCCCTGCTCGCAAATTGTGATTCAACTTGCCAACTGACCGTCGATCACTCAAAATGAACCCGTCCCGGGACCGACTGGGATCGGCAGCCCGGCGACTCTTCGTCTCCGTCCTGTCCCTGCTCGCAACTCCGGTGATTGCGCAGCAGGACCCGGTCAATAACTTCTGCCGCCGTTTCGGACACCAGACTGCCGTGGTCGACAACAGGCTCTACATTGATGGCGGGCTCATCAACTGGAATCTCCAGGACAACCCCAGTAACTACACGAGTATGTCGCATCATCCTGAGTCCCTCATGACCATAGACAAGCTCGGACAAGCGTGAAGGTGGTCGATGGAGAATTAAACTCTTACTGATTCATCGAACAACTAGACACATATCTCCTCTATAATGACCTTTCTTCGTCAGCCTCAAATGTGGGCATGCCTCCGCTCTACGCGAATCTGTCAAAGAACGGTACCGTCCCAAGCACAAACGGCGGCGCCCTCTGGGCCGACAACATCAACAAGCGCCTCTACCTCTTTGGTGGTGAACACAATTTGGAGCCTCCTACGCCCTTTAACCTGTGGTCTTACGATATTCTCAACAACCAATGGGACTCCTTGGGCTCTCCCCGGTCGGGAGTACCCATTAACAAGGTGAGCTACGGCGCCGGCGTGTCCGTCAGCAGCCGCGGAGAAGCCTACTACTATGGCGGGTGGCTCAGCAACACCTCTGTCCTGGGATGGGGCATCGGACCGCCCGTGGCCACGAACGGGCTTGTCAAGTATTCCATGGACTCAAACACCTGGTCCAACACCTCGGGGCCCGCGGACAACATGCGCCGCGCCGAGGGGAGCTTGCACTACATCCCCGCTGGCGGCGGCGGTGCACTCGTCTACTTTGGCGGCATCCAGGACCCGTCCGCCAACGGCACCGCAACAGGCCAGCCAATGGATACGATCTTCGTGTATGATATACTCAGCAGCAAATGGTACACACAGAAGGCCACGGGGACGGTTCCCGAGATGCGGCGGCGTTTTTGCGCGGGCGTGACGTGGGCTAGTGATAGCTCGTCCTACAACATGTGAGCTTCCCCTTTCCTCTACTCTTGGCATTTTGCTAATGGCTCTAAAGCTACATGTATGGCGGCGCCACCGTCCCGGGCGACCTCGGACCCGGCTACGACGACGTCTACGTCCTCACCATGCCGACCTTCACCTGGATCAAGATGTTCCCCCTCGACCGCAACGTCACGGGCGACAACCCCCACCACTCGCTGTCGTGCAACATCGTGCAGAACCGGGCCCAGATGATCATCATTGGAGGCACGTTCCCGTCCTCCGACCAGTGCGACTACCCGGTGCAGTGGGGGACGCACAACGTCGACCTCGGGAAGCAGAACGCGAAGAAGAGCATATGGGAGCTCTACTCCCCCAACAAGACCACCTACTCCGTGCCGGACGAGATCTTGTCGGTTGTGGGCGGCAACGGCGACGGCGGCGCGACCAAGACGGCCCCGGCGAACGGCTGGGATAATGCCGACATTGGCGTGATGATGAACCAGAAGGCCACCATTGACGCGCGCGTGCCCACGCGGGCAGTCGGTGCCACCGCTGCCGCGAGCCCCTCGAGCGGGCTTTCGACGGGTGCCATCGCAGGCATCGTTGTCGGCGCCGGGTTGGTGGTCATCGCCCTCGTTGGGGTGTGCTGCTGTCTGCTGATCAACCGGTGCCGCAAGAGGCGCCACTACAACGGACCGCCGCCTAGTGGCCCATTCCATGTGCGTAGCATGTCGGAGCAGGCGTGGTCGCCGCCCCCTCACCCGGCATCGCCGTACGCGTCGCCGCCGTACGGTCACTCGCCCTTCCAGACCCCTCCCCCTCCTCAGTCCACGTCTCCCGTCCCTGCCCAAGGGCTGACGGTGCCGCCTCACATGGGCCCGCCGGCGGAGCTGCCGTCCGAATCCCCGCCCCCGTCGGTGCCGACATCAGGACTGCCAACACCGGGGTTGACACCAGGGATGATGACACCAGGGATGATGACGCCAGGAGCGTCGACGATGCCTCTGCTCCCAACATCAGGGACGATGGCTCCGCCGTCAATGGGACGGGCGTCCTCCGTCACGTACCCGCCGCACCATAATTACTTCCCGGAGCAGCCGCCGCAGCAGGCCTACTTCCCCGAGACGATGACACTCACGAATCAGGTGCAAGTTGACGCCAACGGCAACATGTGGGTGCCGCAGGTGAGCATGGTGCAGATCGCATCGGGGAGCCAGACCGGCGGCACGCCGCCCGTGTACACGCCCCCGACGGGCGACCGCAAGTCCCCACAGCCGCCGCCGCCGGTCGATACGCACCCGAGCCCGCCGGTCGAGCTACCTTCGCACTCGCCGCAGGAGCTGAGCGCGGACCATTTTGACCGGGGCGAGCAGTCCAGTGCGCAGCAGCAGCAGCAAAACCCGAATCAGAACCAGAACCAGACGTACTACAACCGATGACGAGTCCATCAAGGTTGTTTGCGTGTGGGATGGTTGTCACGACATACGGCGGTGAAAAGGAGTTAATTGGCCCTGGGAGACGGCTGTGTGGGGGTGTTTTGGAGTGTTCATATCACGAAGTCAGTCGCCTGTATCCTTTCGTTTTCCTTTGAGAGATTCCCATTATGGAGTTTGATGCGGTAGCGTACGTCTAAGTGGGTTGGAGTTCTGGCCGGGGGTGGGAATATTCAGTGTCATTGTGGAACCCTTGACCATCTGGGTTTGAGGCCATCAGGGTCGTGGATGACGAAAGCTAAGGGTGGATGTATGTATGTACATCGGGTAACACAGAAGCCAAGCCTCTTAAGAGTTGCGTTATCAGCCATGTCGGATGGCGTCAGTCAACCCCTGCTTGCGTGACACGGGGAAGAAGCTTTATACCTTGTCGTTCTCTGGGTCCTTGTGACTAACGTTGCTTCTATCGTGTAGCGTAGTACGATGTCTCGTCTGGGGTTGTAAAGGACCAGGTTATTGTTAGTAATCCCTACGGTAACACTGGCCTGGGACGGTAGAGGGAACAGTTAGGGTCGTGGGGAACCAGCCAAGAGTACTTTGACTTCAATAAAACAACCCGGAAAGTACTTGGTAGCATCCCATGGGACGTCTACCAGTATAGGAAAGATACAAAAAACTGGAATTGGCTACGCTCATTAGGTTCCTTCAACCTTATTCAGTAGGCCGATCTTCGTAGTAGGTCTGATGTGCTCCACGACGCTCAAATAAGCCGCTGGCGAGAAGTTTGTGTTCCTGGGGAGGTGGCACACTAGCAAGTAATATATCGACCATCCATTTGTTGCTCGAAAGATATATTTTAGCATGACACCAGAGCAGATCTTACTGGTTAGTTTGTTTGGTAATTCCGGGCTTTCTCACATAATCTCAAAGTCCCGATTGATAAACGATATGTAGTTATTTTGTGTGTCGAATGTCAATGTTGTTGACTTATACTCTGCCTTGTCCCACCCATCAGACGGTCGTCTGACTTGCGGCTACCATCACAATTCTACTGATCTCAGCGAAATCCTCACATGTAAAAACTGGAAGCTTGTAACACAATAAGTGAAGGTACTCAACCAGCGGTACATGGCCCATGACGTCACACATAAAATGGCGATGATACTTCCGGGCTCTACTAGTGCTTATTATTGCATTCACAGCACAGCAGAAATAGCTTATTTCTCCTGAGCCTCGATCATTTGCAACTCGCGTTTTTTTAGCTTTGCCATCGAACACCCCAATTCCCCTAGCCCCAAACAGACCGCTCTTTCCGGGTTTCGAGGCCGATTTTGCATGTTGTTGGTGCTGAAAACCCGAAAATCGATGTGGTTTGTTATCGAATTCTGCAAGCGCGCGAGGCAGCATGCGCCAGTTTCGCCTCGGCTCGACCAAATGTCTACCTGAAAACACAATAATCCCTAATTCGGCGCCCTGGCGGGCGAATCACATCGGATGCGCGTTTATTCTTCGTTGGCGAGCTGCTGCCTAGCCAGGCAACCTCACCAATATATCCAGCCCTCAATCTAAGCTTCGTGGTATTTACAAACCTCAGACAATTCTGTATAAACCAACAAACCATAAGGCTTAAAAGACGTAACCTAGTAGAATAGCACCTCAATTGCTCGTTAGCATAGCACCGCAAACATGGCCGCCCAGCCCGAGCCCGAGCCCGAGATCGTGCTCTACGACCTCGCCTGCACCAAGAACGTCTGCTTCTCCCCCGTGGTCTGGCGCATCCGCCTCATGCTGAACTACAAGTCGATCCCCTACCGGACCGTCTTCCTCGAGTTCCCCGACATCGAGCCGACGCTGGAGGGCCTGTAAGTCTGCTCTCTCACTCATTCCGCAGCCCCGCAACCATCGTCCTGAACACACTCCCACAGCGGCACCCCCCCTCACGCAGAAGGCAAGCGCAACTACACCGTCCCAGCAATCCACCACCTCCCCTCCTCCACCATAATCATGGACTCAGCGCCCATCACCGCCTTCCTCGAAAAGACGTACCCCTCCCCCGCCTTGCCCCTCTCCGCTCCCAAGTCCCCCGACATCGAGGCCCGCATCCGCACCGCCGCCGGCCCGCTGACCGTCGTCTCCATCATGCCGCGCGAGCCGCTCATCCTCTCCCCGCGGGCGGGCGAGTACTTCCGCCGCACGCGCGAGGCCGGGCTCGGCGGGAAGACGCTGGAGGACGTGCTCGCGGGAGAGGACGCCGCGTGGGCGGCTGCGCAGGAGTCGCTGCAGAGCGTGGACGAGCTGTTGAGGGCGCGTTTGGGAGAGGGGAGGAAGTTCGTGGGCGGCACGGCGCCGGTGATGACGGACTTTATGATCGCGGGGAGCCTGCAGTGTGCGAGAACGGTGGACGAGGGCTTGTTTGAGAGGTTTGCGGCGTTCGAGGGCCTCAAGGTGGTTTACGATGCTTGTCAGCCGTGGATGGAGAGGAAGGATTGAGACCGGAGAGGCTTGTCTACTTCGGCGGATGGAGTGCGCGAGTTTACAGTCGGTGGCAGCAAGCTGTTCACCTCACGTTCAGGTCCCATGAGAGCAATGTAGTCTCGGGGTTAGGAGGTTACAGCAGAGCATCATTTCTTGACTCGGCCACCGGAGTTGTCAACCGACCTTGCAGTCCCTGGCGTGACGAGCGTAAAGACCATGAGACACCGCGAGAAAAAGCTACAGAAGCAATAATAATTAACCATATGCCATCTGCTTCAAACAGCTGCTCGTTTCAGCAAGATAAGGCATGTAGTGTAAGTCAACATCAAAGAGTATCACGTCAACACCGGGAGAGGTCGCGCGACGAGGAGCCGCATGCGGTTCCCGCCTGAGGTGCCGAGTCCATACAGCGGTTCCCCTGCTTCCCTGCCTGGCTGGGTTTTTGGATACAGCTCGAGATCGATCTCGGTGTCGTGCTCGCTCTTTCCCGAGACGGACGGCCGAGGTCCCACTCCCAGCCGCCTCGGCGCCCGGTGATGCGAGCGCAGCGGCGCGTTGCGTCTTGCAAAGCCCCACGATTCGTCATTGCAGGGCAACATGGGGCGATCGTCGGGAGCTCGAGTCACATGTTCAACGACATCGACGAAGACGATCACGACATCGGAGTGAGACAGCAGTTCGGGTTGGGTAAAAGAAAGGTCGTAGCACAGCGGTGAAGCCAGTCACACAGTGATTCATAGTGGCGGGCCGTCCGGCCCCATCGCCCTCGGCGCCGAACGGATCTCCGTTACACGACGTTCGTCTCTTCGTAGAGCAGCACACGTACACAGGCACGCGCACACACAATCCCGATATCGCTCCCGCCAGAAAGCGCCGGTCATCGCAACTTGGCGAGAGCGATAACGGAACGAAGATCGTGGAAGTCTCACCTTACCCGAAGGGAACCAACACACCACGATCCTCGTGGTCTGGGCCCCTTGTCAAACCGAGCTGGCTTGCCACATGGGAAAGCGGGATGTGGCGACCGTTTTTTCTTCTTCTCGGGAAGAGCCAGAAAGTTTGCAGCGCGCCAAAGCCAACAACCCTCCACCATGTCGCGAGGATAACGACATCCGGGTATTTTTGTGACGTCGCCCGACCCCTCAACGAAAACAGGCGAAAGTGCCAAGCAGCCGAGGTCTCGGGGAGAGACACGGCGATTCCGTGATGCAGTACGAGAGCTACGGACAGCTGGCCATCTCGCGATGCTCCGCTGTCAAGAACTTTGGCATCTGGGTCCCCACGATCCCACGATATGGATGAGTGGGTGGATGGACCCCGGATGGTGGTTTGAAAATGGCATAGCGGCTTCGAGGATCACCGCTCCCCATGCAAAGGAACGGACAGGGGGCGGCGAGCGGGCAGAATGCGTCGATGCGACAAGCTCGTTTTCCCGTTGGGTTCGTCCGGCCATGTTGCCGCTCCCGCCGCTCCATAGATAAGAATGCTTTCTGCGAACCAGAGATCATATCATGCTCTTGCCCACGCCGCCTGTTCGTGCCGCCCGTGCAACCCACGGCGTTGGTGACCTTTCCCCGAAGACATCCCGAAAGGTCCCAGTACCTGCAGACGGGAAAAGGGTCTTGTCAAGGACCTTTGGCCCTCAAAACGGTAAGGCCTCGACCGGAAAACCAGGGGATCAGGTCCGCGCATTGCTTCCTGTTGCATCGCATGTGGAATATCCGACATCCGTGAGCTGAGTTGGTGGTGGTTCTGTCCATTAACCGCTTTTCTGGGTGGGCTTCGCAGGACGATGTATCCGCATGGCTTTCGCTCCTTCACCGGTCCTAATTTGCATTAGGACGGCCTGGCCAAGGGTAAATTTTCTGTTAGCCAGGGGAGGGAGCTTCTGAGACAGGCGGATATCGTTAACTTGCATGAGAAAGTTTGCAGACCGCGTTTAAAGGGTCTAGGTGCCTGTCGTGGAGGGGTGGTCCAGTCCCACTTGCGCGTGGGTGGACTGGGAGTCCCGAAAGTATCCGACGCAGCCGTCCAGCTCTTGGTTCCAACAGAGGCGTGGGATGAGCTGCGGAAAGCGACTGGATCCGTCGGGAGATGAGACTCGGCGCATTGGTAAAGCAGACTTTTTTTTTTTGTCAAGTTCGTGAAAATTTTCATCTTCGCCCGGGATCGTGTGTAAGCGAGCAGGCGAACAAAAAACCGTGTAAGCCCTTTGCGTACGGCAGCCAATGGAATGCTTCGATAAATGGTCCGTGAACTGGACCGCGACTTGAATTGGTCTGGCCGCGCGGTGTCCCGGTGTCCCAGACGCCTAGGCGCCGCTGTCAGCCCTTCAAGGTGACGGGGGCCAAGGTGAGCAAGCTGCAAGGCTCGTGAGTTGCGCGCTCCTTCCCGAGCTCACCTCACCTTGATGGCGGCCGATTTTGGCACCCGTTGCGGTATAGCCTGGAACACCAGGGCTCAGCTGGCTTGGGTCAGCCTGCGAAATTTCCCCAGGCAAGAATGGGATGGGCGTTCGTCGCAAGCGGAAAGGGTTGCGCAGAAGCGACGCGTGAGATGGCAAGTATGGCGTGCATATTCCAAGGCAGCCATCATGAGCCAAAGGGGCATGCCGGACGGCATGTCGTTTGCGAACGTGGTGTGTAGTTGTCAATTTCGCGGAATCCGCGCGATATTCCTTCGGATTAACGTTTGGATGCGTCGACGTAACCCTACCTTGCCGGGCTGGTGGGAGAGCCATCTATGAATGCGTCAACTGTCTGATAGTAGAGTCGGCCGAGAGAGGGGGAAGAGAAACCCCCACGCACGGTACAGGCCCGAGTTGATTGAGTGCATATGCGCAGGCCGGCAGCCTGAGGTAGGCAAGGTACAGATAGAGAGGGGTTGAGAATCCCGTGCCTGTTATCAAGCGTCGACTTGCCTAGCCAGAGGTTGAGGAGGGGGTTGTGAACACCAACAACAACAGATAGAAACAAGTCGATACGCAAACACACATCCCCTCGATTATATTGGCCCCCCTCCAGCTTGAACAGAAACGGGCCAGTAGCGGGAATGGGCGAGTCTCAGTGGGTGGTGAATTGGTGGCGTCGATGCAGCTAGCTGGGCTTCCAGTTGACGTTGCAGCAAGAGACATGCGTCGATGGCTAGGAGGGGAAAGTCGCAGCGAGCGAGAGCGAGGGCGTGGCCTTGATTGCACAACAGCGACAGCCGGTTGCATAGTGTTTTGTCGACGTCGGGTGCCAACTCAATTGGGTAGTTGAGCACGTAGATAGCACATTGATATGGCGACATCCAATGCGAATCCAATCGCCTGTGATGAGAGTTGCCTGGCAGCAGAGACGCGTTGCCCGACATGTAAGTCCTTGCTGGTTCTGGCTACGCTGAAGGAGCGAACGGCGGTCGTCCACGCATGCCGCCGCAAGCCCATCAGCAAAGCCCCTAGGCATTGGCGCATAGCGTTGCATCTTGTGTCGTCTGTTCGAGAGGAGAAGCAGGACCTCCTCACCAAAAGTGTGACGAGGGGTTCCTCAGCGACCAGACGATGTGTAATTGGATACCCTGAAAAGTGGAAGGACGGCAGTTGTGACGCTCGACAACACAACGCTGCGTACCCCGCATCAAAAGTGGCGAGCCTGGGTTAGGCAATGACCGAGGCTCGCAGCAATTGATCAACACAGAATCCCGTCCGCTTCGATATCTGATCTGGTGGTTGATTATTCACACCGTCTGCTGGCGCGACATGGGGCGCGGTCCTAGTCTCGACCTGGGTGCCGGCGGTGCGTTGGGGTCTGGGTCTGGTCGGGACCGGGGGATCGTCATCTAGCGGTATTGGAGCCATTCCTCTTAGTCAATGGCGCTCATAGTCGTAGTAGTGCCGACTGCAGAGCGCATTGCTCGAGTGGGCTCTGATCTGATCTGCTCTGTACTTCACAATGTGTCGATGAAAGGGGAATTGATGGTAAGTAGACGGCAGAGACCCGTCGCCGTTGCGGTTCATGTGGGTTGGCGGTGACTTGTGTGTGGCTGGTGATGTTGCAAAAGCACATCTAAGACACTGCAGCGGCAGATTCATGACAGAGAGTGTGTTGCGTTGTATCCGTAGTAGGCGTACATTAGAGCAGCGGGTGTCTCCAACTGCAATGCAATGGAGAGTTCAAGGTTGATTCAGAGTGGGTGGATAGTCGAGTGCTGCTGCTGCTGGGGGCGGATGGGGCCAGAAAACTCACGATTGTAACAACAGTAGGTACTACCTTATGCTAGCCGTACTATCCGTACCTATGCAGTAGAGTCCCCAACGCGAGCACCACCCCCGATGTGCCAAGGTCAAGCATAATGCAGCAACTCTCCATGGTGTTGGGGTGAAGTCCAGCTGGAGGTCGCAGCAGAGAGAGAAAATTTTCCGTCGGCTGCCTCTCCGGCTGGACCGCCCCGCCGCTGGTGGAGGACAGAGGACAAGGGAAGCGAAACGTGCATCGAGACCTGCCGTGTTACTGTGATTGAAAAGACTGGAATGGGCTTCCCTCTGGCCATACACGATGCAAACACGTGTGTTGTGACGGAAGGCACCGTCCATGTCGTTCCGTCTCAACGTGGATGAAGCAGCGGCTGTGGTAGGTGGCTGCCGTCTGTATCGGTACAGAGCAGGCCCCACCCGAGGGTAAGGTACAAACTTACAAGGCACCTAGGCAGGTGGGCAAGATGCCTGAGGTACCTAAACTGTACTTTGAGGAAGGAAGGCAGTTTGTTGAACAGCCCTGGTGGAAACGGAACGCTGTGAACCGGGAGCAAAAGAAACAGGCGGGGCGTGAATTGGGGCTCTGGGCTGTGTCATGGCAGCGGCCAGCCCAGTGTTGCCCACTTTCTCATATGGATTGACTTTCTCTCATTTGCTCCGTCCATGGTTTCTGCTGCCCCTTTCCACAATTGTTTGAATTTTCTGCCCGTGCCCTGTTTGCGCGGTGCTGGTTGCGTTGCGTGGTGCCGGTTCCGCAGGATGTGTTGTTCCTGAAAAAAACGGAGCTTGCGGCGGATGGCCGGAGAGGTGGCCCACGGCGCAAAAAGGGGGCGGGCGTGGGCAGGGCCGTCTCCACGGGTCAGAGGACATGGGCCTGGCGCCGGTCCACTCAAGCTCGCGACGCCGTTCGGGAGCATGACGCCTTCAGGGACTCAGGGCGCTCTGGCGTGGCCCAGCCCCCCGTTTGGCAGCGCGGCTTACGTGCTAACGTGCTAAGCTTGCCGGGCGTCCGGTGGCTCCAGCAGCCTCTGAGGCTCGCAGCGTTGCTTCAGAGCTTGTTGTCGCCGTCGCCGCCGGTGGCTACTGGCTGTTGGCTGCTGGTCAGAGGTCTATTCCCTGAAAGGTACATGTGCGGTGGAGCTGTTTCGAACTCTGTCTGTACGCGAAGACTCACTCCACGAGCGTCGCCTGGGCTGCTCCCCATTCGTGGGGAAACGTGCTCAGGGCAGTGGATGAGGTGATGGCAGAATGCCCTGTGGCCCTGTGAATCACGAAATACTGGGGCCGCACTCTTTGCTGCAACAGCTTCGGCGCCAGCAAAGATCCAGAACTTCCATTGTCCGAACCAGAGCCAAACACGCCTGGATTCGGGGACACGGAAAGCTGTAGCAGGCTACCTACCTACATAGGACCCTCGTGTGTACCTGCCCGTTTCCCATTGAGCCGTTCCCACAGCAGCCGGGCCCGCGATGTGCTGACGAAGACACTACCTAGAGTGAGCGTGTTTGGAGTTCCGTCTGTTGTGCCCTTTGACGAGAATTGCAACATCCAGGGACGTGCCGAAAGCGAAAAAATTGGAGCCGCGCCACGGCCCTTCAGCATTGCATCATGTTTGATTCTTTGGCTGCCGTGACATGCGGTCATTAATTACAGTCTACTGAGTTATCTCGTAAAACCAAGGCATATGAGAGACACCCAGGCAAGCCAAGTGCCGGTTTACACGGCAAAATGTGAGACCAGACGGAGTCAAATGCCTCAAATACATCAATGGTCAGGCCCGATGCTGTCGCTGGCAACATGCTGTGACAACCGCCTTGGCGCGCAAGTTGAAAAACACGTACTGCGTGTATTCAATGTGAGGTAAGGCCGCCAGGTACCGTAGGTATGGGCTTATAGAGGCGCACGCCAAAAGTACCGCCAGGTGTCTCCTGCGTCCAGACCCCAAGACATGGAAAGACAGAGAAGCTGGGGATTCTGGTACCGATGCAAGGTACCTGCTCGACGTGCTGTGTTTTTCTGGTTCCTTATGCAGACGGCACGGCTTTTCAGCACTCTCCGTAGTACGGGGTACGCAGCAAGGCACACTGCAGCGGACACGGCGAGCCGACTGGCTGTCCTCGGGGTTGTCAAGTCGCAGTGTTCATGCGGATGGAGTGCGAGTCCAGCGGATCGTGATCTGGGCAGCAGACATCTGTGATTCCCTTGCCTTCCCTTCCGCCCAGTCCCCACCCGCATCAAGTGCTTGTTTTTCGTCCCAAGCACTTTGGACGAGCCGGCGTGTGATGTACATCGTACCGCTTGGCTCGACGTCGCGGCCGCCGGTACATGTTGTGTCTGAGGGAGCCGACCGCGAGGCCGTAGAGGTTTCGACTTACATAAGGCAGTCCGGCTAGGGTTGTATCTTGTAACTACCTAGGTACCTTACCTTGGGTTGTTGCCATTTGCACGTCTTAGCTAATAAGCCGCCTCGGTGATGCAAGACGCAAGCAAGCTGAAGCGAAGCTGCTTCTCCGAAAAAAGACGCCCGTTTGGAAACGACGTAGCTAGTTCCTTCCGGCACCTGGAACTGCAGCCACCGTAGCATGGAGGGTCATGGTTCGTACGGACAGGCTTGGTACCTCTGTGAAGAGTTCAAGAGCCCCCGGGCCTTGCTAGCAGCATTCCCACCACCGCGGGGAGCCGGTGATGGAGTGAGCTGATGACAGAATTGCGAAAATGATGCATCGCCGTCACCCACAAACTGAGCCCCCTTCAGCTCGCGTCAGGCCCAGGCCTCACCTTGCCTTAGTTTCCTCTCTCCGCACACGTTAGCCCTCACATGGCCAGTCACCTGGCCACACCTCACCCTACCACCTTGCCCGTTTCTGAAAATTTGCTGTCCAACAGACACAGAGGGGGCCAGTCAGCCATGTCCTCGGCGGCCCTGGATCTCAGGGCCCTTTGCCCATTGCCCAGTCGCCGTCAGCCTGTACATGCCACGACGGCCGGCGGACGCGCCTTGGGCAGGGTGCTGTGCCCCGTCCTGCATGCTGCTGCATTCTGATTCTGTACCTGACATTCTAGTTTCGATCATGTAATGATGGAGGGGTCGTAGCTAGATTCGTAATTGCAGCTTCGAATTCACCATTCACCGTTCACCGCTACGGGTACGTGCTGGCCTTGTACAGTGGCTACCTACCTTACCTCACTACGGACACTACTAGGTAGGTACGGATGCGCAGTAGCGCCCAGGTTGTCCTGCTTCAGCTACGGATACTGCGTACTGCGTGTGTACCTCCCGGGCTCGCTGCGACAGCGGGAGGGACAGTACAGCTCAATCCCCAGACTCGTTCGGCAGCATCGTGCATCGGTGCATGCTCTGGCTTCCTTCTCGCTTCCCCATATTTTGCACTATTAAAAGCCCTTGCTTGGCCCTTCTGCCCTAGCCAGCACCCTGCCTAGCCTCGACCGTCCGCCAGTCCGCCATCTCCACCGCAAGAAAACCAGGCCACTTCTCACTCACCCTCACCTCACGGATAGGGGGTCCGGATTGCCCAACAGAGCCTGTCGAAAGACAGGCGTCCCCCGTCAACCAAAGTTACCTCGTGCTGCAGTTGTGCGGTACCTGCTCCCCACTCCGGAGACTCAGAGACAGCACAGACAGCAGAGCTTTCCCCTGCTGCCGTGACGGCTTGGGGGCGACCTGCGATATAAACACAGGACCCCGATCTGAATCTCGATCTGAAGAGTCTGAGGGGAAAAAAGGGCATTTCGCTAGCGAGCCGCATTCCTCAGACACGTCAGTAAGTCGGTGAAGAGAAAATAAAAATTTTCCATTCAAGAAAATTCAAAGAATTCCCAACCAAATTAGCCTGCATACGAAGAAAAAGAGACACCCGCCCGCATTACACAGGCGACAAAGAATACCTAACCTGACCTGAACCGCGATATTCTCCGGTCTCACACGCGAGAGACAAACCCGCCCAGCCAGCCAGCCAGCCGTCATTCCTCTGGCCCCTGCCTTTTCCTAACCGGGGACCAAAGAAAAATAAATTGAAAAATAAATCGAAAGAAAGAAAAGAGGGCCAAAACCGCGCACACGCACATCGACGCAGTACGCCGTACCGTACCGGGCCCAACTCAAAGAGGTTCTCAAGGTGTCTGTCTGCGGCGAACACAACGCCGGGGCCCAAATTGCGCGTTGCTACCTCTACCTCCCTGCAGGGACGTCTACCTCGCTCAGTACTGCGTAGGTGTACCTGGTCCTGAGGTTCCCGCTGCTTTGCTTTGCCTGCTGTCATCGGCAGAGTTGAGACGACGGACGAATCGGCGGCGCTCTGCGATCTCCATTGGCTGGAGGCCCCTCCGCACCCCGACATCTCCGCTTTCGGCGAACCCACGGCCCTGCTCGTCCTTGCGTCAATCCAAGGTACTTCGTACCTACCGCAGAGCGTACCTCGTACCTTGCCCCAGACAAAGTACCTCCCCAGCGGGCCTTGCTTGCCTGGGTCCAGGTCGAGAGAAAGGGCGAGAGCAAAACCCATCTTCAAGGGAGCGCAAAGTAGCACGACAACGGAAAGAGTCACACTCGAGCGGCTCCATCCATCCCAACGCCCACGAGAGCTTTGATACAAATACTTCCTCCGCCTGCAGCAGCTACAAATAATTCCCCGGCCCTCCTGTCCGCTTCCAGCAGTCTGAGCCTCAAAAGCCTCTCTCTCTCTTTTTACTTCCTCGTATCAATTCAGCCCACCTTGGCTCATCCTTTTATTCTATTCTGCTCACTCCGGCCTTTGATCTCCTCTGTCTCCGACCTTACTCACTCTCACCTCACCCCAACTCAACCCCGACGACAACACTCACTCTCCTCCGCTTTCGCCCTCGCTTGCTCAATCCACTCCGACCTCGACCGAACGACGATAGCCAGGCCGCCGTCAATCCTACCTAGCCGTGGTCCCCACACTCGTTCTCTGCTGTGTCGTCATCGTGCCTCTACCGTTTCTGCATCCGCTGTTTAATTAAATTCTGGAAAGGCAGCAGCACCACCCGGCCACCCCTGGAACGAGAAACACCCGCGCTACAGACGCCCCCGTTTGTTTGCTTGCGACTTACACCAAGCAAGCAGCCTCTCACACCACCACCCGCCGCCTCCCCCGGTCTAGCGGTCTCTCTACACGACCTTGTCACTTGGGTCTCACCCCCAAGTTGCAGTAATAGCAACCGTCAGCAACCAGTCTCTGAGCCGAGCTAGCCCTCGCAAAAAAACAAGAGCGCTCATCCGCCCATCCTCCCTGCAGGTTAGCAACATCAGCACCAGCACAACACCAGCAAGAGATCTTCCGCCGGGGCCTCAAGTGTCTGTGTCAGCTCCGACTGGTCTATCTACCCGCTGATAGATAGGGGACTTTTTCCTTGGGACCTCGCCAAAAAAAAAAAAAGTGTATCAGTCACGGTCAAGGCCACAGCCAGCCCGCCCGCCTGCACTTCGCATTGCACACCCATCACTTATCAGCTCGGGCGAATAGCACATATCCACACCCCCAGCTAAAACCCGCCGCTATCTTTCAATCCATCACCAAGCCGCCTTAGCTATTGGAAATAAGGCACACCACATCAGGCGTCCCCTGCAACCGCCGCAGCTCTCGACCCTTCTTAATCCTCCCAGCACCCGCTCCGGTCTGGCCTGTCTGCGGGGAGAACCAAGTTCCAACGTCGAAGAAATCTCTGCAGCGGCATCGCACACGCCCAAAAGCCAAGGGCCAGACTTTTGCCACTCGGAACACGGAGAGCAAGGACCAATTTCCTGCATTCCCATTCAAGGCCACCACCAGACCAACAACACACCCGTCGTCGCGAAAATTTTTCACGAGAGTCTCTTACTTATTACTCGTCTCTTGTCTCTGCTCGTTGCCAAACCCGACGGCCGAGACAAGACGGGCAGCCACTTCGCACTCCAACTGGGGGTCAATCATCTCTGCTTGGGGGAATTGAACGGCGCTACCCCTCCACCAAACCTCCATCCCCGCTTATCTCCTCCGCCTTCACCACCGGGACAGGCACCACTGATAGAGGACTGAGTCTGAACGACCGACTACAAGAGAGACCCCTGCCAACATCGCATTGGCTCTCCGACCTCACTTTCCAACCTCACATCTCTCACAACAACACAACACACAATGCATCACAGTCGCAGAAGGTCGGGCAACACGTCCATGACGGATGTCAAGAAGGTCGTCACTGCTACCGATCCCTCCCGCTTCGGCAAGCGCCCGTCGACGCTCAGCAGACGCCAAACACCCGTCACCGCACAGAAGCTGGGCAAGAACCCCAGGGACCGGGAACGGGAATGGCAAGACTCGTGGGACGATGAACGGGAAAGCTTCCCCCAGTTCTGGTATGTTTACATCATTCATTGTCTTGTTTCCTCAGCTCTTCTCTTCTCGGCCTGGGCGCAAGTGGCTCGCCGCTGGCGTCGTGTTCTAGACGTGCAACCCCCGCAACTGTCGTCCAGCTACACGAGGGATCTTCCATTGCTTGTTGCAGACGGTTTCCTTTTTCGGGTGCGCTGCAGTGTCACGATGGACGACGCAGCCCGGGGCGTCACCCATCTCCCGATGGGCGTCGGCATGCTCAGATCTCTTGCAAACTATCGTTGCTCCATTGATTAGACGAAGGCCGCTGACTGGTTATGTTTTAGCATGACATGCGAAAAGCAATTCGTGCCCCACGACGAGAAGTGCTTGTACTGCTCAGAAGCGTAGGCTCCCCTTTTTGACAGCTCCGTACATACGTGTGGCAGCCCACTGACACAGCTCAGGTGCCGCAAACATGATCAACAGAACGCATCAACTGGCAGGAGTCACAGCCAGGTGCACTTGGGTCACTACCCATTCTACGCTGCAGGCGACCCCGAGCCGAGAGACATTATCCCTCGCGCATCTCCATCCAGGCCGAACTCGATGCACTTCTCCCCGCCCACGACCCCAGGCGCCACCAGCGGTAACCAGTACTCGTCCGCCATCTCCGCGTTGAGGTCGCTCAGCATCCGCCCTCCCAGCCCGCCGTCCCCCACATTGTCTCACCCCAGCTTGTGGCCCTTCAACAAGAGCAGTACCGCCAGCCCCAGCAACTCTTACAACAAGAACGGCAGCGGCTTCTTCCCCGCCACCTACGATGGCGGTTACGCAGCGAGTGGCTACGGCTACAACTACAGCTCCAGCGGTATGGATCGGCCGTTACCGACGCGCAGACCCACTGGGCCGGGCTACTCGAGGCCGAAAAGCATCGAGCTGGTGACGCCCATGGTCGGTCGCTAACCTTCACCGGGCGGTCCGGATTGGCAGACTGCACCACCAAACAAACGGTGCAGCCAACCAGGACGCGACAGCAACGGGAGATTGGCACATTCGAAAGGCTTCGAGGGTGCGCCGGCGGGGGCGACGGGGCCTCGAGGGCTTCGCTGCTGCAAGCCCCGCTGCGCTCTTCGTACTCGCCTGCATTACCCCAGCCCCAGAGCGCGGGGTTAGCGTCGATTTGAGCACCGCAAAAGCGGTGGTTAATTTACGGAGGCAACGCCGATAAGGGGAGGAGCCGATCCAACTCGAGCTTCTCCTCCACGTTTCTCGGATTGCCACTCTTCCGAATCACCCGCACACTTTTTTCCAGCCATCTTTCTCACTCCCACCCCCGTCTTATCCCACGAAAATGACGCCTTGACGCGGGATCCAGCATTGCGAGGTGCGGGGAACTCATTTGCGCATTTAAGACGGCTATTCTTTCACTGCGAAACGCCATGGCTTCGGTCATGGGAAGGGGGGGAGGGATCAAAAAAATCGGGGTGTTGCATTGGCATGGGCATGATTGGCATTGGCACAGCGACTTTTGGGGTTGTTTTTTTCTTCTTTGATCCGAACCGGCCATTTGGTACGCCATTCCCAACACATCACGGAGGTTTCGACGAAATCTCCGTGCGGGGAATGAACGATTCATGACGGGGAGTTTCTTCTTCTTTCACACAGTTTGTCAAACATATGTTCTCGAACTTGTTCACACGCCATCTCCGGCATATAGAAAGGGGGCATGTACCGGGACTGGGGGCAATGGGTCTTATCTTTTGGGCGCATTCTCATCTCAGGAAGGAGGCACATGGCGGATACAGTACTCCCCCTCCTCCGCTTACGGGCATATTTATTTGTTGTTTACCACTGTTACCTAGCATAACTCGAACCCGGGAAGGTCGCAACATGGATCATTATACCATCCAGCTATATGGGCAGCCACGATTCAGGTGTCCCGCGCGTGCGGCGTGGAAATGGCGCGCGCTCGTTTGATCGGGGGACGCGGCGCGCCTAGCTGATTGAACCGCCGACGATGGACGGATGGGGCTTTTTTTTTTTTTTTTTCGTAGAGATACCCTACTACCTAGTCATAATAATAACAACATCCACCGCCCATCTGAACCCCAACCCTTCCCCATCCTCCGCAGAACCCAGATTGCCGATCCCTCTGTCGGTCTTCTCCAGTCCCCGGACAAGCACAAAAGTGACCGACTGGGTCTCGTCCGTGTGATGTGCAAACTGACTCGGGAGATGGACAGGAGTAAGTCGACAGCGTCGAGGGGGGGCGGACACGTACGGACGAGATAGATGTGCGTGTGCGTGATTGGGAGTTTGCAGTGCTCTCATATTAATTGACCACCCCTTTTTCTTCCAGGGGCAGGGCTTTTTTTCTCGAATCCTTCTGGGCGTCAAGGCGCGCGTGTATACTTAATATATTCCTGCTGTGCCGCGGCGGCGGCAAGACAGGTCTGGACTTTGGGATCGTCGAGGTGACACAACGTGCTTACGAAGTGGCAGCAGGCCTGTGGGCGGCCCGGGGTTGGGTTTGGGCTCTGTGCGGTAAGCCGAGTCGGGTCGGTCGGTTCGGTGGTGTATTGTCTTGGGGGTACGGTTCCCGGGGGTGGTCATATGCTGTGAACATGGATTTTGATTGGGTTTTTTTTTTTTTTTTTTACTTTCATCTATGGTTGGATGGTATCATAGCACGCTACTACTCCGACAGTGCTATCTCGACATTGCCCGTCGCGGCCGTGGGGTTCGCCGTGTACATCGCCGCGTCCTGCGGGCGCTGGTTTTACTCCGGAGTGGGGTTTAGGAGGAGCACGAAAGGGAGGAGTCGGTCCCTCATTTTGCCCCTCTTCAAAAGTCCATGGTCAAGTGTAGTTTACTGCGACAAGAGGACCCCGAGTGGGGGAAGGGAAGATCACTTTGTGGGAGATCTGGGGCCGGGTGTGACGTTGTCCTGCGCAGGAGAGAGAAAAGAGTAAGTGGAGATAGGGTGAGAGCCATGGGATTCACGTCCGTATCGCGTGAGTGCGTGATGGGAATGGCGACTTGCGAAAAAGAAAGTAGTGGTAGTGTGAATGGACGACGGGTCGCCGAGTCATGTGCCGCGGCGTGTGACGCTCCCTCCGACCGTCAGACGATCTTGGTGCTGATGATGACGGAACATCGAGGAGGCTGAGGTAGGTGCAGTGAGATGACGAACGGAGTTTGTCCGGTCTGCTGGTCTCGTGGTTGAGTTACGCGACGGCCGTGACGACAGCGCCTTGATCGGGGGAAGAAGCAAGCTCGAGCTTGGGTGGCGGTGTAGGTCCGGTGAGCTGGATCGGGGTCCAAGGTAAAGGGGGAGGAGGTCACGATAAGACGGCGGCGGGCGGCTCAGGCGGCGCACTTGACAGCCGCCGCTCTTCGCCGTGCGGTGATGGGTGGGTGGGCTGGCGTGAGGCGGAGGGGGGACGAACAGCTCGAGTCGTGTATTCGTGCTGGAGACCGCTTTCGGAGCGTGTTGAGTGTGGGTGTGTGTGGTTGGATCGTGAGTAGCGCCGCTCGATTCGGCCGCTAGGCTGATGTTTCTGGTTACGGACGTAGGAAGGCACAGACGCGAATTGCGCGCAAGTCAGGTACTGTGTAAGACGAGATGCAAGATAGAATAGTTTCGGTTGTTGGTGGCTTTGGTCTGTTTGCTAGCTAATACATGGAGTACATACAGGGATACGAGATGGGTGCTGGATATCGAGATATGAGCATGGGTTGTGGGCGGGTATATTCAAAACCGCTTCTCGGGATGTGATGAGAGATGTGGTGGAAATATACCCAAACCAACGAGCCTCTTGTGCCAATGTGTGACTGTGACCGCATTAGACGATGACCCGTGAGACGCTTGGGTCCAGTTCCCCCTGTAAAAGCTCTCGGTTCATCCTTCGGTCGATTCCGCTGGAACGGGCAAGTACCAAGGGCGGCCGGGGCCGGGTCAGCGTCGCCGTTGTGTTGTTTGGTGCGGGAACTTCGGGGTACTACTCACCACCCCCCGGTCCCGCGGTTTTCAGCAACCCGTTTGTGCAGAGCAGAACCCGGTGCAGTGCGCTGCCCGGGGATTTTTCGTGCGCGTTGTAACCTCTCGAGCGGCGGGAGACTGACTCTCATCCCTGCCCCTCAGTCATGTTCGATCGCATCGAAGGCGGCGTTATTTCGGGACTTCATGCTGAGTTGGATATTATGAAGGAAGAAAGATTTTTCAACATCCGCTGTTCGCGTTTAGTTGTTAGTCTGAGTGAGGTCCAGGGACATGACTGAGATGCCGGTCTCCTCCGTGCTTGAGGTATCGTTGTTGGCGCGCCTTCCACGCTAGTATAAGGCAGCAACGACGACGATGTTCTAACGACATCCATGATAGGGATGATTAGATAGTAAAGGGGCGTGACTCGCCAGAGAGAGAGATCATCGACGTGGTATCCAGCGGTCTCTACCGCGAGACTTTTGCGTCCATCACTCACCAGTGATGTTTCGCAAAGCTAGGTTCCTACAAGTCCCCGTAAGACTCGGGGCGTAATTTATTATTTGCCTCAGTCGTTCAGCATGGTAGGGAGACACGAGGTCAATCGAACTTTTCGTGTTAGATCTCCTTTCTATCGGATCTGGCAGAGACAGCATGAACATTGCACCCCCCCCCCCCCCCCAACCCCTCCCATAAGCACCAGCGGTATTAAAGGACCGATATCGAGGAGCGGAGAGACGTGCCACACCCAGCGTCAAACTTCCAGTTCCATGTAGTGGGATGATTGCAAACTTAGGCGGCAATCGATGAGGTAGTGCTACCTAACGGTAGGAACCTGGAGGTTTGAGTTTGAAATCGTTTTCTTCCCCGATACCTTTCGTCTCGGCGATATTCCCTGGTGGATACCGACTGAGAACCATATGACGGCTAGGACGACGTTGTACTAACTTCCCGGAGTCTCTCGTGCTCTACCGCCCTAAAAGGTCTGTGATGTTGCTGGTGCAAGCGCACCGTCAACGCGCTGATGCTAAGTGTTCCAATACACACCAGCAGTAGCAACGGCTGCAGCATCAGCAAAAACAACACAGTTTAACCAAGAACGGGACATGCTATGTTTTGGCGCACCCTAAATATAGGAATTTTCAGTTCTCTAGAGCCAATTTATAGCAACGTTTTCATTGGCAAAAGCCCTTATAGACATTGGGCGCGTGGCTGGTGTCCTTCTTGGCATGGTAGGCTCCCGTCGGAACCAGGTTCCGGTATTCTGTATTTGTTGAATATCATGTTCTTTATTGGAGTCCTGAAGCCGAGGCCACACACAACCATTCTCCATTCTTGTACGAGATATCTCAACCCCAACCCCCAGGAGGTTAGTTATGGTCTTGAAAAAGATAACAGCCAGATGACTCGGATTCAGAAACACTGTGTCACCTCACCTCCTCGCCTTGCTCTTTGTTGTCATCGGCGTTGTGTTCTCGGATGAATACCCAGGCAGCGCTAGTCTGGGACGAGAAGAAGGCTGTCGAGAGAGCAGATTCGTTGCCAATGAGACAGACTATCGCTGCGGTGACAATGGGACAAAACCAGTCGACTTCGGCCTTCATTGCAGACCTTCGAATTTTCGCACATACACTCCTGCGAATACACTTTTGCGTCTACAGTTCGAAAAAAAGTTCTGATTTGGCGATATTTAAGGCCCTTTCACCGGAGAAGCACAGGGGCTCGTACGGGGCAGTCAATGTTGAGAATTCTCCGCTCCTCTGAAGAAGACCCTTTACCAGCCTTTCAAAGGCGACAAAATAGTACATGACGCCATGTAATAGGAAACATTACCGGCTTCAGGGGGTAAATATCGGAGGGAAAAGAACTGTCGTCTTAAACGACAAGGGTCCCCGTTCTTGATCGGTCTGGTTGTGCGACAGAGGTGCTGAATCGATAGCGGTCGTCTTGTTGCTCTGCCCTTTTCTTCAAGCAAACAAAGATATAAGCCACGACTGTAAGAAGCCGCGAGAGGAGGGAAAGGGGTCCGTCTCACATTCCCGTTGGCATCGTAGTCTTTTGTAGTGTATTCTAGTACGAATACATGAGCAGGAATGGGCAGGGACGATAGAAGAAGTCGAGTCGACGGTCAAGCGCGGTAGAAAATTTCTACTCGTTCATGCTCTCAGTGCCAATTCGACACAAAACTCCGAAGTCACACGCGCCATGGCGTGGTCTGGGCTGGCTATATCGCCTCAGCGGTTGCGGCTGTCCACATAATAATTCCTTTATAGTACAAATCTGCAGAGCCTCTCACATCCCCTGGTAGCCACCGAGCCAGTCGAGTTTTTCAAGGCCGCGGATTTCCCCCGCCACTTGAATGGATTAGTAGTAAGCAGGATCTTCTAGTGCTAGAAAATCAGCGAAAGATTAGGCCGTGGCTTGTCCTGTCGGTCACTGTCGACCCGGCGCTTCGCGATATGTAGAGGCCTCAGTTTACGTCACGATCTTGATGCCACCTCAGCAGGTCTATGAAGCGCTACATAACCTACCGCGAAGTCTTTTCATACTCCAATGTAGGAAGAAGACGTTCAGCGGCTCGATATTCATTAGTTCATCTCTTCTTGATCCTTAGCTCGCCCCCTGAATATCTTTTGAACCTTGATCACGTTATTATTCTAAGGGGAGGTGTTTCTGCATATTCACATACAAACTAGCATTCACTCTGCCGTTCTATTACACAATTCACAGTTCAATCGCTACTTTTTGGTAGTAAGTGTAAGAGGCGTAATTCTAGAGGCTGTTTCTAATCTCGGTGTTCTGGGCTTTGGTTTCGTCAATTGGGGGCTCCCTCCACCCCAACACCCTATTCACTGCCAAGTTGTTCCTGCGATGACATGCCTGGTTTTGTTAGGTGCGTAACTGTGCTGTAGACGAAGGACCTCTGTTCATCTTCTTTATGTACATTTCGATGGTCTTATAACGGGGATAACTAAGATTAATACTATGATAACATTGGCACTCGTGAGAAACTCTCTTGTCGAGCTGAGGCTCAGCGAGCTTATGTACTTTAGTTCTTGAACTGGGTTATCAAGGCTTTCGATCCTCTCATATGAAGTGGACCGTTGCTAGTCGGATTATGGAAAGACTCCACCAGCAGTACTGCTTTGTACATTGTGAATGTCTGAAAAACCGGAATGTCTTGATCTTTCTCGGCATCACACTCCTGCGAGTCTATGCCGGCAGCATCAACTAGCTACACCCCAAACTGTTCAAAGACCGTTGCAATCATCAACATCAACGCTCTTACCTGCAATAGGAGCTGCTGCTCCCATCGATCAGCGCATTCAAAAGCCCGCCTACCGTATCGTTGTTCCTGAGCAATGGACGTGTTGTCTCCGTGGTTCGTCCAAAACTGGCCCCGCAGAACCTTGTCTGGTGAACAACTCCGTAAACTCCCACTGCCCATGATGAATATGATGAGCTATGTCAGCCCTAATACTTATTTAAGGCGAGGTGGTGGTGGATGGCGAGCTAAGACCTCGTTATCTTCAACTAGCTAGTCCCCGAGAAACGTGAGCCTGGCGTCTTTGCACAATAACGAACCGGTGAATCGTCGGAGGGGCACTTTCTGCTGAAATATTCACTTCAGATTTGATGGCAGCTTCTGAAACAATAAAAGCCATATATAAAACGCCAATGGGTATATGGGACTCTCTATACATGTCCTCAAACCACCACTTCGCCAGATGCCCAGTCTAATGCTCCAACCAATGCTCCCTTCTCATGCAATGCTACGCAAGTCAAAATGCAAACAATAATCAAACACTCATCGGTCACTGCAACTTCCTTGGTGACCTTCGCCGGTTGAGGGCCTCCAACTCCTCCCGCGACAGAATAATGCTGTCTTCCCTCTCCTCCTCGCCGCCCATCAGCTGCGACTCATCTATCCAACCAGCCTCGACGGCGAACCTTACGACGTCTGCCGCGCACTCAAACGCTGGCACGCCAGCCTTGGCGTCCGGATCCAGGTACTTCCAGAGTTCCTTTGTGGCCTTCTTGAACTCCGCCACATCTTTCTTGTCGCCCTTGAAGCCCTTGATCATGTACTGGTAGAGGTACGCCAGCCACAGCACGTTCGTGTACGGCGCGTACACGTCCCAGGACAGAAGCTCGCCGTCGGCGGCTTTGGGGTATGGGGACTTGTGCGATGAGGGTGGGAGGCACCCACGCTCGCCCCGCATGAGGAAGGATCGCATTTGGCGGTAGACCTTGCACTGCGGCGCATGGGTACTAGTGAAAATGCCGAGCTCCTTCTCCAGGTCGAGCGCGATAGGATCTGACTCCTCTTCAGTGAGATCCTCGGCCCGAGACAGACCGTAGTCGAGGATTGTGATATCGAGTCCCGAGTAGCCGAAGTAGGGCCCCGCCTTGCGGTGGTCACGGGTCTGGGGCTCCCCAGTCCGCCGTATGCAAAGGTTGCCCTCATGAAGATCGCGGTGCTAGACCAGTTAGCCAATTGAATTAAACCAGTTGAGAAATGAGCATACCTCGAAGCAGTTCAGATCCTCCGCCCTCGCCAAGGCAATAGCGACCAGGAAGAAGATATCCCAGAGTTGGCTCGAGTTCATCAGCTCAAAATCTTCGAGTGCCATGCCCGCATCGCCCAGCTCCACGACCAGGAAAATCGTGTCGGCGAGATACCGACTCGGGCTTGGGTAGAACTGCAGCCTGTCCGGATCCTTGCGCTTCATCTTCCGGTGAAAGGCCTGGTGCGTCTCCAGCAGACACTTTGGCGCCTTGCCCTGCACAAGGTAGCGCTCTTTGTACACAACAAAGCCAGGGATGTCGGCGAGCCATTCGGATATGCGCAGCTCGCCACGCATGTCGTCCTTGGAGTGCGGCTCCTCGTCGACGAGGCCGGAGCGCTCTTGTGCCTTGGTCTGCGGCTTGATGGGCGACTCTAGGCGGATGCATTTGATAATGCTCGTGCCTCGCTCGTTCCGAACGCGGTAGACCTCCGCATAAGAGGCCTCGGCGATCTTCTCGATTGTGTCCCCTGGTGGGCAGACTTCCTCCCAAGTGAGAATGCGGTAGTCGGGCTGAGGCTGATGTACCGGTTCCGCTACTGTGATATCTGGGGTCACCGGCTTTGCAACCTCCAAGGCTTTCGAAACTTTCGCTTTTGGCGTTGCCGGCTTGGTTGGTCTCGGAGATTGCTTTATTTGCCGCGTCGGGGACACTGCCTTTGCCGGCTTTGGTGGTGATTCCACAACGACCGAGCTGAAGTCTCTTGAGAGCTCGTCTTCGGAAGAGTCATATGCATCTCCGAGATCGACGACGTCCAGCTGTTCTGTGATTTTGATGATCGAATCATCTTCTGGCTCGACCGCTACCGTCACCGCTGTTTGTGGTTTCCGTACTGGGCTTTGCGGGAGCTCGCCAAACAGGCGCCTGGCCTTTGCCTTTGTCGAAGTCTTGCCATATGTACGCGCCGCCGTAGTTCGTGCCATTTTTATTCGTTTGTATCGTATCCCGATTTCGGTTTGTTGAGTTTGAGGACCTTGCTTCTGCCATCACGAGACGACGTAATGAGTGTCGTCTACATCTATTGACGGTTCATGCGGTTGGCCAGACAACGCCAGGGACAGCGGAACCGTTGTTACTCCGGGCCGTTGAAGACCCACTAGATGGGATCCGCCAAGCTAGGCTCGACCGCATTCAGACGGCTATGGAGCGTCATTACCCCCAGCTTCCAGAAGAAGCCACTTGACTGGCTGACGACTGGCTAATTTCGCCTTCGTTGGCGATACCCGATACCTCCTCACAAGCTCGCAGCTTCACTATCTGCAGTCTTGGAACTCGACACCACCGCAGCCAGCCAGCCAGCCATCCCCGACCGCAACCATGGCCAACATTCTCAACGGCCTCTTTGGAGGCTCCAAGTCCTCCGAATCCCCAATTCCCAGTGGCGATTCCGGTAAGCAACCTTTTTCAATTGCATCGACACCCCCGTTGTCGATTGTCGAGGCCTCCCGCATTCCCCTCCGCACCCACAAAATCCACCTCCTCAGACTGACGCAATCCCCAACGCGCGCACAGATTTCGCAGACTTCGCCGGCGTTCCTGACCCGTCTCCCTCGCCCAAGTCCTTCACGGCTGCCCCCGGCGGCGCGTCTCTCGGCGGCGCCCCCGAGGCCACGGCCCGGCCGTACACGAAATGGTACAACATCCACGAGCGCCACTCGCTCAGCGAGTTCAAGCTCGAGGGTGCCATCCTCGCCGTCAGCGCCGTCATCCTCATCTTGCATCTCATCGGCTCGCGTCTCAACCGCAAGAAGGCTAAGGCTTGGGCCGCCGCCCACGCCCCGACCCTGAGGGCCGAGTTCGCCTCTGTCGGCTTCTCCCCGCGCTCGACCGTTGACGTGGACCCCAAGGACGCGGATGGCGTGCTGCGCGAGAAGTCCCTCTTCGAATTCGCCAGCTATGGCACCGGTCGCCAGAACGTCGCGTTCATGGACGTCAAGCTGACCCTGACCAAGCGCTTCAACCCCTTCCTGGGCATCGTCGAGACCGTCTCCAGCTTCTTCATGGACTCCATTGAGGCTCCCCATGACTCTCTGGAGGCCGTCATCTACCCCTTTGATGGCAAGGAGGCTCTGACCGTCCCGGCCATTCCCGGTACCCATGAGCTGCGCAAGGACCCCAAGAGCACCTATGACAACTTCGTCTGGGCCGTTGTTGCCAAGGAGCGCATGAAGCAGGTTCGCGAGGATCGCTACGACGTCTCCATCACTTTCACCAAGGACAACAACAAGCTGCCCAACTGGCTTACCGTCATGAGCGAGAGCGCCGAGATCACCGAGCAGCTCCTCACCCCCGAGCTCATCAAGGCTGTTGAGGCTGCTGGTGACGCTCTGGACTACCTCATCGTTTCTGACCAGCCCATTGACAAGCCTGCCACGTAAGCATGCCTCTACCCCCTTTACGCATCCGCGCTGACCATTCAAAGTCTCGAGGAGACCACCCCCCGCAAGCGCGTCTTCCTGCGCTACCGCCTGCCCTCCAACAACAACTACGAGCCCCTGATCCCCTTGTTCGAGTACTTCGTCCGCATGCCCGATGTCCTCGTCTCGGGCGCCCACTTCCGCCCCGAGGTCCTGCGCAAGGTCCGTAGCGTGCGCGAGGAAACCATCGCCCAGCTCAAGAAGGCTGCCGAGGCCGAGAAGGCCGAGGAGCGCGCCGCCGAGCGCGAGAAGGCGAAGAAGGCCAAGCGTGACGCCGAGCTCAGCGCCCTCGACGCCAAGGCCCAGAAGAAGTACCTCGACAAGGAACGCGAGCGCGAGCAGAAGAAGAACATGAAGAAGCAGACCATGCGTGGTTAAGCTTCTGTGCTTGTCCGACTAGGAGTCAACGGGAAAAGTATTTTCGTTCACGTTCACTACGAGCGATGAAGTCACGTTGTATCTGGATAGCGGTGGGAATGGGGTAGGCGGTGTCTATATGACGATTTAGGCTGGTCTCGGGGACGTTGTATATGTACCATCAATCAAGAAAAGCGACGGGAGGCAAATAGCATATCTTGTGTCAATCAAACCTAATAAGCTTTTATTGTGTCTTAACTACCGGCCAGCGTCACATCGTGTTACACTCTACTTGTCCTCCGCCAGGATGCCCTCGACCCGCTTCACCTTGTCCTCGGCGGACTGCTTCTTGTCCGTCCTGTCCTGTCGTTAATAGCTGAGCCAGCAAGTTGGGATAAGGGACTACAAACCTCGAACCGACGCGCATGGAAGACTGGATCCTCACGACGCCGCCCTGGTGGACGAGCGAGTGTGCCTGGCCGATGACGCGGAAGACATCGTCCCAGCTGCCCTCTGCGTTGATTCCGTCAGCATTGTTCGACCTCGCAACGACACTTGCCTCTCTCCCCCATTTGCATGATATCCTTTCCCATGCATGAGCGAAGATAACGGGCTGAGCATGACACCAGTGACGATTCCCCGAACTGGGGACCATGAGAGGCGGAGGGGGTCGACGATGGGTTAGAGAAGGACCTTGAGGACTCACCGACGGTGGTGCCGGCCGAGTGCATCGTGTACTTGAGCCCGGAGGCCTTGAGCAGGCGCTGCACGGAGGCGACCTCGTTGGCGACGGAGGCGCTGCCGGTGCCGATGGGCAGGAGGCAGAAGTCGGCGTAGGCGGCCTCGGGCGTGGTGATCTTGGAGTAGTCCGTCGTCGACGACATTGTGTAAGCGTGTATGATGCGTTCTTTTCGACCTTGGTGGTGAGCTTTAGGTCTGGTGATGTGTTCTTGGAGGACTGCTATGCGTCTCTTACTCTTCTGTATAAAAAAATAGTGTTGGCCAATTTTCCTGGCAGGTTGATATATGAGGTGCTCCCCCCGCTCTCAGGTCTCTCAGATAACCGCAGCTACGAAAGTGTGTCGTGACTCTCTGCAGTCGGAGCTTTGCGCTGCGGCGCCGGCCCAATGATGCAATGGAGCATGGTGGGGTTGTCCCGTCCAACGAGGGGTCGCGCAGCCCGTCGCCAGCGATTCCCATTATCACATATTACCAAACTCACAGGTCAACATTGTAGGCAATTGAGTAGTAATTGGTCGTTGTTTTTGGATTCCAATCGTTGGGCGGCACGATTTCACTCGCTGCCTGACCCCGATGACTATCCTAATTGAGTGATCCTATGCTAATCGTAGCCCGAAGCTGTGGGCTTTGTTTGTTCCTGTTGTTCTGTTCCTCCCTTTTCCTAGATGCACGTCTCAAAAAGAGGACAGTGACATGTTAGGCTTTACTCCGTCCCAATCGCGGGGTAAGATCTCCCGCCGTTCCGTGCGCTGAGCGATAAAAAGCAAAAAGTAGTTGAGAATGTTTCCCTTTGCCGATGTCTCGGCCCCAAACGCCGTCGCTATGCAACCAATAAACCGACAAGACAAAGCGGAAAGAAGGAAATCTATGACATCTCCCAGATCCTTTTTTCCGTTGCCGATGAAAGAAGAAAGACACTAAGTTCTTTGATTCGTACACACTCAAACCCTACACCTCTCTTTAGAAGAGGAAGACGGCGGCGGCAAGGAAGGCAACGAGGGCACCCGTCTCCATGCCGGCGCGGCCACCGATGATGGCGCCGCTGCTGGCCGTGGCGCTGTTGCTGTTGCTGCGGCCCGTGATGTCAGACGACGAGAGGCCGTTAAGCGAGTCGGCCGTGTTGATGGCGGGTCCCTTGTCGAAGAAGTCGACGAGGATGAAGACGGGCTTGGTGCTCCACTCAGAGGAGCAAGTCTGCGCGTGCAGGCCGAGCGCGCCGGCCGTCGAGGTGCTGTCCGAGTTGGTCGTCTCGATGTCGCTAACGTCCGGGATCAGGATGTCGGCCGCGAGCGTCTGGTACTGGAAGTGGTTCATGAGCGGCAGCATGTTGGCCGAGACGGCCGCCGACGCCGAGTTGTAGTTTGAGGGGCGGTCGATGGTGCAGTTGAAGCCGGCCGCAGAGGTGACCTCGTACGCCGTCTCGAATACGTAGGCGAACTCGGGCAGGAGGTAGGGGTAGTTGGAGTCGGCCGTGATGGAAGCGATGAAGGTGACGAGGCGCGTGTTGGCCGAGATCATCTCCTGCAGCGTGGGCCAGCTCGACGTCGCGGAGCTCGTCGAGGGCTTGTAGCCGTACGTGGAGATGCCCGAGGACTCAAAAACCTTGCCGAAGGCCGAGGCGTCCTGGTTCTCCGAGTTGACGAGCAGGATGGTGACGACCTCGTTGGGGTTTTCGTCCATCCAGGCCTTGATGTTGGTGAGCCACTTCTCGAGGGTGCCGGCGTCGAGCAGGGAGCAGGTGGTGTGGCAGAGCTGCAGGACGCTGCCGCTGGTGCCGTTAGCGACGTGGACCTGGGCCTGGAGCAGGCGCAGGCCCGAGTTAAGAGCGACGGTGGCGTTGTAGTACTGGTTGCCGGCAATGGAGTTCGAGGTGCTGGCGTCGCGGAGGAAGGCGCTGTCGTGGGCGCCCATGTGGGTGATGTTGTTGTACTTGCGACTACAGAGAGAGGGTGAGTTGTTGCAGGCCGTCGTCGACGAGGACGAGGCTTCGGCAGCGTTGGAGGTTGTGTTTGTGACGTCGGTCGTGGTTGTCGTCGCGTCAGAGGGGAGGGCGTAGACGGCGGCCGTCGTCGCGAGGATAGCCGCGAAGGCTTTGCGGAGTGAGACCATTTTGATGGTGTGTATGTGTTTGTGTTGTTGTAAGAGTTGAACAGCCTAGGACCACCACGAAACGGGACCCTTCACCACTCTTTTATAAAAACCCTTCGAAGACGATTGCTTTGCTCCAGGCACAACAAAGAGGTTGGTTGGCGGAGCGCAGAAACAAGAAAATCGATGGCGGTGGTGGTGGTGGTGGAGGAGGTTGTAAGCAGGGCAACGGCGCGGTGGTGAGGTAAGGTAAGACAAGGGCCCGAAGCAAGGAAAGAACGGGTCAGGGTATCTGGAGGTTACTTCTAAGTTAAAGGAAAAAAGAAGAGCGAACGAGACTGCGATGTTCCTCGACTGGGAAACCGAAAGCGGTGCCGGATCCCCAGTCTTGATATGTACGGCACCTACAGCTGAGGGCGCCATCCTCGCAAGGCCGGGCCAAGGCTGGGGGGCACCAAGGAGGGTTTCCACAGAATGGGTACACGCCTTACGTATCCCCCGATGGAGCGACTTTGGGGCTGGGTTTGTGGTGCGGTGGTGGTCTCTGGTTCGCTGGGCGAATATCAGACAGAGTGCTGCGGCATTCCAGGAGCTGAAGATGCGGCGGGAAAGGGCGACCAGGGCGACCACACTGGTGCAGACCCGTCCTTGGACCCTGTGGGTTGCGCGGCCCCCAGTCCGTCCCCCGTCCCGGTGGGGCTCCGGGCGTGTGGGCGGGCTGCATGGCGGCATGGCGCAGTCGCAAGTAGGTGGTCGCAGTGAGGTACCACTCGTAAAACCGCCCATCAACCACTCTAATTTTTTCTTTTTCGGTACCTACCTACACATTGGTCCCTGGCCTGGTCTGGCCTCGTTTGCTGCTACCTAGCCTGCCACCTGCCACAGTGCCACCTGCCATGTCTCTCGCTTGTCTATTTTCTCTTCGCCCGTTCTTCATTGGATCCCCTTTTCTTCTTCTCACCGGCGCGGCGGCGAAAGACCACCTGTCACAAATCGTACCCAGTATAAGTATAGTACGTACGCAAAAGTAGATACTATATTCTCACCTCACAGACCAACACAGCCACCTTACGCGCATGCGTTGAGACTCGTAGGATGTTAGAAGACTGCCGTCAGCAGAACGTGCAGTGCAGATGGGGGACGTTTTACCCACTCGGGCTAACCACCGAGCACATCTCACCTCGGGATCCAGGCCCCCCCTTCCCAGGTGCGAATGGAACCCCCCCTCTCAAAGGGGTCTACCTACCTTACATAGAGTAGGCCCCCCATTCAACGCCCGTACACTACGGAATACGGATAGCATGTAGCATGCAGATCCGGGACCGGTAGGTACGCTATCCAGGTACGTCAGTTGCAAGGGAAAGAGAAAGGGCGCAGGCCTCGTCTTGGGTGCTTTAGGCTGCTCTAGCTGTTGCGCAGCAAATCCCCCTTTGCTCTCCCGCCCAGGCGGATACATGACAATGAGTGTTCAAAGTGACACACTTCAGACACCACCAAACAATAATCAACTGGACATCGGACAGCGAAGGAGAGCAAGAAAACCACTCCTGACTCCACGGACTTGAGACAGGCCCAGATGGACGAGAGCGACGGTGCTCGACGTCTCACCCTTGAGAGGGAGCCCGCCCCTGGGACGACCCCCGTCGCTCCGGACGTCCCACGTCCACCTCCTACCACGTTGTCCCCTACAGAAGGCTTCACTGCAAGCAAGTACTACAGTAAATAGAGTGAGAGTGCGTCTTCAATTGCAGCCGCATTCGTCACATACTTTATCTATACATGATCCGGAGTTGCTCGGGCCAAGCACCCAAGAACCCCTAACCCTTCCCATAACGTCCATGCTTCCTTCTTCCCGTCTCGCTTCTCGTCCGGCGCGTGATGCCTGGCCGCCGTTGTCCTTGAAGCATGACGGGGAAACAGTCAGCCAGCAAAGCAAGTCTAGGCGACCCGAGAGCGTGTGTGTGTGTGTGTGTGAAGGTACCATTTTTTTCGGATCTACTCCGTAAAGGCGATGACGTATCTCCAGCGTTCCATCAGCGTCAGATGGTGGGTGCATTTGTCGATGGAGCCCGAGTGGCCGGCCGACCGAGGCACCGTCGCCGATTAAACGTATACAACAGCACCGACCGTCAGCGAATGTTCATCACCTCCAAGATCTACGAGGTTAATGGAGAGAACAAATGCAGGTGGTTGTCGGTGTGTCCCCCAACCACTGCTGATCATCTGTAGATGTCGGTGGTTACCTTCGCAACAGGGGTGGCTTGACTCGTGAGGGTTGTTTTGTTTTGCTCGCCTCATCCATCGTGTTCACGCCAAAATCCCAGGCCGAATGCTACTGCTACAAAACGTCGCGGCGGGTGGTTGCTGCGTTGCCCAGCCGGCCGGCCCAGTTTCTTCCAAGTCTCCCGCAGCAAAAACTGGAGAACGGATGCAGATGATCATCGGCAGTGATAAGAAAAGGAACAGACGACGGAACAACAACAAAAAACGAGAAGGCTGATGTGGATTGCGTGGGTTGCATCTGTCCCCAGTGTTCCAGAAACAGCGAGCCGTTCTTACAGGCTCATCAAGTGTGAGTGACAAGACACCAGCCACAAGCCACGAATCCTCGTCTGGCCACTAGCAGCTCGTCCTCCAGTCGTCTCGAAGCCGTTCCGAGGCAGGCACTAAAAGAATCCCGTTCGCGGGATTTGGTGGAATTAGTGGAAACGCATCCGTTGGCGGGGGACCACAAAACCTTTTTCTTCCTTGTCTTGTTGATGAGAATAGGAACGGCAGCGAAAACTTGAGTTCTCGGTTCTCCCAGCCCTTCAAAAACCAAACAAACGCCTCTACAAGCAACAGGAAAGACCCACGGCCCAGCCTCGGGACCGAACATCGCCATCTGCCCATCTCGCCCATCAGCACTTGCTGTTTTGATTTCCCACTGGACAGAGTTCGCGGTGACAGAGCAGATCGCTGACTTCTTTCCAGGTCCATCCCGCTGTACTGCCGATGAGAGGTCGGGACGGACCCACACCGCTACAGTGTACCGGGGAGAGGACCCTCCACGCACCTGGCACCCGCCCCACCCAGCGACGATCGCCGCTGCCTCGTTGCTATTTTTGATCGCACCCGCCTTGTGTCACTCACTCGCGCGGGCTGTGAACACGTGCTCTTCTTTTTTGCCTTCACTGCCAAGTGTATTGCCTTGCCTTGCCTTACCACCGCGCGACGACCGCGTAACCAAAACCACACGACCGCTTTCGGAGTTTAGCATCAAGCAATTTTTTTTTTTTTTTTTCTTTTTCAGCAGCACATGCCAGCCTTACGCTGCACGACGCGAAAAGGTCGTACACGATTGTTGCACCATCAGTTTAGCACGTTTCCTCGCAGCCGCATTTGCACTTCTTCCCTTTGGTCAAAGACATCCCAAGGGGGGGACAAAATCCGGTGAAACAGATCTAGGGAGGGGGGAAAAGCCACTCAGATCCGAAGACAGGACAAAAGTCAGACGTAGCGCGCAGAGGCCTTTTGCGGAAAAGGCGTTGAATTGGGGGGGGGGTCTCAAAATCTCATCCGTTGACTAGTTCGTACTACGGGGGAGAAAAAACGAGGTGAAACCTGCGCCCCTCCCCGTCCATCAGTCAAGTCCATGCGACAACAGAAAATCCATCCCGTCATCGTCGTTCGCCTCGTCGGTAGACCTATCCGAACCGCTACTCTAACAGCGCACAATCAATTCGCCTCCGCGTCGGGGCGGCGTCCGTTCGCCCATTCTCCATGCCACGGGAAGAGGAGAAGGAAAAAAAAGCATACGTGGATTAAGGTAGGTCATATCGTAGCATCGCCATCGCCCATCGCCGGGTCGTCTTGTCCTCCACGTCGTTTGTTCGTATTCAAGCTGCCAAATATTTCCCAATATTCGCCGTCGCGTCGTGTCAAGGCCCAGAACACAGACTCCGCGCCCAATCGGCGCTTCGACCCTCTTCTCGAACTACCTTAGGCTGAGCCTCGCCGCGGCCGCAAAACGTCACCCTGTCAGTCATCAGGCCCGCCCACGGTCCCGGCACTTGCGCCCACATCCCTGTTTTTCTTGTCCTGCTCCGAAAATGAGGCGTGGTCCCGACGACCCGAAGCCAAGCCAGCAGCAGGGGATCACGGGTTGCGGGCGGCTCTTCACTCACGGCGAGTGCCGGCGCAATCAATCGATTAGCGAGCGCCAAGCAGCGAGGCTAATGCGCAGCAGCTTCAACCTCGCTCGCAAAATCGCCCGGGCCTTGACAGCTTGACGTCGCTCAATTGGTCGCCGCCGCCGCCGCCCGGTCCCTCTCTCCCTCGGCATACGTAACACCATCTCGGCGCTCAAGTGCTCTTGTGCATACGATGCAATGCCATGGACCACACGTTCGGCGAAAGACACAGAACGGAACCTGTCAAGGTCAAGGAGGTGGGGAGGACAGGCCGAGACGCCGCGTGCCATTTCCAGGGATGCCAAGCCACACCTGCCGTTCGTCTTGCCATTTGAAATGCAATGCAATGCTCATGCTGTGTCCAATGCTCGTCTTTTGTATTCTCTTGGCTCTTCGGATGCTTCTGGACCTACGATCTGTGTAGTCCGACGACAACTCCGTGCTCGTCAATTGTTCATCACCATACGGGAAACTGACACTCTCCTGCTCGTTCTTGGTCTCCCCCTTTCCCTCGCTTATACTGCCCCTGCCGATACTCATCTGGCCACTTGCTTACTCTGGGTCAGGCGCGAATCCAGACTCTGAACCGGCCGCTGCCTCCATGTCCTTGAGTGCCCTCTGACCCTCTTCCGTGGTGGCGTCGATAATCTGCTCCTCGACACTCAGGATGCCCGCCTGCGGTTCGCAATCTCGTCAGTAACCAAACTCATCAAACATCAAACGCAGATCCACTGCGCAGCGTCAAAGGGAAAGAAAAGCTTCAAATGTACCTCGCCAAGCTTGCCGACAATGTCTTCGGCCTCGTCCACCTTCATCTGGCCCAAGACCTTGTTGACCTCGTCCAGACTGCCGCTCTCGAGCGCCTTCTGGAACTCGGGGCTGAACTCCTCGAAGATGGCCCGGCCCTGCTTCACCGCTGGGTCCTCGCTGTCCTTGGGCGGGATGGTAATTTTGATCTCTGTGCCCGGTTCCACTGCGTGCAGCTGGATTTGCTCCACGCCTTCTGGCTCGTTTGCGCGTTCTTTGACAATCTCCCGCGCCCGGTTCCTGATCTTGCCGTATGTGTCTTGCACGTCCTTGTAGAAGACATCCTGTGCCTGGTGACCCTTGGTTGTGATGCGCTTAAAGAACATGCCCACACCATCCTTGCCAAGCGCCCGGCAGTACTGCAGCAGCAGCGCTTGGTGCACGCACTGCCGGCTGCGGTCGTCCTTGCCTTCAAGTGCCGCGTCGAACGCCAGCACGAGGAGGCCGTCCGTCTCCCGCTCCGTCAGGATCTGCGGGTTTTTGGACAGGAACGCCAAGCTGGCCGTGTAGTCGTCGGCCTTGATATTCGAAAACTGCTTGGCGGCTGGGGACGCCTCGATCTCTTCGTCGTCGGCGTACGACGTCGTCGACTTGGCGGGAAGCGATTGCGTCATGTCGAAGTTGGGGTTGAGCAGCTCCATCTTGGTCTCCTCCTTCTTCTCTGTTGACGTGGACTTGTTGACGTGCGAACTGTCGAAGCCCGTGTGAATACCCTCGCTCGTGATCTTGCGGCCCTCCTCCTTCTCCAGCTCGGCGAGTTTGGCCAAAAGATCCTTTTGTAGGTTCTGCACCTTGGTCAGGTGCCCCTGGACGCCCTCCAGCATTCCTTGGTAGCGGTTTTCGGGCTTCTTCTCGTCCAGCTCCTTGTTCACCTGGTCCAACAGCACGGCCATCATCTTGGAGAAGGTGGGCAGAGGCTCCGAGTCGGCGTGGATGCCCTCGGGCCGCGGCGGGGGCTGGTCGTCCTCGGGCTTGCCGGCGGACTCCATGACGGCCTGGAAGGCGACCTCGCCGGGGTTTCGGGTCTCGGCCTCGGACGCGTGGGATTTAAGGGCCTCCAGCAGGGCGGATATGCGCTTCATCAGGCCATCGTTGATGATGCGCTCGTACTTGAGCACCTCGATCTGGTGCTTCCGCTGCTGTCGCTCCTGGTGGATCTGGTTCTGCTTCGCGCGGATGAAAGAGCGCTTATCGACGTTGGGGTGCACTTCGATGTCGGAGTCATCGCTGAGCTCCAGAGCGTCCTGTGTTTGTGAATCGTAGGTTAGCAAGCCTGGCAGCCGAAGCGGAAAGATTGCGGGGATCGCCGGAGGTGACGGTGATTGAGCGACTTACCCATTTGCTGTAGTCGACAGGCATCTTGGCGGTTGTTTGGCGATGCGATGAGGATGCTAGATTGCCTGCAGCTGGTGCGGGCCTCGATCGTTGTAGGTCAAATCGAGGTGGTCGTGTGGAATGTTCTGGATTTCGCTCGACAATGGCTCTGGCGACAGCTGGTGGTGAGCCACTACGGAGAATCACAGGTGCGGGGCATTACCCCGCCGTCCGTACTTTCCTCCTACACTGCCCTCGCCCGGGAGCTGCAGCCCAACAGCTCAGCTATGAAGTCAGCAGGAACCCCCGTGTAAAATGTCCATCGAATCAATCATGCATGCCAGGTTACCTTTGTACAAGCTCTCTCTATAAAGCCATAATTGGACATTCAAACATAAATTCTCTGTCAAGTCAACGCTTGGCAAATTCTTCAATAACCCAGAACTCTGCTTGTGTTAAATCCATCTTTCGCAACGCCCCCAGGCGCAACGTAGCCTCTCTGGTTGCTCAAGATACTGATGCCCTTGATAACTGTATCCGTTGAAAAATGCGTGTGGCCAAACACCCAAATACCAACACGGCTCCAATCACCATCCGATAACAAATCCGTAGCAAATGCAGACGCCCACGGGCTGCCCATATGTCTAGGCTCCGACGTCCCCTCGACAGACGGCGCATGGTGCGTAACCACTATTGCCGACCTCTGCGGCGGAACCTTGTTCAGTTCCCCCCTTAACCAGACGATATCTTCACGGTGAGCCGCATTGTGGTCATCGACAGTCCAGCCTTCAATGTGCCGAAAATCCTTGACTTTGCGCTCCACCGCCGCTCTAGCGCCATCAGGAACCAGAGACCACAGCGTGCACCCCAAGATCGTCACGTCCGTCCCAGGGACATCGAACCTACGCCTGTGTAGGACGTGAAGTTTGCCTTTTAGCGAAGGCTCGGCCACAAGCTCCTGTGCCCTTGCGAGGGCGCTCCTGTAGTCGAGGTCGTGAAACTCATGATTGCCCAACACTAGCAAAACACCGCCCTCAAAGCGTTCCGTCTGCCGGCGGAAGAACTCGAGATAGTCGTCGTTGTCAGCCAGGCTGCCGACGTCACCGGCGATCAAGAGGTATGGCGCCGCCACGGGAAAATCAAAGGCCGAGTACTGGTTCCCAACTTCCAGATGAAGGTCCGACATGAACTGGATGGTTTTTGACTGCGTTGTTGTTCCAGGTACCATTGTTGTTCTGTAAGAGGTGTTTCTATTGCGGTCCGTTTTCGAGTGCGGGCTCTGTATCTTTCTCGTCGTGCAACGTGGAGTTGGGGGATATTTGTTACAATTACAGCCCAGAACTAGCTCCATAGCTGCCTTATCTAATCAAACTTCCCTCTGGGGCTTCGTCGTTGTCGAAGACTTGCTGCTGATCATCAGTGAGCTTTCTCTGTAAGGTTTTCCACGATTTACCGCCGTAAGAGGTGGGTTTATTTGATTGTAGTTGCATCGAGACGGTCAACTTAGGGACGTCGTCACAGGCAACCGTATTCACACTGCTGACAGTTGAGGGACTTGACTGAGTTGGTCGTTAACGCTTCAAACGATGGATATTCAAGTGGACGACAGTGCCTGCCGCCTCACGCCACCTCGACTCCATTCAGGAGCTATAAGACTGATACTATCATATGTTACATACATTTGCACACAGTGTTCGTAATGAGTACAGAGCCGCCGAGAAGTCGGGGGTCCCAAGCCTCCCGTTGCTCTCGTCGAAATATCAGATGCCAAGCCGAACTCCTTGCGCATGCCTTCCAGAGCTTTGCTTCTCCGGGTCATTGAATTGGCGTTACGGCGTCTCATTGCATGGTCTTCAAGAAACCATCCAGATCGAAACTCTCTTCGTATTGGCGATTGTCCCATAAATCGCCAAGATCATCGAGCCAAGCCTTCTTCCCTGTCTGCTTGCCCGTGACAACATCACCCGTTTCGATATCCACCATGTCCTCTTCTCTCCCCTCCATCGGGTTTTGAGGTTTATCTGATATGAGACTAGGTCCCGTATCTCCCAGGTTGAATAGGTCGAGAATTTGATCTGTGTCCATCGTCGATAGGCCTGCGTTTTGTTGATTGACGACTGTCGAGGCAACATCGATCTTGAAACGCTGTAGACTTAGAATCTTCTCCTCTAGCGTGCCTCTGGTAATGAGACGGTATACGTTGACGACCTTCTTTTGACCAATGCGATGGGCGCGGTCCATTGCCTGCATATCCTTTTGCGGGTTCCAGTCATGTTCGACGAAGATGACGGTGTCGGCACCAGTAAGATTGAGACCCAAACCTCCGACACTGGTCGTCAGTAACAAGACGTCGTACGATGGGTCGCTGTTGAATTTGTTAACGATGTCTTGTCTCTTGTTGGCTTCTACTCCACCATCCAACCGAAGATAAGAGACGCCCGGCAACATGCTCTTGAGAACGGTGTTCTGGACCATATCCAGCATCTCCTTCATTTGGCAGAAAACAAGGGCACGGTGAGGCTTGATCGGCTGGTACAGAGGATCGTTAGACTCTGCTTCTTCCACACCAATGCCGCAGTCAACGAGCAGGTCCCTCAAGGCGGTGAGCTTGGGTGCGTGGACTGGGTCCTCGAGGCTAGTTCCTTGCTTGTTGAGGATGCGCTGAGTCTCGTCGTAGAGGTTGTGGCCTGGCTTCATGACCATGGCAGGCGAGTTGCAGAGCTTCCGCATGTACTGCAAAGCCTGGAAAATGTGTGATTTGGCGTCCTTGTCATCGCGGCCAGCCTCTTCCTGGAGCTTCTTGCCTTGCCTCTTCGTGAAGTCGTCGAACAACTTCTTCTGGAGATCGCTCAAGTCGCAGTAGTAATTCTGGAGAATCTTTGGCGGCAGATCGCCCAGCACCTCCTCCTTGAGACGTCGCAGGAGAAAGGGCAAAACTTGTTTGTGGAGGGCTTCAATAGCCAGGGCTCCCGCTTCCTGTTCTTTCGACGAAGCTTTGCTGAAACGACTCGCAGCGATGGGCTTGGCGAATCGGTCCAAGAACACCTTTTCGGCACCGAGAAATCCAGGCATCAAAAAGTCGAACAGGGACCAAAGTTCGAGGACGTTGTTCTGGATAGGGGTGCCCGTCAGGATCAGTCGGTGATTGCTCGCCAACTTCTTCACGGCGATTGTGATTTTAGCCTTGGGGTTCTTGATTAAGTGGCCCTCGTCCAGGACGACGTAGTTCCAGTTATACTTCGCGAGGACCTCGGCGTCATTGCGGCAGACATCGTAACTCGTGATGACGATGTCGGTCTTGTCCAAGTTGTCCTTCATTGTTTTTCGCTCGGCAGGTGGTCCAACGTAGGCAGTCACGCTGAGGAACGGCGCGTAAGTCTTGATCTCCTGCTGCCAATGGCCAGACAACGTAGGAGGGCAGACGACCAAGGAGGGGAGACGTCGAACATCGGGGGCGCCGGTCTTGGCAAACTCTTCGGCACGTTGGTGATGATCGCTAGCAACCATGCAAATAGTCTGCAGAGTCTTGCCCAAGCCCATGTCGTCGCACAGAATGCCATGCAAGTGGTACTTGTTGAGGAAATGCAGCCAGTTGACGCCGTCTTGCTGGTAGGAACGAAGTTCGGCCTTGATTGCAACCGGGATCTGGAAGTTCTCCACCTTTTTGGGGTCGAGAAGCTGAGAGATGAAGGTCCGCTCGCGATCTCTGCCCTTCAGCAGCTCTTCGGACAAACCAGGGGGGTCGGGAATGCCAGCCTCCAGAGGCACCAGCTTGACCAGGGTGGCGAATGAGGTCGTCGCGATCAAGCGAATTTCGTTGTCGGAATCACTCATACGACCCAGAACCGGGACAATGAGGAAGATGACGTACGGCAAGATAGCGTCACCCATGACTGCGATCAGGTGGTAGATTGCCTCGATTGCGCCTTGTCGAAAGTTGAGGTCGATCGGATTGCTGATGGATGGCAAAACATTCTCAACCAGTGCCGTCATACCCTCAACGGTGATAACGCTGCATATGGTAGCCATGCACTTCGCTGCCATGTACCGGAAGACCGACAGCTCGGAATGCAAAGCCTTGATGACCAACGGCACCTTCTCCATGATAAACGGATGGATGGCTTTGTGAAGGGTTGGCATGAGGGTCCTGATGAGAGACAGAGCGTCGACAATTTCTTGACCAAAGGTGTTCTCGGGATCCCTAGCTTCCGCTGGCAATGGGCCAGTGAAGGCCTTGACAAGAGGCTCCTCCATAAATACTCTAACCGTCGGCACAGCAGTGAGCAGCTCAGCGCCGTACGTCTGGGATAGAATTTCGAGTGCTTCCTTTGCGCCACGTCGTGTGATACGAGCTGCCTTGACTTCCTTTGCCCACTTGGCGGCATCTGCGTGATCGACTCTATCTTCCTCCTTTTGCATGGAAAGCACGCAGTCCGTCTTGCTCGCGTGAACAGGGAACTCGGGGGTTTCTGCGACCTCGACACAAGAGAACTTGATAAGGTTGGAGACCACCTTGTCGGCAGGCCCGCGACGGCCCTTTTCGTTGAACACCTGAACAAGTCTTGCGATGGTTGCTGACGACCGGCTCTGAAGTTCCTGGTTCTCCTCCGTCTTGATGCTGTCCATAATTCCCTTGATAAGGGGACTGGGTTTCTTGGGGAGAGCCTTGATGGCGACCAAAGCGCAGGCTGCGCCTGCCTTAATACGCACATCTCGCGCGTCTTTGGCGGTCTTTGCATCGGAAATTGCAGAAACAGCCACATCCTTGGCCTCTCCGAGCATTTGACTGGCCACCAACCGTTGCCCAGGAGACATTGCCTTCTTAAGTTTGTCGAAATCCTCGCCAACGACCTTGTCTGCGACGGCGATGGAGAAAGCGCCAGGGCCGGCCTGCTCGTCGCCTTGGACAAGAACAGCAAGGGTGGGAAGTCGCGAACTTGACACCTTGCCATGGTCGCGGAACATGTTTAGAAGCTGCTGACACTGCGATCGCACACGGTGCATGTAGCTGACCAGGTCGCCATAGTGAGAAGGCCGCTCAGTCTCGATGATCTGTTGCAGGGGCGCTACGAATCTCTGCGGTCTTTCCGTCGCCGCGCAGTTCTTGGCATACTCGTCGATAACCATACATGCTGTGAGCTGTGTGGACGAAGACCTATCGGTGAGGCCAGCGAGGATGAGCTGGTCATAATCAGTGAGACTGCCGACTGGGATGTAAGACATGATCAAGCCCATCGCCTTGGCAGCCGAGACCCTCGATCGGACGAGCGTATCCATGCCGACGAGGTCAACGTCTCCCTGGATCATGTGGCCATCAACATCATGAGTGTGCGACGCGACGGGCACATCATCCGTCTTGGCGGACTTCCGACGGCGCTTTGTAGCTCTTTCGGGTCCTTCAGGAGACACCGCCTTACGTGCGGGGGTAGCGGTGACTGCTGTGTAGGTGCCGCCTGATGGTCTCTGGAAGAGGTGGGCAGGCATGGGCAACGGATGCCGTGAGACGCCGATCGGGTGCAAGGTGAGCCTCATCAGGGCGTCGAAGTGAGCGGCAAATTCGTCAGCGAGGACTTCTGGCGTCTTCGACAGGGAACGAACAAGGGCAGTCCAAACGTCCAAGGACATGGCGAGTGTCTCCCTATCTCTTTCGACGAGTATGTTCTGGAAGATGAGGCGCAGGATCCTGCCGTTGAGCCATCCCCGGGAATTTTCGGCGCCTAGGTTCGCGAATGTCATGAGAGCCTTGAGGACTGCCAAGCGAACTGAGGTAATGGTGTGTCTGAGGAAGGGATAAAGTCGCGGCACCAATAAAGTGAAAGACCGTTCCTCATCCTGCGCGGCAGAAGTCTCCATGGCTTGCAGCACTTCGGGATAACTGCACAGCGTTGCGAGGAGATCCATGATCTTTCCAGTACTTGCGCTCAGGTCGTCTCCGAGATCCGCAAGACTTCCCCACATGATGTTGATGAGTCCGTCGATCGAACCGGGTCGCATTGTCACAAACTCCTTTGCCATAGGCAGCAGCGTCGCTGCACTCACTGACCTGACATCATCGTCGTGCTCCTCCAATCCCTTCATGACCAGGCGGACGACTCCGTCAATCATCTCGCTATCCTTCAGGAGAAGGTCCTTCCTGACAGCAACGACGTAGCGCAGGCCCACCATGCCGCCGTGGCAGACTGACCACTGGAGCATTTCGAGATGCAGGTCATCCTGCATCACCATGCGATAAAGAATCTTATAGATTCCGTTAACAGAATCGGCCGGCACATGCCGGAGGACGGATCCGAGGGATTGGCCGATGGTCTCGCGGATTGGTGCGACTGACGTGTCTGAGCTGTAATCGGTGAACCTGTCCAGCATCAAGACGCAGCAAAGCCGGCAAGCCAGGTCGTCCAACCAAGCCTGGTTCAGACGATCGTTCTCACCCCGACACTTGGAGCGTACTCTTCCAGCTCCAGCTCCGTGAACACGAATAACTTCTCTGATACCCATGGCTGCTCCGTGTCGGGTTTCCCAGGAAGGGTCGAACAAGTCCACCTTCAGGAAGTCGCACAGGCGATCATAGGGCCATTCGGCACCCTCCATGGTCTCATCCGCTTCGATTTCAGACTTGATTGGTATCACTGGACCCTTGAATTCGCTAACAACCTTCGTCTCCTCGTCGACATCGGCTGGTCTGTCCAAGTTGAAATAATCGTTTACTTTTCCATTCTTTTGCTTGGAATCGGCGTCAGGCATCGGTGTGTCGTCGAATCCTTCGGAGCCTGCGGTCGTGGTCCTGCGTATGGATAAATCTCCGAACCCGCTTTTTCCTTGGGCGGCCTTCTGCAACTCCCTCTTGCGCTTTCTCTTCAGGACGTTGAGTTGCCTTGAACTCAGGCCCGCTTCCTCTGCTGGTTGGCTGTGGCCGTGAGAGGCCGCGCTGTCTTTCCCTCCGTTGTGTCCATTGGCCGCATCTTGTGGAGTAAGCGGGCTGGGATCCTTTTCCACGAAGACGGGCATCTCGGCGTCCTCGAAGACCCTGCCAAGGAGACCTAGTCGTCCATTGAGGGTCTTCTTTTGATGTGCAAGTCGTGCAGAGGGATCTAATGACGCCAAAGCATACTCGATGGTACCGCCTCTAAGCAGTTGGCGACCAAACTTGATGATGTGCTCAACGTTGAGCGATCCCAGCTTGAGGAGCTCGTCATGGGCGAAAGAAGGGACTTCTTTTTCCTCTTCCTTTTTCACGTGGCCGTTTTCCTCGGGCTCGTCCTTCTTGACCGGGGCGGAATCCTCATCCTCATTAGGGTCGTACTCAGGTGCATTTTCGATGATCTTGCCGATCGCCTTGGCTGCTGTTGAACGAGTCTCCCAATCCTTATGCCTGAGATACGGCACGACTCTGGAGAGAAGGTTGAAAAGCTCATCTGGGTGTTGCTTCTGCCAGTCAGCAAGTTGGTTGACAGCAGTGTCACGAATTAGACGGGTGCTCCCCGTTTCGAGAATCCTAAGTCGCAGGTTAGCAGGCAACTTCAAGGGGCAAGCACCGTAGCTAGGGCAGTGCAGTCCAAGTCGCACTCGCCCATGGGACGAGGCTGCAAGGATGTGCCGTTGCAAGGGCAGAGAGATGTGATGCCATGTGGGTTTACTCACGTGACCAATCTGTCAAGTCTGTTCCAACAAGGTTAGTGCCGGTTCTGGTCGATGGAATGTGGGCGATCGCAAGGACCGGGCGGTAGTAACGCACCTCGACGCCATCTTGTATTATGATGGACTTGATGGGAGTTTCATCATAGGTTGAGCTTCTGGGCCGCTGCGTCAGTGGGGTTCCAAGGAGCCCGTGGTGAGTTTTTGAGGGCTGGCGAAGGGGAAATGGCAGCTAAATGCATGGGACGCATGGATGGGGCAAAAAACAGGCCAGCTCATGTGGAAGTCTAAACACGTGGTGTATGCCATCCTGACTTGCCCAAACGAAGCTGATGCACTTGCGGGTGAAGCCTGAATCATGACAGCTGGGGTAGACTCATCCAAAGCGGAAGGCCACCGGTAGTGAGAAAAGCATGCGCTAGAGCGGTACGCTTGTGTGTGTGACGTGCCGGACCGAGAGATACAATGGAAGGAGGTGACGGGCGTGGCAGGTGGGGCAAGGTTATGCGGGAAAAGGGGCAGGAGCGGCTAAAGGAACAAGATACGTACCTGTATTGGGAAAGCGGGTAACGGTGATGGGGCCTGAGCAATCGCGATCCCGTCCACTGCGGATCAAGCCGAGTCTTGTTTAAAAGATGCGGCCGACTACCATGCATGCATCGGCAAACAAGAGCCAATTGATGTTGGCCGTGCCGGGTCGTGTCGGAGTTTGGCGCAAGTGCAAAAGCGATGCCGGGACCGAGACGCAGCCAAATCGGCACGCGATGGTTGTGGCAGAAACCCGACGGAAAGCGTGAGGCGTGGGGGAGGGAAAAGTCGTGATGCTGCGGTTTTGAGGCGCGTGCACGTGGTTGTTGAGTGGGAAGAAGGCACCAGCAGGTGAGGCTCCTGGAGGCAGGAATGACGCCTTAAGTGGAAAGCGAGCGACGCGCCTGCGGTGGGCGATTGGATCGCAGAGCCTGGCCGGTGCGAGGCGGGAATGCAGTGCTGCGGTGCCTAAGAGGTAAGGTACTGGCTGGTTGCCTACCGGGACTTCAGTGTGCGGCAGGTGCTGGGTGCTGTTGGTTGCCTGCGGTACGTGCAATTGGGGGGCGGGTGCACCAATAGAAACCAAGGATCCAAGGCCTGATGGGGTCTGGTCGAGAAAGAGCAGCACCTTGGTCGCCGCGGGACTGCGCTCTGGAGGGAAAATTTGGGGTGGAGGGGCCCGGACAGTCTTAAAGGTATGCCTGCAGTACTTTTATAATTATCCGTGGGTCTGTGAGAGAAAAAAATGGAAGGAAAGCCAGCCGTTCCTTCACGCAGCGACGGCGTCTCGCTTAATTTCCTTAGCGTCATCTAGTGTCCCCGGTCCGCCTCCACTCCCCAGCAAACAATAAACCCTGCCAGCAGGCTTGCTGTCGTCGTCGTCGTCTTCGCCGGCTGTCCATTCTGTGCCTGTGTCTGGCTGTTTCCATGTCATGTCGACGTCCCTTTTCGTCCGTCTCTCCCTTTGGATACCTTATTCTGCCTCGCCCCCATCAGGCAGCCTGTCAGACCGACGACCAGCTCTGGGGGTCTCTTCACTTTCGGGTCCTTCTTTGTCTGGGTACTTTTTTTTTTTGGTTTATCTGTCGCTGCAATTGATCTCATCCTCAATTGTCGAGCCACGCGTGAGCAACACCAACACTGGCTTTCCTGGCGCCGGATAGCTCCCGGCCAACTTTTCGCATCCGTGCAGCAATTTTTGTCTTTGGGGAAAAAATCATCAGAAAGACATTTCGCACCGACGCCACCAGCGGATGCACTACCTCAGACGTAAAGTAAAAAGAAGCAGAGGTAGATGGATCATCGGCCAGCCTCGTCGCCATCCAACCAACACCAACCAGAAACACCCAAATGCAAGCCCGTCCTGACCAAAAGGTGCGCAGCGTATTAATCACCGTTTCACCCCTCTGGCCTCGTCTGGCTTCGAGAGTCCTCGGAACTTTTCTATTTTGAGTTTTTCGCTGTCTCTGCCACCCATCCCACGCGCAAAGTTCCCGCCCGGCACTTCCCAGGACGCGGAACGAGCCTATCAACATGTTTCCCCATCGCCAACTGAACTGCACTTCAGGGCGCCCATGTGTCATCATGCTTCTCTCCCTTGTGTGAAGTGATGTCTCGTCCGGATCTTGGACAGACGAGACTGATGGACGGCACGTCTCCTGCGGCGCAGCTTCTCGCCTGGGCACTTGATACCACATACCACGGCTGCCCCCTTGCCACACCGACAAACTGGGACTGGACGTGGCTTTTCTTCATCAACCAGAGCCCCCTCGGGCTAGGATTGGCCAGTTGGCATAACATTGAACGGTCTACACGAACGTCGAACCCCAGGTCTTCAATCGCATCTGAACAGCAAGGCAGATGGGATAGATCTGACCATGGCTTTTAAGCCGGGCCTGTGATTAACATGCCGGGCTACCCCTTGGAGACTAGTTCCGGACCTGCGCTACACACAGACAGGACGCCTCTTTTCGCCCTATCAGCAGCACTGGGCAGTCGGCAGCCTCTCACCACCTTTTGCGCCTCTCGAAAATGCGATGACTATGACTAGGCTGGATGAGGCCATGGATCACTGGATGGATGACTGGTGGTCGCGTTGGATCGGTGCATGGATGGATCGACCGACTGACTGATTTGATGGACGAGATGGTTGGGGGAGATGGGCGAGAGACCGATGCGAAGGGGATGCAAGTGCTGCCACTGCTGCAGGAGACGGCGGCGCGAGGAGGATCATCACAGGCATAGGCTTGGGCATGCAGCTGCGGACCAAGTTCTGGCTTGATGCCTCGAATGGGAAAGAAGCTGGTTCGGCTGGCACAAGACGTGGGGTAAGGTTGGGAATCTTGGCGTGGCCCTCCAGGGTCCCAAGATTTTGGCGTTCCAGCGGACGGCGGCGCTGATTCGTCTTGGGCCATCAATTTCCATCTTTTTTCCCAGGGGCCTTGCCGCGGTCGCCGGGCTTCGAGGTTGGATGGCTGGCTGGCCGACAGATGGTGTTATTGCTGCTGCTGCGTGCTGTGCCGTGGCACTGTAACCGGTAACGGTCGCTGCTGTCACTGTCCTGCCACAGCGACAGCCTCTGGCCCCAATTACGATGGCCTCATTTCACCTCTCGCTCCGCCCATCCCGTCCGGCCCTGGCTTGCCTGTTCCAGGGCGACCTGGAATGTCTTACCCGCCTCGGCCATTCTGCTCCCCTGCTTCCTCTTTTGTCATTGTCATGTCCTCCAGTCTTGGGCCCCCCTTTCCTCTTGCTGTTACTAATATTTTATTTACCGATACCGAGCTACGGCTCATATTTTCGGACCTGGACATGAGTGAATTGCCTCATCTGCGGCACTTGTGCCGACACCTAAACTAGCTGCGGATACATGGTCATTCAACGCCGACACTGCACGAGTACGTGTACACTGTATCGGCCAAATGGCCAGTGCGCTGTTGCTCGACGGTGACTGACCGGGGTGCATATGGGATGGATCCGGCCCCATCCATGTTGAAGCTCAAACTAGCTGTTGATCGCCCGGTATCATGAATGCTGCTCAGGCACACCGCACGCTCACGCGGTCTCGCGGCACACCCACAATCTCTGTCGCCTTTCCCCAGCCGCTTCAGACACAGACGGCTCTGCATGCGCATTGGCAACCAGATGGAGGCCAGCGCGGAAGTGTCGGAACCGTTGGGAGAACGCTGAACGTGTCCAGGAGCCGAAAGGCGTGCTCTGAGTCCGCCCCCGAGCCCGCAGTCCACCTTTCGGTAACGTCTGTCTCGGCGAGGATGTGGGCAGGTATTTCGATGACGAATCTCTGGCATTATCGGAGATTCGCGGACATATCTTCTAGAGTCAGCCTGATGCGAAAACAACTCCATCCCCGTCAGCGCGCCCGAGTCGGACCACTGTTCAATCAACGGCGCGCAATGAGCTTTTAGAGCTCCGGTTTGCGCATTCAAGGTTCATGCGGTGACGGGCACCGGATTCATGTCATCAAGGTAGGTTGAGATTGCGGTTGGGCTGAGCGAACGGCCGCTGCCGCGTGAAAAGCTCAGCCAAGCTGGTGATAAGCTTACAGAACTACCAGACGAATTTGAATTTGACGGTTGAGTCAGCACGCCCGAAACTGAGGCGCTTCTCTTTCTAGATACTTCGAAAAAATAAGGCCCGCCAGATGTTGGGTTCAGGAACAGCAAGCGCAGTGTCAATCCAATTCAAGACAGCTTTCGCTGGTAGTTGGATGTGGCTCTGGGTTCCTTCCTCGTAATGGCCGGACGGGATGAGCGTCGCGCAACCAGCCGGCTGGGACGGCGCAGGGCCAATTAATATATATGCCCCAGAGCCGGCGTACAGTCCGGATACAGTTGAAAGACAGTGAAGCACTGTCTTGGCCCCACTCTAAATTCTGCTCGAGTCGGGTCGGCCTGTCCTCAGGCACACGCCACCTGCCAAATGAGCGCACCCCAGATTGGACGCGACTTGATCTTCCACGTCCCACGCCGAGGACCTCGCGATTGCTGGACGCGCCTATCCCCACCATCAACTACCTCCCATCGCGACTCTTGGACAACCCCATGAAAATATTGTGCGACACGTATCCAGTTCCATCAGTGACTACGCCCGCGCATATTCGCTGCCCTTGAGGCCGCACCCCTCTCTCCCAATATGTACATTAAACAGATTATCATCCAGGGCTTCAAGAGGTGCGCAACTTGCGAGACAACGCTGCATGAGACCCCGCTGACTTGACCGCAGCTACAAGGACCAGACCGTCATCGAGCCCTTCTCCCCCGGCACAAACGTCATCGTCGGCCGCAATGGCTCCGGCAAGAGCAACTTCTTTGCGGCCATCCGCTTTGTCCTGAGCGATGCATACACCCAGATGACTCGCGAAGAGCGCCAGGCACTGTTGCACGAAGGTTCAGGATCCGCCGTCATGTCGGCTTATGTCGAGATCATATTCGACAACAGCGACGAGCGTTTCCACGGTGGAGGCAAAGAGGTCATCTTGCGCCGTACCATCGGAACCAAGAAAGACGAATACTCGGTGGATCGCAAAGTAGTCACCAAGACCGATGTCATCAACCTGCTCGAGGCCGCCGGCTTCTCGAGGTCGAATCCCTACTACATCGTTCCCCAGGGCCGTGTCACAGCCTTGACAAACATGAAGGAGTCTGACAGACTCACTCTTTTGAAAGAGGTTGCCGGAACCCAGGTCTACGAAGCGCGTCGAACTGAATCCTTGAAGATCATGAATGAGACAAACAACAAGAGAGAAAAGATTGACGAACTTTTGGGCTACATCAAGGAGCGTCTCGCCGAACTCGAGGAGGAAAAGGAGGAGCTTCGGGGCTTCCAGGATAAGGACCGAGAGCGCAGGTGCCTGGAGTACGCACTGTACTACCAGGAACAACAGCAAATTCAGGAACAGCTCGAACGCATCGAAAACATCCGCCAAAACGGTTTGGACAACACCGACTCGATACGCGCTGAGCTGAAGGACGCCGAAAAGACGCTTACAAAACTGGAATCTGAGATTCATAAGTTGACCAAGGAGATGGACTTGCTCAAGGTCGAGCGCCGACAGCTTGAGGAAGACCGTCGAGAAACTGCAAAGAGCAAGGCCAAGGCTGAGCTCAAGGTAAAGACTTTGTCCGAGGGGCAGTCTGCAGCTGTCCAGGCCCAGCAACAACACGAGGCCGATCTTGCAGCGACAATTGAAGAGATCTCAGCCAAGAAACAGGAGCTCAACAACATCGCTCCCGAATACACCAGACGAAAGGCCCAAGAAGAGGAGAAGAAGCAACAACTTGACACCGCCGAAGCCGCACGATCCCGTCTCTTCATCAAGCAAAGTCGTGGCTCCCAGTTTAAGAACAAGGCTGAGCGTGACGAGTTCTTGCGAGCTGAGATTGAGGATCTGAATTCGAGGATCATGAGCCATAAGGCAAACAAGATGGATGCGGACGAGGACGTTGCTAGGACCGAGAATTCCATTCGGCAGCTTGAGACCGATGTCGCGAACTTGAGACAGCAGTTGCAAAGCTCTGGCGGCACTCGAAGCGAACTCTCTGAAGAGGCAAGCCGAACTCGAGAGGCTCTCGACAAGCTCGATGATCAGAAGAAGCAGCTCTTGCGAGAGGAGGAAAAGCTTGACACCGTCGTTTCGGACGCGCGGCAGGAGAGGGACCGGGCAGAGCGCGAATTGAGTACGATGATGGACGGCGACACCGCCCGTGGCCTCGCTACGATTCGAAGATTGAAGCACGCGGAGGACATTCCCGGTGCATATGGCACGATGGCAGAGCTCCTTGAGGTTAACGACACGTATCGACTTCCTGTTGAGCAGATCGCAGGCAACAGCCTGTTTCATTACATTGTCGACAACGATCAGACCGCGACATACCTTACCAACCATCTTCGCACCAACTATGGTGGCAGACTTACCTTCATGCCGCTTAATAGGCTCCATCCCAGACACGTCAACATGCCCAGATCGCAAGACGGCATCGTGCCCCTCCTGAGCAAAATTCGTTACGACCCAACCTACGAGAAGGCTTTCCAACAAGTTTTCGGTAAAGTTGTCGTGTGCCCAAACCTGAGCATAGGAGGCCAGTACGCACGTAGTCACGGCGTCGATGCTATTACCCTCGACGGTGACACTACGAACAAGAGGGGTGCAATGACGGGTGGATACATCGACCCCAGGCGATCCAGACTTGAAGGAATTCAGGCTGTCAACAAGTGGAGAAACGAATATGATCGTCTCCTCGAGAAGGCTAATGAGATCCGAACTCAAGTCGAACAGAAGGATCAGGAAATCACCCTGGCCTTGGGCGAGGTCCAAAGAGCAGAGCAGAGGCTGCGACAACTGGAGGCCGGCTTCGAGCCCTTGAGACACGAGCTTGCCCACAAGAATGCCCAACTCGAACATGAGAAGAGGCGCTTGAACGACGCCATCAGCCACCGGGACTCTGTCGAGAAGGGCATGAGAGATTTCACAGAAAACTTGGCTGCAGACGAGGCGGAACTGGCGTCTGACTTCAAGAAAGCTCTCAGTAATGCTGAAGAGCGGCAGCTGGTTGAACTTGACGCGCAGGTGCAGCGGCTCCAGAAGGAGTGGAACGATGCCAGCAAGAAGCGGAGAGATGCACAGAGTCGGAAACAGATTCTCGAAACAGATATCAACCAGAACCTCCAGTTGCGGTTGGATCAACTCAACAGCCAAGCTTTCGAGAACAACACCTCTTCCGGCGATTCCGGCAGTCTTAAGGAGGCACAGAGGGAACTGAAGAAGCTTCAGCGGGAAACCAAGACCATCGAGACCAAGATGCAAGAAATCGAGGGCAAGATCGATGAGCTTGGCGCTAAGCTGGACCGCCGGGAAGCCAAGAAGGCGGAGCAGGAGGAAATCCGAAACACCGTGGCTGCGAGGGAGGCGAAGCAGCGCAGCGCAATCGAGAAGAGCATGTCGAAGAAGGCCGTCTACACGGCGCAAGCTGCAGATGCCGCAAAGGCAATCAGAGACCTCGGTGTACTCCCTGAAGAGGCGTTCGAGAAATACGAATCAATGGACCCGCGACAAATCGATTCTAGGCTCAAGAAGGTCCGCAACGCCTTGAAGAAGTTCCAGCACGTCAACAAGAAGGCTTTCGAACAGTACAACAGCTTTACGTCTCAACAGGACCAACTCCTCAAGCGTCGGAAGGAACTCGATGCGTCGCAGTCTTCGATCGAGGATCTCGTGGCCCATTTGGACCAGCGCAAAGATGAGGCCATCGAGCGTACTTTTAAGCAGGTGTCGAAGGAGTTCGCCACCATCTTCGAGAAGCTTGTCCCGGCCGGCCACGGCCGTCTGGTCATCCAGCGCCGGACGGATCGCCGCGTCGATCCCGACGAGTCTGACGAGGAGCAGAGAGGCAGCGTCGAGAACTACACGGGTGTCGGCATTAGCGTGTCTTTCAACTCCAAGACGCTCGATGAGCAGCAGAGAATTCAGCAACTCAGTGGTGGACAAAAGAGTGAGCCAGCCCGACCGACCTGTTCCAATAGTGCCAGTGACTAATTTGTTTCTAACCAGGTTTGTGCGCTCTATGCCTCATTTTCGCCCTGCAGCAGACAGAAAGCAGTCCGATGGTCATCTTCGACGAGGTTGACGCCAACCTCGACGCGCAGTACCGCACCGCCGTCGCCAGCCTCTTGGAGTCCATCTCCCAGGAGGCCGGCACGCAGTTCATCTGCACCACTTTCCGTCCCGAGATCGTCCACATCGCCGACAAGTGCTACGGTGTCACGTTTCATAACAAGACGAGTTCCATCGACTGCGTTCCCACCGAGGAGGCCCTCAGCTTCGTCGAGGGTGTCGCGGCGGGCAAGTAGATGAGACAGGGCGGCGGTTCATTGTTCTTAGTATTCGGGTATGATGAAGAACTGCCGGGCCCGTCTTGGATGGGACGAGGCTCGACCAGGCATGGCGTTGCGGCGATTATTCTGTTGGTGGACGGGTGGTCGGATGACTGATTAATTGATATCACGAGACTTTGCTTTTGGGGGAGAGACGAGAAGAGTCCTCTCCCGCCGCCATGTACGTTTCCCTGTGGAAATAACTGGTGGGCTGAGTAAACTTTTTGCTATTCTTAGCTGGTTTTAACGACTTTTGTATTACCATGGTCTTCACTCTTGTCGTGTGTTTACTGATCGTCGTGGTCAATATCAGCAATAAACCTAGATGTCCATTCGAAGACGCAACTAGCCTGGTAGCGTACACGACATCCATCGCGTCGGTGCGAGCATCAAGACCAAAGTGAAAACTATGCTTATTCTTAACCGTCGCTGTATTGTATGGAGACTAACATCTACTCCGCGTTGCCGACATTTTACGGCTAGCTCCTTTGCATGCATTGTTGGGAACGCCCCAGGGACAACTCCAACATCAGCGACAATATAGCACAGGCTAGTCCTTGCGGGAGGAGCATATTCCCGCGGGCCGTTTATGGGGACCAAAAAGCGAAGTTGTTCATGACGGCCAGATACGGACGTCGTAAAGAGGCTTCCAAATTCAGTCCCAAGCACACCCATGCTGCCTTCACAATCTCTCTATTATGCTCGACAACAAATGTGTCCGGTCCCTGTCGGTAGTTGCGATCTCTGCGGAGACACACATCGTCTTCAACTGGGCTCGGCAGTCCATCCTGATGACCCTAGCCGCGATTGAGATGACGCCTCGGTGGTTGACCAGCGAGCTGTGCGGGGATTGGCGGTATTCGACTCTGTCTCATCTTTCCGAAGTAGTCCGAATTGGACGAGCCACATATTCTTAATGGAGCCGTCATGGCGTTTCCTTCAGCCGTTCGCTAGACTTTCAGACGTTCGATAGACTTCGCAGAATACAATGACTGCTCTCAGAGCTGGGCATTGCCAGTACTAACGAAATTATTGACACTCCCAAGTCGGCCGGCCGAGAACGCCAACACTTATGCTACAAGCAGAATAGATACTGAGTTGACAAGCACGGGTGGCTTTGGGCTTGCTGGATCCATGAGACCGAGCCAGGGCCAGGGATGCGGTTCCGTGGTCGATATCTGCGGCCAACATATTGAGAGAATCGAAGCTTTTGCGAATATGAGAGGTCAACCAAATTCTGGCCTCCATGGGGTCCATTTTGATGCCACGGTTTCGGGTTGTGAGTTTGTGAATTCCGACTTTAGCGCGTCTCGGCGAGTCCTGTACCAAACCCTGGAGCCGGCTTCTTCGGCGGCTGGCTGCCTTTTGCTGTTGCCGCCGCCGTCCCTCCCCTGTTTGATCCAGATACCCAGGCGAAGACCCAGGACGACAACGAAGACAGCAGTGAAAGCTTTCGTGCTAGAGAGAGAAGGAAGGAGCAAGAGAGACATTCTCCGATCAGGAAGTGCTAGCTTCTTCCCAGCTTGCCCGCACAACTTCTCAACCAGGACGACCTTGACCAATTTCTTGGCCAGCACACTCTCACGCACCGAGGTGACTATTTAAATAGGAAAATCTCCTCTGACCACCACTTCTTCAATTGGGACGGTCACAGCGGTACAAGGCGGGAAAGATCGCAGCTATCAAGCATTACTACAACCCAGCACTTTCCCCAGATTGCGGACTGGGAAGATTGTAGAGGGTCGCAACCGAAGAATTCCGACTGTGCGCAGAATTAATTATAAAATCACCGTACGCAATAATGAAATAACAGAAACTTCTGTAACCGTTAAGAAGTATGAGCCCAGGCGTGCTGCCATCACACAAGCGTGTCGGGAACAACAATGTGGGCACGCAACGTCCGTTTGGATATCCCGCGCGGCTCGGTGGCCCATCTCTAACATCATGGACTGATCTCGCTCGCTCGTAACATGTATTAGTTATTTAAGACCATTTTTCTTCGCTAGACGGTAGATGACTGATGACGGGAATGATGGACAGGATACTTGTCTTGTCTGGTAACACCTCCCACCCAGGTTACAGGTTTGGGCATAAGAACTTTGAGAGTAAGACCGAGGATGTTCCTGAATCATGCTAGAGGTCAGAAACCTGGATATACTTGTGGTTTATTCCCACCGACATGCGTATAACTGCGTGGAAGACGGCCCGCCCACCTATAGACGCCCTGACGGACCATTGATGCTGTTCAAAAGAACTCAAGCGCATGTTTCTAGGCATTGTGGACCAATTTAATACTCACGTACCATGACCAGAGCTTTTTCTTGACCCATAGAGTGGGCTTTGCTGATCGTCCTTCCTCGCAGCGGCGTCGGGCCCGAATCAATGGAGACCGCTATGCTGCTACCCTTCGGGGAGATACAATTTAGATGACTTCCAGCGAGCTGCGGCCGCTTTTCTCCGTATATATAAGCTGCAAAATTCATTGCTTTCAGAGTAAATGTGCGTCAAGTCAGTCTGCAAACCGAACGTATCAACATCAGTCCAAGCTGATCTCTACATGCAGAGGGCCGCGACAATCCAACACACATTAAGCCCAACAGAAAGCAGCACCCGGACAGATTTCAAAGCATCAATTAAAATGGCATAAAACTTAGAGAGGATGTCTCAGTGGATTTCATTCTTTCCAATTCACGATACTCTTCGCGGCGTATCCCACCCACCTACATGCCCTGTTTCAACCCGACGGCCGAGTCTACATTCTGAGGCGCATGACACCACAACTGGGACATTCTCACAATCCGGTGTAACCTGGGAGTTACCGCTGGTTCTGACGTGAAATTCATCACGGATTGGCGATGCCATACAACACGCACTCTTTAGACAGGGGCAGCCTCGGCGGAACGCGCTCAGTCCTGGCGTCACTGGCGTGGCTCGGAATCGTCAGTTCCAACGAATAAAGCTGCCTTCAGGCTGGTTCTTCTCGAAACCAATGACTTACTTGGGTATTAAACGTGCCAAAAATGGGCGTGCCCCAGCTCCGGCTGTTTCACCGGCCACGTAAAAGCTCTTCTAGTATCAAGGACCTAGTGCCCCAGATTGCTGCTCTTAACCACGCACGAACTAACAAGCCTCCGTCTCGAGAAAGCAATCCCAAATTTGTCCCCGATGAGATGGATGTATTCGATAGCAGAGTTTGCTTCACGTCCTTCCCAAATACACTTCGGTATTGCTTGCCGGTGAACCTGAGGGGCGTCCAGCAGAGCAATGCGTTGCCCCGCCATTTACCTTAAATACACCCCGTTTCTGCAAGAATGAGCCTTATTTCTTCTTCATACTAGTATTAGGCGTTGGTTCGATCGACGGCGCTTATCGAGCGGACGACTCTACACGTATCGAGGGTCGACTTCATCCATCTCGGGCAGCGGCTCGCCTAGTCACGCCCGCCAGACACATATCCCGCAACACGATCCATGCAGAGAGCCACGCACTCCAAGGCAGGGGATAATCGACGGTGGAAGGGTTGTCGTAGCGTCGAAGTTCGCGCAAGTAGTGCCAAGCATGATCCAACTTGTAGCCCTGGACGGGTCTGATGCCACGATCGGACGGGACTGGCGTCGTCCTCGCTCCTGTCTCGCGGCATTGTCCGTCCTCGAGACCTAAGCGACGAGCGACGAGGATGGTCAAAGACGGAGATGACGAAATTTGAAGACGGAGCAGCGAGTGACGCCCATCTGTATCATCTAGCAGCCGGCCGCCATACTCACCCACACGCGTACTTACGACGCTATACGGCATTTATCATCGCGTTGCAGATTCACATACGCCACAATTAAGAGACGGCATTATATACTGTGACTAGAAAACTCGATTATGATCTCCCCCGTCTGCGATGCCGTTCGCCTTGCTAGCTGCTCGACGAAACCAGCCCCACTCCTAGTCTTTTGGTGATTACCCTGACATCACGATCTGATTCCCATCCGGGCAGGTTCACTTCCCTTACTGCTACAGTAGACAAGGTCAAGGCCCGATCCGAAAAGCTGTGTGCGTGCCCGCGGCCTCTAGGGACCCCAGATCGCAGAGCCACCTCCTCATATGCCTACTCTCGTTGCTTCTTCTGCCACATACCAGACCATCTCCAACATTGTGAGAAGGGTGCCAGATCCTCTGGAAAATGTCCAACAGCATTTCGAAGATGTGACAGGCGAATATATGGATCCTGCTATAGTTTTCGACCTCGTCGACATTGCCCTGGTCGGTTGGTGCACCCTAGAAGGCGTCTGCTCTTCAACTTACCATGAAAGGGTACCAAACCAGCTTCGAATTGTCATCAAGTCATCAAATTTCCGCCAAGACGCTTTCTGACTGGCTACCTAGGATCCCCTGGGACTCTGTCCGAGCGACAGACCGTCGGCGACAGTACATACATCGCGGCATCGGTTCATCGTGCCACCGAGGGAAGTGAGGAGAATTGACTTTGGCCAGCGAGACCAGGCAGAAATCCAGCACTCTGGATTCTCGCGGCGCTTTCCTCGTGCACGAGACACTTGAGCCGCCCGTTGTTGTAAAAAAAACTTACTGGGCCCAAGGCTGTGGAAATGCTAAGTGAATGTGTGACCGACTGCGGTCACTGAGTAAGAGTCTTGAAAGCTAGGGGGTAGATGCCTTCTGGAGAGTTCCTCAACGTCACCAAGAGCCCTACGGCCCGGCGAACTCTAGACCAGCACCGGTCGCAGTCGGATACCATCAATGCCAAGGAACCCAAAGGCTCGGAAACTCTGCGTTTCTCGCAGTCATTCCCAGCCCGACAAGTCCAGGCCAAACACCGAATGCAGCGCTCTAAGCGGCCGGGATCAAATCCCGTGTCCCGAGTGAAGGAGAGACAGGAATGCCGACGGGAGGCAAAGAGATCATCAGCCCAGAAACCCCGAACGACGCGCAAAGTCCCAAAAACGTGGCGAAGGCCTCGGGGTGTGTAAGCTGACCACCAAACCCTCGAAAGGCTATCCCAGGCTGAAGGAGCGCAAGCTGAAAAAGAAAAAGGGAAAAAATGCAAGCTTGTGAACTCGAGCTACTGCGTATCTTTCTGCCCGCACCCCATGAGAGCGCGATAGAACAGCCACACAGTGTTTGTCCAATATCGGAAACCGACAGGGAAATCACATCCTCCACGATGCCTGCCCGTCTGTTGTTCCTCTCACGCCCACATGCCGCGCAGCTCCCGTTCCTTCGGCGGCGGGGCCCATCCCTACTGCTGGCAACAGAACACATGGAAAGAGTAAAGAGAAGGAAACCTCGGAAGGGGGAGCCGAGACGACACGCAGATCGAAAGAAGATGGCATACTTGAGACCAAAGGGGGGGGGGCCACAAAAAACAGAAGGTGGTCCGTTTGCTTAATGCCCGACGTCGCGTCGTGCGTACGATGGTCCGAACGGACAATCGCACTTCGCGAGTCGTGAACAAGACAGATAGATAGCGAAAGAGACGGAGGTCCCGGGAAGCGGGCGGTGGGCGGGTATCGTCGGCGGCGAATCGGCCGGCGGAGGTGTGTGAGCAACAGGTGAAGAGAAGAAAAAATTGCTGGGTGGTGGGAACTTTGGCCACCTTGTTTTTCTGCTTCATCCTTATCTTACTGCTCGCTGTCAGAAAACGAGTCCGGTAAATCCCAGAGGAATGAATGGCTTTACGCATGAAGGGGGGCCCGGGAGCTTTGAAAACAGCCGCAGTTGCGAATCATGTGACGAGACAGCACATCAACCGGTCCCCCCCCCCTTCTCTCCCCCCAACGTCCCCCAACGTCGCCAGGAACTTTCTCCGAGGGCGGTGACCGCAGAGGAAGAACCCCGGAACCAAGGGCCTTGCCTGTTCCGGCGGTTAAGTTTCCTCGGAGTAAAGCGGGAAGAGAAAAAAAGGTTGGGTATTCTTTCGGGTCCCGTCCTTCTCCCACCCCGGGCTGTTGAGTGGGTGTTTGAAGCCCAACCTTCTCGACAGCCTCAAATTCTAATTTTCTGGTGATGGAAGCAAGTTTTCGTAGCAAAGTTCATGACATCACAGTGATATGGCACAAGAGACGAGTTTGTTTGTTTGAACATAGTAAATTGGATTTGATTATCCGACCAGCCCGACCAACGCCACAACAATGAACATATGGTCTTTTGTTGATACAATTAAGAAAAAAAAACCGCCGGGGGCCATTAGTGACAGTTGTTGTTTGTGATGCCGCAGTATTACCGAAGCGCGAGCATCTTGTAAAAGTCCGACCCCTTTTCCACACCACCCGATATCCCGTCCTCTCTCTATGTTAAATGATTTTTAATCCCAGAAAAGTGAAAAAAAAAAAATGCCTTTGTGGAATAACACGCTGTCGCAATGTCTTCGCTTGCAAGCACTGTAAACCCAAAACGTAGGCCGTGGTCTAAGAGATCTTGGTTCTTTAGCCCTCCTCGACGACGGTGCGGTTGGCAATGTAGAAGCGCTCGCCCTTGTCGTCCTTCTCGTGCTCGAGGGCGACCTTGCTGAGCTGCGTGAGGACGTTCTCAATGAGGGTGTCGGTGACGCTGCGCTTCTTGCGGCCCATGTCGTTGAGGCTCTTCATGTTGGTCATGACGTAGTACACCAGGGCCATGACGATGGTGACGGCGACGGAGTAGACGAAGACGACGCAGACGGTGACGAAGTCGGTGCGGCCGTCGTCGGACAGGAAGCGGTTGAGCGACGGGGGAGAGGCGGGCTCGCCACGGCCACCGGAGAACCAGCCAAAGACACAGAAGAGGATGGACAGAACGTCGACGGCGGCGATGGCACCGACCAGCTGGATGGAAGGCAGGGTCTCGAAGCCACGGGTGACGAAGATGAGCCAGTTCTGGGTCAGGGAGATCTCGAGGAAGAGGATCTCCTGGATGGAGCCGTACTCGTGGATAACACCACCGTCGGTGAGGTACATGGTGCCACGGAGGACCCAGGTGCCGGCAGCGAGCAGGGTACCGAGAACGATGGAGATGATCCAGATCTTGGGCAGCTGCCACTCGACGGGGCGCTTCTCGAAGTGGGCGTTGTCGTACTGGAGGATGTTAGTTATTGAACTGGGTAGAATGGTGAATGAGGAAAACTTACGGCAACGGCGATAGTGGCCAGATCAGCGAACAGGGCAAGGAAAACAATAAGGTCGGCGCGGACAGTCTCGTTGATGATGATCATGGACGAGACCAGGTAGATCTCCAAGTGCAAGCAAAGAGCGATACGGTACTGGATGTAGGCCTTCATGCGCTGGAAGATCTGGCGGGACAGCTTAATAGCGGAGACGATGGTGGAGAGACCGGGGGCAAGGAAGACGATATCAGCAGCAGCCTGGGCAGCCTCGGTGGCACCCTCGACGGCAATACCGCAGTCAGACTTCTTCAGGGAGGGAGCGTCGTTGACACCATCACCAGTCATGGCAGTCAAGTGACCACGCTGCTGAAGCATCTCGACGACCTGGTACTTGTGCTCGGGGAACACCTCGGCGAAACCGTCGGCGCGCTCGCAAAGATCGTGGATAGAAGTGCCGGCCATGTCGGAGTGCAGGAGCTTGTCGGAGTTGTAAACCTTGGTACCGAGCTGGAGCATGCGGCAAGTCTCGACGGCAATAGCGTGGGCGTCACCAGTAAGCATCTTGACCTGAAGACCGAGAGCCTGGGCCTCAATGATGGTCTGGCCAGTGTCGGAGCGGGGGGGGTCGAAGAGGGACAGCATGCCGAGCATCTCCCAGGGACCATCCTCCTCCTTGACGGCGACGGCGAGAGAACGGAAACCACGGCGGGCGAACTCAGCGGCCTTCTCCTTGAAGAGAGCGGATTGCTCCTCAGTGCAGTCGGTGAGAGCGAGGACGGCCTTGGGGGCACCCTTGGCGCAAGTGTAGCGGACTCCACGGTGGGTGGCGATGGCAGTGATACGCTTGGAGACAGGGTCGAAGGGAGTGAACTTCTCGGTCTTCCAGCCGTCGGCGATGAGCTCCTTGGCCTTCGGGTAGCGCTTGAGGGTGAGGACAGTGATCTTGTCAATGGGGTCGAGGGCCTTGATGTTGTGCGACGAGGCGAGAGCAGCGACGGCCATCATCCAGTTGATGTCAACGCCCTCCATGACGAAAGGCTCGCGGACGGACAGCTGGTTGGCAGTGAGGGTACCGGTCTTGTCGGAGCAGAGGATGTCGACACCAGCGAGGGACTCGATAGCGGTAAGCTTCTGGACGATAGCCTTCTCCTCAGCGAGGTAAGCAGCACCGACAGCGAGAGTGGTGGTGGTAACGCAGGGCAGACCGATGGGGACACCGATGATGAGCAGGATAAGAGCGTAGTGCAGCAGGTTGACGGAAGAGCCCTCCTCGGAGACCTCGATGTTGCGGTAGAAACCACCAACCCAGGCAGCGAGAATGAAGATGACGACGAGGACGAGAAGCGTAGTACCGATGGAGTTCATGATGGCCTTGAAGTGACCCTGGTCCTGGGCGCCCTGGACGAGAGAAGCGGTCTTTCCGACGAAGGAAGCCTGGGCGCCGTGGGTGACGATGCAGTAGGCCTTGCCGCGCTTGCAACCGGTGGTGTAGTAGACGGTGTCGGTCATGAACTTGTCGACGGCGAGAGACTCACCAGTCATGGCAGACTGGTCAACGGCGAGGATGGAGTGGCCGAGAGCGGGGTTGCCCTCGCCTTCCTCACCCTCCTCGAACTTCTCGCGGTTGGGGGACATGACATCCTGAGCCTCGAGCTCGGCCTTGTACTGGGAGAATCCGGCGGGGTTGTCATAGTCGCAGATCAGGCGGGCATCAGCGGGGACGACGTGGCCTTCCTCAACAACGATCTAGAAGCGCCGTGTTAGCCGTTGTCTTTGGGATGAGAATCGTCGAATACTGTGTTGGGACGACTTACAATATCACCGGGGACGAGTTCACGGGCGCGGATTTCTTCCTCCTTGCCCTGACGGACGACGTGGGCCTTCATAGCGATGTCACCCTTCAAGCTGGCGACGACGTCGGCAGCCTGCTTCTCCTGGTACCAACCGACAGCAGCGTTAAGCAGCAGAATAGCCACAATCAGGCCGGCATCCAACCAATCTTGCAGCGCGAACGCAAGGATAGCAGCGGCCTCCATGACTGCATGGCGGGATTAGCGTTTGGTCGGCAGTGTTTCATGCGGGCAATACCATGCCAAGCTGGCTGGCCTCTGCGCGCATATGTTGACAAGGGATTGGTGCTTACCGTAGAGAATGGGACCGCGGAAGAAACCGATAAACTTGAGAAGCATGTTCTCCTTCTCGGTGGTGAGCTCGTTCCAGCCAGTGTATTTCCTGCGGCGCTCGACTTCCATGGGGTCGAGACCGGTTCGCAGGTCGGTGTTCAGCCAGTCCGCAGGTGTGACGAAGGAGCTGTGGCCAGAGCCCTCGGCACCACCCTTCTTCTTCCAGAACATCCACGCAGGCACCTTTTCGCCGGCGCCAGCGTCCTCCATCTCTTCTGGTTCCGCATTGGGATCCCGGTATGTGTCGATGTAACGGATCAGACTGTAGTTGGCAGCGAGTTAGTAAAGAGAACCCAGTTGGAGAGACACAATGACGACAACAACAGGCTCAAGCTCTCGTCTCAAACAGAGACAGAGAGACACGAGAGTTGCCGTTGGGAGGAAGCGTGTAAGACGTACGATCGGTATTCATCGTTGGTGCCGCTTTCTCCCTGAGCATCTCCAACCCGGTTGCCCCTTTCGCGTTCCTGGAGGAAGTTGCCCGTCTCCAGGTCTTGGTCGTCGTCTTCGGTGTTAATGGGCGTCGGGTAGTGCTTATTGCCACCCTTGCCGATTAGACCGGCCATTTTGAAGGGAGCCATGGTGACGGCGACGGATTACAACAGTCCAGCTGTAGCAACAAGCAAGAGAGCGCAGGACAGACTAGGTTGGGAGGGTGGGGGGGAAAGAGAGAGGAGGAGGAAGGAGGGACGAGAGGGTGAAGAGGTGGAAGGCTAGGGCTGGGAAGACATGAATCACGGCGGGAGAGGGAGGGCATATATATTATCTGTCAAGCGGCGAGGCCGGAGTGGGTGTGTTGGACTGGACCTCCGCGGATGAGCACAAATTCAGATGGGACCAAGGCGTGCCGGGAAGGCAGACTGGCATAACTCGCGGCAAGGCCAATTACACGAGGGAATAGCGGATGGGGGATGGGGATCATGGAGGCAAGGCCAAGCAAGGCATGGCAAGGCAAGGCCAGACCGGCCACAGGCACGGCACACACACACACCAACCCGCAGTACCTTACACATGGCGAGAGCCACAACGAGATACCGCGGGCGGCGTGTACATCCATCGGCGAAGGTGTGTGTGTGTTTGTGTGTGGACAAGGGACTGGCGTGTAGCTGCGTACCCCGTCTTGCTCGGATCAACGCCAAGAAGTTGCAAGCATCAAAACAGATGCGGGTGAGGGAAAAATCCACACACTGTGACCGGGCGAGAGCAGCATCGATGCTATTTCGAGCAATCAGCGACGAACGGGGTTTTTTGCCGCTGGGCACAAGGGGAGGGGGGGAGGAGTACGGGACTCACACACAGACAGAGAGCGAGCCCGCGAGACGAAGAGACGAGAGGAACCCCGGAAACAGACCGCGCAGCGAGCGGCGAGAGACAGAGAGAGAGAGACGGCGACAGGGTCAGGCAGGCAATAGCCGATCTGCTTCTTTGGAAGAATGGGCAATTCTAGCGCAAATTTCGAGAGACCCCATTAGACGGGCCGACCTATCAAGACAGAGACAACTCGCTGTCTCATCTGCCAGGATGCGAGGGTGCGTCCTGACAACAAGGGGAAGCCAGCTTGAGTCGTGCGTTTCGAGGCGAGAACTCATTAGTGACATGACGATGTATGGGAGGAGCCCGTGGAGTTGCGGGTAGCCGCAAGTCGCTTTAGCACCAAAATAAAATCCCTCAGTGGTAGTATTGGCGTACCCGGGGCGGCTCAGGGCAGTGGACAGCGAGGTGGGAAAAAAAGAAAAAAAAAAAAAGTAGGACTTGACACAGACAATTCCCGAGATTTCGTCGAGGTAGGTGCTCACGGACCAACTGGACCCCCCGCGCAAGTCGTCGTTGAGGTCCCGTTGTCTCTGGCCTCTAGCGTCCTTTTTTCCCATTTTCCCAGTGCTTGTCGCTGTTCCGTAGTAGACTAGTGCCAGTCCAAGGACCCAGGTTGAGCGCGGACCCGGCCACACCCCCCCGGTCAAGGACATGTTCCGTGGAGAGAAGAGACGTTTGACCATCTGGGACTTGGGACTGGGACCTGGACCTGGCCCCTCCTCCACCCCTCGTCCCTCGTCCGGCCCCTTGGACGCGACGGTTTCAGCTCCGAAACTTGGTCACGTGACCGCCCTTCGCCGCTGCAGATACGCGGTACCTCTGTACCTGCCCTCTAACGCCTCAGCGCCTGGGTGCTGTTCATGTCCGTACAACTCCCGCGCCGTACAGTGCCCGTCCGCCGCGCGATGCGCACTGGGATGGTCTGGATAGAGCCTCTGCCAAGCCCTGAATTGTCATGTCCACGTCTTGCCCTAGAACACGGCGACGCAGCTCTTGGCCCAGAGAGGCGCGCCAAGAACCCCCGGAATAGAGCGCGGCCCAGTTGAAGGGTGTGTGTGGCCCATCCCGTCCAGTCAAGACAATGTAAGACAAGGTCAGAGCCCCAAAAAATCGCCAAGAGCTTTCCTTGGAAACACTCTTCGATCTGCCTCGCGACGGGCCTTGATTGAGGCTATACCGTATGGGCGTTACGTAGCAAGTGCACTCACAACAAGCAGCAAGCACGCTTCGTGCGTTTGCTTGTTTTTTTTTTGCGCTGCCGCTCTTTGTTTAACCCAAAATTCCTTAAACACCCGGGGAAACCTGCCAAGACCATTCCCCGGCCAAGCCAAAACCCAGCTCGATCAGAGTGCGACTCTTCTGCCGTCGTCGTCAGACCGTAACTGCTGTACATAGTAGCATGTTTCCTGGAATAGCAGGAACGGTGGCAACTCTCGACTCTCGACCAACTGCGTGCTGCGTACTCCGTACCGCGTACTGAGTACTGCCTGCCTCCCTGGTGCACGCAGCTGCACGCAATGCCCCTCCCCATCATGATCCATTGGGGGCAGAAATGAGCGCGGGGATTGGAGTGGGAATGAATCAGCGTCACCGGGCCAAGAAAACAAGGCAGACCGTCTTCGCGCCGGTCGTGGCGGAGATGAGTTGTGTATGCATGCATTGCTTGGGTTGATGAGTGAAATCAATGACTGATGATGCAGCCTGCACCAGCAGCGCCACCTGGCCTCGTGGGCGGAAGTGGAAGCGCACGCAACTCGGCACGCAGAGCGGGCATGGAAGTCGGAGGCGAGATTTGACGATGCGTGAATGGATGAAGCCCGTTGCTGCTCTGGTGGGTGGCAAGCACAAAGTCGGCCGGGCCGTGTCAGTGGTGACCGACCACTGGCCATTGTCACCGTCGACGGAATAACTCTAGTCAGGACTCGCAGGCGAACCTGGAAAGACACCAACGCGGCATATCCAGTCCCCCCAAGGACCTTGGCCCTTCGGGGCCATCCTTCAATCCTGTCGTAATAAAAAGGCAGCGCTCCGCTGGACGGCGACTCAGGGCCGGTGGGAAAGCGTTCGCGCATTGCTGGGCTTCATGGACGCTACTATGGTAATGCCTGCCACGATAAGGGAATACAGGACCGAAAACAGAAAGGGAGCTCCTGGACTAGAGCTAACGAGGAGGGTCCTTGCTCTGGACAAGCCCCTGCAGAGCCCCAGGGAACCCACCGCGATCCCCATCAATCCCCTCGATCGAGCAGGGGGCATGGAGCTTTCAGTGCCGTGGGGTTGACGTGCTGCGAGTAGCGCGGGCTAAGGGCGTGGGTGGTGTGGATGCTGCTGCTGCTGCAATGGCACTGGCACCTTGGGGCAGGCCAGGAAGGGCGATTTTCATCCGACCTCGCCAACGGGCTGTGAAGATGATGTGCTGGACCTGCATATCGAGGCGGGTGGGGTGGTGGGCGGGAGAGTTGGCGGCGGTCGTCATGGCTCTGCGTGGCCGAGGCACGATCGTTGTGATCGTGTTGCGGTTGCTGTTGCACAGGACAAGCCGTGGCCGAGCTCAGAGTTCTGGCGAGCAAGGCAGCAGCAATTGCCATTGTTGGCTGGCGGCAGGCGCTCCGTCCCAGCAGAGAAAGAGCGAGAGAGTCAGAGCCAGAGTCAGTCGGAAGCAGAGTTGAGTCGGGACCGGAGAGAGGAACAGACCTGCTCGCAATGGACGGGACGGACGTCCAGCCAGCTTCAGCCAAGGCGGCCAAGAGACGTCGGGATTGGGCCCCGGAAGTCTCTCGCAGTCTCAAGGCGAACCTGGAACAGCAATCCATCCATCCATCCATCCATCCATCCATCCCCCATCCAGACTTCGGTGAAAGTCCCGCATCGTCGGTGCAGGAGCCGTGTGGGCGGAGTGGGAGGAGTCGCGACGACAAACACGGCAATTTTGCGGAGCCTCTCATACGGAGCTATGGAGTACGTACCTTACATAAGGGCAGCACGGAGTACAGCCTGCATGCACAGAGGTGGGATATCGCAGCAGGGGTCGTGGCTAAGCATTATCGGCACTTGGTGGCGCTACCGCTGCCGCTGCATGTTTTGTGCAGCCGCCTCCTGCTCCTGCTGTCTCTCTCTCCCTATCGCTTAGTGCTCACTTTTTTTTTCTGTCCCGTCGTGGGATTCTCATGGCAAGTTGAAACAGTGGGAGAGATCAAACAACCAGGGAAAGGGACGAATGGGGGCGGGCGGCCAGGGATGTCGAAGCTTTTGCACAAGACCGACCCTCGCGTCGCACGACTGGGATGTGCTCGGAAACAACCGCTTGGCGCGCGAGATCCGGGATCGCTTCGCTATGTAACGGAGTGCTACACTACTGTGCTGTGCTAGTCGCTACACCTGGATAAAAAATAAATTTAGGCCGAATGAATTTTTCGCAACGCCAACGCCGCAAATCGCTGAATTATTCTGCCGAGGCTAGGTTGGCATGTGTTGGAGACTTCGGGGTGCACCCGATCCATCGGCTCCATGAGACCCCATCGCGCTGCCTCGTGCTCCTCTCTGCTGAAAGTGAAAGCGAGATAAGCACCGACCCAACTCAGCTTAGCCCCGGGGCCGTATTGATCATTGGGACCCCCTCAATGGGAAATGACTTGGCATTGAAATTGTCAAATTGTCAATCGAGTCCGCAGCTTGTCTCATTGCGCATCGCATCTCGGAAAGCATGTCCGAATGTCGTCAATGGGGCCTGATGTCATTACCGAGAGCACGTCTCGAGAGTCCCAAGGGAGCTGCTCGAGAAAAAGTGGACTGCGAAATAAGCCCGTCCAAGCCGCAATAGCCAAGACCGGCCGTCAGCCACTCACAGCGTCCCACGAAAGCTGGGGGAAGCGTGATGGACGGCGGTCGGCATCGGAGAGAAAAATAAAAGAAAGGCAGGCAGGGCCGTAAATCTCACATTACGCAATGCCCACACGGTACACATCGAGGCTTAGCCCGCGTATTAGCCTCAAGGCCCTCAAGGTTGTGTGGCCAGTGGCCTGCCAACTGGGCCAGGCATCGTAATAAAGCCCACATGGAGTACGGAGTGCCACACGTGCCCTTATCGTTATGACCAAAGTCAATTCGTCCTATCAATTGGACTGTGGACATGTCTTACCTTCCAGGTTATGTCACCGCCGCTCTGTTGCCAGGAGTGAGGCGGATAGCGGGCAGCGTGGCTCGCGAGGCTTGCTGATAAGCCCTCACGCCGAGTCCCCTCCGACACCTGCAAAGGGACGACGGCCGGAATTATTGGCTGGGGCCGGGATTCGGATGGGGCCCTCTCATGGGACTTGGGAAATTTCTGGTTGCAGTTGGTTCAGGTCAACCGAGGAGAGTCCCGCCGCGCGCGCGGGATAAGCAGAGGGGCTTCTATTCTCTGCCTACCTTAGGTACTTACGCCGTACTGCGTATTGCCCTCCAGGAGTCCAAGGTACTACGTACTGCGTCGAGTCCAGGTGGCAGGCGGAGCATCCGCAATAGCGTTTCCCTCTGCAGAAACGCACGGCGGATAATCGACGAGACGTCGCCAGCGCTGGGCTGGCTTAGGGTTGCTGCGTGCAGCGCCAAGAACCGCCATGCCGCCCAACTCGACAGCACTGGACAGTCTTGCTCGCAGTATTGCGTCGTAGCTAGAGATCAACCACACCATCGTCCCAGCCCTGCATCACCAGCGCTGTCACTCTGCAGCGTACGGGCAAGAGCCCGTTGTTGGAAGAGACAACTCACAGACCAAAGCCACCGTGAAACGCAAGCTCTTGCGATGCCATCTGCAAGTACTTGCAGCAGGCCCAGCCACGATGCCTATCTTGCACCATCTTAGACACACTACACACTAGCTCAACGCTTCCCGTACGCGCCAGCAAGGCATCACACACGCTAACATCCATCTACACCACCTAATCTGTACCTAACAGGCAAGACGTGCCACTGCAACGCTGCGCCAAAACCAAAGCCAAAACCCAGCGGCAGCCAGATGCCAGTGCGCCAGTGTCACCCAGTGCGGGTGCGCCCGCCGTCCGTCGACCTGATATGCCCGGGCTAGTACAGCCGACGTCTGCAGATCGGCCGCTAGACGCGATGGCGTTTGCTTATTGTTCCAGGGCTTCTAAAGGCTCCAGCCGAAGGATGAGGTGTCGCGTGTGTGAGAGACGCAGGCACAGGCGGTCGCGACTCCAATGCCAGTGCCCTGTCTCTCAGTTCCAGCGCCCTTAGCGGCGTACCTAGGTAGTGTCGCAGCGAACGGTCCTTTTCCAGTCTGTCATCATGTGTGTGTGTGTGTCCCGTCCGTCCCCTGAACGCCCCCCTAGCCCAGCCCTTCCTCGCGCTCGCGGCTTCAAGATCCTTCCTCCTGGCAATCGCTGGCGATACATCAATCATCTAGTGTTGTACGGTTGCAGTGTGTCGTCGTTGGACGTTGTTTGAACCCCAGGTGGCTCTACCTTAGTTCCTGCATTGTCAGGGTTCGCGTTTGACGCCGCACAGCGTCTCTGCACTCGCTGCAACTCTCCACGCCTGCCGCCGCCCGCCCCCCCTTGCGACCTCCTCGTCCAAACAGAACGAAGGGCCTGACCGCTTGCGATATAAGGGTATTAAGACGGTTGATCAATCAGAGAGCGCGGCGTGGCCCCCGTTTCGTGGCTGGCCAAGTAGAAACACCAACTATTAACCAGCAAGCAACCTGCGGCGGTGGCGGGAAAAGACGGGAAGAGGGGGCGGCGACGTTTCTGGGGCTCTGGAGCTGCTGCAGCGAATAGAGCTTCACCTTTATCAATTGGCTTCTAAAAGGAGAAGAGCGGTATCACGTAAATGTGCGAGCCATGTTGCATTCCCCAGGCCGTCAAAACGAGGTCGACGAACAGCTTCACTCTGACTGAAACAGGCGAAGCCCCGAGGCTGGATGGGTGGTGGATTCACGCAAGTAGGTGTTGTGGATTGTGGATAAAGAGTGGATGGTGGATTGGGGGAGACGCGATGCGCGGCGCTCTGAGCTCTGAGCTCTGCCTCCCACTGGACCGCCAGCCACTTTTTTTTTCGCTCATCCTCTCTCTATTTTCTCCGCTTGGCTCGTTTTCGATTCTTTGCTAGCTGCACTGTCAAGTCAACCCCGCCCTCTGCCCGCCGGCCAGCCAAGCTCCCCCCCCCCCCGCTCCTGCGTATTGGTCCGTGGGGACCAATACGCAGCGCTCCGTATGAAAATTGAGGGTTCCATTCTGCAATCACCATCAGGTTCAGGTCCGAAAGGTCGGTCCCCATCGGCGGTCCCTGAATATTGAGTCTGGGCTCCCCATCTGGCAAATCGCCCCCACTGCCAATGACACGAAGGCATCGTTTACCCGAGCTGGCCCAGGGATTGTTGTCCGCGCAACACGACGGAAGTGGGGGGGGGACTGGAGAGACAAGACGCGCCGGTTTTAGTGTAGCTTTCGCCTCTGGGGCTGCCTTGTCTTTGTGTCAAGGTCGGATCTTGACCAGTCGGCGCAGATTTGACCGCAGATTACGATTCGCTTTGGAGAGTTGGGGCCGCGGTCGAAAGGGGAGGAGGGACCACCGCGTCGGTCACCCATTTGCTACTGGCGCCGCTGAGAAGCGCTGAGCGCAATAGCTGCCTATGGCTTGTTCATATTACAGATCCATCGATCGTCACTGACGCGGCCCTTTCGTGAGTCGTCGACGGTCGGAGCCTCCTCTGCTGCCGTGCCGTTGCTGGCTGGGCTGTTTGGCCGAGGCGCTCGCTGCTTCGCTGCTCTGGCTCCTCCGACCTCGATCTCCGTTTTCTCTCCTGTCATGGTCTCCTGTCATGGTCTCCTGTCATGGTCTCCTCTCGCTCATCTCTCTCAGTCTCCAGCTGTCTCCAGCAATTAGCTAAAACGTCTCCAGAAAAAGAAAAACCAAAACTCGGGTCCCCACGGGGGTGGACGACCAGGTGGCCGGCGGGCTTCCAAGGGCCCCAAGGTCAATCGCTCTCCAGCGTCTCCCATTTGCCCGTCTGTTTCTTGGCAGAGTATGGTGCTGAATCAGTATGGGTGCCAGGCCGATAATAACTCGCGGCACGTATCAAGGCTCGACTGCTCTGGTTCTGGTTCTGCTTCTCCCAAAACGTGTGTGGCTCGTGCAAAGTGACAAGAATGGAAAAAAGAAGAAAGTCTGATTGGCGTGACGGGAGCCTCTGCCGACGGGAGTTTCCAAAAAGCCTCGCCAGCCACGACGCATTGTCGTTGAATTCTCGCCAAGATTCCCATCGAGGAAAGGCTTTGTTCCATCGCCTTGGCTGTGTGTTGGCAGATCGCCGAGAAAAGTGCGTTTCTTCCAAGCCCGGCTGTTGGGCGAGATTGGCTATGCTAAGACTTTTGGCCCAAGACTTTTCCCCCAAGGTTTCCCCAAGTGTACCAAGAAGCCCAAGAATGCCCAAAGAAACTAAGATTCCCCACGAAAAGATTCTTTTCTTCTTCGCTCTGCCGCAGCCCATAAAGGCCAAGACCTATGATCCTGCCACTTCGCCTCCTCCGATGCGACCTCGGTCAAGGCCATTCTTGGTGCTACACGAAACATTCGCCGTCCTCGTTCGCCGCCATCTGAACCGTGCTAAAACTTCCCGCGGGGGATTTTTGTGTCTCTAGCGATGTCGGGTGACAGATCGGGTGCGGTCTGACGCCGCCGGTCACTTATCACCTTGCTACTGCAAGTGCCGAAGCTGGGGGGGGGGGGGGGGGGTAAAGACCAATGTGATCGCGTAGTTCGAGTTCCATAAGACGCCGGAAGGTTCCAGAGATACAAGAATAGCTCCTAGAGGGTATCACCAGCACCAGCTTTGCAGATCTTGCGGTCTAATCCGTCGAAGCCCCTGGGCCTTATGAAGCAGCCGACGCATCTCTTGGCGGCGGCGTAGATCTCTTGACTTGTCTTCGTCGTTGTGTAGTGAAGGACCAGTGAAAGCGACCCAACACCACCTCTCTGTACGCATGTACGCGTGTCTCGGCCTCCGACTCTCATCGCATGCAGGCCAGCTCAACGTGTCAGATGCGTCCCAGGCGGCCTATAATCAGCTCCTCGGCGAGACACCACTTGCGTTGCCTCTGTGGCTTTGGTGATTTGTCTGGCGCAACTGCAGAGGAGCATCTAGGTCGAAGGCGGGCAAGAGGTGTTCGACGCTGTTCTTGTCGTCCCTCCTCGCTCTCAGCAAGCCATTCTCAGTGAGCTGGTGCTGCTCGAGGTAACCCTCAGTGAACTCTCAATGACCTTCTTCCGTTTCCCCTCACACCTCGTCCATCTTGAATGCACTCGGTTTCCACATTTGCGAGGGAACCATTCGACATATCTGATAGCCTACCGGATGAAGGAAGATGCTTCCGCAGCAGGAAACAGACAAACGGTCAGCTTCTTGGCTTGGAAAGAGCATGACAACTCACCTTTGTCTTACTACCAGGACGAACCTACGAGACTGACTCAAGAAAATGACACCAGGCCAAGATTCGTCGAACCATTGTTATCCCTCGCAAAGTCTCGCAAGGAGATGCTCACTGGAGCATCTCTGCGCTCTGTCTTCTTGTGGTAATCGCAACCTTCTCGGTTTGCCAAGACCACGGCTGGAGATGCGGAATGTCATCCAGCAGCCTATATCAAATACCGCCGCCTCTTCCGGGATTTAGATTTCGCCATGCAGCCAACCGCTACTCAGGCCGTCTTCCGCGTGCTACCACCCAAGATCAAGATAACCGAGCTGTACGCCGTGCCACGTTCACAAACAACAACCTTAATCGATCGACGAGATGAGATGACAAGACCGGTGTCCCCAACAACGCGCGGCACCACGAGGGCGCCGCGTAAACCCTTGGGGATACAACTCGGTGTTTGCCCCGGACGGCCTCTGGGGGCCTTCCACAACGAATCGGGCTTGGCAAACTTGCCTTTGACTTCGTTGTCGAGTTCCTCAAAAGGTTGACGACCTAGTGTGGAAATGATGACACTAAGGTTTACTGCAAGGTTTCGCGGGCCTTGGCGGTAGGTTGCGGGTGAGTGTGTCCGGCTGCGGCTGAGGGCATTCCCAAGTGTCGTTGAAGTCAAAATTGCATCGTGCTATTGGACACCCTGCCTTGAGCGTGTATTAACGATTTTCCGTTCTGTGCTGTTGGCGCGGCGCGTTGGGTGACGGCCGGGTCTTCGGCATCTTGGTACGACCATGCCGTGTTATCCGGTGGTCTGTCGCCTTGAGGGCCGGGCATCGCCTGGAGGTGACCAGATTCACCAAGGTACGAAGAGGTGTCTTTGAGTTTTTTATTGCTAATTTCGTTTCTAGGTTATCTTTCATACCCAGATTCGATGCTCGGTTTGGAGCTGGACCAAGTTGTCAACAGCACTTGATCAGTGGCTCCTGCATTTTGCAGTAGAGACGTTGCAACCCGAACGTTGCTATTCCTCCGGGTGTTGGAAAAGCATCCGTCGGAGGTCTGTCTAGACTCCTCAAGTCCTTTCCTGGTCTCAGACGACGCTTCACAAGGTCCTGCAACGACGACTGGTCCTCATTAGGCCCCTTCAAGGTTGTGCCCAGATTTATCGACGGTATTAGTTCTGGTTTCATGCTAGCTCAGAGCCCTTACTGCCCCCCCTGGCATCGTCCCTCCTTCGATTCCACATGTTATTCCTCCTGCAATAAACCAATTATAAGGGCGGCGGCGAGATTGGCCGTCTCATCTTTGACCGCGGCGAGCGATCCAACAACCACAACCAGATGGAGATTCATTCTCTCACCACTGACCTAATGAACAGATCAGTCGAGGACCATCGGCTGGTCAACGGGCTTCGCGTCCCTAACCCGATCAGCTCGCGACGCAACGAGCACTGACAAGTTCGAGCCCTCTCCATCTACCATTAAGATCCTATAGCGACGATCTCAGCACGAAGTTCCTCTCTTTCTTTTGTTGTCCCCCCCTCCCGAAACATCCTTTAGATCAGCTTCCGTCGTCACCCGCCACATCCCAAAGGAAGATCATTAAGCTTCGCAGGGAACGCCAAGCTCCCACCACCGCAGTTGGTGTGTGGGTTTGTGGCCACAAGAGCCGTTTTGAAGGGGCTCGAGGGCGCACTTGGCTAACCAAACCGGTGAGCCAAGATGTTGGACCTGAGAAGCATCGTAGCTATCACAGCTAAAGATTTGGGCCTAGAACTGAACGTACATCATTGTTATGACACATGGTACATCCAGCCCCGTGAATCATTCGCTTAAGGAGCATTTCGGGTATTATCTGAATAGGGAACAAGTCAAGCGTAATATGAGTCAGGTAGCCTAGGGGCACAACAGCCCGCCCATTCTAGACTCGGCACTAACCTCACGCGCATCAACATAGCCAAGATATTTCTTCTCAACACTTGGTCGTGGGGAGTCCTTACCATGGTGTTAAATCAGTCAACATGCAACAGCAGTTGCCCTATTCCTTCGCCACGCCGGACATGGAAGCCTCTTGCCTTTTTCACTTCGAACTCCACATGCATTATATTGAGCGGGAACATAAAGGAAAAGCTCTTCTGCGACTGTGCTGCACCGCGTTACTACCCGTTCCATATTGGCGAGGTCTTCAGGGACCGTTATAAACTCGTCGTCAAGCTGCGTTTTGGAGCTAAATCGACGGTCTGGTTGGCGCGCAACCTGGAGTAGGATGTTCTCCTGCCAATTCATCCGCCTTGCTGTACTTGGCGCTTCACTGATAGGGAATGCAGCTGTCGTTGGCACATGGCACTAAAGCTGTTTGTAAACTCGAAGGATATGGGCGAGGAGCTGGATTACGGGGTGATAACATATAGCTGCATTTCCGGATTACCAATAAAGTACCCCGGTTGTAGTGTTGTTAGGGAGCTTTTGGCCTCTTCGATGTTACTTAATCAGATGGGTGCCACCGATGCCTGCTGCACCCTTCGTTGTGGGATCGTATTGTGGCCTTACATACGGAATTCCGGTCGTACACTTGGGTGTGTATTGGGATACCCAGCTGAGTAGGCTTGTTTTTAGTTGTGCTCACCATCATTTCGGATTAAATATCAAACCCGACAGCAGTATATTTGGAATCCATCGCGACTCAGTTTTCAGCGCACTCGAGGAGCAAGAGCTACTTGGCCCTTCTTCAGGAAAGTTGGTGGACGGAAGACCCATGTATCTATCACGTCAACTTCGAACGTCCATGGATTGGGGCGGACTAGTCCTCTGTGACTTTTCTTCGGCCGTTGCTGGAGACACAGAGCACCTAGTGAACAAACAACCCGATATATGCCGAGCATCTGAGGCAATACTGGAAGCACCGTGGTCTTACCCGGTCAATATATGGAATACGGTTGTATGGTAAGGGCTTGAGCCGAATACGGGTGAAGATTTCGAGGGCTAACATGGGTCCGTGTCGTCTGGCAAGTCGGGCAGTAGGTTCTTCACAGACAAGGTTAAGCTTGGCGTGCGTTCAGCTAGGGTTTCTTTGCTTTATTGCTGACAAGAATTCCCGCCATACAGAATATTTGCGTACACATATTACGCTCCCGGAGAGCACATGTCTCGAGAAAGATACCACTCTATGAGGGGAAAGTCGAGAGGAGTTTCTTGCCATATTGCGCGAGATGCTTCGGTGCCTTCGGAGCGCTCTTCGGCGAAAGCACTGGCCGATGATTCGTGGGCCATGGTGGATACGTAGAAAGGATGTCAACGTCAGTGCCAGTAGCAGAAACTTACAGGCTGAATGATCTCACGCGCCAACTTGGCGTACCTGGCCGGCCCCGAAGTCGTACCTGCCAGTACACTCAGCGGCCTCCCGTCCGGATCTGGTGCTTACCAAGTGCCAGAGGGAGGGGATGGGGTGGTGGAGTACGGATTCAGAACCGGCACAAAGCCTACCACCGAAGAAAACCTGGCAGGCATATTTCAACAAATCTCTCAGTCATCGACAGCGCTAAGTTAATTTTAGCAGTTGTCAGAGCCATATGCACGCGGCGACCTGTCAAAGGATATTGCGATACTGGATGATGAGTGCTCAGCCGTCGCAGAAGTGGCAGTTGGGTACGTGCAAGACGTCATTGCAGACGTCCGTCATTATCGGGTAACTGAATGCAGACATGTATCCGAAGACAAGGAAGCTTAGGTTGTGTCCAATCCATGGAAATGAGGGGAGATGCGGCAAAGACGGAGAGCAAGCTCATCCTTACCGGCGTTGAGGATGCAATGACAGAGAAGAAGATGTAACGGGGATCGGAATGTGCGGAACACTGCTTGTGTTGAATGGAAAGTTGATGATTTGCTTGCAAAGGCCGCTTGTTGGGAAGGCTGGCTGTTTAGAAGACCTTTGTAGAATATCTCGCTACACATCGCTCTTTCACAGGTATCACGAGGGTTTGCAACTTGCAGTTGTCATGTCCGAGACGCGCCAGTGTTCGGCGACTCCATCCATAAACCTAGCCACAATCGAGGAAATGATTAGGTATTGATAGGTCAATTCCCACTCCGTGAAAACGGAACAGTGCTATTAACGTGGCTCTTCGTTGCGGGAGGCCAGAAAAAAATATCACCATTGCTACGGTTCCGGTAGCCGTTAAGAGCTTAGCTACGTGGTGCTTGCTTGGCCTATCTGTTCTCCGAGAAACCTCTTGGCGTATAGTAGTGATGCCGTCAAACATAGTGATTTTGGCTAGACATCGATCGCACTTCGATCTGCGTACTGGAGTTAAACAACTTCAGAGCTACTGAGAAGTGTCAGGACGCTTCCCGTCAAATACTGGTCATGTCCGAGCCGTTCTTGTGACAACTAAGTGTGTAGATCTTGAAGCAACAGCTACCCTTTGATATACCCGGGTCCTGCATGACATTATGAACTACGGCCGCGGTGGAATATAGATGTCTTCCTCCTGGATGCTAGTAATCTTTCAGTACTTATCTCTCATCTTTGACAGACGCGTCCGCAAGACGTCCTTATTCTCACCCGTCTATATATCGCAACTGCTCACAATATTCATGACGTCAAATAAATCGTCTTGAATGCAAAATTCAAACACTATATTTTTCTCAAGCGCGCCACAATCGAGACGTTACCGAGGAGGCGAGAACACTGTCCGGATGTTGCCAAAGAATTTTAACCAGTCCGATTTCCACGTCGATATCCAGCTCATTACTTGGATATGACTGTGCCCAGAACCATATGGCTAAGCCAAGCCCTCCGTACCTCAGATGTGCTTACCCGAGACAGATGTACTGGCGGGTTTGATGCCCTCGACGAGTTGCGAGCCGAATACAGCAATCTTTCACGAAGAACCATGTTCACGAGACTGCTGCCCCACCCATGTATGGATACAAAGAAATTGAAGAGATATCTTTCTCGTTCTTCAGGGGGCCAGCAAATACATTCCATAATGACGAGTCCAGGCCCAAATAGGTTTCTCGCGGCCAGCCAGGGGCATAACTCCCATGGATACCTTAAGAGGACAGGGCTTATCAGGCCAAAGAAATCACCATTGACGTATCCAAACAACCGAGGAGGCGTCATATATATCTAACTAATAATACATGTCCGGCTGCGAGGTGATCAAGAACAGCCAACTTCAGCAGCGGCAACGTCCCGTCCCGGTTGCGCCTCACGCCATGTTTACAGCTCGCATCAACAAGTGGCGAGGCAACAAGCAAAAATGGACGAGTCTAGACGCTTCCGACAAGCACCAGCTACATACGCACGCTGCCGAACACAAGTCCAGTCGTCGGTGACACAGAGACATGCATAAAAAAAACCTCGAGGCAACCCGCATGTACATACCTACATGCAGACATACGCGGGCGGGCATTGCCGACATCGCGTCGGGGAGAAAACGGGCGGCCGCAGGAACAAAAAGAAAGTCTAAATGAGTCCCGAATCTTTCGCGCTTCCCGACGTATCCCGGTTGGCAGGACATCACGCTCAAGAGTGATGAAAGGGGCCATGGCGTCGCAAGGGCGTGGCGACCCAGACAGACGATGAAGATGTAGAAAGGGGGCGGTTTGGGATCGAGACATCTGTGATCTAGACATCTCGCAACGAACGCTGCTAGCGGATCGAGCTCCGAACGTGTTCGGGGTGAACGTCTGAGAGAGTGAGGGGCGGCGTTATGTTGGTTCCTGCTTCTCACAGCTGAGACCCGATCGCTGGGAAAAGGAACTCCAAGACATCGTCGCCAGATGATGCAGAGGACGGGATGAGGAACCCGAGATTGTGGGTGATATGTGCCCCCGTTTGTCTTGCAATAAGCAATTGCCAGGAACCGCGTACGGTCTACGCTATGATACTGGCATGATGTTGAGACTCCAGCCACTTGGATAGCCTCGCAGCTTCAGGGATAGACAGTTCATGAATTAGTTCTTGGACATGAACCAGATCGCTCCAACATTTGTCACCGATTGAACGAGACTCGATACACTGTATCAGCATCTTAACTACACACCAACTGATCCACGAGCGTTACGTAGTTCTAAGAGCCGCGATAGATGGGAGAAACTGCTCTGGCGATAGATGTGAAGGTCCCGTGGGTGCCTCAAGAGCTTTGTGAATTGCTCATCAATACCAACTCAACCATACCTCGTAGAACACAACATCACCAGTGACCCATGGGATCCCGATTCTTCATTCTGACTATGACGACAGACTCGTGATTCCCAACTACATCCTCTCACCCTCAAAACCACGATACCCGGCCTCGACCTCGGACTTACGAGACGCGTCTATCGCCTAATCTAGGAAACACCGTCGTGCGTCCCGCGAGTTACGCCCCCGTAACTCTGCTCAACTTTCCCCCGTCAAACAGAGAAAACAAAATGACATCGGGTCGAACCATTTCGTGCATCATCGTCGGGTTAACGTCATAGTGCATACATCGACGCAAGTCAGTCGGTCAAAAAGTCAAGTCCAACTCTGATCAGAGCCCCCAGTTCAGATCAACTCGGGGTCCCGATATTCCGCAAGACACAGACAGGGAAAGGGACCAAGAAAAAAAAAGCCCGTACTAAACAAACACCACAACAGTTGTTGACAACTGACTAAGGACAGTGCGCATGGCAAGAGAGATGGGAAACTTGGGGAAAATTAGACTCCATTGTGATCAAAGTCCCCCAAAACCCGGACCATTCACTCAGAGATCTAAGTTGGCTCGTTTTCGCCCACAATCCGATCCGATGATACGAAAAATAAAGATCAGATCAAGGGCCCGAGTCAACGTCTCAACACCAGCATTCAGCCGCAAAAAGGGAAGCAAAGTAAACATCCGAATAAACTCCCTTTTTTTTCCCCGCCCAAAAGACCTTTCTCGTCCGGACATACTACGGCATGACCCAACCAGATATTAACTTTTTTTTTACCACGATATGGGGCGAGAAGTTGACTTCCATCGCACGGTGACTTCACACGCAACTCAGTCCATGTTCCCGCCCCAGCTGAAAAGATTTGTTTCCTTTGGCCCGGATAGGCGGGAAAGGGGCCCTTTCCCGTCCCGAGAACACCATTCTAGAAGCAGGTTTAAACTTTATGGGTAGATCACACGAGGCCGAGAAAAGAATCCCAGGGCGGCCGGCTATACCAGGCAGGCAGGTAAGATAAGGCCACGGTAAAAAGTAGCAGTGCAAAATTCTGTCAGTTCGGTCGAATAAGGGCGGAACAGAGGCAGCAGGGTGAGCATTGTCCAACTCTTTTCGCCGGTTCCTCACCGGATCAAGTAAGCATAGTCTAAGTCCGTCCCGCGTGGCCTTCTCACGACTCGAACGTGATCCGATTACCCTGAATAAGGGTCCGGGGCGGCACATAACGGCAGGCAAGAACTATAGGGAAGAAGAACACACAAACAAGGAATCCTTATGCGCCACCCCGGAGTCATGTTGGGTCATGTTGGACGTCTTGACCGGGCCCCGGTCGACCGACTGCACCCGCGAGCCAAGGCCAGCAGTACCGGGAGACCAAGAACCACGGTGGCGAGCAAGCAAGCGAGAGAGAGAAAGGCGGCATAGAATCTGCTGATTGCCATGGACCAGGGCGGCAGCTCCGTCGCCATGCCCGCAGGCAATGGCATCCTCACGCATACCACACCCCCGAATGGGGTGCCCCCCACTCGCCAGGGCGGTAACAACACCGAGGCAACACGACCTCACCGTCGACGTCCTGGCCGGCTCCTTTGCCCCCAAGGTCCCGACTTTCCCAAAGTGATCGACCTAGCCTTGCCCGGCGCCAAGGCGCGAGGGCATGAAAGACTCGGCAAACCTTCCCCTCGAGAGTTCACGGCGCGCCACGTGCGGGGTGGGAGAAGGAGGCCCGGCGCAATGCGTTGCCTCCTGCTTGCCCTGATGCCCTGATTTCTCGCCATCCATATCCGCAACCAGCCAGTCGGAGGAGACGCCCGGCAGGCCACCCCTTTTCCAGGGACCAACGAGTCAACCGGACGCGAGGGAGGTGGTTCCCTGCGCTGGACGGTGTCCCAAGTCTGAGCGGCTACAGATCTTTATGCCTCAGGGCGGCATACACCAATGGCGGCCGCAGGCGGGCGAGGTCTGCGGTTTCAGGAGTCGATCTCCCCCAGGGGTCTACCGGCGGGGCGAAGCCGACGGGCCCTTCGATCTGGAAGGACCTGGGCCTGGAAGATCGCGGCTGGGAGCTGGGAGTGGTGGAGGGTAGTAGAAGTAGGTCTTGGGTCTTGGGTGGTGGCGGAAGGCGTAAGGAACGTTTTGCCCATATGACAAGGTCCAGCTTGGTGAGCATGTCAACCCCAAGGCTTGCCTTGCCAGTGGTTCGTTTGGAGGCGTATGACGGCAAGTGGCGCGGACTTGAGCGTCAGCACCATCTCTTGACTTGAGAGGAACCACACTACGGGCAGACGGGTAGAAAGGCAGTGGCAGCGGCGATGGAGGCACGACTCGGTTGCGAGATGGAAGGATTCCATGCAGCTCGGGAGGCTATGTCGGCGCTTCTTCGTCCACAGACTGGAGCTAGAGCAGTCGAGGCAGCAAATGCGACGGTGGTGGATGGGCACGCTATGTGGGAGACGGGGCAGCGGTAGATACGTCTGTTAGTTTCTCATCAAAAGACTGGACAAGTTGTCTGTCAATGTTTCAGATATCTGCCCGAGTGGTACTGCGTACCTGTGCTACTCTGTGCTACTCGGTCACAGCGTCAAAGCTCGTCAGCACAGTGGACGAAAAGTGTGCGCAACCCATGCCGTGCAGGAATCGGCCAAACCTGGTGTTTGCCGCATCGGACGAGGGCTCGATTGAGAAGGACGGTGCGTGGTGGGCGGAGGGTGGGAGTGATCCAGGCACAGATCTTCGCCTTCATGGGAGTGCTGGGCGGCGAAACAAACGCGGCCATGTGAAACAAGAGCGGTGGGCGGCGGCAGACGAGATGCAGGTACGTACGGCGTGGAGGTATGTATGGGTAAAAGATTTGATGGCAAAAGCCGTCAAGTTTGAGATATGCCCAAAAAAAGAGCAGTACCTTCCTTGTTGTAGGTGTAGTGTAAGTGGTCCTGTACTGTACTGTACTTGCAGTACAGCGTACCTCCGAAGTTGGTTGGGGGCGGAACTCTGAGCAGTTGATGCCTCGTATCCGCATTCCACCTTTAGTACGGTACGGCGTATTGGCGGACGGCCATTTGACATCGATCCGGTGTAGTCTCCGAGAGAGTACGCGGGTTGGCGCTACAGGCCGTACGTAGATGTACAAGGCTGGCAACCAGCGCGATTCGAGGCTAGACGGCGATAGCACGTCCATCGTCAACTGACACTTGTCCGGCTCTGTTCGGCAGTCAGTAGAAAGGAAGCAAGCACCAGGCCGTGTCCACAGATCTCTTGGATGACCGTCCGTTCCCATCAGCAGGATCCGTGACAGCGGAGACGGTCGAGAAAGAGGTGTTGGTGCAAGCACCTAGCCCTTAGCACGAAGCGCGATGCAGTGAGCACAGCACAGGCAGGCCAGCCGTCGTCGTCGTTGACCATGGGCTCCGAAAGTCGTGCCGGACCTGTGCTGAGCCAACCGGAACGCTCCAGCGGCAGCCCCTGTAAAGGGACTGTGGGTACGCAGTAGAGGACACAGGCTGTTCCTCTTCCTGGGGATCCCCTTCGCCAGACGGTAAGCGGATGGTAGGTAGTAGACGATGGCCGGTGTTGGGTAGTGTGCGACGCTGACATAAACGGCCGATCGCTGCCTCAAATCGTTCTGGAAGACAATGTGACATGTCCCTAGAAGGCCCTCGCTCGTGTTTCATGTACCTGAAAATCGCCCCTCTGACCGTGTTTCGGGTGCTGCACAACATTGGCTCAAGCACACCTTCAGGCTTCCAGACCGCAGAGCAACGCGGCGGAGCCACCGTGAACAAGGCCGTCGGTTGCAGGAAAAACTGGAGAAACAAGTGCGGGTTGACATCAACACGAGCTCTAGTTCGTGCTTGCGCGAGGAACCAGCCATCGTCGCATCCTGGGTGGGGGAAACTGGCGAGGAAACCACGGTTGGAGGGGGATGGCTGGATGGCTGGGTGCATGCTGCTGTCGCATCGTTTACGGTCCCTCTCCGCCGTCACCGCCGTCACCGCGCAGCTCCCACCACTCTCTCTACGCAGTATCTCTTCCAAGAACGGGAACCGCACTTGATGGGAATAGGCAGGTTCATGCACGAATCAGGTACCGCATGTCCACGGGCCATGGGCCATGGGAAAGCGGCCGGCACGGGTGACGGCCCTGGGCATTGAGGTTGTCGTGGTGCCCACCACCACACCCACGCCCACGCCGCCTCGAGAACAAGTCGACGTCGAAAATGTCATGTTTCGTCGACTCAGCGAGGCGAGGAAGATCGGCCGCCTTCCCTGTTGTTTCAGATTGGCTCTGGGTTTGGTAGACCTTCCCATCTCCACCCAGCCGTGCCTAGGCACGCGAGATCCCTCCCACAGGCGAGATGTGCTAGCTGTATCCGTACTTGTACGGATACTATCTGTGTTCTGAAGCCCTGCGTTTGCTAGCAAAGTTGCTGGGATGGGAGTTGGTTGTCAACCACGCCGTGCTGGGAAGGCCGAAGGAAGGACTTTGCAGTAGCTGGTGGAACTCGCCCACATCGGTCGGGCATTATCGTGCAGGTTTGCCAGGTGACCAGGCAGTTAAAAGTAAGTTAGGGCAGCCGCGGCGGCGTCGTCGGCGACCACCTCGCTCCCATCACCCGCCCGGAGAAAAAAAAGGAAAAAAGGACGACAGGAGGGAGGGCTCGGTACGGCGTGAGGTATCCCTAGCTGGTGCCCCGTAGATTTTAGCTGGAGCCCGCAATCCGCAACCTGCAATACGCAATAGGGCGACTGCCGGCATGCTCAGATCCCCGTCCCTCTCGGGGCTCAGGTTTCATCTCATCGTTGAAGTCGTTCCTCCCAGCGTCCCATTGCCGGACGATTCCCCATCACGGATGGGCCTTGCTGCTACCTGGACGTCGACTTGTTGTTTCTCGCACCCAGTCATGCAGGTAGGCGAGCGTCGATTGTGATGTTTCTATTCCTGTTTCCCCATCAGCAAATACCATGTCGGCGTCAAGACACGTCGGCCTGCTGACGACCGGACCAGCGCGGCACGAAGCAAGAAAAAGGGTCTAAACCGCATCGTCGGCCGAGAAGATGCAGTGAAAGAAGCAGTGAAAGGCTGGCAGGTAATCTCAGCAACCGCCGGGCACGCACCGGGTACGGGGCAAGGCGGTCGAAGGTTCTGCGACCCGATCTCACTCCCGCATGCGCCGTGCAACGATTCCCAGATGAATGGCTGCGAGGTGATGAAGGCAGGAGCTATTTCTGGCCCACGAAGGTGTGTGGTCCGGCGCAGGAGGTGGGACGGGGGAAGACCAGGCCAGACATTGGAGGAGAGCAAGACCACGTCGTGGTGCGCTGCAAGGCGAGAGCGCCGGCGTGGGCGAGGGCGTGGGCGTGTGTGGTGGATGGTGCAGTGTGGATGGTGGATGGTGGGTGGTGGATGGCGACGGGGCCACTTGTGACGAGCAGCACCGTCGCCCCACCAGAGGTCATGGAATGAATCTGAGGGAGCCAATCAGCATCCTGAGGAGCTCGTAGCGCTTGCAGTGCCAACTCTTCAGGCTGTTGATTGGCTGTCATGGCTTAAGCTTAGGCCGAATCCACCCAGGGTCCAGTTCTGAAACTGCCCACTACAGCATCAGTCAGCGAGTGCCCGACTGGGCGGCATCTGGACCCAAGCAACCCGCAACCTAGGCCTCACGCGAAGACGCACTTCATTTTTTTTTCTCTCCTTCCACACCTTGGCTGACGATGATCCACGAGGGTGCCTCCGCTGCTCACTGGTCCGACAGGGCCGCCATATGACGCCTGACGGGGAGTGCGAATCCTAGCGTCCCGAGGGGGCTGGTCTAGGTCGCCCTTTTCTCTCGACGGAGAGCCACGCTCCCACGAGAAATGCTCCGTCGGCCGTTTGTTTGGTGGAGACGAACCCCCATTTGCTTGCATTTCTCAAGCGTTACGCTTTGTCTCTGCTTCTGCCCACTCGATGTCATCTCGGAAAATATGGATATCGTGACGCTGCGATCCTGAGTCGCCGCCGATGACAGGAGTCGTGAGAGCGCGTGTTTTGCGCTCTTTGGGTCCGACTGCACAGCGTCCCTTTGCCCGCTCAAAATAGCAGCAGACATCGAATGCTTCACAACGCTGGATTCATTTGCAGACACCCTCTCCCTCTTCCAGCCCCAAACTAGGTCTAGGTCCAGGTGCTAGGTCCAGCGCAGCAGCACATGAATAAGACAGCCAGCTTAGGCAACTGGTCCATGCGCGTTGCCCAAGGGCGGTAGTAGGTACGGCTTCCGGCCGAACTTCCCTTGCTTCATCCTCGTCACTGCATTCTCTTGCTCGGCGTAAGTCTCATGATGTTGTCCCCACGGGACGGGATGCGCCTGTCAGGAGGACAATGATCGTCGATAATTCTTCGAGAGTTTCCAGCTGCCCCTCTATTGTTTGCCGCTACCTGCAGGACCGCAGAGGACGGTAAACATTTAAGATTACGGAGGGGCTCTGCAGATGGTATCATGGCATACAAGCCCGCGGGACATGTTCCTCTTTGGGGAATGTCTCCGTCCTCGTCGCCTGCTGGGAGCGAACGTGTCCAAGTCTGGGAGCCCGAACCGTGGATTTGACCGCCCTGCAGTTGCCGCTCCATCAGCGCGGCAGCAGCTGGGAGGGCATCGTCGAGTCGAGTCGAGTCGAGTCGAGGCAGGCAAAGATGGGCAGCATTTCCCAGGCCTGCGGATGATGTCCGGCCGTGCGGCAGGTGGACAGCGGTCAACATGAACTCTCCCAACCTGAGCGAATGCACTGAACACGCCCAGGGTTGCGGGACGATCAGGCAAGGTGGAGGATAGCTGGATAGCTGCTCGTCCTCGGTCTCTGCACCTGGACGAGGACCCGGACCTTGACTTGGACCTAGCGTGGGCTTGCCTTGCCTGGACCCTGCCACCACGACAACCATCATCCTCGCCCACGCCGACGCTGCCGACGAACTGTGAGGGGCAGGGTGGGCGTCCGGGCTCGAGGCTGACAACTTGCAGTTGGCAGCTGCTGGCTGGGAGTTTCAGAAAGCTCGGGGTAGTGTGCGTCGCATTCTGGCATGGTGATCAAACAGCCACGACCATGACCCATGGCCAGCATCCAGCCCGCGAATCCCCCCACTGCGCGAAGACGCCGGTTTGCCGTCTCGTTGAGGCCTTTGAAGGTTGATGCTTGAGATCTGGTACCTTGCATGGAGGCACAGCTGCTGCCGTCCGAGGTTCGGCCGTTGCCCCCATTTCGACGTCGTGATCCCGACCCATGAACCCCCCCCCCCATCCACGATCCATCTCGAACGCGACTTTTTCCCTCGTGGCTTTTTTTCGGGGTGGACCGTTGGATCTGCTGAACGCACGCGATTCGGGAGAATATGTGTGATGAGTACGACAGCACCGTATTCCTGGTTTTTTTTTGTTTTTGGTGCGGTATGATGGTGCTTTAATCCCCGAGAGCCCCACTCCGTCGAGGTCATGTCCGTACTGGGTAGCAAGCGAGGACGGTGTTCCGTCAGTCCAGCGTAACCGTCATGTCCAAGGCCTGTCCGGATCGGATGGCAACAGTCGAAAGCGGGATGGCTCTGCGACCCGAACTCTCCACATGACCGGAATCGCGCTCCTAGTCAGGAGAACGGCAAGGCGCGATTCAAGCAAGGCCGTTGGCGGCAACGCGCAGATGCCAGGAGGGGCATGGAAACAGCGGGAATTTCTCAGGATGGAGTGGACGTTGAGTGTGTAGCGAGGCATTGGCCATGATGGCTTGCTCAACAGTTGCGAGCCGCCACGACCAGTGTCTAATGCAGAGCGTGCAGAAGAAGCAAAAAGCCGAGGACCAGTATCAAAGTGTAGAGCGATCTGCATGAAAGTCAATGAGGGGCACGAGCGCCAGTGGCCTGCGAGACCTGGCCTGGTGGGCTGGAGTTCTGAAGAGAGGCTATCCGAGGGGTTGATGGCATCGCGCCCAATTGGCGCAGGGCTCGTCCAATGGGTCCTGTCGACCTGTTGACCTGTTGACTGCTCCGTACACTACTGCGCAGTAGGGAAGTGCACAGCCTGGTTTGCCGAATACTTCTTTGGCCAAGTCGAGGCTCATGGCAGCAAATCATCTTGTGTTGAGGAAGGTCGCTATATGTGGTGTAGTGCCGGTAGCCCTGGCGCGGTGCGGTACATCGTCACTCGACGAAAGCAAGTAGCGATGGGAGAGCGGGTGGTGAGGACGGGAGGGATGGAGGTACGCGAATAGGAGGGGTGTGGCTTAAGCGAGCGGATGGCAGTGGCCGTAACTTTGGCAGAAAAGCATGCTGGAAGTGGGCTAGCGCCGAAAACTAGCAGCCCAAGCTATTTTCTGAAGCAATGCGCCAGGCATGTTTCATAATCTACAGGGCCCCTCCCGCAACAGCACCAGAGTCTGGCGCAGAGTCTGTCGGTACGTACCGCTGCGCCTTCTGCCTTCTGCAGGACATCGCGCGGCTGCCTGACGCCTGAGGCAGACAGAAAGTGTGCTGGAGCTGCCAGCCAGTCAAGCTTTGGCTTGGCGCGCTGGCCCTTGCTCACCTCTCTCCGCGTCTTCCTCATCCTGCTTTTCCATCTCGGTGCTCGCGCAGCGAATACCGCGTCGGGCCGCGCAACACACCACCAAACCCCAAACAACGACACTCGACCAGCCGGCTAATAGCCTACTGAAGTAAGCTCCAGCCTTCAGTCTTACAGGCACTGGCCGGCCACAGCCAATTTGCTGACATGTTCGGCTGGTTGTGCTCCCTGGAACTTCGTGCCTCGCTGAGAATGGATGGAGATGAGAAATGTGCGTCTTTCTGAATGCACGCTGATGATGCTCATCTTGCCGAGGTAGCGTTCACTGCTACTGCTGCCACTGTCTTAGGGTTATCAATCTCCTTTGTCTCTCTCCCTGTCAGACAGGACGGTTGCGGCCCACTGACGAAGCCCAGCGCAAGGCTGGATGGGACATCAAGGCACCTGGGAGGAATGCGGACTGTCTGAAGCCCACAACAGAACACCAACGGCTCATTTCAACGGCTTCGCTCTCGCGGCGGTGAGCGGCATGCACTGGCGTAGCACTCAGCCTGGATGACACACCACATCCATGTCAAAGTACTGCTACCGTTGCCAGCAAACCGGTCCATCGAGCACTACTGTCACCGTCACCGACGACACCAATCGTCAGGGACTCGGTCCTGCATCGCTGCTCAGCTGATAAACAACAGCGTCGCATTGGAAGGTGGCCTTTTTCTCTGGTCTTTCATGGGCACAACACGAGCCTCTTGTTGAGATGACCAGCCGAACTTCTTCAGCACCCTTTGTCGCGCAATCGACGCTTGTCAAGAAAGGGAGCATGTCCGACATGGCTCTGGAGGGAGCCACGTTGTTGCACAGGCTTCGATGTCCCTGCCCACTGACACCAACGACCAGAAGAGGGCTGGTAACTGGCTGGTGCTGCAACTTGTTGCACTTCTCTCCCGCATCGCATACTCAACGGTCTGGCCTTGCAACGGCAGCAGCAGCAACAGCAAGACATGACTGTCAACTGGAACTGGAGGCCGTGCCGGTGGCAAGCGATGGGCTTGCCATCCTCGTCCGAGCTGCATCTTGATGTCCCAAAAGACAGGTGTTAGTGGTCTTGTCTCATCAAGCTATGAGGTGCTCGGACTGAGCGAAGCTCGCCGGTGCCGTCGTCGGCCACGACGCCGCAACTTCGTCTCTGCAAGAGCTCAGGAGAAGCTAATCTTACACAATGACATAAGGGCAGCGATGTGTCAACTATTGCAGCCCGTTGCATCCATTGCATTCCGAGCAGAGGGCAAGTCGCCCGTGGAGCTGCCCCAAACAAGCGATATTGCATGTGGAGATTATTGGCAAATCTCCTCACTTCTGATGACCTGCACGATAAACGCTGGGGGGATGCATTACCGCGCTCTCTGGCAGCCTGGTCAAACCTTCTTTTTCCTTCCCTTTGCTCCGCCGTCTCCCTTGTTCTTTGTCCCGGCCAAAATGAGCTTCATCACCAGAATCCAATGCAGTCAGCAAGCAGAAAGACACCGCTCCGGATCTTGTCTGCAAAGGCCATCTGGAAGCCGACCGGCCCCGCTGCAAGGACTTGGCCTGCTCCGGTTCGCGGAAGACAATGGAGAGTTCGCGAGATGCGATGACTTGTCTCGCTGCCATGCCCTGCACTCGGCCAAAGGTTGTGCATAAAATATGTCAAATCCCGACAGACGGACATTCAGAGTTTTGACAACGCCCTGGCCTCCTGGCCTGTTGGAGGCTGGCCGTTCTTCCACTTCTACTTCCCAAAGGAGCCGGCCGGCTTTTCGTCCAGCAACTCTCCGACGAAGCCTCAATCCCATTCCTTCCGGCTGGGAAGCAGTATCCACTTGTCTTGCCTCTTCTGGCAAATGTATCGCCATCGTCACCGGCCACTCGGGTCGTCGTAGTCGTCATCAAAAACAACAAACAAAACGATACGATGCGGGCGAGGTCCGCGCTGAACCCTTGGTCTTATCGGGGGCAAGCATCCTTGAATGACGACATGGGCCCGTTACCATGATTCAAAAGGTTCAACGAAGACGAGAACGGATACAGATGCTCGTCTGGTCAGCTGTCGCGTAGCACAAGCAGGCCCGCCTGGGTCGACCTGCGGACGGGTCGGCTGAGCGCGATGTACAATGGGAAGGCCAATGTAACTGTACCTTCGGGCCAACTCGCTACCTTGAGGATAGCATCCACGTTATTTTTTATATTTTAATTTTCGATTTTTCGTTCCCTTCCCTGCCGTCCCAGACCAGGCCGAGAAGGGCGAACCACGGACCTTGTCAATAGCAGAACATGGGGATATCCATGACAAGACCTCACGGACGGCCCTCAGAGGATGTCTCCCGCTGCTGGACATCCTTTCTAAAAAAACCAATGATCCCGAACACACGCGCTTGGGTCTCACCCACGACAAGGTCCTTTTTCGCCCCCTTCTCCCAAAGTCCAGTTTACCGTTGTACTCTTGCTCAGCGCATTATCCTAGCAAGTGCAACATCCATCAGAGTAGCTGGGTTTCCCGCTTCGCTGGTGTCCGTAGTTCGGCATAAAGCAGCGATTCAAGCCACATCCAGGTCGGGACCCAATCAGCGCTCTGAGACTGGCGACCAGAGGCCCGTCTCAGCAACCGCCAGACGCCATTAGCCAAACTTCTTCAACGGGATCACAGCAGCAAATCACGGGCACGTCTCCCCCTCGGGAGACAGAGGACTCTTCAAAGAAGGATACGGAGGAGCAAGACAAAATAGACACAAAGCGGACGTTGGGTATCCGCACTCAGCGCGCCAAGGACCCTGGGGAAGTCCACGGCGAGACGGCAGAAGAGGGCATAACGACGGCGGAGCTCAGGGCAAGTTGACCGCAAGAGGGAGAGATCTTCCCAAAACCCCCCCGTTGCTCGTCTTTCCCAGAGCATCCACAGCCCCTGCTGCTTATCCCCAGTCTTTTCTCTTCCGTGCCATGGCACACCCAGGCACCCTAGTCGCGTTATCCATGCCTACCATTTTCCGCGGCGTGCCCAAGGAAGGGGGAGAGGAAGAGGAAGACGACACTTTTGAGTTTATCGGCACGCCCCCATCGGGCGCGGGTGGATGGAGCCGATTCGGATAGCACCAGGTTCCTCAGATTTGTTGATTTCGATTGTGGCTCTCGTCTTTTATGGCCCCAAAAAGGCCGCTTCTTGCTAAGTTATGGCGCGCAATTCCGATGATGGACATATATTCCCGGGGACGAAATGAGATTCCCCTGGGCTATCGAGATTAGGTCTGGCGCCGTTTAACCTTGTGTTCGCAAGCTGCGGGCGATGGAAGGCGCCAGACGGGGCCGATGGAGGGGATCTACTGCTAGCCATCTCGGGGTGTTAGAGGCGCATATTAATCCCGAGGCAGTGGAGATGGGAGATGGGCTGGAAGGCCGGGCCGTCATCGAACCAAGAGCCGTTTTTCTGGAGAGAAGAAGAAAAGAAGGGAGAGCATTGTCCTCTTCTTTGAATCCATCCCTGAGAGGCACAGAAGATCCAGTTTTTTCGATGAACCAGGGACAAGGCATCATTACGGCAGAGCATCCAGAACGAGGAAGAATGGGCCAGCACCGCGTAAGGGCCCTTTTTCTTTCGCCTCTCTCTTGGGATGTTGGGTGTTGTTGTGTGCGTGCGCGCGGCGCGGTGGGCTGCTGTGGATGTGGATGCCGCCGGCGCCCCAGAGGAAGACCTGACAGAAGAGAGCAAGGTTGGCAGCGACAATGACATGCGAGGTCTAATGTGGTGGTGGTGGGTTGGGTTGGGTTGGGCTGGTTGCCTTGCCTTGCCTTGCTTGGACCGGTACGGTACGGCAGGCGAGTTGAAGGCAGGTACCGCGGGCGGTCAGGGAGGGGGGGACGGCAACGCAGGGACTGCAAGCGACTGACTTGGGTTTACCTACCACCAGCCCACCTCGCGCAGCAGCGCGGTCACGTCAATGGCAAAAATGGCATCTTCGGGGGTGCGGGCGGTCGAGTGACGAGCGTGCGAGACTGTCTGACTGATGGCTTGACTGGGGGCTTGAATGACTGAGCGACGATGAAATGGCTTCCCTTTCCGCTACCTGACTGAGCTGCAGGCCGCTCACTGCTGCAGGCAAGGGGAAGGGGAAGGGAAAAGGACGAGCGGGAGCCAGTGTCAGTCAGTGTCGCTGCGGAAGCCAGTCAGTGTCTAGCCGGGTTGTCCGCTCTGGCGCTGTCCTGTCAGTCAGTCAGTCCATGGCCGAGGGGAGGTCTCGCTTTGCCTTGCTGTGCTCTGCATTGCCATCCTCTGCCGTGTTTTGCGGTGCTTCTGGCTCTGCTTCCATGCAGCTGTAGTAGCAGCAGTCGCAAGTTGCAACTGCAGCAGCACGTTGCTCTCAGTCTCCGGACACGCCTAAGAGAGAGAGAGAGAGAGACACACACACACACACACACACACACATACACACGCACATCCCTGCAATTTGGTGTTGTGCTTGTCGAGCTTGTCGAGCTGCTGCCGCGTTGTTGTGGCACACCTTCATTCAGCTCTCCAAATGCCCACATCCTGGCCCAACTCTCAACCCAATCCATGATCTTAAGGGGCCAAGGGTACATGTCTCTGGCTCTCATTCCGGATGGCGTTGGAGGTCACTCCCATCTCGTCTTTGGCTTTTACCCTTTACCCTTTTCTTTACGCTTTTTTCTTCTTCTCTCTCTTCGTCGACCAGTTGGATGCCCCGTGCGCTGGGGCTATCGCCCATCAGGCCTAGGCGGCGGGCACTTGTCGCTCAGAGAAAGACGTGTGCCGCCCCCTGGCCCTATTTTTTAACCGGGGCAAAGTACATGGCTCCGATCAGAAGACGGGAGAGGCAGAGCCAGCAGCGGGGAAGAAAGAAAAGAGCAGTGACAAAGTGGACGAGGCTAGTCCCATGTCCGGCCAATCGGCGATCCACACCTACGCCCCTGGACCCCCGGTCGGTACTTCCGCGCCCTCACCTTCACCTTCGTGGGCCCCTTCCCTTGCCTGCCCTTGGTTGCTGCTGCCCCTCCTAGACAGGAACGGGAACAGCAGGAACAGGGCCGGGCCAGGCACAAGCGCCACAAGCACAGGCACACAGGTACAGGCACAGGGCACCTCCTTCCCACTTGACTTGACTTGCTGTGCTAGTGGCTAGGTTCCTCCCAATGGCGACTGGCAGGAGCCACTGCTAGTCGCCTCGCCAGATACCGTGCCGCGAGGCCGTGGGTGACTGCGGTACCTGTGCCATCATCAGCATCAATCAGCACCAAGGGCAGCGGGCATCAGCACCAGGGCCACTAGCGCTACCACCATCATTCCCCTTCTGCGCCCCCGCCAGCGCCTGGTGCCCAGTGGCTCCCCCCCTCCACCTCCACCCGACTCGACCCTTTGGCGCCACGCCGGGCAGAGACAGGCTATCCAGCGGACTCAAGTCAGTCTCGCACTCTGCTGGTCACCCACAATTCTGCGCGGCACTCATCCACCGTGGTCTCGGTCATCCACATCCACGGCCACGCTCTTTCGCGTTCTCATCTCGCAGAATCGCAGGCGAACTGGGAGCCCGACGGGTGATCTCGTCTTTGCGGGAGCCTACTCTACATGTGGCAAGTTGGGGTATAACGTTGCTGGATTATTGCCGATACGCTGGGTTGATGGCCTATACTCACCTGCTGCTATAGCACAATCACCGAAGACTCAGTCAATACAGCAGGTATCCGTAATGTCCCTCTGACGGGTACTTGACAACTACAATTCCGTCTTTGCCCATTGTTACCTATTACAATACCCCTGTTCGTCAACGCAACTCAAGTGAGTGAGTGCCCGGCCGCAGGACAAGAAGGGAAAGCAGAAAACAATACTTTGCTGGCAACATCCGATGCTGCTCATGCTCAATAGCAGCAGCACCCGCAGCGGCAGCAGTTGAGGTACCGCAACCGAAGTTGGACTTGCATGGCTCGCCTTGCCTTGCCGGTCTTTGCTCACTTACGGTACTTGGAATAAGGTGAGGTACGCATACGCAGTAAGGCACGCAGTGGCATTTCCACTTCCCCCTTCCCCTTCCCCTTCGCACCTCAGTCGCAGTGCCCGCTACCGCAAGCCCGTTGTCTCTCTTTCTTTCTACGAGTGTGCCCCTGTATGTGTGTGTGCCCGCCGTGTGTATGTGCGCGCGCGCCGTGTACCTGTCCTGTCTCTCGCGCTCATTGATCCTCTCGCCGTGCTGGACCTGGCCCTAGTCCCTCCCGTCTTTCTCGCTCTGGTCGTCCACAATCCCATCCACTTCCATCCATAATCCACCCACACCCCCCGGCTCGCCCAATCCCATGCCCACATCCCAATGCCAATGCCAATCAGGCCCCCGGTTCAGTGTCCGTCCCCATCCCACCACCCACCCCGGCCCTCGCTCGCCCTCACCCTTACCCTCTCTCTCTCTCTCTCTCTCGCTCGCTTTCTGCTCTCGCTCTCTGGTGCTGGCTGGGTACTGCCAGCAAGTACCATTGTACCTACCTACCTTAGCTCAGTAGGTAACCCACTGCCCACACCTAGCCCACTCTAGAGTCTGTCTTCCCACCCGCGCTACCGCTGCCCCTACGCTACGACGGAGACCTATCCTTACCCGACGGCCTAACCTGGGCCTGTCTGTCTCTCTCCCGCCCAGTCCAGCTCCATCCACAGTCCAGTCCTGTCCAGTCCTGGTCAGGTACCTTGCGTCCCTGGGTACTGCGTACTCCGTACCCTTCCTAGCAGGAAGCAGACCCAGAGGCAGAGGCAGACGCAGACGCAGGACGCTACCCATCGCACACCACACCCCCCCTCCCTTCTTCCTTAAACACCTCCCCCCCGGTGGCCGCCGCTCTCTCTCTCCTCCTCCTCCTCGCCGTCAGTCGCCCAGTCTCTATGCCCTCGCTAGCCCATCCGCTGCCACCACGCCCACGCCCACGCCCACCACGCCCACGCGCTGCGAGCATACCTTAGTACTGCCGCTGCCGCTGCGTGTGCTGCTTGCTGGCTTGCCTTGCTTGCTCCTTTCCCACCCACTCTCGCCCACCACCGCACGCTCGACCTATTCTCCTCCCTTCCTCACCCCGTCCAAAATCATTAAACCCCCAGACCATCCTCGCTTTCCCAAACTCTTCTGATATCTCTTCTTACAAGACTCTTCTTTTCTTCCCATCTCTTTTCCATTCTCTCTCCACTTCCCTCCCCCTTCTTCCCCTTCTCCTCGTTGGAGCCGCACATACCTCCCACCCCCCGTTTCTCTTTCCCATCTCATCAGGACTGACCACTCCCCGAGGCACATCATCCCTCCCATTGACACATCAGACACTGCCTGTCGCACGCTTGTCCATCATCGCGAATCGAATCGCGCCAGCAGACAACAAGCCTGTTTAGTCGTCTACCAGCTCCTGCGGGGTCCTTCGTCGAGGTTTTCACTATTCTTGTTTTGCCATTGACGCACCTGTTCGTTTACCACGACGACCCTTAATTCATTCGACCCTGTGTTTCGACTACGAGACCCGAGGCCGATACCCAACCAAACCCAATCATCTCAGCGCCATTAGCATCGACAACTCGCCGCAGCAGCAGCCTTGACGGTCTTCGCCTGTGTCGAACCAAACCCATCATTCGCTTGAGGTCGAGTTTGGGTCGTGCTCAACAGTGTGCCACAAGTTATTTCCTCCGGGCTGGACTCGATTTACACGCATCTAAAATCAACATCAAAAACCCAACACCATCCCACCAGGGCAGCGCCTGACATCATTGCGATTCTCGCATAAAACCACCGATTTTCTTTGACTGTCAATCTCCGCGATCCTGTCGAGTCGAACACAACCCGCGCGATCTCGCTCTCGATCCGGTCAGACGCGACCGACACCCGTCGTCACAACCCCCCAACAACATCCCACAGCACAGCTTTCAGGATGTACTCACAACATGCCGCCGCGGGCATGGCCCCCCAAAAACCCGAGACCTTCATGCTGAGCACCGAGGCCCAGCAAGCGCTCCCCCACGATGCTCAGGTCGCTCTTCAGCAGGTTGACAACCGTAAGTAACGCAGACGAGCCGCGAGCCCGGGACTTCCGACTGACAACCTCGCAGTGAAGTACTTCCTCATCTCGGCACCTGTCGACTGGCAGCCCGACCAGTATATCCGCAGATTCCTTCTCCCCACAGGCGAATACGTTTCTTGCGTGCTATGGAACAACCTCTTCCACATCTCCGGCACTGACATCGTCAGATGTCTGTCTTTCAGATTCCAGGCTTTCGGCCGGCCAGTGAAGAACTCCAAGAAGTTCGAGGAGGGCATCTTCTCCGACCTGAGAAACCTGAAGTCGGGAACCGACGCGTCGCTTGAGGAGCCCAAGAGCCCCTTCCTCGACTTCCTCTACAAGAACAACTGCATTCGCACGCAGAAGAAGCAGAAGGTCTTCTACTGGTACAGCGTGCCGCACGACAGACTCTTCCTCGACGCCCTCGAGAGGGATCTGAAGCGAGAGAAGATGGGCCAGGAAGCCACCACTGTCGCCGTCAGCGAGCCCGCCCTGTCGTTCCAGTACGACTCGTCACAGTCGCTCTACGAGCAGCTCACCAAGGCCCAACAAGCCAACTCCTCCTCCTTCAACGCCCAGCAGGTCACCTTCTCCCAGTCCCAGTCCACCTCTCCCGTCATGAGGGCAATGGACTCGATGCCGCCCCCGCAGATGATCCCCCAATCGGTGGCCCCTTTAGCGGATGGGATGGAGGCGATGGTGCCTTACGGAGCGATGGGAATGCCCCAGCAGATGCCCCCTCAGCAGATGGTCAAGAGGGAGCCTGACTACGGCCGCGTCCAGTACAACCAGAACGGCGTCCCCATCACCCAGGGCCACCAGAGACACGCCTCTATGCCCGCCTACGGCCTCGAGTACTCTCCTGCCCCGTCATTCGTCTCTTCGCAGTACGAGGACTACAGCAACCGGGGAATTTCGTTCGAGCCCATCACGCCTCCTCAGCAGGCCCTCGGCATGTCCGCCGAGCCCGCCTACATCGCCAACGAGGAGACCGGTCTGTACACTGCCATCCCCGACCACATGGGCGGCAGCGTCAACGGCCTCAACGGCATGATCCAGCTCCCTCCCTCCAACCTCGCCGGCCCCCAGTTCTCGAGGGCGTACGGCGCAAACAACGTCTACTCCGTCATCGAGGGATCCCCGACGTACAAGCAGAGGAGACGGCGTTCATCCATCCCACCATCAATGTCGGCTATTGCCGCTGCGACCGCCCAAGCTCAGGCTCAGGCTGCCGCTCAGCAGCAACAGCAGCACAGACCCTCGGATCTCCGGCGGTCGGTCTCTGCATCCGTCGGCCCTGTCGCTGAGGGCGATGAGTCTGCAGACAACTCCCCGCCTGGTCTTGCCTACAGCAGCTCCGCCATGTCCATGGTAAGCCAGCAGCACAAGGAGATGCTAGACATGTCCCGTCACGGCACCCCATTGTCCACTGTCGAGGGCAGCCCAGCACTCAACCCCATGTCCCTTCAGCAGCAAGACTTCTCCCACCTCACCAATGACGACTTGTCGGGTGAGGGCTCTATGAATGGCGCGTCGCGACCCGGCATGCAAGGTCCCAACGGCGTCGTCCGCAGAGCCCGCTCCGCAACCGTCATGGAACTTGGACCCTACCCCCAAAAGTCCCACTCCTGCCCCATCCCCACGTGTGGCCGCCTCTTCAAGCGTCTCGAGCACCTCAAGCGGTAAGAACCAGATCTTATTTTCATTTGTCAACAACCAAAACGACCTGCCTGAAATCTGACCAAACCTCCAGACACGTGAGAACACATACACAAGAAAGACCCTACATCTGCCCTTATTGTAGCAAGGCATTCTCCAGATCAGACAACCTAGCACAGTATGCCCCAACTTTCCTTGATATCATTTCATTTGTCATTTCCTTTGTCAAAAAAAGATGTAATGAGCGGAGCGAAACCCCAAACGAAAACCAACGTCCAAACCGCCACGACACAACACTACCACCACCACCACCGTCATCATGCAGCCACCCTCGTGGGGACCAGATATTTGACCGCGCAACATGGACTGACTGGAATGCTTCTACAGACACAAGCGTACTCATGACCGTGGTGAGAACGGCGAGACTGCCCTCAACTACTCGGGCGAGGAGGAGGAAGAGTACTCTGGCGAGGACCAGCTCGGCTCCCTCGAGGAGGCCTCCCCTAGCTCCGAGAACGCCTACGTCACGGCCTCCCTCAACGGCGTCGCCAACAACTCGACGACGCCGACATCGATGGCGCCGCAGGCGTACAACAGCCTGCAGACGCTCAGCATGCCGATGACCATCAGCCAGCCGGCAGTTAACGCGAGCGCCATTATGTGAGACGGCACGTCATGAGCATGAGCTCTCATTACGACTGGAGTTACGTTTCCTTCGACACGGTGTTACTTAGAGAGGGCGGCATGGCTATGACTACGGTTCGGAAAGGGTCTGGGACTTTTCTCTTTTTTTTTTTCTTTTTTTTTTCTTCATTTATCCAGACATGGATCTCGGCACGCGTTAGCGACTGGACATTTGCTCCTTTGGCTCCGGGCGATTTTTTATTTTTTTTCATCATCTGCTTTCATGTGTTCAGCATCGAAGTCTGGCCGTTGGTACCAGACGAACCGAAAAGGAAACCTCGCACACATAGACACGCGCTGAGGGACTGGGAAGATCCCAAGGCGCGTCTTGTTGTTGTACCCATGGAAAAGGGAATTTTCATGCAAGAGCTGAGGGTCGAGACGCGAAGAAGAGAAACGACTCGCACATGTATATATAGTTTGTTTCTTTTCTTTTGTGCTGGAGGGGGCATGGTTGAGAAGAAGCAAACTTGCCGTATGGCCAGATGATACCAGGGTTTGGGAGGAGAGAGCTGTGTTGGCTGCTCTTGAGAGCGCCGGACAGTGCATGTCACGAAACACAGAAGCAGAGTCTTGAATGTTGATATAAGTTGATCACACTTGGATCGATTTGACAAGATGCATGTGAATGGTGATTGTGAGTTGACAACTCGGACATTGAGTAAGCTGTTTTGCAACTCTTGACAGACTAGTATGTATTGTCTTGGACAGGGTTCCTTTGATTTCATCGAGTCTGATTCTCAGACGTGCACATATCTTATGTGTCTGGCCTATACAAGGCCTACCATAGCCAAAGGTCTGCTGCCGCGGTTCATTATAACTTTTAAGCGCCAATAGTATTATTCCCTTAATCTCAAACACATTTATCCATCACCTCCTCCCGCGTCCCCTCCCAACCCCGCGCCCACCACCAAACCCACCCCCACGTCCCCGTCCGCCGCCGCCGCCCTCGATGCTCTGGATGTCGCGCTCGCTCAGCCTCAGCTCGGCGCCCTTCATCCTTCCGACGGCAGGCCCGTCGACGCTCCTGTCGGCCCTGCTCCGCTTCTGCTTCTTGGGGGCCTCGCGCTCCAAGACAATACCGTTCTCCTTGGCCTGCTTGCGGCGCTTGGCCTCCTTGCCGGCCGCGACGGCGTTCATGCCCTTGCGGAAGGCCATGGGCATCTTGTCCTGCTTGAAGAGCGAGGAGACGCCGGGCGCGAGGGCCTGCGCGCGCAGGTCGATCTGGCGCTGGCGGAGCTTGCCCTCGGCGAAGGGCTTCGCGGCGGCGCCGGTGGAGGGGTTGGCGGACATTGAGGTGTGGCGGGCGAGGAGGTGCGATTCGGAGAGCAGGCGTTGGAGGGCGAGATCGTTTGCGAGATGGGACTTGTCGTCTTCGTCTGCGGGTGCGGGGGCGGTGGTGGGTTTGGAGTCTGTTTGGGAGGGGGGTTTGGATGACTTGCGTTTTGTTAGTTGTTGAGACATCGGGTGGGAGAGGGAGAGAGATGTGTGTGGGAACATACCATGAAGGCCTTCATCTCGCGCTTGCTCATAGTCGGCGCGGGGAGGGGGGTGCTACTCGTGTGGTCCACGACCTCGATCACGGGGTTTTCGTCCTCTTCTGAGTCTTCGGAGTCGTAGTCTGCCATGCGCACGTTAGATCTTTCGTTCCATGTCCAATTGAATCCCAGTGAAGCCCCAAGATGGATGCGAATAACGTACCCTCTTCCCCAGAAAGCCCGCCCCATTCCTCGCCGCTCTCCTCGCCGTCTGCCCCGACATCCTCATCCAGGTCCTCCTCTTCGCTGTTTTCCTCGTCGTCATCGTCCTCGACGGCCTCAACCTTGGCCTTCTTCCGCTTCGGCTCCGGCGCGATGGGCTTGAACTGCGCCTCAAAGTGCCGCCTGAAAATCTCCTGCGCATCCGCAAAGGACGAATCCTCTTCCTCCTTCTCTTGCACCTTTTTCGTAGCTTCATTCTTCGTCTTCTTTGGTGCGGTAGCAGAAGATGTGGATTTTGTCGTCGACTTCTTCAGCTTCGTTGCGGCGGCGGGCGCCTTTCGCTTGCCGAGTACGGATGCCATTTTCGGCCGTCTGATGGAAGTCCAATCGAATCGGCACAAACTCTTCGTGTCGGGGCGAAATCGGCTCCTTTCTCCCCGTAGTCAGAGGACGAGGGTGGTAGGCGGTACGTCAGAAAAACCGAGATGCACTGGAAAGCTGCTGCAGCTTGCCTGCAACTGCCGCTAGAAATTTTAGCGGGTCCCTCCGCAGCCTCGCCCGCTGGTCTCTGACAGGCGTCACCTCGTTGGCCGGGGATTCGCGGTGGGGGTCCCGAGCAGAGTTCAGACCCTCTCAGTCTTTTGGTGGGATTAGAGACAGCTGACAGAGAAACCAGTTGACAGAGAGCGTCAAGTTTACGGATCCCTTACTTAAGCCACCAACCCCCGCCCAAGCTTCGAGAACAACACCGTGAACTAGCAGGCCTCACCATCGGATCCAATATCCCCCGACGGGACACCCCAAAAAGCGCCCCCCCCTTCCCCCCAAACCTTCTACAAGTCTGTCACCGCCTCAGAGTTCGTTGGCTCGCGCGTGCCTGCCACATGGGATGAAAAAAGGCGCAGAAACCGAAAACCATAAACAAAGTTCCGTGATGTGACGACCGTTGCGACACGCTGCGAACCGCCTCGCCCACTGACCGCCAACGCCAAGAATAACTCACGTCCAATGGTGACTTGAGGGCTGTATTCTGGATGAAACGAACAAACTACAGACGAGGGGGGAGTGGAATAGAGTCCGACGGTGACGAGAGGTTGGAATCATATGCAAGCGAGTGCGGTAGTGCCGTGCTACGCGCCCAATCGTCGCCGACCAAGTCTCACTAGACGGGAAAAGAAACGAGACACAAGAATCGAAATAATAAACACCAAACTATACAGCTTTAACAAACACTGCTTGCTATCCATCCCAAAAACCCCTCGTTTTCATCACACCTTTCCACACCCCCTTACACTCACTCCTCTAACACCCCCCTAAAATCTCACCATTTGGGAAACTGTCAGGGTTTCTCTAGGACCGCGCGGCCTCGAGCTCCAGTTCCAACTGCCTGATTCTCTCGCTCTGGTCCTGAGACCCGCTAGCATTCACCTTGCGCTTCAGTCCCTCCACTTCGGACGAGAGGTGGCTGATCTTGTCGTTCTGCTTGCTTATGAGCTTGGTCTGCTGCTCCAGCATCTGTCTGATCTGGTCCAATGAAGACTCGATGTGGCTCGAGGAGCCAGGAGAGGGGGCCTGCTTGACGGGGGACGGTTGCGAGGTCGTGGTGGGAGACTTGATCTGGGCGGGGGAGGCGGACTTGATGGGGGACGGGATCTTGGTCGGAGCAGGGGCCGCAGCCGGCGCGGCCGCGCGCTGGGCTGGTCTCTGCACCTCCTCGAAGCTGGAGTTGTCGTCCTCCTCTTCCTCCTCGGCGGGCTCGTTGTCCTTGTACTTGGACGCCATGCTGGAGATGGAGGCCTGCTGGTCCTTCATCGACGGCGGCGGCGAGCGCGTGACCGGGGCGGGCTCCGGAGCGGGTGCGGGCTTCGGCGCAGGCTTAGCGGCCGGCGTAGGTGCGGAAGCGATCGTCGGGGCCTTGTAGTCGGAGGGCACTTCCTTGGGCGCGGTGCCCTCGTAGACGCTTTCCAAATCGATCTTGGAGGGGACGCCATCCTTGCCCTCGAGCCACTCCTTGGCGCTGACGGCAGGCTTGAGACCGGTGGCAGGAGGGAAGATGTCGGACTGGAAGGTTTCGGCTCGGCGGGGGACGGTGAAGGAGATGGGCTCTATGTAAGAGTCGTTGACCGTCTTGTAGGCCCTCATAACCTCGTTCTCGTGAACCTGGTTTGTGTTAGCCTTTTTGCGCCATTGCGTTTGTTGTGTCAACCCACGTTGATACCGCGTCTGGGAACAAAGGCAATGCCTCTTTGGGGCTCCGCAGACTTGTACTCGCTCAAGAACTCAAACTTGTCGTTCTCGTACTCGAAGTAACGAATGTTGCCGTCACTGCAGCTTGTTAGCATGGCACCGATACCAACGAGCCGGCATACTCACCCCTTTCCAGCAAGGTACAGGCAGTTGGATCCCTCATCTGTAGATAGTCAGCACTTTGCCCAGCAACAAAACTCCCAGCAAAACTGACCCCAGAAAGGCATGCAGACACCCGAGATTGAGTCCAGCATGGTGAAGCCTCCAATGGGCTCGTTGCGACCGGGCTCCCACAGCGCGATCTGGCGCTCGCTCATCCTCGAGAAGCCGGCCGTGGCGAAGCGGTTGTGCTCGCCCATCCACACGGCCCTGCTGTTCTTGGCGCCCGGGTGGCCAGGGGCCTCGTGGACGGGCGTCTCCTGGCGCACATCCCACACGCGGATCTTCTTGTCGCGCGACGTTGTCACAAGCAGCGTGCCGTTGGCGTTCCACGAGAGACTCTGCACGATGTCGTTGTGCTTCAGGGTGTGCGTAGGCGAGCCGCTGCCAATGTCCCAGAGCTTGATCGTGAAGTCGCCCGACGCGGACGCGAGGATGTTCTCGGCGGCGGGGTTAAAGAGGACCTGCCCGACCTTTCTGCACGTCTGACTGTCAGCTATCGCGGTCGTAGCGGAGGAGGAAGGGGAGGGTCGGGGCGGCGCGGCGCGACGAACCTCGAGTGGCCGGAGAGTCTGCCGACAGGGGAGACGTCGGCGGGCTCCTCGGCATCGGTGTAGAGCGTAAAGTTCTCGGGGACCTGCCAGATAAAGACCTTTCCGTCCTCGGAACCGGAAGCGATGATGCGGTCGTTGAACGGGTTCCTGGCACGTGAGGCGTCAGCATGTCGCGTGCGCTGATGGTATGGGGGGTAGGTAGGTAAGGGGGGACGGCGGTCGCGGATTGGCGTACCAGTCGGTATCCAAGACGGTGGCGGTATGGCCTCGAAACAGCGGGATCTGGTCGGGAAGCTTTCCCTTCTCGCCGAGGGGAATGACGGCGAAGGCGCCGCCGCCGCCAGATTCCCAATTGACCGAGAGGTATTCGGGGTTGGCCTAGTAGTAGCAGCGGGAAGTGTCCGGTCAGCTTTCTCTCTCTCCTGGACTCGGGCCCATCTCTGTCTCGGGCAGGAAAAAAAAAGACAGAGCCCTTTACCTTCACCAAGTTGGTATCCCAGGCATTTCGGCTAATGTGAAGGTTGTCGTAGCAGAACTCCTTCCGGGTCGGCTTTCCAAAGACGTGTCCTGAACGGCAGAGTCGGGCGTCAGCAGTCAGCTCCTCGCCGCGCAACGCGGCTGCTTGCGACAAAGAGACCCACGATATTTCGACGCTCGTACAAAGCGGCCCGCCATAGGGAATGATGTATTATGTTGGATGGACCTGGGTGTCGGAGAGATCAAGAGAGAGGTGCCACGACGCGGACGGCGAGGTATTCAATGCTATGTTGTTCAGAAGCGACGCGGCCCCGCGACTCGATGTTCGTGATCCAAAAGGGGAGGATTCGATATAACGGATAGCTAAGAGCTGTTGTTGGCGGGCCCCCCAAGTAACGAACCCAACGGGAAGATGAGGTCGGGCCCAGTGGCTCTGTTGCTGGCCTGCTGCTGGCTGCTGCTGCTGCTGGGCCCATTTGCGCAGTGGCTCCTACCTAAGGTACCCGCCCGCCTACCTTGCCGTCCTTACATTACTGCAATTCAGCTAGCGAGCATCACACTCAATTGCTCTGATGGGTACGTACCCACTCTGCTGCTGAAAATCATACAGCTGTACATTACAGATGGATTCCTTGGTGAAACTCCCCCGGCCAGCTGCGCCCCGTGGCTCACCTCCGCAGCAGGAATATTGATGGAGCAAGGGTCCAGTCAAGTTTATGCACATCAACATGCACGTGATACTTTTCCTCACCGAGGTGAACAGCCTCAACCTTAAACACCACCTCAGAACAATATCATAACTAGCCCATGCGACGCATCCAAAGGTAAAGGATATCAACCTCCCTTTTTTGGTACAATATCATACGTACAAACAAAGGGCTACCCGACTCCAGAATCATGCTTCCGGAGACCGCGTAGGAATCTAAGCAGCAACTCTCACAATCTCCGGAACTTCCTCTCGCCATCCAAACCATTGCCCAAACGCCATCCAACCAGCCAAATTATTAAACGTCGAGGCAAGGGCGCGCGAAGTAGACACAAGCCACCCCAAGAGCGGACAAAGACACATGATCAACCGATCACGAACACCTGGTCCAAGAGAGTCATAGATCATGCCGTGTCTCCCGTTTCTTCGTGCCCCCTAATCGTGCCGGTCATGCCAAATCATGAAGAAAAGAAGGGGGTATTATCTTTAGTTAAACGTGCTCTTCGTCCGCGAGTGCACCCGCCGGCCCTCTGCTCGGCGCCGCATCGCCTCTTCCCTCTTGAGGATGAGCTCGCACCACTTACCCCCTCTGCGAGGTCCGGCGTCGTCGTCCACGCCGCTGTCGCCGCGGCCAACAACGTCAGTGAGTGCTTGCATCCAGCCTTCCTTGTCTTCGGCCGTGTCGGCGTAGAAGTCAATGATCTCGCCGTTGTTGAAGCGGATGCGGAAGCCCTCCTCGACGAACATGTAGCCTTCTTCTTCTTCAGCAAAGGCAGACCGCCGGCGGCGGCCGTTCTTGCCGGTGGTTTCTTTCTCGGTCAGTGCCCGCCGGTCATCAATCAGGCGTTTGGCATTGGCCAGGTTAATGGTGGCACGGGGTTGACGAGTGGCCTCGTGGTACGCCGTGAGCTTGGTGCCAACAAGCTTGAAGTAACGTCGGCGCCAGTACTAAATCCAAGTTAGCAAAGTGTTCACAAAAGGGGCATGGCAAGTCACATACCGGGCAATCGCCTCCCTGCTGGCTCAAGTGGCCCTCCCAGTTCTTGGAAAGGCGCTCCTCGGCGGCCTTGAGCTCCCGAATGCAAGAGTTCATGCTCTTGGGCATGTCCTCGTCCGTGGAGCCCTTAGGGCGGGGAACGAACAGGAGCTGCAGCTCCAGCTTCCCGATCTTGTACGGGGCACGTCGAACAACGGCGGTGTTACCTCGCTTGCTCTTGACGCTAGAGGCAAATGCAGCCTCCTCGGTTGCCCACTCGTTAAAGCAAGCAACATCGACGACGTAGGGTCGACCATAGCAGCGAGACTCATGCTCCTTGAGGCAGACGTACGAGCGGGCAAAGCTGCCATCCTCGGCCGCCAACGGCGACAACAGATCCCAAGCGGTGGGCGCGACCTTCATTTGTCTCGCCTGGGCCTCGCGCTGCTGCGCTGCCTGTCTCTCTTCTTCTTCGCGGGCGCGCAACTCCATCTCCTTGCGCTTCTTGGGTGACGCGAACACCCTGCTAAAGGTAGACGTCTTGGGCTTACTAGTCTTAGTAGGAGATTGCACAACGACCTTCTTGGGCAGAGGCTTCTCCAGCTTGACGTTGAGGGTGAGCTGGAACTCGAGGTCATTGGGAACGACGAGCTCGAACTCCTGGCCGATGGGAGCGTTGCGTGCGAGCTCAAGCCAAGCCGTTGTGACACAGTGTACACCGTTGTCAAGGGTAAGGCTGAACCAGGTTCGCTCATCTAGCAAATGTCAGCATCATGCGCGGCCTTTTACGGAAGAGGCGGAACGTACTTCGGGGGACAGGGAGGTCGAGGTCCTTGACTCCCAACACCTTTACGAAGAGTCTGCCTCGTTCGCCGCTCTCTTCGGTCGCCAGCTCGGGGTTCAGGTCCTCTTCAACCAACGGGTTGAGAGTGTGCGCGTTGCTCTCCTGCCCAGGCAAGGGCGGCGCCGGGCCACTGGTGTTGGCACGTCGTCGGACGCTCTTCTGTCTCGGCCTACCGTTCCAGGGCTCCACAGTCCACGACTGAGGGCGGTCCGTCTTTACAGGTGAGTTGCCTGCAGATCGGGTCTTCCCCATGTCATAAGACTCCTTGTCGCTCGCCGTAACGACCTTCGTGTTCTGACGCATAAGATACCCGCGCTGATTTCGAGACTTCAAGTTAGCATTCTGTGACTTTGTTTCTGAAGATACTTTGCTGGTGGGTGCTGTCGCCTTAGACACTTGTCTTCTGGGGGAAACACTGCCAACTCGAGATAAGTCGTGAATTTGTTGGGAAAAAGCAACCTTTTGTTGTTCAATAACGCGGTCGAAATCTTGGTCCAGACTGAGACCAAAGTCGAGATCCAAGGTGAGGCTGCGCTTCTTGAAGCTCGGGTGGCGCTGCATGAAGTCCACGTCCCCAATGTCGGGCTCTCCGCTCATGTCTCTCGAGAGCCTGTTGCGGTGACGCTCAGGGATGGGGGGAATGTCAGGCACCTCGCGGCTAACTTGACGCCGGGCTTCCCGCATGGCCACGATGTCGGAAGGAGTGTTCGACGGCCTGGTCTTCAGCTTGGATCCAGATGCCTTGATAGTTGCCTGCCGCTCAGGAATGGCGGGCGACTCAAGAGGCTCTTCAGGCATCACAGGCAACTGTTCTTCGTCCTCCTCCTCGTCCTCCTCCTCTTCTGAATCAGGCATCGGGCGATGAATAACGGACTCGGGAGTACCCGGCTCGTCTTCATATTCGTCCTCCGAATCTCCCCAGCCAGAGCCATCGTACAAGCCCCTGGGAGCGGGCTGCTTGGGAGTGGTGGGTCGCACCTGGGCTTGAATGTCTGTCATCTTGGGTGGAGGCTGGAGGTCTTCCATGTCCTGAACAGGAGCCTCGGGAGGGGGTGGCAGCATGAAAGACTGCAGGCCCTTGGTGAATTCATTCTCCTTGCCCTCCTCCCTCATACTAGGGAGGCTTGACCTGAGGTCGGCCGGGGAATCAGCCTTCTTCTCAGGCTCAGGCTCAAGCGCAGGCTCCGGCGAGGGCTCCTTCTCTGCCTGTGGCTCAAAGATCTCAGTAGGTTCGGGCGTCGGCTCCTTGGCGAGAGCTTCAGTCGGAACTTCAGGCAAAACATCGACCGGTGAGTCAAGAGAGTGGTCGGATGTGTTACCAGTCTTGTCGGACTTCAGCTCCAGAGGTCTTATCTCCGAGCCAAGATCGAATGACTTGAAGGCCTCGCCGGTGCTAGCAGCGCGAGGAGTGAGAATCTCCTCGTCAACCTGAGTGACCTCGGGCACCCGAGCGGGTCCATCAGAGTAATGGCTTGCAGAGTCGGCGTCGTCCAACTCCTCTCGAGCGTAGAAGTCGGTGATGGACTCTGTCTCAGCATCCGTGTCCTCGTCACGGTGAATGATAACACTGCCCTCATCTTCCATGTCGGAGATCTCATCCATAATGGAGTCTTCCGTTGACGGAATAGGAACATCAGGGTCAAGGGGCAGAGGGAGACGACGCTCAGGGCTGGAGCTGGGCAACGGGGAGGAGAAGTAGTCGTTCTCCTGTCCCTCCCTGGCGCCTTGGACGCGACGCATAATGGATTCGCGAGAGATGCGCGAAGGCAGCTCATAATCATCCAGGGCAGAGATGTCGCCAACGGTATCATCTGCCTCGTCGATCTCGTCGATCGAGAGCATGCTCGAATCAACCGTGTCAGCTTCGGGAGTGGGGCTCTGGACTCTATCGCGCTGAGCTCCCCGGCGAAGACGACGCTCTCTCTGCTGCTCGTTGGCAGACTTGTGATCGTCAGAAAGCATCATAAGCTTGAGTCTCTCCTCGAGCGTCATCTTGCCGTTGCCAATGCTCTGGATCTCAGACTTGCTGGTGGCAGCCGGAGGTGGCGAAGGCAGGCTGCGGTGTGTTCCAAGCATTCTCTCAGCAGTCGCCGACAAACCAGGCGACGAGCGGGAGTCGCGGCGAGTGAGGCCATCCATGCCGGGAAGAGGTGGCAGAGGACGATGGTCGGAAGTGGAGGAGTCAGATCGCGTGTGCTCTGGCCTGCCAATACGAGGAGGCAGGTTCTCTGGCATGGGACTGCTCTCGAAGGGGTCTTCCATGCGCTCCGTAGACTGTCTCCAATCTTCGGGGCCGACGACGGGTGTCTTATCCGTGTCTTCTAGTGACGCATCGAAACTGTCGTCCTGAATGTCGTGGTCGCCAAAGTGATAGTGTTCGTCGTCCTCGTCCTCTTCGTCCGACTCGAAGCTGCCTTCGCGGGAGTTGGAGCCGATGGAAGAGATGTCTGGTGTGGCCATCTCATACTCGTTGATCTGAGGAGGGGCAGCGTCGAAGGTGACGCTCTTGGCGTGCCGGTGCAGCGACTTGCCGGAGGGGAGCTCGCGGTCGTCGAAGGAAGTGTCGGCAGACCATGTGCCGGTCTCGGGGTCGAAGCTGTTCTTGAAGTTGCTTCTAGAGAGAGACGACTTCATGGGAGACAGGGGCTCCTTGCCCGGGCTCCGGGGCGGGTTGGATGTGCTGCTTTCCATGGAGATGGAAGCGGTAGAGGTGGTAGAAGCCTTGTTCGGGCTGACCGTCGGGCTGAAGAGAGGCAGATTCGATTTGCTGCTGTTATTGCGCGTGTGGCCGACACCTCTGTTCAGAGAATCAGAGGACCGAAGCCCGCTGATGATGACTCCAGTCCCGCCATAAGCACTCGGGGAATGCTTAGCGAGAGGGCGTTCAATCTGAGGCACTCTCGTAGGGTCGTACTCCTGCTTCTGCTCGAGAGCCAGGATGTTGCTATTCTTGACGCGCGAGGCTCTCTGGAGGCGTTCGATGGATGTTCGGCGGGTTGGTGAAGGTGGTCCGTGGCGACCGCCGTACAGGTTGCTGTTCTCGGTGCTGATGGAGTCGAGGTTGCGCTTCTGCCAGAAGAGCCTGGGTGAGGTGGTGGTCTCCAATGGAGACGACTGGAATGGGGACGAATCAGTCTTGACGGTCATCTTCTAGACGACAATTGTTAGAGGAAATTCCGGGACGGGGCGTGAATGAGACATGTCCGCTTACCTTGGTCGGTTGGTTCCAACTAGGTGAGTTCCTTCTGTGGTCCGAAGGCGACAGTTCTGAGAGAGGGCGAGGAATGCCGCTCGAAGCCTTGGGAGGGGGGGAGCCCGTTGAGCTCTTGGAGATGCGCAACGGATGCACCTGTGGAGGGCCGTGTTAGTTGAGGGATCTCGGTAATTTCCAGGCGATAAGTGGCGGCCACTTACAGGTTCCTCAGAAGTTGCCATTTTAGATGATTCTTCTGTGCTCGCGCAAGGGCATTAGGAAACAGTTGTAGTAATAGTAGGTGGCGATCAATGCTCGAAAGGAAATTCGGGGTTGGGCAGGCTCGGCTGCGGTGCTTCCTTTCGGGCTGGTTTGTCGTAGAATTCGGAGCGGCTCGCAAAGACACAAAGGGGAAAACGCGACTCGGTGGTCTACTAGAATGAATGTTTGACTTTTTCGCCTCTCGCGGGTTGGTTGTTTTTTTTTTTTTTTTGCGGTTCAGATGCCGGTTCTGGTCATAATCGAAGGGTCGGGTCGGCGTTGGACTGGAATGGGCAGAACGGAGGGGGTGGGATGGTCGCAAAACAACAGCAACACGCTCAAAAAAAAAATCAAAAGGCAACGCCGCCAACAAGTGCAGGCAGTAATAGCAGCAGCAATAAGGGTAGCGTTCCTGACGACGGGAAGGGTGGTGAGAAGCGACAAGAGGCGGTTGTTGTTGCTTGGTGTGGTTGGGTGTTGTTTAAGGGCAGACGGCGGAGGCAGTTGACGTTGAGGCGGGGAGGCGGTGATTGGTGCGCGGCACGGGAGAAGTAAACAAACAAGGAAGGCAGCTCTTTGTCGGTGGCGTTGCTCCTGGCGACGGTCTGTTTAGTGCGCTTTTGCGTCTCCCGACTGGCCCTACAGGGAGCTCTTGGGACGAGGGGTTCGTTGTCAGCGAGTGGGTGCCGCGCTCTGGGGGGGGGGGGGGGGCAGAGGGACGGCTGGACGCCCACAGGGGAGCACCACGGCGGCGGCAGGGGTGGCTTTGGGCGGGTTTCTGCTGCACGTGCCCACTCTTTCTGTGACGCTCAGCGGTGGTTTAGCGATTTGGGCGAGCGAGTAATGGACCAGTCTGTGCCCAAATGCCGACGACGAGCCACTAGAAATGGCCGCTTTCCAGCGAGCCACTGCAGCGTCTGCAGGGAGAAAAGCAAGCAAAAAGCAAGCATCCGAGGCGCCCAGAGCAGGCAGTTACGGCTACTGGACGGTTACGGGTACAAGGGACGCCACACCAGTGCTGGGTGCTGTGTATGTAATATCAACAACAACCTGATTTTTGTCGGCCGCTTGTTGTTGTTGGACCGTCACGGTTTCGCCGGGCCAACAGCGAGCTGGGAGCATGGGTGGCTCGTTGCATTTTGCCAGGTCAAGTCATCGTGATCACACTACCTGCCCTTTCCTTGCTGTCTGCTGTGCCTGCTGCCTCTGCCCGCTTGACCTAGCCAGCCCAGCCCTGGGCACTTCGCTTCTGGACGGCATTGGCAAAGGACGGGATGTCGTGCTTTTCTCCATACGGGTATCCGTAATGTCAGGAAGACATCCACGATGTGTTGAGTCGGCCGGGGGCTGTCAGTGTTTGGTGGGCTGTTTAGTCCCAGACTGGCTGGAGGATCGGAGAGTTGGCGATTGCTTTAGACATGCAATGGAGTTGCTAGGGGTACGGATGCGCATTCGAGTATCACGATCCCTCCGAGAAACGGATTGCCTGTTCCCGGTCTCTTATCACTCTTGCCCTGGTAGCGCCCGTCCTTCGCACGCATAACCTAGGTATCCTGGACTCTCGTCTACACGTGTCTCTCTGTGCTTCTAATAGGGCCGTTCTGCTATCATGCGCCATGTTGTTTGATTTCACCCAGTCTAGTCGCAATAGTCCAGTAGCCCAATTAGCCCAGCCTTCACATGGCCGACTACAAATACCCGTTGCGAACTGGTCGCAAACTGATGGGCGCCGGACTTTGTTCCTACAGAAGTAAACGCTGCACCATCTCGTCCCCGCCCCCGCCGGCGCAAAGCCATCTACCTATGCCTAGGTACTAGGTAAGTAGCTCCAAGGTCCGACGAGCGCCGCACTTGACGTCGTAGTGGTCCTGTCAGTCCAGTCCGTCCAGTCCCAGTCCCAACGACTCCGGTCTCCCCGTCTCCGCGAGCTAGGTGCAGGAGCACCATATGGCCCCCTCGGATCACCCTCCCCCTCCCCTCCCGTCTCCCCTCCCATCGTCCTCCTCAGCCCCTCTCCCAGCGCGAGAGCGGAGGCCGAGGGAGGGGGATAATCAGATGCCCAGTCCGAAGCACACCATCGATCGTGCATTTACATGTATACGTACATATGTACGTAACTACATCTCGCAGACGGGGCCCGTTTTCCCTAGAAGTAAGCCACACTATCGCATCGCATCGTCTCGTATCGGCGCCCGGCGCCAACCAAACAAAGAGGAGAGAGGAGACATTGGAGCCCATCGTGTGTTTTAACATCGCAGACTAAAAAGAATGTTGTTGTTTTTTCCCTGCTTCCTCTTCCAGTTTTCTAGCGCCGCGCCCCGGTTGCTGGTCGCACTGGCTGAAACAACAAAAAAAAAACACCACTACCGCTGCTTGTCCCAGTCGTCCCAGTCGCACGGCCGCCACCGGATGTGACGCCTGTCATTTCAACACGCGAGAGTAGAAGTAAAGTTTTTTTTTATACGACTGCTACCCAGTCCCAATGCTACCGCAACCGCGACCGCCTGGCCACCATCTCTTACTTCTGTTGAGCCCTATTCCACTCCACGCACTCCTCGAGCTTGACCCCGTTGCCGCCGAAACAGTCCAGCGCGCTACCGATGGTCAGGTCCACCCTGCCCTTGCTCAGCTTCTTCACCATCTCCAGGTCCTCGAGGTTCCTGCCGCCGCCCGCGTACGTGACCGGCAGGCTGCACCACTCGGCCAGCCTCTCCACGAGCCTATCGTCGATGCCCTTCTGCAGGCCCTCGTTGTCCGCCGCGTGGATGAGGAACTCGGAGCAGTACGGCTCCAGCTTCTTGATGGCCTCTGTTGTTGTTTGTTTTTGCTCCGCATCAGCCAGCCACTCTCGCATGTCACATAACCAATCTGCATGTCACCTAACCAATGGGAAGGAAAGGGAGCAGTCGGGGGGTCGATCGGACGAACCTTGGTTGACCTCCATGTCCGTGATCGTCTGCCACTTGTTCATCGCCACGAACCAGCTGTCGTCCCCGCGCCGCCGGCAGCTGAGGTCGATCACGAGCTTCCCCCTGTCCCCTCTCAGCGCCGCCAGAACCGCATCCAGCCTCTCCTGGCTGAAGCGGCCTTCGGGAAACAGGTACGACGTGATGATGACCTTCTCCGCGCCGGCCTCGATCCACTCCCTCGCGTTCGCGTCGCTGATGCCTCCCCCGACCTGCAGCCCGCCTGGCCACGCAGCGAGCGACTCCCTCGCCGCCTCGGTGTTGCCCGGCCCCAGCATGATCACATGCGCCCCCGTGAGGTCGTTGTCCCTGTAGAGCTTCGCGAAGTGCGCCGGCGGGTGTGTCGACACGAAGTTGGTCTTGAGCTCCGACGTCGTGCTGTCCAGCGTGCCGCCGACGATCTGCTTGACCTGCCCGGCGTGCAGGTCTATACACGGGCGGAATCGCGTCATCTTTTGTGTGGTTTTGTATGTGTGGTTGTTGAAGGAGATTCTTCTTATGAGAATGCGTCACGGCGGCTCGCTGCCCACATCAACCCCTCCTGTTCAAGTTTTGTGTGGATGGTGGGGTTCGCCCCGGTACCGGCTTAACTTAACCTTGGTTCTGGACGTGCTCTGGAGGTTCTCTGGAAGCGACACACTCAGGCCGGTCATAAGGCTTTTAAGATCATGGTTTGAACGGTTGAGCTCTGACATGCTGGGTCACATCAGGTGAAATATGATTTTTCGTCGCTTTGCGTCATGAACAAGGATTGGTACTCCATTTTTGCTGGCCGATTCAAGCCTTGCTGTTACGAGGTAAACATTGACGGTGTCTAAAGCCACGACATGATAAAACCTAAACTTACTACGGGCAGAATTAAAATCCCGTCTTCCTATAGACAAAAAATCATAGCTCAGAAATCCCCCATTGGACAATTCGATGTCGGCAGCTTGCCCACAAGCACGCCAAGGGTGTTAGCCCCCACTTCAGCACAGGGGTCTAGTAGCCAAAAGTTGCCGGAATTTTCAACGAATCCGGCTGTGTGTTCTAGTGGATTATGATTTCTCGTTCACAAGCATGTGCACTTGATCCCGAGAAGGTCGCAGGTTCGAGCCCTGCCACGGTCATAGCATCCTAATCTTTTGCTATTTTTCATTATTGTCCTCTCCTTTTTGGTGAAACTAGCTGTCGTCTCCTCACCATTTGTCCTAAAGTGCCGTTTGCGAGTTCACAAAAGGGAAGCACAGGACTTACACAAACAGAGACACCATCCGCCGTGGGTGGGGATATCGGATATAATAGCTACCAAATCCATCTATGCCCTTGAGAGCGGGCCTAATCTACAGCCATCGCCTTTTCCGGCATGACATACGTCGAACAGAACCTCCAAAACACATACATCGTATTCAGACACAGACAAATACCACCAATCTCGTCGGTCTCATCTCGCATCAAACACAATAATCCGCCTTCCCCCATGGCCCGATATCCATCCACGCCTGTTCCCAATCCTTTTCCTGCCTGTTCCATTTTGTACCGTCCTACCCAAGCAAAACCTCAATCCGGTCCCTCGCGACGGCGTCCCAGACCCTCTGGACCACATGCCCCAGCCCCCTCCGGTGACACACGCCGCCCACCCTCTCCACCCAGAGCACGTTGACAAAGTCCACGATCTCGTCCTCGTCCATATTATCCCGGAACGCGTCCAGGTCGAAAACGTGGCTGCCGCCCCTCTCGCAGCCCGTCGATATCGCCACAAACTCCAGCTTCTCCTCCCCGGTGTGGTTCGCCCCCTGCAGCCCGAGCCAGCTGTCGTGCGCCCTCACCACCCCGCACCACTTGCCCGTCCGCGACCAGATGTTCCCGATCGCCAGTGGCACCCCGTATCCCCTCCCCGGCGCCACCGCCCCAGCCGCCGGGCCGTCGCCTGCTCCAATCCCCGCTACCGCCCCCACCGCGGCAGCAGCAGTGGCAGCAGCAGTGGCAGCCGCCTTGCCCTCCGGTGCCCCGTTCCGCGCCGTCGCGAAGTCCACCTCCAGCCACGCCACCGTCGTGTTGAACGACAGCAGCGTTGCGCTCATCGAGTAGTCCGCAAGCGGTGCGTGCTCTGGGTCGCCCCCGCTCATCTCCCCTATGGGAACCGGATACCGGAACACCACTTCGGGGTCGCCTGCGTACCTGAAACCGCCGCCGCCGCTCCTCGACCACCCGGGGGGCAGCGGCACCGTCCGCCTATGCCTACGGTCGCGGAACGCCATCCCGTCGTTCGGTAGCCGTGTATACGTCGCCCGGTCAGTGATCTCGTAGCTGACGAGTGGCCGCAGACGGAAGGCGTAGGGGCTCTTGAACCTAACCCCCTTCTTACCCCCTGACGGAGGTGCGTCCTGCACATAGTCCGCCGCCGCCCGCCACAGGGTCAGGTCAGCCGGCACGCCGTCGTGGTGCCACCCGAGCCAGCTCCACGACGGTATCGGGTTCATCCCGGTGACCGGCTGTATCATCTGCCGCCGCCGCACCGTCGCTCGCGGGTTCCAGAGCATGGCAATATCCAAAAAGCACACGGGCATCCCGAACACGAAGCCGCCCGCAAACGATTTGGACATGACCGTCGTGATGCCCCTAAACGCCCTCGTCGTATCAGACATGAGCGTCACCCGGCGCGAGCTGTAGTCCATGGCGACGCGCGCGTACTCATCCATGTCGGGCCACACCGGGTGCAGGAAGCCCGTCGCGGCTGAGAACGTCCGGTGCAAGCACGGCCCGTGCTTGTTCCCGCCCTTGAGGATCTTGCTGAACCGCCCGCCCGACGGCGACCCCTGCCACACCTCGCAGTGGCACTCCCACGTCACTGTGTCTTCGAAGACGAACAGCTTCCGCCGCGAGTACATGCCCTCCTGCACTGTCCACGCCCTCCCCGCCCACCGCGACGAGAGCACGAGGTCCTCGTGCTTCATTTTCCCCGCCATCCCCTTCGGCGGCGGCCCTCGCTTCAGCAGGCCCGACAGCCCCGTCTCCGCGTCGCCTGCGGCCGCCACGATGGTGAGGTAGGCGTTCGCAAAGATGTACGCCATGTTCTTGACGTGCTCCTCCCGCTCCACGTCGTCGTCCTGCACGATACAGAAGCGGTCCACCCAAAGATATTTGATGCCCAGCTTCCTCGACAACCACATGGCGTCCAGTATCGTCTGTGGAATATCCGCATCGTCGAGACTCGCCGTCAGCAAGTCCAAGTTCCCCCTGAGCGTCTCCATCGGGCCTCGCGCGGCAGGGAAAGGCGGCTCGTAGACGTAGCTGAGGGCGATGTACCGGTCTGTCGCCCTCGCGCGGACCAGACATCGGTTCACCGAGTCGATGAGCCACAGTGGCCGCCATGTGTCGCCTGGCGGGCCGGAGCAGTGGTCGGAGTGCTCCGCATTGCAGGTATCGAGCCACTCGCGCACACGGGCGACGGGGTTGAACTTGCTCGTGGTGGACGCAGACGAGGCGCGGCGAGACAGCGGCGGGGCTCCGACCGGCTCCCTCGCGCGCGCCGTCCACGTATTCATAAGTCGCTCCGTGATGCTTTGTCGTTTGTTGCCGTTCTGAGTGTCGTTGGCCGGCACGCTCTGCCGTCTTGCGTGGCTGACGTGACTGCTCTCCGGGGGGACGCTGTGCCGCTTCACATCCCTATAAGGCGGGCTCTCTCTGTCGCGATCTCTGTCCCTTTCCCTATACCTCTCCCGATCCCGATCCCGATCCCTGTCTCGGTCTCTGTCCCTGTCGCGGTGTCTAGGGGTGTAACTATCCCCGTCTCTGTCCCGGTCCCGGTCTCGGTCCCTGTCCCGATCACTGTCTCGATCACGGTCACGCAGGTCGCGCTCGCGGTGCCTATCGGCACGAACGTCCTTCTCTCTGCTGCCCCGTTGGCGAGGCTGTGGCTGTAGTGAAGGTGGCGGTGGTGGTCCTGCCGCAGATACTGGAGATCCTGGAGATCCTGGAGATCGTGGTGGTCCTGGAGGCCCTGGCGGTGGTCGTGGTGGTCCTGGTTGTTGCGCCGCTTGCCGCGGGGCAGCTCGTCGCTGGGGCGGGGGGGTCGGAGCTCTATATCCGCCGTCGTCCTCGTCCGACATTGATGATGCAGAGGAAACGTCGTCGTCTCCAGGCCGCCTCGCCGCGTGCCCGTTGCTGCGGGCGGACGGGCTTGGGTGGTCCATCCTGATTTGACTTTGTGTGTGTGAGAAATTCGCAGACAAGAACAGAGCGCGCGCCGCCGCGGCAGAGCCGACACCTTTCCCTCACAAGCTACAAGCTGCTGCGCGCGCGCCCCTCCTCTCGGTGTTGCGCCGTGACGCTAAGTGTGTGTTAAGTGTGAGTTGTGGCTCGGTCGATGAACCGTGCGACGTAGGATGATCCTTTGCTTCTGCCGGCCCTGCTGTGGACTCAACACGTCCTCTGGGCGGCGGCGCGATACCGTCAGGACGTGGCGCCGGCGGATGCGACCGCTATTTGATGGGAAACGGCGTCGGTTGCGATGGAGAGTCGCGTCAAAAGCGCTTTGCGACAGGAAAAAGAAGATTGGTTGCGCCGCGCCTCAAAGCCACCCGGTCAGTGAGAGACGGCTGGTGTAGTGAGAGGGCAGTACACGGAGTACATGCTATGAAGTAACAGGTGAGAGAGAGCAGTGAGGTGAGAGGTCGGCGCTCCGCCACCCCCGGCCCGCCCGCCGACAGCTGCCACAACCTAAGTACCTGCTACGCACCACCTCAGTATACCTTACTACCTGGTAGGCACTACAACGCCGTAGCTATGGTAGGTCAGGTACATCGTAGTAGCCTGGATGGGGGCCTTAACCAACCTCATTCGCTCCCCAGCCCCCTCCATTACCCAGATTAGCAGATGCAGAATATGATGAGGTTCCTCACGACACGATTGCGTTTCCTGCACTACGCCGGAAATGCCATTGCCACCCACTGCGACAGGGCCATTCCCTACACCATCCCAAGAAACAGCACATTAGCCAATACCCGCCCTGCCCATCCGTAATGCTACGACCGAACGGCATCTGCATCTCTGCATCAGGTCTGCGCCAGCACCGATGCCGTAACAGCGCATCCATCGCGGCATCTACCATCAACCACCCTCCGTCACTGTGATCCATCCATCCATCCACCAGCGCCCGGGCCGTGCCATTGTCTCTGTTTCTGTCTGTCACCGTCTGTCACCTCTTGGCATAACAGTCACGCAAACAAAACGTTCCTTCCGGTCTGCTGCATCATGCTCACGTCTATTAAAATACAGTTGCTGCTTGCTAGTCTAACAAACTTGCGACAAGTTGCGATTCCTGCCGAACCACCAAAGGACCCCGACCCCGACCCCACGAGTCTCACGACAGAATTCCTCATCCGCCGCCATCCTCCCCTCGCTTCGACTGCCTCGCAGGCCCAATTTCTGGCCCATGGTATTTGTTGTATCGAGTGCCATCCCGCCGTAAGGTAACCTGTACACGTTCCAAAGCCACCCAAACCGTTACGCCTGTAAATGTGCAGCAGTCTCCGAAGAAAAGCCACTTTCACTGATCATTAAAACATCACCACTGTGACTGACCACCACCGAAAATTGAAAGCCACTACTCTTCGTCGCTTTGCGCCCCGTTGCTGCCTCCGTTTGTCTCCTTGGCCCCGTTCGACGATGAAGAGATCAACTTGATCCTGGTACCAGAACTGGCTGGCTGAGGAGTCCCTGCACTCGCGGCGCTTGCGCTTGGCGCAGCTGAGCCTTCCTTGTCTCCGTCGCCTTCGAGCTCCCTCAACTCGGAGTGCTTCTCGAGCTCCTTTTCGAACCCCTCGTGGTAAAATTTCTAGGAAAATGTCAGTAGAAAGCATGGCCAATGCATCCAATGTCACTCACCTGCAGAGTCTGGGCATCCTGGTAGAGCAGCGATGCCTCTTCGTTGTACGTCTGGCAGTTGTTGAACATCAGGTCGACGTCCTTGCGCATCTCGCCAAGACTGTGGTACTGGTTCTTCTTGATCTTGATCTCGATCTGCTTCATCGAGATGGGGCTTTGAATGATCAAGTAGTAGTCGGCGTAGTCACGCTTAGGAGGCAGCGCGAGGAAAGGCCCAATGATGATACGCTTGCCCGCGACAGACTCGTCGTCGTCCTCCTCGGGTGGCTCAGGATCATCCACTTCGAGGTTCATCATGCCGTCAAACAAAGCTCGCAGACTTGACTGCAGAATTGCTCGTTGTTGGGGCGACACGCGCGGTGCTTCAGACCCTGCAGAAACCGAGACCGCCTTTGGTCTGCCCTGCGGACCGCGGCGTTTCTTGGCAGGTGGCTCGTCGTCCCCTTCCTCTGCCTTGCGCTTCTCCTGGTTCTTGCTCCCAGGCTTGCGACCCCTCTTCTTGGGCGTTTCTACCTCTTCCGTACTGGCGCGACTAGCCGCGGGCGAGGCATCTGCAGCGTTCATTATGGCCATCTTCTTAAGCTTGTTGGTCTCTCTCTTGTCCTTGCGGGCTTGTTTTCGTGCAGCGGCAGCCTCTGGAGAGTCCTCATCATCGTCCACGGCCATGAGCCATTGTTCTTCTGTGAGACCATCATCGTAACGGACCTTCGTACGCTCACGAGCGCCACGTCCCAGGCTGGTCTCCTCTTGTTCTTCCACAGGGTTGCCGTCGCCAAGGTAGATGTCTGGAAGTTCGTTTTCGGCCATAAGACGGGGCTTGCCTTTCGAGCCGGGTCCATCTCCATAGATCGGGTCCTTCTTCCGCTCCTCGTCTATCTTCTGGAAGGTGACAATCTCGTCGTCGTTACGGGCCAGGAGCAAGTTCAACTCCTCGTCATCCATTTCGTCTTGCTCACCCGTTTCCGCCAGGTCGGCGGTTTCTAGAAGGGTTCGCAGCATGGCGTCACGATCCGTTTCCGTTGACTTGTTGTCGAAACGACCAGCCTGAATGACCTTGCCGTCCATGTCGAGCTTGAACCTGGCTCTTTCCAGAATCTTCTCTTCGACCGAGTTGGAACTGATAAGACGCAAGATTCGCACTTCGTTCTTTTGACCGATACGATGCGCACGATCCTGAGCCTGCAAATCTTGATGGGGGTTCCAATCGGAGTCGTAGATGATGACGGTATCGGCAGTCTGCAAGTTCAGACCCAGACCACCCGCACGAGTTGAAAGCAAGAACATGAAGTACTCGGAGTTGGGAGCGTTGAACTCGCGCAACAGATCGGAACGCTCGTCTGACTTGGTCGTACCATCCAGACGAAGATACTTCAGGTTGCGGTATCTGAGGTAGTCTTCCATGATATCCATGATGGCCGTCATTTGGAAGAACATGAGCACGCGATGACCAGTTGCCTTGTACTTGGGCAGAACTCGGTCCAGAAGCTCGAACTTGCCTGCCGTTCTCCAGAGGAGGTCGTTGCTGATGCTCATGGGGTTTAAGAGGTTCTCGACCTCGTCGAACACGAACGGGTGATTGCAAAGTTTTCGGAGCTGCATGATCATGTTGCTCAACCCGCGAGCACCCGTCTTGCCGCCCTGTCCGTCGCTGACGAGAATCTTGTTGTGGGTGACCATCTGTTTGTAAAGCTTGGTCTGCAGGGCCGAGAACTTGCACTTGATGACCTTTTCTGTCTTGTCCGGAAGGTCCTTCTCGACATCCTTCTTCAAACGGCGAAGCAGGAACGGGCGCAACACCTTGTGAAGACGGCGAATGACGAGAATCTGCTCTTCTTCCGTCAGGTCCATCTTGTCCTGGCCACCGGTGTTGGCGAAAGGCGTATTGAACCACTCATCGAAAGTCTTGGCGGACTTGAAGATGGTAGGCAGAGTGAAGTTAAGCATGGCCCACAACTCAGTGAGGTTGTTCTGGAGCGGGGTACCGGTCAGGATTAGACGGAAGCGGGTGTGGTAGTATTGCTGGATGGTCGATGTCAACTTGGAGTTCTGGTTCTTCATACGATGACCTTCGTCGATAATCATGTGGAACCACTTGATCTTGCTAAGAATCGGGCGGTCCTTGATGATGTACTCGTATGTGGTGAGCAGAACCTGGAAGCGTCCCTGGCGGATCTTATCCTGCTGTTGCTTTCTGGCCAAGGGAGGACCCTTGTAGACAATCTTGGTGACAGACGGCGCCCACTTCTCGAACTCCAAAGTCCAGTTGGTCAGGGTACTGAGAGGCACGATAACCAGGTACGGTCCGTCCTGTTTCTTGCGCTCAATGAGGTATGTGACCAGACTGATGGTCTGGATGGTCTTGCCGAGACCCATTTCGTCAGCAAGAATACCGTTGAGGTTGTTGTTGTAAAGTGACAACATCCACTGCAGACCCTTGATTTGGTACTCCTTGAGGGTACCGCCGACCAGAATGTTGGCCTGCTCGGTAACTTCTTCCTTGATGCGATGGGCAACAGCGTAGTAGTCGATCTTCCGTCCCGCCTCCTCGGAATCGCTGTCCACTTCGCTTTCCTCTTCTTCCTCGTCTTGAATATCGTCGCCGAACTCCGCTTGTTGTGCCTTCCTTTGCTGTGACTTGACAGAAGCAGCGAGTTGGCGCAAGAACCCATCGGTCTGTCTAAGAAGGTGGGTAATACGGGTATCCTTGGCTTCGTCAAGCAACTTGAGATACGCCTCTTCGTCGTCAGCCTTAAGAGCCTGCAGACGCTGCTTGGCAGTTCGTTCAATCCTCTTCTGCTCTTCCTTCTCGATGTTGTAATGTTGGGCGAACATGAGCTTGTTAAGCTTGCTAGACTTGTTGCGCTGGCTGAAAGCGGTTTGCTGGATCTCGTTCCTGTGCTGAGTGATGGCCTGGAGGAAGTCGGTATGTCTCTTCTTCTCGCGGTTCTCCCGGATATCGCGTTGCTGCTTCTCAAGCTTCTCGGTAATCCGGGCCTCACGAACAGTCATCTTCTTCATGCGACGGTAGCCAGAACGGTTGGTAGTCATGGCCAGGTTGTCGTAAAACATCATTTGACGGCCAAGTTTGTCTCGCAACGCCCGCTGCTTGGCATACAAGCCCAGGCTCTTCATCTCAATAATGGTTTTGACCTTGGCGCTGTCATCGACTTCGACTTCGTCATTGGTGGAATCCCAGTGAGCAATGTTTGCCGGGGTGGCTCTCAGCTCGGCGTAGCGGTCTTTCATACGGTTGAAGACGACCAATTCCCTCTCATATCGGAGTTGCTCAAAGTCGACTCCCGTCGGGAACAGTCCTGGAATAAGTTTGCGGTTCTTGCGTTGCGTATGATCGAAGTGACTGATGGACTTGCGAATCAAAGCAGGATCGCCGTAGGGAGACTTGACAGTCTTGAACGTCGGCCCTTGAGAAGTGGGAGGAGCTTCGGACTTGGGTTCAGCACCGTTGGGGCCAGGCTGGGTGGATTCCCGAGAAGGTGCCGCCGGTGTTGATGAGGCTGCCTGCGCAGCAGCCTCAGCGGCAATAGCTTTCCTACGCTCGCGCTGAGCGAAGATGGCCTGCTGCATCTGCAATGGAACGCCGGCATTCTTTGTCAGCAGCTTGAAAGCGTGGATCTGTTGACGAAGCAGGCTCAATTGCTGAGGGTTGAATTGACCAGCGACAGGGCCGCTGAACGGGGCAGCCGTAGAGGGCGACCCGGACGCGGCGTTGTTATTTGAAGCCGGGGCAGGAAGTGCGGAAGCGCCCAGCGCACTCGAAGAAGGAGGTTGTGTCGACTGGGGTTGCTGGGCGGGCTGCGCACCATTGACGGCGCCGTTCGGTCCAGCCTGTTGCTGCTGTTGCTGCTGCTGCATCTGGCGTTGATGCATCTGCTGTTGTTGCAAGAATTGCTGCTGCTTCTGTCGCATACGCGCTTGTTGTTGGAAGGACAGGACGAACTGCTCTGCCTTGATGTATTCAGGATCCGTGCTTGGAACACCACTCTCTCTCATCTGTTTGAATTTCTTTGGCATTGTCAGCATCATCCATCGACAACGAGGTGGGCGGCTATCAACGGGATGCAGGGCTGTCGAGGGCGATGGCTGAAGGGTCTTACGTTGAATATCTCCTGGGCCTGTTGAGGAGTGGTAGCGGCCATGCCGGCACCAGGAAGCTGGACGGCAGGCGGTGCCTGAACGGAAGCCATGGTGGGCAATGTGTTGTCTGCAAATCTATCGACTGCGTGAATCTCTAGAGATGCAACGGCTATCTCGCGCGCATTATCATGCGAAAGGACTCGTGTGGTTGGACAAGTGGAGCCGTGTTGAAGGTTGGTCGCGCTGGGCTCGTCGCGAAATGAGAGACTAGGATGCTAACAGAGGTAGTGACGGAAAATGCGGCGCGTCGTCGGCGGAGAATCAGGCTTGAGGGGCGCTGACGTCGAGTCGGGGTGGAAAGCGCGATGCCGTGGGCGGATCGGAGACACGTCGGTCGCGTGGAACGAGATGACCTAGATGGAGGATGTAGTTCAGCCGCAACTGTAATGAGATGCGGTGCCGCGAAGGCGTGGGGGAAAAACGGGTGGAAGGGGGAACCGCGGATGCGGCGAAAAATGCGCGATGGGGCAATGGGCGCGGCGTCGGGGCGCTGCCTCGAGCGGGATGCGCGAGGAAATCGCGTGGAAAGGGGTGCTGGACACTTTTCGAGATGGGTGTCGATGCCTGTAGAGGGGGTTTGGCGATTTTTCGATGCGCGCGGTGCCGGTTGAGATGGAGAGGTGAGGACAACGACAAGATTCATTGATGGTTGGTGCGGTCTGTGAAACGCGGTCCCCGTAATTTTCAGCACAGCAAGATGTTGCGGCCTGAGGCACGAAGCGCTAGGCTGATTATGTACAAGCGAGGGCGCTCGGGCCATTTTCTTCCTTGGCCCACTGCAGGCAGGCACAGGCTGGCCACTGCCTGGTTGGCCGACACTCGTGGACCTGGCTGGCTTCGGGCACTACCTGGGCCACGCACGCCTGTGCCGGCCACCAAGAATGCCAGATCCACGCCGCTTGGCATCTGCCGTCTCGCTTTCAGAAGGCAAAGGGGGGGGAAGGCTCGGTTCCCCTCGGACTGGAGGCGCGTCATTTTGTTCCCTCCTCTGGTCCAGTCGCGCGCGCGCGTTACCTCCTCCCCCCTACCTTACCTTAGCCGGAAGGAGGACCCTGGGCCCGGCCGGATGAGTTGGCCGCGGCGGGGATGTCCACACTGCTGCAAGTCACCACTGCTTGCGTGTTGCCCGCCCTGCGTCTGAGGGCTGCTCCCCATGAAGCTAATCTGAGGATGATGAACAAGTGGAGAGATTCAAACTGCACGCCGCATGGCATGCTCTCCATTTTCCACGTCTGCGTCTCCAATGCCCAGGTCCTGACCCCGTCCATCAGCCAGCCCTGGTCCCATCCATCAACCATTTCTCTGACCAAATCGAAAATCATCCTCCGCCATGGGTTCCCCGCGACGTACCCATGTGCAACATTTGCGCCGAATTCCTTATCTCTTGACCTTCTTCTTGTCCGGCCCTTCCTCTTCGTCGCTGATATCAGCGTATTGAGTCACCGGCTGCGTCTTCTGCCAAGCCGAGGTGAACATCGGGTCCTTTTGCGCAGCATCGGCATACTTGAGCAAAGCCTCTCGGGGATCTTCGTGAAGCATCTTTGCGAGAGGAATGTTCTCCGCAATGTGCTTTTCGTCGGGCTGGTTCCTCATAAACGGCGTTTGCTGAAGAACAGCTGGTCTTCTCGGGTCCTTGGATTTGCCCGACGCCGTGAGTCCGCCCCCTCTCCTGCCGGCCATCGCGCTGCCTGGCGTGACGATGGAATCGCCTGAGATTCCCACCGATATATCCGTTGTCCTGGACGGGTCGTCATCGATATGCCGCTTCTTCGGCGCTCGGGACATGACCTCGACAGCTCCCCGGGTGGACATCGTCGGATTGTACAGAACGTGCGTCTCGCCGTTCGCCGACCCTGTAATAATTTGGTTGATCTTCGGGTGCCAGTTGACTGTGATAAGAGGCGCTCCTGGGCTAATCGGCGTCACATGCTCGGGCCGCAAGTTTCCGGGGTTCAAAATGTGCAGATCGCCAGTCGCGGAACCAGTGAGGATGCTGGTCGAGTTTGGCGAATACCTGATGTTGCTCATCGGAAAGTGGTCCGAGGTAGAGGAGTGGTCCACCGTAACGAGGGGTGTCTTGAACTTGCGCGTATCCCATAATTTGATCGTATTGTCTCCTCCTCGAGTGACGACCATTCGGCCGTCCGAGGAAATATCGATACCTCCTGTCCAGGTGTCTGGCTTGTGTGCGTCGCGAATCTCGGCAGTGGGTCGCGAGAAGGGGCTGTTGCCGCTGTACATGACCAGAGATCCGTCAAGGGCTGCTGCGACTAGCACATTGTTGCCGCCTTGCACTGGGGTGCCCCATGCGACCGCAGTCATTCTCGTGCGGCCAGCAGACCCAGCAGCCTTGGACTTGAAGACGATCACGTCCCTCTGGCTACGCTTGTTGTTGATGTCCCAGATTCGCAAGGTACTGTCGGTGCCTGCGGTGATGCAAAGGTTCTTGTCGGTCGGATGCCACGTCCCCGTCGTAACCTCCGAAATATGGCCCTTGGTATTGTTCATGTCCCGAAGGTACATGTCACCCTTGACGAACTCTGTCAAAATGTCGCCGTCTCTCGACATGATCTTTGCCTGCGGGTGCGCCGATACGCAGAGGAAGACACTGCCGGACAGGCGGTTGAACTCGACATGGTGGATGGGATGTGACTCTGCGTTCGCGGCAGAGGATTTCGTCTCCCATGGGTCGACGGATCGGAACGCGCGAAGCGTGCTCGGTGTCATGGACGCGAAATCGTGCAGGTTGATCTTGCAGTCGAGCGATGCTGACACGAGTCGTCCGCCCGCTGGGTCCAGCGTGACTGTGGTCACCGCTCTTTCGTGGGTCTTCAGGACCAGCTCATGGGAGACTGGGTAATCATCGCCATCATCCGAGTCGTCCGAGTCGTCCGAGTCCGAGTCGCCATCGCTGTCACTGTCACTGTCTGAGTCGGATTTCTTCTCGTTCTGGTCAGTTGTTGGCGGACCTGCAGATCCTTCCTTCGAGCTCCCTGCCGAGGGTTTCTCTGCCGCTCTTCGGCTTCGGTCGATTTGGGCGGCAATATTGGCTTCCTTCGATTTCTTGCCAAATGAGGCTGGGAGGAATGCGCGCATGGGGTCGTCCTCGGCGAGTTCAGGTCCTTCGACCACGAAATCTTCGTCGTCGCTCATTGTGGCGGTTCTTTCGGCTGGGCAGGAAGTGTGTGAGAGGAGAAGTTTTAGGTAAAAGGGTAATTGGAACCTAAAGATCTAAACAGAGAGACTGCAGACCCCGATAATGGGGTGATGTCAGGCGGGAGCCGTCCGGCAAGGGTCCTCGCTTAAGCGAAGGTTAGCGTGACGCCAGCAATGTCGGTGGCCATGGCGCTAGTTCCTCCGCCTCAAGCACCATCCAGCTCCAACTTCCAGGTTCCCAGAAGTATAGTCATCAGCTTCATTCATATTACTCTATTTTCTCCATATACGAGAGATCTTGAACTTTCTACTGGATGACACGTTCCGTTACGACCCCCAGAAAACTGTGCTCTGCTGAGCAACAACAAGCTTGGCCTTGCCGAGATGTCCCGAACCACGATATCTCCGTCTAGGCGCTCTCCACATGCTCAATTCTGCCAGGAGCAGTGCTAATGGGGCTGTGCCACCGGGCTACTGAGGTGTAGGAAACCCTTTGTGCCTTTCTAAGTTTTCCTTTGATATTATCATCTGTAATCCTGATTCCCTGTGCATCTCCATACCTACATTCAGTTCTTTTTAGCCATTGCCTTCCACCCTATGATGGCTCACCAAATGTTCTCATCACATAACCTGAGCACCAAATGACACAGCGCCAATAGCGAGGTTCATCAAGATCGCCATATTGATACACGTCACGTTTAAGGGGTAAGAAGCTGCTCTGTGCACTTCAATTGAAGGATCGTCATGATCCACCTGTCTATGGAGTACGTGCGTGCCTGCCCTGTTCTATGAATCCCTGAACGGTCGAATCACCTCATCTGAATACTGCAAATGCCGGCCAAACCACTTTCCACCGTTGTTCTCCGAGGCAGCTTACCACTCGCGAATCTCACCACCGGGTCCGTTGAAGCCAGGGGTGACCCAAATCTCGCAGTTCTTCGAGAGCTCCCGGACCTTGGCTTCGTCGACCTCGATTCCCAGGCCAGGGCCCTTGAGGATGTCGATGTAGCCGTCGACAGGCTTCCAGACCTCGGGGTTCTTGATGTAGCTGGTGAGGTCTTCATTGCCAACCATGGCATTGTAGTGGATGCCGAGGCTCATCTCCTGGATGCAGAAGTTGGGAATCGCAGTATCCACCTGAACGCTCGCAGCCAGGGAGATGGGACCCAGGGGGCAGTGAGGGGCGACAGAGACATCGTACGCCTCGCACATGGCAGCTATGCGACGGATCTCGGAGATGCCTCCGACATGAGAGATGTCGGGCTGGAGGATGTCGATGCACTGGGCCTCCAGGAAGGGTCGAACATCCCAGCGGTGGTAGAGACGCTCTCCAAGGGCAATGGGAATAGTGGTCTTCTGAGACAGGGCCTGGATGCCTCCAATGTTCTCTGAAAGGAGGGGCTCCTCGATGAAGTAGGGCTGGTGAGGCTCCATCAGTTTGGCCAGCTGGCTGGCCATCGCCTTGTGAACACGACCGTGGTAGTCAACACCGACGTCCAAGCCCGCTTTCTTCACCGTCTCCAGTCTCTCAATGGAGGTCTTCAGGGCAGCTGGGGAATCAAGCCAACCAAGATCGCCAGTGGCGTTCATCTTGACACAGGTGAATCCATCGTGAAGACGCTTCTTCCTGAAATGTTGTTAGTGTCGTGCTTCAATCACCCAACAGGATCTCTCCAACTCACGCCTGAAGAGCGACATCGGCAGGACGGTCGCCGCCAATCCAAGCATACACCTTGACCTTGTTGCGGACCTTTCCGCCAAGGAGTTCGTAGATGGGAACGCCCAGCTTGCGTCCTGCTTTGTGGTCAGCAAAGGCTCATCTGGAATGTGCTTTCCTTGTTCTCACTAACCCTTCAAGTCCCAAAGGGCAATGTCGATGCCCGAGAGAGCACTCATGAAGACCGCACCTCCACGGTAGAAGTGCTTGCGCCAGGCCGTCTGCCAGATGTTCTCAATCTCACTGTAGAAGATTTCTTTGTCAGTACCACCTTCCTCAAAGCAGCGAACAGGTTTTTTTTTGTCTTTCCCAAGAGGGCAACTTACTCGGCATCCATGCCGGTGAACTGGCTCTTGTAGAACTCAAGACAGCCCTCAACAGCCTGGGTGTGGCCCTCCAGGGTGGCCTCGCCCCAGCCGTAGTTGCCGTCCTCATCGGTGATCTTGACGAAGAGCCAGCGAGGGGGGACTCGGAAGTACTCGATGCTCATGATCGGGGCCATGATTGTGGTGGATGCGTGTTGCTGAAAGGATGGTGTGAGTTGTAAGGGAAGTTGGGTGAGAGCGAAGTTGAGTGGATGAGAATTTATAAGTGGGAAGAGAGTTGAGTGAGGCCGGAAGTTGAGGAAAGGGGAAGAGCGAACCACCGGAAGGTGCCAACTGCAGGGAAGTGTGAACGGCGGGAAGGTGCGTTCCCTTTGTAGTGACTTTTGTCAAACCTGGTCTAATTCGCAGTCACTGTGAGAAAACCGTCTCTGTATTGACCTCAAAGTAGAAAGTGCAAACAAGAACATACCTGCTAAAACAAATCGGCAGCTCTTGACTGGAGAATATCAGTATCAACAGAGGTGTGAACTGCCTCTCCTGTGATCCTTCCAGGATCAGGTGTTTCCATGGACTACAAATGACCGGTTCCTGAGATACTAATGGAAAGCCCTCCTAGTTGAGATATGAACGCAGTTTTTTATTGTAATGATAGGTGTTCCATCAGACGAGGACGTTGATATTGACAAACACGAGAGACACCTGTGGTCACAAATGGGCCATGTGCCGAAGAGGATATGACGGAGGTTTTTCTGCAGTGGAATAGCTCTCAGCTGCCGTTCTACCGAATCGCATGGTCATAATATATTTGATGCAAGATCAGTCGTCTACCTTGAGAGGTCATCAAGAGGGCGGGACTCGTTCAGCTATTTATCTCCCTCGTCCGGCTTACTCGCTTCTTCTGCCCACGGGCTTAACCAATGAAGATAAACACAGCTCGCGCCATATCTTCACCTCACGTCCCGCCTCCTTGCGACACTTGACTGCACATTCGTTATCAAGCAATTGCATTTCGAAGGTTGCGGCTCTATGAGACGAGCCCGATACTGGCTTAGCGTTCCTGCAGCTCGGGCGTGGCCCAGGCCAGTTAGCTATGCAAGCAGACATTCCGCGATCCTGATTTTCGCCATGAGGATAACATAAACTTCGGCATGTGACAATTGCGGCCGGCAGTCGGCGTATTGGCCGACAGTGAGTGCTCTTGCATGCAGGGGCTGGACGGGCGGTCGAAGCCACGGCCGCATGGTTCGAACGTATCCGCAGACGGGCTTTCGTTATCAGCGGCGTTTCAATTTGTTCCCAAGGGGCCAAATCCCACAGCATTTCAGTCATTTATATTGACTTGGTGAATGAGCTGCACTACATCACGGAGAAGGGCTTGGGCTCGGCTCCGATTGCCACGAATGCAGAGTCGGTGCCGGAACGCCGAGAATGATGGTTCGGGAATGCCAGCTTCAGGTAGAGGAGACAGACAAGCCATGAATTCCAATGGTAAGTCGAGGGTTCCGCAGACATCTTCGGCCTGAAATGGACGCCGAATGACGCTGAGCTGGAAGCCTAAGACCGACGATTACGGCGGTGATTTGCCGCCATAAATGTTCATGGCCAACTCCCTCGAGAATTTTTGTTGGTAGAAGAGCTGGCACTGGACACAATGGTAAAGGGTTCTCTCGTGCTTGACTGGACGTCAAGGTCGCTCGGTACTGGGCAGCCTCGCACAAGATCAGAAACACCACGGAGTTCCTCCGGGTTCGGAGTGTGTTCACTCACCCATACCGGTTGAGGAAGAACCTGTTTGGGCTGGCTAGTAATGGTGTACCTTGATCGTGTAGTTAAAGTTGAGGTCAAAGGAGGATGTGGCAAACAAAGGAAACCATATCAGCCAATAAACTCGACCAGGCGCAAAGGGTGGTCAACAAGTATGCTACCTGGATATCATTGTATATCATTGTATATGAGCTTAGCGCATACCCAGGTTTCGGAGAAAGGTAGGGAAAGTGTTCTTAAAAGAGCGAGACTTGAAGTGCTTCTACACTCCAAATTCTTCTGCCCTCTACAACTTCCGGATTGATCTAACAGCAATTTCAGCAAACAAACGATACGACCACCGATTTCTAAGCTCAACACAAGTCGCAGCAAACTGAGTAACCCTTTCACCATGGAACCTCTCGCTATGGACCCTGCCGCCATGGATACCCTTGTCGGGAGCATGCATTCTCTCGCCATCAACAAAACCAGGCCTACCGAGGTCTTCCCTTATGCAGCGAAAATGAACGAACTGGCCGCTCAGAAATGCGGCCATCCGCCCCTGGCCGGTCTCCGAGGCCACGCATCCCAGCCCGTCCCAGCTTCATGTCCCGATTGTCACGAACGCGTAGTTGTCATGGCACAGCTCTTCGGCATGACCTGCCCTAGCGAATGGTCAACGCCTTCGGGCTCCCACCTCGCCCGCTGCCTCATGGACACCATTGAGAGAAACAGCCACACCGACGAGATAATGGACATCGGTTGCACCATAGCTTACCGGTGGAAGCTAGGCCAGCTCGCCGACAAGATCGTCCAGGTCTTCAAGCTTCCAGTCCCATCCGGCCAGACTTGCATGATCTGGGTCAGTAAAGGGTGGCGACCAACTTCGACTCCAGATTACATCCTGGCTTACGCGTGGTACTTCTTCGCCAACAGGCGAATGCCAAACCCGTCTCCTGCTCAGGGCCCCGACTTTGTTCGTTTCCGGCGGTATTTGACGGCGTCCGTTGTCGAAGGAAACCTATCGGTAAACGAGGTCTCTGAGCTCGTGGACCGCATCCTCTCCTACATCCAGAATGCCAAAGATGACGATTCTGACTTGGCCTACGGCAATGGATGGAACATAGAACGCCAACTCGAGTTGAGGGAACAATGCTTTTGATCATGATGCCACACACGACAAAGTACATGTATATATGCAAAATATTGTTGATTGGACGGTGCTTTCTTCAAGGTGGATGATCGGATATCGACCGCCATTATCAGATGTAGATATCAAGCATTGTAACTCTCTTGACCATTGTCAGAGTTGTCAATGGAAATGTTTATATCAACCACTTTATTACCACTAGGTGACCAACTTGAATACTTGCGAGCGAAAATTAGAGCAGGTTACCCTGGACCGGGTATTTGTGATGATGCGAAGTGGTCTCCCTCAATTCTTTCCGTCTTGTTCGACCATAGAGAGCGAGATGAAAGATATAAGACATAAATACGCTAGAGTGTTTGTAACATTATATTTAGTTCACTGGCTAATAGAAATCTCTATCATGTTTCGCTTCTAGCTGAAGCTCTATTCAATTCTCGTGTAGGTCGATCTTGAATATGTGCTCGCAAACGGGCCACCAACGGCGTCCTCAACATAACTAAGACAGTCCTATTGACAAAATCACTTGACCTGGCCGTTCTTGAACAGCGCCTGCACCTTAAGTCTCACTACCAGGCCGACCTCGGGCGACAAAACGGCCAGACACTGCGAGTCGAGGGAAAGGCTTGCTACTGATCAAGAGTCGACAGGCTGCCCAGATTCACGATAAGCGAGTCCCGCCACTGCTTCGACTCGGGGGCGACGCGCTCCTCGCCGCCGCAGACCTCGCAGATGGCGGCCCAGGCCTTGGGAGCAAAGTCGGAGCAGTCAAAGATGCGGTGGTGCGGCATGTTCATCCAGTGCTTCCAGGTCGATTTGTCGTTGGGATCCATGCCCAGTCGCGTCCAGACATCCTTCGTAACTCTTTCGGCCTGTTCTTTGGTGAAGCAGTCGCTCAACTTCAACCATCCATTGGTTCTGAAGTGCTCTTTCTGAGCTTCGGTAAGTGGTTCAACCGCGGAAGCCATGATTGTGAGAGGACGAGACGTAGAACTGTTATTATTCCAGAATGAATCAACATGTACTGTGGACGGAGTCAAGATGTATATAGCCCTTAAGCTGCCCCGGCCTTGGAATACCTGGGGTTGACAAATGGGTGCGGGGAATGCATAATCGGTCCAACACGATCAATCCGATTGGACAAAGTGACAGCTTCAGGGTCTCATGACATGGCAGCTTGGGACAATTGAATCGAAGGCACTTGGGTGGGCCTTGACCGGGAAGAGATGCCGCTAAACAGGCTCACATCTGAAGTGTATGCAGCTAGGGTTCGCGGGCCGGCCAAAGACAGAGTCGACGGGTCCTGCGTCGATCCCCCACATAAGAACTCAAAGAGTCATAACTCCCAGTTCCCCAACGGCAAGGGGACGAGAAGGGAGGGGGCGAATGCGAGATAGCCGACGTGGTGAGGCGAGATAGAATAACCGGAGTCCTTCGCTGGTAATGATCTCCCGACACCTCCCTAACACTTACAAAGACTCGGCGAATGAATCTTCTTGAGAAAAGTAAAGAGGAGTTCTGCTTTTACTCAGTCATGACTGGGAGTTTGAACGAGAAGGCGGATTAGGTAATTGTGTATCTCTGATTGGTCACAGACCGAACCTCACCGAAGGACTCGGTCAATCATACGCCGACAGCAGCCGACCGAACCTTTCGCGTTCGATTTTCCATCCCGCCAGAGAAAGACACCTTCAACAAACCCCCCTTCACAACCTCAAAATGCCGCCCGATCCAACAATAGACGACGAAGAGTATGAGTCCTCTCAGGACTCGGACTTCACGCCCGACGACGCCGTCGCTGCGGACCGCGACGACTCGGCGGCGTCAGACTCTGAGGACGACGACAACCCCGAAAAGGTCGCGGCCGCAGCGCTGGCCGCCGCCGCCAAGCGCAAGCACAACGCCGAGGCGGACGACGCTGGTTTTGAAAACTCGGGAGACGAGACGCTGATCAAGAAGGCCAAGAAGAAGCGGAAGAAGGCCAAGGACGGCGATGGCGCCGCCGATGAGGACGACGAGGGCGGCGAGGGTGGGCTGGTCAAGACGCGGAGCATGCGTGCGGCGGAGTGAGTAGATAGTACCGCGTCTCCAGGGACCTCAATTTTACTGACTGATTCTGTTACAGAAAAGTCGAACGCAAGATCGCGGCCGCGACAGGGCCGGTGACGGTAGACGTCGACGCGCTCTGGGCCCAGATGCTCTCAGGCCAGACGACACCGCGACCCAGCGACGACAAGCCTGCAGAAGAAGCCGACTCCACGGCCACAGCACAAGCCAGCATCGCCGACGCCCCAAAGACGGACGATGCCGAGCCCTCTGACATGATCCGCATCAAGCGGACCTACAACTTCGCTGGAAAGGTGCACACGGAAGAGAAGCTCGTCGCGCGGTCCTCAGCGGAAGCGAAGCTCTATCTCGCTTCCCTCGGCAAAGACCCCTCTACAACCGAGGCAGCGGAAGCAGAAGCAGAGCCGGACGAGCCCAAGCGCGTGCTAAAGAAGGCGTTTCGCTCGCGGTTCGAGCCGGCCGTCGAGATCGTCGGCCCGCGGTCCGACCTCAACCTCGGCGTGACGGTGCGCATTCTGGCGCGCGAGAAGAAAGCGGCGCATGCCAAGAAGCTCAACACGGTCGAGAAGAGCAAGATGGACTGGGCCGGCTTCGTCGACAAGGAGGGCCTGAAGGACGAGCTCGAGCTCGCGGGCCGCTCCAAGGAGTCGTACGCCAATCGGCAGGACTTCCTGGCGCGCAGCGAGGCCAAGAGGGAGGAGGAGGCCCGCCGGGCGAGGATGGCGGGCCGTGTATGATTTGGCGGTGTCTAATTGTGTCCACGGTTTGGGTTGTAAATTCTGGTTTTGGCGTTTATTCATAGATACCCCTCGTTCCAAAAACTAAATACATATGCTGCGCTGCCTCAACTCTACAACTTGGCGTCTTTACTCGGCGGCAGGATGGCGATATCCTGGAACGGGACGCCCAGGAACTGGTACAAGAAATGAAACCTGTCGCTCCCGAAGAACGGCTCCCCCCTGCCCTGCTCATTGACTGCCCAGAACCATGGCGCCCCGAACGCGCCGCGGTCGATGGCCTCCTGCGTCCGGGCCTTGACGGCATCCTTGATCTCCTGCGTCGCCGCGCCCTCCATGATCCTCCGCACGTGCTCCTCGCTGAACAACTTCTCACCAGCCGCGGCCCCTCCCTTCGGAGGGTACTCCCGCGGCGCGTCGGCCAGCACCTTGACCAGGACGTCGGGCTTGGTGATGTTGTGGCTGGCGGGCTCCCAGAAGCAGCGGAAGAGCCAGAGCCAGACCGTCTGGTACGTGGCGTCCGGGTAGTTGCGCTTGATGAAGTAAAGCGCGCGGAGCGGCAGAATGGTCATGCTGCGCTCCATGAAGTCGGACGGCGTAACGATGTCGGGCTTGCCGGCACGCACCGAAGACCGCCGCGCGTCGAATGCGCCGTATGTGGCCTTTGCGGGAAGCGTCCATGGTGGCTTGTTTCCTGCGAGAAGGATGAGTAAACGGTAACTGTAGTGTGCAGTCTCTGATGCGATGTACCTGAGGCGGCGTTGATGCCGCCGAGGAGGACGGGGTGGATGCTACGGATCGAGTGTTAGTATCCCGGCTCGTGGGGGCAAAGGGGGAAGGGGACGGACTCTAACTCCACGCCATGTGCGGTAAGGAGATCCTTGTTCTTGAGTAATTCGTAGTATGCAAGGTAGCTGTACAAAGATGCTGGTGGCCGGGTATGAGTGTGCTACTTTGGCGATATGATATAGACGGAGACTCACCGAGATCAATGTAGACGTCGACCTTCCCACCCATCTTGGCGATTTGAAAAGACGAATCGGAACGCTAAGACTTTGTATCCGAATTAAACTGTGGATAATCAAACCAAAGGGAAAGCCTGAGAACTGCAACCCAGCTCGATGGCGCAATCGCTCGAATGATGAATGTTCATAAATAGAGCGATGTGATGAGTGAGGTGAAGTTGAGTTGGGGTGTGGGGTACCTCGGCACAGCATCTGGGGTAGCTCCAAGCCGCATTCACCCCAATCACATCCATCACTGATCACTAATACAACCGAGTCCCGACGACATATTCAACCCATTAGCGCTTTGCTTCATACAAATCATAAATCCTAATTTAGAGATCGCTGCTTGTATTTGAATCCTTCACAAGCAATTCGAAATCCGTTCCAAAGCTCTCCCTTTCACGTGCGCGCTCCTCTCACAATGGCCGGATCCAAACAAGTTGCCCTCGTCGTAGGTGCATCACGAGGCATCGGCCGTCAGATCGCCATCGACCTCGCAAAGAACGGCTATGCCGGTGCGCTTCCTTCATCCAGAATTCCCCTCAGACCCAGAAAACTAACACGTGCTAGTCGTCGTGGCCGCGAAAACCACAAGCGACGCTTCCAAAACCAGCCCCTTCCCACCGGACCCCAACTCGCAACAGTCGACCATCAGCACCGTCGCCCGCGAGATCCACGAAGCCGGCGGCGATGCAACTCCAATCGCCGTGGACGTCCGAGATCCAGATAGCATCCACAGGCTAGTCGAGCTGACAATACAGGTTTCCCACCCCTCTCCAATCTCAACTGACTCCATCCTGCCTTGACCCATCTAACACACCACAGAAATACTCCCGCCTCGATGTACTCATTTACAACTCGGGCGCCATCTGGTGGGCATCCGTCGAGGATACGCCCCCCAAGCGCTTCCAGCTCATGCAGCGCGTGAACCCGGAGGGCCTGTACCTGACCCTCCACGCTGCGCTCCCTCACCTCAAGCGCGAGCGCCGCGGCCGTGTCGTCGTCGTCAGCCCGCCCATCTACAGCCGCTTCTTCCGGGGCAAGACTGCCTACGCCATGGGAAAGGTCGGCATGAGCGTGCTCGCCAAGGGCCTGGCCATGGATTTTGGAAGGCAGGGCCTCTCCGAGATGGCCATCACCAGCATCTGGCCCGCCGTGGTGCGTATCCCTTTTATTACCTTCCCACACCTTTTCTATCCCAGCCGAAAGCAAGAGAACTAAAACAAAGACCTAGGCCATCGAGTCCGCCGCGACCCAGAAATTCCAGGCCTCCAACCCCGATGAGGCAAGGGATCTGAGGAAACCTACAATCTTCTCCGACGCCGTCCTCGCCATCCTCCGTGCCCCAGCCGCTACCGTCAACGGGGAACTCGTGCTGGACGAGGACTTCCTGAGGGACCACGCCGGCGTGACCGACTTCTCAAAGTACGCCCTCGTTCCCGGTTCGCAGCCCCGGCGTATCATGCCCGCGCGGCTGCCGGACCTGACCGTCGAGGAGCAGGACGACGAGGGCAGGCGGTATAACAGCGCGAAGCCCAATATATGACGGGATGTTTCCTGAAAGATCGTATATGTAAATTGCATCATCAGTCTCACGTGTATAGTATGTCTGTGACTTGAAACAATGATCCCAGTCTTCACCGTTCGTTGTGACCGTACTCAACAGTGACAGCGCTTTGGGAACTCATCTGCGATGCAACTCTTGTCTATTGCCTGCCGCGCATTATGCAGGCAGGATGCGATAGTTGTTGATATAATGTATCTTATCAAAGAAAAGAAAAAAAAGTGAAAAAGGGGATGTCGTCCTATCGCTATCAAACTGAGACCGTTTCCATCCCGCCCCAGCCGGCCCTCGCCAATCCTTCCTTCTCCCCATGCCGAACAGAGCGTTTTGAAAACCCAAGGAAAATGTACTGTTACCTTTTACAGGTTACCAAGCATGTGTCGCGTTCTATGATCCCTGGCTCTGCTGGAACAAGCCCTGTATGTTCTCAATGTCGCTGATGGTGTCGTTGAAGACCTTGGTGAGGTCGCCGAGCACCTTCATGCGGTTCCACTCGTGCCTCGTCCGCCAGATCTCGTCCATGAGCTCGCGGTTGATCTGCTCGAGCTGCTCAATCGTACAGCCCGACGTCCTGTGCGTCAGCTCGTCGAGGAACTGCTCCACCTGGCCCTCGTGGATGACCGGCTGCTGCTGCGACGACGAGGAGCCCGAGTTCCGGATGTCCTCGCTCGGCGAATCGTTGAGAATATTAACCAACGTCGGGGCGTGCGACTTGGAGTCTCCCGAGCTCCTTGATTTGTTGGGCGACGAATTCTGGCTGCCGATCCCGCCCATGGAAGGACGGATGATGCCTCGCGCGATGCCCTGCGCTTGGGAGTGCGGCCAAGCTTCGTCACTAGAAGTGGCCTGGCTCACGGGAGCCATGCCTGGGGGGATCTGGGTGTCTTGCAGCTGGGACGTGTCTCCCTGGCTGTACTGGTCGGGATGGAAACCGTTAGTCGCCTGCGTGCTCCATTTCTCCGACGATCGCTCCGAGGGGTTTGAAGTCTTTGTGGTAGAGGCGTCATTCACCAGCGCAGAAGGCGACATGCCGGGAGGAACCGTGGTGATTGCGGACCTCTGCGACAATTGCGTCGTCCCGGTTGTAGCGCCCGTTCCCGTGGCCTGAGCCGGCCATTGCGGAGGCTGCATTGAGCTGTCCTGTGTTGTGTCGTCATCGACACCGCTCATGTGCACGTCGCTGTGCCGCGGGGGATTTGGCGGCGTGCCGTTGCTTTGCTGAGGAGCGCCCGTGCCGTTGGGCCCTGGGCTCATGACTTGGAAGCGAGCCATGGCGTGGCTACTTCCGGGAATGCGCTCGCCGAGCGTCACCGGTCCCTGCGAGTCGCTATCGTTGCCTCCGGTTACGTCGGTCTGAACGCGATCGACTATAGACTGCATCGCCTTTCTCTTCCTCTCCTTCTCGGCCGCAGCCCGAGCTCTCTGGAGCTGTCTCTGGTACAACGCCTCCCAATCGACGGTACTGGTGTTACCTTCGATGGTGGCAACATCAACCTCGACATTACTGACAAGCTCATTAGCCTTGAGCGTTCGCTCCTTGTCACCAATGTTCTTGGCATCCTTGGCGAGAGATTTGATGTCCCGGAGGAAGTCCTTGGGTCGACAGTAGAAGCCGTTGGAGAGCCGCTCCTCGATTGTCGTGGTCTCCAGGTTGAAGAAAGTCTTGCCCGTAGTTGTCTCGCGGAGCACGTCGTCTCCGTGCTTGTCCTTGACAATCTCGAATGGACGCGGCTCAGCGCCCACAACATCAGGGCGAACGTAGTTGGGGTCGCTCTCAGCAAAGAGATATTCGAGCTGGTTGTTAGGAATGACCGGTTGTCTAAACTTCTTGTACTTTCTGTTGATTTGATCCATGATTGGCTGCAGTTGAACCTTGAGGATGTTGAGAAGCTGGTGGTCCCGCTTTTGCATGGCCTTGACTTCTTCCTTGGACGGCACCTTCGGAGGCGGTGGCGGGGCGACAGGGAGCTGGTCCAGGATTCTCTTCTTTCGGTTGGCTGGGTCAGGGAATTCGGCCGGGCTCTTGCGGACGTGGTCCACGACTGCAGAGAAATATTCTCGTCGATTTGACTATGCATGTTAGCGAAACAGCTTCAGAGGGCAGAGGCGGTGTTCTTACATGCTTGGGCCGCTCGATCTGCAGCCGGTTCTTGCGAGAGAACGAGAACAGTTCACGAACGAGCTCGTGAGATAGATCTTCATTGGTCTCATACTCTGCGGTCGCAAGCACCAGAATGGGATCCGTAGGCGGGATTGACTTCAGCATAGCCTTGAAGGTGATGAATGGCAAAGTGTCCCTCATCGACGCATACCACGAGTCGATGTTTGGGATGTAGATGACACTAGGCTTGTGTCGCTTAACCTCAGTGAAAAGTCCAACAATGACTTGCTCCATAGGCTATGAGAGAGTTAGTATCAAGAACACGGCTGGCCGGAATTGTGACTTACCCGTCCATCGGCAAGCAGATTAGGAAGACCAAAGTTCTGCACTTGAACACCCTCGAAATAATGGAGGAGGGCAGACGAGAGGTAGCTTTGGCCCATGCCGATGAAGCCATGGATCAAAAAACGAGGACGGAAAATTCGGGACCGTTCAAACTCCTGGTGCAACGCCTCCCTTCCGAATCCGTGATCGTCGTCGTCAAACTGCTCAAACATGGCTTCCTCGAGTGCAGTGAGCTTCTTCTTGCGGGGAAGGACATCGTCAAGCGCTCGCTTGATTGAGTCGAACTGATCGCGCAGGAGTGGCTCAACTCCCTTCGGCAACGGTGCTGCGCCTGTGCCAGCCGATCTCTCGGACGAGGGAACCATCTTCTTGATTGACATCATGAAGTCTGTGGCGTGAATGCTGATGTTCTCGGCATTGACGATGAGCTTCTCCTTGGAAGAGTAGATCTGAGGGTAGGTCCTCTGGATGGAGTTGAGGGCAGCCTCCGTGCAGAGTGCTCGGAGGTCAGCACCACCGTAGCCCTTGGTGTTCTCCGCAAGCTGCTGCTTGAAGGGCTCCGAAAGGCCCCAGTCCTTGGTGTGGATCTCGAGGATAGACCGCCGACCCTCCACGTCCGGAAGAGGGAAGTAGAACTCGCGATCGAATCGACCGGGTCTTCTGAGAGCAGGGTCGATGTTATCGGGACGGTTGGTGGCTCCAATAACAATAACTTGTCCACGACCATCCATACCGTCCATCAAAGCCAGCAGAGTCGAAACGATAGAGGCGTGAATTTGTTCTTGCTTACTGGAGCGCACCGGAGCCAGACCGTCGATTTCGTCAAAGAAGATGATGCTAGGCTGTGTTCTCCTGGCTTCTTCGAAAAGCAGCCGCAGCTGCTTCTCGGCTTCACCGACCCATTTGCTCAGTGCATCTGCACCCTTTCTCATGTAGAATGTGATCTTACGACCTCCGATGCCCACAGAATTGGCTAGGGCGCGAGCGAGCAGAGTTTTACCAGTACCAGGCGGACCGTGGAAAAGAACACCCCGCGGCGGCGTGACGTGGAACCTCTGGAAAAGCTCGGGATACAGGAGAGGGAGCTGAACCATCTCCTTCAGCTGATCAATGTGGCCTTGGAGACCACCGACTTGGTTGAAGTCAACGTTCAAGTCGACTCCGAGAGGATCAGCGTCTGCAAGGGCCCTCTGGTTTTTAATCTTGCCGACATTCGGTGTTGCACCAACGCCGGCCATGTCGCCGACAGGCTGTGCAAGACTCGGGAGGAGTCCGGCTGGTGCGGCGGCGGAAGTGGGCGTCATGCCCACGTTGGCCGGACCAGACCGTTGGCCCATCTCGTCGTCACTGCTGTCGGAGTCGACACCTCCTGCAGCGCCAGTGCCCCAAGGGCCTTGAAGAAGAGAGCCGGCGCCGCCTCCGCCTCCGAAAGGACCGAATGTTGTATTGAGGGCGCGGTCCCATGCTTGGCTGGCGCCTCCACGGCCACCGCGACGACGGGCGGGAGTCGGAGCAGGGTCCTCGCCGTCATCTTCCTCAATGTTAACGGCAGAAAGAGGTGGCATGAAGTAGTTCATAGGCTTGGCGGCCGCTCTGCGTCGCTTCGATGCGGTTTCCTGATAGATTATGGCAGGGGAAGGACGCCGCGTACGTCGCGAGCGGGAATCTTGCCGAAGTTCATGGAGCTCCTCGGCTAGTTCATCTTGGTCTAGCTCATCTTCTTCGCCGGATTCGGCTCCGCGCCGCGAGCTCCGGGTGGATCTGCCCTTGGATTTGGCAGCCCGACCGCGCGGAGCCGGGCTGTCAAAATCCCCATCGTCGGCATCAGCCGAGTTCTTCTTGGGCGACTCCGACATGTGGCCCTCGTCTGGTGATTCTTCGCCAGGCTCGAAGTCGCTACTTGGCTCCTGCACAGATTTTGACTTTCGGAGCGATCTGCGAGTCAGACGCCGCTTCGGGCCGTCGTCATCACCATCGTCCTTGGGCTCTTCCTCAGGCTCCGCAGCTGCAGGGCCTGATAAGCCTCCCCGTTTGGCCCGAGTGCGACGTGTGATTGGACCCTCGTCCTCGTCATCGTCTTCTGCAGCAGCGTCTGCGTCCACCTCGGTTGATTCTTTAATGGCATCCTCCATTACTGTGTCCTTGTTGTCCGCAGCGGCCTCTTCAGCATCACCGGCCAATTCGTCAACGTCGGCATCTGCATCACGACGGAAGCTGCTCTCCTGGGTAGCTTCCTCAATCGTTTCAGGCGCCTTCTTCAGCCCCTTAACTGAGCGGGAGGAGCGAGCGCGTGCAAACGCCTCAGGACTTTTACTCTTGGAGCCACGCGAGGCGGGTCGCGCGTGTTTGCCCGAGTTCGTCAATTCGACGTGCTCTTCGCCCAGCTCCTCTGTTTGAGCGCGAGTAGATCTTCTGGTAACCGGCGCAGTAGCAGCATTCTTCGGCACCTTGAGCTTGATCATCAAGGAGTCCCTCTTCTTCTTGGGCTTGACGTGGTCCTCAGACAGCTCGTCGTCAGATGGCTCCGGTTCATCGGAGTCTTCGTCGCTTTCGTCCTCCTTGTAGCTTTGGTGCTTCGTCGCGGCCGCTCTCGCGCGTCGACCGGCTGCGTTGACGGGGGCGTCCTCGTCCTCCTCCTCCTCATCGGAGACGAAAGAACCCTCGTCCTGGCTGTCGGACACGTCGTCCTCGTCGTCATCGATGTCAGATCCTCGATATTTGTTACTGCGATTTCGGCCACTGGAGCTCTTCTGGCTCTTGGAGCCTCGCGATCGCTTCTTGCTCCGGGACGTGGGCTCGTCAGCGCCGGGCTCGAAGTTCTCATCATCGGAATCCGACTTGTTAGGATCGAAATCCTCGATATCGCGCTTGCGTTTGGAAGGCATCGTGTTTTGGTTGTGATATCAGAAGGAGGCGCGGGTGGTGTGCGAGCTATCGCGTTTGAGTTGTTGTGCACCTTGGTCGGCGAGGAGCTATTGATGTCCGGTGTTGGGAGGCCTGGGTGCGCGGTGTCAGCATCCACATGCATTAAAAAATCATCAAGACGTGGCTGAGAAAGGCGAGTGCATCAAAATTCGTCTGTATTGCGGCTAACGAGAGGTTGGTGGATGCGAGGAGGCCGTACCTATGTCTTAGCGTTCAGGGAGAATGCAAGAACAATGGAAGCGGGCGTCAGGTGGTGTTGTTGCAGCACGACGCCATTGGAGTAGGAGCAATGCAAACGCGAAATTCAAGACGGGCCTGACGTCTGCGACGTGTGTCGCTGGCGATGTTGCGCGGCGTGGAGATGGCTATGCCGCGGGCTGGTGATAAGTTCGGATTCGCTGAAAAATCACCATCGCGCGTTGCACGTCTTGCGCGCCAGGCGTTCACTCGGGCGAGGAAGGACGGGAGTCATTAGGGTGGGTCTCACGTGCAGCGCCCACCAGCCACAAATGGCCCGAGCGCGCCTGCCTCAGCCTGTGAGATTTCCCTTTTGGGCCAGAGCCAGGGCCTGGGACCCATCTTTTTTGAACTCGATGGAGCACCTTGGGGGCCTCAAATTCACCGATTTTGCATCTTCATCTCTGGCGCATGTGGCGATGGACTGTCGCGATGGAGAAAAACGCATTGCGCCCGTCGAGGCATCGTCAGTGTTCTGTCAACCGATTTTCGTCTCGACGTACCGAAAGTCTGAAGCCTGTCAATCACCGTGCAAGGATTGACGGTGCTCATCGGCGCACGAGGTTAAAAAGTCGGGCCCGGGGTAAGTGGGCGACGAGTGTCCACCACAACTTGTCGCATCGTCGCGGCCACGGTACCACTCGAGGAGAAGAAGAGACTGGTATTACTCAGACGAAGTGCAACTACGGCTGATTGCATCTTATCTGTCGACGAAAACGCAAGGCGGGCCGCCGAGACCGCACACCGACCTCGTGGGCGCAAGAGCTGCTGCGGCGCAGATATGGACGAAACATCGAACGATCAACGGCAATGATGTCATTTCCGGAATCCCATCGTTGTCGGGCCTCAAATTGCGCTGTCTCTGAGCGTCTTGTGCAATTCGCATCTCGCGAGGCTGTCCAATGCTCTCCGAGCTGGGGATCGCGGCTGTCGGAGGAACGCCACCCCAGACGCCCAATTTTCGTCTGTCCTCGTCGGGAAAAACTCCAGAGCATCACGAGAAGGATCTCTTCATGGAAGCTGAAGATCAAGCTTCGCAACTCGACCTTCGATCAGCCCTACAGGCCCGAATCTGGGGTAACGCGCGAGCTTAAGGTTCCGGGCGCCAAGGTCAGGAACGTGGCCGCGGAGAACGTGGCTGGTGCCCTGATGCCCCCTGGCTAAGGCATCCGTGGTGGGGGCGGGCTTGGTTCATGCCTTGCGGCCTGACATGCTCGGCGCGCCCGATTTAGCAGGCAGCAAAGCGAAAAGGCGTCACGTGCCGTGGCGCTGAGAGGTGGAAACGACGCTAAACCGTCGGTGTCGTCCGAACATGCGGGACGGATATGACTAAACCAATACAGCTGACGACGCCGCCGTGCCGACGAACCGTCTCATTCGCCGATACGGACATCGCTGTGCGTCACGAGATGAAACCATGCAAGCCTTGCACCGGCCGCTATCTCCTCGGATTCGTCTGAAGAGAGACGGTTTACGGACCGGCAGTCGATTACAGGTCGGCAAATGGTCAGGAGAGGAGTCGATTTTTTCGACGTTTCCTCATACGGCCATCATCGACGGGCCTCAAAAAAGAAGTTTGGTCCCTCGGGCCCGAGGGGGCTAGTCCCTTGTTCCCCTCGCACCAGTTTGAGGCCGTCACGGAATGATCAGCCTGCCCTGCAGATCGTCGTATACGCAGCCATTTGGAGGTGCGCCAAAAGGACGAATGCGAACGGGTAGCGCGCAGGTTGCCTTAGTAGCTGCCTTACGAGGCCAGTCCACTCTTGGTCGCATTTGATGGGGTAGACCGTGTCCAGCAGACCGGCCTCAGTGGGGCCACCATGGCCGGCGAACCGGCCAAGTCGGCAAACGGCCACTCGGGACACAGCATTCTTAGACTATCGGGCCCCATGGCGTCGTCAATCCATGCCGACCAAGCGACTGTCAGCATTGGCCAAGAATAAGCAAGCCGTGCAGCCGCATCCAGGACTGCCCAGGACTGACCACATTGCCTAGGACTGACGAGCACCTCGATGCATTTAAGGAGACGGACCCCCCGCGGTCTGGACGAGTCCATGATGTTCTCAATCCATCGTGTATTCTCAATCACTCTTGTGTCGACTTCACACACCAAGAATTCTAGTCACACACATCTGACGCAGGCCATTGAATACTCTCCAAAACCTACCTAACCAAACAAAATGTCTTCCCTCAGCGCCAACTTCGAGGTCCCCAGACCCAAGAGCAGCCGCACCGGGTCCGACGCGAGCGACGCGTCGGCCGACTCGTTCACTCACACTCACAGGAGGGCCGTTTCTCACGACTCCCCGCGCCCGCAGAAGCGCAACTCCCAAACGGTCAACGTCTACACGCACTGCGGCCGCCACAGCTCGCAGTACCTGTTCGGTGGACGTTCCTTCACCGACATGGCGCGCTCAATCTTCCACAAGAGGGAATAGGTTCGTTTGAGAAACTCGTTTTCTTCGAGGAGGAGCGAAAGAAAAGAACACCAAATGGCTCCTCCTCGGAGAGAAAACAAACTTTCAAACAAAACCACCCGTAAACGGTGCGCGAACCACACCGCCCGTCGCCGCATGCGACCGGACAGGCGCCCCGCCAAGAAGGCCCGGCACACGCAGGCGCTCCCGCGGGCTCCGCGGTGCCCCACAGCGGCTTTCTACCACTGGTGCGCAGCTCCTGAACACGGCACTTCCACTTTGGAAACGCTGCCAAGCGGGAGCTCGCAAAAACCAAACCTCCGTTCCCATCGTGCTCTGTCAAGGTACCCGATTGCCAATTGCACAATGATCCCATCCGATCTGCACAGCACCGGATGCGGAGCACGACGCGCAAGTCGCCTCTCGGCGCCAAGAACAAGGGAACCCGTTGAGGATAGACCAGAAGCATTCCATTGCTAGTCTCCATCCGGCTACAAAGCCCACCCACGCTTCCAACTTCCGTCACCTCTCGCAGGACCAGACGACCTTCCTCATGATGGTCTGTGGCGGCTTGGCACCGGTGAGGGAATGAGCTTGATATTGTGCCAAGCGTCGAGGACCGTTGAAGAAGGGGGCCCCGGTCGCGCCAATCAGGCGTCTCGGCTCCGACCTCTGGCGGCTTCGCTGCCGCCGCCGCATTGCGGAGAAGAGTGAGACGAAATAAAAACGGCCCATGAGCGTCACATCGCTCCGGCCAGAATCCGTCGGTTCTCGTCGCTGAACCTGGCAATGAGCGGCGTTCCGTCTTTCTGTTCCTCCGACAAATAGAAGTTCGAACAATGCGGACAAAGCAATAGCCGGGAATCCGCCCGACTTGCACGACAACGAGTCGGAGAAAGAAAGGGCAAAGACTTTTTGTCTTCCACTCGACGATTGGGTTCCGTTTTCCGCGAGTAATTTTCTGTTTGATCTGAATTGCTTGAACGGACTTGGCAACTCAACGGTTTTTTTCTTTTCTCTTTGCAGGGGGGGATCTTTTACTATGATACCAGGTGGTCGATCACTGATCAGTCAGACTACTACTTTTGTACAAACTGTTTCGTTTGATTAAATCAATAAACCAATCACAACTACTACAAACAATCTGTCGTTCGTCTTATCTCTCAAAAAGTAAATCCATGTCGTGACCCTGTCAACGCCGAGAAAATGCAAATCCCCAAACCCCTGTACGCTATGATGTAGACCAACCGTGGTTCCTCTCTCTGGCTCTCGCCGCTCCCTCTCTCGTTCTGGATATGACCGCATGTAGAAATGCATGTATGTGCTCGCCTCCGTCCAACCCCCCTTTCCGATATGTACAGGTCTAACAATGCTTTATACGTATGCCGCGCCGTCAAACAAACCGCCATTCAAACTTGGCCCTTCGTAAGCTCCACAGCGCAAATGCAGAAAGAATAGAAACCACCCGCCCGTTTACACCGCATCACCCCATTCCCGCACCCCTCGAGTTCCCACATTACGTCCCTCTCTCTCCCCCCCATGCACCCCAGCTCTCTCAAGTACACTTGACCCAGGTACCCCCCTCTACGGGCTGATGGCGTTAAGCGAGACGCGGGCCTGGTCGAGCAGGTTCGCCTGGCCGGGGAAGTTCTGCGTGTAGCGCGCGTTGAACTTCATGACCTTCTTGGCGGCGCGGTACGTCTTGTCGTCGACGAGCAGCGGCTCCGCGACCACGTTCCACGCGATGCCCTCGGTGCAGGGCGGGGTGGTGAGCGAGCCCTCGTACTGGTAGACGTCCGACTTTGCGAGGAGGTCCGTCAGCTCGCAGAACTGGAGGCCGGCCGTCTCGGCGTGCGACCCGGGCTCGGTGACCTCGTCCAGATGCGCGAACACGTTGGCCAGCAGGCTGCTGGGCTTGCTGTTGTTGACCTCGATCAGGAACCCAAGCACAGAGGCAGCGGGACCGGTGGAGTCTGTGGGGGAGAAGCAAGAGTCAGTTCAAACTGTTGTTGCCGGGTTGTGTGCTTTAAAAACAAAAAAGGGAAATTTGACAGCCCACGTGTGTGGGGTGGGTTCGGAGTCCGTTCAGAACTCCCCAACTAAGGAAAGGGAAAGTTACTCACTCTGACCCTCCTCCGCCTCAAAGACGAAGTGCACCTCCATGGGGTAGTACTCGCTCTCGACGCGGTGCTCGCTGGGGGTGTGGAAGTGGAACTGCTTGAGGCTGTAGCGGCGGCCGTGGCGGACGAGCGTGCCGTTGGGCGCGACGACCTCGAGCGTGCTGCCGAGGTTCTCGAAGACGGCGCCGTCGGGGTAGGCCGGCAGCTCGAGGCCGAGGCTGGAGCCGGGAACGACCGTCGCCGAAGTGCCGTTGAGGTTGATGGGGCTCTGCGTCTTGCCCGTCGCGCAGATGAAGCTGGTGTTGCTCAGGCCGTGCCAGTTGAGCGGGCCCGTGACGCCGTCGTAGTCGAAGGTGGCGACGGCCACGCCGCCCTCCTCGGCGCGCGCCTCGAGGCCGCGGGTGTAGAGCGAGGTGCGGTGGTGGCAGATGGCTGAGGCCAGGCCCGCGAGGGGGAGGATGAGGGAGGCGGACTTCATCTTGTATATAGGTGTATATATTAAACAGAAAGATATATATGTAGAGAGCGAAGGCCAGAGAGAGTGTAAGCGAGAAGAGGCTATGAGAGAGGATGCTGCGGGAAACAAGCGGCACAGGACGAGGGGGGAAGCAAGGCCTCTTTATCCTTCACAGATCTCCGTCACAGAAAGATCTGACAAGATCTAGCCAGGCCCTCCCCTCGCCCCCCGGTACCTCAAATCCCGCCTGTCCGGGGCAGCAGAAGCCCGAGGGGGGCACGAGCAGGAGAAGAGGAAAACAAGGGTACATTGTCAGTATTCTTGGCGCTCAACCTCACGAGGTTGGGTGTCAGTGCTCACGAAAACGAGCAGAGTCGTCGAGGATACAAACGAGCCGGGTACCTTGCGCCCTCATTTGCCTTTGCGGCTTGCATCTCTGGGCGGGCGTGGGGACGCCCCCCCCTGGTGCCGGACCGGGGTTATGGTGTAAGTTGAAGAGAAACAGATAGACAGAAAAGCGCTTTCTGCAGGCCGTAGCCGCGGAGAGGAGACCGACCAGAAGGGAGGGGCGCGGGCGTCAGATGAAGATCACCAACCCACCTGCGATGGAACGAGGTACCATTACGGAGCCCCATCGAGCAAACCAGACAAGAATGACAAGACGAACACAAGAGGCGCAGGAGGTCAAAGGATGAGGAGGGGCTGACCCGAATATTGGCTGTTTTGTTTAGTTGAAGTTGCTGAAAGAGGGAATCAATCTTCAAGAGAAAAGAAAGGCAGTAGCATAAAGACGTTTCCTTAGGCAACAATAAACCAGATGCGAGATGTCGGACTCTCTGACATCCATCATTGACACTGACATGGCTACCGCCGCCGCAATGCCGCGGGCGGAGCAATGGCGGCGGAAGCAGCACCACCACCACCACCACCTCGCTCCTCCACGGCCCAACCAGACCTATACACACTTACACCGCAGAGCGCGAGACAGGGAGGAGGCACAATAAGCAGCCAAGAGGCAGCTCACTCATCAAGCCTCGCCTCGCTTTGTTTTCGTTCCGTTTCTTCTTTCTCCCAATAGCAGCCGGCACTCGCTCAGCCCTACTGTCCCTCTAAAGGCCTTCGCTCTTGTTGGCTAGCTCGCGTGAGCAAGTCGGACTTTTTTTTTTTTTTTTTTTTTTTTTTTGGCTCTGCTCTGTAAGCAGATTCTCATATCTCCGAAAAGACAGACTCCAGATAGGCGGTATGCGTCGACTGCGGAGGGAGCCCTAGTCCCAACGGAACCTCGACGGTCCTTATGGCCCAGCCCTTCTCTCTCATACTGCGTAAGCGCTGCAAGCACCTGCACAACGGTCGACCGCGGCGTATAAGTCCCTGTACCGCGCCAAAGAAGAACAAGCGCAACATGCGCAAGTCGCACGTGCGGTGCGATAAAGAAAACCAAGACAAGGCCAAGCTAGGAATTTACTTGCAGTAGCAAGGCTTCCTTTCCTTGGTCTTTGGTCCCGAATCCTTGGGAAAGAGTAGTGTAAAAAAGAAAATAAAATTAGACCCCCATATTGGATGAACCCAGGTGCCCTTAGTGTCCCCTTCACGTTCGGGGGGGCGGTGTACCCACGTCACGGAGGGCACGGTGCTCATCCAGCAACTAGCTCTACCTTAAGTTGGGTAGGTAGTAGGTGCGCTAGTTGACAGCTTATCTGAGCGTGTCGGGCCCTGAAAACCCGCTCTCCGGCGGATGCGCCGACTGGAAGGGAAGTTGCCGAGAGAGAGAGAGAGAGAGAGAGAGAGAGAGAGAGACATACGCCGAAGTGCTGCGTATAGCTGCGATCCTCTCAGCACTTCAGCGCACTTGCAAAGATTCCACAGCAACAAGCCCTCAAGCCACGCTCCATGTCAGCAGGGCTGGGGCTGGCTCTGGCTGGCTGCTGACATTCCGGAGGCTTCGCCCGTGGTCACGCCGTTACACGTGCAAGGATACAAGCACTTCGAGTAAAGACTCACCCCCGTCGTGAATAAGCTACATGACCGACCGACCTGACGGAGAAACATGACGTTTGATGAGGCCCCCAACCGAAAAGAACCGCTACTGCGTATAAACATCCCCCTCACCCCCCGCGTCTTGGACGAGCCGCTTGGCGCAGTCCAGACCGCACGTCGATTTCCCTTTCCATGTCGTGAATGACACAAACACCCACCAAGCAGGAAACCCTTTTTACTAAGCGAGGTGCCCAGTTGCCCCTACGCTTTTCTCGGCGCCCAGAGATTTATTTCCCACCGTCCTGCGCCAGCCGGCTGGGCGGTGCGCCACGGCACTGGACCGGTATGTCTCTCTTCCCCCGCTTCTCCGGAGCAAAAAGCTCGACTCGACGAACCGATGCCGGGAAATTCTCGAGCTACCGCGTCGCCGAGTCCGGGGCAAGCTGGGGAAAAGAGGGGCTTCGTGAAAGACATTCGATGATCGTCCACCGTTTTGACTATTTCGCTGAGACATTCCCGCCGAGGCATTTTTTTTTAGTGTAGTGAGAGAGGCCTGGACTTTCCGACTCTATTCCAACGTCGGTCGGAACATGACCGAAACGGCGGGGTGAAGGAGAAAGATCGGCTCGTTCCTGGTCCAAGATATAGCAGCTCAGTGGCCCCACACTCGTTTCTGGCTGCTTGCCGTCGGGAGGCTGGGAGCGATTCCACCAGCTTCACGCACGATGGCGTAGTTGCATCCTCTTTCCCATCGTGCTATCCACCCCGTTGAGGCGATGCAGCATCGAGAACCGTCACTGTCGTCATGCCGTGAGATAGCATACCCTTCCAGTATCGCGCCTCAACAAGAATCCAGACCCATCAAGTCTTTTGCTTGGGTTGCTGTAACCACTCGGTTGCCCGACGTCATTATGACACCAGCCTGGCACGTTACAAAGACGGCATATCAATGCCAACGCCCGCCGGAGCGCCGTTGGCCTTGTGTTCGTCTGGGCAAAGCTTGTTCTTTGCTTGCGCTCCCATCCCTTTTGTCCCGCCAATCATGGTACTACCGTGGCTCTGTTGAACCGGCGAAACCGCTCGCCTGGTTCTTGTCTTGGGTAACCGCGCGTACTGCCAACTTGGCGACACGATGTCCCTCGGCCTGGTCCCGAGCATGTTAAAGCGCAGCGTTAAAGAACTGAATTGATCCCACTCTTTAAGGCTCTCCTGCGGTTCGGCCGACTTGTGTTTCCTTACATTTTCTTCTGAAAAATGCCCGGAACTCAAGCGTAGGTCTCATAGCTTTATGAGACTCGGCTTATCCGCCATGTATTCCGGAAGCCCTTGATGAAGAATTTTGGGCCGTTGACCTTGTTTGGAGCCAACGTCGACGCGCTAACTTATACTGTTCCAGCATATTTGCTGAACGAGACCAAACAGCCAAACATCTTCAGACAATCCTAGGATGGCCACGCTGCGCCGAGTGCAATGTGCCCAGACACCTAAAAGATCAGTGATCGACCACAAGACACGCTTCTGGGAAGCTACCGAATGACGGGGTTGGACATGCATGTTTGGGCAGAGACAATCGTCCCTACCATCCGGTCGGTATGCGGTTCACCAACCATCGTGCGTCAACACAACTTCTTGAAGATAACGCTCGGTGCCCAACTCACAGCCGCATCGACTCACGCCCACAATAAGGCTTCCAGAGTGGGCAACAGCATGACATCCGTATGTGAGTTCCCGGTCCACGTTCCTCAACGCCGGTTGTTGATCCAGAGAACCAGTCGCACGAGATGTTGAGTTCCCAGCACTTCCCGCGCATAGGGGGCACAACCTTCTGTTTGGGCCAACACGCCAGCCTCCTCGACATGTCAGCCCGACATGTCGTATCCCATTGCCCACACGAGTGCCGAGGAGGTGGCTTTTGAGGTCGCTTGACCCTTGTGAAGGAAGGATGTCCTCTGGGGGAACCGCCAAGGAGGGATAAGGCGTCAAAGTCGTTGTACCCTGAGAAGCCCGAGGACGCAAGACAGCAGTTGGCGTGTCTTGGGGAAACTGAACGGCTCTTACTTGCGAGGTCTTCCTGTGAAGCGGACAGGTTTGTGCCATGACAAGCGGGAGACGTGTGTCTCGTCCACCAGGCCTATTGCCAACATCGAAACAAGCGCGCTTGCAGCTCATGAGTATATAGGACGGTTTTGAATGGTCTTCTTCGCCAGCCTTGCCGGTAGGTAAACTGTGACAAGAACGCGGTTGACGACGAACCCGGATTTCGGCCAAAGCAACTACATCGGCATTGTTCGTTCTTTCTGATCACATCGAGACGACGAAACGAGAGCGGACATAATCCAGACGACATGGACCAGACGACACACCGAGACAATATGGCCGAGACGATATGATTAAAGCCGGGAACCGGACTGCGCAAAGAGACTACGAGATGCCTCTCGGTATGGGCAGGCCTGTCTCATGTCGGATGTCATCTGGAGAGCCCCGACCACACTGTCCTGCTTTATCAGCAGGTTCCAGTCGCCTCGATGCCATGCTGCAACGACCCGAATGCAAGTAAAGCAGGGCTCCAAGATCGCACAGTGCCCGTGCTGGACCACAGCGTTCTCCTGAGGTGAGCTGTGGTCCCCTTCTCGAAGAGGTTGAGAGCACGGTTGGAATCCTCTTTGGAGCTGGTCTGCTCGTGTCAAAATGCAGGTTTGCGCTGTCAAAGTAGGTCGGCGGAACCAACCCGCCCCCGTTTCTCATCTTAGCGTCCGTCGAGATCTAGTTGTCCCTCTCGTCGTGCTCACCGCCAGGACTCGCCTCGTATCGGTTCGCTCAGCGAGACCCGCTACTTCACAGTAGTCTCTCGTGTTCCTGCGGCTGCGAATCGCTGGAGTTGTTGGATAACCCACAGTTCGAGGAGCCCCAGACGACGCCAATGACAACGAAAAGTGGCACTTGTCCCGCCTCAAAACATCGCTGAGGGGCTTCACGACCGTTGGACCGATCAGATCGGGCTGGGACCGGTCGTCGGCGCCGACGGTGGGGTTCCCCGGAGGCTGAGGACCGCCCGCCCCGAACACACACCCCTCCCCCGCCCTCGTTCCCGACCGAACCACATCCTCCGCCTGTTCGAGCTTCATACCGCCGGGGCGTCCGGCCCAGGCGTCACACCTTCCACTGCACCAGCAAGTCGGAAGAAATCCTCATCGTACCTCGTTGCCCGCCCTGCAACAACAGCTCCCGCAGCTCCCCGTGTGACGCGGCCATCCTTGCCGCTGGGCCGGATGTGCGAGACGCTGTCCTCCGCGAACACTCACCGCAAGTAGATGAGGCGGAATCTCCCAGACGACGCGGTGGAACCTCCTCGGAGGGGGTGAAGCTGGGAAGGTTTTCGGTTCCAAGGCAACACCAGCAATGGTCGCAACGGACCCGATCTTTGTGCGCGGCGACGACGACGACGGCCAGCCCGCTCGGCATGTGGGAAGGCCTGACACAGTCGCACGGCGTGGGACCCGTGGGACGAAGCTGCAGGCGGCCGCGCACGGCAGTGGACCGGAAAGCCGTCCTACCGGTCGCCGTCTAGAGGTGCCACAAACCAACCCCCACCCGGCCCTCTTGGCTCGGAACGCTGGCGCTGCCGGTCTGGACTGGAGCGCTCCGAAGAACAGAACAGGGGCGGGCGGGCAGCAAAAAGGGGGGCCACCAAGCCCAGGTACAACTCGAATGGGCGGTATTTGCCTTCCGTCGGCGACGTGACGCTGTGCGAAATGCACCTCTGTCCGCTTCTGTCGACCAGAGGAAGAATCCCTGGCCAGGTCGTCTCGGTAGTGGAAGCGGGCGTTATTGCCATGGCGTCGTTTGGCGCGTTTGTGGCCAGTTGACGGCCGTAGGCGGGGAATAGCAGACGTCTTAATGCCCCAAAGCGCCCGGGGCCGGCTTCCATCCGCCATGGGGTCAGTACTGCGTGGTGTGCTATGTATCCGTAGTGTGCTGCGCAGTGTATGGGCGCTTCCAAGTTGGCACTGAGCATGTGCCGTATTGAGTGGGTTCGTGAAGTTGGATTGCCCAGGACGGCGGGCCACACGACCGGGATGTCTTGTCTGTTTGGACCCTTTTGGGAAACGAGCCGCCCTTAAGGAGTCATGCTATTGGGGGCCAACTGGTGGCAGTGAATGGTCTTGGAACTGCGCGGCCGCCTCGTCTCGGCTCTGATGCTCTATTGAATAGAATTGCTTGCTTTTATTGGCAACATCGCACACTGCCTCGCCGGGATCCGTGGTGGCGGCCGAGTCACTTAAACATGGCTCACGTATCTCGCTAATCTTTCGCGGAAGAATAGATGGTGCTCCCGGCCTCGGCAGCTCGTACATAATATGGATATAGGAATCGGGAATCATCCAGATCCATCATCCAGGCCGCCCGAGGGGGCGCCGAGGTCGAGGTCGATGTCGACGGGTGCGGGGGACGAAGTCTGGTTCTCTTCATCTCACCGTAACTGATCTGTCATTCTCTGGATGGGGCCCCCCGAGCATCGCACGAACTCGGGGCCATGCCCGGTCTTGGCCGTGCGAGTTGCAAGCCCCTCGGGATCGTACCCACGAGGTGGAGGGCGATGGGTCCCGCAGAATGCTCGCAGCATATCACCGATTGCCATCAGGCCGGCCAGTATGGCCTCATCGGAAGTGCTTGCATCTGTATCGCTTGCGGCGCCCCAAAGACCAACAGGTGCTCCCGTTGCGTGCAGTGCAGAGCATTCTGCACCTAGAACTTGCTCGAAGCACTGCATCGTCTTCCTCCACCCGCTGCGCCGCGCAATTCGTCACCGCCATCGCACAGGACCCGCCAGAACGGACGGCGAAGACGGATGGACTGTCTCTGGTAGACTGATCGCCGTCCCGTCATTTTCTCGCTAAGCCGTTCGGGCGATGGCGTTGTGGGTAGTCTGGGTTGGCGCCGCCGACTAGGACAAGACACCAGGAACCCACAGTCTTGATCGTGGGGCCATGTGAGATGCAGCACGACTGATGCCCCTCGGATGCCATGCCAGTCAGTTCTCGCCGTTCCCCTCACACAGATTCGATGCGTCCGAGGGCGGACCTCTGGGTAGCGTCGTGGCTTGCCGCGCAGACTGGTTTGTGGAGGGGAACGGGGCCAAGCGGATGGTCACGGGTGAGGCGATTCAATCGGTGACAACTTTGTAGTATCCCACGCAAGAGAAGTAGTGTACGTCAATTTCCACACCACGTCCGGGGAAAACACCGGCCAAACAGTCCCAAGGTTCGAGGCTGTTGGTTGTTGGTCAGCCCGTGGTTGCGGTGCTGCGACTGTCGGTGACCGCTTATTGATTGACTGCAGCAAAGGATGTCGTCTGGACAGGGAGCAAACTTGGAAGAGGTTAGAACTTCGGACAAGTCTTTTGGCTGCAGTTTCAAGGACCCTGAGCTTCCGCTCGCGTTAATTAGTGAGCGCGCTGTCGTTGGCAGACACGCAGCTTCGCAGTAAGCAAGCAACCCCAGAACCCAGGACTTTTGCCGGTCAACCTCGAAGCGATCACTACCAAGTCGGTCAGGGGCAAGATGATCATGATAGGCCAATCTCCACAGGGTGTGCGTCTGATCTTCAGCGATGCTGGATGCCGCCAGGACTTGCGTGCTTGGTGCTTGCTGAGTTGCGCCGACCCTGGAGGCTGGAGGCTGGACACTGGAGGCTTGTGAGGAGGGGACGATTGTCAGAGTCCTGGCCGTGGACTGCACCTCTCCTGCAAGATGCAAGGTTGATCCAGATGGAAAAGCTCAGATGGGCCGCGCTATTCGCACCCACTCGAGGGGGGTTGCACAATGCATTGCGTGGTGCCAGATCCAGGGATACACACACATACTCACACGCGCGCGCCTTGTGAGGTCTGTGTCTGTGTCTGTCTCTGTGTCTGTGTCTGTGTTGTGCCGTGTCGTTCGGGCTGTTTGAATCTGAGGTGAATCTGAATCTGAATCGCGTTGCTGTTTTTACGCAGTACTGCATAGTAAAGACGCGATTCTTGCTGGCGTGCTTGATTCCCCGCAAGGCCTGAGAGCGGCATGTGAAGTTGCAGCGGTCGGGATCTGAGCGGTGGCCAATGACATTTCGAATCCCGTCCCCCGCACGACGAAGAAGAAATGATGACCTGAAGCCGTCCCAGCGACCGAAATGAGAAGAAGCAAGCCCTGGTGCCGCTACTGCTGTGCTTGTTGTCAATTTTAAAATGTTTGGCGGCGCGTCCACGGAAGCCGCGTAGACGTGTCTCTGGGATTGTGGAAGCTTGGAGGCGATCAGTTGAGACATCCGAAGAGAAAAGAAAGGACCCGTGTGCTCGATGCCAGCTCTGGCTAGAGGAGGCGTTCAGCGTCTCCCGGCGAACAATTCGAGAAATGCGGCCGGCGAGGCAGGGAAGCCACTGGAAGACGCCGCGAGTCTGCCCTGCCTTCTGCAACATTCGACCGGGCAGTGTGGGCCAATCACATTACCTATCCATGGATAGAGAAGTCTGCTTCGGGACAAGTTCCAACAGACCAACACAACACCCCAGATGGCACCTTCCAGATAGCCCAGTAAGCCCGACATTGGTTATTGGGATCCTCATCCGCAAGACGCAACCGGTGGTGTCGCGCGAGGCTGCGCAGCAAATACTCGTATGCAGTGAGCCCTTAGCAGATCGAGTTCGGGCTGTTCGGTCATTCTTTCGTATCTTCGCATGACCATGACGCTGCCCATTCCTAGGCTTGGCCGGCTCGGTTGATTCCCCCAAAGCCGCAGATGTGCCCGCGTCATCGAGTTCAAGCATCCGGCAGCTATTTCGGTCATGTCCTACCCGATCTGGGCATGCTCGCGGGGAGACGGCAAGCAGGAGCACATCCATCTTAGATAAAGGTTTCGTTCATCGATGCAGCACACTGCAAGTACAGCGAGTAGCTCGGCGAGACAGCCGGGGATTAGTCACCAGCATCGCATTGCGGATGGGTCTTTTGCTTTTGGCTGAGCTTGTTCTACCGGCAGCCAGCGTCGACGTAGCATCGCAACGGGTGCAAAAGCGGTGAGGTTCTGGGGTTTTGTTCTGTTCTTGGCGAGAGAGAGAGAGAGAGGGTAGGAAAAAGGCACCACGAGGGTCGTTGTGCATGCAGGAGCAGGGACGAGGGTTGTTGCGACGAGTAGCGGAAGGTTTGTTCCAGCGATGTTGGATGAAGGATGAAGCAAAACGTTGCTGGAAGCTGCCGAAACTCTGTTGATGTTGATCATGAGAGACTCTGCGTGCTTTGTTTGTGCTTTGGCCTTGGAGGCTGCAAGTCTGTTGCTGTACACCTGTGTGAGGTGTATTATTAGTCGCCAATCTGCAGACCGCAACTCACTCTGCAGCCATCTCCAACGGTTCAGGCGAGCGTTCCTCCCGTCAACCAAACCAAGTTAATTCTCGCATTTTTGCTGGAGTGCTGCGTAGGACACAAACGACCGGCTGTGGTCGACTGTGAAGCATCGGCGTCTGGGACTGCTGTTTCAAGCAGACAGCGGCCCGTTTCCAACGAGATTGAGACCTGTCACCTGGCCTGGGCTTTGCCCTGCACTTGCAGCAAGAAGCGAGCCGTTGGCTCCGACGGCTTCCCTTTTGGACGAGCGCGCCCATGGATGTGTCCGGGAGGTAATACACTACCTGGGGAGCCTCGTCAAGAATTGACAGCGAGAGGAGCCGGCTTGAAGCACTCACTGACCCGGCTATTCTCCATCGCGCTTCTTGTCCGCTCTCCTTCAATCTTATCCGATGTAGTTCATCATCAGAGGTCGTCATCTTCAACATCACCTGATCAACCTTGACCTAGTCGCTGACCTCACGCAAGGTAACAGTAGCAACTCGACCATGAGCCGAGAGGCTCAGTGCTCCAGCGCTCGGGTGCATGCTATGCAATAACATGTGCTGACATTTGCCGACTCGACTGCTAAAATCAACCGCGAGCCTACGCAGTAGAAACAACACAAGAGCCGGTACCAAAGGCATGGGCGCGCATCATCCATAACACTAGCTAGCAACGCAAATCTCAGTATCAATGCACTGATGGGCGTAAAAGCAACGTCGCCAGCGAAAATAGTCGTCGAGTGCTGTAATTATATCATGCCTGCTTCGATCTAGCCGTCCAGTGGTCCTCGATTCGATAGGCTACGTAGTATAGCACCTAACAGGCACCGCAGGGCTGAATTGTCGCCACTGCGTGGTGGGTGCTGAGCTGGGCGCTGCATAGGGGACGCTGTAGGACGCAGATTGCTCGCAACTGGGCCTCTCCTTGCGAGTCGTGCTGGCGGGCCCTGGCTCGTCCTCTGGTTGCGGACGGCGAAACTTCATTTCCAAAGCATAAGCGTCCAGACTGGTGCGGAGCAAACCGCTGGGGCTGCTTATGGGGTTTCCGCAGTGTGAGCCTGTAGACTGTGAGAACTCACCGCAACTCACCGTTACTCACCTTGGATGCAGGTAAAGCGCTGTGCTGTGCTGGCACTGGGATCAAGGTGTCTGCACCGCAGTGGCTTGCAGTGCTCTGGGAGATAACATGGGATTGTTTACTCATCCCTCACATCCCCCTCCCGGCATCCTGAAGGCAAATTACAGACTGGCCAGCGTGCGGAAGCATCACATCTCATCGGCAGGGGGTGCCGGAAAGTTGTAGGGGCCGCAAGGCCGCCGCCGCATCGCCGCCAAAAGCGATCAGGGCCCCGTTGGCAAGCATGCGAGGCCGCTAGTCTGCTAGCGTCATTCCCGCCCCGTTGTCGTTGTCGACCTGACCAGACCCCGTTTTCAGCCTGTGGAAATCTCGTGTATGCTCGTCGTGGGCGTGGCCGCGGCGTGAGCGCGGGACGTTGGTGTCGCGGCCACTCGCGGTACCGGTAAAAGTACAAGTACCAGGGGCGCTGGCCGTGGTCGCCCGCTTTGCATGTAAATGTTCGTGCATCCCACGTACAACATACCTCTGATGTCTCTCCATTGCCCGCCTCTTGTGTGCCACTGACAACCCGTTGATCGTTGGTCCCTAACTTGTCTTGTGGGCCCTGGACCGGTCTCTCACCACGGACTAAATATAGTGTACAACAGCGAGCTAATGCCCAAGGTCGAAACCATGAAATAGCTGGCTGAGGACGGAGGCGAAAGAACAAAACTTGACATTCAATGGTGAGGCATGCGCCAACAAAGCATCAGTTGGGATCGGACGTCGGGCCTGAGTCCTGACCAACGTCGTCATGGAGGCTGTCAACGCCGGCCGGTGTCGAGAATCGGGCAGGCAGGTCGGGGTACAGCAGCCTGGGCGCAGAATGTGACTCCTCTTGCGTGTGACTGACCGATTGCCTGAGCGGCAGGCAATGTAATTCTCGATGGATTCGTAAGACAGGGTGCTGCGTGCAGTCTACACTATCCTCCGGATATAAATCGAGTGGTCCGACAGGTCTTGTTGGTCCATTGCGGGTGCTGATGCTGCTTGCTGATGCCGCCAAGGTGCGGAGCCCATCATGAACGGCTTCACTTTTTCCCCTTTGCATCTCCCCGTCGGCGACCACCCGGGGGCCCAGGCCTACCAGGCCAAGTCCGGCAGCATCTCCAGACCGGCGTCCATCCACTGGTTCCGCAGACAGGCCCTCGTGGAGTGGGAGTCGAGCAGAGTGGACAGGTCGGGCGGTGGAGTGGCCCTGCAATTTTTCCCTGTCGGAACAGGGGACGCCATCCCTTCCGATATGCACGTAGCATTACCTCACCACCTTAGCAAGGCGAAGCCACTGCGGTGGGGTAATTTCGAAGCCAAATACGGGGAAAGCGTTCCCTTTTTTCTTCGTATCCGCCCGACTCATCACACGTAACAGGTGACTGACGACTGCACTGCAGAAGGGGGGGGGGGGAGACAGCGCCAGAGACAGGCCGGAGCGGGCGGAATAGGCAGCCTGGCAGCTAGAGACAGACGGAGGCGACCGCAGCGTGATTGGCCGCGTGCGTTCGCGAGGCATGTAGCTGTACCGCCGTGGCGGTCTGGCTGTCGTTCTGTCCGCCGAGAGATGCGTTGACGGGCTTGAACTAGCGAGCTTAGCAAGCAGCCCAGATCGACTGGTGGCCAAGTCGAGGAATCTGCAGGGTCGGTCCATTGTCTGGGTCAGTTCCCAAGGTGGTGTAGTGTAGGGAGTCGCGGGAGCCGTGGGTGTGCTGGTGTGTGTGTGCGAGTGTGTGCCTCCAGAAACCGAGGAGCTGGCTATTGTTCAGGTGAGGTCGCTGACGGTACGGTACAGTTATCCGGCCGTACCTTGCGTAAGGTCGGTTCTGCGGTCCCCCAAAGGGAGCTTCTTCCCGTACCGTACCCTTGGTCCTTAGTGCGCCGTCCGGCGTAGTGCAAACGTTCGGCGACAGGCCTGGGTGCTAGGCGTTTCGACGTCGCCTCCTCGTGCCGGAAGGAGGCACGAAGCAACACGGCGATGGATTGCCATTACGTGTATTTGTTGTTCTGGGAGGCGTTACGTCTCCTGGATGCGGCAGCTCTCATCTCTCGTCTTACTGTACCTGGGCCTGTGCCTGTGCCCAGTGCCCTGTGTGTGCGTGTGTGCGTGTGTGCGAGGGACAGCGTGACTGGTGACGGTGCCGCGTGGTTATAGTGGCAGTGTGGTGGTCGAGAGCGTGTGTGTGGTCGTGTTCAGCCAGCCAGCCCAGTCCAGCCCTGGAGCTGGAGCTGCGACGTGCACACACGGGGCTCTTATTTGCGGCGCGTCTGCAGGAGATGATGTTGTCGCGATGTTGCTTTTGGCACTGGCCTTGGCCGTGCGTCTGCGTTGCTTTGCCTTGCTTTGCGCTCGTCTCTGTGGCCAGACAGGCTGCTGCTGGTCAGGCTGGCCGCCGCGTGTGTCCTGTCATGGACTCGTGGGCGAAACCAACCGACCAATCCCTCGCTGGCTGCAGGCCCTTGGCGTGTTCAATGTTGTGAGTGAGCACCGAGTGTGTTGTGTTGTTGTTTCCCTTCGGCTTACCTCATTCAGGAGGCCCTGGGCGCGGGCATTTCAGGAGCAAGGGGTAGCGTGGTTGTGATTCGCCGCCCCCGGTGGTTCGCCCAATGACAGCATGCCAAAATTCTCCAAGCCGAGAGACAATTCCCCATGAGACGAAGGGACGCGTTTAGGCCATTCCCCTTTGGGACATTTTGGAGGGGGATGACGGGTCCGCCCTGTGTGGCTGATGCGCAATGGGGTGTTTCACACAGGCCTGGCGGCGCCTGGGTTTGTCAGGTCAGATCAGGTTCAGTGCAGCAACAGACGCAGCAGCCGTGTCTGCTCACAGGGTGTTCCTCTCCTCCAGCTCAGGTTTGCGCCGGCAGCAGCAGCAGCAGCCGATGTTTGTGCTTGCGGCGTGCCTACATGATACCTACTGCGGGATTGCCTGCTTGGCGAGCGGCAGACGGGCATGAGATGAGGCGGGAGGGAGAAACACGGGCAATAGGACGTGCTGCTGCGAGCTGCGTACACTAGCGCCTTAGGGGCCTACTGCGCATGGGAGTACCTCATTAGTAGGGGGCAACTGAGGTGGAAAGGCGATGAGCGATGGGCGCTGGGCGATGGGCAAATGGGGGGAAGGTCCTGCTAGCCCCATTCACCGCACTTGCAGGCCCAATTTGGGCCAGTCAGACACGGCGGCGTTCGACAGGGCACCCAGGCCGCGCCGTAGAAGGGTACAGGGGACCAGGGTAAAGGGGATTTTTCCCTCCTCACTCCTCACTGCGACCTGCCCCGAAAGCGGCACCTCCTCGCCCCGCGCTGCTGCGCCCGCCGGCCTTAGGGAGCCCAGGGTTCCCTACCGGGGCCTCTGGTCCAAGTGGAACTCCATCGTCGTCTGGCTCCAGCAGACCAATGCAGCATCGGTACGATGCCAAAACCAAAACCTTCCCATCTGGCAATCTTGACCCTTCCACCAGAAACTCCTCCTGGGACTCCCTCTTACCACACGCGAGTTCCTCCTCTGTATCCCCTCAAAAATTCCTGTCTCGTCTCTTCCCTTTCCTTTCCCTTATTCCCTCCTCCCCTTCTCCCGTCCTCTCAGCCCTCCCCCCAAATATCCCAATTCGTCCCATCAGCGCCCCCCCTTTTCCGTACCAAAAAAAAGATCACGAAATCCTCCAGAGGTTGCCTGACTCTCACGTCCGTTTCCCAGGTTGTCCCCATATTCAATTCCCCGGTTCAGCGTTGCCCCCTCCGATCACACCTCACTCTCCCGTCGCCCTTCGCCCGTCCTCGCCGTCTCCTTTCCTTCCGCGTGTCGTCCTTCGGTCTTTCCACGAGAAAAAGAAAAAAAAAAGAAACACAACCAAACAAACACTCTCGCCCTCGACGCCTAACGAAACTCCCCTTCTCCTTTTGTGATCAACCCTCGAAATCCCGCCTCCCGGGCCCCAACAACATCGACGACGAGCCGAGCCTGGCTGACTGACTCGCCGCTCTCCCTCTCCGTTCCGACGATCACTTCGCTGCGATATCGAACCGGATCCGAGTCCCTCACATTCCCATGTTCTTGGTCGACTGCTAGCCTCGAATCGAGTTGTCTCTGTGACACTTGATCTCTCTCCTCTCTCTCATCTTCGACCGATCACCCAGTGGTCTTGTTCCAGTTCGACGCCTGCTTCGCGGTAGCAGTGAAGCGCTTCTCTCGGCACAACGACCCTCTCGTTATTGCCCCTGGCCGCAGGCGACCTTCCATTCCACAATCGCTTTTTGACTTCTCACGACAAACTCCCTTTACCAAGAACGACACTTCGCTTCTTGGGACAAACTAGACGCATTTTCTTTCTGTGCATACAAGAAAAAAAAAGGTTGGTAGATGGTGCTTCATTAGTCGTTCCGGGCATGTTCATGTTCACGTTCGCGGGCAAATTATGCATCAGCCGCCCTGTCGTCCAAGTGGCCTGAATGAATCGCTCGCTGATGGTGGCCTCAAATTGAATCAGCCTGGCTAACATCTGCATCTACCCCTAGTATCCAACATATTCAAACCCAAAAGAAATTGCCCGTCAACGCATTACTTGTCTGCTTGCTGTTGTCATATCCGAGCTCACTTGGACGTGACTTAGGAACGCGATCAGACGACCGACGAAGGAGCACTCGTTCGGCACTTCTATAGCAGTCGATTTTACTTGGAACATGGCTGCAGTGATTCAAACGTACCCTCAGCAGACCAGCACTGTCACCACCTTCCAGACGAGACCCTCCAACATGATTCCTGCACAGGCTCAGGCAAACCAGCAATATGTGGCGGCCCAGCACGCGCAGCGAAACTTCTCAGGGAGCTACCGCGGCAGCAACGCTCCAATCCAGCCCTACGCATTCACGACCACGCCCGGTCTAAACACAACGGGCCAGTGGCAGCAGCAATATGGCACTGGATATCGCACATTATCCTCCCCCGCGGTGCCAACACAGGGCATGGTCCAGGGGCACGACAGCAGCCGCTCTCGCCATGCGCAGAGCTTGTCGTTGACGAACCCGACTTACAGCCAGAGCATGGGCGCGAGCAAAGGCGGATCTCGCGACGACTCGGCAATCCCTGCTGCTCGCACAAACCCGCAGGCCCCCAGGCCCCAATCGGCGTATATGGCGGGCAGCACGACGCAGCAAATGACATTAGCTCAGGCCGCTGGTGCTAAGACGACGCCTGAAAGGTACAGGCGCCCGGCTGTTCAGCAACAACAGCCTCGCCAAATTAGTGCCCCATCAGGCTCGGGCATGGCCAACGTTGGTCATCTGTACAATGCTCCCGAACAAAAAAGCGCGTCAATGCGAAGCCGGAATGCGTCTTTCCAGAACAAGCCAAACAGCTACTATGGCGCTATCGACGACCTGCAATTGAATGGCCAGCAGTTGGCAGACGACAACAAGCGACTCAGGCGGCGCAGCATGCACTCACTGGATTCTGCCGATTATCCTAAGCCGCTAACCCCACAAGAATTCTCTCATCCGGAAGAATCCTCCCGCTCCGACCGCGTTCCAACCCCCAAAAACAATGAAAAGTCGCTCCGCATGGTTTCCACTCTTGCTCCTCCCACCGACAACAACATGCATGTTCGTAATGGCAGCGCAGAAAGCGTTTCGTCGAGTCGTAGCAGCCACTCGAGGCCGTCCTCGGTGAGTACCTTGCCTTAGTTAGCCCCGTTCTGCCTTGCCCTGCCTTGCTCCTATCGCCTGTTGCTGCTGTCGCTGCGATCGCTGCGTCTCGCCGCATCCCTCTGCTCGATTGCCCAATCACGCTCCGGCCCGACCATCCTCAACTGTTCCATCGCTAACAAGGTTATTTCCACCAGTCTGCCAACCGCAGTGTACCCACCCCCACTGGCAACCCCTCTTCCTCTTCGTCTTCTTCAAATCCAGATAATGCTTCATCGAAACAGGTTCAGCCCAAGTTGGTGAACATTCCCCCTCGAAGCTCGTCGTCAGACGCGGCGAAGCGACAGACCACGCCCTCGCCCCTTTCCAAGCCGGTGACCATGTCGAACGACTCAAGTCCCCAAAAACCACCTTCCTCTCTGGGAAATGCTCCGCAACAGGCGGCTGCGCAGAGCACGTCTGCTCCCAGCAACGCCAACGCCAGCAGCCCTGCCGCTCAGCAACTGGCTGCAATCAATCAGAAGGGATCGAAATCGAAGAACAAGACATCTCGACTGCGCAGAGCCTTTTCGTTCGGCAGCGCTGCCGACTTCAAAAAGGCAGCCGGCCCCGAGCCCCCTGCCGAGACGAGCAATGCCGAAGGGTCCAGACCGCAAAAGGAGCGGACCTCGCAAGAAATTCTCGATGCTCGGGAAGCCGAGATCGTGAAGAAGCAGGAGGAGGGAGGAATCGGCAACAACATTTACGGCGGAAGGTTTCTCTCCGGGTCAACAGACAACCTTTCAATTTCGTCCACAGCGTCCTCCGCTTCCATCATGATTCGTAAGATGGGTCGTGGTATGAAGAAGAGCACAAGATCGTTGGTTGGTCTCTTTAGACCGAAATCAGTCATTGGCGTTCCGGCAGCGGATGCCCTGGCTCCGGAAGCCAGCCAAGCGGCCGTGTCAATGATTACCGTGGAGGGCGAGAGGGTAAACGTCAACCCGGACCCTCGTGCCCAGAACGGCGGTGGCACCGGATTCCCTCACTTGGAGCGAAACTCGCTCGATGTCTCCAACACCCCCAGCATGGTATCGGAGCGTGCTGGAAGCTCTGGTACAGATAGCGCCGGGCGGAAGAGCATCGTGGGAGGCGACAAGGAGCGTGCCGAGGTGCTCGCTGCTGTCAGGAAGGGAATTCTTAAGCACAACCGGTCGGAGAGCCCGGCTCGCAACGACCGGAGCAACTACGAACTCCCTGCAATTCCGAACATCGCCGATTCTCCCATTTCCACCGCCCCCAGCACACCAAACGACGAGGCCCAAGGCCACAAGCGATCCGGATCTGTCGCTATCGGCAGCGAGGACTATTTTATGACGGCTCTCAGACTTCGTCAGGACAGCAAGAGTGCACCAGGAACGCCATCGGGGTCGGTTAAGAGAAACGCGACATTTTCGCCGAGGATCGTCTTCCATGACACATGGCCCAGCGGAGAGTACGACCGCAGGGGCGAGATTGCCACGTGCAACCGCCTGACGCCGATGCTGGCCCAACAGATCAAGGAGGAGCTCAACACGTTCAAGATGGTAGGTTACTAATGCAGCCGACTACGTCAGGACGAAACGCTAACTCTAAACAGGAAATGGAAGTTCACGAAAACTCCAAGATTTACACGCACTTCTTCTAACGACGGCTACGCCTGCACTACGAAATCTTCGTACTTTTGCTTCTTGATGATGGGCTCCACCCTATCATGTATTTGAATTACATTTACCATTCGACGGCGTTCAGGAACAGCATCGTACGGTGTCAGGGCGTTTTCTATCGTCACTCGACAGCATTAACACTGCCTGGCTAGAGGACTGCCGGCCGCCTTTGTCCATTAATTTTCGACGATGGGTTGGGGGCATACGAAGACGGCGGTCGGACAGAACAGCATCCCCAGGCCGGTCAGTGCATACCGGGCCGAAAGCCTGTTTGCATTTGGGCAGCGATCACACGGACTTTGGGACACGATGGCGATAATGGTGGTGGCCTCCATTTGTCTTACACTTTTTATCAGATGGGCGCAGGCCCTCTGGCGGACGGGATGCGGGTAGTGAGAATATCCACCCATGGCATCCGTTCGGCACTCGCTCGAGTTTTATTGTGTTGGTATTTGCTTTGTCAGCGGTCAAAGGATTTCTTTGTGTCGGTTTCATTCGAGTTCATGTCGCCTTCCAGCTCGTCGCGTCAGGGGAGGCATAGAGAGAGAGAGAGAGGCCTTTTCATCCCAAAAACCAAGTTTAGTCTCAGCGAGGTCTTGATGCTGGTGTCGACCACTCCAGCGAATTGAATAGTTAAGAGCGGACCGAGTTTGTGACAACATGGACGTCTCTGTATCTGGGCGTTACATGTGATTATGGGGCGCCATGCAAGCTTCAGTGTCTTTGTTGTGCTGCGTGCGCCCTGACTGGCCTGACACACCGTCTCAGTGCTAGATTCAGATGGGCGCGCGGATGAGACCCAGACCAAGTCGTTGTAACATGTACCAGGTACATGCTGTGCTTGATCGACAGGGCGACGTCATTTGTTGTACGTCGCTGCCCTTGCGTGGGGGACACACGAGACCCGCCGCCCCACCAATCAGCGAACCAGGGTCCTCAGCCTCGTGGCTTCCAGTAGCGCAAGGCTTGAAAATTTCTGCGCATGTCACCATCTCTACGCCCTGTAGCACGCGTGTGTACGAGCCGCTCGAAGAGAGACGATGCCAACGTTGGGCGCATAGCCACAAACCGAGACAGTCGAAACCGTGGAGAGGGCATTCAAGCTGTGGAGGCTCCGGACGCCTCGAACCACCTCCTTCGTCCGCTTGTTCCCCTCGACGAGAACAATGGCGACCGATACGCCCGAGGCCCCTGTCGCGGGCCAGGCCGCTGCAGCGACAGCAGCCAAGCCGAAGCTGCACGGCCGCGCCTTTTACGAGAGCATCGGGAGTCCAAAGTGCATCTTGGCTCCCATGGTCGACCAGTCCGAATTTGTAGGTCTAGTTGCTCTCGGCCGACCCGATTACCCCTCGACTCGCTGACATTTGGCGCGCAGGCCTGGAGAATGCTTAGTCGGTCGTTCATCCCGCCCTCGGAGCAATCCAACCTGCTTGCCTATACGCCGATGTTCCACGCGCGGTTGTTCAACGAAACGGAAAACTACCGCCAGGGCCATTTCCAAGCCGTGCGTCCCGGCGCTGCGACCGACTCAAACTCGTCCCCGAAGCCATGGCTCGACGGCAACCCCTCCATTGACCGGCCCCTCTTCGTGCAATTCTGCGCTAACGACCCGGATGCCCTACTCGGTGCCGCGCTCATGGCCGCGCCGTACTGCGACGCCGTCGACCTCAATCTGGGATGCCCGCAAGGCATCGCGAAGAAGGGCCACTATGGCGCATTCCTGCAGGAGGACCAGAAGCTCATCTTCAAGCTCATCAACACTCTGCACAAGAACCTGCCGATTCCCGTGACGGCCAAGATTCGGGTGCTCGAGACCAAGGAGGCGACGCTCGCGTACGCCAAGAATGTGCTCGCTGCAGGTGCGTCGATCCTCACGGTCCACGGCCGCCAGCGTGAGCAGAAGGGACACTTGACGGGCCTGGCGGACTGGGGCATCATCAAATGGCTGCGCGAGCAGCTGCCGCCCGAGACGGTGCTCTTCGCCAACGGAAACATCCTCCAGCACGGCGACCTGCAGCGTGCGCTGGATGCCACGGGGGCGGACGGCGTCATGAGCGCCGAGGGCAACCTCAGCGACCCGGCCATCTTCGGCAGGGAGCCAGAGCCCGGTTCGGAGACGGAGAAGCGGGAGTACTGGCGCGGCAAGGACAGCAAGGGCGGGTGGAGGGTCGACGCGGTCATGAGGCGATACATGGACATCCTGCACAAGTACGCCGCGGACATAGACCCGCCGACGCGGAGGCCACTGTTCGTGCCCGGAGACGACACGGTGTGGATGGAGGAGATGGACCGCGCGGCGGAGGAGGAGGGCGAGCCGGACCGCAAGAAGCGCAAGAAGAACACGCCGAGGTCGGCCAGGAAAGAGAAGATACTGAGCCCCAACTACGCCGGCATGCAGGCGCACATGTTCCACATGCTGCGGCACTTCGTGACCAAGCACACGGACGTGCGGGACATGCTCGCGCAGAGCTACGCGGGCGACCTCGAGGCGTATGAGAAGATCCTCAGCAGGATCGAGCGGAAGGTCGCGGATGGGCTGCTAGAGTACGAGCGGACGGAGGGCAAGATGTTTGACGAGCCCGACGCTGTGGAGGAAGTGGTCGAGGAGCACGGGGAGAGCTCCAGGGGCGCGGTGTTGCGGTGCAAGCGGCCGTGGTGGGTCGTGCAGCCCATCATCCGGCCGCTGCCCAAGGAAGCGCTGGCCAAGGGCGCCGTGGCGCTGAGCAAGAAGGATAAGGCCACGCTGGCGCAGGCGAACGGGGGCCAGCCGAATGGCAAGGTCGCCGTTGCTGTTGCGGCACCGGTTCGGAAGACAGTGGAGCAGAAGGAGAAGAGCGTGCAGGATAAGGTCTTGGAAACGGATGACAAGCTGCTTGCCGGTTAAAGGAAATAGAGGAAAACGGATCTAATAGAAATGAATATACCCCCTCTCACACAACGGTATGTCTTTTACGTGGCTCCTGCTGTGGACTTGCTGAGGTACTTAGTTATCGTTACTTGCAGCCGCGATGGTGGTTATCTAAGCACTTCAACATCACCCCTACCTTGGGTAGGTACCTACCTTAGCTCTCCAGCGACCGTGCGCATCGAAATCGATCGCCCCAACCCCACCTCATTCATCTACGGATACCTACCGGCCATCTTGAGAAGCCTGGCAAAATGACTACGAACTGGCTCGCTAGGATTTGATCCATTGCCGAGAGATACTGGACAAGGCCGGCCAATGCTCCGGACCCAAGTCGGCTGTGTGCGCTGTGAGTCCAACCCTCCACCTCCTCAATCGACATTTCATTTTCGATGGCATTGTCACATCTCTCTCGAAGAGAGGTCAATCACTGTTGAATATATAGATCAGCTCACTCAAGTAACAAACAGGCAGGCTGCGGAAGAAGAAATGTGACGAGCAAAGGCCCGCCTGCGGGTTCTGCTCGCGCCACGGGCTGGAGTGTCGGTGGCCCGACCCGGCTTTCTCTGCCTCGCGGGTTCGTCGTCGGCGTCGGAATGTGAGCGCAGGACAATCGGAACGGGGCAGCAGCGCGGTAGGCATAATGAATGGCGTTCTGGACCACGATGGCACGAGAAACAACGTCGAGAACGATGATGACGACGAAGACGCTTTTCTGGTCGAGTACTTCCTCCGTGTCATCAGCCCGCAACTGCTACCACCATCGAAAAGCAGCCTAGAAGCAGCGGCGACAGCAGAAACGTTTGCCTGGAACCGCCGTCTGCGGCATCACGTACTGGCCTGCGGCGCGGCCGTCTTGTCCACGCACCGGCCGGACATGCGCGCTGTCGCCCTTGAGCACTACATCCGCGCCCTTTCGGTCTGTCGCGCAGCCATGTCCCAGCCCCAGGGCGTGGAGTCTGGTGTCGAAGATCTCATGCTGGGCATCATTCTATTCATAGAGTTCGAGGTACGTGCGGATCGGAAATGTCGCTCTTTTTCTTCAATGCAAAACTAAGCATGTCAGAAAATGAGAAGCGACGACGGCGGCGACGTGGGAGAGCACGTTATGGCGCTCCTAGGTCTTTTCGACCATCTGCCTACTCCGGCGTACGACAGGACGCAGGCGGACGAGGAGGAGACGTCTCAATTTACACGACGGACTTGTGCAGAAGCTACTTTGTACAATATTCTACTTCTAAACCTCCGTCGCAGGTCGCTTTGGTCAGGGGCACCAAAGATATCGGTCCAGTGGGCCTCTCTCGACAGATATTTCGAGCCGTTGACGGCGAAACAGCCCTGTTCCTCGCTTCAGCCCCTACACGGGTGTCCCGTCTTGGGTATGCCTTATCAGATGTTCAAAATCGTCATAGAGGCATCCGTCATCCGAAGCTGCGACTCGGACGATGCACCGACATCGCGACGCGGCGACTTGCTCGAGCTGAGAGAGAGAGAGCCCGCAGAGCCCTGGAGGCGCTGGGGATACACAGTGTCTCATCTACCGGTCTTCACGATACTTATCTAGCCACCCAGGGGTTTCTATTCTCGCCAAATGCCGGAGCCGCGCTGTACATCCTTGCGGCTACGACTTTGATTGAGTCAACTCTACGAGACTATATACGACCGCGGCCTGCCGCAGACTCCAACTTGCACACGCTCGTAGCGATTGCCGTCCTCCTCATCGACGCTATCGACATGACGGTCCCTACGGCCGAGTACTACATATGGCCCCTGGTCACCCTGGGCCCCATCTCTCCACGGCCGAGCAGGCGCAGCTGGTCTCCACGAAGCTGGGCCACGTCAAGGCTGCCACCAGCAGCGGGATCGCGCGATGGACTTGCACGTTATTCGAGGAGCCTCAAGGTTGTGGAAGCTAGCGGTTCGCTTCATTCTGTGTTGGTCGTCGATGCGCAGAACCGCCGTAGCACGTTGCGCGTGATGGTCTGGACGAAGACGTCGCCCTGCGCTAGCTCAACGATCCAGTCTGTTGAGCCGGCACAGAAGACTTCGCCCTTACCGTGCGTGAACGAAGCCACCATGCCTGCACCGTACTCGCGGTCCCGCTGGTGTTCCGGCATATCGTCGTCTGGATACATGCCGGCGAGCAATGATTTCCTGTGCACAGTCGGTCAGTAGTTCTCGAGATGCACAGAGGATAGAAAAACTACCTACAACTCGTCCACCGGAGCATTCATCGGCTCTCTGCTGTCCCATGTGTCGACCTCACCCAGGACAGCCGGACACATGGCGATGATGTCCAAGTTCCGCGGTGCCCCGTCCTCGCCGGTCGGGTATGGCAAGCCTTTGCGCACGCCGTAGTCAGCGCCGTCGGTCTCGAAAGCTGCGATCCCCGCCTCGCACCCGAACACGTCGCCGTACCGCAGGTCCGAGCCAGCCAGCGCCCAGTGATTCGGCCGGTAGACCTGGAACCCACCACTCCACCGCGTCGTGGCGGCACCGTACAGCGTGTACCCGGCCATAGATGCCGTCAACCCCATCGTGGCAGCCCCCGGACGCCCGATTGGCGTCCAGTCCCAGAGCGTCGTCACGCGATGGTTGTTCTTTCCGTATAGCGGATCCGCCCGCGGGTCCTTGTAGCAGACCTGCCGCCGTCCGCCGTCCCCCTCGAGCCGAACCTGCCAGGCGAAGTTACCCGCGAACCGCGCCAGCCGGCTCCCCGCGTCGACAAATATGTCGATGGCGTCACGCATCTCCCATGTCCAGTACTCGTCGTGCCCGACGATGACGGCCGTAGCACATCCACCTTCCAGCAGCCGGTGTGGCTCAAAGTGCAGGTCGTGCTGCGCAAGGTGGCTCACGCGGAGGCCCTGTGCCTCGGCCCAGATGAGGAAGGGCCGCTCGTACGAGGCGTAGCCCGCGTCAGCGAAGTGGCGCGAGTAGCCATGGGCTTTGGCCCACTTGAGCGCCGGGTACCGCGGCGGCTGGCCCGGCTCCCAGCGCCCGGGACCGCAGCCCTCACGCGGAGCGTCTGGCGGGAGCCGCAGCATGCCTCGCGCGAGGTGCCGATCACGAGACACGGTCGTGGCAGGAATGTCGTTGAGGTGCCCGTCCGGCAAGCCGCGGTAGTGGTTGGCGCCACCTCAGTCATTGTACGCCATAATGGTGCTTGTGGTGTGGATGAGGACGAGGTCGGCTTTCTGGTCGGACAGGGGCGCTTTGATGATGAAGAAGCCCTCGCTCTCCTGGGAGGTGCCTCTAACGTCATCGCCGCCGTCACTATGGGGGTAGGTCCTGGCAATAAGCAGGTAAAATCCCGGCGTCCAACGCTCCGCTTCAGCGGCGAGGTCAAGCGCGACGGACTCCTCCCACCCGCAGCGGCCGTATAGCTATCATCGGGAGTCTGCTGGCGCCGCCCGGGCAGGTCGCGGAGCAGCAGGACGGTCTCGGGATGGAGGCCGTCGCGAACGACTTCCAGCTCGAAGGATGGCTCTGTGGTGTGCACCATGACAGAGACGCGACCGTCGGCGTCGTAGGAGAACTTGTCGCAGTAGAGCCAGACCTCCGAAGCGCCGGGGCGGGCGCCGGGCTTCTCGAGGAGATGCCCCGGGAGGGACCAGGCGTAGTCCAGCCGGGGAAGTGTTGGTTGTATTTCTTCTGCTTCCTTTGACATTTTTGCTGTGGCTTTGCTCTGCAGTTTTGTTGTCAAGGTGAGGTATAGAGGGATGGGATGGACTGTCTGCTACTTTCTGAGATGATGGATGATTGAGCACAACGTAGAGTAGAGAGAAGGCGTAGTAAAACGGACCGGACCGGGCTTGCTTTTAAGATTGATCAATGGAGAACTGGTGAAATCATCGCAGCCGTAGTAGACCAGCCCCAAAAAGTCGTCTCGACTTATTCCAATCTACTTTGCTGTCGAGGCAGTAGACGGCTGCAAGGGCGCAAAAGCCGGTGATTGGCCCATGGGATATTATTACACATGGATAAAAGATCATTTTGCTCATGTGCTCTCTAGATAGCTACTCGCGTGTATCCAGCTATGTAGGGGCCTTGATCCTGGGCATTACTGCGTCATGAGGGACTTGGCCGAGAGCCAGAGCATTGTGTATCTCGACTCGACATGTCGAGCAGGGGCCGGACTGTGGGGTCCCCGGCGCCGCCATGGGCCTCTACGCCCTGTCCTTCTCCGTCGGCACATTCCTCACCCCCGTGGCGGCGGGGTACGTCCTCGCCCTCCAGGGGTGGCGCTGGTGCTTCCGCTACCTCCTCGCGCTGTTTGAGGCGGCGTCCGCGGTCGTCTTGTTCGCCGGCGAGGAGACGTTGTTTGACCGGACGGGGCTCGTCGGCGACCCCGTCGATCCCTGTGCCGAGAACCGTGGCGATAAGCGACCGGATACGGCGCTCAACCGTGCCAACGACGGGGATGATGACGCAAAGAAAGCGGCATTACAAAAGGCCCCGAACAGACTCGCAGCATCGCCTCCGGCCATGGGTATGTTCCATCGTTACAAAGCACTACTCCCAAGAATTCTTTTCTTTCGCGGTACCTCGCTTCAATGACGCTCTAACGACGGGATGCCTCCGTACAAGCCCCCGTATTTCCGACTCTCATCTGGCGCCCGCTGCGCGTACTCCAGCTCCCGGCAGTGCTCTTCGCCGGCGTAATGATCTCCATCTCCGGCTTCTGGGTCAGCCTCGTCATCGTCACGCAGGCGCCCGTCTTCTCCGCACCGCCGTACAACTTCGGCCCCTCAACCCTTGGGCTCATGTACCTCGCCCTCGTCATTGGGGCCTCGGCCATCGGGACGCACTGGGCCGCGCCCTGCGGTGCCCTCGTACTCGTCGGCTTTGCCGTCTCGGCCGCCATCCCCGTCTCCATGGGCTACGCACTCGACTGCTACCCGGACCTCTCGGGCCAGACCATCCAGGCGACCAATGTGATGCGGAACCTGGTTGCCGGCGCTCTCACGTTCGTCATACCGCCGTGGATCGACCGGCAGGGGTTCTCCGGCGCGTGCGCCACTATCGCCGCCGTCGGCTTTGTCGCGAACGGGGTTTTTATCCTGTTTCTGGTGGCGGGGAAACGGATCCGTCGGCGTACGTTGGGATTGTACGTGCGCCTGGCTCGGGGCTAGATAGCGAGTCCCTGTCCTTGCGAGACTTTTGCTCCTCTGCCTCTGCGATAGTGACGTCTAATTTGGATAGGTCGGTACTGGCAACGTCGTATTTGTGGGAGCCTCGAGGAAACTGTTCGTGAAGATGAGTAAATCATTCGTTACCTGCTGGGGATCGCTGTTGGGTATCGTGGGTATCATTCTCTCTTGGTCCTTTAAAAGCGCCGTTCTAGCATTTTCGTGATTAGAACTTTTGGAAGCTCGCCATTCTTCTCAACCTGACTGCATAAGTCTTCATGTTTTCACAATTCTCCCCCTTTCTAGGCCGCATAGAAGTTGACAAGAGACCTGCAAACCACACCAAACCTGGCCGGGTCTCTTTCTGTTGTCCTTCGCTTTCTTGCGATCTGAAGAGAAGATGATGACTGTCCACGACGACGGCGACGAAGATGAAGGTGACGAGGGTGAGCAATTTGGGTCAGTGCCAGCATCGGCTGGCTTGCGCAGCAAGATGGGATCTTCGCTGTGCTCTCAAGCGAGTCGCCCGAGCATTTCCGTGATCAACCCCTTAGAAAACTCGCCATTCGTCTCGGCCAGACTGCAGAAATCTTTATGTTTCCACAATTCTTCCACTTTACAGGCGGCGTACATGTTGACGAGAGACCTCAGCGCGTCGGTTTCATCCCCCCGATCCATAGTGTTCTCGTAGGCGTACCGAACCAGCTGTACGACGTCCCCGACATGCTCATCGCGCAGCCGAAAGAGCTCCAGTGCCTGCCGAAGTTTCCGCAGAGAAAGCAGCCGAAGACTCGTGATGCCGTAGTAGTCAGCAAAGACGTACATCTTGGCGTGGGAGAGAAAGGCGTCGGGGTTGTAGCGGCCCGATCTGCCACCGCTCTTGCCAGATTCCGTTTCTGGGCCCGGATAGAGCCTCCTGAACTTCCCCCAGAGCCCCTCGCGTTCCTCTTCCTCTTTCTGCTTCGCGGCCAAGACGGGGTCGGCTTGGTAGAGAAATGCTTCTAGCTCAAGATTGCGGACGCGCTCCAGTTCCTCGGCGGAAGGGTGATGTTCTTCACCACCGGGTCTCTCTGCTTCCTGGTAGTCTCCTGTGTACGCAAATTCGCTGAAGCAGAGAAAAGTATGCAGATCGACATGCTCCCAAACAGCGTACCGCTCTCTAGCCTCCTTCATCTCCCCGTTGACTAGCTTCTCGAGAGACGGAGACTGGGCCGCGACAACGGCGCTGTGTATAAGAAACTCTTTATTTTCAGGGCCAACGATGAACTTGAAGAAGTCGGATGACAGAATGCTGCGAGGGTTGGCATGGGTTTTGTGGCAATTTGGAGCAGTACTGACGTTTCGTATGGAATTGAGGCCATTTTGGAACTTGAGTAGGCCACCGGCTTGTCAGCCAGTCGCATGCCCCAGCACTTTTTTCTCGTCGCTTATATTATTCTTTTGGAGAATAAGAAATAGATGACGTGACAGACGCAGGCAGGACCGAAGATGACAGCCACGGACTTTGTACTGGATAATCTGTCTGTTCGCAGTGTCGTCCCCGCCAAGACTTGCAGGTTGTGGGCTGTCATTGGCATCGTTTTCGCCGGGAAGTGGGCCCGGTCTCCTGGAACCACGTGAGGGCACCTTAAAGCGGAGGTGCTCCAAAAAAGCGGTAACGAGGATCCCCCCGCCAGAGAGGGGTAGGATGGCGCACTTTCCCAGCTACACACAAACTCAAACCACGGACGGGCGCAACCTACCCAGTGGTGGCACGAACTAGGAGCAAAAGACGAAAGCTTTTCGACGCGCGGAAATGGCTGACCAGCAACATCAGACGCCTCAGCCGGCGACTCAGCCAGCGGCACGCCCAGAGACCGAAGCCGCCACCGAGCCAGCGACCACTGCGCCAACCACCACTGAACCTGCGGCGACTGAGCCAATACCAGCCCAGCAGCCGATCGAGGCAGACGACAGAGAAGATGCCGCGTCCATTGATGCTTCTTCCCTCGGTGGCAGCTCGTCAGATGGTTCACAAGCCTCGATCACGGCGTCTCTTTTGGACTACCGCCGTGAAAACGGACGCACCTACCACCGCCTCAGCGACGGCAAATATGTTTTGCCGAACGACGCACAGGAACAAGAGCGACTGGATATCACCAACCACCTATGGATGCTGACTCTTGACGGCGACTTTTGCTTATGCCCCAAGAAGGACGGCGCAAAGCGTGTCCTTGACCTCGGTACCGGCACCGGTATTTGGTGCCTCGATTACGCGGACGAGTTCCCAGAGGCAGAGGTTCTCGGCGTCGACCTGAGCCCTATTCAGCCCTCATACGTGCCACCCAACTGCAGATTCGAAATAGACGACCTCGAAAAGGACTGGACCTGGACAAAGCCTTTCGACTTCATCATCGCCCGCAACATGCATGGCAGCTTTTGCGACTGGGAGCGTCTCGTCGAACAGACTTGGGACAACCTCGAGCCCGGCGGTTACTTCGAGATGCAGGACGGCCTATGGCCCGCTACCTCGGACGACGGCACTCTCAAGGAAGACTCTGCTTTCTACAGGTGGACGCACCTAATGGTAGAGGCCATTGGGAAGACAGGCCGCCCCATTGACGTATCGGACAAGACAGACGACATTTTAAGGGCGCAGGGGTTTGAGGACGTGCACAAAAAGCCCCTCGTGTTCCCCGTATCGCCATGGCCGAAGGACAAGAAGCTCAGGGAGCTGGGCATGTGGACGCAGGCCTCTGTTCTCCCGGGGATCGAAGCCATGTCCCTGGCGCTGTTCACGCGCGTCCTGGGCTGGACGCGGGCCGAAACCACGGTGTTCTGCGCCCAAGTGAGGGATGACGTGAAGAACCAGAACATACACGCCTACTGGAAGGGATACATCGTCTACGGACGCAAGCCTTTGAATGCTGACGCGCCAGAGAGCTGATGGGGACGGGATGACTGCTCCCATTCTTCCCATTTCAAGTATATACACGAGAATGCCCTCACAAATGGCAAATTGTACATGCATGCGAGAGGGGAGCTGCAGGAACGCCCCGCCCCCAGAGAAGCTTCTGGACGGTGGCGGCGGCCCGCTCCGCCTCTTGAGTCAGTTTTCTTTTTCTCAGGGTGGTACTAGGACCAGTTCGTACGTTCCACTCCCCGCACTTAAACATAGGGGATTTATTGTGTTGATGGCTGTGTTGCTTGGTTCTTCTGTTAGCCCTGCTGCTCTCTCCATAAAAAGTCATTCTTAGTTGATGATATATTCAAGAGGACTATCAGAAAATCCAAGCCTAAACTTCTTTTCAGTACCGCGCCCTCGTGAAGATCCAGTCACATTGCTACGCAGGCCCGCCGATGCTAACTAACACTGAGAGAGACGCTAAAAGGATTTACAGCCAGTAGAAGATTGATATCCACAGCCAGCGCTTTCCGTCCTGTGCGATCTTGTTCTATTGTAGTAGTTCATCTGCGGACCTAATTATTGAGCACTATGCCCGTGGTGCTTGGGGACAGACGTCAGGATCAACAACGGCAATCTCCTTACGAACCTAAATCGTCATCTTCCATTTTCGTTGTCGTCGGTCGTCGGTCGTCCTTGTCTATTCGAATCGCAAAGAAAGTGAAGGACGGCAGAAACAGAACTGACCAGGTCTAGCTAGTGTGGTTAGTAGCCCTAGTCGTTGTCGAAAGTTCTCGCGTCTGAGCTGAAGGTATACCAAGCACTCGACGCCAAGGCCAAGAAAGATCCAAGGATACGATGGGCTACTACATACACTGTTTTGTTTCTTCACAGCCAACCAATATCCAGCCGTAAATCAACCTTTAGTTTAGACCTTTCAGTCGACGGCTGGGACCAAGACTTGACGGGCGCGGCCCGCAGACTCAGGCACCGCTGGAGAGAGCCCCACAATAGCGGGACTACTTAGTCTCCCATCCGGAATGAGTCGTCAGCAATAAAAGGGCGCATGGTGTAGTGGTATTCACATCCGCTTTGCATTCTCTGTCTGTTCTGCGGAAGGTCCTGGGTTCAATCCCCAGTGCGTCCATTGCTTCCTAGCTAGCTTGTTCTTTTGCGCTTTTTGTTGGTGCGCGTGCGCTTCGCTTCGTTTATTTATCATCTTTGCCTTGAATTGTATGTATGTATATGTATGTATGTGTATGTATGTATCTATCCCTCCCTAGCTAGCTAGCTAGCTAGGTTAGTTAGTTAGTTAGGTGGATGTTCAATCGGTGTATTTCTTTCACTCTGATTCATGACTTTCTTTCGGCCCGAGCGCATCAAATGATTGGGGTCCGTCCGCCTAGTCAAAATTCCTTTCGCATTCGATCTAGATCGGGAAGACATGAGGCATCATCGTGAGAAAGAAAGCAACTGAACGTCCGCCATAGGCAGCAATCTCGCTATTCAATATTGAAACCTCCAGCCGTCTTAACCGAGTCCCTGATAGCTAGCTATACATATATCAATCTGACTGACCCGTGGATGGGTGGTACTCCTCTCCTTGTTCCATTATACAATTGCCTACTCCTGTGCGCAAACTCAATCTCCCCTACGTCCCTTCTTCATGGGGGGCGGGCTGCTTGACCGCGACGCCGAGCTGTATCTCCTCCGCTTCGTGCCGACCGGGCTCCTCGACGCAACTGAATCTCTACCCCGACCAACCGGCGGCGAGTCTCTCCTCGGCGGAGCTTGTCTCTTAGGCGGCGGGCTCGGTGACCTCGAGTAGGAGTCCCGGCGGGCGTTCCGAGCTCTGGGTGGTGGGGAGACGCTGTTACCGTCCCGGGCTCTGGGAGGAGGAGAACGGCTGTCCCGAGGTCCGCGGCGGTTGATCGGTGACCGAGACCGCGAGTCGTACGAGGAGCCGCGACTCGGTGACCGGCTGGGCGACCGGCTGTCGTAGCGGGCGCGTTTCCGCGGCGCGCTGCTCACCGACGAGCTGTTCCGTCTGACACTGCGACGCGTCTCCTGCTTGGGGCTACGGCCGCGAGGAGCGCCGCGGGCGGGCGGGGGGTTGGCGGAGTAGGATGCAGACCGTCCCCTTCGGGGGGGAGGCGATCTGCTGGCGGAGAAGCTGCTCCGTCTAGCTGCCCGGCGAGGGGGTGTCGCGCTCAGGCTGCGATCTCTAGAGCCATTTCGGGCTGGAGATGGTGACCGAGAGGAGCTGGTCGAATGAGCACGTCTTCTCGGCGGGCTTGCCGAGTAAGAGTCGTCGCGCCGGCCCCTGCGAGGGGGGGTAACGGAGCGACTGTAAGAGCGAGACCTTGAAGAGCTTCGACTGTAAGACCGGCCTCTTCCACGAGGCGACCGGGATCTCGACTCTGAGCGGTTGCGGTCAATGGCACGGCGTGGTGTCCGCGACCTTGACCTTGAGCGAGAGTACGAAGAGCCAGTGTATGAGGAGTAGCTGGACACTGACTCCGAGTCTGAGTCGTCGGCCGCCGGTGCGGGAAGGGCCGGCTTGGGCATGTTCTGAAGGTACTCGCGCGCTTCCTCCGTGAGAGCACCCATGTGAATACTGGTGAAGTAGTTGATGGAGAAGCGAATGTTCCGCGCGTTGTCGCGGGGGAACAGACCAGTTAAGCTGGGCTGGAGGGTCTCGTCCTTCATCCGCGCCTGGAGCTTCGCCATGCCGATCTCCTCGGCAATGTCCTGGAATAGAATCTTGATAAAGATTCTAGAGCTGCTGGTCGTCTCCTCCTCGTTGAGGTGAATGACTGAGAGAACGTGCCAGCCGATGGCATCGGTCGCGAGCATATGCGCGAAGAAGCGCGCGACGTTGCGGAGCCTATTCGTCTCGTATCGGTGAATCTTGTTGTAGTAGTCGGCAAACGACTCCTCAAAAAGACCAGTCCATAACCGGTTCAGTTTGGCAAACCGCTCTCCGATCAGACCGTGGAACTTGGAGAAGGTCTTCTCCTGGGAGCAGATTTCGACAATCATGGACGGCAGCTCTGGTTCCTGGCCGGCCGGAAGGTTGATTCGGAGGAGCTTGTGTACAGCTTCCTCGGGGTCGATCGACGACATGACCGTCAGGTAGATCGTACGTCGTAAGTTGACCAGGTCGGTGTTGGACTGGTCCTTGATCTCCATGGCCTTCTCCTCCTCGTCCTCCTCCTCCGAGCTCTCACCTTCGTCGTCGTCATCCTCATAGTCGCTGCCCTCTCCCAAGATCTCGGCCTTCAGCTTCTTGTATGCCTCCTCGTGCTCCTCCCACTGCGGGTCATATTTAAAGATGTTGAGGCCATCCTGCACGTCGATCTCTCCGTCGAGGTCGACCATGTGCGTGATCTGATCCTCCTCCTCCACCAAGTCCAACTCCTCCTTGATGGGCGGGTTGTCCTTGAAATCATCTTTCCGAACCTGAAACAGCACCTCAATCATGTACTGCACACGCTTATCGATATCCGCCTCGTGTAAAACGTTCCTCAGCTGATCCCACACCGCCAGGGCGATTGCGGGTTGCATGTCCTGCAAATGCTGTCCCACTTCGCGCATGAAGTTGACGGCAATCTCGACGCTGTCGTCGGTCGGCTTGTGGAGTAGAAGTAGGAGCATCTGGCCGGCGAGTCTCTCGTGTACGACTTGGTGGTTGATGAGATGCGCCAGGAACGTCGTGGACGAGACACAAACGGCCTTGTCGCTGCGCTTGAAGCCTTTGCGGAAGGACATGATGAGACGCTTGACTAGGAGTTCACCGACGGCAGGGAGCTTCGTGTTGACGATGGCGGCCATGGCGGCGAAGACGGGTGTGAAGGGCAAACTCGCCGCCTGCGCCTTCATGATGGATCGGCAGAACAGGCCGCGCCCCTTGATCAGATTCTCGCCGAACAGTTCGGGGACGATGTGCTTGATGTTGGAGTAGTTGACCTTGTTGATCAGACCGTTGATGCTCTTTTTCAGCGCCTCCCACATCAGTCGCTGGTATTCCTTTGAGCTCTTGTCGGTAATCTGAGCTTGGAGCGCCCGCAACCGTGCAGGTGGAATGTAGGTGCCTCCGGATCGCATCGAGAGCAGCTTCTCGTACTCGGCCTTTGCGATGGCCTGCTTCTCCTCCTCTGTCTTTGGCGGCGGGGTCGGTCGCCTTTCTTTGGCGGCGGGTCTGTAGCTGTCGGTGCGATCGCGACCACGCTCGCGCGGGCGCTCGTCATCGCGGTGGTGTCGACGGTCGACGGCGTCGCGGTCGCCTTGTGCGGGTTCGCCATCGCGTTCGCGGCGCTCGGGGCGCGGGGATTCGACGTCTGCCGATGCCATCGCGCCTCTGCTGTCAGTAAGTCCCCAGGAACCAATGAAGCTTGATGTTCGAGCCGTGGGGATCTTGCGACGCTTCAAGGCTATCGGTCAGACCGATCTGATGTGCGTTTGCTGTGCTGGAACTTTTTTTCGTAAGTTTGTTGCTTTGAATGGGCGGCACTTGGCGCAGCAACCTAAAAATCCAGGTATGACTGGGGACTTATGGACCCACTTCTGCAATAATGCACCAATGTGCACGGGCCATATGCGGCTGGAGCTTGCCATAACAGGGGGACCCACCTGGGCAAGTCAAGTCAGTAAGTCAACCGTGGCAGCTCCTTTGGCGCAGTCCAGTCCACCAGCGCGCCCTCGTCCCCTGAAATCGCGACGACAATTTTCCCGATCGGCCACGGCAGCTATTGACCTCGACCCTCCTTTCCCTTTCACCACGATCGTTCTCCCAACCGGTCACCAGTCAACCATCTTGCCGGCCATCCCACGCCCTACCTGCCAATTTATTCTCCACGCTCCTTACTCCCGACTTAACAAAACGACAATGGTACGTCAACCGTCCCAAGTCAACCCGTCTGTGCATCCCACCTTGCGCAACAAGGGAGCAAGATGGCGAAGAACTACACCCAGCCAGCTAACTGCTCTTTCTCTACAGCTTGGAACACTCGTCGGTCTCGCCATGCTTGTGGCTGCCTCGGTCATCTTTACCTACTACTCCATCTGGACGCTGCTCATGGTAGACACTGTCTCGCTTCCCTTGAGGACAACGAGATGCACTAACACACCCCGCCACAGCCCTTCGTCGATGACGACCACCCGCTCCAAGGCTTTTTCCCTCCCCGCGTGTGGGCTATTCGCATCCCCGTCATCCTCATCCTCCTCGGTTCCGCCGTTGTCGGCTCCTTCCTGGGTACCGTTATGATCCGAAGCAACAGGAAGAAGGCCGCCAAGGCCAAGGCTGCCGCGAAGAAGAAGGCGTAAAGGGTCACAGGTGTCGGAAAACCTTTACTGTGGCCGCCCGTGCTGAAGCCGGTGCCGTTTACCACGGTGGTTTCTGTAATGGCGAGGGCATCTATTGAGACTATCGAGGAGTTGGGCTGTCGTACAAACAAGAACACCGAAATGGGTATCTAAGCTGGTTGTATTGGAGAAACGAGCATATAGCTCATCTCGGGAGCAGTGCTACCTACTCATAACATGTTCAAAGGACTATTACCCTAGGCTAGAGAGAATCCCAAAAAACCAATAAAGGAGTGAGTGGCACGACTGGCCAAGTATCTAGCCCCATGATCCCAAAGCATCGGCCAGGAGACGTGCCGCCATACCGATGCCTCCCATCCGTAGATAAAATCATGGCGCGAGTGAGTCCTGGTCTAATCTAGCTCCAAACGCCTCTTGGATCGTCTCTCAGACTCTCTGATCGGCAAAATCAAGGACCTCGCAATCATCCTCGAAAAAACCGTCCTCATCCTCCGCATGTCGAGCCCCGCGTCTTCTCCTAGTCGTGACGACGATCTCATCCCCGTTCTCGCCACGGTGCATGACTCTCTCCATTGAAGAAAGTGGAAGCGCGCGGTGATCATCCGAAATGTTGAATTCATCTTCTGAAACCGAGTGATGTCCGAGTTCCAACTTGACGACATCGAGTGGCTGGCCGAAAGCCCAGGCTTGAGACGTGTTCGCCTCCACAGGTGTGGCTTGCGCGTGTGAGCGCTGCTGTCGCTTCTTTTGCTTCGGCGTGGCTCGCTCTTCCAGGTTAGTCTCGGCCATGAGCGCAGCCAGAGACGGCGGTTGAGTTGCCGCCGCTTGCCCGCCGTATTCAAAGAGGGACACCCGCCGATCTGTACGGAACGGCTGGTACGGTGCGCTGGATTCAATCTCAGCTTGAGGAATAGACGCCTCCGCGCTCAGGTCAACCTGGAGCGGTCTGGCACGAGTGTCGAGGGTCAAGGTGTTGCCTGCGTCCATCTCTCTGTCGGACAAATCCAGATACTCGTCCGAGTCGATGAAATGACGAACTGCAGGGGCAAAGCCTTCGTCTGGGAGGGCGGGAACCTTGAAGTCCTTGTATCGACTGCCTCGAGGCGTCCGCTGCTTGGGAGTGGCTGTCGAACGACGGGTCTTAGACGGGAACGTACGGACAAGGCCATCACCCAGGACATATAGATTATGGTGCTTTCTACCAGTGATCCATACGACACATGACGTGGTCGGCAGCGATTGGCTTTGGGGCAGAGACACACGGTTTTCTCCAGTGTGACGAAGCTGATTGATGGCCACGCCAGTCTTGCCAAGGGAATGGCTAATGCTGGCAGCAATAGCCCTGCCGCCGACACTCGCGGAGTCGACGAACTTGCCACCAGCCAGGCCCTGTGCATTCGCGCTGCTCCTACGCGGCCGAGTGATCAAGGGTCTGGCCGCTTGCACGGCTGCGCCGAACGCGCTGGACGCAATGGATACAGCGGAGCTGGGCGCATCTGAAGCTGGGGCACCGTTCTCTTCCGTAGCCTTACGGCGACGAGGTGGAGGCCAGGTAAAAGCGCTCGATGGCATGTCGAGGAGGTGAACCGTTCTTCTTTCGGTGACCATCGCAATTCGTTCGCCGTTGGGTTTCGACCAAGCGACATCTACGATTCGAGCCACAGTCATTCGGGAGAACTGGGCGACTTGACGAACTCTCGGCCCAGTTGCGTTGTTGGGAGCCGACACCTGAAGAGGGGACGACTTTGTGTACTGAATACACATAAGGTCCCAAACGGTCTGGACATCACCCTTACCACTCGCTGTGAACAGAGACAGTCCAGTTGGCGAAAAAGACAAGAAACTGCAACCCAACGGAGACGAGAACGTAATGAGAGGGTGCAAAGTAGCAGAAGTCGGCAAGCTGTCCATGTCAAGAATAGAGACTAGACCGGGATCCTTAGTAACAGCCTGACCCGGCGTGCCGTGGGTTGGAGGGAACTGAGGCGCGTCGTGTCGAGGAGGATATGAGCCAGCCCATTGCTGAGCTGCCATCGGAGGTGACCTAGACTGCGGTGGTGTTTGGTTTGCGTTCTTGTTCCAGTACGAGTTCCAAGCCTGCCACCCTTGCTGACCGACCCATTTGGCACCGGAAATCAACTCCTGGGTGGTTTCGCGCATGATCTTGTTCACCATACTCTCCGCCAGAGGAGAGTCCACCGATCCGGTGACTGCCGGGAGCACAGGTGAGGTTACCGAGGCAATTCCGGGAGCCTTGCCAAGAATAGGAACCGGCACGTGTGCACGAAGAGCAATCTGCGAAGATGCCGCCGGGGGACAGTACGCGATCCATTTGCCGTTGAGAGAGAGGATCGGAGTCTGAGGGCTGGGACGCGGGGGCGCAGGTGAATGGCGTCGCTCAGCATCTTCCGCAACCTCGCCTCTAGGAGGTTGTTGGAGACTGGTCCAGAGCTTGCCCACGCAGCCAAAACGAACAGGGACATCGTTGGAGTCCAGGACCTGACGATAAACCCAGCATTCTCCGCTGGTACCTGAGGCGACAGTGATGTTTCCGGCATCGACTTTGACAGTGAATGCGCCGGTAGGAGGAGGGGCCTTGAAGATTGGACTGGTTACTGGAGTGGAGAGGGGTACTTTCGGAGCTTGAAGAAGCACGTCGACAAGCTTGCCGGTCTTGAGTGAGTACAGTTCCACCGTCGTCTGATAGAACTCGATTGCTGGCGTAAAACGTCCAGAAGGAGGGCCTTTCTGACTGCCATCCGCCCGGGGACTACCAGGGACGTCGGCCCGTTCTTCGGCGATGTTGTCGTTCGCAGCCTGTATGGCGATTTCCGGCGACGCTTGTGGCAGCACTGGACCGTGGACGACAACGGCGACAAAAGGGGACAGGTTGGCCTTGTCACCAGGAGTTGACCAAGGCAGGATCTTGGCGTGGTAAACGCCTCCTCGCAATCCTTTGAGACCAGCAACACGATCTAGGCCGCGCTTATTGACCGAATAGACTTCTAGGCCTCCCTCGTACCCCGCCAGCACGACGTTGTCCGAACCCGGCACGAGCTCGGTGTGGTGAGAGGGCAACGTATCAAAGCCAAAGTGATAGCCCTTGTCACCAGCTTTCATGCCAGATTTGGAGGCCATATCGAAATCAATGTCCGGAGCACCGTAAAAGTGCGCCTGGGGTTGGTGAGGTAGCGGAGGCTGCGAGTTAACTCTTGCGTGGGTAAGCTGTGATTGCATGGAGCTGCGGCGGTACGCTGCAGCTGCAGCCGGTTGATGGTAGGCTTCAAGTGGATACTGGGCATCCATTTGGAAGCTGAGGGGCCGCCTCATGTGGTTCGGCATGCTGTTTGGGGGGGAAGGTGATGCCGTCTGGGGCGTCAGGGACTGGCGCTGAACAGTCCACCCGTGATGGAGGCGACCAGAATCCTCGTAGGAGGACGGCTGGGTAGGCGGAGACTCGCCCATGAGGCTGATCAGGTTGCCTGGAGAGCCGGCGAGGACCCCTCTTCCCCATTCGTGGTTTGCGCTTGCAGCAGTGCTTGCCGAGACGGAGGTTGTGGAAAGAGCATCCAGAGTTGGCGAGACAGTGTGGTGCCCATCGTAGGGCGACGGGCCTTGAGCGATGGGTCTAATGTCGGGTGAGTTTACGGGGGGCGACGACGCATCGGACGGTGGACTCTTGGAGAGACTGCCGTTTCTAGGGGTTCGTCAGTAAGGGTTGTCGAGACAAAGCCCGTAGAATAGGGAAGTCAGAGGGAGGCAGCAGTCTCAACGGCGTTGATCGCGGGGTTCCAGGAGGTGGGGAGAACATACACGAACTTGCCCGCGGCGAGTTTCGTCACCGCGGCGCTGACTGCACCATCTTTCGCGTTCTTTCTGTCCTTCTTAGAACCTGTATCGAAGAAACGATGAGTATTTGGAACATTTGTATGGATCAGCGCGTATGCATCGAGAGCGCGGAAGGGGTCCGAACTTACTCGGCATTCAAATGGTGTTGCGCCGCAGTTGGAGCAGTTTCCTGCTCCAAAGACCTGCGTTCCCGCAAGACAGCTCTGCCTTTGAAGGGAGTACCGATGCGTTGAATGCGAGGAGAGCCGTAGAGATGTGCGATAAGAGGTTCGATGTCGTGGTATGAGGGGTATCGGAGCAGAATCGTCAGTCTATTAAGAGGGTCGCGGACGGAGCCGATACAGGCGGCAGGTGACCTCGGAGACGAGAATCGGGAATGCCGGAGACGCTTAAAATGCTTTATATGGAGCGACGAATATGTATTGAAAGTCGAGAGCAAGGCCGAGCAACGAAGGGCAAGATGTGTCAAGTACCGCGAGGCAGAGCGGGAGGCGTTGGTCAAGGTTGTACGGAAGAAGCAGAAGAGCGTTAAAGAGCGGCTTTCTTTCCAGGCACAGCCAAAATGGAGAGGAAGTAATTACGATCGCGAGAGAGAAACAGTCTATAGAAAGAAACAGAAGAGGAAAGACGTGACAGGACGTGACAGGACGGGACGTGACGAGTTTGTTCACGGGAATGCTGCTATCGTAGATGGTTGCTTGTTGTTGATGAGTCGAAGGCAAGAGCACGGGAGAAGTGAGGTCAGTCACCTCAGCACATACAGGTTAGGTAGGTAGGTCCAGGTCCCTCCACTAGGTACAGGCAGGTACAGGACAGATACGGGTAGGTGGGCTTGGTCTGGTACGTGCTCCAGCAGGTCCAGGGCCAGGTCAGGCCGGGTCAGGTCAGGTACGGCGGTACACCACCAGCGCCGGGGCCGGCTAAGAAAAGGTACCTTGGGATATGAGATAAGATACGGAAGCCGGACCTTCCTTGCCAGTACATCATAGGTGGTAGTGACCTGCCTTAAGCGCCCTTCCACCTCCGCAAAGCTGCAAGTGCCATGCCTCTGGATGGCTGCTTCGTTCGATATGCGACACCGGGCAAGGCCGGCATCGACATCGACATCGACATCGACATTCATGGATGCCATCCTACAACCTTCAGCAGCCTGCTGCCCGCGGGATGGAAGCGGGGCTTCTGCGTGCTTTCGCTGTTCTGCTCCCCCGAGGACGGCGCGGTGCCCCCCAAAGGCGCCAATGTTCCCCTCCATCGCCGTCAGTCAGTTGGAGGAACCGAACCAGAGACAGGGTGCAGGGGTGTCAAGTGAGTGCAGGCAGCTTGCCAGGATTAGGGGAAAGGGGGGGGAGGAGAGGGGGAGGGGTGCTCCGGGGGTTACCTCTAGGGCACTGACGCTGGCACTGTCCCGGGACTGCAAGGCGCGACCAGCTGGAGGTATCTCCTGCGCGCAACGCACGGCATTCGGTACATCGCTGCGACATGTAGCACAGGCCAGGACGCAGCACGCAGTGCGGATACAGACGCAGATACAGCGCACCAATCTAGGGCCAGCCTGCATCGGACAAGGCGTGGTTGGGACTGATTTGGGGGAGTCGTAAGTAGCGCTCGCTGTATCTGCCCAAGTCTCCGCAAGTACCTCCTCTGCAAGGTGCTGCTGCGAGGGAACCTGCTCACGCTCAAACAGCTGACAGCAGGTACCTGATCGATCGAGGTAGCCCGCCTTGCGCACCCTAAGGCATGGCGGGTACGTATCGCCCGCTACAGCAGCGGACGCAGATGGCTTGACCTGACACTCGGCACGCCCACGTCTGTTCTTGTGTTGGTCACCCGGAGTTCAGTCTAGCCCAGCCAGCTCCAGCAACAACCTTACTATGCTGTATCGCTCTCTGTGTTGCGCCTTCTGGCCTCTGCTTCTTTGCCAACTGATTGCAGACACGGAGTAGTGCTATCTCTTTCCGGAATCGGCGACGAAGCATCCAAGACGCAGTCACACTCGGCATGTCAGAGGGACAAAGATCCAACTGCGGACTCAATACTGTCTGAGACGCCTCGTTTCGCCCAACATGGCGGATGCCTTCCATCCATTTCCACCGATTCACCATGCGCCTGCCACACTCCCACACTCCCACACACAATGCTAAGCTGGGCTCTGCATACGCATACAGAGTCTCGTTGCCGAGGCCGGGCACAGGAATGGACAATGGGACGCAGGCGGCAACGGTGCCAGGCCCAGCCAGAACCTGAACCAGAACCAGGACCAAGCCCGAAGCCGAATTGCCAAACCAGATATGCCACCACCACTACTACCTACCACCAACAACAACCGGCCGTCGGGCTGCCCCTCCTCCCCCGAATCTCGCTCATCAATCTCCGTCAAACCGCTGCGCTGGGTATCTCACCCCTGGGGCTGGGACCAGCTGCTGACGTCTGGGCTGTGCGTGCCTGCGCTCGCCTGCGCCCGCGAGGATGAGAACGGTGGACGAGGAACGAGGGAATGACGATCCGCGGGTGACCGATGCCATCATCTCGCTTTGGCCTGATGACGCCGGCGCAAGCTCGACTTGACCTGCACTTACACCACGGAGCCAAGTTGCGCCTGGGAGGGCAGCATGACGGTTCGCGGAGAGACTAAATTAACGGTTGCCCTCTCCCATCTCCCAACGACATGAAATTGCCTCGCAACCCAACCTCGTTCCTCCCGGGCTGGCATCCCTCTCCGGTATGCCGTGGCTATCCCGTATCCCTCCGTCATCAGTCACCCGGCCATCCTATCGCGCGTCGTCTCTTAAACTGCCACACTCGGCACCTCTGGGCCAGACCGTCCAACTGACAAAAACACCTGACCCCTCGGTGGGGGACCACACGTCAGGTGAATGGACCACTCACAGCGCTCCCATGGCCCACGAGAACAGCACACCACCGCTGACGTATGTACCTCGTAGGGCTCTCCCGGTACCCCTCCTCATGCCTGCGGGCTCGCCTCGTTGGCTGACTACGGCTCTCTGTTCCCTGGCACTAGGAACGCCTCTCAACCCTCACCGTTTCAAGATTGGATGCGGAAATGAAGTCACTTGTTGGGGAAGCTGAGTTTCTGGCTACCCTCGGTTTATTACCTAAGCCAGCCCAATCCCCAATCCGATGAGGCGAAGCGTGGCGAGACGATGTAAGACGAGGCGGCGTGGAGACGCAAGGCACGGGGACGGCCGTGGTCGCGACGCCGTCGGAGCGCAAGCGCATGGAGCGGTCTGAGGTCGGAGCCTTCACCGGATGAATCCATCGTCATCGATGAGATCGAGCCCGATGCGCGCCCCTCCCCACAGATGGGAGGAGGGAGTCATCACCGAAGCACAGTGGCTGGGCTGTAACGAGATACATCTTGCGCCAACTGCCCAGTCATCAGCAGCACCGTCCTCTCGGGACTGATGCCGTGGACTTCGACTAATTCTAATTCTCGGGCGTCGTATTCAAGTCGTATTTCTTGACTTTCGGCTTCTCGCCGTCCAAGTCACCATATCCCACGCTTCAACTCTGCGCATCTGGAGGCAGCTCACCCTCGATCGAGGTCCACTGGTCCAGCCAAACCCGATAAGAGTCCATCCGCCACTCGCCGTCGTGCTTCTGCCACGCGGCGCTGCCAGCCCAGCTAAACGTGTTCTCAGCTCCATCCAGCCCCTTCCTCTTGACTCCTCCCCTCAACATGACGTGCACCCCCCGCTCGGTTACAGATCCGATCGCGCTCGTGATCCAATGCTTCCTCTCCGCGACTGGTCTCCACATCTCCGCCCGCAGTTGCCGGAGGTCTTGATGGTCAGCCCACAGCTACAAAGCCTCAGTCCTGACGCTGTGTGACATACTCTCGTGCTTCTCGGCCTCCCCCGGGCCAATCTTGACACTCGCGCCGGGAGTGAAAAACTCGACCCAGCGGTCGTCGAGGTCCCGCTGGTCGCTGGTCCGGTAAAAGTCCCTGATGCGGAGCCGGAGGTCCCGGTCGATCGCCGTCTCGTCGGGCGAGAACGGCTCCATCCGCGAGTAGCTGTCGTACGGCTCGATGCCTTCGGTCGATGCAAACTTGTCCATGTTGACTTTCTCTGGGCCGAAACTCTCTTCTTTGTTCGTCCTTCTCAACAAACCGATGTTTTTGCTTCTTGCAAGAGTATCCCGCACGCACCGCAAACTGGTGGAAGTGTGTGACGTTTATACCCGTCCAAGTCCCAGTGTTAGTTCTTCGGCTCGGGAACAACCCTGATTCTGACAGACGGCACCCGAATTTCGGGACGCTCATCGGGAAGCGCATCACGAGTTCCGGTCGACGTCAAGAGGAAGAATATCCGCGAATTCAACCATGCTCCCATCACAGTGCTTGTTTGAATTATCATGAATGCTATACGTTACATACATGCCGGAGGCCCAGTCTCCGGATGTTTGCATCCATCGCTGATCCCTCATGACTCAAAAAAGACTAATATAACCTTTCAAAATCACGAGCTCGCGCAACAATGGAAGATGCCATTTGAAGGTTCCATTTCACATTTCTCTGAGTCATCCATCGCATCGAATTTCACATGTCTTCATATTCAGAGTCTACCAACACGAAGGGATCGTCTGCACTGTGTCCCAGGCCGCCAATCCGCGACTCCTTTTCCCGCTTTGCGGGCAGCGACTCCTGTGACGAGTCTAAACTAAGTCTATCTGCCAGAACTTGTCCCTGCTTCTTTTCCAGACTGGTTCGGCTAGCGGTTTCTCCTCTGCGAGAGGCCCCTCGAGCTTCCTCTTCCTGCCCCGGCGTTTAGGGGTGTCGCCGTCGTTGACCGCTGCGGGAGATATGTCGAGGAGAGCGCTGCGACTGGACTTGGGAGTCATCGACTCGCGGGCCTTGATCGGTGTTGTAATATCCTTTAGTTGCCCCTTTTTGGACCGGCCTTTCTTGCATCTTTCCCTCCATTGCTGGAATTCTGTGTTGGATATACCAAGCCCAAGAGCTGCGTCCAGTAACTCACATTCGACCATCCCAAACAGCTCCTCTTTGAACAGAGCTCGCTGTATAGCGCTACCACGTAGCCATGGAAAGACGCTGAGCGGGTCGACTTCGACGGGGCTTGTCGGTCTGGGCTTGGTCTTCCTTTTGAACACCGATACCAGATCGCGCGCCCCGTGTTCTCTGTCCGGGAGCTTATAACTCAACACCATAAGCGTGAGGAATTCGAGCGGCCACGTAAGCGGCCCTTTGCAGTTGAAATGATCTTGCAAGAACCGCACGACCTTCGCCAGGCTTTCTAGTGTGTACCCCCTGAAGCACTCATCCCTCAGGCGCACCAGCGTCTCCGGCGGCGAGACGATCGGGTAACGCCCAGCTGCTGCAGGCGCGCGCACTCTGCCTCCGCCTCGCCGGGCGTCTGGTTCATGTCAGTCAGAGTTGATGTCGGCGACGTAGCTTTAGTCCCGGGGCATGTCATCTTCAGTCACGGTAGGGACGGCGACGAGAAGTGAAGGAAGCGGGCATCACACGAAACCTCCCGGATCTGCTGCATCTTGTTGGCGTCGGGGGCCCTGTATCGCCAGTGTGCCTCATCCACGGCAACGCGGAGCGGACGGACGCGCCCCCGGCCGGCTTTCATCTCAATGTGCTCCCTTGACCAGTCCGCCAGGGTCTTTTGGACGCCCAGGTCGGCGATGATGGGCCAGAACCTAGGACAGGGGTCAACGGATCGGCCACATCCCTCAGATCTTGGAGTTGATAATGAATGATGTCCTACTCCAGCATTATTTCTGCGTACCCATCAATGCCCATTTTTTCCAAGGCAATTTTGTGCTGAACAGAGGAGAACTGACCGTTTGACGCGTTAAAGACGCTGTTCTAGGTGCGCGGAGTTGGGCAGGGGCAGGGGCTTTAACAAGGGCCCTTGAAGAATGGAACCCCTTTTAAACTTTAACCCCCTATTGACAGACTATCTCATTTAACAAGAAGCCCAAAATCGACTATCATAATCATTGCAAGAAAGAGGGGGGATGAGAAGGAGCACGAGAGAGAGGAAACGTGTGGAGAGGGGGAAATGGGCAGGTATTCTGTTGCTGCAATGCAGGCGGAACATCATTCCTCAGCGAGGAATAAGCAACCATGAGCCGGGGCGCATAGACGGGGACACCAACCGCGACGCGTATTCCGACGACCTCAATATATCGAGAGCTGCCAACGACATGCAAAATTCGAGCAATAGTTCTTGCTCAGACTTGTCAACCTTGTAGCGTGCGGTGTTTTCGGTCGGTTGCTGCTGCGTTTCCGTGTTTGGGTCCGGCACCCGGATCGGAACCCTGGACCCACCCGGACCGTCCCCGCGGTGCGAGCTGACGGATAAGGCAATCGGCTGCGAAGTGGAAAAAGTAAGCTATTTGAACGGCGAACAAGCTTCTTAAAACATTTGTACCAAAATCTGTCTGATTGCCTGTCTATAAACTGTCTGTCAATGTTGCTCAGTCTCTTTCCGGGCTCGAGGCAAGTTGCTAGCGGGCCTTACCACATGGTACACATCTCTGTAGACGCACAACTCGCGTGGTCTGCAGACGAGTCGGTGTAGCAAGAGCAGAAAATTGCTGCTCAACTGAATTGATTGAGTCTCATGATCGTGTAAGAAGCTCTCCAGTAGTGGTGGCGGTAGTAGTAGTAGTGCACCAACGCTTCAGCCGTGACAATCAAGGTACTGAAAACTGCTGGCTTGATTCTCTGTGAAATGAACAGTCCCATTGAAATTGAATAAAGCGATAGAGTAAGCTAAACTATCATGCCGCGCAATTGTTGACCCTCGAGTTCATGACTGCTAGTTAAATAATTTCTTTCCTCGCCACGAGCCGTTTCAACCTCTGACAGCACAGCCTATATAGATCGATGCCATCCTCACGAAGTGATACGGCATCTCGAATATTTCACATACCTCAGTCGGAATCTAGCAAGATGGGCTGGTCGGGACTCTTTCCACTTCCACCTATACAGGGCCCTTTTTCAGAATGGATGTTACTGGGCTTTGTAGCTTCACCTCCACCTGTAAGGTCAATGGGAGCACCCCAATATTCGTTAGGATCGAGTAGCCTCAGATGGTGCTTCTTTCGCCTGGCACTCTTTGTGTCAATCCACCCCAGACTTTGCGAAGTCTCGCTCTGGGTATCTGCCGGATTTGGGCGAGCGCTTGTTGCAGCAAAGCCGCCTGGCAGCTGTGGCGTGTTCAAGCCCATTGGTGTCGGTTTCTGAGATGTAGTGCCTTCGATTTGCTGCAGCACCTCTGTCGGGGGCTCTTCAGTCGCCTTTCTCTTCGGTGGTCGACCGCGCCGGCCTGGGGTCTTGGCAGTCGTCCCGGTGTCGGTCTTTCGTGTCGTGAGTACCCGCAACTTTTGGAACTCCTCGTCGGATAGTCTTTGGCGCAGTAGTATATTTAGAATTTCGGCTTTGACCGGCGGAGTTGGTGTTCCAAGGAACTGATAATCGTTGTCCTTTCCGGCTAAGACCAAAATTCCGTCAGCTGTCGCGTCTTCGATGTTGGGGAAGACTTCCAAAGTCTCAATTTCGACTGTGCTCGTCAATGTTTGCTTCTTTCTCTGCTTGATCGACTTCACGAGACTGAGAACAGCAGAGTCTCCGTTAAGAAGTCTGTTGATTAGTTCAAAAGGCGCGAGAGGCGTGAGCCACCATCGAGATAGCCTACTGAAGTAATGGAAGCGATCCCTGAGAAAAGGGATAGTCCTCTTCAAGCTTTCAGTAGTGTGTGATTGGTACCAAGTTCCTTGAATGCATGGCAGTTGGTGCAGAAGCTCGTGTGTAGAAACCCTTGGGTTGCGGAAGTAGCCCAGGGCCTGCATATCGGGGAATGAGTCTATGTCGTAAGCCTTCTTCAGGGGAGGGGAGAGCCGGTCGACTTCGGCTTGGAGCCGTTTCCGCCATAGCAGCGTAGTATGACTGTTGGCAACTGTAGGGAGGGTCGAGAAACTCTCAACGAGGCGATTTTTTCTGGCCAGTATTTGACCCATTTCTTTTCCACACCCCTTCAGTCCCTTGGTGTAATCACACCCTGCGAGCATTGCATAGAGAACGATGCCCTGGCGGGAGATTCCGGTCTCTTGTGTTATTCTGTCCATCCTGTAAACCTTTGCCTCAGTCTTGCTTTTCTGATTCTTGTCATTAATCAGGTTCGTGACGAGAACCGTGCACCCAAACATGAACGCGTCAGAATCCTCCGTCCAGACGGCATCGACGATGCCCAGCTGCTGCATGAGGGCGCACTCAGCCTCGGCCTCTCCAGGGGCTTGATGCCATGGGACATGAATATGTTTGAGTGTTTCTTTGAAGAACACATCTGGTTCCTCGGGAGGTGGTGATCTCCTCGGTCTGCTTCCCATTTACGTTCCTGAAACGTCTGATGATTTGAGTCTTCTTGCCCCGCTTTACGGGCGGGCGTTCGTCGCCGTCGAACACAAAAATGACCTGTATTCCAAGACGCACGAGTGGCCATATGCGATCGAGGATATGTAGCTCGCGAGGTCGGCAGTCAGGATATTCTGTTGTTTTCTCATCAGAAAGGACAGTCCAAGTGTCGTATGCGCTTTCCGTAGATTTGTGACAAACAGGGTGAGGAGTAAAGGGAAGAAGAAAGTAAACCAAGGTTACCAGGACTTACTCATGGCAAGAAAGAACGTAGAGAATGTAAGTCTAGGAGGTTGTGACTGTTTACGTACTCTTCTTGATTTCCTCAGCCGCTTCAACAGTTATAGCTCGGTAGAACCATAAAGCTGCATCAACTGCGATTCGTAAGGATCGACCTGTTTGCTTGAGGTGCTCCTCTGACCACTCCGCAAGAGACGTATCAACGCCATAATATTTAACGACTTCCCAAAAGCTGAGAGAGAGAGATCCAGATTCGATCAGCACAGGAGCTCCCACGAGACTGAGTCAGGAAAGAAACCATGGAATTCGACTCACTTCGTTATTCCCATGGCTGTCCGGCTTTTCGTTGGATTCGAGTTTGACCGGCAGGGCAGGGCTTTCTATTACCTTGGACGAAGAAGATCGGTGAAGTAGAGAGTAACAATCCGGGTGATGCTATGTGCATACGTAGGATGGAGGAGCCCTGGAGAGTGGTGGTCGAAGGTTCCGAGCCAGGCAAAGAAAGCTCTGGGTGAGCAGTCAGCCCAGGTCGGCTGCAACTGACTGTTGGCCTTGAGAATGTCGAGGGAGGAGAGAGGGATGACACCTGCCCTTTTGTACCAAACTTCCATAGAGGAGCACTTACACGGCGGACATGGAAGGCACCTACCGAGAGAGAAAAAGCAGCGTAGTGCAAGGGCTACCCGGGGCTTCTCGCAATAGCAACAGGACCCCCGGATACCTATGTCGAGACGCTTTATCAAGATTTCAAGAAAAGGTTGGCACCGGCCCCATTCCTATCCATATTTGTGCGGCTTTTCGGGAGATTCAGAAGAATCCTCTTCCTCGGATCCGAGACAGGGCCCCGGGCGGGGGAGGCACGCCCTGACCAAATGGTGGCGCCTGCGACTTTGCTTCTCTGGCCCACGACAGCTCTTCGCCATGTCCGATATGTTCCAGAACCTCTCCGCGAGGTCTCTCGTCTTTGCCAGCTGGTGCTTGGTGCGAGGTCACTTCCAGTTACTTCAACAACTCCCTATTCTCCTCGATGCTGGCTCCCGGCCCGAGCGTATTGGTGGATGCACGTGGCCGCCGCAGTTGAAGATGAAGACAGGCTCGATGCCTTGGTGCAGCAGGTGGAATTTGCTGGACATGCTGCTTTCTAGGTGATGCAAATCCCTCATTAGCGAAGTAAATGTGAGGATTTCAATGCGCGAACCGGCTTATGCCGGGTCAGTGGCGGCCGTGGTCAAGCCCTGGTTTCTCTGGCAGGTCTTGTCCACCGCGATACGGGCTGCCAATTGACTCACTCAAATAAAACTTTTACGCTCATCAGACTTTATTTACAACTGAGCCATACGGATGTTGCAAGAGGGTATACGGTAGTGATACAACACAGCCCAGCCGTGACAACTCCCTACAACCCGGCAGTGTCGTCAACTGCGCAACCAGCCCCTCAACGCCATTCGAACCCTCACCGCAAAACCCATGTCGTAACCCATGTCCATGCCTACTCTTACATCTTGATGCCCCTAGCGTTCACCTCGCCCTTCTCGCCAATGTTCAGGCGCACGCGACAATCGGGGCAATACCACTTTGTCGTGCGCGCGGGTATGTGTGTCATCCCCACGCACTCCAGATGGAACCACTCCTTTTCGCAGTTCTGTCACATGGTCAGCATCCGTCACGAAATCCAGCCAGATCATGGGGGCGTACTTCATTGTCGCATGCAATCATCTCACCAAAGCTAACTCTGTTGCAGTCGCAGTATCGCGGCTCGTCGGGGTCAATCAGGTTGCCCTCATCGTCCTCCTCCAACTCGATCTCGATCGGCTGGCCCTTCTCCTTCTTCTGCGCGCGCTTCTTCTTGGGCGGGGCCTTGCGCTTGCCCACGGCGCTGCTCCCTCCAGCGTTCGTCTTGCTGACAATACCGGGCACAGGCTTTCTAGTCCTCTTACTCAGCTGTCTCAGCTCGGGCGCCGGTGTGTTCCTCGCGGTACTAGCGCGACGAGGACGTTCAGCTGCAAGTGATGGCTGCGGTTCTTGACTCGAAGCCTTGCCTCGCGAGCCGGGACGTCGTCCTGCTTCTGGAACCGGTGTTGTGCCGGGCGTAGCCGCTCTCGAAGACGACTGCTTGATAGACGGGGCAGCGGACGACGAGCGCTGTGCCTGCGGAATCTGAGGCGGCGGGACTGGCGTGGGGGTTTCGACTTGTTGCTGGGTCTTCTTAGCAACCTCACCCCTTGTCTCTCTTCTCGTTGCAGGGTCGCGCACTGGAGGAAGAATGGGAGTGGTGGACTTCTTGGGGGACAGGACCGGCGGAGGAATAGGCGTCTCCGCTGGTGGTTTGGTAACTATATTTGCCGGAATGGGGTTCGGAGCGGGCGCTGCAGTGCCAACTGAACCGGTCGGCGACGAGGCCGGCGCGCTCGTGTTCGCCGGCTTTGGCGCAGAGGTGCCCACGGGGGCGGTGGCTACGGGGTCCTGTCCGGGCATGGGAACTGGCACCGGTGTAGTCGTCTTCGGGGTGACAGCGGAGCCTCCTGGGGTAAGGACGGGGGGCGGTATCGGTGTCTCGGCCAAAGGCTGCGAGCTGAGGTTAGCTCTGAGATGAGGAAGTGGCACCGGAGTCTCCGTCTTGGTGCGTTTCTGCGCGGGACGCGGCCCCGGTGTCTCAGCTACCTCGGGCTTCTCAGGCTTCTCAGGCTTCTCAGGCTTCTCAGCTTCGGCTTCCGGGACAGAATCCCTTTTGCGCTTTGTGCTTGTCTTCGTCCTGGATCTGGAGCTGGACTTTGGTGCCGTCTTTGGCTGATCTGAAGCATTGTTTGAAGCTGAAGCAGGTGCTTCGTGCGACATCAGAAGCCTTGCAGCTTCCCTAAACTGCCTGGCAGATTCCTCAGCCTCCTCAGCGGCCTGCTTGGCCAAAGATTCTCGCTTGAGCTTCTTAGCCTCGTTCAGTTTCATGCCTCTGTTGCTCAGTTGTATGTCATCGGACGCGAGTGCGGCAGCACTGATAGCGCCTTCGGGAATCGGCTTATTGCCCGACTCGGCATCCGGTGCGAGAGCTGGAGGGACCTGGTCAAAGGTTCTACCCTCGTCCTCGGCCTTCTTCTTGGCCTCCCTATAGGCGTCGATACCACGACCGAGGGTCTTCAATTCTCGCAAAATCATGGTATCACTTGGATTCCACGTCGCGTTCTTCTTCATCCGCTTCCTCAGCCTTGCCAACTCCCACGGTGTCAGCTGAAGCCAGGGAGCATCTGGGCTTCCAATGACGGCGTTCTCTGGAGGAGGCTGCAATGCAGCAGCGGGCGGCGCCGCCACTGTGGGAGGCCTGGGTCTCGAAGAAGGCTTTGACGCCTTTGGAGGGCGGGATTTGGGTGTCTTGACAACTTTGATGCGCGGCGCCGGTGTCGTGGTCCGGGCTGGCGTCCGTCGCGGGAGAGAATCATCGTCTTCCTCTTCGGAGCTCTCATCGCTGTCATCCGAGTATGCCACAAATTGGTCGTAGGGAGCAAGGACCTCGCCGGGTACGGTGATCCTCGGTATCGGGGGTCGCCGAACCTTCTCCCCGTCGCCAGTTCGCAACATCTTGGGCGCACGGACGAGTTGCGGCGATTTGGATGTCGCCACGGGGCTCTTTTGTTCCTCTGATGGGTAGTTATCCATCATGGTCTTCAGTTTCGCTAGTATCGTCTTTGCGCGATTATAGTGCCGGGTCACGTTCTCCGACATGCGCACCGCCTCGGCGTGGGAGTAGACCCTCGAGCTGACCGCATGGTTAAGGCCAGCCGATATGTCGGCGCGCAGTTGTACAGGAGACGGGCGTTCCTCGGCGGGGAGGCTGGGGAGCTTGCCCCAGGTTGATGTGAGGTTGTGCACGTTGAGGGATGCCTCGCTGTAGGTCTGGTCGAGCTTGCCGATCAGGGTCAGCGATCGCATCATGTCGGAGGGCAGGTACTCGGTAAAGTCGAGAAAGTCGGTGACGGTAGCCTGCGCGTCGGGATCTACGCGCATATCGAGGGATTCGACGGAATTGCTGATGGAGCCCAGCGACTGATGGATGTCGTGTTCGACCGATGCCTTGTTTTTGGGCGACACCTCGACGTCCATGGCGTCTGCTTGCTCGTCTTTCGTGGCCATCTTTCTTGAGGTAACAGAATTATTGCGGCCGAGACAGCAGCGCGGGTGATGCTACGAAAGCATTTGGGATGTTGAGGCCGATTATCGTTGTTGGGGGGGTCGCAAATTAAGGTTGCGCATTGCTTAGTCGAGGTCGGCTGGCGCGTTTGTGAGGGCAGTCGCGACCGCGATGTCCAGTTTAGCTCCAGAAGCTCCCTGGCGCTAGGAGCAGCAGGCGGCGGGGCCCCTGATATCCATTGGCAGACACGCTGCGATGTAGCTGGTCTGTGCGCGAAGCGAGCGGATTATCAAGTCTCCGCATCCGCCCCTGCATCCCTTTGGCCCGGTCTCTGGATCATCCCACCCTGAGCTTCCACTGCAAATTGGATGTCAATTGGAACTGTCGATATCGACTTGCAACTTGCAGAGCCACATTGCTTTGAGCTACCATCGACGCGCCGTCGCTTCTCCATCTCGGTTTTTCAATCAATGGATCATCAACTTATGTGCAGTGCTTGAAGACAAAGCTCGAAATAAGCTGCGATTCAATTCAAGAGTCTATTAATAGATGCCCTCATGAAGAACGCCATGATCTCATCGGCGCCAGACCCCACCAGGGGACCCTCTACCTTAGCCATCGATACTACTATCTTACAATGTTTCCTACTGGTCGTTCCCTTCAGCCATCCACACAGCCCGATCTTTCTCTCCGCCAGTGCCCAGCGCAGCCGGCAAGTCGATTGGACGATTCCCTTCACTGCCTTAAGCTTGGGACAGCCCCGAGCGCATGTCTCAGGCCCACGCTCACCAGTCCATGTCCTCCTCGCGGCTGATGATGGCGCCCCAGATCTTTTTCTCCTCCTCGACCTGGTAGCCAGAGTTCTGGCCTATGAGCGTCAACGACCCGTACAGTGTCATTCTCTTGCACCTCCTATATCAATGTTTCCGTCAGCATTACGAGACCAATTCACGTTGCACCATCTGTCAATCACTCACAGAAACCCGTTGATCGTCGTGTTGCCGTAAATTTCGAGGTCCTTGACCTCGCAAGTCCCCGTCACCTTCAGCTTCCCGAAGCCTTTAACCTTGTCGCTGTTCTCCCTCTCGTGGTCAGAGCTGCCTTTACCAATCGGACCAAGTCTCAGGCTTGCTTACCCGACAGACATATAGCCAGCCACCTGGATGTTTCCGTACGCTTTCATCTTTCCGCTGTCACGATGCCTTTCAGCTACCCTCTTTTAAGAATCAATGTCTCAGAGACTTACTCGCAGGCCAAGTTGCCGTTGACATCGATGGCGCCGTACGCCTCGATCTTGTCCCGGACGTCAAAGTCGCCATTGAAGGCGATGCTGCCGCCGCAGCGCACGGAGCCCGCGACCTCCATCGGGCCCTGCAAGGCGATTTCGGTCTCGCTGCGGATCGACTTGGACTTGAGTACGGCGACCTCGTTGGGAGTGCCAGACTCGGCCGAAGTAGAGGTACTCGGTTCCGTCGGAGGGGCCATCGTCGCGGAGGAGGCATAGTAGCCCTCTGTCGCCTCGTACCGCTCCTCGTAGTATTCGTTCTGGCCGGCCGTCTCCTTGCCCTTCCTGGATGACGACTTTCTCGATCTGTGGGACATTTTGACGAGGAAAGACTTATACAGAAGAATAGTCTATGAGAGCACGCAAGAGAGAGCCAAAAATAAGAGAGATGCCGCACGCTTGTGTGTTGGGGACGATGATGATGATGCAGAAACTCTTACAGACTGACTGGCCATGATCTTCAGTCGCGGACGCCTCGAAGCTTCATATACGAAGCCATGCGGCTCTGTTCACCTCGACCAGCGACAAAGAATGCTAAACATGGCCGTTGAAGCGGTCGGCGATTCTCCCACCGAAGACCACGAAAAGCCTCAGCCGCTCAACCACCGTCGAAACGCTTTCCGAATCGGAGCAGAGCTGAACCCTCTCCCAAGGTTGCATCCGTGACTCTTCCTTTTCGAAGAGGCACACACGCGCGCGAAAGTCCATCACCAGACACCGACTCTGCCTTGGACCCTCCCACCTTACATGCCACGGGAAGCTCAATGTGCGCCCTGGGAAGCAATACTTTCCGATCGTCATTTCGCACACCAATCCGCACGTTGACAGGTGGGTAAGATATGCAGCCGCGACATGGCAGGCATGTTGTCACCGGCCACTTTCAAGGTAAGAGAAGCAAGCGAGCTACACTACTACAGCTCGTCCCACTCCCGCCCTGCGCTAGGCAACCGCATGGCGCGGCAGATGCCGAAGCGGTGGGTGTAGTCACCCAATACATGGTCCTGAACAGCTACGCAATATCACATCGCGCTAGCCCCGGATACCCGGACCAGATCCTCAGCAAAGGCAAAAAAAAAGGAAAAAAAAGGCAAGCCCTCTGATAAGACGGCGAGAAACCCGCACAAGTTCCGCTTCGGTAATGGCAACCGTTCGCCAGCCAGCCCTGCCGCAAATCATCCCGATTGGGGTGTGTGTCGTCGGTCCATTGGGGGAGGAAGGGAGGGGGGGGGGGGGGGGGGGGGGAGGCGCAGCCTCGCGTCAACCTTGCCTGGCATCTGCTATTACTACTACTACCTTGGTACATGCTTCTTAGCTGCCCACTGCCTACCTTAACCCAGCTACCTACCTTAATTCAGCTTACTGCATACTTCCGCCTCACCATGCCCAACCCAAATTAAACATTGCCCGCCGCCGCGCGAACCGTCAGCCGCGCATAGGAAACCGCTTCCTCACAAGCGTCAAATTGCCACTCGCCGAAAAATGGCGCCAGTCAGGCCAGACCTACACTAATAAGTCCTGGCTGGCTCACATTTATTCGGCATTCCCCTTGACAGGTTGACACCTGCCTCAGGCCCCCCACCTTCTCAGCCCTACGTCGGTTCCCCGACCACTCGCGCGCACGCTCAGTGAAACCACCCCAATCTTTCCGCTAGCGTCGAACTGCACCTGAATCCGGCCTAGCTCCTGCGTTTTATTGTCCAGGCGAGGCTGACTCCGGCCGGGGGAACATATCATGATCACCCACCGACCGCATCACGTCACACACACACACCAGAAATGGGCAAGATTCGCAGGAACGGTGCACCACTGCGAAGATCTCAGTGCCCCGTCACGGAACGACGTCGCAAGACACACGCGCAGAGAAACAAGTTCCCGGGCGAGACACACAGAGGAATGAAGCTTGAGTTTGTGCATTACTCCAACAAGTACGAAAAATACAGAAAAGGAAATGTGGTATACAATAAGCCTGGTGACCCGACCGGGGGACAGGCAGCAACAACCCTTTTGTTGTGCACCTTTCGTCAACCCCGGCCCCAAGCAGACAAGTCAGCCTCCCCTCCTGTATACAAAGCTGTAAAATGGTACTTCGCTTCGCAGTAAAACCCACCCGTGGCTGTTGAGTCGCCCGACAAACTCCCTCCGAATCCGTAAGCAATTCCCAGTCTGCCCCGCCAAGTTGACGGGTCCCCTAGTTTATACAATGCAGAAAAGTGAGGCAAGCTCTCCCCTCTTCTGTCGACTCACGCGTCTCCGCCACCGACAAATCCGAGACCGACGCCGGTGAAGAACGCAGCGACAACCCATGCGCCAGCGTACACAGCCGCGCCGTAGGACTCGACGCCGTTGATCGTCATGAAGGTCTGCAGGTACGTGTTGACGCCCGTGAGGATCATAGCCACCGTCGTGCGCAGAATGACCACCTTCGCCCGCGTGGTGTAGCCCCACAGGTTCCATGCCAGCGTCTCGCCCAGTGTGGCCGTCGCGGGGTCGAACTCCTCCAGCTTGCCGTCTTCGGCAGTTTTACCCGTCGCGACAAACGGCGTGAAGATGAAGGTCCTTGCCGCGATACCGAACGCGACCGTCACGGGGAGAGTGGTAAGCAAGTTGGCCGCGTACGCGGGCGCCATGTTAGGTAAGCCCTCGAAGTAGAGCACGAGGGTCGTGGGCAGGTATGTCTTGTACGCGGTGACAAGAGTGAAGCTGTAGATACCCGCCGCCAGGATGGTGGTGAAGATGGTGATCGGGATGTCGCTGAGGAGCTCACGGTTGGCAACGTTCTTAGCGCCGGCGTGCGCGCCCGACAGGGGCCTCATGAGCTGGAAGGGCACGAAGGTGGAAAGCATCTCAATGCCCAGAGCCGAGATCGCCGTCGCGGGGCTGATGTTGTAGAAAGTGGCGATAAGGTAGACCTGCAAACAAGCTGGCATTAGCAAACAGAAGGTACCTGACTAGGCATCGCCGAGCTGTCATGATCCGTCACCGAAAGGACATACCGGAGGGCCATGGGCAAGGAGGTTGAGCGCCGCGAGGTCGTAGCTGTCGAAGTTGCCGAACCAGCCCAGCGCCAGCTCGAATCTGTTCGAAGCCACAATGGTCAGCAAAACTGCACATCTTACACACCGATCGCGCAAGTCGATGCTGACGCAGAAGAGGACAACTCACATCCGCCATCCGGCCAAAGTTGCAACCTCTCCCCAGGTATCCAAGCTCTTGGAGATGCCGGCAAGCTCCCCGCGGCTCCACTCGCTGAGGAAGCTGTAGCACAGGCTCGAGATGCTGAAGCTCAGCACGGTAATGAGCGGGAACTGCAGCGCAGTCGGCAGGTGCGAGCGCTGTCGCCGCTGGTGCTGGTGATCGCGATCCCTGTCGCTGATCTGTTCTGTGACCTCCTCCTTCGTCGTCGTTGCGACATCCATTGCATCCTTGACGACGCCTAGCGCCTCGACCGTGCCGTCTGGCGCCGTGGCCAGGGTCTCGAGGTTGCTCGCGACGGGCTCGACCGCGCGCGTCTTCGTCTCGTCGACGTCAATGTCGGCGTCCTCGACAGACCGCGAGGCCTCGGCTCTCCTTCGTAGAGTCGGCATAGCTATCTTTTTCTTCTTATGTCTGTGTGCGTGTGTAGCGAGAGAGCGAGGTAAGGCTGCGTGTTTGTTTTCAGGCAGCTTGATTAAAAGAGGATATTTGCGACTTGGCGATGCGCCCAGTCAGAAGAGGGGTAGAAGAAGAAAAAGTTGGGCGATAGCGAGATAAGAAGACACAGGGTCGCGGCTACCGTTTGCGACTTGCGACGCGATGAGCTCAAGTAGGTAAGAGGGAAAAAACTGAGACCTCCCTTTCTTCCAAAGTACGGGCAACTGTGGCTATGATGTTGTGGGGTGGAGAAGAAAGCTCTCCCAGCGGGTAAAAGTGACGTCGCTGGGGAAACAGCAGCTAGAGGAAGGTGGTGAGAGCTGAGGACACCGGAAGGGCCTGCAGTGGCTGCATTCCATTGCGCATTGGATGAGGTAAGCACCTGCGTACCTTGCCCACTGCGAGTAACCTACACCCAGAGTGCTTGAACACTGAAGCGTGCTGTGTCTCCTGCGGCCTCGTCTCCACACCGCCGAACGACCGCCGTGCTGCTGGCCGCCCACCTGGCTGAGCAAACTCCACTGCGAGCGGGTGCCCGCAAGGATCGAGTTTTACTGCTCCGTTTATTCGATCCGTATTTTGCAGATTTTTTCTTCTTCTTTTCCTCCTTCGACAAATTTTCATCATCGGCTCCGTCAACCTAGGAACATATATAATACCCAGAACCCCCTCGAGTCTCGGGGCAGCATTTCACCGGCTTCTCTCTCCATAACTGCTCTGTTCCACCAGCCTCCCGTGTGCTTGGTTCCTGTGTGATGATCTTCAAAGCTTGATGAGCTCACATGCAAATCTTCACCTTCGGGAGCAAAGCTCCGGGTCTGCTTGGCCAAGGTTGCCGTTTGCTTCGGCCTGCCATCTGCCATCTGAGAGCTGCCTCGCCGATCCAGCCAACCGTCGTCACTGTGGATGGTAAACAGGAGAGCCACGCACCCACCGCCTCGTCATCCATATCCCAGTCATTACCAATGACCTCCCATCACCCACGCCGTTCAGCCATACAGGTCACTAAGTTGGCACATGTCAATTTTTGAGCATTTTTTCTCTTCATTTGTTATGCTGGCGTCAAACCGAACAAAAGAGCGTCGCGGCCATTCTTGTAGCCATCGCACTCGTTTGTCTCGTAAGATCCATCGGTGTGATATCTTCGGGCGTTCGCTCGACGCCCTCTCCGTCTCTCACTTTAACCTCGTGGAGATGCAATCTCGATCCATCTCCCCCCATCACCTTGCGTCTCCTGGCCTGGCCATGATGATGCAAGATCGGGCCCTCCACTCCTTGGTGCTGAGAGATCGGCGGCGGAGACAGAACCACCTCATTTACAGGGTTTAGTATATGGTGGTACAAAAGAAACAGTCCTTCCCCTCCCTTCCCCTCGCGGTCATGAACTCATATCCTCAGATATCGTCGGCATCAACGGTCGAGTGCAGCTTCGCTACTCTTCCATCCGCCCGAAGACGCCATCGTCATCCTCGTCGCTCCGAGATCGAGATCGACGGTCAAACTCGTCGTCATCCATAACGCTGTCGCTGTCTTCCATCTTGACGTCGGCGTTCCGAACCTCGCCCCGCGTGAAGCTCTCAGGCTGTCTGCTCGGGAAGCTGTTGAGGAATCCAGCGCTGAATCCTCCGCTGAATCCTCCGCTGAACCCTCCGCTGAACCCTGCGCTGGAGAATGATGCCGCCTGGTCGAGGTATTGCGCCGGAAGAGGAGGCACTGGGGGAGCGTCGGCGGGCACCGTCACCGTGCGCCCGCTGTTGCTGTTGAGGCTGCAGCTGAGATATTGGATGGCGTCCGCAAGGCTTTGATCTTCTTGCCCTGTGGCATTCCTTCCAGATGACGGGGGCCGCTGGTCTTGGCTGTTCTGGCGGAAATGGGAGAACCCAGAAGCATGGGGCATGCTGCCAGTCACGAGGGGGTTGGTGGACGGTGCCGACTGATACGACCGACCGAACCCGCTTCCGGAACCGTACCTCTTCGCGAACGAACGATCAGACGAAGCAAACCCTTCCAATTGGGGCGGAGGAGTGGTGTCGGCAGAGCTGTGTCTCTCATCTGAGTATCCAGACGCTGCCGGCGAGGCAGATTCTTGGTCACTGGGGAAGTCCTTGGCAGAATCCGGAGGCGTGGCAGCATCGCCCTCCTCCTTACCATGGTTCATGGCCAACAGGACAGACGCAGCTTCGAGAAGCTGGACTTGTTGGTGCTTGGAAATAAGCAGCTTGGAAGTCAAAGACCACTCGGGAGTGTGTTCCCACCTGACCAAAAATGAGTCAACAAACCGCCCGACTGCTACATTGTTCAAGCTGGGACCAGCACTCGAGCCTCGGGAGGCCAGGCCAGGAATTGTAGGGTGGGAATGCGGGGGATGGGGAAGGGAACGAACAAATGCTTGGTCAGGCAACTGCTGTGCTTGTATCCCTTTCCACACGTCTCGCACTTGAGCTCAACGCGATTGAACTTTCTGCCGCCCTCCTTGATGAGAGGCTGCCCGTCGCTGGCGCGGCGGATGCGAGCCTTTTGGGCGTTGCTTTCGCCCTCGTCGGCCGATGCGTTGTTCGGGTCGTCCTCAATGGCGTTCTCGTTGACATCCATCTTCCCGTCCAAGTGGAACTTGGCCGTTGGCAGGCTCGCGGGAGGGGAAGGTAGACTCCCGACGATTGCGGCGCGAGCGGCAGCGCTCTTTGACGCCGTGTTACGGCGAGAGCTCACGGCAATGGGCATGACCTTATCCCCTCCGGCTTCCTTAATTGCTGCTGCCACGGCTGCCGCATTCGCCGTGGTGTTTGTCATGGACTTGCGGCGAGTAACGCGGTGGTTGGCATTGAGGGCGCCGCTCAGGATAGAGTGGGAGTTGTTACGCGAGTGGGATTGTCGTGTGGTGAGGCCGGACGAGGAGGCAGACGAAAGAGATGGACGGTGCTGGGTCAATGGCCTCGTAGTCTGCTGCATTTCCTGGTCATGGTCGACGAGTGATCAGCACGACTGACTGGGTTGCGGAAGCGTGATGGGAGCGAGCTGGGCAGGGCAGGGCATAGGGTTGAATCCCGAGGTCGGGCATACTTTTGAGGAGGCCATTGCCAACTACCGATGCTGATCAGGGTCGACACGGGTGGTCGAACACTTTGTTCCTCGCTAGAGTATCGTAAATGTGTGGTCGTTCGTGGACGCGGTCGTGTTTTTGGTGCGGTGTTGGACGGTGGTAGACGAGTAGGCGGGTGATGAGTGAGTCGCAAAGAAGCCTCCGGACGCAAGAAATAATATTATTTTGGGGAGGAGCAGCAATTCAAGCAGGGGTGTGTCTGTGGGCGGGTGTGCCTAGTAGCTCCGAGCTGGGCCAGCCGACAGCATGTGGTGGTGGTAGTGAACGGTTAAGGGTGCCTTGGGCTAGTCGACTGATGATCAACCGGGCTGTCTAGGTCCAGGCCGGATTCAACTTTTTTTTTCCCCTCGTCCGTGGTGCTTTGCTTTGAATGGCGGGACTCTGGATGAGAGGGAAAAGTTGTGGGCTCGAGACAGAGGACGTTTGGAAGACGAACCCGAATGGTCCAGCGATGGGCGAAACAGACCAGACAGCCCTTCCCAAGTTGCCAGAATGAAAGAGAAGCGCTGGTCGGGGACGAGTATCGGCCTTCATTGGCTGCTTTCCCAAGCAAGCCGCTAGGATGAAGGTGCCAGAAGGAGGAGGGAGGGGAGGGGCAGGAGACCGCAGCAGACTCTCGCTCACCACACTCCCTCCCACCTATTCCACGTCCTCACCTCAGAGCGTCGCTGAGGTGGGAGCCAGCCAGCCCGGCGAAAGAGGAGAGGGCGCGCGGATGGTGGTGGACTGGGGCTGGGGGTGGGCCGTGGGAAAGGGGGGCGTAGACTTTGTTGGAGGTGAGGTGAGGTGAGGTGCGAGAGGCCTGGACTGGGTGACCTGGACGCAGGCGAGGTACCGCCGTAAACCGCCTGGCCAGGAGGACCAGCACGACTGGGCCTTCCAAAGTCGAAAGTCACTTGCTCCGTGTGCCACAGTGTACAAGCAGCCTGCCTGGCACAGCACCAGCACCCACTCTTGCTGGCGCCCCGGTGGTGGTGGTGGGAAGTGTGGACGGGCGCCAGGCCGCCAGGCCCAGGAACAAGGAGCATGGAGCCATGGGGCATGGCCCGTGGCCGTCCTTGTCCGCTGGGCCTTGCCATGAGCGGGCGAGCGAGCGATGGTCGGCTTCCCGAGCGATAGATGTGTCCGTAAGGCGCCGGTGCTGGCGGGGAAGGTCACTCGGGGAGGGGTGAGCCGATGAATATGCTGAATCCAGCGTCCATTCAGTCCCAGTCGTGGTCCCCGTCCCCGTCCCCAGTCCAGTCCAGCCAGATCCATCAACCAATCCTTGAGGGTCAGGGCCGATAGCGCGCCTGGGTTGCATATCATAAATAGCAACTTTATGTCCGGCACTTTTACCGTCCTCTGGCTTCGCTGCGCTGATGATACTGATGCTGATGGACCTTGGTTGTGTCTCCGAGGACGATTCGACTGCGTGTTCGGTTTCTGAAAACACACAACAGTTGAACAGTCTCTTGGACAGTGGTAGCGAACAACATGTTGGGCTCAAGAGGCAAACGCAATCGTATGTCCCAGCAAAGGATTCTTTCTTTGTTGGTAAGGTGCCTCGCCCGTCTCACACCAACAGCCAACAGGTGGACTCGTGCCTCTGGTGTCGCCGGACAAGGGTGGCTTAATTTGGCTCGGGTGTGTCTCTTTTGGCTGGTTCCCCTAGTCGCGTTGTCGTCCGAAGAAAGTGTCGGGATTTCATAAGGCTCGTGACCACCAAAAGATTTTTTTCTTTCCTTCGTCTCCCCTAATGAATGCTGTCCGCGAGGGAACGAGGTGGAATGATTGAGACAATGGGCTCAGGAAATGCCATGTCTCGCTCCAAGCGAGAGACTCATCGACAGCAAAGTGGCATGTTTCGGCGACGGCCCAGGTTCATAGTCGCGTTGCACCCCACGACAGCTTCGCTCCCCTGGCCTGACAGCTCCATCGTGTACCGGAAGTCCATCCAGCGCTCCCGGGCCTGGTCACTGGAACATTGCCCTGGACTTGGAGCATTGGAGCATTGGTCGCCTCCGTTCTTAATTAACTGGGGAAGTGGCTCCTTTTCGGATCAGGAACGAGAGTTAAAGGACGCGGGGAGGACCGCAGGAGCTGCGGTGCCGTACCGTACCATGCCATGCCAGGCCATGCTATGCTGCGTTGTGCTGTGCGAGCTCGGCGCAATGCGCTGTGCTGCGCTGCCGTATCCTGTGTGCTGGTGCGTGTCGAATGAGGGGTTGGGGCCGGCCTGGAAGCTTGAGCGGGTGGAAAAGAAAGTGCTGCATGTCTGTGAAGTATTGAAACTCGGGTGGATGCCGTCCAGTGTTTCTTCAAATGCCGGCCTGTGTGGTAACCTGTGTGCCTTGACAGGACTGAGAGGAAGCCGTCTTCCTTGCCCGCAGCTCTGCCCGGGTTGTCGTTGCCTGTTTCGACGGGCTCCATGAATGAGGTGTTTCTCCATTGCCGTCTTTTGCGTGCCAATCAACTCGCAGAGCAACAGCGAGGAACTCGAGGGGCGGCGCAGAGGACAGCAAAAAAAGAAACGATAAAGAAAAAAAAATCCCCGACCGATTCTGTTGATCGTTGATCACACGGGAGCCAAGCCAGAGACAGTTCTTCGACGGCGCTGTTGGACTGACAAGCAATTGGGAAGCTGCCCGCACTAAAATTATGCTGCTGGAGAAGCAGGTACCAGTTCTTGCACAGTGCTGAGCCATTGGCCAAGAGGAAGACAGGTATCTAGAGGAACCACATGCCCGCCCCAGCTAACACCACACCCACACCACGGGGCATGTCACAGTGCCCATGGCTGCCAAATTCATGATGGAACACGGTGTGGCGATGGCGGGCAGTGCTCTGACGAATACACAGTGGGGACAGTGTACGGATACCTGGGGAAAGTCCGTCCGCATTCAGTCTCAGTGACGTCGTTGCCCTCGGCCGGGCCAACACGGGCCAAGTCTCATTGACTCCAGTTCTTGTCAGTTCAGGGGCAGCTGAGGCAATTACATTACATGTTGGGCGGAAAGCACGGCGAAAGCAAGGGCAGCAAGATACATCTGGCCAAAAACAACACATCAGATAAAAAACGGCACACAGTTCAGCCTTTAATCGAGAGTGCGACAGCAACAGTGCACGACTGCTACGATGGAGAGCCGCCAGCCGTATACGGTAGGGTAATACGTGCTAAGGCAAGGAAGGTACTGCCATGGATGCCACACACCCCTCCTCCTCTCCGTACCTAAGGTACCACGGTACCTATTCCCCTCCTCCTTTTGCTCCTTGGCCGCTTCTCACTGGAGGACAGAGCGCCTTAGGTAAGTCGTCTCCCTCTCTGCTCCAGGCTCCCCTCCCTCTCTGGGCAAGGTACCTCAGGTAAGGTAGGTCACTAAGGCACCTAAACCAGCAGCGAAACGACCTGCCAATCGCGCTCTTCCAGGCGACGTTCCGCCTGAGGCGCCGACACCTACTGCGTACCACGCACCACCACCACGTTCGAAGCCAATGCAGGCCCCACCCGGTGACCACTCATCACAGGACTCGTCCTCTGGAACGGCCTGCCTAAAGTTATCCAGGCTGTTGGTTGGGAAGGCGGCGGCCAAGGAGCGAATCCGACAAAGGTGCTGCCCGGCCTGCTGCTGCTGCCGCTGCTGCTTTGCTGGCTGGCGCGTCAGTCTGGCGCGTCAGTCAACGACGCCGCCGCTGCCGTACGCACTCTCGACGCAGTCGGTGGCATACGATGTCGGTTACGTTGCCTCGCCTTCCCTTACTCAGGGCAAACCTCTCCGTGAGGTACCTCACGGAGAGGGTAAAGTACCCTGCCTCGCCGCTCACTTACGCAATACTGTGCCTTCTCCGCGTCCTGACTGGGAGTCCGCTCAAGTATCCCGAGTCCCAGCTCCTGTTCAACTCCTGTGCAGTCCGCAGTATAGTGCCGTCGTCCTGGTCAAACAGCCTGCCTGCCCGAGGGGCCGTCTCGCTCCCGTCTCGCCCATTCCGTGCTAGAGCGCCGCCAGTGCGATTCGGGACGGTCAGCTGCTCCATCTCCTTCTCCGTCGGGCGCCATGCGGCCTTCTGCTCTGGGCAAGTCGGGTGGGCTCTCATTCTCGTGGCTCTGGCGGGACGCCGCTCCTCCCGTCGCCCATTGTGCTGCGTTCCGATGCAAGCTGTCGCCGATTGTTGCCTCCTCCCCCTCTGCCTCACCGGTGGTATGGGCCACTTTCGCCACTTGACGCTGTTTTCCTTGGATTCCTGCTTGCCGGTGTGGTGGAATGTCTGGGCAGCCGCTGAAGAGCAAGCAAACGATCGTCAGCGAACATGTCCTTCCAACACCAACCTGCCCGCCAGTGGCCGGAGATGGACAAGCCACCGCACACGAGAAAGAACGAGGGCACGCTCTGCCCGAATCCCCGGCCCTCGTTCTCACAATGCATCCAGCATGCAACTAATGCGTCACTGGGCGCAGCCGTCCAAGTGCTGGCCCGGTTGATCAGAGTTTCGGTTGCCCAAAACTGACGCTTTGAATGCGTCCAACACCATTCCCGGTGTTCGCCGCTGCTCTGGCTTCGGCGCTCAACGTCGACATTATTGTTCAGTGTCTCGGCGGAAGGACGGCATGGGGCACAGTCCTGCGACAGCCCTTTGGTACGAAGGAGCATCCCGCAATCCGGCCAACGATGCGCCTCCATGCCAGCCAGCCGCCTTCTATCCTGCTTGCATCCTTTCGTTGCCGTTCCTTTCAGCCCCTTGATCTCGGTATCCCCCGTTTTACGCCCAGAAACAACCCAGTCGAAACGGACAACCTTAAATCAAGGGTTGGTTGCAACTAAGGTAGTCCATGGCAAGCAAAATCAGGAGATCTTCGACCACTGGCCTAGTTCACCGCCTGGGTTACCTTAGACCGACAACCACTTGTACAGCCCTCTAGCTCCAGGCAGATCTCTCAACAGCAACGCGTCAAGAGCGCTTCTACGCGTTCCCCGCAAGTGGTAAATTGCCAGTTGAGCTGATATAATCAACCCAACCGCAGCGTCGAGTTGCGCCACGGGCACAACACAGCTGCTATCTAGGAGTCCCGGCCGTCAGAAATAAACTGGCCGTTAAGGGTTCCTGAGAATTCGGGCACACGGACTCGGGTTTCGACTATACACAAGGGATGTCTTATACTCGCAATCAAGAGGACAGCTGTTCACAGCCGCATGGACAGCGACATCGCCTATGTCTGATCTACGCAAGAGCCGGATTGGCACCTGCCACAGCTTAACAAATCACTCATCCATGCCCTTGATCGACAGTGGTGCCGACGAGTTGGACAGTCGCCCCTCTCTAATCCCTCGTTCAACAAATCATGGCACTCAGGCTCATCGGTCTGCACTCCGGCAACCTGTCCAATTTTTTGTCAAAAAGTTGGACTGGGCAGAAGAAAAGCACACTAAGGGCAACGCCCCAAGTCCCAAACGCTCGCGTGCTCCATGGCCAGACTGCCAACTCGATGTCGATCGCCAACTCTATCACCCCTTTGTCAGCGAAGCAAAGCAGGGTGGTCCCGGTTTGTCGCGCGGATGAAGAAGAAGCCATGGGCCGAATCGATGATTGCTCTCAAAACTTCAGCAATGCGGTTCTGTAGGGCAGTTGAGACACTGACGCCAGGGTCATGCCCTGCTGGCCTGCAGCTGCACCCCTCGCTCTCTGGACAGTGCCATGCCATCCCGATTCACCATGCATAAGCTATCCCATCGAGGGAGGTCTCCCCGCTGATCGCCAGTTGCAGCATAACTGCACAAAACGGTTGTGCCGGTACGGAGGAGGTGCTTTGAGAGGCTCAACCCTGCTGCTGGGAGATAAGGTTTTCCGGTTGAAGTGACAGCTTCGCGGTCGGGCTTGCGTTTTGCAAGAAACGAGACATGGATCAGGAAGATGCCTGTTTTCTCGCAGTCATGGGACCGAGCAGGAGAGCAGGCAAGCCGCAGGCTGCGCCTCATCTTACGTGAGCATGGGATTTCTTCTTTTCCCTTCTTTCCACCGGGATCGGGATGACTATTGCAATATCATCCGTCTCCTTTCGATCCCGGGCTAGCCGTTTATCGGTGCGGTGCGGTGCTCACGCCAAAGTGACGAGGACCAGGAGACGGCGGAGAGGAGAGCGCAGCAGCAGATGACACTTGACAAATTGGGCGGGATGATCAGCGCGCCTGGCCAGCCCCTCGCGGCAGCTGCACATCACCCCTCCAGTCTCCATCGGATGCGTGTCGCTATCAGGATCCCTGTCGACGGGTGGAGCCATCCATGGATGTAAGGTACCCATCCGTACCTCGAGGTACCTCTCCTCTCTGGGTCCTGTGTGGACTGCGCTCGTTATCATTGCGAAACCCGTCAACTCCCCCTTGTGGCTCAAACTATTGCTGCCAACTTTCCCTCGGCGTACCTGCGTCAGCAGAGGGATTCCACGTGGATTGCTGCTCTGCTGCCTTGAAGATGGGTCTGTCGCGTCAGCGCAGGAGGACACGCCGAAGCGTGCGGAAGGTTCATCGGGGATCAAGTAAAAAAAATAAAATAAAATAAAGGTTTATGGTACTGCCGCTCCCGTGCGTTCCGCTCCCCCTTCACAGCCAATCCGGAGGGAGGGGGTTGGACCCTGGGTTATTTCTGGAGCGCATCGTGAGCGCTGAGGAAATTTTCCCCAGCGGCCACTTGGGAGGGGACGGGTACCTGAGTCTCTGCCGTCGTTTCTGTCTCAATCTGATGAACGACCTCCTCTTGTACGACAGCACTTGGACGTCGTCGGTCTTTATTTGGCAGCCAAGGGGCCTTGTCGGTGTACCTGTCGATCTCCCTCGAATATGCCCGAGACCGAGCAGAATCGCGGCTCCTGGCAGCGCATGGGAGGTCCTGGATGAGGTCTGGATGTTCGAACGCAGCGATCGGCGCGATGCTGCGTCACGTTCCTCTCGTCCAATGAGCCGCATGCGTTCCTTTGGAGAAAGAGGAACGTCCTCCATCTGAGAATATAAAAAAAAAAAAACACAGCAATCGTCCGAGAAGACCCGGGCGGTCGGCGCTCAGCAACCAGTGGGAGCAGAATGTCTTCATCATCGACAAAGGAATGTTCAGAAACAAAAAATAGACCGGCTGCGGACGCCGATAACGTGGTCGGGGCCTCCCACGCTGCTTTGACTAACCCCGCGGCGCCACACGCCAAGCGGCGAGCCCGCTAATGACTTTCATTTACAACACAACAGCACGTCACTCTCTGCCATTGACCCTTATCAAAGATATCGCCCTGCCGCTCTCAGAAGCCAGCCTTTTTTTTCTCCATAGGCCTTGCCAATCTAGCCGTTTCTTTCTAATTGCTTGCTCTTTTTTGCTTTTTCTCCTTTTCCAAGCAAGCTGTGGCCATTAACCCTGGTTTTTTCCATTCCGAAAAGATACCCACCGACCGACATGTCTGACGTATTCCGTAAAGTCGGCCGAGGCGGGGCAGGCAACTTTTACTCGAAAAAGGACGTCGAGGAGGCCGAGAAGGCCAAGCCGGAGGTATGCGTGGGTCTCTAGTCATTAACCCAACATATTTCAACCTTTTTTCTTCCTTTTCTGGCGACCGTCAATGGAGGTAAATAGCTCACCGCATGAACCTGCAGGACGTCGAAGCGCAGAAGGACGCCGCCGCTGCCGCAGCAACTACCACTAGCCCGACATCGCCCACCAACAGCACCACGACTTCAGCCTACGCGCGCGCCGGCCGCGGCGGGGCCGGCAACTTCCACGACAGCTCGTCGCTGCCGGACGCCAAGCAGCAGGAGCAAGCCGCGGGCAGGACGAGGGCGGCGGTGAGCGCGAGCCTGGCGCGGTCGTCGGTCAGGAGCGGCGCCTCGGGGCGCGGCGGCGCGGGCAACTACGGCGAGTCGGCCGTGCCGGGCAGCGAGGCGACCGAAGACGAGGTCCAGCGCAAGCAGGCGCTGGAGAAGAAGATTGTCGAGGACGTCGAGGCCGGGCTTGCGATGCCGCCCAAGGCCTACCAGCACCATCCCGCCAAGGGGGGCGAGGTGGGCGCTTGATTTCTTGACCTTTTGTCGAAGAGGGGGGACATATTATATTGGCTGTTGCAGACGAAGCGACAACGACGCCGGTTGCACGAGATTGGAACCTCGGCATTGTAGGAGTTTGGGGAAAAGGGCATCCTTGTACAACATGTAGAGTATTGATACCCGCGACGCTCGTTTTGGGCGATTCACTCGCTGATCTGGTTGATGGCATGCCGTTGACGGTATTTGTGGACTTTGCATTTTCTGATATCTACCTTTCCTGGCCCTCCTTGGAGAAGGCTTCATACTATCGAGTCTCCAAGCACCGTCATCAGTGTCTAGCGGATTGGTGACGGTTTGTCACAGTCCTATCCAGACATATGCGCGTAAACTGGCTGAGCTGCTGCCAAAGCAGGGCACGGCCACGATGGGCCCGGCGTCATAGGAACGAAGGAAAGCAAAGGCGGCGACTGAGATGATGGACCGTTCCGAAGAGCTGGACCTGTGTAACTTTTGTGTCTTTTTGGTATTCCTCAGAGCCACCAACGCCGTTGATGCTACCGCCTTGTATCCCTGAACGCCGTGAAAACCCAAGAAAACCTCCCGACCACTTGACGAAGCAAGGGGGGAAGGTCCTCGATTAGCATTTCTGTCTCTCTTTCTCTCGCTCTTCTTTTTTCGTGACCTTCTTCCGCTGATCCTCGTAGTCGAATCACGCTCAGTCCTCCATGTCGACATCCTCATCGTCGTCGCCCTCCTCCGCATCCTCGTCGTCGTCCCACTCCCCGTCCTCCTCTTGCATGACGCCCTCGACTTCCTCGACGACATCGCCATCGATGGTGACGCGCTGGCGGACCTTCTCCTTGCCGAAGACGCGGGCGGTCTTGGACTTGAGGCGGTTCTCGGCCTCGATGGCGGCGATTTCGGCCTCGGTGGCGCCCTCAGCGGCAAGGCGGCGCTTCTCGGAGCCGCGGAGGCGCGGGAGGAGGTGCTCGTTCTCGGCGACGAGCTTGCGGGCGGTGGCGAGCTCGCGCTCGCGCTTGCCCTGCATGCGCTTCTTGTAGAAGACGCGCTCGCGGCGGGCGCGGACCTCGGAGACGCGCTCCATGGCCTTGAGCGTCTTGGCCACCAGCTCGCGGTCGTAGCGGACGGGCACGTTGCGGCGCGCGCCGAACTGCAGCGTCGAGTCGACCGTCATCTCCTTGTGCGCCGAGGCGCGGTAGGCCTTCGTCCACTTGAGCTTGCGGGGGTTGCGCTTCATCTTGAACTGTTGGGAATGTCAGCGGGTTGTTCAGAGTTGTCATTGTCGTCTGTTGACCAGTGGCCAGCAGACACCGGACTTCGATGGAGGGGCCGAGAAAGAGCTGGAGGGGCTCGAGGAGTTCCGAGAGACGTACGTTCTTGTGGCACTTGCTGCGGCAGAAGCGGAACACCTTGGCATCGTTGCGGACGAAGGTGATGCCCTTGCTGGGGTAAGCAGGGCGACTGCAGAAGTAGCACGTCTCGATTCTAGAACACCGACATGTTAGAACCTGTGAACAAACACACAATGACAACGAAGAGGGGGTTACAAAGACAAAAACGTACCTCATTGTGACTGCGTTGATACCTTTACGGGTATCACGTACTCAAGCCACAGGTCGAACTTTCAGGGGGAAAATAGCTGGGGGGGATTTGACAGCTTCCTCTGGTTGCAGCGGAAGGCGGTGATCGAGATACACGAGCCTTGCCCCAGCGGACTGGAAGTTTTTTGAAATTTTTCTCTGCACTCGGGCTTATCGATTGGCAGTTTGGTGGGGCGAACCGCTCGATAAGCATTGGCACGGGATTGGTGGGACCAAGGGACCTCAAATCTTGCTGCTCGGAATAACAGGCTTGCCGATGAATTCCCGAACGCACGGGCCAGTGCCGGCGCATCGCGGCTGGATGGCGGCGGGAACTCCAGAAAAAAAAGCTCTCCGTCCAGCACATTCTCTCGCGATACTACCCGCTTTTCCGCAAGTCAACCACAAATTCCAGGTACCCTTCAAACACCCCGCAACCATGTCTGTTATCGCCATTGGAGCCGGCGCTGCCGTCGCAGCTTTCCTGGTATGTTTCCATCATGACTTTGCATCCAGGTGTTCCTCTTGACTAACAACTTTCCCCAGGGCCGGGCCGGTCTGGTCGCATGGCGCCGATCTCGCGGCGGCGTGGGCGCGATGGGCAAGGCCTTCTACAAGGGCGGCTTCGAGCCCCGGATGAACAAGCGCGAGGCCTGTCTCATCCTCTCCCTCTCGTAAGCGACCCCTCCGGAGTTGTACAGCATCATCCTCCTTCAGAGGGCCCCGCCCAACAGAAAGTCCGGTAGCTAACGGCATTTGTCTTGTAGTGAGAGCGGCGTCACCCGCGACAAGATCCGCAAGCAGCACCGCACCCTGATGCTGCTGAACCACCCCGATCGTGGCGGAAGCCCATACCTCGCGACCAAGGTCAACGAGGCCAAGGAGATGTTGGAGAAGACGACGTCCTCATGAAGAACCGTCGATCCTTAGAACTCCGATGATGGAAATGTGTACAACATACGAACGAAAGATTATGGCCCTGAGATAGACAGCCTTTGTTCAAGAGGAGGTTGATGGCGTGTGTCTCTGTATAACAGACTAGTCGTTCTTCATAGCGGCGGCGTTTTTTGGGTGGCCCTGGGATTATGAAAAGGGCTCGAGATCGGCTGCTCTTTGAGGTTTTGGAGGGGCAAAATGCCGGAACAGATATATAATGGCACGAGGCCCGATCGTCTCTCTTCTCTTTACTCACTTACATCTTGCACTTCTGCTTTGATCATGCAGTGTCATCCGTCTTTGGGCGTAGAAGTCTGGGTGGGAACTGGCAGCGGCCAGTCCCGTTAATTGTAATTGTGCTAACTACTCTCTGGGTTGCTGTCTAGTGCGCTATCTAGTACAGTAGGAGCGCACGGCATGATAGGATGAAGGTGATTCGGGTCCGGAGCCTGACTTTCGTGGGGTGGATTTGACGGACTGCGGAGGCTCGAAGCCGAAGTCGGAGATGCCTGTCCTTTTGTGACTGGATGATACCCTGGCAAATCCAGCCTAGTCGTCATGCTGTATACTCAAAGCGAATATGGGAAGAAGTAAGGTGTAGATGATGCTACAAAAGCTAAGCCAGCAAAAGACTCGAGCTTGCAGCCCGCCGACGTTGGGGCAGCCGACGTATTCTGTCCTATCTACACACAAGCTTGATGGCTTGACAAGTTTTCGTGAGGGTTGATAGATCAGACAATCGGCCTTACTAGGGGCGACGTTCACAATGCTGTGATTTGGATAGTAGCATATCGATTCGGAGCTTTGTACCCTAGAATCTGCGTCGGCCAGCCGACTTACGATGGTCTACGACTAATTCCGAAGCCATTTTTCAGGGGACACTACGATAAGCTGGCCGTAATGCGGAAAATGAAGGCGAAGGCGGTTGATGCAGGGAATTCATGGGAATATAGTAACCACGTCGTCTACTCTCCTCTTAAAGGTGAGTGCGACATCCAACATCTGCTTGATTTTCGCTAGCTGCTCCGTCTGACACCTAGTTGTTGCTCTTCTTGGCAGGCTGGAAGCACTCATCCTCAAGCTTGTGGTCAAAGTTGAGAAATGATCTGTTTCTCTGCTCGTTACCTCATGAGAAACAAAAACATGATATTCAAGACTGGACTGCATTGGCAAACCGAGCTCTTTCAGACTAACTAGTAGGGGCACGTCAAAGCTTGCCCTCTATCTGCAAAGCCGCCCAGCAGCTTCATGTCAAGTCCCCGGTGCTGCCTTATAAACAGCAACTAGCAACTTGGAAGTCAGGGTATGGACCGCATGCAACTGCAATAAGCATCAAAGCTCAACTGGGTAGTTCTTCCATTCAAGTAATTACTTATTTTCTAAACCCGGCTTCACTCAGCTTAATATATCTAGGCAGGTGCCAACCTATAGCCTTCCCTCCTACCTACCTTACCTAAGGCACCTGCCTCCCGCTCCTGCAACCTTGCGCCTTCCCTCTTCGTGTTCTCTTTCTTTTGCTTTCGTCCACGACCTCCAGGTTTTCTTTTCCCTCTGCACTTCGCAGATTCACACGCCAACTTAAACCGCTTCCTCTTTCTACAACAATATACTTTGCCTCTCAAATCTTACCTATTCCCACCTCTCTCTATCGAGCATCAGAATTCAATACTCACTTTTTCTGGTTCCCTTCTCCATCACTTCCCTATGGAGGACCTTCAGAAGAAGCAGCAGGAGCGCTTGCACTTGATCGAGGCCCTCGGCGAGATCATCTTCCTCGAGGAAAGCGCACCGCCTGAAGAGGACGAAACCATCGACGAAATTGTCTTGGAATCTCTTGCGCTTGACCGACAGATGGCTGCTAGAAAAGCAGCCAGGGAAGGAAAATCCGCCAAGTGCAAGGGCAAATCGACCCGTCACTCCGAGCCAGCCTGGGAACCCTCCAAATCAGAGCCACTTTCTGCAGACGACTACAACGCGCTCATGATGAAAGAATTCACAGAGTTCAAGGACATGAAGCCAGGCGATATGTCAAGGGAAGGCATTGCCTTCGTTTCCTGGGACGTTGTCAAGCATTACCCCACGAATTACATTGGCAAGACGAACCGCCCTAAGGCAAGCCCCCATCTTCCTCAAACTGATTCTATCTCTTCCCCTAACAAGCTATACAGGCCGCCCCATTTTTCGAGGCAATGACTGAGGATCAGACCTGGGACTTGTAAGTCTTTGCATTGGTCCTAAGTCACCCCAGGAACTACAAATAGCTAACGGGATTCAGCTTCTATGTCTACTACCCCAAGGAGCTCCAGAAGACTCCCTACATCTTCGTAACCACGGAGCAATTCAATCATTTCTTAGATGTCATCAACGCCTCCATCAATACGGGGCTTCACATTCCCATAGGAAAGCCTGGAGAGAAGTTCTCTCTTGTTTTCGAACCCAGCTCCATAACCCGTCCTAGATACATCGGCCAGTCAGCTTCCGATAAGGAACGCATTGCTCTCCTAAATGCGGTACCTGCTGCCAAGGAGGAAGATTTGTGCAAGGGAGCAACCAACCAGGAAATAGACATGTTGATGTCGCTTCTGAACGCCCATAACATCCAAGACGACACAGACGACGAAAAGGACGAAAAGAAGAGGAGGAAGAAGATGAAGCAGAAGAAACAGGCCAAGGAACGGGAACAGACAGTCGAGAGCGCCCTGAGACTTTTGGGGTTGAGAGACCGTCGCTTCGGACATAGTGAGGTTCGGAAGCTTGACGTCGACAAAACTGTACCTTATTCTTTCGACATGGACACTGTCTTCGTATGCATCGACATCGAAGTTGATGAGAAGGGACAGAGAAACATTTATGAGGTCGGGATTTCGACTCTTGACACCAGAGACATCGAAGAAGTCCCACCTGGCGAGGACGGTCGCAACTGGTTCAAACACATCAAGAGTCGACACATCCGTACGCATGAGTTCCGTGACATGCGGAACCACAAGTTCGTCAAGGGCTGTCCAGACAGCTTCAACTTCGGGTACGTTTTACCGTCTCAGAGAAATGTCTACATAACTAACATGGAATAGAGAGAGCGAGTTCCTCAAGAACGATGAGCTGGGCGAGAAGTTCCTTGCTGTATTCACCGACTTGGCGAGCGTTGGTCAGGACAATGTCCCTGAGGACAAGCGTCGTCGCACATTCACCCTCGTCGGCCACGACATCAAATCTGACCTCAAGTATCTGGCTAAAATAAAAGTCAACCCTCTTCAAGTGAGGGGCGTGCTTCGGAGCTATGATACCCAGGACATGCATCAGGTTTTGCGTGGGCTCGACCAAGGCCGAGGGCTGGAACGCGTGCTGCAGGATCTGGACATCGTGCATGAGAACCTCCACAACGCAGGAAACGATGCCGCTTACACCTTACGGGCCTTCCTTGCATTAGTCGTTAAGCAGCAATTGAAGACGCAGTAAATGAGCATGGTGTTAGACTACGCGAAGCGGAGACCGAATCATTGGGCGATGGCGGCAGAAGTTGAAGATGGCGATGAAATCCAGAGCGATTAAACACAGGCAACTCGTGCATCATGGAAGTAGTTCGATTCATAGCGTTGATTGGTAGCCGCACATAAATCGTACCGTTCCAAATAAATCAAACGCCCGCTATGTGACTCATTATTTTGATTTCAGAAACTAGAAACCCGTTAGTAATGTGAGGAGACACAGAAGCCAAGGACAGGAAATGAACAAACCTCGTCAGCCTCCTCTCTGGTGACGTTGGACACCTCGAACGCGTCCTTGTCGATGAGACCCAGTCTCGATGTGCGGACCTTCCACCACATCTCCCTGCGGTCTCCACCGAGCTCTCCCGAGAGCATCTTCTTCTTGAGGTCACGGAGGAAGTCGTTGTATACAGCAGGCTCCTCAAGATCGATGAGACCCTCGCGCATGACGCCCATATTCTCGGCGACGCGGGCGTAGTTTGCGTCGCCGAAGCTGTCGCTGACGAGGGCGCGCACGATGGCGCCCATTTGCGTCGCGGCGTCCTTGATGTCTGCGACATCCTCCGAGACGGCGAGGGCGCGCTTGAACTCGGGGATGGCGTTCTCCGAGGATATGCGCGGCCGCTTCGGCCGGGATCCCAGGAGGGCGTCGACGTCGAGGCCCGAGAGCGGCTTCATCGTCTCCCGGTTGCGCTTGCCCTTTGCCTTGGGGGGTACTGAAGAGGCTTGTTAGCGACGAGAGCTTTTTAGGGAGAAGGGGGAGCGGACCTTTCTTGACGTCTGCGGCGGCGATCAGGGTCTTGATTTGGGGATTGGCCTTCTCTACCAGTTCTTCAGGCGGTGCCGCGTAACGAACGAGGATCGGTGGCACGGGGTCGATCTTCCCCGCAGGGCTCACTGCCCTCTGGCGAATGGCTTGGTTGATTCTGTGGATGACGGGGTTGAATGTATCCTCAATGGCGGCGTACTCGGCGGGATTTCTGGCACAATAGTTAGCATCCCGAGATTCGTACATGTGCTTTGCCCGGGGGGGGGGGGAGACTTACCCCTCGTCGTCGTTGCCAAATGCGCCCAGGTCCATCGAGTCGACGTAGTCGCTCATCGCGTCCGTGAGCTCGTCGCTGGGAAGCAAACGGTGGTTAGTTGTTATCTTCTGCCCGCTGACGGTGATGACGCTGTCGAGGGGCGGGAACTGGTAGCCGCGGACATCCTCCGTGAAGGGCAGGGGAACGTCGTACAGGCACTCGAGGTCGGGCTCGATGCGCGGGGCGAGGAGGACGAGGAGGGGGTCCTTCTTCTCCTTCATGACGATGCGGGCCACCGCGTACGACTCGAGCTCGTACAGCGCGTGGACGAGGGAGGAGAGGGCTAGCTGGGACTTTTCGTCGAACTTGCCGCCTACCGTTACGCAGGTCTCGCCCATGTTGAGGAAGGGCTCATACTAAAATTCTGTTAGTGAATGTGCGACAAATTGAAAGAGATCTTTGACGAACTTACCTTTTCGCAAGGTATGAAGCCAATGATGGTGAAGGTCTTTACCGTCTCGAGCTTGGTAACGTTCCACTCTGACTCGCTAATAGCCACAGCCGTCCGCCCGTACTCGTAACCTTTAGCCAGCGATTCAAATTCGACATCTCTCTTGCCGCCGGGGGCGTCCGGGTCATTGATCTTGTACGTACGCGCAGACTTGACCGCCGCGAAGCCGCCCGTCGGCTCGACACCCTCCATAGGCTCGCCTTCGAGGGTGTGCGTCGACTGCGACGACGGGCCTGCCTGGGAACTGCCGCTCTCGGCGGCCACAACGACAGTGCTGGCGGTGGGCGCACGCGCAAGCTTGGTCTTGAAGTAGCGCTCGACATTGATGACAACCGGGGTGGGCGGGATCTTGAGCTCCGGGGGTGGATCGGCGAGGCCCAGGGTCAGGGGCCCGTCGTAGCTCTTGTATGGCCTGGTGGGCTTGAGGCGCGGCGTGTCCAGCTCGTCGATGGCCTCGGCAATGGTGGCGAACTGGCCGTGGTCGCATTTTGAGACGAAATCTTTAAGAGTTTCCTCATTTTGTCTCTGAAGAATCCGTTGGTTATGTGAAATTAAGGACGAGACTGTGGCCGACATACCTTAATGAAGGGCTTGTCCTCCTCCTTGAAGCCGTACTCCGCATCATCAAAATCCACACCCCTTGGTTGTGTTAGCTAGGAACAGGAAGCCATTGGCAGGGCACCCACAGAACAATCAACTCAATGCCATCTGAGTTGATCTTCTTTGCAATTGCATCGACATCGTCGGCATCGATATGGCTCAGACCATCGGTGACAAGGTACACCCGGCGCTTGTACTTGAGCTTCTTGGTGAAGGTCTGGATCATGTCCACGGCGATGACGACGGCGGAAATAGCGTCGCCCACATCTGTGTCGCTCGGCTTGATCTCCTCCTTAAGCTCCCGCAGCGAGGTCATGGTCATGGGGCCGAGCTCCTGCAGCACCGAGATGTTCTCGTAGCCCTCGTCCTCCTGCATTGCGTTCCGCGTCTCGTCCGTCTTGAGGCCCACGACGCCCACATTCCACGTCTTGCGCGAGGCGGCGACGGTGGTCGAGATCTTGTCCCACACGTAGCGCATGCTCCAGTCGAGGTCAGACCCGGTGCGGCCGCTGTGGCAGTCGGCCATCGACGACCCGAGGTCGACGATGTACACGCACGCTTCCTTGTCGGCCATTGTGGGGTGAGATGAGCGATGAAAAGGGCAATGAGCGATGTTAGAAGCAAAACATCAGCATGAAGTAAAACCCAGGTTTTAGAGGCAAGAAAACGCAAGATGCTAGAAGAGGCAATTGGGTATTAAGAATGGCGTCGCGACGGATGAGACTTGGGCCCGGACCCTGGTTCACTTTAGGCAGATGAGGTCCATCGAGAGCGAGCTCCAGGCTGCTGCGCGATCCTACCAGCGCGTTTGGCTGCAGGCGTTGGCCCACGGACACGAAATCACGAGGCGATAACGATAACGATTGCTTATCTGCGAGTAATCTGATTGGCTATCATCATCCAGCGCATCTCTCGATAATCCAGTTGCTGCCATTCTCTCTGATGTTTTACTTGACTGATCGGTTTAGGATGGAAGGTGTACAATAAGCAGTAAGGCGAAGAGTTGTGCATAAAAATCAAGAGTCAAGTCTCCTGAGTAAGGTAGCTAGGTAGCTAATTGTGAAGCACTAGGATGGAGCTTTACCACGTTATGCCGAGGTGACCTCATACATTTCGACCCCTGTCTCCTCATTCGCGGCTTGTTCCAGATGGCACTTCGACTTCATTCCACAAGAGTGGCCATCGTCTCGAATCGCCGTGCAACGTACGAAATACCCCGAACCAGCAAACATGCCCGACTCGATCATCTTCTCTGTGGCGCCGTACCACATAATCTCGTAAGAAGACTCCCGTGACCGGGCACTGCCCGAATCAGACCATCCGCCTGTCGATACCTAACGTGCTTCTCCGCGCAGCTACGGCACCCTCCTAGGAACGACCTTCTTCCATGTACGTCGCGATGGCGATGGATGACCACGAGGACTATTGAGCAGACTGTAGTGATACTAACATGCCACCAAGTCCTTTGTGAATGGCATCACCATGTACCGCGTCCTGGAGCGGCCGGCCTTCTCGACCGCCCAGAACGCCCTCTTCCCCATCTACTTCACCATCCAGACGGCCCTCCCCGCCGTCATGGCCCTGACCTTCCCGGGCAGCCGCAGCCCGTTCGGCGTCCAGGAGAGCAGCCTCATCGGCCTGCTGGACGAGTCCAACCGGTGGAGCGGCCTGCTGCCCATCGCCACCATGTTCATCACCGGCGTGGTCAACCTGGTGGTGGTGCTGCCCAAGACCCAAAAGGTTATGGCCGCCAGATACGCCCAAGGTATGTGCCATGAACGGAAAGACTCTGTCCGCCCGTGGACGCTAATGCGCGCCTGCAGAGAAGAAGGATGGGAAGAAGAGCTACGACAAGGGGCCGCATTCGCAGGAGATGGTTGCCCTCAACAAGTCGTTCGGCAAGCTGCACGGCGTCTCCACACTCATCAACCTTGCTGGCTTCATCGCGACCGTCGCCTACGGCTTCTCCCTCGCAGCACGCCTTGACTAAAGTCACTCGTGTGCAGTTGTGGTTGTAGTGTAACTTTTTCATCTGTATTAGGTTGGTCGAAACCACTTGGCAGGATTTCGCTCAAAACGCATTATGTACAGGCCGGCAGACTGCAAATATGCAAAGGCCTCGACAGTACCCTTCCCCTTATCGCAACGGGCAACAAAAATTAAAAAAAAGTCTTCCCAAATGAAACGCCGTTTGGTGCAATGACAGTCGCTACCGTGCGCTGCTGAACACCGAGACGTCCGCTGTCTGACGCCTCGAAACAATCGCTTTCATCCCATCCTCTCCATTTTCTCCGATCTAACCGTGGGTATCGTTCCTCAACCGCCGACCGAGTCCGTTCGCCTGTTGAACCAGCCGGGTGTTGAAGTGTAAAAGTGCAACAGCGGGGAAATTCATCGGGTTCGTTTTTGTTGTGGTATTATTTTGTTGTGCCGAAAATGCTCTGTTTAGAAGGCGTTCTTGCGCGGCGGGAGAGCAACCGACTTCAGGGACTCGCTGGCTGCGAAGAGCTCCTTCTTGGCATCCTCGAGAGCCTTGATGCGTTGAGCCTTGACTTTCTCCTCGTCGACGACGGGGGCGGGGCGCGAGACTGCAAGAGCGCCCTGGAAGGTCCAGCGGCCGGGCTTGCGAGCGAGGGCGTCGGCGACGTTAATCTCCTCGGCGGGCTTGGGGAAGTCGCGGGACAGAGGCGGGAGAGGGTTGCCGGTCTTCTTCTTGGGAGCAGCGACGGTGGGAAGGACAATGCTGCTGCGGTCTTGGATCTCGACGGAGTTCCGAGACGAGTTGGTGGTAGAACTCTGCTGGGAGGAAGCAAAGTAGTCGGCCTGGGCGGCGTCGGTAGAGGCCGTGGTAGGCGTCTGGACAGTGTTGTGGGAAGCCATGATGTATTCTGGGTGAGGAATGGTGCGCAAGCTCTTCAGCTGGTCGTTGGTGAAGTTGACGGGGGCCATGGTAATTAAATGGGCGAGCAAATGCGAGTGGAGTCGAGGTATTAGCTTTTTTGGTCCAATATTGATGCGACTGTCGGTATTCGTGTTTGGACAGTGGGGATTGTGTGGGCGACAGAGTCAGGCCTCGGGGAACACGGTCATCCAGGTTTGTTGCGAGGATGGCTTGCAGGGACCTAGGCAGGAGAAAGACCCAAGGGACGGGGACGGGGGCCGTGTGGGCGGAGATTTGTTTTGGTGGTGTGTGGTGTGCCTGAGCAGGTGACGATGGTGGAAAGTAAAGAGCTGGTGAGGTGATGGGTGAAAGAACCTTGATCGCGAGAAGGTCACCCGCCAGAGAGCAATTTTACTATTCGCGGTCGTAATCGTGGAGACGGAGTGTGGCGGAGGGGAAAAGGACACAGGAGAGAAGAGAATTTATAATCCCGTCTGAAGGAAAGCTGATTTTTTTCGTCTCTCGAAGAGGGAAGGAGCAATGGGACGGAATTTAAAAAAAAATAAAAAAAAATAGCAATGGGTGAAATAATTAGTCGCCGGCCAAACTCCGTGGTCTACGACAAATTTTGGTTACTTTGGGGAGGAGCGACTGTCTTTCTTCCTGCGCGCCTACCCTTTGTGTCGTAGCTGCCCCCCGAACGTGCCAACCGCGGGGATCCGTGCTTCCTTCCGAGTTGGTTGTCTTCTCCTTCCCCCGGAAGGGTCCCTGACAGCCTGACTGAGATCTTCCTGCAGCTGTCTCTGTTGTCCCCCACGCTCATGCCCCCAGGGTGTCCGCCTGTCGGTGAAACAAGAGCGAAAGCGGTGAGGCGGACATTTACAGCTTAATCTCCCTCACCGCCGAGACGACCGGAGGGTGGCCGCGGTCGGCCTTGCGCTGTTGTTGCTGCACCAGAGCAAACTTACTCATCCGGCCAGCATGGAAAAGGTAGGGGTCGCGCGCACACCATTCTGCTGCTTGGTGTCGAGCATCTCGAGATTGGGGAGGATGCTGACCACACAGGTGACAGAGATGACGGATATGACGCCGCCGCTCGAAGCTAAGCGATGGAAGGTTGCCATGCACTGTACGCCAATGTTCCATTCAGGGACTCAGGGCCTTCAAGGTCGAGATCTTTCAGGGTCGCAGGGTCGCGGGGCCGCGGTTACTTTCAGGGTGCCGCTGATCGACACGCTATTCCGCCCGTCTTCTACGGAAGTTTCGGGGCTTCGGCGGGATGCCATTCTGGCGGATCGGGCACGCGCGATCTGCTGGAGGAGATCGACATCAGCTGTCGCCGCCCGTATTTACGGACTCTGCGCAGAAAAAAAAAAGGAAAAAAAAAGGCACATGTTAAATCCGTATCTGCCTTGCGCCACCCCGAATGCCCGTTGAACGACTCATGCTGCAGACTTGTGACGTCACCTGACTTGGTAACGCTCACTGCAGACCACCAAAAAAGCGCCACCCTCGGTCGGATTACCAATGCAAGATACGGAAGCCAATGTCAGTCCAATGCCACAGTGGAGGCCGCCCCGGCAGTGGAAAAAAACAGAACATTTGAGGTGGCAGGTGACCTGCATATGTACGGATCAATTGAGGAAGCTCCGCGGACGGAAAGTGTTTGCTCTTCGCCTCTCGGCGTGGGGCCGTGGCCCCCGTGAGAGTGGGATGAGCTGCATGGCGTCGCGTTCCACCCCAATCCTTCCTGGCAGTCTGCAGATTGGCTCTCATTTTGGGGGCGAGAGAAGTTGTTGAATGTGCGGCGCGGCAGGCAGGCAGGTTGGCTGGCTTTGGCGCAGCTTTACGATACCGCTTCAGGCGGAAAATGAGGGGAAGACAATGTGTCGAGCTGCATGGCATTCCTCATCCGTTCTGGATCGCGGAGGCTTGCTCTTATGCTTTCTGTTGAATGGTCCGGACCCCCGGTGCCGCTGCGCTGAGATGCCGGACGGCCAGCCAGCCATCGTGAGAAAGAATGCTGGCTGGCCGCGTCTGCAGGCTAGGGCTCCGGTTTCGCAGCTTCGGGCTGCTCTCTGAGACCGAGAATCGAGAGAAAGCTCCGGCAACTCTGATGAATGCGTGCAATGTGACCCGTTTCTTGCGACCTTGTCTTGGCTTCACCGACTGAATCTGGGGAAAAGCAGCGGGAGGATGTTGCAGGCCCACCTGTATTGCCCCGTCCGGGAGGAGGAAGCCTCAGTTGATTCAACCGCCTGTCTCTTCTGCCTCGGAAGCCCGCCCCGGGTCTGAATTACAACCCCAGTCTCACACATTCGGTCTTTCTCAGTCTCCCCAAACCCCAAAGGCCTAGGCCGCCGCGTCCTAAACATGTTCTTGGCCCTCCATGCCCCGAGACCGCTCCGTCTCACTCGTCATCCCCAGGTTTCATTGCTCTCATGCCGCGGCCCCGGAAATCGGCCACCGCGGGCGGGCCGACCAATCGGACGATGGCCGTGCAACCTCCCTCCTGCCGCCGCCTCCATCCACTTATCGTCATCCGGCGGCCGCTTACTGCACCTGCGCGCTGAACCCGCACCCCGGCCCAAAACTCACTCCAGCACCGCCCTTAACAACCCGTCCGAAATTGTCGAAAACACCAGGCGGCCAAAAGTCACGATGTCTCAACCGCCCAAATACCTGACCGGCGATCCCTCCGCCATCCAAGAATTCCTCGACAAGTTTGACGTGCGCGATTTCCCGCCCCCCACCCACACCACATCGTTGAGTCATTTTCACCACCACTCCCCAAGGCGTATGAGCATCGTGAGCCAGAGATGAGAGGCTGATCGTGAGATTCGGATGACAGGTCTTTTTGATTGACTGCGATGGTAATCGCCCGGATTCAAGCAAGTGCTCTTCCGGACTCAGCTAACTCGGCCAAGGCGTCCTCTGGTCCGGTGACCACCTGTTCGACGGCATCCGCGAGACCCTCGCCTTTCTGCGCTCAAGAGGTTGCTCACCACCTTTCTCACCCCCAGTAACCTCACACTCCCTCCCATCCACCTCCTGAAGCGAAATCCGTGGCTCCTAACCTCCTTGTCTTCGTTCCCGTCCCCAACAGGCAAGAGAACCGTGTTCGTGACGAACAACTCGACCAAGTCGCGCCCGGACTACCACAAGAAGTTTGCCGCCCTGAACATCCCCTCCGGCGTCGAGGACATCTTCGGCTCCGCCTACTCGTCTGCCGTCTACGTCTCCCGAATCCTCGACCTGCCGCCCGAGAAGCGCAAGGTCTTCGTCATCGGCGAGGCCGGCATCGAGGCCGAGCTGCGCGCCGAGGGGGTCGACTTCATCGGCGGCACCGACCCGGCCCTCCGCCGCGACATCACCCCCGAGGACTTCGCCGCCATCGCCGATGGCTCCCTGCTCGACCCCCAGGTCGGCGTCGTCCTCGCCGGCCTCGACTTCCACATCAACTACCTGAAGCTGTCCATCGGCTACCAGTACCTGCGCCGTGGCGCCGTCTTCCTCGCCACAAACACCGACAGCACCCTGCCCATGGCTCACACCTTCTTCCCCGGCGCCGGCTCCATCTCCATCCCGCTCATCAACATGTCGCAGCAGCAGCCGCTTGCCCTCGGCAAGCCTTCGCAGGCCATGATGGACGCCATAGAGGGCAAGTTCCAGCTCAACCGTGAGCGCACCTGCATGATCGGCGACCGCCTCGACACCGACATCAAGTTCGGCAAGGAGGGCAAGCTGGGCGGCACGCTGGCGGTGCTGACGGGTGTGCACAAGAAGGAAGACTGGGAGAAGGAGGGCGCCGCCGCCGTGCCCGCATACTACGTTGACAGCCTCGCCAGTCTCAACCTCGGTGCGTAAGAGCTTGACTTTCAATCATTGAAAGAGTTCGGTATGATTTTCTATGGCAAGAGCGACTAGACTCTAGAACTCCACAACGACCGCTTTAGAACTAGAAGTATTCTCTAGACGTAAGGTATACACTGATGCATTGGCTCTATTTTTTGACGTCTTGGACATCGCCTTTGAAGCCGATTTAAAGAATAGACAGAACGCCGGGGTCAAGTGTATACGGCCCCTAGCCTCACGTCTTATTTACATGTCCTTCTTGCTCTGTCTCTTGGCGAGTTCGCTCGTCTTGATGATCCTTGGCTGCAGCTTCTTATACGGGAACACCGACATCGGCATGAACATGCCCACCTGCTTCTGGTACTCGTTGTACTCGGCATACTTGCCGGATGTGATAAGCTCCGTGAGCCACGTCGAGCCCTGGAAGAGCATGATGAGGAATGAAGAACCGGCGAAAGTGTAGCTGTACAGCACTTTGGTGGCGTAGCAGCTCCACTGGTAGAGCACAAACCAGATCATCTGCTCGGCGAAGAAGTTGGGGTGGCGGCTGTATGCCCACATGCCGTTCGTCACGAAGCCACGGTCGAGATCCTCTTGCGCCCAGCCGTGGGGCACCTTGGCGTCTTTGAGGTAGGAGTGCTTGGCGGTCTGGTAGTCCCACTGCTGGCCGTCGGAAATGTACTCGCTGAGAACGAGGGCGACCATTATGGAGAAGAAAGACCAATCGGCAGCGGATATCTCAGGTTCGAGGCGGCTGGCCAAAAGAATGGAGTAGGCGGGCGCGGCGGAGAAGGCGAAGAGGAGAATGGACTGGATGAACGAGATGAAGGTCACGTTGAAGATGGAGAAGACCCAGCCAGGGACGTATTTGCGAACGATTTCCCTACGTCGAGAATGTCAGTGATATGTCTTCTGGTTCAGAAGACGGCTATACCATCTGTAGTCCTCGCTCCCGCGCTCATATCCGCCCTTGCGCCAGTAGTTGAACGTCAAGCGTGCCTGTTCAGGATCGTGTCAGTCAAGGCTAATTTCATATTGCGTAAAAATGGGTTGGCTTACGCTCCAGAGGGATGTCGCCGCGGCGATCAAGAAGAGTCTCTGCGATGGTACTCCATTGAGATGCGCCCAAGCGGCCATGTGGAGGGCGTACCAGTTGGGCAGGAGACTCCAGAGGCGGTCGATCTGGGAATAGTTCTTGTGGTACTCGGAGACGCCGAGGGTGACGAAGCCGATCACGAGAGAGAAGAAGGCCGCCGAGACAAGCGGGTTCGTCTCGAGGTAGATCTGCGGAAGGGACTGCGGGCTCGCGGCGATCCGGCCGGGAAGCTCAAGGAGCTGTGGGATGAAGGGCTCCGCGACTGTCGCCCAGTCGGAGCACTCCTCGAGGCAGCTGATTGCGGGGAGCGCCATTGCTTGAGGGGCCGTTTGGCGATGGTACTGCGGTAAGAGCTGTAGTTCTCCGTCTAGAAGACAGATAGAGACAGAGGCTGTAGTTACAATTGCGCGGGCGCAACGTCTGTCGAGAGTCGCGATGCTTTTCTAAGCAGATAGTTTGGCAGTTTGACGTTGAACGTTCAGCTCGCAAACAGTGAGGTGGTGCAGACAGAACGTCATAGATCCATAATAATTTGGTCGCTGGGGAGAGCTTTAAGGTAAGGAAGGTGCCGCTGCGTCTCAGGCAAGGTGCAGGGGTCTTCGGGCATTTCGTCCACCGAAAGCCCGCCGCCAGGCCTAGAAGCGACAGCCTGAAGTGCCCAAGCTTCTTTGTGTAACAGTCACAGCAGCAGCAAACAGAGCCACGATTTGCCGAATATCTAGAGCTTTCCGCGCCTGACGTCTTAGATAAACAACTTAGCGTCAGTCCATCTGTGAGCTCCTACACCGTAGAGGTGCTGCGGATCGAATGCTTACGTCAAATTTGGCCCCTGCATAAGCAGCCACCACCCTGAACGGGATCGCCAGTCGGCGGCCAAGGCCTCTCGGAGCTGAGATATGTGACGGCGCGGCTCAGTGCTGGAGAGCTCCAATGAACGCCGCAGCCCCGCTGTGGGGTTACACTAGGCGAAGCTGGAGCTCCAAAAACAAAACTTCACTCCAGCGACACGTCAAATTTTGCCTGTATCAGCGCAACGCGAGTCTCCAAAAGAACAGACCGAGACTCGCAAACGCGGCAAAGGAACCTGATTGACGCGGGAGCGTTTTCGTCTGGGGGAAATCTGCTGAGTCTAGAGGACCTGCAGTGTTGGCTGGACTGGACAGAAGGAGAGTCTGGCGCGCGTGCCTCGTGAATTCACGTCTCTGGATCGAAGTTGCGGCAACAACATGCTCCTGCTCGCACGACAATAACACCTGCTGCCCCATATATGTCTACTTCAGGTCATGTCTGGCAGTCCTTCTGTTGACAATCATTCCATCTACGTGAACCTCGCCCTTCTGGTAGACCGGGACGATGAAGGTGCTCTGCGTCGCGGAGAAGCCGTCCATCTCCAAGGCGGTCGCCGGCCACTTGGCAGGACGAAGTCCTGAAGTCGTGAGTATCGAGCAGAGATATTCAACCTTCATTACACGCAGCTAACAATCTCCAGCACAACACGCGTAACCAGTACATCAAGAACTACGGTTTCGAGTTCAACTTCGGCCCACCATGGAACTCGTGCAGTGTCACCATGACCGCCGTCCTCGGCCATCTGACTGGACTGGAGTTTACCGAAGCGAACAAGAACTGGTCGCACCCTCCTCCAGAGAGTCTTTTCAATGCGCCCGTGGTGACTGTGGTACCTCAGGTCCGTTCCTAGAGCTCTCATCCGTCTCGCAGATGCTGACGTTTACAGGACAAGAAAGCTGTGGCCGAGAACATTGAGCGACAAGCGAGGTACTGCCAAATGCTCGTCATCTGGACGGATTGTGATCGCGAGGGAGAACATATCGGAAAGGAAATTGTCAATGCTGCAAAGAAAGGCAATGGCAGGATCCAGATCAAGCGGGCCACCTTCAGCAACATCGAGCGGGCGTACGGCAACCCTCGTCTTCCCCCAGGACTCAGCTAACACCTACCAGACACATCCTCTCTGCCGCACGACGATTGACCGATTTGGACCAGAAACAAGTCGACGCCGTTGACGCGAGGATAGAGTTGGATCTCAGGATTGGTTACGCCTTCACCCGTTTCCTGACTCTCAGTCTTCGCCCCCTTGGAGGTCCGCTGCAAGAAAAGACCATCAGCTACGGTAAGTTGACCATCTTGCATTGTACCCTCGGCGACTGACCAAATAGGCTCTTGTCAGTTCCCGACTCTGGGGTTCGTCGTTGATCGATACTTTCGTGTTCAAAACTTCGTCCCTGAGCAGTTCTGGAGCATCAAGCTCATGCACTCCCGCGATGGCCAGAAGGCCAACTTCAACTGGTCTCGGAACAGACTGTTTGATCGTATGACGGTCGTCATTCTCTACGAGCGATGTATCAGGGCGAAGAAGGCCAAGGTGACCAAGGTCCAGGAGAAACCAACAAGAAAGTGGAAGCCGCTGCCTTTAACTACCGTTGAGCTTCAAAAAGCAGCAACTCGCCTTCTCCGTATGAGCGGTCAACAGGCGATGACGGTTGCGGAGGGCCTCTACAACAAGGGGTTCATCAGCTACCCAAGAACCGAAACGGATCGTTTCGACAAAGGGATGGATCTCAAGGCTCTGGTCAGGAAACAAACCCCCGATAACCGATGGGCGCAGTATGCTCAAGGTCTCTTGGACGGGAACTTCAGCCAACCGCGCGAGGGACGACACGACGACAAAGCACATCCGCCCATCCATCCAGTCACGTATGCAGCGCCGACTGTGCTCAGCCCAGATGAGAAGCAGCTCTACGAGTACGTTGTGCGACGTTTTCTGGCATGCTGCTCTGAAGATGCCAAAGGTATGGCGACAGATGTCGAGATCCTCTACGGGGAGGAGACATTCCACGCGCGTGGGCTACAAGTTTTGGAACGGAACTACTTGGACGTCTTCGTCTATGAGAAGTGGAATGACTCGGCCCAGTTGCCCAAATTTACGCAAGGCGAGACTTTCCAGCCAACAGAGGCCATGATGACAGACGGAAAGACGAGACCACCGGGGTACCTCGCTGAGGCGGACCTCATCGCACTCATGGATGCCAATGAAATCGGAACAGACGCGACGATGGCTGAGCATATCCAAAAGATTCAAGACCGAGAATATGTCCAGCTGGCCGACGGGGGTCAACGAGGTCAGGGTGGTGACGACGATGATGACCAGGATAGACCCCCATCGCCGCCAGCAAGAGGTGGCCGAGGCGGGCGCGGCAGTCGCGGTGGACGCGGCGGCAGAGGGGGTCGCGGCGCGTCGTCGGCGGGACGGAGAGGTCTGAAAGTCTTCATCCCGACACAGCTCGGCGTGGCTCTCATCATGGGGTTCGACCGCATGGAATTCGAAACTAGTCTGGGCAAGCCCTTCCTGCGCAAAGAGATGGAGAACAAGATGAAGGCAATATGCGACGGGCGTATGACCAAGGACGCGGTCCTGCGCGAAAGTCTCGGCCAGTACCGGCAAGTATTCCAAGAGTCTCAAGAGCGACTCAACGTACTCAAGGCGGTAAGTCGGGGTTCCATCCCTACCGAGTGCGAGTGAAGGCGCGCTGACTTTCCTAGGCGTGTCGCGAATACATGTCGCTCCGCGGTTGAGTGCGGCGTGAGCTTTCGTGATGTTGATAAGGGCTCAGCCCTGGTGGTATGCGAGACGTCAAGGCGCCGAGGCGAAGTGGGATAATCCCGAACGACGTCGTCGTTATTGCAAGGCTCCATACACACAAGGACCACGGTACGAGATTTCGTTATCAATCGTGTCCACACGAATCCAAACGTGGGTGTGACGACTGGCGCAATGGGAGCCCCAAGTTCCGAGAACCGGCGCCGAGTAGCTCGTCAGGCTGCGCGACATTTTGGCGGCTCAGAGTCTCGGCGGCTGCGGACAACAGCAGGCTGGCGGCCTTGGTTGACCGGCTGGTCGGGACCACGGAAGAGGTCGGAAAGGTGCAGTGATGAGGGTGTGATGAACCCCGCCGCGATATCTTGGACGAGAAGCGGGGTGAGCACTGGGAGATGCAGCTACTGCAGAGCGACTGCAGCGGTGCCGCCGCAAAGGAGGGGGGCACCCGGAGAGGTGTCGGCCCAAAGGCGGAGGATTTCCCAGGGATCTGAAGCCGAGAGACGCGAGAGGAGGAGGGCGGCGGCGGGTGAATACCCACAGACTCCCGAGGGCAAGCAGAATGCAGCATCGGGAGAGGGGCGCCTCGAGGAGCTTGGAGCCCGAAGCCTCGACGATGCAGCATGTCACAACGTGGGGTTTCGTAAGTGGATGAGTGACGAACACGGCTCGCGATGCGGGAAGCTGATTCGACGATGACATCGACCCAGCAACCTCATGGATGGCAGTGAAGGTGAACAGAAACAAGTGCCCACAAAGACAAGACGAGGTACCACCGCGGACGGGGACGGGAACGGGGACGGCACACGAGGAGAAACGGGCTCGTCTTCTTTTGTGTGCGTCTCGTCGGTCGCGTTTCTTCAGGAACGGCGAAGGTTGTGGCGGCTGGCGCCTCGGGGTCATCTGGGGCGTGATACCTTCTTACACGGCTAAGCGGAAGGCCAATCAGAGCAGAGGCTGGGCGCAACGTGATGGTTGCGCTCGACGGCGTGCGACGTGGAGGGTTGCGCGGATTCCGGGGAGGCATGAGTCGGCCTGCTCTGCAATTCCAGGCTCAAGCTTGCTGCAGCCAGCAATTTGGCGAAGGGAGACAGGTACGGGACAGGAACACGGACACACGGGGTGGCTGGTTCAACCCACGATCTCCATTTCGGATTCCACCACATGATTTCCAGTCAACCATGTACTTGCGTAGGCAAGGTACCGGTGGCAGCGGAGCGGATACGATACGACGGATGCACATCAGCAACATCGGCGCATCGCATCAGCACGAGGAGTAGGAACGAGAGGGGGTGGGTTGTGTTTTTCACGATTGGGCTGAGGAGAGGAGGGGGTGGAATGCTCGCTGGAATCAGATCAGATGAGATACGACGTGAGGGGATTTGAGGCACAGCGGATGGACGGATTTGACGGAGGGGCGGCGATTGCTGGAAGATGGACGTCAGCTGGCGGACATCGCGAAGGGGAAGGCGAAGGCGAAAAAAAAAAAAAGGCTACGGCGGATCGGGCGACATTGGACGAGCAGCCATCAGCCATGAAGCGCCTCAGCCGACTTTGGGCTGTTGGTTGATAATGACGAGCCTGCAAGATGCGAGCGTGGCTTATCTTGTTCGAGGCAAGGTTGCGGTACCTGAAGCTGGCGCCAAAATAATTGATACCTACCTACTTGCAGTGAGGTACTTGCAGCAATACATACCGCGCGCCGTGTGTGCATAGAGATTATTGTCTATCCATGGATGTCTATTTTTTGTGTATCTCTACTGTGGAGTGGAGAGCCCGAGAGGGCAGGGCGACAGCTGGAGATAGCGACACACACACACACGATGGGCGCAAGCCAGAGAGCTGAGGGTGTGTGCAGCGAGCGAGGTACCCCGAGGTACGTAACTGTCAACGGCGCAAACTCAATAAGGCGATGGGTCAGTTCCAGCCCCATGCTTTGCAGAGAGTCCCGGGCCCCAAGAGGAGCAGCAGCTGATTGTTAGAGACACGCCCCGACGTGGCCAAAACAGCCAGTGCTTGGACTGTTGGTCTTGGCCCTTGGGGATATACTAGTTACTGCGTAGCTGAGCTGACGGCGACAAGGTCCAGGCCTCATTACAGCGTGTAAGAGGCGGCGCGTCGAGATGGTGGTGGTGGTGGTGGTAACTGATGGATGTTGTTGTTCGAGGACACGTCGCGCGTTGTTTTCGCATTTTGTCTGAAGGGCTAGCCATCACATTACTCTGTACTAGTACGGAGAGAACCAGGTTTCCGAAGAAGCCAAGGCAGTTCTGGGCCGTGTTGAGGTGGTCTATTTGATTCCTTGGTTTTCTGTTCTGGTGTGTACTATGTGTCATGTATGATGTTACTCGGCAGACTGGGGGGCGAGAGAGAATGACAATGACGAACGAGTGACTTTCGGCTTTTGTCTTAGACATCGCGACCTCGTCCCCGTCGTCCGGATGGTTCGTGGAAAGGGGGCCGACGGGGACTAACACACTGAAGAAAAATAAAAGAAGAAAAATAGAGACGGGCGTTTGTTCTGCAGGAAATTGCAGTGCCGGACGGCTGGTTCATTCGCCCACCCCTGCCTGCCAGCCCGCCCGCCAGCCAGCCAGGCCATTTTCAGCTGTTGTTGTTGGTGGTGGCCGTGGAAGCAAAACATCACAGAGTGGGATGCCTCTTTTCGCGACCTCCGAGATGAACTTCTTTTCTTATTCCAATTCCTTCATTCCGCCGGGGGACGGCCAATCGGGGGGTTGCATCATGACTCCTTTCCTGCAAGGAGGAGGAATTCCCAATCTCGCCAACGAGAAAATTTCCTCACCACACATCTCGATCTTCCAGTTGATCAAAGCTTCACTGCAACGAAATTTCAAATTTTGGACAAAATTGCAACCACGCAACTCTGTGGTTCGAATGAGGTCTTCGTTGCCCTTGTCCTTTACCAGGTCCCCGGTCAACGACGACCCAACGGACGGCGCCCCGACCGGCTGGCTGGCCGGGGCTTGCGACTATTTTTTTGACTTTTTGGCTTTGAAGCCCTTGATAGACGGTGAACCACGAGGATTGAGACTGAGGGTACCGGAGGGTCGGCGATTGATGACGACACTGTCGCATTCTCCAGCGCCGCGCAGCTTTCGTTCTCCGTTTAGTGGAGAGCTGTGGGAGTGCGTGTTAGAGAACGAGCAGACCAGAGTCGCGCGCGGGCGGAAACAGTTTGGTAACTGGAAGAAGCTACTTGCTTGCTCGTCCATGCTAAGGTACCTACCTGCCGTTGCTTCTGTGGACCGGGTCAGTGGTCCTGATTCTCTTGCGCTCTGGTGGCTGTCTGCTGCCCGCCTGCTTGCCCCCCCGGCGGAAACCAGCACACGGGACATGGGACGCGCAGATACCGGGGCGCCCTGGTAGACGGGTCACGGGACATGGGTGCGGCCCCGACGAGCGGCCAGCGGAAGCGGGAACGTGATGGCTTCTGATGGACCAAAAGAGAAGATAATTCCTTGTTTGAAGATAATTGTCAATTGTGTGTGGGCGGGCGGGAGGGAGAGATCGAGATTGGGGTTTGGCAACCCTATCGTTGGTGTAAGACGACGACGACGCGCTGCGCCTCGAAAAGCAAAGAGTCAAATGCCATGGCTCTCTGAATCGAAGTTTGTGTTATCCATGGTGGAGTCAAGGGGGAAACCGAAAATGGAAACAGGGCATTTGGGGTGGGAGGGACAGGAAAAGGAGAAGCCGGGACAAAAGTTTCACGGCCGTCACCCTCCCTCTCTCTCTCTCTGCCTCGAGATCCCCGACAGATTGGTAAGCTTTTACCACGTTACCGAGCAGAAGGAGGCGTTTTATGCCTTGAGTCTACTAAGGGGGACACCGTTGGATGCCGGGTTGCGAACTAAGTTTGTTTGTCGACGATGCGCAACGAGAGGGAGGCAACGCGCTGCGTCAAGTGACGACCCCCCCTCCCCTTATCGAAAGGGACGAACACGGTGGTGCGTGGTGCCGTGGTTCGGGTTTCGTCGAGATGATGCTCGGCAGGGAAAGGCGAATGCTGCTGCAAGTCTGTCACTTCCAGAAGCCCCGACAACCCGGCCATTTGCTGCTTCGTTTCCAGCCAGGCCGCCTTTTTTTTTCTTCCGCTTGGTTACCAACTTACCGCTTCCCGTGTTACCCCTTGCTCTCGGGTCCTCATGATGAATTCCGGGACCCAGCAGACTGAGTGAATGATCAATGGAGCCCAGAAGAAGCGGTACGCTGTTTAGGCGAAAATCGTGAGTGGATAACTGCAATTCCGGAAGGCCGCGGGTTGTCCCTCCCCGGCCTTCCCACGGCTCCCATGTTCGAATGCCCCATGGCGCCCTCTGGGTCTTGTTTTCTGACCCTATCGGCAGTCCGGGGAAGGACGACGGGTGGGCTCGTTTCAGCGACAGCTTGGGTTCGGCCATGGGGGGGCCATGACTCCACGATGCGGGCACATGGGACGTGGGATGGATCATGGCCGTCGCGGGCAGTCCAAACCATGGCCATGGCCCCATGGGTTAGGTACTTTGAGCTACCTCTGCCTTACACCGACCAGCACCTTACGGCGGTCAAGGCTGGTCAAGTGTATCCGTAGAACGGGGACGGTCGGCAGCTTGGGAGCGGTCTACGAGGACCTTGTCGGCCATGTGGACTGCTTGGAGCAGAGAGAACGGGGGGGTTGATGACAGTTTTTTCTGAGTTGCGATGGATGTCACGATGTGTGGATGTGGATGCAGATATGTTTCTGGCGGGTTTTGGGGCCGTGGTTTGTTGTTGTACTGCAACTGTCCATGGATGTGTGCGTGCGCGCGTTGACACTTGCCTTAATTTTGATAATCAACCAGTCAACCAGAAGGAGAGGAGCGGGAAGAAAGATTTCAAAGAGCCGGAACCCTACGGACAAGGGGGAACAATAAGGGGGGTTGCGAAAATTGGTTTTCCCCTTACCCATCGACAACGGATAGACACCGCCTGAAGATACCTCAGGGTAACAGCAGACATCGGATCAAAGAATGACGCACAACTCGGGAAAAAAAAAAGGCAAAAGATGACTGGCCTGGCCTCGCCTGTCAGCTCGTGCTCTGCTGCATCTCGTTGCTCAGCCATCAAAAAAGGGCCATGACTGCCTCCTACTGCCGTCCGGAAATGGAATCAAAGGAGGAGCGGCGCTCAGGTTTTGGGGGGCTCGTGTGCGACGCACTGTGTACAAGCGGGCAGCTGTCTTTCCAGTCCAGTGGAGGCAATCCATTGCGAGCAACGTGAGATGCCTTGGAGGACGGACACTAATCGCACCCCCATCTCTCTCACTGGTGCTCTCTCATCGAGCCCAGCAGCGGCCACGCCCCATTCTCCGTCTCCTCTGCCTGGCCGGGGTCTCCTATTTTAGTGGTCAGTGCAGGGATAGCCACTTTCACTCGCAGCCACAGGTGTGCCACCCCCCCAGCGGTAGCGGCAGTCAACACCTGGCGGCCAACGCCTCGACACTCGTGGCCAGCACACGCTCGTTGTCTGGGCTCTACGCCGAAGTAGGTACGCAGTAGAGAGCAGAGACACATACACGCCCCGGGGCCTGCCTGGGCTGTCGGCCTTGGTTGTTTTTCGCCCTGCTTTCCTTGCCCGCGCATCCTTCCCTTCCTGCCGGCGCTCTTTGTTCGGGCTTGCCCTGCTGCACGCTGTGCTTTTTGCCGCTGCCGCTACCGCTGCTGCTTCCCTGCCCGTCGTGGTTTGGTTTGGGCGGCTTTCCTAGCAGATGCGCTCTGCAGCCCGGGTTTGCGCCTGGGTCACCTCATTGCCAGGGAAGGGCAAGCCAAGCTGCAGCGCTGCACTTGCGTACAGAGCGGCCTGGTTGACGTAAGGCACCTAGGTATCTACCTCTTTACATGCAGTACCTCCTCTCGCGTCGCCTGTCTCCTCCCACGGGGGGGCTCATCACTCATCAGCGGTCCGCAAAGTGCCATGTACTTCCGTACCTCGCCTGGCTGCGTAAGGCCGCAGGTACGTACCGCCGCTCCCACTTCCATGCTGGGCCTGGGCTGCCCTTTGCCTGGGTCGCATCCGTCCGGTACCGTGGGTACCTCTACCTCTCCCCCGGCCGCAGTCGCTGTCTGTTGCTGTCGCTGCTGCTGCTGCCCCAGGTCTGGTCCCGGTGGAGGTCGCGCCATGTACCCCAAGTACCTAAGCTCCTTCGCTGGTCGCCGAATGTACCTCGTCGTTGCCATGTATACATGGGTATCGAGAGAGAAAGCGAGTGTGTGTGTTTGTGTGTGTGTGTGAGTGTGTGTCGCTCGCTCTCAGTCAGTCATTGTCAGTCTGTCACTCGTTCTCTCCGTATCCGTCCTGCCTTGCCATGCCTTTACTTAGCCCTGCCTTCCGCCCGGTCTCATCGCCCTTCTGCCCTCCCTTCCTTTCCTTTTCTTTTCAACACATTAACAACACCACGAAGAATCATACACGCATACTGACGAGATTCTCTTGTCACAGTCAAGATAATCGCAACAGCTCTGCCAGCCTTGATCTGCCATCGTCATTAGCCGACCCGTCGACCCTTTGCCTACCCGCAAAGTTCCACACTTCGCATCCCTTCCGCTTCTAGCAGTACGTCAACATTAACCCTACCACTGCCACTACCACCCGTCATCCCCCTGGTGACTCAACACCACACCAAAATATCACCACCTGTGCCCTACCCTCTCCCTCCCCAGACACACCCGTCGCATCGCCTGCCTGCGCATCTCAGAGACATTTCCCTTGCTGACCGTCGCACTCGCGTACAGACACGTCTAGGAGCCCAGACACGTCTAAACGACATCATGGCGACCATGGCAGCTGCTGCTCGCGATATCCACCAGGCCTCCGATATGAGCCGAGACAACTTAACTGCTGTAGCGGCTCGGAGTGTTCCTGCGACGACTGTGACACGATCTCATACCCTCCCTACCCCTCCAAACTCCATCTCTCCCGCCTTGCCGCCTCACGGCCTTAAGGCCCAGCTCCAGAAGGCCAAGCTCGAGCCTATCGACTCGGATCTGGACCTGCATGACGACCAAGCCGCGCGGGGGCGTGAAGCGTCGCGATCGCCTTCGTACGACTCGACCGGCGCTATCAGCACCTCCATACTGGCCAAGCACCACCTCCCCGAGATCCTGCTCAACCACGGCCCTCTGGCCATCCGCCACATCATGGGCTACCTGACAACGTCGGTGCCGGGTTTCGCTGGAATTCCCCCGACAAAGGCGCGCCGCTTGGTGGTGGGAGCTTTGGAGGGTCGCGGGGGCGAGGGCGGCGGAGTCGACGGCGACGTGGAGTTTGAGAAGGTGGGCTGGGGACGATGGGACGCCCGCCGACGCGGTCAGGCGCGAAGGTCTTCACCTCCCGCCGACTACAGCTCGGGCATCCCCATTTCCAAGACCGGCGGACGCGGCATCGACAGGTCTCGCCTGAACATTGCCTCTTCCAGCAACGGCGACTCGATCGTTTTCTCCCACGACGATCGCGACGCCATGATGATGGAGGACGAAGCGGATAAGATGTCCCTGGATGGCTCGGCGTCCGCCTCGTGCTCCGAGGCACCGGACGATAACGACATCGCCATGAATGATGACCCCGAGGACGCAACCGACGACGAGGACTGGGCCGCCGTGGGAGCCGCTGCTCTCCGCGCCGAGTCGTACACCAACGCCGCCGCGGCGCAGTCGGGACGCAGCCTCTCCAACGGTGTATATACTTCTGGAGGCTTGCGAACAATCTCGTCCGGCATGGCCCGTTCGCACCAACCTCTGCCCTTCGATTTCACGGCGCTGGGGGCTGCATCTGACGCTCAAGAACGTGAGGCGGTTGAGGCTCTCCTGCGCCTGGGTTCTGTATAATACCACTTTTGCATAGCACGGCGTTGGGGTCGGGGATGCGCTGTGCGGTCGGTTTGTTTGGCCGATGAGAAAGCATCTCCCCTTTTTCTTGATTGGGTTCGGATTGGTTGGCTAGGTTGGCTGGGCCAAGGATACCGTGTCGCGACCCTCGTGATCGGGCCGGCGAGCCCTGAATCACGCATCACACCTCTCTCCTTTGACACGGCGGTTCTACATTTTCTTTGGGTTCGGCGTCCTGGCATTGGACCGACAAACCACGCCCTCGCGCGAAGGGCAGTCATTGTGGCGTTGCCACTCTGCATTACGATCATGGTTCTATTGGAGGATACCCCTACACTTTCCGTCGCATTTGGCGGAGCAAAACCCTGGGCCGGTTGGCCTCGTTGGGACGTTTATCGCGCCGCTTCGCCTTCGATCGAAGTGACTCATCCGCGACTCGACAACGAGAACTACGGCTACGCAGCGCAACCAATCACTGCAGCTTCGGTGTCTTGGGATCGGTTGCTACATGGGCACGGAGACTTGGACGGGTGGCTGCGATGACAGGTTGGAAAAGGCTGGCCTAACACCAATGCTCCCACGCATGCTTCGTTTCTCTCCCATTCATGCGTATACATCATTTTGCACATACCCCTTTGTTTTTTACGTCTGCATTTCCCCACTTCAACAACACCGTGGAGGATCAACACATCTAGGCCGGGCGAGCTTCACCTCGTCGGCTGCTACATTACACCCTTCTAATTACCTGTTTAATCATCTTGGGGGTTGAAGGAGAAGAAAACACTATGGAAACTCGTGTCGACAGGGCTCTGGATAGGAGATGACACTTGTTTTTGTGTCTGCGGACTGGAGTAGTTGGCCCGGCAACGTTCTTGGCAACTCTCGCGGAGGACAGGACGCGTGGTAGAGCGGGGGAAAACTGGTGATGCTTAGCTCGCTGATATCGTCATTTGTTTAATCGGCTACGGAGCACTGTGTCTTTTGGGACATGAGGAAGAGCAGAGGAAAAGAACTCGGAAAACATTACAAAAAAACCTCCTCTTTTTTGGTGAACGGCGGCTTTGGGTCTTCCGGGCTTGGGCGGCTAGGTCTAGCTCAAAGAATGGAACTCTTACTGTTTCGTCCCATTTTGACGTCTTTCGATTGATCGTTGTGACTGCGTGTTTGTGTTGTGTGACCCATCGGAGCATCAGGGCCCTGGGTTAGGGTAAGGTAAGCTGTACCCCTGTCGCTGGGTCTCACATCATACCGGGTGCCTGAGTGTAAGTTGGTGTTAGGAAGTAAGGCCAAGTCGCAATGGATGGATGCTTGATAACGTCAGGACTTGGAGAATCTTGGAGGCCAACTAGGCTCTTAGACCTGAGTAAGTGCACAAACTAGTATATGTAAACGCAACGAGACGCTCGAAGTCGATCGGCCGCTTGTGGTCTATTTACCCAGTCCCTTGCCAATGCTGCTGTTGCTATTGCTGTTACTGGGCCTTGGCACCTCAGTCGACAAGATCCGAGCGAGGGGGATTATGCATTTTGGGCCGCTTCAAACGTGTTCACGTTGTTGGGCAGGTCAGGCGTCAGTCCTTTCTGTCAACGTCGTCGTCGTTCGATGTGTATACGCAACAGAACCAACCCCGAACGGAGACCGAGGAAGACAGCGTTTTCTTGATCAAACTTGAAAAGTCGTCTGGCCAAGCACGTAACTCGCCGTCTTCATCCAGCAAAATGTCGCGGTTGAGTGTTTCCAGTACGGTACGCTCCCGATCTTACCGGGTTAGTGGTGTCCAGCCAGTGTCGCGGCGTGTGCACTTTGGATCTTGCCGGAGAGCGTACCACGAATCCATCTCTGCCCGCGTCGTCTCTCCTTGGCTCTCGGGGTTTATTATGCCATGAATGCGCGCTGGACGAGGATGTCAGAATCTCTGGCGTTGAACGTACTCTTATCTGGGCACCGGCCATACTCTCGTTCATCGACCGCAGTCTTACAGACTCCGACCTCAACTCTACGGACAGCCGGTACGGAAGTGTAGAGACATCGAGTCCGGTGATAGGCCTGGGCTTGCAGCCTTGGAAGCCTACGGGAGTAGACGGGCGATATATAAGGGAACGGGCCACGAGAGTGAGAATGTTAGCAGAGGCCCTCGTTGGTTAGCCTATAAAATGGGGTAATGTCGTTGTCATCATGACTGTTCCCTTGCAAGCTTGGCCGGGACCAGGGCTCGAGCCAGCCTTTGGTTTGCCGTTCTCGTTGGAGATGAGATTGCACGAGTTGAGGCTGGTGAGGATGCTGGTTTCAAGTGTTGGAACTAACGACGCGGCCCAATCCCCACCCCAGCAGAAGAGGACGAGGTTATATAGAACGCCTCTCTCCCAGACTGGCGTTGTCTTTGATCTTCAAATTATTTCTTGTGTATACACTAATGACGGACGGTAGACATGGCAGTGGCCGAGTCCGAGACTGTGTTGAGAAGCAGCTTAGGTAACCTCCAAAAAGGAAAAAAGAACCCGAATCGCCCCGAATCTCATGATGATCAAAGGCAGAAGCCGCGAACAATTGGTCGGATTATGGGTCAGGATTCCCGAGTTACTGACTCCTGCTTTCATGCTCATGTCACTGTGTAAAAGTCCGGAGTCTGATGTGAGACTTCACCACACCTCTTCCATCCCATAATCTCTAGTGAAGAAAAGCACCGGGTACAGCTCGACAGGAGCCAGCTGGGGGGAGGAAACCGGAATAACAGGTCAAGCGACCTTCCTGCGACCATCCCCAGCATCTAGAATATCCCGAGACCTTTAAAGCCAACGCCTCAGGGGGAAAGACTGAGATGGGACGGAGCTAATAGTTACTGGTGACGTCAGGGCCACGATGAGGGGTTTTCAAGACTCTGTTAGATTTCTGTTTTATGCTTGTCTTACTGGAAAAGGGAAACAATATCAAAAGACATGAGGGAGCAGCGGTGTGAGTTAGGGTTGTTCTTCTATCCGATAGACAGGTATATAGAGAACCAAGGCTTTGAGGCCTTATTGTCAAAGGCCTTATTGCCAAAGCTCAGCATGTCGAAGTTTATGGCCGTCAACTTAGACGGAACTATATTAACCTCAAAGAAGCAGTCGAAACTATAACAGAGCTAAGAAAAATGAGTGTCTAGCAGTTACTTTACACAAGAATTAACTCGCGCTTGCTTCACATAAAACATGCCGAGGTGGTGTTGAATATTGCGGAATGCTTCCTATGTTTAATAGGTATCTATGGCCCTTTGAGTCAGTGCGTGTTTGCTACCGATTTTAGCCCAGCGTGATAGTTGTTTCATATTGCCACTTTTCATTTTGTTTTTAACTCTATGTTCAAGTTGGACATATTTTATTTCCAGGTTACTTCTAAAATATCTGCAGCAATAGATGTAATCGCGGAGCATAACGACGTGAAGCATAACGCCCCGATATTCAACCATGTCAATCACTCGACCCGTTCCGGCCAGGCGAGACCCTTCAAACGATGTTCATCAAACCACTTAGTCATCTGAGTTCTGTAATTTCGACGGGCGTATACTATTATTTTGTTATTTTGTTATTTTACTGTAATACATGATGTACAAGACCAATCTCGGCTGGCAACCCCCTAGACGAGAAACTCGTTGGGCACGTAGAGCGGCATCGAGTCCTCCCACAGGCTGTCGGTCAGCATGCGCTTGTTGGAGCCGTCGGCGTCCATGACGATGATCTGCCCGTACGGCTGAAAGGTTTGGTCGTAGCCGGCGGCCTCGTCACGGAAGCCGTACATGCCGCTCGAGGTCAGCGTCTGCAGGTCCGTCCCGTCGGGGCGGATCGTGCAGACGTCGAAGTTGGTGGCGCTCGTCTTGCGCGTGAAGACGATGGAGTTGCCGTCGGGCGAGTAGCTCGGGAAGCCTGAGTGGATGGTGCCGTCGGTCAGGGCCTCGTAGAAGGTGCCGTTGGAGGTTGCGCGGTAGATGCGGGCCTTGCCCGTGGCGCGGGACTGGAACCACGATCCGAGGCCGAAGGTCACCCACTCGCCGTCGGCGGATCACGAGGGCCGAGTCGAGCTCGTCGGTGGAGTAGGAGTCGAAGACGAGGTGGTGGTCGGTGCCGTCCGGGTTCGTGGAGACGATGGACGAGTTGCCGAGCTGCGGGAAAACGTCGGTGTGGCGGTACTCCCAGTCCTCGTCCCAGCTGTAGAGCGGCTTTTCCATCGGCCGCGCGGCGAAGTCGACTTTCTCGTAGACGACAAACTTGCCGTCGGGTGACCAGGCCGGCGAGCGGACGGCAGCGGCCACGGTGGGGATGGCGCCTGAGGTGTAGTTGTATCCCTCGTTGTCGTTGCCCTTGATCAGGTACCCGATGTTGTCAGTGGTGTTACCGCTGCTGCTTGTAAGCCATTGAGGGAACATCTTGAGCCCCGCCCCTGAGGTGTGTTCGACGCGGTCCGTCCCCGTCTCGAAGTCGACGGACACGATCTGCGAGACGACGCTGGCAACGGACTCTGGACGGTGCGCGCCCCAGGTGTCCTCGGTGGTGAGCTCGTAGTAGACGACGCGCTTGCCGTCAGGGGAAAAGCGGGGCGAGCCGAGGCAGTAGCCGGACTTGGTCGCGAGTTGTCGGAAGCCGGTGCCGTCGGGGCGGATGACGTAGACGGACAGCTTCTGGATGTGCTCCCATCCGGTGCCATTGCCATGGCCGCGCCACTTGGTGTTGCGGTCGGAGGCGAAGGCGATACACTCACCGTCGGGTGACCAGCTGGGGCGGAAGTAGCCATCGGGCTTCAGGGGGTCGCCAGTGACGTCGGCGGCGTTGGTGAGGTTACGCCGTGCGCCGGTAGAGAGGTCGAGGACCCAGACGTTGGTCTTGTAGCCGTTCTCGGTCGAGGCAAAGGCCAGTTGTTTGCCGTCGGGGGAGAGCGCTCCGGCGTCCTCGACGGAGGGGGTGGCGATGAGCTCCTCAGGCTCCGAGCAGACAGCGGTGCCGTCGGCGTTGGCAATATACAACTCGGACGAGGAGGGGCCGATGCGGTTCATCAGGAGGACGCCCTTCTTGCCGTCGGCCGCCGGGAGGCCGTGGGCCGAGTGCGCCTGCGGGATGGCATTGAAGTCTGCGCGCATCTGGTGGACGTGGCGCGCGAGGGTCGAGCCCGCGGCGAGTAGGGGGAAAAGGAGTGACGAGCGCATGTTGGGCACACGGCTGGAGGCAGAAACGAGAGGAAGGGATGAAGAGGATGGAGGACCACGGACAGAGAGAGAGGGAGGATGCTGAGAAAACCTACATTCTGTCGTCTGGTATTTGTGCTCCTCGCAGAATCCAGGCTTGTCTAATCCGTCTCCGCGTATTGGAGCATCGACGACGTACGCCAGCGACTTTCTTGGACGCAACAAGGGTCCAGGAGATCGGCACGCGAAGGCAGATGGCAGAGAGCTTATTGGTGTCCATCAACGGTGCGACGCTTCCTTCCCGTGCCATTGCCGTTTTCCGCTGCGGAGGCGGCCCATGGTCTTGGCAAAGGGGGCGAAGCCGAGCTTGTTTGGACTGTCTTCTCCGCATTCCTGGACCGTGAGCGAGATTCCATTCGATCGCATCTGCCCCACTCGGTCCCGGACATCTCCCGTTCGAATCACGGGCCTGGAAGCGCCTCCAGTTTTGTTGATTAACGCCGCATGAGGAAGGACGATGTCGGGACCCAATCGTGATTTAACGATTTTCCATCACTTTCTGCCAAGACCTCCGATGTCCGATGAAGGTTTTTTCCTTTCCTTCTCCGAGGCCGTGTGTCGTGTATGAGAAAAAATACGCGGCCCCTGCGGGGGAAATGCGAACGCTGGTCGGCGGAATGTCTTCGCCCCCTTCTTCTGCCGGAGATGTTGCTTGTCTTTTTACGAAGGTGTCCGAACTCCGCATGAAGCCAAGGAAAGGAATCTGACCCATGTCGTCGGAAAATATTTGCCAGAGAAGTTTGCCCCTGAGCCTCGGTTGGAGCAAGCCAAAGGCTTTGAATTTCCGACGGGCAACTTTTATTAGTAACCGCAGCTGGAAGGAGGTTCGACCTCCAAGGTGATTGTTGTGAACTCTGAATAGGACCAAATATCTCGCCCTGCTTTGGCCCCACCTCACCTAGGACGTAGGCAGCTTGGAGAGTGTAGAGGTCGGGGAACGGGACGATGTAGGGGCACCGGTTGGTGACGCAGCAGAGGGACCCCAACCAAAATAGAATCTTGCAAATGGATGTTAGCAAAAAAGAAGGAACCATGAGGACTGTGCTGAGCTAGAATCGATGAGGGACGAACCTTGCAGGGAATGATATGGAGTGTTGGTGGTATGTCGGATGGGATTGTAGTAACTCGAAATGACCTGTTATTGCGACGTTGAAAGCAGTCGATTCCTAAGGGATGTCCCTTCTAACAGGCTAGAGCCATCCAGGTGTATCTTGGATCTGGGGTTAACCTACCTTGAGGGACACCGAGAGTACGGAGTAGTGGATACACGGGAACCGGATCCACTTTCGGAGCTGGAGCCGGAGCCGGAGCCGGAGCCCGAGATACAATTCTGTCTTCCTTCATATGACTACTATTACTTATTGAAAATGAGCAGCAAATGGGATTGACTATAAATTACACAGAAATGCTAGGCCTTTTTACTTTCCTGTTTGCAATGTTCTACTAGCACTCACAGCTAGTATTTCGCACTTGGTCATGACTGTAGTCTGCTGTCACGTGGCTGGAATCTGACTAAGGAAAGCATGGGGGCTAAGCCGATTCCAGACTACGACAGGGCTTAACTAAGGAGGACTATATATATAAAGGCCTGTCCCTCCCCTTCAAGGAGAGGGTCAGAGAAGAATGAGAGTCACGACTAGTACCTACCTATTGTCCTCTTACTGACCTCTTTACTTCGCACCGCAAGCCCCTGACATCTGCGCAGTAGCGTCTGCTGGCCTGAGTCTAAAGCTGCGGGTCATGCCACTGCGATTGCAAGCTATTAACCCATTCCAATTATCCGGAGAGTGACAATGAGCATGACAGACCAAATTGAATCTTAGTGCTAATACGGTGACTGGAATTACATGCCATATGTGCTTTTTTACACTTCCAAATCAGTTTTCAGACCCAATGGTGAGGGTTCGCAACCACGTTCTGTCGCTCTCAGAACAACAACTTGCCCCTGGTTACTCCAATCATCAAGTCGGAAGTCGGCACCCATTGTGGTTCCACCTCGAGATGCTGACTCACCTATAAAAGGCGGGGTTTCCTGGGTAATGTCTCTGTCCTGTCCTCTTTCACTCCTCCATTGCTTCGCCGACCCCGAATGCCAAGACAAGTGCCAAGATGGAGCCAATTCCGGACCCGCGCCTCCCGGGTCAACAGCCCCAGTACTCGCGCGACAACATCGCCGCCGCGCTGGCGTCCTTTTACCGGAGCCTGCCGCACGTCGACCCTTCTCTCGTGCATCTCCCTCCGCCTGAAGGCTGGTCTGAAATCAACTCGGAATCGCTGGTGGCCGCCGGCATGAGGCGCCCATGCGACCGAGTTGTCGACTTGATCCGGCACTTACCATACATCGACGGCAACCCGCTTTGGATTACGCCCGAGACTTTTCCCGTCAACTACCGCACCGCCGTGCCCCTGGCAGCCGCCGTTGGAGTGTACAAGCCTAAGTGGGTACACGCGTTGTCCGCCGATCTTCGATCGTCTGAGGACTTCCCTCCTTGGGTCTTTGCTCTCACTATGAGCGTTAATCGTGACGGCGACATCTGGCTACTTGACACCATGGACGGCACCGTGACCAAGTACGTCATCACTGGGGCCGTCTATCCGGAGCCTGTTGGGAGGTATGAGGAGGGCGACCCGCGGATGTGGAGAGAGAAGTTGGGTGACGATGTTACGCTTCCGCTGGGAAAATGGCTGGAAGGTATACTCGAAAAGTATACAACATTTTCGTACTTTGGAATCCCTCGACACAAAGATCCCGGAGTGCTCTGGTGTGATCAGGATTGGAGCAAGGAGACGACAGTGAGTTGCGCTACTCAGCTCGTGCAAAACTTTACTGATGATTATTTGATGAAGGAACTCAAAGAAATTCTCAGCCAACATGGATGGCCAGAAAATTACAGCGGCAAGGAGTGCCGTCAAAAGTTGGCGGACTGGATGGCTCAGGCAGATATATAAAAACCATTCGACAGGCGGGTTCTCAGAAGCAGGGCAACAACATGAGCAAAATATGAAGATATTTTCAAGTATTTCGGATTACGAATTATGAGAGACGAAGATAACTACATTATATACCCGTATGCTTCGGAAGATCAGAATCGAATGACCGTCCCGGCTGGCTCGGCGGGGCGGACTGAACGTCATTGTCCACAAGAACAGGCGTCGTCTCCGGCGCGGGCACTTCGGCAGGGGACCAAGTCGCCTTCTGCGCCTTGTCCCTGAAGTTCCTAGCCACATCCTTCAACTTCTAGATCTCGCGCGAACAGCTGTCGTCCGCACAGTCATCGAAGCCGAGGTGATCACGCAGCTCCTCAGGCGTCGCCACCCTCGTCGAGTTGGTACCCTCCATCGCCAATCCTACCAGCTCGACCCAGCGCTTCTGCGCAGGACCGTTCGGCCAAGTGTCCCTCAGCGCTGCCTCCGAGAATTACACATACTGCCTCACAGAATCCCAGGAATGGGTCGGAGCTGATGTGTTGCGCGTCGATTGTGATGCAAACCCATCAGACCCTACCTGCGGCGGAAATTCTACCGATATTCCCGAGGATAATATTCGTCTGGCAAATCTTTATGAAGACGAGATTGTGAGCATGACTTGAGATTCTCAATGACATCACCTGCTCACCGAGAGAACAGTTGTGCAGCGATTGCTTCATGAACTAGCTCTACACCCGTCTTACCTCGATCTTCCTGCTGGGTACTGACTATTCTGAATACCTTGCGGATCAGATTTTTGATATCCAGGAAGTCTGTAATAAGACACTTCCCGACTTCGAAATACGGCTACCTTGGGACTATGAAACCGCGCAGCCCCTCTCGTCCGTAAATGTGGGATCTTCCACGACTGCCGAGGCTACTGCAACTAGTTCCACGGCCGCCGCCACGACCACATGTGTCGGCCAGACGGTCGGCTCTGCTTCCGCATCCAAGAGGGACGGAAGTCAAAGTTGGTTCAAGCGATCCACTTCCGACAAAGAGGCTAGACAGGCATCGTCGTGTGATGACCTGTCGTCTCAGTATGGGATGAGCACCGGGGCACTTCAATGGTTCACAAACAGTGACTCCTGTGCTGTCTCTGGTGAAGTCTGTCTACTGCAGCGGTGCACTCTGCAGAAAGTTGCGTACAACGAGACCTGGTAAGTTCCCAAAATGTGAAAGCTTTCACTTTGATTTATACCGCGGTGAAATCTTCGAGAGCTAACAAGCGTCTGTAGTGAGAGTATTGCGGCATCCATCGGTGGGGATACCACGATCGTACAGTTCATGAAGTGGAACACGTACATCCTCGGATTATGTGATAGTCTTACTGCGGGCCAGTGGGTCTGCATCAGGTATGGGACAATATCATTCATCGTGCCTCTTGTAACGTGACTGATGAATAACGCCAAATAGCTCCCCGGGTGTCAACGCCACATACTCTTTGCCCCCTCCGCCACTAGGAACAGCGGCCAACGCCGGAAACCAACAGCGTGGCGGAGCTGGTGGTATCGTGACTCCGACAACTACGGCAACTTTCATCGTCAACGCCGTGTCCGGAGGAACGGCCCCAAGCCCAACCCAAGATGGGCTCGTCACCAACGTAAGTCAAGATCTCCAGTAGAGTCTTAAACAATTTGACTGATCCTAATCAACACAGTGCAATAACTACGCCAGTGCTACGGCCGGAGACGGCTGTGAAGGATTTGCGTCGCGTAACGCGATTGAACCAACGCAGTTGTATTCATGGAACCCAGTATTAGGCACGGCTGGTATCGAGTGCTCGACTGCCCTATGGGCCAGCGAGTACTACTGCATCGGCACATGGAAGCCAACTCAGGCCTCAGCCGTTACTGCACCCGGCCCAACGCAGACGGGAATCACAGCGAACTGCAACAAGTTCGTGGAAGCCATCTCTGGCGACTCCTGTGACGCATTTGCTTCTCGTAACAACATTACCAGCGCCCAGCTGTATGCTTGGAAACTGTGTCGGCCGCAACGTAGGCAAAAGAGCATTGCTGAGAGCGGTCAGATTAGCTGTTGTCCACCGCCTGGAATGGAAAGCTTGGAGAAACGCGTGTTGGGCTTGAGTAAACGCACTAGCTCTCATCGCACCCGCCGTCTGGACAGATGCATCTTCCAGAACAACGAGGCAGAAGATAGGATCCTCACGAGACAATACCCAAGTAGGTAAGGCTCGATTTCCATGAAGCTCGTATGCTGTCGAGCCTCCTCCGAGAGTCGACCGGTGGTGTGAGACAAGATAGGTACAGCCGAGAAGAGTACCATCCACTTGAACCTGTCGTGGCTGCAGAGTGCAAATATGCGATAAAGTAAAGCCAGCGTGCTGACACCCAAGATGTATTTCGTTGAGGTGTCAAAAGTCGGAGCCTTGGATCCGCCGAGATGGAAACTAACGAGCCAGAGGTATTGACATTCGTAGCACCAAGACACCCAGACAGCCCAAGGGCACGAGTTTGCTCCTCTTATAGTTGGGTTGCGAGAAAACGGAACGAAAGCGAGAATGAAGTGCAATGGTGCCAGTCCAAAGGCACTAATATGTGTCGGACTGTTTGTTGACAAATGTGTAAACAAGTCTGGGATCGCCATCCAGATGTGTCGAAAGTCTTCTTCAGGGTTGCCCGGGATAAGCAAGTGCATGCTGACGCGGAGAACAGCGTAAAAGCCGACGAGATGCGCAACAATGAAGGTGTACCATCAACAAGGCGTTGACGGGGTGAGAAATTCTAGATACAGCTGATATGGGACGAAGCTGGACAATAACGTAGCGAGGCCGAATAATTCGAGGTTGTCGTTCTTTAGGACCATACATGTAGAGAGAAGGTCCAAGAGGGGCCCGATGAGTATCATGGTGATGTGCGTCGTTTGGGAGTACTGATGATCGTTCGGTGCAAGATTGTCTCTGCGCAAAAGTCGATGCAGTCAAGAAGGCGTCGCGAGGATTTGTCCGTGGTAGCCTACGCTGGAGACTCTTTATATATTTCCCAAAGGATTTGGGTGTGGCGACAGCCCATGCGTGGCTTTTGTCCGTTCAAGCCGTCCAGGTTGCAGGTTGAAAAGCTTAAACGTGTCCTGTTGAGGCGCATGGATCGTGGGCACGAATGGTGATATTGGTGGGTATGTTGTTGTTGTTGTATTTAACGCCATGGCGGCAAGGGCGTAGCCCTTGCGGCAGACCTCCCGAGGGGTATGTGGCGTGGAGAGCCGCAGGCTCAGACTACCTACTCTATAGTACATAGCCCTTACTAGCGTCCTCCAGATCTTACCTACTGGCTACTATGTGTTCAATCTGTCCCTGGATCCCGCTGGTTCCTCCAGTTCCTTTGCTTCCTATCTGGTCCCTTAAGTAGGGTAGGTTGGTTGGTTGTTTTAAGGCCTAGCTAGGCTGGCCCCTAATAGCGTGGGCAGATCTTCTGGAAGAATACTGTTATACGTAGGAAGGCCTTAAAGCCTTTATGGTCTGTGATTAGACCCTTGAAGTATTGCTCGAGGGATCCCATAGGTCTTATGGGTTTTGGTGAATTGGAAGGGTGGAGAGTAGGCCACCGTTGCCTCCTTACTAGGGTTTTTTAGTAATAAACTAGGTGGTCTACTTCCTTTATTTCCCCATAAGAATAGGTAAATAGGGTTTTATTATGGTTAAAATGTTGATGATATTGTTTGAAGTCTTTGTGGCCTGACTGGGCTGCTAAGAGGTGATAAAGGGTAGTCCGTGGAAGGGCCAGTTTGGGGGGATTGGATAAGGTGGCCTTAAGCCCTAGTTGGGCGTATCGATCTGTTACCTCTTTATACTACCGTTGTGTATATTGGGCCCGTACCCGTTTCTTAGTAAGTCGTTTAATCCCTGTTAGGGTTGCTAGTTAGCTTAAGGGTACTGAGAGTGTTATTGTTACGGGCTGATGCCCACGATGGCCTAAGCTTTGCCTGAGGCGTTAACCAGCATCCAACAAAAGAGCCCTCCGGTCAAAGGGGCCTCCGATCAAAGGGCCTCCGGTGACCTCCGGTGCCCCATTAGAGGTCCCCTTTGTTCTCCAGTAGTAAAGATTCCTACACCGCCCCCTTTGCGAGGAACTTCCTCTCTTCCGCTCCTTAGTTTGAAGTAAATAGTAATAGAGTACCCTAAGGTCGAAAACACCTAGGCCTAGCCCTTCGTATACTTTAAGCTTAGGATTATAATCTTACCGTAACGCTGGGTTGAGCGTAGCTCTTTACTGGTTAAGTAGAAAGGAGTATAGGTTGAGTGTGGTTCCCTGCGAAGAACGATATTCCCGGGACTCTAATAGGTTGACCATTAGTCCCTAGAAGAATAATTGAGATAGCCTAGTTGCCCCGATGGACGTTGTTATACCCCCGATGTTCTATAACGAGCTAATTATGGAAGAGATATTGAACACTATTTTAGGATCCCTATAAGCTTAGATAATAGAGATTAGTGAGAAATTGGAGAAGAGTTAGAATTAGAGGTTGATGACCCCTGGGAGTGAAACCCTTTGTACTCCTGGTGGTATCCGTACTGATACCCCACCGGTGTTCACTAGTGAGTTGATTTATTGGAAGCCCTTACTTAACCCCCCGAAGTTTTCGGGTAAATAAAAGGAATACGCCCTTTGGGTGTAATAGATAAGAGATAAGATTTTAATAGATTACCCCTTTTACTTTATGAATTATGAACTTTGGTATTTGGTTAATTTATACTTAGAAGTTGGTCCCTAATAAGTAATTAGTACTTTTTACGTTGTTGGAGGACCTGATGGAATTAGAAACCCTGAGGACTTTATATGTTATTTTAATTATACTTATTTAGATCTAAACACCTAGTCCTGAGCTGTTACCTAGCTATAAACCCTATACTAAAGAGAGAACGAGAGTCTTGTGATATTCTTACCTAAGTTTGAACGAATAATGGCCGACGCTAATAGTGGTGATTAGCTCGTTATTGTGTAAATATTACTCTTAGAGGTAGCTTTGACCCCTTTATTGAAGGACCGGCTACTCATGGTCGAGTTTCCTAAGGATTACCTAGGCTAGCTCACCTGAGTATAGGACATTGCTTAGAAGGTTAAACGGGCCTCTAAATATAATCACCATTAAAGGTCCACCCACTCCTCTACTATTTATCCGAAGGATAATAATGGAGATGTTATTATGATGAGAGTAGTTCGGTTTATAGGAGCTAAAAAAAGATAACTATTATTAGACCCCGGAGAAGTTCTAACTCCTCTATGAATAATAACCGTTCCCAATAGAGAAACCCAGAATATAATAAGGACTATTATAAATACTTTGAGTATAGAGAAGAAGGACACCTTAAATAGAACTATTAGAAAAAGGCTGAATACCACTAATAGGCTAACCGGCCCCTTGTGGCTAAAACTTGCCTAAAAGGAAACGTAGAAAAAGAAGATTAACCGATGATCCCTAGTTTAAGCGATAAGTATAAGTTAAGAAAAGAATAACTCTGGGATAAAGTCGGGCCCCGGAGCCTACTAAGGAACAAATAAAGGGATAAAAGAAATACCAAAAGAGCCAGCAGTAGCAGGGTAAATAGTCTATAATCATAAAAATCAGAATCAATAAAAGACACTTAACTGATGCCCTGGTGAACACTAATTACGAAGTCTATACTATGGTTAACCGTTCCTTTATACAACACCTCCGATTACCACTTATTAATACAACAAAACACCCTATAAGAGGTTACACAATAAGCAGCCCCTCACTAGGTGAAAACCAGGGAGTAGCCGTAATGTAAATGGAAATTAGCGGTTATACATAACGAGTTTATGCATATATAATGGACGATTTAGAATTGGATATATTTTTGGGAAATCCCTGGATAGTTTAGAATAAGGTGAAGTATAATATTAGTACCCACCAGTTTATATATGGGAAAAAAAAAGTAAGAGTATACCTTTTTAATAAAAAAGAGCCCGAAAACATATTAGAGATACGTCGGACTAAATTATTATTAGCGGCATCGTTTACTATGGTTTACCGTATAATATAAAAAAGAAGATAAAAAGATAATTAGAGACTATTAGTTATTGTTATAGTAACTAGTTTATAAGATATTAAGAAGGCTCTCGTAAAACTGGAACTATAAAAATAGGAAGATATTTCGAGGTTAGTATTAGAATGGGTATATAAGGAGTTTAGAGACTTATTTGACTTAACCAAAGTGTACCCGGTGCCCCCCCACTAACTAAGTATGGACCACGTAATCCCTTTGGAGATAGGGCCAGAAGGGAAGGAGCCCCAACTCCCTTAGGGACCTTTATACACTATGTTAAGAGAAGAGTTATTGGTACTAAAAAAAACACTTAACGACCTGCTGGATAAGGGGTTTATTCGAGCTAGCTGCTCGGTAGCTAGTGCCCCTATGCTATTCGCTAAGAAGCCAGGAGGTGAATTGAGATTCTATGTTAATTATAAAACCCTAAATACTATTATAAAAAAGGACCATTACCCACTCCCACTAATATCGGAAACTCTTAGTAGAGTAGCCACTATTAATTAGTTCATAAAACTTAATATTATAGCTACTTTTCATAAAATACGGATTGCTGAAGGAGATTTAGAGAAAACTGTTTTTAAAATAAGATACGGGTTATTTAAGTAGGTAGTTTACTTTTTTAGGCTTACCAGTGCCCTAATAACGTTCCAGCAATATATTAACACTTCCCTACGGAAATTCCTAAACGATTTTATTATGGCTTATATGGATAATATCCTTATCTATACTAATAGCTCAAAAAGGGATCATAAGGAAAAAGTATAAGTAGTTCTCCAGGCCCTAGCCAAAGCCAGCCTAAACCTAGACCCGAAGAAGTGGGAATTCTGCGTTAAGAAGGTGAAATACGTTAGTTTTATTATTACTACGGGAAAGGGTTTATTATATAATCCCAATAAGTTAAAAGCTATTAAGGAGTAGTTAGCCCCTAGGTCCCTTAAAAGTGTATAAAACTTCCTAGGTTTCACCAACTATTATCGCATATTTATACTAGGGTATAATAGGCTAGTAGAGCCCCTAACCCAATTAATGAAAAAGGGGGTAATCTTTTATTAGGGAACAACTTAGAAAAAAGTATTTAAAACACTAAAGAGGATGTTCACAAAAGAGCCGTTCCTACGGTAATTTGACCTGGACGACGAAACACACATCAAAACAGACTACTCAGGTTTTACTTTGGGTAGTATATTATTATAAAAGGACCTAAAGGGTTATTAGAGGTTAATTAGGTTCTACTTATAGAAACTCTTATTAATAGAGTATAATTACCCAATTTATAATAAGGAGCTTCTCATAGTGCTCACCTATTTACGATCCTAGAGGGCTGAACTCCGTAGTGTCTAGTATTTTATTATCTTAACGGATTATAAAAGTCTAAAGTATTTTATAAAAAAGTAACGCTTAACTAAGAAATAAAGCCGCTAAGTAAAAGAGTTATCCTAGTACGACTTTAGGATTGAGTATTAGCTAGGAAAGTGTCACGGGCCGAACCCGGTGGTTATGCCCGGGCTATGCCCGTGCTTGCACTGGTGCCCCATCGGTGCCCCACTAGCGCCCACCCCCTAAGAAGCAGAGATTTCGCGCTATATCGTAGTTTACCCTTTTCCTCTTTAGTTTAAAATAAACAGTATTTAGTTACTTTTTGGTTAAGATAAGGCTTAGGACCAGCCCTTCGTATATTTTAAGCTTAGTTTTATTTATTATATAAGATACTGTTAGGTTAAGTACGGCTCCCTACTGGTTATGAAGTGGAATCCTAGGTTAAGCGTAGCTCCCTAATAATAAATCGATGAACGTTGGATACTAAGTAGAGTATAACTCCTCACTAGTTAAGAAGAGGATACTAATTAGTATAATGGCTGATGAACTGTAGGTCTAATTGTAGTTAGCCTTAAACGAGGTCCTCGGGCTCTTATAGGCGAGGATTACTGAACTCTCTAATGAGTTGGAGCGAAGCCGAGGTTTAGGGGCGACGATACCGACCCCTATAGAAGATGTAGGTACCGAAGCCCCACTAATGGGTAGCCGCCACTTCGTAATAGAGATACTAATGCGCCGTAAACCACTATTAATACCCTTAAAGTTTTCGGGGAAGTGGAAGGACTACCCTTCTTAGGTATAGTAAATAAAGGATAAGATCACCATAGACAGAGTGTTCTACCCTATTAACTAGGAATTATAGTATATAATTAACTCCTGTTTAGATACTAGTCCCTAGTAGGTGGTTACTACGTTTTACGCAGCTGGGGGGCCTAAAGGTTAACGTAACCCCAAAGATTTTATGTCCTACCTTAATAGGACCTACTAAAACCTAAACACCTAACCCTAAATTGTAACCCAGCTATAAACCCTCCATTAAAAAAATAACAAAAAGCTGGCTACTTTCCTACCGAAGTTTAAACGAATAATAGTAGACATAGGAGGTGGTGTATAGCCCGATATTATTAAGATTACTATATTAGAAAATACCCTTACTTCCCACCTAAAGGAGCACCTGGTCACCGTCTCCCTACTAAGGGAATATACTTAGTGGTTCACTAGGGTATAGGACGTTGCCTGGAAGTTAGAGCGTATAATACTCGTCGCTACTAAACGGGAGTATCACTAGTCCCTAACCCCAGCCCCTCCACGGAAGGATCGCAATGGAGATGTTCAGATAATTAGCGTTGCCTGCGCCTTATCGACTCGAAGAGAGGAAAAGGACCGCTACCACCACCGCTCCTCGGGTAACCCACTAGTAGACCACTGTGAGTACTTTTACTATAGCGAAGAAGGTTATATCACTAGGAATTACCGGAAAAAGGTTCTTAGGTAAGCGAAGGTTGCCCATACTAAGGTGACAAAAAAATAAAAGGATCCCGGGTTAGAAGAAGAGGACCGAAAAATCACTAATACCTCTTTTAGTAAGGACAACTCGGGAAAAAAATAACTCTAATACAAAGTCGGGTACTAGAGCTAATAAAAAAGGAAACTAAAAAATGGGAATCCCACTAAGAAAAGTAGCAGTAAAGGAGCTAAGGGTTAACCACTATTTAGGTAAGGATTAATAAAGGATATTTAATATACACCCTTATCAATACTAGCTACGACGTCTACGTAATAGTGGATTAGTCTTTTTTTAGACACCTCCGATTACCGCTAGTGGATCGGAAAAAGTGTGCTCTGCGAGGGTATACGTAAGACGGGCTATCACCTGGTGATGCCCAGGGTATGGTTGTCCTAGATTTGGAATTAAGTGGCCATACTCAGAAAGTTTACGTATACGTGGTAAAGGGCCTAGACCCCCCTATATACCTAAGGAAGCCATAAATGGAAGTGAACTGTGTAATGTGTAACACCGCTACCCAGCGGGCATACTACGGTAAGGGAGGAGTAGACGTATACCTTTTTAATTAGGAAGAACCAGTTACTATAAAAGAGATTCGCATAACCCAATTACTAACAGCCCCTGTGTTTATAGTTATATACCGACGAGTAAAGCGCTAAAGGGCACCAAAGGCCTAGGTTATGGTTATGAGTTTAAGGGACATCGAGGACACACTAAAAGAAAAGAAGTTTATGGATATAAAGGAACTCGTCCTAGGCTGGGTCCATAAGGAGCTTAAAAACTTATTCGACCCAGAGAAGGCGTACTCAGTGCCCCCTAGGAGGCCAGGGGTTAACTATAAGATCCCCCTTATTAAGGACACTCACGACCAGGAGCCTACACTTCTATGGGGACCCTTATATGGGATATCCCGTAAAGAACTCTTAGTCCTAAAAAAAACACTAAAGGACCTACTGGACAAAGGGTTTATTCAAGCCAGCAGCTCGCCAGCGGGTGCCCCAGTGTTATTTATTAAGAAGCCTAGTAAGGGAATTCGGTTCTACGTTAATTACCGAGCCCTCAGTAGCATCACGAAGAAGGACCGTTATCCACTACCACTTATATCAGAGACCCTTCAACGAGTAGCCGTTGCATAGTAGTATACGAAGCTTGACGTCGTGGCCGCGTTCCATAAAATTCGGATCGTAGAAAAAGACATCGAAAAGACAGCGTTTTATGCGAAATACAGACTCTTCGAGTAGTTAGTTTACCCCTTTAAACTCACCGGGGCCCCAACTACGTTCTAATAGTATATTAGTGTAACTCTCTAAAACTTCCTAAACGACTTCGTTACCACCTATTTAGATAATGTCCTAATTTACATATTTAGATTAAAAAAGAAGCACGAAGAGAAGGTACAGGTGGTCCTCCGGTACTTAGTAAAAGCTGGACTACGACTAAACCCTAAGAAGTGTACCTTTTTAGTTAAAACCGTGAAAATTATAAAGGGGGTTAGAAGTTTCTTTAGGTTTACGAATTATTATCGAATTTTTATACCTAATTATACTCTTATTATTAAGCCCCTTACAAGGCTTACAAAAAAGTTAACTGTGTTCCACTAAGGACCTAATTAGGAAAAAGGATTCCAGGAGCTTAAGCGGTTATTCAGTATAAAGCCGGTGCTTCGCCGTTTTAACCCTAAAGGAAAGACAACAGTGGAGACAAACTATTCAGGGTTTACCTTAGGCGGCACCCTTATACAAGAAAACTCCGATAAGCACCAGAGTTACAACTAAAGGGCCAGATCGTGGAATGTGCAATTAACAAGCAGCAGAGGCTGACGTTCTAGGACGAAGTATAGGTTCCCAGAGGAAGAGATAATAACGACCCTTCAAACCTACTACGAACAAGGGTTATACAAGAGTACCACAATTCTAGCACCAGTGGTCACCCAGGGAAGCAGATGGTGAGGATAAGTAGCAAATAAAGGAGATTTACACTACTAAATAGAAGACGGTGGGTAAAGGGAGAAGACGTAAAGCCTAGTGAAGTGGAAGGGCTATATTAACCCCACGTGGGAACCAGCCGGTGCTATAGAGGAAACGGAGGCGCTGGACCGTTACGAGGAGCACTATAGGCCGATATTAGAGAACGACGGGGACGCGGCGTATACGCAGGTGCCCCCCCAGGAGGCCAGCCAGGAACTAGAGGCCGCGCAGGGGGGGGAGGAGGGGGGTAGTGTCACAAGCCAAACCCGGTAGTTATGCCCGGGCTATACCCGTGCTCGCACTGGTACCCCACCGGTACCCCACTAGCGCCCACCCCCTAAAAAGCAGAGATTTCGCGCCATATCGTAGTTTACCCTTTTCCTCTTCAGCTTGAAATAAACAGTATTTGGCTACCTTTCGGTTGAGACAAGGCCTAGGACCAGCCCTTCGCAGAAAGGAAGTGATGGTACCTGATGTATTATTAAGAAGGGAATAGGACGTCCCCTAAGGATAGGATGATAAGAGGGAAAAGGGCCGGGTGATCCAAATGATTCCCAACTCTGCACAGCCAAGCCGTACTCCACCCGGTGACCCTCGAATTGGACGAACTACCGAAGATACACTGGAAATACCATAAGCCGCTGTTTTTAACGCTAACCCTACACTATAAGCCCTTTAGGATAGAACTATAAAAGTCGATGGAGTATACTAAGTTACTTATCTAGTAATAAAAAAAAGGAGGAAAAGCTTCCCACTAAAGCTTAAACTAAAGGTTTAAATTGCTAAATGTGAACTCGATGAGCTGGGAAGATTAATATGGAGAGATCGATTATGGGTACTAGGGGGGGAAAACGACAACAACCACTTAAACGAATTATAAACTAAGATTCTATAAAAGTATCACAACTTATATACCAGTGGCCACCCAGGACGGAACAGCACATTAGTAATAATAAGTAAATAGTTTTTCTAGCTAGGCCAGTCCTAAACAATTTAGAGGTTTATATGAAACTACGATACCTATAGAGGGATATATATTTGGAGGTAAGCTAAAAAAGGGTTCCTTAAACCCCTACCGGTACTTACCCACATCTACTACGACTTATTAATAAACTTTATCACCGACCTTCCTCCAATAAAGAGGAAAAAGGCCTAATACTTATGGGTTATTATAGACAGGTTATCGAAGAACCCTATATTAAAAGAGATAGAGATTATGGACACTGAAGCTTATGCTCAGCGGTTCCTCTCTTATTATTATAGGTTCCACGGAATATTATGGATAATAATTAATAACCGAGAATTGAATTAAATAAACCAATTTTAGAAGGAATTCTATAGGCTGACCGGTATAAAACGACTACTGAGCATTATTTACCACCCGTAAATAAATGGAGGAATAGAACACCTTAACTAGGAGATCTAAGTAATTCTCTGTGTATATGTAATATACGCCTAAGACAATTAGGGGGAACTACTACCCAGCATACAGCTAGCCTTTAGGAACTGAATAAATACTACTACGATGATATCCCTATTCTTTATGGAGTATGGATACTATGTTAACCCTTTACTAATAGTAAAAGGAAATAATTAACTAAAAACGAATTAAGAGGAAATAGCGAAGTAACTAATCCAGAGAATAAAGGACACTATAAAGTTTGTTCAAATAGCAATAGTAGCTGCTTAGTAGTGAAGCGAAGACTCTATGAATTGTACTAGGGGACTAGCTAAGTAGTATAAGGTTAGAAATAAAGTGTGGTTAAACGTTGCTAACTACTCATCCCCAAGGCTAAGTAAAAAACTAGCGTAGTTTCACCATAAGTATGAAGTTACATAAGTGATCTTAGTTTACGTAGTAGAACTAAATATACTAACCGGTATCCATCCACACTTCTACGTAGACCTCCTCCGTAAAGCAGTTAGTGACCTATTACTAAGGTAAAAAATAACTAATGAATAATTACCCCCGATTCACGACATAAACGGAGATCCTAAATAGCTTGTAGAAGACATATTAGTAGTAAAGTGGCAGTTGGTGAGTAAAGGGCACCGTCACTAGGCCCTAGTTAAATAGCAAGGTTATATAGAGCTAACTTAGGAACTTATAGAAGTAGTATTAGAAATAAAGGCTTTGGATAAGTATGAACGGTGGTATGGAGAAATTGATATAGCGGATGGGGACCCGGTGTACACTCCGAAAAGACGTTAAAGGGTAGTAAATTAATAGCCGCTAGTGCACTAATAGAATACCAGTGGGGAGGGAGGGGAGAAAGGAGGGGGCATTTATTATAGGCTAATACTTACGATGACCTAAGCTTTACTTGAGGTGTTAACTAATATCCAATAAAAGAGCCCTCTAGTTAAAGGGGCCTCCGATTAAAGGGCCTCTAGTGACCTCCGGTGCCCCACCAGAGGTCCCCTTTATTCTCTAGTAGTATAAATTCCTATACCGCCCCCTTTGCGAGGAACTTCCTTTCTTCTGCTCCTTAATTTGAAGTAAATAGTAATAGAGCACCCTAAGGTCGAAAACACCTAGGCCTAGCCCTTCGCAGTTATACCCTACTTAGTTAAGTGGTCTATTTTTTATTACTTTTTATCCCCTAATACTTTAGGGCTTAGTGGATTGTGGCGAGTTCGCACGCGCGTACGAGGTTAAGTAGGAGAAGAAGGCTTAATCTATTCACTATCTGGTGGGTGTGTCCAGCAGAATGAATAGGCCAGCTTAGGGGCTAGGACGTTATATGAGTGCTAACTCAGCTAAGCATAGTTCTTAGACGTCTTAGTGGCCTAGTATGCTTGCGATACACCCCCTAATTACGCCACTAGGGTAATTGTTCACATCGAAATAATGGCCACTAGGCTCTTTTATATGCGTTCTAAATCAAACAATTTAATTAGAACAATAACTCTAATTAATTTAAATAAATTCCCTTATTTTATAATAGTCATAATATCCATATTATGTTATTATTTTGGGCCTTTATATTTGCCCTTTTTTTTGTTGTGATGTGGTTAAAAACTATAATATCCGGGGTAATACGTACATCTCAGCTTATAAGAGAGGTCGTTCCTAATTATTATATGCTCCATACTCTCGACGATTTATAAGTGAAGTATGCACTAGTAACTAAAGGAAAAACCTTTTATTACCCACTACCTCTAAAAAACTTACTTTCCTTAGATCTTAATAAACCACTTTTTATACGTATTTTCGCTGTGTTTTTATTCCCTATAACTACTAATAATTGATTTTTCGTATAGATCCACTGATCTAATACTGTTATTGCCCGCATGGCGCAGTGGCGTGCGTCTGGCAACCCCTCTCCATCGCAGAGGGGGCTGGTTCGATTCCAGCTGCGGGCACGAAGCGTTTGGGTCGCGCTTCGCCATAGGCAATGGTTAGACCCGCTATATGCGGGTCTTCCGGTCTCCCCCAGCCAGAACAATGCGGGACCGGCGGCCGGTACGTCGTCAACGAGACCAATCAGACTAAAAGGAGGCCTGGGGCCGCCAACCAGCACGTTCTCAGGTGTCCATTAAGGACCCAGGACAACAACATAGGGCCTAGTACCCAAGCGACTAAGGAGGGATAGGGTGCCCATTAAGGGCCCACCAATCCCGATTCACCAATCAGGGGCAAGGCACTACCTGTGAAGGACCCGTTATGGGCGGGTCGGAATGACAAATTTGCGAGCTGCACTCGCTATTCACCATTACATTCGAACTTGAGTCAGGCAACCCAGCGGGACCTAGTAATATAGTATGACAGTTACGTAGCCACTAAGGCATGATTTGGAGGACGCTAGCCGGGTTCATGTACTGTAGTATATAGCTTGAGCTGCGGCTCTCCACACCACATACCCCTAGGGAGGTCTGCCGCGAGGGTTCCGTAGCCCTTGCCGCCATGGCGTTAAATACTACAACAACAACAACAACAAAAATAATACTGTTATTATGTTTTGCGTCGGTAAGTATTCCCTTCTCTTATATTTCCTCGTTTTCCGTATTATTTTTCTAATAGCTATTTTTTAGGTTTTATTCCTAAGGTTAGTGGTAAGAAGTCCAGTTACGCCTTGCACCTTATACCCACCAGGGGTAATACTCGTATACCCACCAGGAGTATAGCCAATCTCGCCGTCGCCTCGCCCTCCGAGGCTCGTTAAACGCACTCCAACGCTCACTATGAGTACTCCCTTTTCTCTGCGCGTATTACCCCCACTGCCCCCATCCCCGCTCTCGCGCCTACTCCTACGCCCGTTAAGGACGACGAGGATAACGAGTACAACGAGATATAACTGGTCCCTGCCCCCTTAGGAGGCGGGTCCTCTAACCCCTTCGCCACTACCCCCGAGCCTAAGGAGAGTTCCGCCACCACTAGTGCGCACAAAGAGGAGAAGAATAACTTCGTAGTACGCGAAGTTTTAAAAAAAGAGGAGGAGGCGGCCACTAAGGGCCTGGAGAACGATATTCCCTACTTTGCCTACGTCTACAATACCCTCCGGGGTAAGAAGTGTAAGGACGAGGAGAGCATAGAGCTCCGTTACTACGCTTATATATATACACGCATTACCAAGTACTAAGAGTGCTACTATGGCCACTACGCCAACTATGGTCTAGTCCCTAAGGCCGCTAAGACTACGGTTTTGGGCTTTCACCGCGTCCTCTAGGACCCTAGTACTAATAATACCTTAAGTCTTTGTATACTAGCTTAGTTAGTACTTATATTAATAGTTTTTAGATGATCTAGTGTATATGTTTTATTATGTACTTCCTTTTCGATGAGGAGGAGGAGGAGGTCGTTATTTTGGATGATGATATAGAAATGGAGGACGAGTCCTCCCTTTTTTCTCCGGTGCCCACTACCCCCAAAGCTGCACCTAAGAAGGGCACCCCTAAGAAGGCGGCTACTAAGAAGTTTATCGATTATGTCTCGTCTTACCGCACCTCCTAGGCTATTATTACTTTTGTTATGCCCGCTACTATTACTATTAATAAGGTTATTGGTGGCCGTGAGGCCTATTTTACCTTTGTTCGCGGCTTCCTTAAGCCCAGCTTCGAGGAGGCCTATGTGGTTATTTACTATGCTTTCCACCCCGATTAGGGGCTATGCTCGGTTTCTATGCTCTTCGGGGCTTCTAATACTCGTATTTCGTGCCCGGCTATGTGTATGTAGGGGCCTTATACCTAGGAAAAGTTCTTGTTTTACTATACTGGTGGTGTGTACGGCTTGTGGGCCTAAATATAACTATTCTTTACTCTTTATTTCCTCCCATGCTCGTTATGATTAATCTTTATGTATCGTAAAAGTTAAGAAGACCTTTAAAATACTTAAACTTCGCTTTTAAGTGTACTTTAGTGAGTTTATTTATGGGTATTAGGTTTATTAGCATATAAACTACGTTAAACTTACCCTTAGTGTATTCTTATTTAAGTTATATATTATAAATATCTATATACCTTAAACGGGTTAATATCTATTCTTTTTTGCTTATTATAAGCCTTATGGTTTACTAATTATTATAGTAAATCCTTTAAACATCTCTAAAATTAAGTAAAAGGTCTTTAAAGAACCTTTAGAGAACGATTATTTTTTTAGTAGTATTTAAGAGATTTAGAAGTTCTACTTTGGTGGTGGATGTTATGATTATCGCTTATTTAGTGGCCTTTTATATAATAGATCCACCGAAAAGGGAGATTATGAAACCCTATGAGGAGCGTTTTGTTGCCTTATTATCTATAAACAAGGCGTCGCCTGTAATTAGAAGTACTTAAGTATTTCCCTTACCCCCTACACTACTATAGCCGATGGTAAGGTAGTGTATACTAAAAAGGTAGTGAATGGCCTAATCCGCGGCTATGAGATGCTCTGGAGAGGGGTTTATTAGGAATAGGGAGAGTTTTGTTATTGGATATATAGTGTTAGGGTGTACGAAGATTGTAGTGTATAGGAGGGATCTGACTTTTTCCTGGAATTCCTTGATTTGAGCCCTTGTTACTTGTCCCTTGTATAGTACGAGGCCTTTTAGTATAGGAGTATAAGGGGTTATAGTGTTGTTTGCGAGGCCGAAGTGTTTAGCGACCTTCTTAATATAAGAGTTGTGGATAGGGTAGATTTTGTGTATTTTACGGTCCCTGATAATTCGTATTCTAAGGTACTATTCCACGGGGCCCTGGTCCTTAAGTTTCATCACCAACTTAATACTATTAACAACTTTAGTGGCTATTTTAGTGTTATTATAGTGGTTTATAACCAGGATATTGTCCACATAAAATATAATAAAAACCTTAAAGTCCTTTATATAGAAAATACAAGGTTCCTTAGGGTATAGTACTAGCCCTATATCCATCAGGATTTTTGAGAACATCTTATACCAAAGGATAGGTACATCTCGGAGTTCATAGAAAGCGTAAATAAGTTTAGTACACTTTCTAGGTTATCCGAAGTTGTTCGGAAATTCGTATACTATAGGTTCTCCATTTGGATCCATTTTTGTGTTAAGAAATGCGTTCACTACGTTATACTAGTTAACTTTAAAATTAAATTAAGTGGCCATAGCTATTAGAGTTCTAAAGGAGTGTATTGTAAGGGTAATAGTGTATATGTTTTATAGGGGATCGACCTTTTAAAGGTCTCTATGTATATATATTTGTACTTTATAGTATTTAAGGAAACCGTTTTTATTGAATTTGTATGTGAATACCCATTTTAAGGGGAGGGGTTTAGAGTATACTAATAAGCGGTCCATCTCCCTTTAAATGCTTTTAGAAACGAGTTTATGGATTTCCTCTTTTGCTGCGTTAATCCATTTGGTCCTTAATGGGTCTTCGATTTGTTGGATATTCTTCTACTTTACTAAAGGTACTAGTAAGGTATTTCTATGGTATCTAAGCTTGCCCTTAGGGTCTTTAATAAGTATGGGTTTTATTTATTGTGTAGGTCGCTCTTCAGTAGCTCTAGTGATTGTTGAATAAAGTGTTTTATATCCTAAGGCACTCTTTTTGTACCGCCTTTAGCTAATCAGGTATAAAGGTAGTGAAGAAATCGTATTAGGGGCTCCTATAAGGGATCCCTTCTAGGTTAGTTGCTACATAGTATGGTGAATGGGGGGCTTCTAAGTTTTCCAATTCACTTCCCTCTCGCCTAATTTTTCTTGGCATCTGCTGTTAGTGAAATAGGTGATACATCACCAAGATCCTTAACAGCTGAAAACTCTTCACCTCTCCCTCCCGGAGCCCTCCCGCGATGGCCTCTCAGCCTCCGGCGGGCACCGGACTGCAGCCGGCCCCTCCGGCCGGCCCTGATCGGGACTCTAGGTCACCTCCAGAGCCAACCCCTACCTCAAGGGCTAAGCGCCGCCGCGACACTGAGGCCCAGCCATCCCGACTCAGCCTTGTGGGAAGCCAGCCCAATACTCCTGATACAGCCCCCTCTACGGCAAAGGGGCCCTCGAACGCAAGCGGGGCGGCTACTGGATCTATACTAGCTGCCCTTGATGAACAGGCCAGACTTTATGAGGCTCGAAAGGATGTCTTCCTGACTATCGCCCAGTCTGTTGATAACGTGGTCTCTAGTTTTGAGGGGCATAAGAAGCAGATTGCAAAAGAGGCTACCGCTTGTGTGATTCAGGCCTTGAAAAGGCTGATGAATAATGAAGCTGCCCGAACCCCAACCCGGAACTGGGCTACCGTTGCGGCATCAGCTCCGGCCCCAGCCCTAGCCCCAGCCCCGGCCCAGAACCAGGCCCCTACCCGCCTGCAAGCCCAGGCACAGCTGGAAGACCTCCGGGTTTTCATCCGTATCCCCGAGGAAGGCCTGGAGGCTGCCCGGAAGAACGCCCCTTTCGCCCTACGCCGTACTGTCTGCCAGGCCCTTAGCCTACAGCTGGGGGACATCCCACACATCTATCACATCACAACTGGGTACTCCTTAAAGCCCCGAAACAAACAGATCCAGCAATGCCTCCTAGCGAACAGACAAAAACTAGCAGATTGCCTGGGAGCTATCAAAGTAGAGACCCCTACAAAGTGGTTTACTTATGTTGTCCCACGCTGCCCAGCTAAGCTATGGAGCCTTAACGGGGACACCCTAGACCCAGCAACCCTGATCAACGAGGAGGTCTTTGCTCAGACGGGCCATAAACCCATTAAAGCGCGGAAGTCTCGCCATGGCCTAAATACCACCACAAACGAAGTCTCCTGGATTATTTCCTTTACAGGAGAAGTCCCACCTTTTAAACTATTCAACCAGAGCAGCAGGTCCCAACTAATCCGAAAAAAGAAGACCCTAATAAGGCATAACCCCGGCTGCCAAGGATACCATACAAACCGATACTATAACCGCCCAACACTCTACAACAACTGTAGCAAGCCTGCAGACTCACACAAGACCGAGCCCTGCACAGCTAAGCCGAAGTGTACCAACTACTTGGGGCCCTTCCAGGCCGGCCATACAGACTGTCCAGCTAGGCCCCTAATGGTTAACGGTCATCCTACCCTTCCAGGCTGAAAGGAACGTGGACGGATTCGGAAGGCCGGGCAAAAGGCCTCCGAGGCCCGCGATAGCATCAACCAGACCACCACCCAGAGCAACTCTCAACAACCCCAGGACTCCCCTCCTGATCAGGGCCAACAACCTAGCTCTAAGCGTCCATACACTAGAACCCCCTCTCAAGGATCGATCGTATGCCTAGGCGATGGGGATACAGTTAGCAGTATGGATGAAGACGAGGCTGAAGACCCCGAGGCCCTCCCTCACACCAACCACCGTATCCACCCTCTCCGAAATAGAAGCCAGAGGGTAGCTCAAAAACCTGACTACAATATCACCAATACCTACACCCACCTGGACCTCGACTCGGAGGCGTAGACCTAAACAGGCCCCCCCACGGGTGCTACGTATAGCCCAATGTAACGTGGGGAAAAAGCCTCCAGCATACACAGCTTTCCTAGAGCTCTACTGGGCTAATCAGGTCGATATTATACTTATCTAGGAGCCCTGGATAGGTTACACCAATAGAATATAGATCAATATACACCCTGGGTATAATTCCTTTATCCTAATTAATTTTTAGGATAGTAGGGAAATAAGGCCCAGGGTAATAATATATATACGGAAAGGGATAAGGCTATAAATACAACAACAAAGACCTATCCAAACAAGGGATATCCTATGGTTAAAGGTTAATAACACTACTATTATAAACGTCTATAAATAACCAGGCGATCCTTATAACTAAATAACGACCACCCTCCTAGGATACTAACCACCCATACAAGCCCTTATAGCTGGGGATTTCAATACTCACCACTACTCCTAGGAACCAGGATCCGTTAGCCGGAATAGAGGAGACGATTTAGCCGACTAGGCTGATAACCATGGCCTCTCCTTTATTGGAGAAGTAGGGGCTCTAACCCACACCCGTGGTCACGTCCTTAACCTGACCTTCTCAAATATCCCCCTTACGCACATAGGACTCTACCCATACCTACATCCAGGAGCTGATCACCAGCCTATTATAACCATCATCCCCCTCAATAACAATAAACAACAATAAATATACTAATTAGGGCTAATATCGGTCCCGGATTCGGCCCTTCCTCAGTTTAAAAACCTAGTTAGGGTAGGGATCTCAACTTTTCTTACCTTTAAGGACCTACCCACCCCAACTAAGCTAAACACCCAGGCTAACCGGATCGTTAACCTATTCTTAATAACTATCTAAATAATGGGGAAAAGACAATAAAGCCGGGGAAAGCGGGCCCCCTGGTGAATAAAAAAGTACTCTAAAACCCACTAATCCTACCTTAAAACCCATACCCAATAAGTACGGGAACCGGAGCTGGCCTCGGCCTCACCACCCCCTATCCTCAAAGAGTAAAAGGTCTTCTTAGAAATAGTTAAGAAGGCTAAACGGGCCTATTGGGCTACTAAGATCGAAGGGGTTATATCCAATTAGGACTTATATAAAATAATGGGCTAGTGTAAGGTTAGTTTAGTAGTTAAAGCCCCCCCCTTAGTAGTTGAGGGCCAGATGCATAATAATAGCCAGGACAAGGCCCAGGCCCTACGGAGGGCCCTACTGGAGAGGTTCGATGATATAGATGACCTACCTGGGGACCCCTTCGACGTGGCCACGATCCCAAGACGATAAATACTCTAGCAGGCTACGATTAGTCAGGAGGAAGTAAGGGCAGCCACCCTAACAAAGACTACGACCCCTAGTATCAACGGAATCACCATAAGATTACTTAAGGCTTACTGGGACCTTATAACTAAACTTATCAGGCTACTATTCCAGGTATGTATTAAGGCCGGCTACTTCCCCTAACCCTTCCATAAAACAGAGGTTATTATAATTTAGAAGTTTAAAAAAACCAACTTCTCAAAAGCTAGATCCTGGAGACCGATAACCCTCCTATCCTACCTAGGCAAGGGGCTCAAAAGACTAATAACTAGGAGAATAGCCTACCTCACTATCCTAGAAGGGGTGGCCAGCCCACAGCAAATAGGGGCCCTACCAAGCAGGGCAGCTACTAACTTAACAACCTATCTCACATACAATATTAAACAAGCCCTCGATAAGGGGCTTATAACTACGCTAGCGATAATAGATGTGAAGGGGGCCTTTAACTCTATTCTTCGGAACCGCCTTATTATCCGTTTATAGCAACAGGGCTAGCCTAATAGCCTGATCAGGCTGATTTATACCTTTATATTAAACTATACTACTAGGGTTAGGTTCAAAGAGGTAATAACAAAGGACTTCCCTTTAACCTATGGGCTACCTCAGGGCTCCCCACTATTACCTATTATTTTCCTATTTTATATTTCCGATATCCTAACTATAAACTTAAGGCTTTGGTTTGGATATATAGACGATATAGGCCTTTTAATTACTAGCCTATCCCTTAAGGATAATACTATATCCTTAAATCAACGAGTTACCTAAGTCCTAAACTAGGGCGCCGATAATAAGGTCTCCTTTAACCTAGCTAAATGTAAAACTATCCATTTCACTAGGAAACATAAGCAACCAAAGGACCTACCTAGGATCAAAGCTAGAGACCTTGAAATCAAAGCCTTGGTCGAGCCGATCCGTTGGCTAGGGGTTTAGTTCGATAAAAGACTCTCTTTCTAATACCACGTTAAAACAAGGGTAACTATAGCGAAAAAGGCAGCCCAGCACCTGGGGCACCTAATAAACATAAAAGGAGGGATCCTAGTAGCTGCTATACGGAAGGTGGTCGTCACCTATGTCCTCCTAATAGCCCTATACGGAGCCGAAACCTGGTTTAGGGGGCTAACTAAGCTAGCCCTAAATAACATTACCCCCCCTTAGAGAAGGGGGATTATTAATATAGACCAGAAGGGCCTCGTTTAGAAGGTTAATAAGGTTATCATAAGAGTGGCCCGAGCTATCCTCCTAGTTTGGAAAATAACCCTAATAAGTAACCTCCTCCGAGATGCCGGCTTGCCTACTGGGAAAGTGGTTTTAGAAGGGGTACGCCTACGCTTCGCAGTCCGACTACAAAAAGTCAACCAATAACACCCATTAGTCCTAAGGCTCGCATAACAAGGGAGGCAGTAAACACAACTTCAACGGACAGCAGGCCTCGTCTTAAGGGTCCCAAGGCCAGCACTACTCCAACCACAACACCTTCCAGGGTCACAAAATCCGATAATCCTATACACAAAGGAGAAGGCTACTAAGGCCTTTCAGAACTGGCTAGAAACCATCCCAGATAACCATATAATTATTTATTTAGACGGTTCCAAAGCGTCTAATAGAGCTACTGGGTATGGATTCGTTATTTACCAAGGTAAAAAACGTATAACCCAGGGCTACGGTCAACTTGGTATAGCAAAAGTGTTTGATGGTGAGGCTAAAGGGGCAAGGGCAGGGCTCCAACGGGCCCTCCTTACCTCCTAAGGCCAACCTATACACATCTATATCAATAACACTAGTATTATCTAAAGGATACGGGGCAATACTCCCACCTCCTCATAAGCAGCCTTCCTAGAGATCCATAAGGCGGCTAGGATATATAATATATATACCCACTAGGCCCCTGGGCATCAGGGGATAAAAAGTAACGAAGAAGTAGACCACTTAACTAAACAAGGCATAATACTCCCGGTCCCCTTAGGCCAATTAGCAACCCTAGTAGGGATTAAGCGACTCACTAGGAGACGAATATAGGCCTAATACACACAATAATAGCGTAAAAAAACAATAGATCGATATGCCCAACTAGGACTCAAGGCCAGCCTATCCAGCCCTCCTAAACTAACCCTTCCACGGGCTACCCTATACCACCTCCTAGTAGCCCAATCAGACCACGGAGACTTCAAACAATATCACTAATACTTTAACTATAATAAAACCCTATTTACCTACTCTTATAGGGAAGTAAAGGATATAAACCACTTAGTTTATTACTAAAAAACCCTAATAAAAAAGTAACGGTAGCTTACCCTTTACCCATCTAAGTTATTAAAACCCATAGGACCTATGGGATCGCTTAAGTGATACTTTAAGGGGTTAATTACTAATCCTAAAAGTTTTAAGGCCTGCTTATGTATAATAAACTTCTTCTAAAAAATTTACCCACACTACTAAGGGCTAACCTCCAGCTGGGCCTTAAGATAACCATCCTACCCTACTAAAGGGACTAAATAAGAAGTAAAGGAATTAGAGGAACTAGTGGGATCTAAGGATAAATTGAACACATAGTAGCCAATAGGCAAGATTTGGAGGACGCAGGCAAGGGCTGTATACTATAGAGTAGGTAGTCTAAGCCTGCGGCTCTCTACACCACATACCCCTCGGGAGGTCTGCCGCAAGGGCTACGCCCTTGCCGCCATGGCGTTAAATACAACAACAACAACAACATAGGATATCCCTTATTTGGATAGGTCTTTGTTATTGCACTTGTAGCCTTATCCCTTTCCGTATATATGTTATTACCCTAGGCCTTGTTTCCCTATTATCCCAGAAATTAACTAGGATAAAGGAATTGTACCCAGGGTATATATTAATCTATATTCTATTAATGTAACCTATCCAGGGCTCCTAGACAAGTACGATGTCGACCTGATCAGCCCAGCAGAGCTCTAGGAAAACTATGTATACTAAAGGCTTTTTCCCCATATTATATTAGGCTACACGTAGCACCCGTGGGGGGGCCTGTTTAAGCCTACGCCTCTAAGTCGAGGTCCAGGTGTGTATAGGTATTTGTCACGGGCCAAGGCCCGATCAGAGGCCTCGGAACCACTCGGCCATGTTCAACGCCAACCACTGTTTACTAAGCCTGATCAGGCCCAGGTAGACCTAATTAGGATCCAACGGATTTGTGGGGCAGTAGACTTTTCCTTCCTTTCTCCTTATCTTAAAGATACTCGTAGTAGTCGTTATAGTTAGTTATAATATACGTACTTAAACCATTATATTATCTTCAAGATTATTAAAAGCAATCAATTAAACGCCTAGTATAAAAGCCCACGACTTATATAAGAGTAATAAGAAGTTCTAGACGAGTTAACCTAAGGAGTCCCTAAACATCTAAAACTAATCAGTATAGCCTAATTAGACTTAAAGGTTATTATAAACTTAAAAAAACGTATACGTATACCCATAGTAGAGTACCTCGACTATGTCATTAAGTATACTACGATTACTATTAAACATAAAACACCAGGATAAACGATAACCACACAACGATGGAAGGCAACGCTGAACTATCTGGAAACCCGCAACAGTTAGTGCAACTAATTAGACAACTTATAACCCAATTACAGGAGATGCGGACCGCCCAAGCAACCGAGCAAAAGACCCAACGAGAACAAATTCGACTACTACAGGAAGCCCTAGCAGAACCCAGGCACCCAACCTCGACGATAAACTAGTCCCTAACACCCTCTATAACACCAATTCCCCCTAATCAAATCTACATACTACCTCCAAAATAAACCAAACATCAAATTCCTAACCCACAAAAATTTAATAAATTATATAAAAAGTTTTAATAATAGTACCTTAAAATAAGAGGGAAGATAAGTGTGAATAAAGAAGCCTTTAGTTCAGAGTTAACTATATTCACTTATATTTACTCTAAATTAAAAAACACTATATAAGCTATAATAAGCCCCTATTATACGTAAAAATGGGCTGATGGGTTAAAGAACCCGGATAAATTTATAGAATACTTAAAGGGTTATTATACGGACCCTAACACAAAAGTATAAGCCCTCGACCAACTAAGGATTATATAATAAAAGGAGAACAAGAATTTCACTTACTTCCTCTCTAAGTTTGAAAAAAAGCTCGCAGAAGTAGGAGGAGGACATTAGTTAGATATTATAAGGATCAATTACCTTAAAGGAGCCCTAAATACCATAATAAGAGCCCCCCTTATTAGTATAATCAATAAACCAATAATATATATTATATATACCCAGATACTCCTAAGTATAAGCTTAGAATTGGACAACGAATCCTACTAAGTCCACTATAAACATCAATATAGGAGATTACTAACCCTTAACCAAATAACAACTAAGTCCCCTTAAAAGTAGAATAATTAATTAGAGTTCCCCTAACCTAATCAAATAGAATAGGAACCTATAAAAGCAAACAAGTTAACCAAAGATAAGAAAGTCCGTAAACGGCCAAGCTAAAAGGAAACTTATAAATATTATAATTATAATAAAAAAGGGCATATATAATAGTAATACCCTAAGGATTAAAAAGAGATAAGGAAGACTAAGACTTTTAAGGGAAAAACTAAGGAATAAAATAAAATGGATAATAGCTCTGATTAGGACTCTAAGGACTCGGGAAAAAAGTAACTCCTAGTAAAAGTCGTTATTAGGAGGAACAAGCTGTAGAAGAATAGAAGGTCGTTAAAAAGAGTATGGATTATAACTTATTTTACGTTAATATTAGGATTAATGGGATACACTATATAACTACCCTTGTTAATATAGGGTGTTTAATATACGCCCTAATTAGTAACGCCTTTATTAAGAAACTCCGTTTACTACGTATTAGTATTACACCTCGGAACTTAATATAAGTTACCACTATAATTCCTAGTATAATCCACTATATCACTTACACTAATATCAATATTAATAGTTATAAATAATACCAATTATTATTTTATATTATTCTTAACTAAGAAGACGATGTTATTTTTGGAAGGTCCTGGATAATTAATAATAACGTTACGGTTTACCCAGTGCGAGGCACTCTGCATATAGGTGTCGTGGACCATTAGGTGACAGAAAGGAAACTGGGTTAGGCCCGGCAAGATCTAAAGTTTCTAATCTAGTAGTAAATTAGATTAGTATTCTTAGCCCTAATTAGGTGAGCATAGAAAAGAAGAGAGACCTCTTTTAGTATATCCACCCTAAATATATTCTCTATAAGTTTAGCTGATATTAAAAAAGCCCTAATACTAAAAATAAAAATAAACCCAAGGACAAAACTCCCTACGCATTACTATAAATTTTTATATATTTTTAATTGAGATAAGGTTAATTAATTACTATTACACCAGAAGAACATCGACTATACTATCCTTATTAAGAAGGACTCCTATAATTAAGATAAACCAGTGGCCTAGGGACCTTTATATAGTATATTAAGGGAAGAGTTAATTGTATTACACTAAACCCTTATAGAACTATTAGATAAAGGGTTTATTAGGGCTAATAGTTCCCTTATATTATCGCTTGTTTTATTTGTCTAGAAGCTTAGAGGAGGGTTACGGTTCTGCGTTAATTACTATACCCTTAACACTATTATAAAAAAGGACTAATACCCCTTGCCCCTGATCAGTGAGACCCTAAGGGCATTAGTAAAAGTAAAGTGGTTAATAAAGTTGGATGTTATTGTTGTGTTTTATAAGATCCGGGTTAGGAAAGGAGATAAATAGAAGATGGTGTTTAGGATAAGGTATAGGTTATATGAATAGATGGTTGCCTTTTTTAGTTTAATTAGAGCCCCTATAATATTCTAGTAATATATTAACCATACCCTATAGGACTTCTTAAATAAGTTGTACTTAGCTTATATCAATGATGTCCTAATTTATTTAAATAGCTCCCTCTCTGATTATAGAGAGAAGGTTAAGAAGGTCCTCGAGCACCTAGGCACTACAGGCCTGTATATAGATATTAATAAGTGCGAATTCGAGGCTAAGAGCGTCAAGTATTTGGGGTTTATTATTAATGTTAATAAGGGAATTCGCGTAAACCCTAAGAAGATTAAGGTAATCCAGGGATGGGAAGTGCTCTAATTAGTGCGAGGAGTCCATAGGTTCATCGGTTTTATTAACTATTTGTTACGGGCTGATGCCCACGATGGCCTAAGCTTTGCCTGAGGCGTTAACCAGCATCCAACAAAAGAGCCCTCCGGTCAAAGGGGCCTCTGATCAAAGGGCCTCCGGTGACCTCCGGTGCCCCACCAGAGGTCCCCTTTGTTCTCCAGCAGTATAGATTCCTACACCGCCCCCCTTGCGAGGAACTTCCTCTCTTTCGCTCCTTAGCTTGAAGTAAACAGTAATAGAGTACCCTAAGGTCGAAAACACCTAGGCCTAGCCCCTCGCATACTTCAAGCTCAGGATTATAACCTTACCGTAACACTGGGTTAAGTGCAGCTCCCCACCAGTTAAGTAGAAAGGAGTATAGGTCGAGCGTAGCTCCCTACGAAGAATGACACTCCCGGGACTCCAATAAGTTAACCACTAGTCCCCAAAAGAATAATCGAGATAACCTAGTTGCCCCGATGGACGCCGCTACACCCCCGATACTCCATAACGAGCTAACTATAGAAGAGATATTGAACACTACTCTAGGATCCCTATAAGCCCAGATAATAGAGATTAGTGAGAAACTAGAGAAGAGTCAGAACCAGAGGTTAATGACCCCTGGGAGCGAAACCCTTCGCACTCCTGGTGGTATCCGCACCGATACCCCACCAGTACTCACCAGCGAGTTAACTCACCGGAAGCCCTTACTTAACCCCCCGAAGTTTTCGGGTAAACGAAAGGAATACACCCCTTAGGCGTAACAAATAAGAAATAAGATCTTAATGGATCGCCCCTTTTACCCTACGAACCATGAACTCTAGTACTTAGTTAATTTATACTTAGAAGTTAGTCCCTAACAAGTAATCAGCACCTTCTACGCCGCCGGAGGACCTAATAGAACCAGAAACTCCAAGGACTTTATACACTACCTCGATTACACTTATTTAGATCCGAACACCCAGTCCCGAGCCGTTGCCCAGCTATAGACCCTACACCAAAAAGAGAACGAGAGTTTTACGATATTCTTACCTAAGTTCGAACGAACAATGGCTAACGCTAGCGGTGGTGATTGGCCCGCCACCGTGCAGATATCACTCTTGGAGGTAGCCTTGACCCCTTCGCTAAAGGACCGGCTATTTACGGTTGAGCTTCCCAAGGACTACCTAGGCTGGCTCACCCGAGTATAGGATATTGCTTGGAAGGTTGAATAGGCCTCTAAATATAATCACCCTTAAAGGTCCACCTACTCCCCCACCGTTTATCCGAAGGATAACAATAGAAACATTATTATAACGGGAACGGTTCGGTTTATAGGAGCTAAGAAGATAACCACTACTAGACCCCGGAGAGGCTCTAGCTCCTCTACGGATAATAACTGTTCCTAATAGAGAAACCCGGAATACAATAAGGACCGCTACGAATACTTTGAGTATGGAGAAGAAGGACACCTTACACGGAACTGCCGGAAAAAGGCTGAACACCGCCAACAGGCTAACCAGCCCCTTGTAGCTAAAACTTGCCTAAAAGGAAACGTAGAAGAAGAAGATTAACCGATGACCCCTAGTTTAAGTAATGAGTATAAATTAGGAAAAGAATAACTCCGGAATAAAGTTGGGCCCCAGAGCCCACTAAGGAGCAAGTGAAGGAATAGAAAAAACACCAAAGGAGCCAGTAGCAACAGGGCAAGCAGTCTATAATCATAAAAGTCAGAATTAATAAAGGACATTTGATTAATGCCCTAGTGGACACCGGCTACGAAGTTTATGCTATGGTTAACCGTTCCTTTGTATAACGCCTCCAATTACTATTTGTTAATATAATAAAATGCCCTATGAGAGGTTACATAATAAGTGGCCCCTCACTAGGTGGAAGCTAGGGAGTAGTTGTGATGTAAATAGAAATTAGTGGTTATATATAATAAGTTTATATATATGTAGTGGACAATTTAGAATTGGATATATTTTTAGGAAATCCCTGGATAGTTTAGAATAAGGTGAAGTATGATGCTGGTACCCACTAGCTTACTTATGGGAAAAGAAGAGTGAGAGTATACTTCTTTAATAAAGAAGAGCCCGAAAACATATTAGAAATACGTTAGGTTAGACTATTACTAGTGGTACCGTTTATTATAGTTTGTTATATAATGCAAAAAAGAAGATAAAAAAATAACTAGAGACCACTAACTGTTATTATAGTAACCAGTTTACAAGATATCGAGAAGGCTTTCATAAAGCTGGAACCATAAAAACAGGAAGACATTTCGAGGCTAGTACTAGAATGGGTGCATAAGGAGTTTAGAGACTTATTTAACCTAACTAAAGTGCACCCGGTGCCCCCCCACTAACCAAGTATGGACTACGTAATCCCTTTGGAGATAGGGCTAGAAGGGAAGGAGCCCTAACTCCCTTAGGGACCTCTATACACTATGTTAAGAGAAGAGTTATTGGTACTAAAAAAGATACTTAACGACCTACTAGATAAGGGGTTTATTTAAGCTAGCTACTTAGTAGCCGGTGCCCCTATATTATTCGCTAAGAAGCCAGGAGGTGAATTGAGATTCTATGTTAATTACAGAGCCCTAAACGCCATTACAAAAAAGGACCATTACCCGTTCCCACTAATATTAGAAACTCTTAATAGAGTAACTATTACTAAGTAGTTCACGAAGTTTAATATTGTGGTTATTTTTTATAAGATATGGATCGCTAAAGGAGATTTGGAGAAGATTACTTTTAGAATAAGATACGGGCTATTTAAGTAGGTGGTCTACTCTTTTGGGCTTACCGGCGCCCCAGCAACGTTCCAGTGATATATTAACACTTCTCTATGGAAATTCTTAAATAACTTTATTACGGCTTATATGGATGATGTCCTTATTTATATTAGTGGTTCGAAGAGGGATTATAAGGAGAAAGTACGAGTAGTTCTCTAGGCCTTAACTAAAGCCGGCCTGAACCTAGACCCGAAGAAGTGTGAATTCTGTGTTAAAAAGGTGAAATACGTCGGCTTTATTATTACTACGGGAAAGGGTCTATCGTATAATCCCGACAAGTTGAAAGCTATTAAGGAGTAGTTGGCCCCTAGGTCCCTCAAGGGTATATGAAACTTCCTAGGTTTCACCAACTATTATCGCATATTTATACTAGGGTATAATAGGCTAGTGGAGCCCCTAACCCAATTAACGAAAAAGGGGGTAGTCTTTTATTGGGGAATAGCTCAAAGAGAAGTATTCGAAACACTAAAGAGGATGTTCACAGAAAAGCCGTTTTTATGGAAATTTAACTTGGACAACGAAATACACGTCGAAATAGACTACTTAGGTTTCGCTTTAGGTGGTGTATTATTATAAAAGGACCTAAAGGGTTACTAGAGGTTAGTTGGGTTCTACTCATAGAAACTCTTATTAGCAGAGTATAATTACCCGATCTATGATAAAGAGCTTCTCGTAATACTCACTTATTTACGATCCTAGAGAGCTAAACTCCGTAGTATTCAGTACTTTATTATTTTAACGGATTATAAGGGTCTAGAGTATTTTATAAAAAAGTAATACTTAACTAAGAGATAAAGCCGCTAAGTAGAAGAGTTATCTTAGTACAATTTTAGGATTAAGTATTAGCTAAGAAAAGAAACGATAATACTTAATATACTATTAAGAAGGGAGTAGGACGTCCCCTAAGGATAGGACGATAAGAGGGAAAAGGGCTGGGTAATCCAGATAATTCCCGACTTTACATAGCCAAGCTGTACTCCACCCAGTAACCCTCGAATTGGATAAACTACTAAAAATACACTAAAAATACCACAAACCACTGTTTTTAATATTAACCCTATACTATAAGCCCTTTAGGATAAAACTATAAAAGCTAATGGAGTATACCGAGCTACTTATTTAATAATAAAAAAAAAGAGGAAAAGTTTCCCACTAAAGCTTAAATTAAAGGTTTAAATTACTGAATACGAACTCGATGAGCTGGGAAGATTAATATAAAGAAATCGATTATGGGTACTAGGAGGGGAAAACGACGATGACCACCTAAACGAATTATAAACTAAGATTATATAAAAGTATTATAACTCATATACTAATAGCCACCCAGGACAGAATAGCACATTAATAATAATAAGTAGACAGTTCTTCTGGCTAGGCCAGTCCTAGATAATTCAGAGGTTTACACAAAACTACGATACCTATAAAGGGATACACATTTAGAGGTAAGCCAAAAAAGGGTTCCTTAAACCCCTACTAGTGCTTACCTACATCTACTACGACTTATTAATGGACTTCATTATTAACCTTCCTCTAATAAAGAGGAAAAAGGCCTAATACTTATGGGTTATTATGGACAGGTTATCGAAGAACCCCATGTTAAAAGAAATGGAGACTATGGACACTAAAGCTTATGCTTAGTGGTTCCTCTCCTATTACTATAAGTTCCACGGAATACTACGAATAATAATTAATAACTAAGGATTAAATTAAATGAGCCGATTTTAGAAGGAATTCTATAAGTTAACTAGTACAAAATAATTACTAAGTACTATTTACTACCTGCAAATAAATGGAGGGACGGAACACCTTAACCAGGAGATCCAAGCAATTCTCCGCGTATATATAACATACGCCTAGGACGATTAGGGGGAATTATTGCCTAGTGTATAATTAGCTCTTAGGAACTGAACGAGTATTATTACGATAATGTCCCTATTTTTTATAAAGTATGGATACTACGTCGACCCTTTACTAATAGTAAAAGGAGATAGTTAACTAGAAACGAATCGAGAGGAAATAACGAAGTAGTTAGTCTAGAGGATGAAGGATGCTATAAAGTTCGTTTAAGTAGTAATAGTAGTTACTTAGTAGTGAAGCGAAGACTCCACGAACCGCATTAGGGGACCAGCTAAGTAATACGAGGTTAAAAATAAAGTGTAACTAAACGTCGCTAACTACTCATCCCCAAGGCCAAATAAGAAGTTAGCGTAGCTTCACCATAAATATGAAGTTACATAGGTGATCTTAGTTCACATAGTAGAGCTAAGTATACTAACTGGTATCTATCCACGCTTCTACGTGGACCTCCTCCATAAAGCAACTAGTGACCCGTTACTAAGGTAAAAAACGACTAATGAATAACCACCCCCGATTTACGACATAGACGGAGATCCTGAATAGCTTATAGAAGACATATTAGCGGCAAAGTGGTAACCGGTGAGTAGAGGGCGCCGTCGCTAGGCCCTAGTTAAATAGTAAGGTTATGTAGAGCTAACTTGGGAGCTTATGGAAGTAGTATCGGAGATAGAGGTTTTAGATAAGTATGAACGGTGGTATGGAGAAATTAATATAGTGGATAGGGACCTAGTGTACGCCCCGAGAAGACGTCGGAGGGCAGCAAATTAACAGCAGAACACCAGTAGGGAGGGAGGGGAGAAAGGAGGGGGCATTTGTTACGGGCTGATGCCTACGATGGCCTAAGCTTTGCCTGAGGCGTTAACCAGCATCCAACAAAAGAGCCCTCCGGTCAAAGGGGCCTCCGATCAAAGGGCCTCCGGTGACCTCCGGCGCCCCACCAGAGGTCCCCTTTGTTCTCCAGCAGTATAGATTCCTACACCGCCCCCCTTGCGAGGAACTTCCTCTCTTTCGCTCCTTAGCTTGAAGTAAACAGTAATAGAGCACCCTAAGGTCGAAAACACCTAGGCCTAGCCCCTCGCACTATTACTAGTAATTTATACCTAACTTCTTAGGAATTACATAACCCCTAATAACCTTAACTAAAAAGGATATACTGTTTATTTGGAGTAAGGAGTGTACTAGAGTGTTCGAGGAGCTAAAGACGCTCCTGATTAGTGCATTTGTATTAGCTTACTAGGACCCTGATTGAATTATAGTATTTGAGACCAATTCGTCTGGTTATATAATAGGAGGTACCTTATCGTAGTATAATAACGAAGGGATCCTAAAGCTTATAGTGTTCTTTTCACGTAAGAACTTACCTACGGAGTATAATTACCCGATATATAATAAGGAACTATTCATAATAATATACTACTTAGAGTACTAGGATTTAGAATTGTAGAGTATAAAAGAGTTTACTATCCTAATTAATCACCTGAATTTAAAGTACTTTATAATAAAGAGATAATTAAGTGAACATTAGATTAGGTGGTTAGAATTACTGTCCCGTTATAACTTTACTATTTAGTTTAAACCTAGTAAAAAAAATAGTTCCTAATATATTATTAAAATCCGAATAGGATATCCCTAATACCCTATAAGATAATAGGTTAAAGGGTCGGAAAATTAAACTCCTAAAGAACAGGATTAACACATTATGAGTTAACAACGTAGTAGTAATTAGAGAAATGCAGGCCTAATTAGGGTAAGTAGAGAGGGTTAAGTTTAGTATAAGAGACTCCCCCGAAAACATGGCTTAGACCGATAACCCTAGCCCAAATAAGATGGAACCCCCCTTGAACCCTTTTAAAGAAGAGCTATTACGCTCTTAGTGGGATAAAGCCTTAGACCAGAATAACCAATACTAACTAATTAAGGGGGTAATATAAAAAAGAGACCAATAACTTCCCTTATAATAAAAGTTACTAATAATATTATTAGAATATATAATTAATAATAATAAGAGATTATTATAAAGGAATAGAATCTGGATTCTATATTATGAGCCCCTAAGGATAGGTTTAATCCAGAGGTTCTATAATTCTACGTTAACGGGATATCCGGGGAGGGACACTTTAAAGGCCCTAATTAGCTACTAGTTCTACTAACCAGGCTTATCCTAGGATGTCTAAAAATTTATGAGGAACTGCGATGTTTATGGATAAGGAAACGTATAGTGTAATAAGAAGAGGGGCTTATTAAAGCCTCTGCTTATCCCTGGACGGATCTGAGCAGAGGTCTTTATTAACTTTGTAATAGGATTACCCCCTTCCCACTGTAATAGGGCTATGGACATTATAATAGTAACCGATCATTTATTAAAGAATATAATGTTCGAGTTGTTAAAGGATATTACTGCGAAGGGCTGGTCCTAGGCCTTGTCTCAACCGAAAGGTAGCCAAATACTGTTTATTTCAAGCTGAAGAGGAAAAGGGTAAACTACGATATGGTGCGAAATCTCTGCTTCCTAGGGGGTGGGCGCTAGTGGGGTACCGGTGGGGTACTAGTGCGAGTACGGGCATAGCCCGGGCATAACCACCGGGTTCGGTCCGTGATACTACCCCCCTTCTCCCCCCTGCGCGGCCTCTAGTTCCTGGTTGGCCTCCTGGGGGGTACGTGCGTATACGCCGCGTCTCCGTTGTTCTCTAATATCGGCTTATAGTGCTCTTCGTAACGGTCTAGCGCCTCCGTTTCCTCTATAGTACCGGTTGGCTTCTACGTGGGGTTGATATAGCCCTCCTACTTCACCAGGGTTTCACGTTTTCTCCTTTTACCCACCGTCTTCTATTTAGTAGTGTAAATCTCCTTTATTTGCCACTCATCTTTGCTATCTACTTCCCTAATAGGTGGTGGTTAGTAATTCAACTGAATTTGGCCTGGGAGGGGGTCACTAGCTGATCTCCGGAGGATGTCCACGTGGAATTACGGGTAAATCCCTCTTAGTATATTTAACTCTATTATATGCGTACTCACCACCTTAGTAATTTGGTATTGGTGGTGTAGTTATACAAGCTTCTTATTTGGGTACAGGGATTTGTAGTTTACGATATTAAGTTAGATTTTGTTACCTACCCGGTACTCATCTGTTGGTGACCAGCGACGGTTAGTGCTTAATTCGTAGTACTATTGTGTTAAGGTTATTGTAACCTAGGTAAATACTATAACGTTTTTTATTTTGGCCACTAGTTCATCCGTGGCCGCTTTCCTACGGTTAGGCAGTTCCTTATTGTTTTCTTTTATAATTAGTAGTGGGTCGACGTAGTACTTGTGTTTTATGAAGAACGGAGAGATACCGGTTATTAAGCTGGTTTTATTCCGTAGGGCCAATTGTATTATAAGAAGTTACCCTCCCTAATCATCCTGGGTCTAAGTAATATAGGCCCGTAAAATAACCTAAACCTCCTAGTTTATATGCTTTGTTCCCCTATTAGTTTATGGGTAGTAGGTGGTGTTTAGTAGTTAAGTAACCCCGGTTAACCTATAGAACTCCCACCAGAAGTTATTAACCTAGTTTAACCTTTTATTATTTATGATCAACTAAGGTATCCCGTGGAAACGGTAATAATTATAGAAGAACCGCTGGGTATAAGATACCGCGTCCATAATCTCCATCTCTTTTAGTGTTAGCGCTTTACTTAGCTAATTAATTATAACCTATATATAATGGGACTTCTTTTTTTTATTAGTGGTAGATTAGTGATAAAATCCATCGATAAGTCACTACTTATCCAAAGGGGGACGGGTAAGGGCTTGAGTAACCCCTTCTTAGTTTGCTTTTAGATATGGATACCACTATATACGTAGTAATTCCTTATAAACCTTTTGATCGTCTGGGAGTGCCCCGACCAGTAAAAGCGTCGACTTATAATCTCAAATATGTTATTACACCCCGGGTAACCACTAGTATTAGAATTATAGTACTCTTATATAACCCTTGTCCATAGTAGGCTTAAAGGGTTGTTATTATTTTTTCCTCCGGGAACCCATATTTTATCCTAGAACGTTAACCTTTACTACTTATTAATTGTATATTCTATGATTTAGACTTTTAACTATAACTTTAGTGAGAAGTTGTGTTATCCCTACTTCACCACCTCGTAAACTTAGTGGTATAATCTATCTTCTTTAATAGTTTAGTCCTAAAGTGTTTATAACTCGCTATTATTTACGAACACTATTATGTATAAGAGTATTAGTAAGTTATTTATGGTGTAGCCCACTTAGGGGGCACTAGTTCCTTCCTTTGGGATGGTGTAGTTAGGTATTAATTAGAGTATGTGTCCCTATTCTCTTTTATTGTCCTAGCCCTGGGGGGCGTCCTGCTCCCTCCGAGAAAGGGCATCGGGGACTACTACTTCCTTTCCTGGCTAGTACTCTAAATAAAAGTTGTACTAGGTTAACTCTTTTGCCCACCAGCTCTACCTCTCAGTAAGGCGCTACTTTGTTATAAAGTGTTTAAGGTTTTTATAATCCGTAAAAATCTTAAAGTTACTTATATTTTATAGTTTTACTTTCCAGGCCCTAAAGTATACGAGTACGGTGAGTAATTCCTTATTATGGATAAGGTAATTATACTTAGCTAGCGATAATTTTTGTGAGTAGAATGTAATAGGGTACTAATGCCCATCGGAGTCTTCTTGCATAAGGGTGCTGCCTAAGGCAAACCCTAAATAGTTTATCTCTACTATTGTTTTTCCTTTAGGGTTAAAGCGGTGAAGCACTGGCTTTATACTGAATAACCGCTTAAGCTCTTGGAATCCTTCTTCCTAACTAGGTCCCTAGTAGAACATAGCCGACTTTTTTATAAGCCTTATAAGGGGCTTAATAATAATAGTATAGTTAAGTATAAAAATATGATAATAATTCGTAAACCTAAAGAAACTTTTAACCCCCTTTATAGTTTTAGGGGGCAGTTACTTAGTAATAGCTTTTAACTTCTTAAGGTTATATGAGATCCCTTTCTTAGTAATAACAATAAACCCAATATACTTCACGGTTTTGACTGAAAAGGTATACTTTTTAGGGTCTAGTCGTAGTCCAGCCTTTACTAGGCGCTAGAGGACCACATATACCTTCTCTTCGTACTTCTTCTTTAACCTAGACGTGTAAATTAGGATATTATCCAAATAAGTGGTGATAAAGTCGTCTAAGAAGTTTTAGAGAGTTATATTAATATACTATTAGAACGTAGTTAGGGCCCTGGTGAGTCTAAAGGGGCAGACCAACTACTCGAAGAATCCGTATTTTATACAAAATACTATTTTCTCGACGTTTTCTTCTATAATCCGAATCTTATAGAACGCAGCCACAACATCAAACTTCGTATACTACTACGCAGCGGCTACCCGTCGGAGGGTCTCTAATATAAGTAGCAGTGGGTAACGGTCCTTTTTTGTGATGTTATTAAGGGCTCGGTAATTAATGCAGAACCGAATTCCCCCACTAGGCTTTTTAATAAATAACACTAGGGCACCCACTGGTGAACTGCTGGCTCGAATAAACCCTTTGTCCAGCAGGTCCTCTAGTGTCTTCTTTAGGACCAAGAGTTCCTTACGGGATATCCTATATAAGGGTCCCTATGGAAGTATAGGCTCCTAGCCGTGAGCGTCCTTAATAAGGGGGATCTTATGGTCAACCCCTGGTCTCCTAAGGGGCACCGAGTACACCTTCTCCGGGTTAAATAAGTCTCTAAACTCCTTATATACCTAGCCTAGGACGAGTTCCTTTATATCCACAAGCTTCTTTTCTTTTAGTGCGTCCTCGATGTCCCTTAAGCTTACAACTATAACCTGGGCCTTTAGTGCCCTTTAATACTTTACTCGTTAGTATATAACTATAAACGTAGGGGCCGTTAATAATTAGGCCGTATAAATCTCTTTTATAATAACTAGTTTTTCCTAATTAAAAAAGTATACGTTTACTCTTCCCTTACCATAGTATACCCACTAGGTAATAGTGTTATATATTATACGGTTTATTTTTATTTATGGTTTCCCTAGGAATATGGGGGGGTCTAGGCCCTTTACTACGTATACGTAAACTTTCTAAGTATGGCCACTTAATTCCAGATTTAGGATAACTATACCCTGGGCATCACTAGGTGATGGCCCGTTTTGTGTATACCCTCGTAGGGCACGCTTCTTCTGATTTACTAGTAGTAGTCGGAGGTGTTTAGAGAGAGACTAATCTACTATTACGTAGACGTCGTAGCTAGTATCGATAAGGGCGTGCATTAAGTGTCCTTTGTTAATCCTTACCTAAATAATAGCTGACCCTTAGCTCCTCTATTATTGCTCTTTTTAGTGGGACTCCTATTCTTTGGTTTCCTCCTTTATTAGCTTTAATACCTAACTTTATATTAGAGTTATTCTTTTCCCGAGTTATCCTTATTAGAGGAGGTATTAGTAACCTTTTAGTCCTCTTCTTTTAACCCGGGATCCTTTTACTTCTTCGTTACTTTAGTATAAGCGACCTTCGCTTACCTAGGAACCTTTTTCTAGTAATTCCTAGTAATATAACTTTTTTCACTATAGTAAAAGTACTCACGGTGGTCCACTAGTGGGTTACCCGAGGAGTAGTGGTGGTAGTGGTCCTTCTTCTTTTTTTGAGTCGATAAGGTGCAGGCAGCGCTAATTATCTGAATATCTCTATTGCGATCCTTCCATAGAGGGGCTAGGGTTGGGTGTAACGGTCCAAGCACGTATATTGCAACTAGCTATGGCGACTACTACGAGTATCTTCAAGATGAGAGAGAAAAGGAGAAAATGTTTTCCGCCCCACAGGACCCGTTTACTCTGATCAGGCCTAAGGTTGATCCGTCTTAGGTAAACCGGGCTTAGGTAAGCGGAGTCCATGGCTGAGAGGTTGCGAAGCCTCTAAGAGGGCCTAGCCCGTCACAATTACCCCCCCTCTCCCTCCTCCCCGTTCAGAGGGACTCGTCCATAACTAGCCTCGTAACGATCCAAAGCTGCAGTCTCCGTTAATAACTCAACTAGTTCCTAAGTAGGCTCTACGTAGCCCTTCCACTTAACTAAAACCTTCTAGGAACTACGAATCTTCTTAGCGTCCTGGATCTCTTCGACTTCGAATTCCTCTTCGTCGTCTACTAATAGAGGCGGCGGTTGGGCGTCGTCTCGTTTTTGTGATGGTAGTGGGTCGACTCCCGTATGCCTGATCAGGGATATATGAAAGATGTTATGAATACCCGGCGGCGTATTAAGCCGGCAGGTATGGGATCCGATTATTTCTAACATAGTGTACTTCGCATTCATCCAGTCCAACTTCTTAGATGGTCTCTTAGAACGGACGTTCTTGAGCCTCAACTAGACCTTATCCCCTGGTCGAAACTGGTTAGAAGGCTGGCGTCGTATATTTACCGAGGCTTCTTGTCGCTCTTGGGCAGAGGCCATCGCCGCTTATGCCCATTCGGAGGCCTCCTTCAACTTCGAGACTAGGGCCTCTACCCGAGCTACGGGGGTCTTTCCTTCAGTCCGCAGAGTCTCCTTTACTCTGATCAGGTCGATGTTATAGCCGTAGGTGGTGAAGAAAGGGCTGAGGCCTGTTAACGAGGTAACCCTATTATTAATAGCCATTATCGCTATTGGAAGTAGGTCGTCCTAATCATCTTAAGTGTATAAAGTATAAGCTCGGAGGTAGGTTTCTACTACCTGGTTAGCTCGTTCTGTGGTGCCGTTTATCTCTGGGTGGAAGGCCGTAAATAAACGTTATTTTATTTATAATAGTTAATAAAGCCGTTTCCACATACAACTGGTAAATTAGGGGCCTCTGTCCGAAATAATAGTTCTTGGGGGTCCGTGGTGTCTGATCAGGCTAAGTATTAACGCCGTAGCCACAACGTCCATTGTTATATCCTTAAGTAGCTCGAAAATCACGTTCTTAGATAGTCGGTCTATTACCACTATAATGTTCATTACTCCCATACGGTGGGTTGGTGGTAGCCCTGTAATAAAGTCAACTAATATCTTTGTTCAGACCTGATTAGGGACGGGTAAGGGCTTTAGAAGACCCCTCTTCTTGTTCCGCCATATATTACCCCGTCCGTAGACGTCGTAGTTCCTTATGAAGTGTCGGACATCCTGCGACAGGCCTGGCTAGTGAAAGTGGCGGCTAATTAAAGCTTTTAACACGTCTTTGCTGAGATGGTCACTAAGTGTTAAGTTATGGGACTCTTAGATTAACCGGGTTCGTAAGGGTTCATAATAAGGGACCCAGATCCTCTCCCTCTAAAAAAGTCTACTATCGTTATCCACTAAGTACTCTAATAGTATTATAGGCAACTTCCATTATAACAGTAACTAACGGTCCCCCCTTTTCACAACTATCCTAATCAGCCAATAACAATTATTTAACTATAATCCTTTAGTCTAAGTGGACTTTAGGGGCTCCTCTTTAAAGGGGTTCAGGATAGGTTCTAACCGATTAACCTTAGGATCGTTATCCTAATCCATATCGCCTACTATAGTGCTTTCCACGGATTCCATTGTATTCATTTAATTCATCTCAAGAGTTGCCCAGTTCACCATAACTATATTCCGTTTCCCCTTTAAGAACTGTATTCTCCGTCCTTCTAATCGATCATCTCGCTGGGTATTAGGAACGTCTTATTCTCATCTAAATAGTGTATCGGGGACTATCGCTTATTTACTAGGTCAGAACTGGATTATGAAGTTATAACGGGATAGGAGCTCCGACCATCTAACCTAACGTTCACTCAATTACCTCTTAGTTATAAAATACTTAAGGTTGAGGTGGTTAGTCAAAATAGTAAACTCCTTTACACTCCTTAATTCGGAGTCCCAGTGTTCTAAATAGCGGACTATAGCTAATAGTTCCTTATTATGTATTAGGTAATTACATTCTGTTAGTAAGTTCTTTTGTGAAAAGAACGTAATAGGCCGTAAAATACCCTCGTCATCGTATTATAATAAAGCACCACCCACCATATAACCTAATAAGTCTATTTCTAGTATAGTAGCTCGATTAGGATCCTAATATGCTAATACGGGGGCACTAATTAGGAGGGCCTTCAACTTATTAAACACTTTTATATACTCGTTACTCTATACGAATAGGATATCCCTTTTTATTAAAATTGTAAAAGGGTATATTAACCCTGAGAAGTTTAGTATGAATTAACGGTAATAATTTGCAAAACCAACGAAGGCACGGACTCCTCGCACTAATTAGGGGACCTCCTATATTTGGATAGCCTTAATTTTCTCTGGGTTAACGCGGATACCCTTCCCTATATCAATAATAAACCCTAAGTATTTAACCCTCTTCATCTCAAAGTCGCATTTATCGATATCGATTTATAAGCCAGCAACACCCAAACGGCTTAAAACTTTTTTAATTTTCTCCTTATAATCAGTGAGTGAGCTATCTGAATAGATTAGAACGTCATTAATATAAGCAGTACAGAATTCGTCCAGGAAGTCCCGTAAAGTGTAGTTAATGTACTTCTGGAACATAGTGGGGGCCCCTATTAGGCCAAAAGGAGTCACTATCTATTCGTATAAGCCATATCTTATTCTAAAAGCCGTCTTCTATTCGTCGCCTTTTTTAACCCTAATCTTATGGAATATAATAATAACGTCTAACTTCGTCAGCCACTTAACCTTAATTAAGGTTCTTAGAGTTTCGTTGATCAGGGGTAAGGGATATCTATTTTTCTTAGTGATAACGTTCAGAGCCCAGTAATCAACATAAAACCTTAATCCTCCCCCGGGTTTTCGAACAAATAGAATAGGTGATGAAGCAGGAGAACTACTAGTACAAATAAAGCCTTTATCCAGTAGTTTTATGAGGGTCCATCGAAGTACGATTAGCTCCTCCCTAGACATCCCATATAAGGGTCCCCATATAACTAGCTTATCTTACCCTATTAAGTCTTTCTTAATGGGAATTACGTGGTCGATGTTATTTTAATATGGTGATAACTAATTAGCCTTATCTCAGTTAAAGACATATAGAAATTTATAGTAATACGTAGGGAGTTTTGTCCTCGGGTTTATTTTTATTTTTAGTATTAGGGCCTTCTCGATATTAGCTAAACTTACGGAGAACGCGTTTAGGGTGGATATACTAAGAGGGGTCTCTCTTCTCTTCTATGCTCACCTAATTAGGGCTAAGAATACTAATCCAGTTTACTACTAAATTAGGAACTTTAGATCTTACCGGGCCTGACCCGGTTTCCTTTTTATCACCTAGTGGTCCATAACACTTATATACAGAGTACCTTGCACTAGGTAAACCATAATGTTATCATTAATTATCCAGGACCTTCTAAGGATAACGTCGTCTTCTTAGTTAGGAATAATATAAAAGAATAATTAGTGTTATTTATAGCTATTAATATCGATATTAGTGTAAATGATATAGTGGATTACACTAGGAATTATAATGGTAACTTATATTAAGTTCCGAGGTGTAATACTAATACATAGTAAGCGGAGTTTCTTAGCGAAGGTGTCGCTAATCAGGGCGTATATTAAACATCCTATATCAACAAGGGTAATTATATAGTATATCCCATTAATCCCAATATTAACATAAAATAGGTTATAATTTATACTCTTTTTAATAACCTTCCATTCCTCCACAACTTGTTCCTCCTAATAACAACTTTCATTAGGAGTTACTTTTTTCCCGAGTCCTCAAAGTCCTAATTAGAACTAATATCTATTTCGCTATACTCTTTGGTCTTCCCTTTTAAGGTTTTAGTCTCCTTATCTTTCCGGTCTCTAGGGCATCTCTATTATATATACCCCTTTTTACCGTAATTATAGCATTTGCGGGTTTCCTCTTAGCTTAACCTTCTTTGGACTGGTTTATCCTTAGTTATCCGATTTACCTTAGTGGGTTCCCAATCCATCTAATTAGGTTAAGGTAATCCTATTCAACTATCCTATCCAGTTAGTGATTCGACTTTGTTCTGGCCGGGTGTTGGTGATCTCCTGTATTGATACTCACGGTAAGCTTAGTATAATTCACTATCCAGCTCTGATCCTATTATTAGGAGCATCTGGGTGTATATAGTATAGGCCGTTAGTTTATTAATTACACTAATTAAAGGGGTTCTTATTATAATATTTAGAGCTCCTTTTAGGTAATTAATCCTAATGTTGTCCAGCTAGTGTCCTCCTCCCGCTTTTGTAAGCTCCTTTTCGAACTTAGGAAGGAAGTGGGCAAAACTCTCGTTCTCCTTTTAATGTATTATTCTTAGTTGGTCGAGGACTCGTACTTCTACGTTAAGGTCTATATAGTAACCCTTTAGGTATTCCATAAATTATTCAGGGTTTTTTAACCCATTAGCTCCTCCTTATGAATAATAGGCGTTCACCATAGCTTGTGTAGTGTTTTCTAGTTTAGAGTAGATATAAGTGAACACTACTAATACTAAACTAAAGGTTTCCTTATCCACACTTATCTTCTTTTTTATTTCGAGGTACTATTATTAAAATCTCTTATATAATCCGTTAAACTTTAGTGGATCGGGGATCTAGTGTTTTAGTTATCTAAGAGGTGGTGCATAGGCCTGATTAGGTGGGATCGGCGTTGTGGAGGGTATAGGGGCTTTGTGTAATGTTAAGGTTGGGTGCCTGGGTTCTACTAGGGTTTATTATAGTATTCGAATCTACTCTTATTGGGCCTCTTATTTAGCCACTTAAGTGGTCCACATCTCTTATAATTGGGTTAATAATTAACCGATTAACTACACCAACTATTACGGGTTTCCGGATAGGTCAACGTTATCTTCCATCGTAATACGGTTATCGTTCCTTTTACACATCTTTATTTAGTAATAACCATAGTATACTAATTAACGTTATTAAAGTACTCTACTACGCAGAATACGTTCTTTTAAGTTTATTAAAACCTCCTAACCCTAATTAGACCTTACTAATCAGCTTCAAGCGTTCAGGGACCTTCAGGTTAACCCGCTTAGGACTTTTTACTATTCCCACTAAGGTCGTAGACTTACTTTTCGTCGATAATTATTTCCGTACCTAGTATACTCTCATTATCTCCGATAATACTAAGATCTTAAAAATAATATAATAATCTAAATACGTATATTATAACTAGTTATAGTGACTACTACGAGTATCTTTAAGATGAGAGAGAAAAGGAGAAAATGTTTTCTGCTCCACAGGACCCGTTTGCTCTAATTAGGCCTAAGGTTGATCCGTCTTAGGTAAGCCGGGCTTAGGTAAGCGGAGTCCATGGCTGAGAGGCTGCGAAGCCTCCAAGAGGGCCCAGCCCGTCACATTGGGGACCAGCGATGTTCCCGTTTAGTAGTAATGGGTGTTATATACTCTAATTTCTAAGTAACGTCCTATATCCTAATGAGCTACTAAGTATACTCCCCTAGTAAGGAGATGGTGATTAGGTGCTCCTTTAGGTGGGAAATAAGGGTATTTTCCAACATAGTAATCTTAACGGTGTTAGGCTATGTATTACCTCCTATATCTACTATTATTTATTTGAATTTTGGTAGGAAAGTAGTTGGCTTTTTGTTATTTTTTTAATGGAGGGTTTATAGTTGGGCTATGGTTTGGGGTTGGGTGTTTAGGTTTTAATAGGTTTTGTCGAAGTAGGACATAAAATCTTCGGGGTTATGTTAACCTTTAGGCCCCCCAATTATATAAAATATAGTAATTATTTATTGGGGATTAGTGTTTAGATAAGAGTTAATTAGGTATTATAGTTCCTAATTAGTAGGGTAAAACACTCTGTTTATAGTAATCTTATCCCTTATCTACTATACCTAAGAAGGGTAGTCCTTTTATTTCCCCGAGAACTTTAAGGGTATTAGTAGTGGTTTACGGTGTATTAGTGTCTTTATTGCGAGGTGGTGGTTACCCATTGGTGGGGCTTCGGTGCTTATATTTTTTATAGGGGTCGGTATTATTACCCCTAAACCTCGGCTTTACTTTAGTTTATTAGAGAGCTTAGTAATCCTTACTTATAGGGGCCCGAGGGTTTCGTTTAAGGTTAACTATAGTTGGGCCTGTAGTTCGTTAGCTATTGTGTTGGCTAGTATCCTCTTCTTAACTAGTGGGGAGCTGCGTTTTACCTAGTGTCCGATGTTCGTTGATTTGTCGTCAGGGAGCTGTGCTTAACCTGGGATTCCGCTTCGTAACTGGTAGGGAGCTGCGCTTAACCTAGCGGTATCTTATATAGTAGATAAAACTGAGCTTGAAATATGCGAAGGGCTGGTCCTAGGCCTTGTCTTACCCGAAAAGTAGCTAAATACTGTTTATTTTAAGCTGAAGAGGAAAAGGGTAAACTACGATATGGTGCGAAATCTCTGCTTCCTAGGGGGTGGGCGCTAGTGGGGCACCGGTGGGGCACCAGTGCGAGCACGGGCATAGCCCGGGCATAACCACCGGGTTCGGCCCGTGACAATTACAACGAATATAATAGTAGACCAACTAATCCGAGGTCTAATCAGGTACCATAGGATACTTCATATAATTATATTAAATAGGGGACCGTAGTTTATAAGTCTTATATAAAAACAACTCTACTAATTACTACGTATTAAATAAAAACTCTTTATAATGTTTTACCTAGAAATAGATGGAGCTACGGAGAGGGTAAACTAGGTAATGGAAACCTATTTTAGAGTGTATATAGTGTATATTTAGGATAATTAGGATGAACTACTCCTAATAGTAATAATAGTTATTAATAACTGGGTTACCTCGTTAGTAGGACTTAGCCTATTCTTTATTACTTATAGGTATAATTTAGACCTAATTAGAGTAGAGGAACCCCTGCGGAATAATAATAAGACCCTTATAATGAGAGTAAAAGCTCTAGTCCAGAAGCTAAAGGACACTTCTAAGTGGGCTTAAGCAGTAATAATAGTGATATAAGAGAAACAAGAGATTACCGTAAACACAAGGCGCTAACCATCTAATCAGTTTAAGCCTAGGGATAAGGTTTAACTAAGGTTACGGAATATCCAGTCTAATCAACTATTAAAAAAGCTTAACTAAGTTAATATAAAATACACTATCCTTAAACTAATTAAATCCTATGCTTACTAACTAAATATACCATTAGGGATTTATAACATTTTCTACATAAGCCTAATTAAGTACACTAAAGTTAATCTATTATTATCACAAAACCGTAATAACGCCTAACCACCTACGGTATTAGTGGCCAATAAGGAGGAGTTTAAAGTTAAGGAAATCCGTAATACGCAGAAAGTATAGAGCAAATAGAAGGTCTTAGTAAAATAGAAGGATTATACCTAATTCACCTAGGAACTAATGGATATACTAGTGGATATAATAGCCTTAGATTATTATAAGGCTAATTACAGGAATATCCCTAAGGAAAGGAGAGGAAAAAGGGGGTAATTATCACAGGCCAAAACCTAATCAGAGGCCTCGGAACTACTCAGCTATGTTTAACACTAACCATTATTTACTAAGCTTAATTAGGCCTAAGTAGACCTAATTAGGATCCAACGGATTTATAGGGCAATAGACTTTTCTTTCCTTTCTCCTTATCTTAAAGATACTCATAGTAATCACCATAACTAGTTGCAATATACGTGCTTAGACCGTTACAGTAGGCTATATTAACTCCGGCGACTATACTATAAATCTCGGATATAAGTATACTTTTTATAATCTTTTTGAATTTCGTTGAGGAATAATGGATTATATTATTTTCCACTATAAAATTATCTTTTTTTTGAGTTTTGTTTATGAGAAGAATAACGAATCCGAGTTAGGATATTAAATTGTTTTTATTAGTAAAAGATCCGTTAATAAAAATAAAAGGCTTATTGGTAATTAGGTTAAGGGGTACATAAGTGAACCCTTAGTTTAAGTACTCGATTTACTATGTTAAGTATTAATCTAGAGCTTTAACCTGCTCTAGCGTCGCTTCGTAGTACTGAGTTGCTACTAAGAGGTCGAATACTGTTTTTGGTTAGTAAATCAAAGTAATATATACTCCTCTGGTATATCGTTTAATGTACTACTTCTTCGTAGTAGGAGATTTAGTGTTAAGTAGGTGTAACTTCGCTCCTTGGCCCTTCTAGTATAAGAATATAGTCTTCCCGTTAATTAAAGTGATTCCTCTATTAAAGATGAGTAGTGTTTTAGTAAAAAGGTGTTACTTCTCCTTTATTATAAATATTGCTTTATAGAGTTCTTTATCTTCTCGTTTAGAGAACGTTTCGTTACTTAGACTTATAATATTATTTATTTATATTCTAATTATTATAAAATCTTTATTTTTACTGTTTAGTAATAGTAAATAGCGGTTATATATAAAAGCTCTTATTTAGAGCTTCTCTTTATAATATTTATTATAAGTTGTGTACTAGTGAGTTCCGGCTTCTGTAATTCTATATAAGGGTCGTATAATAGTTATAATAGTTCCTGGGGGATAGTTATCTCTAATCTGGGCTGGTAGTTTTATAAGGATTGTTTTCTTTAAGCTTCGTCGTTAATTAGGTGTATACTTAAGTGATATATCTTATCTATAACGAATAGTGGCTTGTTTGGATGAGGGATGGGGCGACGGCGAGAATTAGTCTCTGATTAGCCCACTGGATAGTTGGGGACTATATGAGAATAGCTTTTTTATTATTATCGGCGTATCCCTGGATAATTAGTTTCGATTTCTCGTAAAGGGTCTCTGTTTTCCTTTTTAATTTATTAATAATTTATAATTTAAAGATTTAAATACTATTGTGTTTCTTTTTGTTATACTAAGTGAACTCGAAGACTCCTCGCTTAATTAGAGTGTTAATCTCTTTTTTGGTGGATTCCTTGAATGGTGGCCCTGGGGCGTTGATTAACCTTTTTTGGTGTAGTTCTAGTGCTAGGGCATAGTCTGCTTCTTTTTTGGTGTTTAGAAATATGGTCGTTTTAGGGACTCTATTATCGATATTAGTGAAGTCGTTAACTTTGGTAAAGAAGTTAATCTTTGTGTTCTTCTTAGGTTTACTTCTTAGGTACTAAGGTGGTGGTGTGGGCTCTTCCTTTGGGGGTGGTGTATTATTTGGACGATGACTTTGTTTAGGGTTACCTCTTTTTTGGGTTAAGGGGGCTCTTTATTGTCGTCTGTTGCTTCTTGGCCTCCTTTGTTGTTAACCTCATCATAGAATGGCTTTACAATGGTTATCCGGAACACTTTCGGGCCAGAAGGAAGTTTAATAACGTAGGTCTCGCCGTTGTAGGTGATAAGTGTAAGCGGGCTAGTCTAGCCTTCTTTTTCACGCTAAACTCTAATAAGTAATTAAAGGGGTAATTCCCTGGTTAGTGTGGTATTAGGGCCGTTTCTCATTACGAGAGCGTCTATAGTTACTCACTTAGTATAGAGATTACGTAATTCAGCTATAACCTTCTTAGTGGCCTCTAACCTTTATTAGATCTCTAGTAACGGCGTAGAGTTAAGTATTAAACATAGGTATACGCTAAAGATGAGTAGGGTTAAGATGAGGCCGTTAAGGCCTATTATATTATTCACCGTTTTAATGGTACTTTAGAGGGTAATTTTTAGTGGTGTGGAAGGAGATTCTTAGTGGATTATTTTATATACTCGTTATAATGCTATATAGGATTATTCCACTTTTCCGATATTATTATGGGCTTTTAGGGGCACCTCTTTAATTTTTATTATTATAGGTCTCATAGAAGTCCTGAACTTTACTACCTTAAAGTTCGTTCTAGTGTTTATAATAATCCGGTTAAGTGGTCTAAGGTAGGTATTAATCTAGTCTTCGTAGAGTATCTCTTATATATATCTCGTAGTTATATTATTAAAGAATTTCGTGGTATTAAAGGTAATAGTGGTATCCATAATATAAAGGATGGGTTTATTCTTTTCTAAATAAAAGAAGTTGATAATTACTTTATAGTTAAACTTAACATCGTTTTTTAGGGTAAACTTAAAACGTTCTGGGGCCCTTTTATTTATCTGGTATTGGTGGTAGTGCTTAGTGAGCTTTTGAATTGTTTTATAGGTTACTTTATTACCGGCTTTTTCTAGTATTGTATGGAGTTTTTAAATTAATAGGTGCTCGAAATGGTGGTGTGTTCAGTGTAATCCGGTGTTTATAAGGTGATTCTAGGTAAAACTCTGCTCTAGGGTATAGACAAGTATCCACGGATATCACTATTTCTGGATAATAAGAACCTTAATATCTCCTTAGTGTAGGAAATTGTTAAGGTTATTAAACTTAATTCCTAAGTAGTCTATGTTTTTTAGATATAGGAGGAATAGGGGATTCACTATTATAACGTAGAAATATAGCCTTCTGGACGGGGAATTAACGGTGGCTAACCTTATTGAGTCCAGGGGAGGGTTGTCACCAAAGGTGATGCTCGCCTGGCCATCCTTTGATGTATTTAGGGTCACGGTAGTGTTGGTCTTCTGTTAGGGTAAGGAATTGAGGGTGCCCTGCTGTTGATACGCCTACTGCTCCCGTGTTAGGTATAATACCCTGGAATACCGCTACTAAATAGTAGTCGTTATTAACAAAGGTTTTATAGATTTGCAATTCCGGGGGAAGTGCAGCGTCACTATTATCCCTTTTTATTACTACGTAGGAAGTGTAACGGTCCAAGCACGTATATTGCAATTAGCTATAGCGACTACTACGAGTATCTTCAAGATAAGGAGAAAAGAAGGAAAAGTCTGCTGCCCCACAAATCCGTTGGGTCCTGATCAGGCTTAGTAAGCAGCGGTTGGCGTTGAACATGGCCGAGTGGTTCCGAGGCCTCTGATCGGGCCTTAGCCCGTGACAAGTGTAGCCTATCTAGGGCTCCTAAATAAGTACTATATTAACCTAATCAGCTCAGCAAAGCTCTAGGAAAACTGTATATACTAGAGGCTTTTTCCCCACATTACATTAGGCCACACATAGCACCCGTGGGGGGCCTATTTCGGCCTACGCCTCCGAACTAAGGTCTAGGTGATTATAGGTATTAGTGATATTATAATCAGGCTTTTAAGCTACCCTCTAGCTCCTATTTCGGAGAGGGTAGATAGGGTGGTTGGTCTAAGGGAGGGCCTCGGGGTCTTCAGCCTCATCTTCGTTCATACTACTAGCTATATCCCCATTACCTAGGTATACGATCAATCCTTAGGAGGGGGTCCTAGTATATGGACACTTAGAGCCAGGTTATTAGTCCTAATTAGGAGGGGAGTCCTGGGGTTATTAAGTGCTACTCTGGGTAGTGGTCTAGTAAATGCTATCGCAGGCCTCGGAGGCCTTTTACCCAGCCTTCCGAATTCGTCCATATTCTTTTTAACTTAAGAGGGTAGGATAACCGTTAACCATTAGGGGCCTAGCTAGACAATTTATATAGCCGGCCTAAAAGGGCCCCAAATAGTTGGCATACTTCGGCTTAACTGTATAAGGCTCAGTCTCGTGGGAGTTTATAGGCTTACTATAGTTATTATAGAGTATTAAATGGTTATAGTATTAGTTTATATAGTATCCTTAATAACCGGGGTTATACTTTACTAAGGTCTTCTTTTTCCGGATTAATTGGGACCTACTGCTCTAATTGAATAATTTAAAAAGTAGGACTTCTATTATAAAGTGCGAAGGGCCAGGCCTAGGTGTTTTCGACCTTAGGGTGCTCTATTACTATTTACTTTAAGTTAAGGAGTAGAAGAGAGGAAGTTCCTCGTAAAGGGGCCGGTATAGGAATTTATACTGTTGGAGAATAAAGGGGACCTCTGGTGGGGCGCCGGAGGTCACCGGAGGCCCTTTAACCGGAGGCCCCTTTAACCGGAGGGCTCTTTTGTTGGATTCTGGTTAACGCCTCAGGCAAAGCTTAGGCCATCGTGGGCATCAGCCCGTAATATAAAGGAGATAATCCAGGAGACTCCGTTTATGGTGGAATCTAGGCTATGGCGAGACTTCTACACCTTAATAGGTTTATGGCCCGTCTGAGCAAAGACCTCTTCATTAATTAGGGTTGCTGGGTCCGGGGTATCCCCGTTAAGGCTCCATAGCTTAGCTGGGCAGCGTAGGATAATATAAGTAAACCACTTTATAGGGGTCTCTACTTTAATAGATCCTAAGTGTCACGGGCCGAACCTGGTGGTTATGCCCGGACTATGCCCGTGCTTGTACCGGTTCCCCACCGGTGCCCCATTAGCGCCCACCCCCTAGGAAGTAGAGATTTCGCACTATATCGTAGTTTACCCCTTTCCTCTTTAGTTTTAAATAAATAGTATTTAGCTATTTTTTAGTTAAGATAAGGCCTAGGACTAGCCCTTTATATATTTTAAGCTTAGTTTTATTTATTATATAAGATATTATTAAGTTGAGCCCGGTTCTTTACTAGTTATAAAGTGGAATCCCAGGTTAAGTATAGTTCCCTAATAATAGATCGATGAACGTCGAACACTGGGTAGATGTCACGGGCCGAACCCGGTGGTTATGCCCGGGCTATCCCCGTGCTCGCACTGGTGCCCCACCGGTGCCCCACTAGCGCCCACCCCCTAAGAAGCAGAGATTTCGCACCATATCGTAGTTTACCCTTTTCCTCTTCAGCTTAAAATAAACAATATTTAGCTACCTTTCGGTTGAGATAAGGCCTAGGACTAGCCCTTCGCATATTTCAAACTCAGTTTTATTTATTATATAAAATACTACCAAGTTGAGCATAGTTCCCTATTAGTTACGAAGTAGAATCCTAGGTTAAGTATAACTCCCTAATAACAGATCGATGAATATTGGACACTGAGTAGAGCATAGCTCCCCACCAGTTAAAAAGAGGATACTAACCAGCATAATGGCTAATGAACTGCAGGCCCAACTATAATTAACCTTAAACGAGGCCCTCGGGCCCCTATAAGCGAGGATTACTGAGTTCTCTAATGAGCTGGAGCGAAGCCGAGGTTCAGGGGTAATAATACCGACCCCTATAGAAGATGTAGGCACCGAAGCCCCACTAGTAGGCAACCACCACCTTGTAATAGAGATACCGATGCACCGTAAACCACTACTAATACCCTTAAAGTTCTCGGGGAAATAGAAGGACTACCCTTCTTAGGTACAGTAGATAAGGGATAAGATCACTATGAACAAAGTGTTTTACCCTATTAACTAGGAATTATAATACCTAATTAACTCTTATCTAAACACCAGTCCCCAATAAATGGTTATTATGTTTTACGTAGCCGGGGGGCCTAAAGGCTAATATAACCCCAAAGATTTTATATCCTACCTTAATAAGACCTACTAAGACCTGAACACCTAACCCTAAGCCGTAGCCCAGCTATAGACCCTCTATTAGAAAGATAACGAGAAGTTGGTTATTTTCTTACTAAAGTTTAAACGAATAATAGTAAATACAGGAGGTGGTACGTAGCCCGACACCGTTAAGATTATTATATTAGAAAACACCCTTACTTCCCACCTAAAAGAGCACCTAGTCACTATCTCCCTACTAAAGGAGTACACTTAGTAGTTTACTAGGGTATAGGACGTTACCTAGAAGTTGGAGTGTATAGCACCCGTTACTACTAAACGGGAGCGTCGCTAGTCCCCAACCCTAGCCCCTCCATAAAAGGATTACGATAAAGATATTCAAATAATTAGCGTTACCCGCACCTCATTAACTCGAAAGGAGGAGAAGGACCGCTACCACCACCGCTCCTCGAATAGCCCACTAGTGGACCGCTGTAAGTACTTTTATTATAGCGAAGAAGATTATATTACTAGGAATTACCGGAAAAAGGTTCTTAGGTAAGCGAAGGTCGCCTATACTAAGACGACGAAAAAGTAAAAGGATCCCGGGTCAAAAAAAGAGGACTAAAAGGCCACTAATATTTTCTTTAGTGAGGATAACTCGGGAAAAGAGTAACTCTAGTATAAAGTCGGGTACTAAAGTTAATAAAAGAGGAAGCCAAAGGATAAGAATCCCACCAAAAAGAGTAATAACAAAGGAGCTAAGGGTTAACTATTATTTAGGTAAGGATTAATAAAGGACACTTAATACACGCCCTTATCAATACTAGCTACGACGTTTACGTAATAGTGGATCAATTTTTCTCTAAACACCTCCGATTACCACTAATGGATTAGAAGAAGTGTGCTCTACGAGGGTATACGTAAAACGGGCTATCACCTAGTGATGCCCAGGGTGTAGTTGTCCTAGATCTGGAATTAAGTGGCCATACTCAGAAAGTTTACGTATACGTAGTAAAGGGCCTAAACCCCCCCATATACCTAGGGAAGCTATAAATAGAAGTGAACTGTGTAATGTGTAACGCCGCTGCCCAGCGGGTATACCATAGTAAGGGAGGAGTAGACGTATACCTCTCTAATTAAAAAAAACTAGTTATTATAAAAGAGATTTATATAACCCAATTATTAACAACCTCTACGTTTATAATTATATACCAATAAGTGAAGTACCAAAGGGCACTAAAGGCCCAGGTTATAATTATAAGCTTAAGGGATATCGAGAACGTATTAAAAAAAAGAAACTTATGGATATAAAGGAACTCGTCCTAGGCTGGGTTTATAAGGAGTTTAAAGACTTATTTGACCCAGAGAAGGTATACTCGGTGCCCCTTAGGAGACTAGGGGTTAACCATAAAATCGCCCTTATTAAGGACACTCATAGCCGGGAACCTACACTTCCATGGGGACCCTTGTATGGGATATCCCGTAAAGAACTCTTAGTTCTAAAGAAGACATTAGAGGACCTACTAGATAAAGGGTTTATTCGAGCCAGCAGCTCGCCAGCGGGTGCTCCAGGGTTATTCGTTAAGAAGTTTAGTGGGGGAATTCGGTTCTACGTTAACTACCAAACCCTTAATAGTATCACAAAGAAGGACCGTTATCCATTACTACTTATTTTAGAGACCCTCTAATAAGTAGTTATTATGTAGTAGTATACGAAGTTTAACATCGTAGTTGTATTTTATAAGATTCAGATTATAAAAAAGACGTTAAGAAGATAGTGTTTTATATAAAATATGGATTTTTTAAGTGGTTAGTTTACCCCTTTGGACTCACCGGGGCCCCAACTATGTTCTAATAGTATATTAATACAACTCTCTAAAACTTCTTAGACGACTTTATTACCACTTATTTAGATAATGTCCTGATTTATACGTCTAGGTTAAAGAAGAAGTACAAAGAGAAGGTATAAGTGGTCCTCTAGCGCTTAGCAGAGGCTAGACTACGACTAGACCCTAAAAAGTGTGCTTTTTTAGTTAAGACGGTGAAGTATGTTAAGTTTATTATCACCACTAAGAAAGGGATCTTATATAACCCCGAGAAGTTAAAAACTATTACTAAATAACTACCCCCTAGGACTATAAAGGTGGTTAGAAGTTTTCTTAGGTTTACGAATTATTATCGTATTTTTATACCTAATTATACTATTGTGGCGAGTTCGCACGCGCGTACGAGGTTAAGTAGGAGAAGAAGGCTTATCTCTTCACTATCTGGTGGGTGCGTCCGGCAGAATAAATAGGCCGGCTCGGGGGCCAGGACGTCACGTGAGTGCTGACTCAGCTGAGCACAGCTCCCAGACGTCTTGGTGGCCCAGTATGCTTGCGACAACTATTATTATTAAACCCTTTACGAGGTTTACGAAGAAATCAGTTATATTCCACTAGGGACCTAGTCAGGAAGAAGTATTCCAGGAGCTTAAGCGGCTATTCAATATAAAGCTGGTGCTTCGCCGCTTTGACCCTGAAGGGAAAATAATAGTAGAAATAGATTATTCAGGGTTTACCTTAGGCGGCACCCCAACTTCCCTCTCGCCTAATTTTTCCTAGTATCCATTATTAGTGAAATAGGTGATATACTACTAAAATCCTTAATAATTAAAAAATCTTCACCTCTCCCTCTTAAAACCCTCCTATAATAACCTTATAACCTCTGGTGAATATTAGACTATAGCCGGCCCCTCTAGCTGGCCCTAATCGAGGCTCTAAGTTACCTCCGGAGTTAACCCCTCCCTTAAAAGCTAAGCACCACCGTAACACTAAGGCCCAGCCACTCCGGCCCAGCCTTAGGGGAAACTAGCCTAACACTCCTAATATAGCAAAGGGGCCCTTGAACATAAGTGGGGTGGCCATTAGATCTATCCTAGCCGCCTTCGATGAACAAACCAGACGTTATAAGGACCGAAAGGATATCTTTTTAGCCATCGCCTAGTTTATTAATAACGTGGTTTCTAGTTTTGAGGGGCCGAAAAAGTAGATCACAAAGGAGGCGACAACCTAGGTGATCTAAGCCCTAAAGAAGCTGATAAATAACGAAACTACTCTAACTCTAACCCAGAATTAGGTTACTATTACAACATCAGCCCTGACCCTAGCCCCAATCTCAGCCCCAATCTCAGCCCCAATCTCAGCCCCGGCCTCCGCCCCGGCCTAACACCGAGCCCCTACCCGCCCACAAGCCCAGGCTCAACTAAAAGACCTCCGGGTTTTCGTCCATATCCCCGAGGAAAGCCTGGATGCTGCCCGGAAGAACGCCCCTTTCGCCCTGCGCCGTACAGTCTGTCAGGCCTTTGGCTTATAACTAGGAGATATTCTATATATTTACTACATCTCAACTAAATACTCCCTAAAGCCCCTAAATAAATAAATCCAATAAAATCTTCTTAGAAATAAATAAAAATTAATAAACTATTTAGGGGCTTTTAAAATAAAAACCCCTATAAAATGGTTTATATACGCCGTCCTACGTTGCTCATCTAAGCTCCAAAACCTAAATAAGGAAAGTATTAACATATTAACCCTAATTAGAGAGGAGGTTATTACCTAGACTGGTTACGAGCTAGTCCTAGCCCGGTAATCCCACCTCAGATTAAACCCTATTATAAACAAAGTCACTTAGGTTATCTTTTTTATAGTTAAGGTGCTACTCTTTAGATTATTTAATTAGAGTAATAAGGCCCAGCTTATTAGGGAAAAGAGGACCCTGCTTAGGTATAACCCTAGTTACTAGGGATACTATATAAACTAGTATTATAACTAATGGACACTCTGTAATAACTACGGTAAGTCCTTAGATTCCTACGAAACCAAGCCCTATACAACTAAGCTAAAGTGTACTAACTACTTAGGGCCCTTCTAAGCTAACTATATAAACTATCCAGTTAAGCCCCTAATAGTTAACGGTTATCTTACCTTCCTAAGCCGAAAAGAACGTAGACGGATTCGGAAGGCTAGGTAAAAGGCCTCCAAGGCCCATAATAATACCAACTAAACCACCACCCAGAGTAACACTTAATAACCCTAGGACTCCTATCCTAATCAGGGCTAACAACCTAGCTCTAAACACTTATATACTAGGACCCCCTCCTAAGGATTAATTATATGCCTAGGCGATAAGGATATAGTTAATAGTATAAATAAAGACGAAGTGGAAAACCCCGAGGCCATCCCTTAGACCAACCACCCCATCTACCCTCTCCGAAATAGGAGCTAGAGGGTGGCTCAAAAGCCTGATTATAATATCACTAATACTGTAACGGTCCAAGCACGTATATTACAACTAGCTATGGCGACTACTACGAGTATCTTTAAGATAAGGAGAAAGGAAGGAAAAGTCTGCTACCCCACAAATCCGTTGGATCCTAATTAGGTCTACCTAGGCCTAATCAGGCTTAGTAAGCAGTAGTTAACGTTGAACATAGCTAAGTAGTTCTAAAGCCTCTAATCGGGCTTTAGCCCATAACAATTACCCCCTTCCTCCCCTCCCTTCCCAAGGGATATTCCCATAATCAGCCTCATAACAGTCCAAAGCCACTATATCCACTAGTATATCCACTAACTCCTAAGTGAGTTAAGTATAGTCCTTCTACTTTACTAAGACCTTTTATTTACCCTATACTTTCTACGTATTATAAATCTCCTCAACTTTAAACTCCTCCCTATTAACCACTAATATTATAGGTGACTAAGCGTTATTACAATTTTATGATAACAACGAATTAACTCTAGTATACTTAATTAGGTTCACATAGAAGATGTTATAGATCCCTAATAACATATCTAGCTGGTAAGTATAGGATTTAACTAGTTTAAAGATGGTGTACTTTATGTTAACCTAGTTAAACTTCTTTAATAATCGATTAGATTAGATATTCTATAACCTTAGCTAAACCTTATCCCTAAACTTAAATTAATTAAATAATTAATACCTTACATTTATAATAATCTCTTATTTCTCTTATACTACCGTTATCACCACCTAAGCCCACTCAAAAGCGTCCTTCAACTATTAAACCAAAACCTCTACTCTTACTATAGGAGTCTTATTACTATTCCGTAGGGGTTCCTCTACTCTGATCAGGTTTAAATCATACCCATAAATAATAAAAAACAAGCTAAGTCCTATTAATAAAATAACCTAGTTATTAATAGCTATTATTACTACTAAGAGTAGTTTATCCTAATCGTCCTAAGTATACATTATATATACTCTAAAATAGGTTTCTATTACCTGATTTACCCTCTCCATAGCTTTATTTATTTCTTGGTAGAACACTATAGAGAGTTTCTATTTAATCCATAATAACTAATAGAGTTGTTTTTATATAAAACTCATAAACTACGGTCCTTTATTTAATACAATTGTATAAGGTATCCTATGGTACCTAATTAGACCTCGGATTAGTTAGTTTACTATTATATTCGTTATAATGTCTTTTAATAATTCGAAGATTACGTTTTTTGATAGACGATCGGTTACCACTATGATATTCATAGCCCTATCGTAGTGGGAAGGGGGTAATCCTATTACAAAGTTAATAGAGACCTCTGCTCAGATCCGTCCAGGGATAAGCAGAGGCTTTAATAAGCCCCTCTTCTTATTACACTATACGTTTCCTTATCCATAAACATCGCAGTTCCTCATAAATTTTTAGACATCCTAGGATAAGCCTGGTTAGTAGAACTAGTAGCTAATTAGGGCCTTTAAAGTGTCCCTCCCCGGATATCCCGTTAACGTAGAATTATAGAACCTCTGGATTAAACCTATCCTTAGGGGTTCATAATATAGAATCCAGATTCTATTCCTTTATAATAATCTCTTATTATTATTAATTATATATTCTAATAATATTATTAGTAACTTTTATTATAAGGGAAGTTATTGGTCTCTTTTTTATATTACCCCCTTAATTAGTTAGTATTGGTTATTCTGGTCTAAGGCTTTATCCCACTAAGAGCGTAATAGCTCTTCTTTAAAAGGGTTCAAGGGGGGTTCCATCTTATTTGGGCTAGGGTTATCGGTCTAAGCCATGTTTTCGGGGGAGTCTCTTATACTAAACTTAACCCTCTCTACTTACCCTAATTAGGCCTGCACTTCTCTAATTACTATTATATTGTTAAGTTATAATACGTTAATCCTGTTCTTTAGGAGTTTAATCTTCTGACCCTCTAACTTGTTGTCCTATAGGGTGCTAGGGATATCCTGTTTACGTTTCGATAGTGTATTAGGAACTACTACTTTTTTACTAGGTCTAAACTAAATAATAAAGTTATAATAGGATAGTAATTCTAACCACCTAATCTGATGTTCATTTAACTGTTTTTTTATTATGAAGTATTTTAGATTTAGGTGATTAGTTAGGATGATTAGTTAGGATAGTGAACTCTTTTATACTCTACAGTTCTGAATCCCAGTGTTCTAGGTAGTGTATTATTGCTAATAGTTCTTTGTTGTGTATTAGGTAATTATAATCTATAGGTAGGTTCTTATGTGAAAAGAATGTTATAAGTTTTAAGATCCCTTCGTCGTCGTACTACGATAAAGTACCTCTTACTACATAACCAGACGAATCGGTCTCGAGTACTATAGTTCAATCAGGGTCCCAGTGAGCTAATACTGTCACGGGCCAAGGCCCGATCAGAGGCCTCGGAACCACTCGGCCATGTCCAACGCCAATCGCTGCTTACTAAGCCTGACCAGGCCCAGGCAGACCTGATCAGGATCCAACGGATTTGTGGGGCAGTAGACTTTTCCTTCCTTTCACCTTATCTTGAAGATACTCGTAGTAATCACCATAGTTAGTTATAATATACGTACTTAGACCATTATATTATCTTTAAAATTATTAAAGGTAATTAATTGAATGCTTAGTATAGAAGCCTATAATCTGTATAAGAGTGGTAAGAAGTTTTAGATGGGTTAACCTAAGGAGTCCCTGAACGTCTGAAGTTGATTAGTATGGCCTAATTAGACCTAGAGGTTATTATAAACTCGAAACGACGCGTGTGTGTATTCGTAGTAGAGTACCTCGACTACGTTATTAAGTATACTATGGTTACTACTGAACGTAAAACGCTAGGATAAGTAATAGCCACGCGACGATGGAAGGTAACGCTGAACTATCTAGAAACCCATAGTAGTTGGTGTAACTAATCGGATAATTTGTAACTCAACTGCAGGAGATGCGGACCGCCTAAATAATTAAATAAGAAACCTAATAAGAGTAAATTCGACTATTATAGGAAGCCTTAGTAGAACCCAGGTACCCGATATCGACGATAAACTAGTCCTTAATACCCTCTATAATACTAATTCCCCCCAATTAGGCCTATATACTACCTCTAAGATAAGTTAGACATTAGATTCCCGACCCACCGAAGTTTAATAGATTGTATAAGAAGTTTTAATAATAATACCTCGAAATAGGAGGGAAGATAAGTGTGGATAAAAAAGCCTTCGGTTTAGAGTTAATTGTATTCACCTATATCTACTCTAAGTTAGAAAATACTATATAAGCTATAACGAGCACCTACTATGCGTAAGGAGGGGCTAATAGGTTGAAGAACCCGGATAAATTTATAGAATATTTAAAGGGTTATTATGTGGACCTTAACGTAAAAGTATAAGCCTTTAATTAACTAAGGATTATATGGTAAAAGGAGAACGAGAGTTTTGCTTACTTCCTCCCTAAATTTAAAAAGGAGCTTATAAAAGTAGGAGGAGGATACTAGCTAAACGTTATAAGGATTAACTACCTTAAAAGAACCCTGAATACCATAATAAGAGCCCCCCTCATCAGCATAATCAATAAACCAATAATATACATTATATACACTTAGATACTCCTAAGTATAAGCTTAGAATTGGATAGCGAATTCTATTAAGCCTGCTATAAGCATTAGCGTAGGAGATCGTTAACCCTTAACCGAATAAGAACTAAGTCCTCTCGGAAGTAGAATGGTCGATTAGAGTCCCCTTAACCTAATTAAATGGAGTATGAACCTACGAAGGTAAACAAGCTAGCCAAGGATAAGAAAGTCCGTAAACGGCCAAGCTAAGAGGAAGCTCGTAGATGTTATAACTATAATAAAAAAGGGCATATATAATAGTAATACTCTGAGGATCGAAAAAAAATAAAAAAAACTAAGACTTCTAAAGGAAAAACTAAGGAATAAAGTAAAACGGATAATAACTCTGATTAGGACTCTAAGGACTTAGGAAAAAAGTAACTCCTAATGAAAGTCGTTATTAGGAGGAATAAACTATAAAGGAATAGAAGGTCGTTAAAAAAAGTATAGATTATAACCTATTTTATGTTAATATTAGGATTAATGGGATACGCTATACAACTACCCTTATTAATATAAGGTATTTAATATACGCCCTAATTAGTAACGCCTTCGCTAAGAAACTCCGCTTACTACGTATTAGTATTACACCTTAGAACTTAATATAAATTACTACTATAATTCCTAATACAATCCACTATATCACTTACACTAATATCGATATTAATAACTATAAACAATACCAATTATTCTTTTATATTATTCTTAACTAAAAAAACGACGTTATCCTTAGAAGGTCCTAGATAATTAACGATAACGTTATAGTTTACCCAGCACAAGGTACTCTATATATAAGTATCGTAGACTACTAGGTAATAAAAAGGAAACCAGGTTAAGCCTGGTAAAATCCAAAGTTCCTAATTTAATAGTAAACTAAATTAGTATTCTTAGCCCTAATTAGGTGGGCATAGAAAAGAAAAAAGACCCCTCTTAGTACATTTACCCTAAACGTATTCTCTGTAAATTTAGCCGATATTGAGAAGGCCCTAACACTAAAAGTAAAAATAAACCCAAGGACGAAACTCCTTATATATTGCTACAAATTTCTATATATTTTTAACTAAGATAAGGCTAATTAATTACCACCACACTAGAAGAACGTCAACTATACTATCCTTATTAAGAAGGACTCCTATGATCAAAATAAACCAGTAACCTAGGGACTTTTATATAGCATATTAAAAGAAGAGTTAATTATACTACGCCGAACCTTTATAGAACTATTAGATAAAGGGTTTATTAGGGCTAATAGCTCCCCTATATTATCGCCCATTCTATTTATCCGGAAACCTAGAGGAGTATTACAGTTCTACGTCAATTACTATACCCTTAACACCATTACAAAAAAGGACCAATACCCCTTACCCCTAATCAACGAGACCCTAAGAGCACTAGCAAAAGCAAAGTAGTTAACAAAACTGGATATCATCATTGCATTTCATAAGATCCGGGTCAAAAAAGGAAATAAATAAAAAACAGCGTTTAGGACAAGGTATAGGTTATACAAATAAATGGTTACCCCCTTTAGTTTAACTAAAGCCCCTATAACGTTCCAGCAATATATTAACCACACCCTACGAGACTTCCTAAATAAGTTCTACTCAGCCTATATCGACGATATCCTAATTTATTCAGACAACTCCCTCTCTAATCATAAAGAGAAGGTCAAGAAGGTCCTCGAGCACCTAAGCGCTACAGGCCTACATATGGATATCAATAAGTACAAATTCGAAGTTAAGAGTATTAAGTATTTGGGGTTTATTATTAATATTAGTAAGGGAATTCGCGTAAACCCTAAAAAGATTAAGGCAATCCAGGGATAGGAAGTACCCCGATCAGTACAAGGAGTCCATAGGTTCATCGGTTTTACCAACTACTACCAACAATTTATACCCAACTTCTCGGGGATCACACAACCCCTAACAGCCTTAACCAAAAGGGATATACCATTCATTTAGAGCAAGGAGTACACTAAAGTGTTCAAGGAGCTAAAAACGCTCCTAATCAATGCACCTATATTAGCTCACTAGGACCCTAATCGAACTACAATACTCAAAACTAATTCGTCTAATTATATAATAAGAGGTACCTTATTGTAATATAATAACAAAAGGATCCTAAAACCTATAGTATTCTTTTTACACAAAAACCTACCTACAGAGTATAATTACCTAATACATAACAAAGAACTATTAATAATAATACACTACTTAGAGTACTGGGATTCAGAACTACGGAGTGTAAAAGAGTTCATTATCCTAACTAATCACCTAAATCTAAAGTACTTCATAACGAAGAGACAGTTGAGCAAACATCAGATTAGGTGGTCAGAATTACTATCCTATTACAACTTCACTATCCAGTTCAAACCTAGTAAAAAAGTAGTAGTTCCTAACACACTATTGAGACGTAAACAGGATATCCCTAGCACCCTACAGGACAACAAATTAAAGGGTTGGAAGATTAAACTCCTAAAGAACAGGATTAACGCATTACAAGTCAACAACGCAGCAGTAATCAGAGAAGTGCAGGCCCAATTAGGGCAAGCAGAGAGGGTTAAATCTAATACAAAAAACTCCCCCGGAGACATAAATCAGACCGACGACCCCAGCCCAGACAAAACGGAACCCCCCTTGAACCCTTTTGTCAGGTTGGTCCGCGTAGAGTGAAGGAGTCGGCGATGCCCAGGTAGGGTGTGGTAGTGACTAGCATTCGAATCTGGCCTCCTACAGAATTTCCAACTGTGCTACTCCTTAAATCCCCTTCCCAGAGTAACTATTTTCCGTTGGCCCTACTCCGGGGTTGCCCCTTCGGTGCCCCCCCCGGCCCCCGCCGGTGCACCTAATACGATCCCCCCACCCCCCAGGCCCCGTCCCGGGGCCGTTTAGACGTTTATTAGCCTTATTTGGGGCCCGCACCGGCACCTCCGCTAATACTCCCTAATCACTACGCCTATTTTTAGCCTTAGGTCTAGGGGACCCTAAGCCTAGCGATGGTCGGTTAACGCCTACGTCTCCTTAGCCGGAGATGCCTTCCTTCTATCCTTCCCCGAGGTATTCTAAAGCTAGGTGGTTACCCGCTATTTCTCTAGTCTATAGGAGGTTAGGCGTGAACGGGTGCCCCTCCACTAGGCCACCACTCCACTTCCTCCACTAGTAGCCCATTAGGATAACTTCCTAGTATCTCTTTATAAACACCTTGTATACTAGCTAATAAACCTGCCTCCTTCCGCTCCTTCCCTACTAGTGGCCTTATAGAGTGTCCTTATGTCCCCTTTTAGTAGGCCAGGGTAATCCCTACCCTCGTTCCTTTATACTTCTTTTAGCGCTAAGTATTAACTCCTAGCTTTAAGAATACGAGAGACTCCTGTGTTATAGGTACCCCTAGTACCCCCCCGGTACTCTCTTTATATTAACGATCCCTTATTATAGTTTATTCTCCTTAAACCCTGGGCATCCTAATACGATTATTCTACTACTTCTAATATAAAACCAACTTTACTATACACTTTAATTCCTCTATTCTTTTCTTTTTTTAGCGTTATTTTTCATCGTTTTCTTGTCCTTTTAGTTATTAACCTTAACTATTATTCCCCCACTACCCCCACTATTATATCTTCCGGTCCTACTTCCCCCGCCCCTACTAATAACGATGGTAGTTCTACTCCGCTAGTTCCCCTTAACTCCTTTAGCGATAAAGAAGGCGACGATGACGAGAATTACCTCTGTACCGTCCTTTATACCCGTTACTTACACCGTATAGTGGGCTAGGACCCTAAGAATAACGCCCCCATTCCGTATTACCTCGAGACCACTAGTATATCCTCTCCTCCCCCGGTGTTCCCCCACTTCTATTACTAAGGATTTAAATTATAAGTAATAAATACACTATTTATACTACCTAATACGGTAAGTTTTACTTTTTAGTATATACTTATCCCCCCCTCTAGTTTAGTTACTCCTAGGGCTTTTTAGATATTATTAATACTTTATAGTTACTCTGTGAGTGCTCCTCCGCTGCCCTTACACTCCGCCGTTACTTTAATAAGATCTACGACGAAGTATCAAGTAGCTCCACTTTCCATAACACCTAAGCCGAGGACGTAGTATATTACCCCTATTATAACACTAGTCCCCACCTAGTACCCCTCTATTATATACTTATTAATCTACTTATATAATTTACTTATAAGGTTATTTAGTTTATGTTGTTGTTGTTGTTGTTGTAGTATTTAACGCCAAGGCGGCAAGGGCGAAGCCCTTGCGGCAGACCTCCCGAGGGGTATGTGGCGTGGAGAGCCGCAAGCTCAGACTACCTACTCTACAGTACGCAGCCATTACCAGCGTCCTCCAAATCTTGCCTATTAGCTACTATGCGTTCAGTCTATCCCTGGATCCCACTAGTTCCTCCAGTTCCTTTACTTCCTATCTAGTTCCCCTAGTAGGGCACATTAGTTAGTTGTTTTAAGGCCTAGCCGGGCTAGCCCCTAATAATGTGGGCAGATCTTCTAAAAAAAGTCTATTATACGCAGGAAGGCCTCAAAACCTTTAGGATCGGTGATTAGCCCCTTGAAGTATCGCTCGAGTGATCCCATAGGTCCTATGGGCTCTAACGAACTAGAAGAGTAGAGGGTAGGCCACCATTACCTCCTCGCTAAGGTTTTTTAGTAATAGACTAGGTGATCTACTTCCTTTACTTCCCCATAAAAGCAGGTAAACAGGGCTTCCATATAGTTAAAGCGTTAATGATATTATTCAAAGTCTCCGTGGCCTAATCGGGCTACTAGGAGGTGGTGCAGGGTAACCCATAATAGGGCTAGTTTAGGGGGACTAAACAAAGTGGCCTCGAGCCCTAGTTGGGCGTATCGATCCGTTACCTCCTTATACCACCATCGTGTTTATTAGGCCCGTATCCGTTTTTTGGCGAATCGCTTAATCCCTACTAGGGTTATTAGTTGGCCTAAAGGTACTGGGAGTGTAGTGCCCTGCTTAGTTAAGTGGTCTACTTCTTCGTTACCTTTTATCCCCTGATGCCCTGGGGCCCAGTAGGTGTATATATCGTATATTCTAGCTGCCTTATGGATCTCAATAAAGGCTTCTTATAAGGAGTTTAGAGCTTCACCCTGTATCCCCCGAATAACACTAGTATTATTAATACAGATGTGTATAGGTCGGCCTTGGGAGGTAAGGAGGGCCCGCCGGAGCCCTACCCTCGCCCCTTCAACTTCTCCATTAAACACTTCTACTAGGCCGAGTCAGCCATAACCCTGGGCTATCCACTTATTACCTCTATAAATAACGAACCCGTATCCTATAACCCCATTGGGTACCTTAGAGCCATCTAAATAAATAATTATATAATCATCTAGAACGGTTTTCAGCTAGTTCCGAAAGGCCTTAGCAGCCTTCTCCTTTATTTATAGGACTATCAGGTCTTATAACCTTAGAAGGTATTATAGTTGGAGTAATACTAGCCTTAGGATCCTTAAAACGAGGCCTACTATCCATTAAAGTCGTGTTTACTACCTCCCTTATTATACAAGCCTTAGGACTAATGGGTATTATTAGTCGACCTTTTATAATTGGACTACGAAATATAAGCGTACCCCTTCTAAAACCACTTTCCCAGTAAGCAAGCCGGCATCTCGGAGGAGGTTACTTATTAGGGTTATTTTCCAAACTAGGAGGATAGCTCGGGCCGCTCTTATAATAACCTTATTAACCTTCTAGACGAGGCCCTTCTAGCCTATATTAATAATCCCCCTTCTCTAAGGGGGGGTAATATTATTTAGGGCTAACTTGGTTAGCCCCCCGAACTAGGTTTCGGCTCCGTATAAGGCTATTAGGAGGACACAGGTGACAACCGCCTTCCGTATAGCAACTACTGGGATCCCTCCTTTTGTGTTTATTAGGTGCCCCAGGTATTAGGCTGCCTTTTTCGCTATAGTTACCCTTATTTCGACGTGGTATTAGAAAAAGAGTCTTTTATTAAACTAAACCCCTAGCCAACGGATCGGCTCGACCAAGGCTTTGATTTCAAGGTCTCTAGCTTTGATCCCAGGTAGGTCCTTTAGTTGCTTATATTTCCTAGTGAAGTGGATAGCTTTATATTTAGCTGGGTTAAAGGAGATCTTATTATCGGCGCCCTAGTTTAGGATTTGGGTAACCCGTTAACTTAAGGATATAGTATTATCCTTAAGGGATAGGCCAGTAATTAAAAGGCTTATATCGTTTATATATCTAAACCGGAGCCTTAAGTTTTCAACTAGGATATCGGAAATATAAAATAGGAAAATAATAGGTGATAATGGGGAGCCTTGGGGTAACCCATAGGTTAAAAGGAAGTCCTTTATTATTACTTCTTCGAACCTGACCTTAGTAGTACGGTCTAATACAAAGGCATAAACCAGCCTAATCAGGCTATTAGGCTAGCCCTGTTACCGTAAATGGATAATAAGGCGGTTCCGAAGAACAAAGTCAAAGGCCCCCTTCACATCCATTATCACCAGCGTAGCTATAAGCCCCTTATCGAGGACCTGTTTAATATCATATATAAGATAGATTATTAGGTCGGTAGCTGCCCTACCTAGTAGGGCCCTTATTTGCTATGGGCTAGCCACCCCTTCTAGGATAGTGAGGTTGGCCATTCTCCTAGCTATTAATCTCTTAAGCCCCTTACCCAAGTAGGATAAGAGGGCTATTAGTCTCTAGGATCCAGCCTTTAAGAAGTCGGTCTTTCCAAACTTCTAAATCATAATAACCTCTGCTCTACGGAAGGGCTGGGGGAAATAGCCGGCCTTAATACATACCTAAAACAACAGCCTAATAAGCTCAGCTATAAGGTCCCAGTAAGCCTTAAGTAATTTTATGGTGATCCCATTAATATTAGGGGTCATAGTCTTTATTAAGGTGACTGCCCTTACTTCCTCCTGACTAATCGTAGCCTACCAGGGTATTTATCGTCTTAGGACCGTGGCCACGTCGAAGGGGTCCCCAGGTAGGTCATCCGTATCATCGAACCTCTCCAGCAGGGCCCTCCATAGGGCCTGGGCCTTGTCCTGGCTATCGTTGTACGTCTAGCCCTCAACTACTAAAAGGGGGGCTTTAACTACTAAACTAACCTTACACCAACCCATTATTTTATATAAGTCCTAATCGGATATAACCCCTTCGATCTTAGCAGCCCAAAAAGCCCGTTTAGCTTTCCTAATTATTTCTAAGAAAACCTTTTACTCTTTAAGGATAAGGGGTAATAAGGCCAAGGCCAACTCTAGTTCCCATACCTACTGGGTACGGGCTTTAAGGTAGGATTAATAGGTTTTATAGTACTCTTTTATCCACCAGGGGGCCCACTTTCCCCAACTTTATCATCTTTTCCCCACTACTTAAATAACCATTAAGAATAAGTTAACGATCCAGCTAACCTAGGCGTTTAACTTAGTTAGGGTGGGTAAATCCTTAAGAGTAGGAAAAATTGAGGTCCCTACCCTAACTAAGTCTTTAAACCAAGGAAGGGCCGAATCCGGGACCGATATTAGCCCTAATTAGTATATTTATTATTATTTATTATTATTAAGGGGAATAATAATTATAATAGGCTAATAATCAGCTCCTGGATATAGGTATGAATAGAGTCCTGTGTACACAAAGGGGATATTTGAGAAGGTCAAATCAAGGACGTAACCACGGGTGTAGGTTAGAGCCCCTACTTCTCCAATAAAGGAGAGGCCATGGTTATCAACCCAGTCAGCTAAATCATCTCCTCTATTCCGGCTAACGGATCCTAGTTCCTAGGAGTAGTGGCGAACATTAAAATCCCCAACTATAAGGGCTCGTATTAGTAGTTAATATCCTAGGAGGGTGGTCGTTATTTAGTTATAAGGATCGCCTGGTTATCTATAAACGTTTATAATAATAGTGTTATTAACCTTTAACTATAGGATATCCCTTATTTAAATAGGTCTTTATTATTATACTTGTAGCCTTATCCCTTTCCGTATATATGTTATTACCCTAGGCCTTATTTCCCTACTATCCTAAAAATCAACTAAAATAAAGGAATTATACCCAGGGTATATATTAATCTACATTCTATTAGTATAACTTATCCAGAGCTCCTAGATAAGTACAATGTCGACCTGATCAGCCCAGCAGAGCTCTAGGAAAGCTGTGTATACTGGAGGCTTTTTTCCTACATTACATTAGGCTACACGTAGCACCCGTGGGGGGGCTTATTTAGGCCTACGCCTCCGAGTCAAGGTCCAGGTGGGTATAGGCATTGGTGATATTATAATCAGGTTTTTGAGCTACCCTCTAGCTCCTATTTCGGAGAGGGTAGATGAGGTGGTTGGTCTAAGGGAGGGCCTCGGGGTCTTCCACTTCGTCTTCATCCATACTACTAGCTGAATCCTCATCACCTAAGCATACAATCGATCCTTAGGAGGGGGTCCTAGCGTATAGGCGCTTAGAGCCGAGTTGTTGGCCCTGATCAGGGCGGGAGTCTTAGGGTTATTGAGTACTGCTCTAGGTAGTGGTCTAGTTGGTACTATCGCAGGCCTCGGAGGCCTTTTACCCAGCCTTCCGAATCCATCCGCGTTCCTTTCGGCCTAGGAGGGTAGGATAACCGTTAACTACTAGGGGCCTAGCTGGACAATCTGTATGGCCGGCCTGGAAGGGCCCCAAACAGTTAGCACACTTCGGCTTAGCTGTACAAGGCTCGGTCTCGTAGGAGTCTAAGAGCTTACCGCAGTTGTTACAGAGTAGCCACCGGTTATAGTACCAGTTTATATAGTATCCCTAGTAACCAGGGTTATGCCTAAGCAGGGTCCTCTTTTTCCTAATAAGCTAGGCCTTACTACTCTGGTTAAATAATCTAAAGGGTAATACCTTAACCATAAAGGAGATAACCCAAGTAACTTCGTTTATAATAGGGTTTAGGCCAAGGTGGGATTACCGAGCTAGGACTGGCTCGCAGCCAGTCTAGGCAATAACCTCCTCCCTAATCAGGGTTAATATATTAATACTTTCCCCATTTAGGCTTTAAAGCTTAGATGAGCAGCATAGAACGGCGTATATGAACCATTTTATGGGGGTTTCTACTTTAAAAACCCCTAAATAGTCTACTAGTTTTTATCTATTTCCAATAAAGCTTTATTGGATTTATTTATTTAGGGGCTTCAAAGAGTATCTAGTTAAGATATAGTAGAGATGTGGGATATCTCCTAGTTATAGGCCAAGGGCCTAGCAAACTGTACAGCGCAGGGCGAAGGGGGCGTTCTTCCGGGCAGCCTCCAGGCCTTCCTCGGGGATACGGATAAAAACCCGGAGATCTTCCAGCTGTGCTTGGGCTTATAGGCGGGTAGGGGCCCAGTTCTAGGCCGGGGCCGGGGCTAGGGCCGGGGTTACGGCCGGGGTTAAGGCCATAACGGCAGCCCAGTTCCGGGGTAGGGTCGGGGCAGGTGTAACTTTATTCTTCATAAGCCTCTTTAGGGCTTAAATCACATAAGTCGTAGCCTCTTTTGCGATCTGCTTTCTAGGCCCCTCAAAGTTGGAGACCACATTATCAACGGACTAGGCGATAATCAAAAAGACATCCTTTCGGGCCTCATAAAGTCTAGTTTGTTCGTCTAAGGCGGCTAGGATAAATCCAGTGGCCGTCCCGCTTGCGTTTAAGGGCCCCTTTACCGTAGAGGGGGTTGTATTAGGAGTATTGGGTTAGCTTCCCATAAGGCTGGGCCGGGGTGGCTAGGCCTCGGTGTCGCAGCGGCGCTTAGCCCTTATGGTAGGGGTCGGCTCTGGAGGTGGTCCAGAGCCTCGATCAGGGCCGGCCGGAGGGGCCGGCTGCAGTCCGGTGCCCGCCGGAGGCTAAGAGGCCATCGCGGGAGGGCTCCGGGAGGGAAAGGTGAAGAGTTTTCAGCTGTTAAGGATCTTGGTGATGTATCACCTATTTCACTAATAGTAGATGCCAAGAAAAATTAGGCGAGAGGGAAGTTGTATTTAGTTTATGGGTAAGAAGGCCCTTTAGAAGAAAGCTGAGAACGTTAAGGACCCCGCTAAGTGTAAAGCCGAGGAGGAGGAGGAGGGATAACTACTCCGTTAGTGTAAGGTCGTGGTCCTCGAGGTGTTAGCTTCCGCTGCTAAGAAGTAGGCCTCGGCTACTTCCCACCTTGCCACCTCCACCGCTGACCAACTAGTGATCCTCTACTTTTATGTTAATGCCCTCACCGCTTAAATCACCTTTATCCGGGCTTAGACCACCACTATTACCACTTTTATTACCACTATTACCACCACCTTCTAAGAGTTCACAGAGCTTTATACTAGTACTATAAGTACCCTACTACTCCCCTAGTACCCCTTAAGTGGGCCTCTTTTTACTTTACTTAACCTATTTTGTTTAGAACTATGCCGTTCTCGATACCACCTCCTCTAGGGAGGGCTCGCCTTTGGGCGATGGTGTTAGTGAGGATGAGGAGGTTGGAGGTGATGACGCCGATGCTAATAACTAGTCCCCCTGCACTGCTCCCCCGGTGGCCCTCGAGGCGTTTCGATAGTTCTTATTTGTTCCCGGGCCCCTAGGGCCATATAATCTTCCTACTTCGGGCTAAATACATTCCCTAACCGGCTAGTGGCCTAGTCCTTATAACTCGTTCCTCTTATGATCCACTAGTGATCCACTAGTGATTCTCTACTTAAACTCTGTTTTATAGTTATTAATTAAATTTTATAAAATATTCTTTTAAGGTTCCTAGGAATTCTCTTTGGGCCTATACCCTTCCCATTTTACTAGATATTTCCGTTTCTTTTTAGACCCCTTATAGCCCACCAGGGTCTTAACTGTGTACTCGTCGTTGTTCTCCTTAACTGGTACTTTTCGTGGTTATAGTAGGTCACCGTGGAACTTTTCTAGTTAGGACGGGGAGAAGACGTTATAGATCCTATACCCCGGGCCCAGTTCAAGTTCGTAGGTTACCCCACCGTTAATTACCCACTTAATAATAAACGATCCTAAGTACTTATTAGCTAGCTTTTTTAATAACCTATGTTATTGTATATTCCTAGTTAATAATAAGATGTGTTCACTAACTTAGAAGTTGATATACGCCCTCCTCTTATTATACTATTTTTCGTATATCTTATTAGAGTGGGTTAATAGGTCCTATACTATTCTCCTTTTCGCTTTTAACCCTTTTACCTTATCCTCCACCGTTAATATATCTATTAGGGCATTTCCGTCCATAATAACATCGTATAATCCTAGTAGTAAGTAGCCTATTAGCACCTCCACCGGTACTAACCTAGTAACACTATACTAAGTATTATTATAAACGAATTAGGCCATTCTTAACTACCGTAGCTAGTTATCTTATTCTATATTATAGAATACCCATAGGAAGTATTCTAAGTTTTAGTTTTACTTCTCCGTTTATTCGTTAGTTTAAGGGTGGTATGCTATACTAAGTTTCCGCTAAATAGCCAGTTAGTAATACACTACTACCTAAAACTTACTAATAAGGGAGCCCCTATCCGAGACTATTAACCAAGGAATTCTATACCATAAGAACACCTTTTATACTAGTAGTGTAACTAATTAGTCCATAGTAAGTGACTCCCTAGTGGGTATATAAAAGGTATACTTAGTTAACTTATCCACTATTACTAGGATATTATCGTACTACTTCCCATTTCTACTATCCACTATTAACAACTTAGTAATAAAGTCAAGGAATACACTTTTTTATGGGTAGTTGGGTACTAATAGTGTACTTAATACCCTATAAGGGAGGTGGTAGCGTGGTTTCGTACGCTGGTATACAGTGTATATTTTAACGTATTCCACTATATCCTTCTTTATCCTTTTCTAGAAGAATGAACGTCCTATCCGGGTTATCGTCTTAGTGACCCCTAGGTGACCATTTATTAGCTTGTCGTAGAACGTAATAAGGATCTCCCTTATCAACGGGTGGCCCTCCGGTATGACCACTCTGCTCCTATACCTCACCGTTCCTTTATCATCTCTTCCCTAGTACGCCCACTTCTCCCACACCGCGCCCTGTAGTACGGGGTTAGACCTCTGGGCCTCCTATACTACTTTTTCTAGGCTTAGGGTTAGTGTTTCCGGTATAACGTTCACGGTGTCGGGCCATAACTCATCCCTCGTTACCCAGTTACGTCTCACCTTCGGCTAGAATTGTTCTAGGAAACCTTCTAAGAACATACCCCTGGCTTCCTCCTGTTTACCCTCCTTAGGTCTATGGTTTGGTCTCTGTGATAGTCCATCGGCTGCGTTTCGTTTACCTAGCTGATATTCGATATGGAAATCGAATAACGAGAAGTCCTAGAGTAACCTGGCCTAATGGTTATTCAACTAGGGCTTAGTGGTAAGGTAACGGTACCCTAGGTGGTCCATTAAGAATAGCGTTTAGTATTATGTATATAATAAGTAGTATCGCTAATATACAACTACCTCTCGAATCACCAGCAGCTCCGCCTCTAGTGCTCTATATCTTAGCTTAGCTCCCCTTAGCTTCTTAGAGAGGTAGGCGATGGGGTGCTAAGTGTTTTTATATAGTTAGCATAAAACTGCCCCTATTACGAAGTCTAATACGTCGGTTTCGACCTTTATTAGGAGGGAGGGGTTGAAGTACCTGAGGATAGGGGCCTCCGTGAATAGTTCCTTTAGCCTGTGGAAGGCCTCTAACGCCCTGTTATTCATAATTAGCTCCCCCCCCATCTTCTTTGTTAACCTATCCATAAAAAGTGTACACATTTTAGCGTAATTCCGGATAAAACACTTATAAAACCCTGTGAATCCCAGGAAAACCTAGATATTTTGTATACTACGGGGCACCGGTTACTCTATAATAACTATAACCCGGTCCTATTTTATCGTAATCCCTTCCCCCGAGATCATAAACCCTAGGAACCCGATCTCCCTAGTATAAAACTCGTATTTCTTGGGGTTAGTATATAAGTTAGCGGTGTCCAAGTGGTGTAGTACCTCCTGGACTACTTCTACGTATAACGCCTTATCCTTTGAGAAAATAAGGATATTATCTAAGTATATTATATAAGTGATGTCGACGAGGCCCACTAGTATATTATTAACGTAGGCCTAAAAGGTCGCTAACGTGTTAATAAGGCTAAACGGCATAACGTTATATTCATAATGGCTATACTTAGTTTAGAAAGCCGTCTTCTATTCGTTTCCCTTATGGATATACACCTAATAGTACCCATCCTTAAGGTCTAACTTCGTAAACTAACTCACTTTTAAGAAGTGGTTTAGGATTTCTCTAATAAGGGGTAATAGTGTATAGTTCTTTATAGTAATACCGTTAAGGCCCTAATAGTCTACGTAGAGCCTTAGTTTACCTCCCTTCTTAGGAACAAAGAGGATCGGTACCCTAACTGGACTCTTAGATTACCTAATCCAGCCCTTAGCTAATGCCTTAGTAAGGTATTCCCTTAACTCTACTAACTCCGGCTCTGCTAGTGGGTAGATGGGGCCATATAGCGGCTCTGCTCCTAGTTCTAGGTTAATAGTGTGGGTGTATCCACCCTGTTCCGACGGCATAGCTGTTAGTATAGTATTAAATACATAGGACTACTCCTTATACTCATATGGGAGGACTAGTCCCTAGGTAATTTACTGGTTATTAACTGGTACCCCACTTATCCTCACCTCGATCCTTTTTATACCCAGGGTGACTATAAAGGTCGCCTTTGTATCCCTCGCTACTCTTCGGATTCCCCTTTTACCCGAGATTAACCGGATACTATCCTTACTTAAAGGGTAGGTCCAGTTCAGGGTCTCCTATTTAAGGTTCAGTTAGACCACTTAGTACCAGGGGATCCCTAGTATTACCGTATATCCTTCCACCTCGGTAATCCTAAACTTATATAACCTTGTACAACTCACCCTAAGATCGTCCATCGCCTAGGTCACTAGGGTTTTTATATTATAGTTGAGTACGTATAACCCCCATATACCCTATAATGGTAGTTCACCACTAGTAACCCCCGGCGGAGCCCCTTCGTAAAGGAGGATCCTCTAGTTTATTATATTCTTATCCACTCCCGTGTCTAATAACGCCTTCCCCTCCTTCTATACCCCTACTACTTTTACCCACAGGGTCACTTTTACCCTTTAGTGACCCCGCTCTACCTCCTATAGGAGCCGGATAACGTTCACCCCCATAGCCGAACCTCCCATCGGCTTTATCGTCTTAGGCCAGCATCGTCGTCCCGAGTACTTCGATTATCCGTAGTTATAGTAGTTGGGCTCCTAATACTAGTCCGAATAGTATCCCATTTACCTATAATTAAAGTACTTAACATAACTCAGGTCCCACCCTGGTGGTCCCCTACTAGGTATACTCTCTTCTCATTTCACTAAAACCAAGCTCCTAAAGGTCTTAGTAGTGGCCCTTAGTATTTCCGGGGTAAGTTAAGTGGTATTAGTCGTAGTCTCTTTTTAAGGTACGAGATTAAAGTAAGTAGGTGGTCACTAGTTTCCCCCCTATTGGTCCCTAGTCCCCTAAACGATGAGCTTAATACACTTTTATTCCCTTAAGTACATTTTCTATATTATCTCAGCTCTCTTAGCCACGTTATCTAGTTCCCAACGGGTACTCAGTAACCCATTAGCTATCACCTATTATTATAGGTTAAATAATAATCGGCTAACTATATAAACCACCCGTGTCCTCTCCGGTTAAGGATCGGGGTACTCCACCTTAACCACTTTGTATTAGTCGAGGAATTATTAGTACATCTATTTCAACTTCTACTTTATCTCTTCTAATTCTACTATAATTATATACGCCCGGGTATCCGCGTTAACTATAATATTATAGAGTTACTACTCTATTACGGCCTAGGTAATGTTGGATACATTGTTATCGTAATTCATAACAACGTGGTTTATCCATTGGTGGGAGGCGGTGCCCTCTAGGTATCCCCCCGCGAATAGGACCCTAACCCTATTAGAGTCGAAGTTTTCTCCGTATAAGCCGAATTGCCCCTTTAATTTGAATAGAAAGTCATTAACGTCGGTCCAACTTCTTCCCTTAAAACGGATAGGGGTGAGCTACTTTATCCACGTATTAGTATAAACTTATTTAGGTTCTAGTGGTTGGGGAGTAGTGGACTCTTAGTGTATTACCTCGTCTAGGTCAGCGCCGTTCCTAAGGGCCATTATCTGGTCGATTATCTTCCTTTTCCTAGTTTATTATACTACTTCGTAAAGGAGGGTATTAACCTCCTCGGTAATTATTCCTTTTATGTCCTCGATATTAAGGTGCCGATGGTCCCCGGTTACTTCGTTATTAAACATTATCTTAGTTGTTAGCTCGGTAGTTAGTCGCTTAATATTTACGGAAATAACTTGTTATATCACTAGTACTCTACGGGGGACCATCGTCGCTCCGACGGTCTATGCACCTATAAGTAAGTAGAGATTTGAACGTATTAGGTTAGTCCACGTAGAGTAAAGGAGTCGGCGATACCTAAGTAAAGTATAGTAATAACCAATATTCAAATCTGGCCTCCTATAGAATTTCCCACTACGCTACCCCTTAAATCCCCTTCCCGGAGTAACTATTTTCCGCTGGCCCCACTCCGGGGTTGCCCCTTCGGTGCCCCCCCCGGCCCCCGCCGGTGCACCTGACACCTTTTAAAAAAGAGCCATTACACTCCCAATGGGATAAAGCCTTAGACCAGAACAACTAATACTAACTAATCAGGGGAGTAATACAAAAAGGAGACCAACAACTTCCCTTACAATAAAAGTTGCTAATAATATTATCAGAATATATAATTAACGATAATAAAAGACTATTATAGAGGAACAAAATCTGGATTCCACATTACGAGCCCTTAAGGACGGGTTTAATCCAGAGGTTCTATAACTCCACATTAACGGAATATCCAAGGAGGGACACTTTAAAAGCCCTAATCAGCCACCAGTTCCACTAACCAGGCCTATCCCAGGATATCCGAAAATTTATAAGGAACTACGACGTTTATGGACGAGGAAACATATAACACAACAAGAAGAGGGGCCTATTAAAGCCTCTGCCTATCCCTGGACAGATCTGAGTAAAGGTCTCTATTAACTTTATAACAGGACTACCCCCTTCCCACTATAATAAGGCTATGAACATCATAATAGTGACTAATTGTCTATTAAAAAACATAATCTTCGAATCATTAAAGGACATTATAACGAATACAATAATAAACCAACTAATCCGAGGTCTAATCAGGTACCATAGGATACCTTATATAATTATATTAAATAGGGGACTATAATTTACGAGTCTTATATAGAAATAACTTTACTAATTACTATGGATTAAATAAAAACTCTCTATAACGTTCTACCCAAAAATAAATAAAACTATGAAAAGGGTAAACTAAGTAATAGAAACTTATTTTAGAGTATACATAGTATATATTTAGGACGATTAGGATAAACTACTCCTAATAATAATATTAGCTATTAATAACTAGGTGTAACGGTCCAAGCACGTATATTGCAACTAGCTATGGCGACTACTACGAGTATCTTCAAGATGAGAGAGAAAAGGAGAAAATGTTTTCCGCTCCATAGGACCCGTTTACTCTGATTAGGCCTAAGGTTGATCCGTCTTAGGTAAGCCGGGTTTAGGTAAGTGGAGTCCATGGCTGAGAGGCTGCGAAGCCTCTAAGAGGGCCTAGCCCGTTACAATTACCCCCCCTCTCCCTCCTCCCCGTTTAAAGGGACTCGTCCATAATTAACCTCGTAACGATCCAAAGTTGTAGTCTCCGTTAATAACTTAACTAGTTCCTAAGTAGGCTCTATGTAGCCCTTCCACTTAACTAAAACCTTCTAAAAACTACGAATCTTCTTAGTGTCCTGGATCTTTTCGACTTCGAATTCCTTTTCGTCGTCTACTAGTAGAGGTAGCGGTTAAGCGTTATCTCGTTTTTATGATGGTAGTGGGTTAACTCTCGTATACCTAATTAGGGATATATGAAAAACGTTATGAATACCTAGTAGCGTATTAAGTTGGTAGGTATAGGATCCGACTATTTCCAACATAGTATACTTTGTATTTATCTAATCCAACTTCTTAGATGGTCTCTTAGAATGGACGTTCTTGAGCCTCAACTAGACCTTATCCCCTGGTCGAAACTGGTTAAAAGGCTGGCGTCGTATATTTGCCGAGGCTTCTTGTCGCTCTTGGGCGGAGGCCATCGCTGTTTATGCCCATTCGGAGGCCTCCTTTAACTTCGAGATTAGGGCCTTTGCCCGAGCTGCGGGGGTCTTTCCTTTAGTCCACAGAGTCTCCCTTACTCTAATCAGGTTGATGTCATAGTCGTGGGTGGTGAAGAAAGGGCTGAGGCTTATTAATGAGGTAACCCTATTATTAATAGCTATTATTGTTATTGGAAGTAGGTTATCCTAATTATTTTAAGTATACGAAATATAAGTTCGGAGGTAGGTTTCTATTACCTAGTTAGCTCGTTTTGTGGTGCCGTTTGTCTCCGGGTAGAAGGTCGTAGATAAACGTTGTTTTATTCGTAATAGTTGATAGAGCCGTTTCCATATACGACTAGTAAATTGGGGGCCTCTGTTTAAAACAATAGCTTTCGGGGGTCCATGGTGTCTAATTAGGCTAAGTATTAACGCCGTAGCCACAACGTCCGTTGTTATATCCTTAAGTGGCTCGAAAATCACGTTCTTAGATAGTCGGTTTATTACCACCATAATGTTCGTTGTTCTTATACGGTGGGTTAGTGGTAACCCTATAATAAAGTCGACTAATATCTTTGTTCAGACCTAATTAGGGACGGGTAAGGGCTTTAAAAGACCCCTCTTCTTATCCCATTATATATTACCCCGTCCATAAACGTCGTAGTTCCTTATGAAGTGTTGGACATCCTGTGATAGGCCTGGCCAGTGAAAGCGGCGACTAATTAAAGCCTTTAACACATCTCTACTGAGATGGCCACCAAGTGTTGAGTTATGGAACTCTTAGATTAACCGGGTTCATAAGGGTTCGTAATAAGGGACCCAGATCCTCTCCCTCCAAAGGAGTTTACTATCGTCGTCCACTAAGTACTCTAATAGCATTATGGGCAGCTTCTATTATGATGGTAACTAACGGTCCCCCCTTTTCATAGTTATCCTAATTAGTTAATAACAATTATTTAATTATAATCCTTTAATTTAAGTGGACTTTAGGGGCTCCTTTTTAAAGGGGTTCAGGATGGGTTTTAACTAATTAACCTTAGGATCGTCGTCCTAATCCATATCACCTATTATAGTACTTTCCACGGATTCCGTTGTATTCATTTAATTCGTCTCGAGAATTACCCAGTTCACCATAACTATATTCCGTTTCCCCTTTAGGAGTTATATCCTCCATCCTTTTAGTTAATCATCTCGCTAAGTATTGGGAACGTTTTATTCTTGTTTAAATAGTGTATTAGGGATTATCGTTTATTTACTAGGTTAAAACTAGATTATAAAGTTATAATAGGATAGGAGCTCTAACCATTTAACCTGGTGTTCACTTAATTACCTCTTAGTTATAAAATACTTAAGGTTAAGGTGGTCGGTCAGGATAGTAAACTCCTTTACACTCCTTAATTCGGAGTCCTAGTATTCTAAATAATGGACTATAGCTAATAGTTCCTTATTATGTATTGGGTAGTTGTATTCTGCTGGTAAGTTCTTCCGTAAAAAGAACGTAATAAGCCGTAAAATACCCTCGTCATCGTATTATAATAAAGCACTACCCACCACATAACCTGATGAGTCTGTTTCCAGTATAGTGGCTCGATTAGGATCCTAATATACTAGTATAGGGGCATTAATCAGGAGGGCCTTTAACTTATCAAATACTTTTATATACTCATTACTCTATACGAATAGGACATCCCTCTTTATTAAAGTTATAAGGGGGTGTGCTAACCCTGAGAAGTCCAGTATAAATTAATAGTAGTAATTTATAAAACTAACAAAGGTATGGACTCCTTACACTGATCGGGGGACCTCCCATATCTGGATGGCCTTAATTTTCTCTGGGTTAACGCGGATACCCTTCCCTACATCGATAATAAACCCTAAGTATTTAACCCTCTTCATCTCAAAATTGCATTTATCGATATCGATTTATAGGCCAACAGCACCTAGACAACTTAAAACCTTCTTAACTTTCTCCTTATGATTAGCAAGTGAGCCATCTAAATAAATCAGAACGTCGTCAATATAAGTAGTACAGAATTCGTCCAGGAAGTCCCATAAAGTGTGGTTAATATACCTCTAGAACGTAGCGGGGGCCCCTATTAGGCTAAAAAGAGTCACCATCCATTCGTATAAGCCATATCTTATTCTAAAGGCCGTCTTCTATTCATCGCCTTCTTTAACCCTGATTTTATGGAATACAATAATAACGTCTAACTTCATCAACCACTTAGCCTTAACTAGGACTCTTAGAGTTTCGTTAATTAGGGGTAAGGGATATTTGTTTTTCTTAGTAATAGCGTTCAGAGCCCGGTAATTAACACAAAACCTTAATCCTCCCCCGGGTTTTCGAATAAATAAAACAGGTGATAAAGCAGAAGAGCTACTAACACAAATAAAGCCTTTATCTAATAGTTCTATGAGGGTCCATCGAAGTATAATTAGCTCCTCCTTAAACATCCCATATAAGGGTCCCCATATAACTAGCTTATCTTACCCTATTAAGTCTTTCTCGATAGGAATTGCGTAGTCGATGTTATCTTAATATAGTGGTAACTAATTAACCTTATCTCAATTAAAGATATACAAAAACTTATAGTAATACGTAGGGAGTTTCGTCCTCGGGTTTATCTTCATTTTTAGTATTAGGGCCTTCTCGATATCGGCTAAACTTATAGAGAACGCATTTAGGGTGGATATACTAAGAGGAGTCTCTCTTCTCTTCTATGCTCACCTAATTAGGGCTAAGAATACTAATCTAGTCTACTACTAGATTAGGAACTTTGGATCTTACCGGGCCTAACCCAGTTTCCTTTTTATTACCTAGTAGTCCACAACACTTATATGTAGAGTACCTCGCACTAGGTAAACTATAACGTTATCGTCAATTATCCAGGACCTTCCAAGGATAACGTCGTCTTCTTAGTTAAGAATAATATAAAAGAATAATTAGTGTTGTTTATAATTATTAATATTAATATTAGTATAAGTGATATAACGGATTACACCAGGAATTATAGTGGTGACTTATATTAAGTTCTAAGGTGTAATACTAATACATAGTAAGTGGAGTTTCTTAGTGAAGGCGTCGCTGATCAGGGCGTATATCAAATATCTTATATTAATAAGGGTAGTTGTATAGTGTATCCTATTAATCCTAATATTAACGTAAAATGGGTCATAATTTATACTCTTTTTAATAACCTTCTATTCCTCCATAGCTTGTTCCTCCTAATAACGACTTTCACTAGGAGTTACTCTTTTCCTAAGTCCTTAGAGTCCTGATTAGAGCTAATGTCTGTTTTGCTATGCTCTTTGGTCTTCCCTTTCGAGGTTTTGGTCTCCTTGTCTTTCCGGTCTCTAGGGCATCTCCATTATATATGCCCCTTCTTACCGCAATTGTAGCATTTACGGGTTTCGTCTTAGTTTGACCTTCTTTGGACTAGTTTATCCTTAGCTATCCGGCTTACCTTAGTGGGTTCCTAATCCATCTGATTAGGTTAAGGTGATCCTGTCCGATTATCCTGTCCGGTTGGTAACTCGACTTTGTTCTAGTTGGGTGTTGGCGATCTCCTGTATTAACGCTCACAGCGAACTTGGTATAATTCACTGTCCAGCTCTAATCTTATTGTTAAGAGTATTTGGGTGTATACAGTATAGGCTATTAGTTTATTGATTACACTGATTAAAGGGGTTCTTATTGTAATATTTAGAGCTCCTTTTAAGTAATTAATCCTAACATTGTCCAACTAGTGTTCTCTTCCCGCTTCTATGAGCTCCTTTTCGAACTTAGGAAAGAAGTGGGCAAAACTCTCGTTCTCCTTTTAACGTATTATTCTTAGTTAATCGAGGGCTCGTACTTCTACGTTAAGGTCTACATAGTAACCCTTCAGGTATTCCATAAATTATTCAGGGTTCTTCAACCCATTAGCTCCTCCCTATGAATAATAGGCGCTCACCATAACTTATATAGTGTTTTCTAGTTTAGAGTAAATATAAGTGAATACTATTAATATTAAACCAAAGGCTTCCCTGTCTACACTTATCTTCCCTTTTATTTCGAGGTGCTATTATTAAAATCTCTTATATAATCCGTTAAACTTCGGTGGATCGAGGATCTGGTGTCTTAGTTGTTTAGGAGGTGGTGCATAGGCCTAATTAGGTGGGATCGGCGTTGTAGAGGGTATAGGGGTTTCGTGTAATGTTAAGGTTAGGTGCTTGGGTTCTACTAGGGTTTGTTATAGTATTCGAATCTACTCTCGTTGGGCCTCTCGTTCGGCCACTTAGGTGGTCCGCATCTCCTGCAGTTGGGCTGATAACTGACCGATCAACTACACCAGCTATTACGGGTTTCCGGATAGGTCGACGTTATCTTCCATTATAATATGGTTATCGTTCCTTCCACACATCTTCATTCAACAATAACCATAATATACTAATCGACGTTATTAAGGTACTCTATTACACAGAATACATTCTTTTAAGTTTATTAAAACCTCCTAACCCTAATTAGACCTCGCTGATCAGTTTTAAACGTTCAGGGACCTTCAGGTCAACCCGCTTAGGACTCTTTACTACTCCCACCAAAGTCGTAGACTTACCTTTCGTCGACAATTATTTCCGCACTCAACGTACTCTCATTATCTCCAATAATACTAAGATCTTAAAAATAATGTAACGGTCCAAGTACGTATATTACAACTAGTTATAGCGACTACTACGAGTATCTTCAAAATAAGAGAGAAAAGGAGAAAATATCTTCTGCCCCACAAGACCCGTTTACTCTGATCAGGCCTAAGGTTGATCCGTCTTAGGTAAGCCGGGCTTAGGTAAGCAGAGTCCATGGCTGAGAGGCTGCGAAGCCTCCAAGAGGGCCCAGCCCGTCACACTAGGTCACCTTATTAATAGGACTTAGCTCGTTCTTTATTACTTATAGGTATAACTTAGACCTAATTAGAATAGAGGAACCCCTATAGAATAACAATAAAACCTCTATAATAAGAGCAGAGGCTCTAGTCTAGAAGTTAAAGGACACTTTTAAGTGGGCTTAGGTAACAATAATAGTAACACAAAAAAAACAAAAGATTACCGTAAACATAAAGCACTAACCATCTAATTAGTTTAAGCCTGGGAACAAAGTTTAGTTAAGGTTATAGAATATCTAATTTAATTAATTATTAAAGAAGTTTAATTAGGTTAATATAAAGTACACTATCCTTAAACTAGTTAAATCCTATACTTATTAACTAAATATACTACTAGGGATCTATAACGTTTTCTATGTAAACCTAATTAAATATACTAAAATTAATCCATTACCATTATAAAACTATAACAACGCCCAACCACCTATAATACTAGTAGCTAATAGGGAGGAGTTTAAAGTTAAGGAGATCCATAATACGCGGAAAGTACGGGGTAAATAAAAGGTCTTAGTAAAATAAAAGGACTATACCTAACTCACCTAGGAATTAATGGATATATTAGTAGATATAATGGCCTTAGACTATTACGAGGTTAATTACGGGAATATCCCTTGGGAAGGGAGGGGAGGAAGGGGGTAATTATTACGGGTTAAGGCCCGATTAGAGGCCTCGGAACTACTTAACTATATCTAACGCTAATTACTGCTTACTAACCCTGACCAGGCCTAGGTAGACCTGATTAGGATTTAACGGATTTGTGGGGTAGTAGACTTTTCCTTCCTTTCTCCTTATCTTAAAAATACTCATAGTAGTTGCCATAACTAGTTGCAATATATATGCTTGGACCGTTACAAATACAGGTACACTGATCAGGAGTATCTTCAGCTCCTTGAACACTCTAATACACTCCTTACTCTAAACAAATAGTATATCTTTTTTAGTTAAGGTTATTAGGGGTTATGTAATCCCTAAGAAGTTAAGTATAAATTACTAGTAATAGTTAATAAAACCAATAAACCCATGGACTCCTTGCACTAATCGGGGCACTTCTTATCCTTAGATTACCTTAATTTTCTTAGGGTCCATATAAATTCCCTTACCAGTATTAATAATAAACCCCAAATACTTAACACTCTTAGCGTCGAATTTACACTTATTAGTATCCATATATAGGCCTATAACGCCTAGGTGCTCGAGGACCTTCTTAACCTTCTCTTTTGATTAGAGAGGGAGCTATCCGAATAAATTAGGATATCGTTGATATAAGCTAAGTAAAACTTATCTAAGAAATCTCATAGAGTATAGTTAATATATTACTAGAACGTTATAGGGGTTTTAGTTAAACTAAAGGGGGTAACCATTTATTCGTATAACCTATACCTTGTCCTAAACGCTGTTTTTTATTTATTTCCTTTTTTGACCCGGATCTTATGAAATGCAATGATGATATCCAGTTTTGTTAACTACTTTGCTTTTGCTAGTGCTCTTAGGGTCTCGTTGATTAGGGGTAAGGGGTATTGGTCCTTTTTTGTAATGGTGTTAAGGGTATAGTAATTGACGTAGAACTATAACCCTCCTCTAGGTTTCCGGACAAATAAAATGGGTAATAATATAGGGGAGCTATTAGCCCTAATAAACCCTTTATCTAATAGTTCTATAAGGGTTCAGCGTAATACAATTAACTCTTCCCTTAATATGCTATATAAAGGTCCCTAGGATACTGGTTTGTTTTGACCGTAGGAGTCCTTTTTAATAGGGATAGTATAGTTGACGTTCTTTTGGTATAACGGTAATTAATTAGCCTTATTTTAGTCGAAAACATATAGAAATTTGTAGTAATGTGTAGGGAGTTTTATCCTTGGGTTTATTTTTATTTTTGGTATTAGGGCCTTTTCGATATTAGTTAAATTTATAGAGAATGTGTTTAGGGTGGATATATTAAAAGGGGTCTCTTTTTTCTTTTATGCCCGCCTAATTAGGGCTAAGAATACCGATCTAGTCTGTTATTGGATTAGGAACTTTGGATCTTGCCGGGCCTGACCCGGTTTCCTTTCTGTTACCTAGTGGTCCACGACACTTATATATAGAGTGCCTCGTGCTAGGTAAACCGTAACGTCATCGTTAATTATCCAGGACCTTCTAAGGATAATATTATCTTCTTAGTTAAGAATAATATAAAAGAATAATTAGTGTTGTTTATAACTATTAATATCGATATTAGTGTAAGTGTAACGGTCCAAGCACGTATATTGCAACTAACTATGGCGACTACTATGAGTATCTTTAAGATAAGGAGAAAGGAAGGAAAAGTCTATTACCCCACAAATCCGTTGGATCCTAATTAGGTCTACCTAGGCCTAGTTAAACTTAATAAGTAGTGGTTAGCGTTGGACATAGCCGAGTAGTTCCGAGGCCTCTGATCGGGCTTTAGCCCATAATAATTACCCCCTTCCTCCCCTCCCTTCCCAAGAGATATTCCTATGATCGGCCTCGTAACAATCTAAGGCCACTATATCCGCCAACATATCCACTAACTCTTAGGTGAATTAGGTATAGTCCTTCTACTTTACTAAGACCTTTTATCCACCCCATACTTTCCGCGTATTACAAATCTCCTTAACTTTAAACTCCTCCCTATTAGCCACTAGTATCGTAAATGGCTAGGCGTTATTACGGCTTTATAATAACAACGAATTAACTCTAGTATACCTAATTAGGTTTACATAAAAAACGTTATAGATCCCTAGTAGCATATCTAGCCGGTAAGTATAGGATCTAACTAATTTAAGGACGGTGTACTTTATATTAATTTAGTTAAATTTTTTTAATGGTTAATTAGATTAGATATTCTATAACCTTAACTAAACCTTATCCCTAGGCTTAAACTAATCAGATGGTTGGTGCCTTGTGTTTACGGTAATCTCTTATTTCTCTTATGTTACCGTTATCGTTACCTAAGCCTACTCAGAGGTGTCCTTCAGCTTCTGGACCAGAGCCTCTACTCTTATTATAGGGGTCTTGTTGCTATTCCGCAGGGGTTCCTCTACTCTAATCAGGTCTAAGTTATACTTATAAGTAATAAAGAATAAGCTAAGTCCTATTAACGAGGTGACCTGGTTATTAATAATTATTATTATTATTAGGAGTAGTTCGTCCTAATTATCCTAAGTATACACTGTGTATACTCTAAGATAAGTTTTTATTACCTGGTTTACCCTCTCCATAATTCTGTTTATTTTTAGGTGGAACACTATAAAGAGTCTTTATTTGATCCGTAGTGATTAGTAGAGTTATTTTTATATAAACCTCGTAAATTATAGTCCTTTATTTAATATAATTATATAAGGTATCCTATGGTACTTGATTAGACCTCGGATTAGTTAGTTTACTATTGTATTTATTATAATGTCCTTTAATAATTCGAAGATTATGTTTTTTAATAAACGATCGGTCACTACTATAATATTCGTAGCCCCATTACGGCGGGAAGGGGGTAGTCCTATTATAAAGTCAATAAAGACCTCTGCCCAGATCCGTCCAGGGATAAGTAGAGGTTTTAATAGGCCCCTCTTCTTATTACGCTATACGTTTCCTCATCTATAAACGTCGCAGTTCCTTATAAATCTTCGGATATCCTGGGATAGGCCTGGTTAATGGAATTAGTGGTTAATTAGGGCCTTTAAAGCGTCCCTCCCCGGATATCCCGTTAACGTAGAGTCGTGGAACCTTTAGATCAAACCCGTCCTTAAGGGCTCGTAATATGGAATCCAGATTTTATCCTTTTATAATAGTTTCTTATTATCGTCGATTATATATTCTAATAGCATCATCGGTAACTTCCACTGTGAGGGAAGTTATTGGTCTCCTCTTTGTATTACTCCCCTGATTAGCTAGTATTGGTTATTCTGGTCTAAGGTTTTATCCCACTAGGAGCGTAATAGCTCTTTTTTAAAAGGGTTCAAAGGGGGTTCCATCTTATTTGGGCTAGGGTCGTCGGTCTGATCTATGTCTCTAGGGGAGTCTTTTGTATTAGACTTATCCCTCTCTGCTTACCCTGATCGGGCCTATACTTCTCTAATCACTACTACGTTATTAACTCGTAATACGTTAATCCTATTCTTTAGGAGTTTAATCTTCCGACCCTCTAACCTATTATCCTATAGGGTACTAGGGATATCCTATTCGTATCTCAATAATGTATCAGGAACTATTACTTCTTTACTAAGTCTAAATTGGATAGTAAAGTTATAACGGAACAGTAATTCTGACCACCTAATCTAACGTTCACTTAACTATCTCTTTATTATAAAGTATTTCAGATTCAGGTGATTAGTTAGGATAGTGAACTCTTCTATACTCTGCAGTTCTGAATCCTAATACTCTAAATAGTATATTATTACTAATAGTTCCTTATTGTGTATTGGGTAATTACACTCCATAAGTAGGTTTTTGCGTAAAAAGAACGTTACAGGTTTTAGGATCCCTTCGTCGTTATACTACGATAAAGCACCTCCTACCATATAACCAGACGAATCGGTCTCGAGTATTATAACTTAATCAGGGTCCCAGTAAACCAATATAGGTGCACTAATCAGCAGTATCTTCAGCTCCTCGAACACTCTAGCACACTCCTTACTCCAAATAAATGGTATATCCCTTTTAGTTAAGGCTATTAGGGGTTATACGATCCCCGAAAAGTTGGGTATAAACTACTAGTAATAGTTAGTAAAACCGATAAACCTATGAACTCCTTATACTAATCGGGGCACTTCCTATCCCTAGATTACCTTAATCTTCTCAGGGTCCACGCGAATTCCCTTACTAACATCAATAATAAACCCCAAATACTTAATGCTCTTAGCCTCGAATTTGCACTTATCGATATCCATATGCAGGCCTACAGCGCCTAGGCACTCGAGGACCTTCTTAACCTTCTCTTTATAATCAAAGAGGGAGCTGTCCAAATAAATCAGGATATTATTAATATAAGCTAAGCAGAACTCATCTAAAAAGTCTCATAGGGTGTAGTTAATATATTACTGGAATATCGTGGGGACTCTAATTAAACTAAAAGGGGTAATTATTTATTCGTATAACCCATACCTCGTCCTAAACACCGTCTTCCATTCATCTCTTTTCTTAACCCGGATCTTATAAAACATAGTAATAATATCCAACTTTATTAACTACTTCACTTTTATTAGTACCCTTAGGGTCTCGCTAATTAGGGGTAAAGGGTATTAGTCCTTCTTTATAATAGTATTAAGGGTACGGTAATCGATATAAAACCATAACCCTCCTCCAGGCTTCTAAACAAATAGAACGGGTAATGATATAAGGGAGCTACTAGCCCTAATAAACCCTTTATTTAATAGTTTTATAAGGGTTCAGCATAATATAATTAACTCTTCCCTTAACATACTATATAAAAGTCCCCAGGTTACTAGTTTATTTTAATTATAAGAGTCCTTTTTAATAAGGATAGTATAATCGACGTTCTTCTAGTACAGTAATAGTTAATCAGTTTTATCTTAGTCGAAAACATATAGAAACTTATGGTAATATATAGGGAATTTCATCCTTAGGTCTATTTTTATTTTTAGTATTAAAACCTTCTCAATATCGGCTAAACTTATAGAGAACATATTTAGGGTGGATATACTAAGAGGGGTCTCTCTTCTCTTCTATGCTCACCTAATTAAAGCTAAGAATACCAATCCAGTTTACTACTGGATTGGGAACTTTGGATCTTGCTAAGCTTAACCCGGTTTCCTTTTTATTACTTAGTGGTCCACAATACTTATATACAGAGTACTTTACGCTAAGTAAACCGTAACATTATCGTTAATTATCCAAGACCTTCTAAGGATAACATTGTTTTTTTAGTTAGGAATAATATAAAAGAATAATTAGTGTTATTTATAGTTATTAATATTAATATTAGTTTAAATGATATAATGGATTATATTAGGAATTATAGTGGTGATTTGTATTAAGTTCCGAGGTGTAATACTAATACATAGTAAGCGGAGTTTCTTAGCAAAGGCGTTGCTGATCAGGGTGTATATTAAATACCCTATATTAATAAGGGTAGTTGTGTAGTGTATCCTATTAATTCCGATATTAACGTAAAATGGGTTATAATCTATATTTTTTTTAATGACCTTCTATTCCTTTATAGCTTGTTCCTCCTGATAACGACTTTCACTAAGAGTTACTTTTTTCCTAAGTCCTTAGAGTCCTAATTAGAGTTATTATCCGTTTTATTTTGTTCCTTAGTTTTTCCTTTAGAAGTCTTGGTTTTCCTTGTTTTTTTTCGATCCTTAGGGCATTGCTATTATATATGCCCTTTTTTGTTATAGTTATAATATCTGCGAGCTTCCTCTTGGTTTAGTCGTTTACGGACTTTCTTATCCTTGGTTAGTTTATTTGCTTTTGTAGGTTCCCACTCCATTTGATTAGGTTAGGGGGACTCTAATTAACTGTTCTACTTCCGAGGAGACTTAGTTCTTATTTAGTTAGGGGTTAGCGATCTCCTACGCTAATACTCACGGTGAGTTTAATAGGATTCGCTGTCTAATTCTGAGCTTATACTTAGAAGCATTTAGGTATATGCAGTGTATATTGTTAGTTTGTTGATTATGCTGATAAGGGGGGCTTTTATTGTGGTGTTCAGGGCTCCTTTAAGGTAGTTAATCCTTATAACGTCTAACCAGTGTCCTTCTCCTACTTCTGTAAGCTCCTTTTTAAATTTAGGGAGGAAGTAAATGAAATTCTCATTCTCCTTTTATTATATAATCCTTAGTTAATCGAGGGCTTGTACTTCTGTGTTAAGGTCCGCGTAGTAACCCTTTAAGTATTCCATGAATTTATCCGGGTTCTTCGACCTATCAGCCCCTCTTTACGCATAATAGGCGCTCACTATGGTTTACGTAGTATTTTCTAGCTTAGAGTAGATGTAGGTAAATACGGTTAACTCTAAACTAAAGGCTTTTTTATTTACACTTATCTTCCCTCCCATCTCAAAGTACTATTATTAAAACTTCTTATATAATCTATTAAACTTTGGTGGGTTGGGAATTTAATATTTAGCTTATTTCGGAGGTAGTATATAGGCCTAATTAGGGGGAATCGGTATTATAGAGGGTATTAGGGATTAGTTTATCGTCGATGTCGGGTACTTAGGTTCTACTAGGGCTTCTTATAATAATCGAATTTACTTTTATTGGGTTTTTTGTTCAATTACTTAGGTGGTCCACATTTCTTATAGTTAGGTTATAAGTTGTCCAATTAGTTGTACTAACTATTGCGGGTTTCTAGATAGTTTAGTGTTACTTTCCATTGTTGCGTGGTTATCGCTTATCCTAGTGTTTTGCGTTTAGTAGTAATTATAGTATACTTAATGACGTGGTCGAGGTACTCTACTACGAATATATGTACGCATCGTTTCGAGTTTATAATAACCTCTAGGTCTGATTAGGTTATACTAATCAGTTTTAGACGTTCAGGGACTCCTTAAGTTAACCTATCTAGAACTTCTTATTACTCTTATATAGATCGTGGGCTTTTGTATTAGGTGTTTAATTGATTGCCTTTGATGATCTTGAAGATAATGTAATGGTCTAAGTATATATATTGTAACTAGTTATGGTGATTACTATGAGTATTTTTAAGATAAGGAGAAAGGAAGGAAAAGTCTGCTGCCCTACAAATCCGTTGGATCCTGATTAGGTCTGCTTGGGCCTGGTCAGGCTTAGTAAGCAGTGGTTGGCGTTGGACATGGCTGAGTGGTTCCGAGGCCTCTGATCGGGCCTTGGCCCGTGACAGTAAGTGATGTAGTGGATTGCACCAGGGACTATAGTGGTGATTTGTATTAAGTTTTGAGGTGTAATGCTAATACGTGGTAAACGGAGTTTCTTAGTGAAAGTGTCGCTGATTAGGGTGTATATTAAACACCCTGTATTAACAAGGGTAATTGTGTAGTGTATCCTATTAATCCCGATATTAATGTAAAATAGGTCATAATTCATACTTTTTTTAATAACCTTCCACTCCTCCATAGCTTATTCCTTTTAATAACGACTTTTACTAGGAGTTACTTTTTTCCTGAGTCCTTAGAGTCCTAATTAAAGTTATTATCTGTTTTACTTTATTCCTTAGTTTTTCTCTTAGAAGTCTTAGTCTTCTTTGTCTCTTTTTGATCCTTAGGGTATTATTATTGTATATGCCCTTTTTTGTTATAGTTATAATATTTATAAGCTTCCTCTTAGTTTGGCCGTTTATGGACTTTTTTGTCCTTAGTTAACCTGTTTACTTTTATAGGTTCCCACTTTATCTGATTAGGTTAAGGGGACTCTAATTAACCGTTCTATTTCCGAGGAGATTTAGTTTTTGTTTAGTTAGGGGTTAGCGATCTCCTATGCCGATGCTTATAGTGGGTTTAATAGGATTCGCTATCCAATTCTAAGCTTATACTTAGGAGTATCTGGGTATATATAATATATATTATTGGTTTATTGATTATACTAATAAGGGGGGCTCTTATTATGGTATTTAGGGCTCCTTTAAGGTAATTGATCCTTATAACATTTAACTAATGTCCTCCTCCTACTTCTGTGAGCTCCTTTTTAAATTTAGGGAGGAAGTAAGTGAAACTCTCGTTCTCCTTTTACCGTATAATCCTTAGTTAGTCGAGGGCTTATACTTCTGTGTTAGGGTCTACGTAGTAACCCTTTAAATATTCTATGAATTTATCCGGGTTCTTCGACCCATCGGCCCCTCTTTACGCATAATAGGCGCTCACTATGGCTTGCACAGTGTTTTCTAGCTTGGAGTAGATATAAGTGAATACGATTAACTCTCAACTAAAGGCTTTTTTATTTACACTTATTTTCCCTCTTATCTTAAAATACTATTATTAAAACTTCTTATGTAATTTATTAAACTTTGGTGGGTTAGGAATTTAACATTTAATTTATTTTAAAAATAGTATATAAGCCTAATCGGGGGGAATTAGTATTATAAAAGGTATTAAGGACTGGTTTATTATTGAGGTTAGGTGTTTGGGTTCTACTAGGGCTTCTTATAATAGTCGAATCTACTTTTGTTAGGTCTTTTACTTAGTTGCTTAGGCGGTCCACATCTCCTATAATTAGGTTATAAACTGTCCAATTAGTTGTATTAACTATTATGGGTTTCTAGATAGTTTAGTGTTACTTTTTATTGTTGTGTGGTTACTACTTATCCTAGTATTTTATATTTAGTAGTGATCGTAGTATATTTAATAATATAGTTGAAGTACTTTATTATGGGTATACGTATACGTCTTTTTGAGTTTATGATAACCTTTAGGTCTAATTAGGCCATACTAATCAGTTTTAGATGTTCAGGGACTCCTTAGGTTAACCCGTCTAGAACTTCTTGCTATTCTCATATAGGTCGTGGGCTTTTATATTAGGCGTTTAATTAATTGCTTTTGATGATCTTAAAGATAATGTAATGGTCTAAGTATGTATATTACAACTAGTTATGGTGACTATTACGAGTATTTTTAAGATAAGGAGAAAAGAAGGAAAAGTCTGCTACCCCACAAATCCATTAGATCCTAATTAGGTCTACTTAGGCCTAATTAGGCTTAGTAAGCAGTGGTTGGCGTTGAACATGGCCGAGTGGTTCCGAGGCCTCTGATCGGGCCTTGGCCCGTGACACCTACGCCCTCTCTATTACCTTAAAAATTATCACCAATAAACTCCGGATACCTATAATCCTAATAATTATTTATACTAACTCTTATTTACTTTATAAATATTTTATAAAACAGTATTATATAGAAAAGCACCTAATAATTGATATTATAGTATTAAGGGAGTTATATGAATAACGAGAGCTCTACGAAATCCGATGGATCCACAGCGACGACAACCCTACCAACGGGTTCACGAAGGCAGCACCGAATCGAGCCCTCGTAAGGCTCATCGAAGACATAAGGGCGATGATACGGATGGATGGATGGGTGACGAGGCCCTAGGTAACGTCTACGACGTCAATAAAAGGAGGAATACAAAGGGGAAAGGGGGGGATTTACTATTACCGTCGTTAAGGACAGCGAAACAAACACAACTCGTGGCCGGGCCCAGGAGATACTCGTTTCTACTAGGAGGCGGTATAGCTAAAAGGGACGATTCTACTACTTCCGAACACCTTACACACTTATTTCTTTTATCAATTTAATCGCATTTTTAAGCAATTCAATGCCCGCATTGAATAACACTCAAAATCGCCTATTTAACGTTAAATAACAATTGTCATAATATAGCCCACAATTACTGTCCCGTAATTGTGGTTCCACTTTTGCGACAACAATTTTATAATAAAAAAGACAGTTATTAGTATCGGAATACCACTGTCTAATTAGCGACACTTATTACCGTATATTACCGGTTAGCCCGATTAGTGAGCCAATTAGAGGTTAGGGATCAGATTCAGAATTGCGGCCACTAACACCGCGTTCAACCTCCAATTCCTGATAAAAACAACAGCAAATACAACAAATATATCGTTATTTACTAACCTTCAATTACCAGGCCTGGTGAGATGAATCCAACACTAATAGAATACAAATTAATATACACCCTGGGTATAACTCTTATATCCTAGTTGACTTTTAGGATAATAGGGAAATAAGGCCCAGGGTAATAATATATATACAGAAGGGGATAAGGCTATAAGTGTAATAGTAAAGATTGACACCTCCGGCTTCTGGCGCAGCTGGCACAGGGACGTGTGGTCCGAGATGCAGCGGCAGAACACCATGATCGCGCCGTATTCCGTCCCGGTCATCCCGCCCGATATCGACACCAAGCGCTGGAACCCGTCAAAGCCATCGGCCGTCTGGGGCGACGTCGCCGTTGCGGGACCGTTCAACCTCTACCAGGCGTACGGGGATCTCGGGATGCTCGAGGAGCAGTACGAGCAAGCCCAGGCTTGGATGGACAAAGGCATCCCCCGGAGCCCCGAGGGACTTTGGTCGTGAAAGTCGTCTCAATTTGGCGACTGGCTGGTCCCAAGGCGCCGGAGAGCGATCCGCGACCACGCACAAGTACCTTGTGGCCGACGCGTACCTAATCCGGATGACTGAGCTCATCGCCAATATCTCTGCGGCACTGGGGCGCGACGAGCCGGCCAAGACTTATACGAGCCAACGGGATGATCTTGTTAAACGATTTCACGAAGCTTGGATGAGCGAGGGGACCATGCCCAATCGCACCCAGACGGCCTATGCCCTGGGCCTCGACTTCGGACTGTTCAGCTCCGACGACCGCGCCAAAGCGGTCCGCTGAAAGATCTGGTCGTGGAGAACGACCACCTCGTCGGGACGGGTTTCGCAGGGACGCCTTCGCTGGGCTTCGCGCTGTCTAGAAACGGGGCGACCGACGACTTCTACAAAATGCTCCTACAGGAACAGGTGCCTTCGTGGCTCTACCAAGTCGTCATGAACGGCACGACGACTTGGGAGCGCTGGGATAGCATGTTGCCCAACGGGTCCGTCAACGGCGGCGGGATGACGAGCTTCAATCACTATGCTTTCGGATCCGTGTCCCACTGGATCCATGAGAACATTGGCGGGTTGTCCCCAGCGGAGCCGGGCTGGAAGAAGATCCGAATCGCACCGGTCCCGGGGGGCAACATCACCAGCGCGACCTCCAGGTTCGTGAGCCCGTACGGGGCCGTGAAGGTAAAGTGGCGGGTTAAGGAGACTGATGGCTTTCATATGGAGATTGAAGTTCCCCCCAACACGAGGGCGGAAGTCACGTTGCCTGGTAATAATAATACGCGGACAGAGGAGGTTGGCTCAGGGCGATACACCTTTCACGAGCGGGACCACAAGCCGGCATGATACCATAGGAATACAGTCCTTGCACATCTTCTGCTCCCGCCACGACAGCTTCGTCGACGGTACAATGGTCGAAAGGGACGGACGAGGCATCGCGGTCGTCCCGTCCCGGCGAATTGTTCTCATCGGTGCAAACATCGCATGTGTCGTCGTCCTCCTTTGGTAGGGGGCAAACGGGCCAGTCGAACCGTTGAAGTATTCCGCATGCGGCGTCGGCCAGGAAGATTTCGTATCCGTCGGCAGCATGCTTGATGTGACCACACACGCGCGGCCAGTCAACTGTAGCGCCGCCACGACTGCGAGCACTTGAGCAGCTCCGGTATATGAAGGAGAGGTTCGATGTCGTCCGCGGAGCGAGGTATCGAAGGGAGGTGCTCACGGCTACGGGAGCGAATGCACTGCAGCATTAGCCAAGACACGCGGGCGACCTACTTGGACAGACTGACGAAAGCCGCCGTCCGAGACGGCCTCCTATTGCAGCGATGCTTACAACGGACTCGTAAAAAGATCCAGCGAAATCTAGGATATGAACCGGGAAAAGCACTTGACCCGTCGAGCTGCTCTTCAGTCGGCCGAATGTGCAAAGCACTTGGGTTTTTATGCGGCCCCCGGGTACTTGCAGGCGGCGGACATGCTCGGCGCATTCGACTTACCATAGAATAGATTGCGTGGCTTCGCTTGCCGGCCACTGCTTCGTCCGTCTTGTAGTTCTTCCACGTGTGCGCCATGCCGGCACGCGGAGACAGAGTCGGGCGCAGAGGCTCATCATACGAACGCTGCTATATCTTGCGAGCAGCTATAGCACTTAGGAATATGCGTCATGACCATCGCTCAAGATCGGCCAAGCAAACGTGGCTACGGCCCTTGGCTGGCGGGGTGTCTACGGGCAGCCTCACCTGCAGAACCACACTTCCTCCCTACAAGCAGTTGTGGAATACCGTGGCAGCTACTCACCGCCTGCAGACGGATGTCTTGACCTCCAGGAACCAGTCCATCGTTCGAGGAAGAACCGCTTGGCTCAGTTTTCCAGGAAAGAGGCGCGAGCCCTCGTCGTGGTCGCTTGGCGAGCCGAAAAAGACAGGAGGAGGCCTCAGCCGAGGGATGCTTCGCGGCGCATGAGACAGCGGTCCAAGTGGAAGACCGGTGAGAGCCCCCGGCGCGCAGGCTCGCCCAATCCATTCCTCCGTTCGGGACCATTTCAACTGAATGCCTGATTTGAGGGAATTTCGCCCGACGCAGGTGCGGAGTCTACGACCCGGTGGGTGCGTCCGTTGGTCGAGAAGCGAAGCAACCCCGGATTCTTGGCAGTCTCATGGGGTGTGAGCGGCCGGGTCATTTCGGAGGGCCGATCGCATCTCTTGATGGAAACGATGAGAAACAGAAATAACTGGAAACGGAAAAGGAAACAAACAAAACGCGCGATAGAGAGAGGCAAGAGGTTGGGGTTACAGCTATTTTCTGCAAGTGGAGCCCTGAGCTGGCCTCGTGTCGTTGAGCCATTGGGAAGCCCGAGAATCCCAGCCTGTGCGACCATTGCAGGCCTCTTGAATCGCAATTGTTCCAAAAGACGTATTTTTGGTCAGAATTGCTGGCTATGGAGCAAGTGTGCGACAGTAGACACAGCACTAGCGCATGAAGCCATCGTCGGGCATTGGTTGCAGTAGCCTGCCTGCTGAAGCCATGGAAAATAACAACCGGGCGGCTCTGCATCAAACGGGTCAGATTCCGTGTCGGATGTCGTTCGGCGAGTCGCTATGCTCGGTTCACAGAACAATGGTGAGGTAGCTTGGCGACCCAGGAGATTGATACTCAGGCCCAAGATAGATCGTCGTTCGGTAGACGAACGCCAAGTCACGACAAGTCGTCGACCTCGTTCGGGAGCACGGGTAATCGCCAGTTGACAGCACGGCCCATTGCTTGACGTTCATCCCCTCTCTCGACCGGCAGGCCCGGGCCCGGATACCGGAGTGCGGCACGCCGTTTCAGTCTCTGGGGACCCCAGAGCTCTTAATCACCGTCACAATCGCCCGGCCAAGAGAGAGCCAAGGCCACGACCAAGGCTTTGTCGTCTTGGACTTACGAAGCTCTGTCGACATCTCGGGATCGCATAGCTTTCTCGATTCTTTTCGGAGGGTTGCGCCATGATCGCGTGTCCTCCGTGCAACGGTGGCCACTGGCCAGCACCAGAAGCGGCCGCATTCTAACTTGCCCCTGTTGCAGTGCGCGCCCGAGCCTTCACCCTTCACCCACCGCCGAACGGAAGGGAGACGAAATTGAGCGTTGCTGATGGGCCTTGGCCCGCCAATGAGCCATTTGGCGCCGAGACTTGATGTAATCCAAGAACCCAAGCCGCTCCAGCTGATGGACCAAGAAGACCAAGACGCCGAGAGATTCCCAAGACGAGTTGCGCAACGCGTTCCTTGCCAGCGCGCTTCGCAGGCTTGGACGCGGGGCCCTCTTGGCTCTTGGACGGTTCTTTGGAAGTCTGGAGCTCGTGAGAGAAGGCCAAGACGGCATGGGTTCTATCCAAATGGAGCAGCCCACTCTGCACTGCAATAAGCCCTACTGGCATCTTGGCTTGATGCCGCCGAGCCAGGAATGCGGCGATCCCCCTCTTGGACAGCCTGCACCGCCTGCAGAGTCCTTCCTAATCTCGGCCTCGCGTCCGAACATGTGCCACCCCATTCGAACCTCCGCATTTGGGGCCCTTCGGTGGCCCATCCCGTCCTCAAACTGCCGGGGGTCGTCGCGATCGTCTGGGGGAGAGGACGATGGCCTGAAAAGTGCCCGGAATAACCACGACTAAACGTCGAGAGTTCCAGTCTGGACTCTGGAGCTGTCCATGGTGGCATGCCGGGCAGAGGCGGGATGCCATGGAGGTGAGAAATTACATCATGTACCGGGGACGGGAGAGGCGGTGCGATCTTGCCACGGGGCACGAGGACGGCATCGTGCGTGTTCCTCCTTTTCGCCCAAGACTCTGCCGGAAAGCTTGGTACGATTCCGTGGGAAGGCGGGCTCGTCAGCTCTTGGTGTGCCGCAAGCAATCTCTTGGGTGCGGCCAATGGAAGGGTCTGCGGTACATGGAGAGCGGGTATCCGTACTCGATCCTTAATTTGTCGGGGTCTTGTCAGTCGAGGAGTACTCCATAGTGTTGTGTACGTGTGCGTGTACTTGGTTGCACAGCACAGCGTGGGACAAGCACCGACCGATGCGGATAGACGAAGTCAATCTGGCGATTGACGGGGATTGGGGCGGCGACGTTGAGACGGGCCCAAACACGGCGAGAGAGGGAGCAGTGCCAAGACTGCTTAAAGGCCTCGTTTTGATTGCGCAGGCGGTGATTGAGTGAGCGGTGCGGGCAGCGTGTGGTGACTTTTGCTGAGTGTGTGGTGGCCTTCCCCTGGACTGGACGGGCGAGAGTTGAACCCATGTCGAAACCAAGCATCCTCGTAGGTCTTGGCATTGCTTGCACAGCCTCAATGGCACGGCGAAGCGGCGGCCGCAAGGAGGGCAGGATGGGATACAGGCTGAAGGTGCTTGGTATCTGCAGCCAAGACCGCCCAGGCTGCCCAGCCAAAGGAAAGCTGGGCGATGGAGCGGCAAATTCTCAGGTTTGGCTGGCGGTTGGAGCGAGCCAAGCCAGCATCCAGCATCCAGCACCGCAGTCTGCAGCAAGCAACGGAGCACCCTCTTGCTGTATTCTGTACGAAGTATCCGTCCGTGGCTGCGGGGGGGGGGAGAACGGCGATGCGGATGATACGATGGCATGGGGTTGTGAGACGGCTCGTCGTTCTTGGGGGTCGTGTCTTGTGTGGTGAAGCTTGGCGCCGAAGGCGGGAGGAGATCAACGAGAGTCTAAGTCTAAGTCAAGCCCAGTCAAGCCCACGACGGCGACTTTGGTTTGGGGCTTTAGGCTTGACTCTGACACCCAGCTGGCGTACCGTCAGCGTGGGTCGAACTTGCCAAGGTCAACACGACCCGCCCACCTGAATAAAGACGGGCGTCGACGGCACGGGCGCGTTGGATCCATGTTTTAACGCAAGCAATAGCGTGCCCGGTTGATTGCGATGGATCGGAGATGGCTGTGTCGGTGCGCTGGCTGGCTGGCTGGCTGGCTGGCTGGCTGGCCGTTGAGGGTTGTGTGTGTATGTGTGTGTGCGCGTGTCGTGATGGGATGCCCAAAAAAAAAAAAAAAAAAAAAAAAAAAAAACCCACAGACAACGAGAGCCAAATTGCAAAAGGTAAAAAAAGGTGGGAAAGCGATGATGGAGATGGAGCCAAGCCCGAGATGCGCCTGGGTGGGAGAGAGACAGCGCCGGAGGGGCCAGCAGCCCAGCTCTGCTCAGTGCTTGCTGCCAGGGGTGGCCAGCCATGCGCTGCAGCGAGGCAGCTGCTGGCGCCAGAATTGGCACCGCGGTTTGGCATTCATCAGAGTTCAAAGTTCCGTTGTCAGCAGGGCCAGACGAGGTACGTACCCAGGTATCTGCCGCTGCTCTTCTCGGACCCCGAGTGCTGCGGTGCGTGGGTCACACTATCCGTACAACGGGCAGTTTGTGAGAGGTACCTCCAGCAGGGCGCCTCGCACCAAAGACGCCCGTACCTGTACCCGAACCTCACCAGGCTCCCTTACCTCACCACCACCACCACCACTACTCATCTCTCACCTCAAGAACGCTGTCGCCGGGTCTTGGCAAAGCCCACACCACTCTCACAACGAATGCCATGACAATGGGAAATGCCAAATGCCCCCCCAACGCCCGGCACATCGGCTCCCCTGCGTGGGCCGCAACAGGCGGTATTGCGCAACACTTGAAGGACGAGCCGGTTTAAACGGCCTCTGCCGGGCCAATTCGCGTGGCCGCCGTATCGCATTCATGTCAAGAAGAGGGGGGCCGGCAGGCGAGTGTCTTTGGGATTGCGCGTTGCCCTTGGCGCTAAGGACTTGGCAGTCTTGGCTGCGGCGGAGAGGCCAAGAAGAGAGGAGCGGAAAGCTTCTTTTCGGGCTCTGGGCGTGCCAGAAACTGAAGTCACCTGCCCGGCTTATCGAGGTGGTTGAGTCGAAAGGGGATGTGGTGGGGCGGAGGGATGCTAGGTTAAGCTCATTCGCGTGTCCTCAGTGGCCAGCGGTGCTTTGAAGTGTGTCCGTCTCTGCCCACTGTCCAATGTCTGCCGTGGCGGCCTGGTCTTCCTGGCTCAGCTCTGCCCTGCCGTGCCCAAGGTAGGTGCGGATGACGGGCTGGCTGCAGCTCCTGCGCGTCTACTCTGCGCCTGCGTTTCCGTCTCCGGCTGGGACAGGTCTGCCCACCAGACAGACTTCCAGTGGCCCCATCCCATTTTATGGAGTTATGGGGTATGCGATTATCGGAGCACCGGAGGCCCCGTGTTTTGACAATGCTTGGGGTTTCTTGGGTTTCTTGGGCTTCTTGGGAGGGAAGGCTTGTCACTCTCGTCCCTCCCCCTCCCCCTCCAACTGCGTGCTACTTCGGTCTATGTACTATCGCAGCATGGTCGCCTCTGGGCTCGCTCTGGGCCTCCCCCCTCCCTGCCAATCGACACTGGCACTCCCATGTTCTGCTGTCAGTCCGTCGTCCTATCTCTGCCCGCCCAAACGTGCACTTCGGGACGCTGTGCCATGGGCGATGTGGCCTCGTCGTGACATCAGCCATGGGGGTACTTGGCGCGTTGTACCATGTACCTTGTACCATGGCGCTGTTTCTCAGGGCGTGGTGACGGCGGTCTTGTCCCGTCCGGTCACACCTCGAGCCCCAAAAATACTCGGCTCCAGCACGCCGTGCCCGGCTGGAAACAAGAACCTCTCCCATCTGAGACGGTCGCAGGCCTCTTTCTATGTTCAGACGACACAGACCGAAATAATCATTACCCAACCGCTTTGTCGCGATGGATACCATTACCCTATTCACGACAGCACAAAGCAGGAGCAGGCTGCACCGCAGGGCAGAGAGCAGGCCACGATGAGGCCCCTCGCGCGGCCGCAGCAGTAAATGAGGGAACCAAACGCCGCGCTTGCGGTCATCAGCTGATGGCGAGCTATTGACCAACACAAATGGACAGCGGGTGCGCGCAGGATGAAGCAATGCGCGCCAAGCACACTTGCCAAGATCTCGGTGAAGGGATACAGTGGAAAGATGGAGATTTGCCAAGACTCCCAAGACAGCCAAAAGTCTTGGCATCGTATGCGCCCGGATGTCGCGGTGTTGGCGTGTGACTTGCGGAGTCCGTGAGCGTCAGCCGTGTGCTGGGGGCGCATCGACTGTGGTGAACCGCTTCAGCTATCTTGGTCTCTTGCAGCTTAGGTTTGTCGCAGATAGTGCAGAGCCGCCAAGGTACCGTGCCAGCTGTCGGACTGTCGGACGCATCGCTGTGCCTTGCTTGTCTCCCCCCATCTCCCGTGACATCAGCTCGGAAGCCCTCGCCACCACCAGCCAATAAAAGTTCAGCTGGTCTCACAAGCCCCTGGTCGCCAAGACTTTGCCAAGGCTCTTGGGAGGGTAGGAAGAGCGGAGAGGAAATGTGATTCATGAATAAAGAGACAAGCCGTCGTCCATGCCCCCCAGATCAGACTGCGCATTTCCTCTCAAAACCAACTCAGGCTTGTGAGGGTCGGCAGAAAACATAAAAGCATTGCTGACCGTCTCTTTTTTTCCCTTTTCCAGCTTTTTGCCTTATTCCAAGTATCTTCTCGCCTGTTCTCGGCAATCGGCCCTCCACTGCCTTAGCCCAGACGCGTCCCCACTTACACCGCATCCCACCTGTTCCGTGTTCTGTGTCCCAGCTCAACGGATCCCGGCCGAACCAGATCTTCCGGATTTCCTCACCGAGCACCGCTCGGTCAATCACTCACAGCCATGTCGACTAAGCAAGAGCAAGAGTCTTCGGGGAGCAACTCTCCCAAGAGCAACACCCCCGCGCCCTCGACGACTACCAGCAACACTTCTCAGAGCACCGGTCAGACGAGTGCCGACGACAACCTCATCTGCAAGTGGAACGCCTGCAACCTGAAGTTTGTCACGCCTGAGGCTCTCTACGTAAGTCATTTCCGCACTACCTGATCTCACCGAGCCAGAGACTGACGATACCCACAGGAGCACATTTGCGAGCGCCATGTCGGTCGCAAGAGCACCAACAACCTCAACCTCACTTGCCAGTGGAACCAGTGCCGGACAACAACCGTGAAGCGTGACCACATCACCTCTCACATCCGTGTGCACGTGCCGCTGAAGCCTCACAAGTGTGAGTTCTGCGGCAAGTCCTTCAAGCGCCCCCAGGACTTGAAGAAGCATGTCAAGGTAAATCAACAGCCACTCCCCAAACACAGCTCCTCTCGACGGATCACCGCGCTCACACTCACCAGACTCACGCCGATGACTCGGTGCTCGTCCGATCTCAGGACCAGGGCCTGAACGGCTATCGGGCGCAGCCTGGCAAAGGTATGTTTAGCTCACGTTTGCGCATCCAATGTCCTCTCGTTTTCTCCCAACCAGAGGCTAATGTGCCTCCAGCTTCTTCTAGCTACTATGATCATAATGGCCACATGAGGACTAACTCGGCCGCCTTCGCACACCAGGCTGGGCATGCTAGCTATTATGCTCCCCAACCATCTACAAACTATGGACTGTACTTCAACCAACAACCCTTGAACCATCCCCGAACTGAGTACATCGGCCACCATGCTGGCGGCTACGACAACCGCAAACGCGCATTCGACATGGTCGACGACTTCTTCGCACACGCCAAGCGTCGCCAGGTCGACCCCACTTCATACCAACAGGTCGGCCGATCCCTTCTCCCCCTTCACGGCGCTCTCGGACTCCACGCCGGCCCCATGCCTGGCTCCGACTACATGGCCGCCCCAGCCCCGCCGCCCGTTCACCACCACCAGCACGTCGGCGGCCAACCCTCCGGCCCCGGTCCCCTGACCCAGCAATACTACCTGCCGCCCATGCCCAACGCGCGCACCAAGAACGATCTCATCCAGATCGATCAGATCCTGGAGCAGATGCAGAGCACCGTGTACGAGAACGCGAACCAGGCCACCCAAGGAATCCACATCCACGGCCAGAACACGTTCGACCTCCGCAACAGCCCCTCGCCTCCAGGTGGCCACAGAGGCTCCGCCGCCGGCATTCCAGTCACCAGCGACGGCTACGGCGCCGTGTCCGCCGCTAACATGGCGTCGCCGTTGACCGCAATCTCCTCCACTGGAACTCCCGCCGTCACTCCCCCCTCGAGCACCATGTCCTACACCTCTGGTCACTCGCCCAGCCCCTCGTCTTCCGGCATGTCTCCCCAGTCGAGACACAGCTCAACCGCATCCTCGGTCATGTACCCCAACCTCCCTGCCGTCAGCTCCGTCTTCCCCGGTCAGTCGACCACGTCTACTCTCGGACCCAGCTTCGACAGCAACGAGCGCCGACGCTACTCGGGAGGCATGCTCCAGCGTGCCAACCCCTCGTCGCCTAGGTCGCCCCGCATCATGGAGGACTCCTCTGGTGTCACCACCCCTAAGGCCGAGTCGGTTGCCTCATCTGTTGGATCTCCTTCCTCCGAGTCGGACATGAGCGAGGGCGCTCGTGAACGCGAGGAGAAGTACGACCAGTGGCTCGAGAACATGAGGACCATCGAGGCTCTGCGCGAGTACATCCGGGACCGCATCGACCGCAGGGACTTCGCCGAGGAGTCGGGCATGTCTCCCCCGATCTCGGCCGGACGCCTCAAGTCCCCCGAGCCGATGGAGGTGGACGCCAAGCCCGGCCCGGCAGCGCCGCTGTACCCCGTCCTGCGCATGCCGAACTGAGGAGATGCCCGACACCCCTCGCTGAGCTGGATGTGAAGAAGCCCCGGGGTTTTCCTGGCGCGTGTACCAACAGTTGTGTCTACAAGCGTGTTTCGAAAAGTTTTCTTCCCACATCAAAAGGAAAGGGCAAAGTGATCGGTTCAACCTGGTTCGTCTTCGATTCTTCTGCATTCTTTTTATTTTACATCAAGCGCTTCTGGCAAATACCTCCCACCTGTCGGAGCTCCTCTTTGTTATGTTACATACCCTGGTCGGTGGAAGTTGGAAGGGGAAGTGGATTGATACGCAGTCTCCCAAAACGCAGATGGATTGGAGGTTATCGCGGGGCAAAAGGTACCCCGCGAACCCCAAGCAACAAACAAACACGTCTTTTGATTTTACATGACAACGAAGAGGAGAGAGATGGCTTTTACATTCGGGAGGGTTTTGCGAGCAAAGCAAACATTTTGGTGTGAAACACTTTTTCTCAAATGGTTGCGGAATACGGATATTGGAACGGAAATGAGATCATGAACACAACAAACCCATGTTGCTTCGCCACCTATGTAGTCTCCTTGGCTCGAACTCGAGTTCGAATGAAAATGCTTATTGTGCCTCATAACATGTCCCGTCCATTGTGCTATTGCGTTTCCCCGTTATTATGGGGACCCAGGTTCATGTTTCCTCGATTCGATCGGCAGATCTAAGTTTATGAGGGCCCTGGTTCATAACAACCACCGTTGCATGCTCCAAGCCGCCCGTCATCAACCGCCCAACCGCCGCCGTCATCCGGCCCCCGTGACTCCTCCGTAAGCCGGCCCCCGGTGCGCCCGACGATCTCTCGTACTCAACCGCTGTCTAAAATTTGCCATCACAGACGGAGCCGTTTACCCTTTGTCATATCCGGCACTTCATGAGCGGCACGGGGATTTGGCAAAGATTCCGAATCCGGGGACTCGGGGCGTCACCAGTACCATTGACGTCTGCCCAGGACGCCTGCTCACTCAGGGCCTAAAAGTTCTCACTTCCGTTGCGGGAGAGACGACCGCGATATCTCTCAATTCAGAGACAATACGAGCGCCGAGACGCCATGGTCGGGCGTAAGCTAGTTCGGCCAAACTGAATCACGCTGAGGACGACGGTGTCCCGCCGGCGCGGACGGGATCGACTTGTTGCTGATGAGCAGGCTCCCGCCTCGTGGGCGGACTGTCGCTGGCGGGGAAGTGAGACGCTCGAGCTGAGCTGAGCTGGACTGTAATTCCAGTCAGCGTCGCACGAATCGCTTGACCGGGAGGAAAACGCTGCTTGGCGTGGAGCCTTGTACGACGTGCGTGTTTGCCTATTCTGCGCAAGATGTCTCGGTCTCCTACACGCCCTTACATGCGGGAGCCCGTCCGTCATCACCTGACATTTCGCGTCCTTCCACAGAAAGGCCTCGAGAGACGGATGTCAGCCCTGCGATCGGCCTCCCTTCGGCCCTATTCCGAGTGGCTTTGCTGCTGGTTCCCTCCTGGGTGGAGAGGAGAAGGGGGAAAAAAGGACGAAGGACGATTTTTGTGTCCGGCTCCGAGCAGGCCGGGCAGCATAATATTCCCCCCTTCCAAGGTTTGCAGTCCGAAGTTCGAGCTTACCCCAAATTTCCCAATCCAGTTAGAACTTTCATTAGGCATTAGGGAAAAAGTCACCGGGAGGACCGTGTGTGGCTGACTAGAAACCAAAACCAAGGGCGACAAGAGGTGAAGGAAGGAAGGGGGAAAATTAAGTCGGCGCGACGATCGATCCTTTTGCGGGGAAGGGGGTACTGTGTATGTGTAGTATATGAAAGGAGGGCAATTTGACGGGCGGGATGATCGACGGCCGGTTCCCTCCTTTCCGCACCCTTTTTCTGAGACAACACCACCACCAGCTTTCCCACGAGAGACAGGAGTTCATCCGGGAAACCAAACAAAACTAAGGCTGGTAGGTAATTTACGAAGGGGGACTTGATGCCTCGGGCGCCCGCGCGCGAGCAAGCTTGCTGTTGCTAATACTGTTCGCACCCAATAGGGTAAAGGGGATGGTGAGGACTTGGCGATGTTGTCATCCTTGTGGCCCGGCTCTTTTCAAATTTTTGCACCTTCGAGAACTGCCAGAATCCTACGACGCCTTTGACGGATTGACGCACTCAATATACCCAAGATTTTAAGCGAAATGCCGCATATTTAAACCGTTGAAGAGCCGGCAGTCCATCGACGAATAACTACAGCAAGGCAGACGCACGCATCTCAACCACATCAGCAAGGCCAACATCTACATCTACATCTACTATATCTACATCCAACAAAACAACCGAAAAAAACAAAATGAAGTTCACTACCCTCCTTCTCACCCTCGCCGCCACCGCCATCGCCTCACCCAACGGCGCCGACATCGCGGGGCGCGAGGACAAGCCCGACGCGTCGTGCTGCTGCTGCGACCTCACGCGCCCGGGCTACGTCTGCAAGCCGCCCACGCCGGAGGGCTGCGAGCCGTGCGCGACGGTGCTCTGCCCGTGGGACCCGGCGACCGAGGAGCAGTGCTGCTGCTGCGGGCCCGACGACGTCAAGTGCAAGACCATCAAGAAGGGCGACGGCTGCGCGTGCCCCAAGATCGCATGCGGCGTCGACTTTGAGTACGACTGGCTTCCCAAGCCGGCGGCCTAAGCGTTGCGGTTTGGTACGAGAAAGTGTGTCACGGTATGGGATTATGAAGGATTACGGGGCTCAATTGGGCAATTGGGGGGTAATTGGGAAATATTGGAGGGATTATTCGGACTGGTTCATTCTTTTACATGACAAGTCTCGGACTCGGAGAGACATGGTCTGTCATTGAATTCGGTATTTATTTTTTGCTTGGCTTGGACGATACTAGCCGGACTATTTAAAGGGATACAGAACATTCATTTTCTCTGGTACATTTTGAGATTTGATTCATCCGCGGTAAAAGTGACCCTTCACTCATGAGAAAGCCCTGTGATTTAAGCTTTGAGTGAGGGGATGCTGGTAGACACACACACACTGGCCAACCTGTCGGAGACAGGACACGCCTTTCGTTCCTCGCTCGATTTCGTAAGAGACTTGTCCGACGTCGAAAGCCCAGATCCTTACTGGGCCATCGCTCTTGCGGGGAATAGTGCATGTTGGTCATCTTAAGACGCACGCTATCGTTATCGGCTTCGGTTTCTGATTGTAAATCTCCGGTCGGCGCCAGCTCAACCGCGGGTTACCGCGCTGGAATAAGATGCATGGTTGGGGCCAGTGGAGGCGGAGGCGGAGGCGGAGTGAATGCCGCGGGGAAAAGAGGACGCTTTCGGCGAAAGGTGGGGCCATGGTCGGCAGGCGGGTGTGGTGGTGAGCGGAGCTCCGCTGGACTTATGAGAGGAGTAAGTAAACGCGTGGTCTCGGGATCATTGAATGGATTTGCGAAGATGATATTTAAACTAGGAATGTTCCTGAATAAACTAATTCTCGAAGCAAGCAAACATACACACCATCCTCATCTTCTCTCAATTCTCACTCAACTCCCTCAATTCCCTCAACACACCAGAACAACCTTGAACTCCTCTTCCTTGTGCGCCTTCACTAACTAACACGGCAACCCCTGTCGACCCCGCGCTGATTGATACCGGCAAACATGGGCTCTCTCCCCGCACCCCCGGCCAAGGCCGAGTACCAGATCCTTGAGAAGCCGAGCCGCAGCGGCCGGAAGCTGCGCATCGTCTGCCTCGGCGGCGGCGCCAGCGCCCTCAACCTCGCCCACGAGGTCGACACCTGCAGGGGGCTGGACCTCGAGCTCGTCTGCTACGAGAAGAACCCCTCCATCGGCGGCACCTGGTACGAGAACCGCTACCCGGGCTGCGGCTGCGACATCCCCTCCGTCAACTACCAGTTCTCGTGGGCCCCGTCGCCGGAATGGTCTTCGTTGTATGTGCTGAGCTCCCAACTAGGGTGACAATGACTGAGACGCGATAGTTACTCGAGTGCCCCTGAGATCCTGCAGTATTTCAAGGATGTGGCGGAAAAGTACGACCTCAACAAGTACATCCGCTTGAACCACACCGTGGTCGGTGCCTTTTGGGATGAGAATGCCCAGAAGTGGAACATCAGGATTGAGAAGGAGGATGGCACTATCATCGAGGACACGGCGGACATTTTCGTCAACGCCAGTGGCGTGTTGAAGTAAGTCAAGCGTCAACAGTATCAGCCATGCATGCTGACAGACTTATCAGCAAGTGGAAATGGCCTGCCATCAAGGGCAGAGAAACCTTCAAGGGCAAGATGCTCCACAGCGCCAACTGGGACAACAGCATCGATCTGAAGGGTAAACGGGTTGCCGTGATAGGATCCGGCTCTTCGGCGGTTCAGATTGTCCCTAGCATCCAGCCTGGTGAGTTGCAGCGAGCCCCACAGAGGAAACATACCACTGACCCAGACTAGTTGTCGGGAGCATGGGCTGTTTTATCCGCAGTTCGTCCTGGGTCGTTGGAGGGTTCGGCCAGCGCTTTGCAGGAAAGAAGGGCGGCAACTTCCAGTGTAAGTGGCCTATTACAGTCTCGACTCAACCGATCACGGCTAACCCACTAACCCGTCACAGACACCGAGGAGCAACGCGAGATTCTCCGTAATGACCCAAAGAAATACCTGGCATACAGAAAGAAGATCGAATCTGAGTTGAACTCCCGTTTCCGCTTCATCCTGAACGGCTCCAAGGAGCAACAAGATGCGAGAGATGCAAGTGCCCCTTTGCCAAAGACAATCAAGCTGCAACACCAACTAACCTTCTCTCAGTTCGCCGAAAAAGACATGAGGTCCAAGCTCGCAGGCAGGGATGACCTCGCAGACCTCATCATCCCCAAGAACTTCGCGGTCGGCTGCCGGAGACCGACGCCCGGCAACGGGTACCTCGAGGCCCTCTGCAAAGACAACGTGACCGTGGTATCGTCAAACATCCAGGAGATCACCCCTACAGGCATCAAGACGGCGGACGGCACCGAGCACGAGTTCGACGTCATCGTCTGCGCCACGGGCTTCGATGTGAGCTGGCGCCCGCGCTACCCGACCATCGGCCGCGACGGCGTCAGCCTCAGCGAGTACTGGCGCGACGTGCCCAACACCTACCTCTCCCTGACCGTGGCCAACTTCCCCAACTACTTCAGTAAGTCCACCCCTGCCTCCTTCCTAGCAACAAAACCCCGCTAACGCGGTGCAAGTCTTCAACGGACCGTTCGGACCCTACGGCCACGGCAGCTTCCTCCCCATCACCGAGACGGTAGCGCGGTACGTGATGCAAGTGCTGCGCAAGATGTCCGAGGAGGAAATCGCGTCCTTCTGCCCAAAGCAGGAAGCCGTCGACGACTTCGTCGAGCACCGCCGCAAGTTCCTCCCCCGCACGGCGTGGACGTCGCCGTGCCGCTCGTGGTTCAAGCAGGGCACCGTCCACGGCGAGCCGATGATGTGGCCCGGCTCGCGCATCCAGTTCTTCGAGACCGTCGCGACGCCGCGCTGGGAGGACTATCACCTCAAGTACACGACGGCGAACCGCTTCGGGTACTGGGGCAACGGGTTCGCGGCGCGCGAGGCGGATGGGCGGGACCTCACGTGGTACCTTGGCCTGCTTGACGGGGTCGACGAGCAGCCCCCACTGCCTGATGAAGATTTTGAAGAGTTTTTCATGAATAAGTAAATGGGTTTTCTCTTGAGTATTTGGTCAACCATTGGGGAAACGGCATCGGTTTTGGATTAGTTGCTACATGTAGAGCTCGAATGATTATCGTGAGCCTGAAAAGGGCTGCCTCAAATGGTTCCGTGCTTGTTGTATGCTTGACGGGTATGCCACAGGGCATCACACATGGACAGAATGGACAAACCGGTTCGCAAGTAATCAGGTGCCAACTGTCATTTCCAAAGAATTTATGGTGCTATTACTATTGTCTTTGCCAGTTTTGTTATTATTTGTATTGTTTCTTTTGTTATTGCTGTTGTTGTTACAGTTGTTATCGTCGTCGTCATTGTCGTTGTCGTTGTCATTGTCGTCGTCTTTGTTGTTATTGGATCGTTATTTAGGCTTCAGATTCATAACCAGCGCAGCTGGTAGGCGAAAGACGGAAGGCGAGGCGGTCCACTAATTGGCTTAAATTGAGCTACCTCCCTCATTCCAAAACCTCCAGACTCTCATTCCTCCCCAACCGCCTACTATTCCAGCCCAGAGCCCATTTCAACGTAACACGGGCATTCTTTTTTTCGCGGGTCACTGTCGGATCGAAAAGCGTCAGAAACCTTTGGTGAAAGAAAAGAAGAAACTGATCCAAAAGAAAGATTTAAGAGAGAAAGTACAAGGTGAGGAATTACCTTGGTGCGCGTACCGCCGAGTCATGTCTTCTTCGTTCTTAAACTCAACCCCGCAGTGCCTCAGGTGCTTCTCCGCCCTTCCTTTCTCCAACGGATGTTTAGAAAACACTGAAGTACCGCAGTGTTTGGGACATGTCATGACATATAGAGCTAATTGTCCCTCCAGAATATACGGGAACACCCAGAGCTGTAAATTCCTCACTTTACACACTCTCATGGGGTTCTGCTCAGTGAGATTCAAGACTACCGACCAAGCCTCCTCTGTCGCCCGCGTCACAGGACGCCCCTTTACGATGTATTTGCTGGTGGTCGTGGCTGCGGAGGCCGATTTAGTCTTGGGGGCTATCGGCGGTGGAGAAGCCACTGCAGTTGCTGAGCTCGTCGGAGGCTTTGGGGCTGGAGGCCGCAAGCTCTGGGTTTCCGCGTTGTTTCGTTTCAAGCGTAACATGATAATGCGGGACTTTTGGCTAGGGAGCCGTTGTTCTGACCGGCTTTCTTCGTGTATAGGTTCCTGTTTATGCGCGATTAGCATTCTGGGGGCTTCTGGCATGGATCACGATGGAGGCCACTCACCGCGCTCGCTGCTGCGCTCTCAGCTTGCGGCTGGGCGTCAGGGCCTGGCGCAACGGCGTTTTCATTACCCGAATCCGTCTCCTGAGCTTTTGGCACGCAACTGATAACCTTGTTGGATGTGACGCAGAATATGCGATCGGCGGGTAGAATCAAATAATCGTCGCGACTCCCGAGCACCTGCTCGGCTGATGGCAGGGCATACGCATCCGAGAGAATCCTCGCTTGCTGCTTTTGCAAATCGGAACATAGGGCCTGGTACTTGTCGATATATGACTCGAGATACTTCTCGAGGCCTGAGAATGCGGCGTTGTAGTAGTCGAGATTAACATTGAGTTGTATCTTGTATTGCTCCAACCTCGCATCCGTTGAAGGTGGTGGAGGTTGCAAGGTTGGTTCGGAGGGCGGAGCGGAATCCATCGCTTCTGTTTGGGATGCGTCATCGAATTGGGGAGAATCCTCGGGAAAGATGGGCTTTTGAAGAATATCCGTGTTTGGCAGGCATTACAATACATCTAGGACCAGGGCAGTTCGCCTGAGGCCTCGGAACAGTTCACTGGGATGTCTTGCTAAGGGATGCAGTGACTGACACTCTGCTCTGGCCATTATTTGTTTGTCGCTGAAAGGCCAATGCTTGTGCAGCTATGCAGGGAGGGTACAACACGTGGTTATTCAGTTGCTGATGGTATCAGTGTGAAACCTGTTTTCTCATAGGTTGCTGGCGGCTGGAAGCCAGCCACCTTGTCTGGGTTCGGCGAGGTGTCACAAAAGTAGCACCAAACGGCTTACAATCCATTGCCACAAGCTCATTTGACAGACGCAATGCAATGACAAGAACTTTCAACATCTTTGGGTTCTGTTACATTCGACCATCCCTCATCATTGAGACATAGGTTATTGGCATGATCCCTTGGGCCTTGGGCATTTCCGCTTCGACATGGGTCAGTGCAGGCTACCGCTTCACTGCCGCTCCAGTCTGATAGAAATGGCTTGGTGGTCTAGACCTCCAATCGAACGGTCATTGCCGTGGCACACTGTGTGTGAATGAAGGACGAGTTTCTTTTTTGAGCCCTAGGCATGCAGGGGCAGCCAGGTGACAAAAGGGTCTATCAAACGCATACGTAGTCTATAGGCCGTGCTGAGCGTTTACTGCCTTTTCTTTTCTTTTTCGTCAACTATCTAAATGTTCCAGCCCCGGCAAACAGTTCTCCCATGCAAACGAACCCGTTTGCAGCCAAGCAGAATGACAATTTTTGTGACACCTCAGGCATTATGGATCGTATTTTTATTTTGACACTCTGGCCGCCTACAGCATTGACCATAAACTGACTGGTCGCCCCGACTCCGAATCACGCAGGTGGGCTCAAAGGGACTGGGTGCCATGTTATGCACCCACATAATTGTCTACTACAACTGCTAGGTCACGTGCGGGCACATGTAGGCAGTCTGGGAAATGTAGTTAAAGGGTGTCGCAACTCCCCGTTAATCCGACATGGAGTTGCTTCCCTTCGATCCATGTTTGGGTCAAAGTAACGTCGTTCATAAGGCTGAGTGCTTCGACTTGACTCCAATATGGCACAGTCATCTCCAAACCTGGTTGATGCGTAAGTTCCTTTCAAGTTTCATTCCGCTTTTATCTTCGTGCTGCCCCATTGGGAGAGACTGATTTCCGCTGTTGTCACTAGTACCCTTGGCATCGACATCGGCAGCACGAGCACGGGAGCTTGTCTTTGGGTCCCTTCGAAAGACCTTGTCAACCACGTCGAGAACACGGTTGAGATACCAAGAGAAGCCTATAATCACCCTGGCGACTTTCCAACAGTGGGATTCCCTTTCGAGGCACGCGAGGACACGTACTTGGAAGGTCGCGTAGATCCAACACGCAAACCGACTTCACTCAAGTATGGATTCTATGTGCTCGCCAATACGGAGGACGCGGGCCTCATCGAGCAGTATCATCTCACGGAGCCGATGATGAGTCGCAGGGGTGGCCCTGAGTTTTGCAGAAGGCTCCGCCAAGGGTTAGTTCAGCTGCTGCTCACTGTGAGTCGAGATGTCCAGTCCACTTGTGAAGTCAACCGTGTCCAAATCACACGGATCGGGTTATCAATACCGGCCCAATGAACAATGGAGTTTGAGGATGTCTACCGCGACATTGTGATAGAAGTGTTCGGCCACCCCAAGGAGAATATCGTCTTCCATACGGAAACCGAGGCATTGGCACATTTTCTTCTTCAAGAACGGTCCCACGAATTTCAGGTCCCGGAAGGCGAAGACTATGGCGTCTTCTTGTTTCTCGATTTTGGGGGCCACAACATGATCAATCCAATTTCTTATTCATACCTGATTTTTGTCGGCACCGCCACAGGTCAAATCCGGTTGTGCGGGAATGCTTACGTCTACTCACAGAATGGATGCATCTTCAACCTTGTTCAAGGCGACCCAACTGAGAAGCCGAGCTTCTACAGAATAGAAGACGCCTTTGGTATGTAATCTGCTCTCGCCAGTAATCGCAGTTGGCCTACACCCCATGAAGGCCAGGGAGGCGGCAGTGAGCATTGGACGTAACGTCGCACACCCACATTCCGGCCACCCCCACATCTCGGCCACGCCAAAATGATGAAGCATTTATTGATGCATCAACTTCACGCTTTTATTCCACCTATTCTGATGCCACAACAATACAACTAGCATCGTCACTAGGGTTATCGGAGGCGCTGGATTCATCTGAGCTATTGTCGACGTCGCTAGCCTTAATTTGAGCTCGTCGGATGGCCACGATGTTGGTAAACTTCGAATTGGGTGATATTTTGACCTTTTTCCTTTTCCTAGCCCTACTGTCCTCAACTTCTGCTTCCAGAGCCTCTATTTTTCGTTGTGCGATAACCAATTGGTAGTCCCTCTTGTCCTATGCTTTTTGGACCTTTTAAAAGAGTAGACGTCGAGTATTATGGTCCCTATCCAGCTTATTGTATAAACCCAACTGTTCCCTTAACTCCCTACTTTTCCTAGGAGTTGACCAGAGTACTGTTAATGACTTTGTAGCCTATATATCGCTGGCGTTAACACTGGAGAGACCTTCTGGGCCCTTTTTTGAGTGTTTGGTTGGTGTTGTGGTGTTCTTTAAGAGTAAAGGACCAAGGAGGGATTTGCTCATATTTATGGGTTATAACCCTGTGTATTTCTAACCACTAATGACGTTGTACTTCGTCAACGCTGCCCAGCAAGCCTTACTATAGCATTCGATGAAATATCACTTATCAACGACGGTACTGCAGTCCCATGGAGGTTAATATCTAAGCTACTTCCAGTAGGTAGTCTTTAGAGGCCCAAATACTGATTGATTGAGGGGTTAAAGTATATGGGATGTATGTGGAGGAAGGAAGAGGAGGTGGATATTGTTAATAAAGTACTCCCACATAAAATCAGTTATTTCGTGGTTACCATGACCATCTAAGATGAGTAATTTGGTTTCGGAAGGGTCCCTGGGGGTAGTTAAGGGGATAAAGACCTTCTTTAGCTACTCTATCACCGTTGAATTTAACGTCTAACTATTCTCTATTACCGTGAATTACTAGGATTTATATAGTGTAAAATTGAGTAGAAACCACTATTACTGGACACTTTTCCCCTTATATATAACTAGTGGAGGGAGGGATTTTCCGGTAGCTGAGATATACTCAATAAGTGATATCTAAGTATACGATCCAGGCTGCTTTTTCCGAATAGAGTGACTTTTTAATGATCCTAGGACTAGCCTGTTAGATCCCCTGCCCTCTAGAATACTCGTCTTATCTATATTCCATTAATTTAATAGTTTAATAACCTTAATTTTAGGGACAACGAAGTAAGTGAATTATAGTTTAATAATATTAGTAGAAGCTCCGTTAATACGCTAAGAGTCGATGGATTTGCTTCTCTGGACCTTAATTAATGGGTTCCTTTGTATAAAGCCCTATACTGAAACCGTGCAGGGGGAAATGCTTACGCTAAGCGGGTTTTTCCTTAGTCAGGCGACAGCGAGCTATTTGAGAGAGGGGAACTGGGGACGCATTTCTAGTGGAGGAGATAATAAGGCACCATAAAACAACATATCACGGAACGTTAGTAAGTATTGTTAGTTAGATAGACGTATTCAGAGCTTTTTTTATTTGTTTACTTGGATTATATACTATGAATAGTATAGAGGTTGTTTTACCACCGAGTAAATAAGGCCCTAATACTTATTAGTATTTATATCCAGGGTAGGAACCCCTTTTTAGCCCTGATTAGGTTTTGAGGTGTCTCTTTACTTAGATTGTAGTTTTGGTTGAGTGGTTTTGTATGAGTTAGTTACCTTTATGGACCTGGGATAGAGGGTGTACGACTTATGGTTAGTAGAGTGTGTGTGTTGTATGATATAGTATATATTGTTCATTGTATCCCCTGCTCCGTTACACTGGTGCTTCGTGGGTGAATTGAATGCCCGATCTCCTTATTATTATAATACTATTATCCCCTCCCTAATTTTATTATATAATATAATAAAGGTGTAATATTAATAAAATAATGAATATTCGGCTTAATTAGATAATTATAATGGTTTTAATATGTTAAACGTAGGTATACGAAGAACTCCGAAAAACTTTGGGTTTAGCTAAAATACTGAGAAAAATGGTTAGGTAACACTTGAACGAGAAAAAGAAAGTGGACTATAACTGAATGACGACGGCTAAGGAGCTAAGTATGGGCTTATAGACCTGATTAGACCCTGTGAATGGACGCTAGACCTGGGAAAAAGGAAAGAATAGTATAAATAAATAGTAAGAATAATAGTACAACTATGAATTATTTTAGGATTTTTCCTATGGACCGTGTAGACCTTGAGTATTATGTAGAAGGTTGATATTTGAGTGGGTTAATTTAGATATGATCCCTTGGCCTGATCAGCTATGTTTAAATAGAATGAATAGATTGAATAGTTTTGGTAGATATGAAAGAATGGTCGTTAATTAGGAGTACAATATCATAAGTGGGACTATACTTCGCAGATCTTGCTCCCTTGGGATGGTTAATAAAGTAGAGTGCCCTTCACCTTAGGGTATTTAGAAGAACAGCTATGCATTTTGGCCTAATTACTATATTTTTCGTTATTAAGATAATAGTGATAATGGTGGGGGAAGTTACTTAGTGGGCTTTATTAGAACTATGTTCTCCGATGTAGGCTAACTCCCCCCCCTATGGACGATCCCTTTTTATTTATTTAACCTCCCCGTACTATAAGATAATCAATTACACAGCATATCCGACCTAATTAGCCTGATTAACCTATAATAATACTTATAGACTTTTCTAAATTATTCCAGAATATACAACCCCGAGCACTTAAGACTCATAAGGATGGGAACGCCTCACAGGATAATATACCCTTACCCTCCCGCAACGTCCCTAACGTTAAGGGCAAAAGGATTAATAAGCAACCTGCTTCGCAAACTCTATTGAGCTCTGATCAGGCCCAGAGTATAGCCCCCTACGCTAAGCTAGTTAAAGCCCTTAAGGAGGTAACTAGTAGTAAGAATAAAGGGGTGATCATTAAAATGCCCTAGCCCGTGTCACGGGCCGAACCTGGTGGTTATGCCCGGGCTATGCCCGTGCTCGCACTGGTGCCCCACCGGTGCCCCACTAGTGCCCAACCCCTAGGAAGCAGAGATTTCGCGCCATATCGTAGTTTACCCTTTTCCTCTTCAACTTGAAATAAATAGTATTTGGCTACTTTTCGGTTAAGATAAGGCCTAGGACCAGCCCTTCGCATATTTCAAACTTAGTTTTATTTATTATATAAGATACTACTAGGTTGAGCGCAGCTCCCTACTGGTTACGAAGTGGAATCCTAGGTTAAGTGCAGTTCCCTAACGATAAATCGATGAATGTTGGACGCTGAGTAGAATACGGCTCCCCACCAGTTAAGAAAAGGATATTAACTAGCATAATAGTTGATGAACTGCAGGCCTAATTATAGTTAGCCTTAAATAAGGCCCTCGGGCCCCTATAAGTAAGGATTACTAAGCTCTCTAATGAGCTAGAGTGAAGTCGAGGTTAAGGGGCGACGATACCAACTCCTATAAAAAATACAAGTACTAAAGCCCCGCTAGTGGGTAACCGCTACCTCGTAATAGAGACACCGACGTACTGTAAACCACTACTAACACCCTTAAAGTTCTCGGGGAAGTAGAAGGATTACCCTTCTTAGGCGTAGTAGATAAGGGATAAGATCACTATGAACAGAGTGTTCTACCCTATTAATTAAGAACTATAATACCTAATTAACTCCTATTTAGATACTAGTCCCTAATAGGTGATTATTATGTTCTATGTAGCCGGGGGGCCTAAAGGTTAACATAACCCCGAAGATTTCATATCCTACCTTAATAGGACTTACTAAGACCTGAACACCTAACCCTAAGCCGTAGCCCAACTATAAACCCTCCATTAGAAAAATAATAAGAAACTAGCTATTTTCTTACCGAAGTTTAAATAAATAATAATAGACGTAGAAGGTAATATATAACTTAACACCATTAAAATTACTATATTAAAAAACACCCTTACTTCCCACCTAAAAGAGCACCTGATTACCATTTCCCTATTAGGGGAGTATACTTAATAATTTACTGAGGTATAGGACGTTACTTAGAAATTAGAGTATATAACACCCATCACTATTAAATAAGAGCATCGCTGGTCCCTAACCCCAGCCCCTCCATAGAAGGATCGTAATGGAGATGTTCAGATGACTAGTACTGCCCACACCTTATCGACTCGAAGAGAGGAGAAGGACCACCACCACCACCACTCCTCGGGTAACCCACTAGTGGACCACTATAAATACTTTTATTATAATAAAAAAAACTATATTACTAAGAATTACCGGAAAAAGGTTCCTAAGTAAGCGAAGGTCACTTATACTAAGGTAACGAAGAAGTAAAAGGATCCCGGGTTAAAAGAAGAGGACCGAAAGGCCACTAATACCTCCTCTAATAAGGATAACTTAGGAAAAGAGTAACTCTAGTACAAATTCGGGTACTAGAGCCGACGAAGGAGGAAGCCAAAGGATGGGAGTCCCACTAAGAAGAGCAGTAGCAGAGGAGCTAAGGGTTAACCACTATTTAGGTAAGGATTAACAAAGGACACTTAACACATACCCTTATTAATACTAATTACGACGTCTATACAATAGTGGATCAGTCTCTCTCTAAATACCTCCAATTACCGCTAGTGGATCGGAAGAAGTATGCCCTACGAGGGTATACACAAAACAGGCCATCACCTGGTGATACCTAGGGTATGGTTGTCCTAGATCTAGAATTAAGTAGCTATACTCAGAAAGTTTACATATACATAGTAAAGGGCCTAGACCCCCCCATATTCCTAGGGAAACCATAAATAAAAGTGAACCGTATAATATATAACGCCGCTGCCCAGCGGGTATACTATAGTAAGGAAGGAGTAAACGTATACCTCTCTAATTAGGAAAAACCAGCTACTATAAAAGAGATTCATATAACCCGATTACTAATAACCCCTACGTTTATAATTATATACTAACGAGTAAAGCATTAAAGGGCACCAAAGGCCCAGGTTATAATTATGAGCTTAAGGGACATCGAGGATACACTAAAAGAAAAGAAATTTATGGATATAAAAGAACTCGTCCCAGGTTAGGTCTATAAGGAGTTTAGAGACTTATTTGACCCAAAAAGGTATACTCAGTACCCCCTAGGAGGCCAGGGGTTAACCATAAGATCCCCCTTATTAAGGATGCTTATGGCCGGGAGCCTATACTTCTATGGGGACCCTTATATAGGATATCCCGTGAGGAACTCTTGGTCCTGAAGAAGACACTAGAGGACCTACTGGACAAAGGGTTTATTCGAGCCAGCAGCTCGCCAACGGGTACCCCAGTATTATTTATTAAAAAGCCTAGTAGGGGAATTCAGTTCTACATTAATTACTAAGCCCTTAATAGTATCACAAAGAAGGACCGTTATCCATTATTATTTATATTAGAGACCCTCCGATAAGTAACCATTATATAATAGTATACGAAACTTAACATCGTAATTACGTTCCATAAGATTCGGATTATAAAAGAAGACGTCGAAAAAATAGTGTTTTATATAAGATACGGACTCTTCGAATAATTAGTTTACCCTTTTAAACTCACCGGGGCCCTAGCTACGTTCTAACAGTATATTAATATAATTCTCTAAGATTTCCTAAACGATTTTATTACCACTTATTTAAATAATATCCTAATTTATACATCTAAATTAAAGAAGAAGTATGAAGAGAAGGTATGGGTGGTCCTCTGGTGCTTAGTAGAGGTCGGATTATGATTAGACCCTAAGAAGTGTACTTTTTTAGTTAAGACCATGAAGTATGTCGGGTTTATTGTCACTACTGAGAAAGGGATCTCATGTGACCCTAAGAAGTTAAGAACTATTATTAAGTGGCTGCCCCCTAAAACTATAAAGGGGGTTAGAAGTTTCCTTGGGTTTACGAATTATTATCGTATTTTTATACTTAATTATACTATTATTATTAAGCCTTTTACGAGGTTTACGAAGAAGTTGGTTGTGTTCTACTGGGGACCTAGTTAGGAAGAAGGATTCTAGGAGCTTAAGTGGCTATTCAGTATGGAGCTGGTGCTTCGCTGTTTTGACCCTGAAGGAAAAACAATAGTGGAGATAAACTGTTTAGGGTTTACTTTGGGCAGCACCCTTATGTAAAAAGACTCTGATGGGTATTAGTACCCTATTATGTTCTACTTATAGAAGTTATTACCGGCTAAGTATAATTACCCTATCCATAATAAGGAACTATTCACCGTATTCGTATACCTTAGGGCCTAGAGAGTAGAACTACGAAATATAAGTAATTTTAAGATTTTTATGGATTATAAAAACCTTAAACACTTTATAACGAAGTAGTACCTCACCGAGAAGTAGAGCTGGTGGGTAGAAGAGTTAGCTTAATACGACTTTTATTTAGAGTACTGGCTAAGAAAGGAAGTAGTAGTCCCCGATGCCCTCTCTTAGAGGGAGTAGGATGCCCCCCAGGGCTAGGACGATAAGAGAAAACAGGGACATATACTCCAATTAATACCTAACCACGTTATCCTAAAAAAAAAACTAATACTCCCTAAGTAAACTATACCATAAACAACTTACTAATACTCTTATACATAATAATATTCGTAAATAATAGTGAGTTATAAATACTTTAGGACTAGATTATTAAAGAAAATAAATTATACTACTGAGTTTACGAGGTGGTGAAGTAGGGATAACGCAACTTCCCACTAGAGTTATAGTTAAAAGTCTAGATTACGGAATATGTAATTAATAAGTAGTAGAGGTTAACGTTCTGGGATAAAATATGAGTTCCCAGAAGAAAAGATGATGACGACCCTTTAAGCCTACTATGGACAAGGGTTATATAAGAGTACTACGATTCTAGTATTAATGGTCACCTAGGGCGTAACGGCATATTCGAGATTATAAATGGACACTTTTACTGGTTAGGGTACTCCTAGACGGTTAAAAGGTTTACGAGGAACTACTACGTATATAATAGTATTTATATTTGGAGGTAAACTAAGAAGGGGTTACTTAAGCCCCTACTCGTCCCCCTCCAGATAAGTAGTGACCTGTTAATGGATTTCATTACTAATCTATTACCAACAAAAAAGAAGAAGTCCCGTTATATATAGGTTATAATTGATCAGCTAAGTAAAGCGCTAATATTAGAGGAGATGGAGATTATGGACGTGGTATTTTGTGCTTAGTGGTTCTTTTATAACTATTACCGTTTTTATAGAATATTTTAGTTAATTATAAGTAATAGAGGGTTGAACTAAGTTAGTGATTTTTAGTGGGAGTTTTATAAGTTAACCGGGGTTACTTAATTACTGAGTACCACTTATTACCCATAAACCGATGGGGGAATAGAGTATATAAACTAGGAGGTTTAGGTTATTTTACGGGCCTATATTACCTAAGCTTAGGACAATTAGGGAGGGTTATTTCCTATGGTGTAGTTAGCTCTATGGAATAAAACTAACTTAGTAACCGGTATTTCTCCGTTTTTTATAGAATACGGGTACTACGTTAACCCATTACTAGTTATAGAAAAAAATAATAAGGGACCGCCTAATTATGGGAAGGTGGTCGTGGATAAACTAGTAACTAAAATAAAGGATATTATAGTGTTTACCTAAGCTATAATAGCCTTAACGTAGTAGTACTATGAATTAAGTATTAACCGTCGCTAGTTACTAGTAGATAAGTACCGGGTAAGTAATAAAGTTTAGTTTAATGTTATGAACTATAAGTCCCCGTACCTAAATAAGAAGTTTATATAATTATACTATTAATACTAAGTTATTAAGGTGGTGAGTGTGTATATAATGGAGTTGAATATGCTAGGAGGGATTTACCTGTAATTCTATGTAGACGTCCTCTAGAGGTCAACTGGTGACCCCCTCCCAGGCCAAATTTAGTTGGATTACTAGCCACCACTTATTAGGGAAATAGATAACGAGGATAAGTAGTAGATAGAGGAGATTTACACTGTTAGATGGAAGATGGTGGGTAAAGGGAGAAGATGTGAAGCCCTGGTGAAGTGGGAGGGCTATATCAACCCCACGTAGGAGCCAGCCGGTGCTATAGAGGAAACGGAGGTGCTGGACCGTTACGAGGAGTGTTATGGGCCGATATTAGAGAACAACGGAGACGCGGCGTATGCGTACGTGCCCCCCAGGAGGCCAGCCAGGAACTAGAGGCTGCGCGGGGGGAGGAGGGGGGTAGTGTCACGGGCCGAACCCGGTGGTTATGCCCGGGCTATGCCCGTGCTCGCACTGGTGCCCCACTGGTGCCCCACTAGCGCCCACCCCCTAAGAAGTAGAGATTTCGCGCCATATCGTAGTTTACCCTTTTCCTCTTCAGCTTGAAATAAACAGTATTTGGCTACCTTTCGGTTGAGACAAGGCCTAGGACCAGCCCTTCGCAGCCCGGAGCCTAAGGAGCACTTAAGTTTCGTGGTAATAATATCTCTAATTTTATGGAGAAGTTTAAAATATAAGTTAACTTTGCTCACTTCTCTAATAAGGAAAAGACGAAAATATTACCTTAGTACCTTCTCGATGAATACTAATTAGTTATTAAAGTTGAAACCTTGGGAGTTACCTGGGTATTCACTAAGAAGTATATACTTAATACCTTTGGCCACTTAAATAAGGATTATACCCTTTGACCGAATAAACAGCTTCGCTAGCTTAGTGAAGGAGGTTTGATTAGGGACAACGACCTTAAAGGAGTAATAAAGCTCTTTTAGAAAGTCGAAAACATTAAGGCTAAAGCCCTCCTCCAGAATAAACTTATAATATTTAACCCTAAGCTTATTGAAATTATTATCCGCCACTTCTCTAAATCTACTATAATAAGTATAGTAACTTAGATGGCGATAATTATGGCCTAACTCTTTGAGTATAGTGATTTTAGTAGGTATAAGATTAGTCTGCTTATATGGATTAGCTAGGAATTCCGATACGGCAACGCCTTTGGAGATAGCACCGCTTTGGATAATAACACTTGAGCCGTCAATACCGTCTATACCAGTAACTCCAGCCCTAATCGACTGCATAGCCCCTACTTTAGATGCCCAGTAACCCTGAACATTAAACGCTAACTTGTTGTAGTGAAGGAGGTATTTATTAAGGAATTAGTTAATGTTGATGACCTTGCTAATAAATTTGATGCCCTTTAGCTAGTTATTCAGGCCTTTGAGATTTGTCCGTAGACGTCTGATCGGGCCTATGGGCTAACCCAAGTTGCTTATGTGGGCTACTAAGCGACTTACTTGTTGAATTATTCCCCCCCTAGTTAGTAGTATTTTGGTGGATATTAGTAGAGCTTGTACTAATAGTTATACAGTGCTTTGCACTAGAATTTTAAATAATAAGGCCCTTTTAGCTTTTGGAAGCCTGGGTTTATACTTAGACCACTGGATTATTGTTGGTATAATAGGTATATAAGTTACCCCTTTTAGAAGTATACTTAGCCATAAGAAGACGTCTAAGCTGGATTGATCACCTTTTACGAAGGAAGTTATTAATATGGTGACCTTTTAGAAGCTTAAGGGATAACTAATTAGGTTTTGGATACGATTATTTGGGATGCTCGGCGTTATTATTAACCTAATAGACCAGTATTAGTTACTTATTTGGTTAATTAGTAATCGTCCTTAAAGGTTATAGTAATAGTTAAGGAGGTTATAAATAAGGGAATTGGTTGTTCTTATGCTCCCCAGGTCCAGACACCTTAGAGTGTGCCTTCCCTAGTGATAATAGGCTTCGTTTTTGCATACCTGCCTGCCCCTTAAATAGTGGCGACAATTCTCGTAACTACAAAGGCTAAGGCATTTATAGCTACTAAATTAGGTAATAAAAGTGTAGTAGTCCTTCTTCGATTAAAATGCGGTGACCTTACCTAATTTTAGAAGATTATTTAGGGTGGAATTGCTAAGCTAGTTTTTAGGAAGGTTAGCTCGACTTCGCTAGAATTGTATGAGTTGGAAGTAGAGGAGGTTATCTAAGTAGTAGGGTATAACCCCCATAACCAGATTCTACTCATAACTTAGATTATTATGGACGTTAAAAGGACCGAAAAGCCTGCCCCTATGCTTGATTGGGTGTAGGAAGTAGTTGACGATAATATAGTTGTTGTTTAGGTTGCTCTTTGGAAGTTTAGTGGTTCCGTTTAGGTACTTAACTATATTATAATAAAGATCTAACCCGTATACCGCTTTTATATAACCAACTTTACTTAACACTTTTCTAACGAGACTTAAGCCGGCGACGTTTACCTACTCACACCCCAGGGCCTAATTAGCCGCATCTGGCTGCATTTCCTTACATTTCGCGCGCATCGAGCTGCATTGTGGCAACATTTTGCTAATATAGGGCGATATTATTATGTATTTCCTTAACATTTTCCTACATTTCAAAAATGCACTAATAGCATTCAACATCGCTTTTGAACACTTAGATAAGTACTTTACCCCTAATCAGAGTTTACTTACTATGTTCTGTTTATATTTCGTTGTTTATATTAAAAAAAAACTTATAATATTTATTATAGTAATGGATAAAAAGCCCTTCCTCCTAAGACCCTTAGAAGTGTTTTAAGGACGAGAAATACCCTAACTCGAAGACCAGTGCCCTACTTCCTATCCTAATTAGTATACATAGGCCCGATTAGGGCTAGTCTGAATACTCTATGTCTTTTAGAGTTACAAACTACTTATTATTATTGAATAATGTTAACCGTAGGATGGACTAGGTTTTCCTATAACTGTGTTCCTATTACTACTCCACTTCTATTATAACCATGTCCTTTCAAAAGTAGTGTTATGAATTAACTATTAGGGTATTATTGGGAATAACCAATTAACCGATTTCACCATAAACACTTCTATTAAATAGCTGAGCGTCATAGTTGTATATTATATAGAAATTAGGGTTATAGTAGTAGTAGTGGGTTTTAGTTTTATGAAAAAGGTAATTAGAATAAGGGTTACTATACTCACTAGGTAAAAGTATATACTCTTAGAAAGGAGTTATAATAGTATTGTAATTAGGGCTGGTGAGTAATGTACGTTATTATTCCTTATAATAGTGGTAAGGAATATAGTTCTGACTACTAGTTATATGGATAATAAGAATTGCACTAGTATTTAGCTGGCCTTTAAGTTTTTATTTTAGAAGTTCAAAGTATTCTTAGTGGGTTAACGAAATAAAGACCCGATGGTGAAATATGTTATTAGGATTATATTTGCGTATAATTAGGTTTAGATGGGAAGTGGGAAGGGCCTGCCAGAATTGTTGAGCTACCTTAGTGTGAGTATTACTATGCTTAATAGCGTCGGTGAACTGGACCTTATAGTATAGTAACCTAATAGGTGGTTTGAGATGGCCCTAGATAAGAGAAGCTGAGATTTGTAACTCTAATTAACCCTAGAGGAAAAAAAAGACTATGAAATGGGAGGACCTATAATAAGGTTAGTGTTATTAATGGTGATATACTGGCCACCCTTTGGGTGGGGGTAATTGAGAAACCATGGAGTCTCAGGGCTCGGAGCAGTGCACTTGCACTTATGATTGATGTCCTTGGGACGTATTGTGACCGTCTGATCAGGTCTAAAAGTGAGGAATTGGGGATGTAATAGTAGAGATTGATAAGAGGTGGTTGAGGTTATTGCTGGCCGGGGAAGAAGTAGATCTGAGAAGGAGAGAAAGGGCTCTTTTATAATGAGCTGACGTAGGAAGCTTATAACCCGGATTCAGAAGTAGCTAGAAAAAGGAAGGAATAGCTGGTCTAATCAAGACTGAAATAAGTCACTACACCTACTCCACTGGAAAAGGAAAGTAATATAACAATTAGCCCCCCCCCCCCCCTTACCTTCCTAACAACCACGTACCTACCTTAACACACCAACTAGACGAATAAAGACGATCCGTAGAGTAGTATCTCACTATTAATTAATATTCTCGTATTAGTCTAAAAATACAACTTTAATTCACTCCCTTAACCTTCCACTACCCAGACCTTATAAATAACAACCTACCCTCCTTCCCTTGCATACTCGGAGCTTTTTTTCCTATGTCCTTAGCCCTAATTAGGTCCAGCACCTTCCTACTAAACTCTTCTTATTTTTGAATAATCCCTTTACTTCCCTCACTTTGATTAGTGGCCAAACCACGTGATCGTATAAACATCACTACACTGCTGCTTCTTTTCTCTCAGTTAAGTTCAGTTGTGACACTCCTTCCACAACAGGAACGACCGGAATTATGACTACCCCTATGAGATAAGCGAACATCTGGGACGCCTAATATACATAGAACCACCTGAATATCTACATCGTTATAGGTGGTATTACTGATCACTAATATACACCTAATTAGGTATAGGGTAATATTAAACGAGCAAAAAACTCTACTTTTAAAGTGCTAAATAATACGAGACCGCTTAGCCCAATATTTAACCTAAGTACCGGATATATGAACCTAAGGTAACTAGTAAATACCCCGACGCCTAACAATAAGTTAAACCCTACACCATAATAGTATTCACCGACGAGCACCACAATAATAATAGAACTCCGGGCTTATTACGTTACCAACTTTACAATTAATAATAGTTAGGATTTCTAAAGTTATACTAAGGCTAATAGTATCTTAAAAAACCTTTTTAATACTCAGGGTTTCATATAACAGCAGAAGTGGCTTAAGATGGGCTTAGTTAAAGTAATCATTACGTTAACGAGATGGGACCTAGAAAAGGCTGGTATTACGATCTATTCAACTTTGTGGCCCTAGGGAGATATGCTCCTTGAACTAGAATAACTTAGCTTATACATTAACTGCATTAAACTTAAACTCCGTAAAACTGATCTGATTTACTTTATTACGGTCTATAATAATAATTACTTTATTAGTGTCTTTGTAAACTAGACCATGGAATACGTACTCTAGTACAATAATTTATAGAGTATGGGTTCCTCTGAGCAACGCTTTATGATCAACATACACAACCTTCTCTCTTAGTATAAGGTTATGGGCGCCCCTAAGACCCTGATTAGGTGTATTCGTATAAGTATGGTTGTTGTTGATGGTCCTCAACAACCTAATAACTGGGGGTATAGTATTCATATAGCAGAATAGTTCTATATTATTTTTTATGAGAACGTAGTATCCTATAAGTTGGCCTTTTTTGGACCTTTTAATAATTAAACACCTAGAAGCCAATTATATATTATTAATAGGTTAACTGGATTATACAAAAGTTCTACGACTACCCTAGAGGAGGCCTGTTATACCCGAAACCCCGTAAGGCCTACACTATATGGACCACCAAGCAGGCCATAAAGGACGCAGCGGCTCCGCCCAACAATAATAATAATAATGTTATACTTATAGAAAGTAAGCCTAATTAAACCTCTAGGAAGGATAAGCTGAAATAGTGACCCTTAAAACCTACTACATTACCTATAACCTAATCACTAATACCTCCTAAGTACCCTTATAATACCGGTGTCCTAAATAACATCACAAATAACACACTTCACAACTACAAAGATGAGTAGTAATACCTTGCACAAGGCTATTAACACCTAATTAGATAATATAATAAGGTGACCACTATGAATCTTTAATTAATTATAACTTACATTAAGGAAGAGTTTATTAAGTAGGTAGATGACCTTTATGAGTTCATAGTAATACGTATAAGAGCATAGGAGCCCTTTTTTACCCCTACTCAGCCCGATAACTAATAAAAACATAATCGTAAAAACGAAAAATGTCATTAAAAAAAGACATAGGAGAAAGAGGAGTAAGAGGCTACACATAAAGTAAAGATCGAGGAGGGGCTTAGCGGTTCATAACGCTATAACCTACACCACCAACGAACCTAATCAAACTTCTGTTCATGTCGGAATGTCCACGCCGGACTGGCGCCACCTGTTGCCGCCTATCGCCCATTGGCCCGGTTAGCGAGCCAATCAGAAGGCAGGAATCGGTTTTAGATCGGCAACGTCAGATCGCTACCGTAGGCCCGATTCCTTCCTTCAACAACAACAAAGTAAATACGACGAATATATTATTATTTACCCACCTTCTACACTAAGCCTAATAAAGTGAATCCAATACTAATTAGTAATTAAATACCATTTCCGTAAATTAGTAAAGTAAACCTTTCATTAGAAGAGGTAATATTATAAAGTCCTAGGATAAAATAGCCCGTCCAACGGATTTTATAATATTTATACTATAAGAAGAATCTACGATAACCTTAGTTAATGATATAATTAATAATAGGATATCATAGGAACTTCCTAGGAGTTTATATAAAATCACCAGAGTAACAAATTCTGCTTAATGTAATAGAATACGACCTCTGTGTCCATTACGCACAGTTCACAATGAAGATCTCGTAATTAATAGTAATATAAAGCACCTTTATACTTTTATTACCGATTTTTACTTTTAACGAAAAGTTATCCATTATAATTAATACCCCCTTCTTTTTTAGATACTACTCTATTACCCTGTAACTATAAAAACACCTTAGAATTAGTACTTAAAAAGCTAACCCTCATAAGAACCCCGACTTTACCGTCGTCACCGTTACCACTTACTCCTACTTTTAAAGTAATAACCCTAAATACCCAGTAAACATAACACTAGAAACGATAACCCCACTTTCCGACTATGTCCACAAAAAAGAGTTGGTAACCGATACCGAGATTAGAGTGACCTACTAAGGACATAACATCTAATACTCAAAGGGTTGAATTTAATGAGAACCCCGACTTAATTATCGTCGTCCCTACTCCTAGAGATAACCTAGACGTGGATATAAAACTAAAGACGATACTAAAAAAAGGAAAACTCCCTTCCTATACTACCCATTAAAAATAGTATTCCATAGATAATAAGTAGTAATTCACCTAATAAACGGTATACGCCCTCGAAACTACGGCTTAGAGGAAACACCCTGTGTTCAAAACGTCGTTAACCTTACCATCGTATACTAGAATATTTACTAAGATGTCGGGAAACGACCTAATTATAGTGAATCCGACCCCGGAGGAGGTCCAGGATACTTAGGCCCCTTTACGAGGAGAAACGCTAAGAACACTAGCCCCCACTAATACTCAAAATCGAATAGTAAACAGCTTTTCGGTCCTATTACTAATAAAATACAAAAAAAAGGTTAACCTTTACGAATAGGGACTATGGGCTAAGTACAGGCCAAAAAAGGCGACTCTCGAGTCCAACCCCAAATCAACAATAACAATAATAGTATTCCTTATTAAAATATGGACCGCGGAAAACATTATTAGCCATAACCTAAAAGTAGAATTTAAATTAAACTTTAAAAACTAAACCCAAATTATATTCAATATCCTCGAAACCTAAGTAGTGAGAAGATTATACGACTTCCTACTCTACTATAGTATATTTATCCCTATAAAAAAGCAGAGGATCCTAATTAAACTCTTTAACCTTAAGGAGACCCCAGTTTTATACTATTAAACCCAAAAAAAGTCAATGAAATTAACTTTAAAAGCCCATTTTTTAGGAAACTCATAGAGGACCCAGTCCTCTATAAAGAATTAACGAGGAAATAAGTATTACTACTATTTTAATCCTATTTAAAAGAGATTATAGCGTAGAAGAACTCCCTACGAGTATCACCACCCTTAGAAAGAATAGGAATAAACTAAGCCTACACTGGGCTATGCCCTTAGAATTAGCTATAATTACCTAAATAACCCATATTTACCCAGGAATTATCGGATTAAAAAGAACACTGCACCATAAACGAGATCAGCGAAATAGTAACCCCTTAGTAATAAAGTATACTTATTAAGGTATATACTAATAATATAAAATATAATAATAAGAAATTCGATGTCCTTAACACCAAATTCCGTATTTTCCTTAAAACCTATAGAAAAATCAGAGTTGACCATTACGTAACGGTTAACCTATTCCCGATAATGCTAAAAAGGAGAACTTCTTAGTTCTACTATGGCCATATTAGTAGTACACCAACTACTTAGTTAATAAAAGAGGTAGTTAACAAACTACGGCGCCACTTCAAAGGAGACTAACACCACTAAGCCTACATTATCGATTAGAATAAAGTAAATCTTAACAAGGTTATTCAAAAGAACCCTAAGAAGACAAAGGTTAAGGCTCTAAAGACCCTCTTCAATAACCTAACGAATTTCTAATAAACTCTCGTACCATATTACCAGGGAGACCAGGTCCTAAAGGACAAGCTAATCAGAACTACTATCTCTATAAAAGAGTACCACTCTACTAACCTATTAGAGCAAATACAGCGGAGGAGCTTTATAATATAATAAGGATAAACCTTAACTTAGAGGAAAAAAGAAGAGACGCCTACTATTAACACTTTATATTAAAAACAAAACCAGATAAGTAATTCTAGACTAACCAACGTTATAACAAAAAAGAGCAAAGTAACTACTACGGAGGTCACCAATAATAACGAGGATAACCTCACCATAATAAAAAGTACTACGTTTACGGTAAGGAAAAGTACTAATCTACGAAGTACTCTGTAAAGGAGAGAAGTAAAGTATATAAACACTTTAAGTCGAATAAGGACATCTCTAACACCTTTCCCAAAGTATATGGCCACTTCCTCGTTAAATACAAAAGAGATAAAGTACTTAACAACGAGGACACTAGGGACAAGGAAAATCTAAACTAATACCTCACCAGCACTACCCTTAACAAGGAAAACAAGCATAACAACAAATTCCACATCTCATTCTTCGGCCACACCATTACTCTAACCAGTGAAAACCTCACTTAAACCCTAAATAACCAAGCCACCTACTACACTATCACAAAGAAGGATATTAACAATACACCCACAAAATTACCGGCCTACGAGGTATTTATTAGTAATAACCACTATACAACGATAATCTTCTAGAGTATTATACCTAATATAAGAGTAGCTGGCGTTTCCACGGTTAGATACCCTTAATTCCTTATTCTATAAAAAATCAACACTACCGTAAAACTCAACACCTCCAAAGTAGGCTAAACGAGCATTACCTTCGGAGATAACCCTCTAATACCCTCTATGGGACTAACCTATGTGAATTCACCCTTTGGACAATTACCCTTCTACGTTATAAACACTAATATACTATTCTTACTTTATTTAAGAAATATAAACGACTTAGGGATCCATTTTAATAATATCCATAACTTCCTCTAATAAGGAAATATAAAGGTCCCTATTATACGTAAATGGGGGTATCCGTGGATGTTTATATACTCTCTAGAACAGAGTTTTACGTGGAATCACCTTATAAACACAGAATTACGTAGAATCCACCGTTGTTTCGGCTACCTATTAGTATAGAGGCTTTATACGATCCTGGAGAGAGCCGGTAACGACGTGATGTTCGAAGTAATCTAGAAGCTCATAAAGCATTGCTACTAGTGCCAAATAAATGGACGAGCTCCAGGGAGATTCAAATTCACCCTTAGAGACGACGTTAACTTTAATTATAAGGTCATTATTAATATCTTCTACTTAGAAGGGAATAAACCCGTGATCCACGTCGTTAATACGACCACTTCCTTTAACATAACTAAGTTTCTGGAAAACGTTAACACAAAGCACACCTAGGAGACACTACGCAAATACTAGATCGATACCTACCTCGGACCCCCTAATTAGATCATCATAAACACTAGTAGAAACTTTAACTCTAAGGAATTCAGGAATTCAACGAGATCTATAGTGATCAAAGTCAAAAAGGTACCCATTAAAACCCACAACAGTATTAGGAAAGTAGAGTAATACTATGTACCCCTACAACAAGTATATAATATTATCCACTAAAAATCCCCTTCTACGTCACCAAAGATCACCTTATAAAGCGTAATTAAAATAATTAACGATATAGCTGGCTTAGACGGTCTTATTCCGACCCTATTCGTTTTCAGAGTATACCCACATATAAATATAAACTCACCACCATCACCAGAAATACGGTAACGCACAAAAGCTATACGGAAAACCATGGCGAAGCTATAAGAGATTTACACAGAACACGTGATAGTTGATGCTCTCGTAATGAGAAACGGCCCAAATACGGCCCTTACACGAGATCTACCACTATAGTTGAAAGTTATTGTTTAGTACGAGAGAAGGGGCTGGATAGGCCTATATACACTCCTCGCTAACGAAGGTGAAAACTATGTCGTCTAATTACCCTCGGGACCAAAGAATTTCAGGTTTATTATTGTTAAACCCTTCTTAGAAGATGACGACGAGAATACGGTCCTAGAGATACCGAGAAATAACGAGGAAGACGTCCCTAACGAGGAAAAGGAAGTCCAAAACAAAATTATCGTCTAAATAAATACACCACCCCCGGAAGAAGAGCTAGTACCACCACCTCGATACCCGAGAAGTAGACCACGGAAGAATACCCAGATTAACCTCCTAGCAGAAGTTGATGCCTTTAACGACGCCAAAAGTGAGGCCATAATAATAGCCGCGTTTATAAGCGCCAAGGAAGAGGTAGATCATACCCTTGTACTCGAGCTACGCAAAAAGGGCATAATCAAAGCCCCAGGACCCCCGTTCAAGGAGTCCACTAAGAAGGAAATCGACACCCTAATTGAACGAGGAGTTTTTGAATTCACAAAATACGATGAGGAAAAACACGGAGGGATACGTATATTCCGTTTAAGGATTATTAACGAAGTGAAGGGTAAAATAGAGATGCCCTACGAGAAGTCCAGACTTGTTATTTAGGGATACGCAGACGATGGCAAGGAGGCTATCCTTACATAGTCTCCAATTATTCAAAACACTAATTAGAGACTAATTCTCGCCGTCGCTCCGTTTCTTATCTAAAAGGAGGGCTATTCATTATGGATAAGAGACATCACTCAGGTGTACACCTAATCCACAATAAAACTTAAAAGGATAATCCTCACAAAATTACCAGACCAAATAAAAAAAAATTACCCTCCAGGAACCATCATAACCATTATATAACCATTATACGGCATCGTAAAAGCTAAAACCCACTAATACACAACATACAATAAGCACCACAAAAAAAAGCTCCAGATAAGGACTTTTACGTATAACCCCTATTTACTAGTACTAAACAACAAAAATAAGAACTTCGCAATAATTAGTATATAAACTGATAATATTATTGGCCTAAGCGATAAGACCTTTGCTTAACGAGAAAACGAAGAACTCCAAAAAGCGATATTCTTAGTAAAGGAGAAATAATACCTTTCCACCGAAATACTACTCGTATTCAACAAAGGGATTATTTTAACTAATAAAAAAGCTATTTTCCTATACTTAAAGGGCCAGGGAGCGAAAATACACTTAATTAACACTAAATCCACTACTACAAAGGAGTAGTACATCGAGTAGCGTACCAAAGGTGTGTACACCACCTTAAAGTATTAACTAAAAACAACGTTCAATTTATCCACAGTAGCCCAGCACCGAGAAACGACACTAAAGCAGATCAAAACTCTAAATTAACACCTATTATGGTAAATAGAGTACCTAAACCGAGGCTTCACTTACGTACCCCTCGATCTAACTACCACTAAGCTCTTCGTTTTTATTAATAACTCCTTTACTAATAACAACGACCTAATATCCCAACTCAGATTCATAATCCTCCTCGTAAATAAGATTAAAGGAGAAGAGGATTTTATAGTAAAAGGAAATATTATCCACTACTCCTCAACAAAATATAAGAGAATCACAAAGAGCGTCCTCGTATCCAAGATATATAAGATGGTCGCCGGCGTTAATATAGCCTATGCCCTCTCCATAACCCTAAAAATTATAACTAATAAGCTCCGAATACCTATAATCCTAACCATCGTATATACTAACTCATACTTATTTTACGAATATCTCATTAAACTTAGAACTATAAAAGAGAAACACCTAATAATTAATATTATAGTGTTAAAGTAGTCTTATAAAAGACGAGAATTATACGAAATCTAATGGATCCACGGAGACGATAACCCTACTAACGGCCCAACAAAAACTACACTAAACCAAGCCCTTGTAAGGCTTATCGAGGAGGCAAAAACGAAAATTAGGATAAAGGGATAGGTTATAAGACCCTAAGGAGCGCCTACGGCACCGAGTAAAAGGAGGAATATAAAGGAGATCAGGGGATATAAGAGGAATACAATTACCATCACCAACAACGGCGAGCTGGACTTTGCCCGTAGCTGGCTACGGGATATACTCATTTCTACCGAAGGTGGTATAACTAAAAACAGCACTTCTACCATTTCCGACCACCTTACGTATTCATTCCGTTTATCGATTTTTTTATTATATTTTAAATAATTTAGCACCTACGCCGAATAACGCTTAATTTTCACTTATTATTTAAAAAAGGGGCAATTTACAGTAAAAAAGATAATTACTAGTATTGGAATATCCACGCCGGACTAGCACCACCTATTACCACCTATCGCCCATTAGCCCGGTTAACGAGCTAATTAGAAGGCAGGAATCGGTTTTAGATCGGCAGCGTCAGATCGTTGTCGTAGGCCCGATTCCTTCCTTCAACAGCAACAGAGCAGATACGACGAATATATCGTTATTTACCCACCTTCCACACTAGGCCTAGTGAAGTGAATCCAACAGTTCATATAATCTAATTATTTCCTTCATTTCCCTTCCTACACATTATTTATTATCTTAATACATAGGAACTTAGAGTTAAGATAAGGGGATGATTAAAACCGTATAGGGGGAAATGCTTACACTAAGCGGGTTTTTCCTTAGTTAGGTGACAACGAGCTATTTAAGAGAGGGGAACTAGGGACGCATTTCTAGCGGAGGAGATAACAAGGCACTATAAAACAACACATTACAGAACATCAGTAAGCATCGTTAATTAAATAGACGTATTCAGAGCTCTTTTTACCCGTTCACTTAGATCATATACCATAAATAGTATAAAGGTTACTTTACCACTAGGTAAATAAGGCCCTAACACTCACCAGTATCTATATCTAGGGTAGGAACCCCTTTTTAGCCCTGATTAGGTTTTAAGGTATTTCTTTACCTAGATTATAATTTTAGTTGAGTAGTTTCGTATAAATTAATCACCTTTACGGACCCGGGACGGAGGGTGTACGACTTATGGTTAGTAGAGTATATATGTTGTACGATATAGTATATACTGTTCACTGCATCCCCCACTTCGTTGCAATACCTAGTTCTTTTTTAGAGGTTATAAGTCTTTATTGAGGAGGAGGATACGTTTAGTAAATTTTCGGAGTTATTAATAAGTTAATGGGTGTCCTAATAAAGTTTGAACTCGAATCCATTCAGCTAAACGTCCCTCTTATATTGGAGGGACTTTTTGGAGGTTAGTATAGGCTTTTATGTGTGATTTAATGTTTTGGAGGTGATCCTGAAGTATTGATTGTGGAATACCCTATTATGATGATGTTTTTTGTATACTAATACCGTTTATGATTGTGCGCATCGCTGCAATAACTTCATTTTCGGTATACTATTTTATTTTACGATAATCTCGGTTTAACGAAAAAATGGTGTTAATTAAGTAAAAATTAATAAAGTGGTAGTGGGTAAAAGAAGAGGGGTATTCATGGTGTTAAGGCATTTAGGGTGGCTGAGATGTGGGGGTGGCCGGAATGTGGGTGTGCGACGTTACAACATTGGCAAGAAGGTCTTGTTTTACGTGAGCCAAGTCCCCGGCTTGGAAATGTCGCCTGAAGAGGAATGCGCACTTTTGGAAGACTTCAACAGGAAGAAGGGATCCCTAGGACCGAGTCAGGCAAAAGCCTTTGCGCCTTTCCAGTTTGGACAGTTCCAGACAAAATTGCCGCCAGCAGACATAACAGAATGCTTCGAAGAGGAGCATAGGGCTGCTTTCGGGATGACCAAGAACAAAATCGAGCAGGTCTCAAAACTCAGAGCAACAACCCACGTCGTCATCACCGGAGGAACAGCGAAGCATCCCGATGTTCAGTCTCGGCTGAGCGGATTCTGCAGGTAGGCAGTGATACCAGAGCCGAATTTTGTCGCCACGAAATCAACCAATTATAGCACTAATAGGATCGCCCAAGGTGTCGCCATGGCAGCGAGCAACCGCTTGACTTGTTGTTGTTGTTGTATTTAACGCCATGGCGGCAAGGGCGTAGCCCTTGCAGCAGACCTCCCGAGGGGTATGTGGCGTGGAGAGCCGCAGGCTCAGACTACCTACTCTACAATACACAGCCCTTACCAACGTCCTCTAAATCTTACCTACTGGCTACTATGCGTTTAATCTTTCCCTGGATCCCGCTGGTTCCTCCAGTTCCTTTGCTTCCTATTTGGTTCCCTTAGAAGGGCACGTTGGTAAGTTATCTTAAGGACTAGCCGGGGGCTGGCCCCTAATAGCGTGGGCAGATCTTTTTGAAGAAGTCTATTATACATAGGAAGGCCTCAAAGCCTTTAGGATCAGTAATTAGACCCTTAAAGTATCACTTAAGGGATCTCATAGGTCCTATAAGCTCTAATAAACTAAAAGAGTAAAGGGTAAACCACTATTATCTCCTTACTAGGGCTTTTCGGTAATAAACTAAGTGGTCTACTTCTTTTACTTCTCCGTAAAAATAAGTAAATAAAACTTTATTATAATTAAAGTATTAATAATATTATTTAAAATTTTTATAACCTAATCAGGTTACTAAGAGGTGGTATAGGGTAGCCCGTAGTAGGGCTAGTTTAGGGGGGCTAGATAAGCTGGCCTTAAGTCCTAGTTGAGTGTATCGATCTGTTACTTCCTTATACCACCATTGTGTATATTAAGCTTATATTCGTTTTTAGTGAGTTACTTAATCCCTATTAGGGTTATTAGTTGGCTTAAGGGCACTGGGAGTGTTATGCTCGGCTTAGTTAGGTGGTCTGCTTCTTCGTTGCCTTTTATCCCCTGATGCTTTGGGGCCTAGTGGGTGTATATATTAAATATCCTAGTTGTTGTTGTTGTTGTTGTATTTAACGCCATGGCGGCAAGGGCGTAGCCCTTGCGGCAGACCTCCCGAGGGGTATGTGGCGTGGAGAGCCGCAGGCCCAGACTCCCTACTCTATAGTATACAGCCCTTGCCCGCGTCCTCCAAATCTTGCCTATTGGCTACTATGCGTTCAATCTGTCCCTAGATCCCGCTGGTTCCTCCAGTTCCTTTGCTTCCTATCTGGTCCCTTTAGTAGGGCAGGACGGTTATCTTAAGGCCCAGCCGGAGGCTGGCCCCTAGTAGCGTGGGCAGATCTTCTAAAAGAAGCCTATTACACGCAGGAAGGCCTCGAAGCCTTTAGGATTGGTGATTAACCCCTTAAAGTATCGCTCGAGCGATCCCATAGGTCCTATGGGCTCTGACGAGCTAGAAGGGTGGAGGGTAGGCCACCGTTACCTCCTCGCTAGGGTTTTTCAGCAATAGACCAAATGGTCTACTTCCTTTACTTCCCCGCAAAAGCAGGTAAGTAGGGCTTTATCGTGGTTAAAGCGTTGGTGATATTGTTCGAAGTCTCCATGGCCTGATCGGGCCGCTAGGAGGTGGTGTAGGGTAGCCCGTGGAAGGGCTAGTTCAGGAGGGCTGGATAGGCTGGCCTCGAGTCCCAGTTGGACGTATCGGTCTGTTGCCTCCTTACACCACCATCGTGTGTATTGGGCCCGTATTCATTTCCTAGCGAGTCGCTTGATCCCTGCTAGGGTTGCCAGTTGGCCTAAGGGCACCGGGAGTGCTGTGCCTTGCTTAGCTAGGCGGTCTGCTTCTTCGTTGCCTTTTATCCCCTGATGCCCTGGGGCCCAGTGGGTATGTATATCGAATATCCTAGCCGCCTCGTGGATCTTAAGGAAAGCTTTTTATAAGAAGATTGGAGCCTCGCCCCGTATCCCCTAGATAATACTGGTATTATTAATATAGATGTGAATAGGCCGGCCTTGGGATATAAGGAGGGCCCGCCGGAGGCCTGACCTCGCTCCTTCAGCCTCGCCGTCGAACACTTCTACTAGGCCAAGTCGGCCATAACCTTGGCTTATATACTTATTACCTCTATGGATAATGAACCCATACCCTGTGGCTTTATTAGATGCTTTAGAGTTGTCCGAATAGATAATTATATGGTTGTCTGGGACGGTTTTTAGTTAGTGCTAAAAGGCCTTCGCCGCCTTCTCTTTTGATTGTAGAACTATCGGGTTTTGTGACCCTGGGAGGTGTTGTGGTTGGAGCAGTGCTGGCCTTAGGACCCTTGAGACGAGGCTTACTGTCCGTTGGAGCTGTGGTTACTACCTCCATTACTATGGGAGCCTTAGGACTAATGGGTGTTATTGGTTAACCTTTTATAGTTGGACTGCGAAGCGTAGGTGTACCCCTTCTAAAGCCACTTTCCTAGTAGGTAGGCCGGCATCTTAGAGGAGGTTACTTATTAGGGTTATCTTCTAGATTAGGAGGATGGTTTAGGCCGTTTTTATAATAACCTTATTAACTTTTTAAATAAGGCCTTTTTAGCTTATATTAATAATCCCTCCCTAGGGGGAGGTGGTATTACTTAGGGCTAACTTAGTTAACCCCTTGAACTAGGTTTTAGTTTTATATAAGGTTATTAGGAAAATACAGGTGATGACCACCTTTTATATAACAACTACTAGGATCCCTCCTTTTGTGTTTATAAGGTGCCCTAGGTGCTGGGCTGCCTTCTTTGCCATAGCTACCCTTGTTTCTACGTAGTATTAGAAAAAGAGTCTTTTATCGAAATAAACCCCTAACCAACGGATCAGCTTAACAAAGGCTTTGATTTCAAGGTCTTTAGCTTTGATCCCAAGTAGGTCTTTTAGTTGCTTATGTTTCCTAGTAAAGTGGATAGCTTCACATTTAGCTGGCTTAAAGGAGACCTTATTATCAGTACCCTAGTTTAGAATTTGGGTAACTTATTAACTTAAGGATATAGTATTATCCTCAAGGGATAGGCCGGTAATTAAAAGGCTTATATCGTTTATATATTTAAGCTAAAACCTTAGGTTTTTAGTTAAGATATTAGAAATATAAAGTATGAAAATAATAGGTGATAATGGGGAGCCCTAAGGTAGCCCATAGGTTAAAGGGAAGTCCTTTGTTATTAGCTTTTTGAAATTGACCCTACTAGTATAGTTTAATATAAAAGCATAAATCAGCCTGATCAGGCTATTAGGCTAGCCTTGTTACTATAGATGGATAATAAGGTAGTTCCGAAGAATAGAGTTAAAGGCCCCCTTTATATCCATTGTTATTATCGTAGTTATAAGCCCCTTATCGAGGGCTTATTTAATATTATGTGTGAAATAGGTTGTTAAGTTAATAGCTGCCCTGCTTAGTAGGGCCCCTATTTATTATGGGCTGGCCACCACTTCTAAGATAGTGAGGTAAGCTATTCTCCTAGTTATTAGTTTTTTAAGCCCCTTACCTAAGTAAGATAAGAGGATTATCGGTCTCTAGGATCCAGCCTTTAAGAAGTCGGTTTTTCCAAACTTCTAAATTACAATAACCTCTATTCTATAAAAGGGTTATGAGAAGTAGCCGGCCTTAATATATACCTAGAACAATAGCCTGATAAGCTTAGCTATAAGGTCCTAATAAGCCTTAAGTAGTTTTATGGTAATTCCGTCGATACCGGGGGTCATAATCTTTATTAGGGTGGTTACCCTTACTTCCTCTTGACTAATCGTAGCCTACTAGGGTATTTATCGTCTTAGGACCGTGGCTACGTCGAAGGGGTCCCCAGGTAGGTCATCCATATCATCGAACCTCTCTAGTAGGGCCCTCCGTAGGGCCTGGGTCTTATCCTGGTTATCGTTGTACATCTAGCCCTCAACTACTAAGGGGGGGGTTTTAACTACTAATCTAACCTTATACTAACCTATTATTTTATAAAGGTCCTAATTAGATGTAGCCCTTTTAATTTTAGTAGCTTAATAAGCCCGTTTAGCCTCCTTAATTATTTCTAAGAAGACCTTTTGCTTTTTAAGGATAGGGGGTAATGAGGCCGAGGCCAGCTCTAGTTCCCGTGCTTATTGGATACGGGCCTTAAAGTAGGATTAGTGGGTTTTAAAGTATTCCTTTATTTACTAAGGGGCCCACTTTTCCCGGCTTTATTATTTTTTCCCTATTATCTAGATAATTATTACGAATAGGTTAACAATCCGATTAGCCTGGGTATTTAGTTTAATTAGGGTGAGTAGATCCTTAATAATAAAAAAAGTTAAGGCCCCTACCCTAATTAGGTCTTTAAACTAAGGAAGGGTCAAATCCGGGATTAATATTAGCCCTAATTAGTATATTTATTATTATTAAGGGGGATGATGGTTATAATAGGTTGGTGATCAGCTCCTAGGTGTAGGTGTGGGTAAGACCCTGTGTGTGTAAGGGGGATATTTGAGAAGGTCAGGTCAAGGACGTGACTACGGGTATGGGTTGGAGCCCCTGCTTCTCCAATAAAGGAGAGGGCATAGTTATTAACCTAGTTAGTTAGATTGTCTCCTCTATTCCGGCTAGTGGATCCTAGTTCCTAGGAATAGTGGTGAGTGTTGAAATCCCTAGTTATAAGGGCTTATAATAGTGGTTAGTATCCTAGGAGGGTGGTCGTTGTATGGTTATAAGGATTATTTGGTTATTTATAGACGTTTATAATAATAGTATTATTAACTTTTAACCACAGGATATCCCTTATTTGGATAGGTCTTTGTTGTTGTACTTGTAGCCTTATCCCCTTCCGTATATATGTCATTACCCTGGGCCTTATTTCCCTATTATCCTAAAAATTAACTAGGATAAAGGAATTGTACCCAGGGTGTGTATTAGTTTAGATTTTGTTAGTGTAACCTATCCAGGGCTCCTAGATAAGTATAATATTAACCTGATTAGCCCAGTAGAGTTCTAGGAAAGCTGTGTATACTGGGGGCTTTTTCCCCACGTTATATTAGGCCACACATAGTACCCGTGGGGGGGCCTATTTAGGCCTACGCCTCCAAGTTGAGGTCCAGGTGGGTGTAAGTATTAGTGATATTATAATCAGGCTTTTAAGCTGCCTTTTAGCTCCTATTTCGGAGAGGGTAGATGGGGTGGTTGGTCTGAGGGAGGGCCTCGGGGTCTTCTACTTCGTCTTTATTTATACTACTAACTATATCCTTATCACTTAGGCATATAATCGATCCTTGGGAGGGGGTCCTAGTGTATAGGCACTTAGAACTAGGTTGTTGGCCCTGATTAGGATAGGAGTCCTGGGGTTGTTGAGTACTGCTCTGGGTGGTGGTTTGGTTAATACTATTACGGGCCTTAGAGGCCTTTTACCCAGCTTTCCGAATCCGTCTACGTTCTTTTTGGTTTAGGAGGGTAGGATAACCGTTAACTATTAAGGGCATAGTTAAATAGTTTGTATGGCTGGCCTGGAAGGGCCCTAAGTAGTTAATATACTTTAACTTAGTTATATAAGGCTCGGTCTCATTGGAGTTTGAGGGCTTATTATAGTCATTATAGAGTGGTTGTTGGTTATAGTACTAGTTTATGTAATATCCCTAGTAACCAGGGTTATACCTAAGTAGGGTCCTCTTTTCCCTAATGAGCTGGGCTTTATTACTCTAGTTAAATAGTCTAAAGGGTGGTACTTTGACCATAAAGGAGATAACCTAAGTGACTTTGTTTATAATAGGGTTTGGGCTGAGGTGGGATTACTGGGCTAGGACTGGCTCATAGTTAGTTTAGGCGATAACCTCCTCCCTAATCAGGGTTAATATATTAATACTTTCCTCATCTAGGCTTTGGAGCTTAGATAGGCAACGTAGGACAGTGTATATGAATTATTTTATAAGAGTTTTTATTTTAAAAGCTCCTAAATAATTTATTAGTTTTTATTTATTTTTAAAAAGGTTTTATTGGATTTGCTTATTTAGGGGTTTTAAGGAGTATTTAGTTGAGATGTAGTAGATGTATGGGATGTCTCCTAGTTGTAGGCTAAGGGCCTAGTAGACTGTACGGCGCAGGGCGACAGGGGTGTTCTTCCGGGCAGCATCCAGGCCTTCCTCGGGGATACGAATAAAAACCCGGAGGTCCTTTAACTAAGCCTAGGTTTATGGGCGGGTAAGGGCTCAGTACTAGGCCGGGGCTGAGACTAGGGCTACGGTCAGGGCTAATACCACAACGGTAACCCAATTCCGGGTTAAAGCTAGAGCAGCTTCGTTATTCATCAACTTCTTCAGGGCTTAGATCACATAGGTTGTCACCTCCTTTACGATCTACTTTTTCGGCCCCTCAAAACTAGAGACCACATTATCAACAAACTAGGCAACAGCCAAAAAAACATCCTTTCGGTCCTTATAACGTCTGGCTTGTTCATCGAAGGCGGCTAGGATAAATCCAGGGGCCACCCCGCTTACGTTCAAAGGCCCCTTTACTGTAGAAGGGGCTACATCAGGAGAGTTAGGCTAACTTCCCCCAAAACTAGGCCGGAGTAACTGGGCCTTAGTGTTACGGCGACGCTTAGCCCTTAAGGGAGGGGTTAGCTCCAAAGGTGACCCAGAGCCCCAATCAGGGCTAACCAGAGGGCTAGTTATAGTCTAGTACTCACCGGAGGCTATAAGGCCATCATAGGATGGCTCTAAAAGGGAGAGGTGAAGATTTTTTAACTATTAAGGATCTTAGTAGTATATCACCTATTTCACTAATAACGAATACTAAGAAGAATTAGGTAAGAGGGAAGTTATTGAGGTTTAGGTGGGTATAAGTATTAGTAATATTATAATCAGGTTTTTGAGTTACCCTCTAGTTCCTATTTCAGAGAGGGTAGATAGGGCTGTTAGTTTAAGGGAGGGCCTCGGGGTCTTCTATTTTATTTTTATTCATATTATTAACTAAGTCCCTATTACCTAGGTATACGATCGATCCTTAGGAGGGGGTCCTGATGTATAGGCGTTTAGAGCTAGGTTGTTAGCCCTGATCAGGAGGGGAGTCCTGGGGTTATTGAGTACTACTCTAGGTGGTGGTCTGGTTAATACTATCGTGGACCTTGGAGACCTTTTACCTAACCTTCCAAATCCGTCCATGTTCCTTTTAGCTTAGGAGGGTAAGATAATCGTTAACTATTAGGGGCCTAACTGGATAGTCCGTATAGTTGGCCTAGAAGGGCCCTAAATAATTAGTATACTTTAGTTTAATTATATAAGGCTTAGTTTTATAGGAATTTAAGGGCTTATTATAGTTATTATAAAATAATTATTAGTTATAGTATTAGTTTATATAATATCCTTAGTAATTGAAATTATACTTAAATAAGGTCCTCTTTTCTCTAATAAACTAGGCCTTATTATTTTAATTAAATAATTATTATAAAAATAGAATTATAATTATAGGATAATAATTATGGGTTATATTATAATATACTCCCTAAACTAAGGAGAAAAGGGGTCTATTAACTAAGGAATTAGCACTAACTTATACTTATAGTTAATAAGTCCTTACTAATTGCTATTGGGTGCTGGCCACTTTTAGCTGGTAAGTTTAACCTTTTATTTTAGTGATTTGTTGCTGAAGCGAGAATGGGTGTGTGACGGGCTGGGCCCTCTTGGAGGCTTCGCAGCCTCTCAGCCATGGACTCCGCTTACCTAAGCCCGGCTTACCTAAGACGGATCAACCTTAGGCCTGATCAGAGTAAACGGGTCCTGTGGAGCAGAAGACATTTTCTCCTTTTCTCTCTTATTTTGAAAATACTCGTAATAGTCGCTATAGCTAATTATAATATACGTACTTAGACTATTATATTATTTTTAAGATCTTAGTATTATCGGAGATAACGAGAGTACGCTAAGTGCAGAAATAATTGTCGACGAAAGGTAAATCTACGACCTTAGTGGGAGTAGCAAAGAATCCTAAGCGGGTTGACCTGAAGGTCCCTGAACGCTTGAAGTTGATTAGCGAGGTCTGATTAGGGCTAAGAGGTTTTAATAAACTCAAAAGAACGCATTCCGCGTAGTAAAGTACCTTAATAACGTCGATTAGTATACTATGGTCACTACTAAATAAAGATGTGTAGAAGGAACGATAACCGTATCACAATAGAAGATAACATCGACCTATCCGGAAACCCGTAATAGTTGGTGTAGTTAATCGGTTAGTTATTAACCCAGCTGTAGGAGATGTGGACCACCTAAGCGGCTGAACGAGAGGCCTAACGAGAGCAGATTCGAATACTGCAACAGACCCTAGTAGAACCTAGGCACCCAACCTTAACGTTATACGAAGCCCCTATACCCTCTACGACGCCGATCCTACCCGATCAGGCCTATGCGCCACCTCCTAGATAACCGAGATACTAGATCCCCGATTCACCGAAGTTTAACGGATTGCATAAGAGATTTCAATAATAGCACCTCGAAATAAAAGGGAAGATAAGTGTGGACAGGGAAGCCTTTAGTTCAGCATCAGTAGTGTTCACTTATATTTACTCTAGACTAGAAAACACTACACAAGCTATGGTGAGTGCCTATTATTCACAAGGAGGAGTTAATGGGTTAAAGAACTCTGAATAATTTATGGAATACTTGAAGGGTTATTATGTAGACCTTAACGTAGAAGTATGAGCCCTTGACCAACTGAGAATAATACGTTAAAAGGAGAATAAGAGTTTTGCCTACTTCCTTTCTAAGTTCGAAAAGGAGCTTGTAGAAGTGGGAGGAGGACACTGGCTGGACAACGTTAGGATTAATTACCTAAAAGGAGTTTTAAATATTACGATAAGAACCCCTTTAATTAGTGTAATTAATAAACCAACGGCCTATACTATATACACCCAGATGCTCCTAATAATAGGATTAGAGTTGGATAGTGAATTGTACTAAGTTCACCATGAGTATCAATACAGGAGATCGCTAACACCTAACTAGAACAAAGTCGAGTCACTAACCAAACAGGATAGTTGGATAGGATCACCTTAACCTAATTAGATGGATTAGGAACTCACTAAGGTAAGCCGGATAACCAAGGATAAACTAGTCTAAAAAAAGTTAAACTAAAAGGAAACCCGCAAATGCTATAATTGCGGTAAGAAGGGGCATATATAATAGAGATGCCCTAGAGACCGGAAAGATAAGGAGACTAAAACCTCGAAAAGGAAGACCAAAGAGCACAACGAAATAGATATTGGCTCTGATCAGGACTCTAAGGACTCGGGAAAAGAGTAACTCCTAGTGAAAGTCGTTATTAGGAGGAACAAGCTGTAAAGGAATAGAAGGTCGTTAAAAAGAGTATAGATTATAACCTATTTTACGTTAATATTAGGATTAATGGGATACACTATACAACTACCCTTGTTAATATAGGATGTTTGATATACGCCCTAATTAGTGACGCCTTCGCTAAGAAACTCCGCTTACTACGTATTAGCATTACACCTCGGAACTTAATGTAAGTCACCACTACAATTCCTAGTATAATCCGCTACGTTACTTATACTAATATCGATATTAATAGCTATAAACAACACTAATTATTCTTTTATATTATTCTTAACTAAGAAGACGATGTTATCCTTAGAAGGTCCTAGATAATTGACGATGATGTTACGGTTTACCTAGTGTGAGGCACTCTGCATATAAGTATCGCGGATTACTAGGTAATAGAAAGGAAACCGGGTTAGGCCCGGTAAAATCCAAAGTTCCTAATCCAGTAGTAGACTAGATTAGTATTCTCAGCTCTGATTAGGCGGGCATAAAAGAGAAAAGAGACTCCTCTTAGTACATTTACCCTAAACGTATTCTCCATAAGTTTAGCCAATATCGAAAAAGCCCTAGTACTAAAAATAAAAATAAACCCGAGGACGAAACTCCCTATGCATTACCATAAGTTTCTATATATCTTCAACCAAGATAAGGCTGATTAATTACCACCATATCAAAACAACATCGACCACGTAATTCCCATCAAGAAAGACTTAATAGGGCAAGACAAGCTAATTACATAGGGACCCCTATATGGGATATCTAGGGAGGAGCTAATTGTACTTCGATGGACCCTTACAAAATTACTAGATAAAGGCTTTATTTGTACTAATAGTTCTCCTACTTCATCACCTATTCTATTTATTCGAAAACCCGGGGGAGAATTAAGGTTTTATGTCGATTACCGGGCTCTGAACGTTATCACTAAAAAAAACAAATATCCCTTACCCCTGATTAACGAAACTCTAAGAGCCCTAATTAAGGCTAAGTAGTTGATGAAATTAAATGTTATTATTGTATTCCATAAAATTAGGGTTAAAAAAGGCGACGAATAGAAGACGGCTTTTAGAATAAGATACGGCCTATACGAATGGATAGTGACTCCTTTTGGCCTAATAGGGGCCCCCACTACGTTCTAGAAGTACATTAACCACACTTTACGGGATTTCCTAGACGAATTCTGTACTACTTATATCGACGACGTTCTAATTTATTTAAATAGTTTACTCGCTAATCATAAGGAGAAAGTTAAGAAGGTCTTAAGTCGTCTAGGTGTTACTAGCCTATAAATTAATATCAATAAATGCGACTTTGAGATGAAGAGGGTTAAATACTTAGGGTTTATCATCGATGTAGGGAAGGGTATCCGCGTTAACCCAGAGAAAATTAAGGCCATCCAAACATAGGAGGTCCCCCAATTAATACGAGGAGTCCGTACCTTCGTTAGTTTTACAAATTACTACCATCAATTTATACTAGACTTCTCAGGGTTAGCACACCCCCTTATAACTTTAACGAAGAGGGATGTCCCATTCGTATAAAATAATAAGTATATAAAAGTGTTTAATAAGTTAAAGGCCCTCCTAATTAGTACCCCCGTACTAGTATATTAGGATCCTAATCGAGCTACTATACTAAAAACAGACTTATCAGGTTATATGGTGGGTAGTGCTTTATTATAATACGACGATAAGGGTATTTTATGGCCTATTACATTCTTTTTACGGAAGAACTTACCAATAGAATGCAATTACCCAATACACAATAAAGAACTATTAGTTATAGTCCACTGTTTAGAACACTAGGACTCCGAATTAAGGAGTATAAAAGAGTTTATTATCCTAACTAATCACCTTAACTTTAAGTATTTTATAACTAAGAGGTAATTAAGTAAACACTAAGTCAGATGGTCGGAGCTCTTATCCCGTTATAACTTCACAATCCAGTTCCAACCTAGTAAATAAACAATAATCTCCGATATACTATTTAAATAAGAATAAAACGTTCCCAATACCTAGTGAAATGATCGATTAGAAGGACGGAGGATATAGTTCCTAAAGGGGAAATGGAACATAGTTATGGTGAACCGGGCAACTCTCGAGACGAATCAAATGAATACAACGGAATCCGTGGAAAGCACCATAACAAGCGATATGGATTAGGACGACGATCCTAAGGCTGATCGGTCAGAACCCATCCTGAACCCCTTTAAAGAGGAGCCCCTAAAGTCCACTTGGACTAAAGGACTATAATTAAATAATCATTATTAGCTAATCAGGATAACTATGAAAAGGGGGGACCGTCAATTACCATCATAATAGAAGTTGCCCATAATACTATTAGAGTACTTAGTGGACGACGATGGTAAACTCCTTTGGAGGGAGAGGATTTGGGTCCCTTATTATGAACCCTTATAAACCCAGTTAATCTAAGAGTCCCACAACTCAACACTTAGTGGCCATCTCAGCAGAGATACGTTAAAGGCTTTGATTAGCCGCCGCTTTCACTGGCCAGGCCTGTCGTAGGATGTCCAATACTTTATGAGGAACTGTGATATCTGTGGACGGGGTAATATATAGCGGGATAAGAAGAGGGGTCTTCTAAAGCCCTTACCCGTCCCTAATCAGGTCTAGACAGAGATATTAGTTGACTTTATTATAGGGCTACCACTAACCCACTATATAAGAGTAACGAATATTATGGTGATAATAGACCAACTATCTAAAAACGTGATTTTCGAGCTACTTAAGGATATAACGATGGACATTATGGTTACGGCGTTAATACTTAACCTAATTAGATACCACGGACCCCTAAGAGCTATTATTTTGGACAGAGGCCCCCAATTTACTAGTCGTATATGGAAACAGCTCTATTAACTGTTACGGATAAAACGACGTTTATCTACGGCCTTCCACCCGGAAACAGACGACACCATAAAACAAACTAACCAGGTAATAGAAACTTACCTCCGAGCTTATACTTTATACACTTAAGATAATTAGGACGACCTACTTCTAATAACGATAATAATTATTAATAACAGGGTTACCTCGTTAACAGGCCTTAGCCCTTTCTTCACCACCCACGGCTATAACATCGACCTAATCAGAGTAAAGGAAACTCTGCGGACTAAAGGAAAGACCCCCGCAGCTCGGGCAGAGGCCCTAGTCTCAAAGTTGAAGGAGGCCTCCGAATGGGCATAAGCGGCGATGGCCTCCACCTAAGAGCGATAAAAAGCCTCGGTAAATATACGATACTAGCCTTTTAACTAGTTTCGATTAGGGGATAAGGTCTGGTTAAGGCTTAAGAACGTCTATTCTAAGAGATCATCTAAGAAGTTGGACTGGATGAATGCGAAGTACACTATGTTGGAAATAGTCGGATCCCATACCTGCCGGCTTAATACGCCGCCGGGTATTCATAACGTCTTTTATGTATCCCTAATTAGGTATACGAGAGTCGACCCATTACTATCATAAGAACAAGACGACGCTTAACCACCGCCTCTACTAGTAGACGACGAAGAGGAATTCGAAGTCGAAGAAATCCAGGACGCTAAGAAGATTTGTGGTTCTTAGAAGGTTTTAGTTAAGTAGAAGGGCTACGTGGAGCTTATTTGGGAACTAGTTGAGTTGTTAACGGAGATTATAGCTTTGGATCGTTACGAGGCTAGTTATGGACGAGTCCCTCTGAACGGGGAGGAGGGAGAGGGGGGGTAATTATGACGGGCTAGGCCCTCTTAGAGGCTTCGCAACCTCTTAACTATGGACTCCACTTACCTAAGCCCGGTTTACCTAAAACGGATTAACCTTAGGCCTAATCAGAGTAAACGGGTCCTATAGGGCAGAAAACATTTTCTCCTTTTCTCTCTCATCTTAAAAATACTCGTAGTAGTCGCCATAGCTAGTTGCAATATACGTGCTTGGACCGTTACAGGGTGAGCATAACGAGGCTTAAACCCATGACTTTTAGGTCAGTCCATATACTACTATTTTAGTAAGGTGTTTAGTTATTTAATTAGAGGGCTTATAAAAACAAGGGTTTATAATTATTACACAAATAGAACCATTATTATAGGATAGTAATTATAGGTTATATTATAATAATAACTTAAAAAAAAGTATTTTAATTATAAAAAAAATAATTTACGTGATTTTATTTATAATAAGGTTTAAATTAAGGTGGGATTACTAAGTTAAGATTAGTTTATAATTAATTTAAAATATAACCTCTTTTTTAATTAGGGTTAATATATTAATACTTTCCTTATCTAAGTTTTAAAACTTAGATAAATAATATAAAATAGTATATATAAACTATTTTATAAAGGTTTTTATTTTCAAAACTTTTAAATAATTTATTAATTTTTATTTATTTTTAAAAAACTTTTATTAAATTTATTTATTTAATGGTTTTAAAAAGGATTTAATTAAAATATAATAAATATATAAAATATCTCTTAGTTATAAGTTAAGGGCTTAGTAAATTATATAATATAAAATAAAAGAGGTATTCTTCTAAGTAGTATCCAAACTTTCCTTAGGGATATAAATAAAAACCTAGAGGTCTTTTAGTTAAGTTTAGGTTTATGGGTAAGTAAAGGCTTAGTTTTAGGTTAGGGTGGAGGTTAGGGCTAAGATTAGGGTTAAGGTTAAAGCTAATATTATAATAAAAACCTAATTTTAAATTAAAATTAAAATAACTTTATTATTTATTAGTTTTTTTAAAACTTAAATTATATAAATTATCACCTTTTTTATAATTTACTTTTTAAACCCTTTAAAATTAAAAATTATATTATTAATAAATTAGGTAATAATTAAAAAACCTCCTTTTAATCCTTATAACATTTAGTTTATTTATTAAAGGTGGTTAGGATAAATCCAGTGGCCACCCCGCTTATGTTCAGGGGCCCCTTTACCGTAGAGGGGGCTATGTCCAGAGTATTAGGCTAGCTTCCCATAAGGCTGGGCTAGAATGGCTGGGCCTCAGTGTCGCAGTGGCGCTTAGCCCTTGAGGTAGGGGTTAGCTCCGGAGGTGACCTAGAGCCCCGATCAGGGCTGGCCGGGGGGCCGGCTATAATCCGGTGCCCGCCGGAGGCTATGAGGTTATCGTGGGAGGGCTCCGGGAGGGAAAGGTGAAGACTTTTTAGTTGTTAAGGATCTTAGTGGTATATCACCTATTTCACTAACAGCGGGTGCCAAGAAAAATTAAGCGAGAGGGAAGTTGATGATTGCGTCGTGTGGTGCGAGCTCTCGGACGAGTTTATGGAAAACACGGGGAAGGCCTCCGGGAACGTGGCGACAGAGCTCTTTAGCTGCTTGAAGATGAAGAACCCAAACATCACCGACGAGATCGTGATCACAACAGGGTAGTCGGGAAAGTCGGTCTCCGTCCTCTCGGCTAAGCCGCCCACTCTGGCAACGTTGAGGGTGGCGGCACTGCTCGTCTTTGGGTCGTTCAATTACCTCATGTGAGCGAAGGTGAAGAGCAAGTGGACTGGGTGAGGACTCGGATGCGGCTTCAGTTCATGTTACGAATATCAACAGCGAGGTGTCATTAGCAGTATACCCTAAAAACGTGGAATTTTGATTTGGGTCATGCCGGCGAGTCATCACATAGTTCATCCGACTACGGGGGCCGGTCGGAACACACAGATGAGAACTCTATTGGAGACGCATAAAACAAGTCAATTCAAAATGCGTTGAAGATGTTCATCCCGTTTGTGACCTCGTAGTTATCTTCTCTTCAGCCCCACTGGTGCTGTATTAGTCAGGACACCCAGCACCTCACCGAGCTGCATGCGATGTTGGAATACAGCTGACTAGTAGTGTACCGACTGCTCGGCCCAGCTGGACTTACGACTCGCTACAGGCCGTGGCAACTGCATGCCCAGTCTGGGGCGAATGGGGAGTGGGATCCATATCCCGTATCATGGGCGGGTCCATTCAACCGGATGCACTGGATGACGAGGTGTTATGTTGTCTCATACGTGTCAGGACATGTCAAGTGCGCAAGCAATACGGAGATAACAGAAGGGGGCTCTGGACCGGGATAGGGGTCCTTATCGGGATCCAAGAATGCGGAAAGTTCACCGAGACTCAAAATGCGGGGGCGGAGCTCCGTCGACGTGCAGCTGCCATCCGAGATAGCACCAACACTAAAAAGGAAATCCCCTATCAAAGCCGGGATCCACGCGATAGTTAGCCGGCCATCCAACGCTGGGCGTCCAGCTCTTGGGTTGAAGGCTCCTTGCCGGATCCAACCGTGATCAGCCCGGAAACCGACTCGACAGTATGCATTGGGCCGCAGCTGCTGCACAGACGGGGACGTGTATAAACTCCGAGCTTCTCCCACATCCTTTCGACCCCATTTCGACGGTCTTCAACAAACCAACATATCCCTCGCAATCCTTCGGCCGTTCATCACGAAATGTCTCCCACCGGCAACAAGGACAAAGCAGCCAACCCAGATGGCGGCGACGTCATCCGAACCCAAACCGACCTGGAGGACGGCAGCGTCGAGAAGCTCAAGCATGGAGAGGTCGATCCTGCTCTCGCCTTCGTGAACGGCGAGCAGGTTGAGTTCACTCCGGAGGAAGAGAAGGCCGTGTTGAGAAAAATCGACCTCGCTCTCATGCCTCTTCTTTGCTGGATTTACGCTCTGCAATTTGCCGACAAGACATCTCTCAACTATGCCTCCTTGATGGGCATCAGAGAGGACACCAACTTGGACTCCAAGAGCCAACAATACAGCTGGACATCAAGCATCTTCTACGCCGGCTACATTCTCTGGGAGTGAGTAAATGAGAAACCCAATCATAGCCGATAGGTTCTAACCAAGTCAAGGTTCCCAACAACGTACCTCCTCCGAGCCCTGCCCCTGGGCAAATACACCTCAGCCAACATCATTCTCTGGGGCCTTGTGCTGACCTGCCACATCTTTGCCTTCAACTACGCTGGCCTCCTCTCGGTGCGTTTCATGCTCGGCGCATTGGAAGCCACGGTGACCCCGGCCTTCGTCATCCTCACGTCGACCTGGTACAAGCAGAACGAGCAGGCGAAGCGCATGGGTTACTGGCTCAGCTGCAACGGTGTCGCCCTGTTGACGCTTGGCCCCATCGCCTACGGCCTCTCCGGCACAACCGGCGCCGCTCTGGCAACCTGGAAGATCCTCTACCTCGTCCTTGGCCTGCCCACCATCATCACGGGTGCATACTGCTGGTGGTTCATGCCGGACAACCAGACCAACGCACGCTTCCTCAGCCACCGCGAGAAATCCATTGCCGTCGAGCGCATCCGCGGCAACTTCCAAGGCGTCGGCAGTCGCAAGTGGAAGTGGGACCAGTTCTTCGAGGCCTTTCGCGACCCGCGGACGTACCTGTACGTCCTCTTCTCGCTGCTCATGAACATCCCCAACGGCGGCATCACGGCCTTCGGGTCCATCATCATCAACTCTTTCGGTTTCAGCCCCCGCCTCTCGCTCCTGCTCAACATGCCCACCGGGGCGGTCGACATCACCTGCAAACTGCTCTTCACGTACCTCTCGGATAAGTTCCTCGACCGCTCCCTCTTTGCTTTCGTCGCCATCCTCATCCCCATGGTCGGCGGCATCATGATGATCTTGATCCCCCTTTCCGCTAAGGCCGGGCTGCTTGTCGGGTACTACCTCATCGGTGCGGCGGGCGCGTCGTGGTGCCTGGTCATGGTGATGATCTCGAACAACACCCTCGGCTACACGAAGAAGGCCACTGTCAATGGCCTTCAGATCTTGGCCTACGGCGCCGGCAACTGGATCGGACCGCAGACGTTCCGGTCCAACGAGGCACCCAACTACAAGAACGGCAAGCTCATGGTGGCCATCATGTACGGGCTTGCCGCCGCCACCATTGCTGCTATCCGTCTTGTCAACATCTGGGAGAACAAGCGCCGAGACAAGAAGGCAGCCGAACAGCCTGAGACAAGCGCGGCTGGAACTGAGTTTTTGGATCTGACGGATTTCGAACAGCCCAGTTTCCGATACGTGCTTTGATACCGTTTGACAGCGGGAAGAGGATAAGAGGTGCCCTGTCATTCTAGCCTCGGCTGCAGGAACTGAAAGCTCAAGGGCCCGTTTAAAGCCCTCTAGATTGAGACATAATTAATGAAGAGATAAAGACACTGGTCATATTTTTGTCCAGCAGGAACAACGTGTACAATAGCGTTATTTGATATCCGCACACTCGCTTTCGGTTGCCTCACCCTGAATACTTCCAGTCGAGAAGCCACCATATGTGGGCTCAATGGTAGTGCACCAAGGTTCTGGCACCTTGAAGCCGCTGACAGTGACATGCGTGCAGCTGTAAACCCTTACTAGCCCAAGAGGCCACCTGAGAGTTTCGTAGAATATAAGAAACAAGACTTTTTTGTTGATTAAACTAATTGCATGGCTGCCATTCTAGTATTCAGTCACAACGCCACCCAGCCCTCAAAACCTACATTCACTTCCACTTGCCCAGCTTACAGTTACCACTCAATTCTCCCGCCTTTACGCTCTCGCCGAAGGACTTCTCTGATGCGGCCTGGTGTTGTTGTCTCCGTTGCGAGGAAATGTTATCGTCTGCCTGTAGGGGTCGAACCGCGGTGCCATTCCTTTTATGTAGTTGGGCTTTGAGCGCCCAGATTGCTGGGGTGTCGGGTCGGGGATTGGAGGGGCCGTCAAAGGCGGTCGAGGAGTGAAAGATGACTCGCTTACGGGCTCCTCAGAAGCCTGGAATGGCTTTTTGGGTTGTTGGGGTCTGGAATTAGGTCTCAGGCACGGGTAGTGCGCTCGCCTTTTCCGCTTCCGTATCCGTAGAGCACTCGAACTTGGCGTTGGGGCCTGGAGAGTTCCGGTTGGCAGACCCAAGTCACTCCGTACCTCAATCTCAAGCCCTTCGTTTGGAATGGATGCTCCTGTAGTGGATGGTGTCCTCGGATCTGACGCTGGTTCCATCCCCTCGTTTAGGGGAGTGAATCTTATGGGAGTGAAGCCAGGCAGGACTGCTGGTTCCCTGCCTCCAGCCGAAGTCATCTCAGCATTGTCTCGCGGAGGAGCCTGCCTGTTCCCTGCGGGAATCCGCATGTTATGAGTTCCACGAGTTTTCGAGCCCGCCGTTGCGTTTCTCCTCAGGTTTTGGTGTTGCTCAGATGAATCCGTCTCAAAGCTGAGGTATTTGAGGTTGTATTGACTCGAGTCGACATGCGCATAGTTTGTGCCGCCATCAAAGTACATCGGCAAAGGAGGTGACTCCTTCTCATTGACCTGGCGTCGACCTTGTGGCTTTATACCGTAGCGCTTCCAGGTGGTTTTGATGGTGAGCACAGTCTCCTCATCGTGACTGACAAGAGATAAAGTGATCGTCCTGTCCCCTCTTTTTGATCTTCCCAGATACAAGAAATCGTAGCATCTGTTGAATTGCAGATCCTCGCTCGGGTGCCTTTCGAAGAACGGATCGCAGATGATTTTGTACTCATCCTTACCGCCAGTCTTAAAAGACACGGTTTTCTGGTCATTCTTTGGGCTTGGTCAGCGCATGAGACGAAAAGAAATGCTGAAATTATATCTATACCTGGCTGAGAAGAAAAGTATCAGTATTATCCCACAGTTTATTCGGGTTTGTGTTGCCGCGGACAGGGCAGCATCTCCTTTGCAGCCCGAAAGCTGCCCCGCGCTCCATGAATTGCGGTATCGTCAAGCGGTTGCAACTTCCCTCTCGCCTAATTTTTCTTAGCGCCCGCTGTTAGTGACATAGGTGATATACCACTAAGATCCTTAGTAGCTGAAAAGTCTTCCCCTCTCCTTCCCGGAGCCCTCCCACGATAACCTCATAGCCTCCGGCGGGCACCCGATTATAGCCGGCCCCCCCGGCCAGCCCTGATCGGGGCTCTAGGTCACCTCCGGAGCTAACCCCTACCTCAAGGGCTAAGCGCCACTGCGACACTGAGGCCCAGCCATTCTAGCCTAGCCTTATGGGAAGTTAGCCTAATACTCCGGACATAGACCCCTCTACGGCAAAGGGGCCCCTGAACATAAGCGGGGTGGCCACTAGATCTATCCTAACCACCTTCAATAAATAAACTAAATATTATAGGGACTAAAAGGAGGTTTTTTTAATTATTACCTAATTTATTAATAATATAATTTTTAATTTTAAAGGGTTTAAAAATAAATTATAAAAAAGGTGATAATTTATATAATTTAAATTTTTAAAAAATTAATAAAAAAAGTTATTTTAATTTTAATTTAAAATTAGGTTTTTATTATAATATTAGCTTTAACCTTAACCCTAATCTTAGCCCTAACCTCCACCCTAACCTAAAACTAAGCCCTTACTTACCTATAAACCTAAACTTAACTAAAAGACCTCTAAGTTTTTATTTATATCCCTAAGGAAAACTTAGATACTACTTAAAAGAATACCTTTTTTATTTTATATTATATAATTTACTAAGCCCTTAACTTATAACTAAGAGATATTTTATATATTTATTATATTTTAATTAAATCCTTTTTAAAACCCTTAAATAAATAAATTTAATAAAAGAATTTTTAAAATAAATAGAAATTAATAAATTATTTAAAAGTTTTTAAAATAAAAGCTTTTATAAAATAGTTTATATATACTATTTTATATTACTTATCTAAGTTTTAAAATTTAAATAAGGAAAGTATTAATATATTAACCCTAATTAAAAAAAGTTTATTATTTAAATTAATTATAACATAATTCATTATTAAATAGGACACTATTATTGACTAGGACACTTTTCCCACCTCCATTATCCTCGTACTTTAATATGTTTTTTTATTATTATATAATACCTAATACCTTATTTAAAAATAGGATTAATTTAGTAATTAAAATAATTTAATTAATTTTATAATTAAGTAACGTACATGATAAGCGAGTGGGCCAGACAAGTGAGTGGGCCACTTAACCACGACCACTTTATGAATACGACCAGGAAGTAAGAACAACAACGTTAAATCAATTAAAACTACTCAGAATCCTCTTCCTTAGACATTACGTCATTCACTGGGCACGTTCGTGCATTATATCCAGTGTTCCCGTAAATACCACATCGCCGTTGACCTGATTTAGTCTTTGGTTTACGACCACTACTCCGATGCGTTTCCTCTTCTATTTAGGCCGTCGCCTCCCTCTAGGATTATAGCTCCTCTACTTAGAATATAATAAGACTTCCCCCTTACCTTAGACGTGTTTTTTAACCCTCCGGCGTTGACTAAATAGGTTATTTTCTTTTCGAAGTGTTTTATTCTTAGCCTCCTTTAAGGTATACTAATGTATAACTACTATTACTCTTTTAGTAATCTGGTCAATAGCCTAAAGAATAGGTATTAGGGAGCTATTCTAATGATGGGAGACTTATTCTTTAATAAGAGTTAACTAAGAACTTACTTTAGTTGGGTTATTTAGTGTTTTAGAAACCTAAGGTGGTGGTGTTATTAGGAGGGACCCCGGGGGCGTTAGAGTGTATAACTTAATGTCCAGTTTCGATAAAACACTTTATGCACTTAAAGGAACAAGTCCAGACCCTCTAAAACCCCCTTAGATGTTCTTTTCCGTAACAACTTGCGTAAAAGCATAGTGGAAGGTAGGGAAGAAATCTTCCTTCGTAATATAAGTATTACTCCGGTGCATCTTATTCTTAATTTCTTAACTATACACTATCTTAAGGGGCCTAAAACAACCAACATCCAAGGGCTAGAGAATATACGACGAATGAGCTGGTATATAAAGAGTAATAATGTTGTTTTTATTATAAAATATCTCGAAATCGGCGGAGTGGTGATTTTCGTATCCATTAACGATAAGGAGGTGATATGGACCTCTTAAACGCAGTTTTATATACCAATCAAAGTATTAAAGCCAATTTAGGCCTCTTTTATTTGTTATCCATCTGTTTTTAGACGTTGCGATAACCCAGTTATATAAGAAACCCGATTCTGTATACTAAGTGGAGAGGTGATATTAGCCTATAACGATGATGTACAGCGGGACACTATAGCCCGACGAGCCGATAACCTGAATTACTATAACCCATTCCCAATTACTAGGTTATACCATTTTCGTATTTAAACTCCTTTTAGAACTTATAATAACCAATCTAGTTAAGATCTAACCCATTATAAACCCAATCTCATCGAAATTATAAATATCTAAGTCCACGATACTGTACTTCGCAATTATGTTCACTATAAGCCGAAACTATATATTTATCGCAACGGGATCTTCGTATTAAGCTCTCTTATAGTTATACTTCCAAAAAAAACGCGTCCAAAGCCGTGGTTATCGCTTAACGAAGTTCAATGCCCATCACTTATTAACCGGTAGTGTATCACAGTTAATGAATAGTTAATTAGCCATTTCTTCTACACCAACTAGTCGGGGAGGAAATGATCGGGAATCCAAGTCGAGAATGTACTTAACTAATTTCTCCTCTTTAAGCAACGTTAAATTCCATAAGTTTAGTATAGTGTCGCCTCGTAATGGGATGCCCTTTAATCGGCGGGATAAAGTGACGCAACTAATAGTATAAATCTTTATAATAACTCGGATACTAAGTTTTTAGTCTTTTTGGATAGTTTGGACTTCTAGGTTTAATTGAGCTTCATTATTCTATGAGGATATTGTTATGGTGGGAAAAAGTCATAATGTAATAATGTAGATGGGAAAACCTTGGTTGGGTGGCCCACTCGCTTGTCTGGCCCACTCGCTTATCATGTACGTTATCCAATGTATAGTAATTATTTATAATATTCCTAAAATTACCCTTTATAGTAGAATAAATAATTAAATTATTAAAACCAATAATATTAATATATAATTAAATTTAATAGAAATTGAGGAGGAGGTAATTATTTAATATATTATTAACTTAGATTTTCGAGGATTCTCACCTTAATACGTGGATGTGGAAAATATAGCTAATACACTACTCTAGAAGTGTATTTCCTAATTGGTCGGGAAGTGTTAAATAGAATACTTTATCCAGTAATACTTACAGTTTAAGATGTAATTTTCTTGTATTTATAATTATTAGAGAGGTTTTTATAAAAATCCTATAATTATTAAGTTTTGGTTTTAATTTATAGTTAATATATAATTAAAATATAGTATTATAAATAAAGATTTTTAAAATTTTAATAAGATTAGTTTTATAATAAATATAATTTAATTTAAAATAATTATTATATATTCTAATTAAATTAGGAAATTAAAAAAAGTTTAACTTAGTAATAAAAAATAAGTAATAATAATATATTATATTATTAGTAATAATTATATAATATTGCTTTTTTTAGTAGTTTAGGGCTACTTTTATTTTATGAGCTAGTACTCTAAGGCCTAGATTCTAGATAATTAGGTAATTAAAATAACTTTTAATGGATGGACCGATAAGGAGATTGCCCTTTAATGGTTTTAGTATTTTGATAAATACTTAAAATAGTAATTAAGAGGTATATATTAGATGCTAGTTATCGATGGCCATAAAAGCTATATTAATAGTGATTTCGAGGAGTATTATAAAAAAATAAGATTATAATTATTTATTTACTTATTTATTTATTATATTTAACTTAACCTCTTAATATTAGTTATTATAGTGTATTAAAGTTGAGATATGGTTTTTAAATTAAGTACTTCATTAAAGCCTGGATTATTTATATCACTAAACCCAAGTTCTTCCTTGTATTTAAGGTCGTATTCCTTTAAACTTTTATTTAGGAAAACGTCCATAGGGGTTTTAGAGGGGCTAGGCTTATTCCTTATAACCCTTAAACTATCCTTTCTAAGTTAAATATACAATTACAAACATTAATAACCCTGAATACCCTTATTAGGCTACCCGACCCTTAGGTTTTTAAAACACCTTAAACCATTAACGAGGTTATCTCTTAGTTTTCACTTATAAAGGAAAGAATCTCTAAGTATTAGGGAAGTTCACCGATGCTAATTTATAAAGTTATTAATAAGTTTTTAAAAGGTTTATAATATATTTCCTATATAGTTGCCTTTATGGAGGAAGAGTTACACCATCTTTGAGATGTAAATACGGCCCTTAGTAAGCGCCATAGAGCTAAAAGAACTAGATTACAGGATGAAGGTGTATTAGAAGGGTTTTAGGTAAGGGATATTATAGTTAAAAAGGGCATTATTAAAGAGGAAGGGTGTAAAAAAGAGGAAAACGAGGAGTTATTAAAGTGTTATTAGATAGGTTTATAATATTATGGTATTTATTATAAAACTGGTTATAATATAAGAATGTGTTTAGAGGTTATGGAAATAAGTAGTTTAAGTAATTTTAAGTAATTATAACTGATTTAATTAATTTTAGTTAAGATATAAAAGTTATTAATAATAAAGGTGGGAAAAGTATCCTGGTTAATAATAGTGTTCTACTCGATAATGAACTATATTAAACTAATCTTAGTTTAGTAATCCTACTTTAATTTAAACCTTATTATGAATAAAATTATTTAAATTATTTTTTTATAATTAAAATACTTTTTTTAAATTATTATTATAATATAACCTATAATTATTATCCTATAATAATAGTTCCACTTTTATGATAATTATAAACCCTTATTTCTATAAGCCCTCTAATTAAATAACTAAACACCTTACTAAAATAGTAGTATATGGACTGACCTAAAAGTCATGGGTTTAAGCCTCGTTATGCTCACCCATTCTCGCTTCAGCAACAAATCACCAAAATAAAAGGTTAAACTTACCAGCTAAAAGTGGCCAGCACCCAATAACAATTAGTAAGGACTTATTAACTATAAGTATAAGTTAGTGCTAATTCCTTAATTAATAGACCCCTTTTCTCCTTAGTTTAGGGAGTATATTATAATATAACCCATAATTATTATCCTATAATTATAATTCTATTTTTATAATAATTATTTAATTAAAATAATAAGGCCTAGTTTGTTAGAGAAAAGAGGACCTTATTTAAGTATAATTTCAATTACTAAGGATATTATATAAACTAATACTATAACTAATAATTATTTTATAATAACTATAATAAGCCCTTAAATTCCTATAAAACTAAGCCTTATATAATTAAACTAAAGTATACTAATTATTTAGGGCCCTTCTAGGCCAACTATACGGACTATCCAGTTAGGCCCCTAATAGTTAACGATTATCTTACCCTCCTAAGCTAAAAGGAACATGGACGGATTTGGAAGGTTAGGTAAAAGGTCTCCAAGGTCCACGATAGTATTAACCAGACCACCACCTAGAGTAGTACTCAATAACCCCAGGACTCCCCTCCTGATCAGGGCTAACAACCTAGCTCTAAACGCCTATACATCAGGACCCCCTCCTAAGGATCGATCGTATACCTAGGTGATAGGGACTTAGTTAATAATATGAATAAAAATAAAATAGAAGACCCCGAGGCCCTCCCTTAAACTAACAGCCCTATCTACCCTCTCCGAAATAGGAACCAGAGGGTAACTCAAAAACCTGATTATAATATTACTAATACTTATACCCACCTAAACCTCGATAACTTCCCTCTTACCTAATTTTTCTTAGTATCCGCTATTAGTGAAATAAGTGATATACTACTAAGATCCTTAATAGTTAAAAAATCTTCACCTCTCCTTTTTAGAGCCATCCTATGATGGCCTTATAACCTCCGGTGAGTACTAGACTATAACTAGCCCTCTGGTTAGCCCTGATTGGGGCTCTGGGTCACCTTTGGAGTTAACCCCTCCCTTAAGGGCTAAGCGTCGCCGTAACACTAAGGCCCAGTTACTCTGGCCTAGTTTTGGGGGAAGTTAGTTTAACTCTCCTGATATAGCCCCTTCTACGGTAAAGGGGCCTTTGAATGTAAGTGGGGTGGCCACTGGATTTATCCTAGTCGCCTTCCGTCACGGGCTGATGCCCACGATGGCCTAAGCTTTGCCTGAGGCGTTAACCAGCATCCAACAAAAGAGCCCTCCGGTCAAAGGGGCCTCCGATCAAAGGGCCTCCAGTGACCTCCGACGCCGCACTAAAGGTCCCCTTTGTTCTCTAGTAGTATAGATTCCTACACCGCCCCCCTTACGAGGAACTTCCTCTCCTTTGCTCCTTAACTTAAAGTAAATAATAATAGAGTACCCTAAAGTCGAAAACACCTAGGCCTAACCCTTCGTATACTTTAAGCTTAGGATTATAACTTTACTGTAACGCTGGGTTGAGCACAGCTCCCCACCAGTTAAGTAGAAAAAAGTATAGGTTGAGCGCAGCTCCCTATGAAGAACAACACTCCCGGGACTCCAATAAATTGACTACTAGTCCCTAGAAGAACAATCGAGATAGCCTAGTCGCCCCGATGGACACCGCTACACCCCCGATGCTCTATAATAAGCTAACTATAAAAGAAATATTGAATACCACTCTAGGATCCCTGTAAGCCCAGATAATAGAGATTAGCGAGAAACTGGAGAAGAGTCAGAACCAGAGGTTAATGACCCCTGGGAGTGAAACCCTTTACACTCTTAGTGGTATCCATACCGATACCCCACCAGTGCTCACTAGCGAGTCGACTCACCGGAAACCCTTATCTAACCCCCTAAAACTTTTAAGTAAACGAAAAGAATATACCCCTTAAATATAATAAATAAAAAATAAGATTTTGATAAATTACCCCTTTTACCTTATAAACTATAAATTTTAATACCTAATTAATTTATACTTAAAAGTTGGTCCCTAATAAGTAGTTAACACTTTTCATATTATTAGAGGACCTAATAGAACTAAAAACCCCGAGGAATCTATATATTACCTCAATTATACTTATTTAGATCCGAATACCTAATCCCAAGCCGTTGCCCAACTATAAACCCTATACTAAAGAGAAAACAAAAGTTCTACGACATTCTTACCTAAGTTTGAATGAATAATAATTAACACTAATAATAATAATTAACCCACTATTATATAAATATCACTCTTAGAGGTAACCTTAACCCCTTCACTAAAGGACCGGCTACTCACAGTTAAACTTCCCAAGGACTACCTAGGCTAGCTTACCCGAGTACAGGATATTACTTAGAAAGTTGAACGGGCCTCTAAATATAATCACCCTCAAAGGTCTACCCACTCCCCCACCATTCATCCAAAGGATAATAATAGAGATGTTATTATAACAGGAGTAGTTCAGTCTACAGGAGCTAAGAAAAGGATAACCACCACTAGACCCCGGAGAAACTCCAACTCCTTTACGGATAATAACTATTCCTAATAAAGAAACCCAGAACATAATAAGGACCACTACGAATACTTCGAGTATAAAAAAAAAGGACACTTTACATAGAACTGCCACAAGAAGGCCGAACGCCGCCAACACGCCAACCGGCCCCTTATGGCTAAAATTTACCTAAAAGGAAACGTAGAAGAAGAAGACTAACTAATGACCCCCAGCTCGAGCAATGAGTATAAGTCGGGAAAAAATAACTCTGGGATAAAGTCGAGCCCCGGAGCCCACTAAGGAGCAAGTGAAGGGGTGGAAGAAACACCAAAGGAGCCAGCAGCAACAAGGCAAGCAGTCTACAATCATAAAAGTCAGAATCAATAAAGGACACTTAACTAATACCCTAGTGGACACCGGCTACGAAGTCTATACTATGGTTAACCGTTCCTTTGCATAACACCTCCAATTACCACTTATTAATACAATAAAACGCCCTATAAGAGGTTATATAATAAGCGGCCCCTCACCGAGTAAAAACCAGGGAGTAGCCGTAATATAAATAAAAATCAGTGGCCATATATAACAAGTCTACGCATATATAATAAATAATTTAGAACTGGATATATTTTTAGGAAATTCCTAAATAATTCAAAATAAGGTGAAGTATAATATTAGTACCCACTAGTTTACTTATAAAAAAAGAAGAGTAAGAGTATACCTCTCTAATAAAGAAGAGCCCGAAAACATATTAGAGATACGTCGGGTTAAACTATTACTAACGGCACCGTTTACTATAGTTTATTATATAATACAAAAGAGAAAATAAAAAGATAACTAGAGACCACCAACTACTATTATAGCAACCAGCTTACAAAATATTAAAAAAGTTCTCATAAAGTTAGAACCATAAAAATAAGAAGATATTTCGAGGTTAGTACCAGAATGGGTGCATAAGGAGTTTAGAGACTTATTTAACCTAACTAAAGTATACCCGGTGCCCCCCCACTAACCAAGTATAAACTATACAATCCCTTTAGAGATAGGGCTAGAAGGGAAGGAGCCCTTATTCCCTTAGGGACCTTTGTACACCATATCAAAAGAAGAGTTATTGGTGTTAAAAAAGATACTTAATGACCTACTGGATAAGGGGTTTATTTAAGTTAGCTGCTTGGTAGTTAGTGCCCCCGTGTTATTCACTAAGAAGCCAGGAGGTGAATTAAGATTTTATGTTAATTATAAAACCCTAAACACTATTATAAAAAAGGACTATTACCTACTCCTACTAATATCGGAAACTTTTAGTAGAGTAGTTATTGCTAAGTGGTTCACAAAGATTAATATTATAGTTACTTTTCATAAAATATGGATTGCCGAAGGTGATTTGGAGAAGACTATTTTTAGAATAAGATATAGGTTATTTAAGTAGGTGGTCTGCTTTTTTAGGCTTACCGGTGCCTTAATAACGTTCTAGTAATACATTAATACTTCCCTACGGAAATTCCTAGATAACTTTATTATAGTTTATATAAATAATGTCCTTATCTATACTGGTGGCTCGAAGAGGGATTATAAGGAGAAAGTATGAGTGGTTCTCTAGGCCCTAGCCAAAGCTGGCCTGAACCTAGACCCGAAGAAGTGTGAATTCTGTGTTAAGAAGGTGAAATACGTTAACTTTATTGTCACCGTGGGAAAGGGTTTATTATATAATCCCGATATGTTAAAAGTTATTAAGGAGTGGTTAGCCCCTAAGTCCCTTAAGGGTATACGAAGCTTCCTAGGTTTCACTAACTATTATCACCTATTTATACTAGGGTATAATAAGCTAATAAAACCCTTAACCTAATTAATAAAAAAGGGGGTAATCTTTTATTAGGGAATAGTTTAAGGAAAAGTATTCGAAATGCTAAAAAGGATGTTCATAAAAGAGCCGTTCCTATAGTAATTTGACCCGGACAACAAAATACACATCGAAATAGACTACTTAGGTTTTGCTTTAAGCAGTGTATTATCATAAAAGGACCTAGAGGGTCACTAGAGGCTAGTTGGGTTTTACTTATAGAAACTTTTATTAGTAGAGTATAATTACCCGATTTACGATAAGGAGCTTCTTATAATACTCACCTATTTATAATCCTAGAGGGCTAAACTCCGTAGTATCTAGTACTTCACTATCCTAATAAATCATAAGGGTCTAGAATATTTTATAAAAAAACAACGCTTAACCAAGAGATAAAACCGCTAAGTAAAAGAGTTATCCTAGTATGACTTTAGGATTAAGTACTAGTTAAGAAAAGAAGTGATAGTACCTAATATACTATTAAGAAGGGAGTAGGAAATCCCCTAAGGATGGGACGATAAGAGGGAAAAGGGCTGGGTGATCCAGATAATTCCCAACTCTGCACAGCTAAGCTATACTCCACCTAGTGACCCTCGAATTAGATAAACTACTAAAGATATACTAGAAATACTATAAGCCGCTGTTTTTAATACTAACCCTATACTATAAGCCCTTTAGGATAAAACTATGAAAACTAATAGAGTATACTAAGCTACTTATTTAGTAATAAAAAAAAGGAGGAAAAGTTTCCCACCAAAGCTTAAGTTGAAGGTTTAAATTACTAAATACAAACTCGATGGGCTGGGAAGATTAATATGGAGAGATCGATTATGGGTATTAGGGGGGGAAAATAACGACGACCACCTAAATGAATTATACACTAAGATTATGTAAAGGTGTTATAATTCGTATACTAGTGGCCACCTAGGATAGAACAGCATATTAGTAATAATAAATAAATAGTTCTTCTGGCCAGGCCAGTCCTAGATAATTCAGAGGTTTACAGGAAACTATGATATTTGTAGAGGGATACACATCTAGAGGTAAGCTAAAAAAGGGTTCCTTAAACCCTTATTAGTGCTTACCCGCATTTACTATAACTTATTAATGGACTTCATCACTAACCTTCCTTTAACAAAAAAGAAAAAAGCCCGATACTTATGCGTTATTATGAACAGGTTATTAAAGAACCCTATATTAAAAGAAATGGAGATTATGGACACTAAAGCTTATGCTCAGTGGTTCCTCTCTTATCACTATAAGTTCTACGGAATACCACGGATAATAATCAGTAACCAAGGATCGAATTAGATAAGCCGATTTTAAAAGGAATTTTATAGGCTGACTAGTGTAAAACGACTATTAAGTACTACTTACTACCCGTAAACAGATGGAGGGACGGAACGCCTTAACTAGGAGATCTAAGTAATTCTCCGTGTATATATAATATACGCCCAGGACAATTGGGGGGAACTGCTGCTCAGCGTACAACTAGCCCTTAGGAACTAAATGAGTACTATTATAAAAATATCCCCATTTTTTATAGAGTATGGATATTATATTGACCCTTTACTAATAGTAAAAGGAGATAATTAACTAAAAACGAATTAAGAGGAAATAGTAAAGTAGTTAGTTTAGAGGATAAAGGATGCTATAGAGTTTGTTTAAATAGTAATAATAGCTACTTAGTAGTAAAGTGAAGACTCTATGAACTGCACTAGGGGACCAGCTAAGTAATACGAGGTTAAAGACAAAGTATAGCTAAACGTTACCAACTACTTATCCCTAAGGCTAAGTAAGAAATTAGCGTAATTTTACTATAAGTATAAAGTTACATAGGTGATCTCAGTTTACATAATAAAACTAAATATACTAACCGGTATTTATCCACACTTCTACGTGGACCTCCTCTACAGGGCAACTAGTGACCTATTACTAAAATACGAAATAATTAATGAATAAGTACCCCCGATTCGTAATATGGACGGAGATCCTAAATAGCTTATAAAAATATATTAGTAGTAAAATAGTAGCCGGTGGGTAGAGGGCACCATCGCCAAGCCCTAGTTAAATGGTAAGGCTATGTGGAGCTAACTTAGGAGCTTATGGAAATAGTATCAGAGATAAAGGTTTTAGATAAGTATAAACGGTGGTATAGAGAAATTGATATAGTGGATGGGGACCCGGTGTATACCCCGAGAAGACGTCGGAGAACAACAAATTAACAACCACCGGTGCACTAGCAGAACACCGGTGGGGAGGGAGGGGAGAAAGGAGGGGGCATTTGTTACGGGCTAATGCCCACGATGGCCTAAGCTTTACCTGAGGCGTTAACCAGCATCCAACAAAAGAGCCCTCCGGTCAAAGGGGCCTCCGATCAAAGGGCCTCCGGTGACCTCCGGCGCCCCACCAGAGGTCCCCTTTGTTCTCCAGTAGTATAGATTCCTACACCGCCCCCCTTACGAGGAACTTCCTCTCTTTCGCTCCTTAGCTTAAAGTAAACAGTAATAGAGCACCCTAAGGTCGAAAACACCTAGGCCTAGCCCTTCGCACCTTCGATGAACAAGCCAGACGTTATAAGGACTGAAAGGATGTTTTTTTGGCTATTACCTAGTTTGTTGATAATGTGGTTTTTAGTTTTGAGGGGCCGAAAAAGTAGATTGTAAAGGAGGTGATAACCTATGTGATCTAAGCCCTGAAGAAGTTGATGAATAACGAAGTTGCTTTAGCTTTAACCCGGAATTGGGTTACCGTTGTGGTATTAGCCCTGACTGTAGCCCTAGTCTTAGCCCCGGCCTAGTACTGAGCCCTTACCCGCCCATAAACCTAGGCTTAGTTAAAGGACCTTTGGGTTTTTATTTGTATCCCCGAGGAAGGCCTGGATGCTGCCCGGAAGAACGCCCCTTTCGCCCTGCGCCGTAGAGTTTGCCAGGCCCTTGGCCTATAACTAGGAGATATCCCACATATTTACCACATCTTAACTAGATACTCCTTAAAACCCCTAAATAAACAAATCTAATAAGGCCTTCTTAGAAATAAACAAAAACTAATAGACTACTTAGGGGCTTTTAAAGTAGAAAACCCTATAAAATAGTTCATATATGCCGTCCTACGTTGCCTATCTAAGCTCTAAAGCCTAGATGAGGAAAGTATTAATATATTAACCCTAATCAGGGAGGGGGTTATCGCCTAAACTAGCTGCGAACTAGTCCTAATCCGGTAATCCCGCCTTAGCCTAAACCCTATTATAAACGAAGTCACTTAGGTTATCTTTTTTATAATCAAAGTACTACCTTTTAGATTATTTAATTAGAGTAGTAAAGCCTAGCTTATTAGGAAAAAGAGGACCTTATTTAGGTATAACCCTGATTACCAGGGATATTATATAAACTAGTACTATAACCGGCGGCCACTTTATAATAACTGCGGTAAGCCCTTAGACTCCCACGAGACCGAGCCTTGTATAGCTAAGCCGAAGTGTACTAACTATTTGGGGCCCTTCTAGGCCGGCCATATAAACTATTCAGTTAGGCCCCTAATGGTTAACGGTCATCTTACCCTCTTAAGCCGAAAGGAATGTGGACGGATTTGGAAGGCTAGGTAAAAGGCCTCCGAGGCCCGTAATAGTACTAACTAGACCACTACCCAGAGTAGTACTTAATAACCCTAAGACTCCCGCCCTGATTAGGGCTAACAACCTAGCTCTAAGTGCTTATATATTAGGACCCCTTCCTAAGGATCGATTATATGCTTAGGTGATAAGGATATAGTTATTAGTATGGATGAAGACGAAGTGGAAGACCCTGAGGCCCTCCCTTAGACTAACCGCCCCATCTACCCTCTCCGAAATAGGAGCTAGAGGGTGGCTTAAAAGCCTAATTATAATATCACTAATGCCTATACTCACCTGGACCTCGACCCGGAGGTGTAGACCTAAATAGGCTCCCCTATGGGTGCTATGTGTAGCCTAATATAATGTGGGGGAAAAGCCTCTAATATATACAACTTTCCTAGAGCTCTGTTAGGCTGATCAGATTGATATTGTACTTATTTAGGAGCCTTGGATAGGCTATACTAATAAAATATAGATTAATATATACCCTGGGTATAATTCCTTTATCTTAGTTGATTTTTGGGATAAGAGGGAAACAAGGCCCAGGGTAATGACATATATACGGAAGGGGATAAGGCTACAGGTGTAACAATAAAGACCTATTTAAACAAGGGATATCCTATGGTTAAAGGTTAATAACACTACTATTATAAACGTCTATAAATAACCAGGCGATCCTTATAACTATATAATAACCACCCTCCTAGGATACTAACCATTACTACGAGCCCTTATAGTTAGGGATTTTAATACTTATTACTATTCCTAGGAACCCGGATCCATTAGCTGGAATAGAGGAGATAATCTAGTTAACTAGGTTAATAACCATAGCCTCTCCTTTATTGGAGAAGCAGGGGCTCCAACCCATACCCGTGGTCACGTCCTGGACCTGACCTTCTCAAATATCCCCCTTGCACATGCAGGACTCTATCCATACCTACATCCAGGAGCTGATCACCAGCCTATTATAACCATCATCCCCCTTAATAACAATAAACAACAACAAATATACTAATCAGGGCTAATATCGGTCCCGGATTTGGCCCTTCCTCGGTTTAAAGAGCTAGTTAGGGTAGGGACCTCAACTTTACTTACCTTTAAGGACCTACCCACCCTAGTTAAATTAGATACCCAGGCCAGCCGGATTATTAACCTATTCTCAACGATTATCCAAGTAATAGGGAAAAGACGATAAAATTGGGGAAAGTGGGCCCCCTAGTGGACAAAAGAGTACTCTAAAACCCACTAATCCTACCTCAAGGCCCATATCCAATAGGTACGGGAACCGGAGCCGGCCTTAGCCTTATTACCCCCTATCCTCAAAGAGCAAAAGGTCTTCTTAGAAATAGTTAGGAAGGCTAAACGGGCTTATTGGGCTGCTAAGATCGAAGGGGCTATATCTAATTAGGACTTATATAAAATAATGGGTTAGTGTAAAGTTAGTCTAGTAGTTAAAGCCCCCCCCTTAGTAGTTGAGGGCCAGATATACAATAATAGCCAGGATAAGGCCCAGGCCCTACGAAGGGCCCTATTAAAGAGGTTTAATAACATAGATGACCTACTTAGGGACCCCTTTAATGTGGTTATGGTCCTAAGACGATAAATAACCTAGCAGGCTATGATTAGTTAAGAGGAAGTAAAGGTAGTTACCCTAATAAAGACTATAACCCCCGGTATCGATGGAATTACTATAAGAATACTTAAAGCTTATTGGGACTTTATATCTAAGCTGGTTCGACTACTATTCTAGGCTTATATACAGACCGGCTACTTTCCCCAATCTTTCCATAGGGCAAAGGTTATTATAATTCAGAAGCTTAGAAAAACCGATTTCTTAAAGGCTGGATCCTAGAGACCGATAACCCTATTATCCTGCCTGGGTAAGGGGCTTAAGAGACTAATAGTTAGGAGAATGGCCTACCTTACTATCCTAGAAGGGGTGGCTAACCCACAGTAAATAGGGGCCCTACTAGGCAGGGCAGTTATCGACCTAATAACCTGTCTCATACACAATATCGAACAGGCCCTTAATAAGGGGCTTATAGCTACGCTAGTGATAATGGATGTGAAGGGGGCCTTTAACTCTGTTCTTCGGAACCACCTTATTATCCAACTATGGTAATAGGGCTAGCCTAATAACCTGATCAGGCTAATTTATGCCTTTGTATTAGACCGTACTACTAGGGTTAGGTTCGAAGAGGTAATAACAAAGGATTTCCCTTTAACCTATAGGCTACCTTAGGGCTCCCTATTATCACCTATTATCTTCCTATTTTATATTTCCGATATCCTAATTAAAAGCCCAAGGCTTTAGTTTAAATATATAAACAATATAAACCTTTTAATTACCAGCCTATCCCTCAAAAATAATACTATATCCTTAAACTAATAAGTTACCCAAATTCTAAATTAGGGTACCGATAATAAGGTCTCCTTTAACCCAGCTAAATGTAAAGCTATCCACTTCACTAGGAAATATAAGTAACTAAAATACCTATTTAGGATTAAAGCTAGAGACCTTAAAATTAAAACCTTAGCTAAGCTAATCCGTTGGTTAGGGGTTTAGTTCAATAAAAAACTCTTTTTCTAATACCACGTTAAAACAAAGGTAACGATAACAAAGAAGGCAGCCCAGCACCTAGGGCACCTAATAAACACAAAAGGAGGGATCCCAGTAACTATTATACGAAAGGTGGTCATCACCTATGTCCTCCTAATAGCCCTATACAGAGCCGAAACCTAGCTCGGGGAGTTAACCAAACCAGCCCTAAGTGACACCACCCCCCCCTAAGGAGGGATTATTAATATAAGCTAAAAGGGCCTTATCCAAAAGGTTAATAAGGTTATCACAAAAGCGGCCCGAGCTATCCTTCTAATCTAAAAAACAACCCTAATAAATAACCTTCTTCGAGACGCCGGCCTACCTACGGGGAAGGTAGCCCTAGAAGCAGTACACCTACGCTTCGCAGTACACCTACAAAAAGTTAACCAACAATACACATTAATCCCAAAAATCTCACAATAAAAGAAATAGCAAACACAGTTACAAAGGATAATAGGCCTCGTTTTAAAGGTCCCAAAGCCAGCACTTCTCTAACCACAATACCTCCTAGGGTCATAAGACCCAATAGTTCTATAATTAAAAAAGAAGGCGGCTAAGGCCTTTTAGCACTGGTTAAAAGCCGTCCCAGATAACTATACAATTATCTATTCAAACAACTCTAAAGCATCTAACGTCGCACACCCACATTCCGGCCACGCCAAAATGATGAAGCATTTATTGATGCATCAACTTCACGCTTTTATTCCACCTATTCTGATGCCACAGTAATACAACTAGCATCATCATTAGGGTTATCAGAGGCGCTGGATTCATCTGAGCTATCGTCGACATCGCTAGCCTCAATTTGAGCTCGTCGGATGGCCACGATGTTAGCAAACTTCGAATTGGGTGATATTTTGACCTTCTTCCTTTTCCTGGCCCTACTGCCCTCAACTTCTACTTCCAGAGCCTTTATTTTTCATTATACGATAACTAATTAGTAGTCCCTCTCGTCCCATACTTTCTGGACCGTCTAAAAGAGTAGACGTTGAGTATTATGGTCCCTATCCAGTTTATTATATAAACCCAACTATTCCCTTAACTCCCCACTTTTCCTGGGAGTTGACCAGAGTACTACTAATGACTCTGTAGCCCATATATCGCTGGTGTTAATACTGGAGAGACTTTCCGGGCCCTCTTTTGAGTGTTTGGCTGGTGTTGTGGTGTTCTCTAAGAGTAAAGGATTAAGGAGGGGTCTGCTCATATTTATGGGCTACAACCCCGTGTATTTCCAACCATTGATGACGTTATGCTTCGTTAACGCTGCCCGGTGAGCTTTGCTATAGAATTCGATGAAATATCGCTTGTTAACGACGGTACTGCAGTCCTATAGAGGTCGATATCCAAGCTGCTTCCGGTATGCAGTCTTTAGAGGCCTAAATATTAATTGATCGAGGGGCTAAAGTATACGGGATGTATGTGGAGGAAGGAAGAGGAGGTGGATGTCGTTGACGAAGTATTCCCACATAAAATTAGTTATTTTGTGGTTATTATAATTATCTAGGATGAGTAATTTGGTTTTAGAAGGGTCCTTGGGGGTAGTTAAGGGGATAAAGACCTTTTTTAGCTACTCCATCGCTGTCGAGTCTAATGTTTAACTATTCTTTGTTACCGTGAATTACTAGGATTTATATGGTGTAAGATTGAGTGGAAACCATTACTGTTGAATACTCTTCCCCTTATATATGATCAGTGGAGGGAGGGATCTTTTGGTAGTTGAGATATACTTAATAAGTGATGTCTGAGTATGCGATCTAGGTTGCTTTTTCTGAATAGAGTGACTTTCTGATGATCCTAAGACTAGCCCTTTAGATCCATTGCCCTCTAGAATACCCGTCTTATTTATATTCCATTGATTCGATGGTTTGATGACCTTGATTTTAGGGACGACGAGGTGAGTGAACTATAGTTTAATAATATTAGTAGAAGTTCTGTTGATACGCTGGGAGTTGATGGATCTGCTTCTTTGGATTTTAATTGATGGGTTCTTTTGTATGAAGCCCTGTACCTAGTTTTTCCCTAGAGGTTGTGAGTTTCTATTGAGGAGGAGGAGGCGTTTAGTAAACTCTCGGAGTTGTTGATGGGTTGGTGGGAGTCTTAGCGAAGTTTGAACTCGAATCTATTTAGCTAAATGTCCCTTTTGTACTGCAGGGATCTTTTGGAGGTTGGTATGGGCTTTTATGTGTGATTTGGTGCTTTGGAGGTGATCCTGAAGTGTTGATTGTGGAATACCCTATTGTGATGATGTTTTTCGTATACTGATACCGTCTGTGATTGCGTGCATCGTTGTAATAAATTTATTTCTGGTATACTGCTTTATTTTATGATACTTTCGGTTCGACGAAAAAATGGTGTTGATTGAGTAAAATGTGATAAAATGGTGGTGGGTAGAAGAAGAGGGGTATTCATGGTGTTGAGGTATTTAGGGTGGCCGGAATGTGGGTGTAAGACGTTAATAGAGCTATAGGGTATAGGTTCATCATTTACAAAGGTAATAAGCGTATAACCTAAGGCTATGGCCAACTTGGCTTAGCAGAAGTGTTTGATGGTGAGGCTAAAGGAGAGAGGGCAGGGCTCCGGCGGGCCCTCCTTATATCCCAAGGCTAACCTATTCACATTTATATTAATAATACTAGTATTATCCAAGGGATACGAGGTGAGGCTCTAATCTTCTCACAAAAAGCCTTTTTTAAGATCCATAAGGCATCTAGGATATTCAATATATATACCCACTAGGCCCCAGAGTATTATTGTTGTTGTTGTTGTTGTATTTAACGCCATGGCGGCAAGGGCGTAGCCCTTGCAGCAGACCTCCCGAGGGGTATATGGCGTAGAGGGCCGCAGGCTCAGGCTACCTACTCTACAGTACACAGCCCTTACCAGCGTCCTCCAAATCCTGCCTACTGGCTACTATACGTTCAATCTGTCCCTGGATCCCGCTGGTTCCTCCAGTTCCTTTGGTTCCCATCTAGTCCCCTTAGTAGGGTACGTTGGTTAGTTATCTTAAGGACTAGCTGGGGTTAGCCCCTAATAGTGTGGGCAGATCTTCTAGAAGAAGCCTGTTATACGTAAGAAGGCCTTAAAGCTTTTATGGTTAGTGATTAGACCCTTAAAGTATTGATTAAGGGATCCCATAGGTCCTATGGGCTCTGATGAACTAGAAGGGTGGAGGGTAGGCCACCGTTACCTCCTCGCTAGGGTTTTTCGGTAGTAAACCAAGTGGTCTACTTCCTTTACTTCTCTGTACGAGTAGGTAAGTAGGGCTTTATCGTAGTTAAAGCGCTGGTGATATTGTTTAAAGTCTCCGTGGCCTAATCGGGCTACTAGGAGATGATGTAGGGTAACCCGTAGTAGGGCTAGTTCAGGGGGGCTATATAAGGTGGCCTCGAGCCCTAGTTGGGCGTATCGATTTGTTGCCTCCTTGTGCCACCATTGTATATACTGGATTCGTATCCGTTTCTTAGCGAGTCGCTTAATCCCTATTAGGGTTACTAGTTGGCCTAAGGGTACTAGGAGTGTTGTGCCCTGCTTAGCTAGGTGGTCTACTTCTTCGTTACCTTTTATCCCCTGATACCCTAGGGCCTAGTGGGTGTATATATCGAATATCCTAACCACCTCGTGGATCTCCAAGAAGGCTGCTTGTGAGGAGCCTAGAGCATCGCCCCGTATCCCCTGGATAACACTAGTATTATTAATGTAGATGTGGATAAACTGGCTTTGGGATATAAGGAGGGCCCGCTGGAGCCCTGCCCTCGCTCCTTCAGCCTCACCATTAAACACTTCTACTAGGCTAAGTCGGCCGCAGCCCTAGGCTATACGCTTTTTACCTCGGTAAATAACAAACCCATACCCAGTAGCTCCATTAAACGCCTTAAAACCATCTAAGTAAACAACTATATGGTTATCTAGGATGGTTTTTAGCTAGTTCTGAAAGGCCTTAGCAGCCTTCTCTTTTATTTATAGGATTATCGGGTTTTATAATCCTGGGTAGTATTATGGTTAGAGTAGTGATAACCTTAGGACCCTTAATACGAGGCCTACTGTTCGTTGAAACCGTATTTACTACCTCCCTCGTCGTAAGAGCCTTAGGACTGATGGGTGTTCCTGGTCGACCTTCTGTAGGCGTACTACGAAGCGCAGGCGTGCCCCCTCTAGGGCCACGTTCCCCGTAGGTAGGCCGGCGTCTCGCAAAAGGTTGCTTATTGGGGTTATCTTCTAGACTAGAAGGATGGCCCGGGCCGCTATTGTGATAACCTTGTTAACCTTTTGGACGAGGCCCTTTTGGCCTATATTAATTGTCCCTCCCTGGGGAGAGGTGTCGTTATTGTTGTTTAGAGCTGGCTTAGTTAACCCCCTAAACCAGGTTTTAGACCCGTATAGGGCTATTAGGAGGACACAGGTGATAATAGCCTTCCACACAGCAGCTGCTAGGATCCCACCCTTTGTGCTTGTTAGGTGCCCTAGATGCTGGGCTGCCTTCTTCGCTATAGCTGCCCTTGTTTCGACGTGGTGTCGGAAAGAGAGCCTTTTATCAAACCAGACCCCTAACCAACGGATCGGCTTAGCCGAGGCTTTGATTTTAAGGTCTCTAACCTTAATCCCAAGTAGGTCTTTTGGTTGTTTATGTTTTCTAGTGAAATGGATAGCTTCACATTTGGCTAGGTTAAAGGAGACCTTATTGTTATACCCCCAGTTTAGGATTTAGTTAACCTACTGACTTAAGGATATAGTATTGTCTTCGGGGGATAGGCTGGTAGTTAAAAGGGCTATATCGTTTACATATCCAAACCGAAGCCTTGGGTCTTCAGCTAGGATATCAGAAATATACAGTAAGAAGATGATAGGTGATAGTGGGGAGCCCTGAGGCAGCCCATAGGTTAGAGGGAAGTCCTTTGTTGTTATCTCTTTAAGCCTAACCCTGGTAGTACGGTCTAATATAAACGCATAAATCAGCCTGATCAGGCTATTAGGCCAACCTTGTTACCGCAGTCTGATAATAAGGCGGTTCCGAAGGACAGAGTCAAAAGCCCCCTTCACATATATCGTCACTAGTGTAGCTGTAAGCCCCTTATCGAGGGCCTGTTCGATATTGTGTGTGAGATAGGTTATTAGGTCGATAGCTGCCCTGCCCGGTAAGGCCCCTATTTGCTGTGGGCTGGCCACGCTTTGTAGGATAGTGAGGTAGGCCATTCTCCTAGCTATTAGCCTCTCGAGCCCTTTACCTAAGCAGGATAAGAGGGTTATCGGCCTCCAAGATCCAGCCTTTGAGATGTCGGTCTTTCTAGGTTTTTGGATTATAATAACCTCCGCCCTACGGAAGGGCTAGGGAAAGTAGCCGGTCTGGATATAGGCCTAAAAGAGTAGTCGAACTAGTTCGGATATAGAGTCCCAATAAATTTTAAGTAGTCTTATAGTGATCCCGTCGATACCAGGGGTCATAGCCTTTATTAGGGTGGTTACCCTTACTTCCTCCTGGTTAATCGCAGCCTACCAGGGTATATGTCGTCTCGGGACTATAGGTACGATAAAAGGGTCCCCAGGCAGGTCATCCACATCATTAAACCTCTCCAACAGGGCCCTCCATAGGGCCTGGGCCTTGTCCTGGCTATTATTATACGTCTGGCCTTCGACAACTAAGGGGGGGGTTTTGACTACTAGGCTGGCCTTACGCCAGCCTATTATCTTATAAAGGTCCTGATCCGATTTAACCCCTTTAATTTTAGTAATCCAATAGGTTTATTTAGCCTTCCTAACCGTGTTTAAAAAGGCCTTCTATTCTTTAAGGATAGGGGGTAGTGTGGCCGGCTTTGGCCCCTGGGACTGTTGGTTACTGTCACGGGCTGTTAGGATCCGAGAGCTAAGACCCTGTTAGGGCACCGGCAGGTACCCGATAAGGCCCTGATATTTTAGATATTCGAAGGGGAACCCAGAATGAAGAGGGGTTCAGAGATGAATTCAGTCAATTAAGGATACCTACCAGCTGAGTCCCTGTTCCCCAGCGTTGACCCTCTCACTCTGTACCAGATACCCTGACAGTTACGGGCCTTAAGATAGGTTTAGTGGACTTTAGAGCACTCCTCTATCCACCAGGGGGCCCCCTTTCCTCGGTTTTATTATCTCTTCCCTATAACTTGGATAACTATTAAGAATAAGCTAACTATCCGGCTAACCTAAGAATCTAACTCAGCTAAGGTAAATAAGTCCTTAAGCATAAGTAAAATTAAGGCCCCTATCCTAACTAGGTCTTTAAGTTGAGGAAGGGCCGAATCCGGGACCGATATTAGCCCTGGTTAGTATTTATATTATTGTTTATTATTATTAAAAGGGATAATAGTTATAATAAACTAGTGATCAACTCCTAGGTGTAAGTATAAATAAGGTCCAGTATATACAAACGGGATATTTAAGAAGGTTAAGTTAAGAACGTGACCACGGGTATACATTGGAACCCCTACTTCGCCAACAAAGGAGAGGCCATGGTTGTCCACCCAATTAGCTATATCGTCTCCCCTATTCCGGCTAGCGGATCCGGGCTCCTAAGAGTAGTAGTGGGCATTGAAGTCCCCAGTTATAAGGGCTTATACTAGTGGTTAATATCCTAAGAGAGTGGTTATTATATGGTTATAAGGATCACCTGGTTATTTATAGATGTTTATAATAGTAGTGTTATTGACTTTTAACTATAGGATGTCCCTGGTCTGGATAGGCCTCTATTACTATACCCGAAGCCTTATCCCTTTTCGTATATAAGTTATCACCCTAGGCCTTATTTCCTTATTATTCCAAAAATCAACTAGAATATAAGAATTAAACCCAGGGTATATATTAACTTACATCCTATTAGTATAGCCTATCCAGGGCTCCTAGATAAGTACTATATCGACCTGATCAGCCCAGCAGAGCTCTAGGAAAGCCGTATATGCTAGAGGCTTTTTCCCCATGTTATATTAGGCTACACATAATGCCCGAGGGGTGGTCTTTTTAGGCCTACGCCTCCGAATCGAGATTGAGGTGGGTATAAGCATTGGCGATGTTATAGTCAGGTTTTTAAGCTGCCCTTTGGCTTCTGCTTTAGAGAGGGTGGATAGGGTGGTTGGTATGAGGGAGGGCTTCGGGATCTTTAGCCTCGTTTTTATTTATGCTACTAGTTGTATCCCCATCACCTAAGTAGAAGATTGATCCTTGAGAGGGGGTCCTACTATATGGGCGCTTAGAGCCAGGCTATTGGCCCTAATCAGGAGGGGAGTTTTGGGGTTATTAAATATTACTCTGGGTAGTGGTTTGGTTAGTTTAGTTGGTGTTATCGTGGGCCTCGGAGGCCTTTTACCCAGCCTTTCGGATCCATCCACATTCTTTTCAGCTTAGAAGGGTAAGGTGACCGTTAACTATTAGGGGCCTAATTAGATAGTCTATATAGCCGGCTTAGAAGGGCCCTAAATAATTAGCACACTTCGGCTTAGTTGTATAGGGCTCGGTCTCATGGGAGTCTAAGGGCTTACCGCAGTTATTATAAAATGGTCACCAGTTATAATACTAGTTTATATAATATCCCTAATAGCTATGGTTATACCTAAGTAGGGTCCTCTTCTTCCGGATAATCTAAGCCCTACTATTTTAATTAAATAATTTAAAAGGTAGTACCTTAATTATAAAAAAAATAACCTAAGTAACTTTATTTATAGTAAGGTTTAGGCCGAGGTGGGATTACTGGGCTAGGGTAGGTTTATAGCTAATCTAAGCAATAACCTCATCTTTAATCAGGGTTAATATATTAATACTTTTCCCATTAAGGCTTTAGAACTTAGATGAGCAGCGTAGAACAGCGTATATAAACCATTTTATAAGGGTTTTTATTTTTAAAACCCCTAGGTAATCCGTTAACTTTTACTTGTTTCTAAAAAGGCTTTACTGGATTTATTTATTTAAGGGCTTTAAGGAGTATCCAGTTAAGATATAGTAAAGATACGGGATATCTCCTAGTTATAGGCCAAGGGCCTAGCAAACTATACGGCGCAGGGTAAAAAGGGCGTTCTTCCGGGCAGCCACCAGACCTTCCTCGGGGATACGGATAAAAACCCGGAGATCTTTTAGCTATACCTGGGCTTATAGGCGGGTAGGGGCCCGGTTCTGGGCTAGGGCTAGGGCTAGGGCCGGGGTTATAGCTAGGGTTAAGGCCATAACGGTAACCCAGTTCCGGGGTAGGGTCAGGGTAAGTGTAACTTTATTCTTTATAAACCTCTTCAGGGCCTGAATTACATAGGTCGTAGCCTCCTTTATGATCTGCTTTCTAGGCCCCTCAAAGCTGGAGACCACATTATTAACGGACTAGGCGATAATCAAAAAGACATCCTTTCAGGCCTCGTAAAGTCTAGCTTGTTCGTCCAAGGCGGCTAGGATAGATCCAGTAGCCGCACCGCTTACGTTCAAGGGCCCCTTTACCGTAGAGGGGGCTGTATTAGGAGTGTTGGGCTAGCTTCCCATAAGGCTGGGCCGGGATAGTTGGGCCTCGGTGTTGTAGTAGCACTTAACCCTTAAAGTAGGGGTCAGCTTTAGAGGTGGTCCAGAGCTTCAATCAGGGCCGGCCGGGGGGGCCAACTATAGTCCAGTGCCCACCGGAGGCTGAGAGGCCATCGCAGGAGGGCTCCGGGAAGGAGAAGTAAAGAGTTTTCAACTATTAAGGATTTTAATAATATATCACCTATTTCACTAACAGCGGATGCTAAGAAAAATTAGGCGAGAGGGAAGTTGGGGCTAGCCCCTAGTAGTATAGGTAAATCTTTTAGAAGAAGTTTATTATACGTAAAAAGGTTTTAAAGTTTTTAGGATTAGTGATTAACCCCTTAAAGTATTATTTAAGTGATCCCATAGGTCCTATGGGTTTTAATAACTTAAAAGGGTAGAGGGTAGGTTATTATTTTTTTATTAGGGTTTTTTAGTAATAAACTAAGTGGTTTATATCTTTTATTTCCCCGTAAAAGCAGGTAAATAGGGTTTTATTATAGTTAAAGTGTTAGTGATATTATTCGAAGTCTCCGTGGCCTAATCGGGCTACTAGGAAGTGGTATAGGGTAGCCCGTGGAAGGGCTAGTTTAGAAGGGCTGGATAGGCTGGTCTTGAGTCCTAGTTGGGTGTATTAATCTATTACTTTTTTACACTATTATTATATTTATTAGGCCCGTATTCGTCTCTTAGTAAGTTGTTTAATCCCTGTTAGGGTTGCTAGCTGGCCTAAGGGGACCGGGAGCGTTGTACCTTACTTAGCTAGGCGGTCTACTTCTTCGTTGCCTTTTATCCCCTAATACCCAGGGGCCTAGTGGGTGTATATATCGTATATCCTAGCCACCTTATAGATCTCCAGGAAGGCTATTTATAAGGAGGTGGGAGTATCGCCCCGTATCCCTTGGATAACACTAGTGTTATTAATATAGATGTGTATAGGTTAGCCTTAGGAGGTAAGGAGAGCCCACCGGAGCCCTGCCCTCACCCCTTTAGCCTCACTATCAAAAACTTCTACTATGCCAAGTTGGCCATAGCCCTGGGCTATACACCTTCTACCTTAGTAAATAACAAATCCATACCTAGTAGCTCTATTAGACGCCTTAGGGCCGTCTAAGTAGACAACTATATGGGTGTCTAGGATGGTTTTTAGCCAATCCTGGAAGGCTTTAGTAGCCCTTTCCTTTGTTTATTGGACTATTAGGTCTTGTGACCCTGAGAGGTATTGTGGTTGGAGCAGTGCTGGCCTTGGGACCCTTGGGACGAGGCCTGCTGTCCGTTGAAGGTGTGTTTGCTGCCTCCTTTGTTATGTAAGCCTTAGGACTAATGGTTATTATTATTCGACCTTTTATAGTTGGATTGTGAAGTGTAGGCGTACCCCTTCTAAAGCCACTTTCCCAGTAGGCAGGCCAGTATCTCAGAGGAGGTTGCTTGTTGGGGTTGTTTTCCAGACTAGGAGGATAGCCCGGGCTGCTCTTATAATAACCTTATTAACCTTTTAAATGAGGCCCTTTTAGCTTATATTAATAATCCCTCCTTAGGGAGAGGTGGTGTTACTTAGGGCTAGCTTGGTTAGCCTCCTGAACTAGGTTTCGGCTCCGTATATGGCTATTAGGAGGACATAGGTGATGACCACCTTCTATATAGCAGCTGCTGGGATCCCTCCTTTTGTGTTTATTAGGTGCCCTAGGTGCTGGGCTGCCTTCTTCACTATAACTACCCTTGTTTCGACGTGGTATTGGAAAAAGAGTCTTTTATTGAACTAAACCCCTAGTCAACGGATCGGCTTAGCTGAGGCTTTGATTTTAAGGCCTGTAATTTTAATCCTAGGTAGGCGTTTTAGTTACTTATGTTTCCTAGTAAAGTGGATAACTTCATATTTAGCTGGGTTAAAGGAGACCTTATTATTGGTACCCAAGTTTAGAATTTGGGTAACCTGTTGGCTTAAGGATATAGCATTATCCTTGAGGGATGGGCTGGCAATTAAAAGTCTTATATTGTCCGTATATCTAAACCGAAGCCTTGGGTCTTTAGTTAGGATATCGGAGATATAAAATAGGAAGATAATAGGTGATAGTGGGGAGCCTTGAGGTAGCCCATAGGTTAGAGGAAAGTCCTTTATTATTACCTTTTTGAACTTAACCCTAGTAGTACGGTCTAATACAAAAGTATAAATCAGTCTAATCAGGTTATTAGGCTAACCCTGTTGCTGTAGTCGGATAATAAGGTGGTTCCGAAGAACAGAGTCAAAGGCCCCCTTCATATCCATTGTTATTAGTGTAGTTGTAAGCCCCTTATTGAGGGCCTGTTTGATATTGTATGTGAAACAGGTTGTTAGGTCGATAGCTGCCCTGCTTGGTAGGGACCCTATTTGCTATGGGCTGGCCACCCCTTTTAGGATAGTGAGGTAGGTTATTCTCTTAGTTATTAGTCTCTTGAGCCCCTTACCTAGGTAGGATAGGAGGGTTATCGGTCTCTAGGATCCAGCTTTTGAGAAGTTGGTTTTTCTAAATTTCTGAATTATAATAACCTCTGCCCTATGGAAGGGCTGGGGGAAGTAGCCGGCCTTAATGCATACCTGGAATAGTAGCCTAATAAGCTTAACTATAAGGTCCTAATAAGTTTTAAGTAGTTTTATAGTAATTCTGTTAATACTAGGGGTTATAGTTTTTATTAGGGTGGTTGCCCTTATTTCCTCCTAACTAATCGTAGCCTGCCAGGGTATTTGTTGTCTTAGGACCGTGGCCACGTCGAAGGGGTCCCCAGGTAGGTCATCCATATCATCGAACCTCTCCAGCATGGCCCTCCGTAGGGCCTGGGCCTTGTCCTGGCTATTGTTGTGTGTCTGGTCCCCAACTACTAAGGGGGGGGCTTTGATTACTAGACTAACCTTATACTAGTTTATTATTTTATAAAAGTCCTAATTGGATATAGCCCCTTTAATTTTAGTAATGTAATAGGCTTATTTAGTTTTCCTAATTATTTTTAAGAAGACCTTTTGGTTTTTGAGGATAGGGGGTGGTAAGGCCGAGGCTAGCTTTGGTTTTTGTACTTGTTGGATACGGGCCTTAAAATAGGATTAGTGGGTTTTAGAATACTCTTTTGTTTACTAGGGGGCCCACTTTCCCCAGTTTTATCGTCTTTTCCCTATTACATTGATAATTATTAAGAATAGGTTAACAATCCGGCTAGCCTGGGCGTCTAGTTTAGCTAGGGTGGGTAGGTCCTTAATAGTAAGTAAAGTCAAGGCCCCTACCCTAATTAGGTCTTTAAACTAAGGAAGGGTCAAATCCGGGATTAATACTAGCCCTAATTAGTATATTTATTATTATTAAGGGGGATGATGGTTATAATAGGTTGGTGATCAGCTCCTGGGTGTAGGTGTGGGTAAGGTCCTGTGTGCGCAAGGGGGATATTTAAGAAGGTCAGGTTAAGGACGTGACCACGGGTATAGGTTAAAGCCCCTGCTTCCCCAATAAAGGAAAGGCCATGGTTATCAACCTAGTCGGCTAAATCATCTCCTCTATTCCGGCTAACGGATCCTGGTTCTTAGGAGTAGTGGTGAGTATTAAAATCCCTAGTTATAAGGGCTTATAATAGTGATTAGTATCCTAGGAGGGTGGTTATTATATAGTTATAAGGATTATTTGGTTATTTATAGACGTTAATAATAATAGTGTTATTAACCTTTAATTATAGGATGTCCCTTATTTGGATAGGTCTTTGTTGTTGCACTTGTAGCTTTATCCCCTTCCGTATATATGTCATTACCCTGGGCCTTGTTTCCCTACTATCCCAAAAATTAACTAGGATAAAGGAATTATACCCAGGGTGTATATTAATCTGTATTTTATTAGTATAACCTATCCAGGGCTCCTAGATAAGTACAATATTAACCTAATCAGCCCAGCAGAGCTCTAGGAAAGCTATGTGTACTGGAGGCTTTTTCCCCACGTTATATTAGGCTATACGTAGCACCCGTGGGGGGGCCTGTTTCGGCCTACACCTCCGAGTCGAGGTCCAGGTGGGTATAGGTATTAGTGATATTATAATCAGGCTTTTAAGCTACCCTCTGGCTCCTATTTCGGAGAGGGTAGATGGGGCGGTTGGTCTGAGGGAGGGCCTCGGGGTCTTCCACTTCGTCTTCATCCTCGTCTTCATCCATACTACTAACTGTATCCTCATCACCTAGGCATATAATCGATCCTTAGGAGGGGTCCTCGTGTATGGGCACTTAGAGCCAGGATGTTGGCCCTGATTAGGATGGGAGTCCTGGGGTTGTTGAGTATTGCTCTGGGTAGTGGTCTAGTTAGTATTATCGCAGGCTTCGGAGGCCTTTTACCTAACCTTCCGAATCCGTCCACGTTCCTTTCGGCTTAGGAGGGTAAAATAACCGTTAACTATTAGGGGCCTAGTTGGATAGTTTATATGGCCGGCCTAGAAGGGCCCTAAACAATTAACACATTTTAGTTTAGTTATATAAGGCTCGGTCTCGTAGGAGTTTAAGGGCTTATTGTAGTTTTTATAGAGTAGTTACTGGTTATAATACCGGTTTATATAGTATCCCTAGTAATTAGGGTTATATCTAAGTAGGGTCGTCTTTTCCCTAATAAACTAAGTTTTATTATTTTAATTAAATAATTTAAAGGGTAATACTTTAAATATAAAAGAGATGGCCTAAGTGACTTTGTTTATAATAGGGTTTAGGCTAAGGTGGGATTGCCGGGCTAGGACTGGCTCGCAGCTAGTCTAGGCGATAACCTCCTCCTTGATCAGGGTTAATATGTTAATACTTTCCCCATCTAGCTTTCAGAGCTTAGATGGGCAACGTAGAATAGTGTATATAAACTATTTTATAAGGGTTTTTACTTTAAAACCCCCTAAATAGTTTATTAATTTTTATTTATTTCTAAAAAAACTTTATTGGATTTATTTATTTAGGGGTTTTAAGGAGTATTTAGTTAAGATATAATAAATATATGGGATATCTCCTAGTTATAAGCTAAGGGCCTAGCAGACTGTACAGTGTAGGGCGAAAGGGGCGTTCTTCCGGGCAGCATCCAAGCTTTTCTCGGGGATACGGACGAAAACCCAGAGGTCTTCTAGCTGAGCCTGGGCTTGTGGGCGGGTAGGGGCTTGGTACTAGGCCGGGGCGGAGGCCGGGGCTGAGATTGGGGCTAGGGTCGGGGCTAATGCTATAACGATAACCTAATTCTAGGTTAAATTTAGAGTAATTTTATTATTTATTAACTTTTTTAGGGTTTAGATCACATAGGTTATCGCCTCCTTTGCGATCTACTTTTTCGGCCCCTTAAACCTAGAGACCACGTTATTAATAAACTAGGCGATAACCAAAAAGACATCCTTTCGGTCCTTATAACGTCTAGCTTGTTCATCGAAGGTAGTTAGGATAGATCTAGTGGTCACCCCACTTGTGTTTAAGGGCCCCTTTGCCGTAGTTAGCTTTTGAGGGAGGGGTTAGCTCCGGAGGTGACCCAGAGCCCCGATCAGGGCCGGCCGGAGGGGCCGGCTATAATCCGGTGCTCATCGGAGGCTATAAGGTTATTATAGGAGGGCTCTAAAAAGGAGAGGTGAAGACTTTTCAACTATTAAGGATCTTAATAGTATATTACTTATTTTATTAATAGTGGATACTAAGAAAAATTAGGTGAAAGGGAAGTTAAAATGATCCTCGTAAAGTTATTAGTTTAAATTAGAGATAATTACTTATTGAGAGTTATTATAATTATTATATAACCCTTATATAGGATTATAAAAATTGGAACCTATTAGTATATAACTTATAATAAGTATTATAAATAGAAGTTTTAGATGAGGACTTTTACACATAACCCTTATTTATTATTACTAAATAATAAAAATAGAGATTTTATAATAATTAGAATGTAAATAGATGATATTATAGGCCTGAGTAATGAGATGTTCTCTAAATAAGAAGACGAAGAATTTTAGAAAGTGATGTTCATAGTGAAGGAGAAATTGTCAAAAAGGGGGTGGTAGGCCACATGGGATACACGGAGTGCTCTAGAGGACGATTTCCGCCCTACTTACGTAAGAAGGGCGCTTAGTCATACGAAGCACATTAGAAAGGGGGCTTCCAGGGAGTGCAGAGGTCTCAGGATGAACGGAGACAATACATATAACGAATTAACCCCCGACATCGTGCACATATACGTTTTCCGACAATTAACAATCTAATTACCTACTAATTAGCCAGCCTACGAACCAGACGAAGCTATTCGAGAATCCAATTAGTCGCTAAAAACACACGATAACCCACCTACGCACTGCAAAACCCACACAGCACACCTAAACTAAATAATGGAAACGAAGGAATCCATTATCCTTAATAACCTTACCCAATAGCCTACTTAGTATAAGGTTTTCTAGGGTAAGGCTATTAATTTGGACGTCTGGGAGTAAGTGAATCCCGGCGTCGAAATACCCGAAAGGTGGATACCGAAGCCGGAGTCTCCGGCCTTCTCCGATTATAAAAAGAAGAATACACTATAATATACCCGCGGATTAACTATCGAGGTATCTTAAATACCCGATATTGAAGAAGTATAATTAAATGAGACGGTTAAACGTTTATAAGACCTCGTTAAGGAGGACTACGAGGAGTATGTTTAGCTCTGGAACGATTATAATTATAATATACGGGTTTATAAGTGCAAAGTGGCTATTTTATAAGAACTTCGTAATTGGGTTTCGTCGATGATTACTACGAAATACGTGGATACTTATTGTGATTCCACGGAATCCCTTTACGCTTAGATAGTGAAGTTAAAGGGTGTGGCCTTAATTTCTAATGGGGAAAGGAAGAGTGTTATACGTAAAGAATACGAGAAAGTCGTTAAATAAGTAGCCATAAAGCGGATAACTACGAAGGCCGAGATTGAGAAATGGCTCGAGTAGTGGAAGGCCGTAATACTGAAGGGCTAAAAAATCAACTTAGCTTAGACTAAGGACTTTAGTGAATAGAGTGAGGATTTTCTTAAAATAATCACGAAAACCATAATTTCCGTGTTCTACACTATTTTTAAAATAAAGTTCTACGAAGAAGATAATCCCTTAATTAGTAAGGTCTTAATGAAGGTCTAATAATATATATAAATCCACGTAAACACCATATTAATAGGACCGAGAATCTCAAAGGGTACTTTTATTATAATAAATATAGTAGACGAAGGACCCGAGGAGATTATACCCTGGAATAGGTCCAAGAAACAACACAGAGCGACCAATTTGCGGACCTAAAATAACGTCCCCAAGTATTATGGATATAAAAGAAAAGGTCACATCCTAGTTAATTACTTTTACTACTTCCCCGAGGAAGTACCCGAAGGGTGGGAACCCTATAACAATATAATAAGAAAGGTCACTAAGTATCTCAAAAGTAATAATAACCTCGTAGACCGCGTAAAGAAGATCCGTGAGTAACACAAAAAAGAAGTAAAATAAACCTAATTATATGGTTAGTGTATAGGATTAGCTAACACAACATAGAAAAAGTGGTATACGAATAACCATTCTACGTTTATAATCTAAACTAAATACCCCTTATATAACTCTATAATATATAACTCAGGATCATCGCTCCACGTATTCAATAACCATACTCAATTCACGAATTTCAGAATAACCAAAGTAGGAGATTACTTATAAGCAAGAGCTTCACAAGTCCCCATCCTAGGCTACGGAAATGTGGACATAATAGCAAACACCCAAAAAGGAAAAAAGGTGAGAATCCGCCTTTATAACATCGCTTACTACAAGGAATTCGCAACGAATCTAATCTCCTATCAACTTCTACAATAACAAAGTATATAATAGGATAACCACCCAGGCCAGAATTGTATACAAAAAGCTAATGGGACGTTTATTTATTACCTTTACGATCTCTATGGATAATAGGTCATCGAAAATAATACGAAGGCAGCGTTTACCACACACACAAAGAAACACTAAATAACACTCTCACCACGCAGAAAACTCGTAGGAAAACCGTTCCGCTAGTACCAGAGAATAGGTCACCCAGGTGAAGGGGTATTAGAGCACCTGATCAACGCCTCGCACAGCATAAAGATCATAGGTGACCTACACAACAAATCGTCTAATTACTCAGCGTATAGGAAAGGGAAGACGAGACGAATCGTTAAACGTGCACCACATAAGTCTATAACGTAGTCAAAACCAGGGTCAAAAGTGGTGTTCAACTTCTACTCAATTAGTCCTCAGGGATATAGAGGCTATACGTCTATAATAATATTCTTAGACCAACTAACAGGTTACTCATAGGACTATTACCTTAAGGACCGTATAATAAAAATGCTCCTAAAAGTATTCAACTTCTATATAACCATAATAAAGACATAATACGGCATATAGGTCAAGATTTTCGAGTATGATCACAAGGTCGCAACAATTCATCAGTAAGTTGCCGCCCACCTTCAATCTCAAAGGGTAATCCTTAAACCCTCTACACCGAATACGCAAGCCCAGAACAGAGGTGCCGAGCGTATTACAACAATCATCAAAAAAAAACTAGAACCCTCCGTGAAGCTAGCAAATTCCCAGAAATATTGTGACCAGAAATTATTACCACCGCAATGTACTTATATAATAGAACGCCGTCCATAGTACACAACTAAAGAACGCCCTTCGAGTATTTCTATACACAATTCCGAGGCCTAAACCTCGGAAAGCCTTATTAAACCCACCTTCGAGCATATAGTTATAAGGCGTATATACTCACAACGAATACCCAGTTTAGCAAAAATAAGTCGAAAAAGCTCTAACCGAGGGGATAAATCGGCTACCTTATTAGGTATAATATAAGCAACTTATACCATGTTTAAAACCCATTTATTACCCGCGTTATTACAACACAAAACGTTGTATTCAGAGAAACCGAGTTCTTTAACAACGATATTAACGAGTTATAAGACGACCTCAAAAACCTCGACATAAATAAGCTCAACACTACCCTTACACAACTAAAGGTCTCGCCTATTAAAGTCGCATTTCCAGAGTATGCTTATACCACAAACAAAGAATTCGATGAAATATAATACTTTAAAAACGAAAAAGCGTAGGAATACCCTGCACCACTATCACCTAAATACATAAAATCACAATTCAAACTAATTACACCACCATAAACACTACCCACCTCCTTTTTCATAGGCCTTAAAAAGGTACTCAGAGTAAAGGGGTAGAGGAAGAGGTGTGCTTCGATCACCCAAAGAGCATTTCATATAAACAAATTAATTCACAAAAAACTTCTAGTTACCACTCCGCGTACCTCCTAGGAGGCCGCCTTCCTAAGTAACACCAGAATAAGTAAATAATAAATAAAAACCAAAAAAAAGGTGAGAAACGCTAAAAGTTGCCTAAATATAATAGTATATAGGAATACTAGACTTAAAGGAATTACCGTTATTAGAAGTGGTAATAATCGTAGACCTACCCCTGGGCCTAGGAGACGTAGGGCTCCTAAGTGTAAGTTAGCCTTAGACCTCTATTAGGGAATAAACCATATTAATTCGGGAGAAGGCTACCTTCTCTCTAAGATATTAGGATCTCATAACGGAGGGCCCGTATTAGGTGACGGGGGGCCCGCGGTTATTAGCCCGGCCTCTAGTGTTCCGGGAGAGGGCCACCCTCTACCCCAACAAAAATTCTAAGTTAGTATACTACTACTAATACCTTAAAAGTATACTAATTTATATGACCACCCCTATAAGAGGGGATTCTATAAAATAAAAAAAAAGCACCTCGTAAACTACAAAAAAATGAATATATACGTCGTCGTAGACCGGAGAGAAGCCGCCGGGCACCAGATTCTGGGTTACCGGTGGGTATACGTTTATAAAATAAACGAAAAGGGAGCACTCCAAAAACTTAAAGTAAGAATCGTTATTCATAAAAGCTAATAAGCTAAAAACATTTTTAAGGATACATATATAATAATACTTATAAGATAATTATTCTATATACTCATTACTATTATTACTTAGTAAAAACTCATATTACTATAATATAACATAATTAACACCTTTATCCATACTCTAATTAACGAGATAATATATATAAAGTTCCCACTAGGCCATAAATAGTAGGGGAAAGTCCTATAGTTAAAAAAGGCGTTATACGGCCTTCGTAGGTCCCCTTTACTATAATAATAGTATCTAGAGAATAAGCTAAAAGTAATGGGTATAGAATGCGTTATAGGCGAGAATTACTATTAGCGAAAGGGTCGCATACTCTTCTTCTTCTACGTTAATAACTATATTCTTGTATTTCCCTTTAAGTGTAAAAACGCTACTAAGCACCTTATTAATGGGCTTAAAGAGAAGTACCATTTAGAAAATGGAGACCCTTTTTACTGGTTTTTAGGAATCGAGGTTATACGAGATCCAAATACGCGGAAAATCTGGTTATCCTAAGCAGCCTACGCAAAAAAGCTTACGAGGCTTATTAGTGAAGGGACTACTAGAGGTGCACCGAAGTACCGTATACGATACACAACACCCATAACAAACAAAGAGCTATTCTTATATAAGGGTATTGTAACGAAAAAGGAGATCACTACGTATTAACACAAAGTCGGGTTAATCTTATACTTAGTGGTTATAACACAGCCAAATATCGCCTTCACAATAAACCACCTTACGAAATTTAACTAGAACCTAGGTGATAAGCACCAGCGGGCCACTAATCGAGTATTATAGTATATCATCGATATTATTTACCTATACTTTGAATACAATGGGTATAACCTATACTTCGAAGTCGTATTAGATACTAATTTTGCTAATAACTCTACTAATTAGAAGAGTTCTTAAGTGTACACCCTATAACTTATAAGAGGACTAATCGGATGGTGAACAAACAAGCAAAATACGGTTACAACGTTAATAATAAAAGCAGAGCTCCTTACACTCTCACAAGCAGCACACGAAGCAATTTTTATAAACCATTTACTAGCCACTCTCAACACTACTAAGCCGAGCAAAGGAATAACAATTCAGTATAATAACCTATAAATAATACATCTTATTAACGAAGAGCTAGTTACTCTATAAACAAAGCTCCATCACATCGATATACACAATCACTAGTTAAGGTAAAAGGTCGATAACGGCACAATTAACGTTATCCATACACCTATAAAGGATCTTATAGCCGACGAGCTCACAAAAAGTCTCGTTCAGCAGCCGTTCAAGGAGTTTATAAAACAACTAAACCTAGTAATAAAGGAGATAGGACCGCTGCGCAAAGAGAATGACCCTCTCGAAGAGACCGCATAGAGCGGAGGGATCTTTAGAGAAGAACAAGGAGAAAATCAGTAGGCCTACCACCCTTAAGGGTAACCTCCGCTGCTGCGTATGAAGCGCACAGGAGGCGCCTGTGGGAGCATAGGAACACCCCAGGAACGAGATTTCGAGCCGCGTAGGCTAAAGGGGTGTGTCAAAAAGGGGGTGGTAGGCCACATGGGATACACGGAGTGCTCTAGAGGACGATTTCCGCCCTACTTACGTAAGAAGGGCGCTTAGTCATACGAAGCACGTTAGAAAGGGGGCTTCCAGGGAGCGCAGAGGTCTCAGGACGGACGGAGACAATACACATGACGAATTGACCCCCGACATCGTGCACATATACGTTTTCCGACAGAAATAGCTCCTTTCCACTGAGATGCTACTCGTTTTTTACAGAGGGATTATCTCAATTAACGGGTAATTTATATTCCTCTACTAAAAGAACCAAAGAACAAAATTACACTTAGTTAACACTAAATTACCTACTACGAAAAAGGAATACGTTAAGCAGTGCACTAAAGGGGCATATATCACTTTAATCTACTAACTAAAAGCAGCTTTCGACTTATCGGCAATAGCCTAGCACTAGGAGGTGACACCAGACCAGATCAAAGCTCTGAATTAATGTATAACGTGGTAAATCGAGGATCTAGACCGAGGGCTCACCTATGTGCCCCTTAACCTAACTTCCGCTAAGCTCTTTATCTTTGTTAACGGATCCTTCGCTAATAATAACGATCTAACGTCCTAACTCGGATTCGTTATCCTTATCGTAAACGAGACTCGAGGAGAGGAAGATTTTATAGTCGAAGTTGTCTATACCGACTCCTATTCACTTTATAAGTATCTCGTAAAGCTTAGTACTATGAAGGAAAAGCGCCTGATGATCGATATCATGGCGCTAAGGCAGTCGTACGAGCGGCGAGAACTCTACGAGATCCGATGGATCCACGGCGACGACAACCCTGCCGACGGGTTCACGAAGGCAGCGCCGAATCGAGCCCTCGCGAGGCTCGTCGAAGACATAAGGGTGACGATATGGATGGAGGGATGGGTAACGAGGCCCTAGGAGACGTCCACGACGGACGTCGAGACAACCACAAACCCGTGGCTGGGCCCGGGAGACGCTCGTTTTTGCTAGAAGGCGGTATGGCTAAAAGGGGCGATTCTGCCGCTTCCGACCACCTTATATACTCGTTTTATCTATCGATTTTATCGCGTTTTTGAGTAATTCGATGCCCGCGTCGAATAATGCTCAAAATTGCCTATTCAACGTTAGATGGTGATCTTGCGGTAAAAGAGAGAGTTGTTAGTGTTGGAATACCACCGTCTAGTTGGTGATACTTGTTGCTGTATATTGCTAATTGGCCCGATTAGTGAGCTAATTAGAGGTTAGGGATCGGATTCATATTGGTGGCCCTAGGCGCCACCTTCCACCTTCGATTCCTACCTTCTACAATAACAGTAGATAGGATGAATATATCGTTATCTGCCCACCCACTACAACCAGGCCTGGTGAGGTGAATCCAATAATATTTCTTATTTAGATAGGTCTTTGCTACTGCACCTGTAGCCTTATCCCCTTTTATATATATATTATTACCCTGGGCTTTGTTTCCCTGCTATCCCAGAAATTAACTAGGATGTAAGAGTTATACCCAGGGTGTGTATTAATCTGTATTCTGTTAGTGTAGCCTATCCAGGGCTCCTGGATAAGTATTATATTAACCTAATCAGCCTAGTAGAGCTCTAGGAAAGCCGTATATGCTGAAGGCTTTTCCCACACGTTATATTAGGCTATACGTAGCACCCGTGGGGGCGCCTGTTTCGGCCTATGCCTCCGAATTGAGATCCAGGTGGGTGTAGGTATTAGTCATGTTATAGTTAAGCTTTTGAGCTACCCTCTGGCTCCTATTTTAGAGAGGGTGGATAGAGTGGTTGGTCTAAGGGAGGGCCTCGGGGTCTTTAACCTCGTCTTTATTTATACTACTAACTATGTTCCCATCACCTAAGTATATAATCGATCCTTAGGAGGGGGTCCTAGTATATAAATACTTAGAACTGGGTTGTTGGCCCTGATTAGGAGGGGAGCTTTTGGGTTGTTGAGAGTTACTCTGAGTAGTGGTTTGGTTTATATTATAGAGGGCCTCGGAGGCCTCTTGTCCGGCCTTTTGGATCCGAGTTAGTTCCTTTTAGCCTAGAAGGGTAGGATAGCCGTTAACTATTATGGGCCTTACTGGGTAGTGTATGTGGCCGGCCTAAAAGGGCCCGGAACAGTTAGTACACTGTAGTTTAGCTACGCAGGGTCTAGTCTCGTAAGAGTCTAAGGCCTTGCCGTAGTTATTATAGAGTGGTCGCTGGTTATAATATTTAGTTTATATAATATCCTTAGTTATTAGGGTTATATTTAAATAATATCATCCTTTTCTAAATAAGCTGGGCCTTATTATTTTAATTAAATAATTTAAAAGGTGATACTTTAGTTATAAAAGAGACCACCTAAGTAACTTTGTTTATAATAGGGTTTAGGCTAAGGTGAGATTGCCGGACTAGGACAGGACAGGTTTACGACCAGTCTGGGCAATAACGTCGTCTTCGATTAGGGTTAATATATTAATACTATCCCCATCTAAACTTTAAAACTTAGATGGGTAGTATAGAATAGTATATATAAACTATTTTATAGGGGTTTTTACTTTAAAAGCCCCTAAATAATCTATTAACTTTTACTTATTTCTAAAAACGTTTTACTAGATGTCGCAAAAGTGGAACCACAATTACGGGACAGTAATTGTGGGCTATATCATGACACTAGATTTATTTATTTAGAGGTTTTAAAAAGTATCCAGTTAAAATGTAGTAGATGTGTGGGATATCTCCTAGTTATAAGCTAAGGGTCTAGTAAACTGTACGGTGTAGAGTGAAAGGGGCATTTTTCTGAGCAGCCTCCAGGCCTTCCTTAGGGATATGGACGAAAACCCAGAGGTTTTCTAATTATACTTAGGTCTATAGGTGGGATGGGATCTAGTTCTAGGCCTACTTTTGGGTTTATTTCTAAGCCGGGGTTAAGGCCAGGGTCGGGGCTAAGGCTATAATAGTAACCCAGTTCTAGGGTAGGGTTAAAGCAGCTTCGTTATTTATTAGCTTCTTCAAGGCTTAGATCACATAGGCTATCACCTCCTTTACAATCTACTTTTTAGGCCCCTTAAAGTTAGAGACCATATTATTAATAGACTAAGTAATAATTAAAAGGATATCCTTTCAGTCTTCATAATATCTAGCTTATTCATCGAAGGTGGTTAGGATAGATCTAGTAGCCACCCCACTTACGTTCAAGGGCCCCTTTGCCGTAGAGGGGGCTGTATCCGGAGTATTAGGCTAGCTTCCCATAAAGCTAGACCGGAATAACTGGGCCTCAGTGTTACGGCGGCGCTTAGCCCTTAAGGTAAGGGTTAGCTCGAAAGGTGACCCAGAGCCCCGATCAGGGCCGGCCGGAGGGGCCGGCTGTAGTCCGGCGCTCACCGGAGGTTATGAGGCCATCATAGGAGGGCTTTAAGAGGGAGAGGTGAAGAGTTTTCAGTTATTAAGGATCTTAGTGATGTATCACCTATTTTACTAATAGCGGATGCTAAGATAAATTAGGCGAGAGGGAAGTTGCGCACTGACGGGAAGAAACATGGATATTCGTAGGACCGTGATCATCTGGGAGGCCAGTGACTGCAGAGATTTGTAAGGGTTGAGGGGTGTATCCTCCCACTCGTAAATCCATCTCCCGCTCCACTTGAACAAAAGGAGAAAATACATGCCGTAGGTAAAGACAGCTAAGAACGTGGAAACCAGCTCCACAGTCCACCAGCCTTCGAGAAGCCTGGCCTTGGTTGATGGTGCCTTGACAGTCTGGTGAGAGTATTCGGGAGATAGACAAGGTTGCGTGTTCTTGCTGTCTGGCTCCGGCCCATCGACGGCAATCGAAGAATAGCTCACTTCGATCTTAGTGTTCATTTTTGCTGATTTTGGAGGAATTTGTCCAAGGACAGTATGACGAAAGAGATTTGTGTAGAATGAATGATACAAGTTGCGAGTTACTTCGAGTTCCTGCCGACTGCCGTATGAATGATAACATTCTTCGCATGGCTTTTATGTCTTGGAAAGAGGCGGCCTTCTGGGGGTTTTGGTGGCTCGAAAACGGTGGGGGTCAACCGTGGCTGAACCTTTGGAGAATTCTTGAAGCTTAGCGCACCGGTTAGCTGGGCCTTGAATGCATGCGAATGCACACCGTTCTGTAATTATTCTCGAGCGCGATGGCACTGGCTGCGTATGGGAACAGCTGAGGCGGGAGATGTGGCTTATCGTCAAGGCAGATTGCAGGAAATGCATAGCTGGGGGGCCCGAGAAAAGAAAAACGTGCCGGCGTTTCTCGTGAAAAGCCAAGGCCAGGCGACTTCAAGAAAGCTTACTTGGACGCCTTCGAAGGCCCGAGGGTCATGGTCTCTTTGGCCGAGGCCACTAAGTGATTATGGCGGCCGGGCGGCGTTGCTGTAGGCGTCCATTTCGCACGTTCTTGGATCGCTTTCAACCAGATCGGACATATCTTTGTTTTCAGAATGGGAACCTCAAGAAACCTTCTGCTCTGTTTTCATCAAGGCGTTGTCTGAAGAAATATGACTGGAAAAAGCCGTAGCCCAGCTATTGAACTAATCCGGTGTTTCGGGCTGCCTGTCAATGGGCATCTGGTCGATTCAGTTGAAAGAATAACATGTTTCGGGCCGCCGACTTCCGAAGCAGGCCGCTCAGAAAAGGAGGCCGGTGAGCCTGGAACCGCTCGACATTGGCACTGGCGCGGTCTGTGGCTATTCTTAATCCATTCTAGTGTCTTTATATGTAATTGGCCCCTGAAAGTAAGTGCGGCTGAGAATCTTCAGCTGCGCTGACGGTCTGGTAGCAGGCTAAGCTTATCTTGATTAATACACATGGCTGAATCTCAGATTCTTAGTGGATTTGAGACCGACCTTTGTTAACTATAGCGAGCCAGGAGAAACAGCACATTGCTTCCGCAAAGTCATGAAACGATCGATCTCCGGCCTTCAGCCCACCCCTTGATCATCCAAGCTATGATAAGGAAAATAAGCAACATCGGTGGCTTATATAGCCATGTAAACTGAACGATTATCATGGCCTAAGCTGAAATACTGTATTTTTTCTACGCGGCCTCACTCTGCTCCTTGCAGATGAAGCACAATCCAGCGCAGCCGCCAAAGCAACGCCAACAACGCAAAGTCCAACTAAATCAAGCAAATGAAGCTGCTTCCACCAGCCAAACAAGCAAGCCAACCCCCCAGATTTGGATTGATTGATTTGGTTCATGACTAAGGTGATCCGGCCAATAGGATCGTCGGATTTCGGCCTCCCTCCGTCATTTATCTCACCCTACATTTTTCACCCGCTAGCCCCTTCATCCCTCTACTGATCTGTGACCTGCCTTTTTGACTCTCTTCGACGATATAAGGCGTCGATTTTCCCACTCATATGGCTGTGTCTTTATTATGCTAAGCTTCACGCGACTGTCAGGGATCGATGGATTAGTAGTTCATCCGTGACGTCTAGAGAGACCTGTGAATAGCTTCAATTATTTCCTAATCAGGCAATATAAACAGTCATGTGCCTTTGATTTGATGGATTTATCAACATGGCCAAATAAGTAAGGATTTAGCAGCGATGAGCCAAACCAACAAATATGAGGGCCGATTTGCTTTGTTTGCTTTGGCGGCTGCGCTGGCACAATCCAGGCCACCGGCCGTCTAAGATCATATCGTCCAACGACGCCCGAGATACCGCCTCCACGTGGTCTTCAAGGGTTCTCTCAGATCCAACTAAGGCCGATGTGGACTTTGGAAACCAGAAGTTTTCCCCTTGTATCTGGCGGTGGCGCGCACCAAGGCCACGACATGTTGCATCTGGACTCCCTAAGGCTTGGCTAGACACGTTTTCAATATGCTGCGAATTAAATACGTTAGACTATTTACACTTTTTGGTAACTGAAACCCTGCTCGACTAATCAGTGCCCTGCGGACATGCCTGGTTCTCCGGCGGCGGGTGATTCGGCGCACCTGAACGACAACGAGGCGGCAGCGGAGCTCCGCTGGACCCTTGTCGTCTGCGTCAGCCCCCTGACCCCGCGCTTCAATCCGAGCCCACTTACTCGTAAACCAATCCGCCGGCTGATAGGATCTCCTCCAACACCGTCGTCATGAGGGATCCCATGCTCCATACCGGCCTATCTCTCCAGAACCTCAGGACTGTTTCCATGAAACGCGTTTCGCTGCCTTCCGACGCCATGCCCAATGCGGTAGCCTCCCGAGCCGAGAGACGTCGGGCTTGGCCATCGACTTCCTCCTGTCGACACATCACCTCCTGGATAGAGCTGAAGACTATTGCCGAGGTCTCAAACCGGCTGCGAACGGTTGCCTGCGAGGCAGCCTTTCGGTGCGTCTCTCCGGCGGCCCAGCGAAGTAGCCTCCATATGGCCAGGAGAATCCTGTACGTCGCTACGGTGGCCCACGGTGCTTCGCGTAGCGGATCTTGCTTTTCGGTGCTGGTGACGCTTGATAGGACTTCCATCAGATCGTCCAGAAACACCAGCATGCCGTCGTCCCCAGAATTGTAGCGGAGTAGGTTCTGTAGCGATCTTCGGGCCCCGACTTGAAGCCCCAGAGTGAGATGTGTGGCCGTCGTCAACCCTGCGACTATGCCGTTTTCCACGATGCCTCCAATCAATAAATCGTCGGGCTTACATAGCGCAAGCTTAACCGACAGCGCTATCCGCTCGGCGAATGTCAAGATGTGCCAGTTCAAGCCGTTTGCCTCGGCAAGTTGCCCGGCGATGATTTCGGATACATATCGCAAAGCAGCGCTGACCTGTCTGTTCTGCGATTGTGTAAGAATGTGGAACGCGTTTGGGTCCGCCAGAGCCGGCGGCAGCTGATAGTAACACCTCGTAAAATCCCTTACTAACGCCTCGGTGCTAGTCAGGATGAACAGGGTCGCCATGGGAGACGCCCTCAGCGCCGCCAAGAGCTGGGGGCTCGGTGTGTCGGTCATGAGCGACTGCATGGCCAGGTTCAGAGACTTGGTCGTGGGGCATGGCATGCCGGGTGGCCCGTCGTTGGGCCGGGTCAGCTCGACCGTCCGGGACTCGTCGCCGAGCCTCTGGGCCCAGGCCAGCGACGTTTCCGCTTCCCAGAGTGCGCCAGGCAACGGTAACTCCCAGTCAAGCTCGATCGGCGACGTAAGTGGGCGGATGTTGCACGGAGAGAAGATGTGGGTATCGAGGAACAGTATTGTGTACATGCAGAGCTTCATGGATTCAGACTCCACGTAGGTCATCCAATGATCGTGAAGTGTCTGCTCTCCATCCTCGTTGAATCTTGTTGTAGACGTAAAAACGGTTTGGCGCAGAAGGCCCAGATCACGAGCAGCCTGCAATCACTGGGTCAGTCGATGTCTTAGATAACGAAGAGAAATAAAATGACGGACGTCAACAACCCAACGCAGCATCTTCTTTGATTTATCGAAGTGAGTGGAATGACCTGTGAAGGCGCCGTAGATTATGTGCAGAAGCCAAGCTTGCATAACCCACGTTCTGCGAATTTCCCTCCAGTCGAACTCTACCTGGAAGAATGAGTATCTAGTCAAATGCGCACGTATCAAGTGACTCACTAAACGCCATAATTCGTCTTGGCCAACTTGCCAGAGTTCTTGGCTGCGTTGCACTGCCAACGCCGCTTCTTCCCCAGGGAGGCACTTGCACGAGTACAGGATACCGATAGAGACAATGGCTTGCTTTGATAATTTGGGCGTATCTTTGCAAATACTCTGACGATGTAACAGAGGAAAAGAGGGATGAAAGTTCTCGAAATACGCCGTAATGTAAGATTCTGCGTCGTGCATCATGATCCTATATTATCAGAAAGCAGATAAGCCTAAGCTCGCACTGGTAGTCTCGCACCATGGGGACGTACTCCGTCACAGGATGCCCGCGGGTCTCCGATGGACTGTGAGTGTAGTTTTCGTCATCTGTACCTATAATGGTAACTGGAACATTCGAACTTGGCGAGTTGCCAGAATCGGCTGGCGATAAGGCGTCATCATCCAGATTCGAGGCCGGGAGCTCCGACCCGCCGTCCGTATCGGGCACTGTGAGAATGTGGCCAAAGGCACCGCGACATCGCTCAGCGTGACGCTTGCAAACGTCCTTTCGCGTGAACCGCGCTCGACATGTATCGCACTTGAACGGTCTTCGACTATCACTCCCATGCCCTGAGGCACAGCACTTTGAATTAGCATCGTCAAGGAAAGGTGGACCCTAGGGCGGGCTTACTAGAGCGTTTGTGTCGTTCTAGGTTTTCCTGAGTGGCCTTGTAAGCGAATCGTCCTTTCCGCTTTAGGGATGAACTGACATTCCTAGTAAAGGTTTGCGAACATTCGTTGCATGTAAATGGTCGAGAGCTCATTGTGAGCGTGTTTGCAGCCTGTGGATAAGTGGACGTTCATGCTGGGGAGGAGATCCGAAGAGTATGGGTCTGTGCGTTAACCGTATCCGAGGTTCGCTTATTAGGTCATAATCCAATATAAGCATATTACTATGCATATCACCATGCTCATTCACCTATCCTAGATAAGATAAGGAGGTGATGTTGTTGTTGTTGTTGTTGTATTTAACGCCATGGCGGCAAGGGCGAAGCCCTTGCAGCAGACCTCCCGAGGGGTATGTGGCGTGGAGAGCCGCAGGCTTAGACTACCTACTCTATAATATACAGCCCTTGCCCGCGTCCTCTAAATCATGCCTATTGGCTACTATGCGTTCAATTTGTCCCTGGATCCCGCTGGTTCCTTTAGTTCCTTTACTTCTTATTTGGTCCTTTTAGTAGGGTAAGGTGGTTGTTTTAAGGCCTAGTCGGAGGCTGGCCCCTAGTAGTGTGGGTAGATCTTCTAGAAGAAGCCTGTTATACGTAGGAAGGCCTCGAAGCCTTTAAGATTAGTGATTAACCCCTTAAAGTATCGCTTAAGCGATCCCATAGGTTCTATGGGCTCTGATGACCTAAAAGGGTGGAGAGTAGGCCACTGTTACCTCCTTACTAAGGTCTTTTGGTAATAGACTAAGTGGTCTATATCCTTTACTTCCCTGTAAAAGTAGGTAAGTAGGGCTTTATTATGGTTAAAGTGTTGGTGATATTATTCAAAGTCTCCGTGGCCTGATCGGGCCACTAGGAGGTGGTGTAGGGTAACCCGTAGAAGGGCTAATTCAGGAGGGCTGGATAGGCTAGCCTCGAGTCCTAGTTGGGCATATCAATCTGTTACTTCTTTACACCACCATTGTGTGTATTAGGCCCGTATTCGTCTCCTAGCGAGTCGCTTAATCCCTACTAGGGTTATTAGTTGGCCTAAGGGGACCGGGAGCGTCGTGCCTTACTTAGCTAGGTGGTCTACTTCTTCGTTACCTTTTATCCCCTGATGCCCAGGGGCCTAATGGGTGTATATATTATATATCCTAGCCGCCTTATGGATCTCTAGGAAGACTGCTTGTGAGGAGGTGGGAGCATCGCCCCGTATCTCTTGGATAACACTAGTGTTGTCGATACAAATGTGTATGGGTTGGCCTTGGGAGGTAAGGAGGGCCCGCCGGAGCCCTGCCCTCGCCACTTCAGCCTCACCATCAAACACTTCTACTATACCAAATCGACCGTAGCCCTGGGCTATATACGTCTTTTACCTCGGTAAATAACGAATCCATACCCAGTAGCTCCATTAGACGCTTTGGAACCGTCTGAATAGATAATTATATGGTTATCTGGGATGGTTTTTAGCCAGTTCTAAAAGGCCTTAGCAGCCTTCTCCTTTGTGTATAGGACTATCAGGTCTTGTGACCCTGGAAGGTGTTGTGGTTGGAGTAGTGCTGGCCTTGGGACCCTTGAGACGAGGCTTGCTGTCCGTTGGAGCCGTGTTTGCTGCCTCCCTTGTTGTGAAGGAGGTGATGAGTTCAGGGACATGAAAAACTTGAGCAGTTTTCTGCTTAATGTCCCACTTATCGATACTCAGGAATACTACGACTTGGTAAGGGATGCTAGAGGCCTGAAAAGCATTGAAGGTTGCTGAGATTCTAGACCTACGGGCTTCAAGGTGGTGCTGAGGTGCCGTGGGTCTGAGGGACACATTTTCTTCATGTCAGATTCCGGACTCAGAGGCTCTGTCTCTTCTCTGATAAACAAAGTACTGTATAATGGGATTTTATTGTTTGTTCTGGCATATTTTGACTAATGCTAGCCGGTTGAACGGGGAATCTTGCAGTCGAATGTCAACGTCGCATTCCGGGCGCTGTCCCGCAGATGCTCCATGAAGAGACGTCTGAAGCGTCTTGAGATTTGCCAACGGTCTGATAAGCTCTGGATACAATGTTTTTCCCGAGCCAATCAGGCTGAACCATTCTGACACGGAGGGTTGTTGTTGTTGTTGTTGTTGTTGTTGTTGTTGTTGTTGTTGTATTTAACGCCATGACGGCAAGGGCGTAGCCCTTGCAGCAGACCTCCCGAGGGGTATGTGGCGTGGAGAGCCGCAGGCTTAGATTACCTACTCTATAGTACACAGCCCTTATTAGCGTCCTCCAAACCCTACCTACTAGCTACTATGCGTTCAATCTATCCCTGGATCCCACTAGTTCCTCTAGTTCCTTTACTTCTTATTTACTTCCCCTAATAGAGCACGTTAGTTGGTTATCTTAAGGACTAACCGGGGGCTAACCCCTAATAGCGTGGGCAGATAAAGCTTTTAGGATCGGTGATTAACCCCTTAAAGTATCACTCAAGTAATCCCATAGGTCCTATGAGCTCTGATAAACTAGAATAGTAGAGGGTAAGCCACCGTTACCTCCTCACTAGGGTCTTTCAGTAGTAGACCAAGTAGTCTATATTCTTTACTTCCCCGTAAAAGTAAGTAAATAAGGCTTGATTATAATTAAAGTATTAATAATACTATTCGAAGTCTCCGTGGCCTAACCAGGCCACTAAAAGGTGATAAAGGGTAACCCATAGAAGGGCTAATTCAGGGGAGCTAAATAAGGTAGCCTTAAGCTCTAGTTAAGCATATTAATTTATTACCTCCTTACACCACCATCGTATATATTAAACCTGTATTCATTTCTTAGCGAATTATTTAATTCCTATTAGGGTTATTAATTAACTTAAGAGCACCGGGAATATAATACCCTACTTAGCCAAGTGGTCTACTTCTTTATTATCTTTTATCCCCTAATACCCTGGGGCCCAGTGAATATATATATTATATATCCTAGCCACTTTGTAAATCTCAAAGAAGGCTACTTATAAAGAGTTTAGAGCTTCACCTCGTATCCCCTGGATAATACCAATATCATTAATACAAATATAAATAAGCTGGCCTTAGGATATAAGGAGGCCCGCCGGAGCCCTGCCCTCGCTCCTTCAGCCTCGCCATCAAACACTTCTACTAGGCCAAGTCGGCCACAGCCCTAAGCTATACACCTATTACCTCTGTAAATAACAAGTCCATATCCCGTAGCTATATTAAATGCTTTAGAGCTATTTAAATAAATAATTATATAATTATTTAGGACGGTTTTTAACCAGCTCTGGAAAGTCTTAGTAGCCTTCTCTTTTAATTATAGAATTATTGGGTTTTGTGATCCTGGAAGGTATTGTGGTTAGAGTAGTGCTGGCCTTGGGACCCTTGGGACGAGGCCCGCTGTCCGTTGTAACCGTGTTTACTACCTCCCTTGTTATGAGAGCCTTGGGACTAATAGGTATTATTAGTCGACCTTTTATAATCGTACTACAAAGCGCAAGCGTGCCCCTTCTAAAACCACTTTCCCAGTAAACAGACCAGCATCTCAAAAGAGGTTACTTATTAGGGTTATTTTCTAAACTAGGAGGATAGCTCAAGCTACTCTTATAATAATCTTATTAACTTTCTAAATAAGGCCCTTCTAGCTTATATTAAGAATCCCTCTCTAAGGGGAGGTGTTATTACTTAGAGCTAGCTTAGTTAGCCCCCTAAACCAGGTTTCGGCTCCATATAAGGTTATTAAGAAAACATAAGTGACGACCACTTTTTATATAATAACTACTGGGATCCCTCCTTTTATGTTTATTAGGTGCCCTAGGTGCTGGGCTGCTTTCTTTGTTATAGTTACCCTTGTTTCGACGTAGTATTAGAAAAAGAGTCTTTTATTAAACTAAACCCCTAGCTAACGGATCAGCTTAACTAAGGCTTTGATTTTAAGGTCTTTAACTTTGATCCTAGGTAAGTGTTCTAGTTACTTACATTTCCTAGTAAAGTGGATGATTTCATATTTAATTAGGTTAAAGGAGACCTTATTATCGGTGCCTTAGTTTATAATTTGAGTAACTTACTAATTTAAGGATGTGGTATTGTTTTTGAGGGATGAGCTGGTGATTAAAAGGCCTATATCGTTTATATATCCAAACAGAAGCCTTAGGTCTTTAATTATAATATCGGAAATATAAGATAAGAAAATAATAAGTAATAATAGGGAGCCCTAGGTTAACTCGTAGGTTAAAGGGAAGTCCTCTATTGTTATCTCTTCGAGCCTGACTGTCACGGGCTAAGGCCCGATCAGAGGCCTCGGAACCACTCGGCCATGTTCAACGCCAACCGCTGCTTACTAAGCCTGATCAGGCCCAGGGAGACCTGATCAGGACCCAACGGATTTGTGGGGTAGCAGACTTTTCTTTTCCTTCTTTTCTCCTTATATTAAAAATACTTATAGTAGTTGTTATAGTTGATTATAATATATATACTTAGACTATTATATTGTAACGGTCCAAGCACGTATATTGCAACTAGCTATGGTAACTACTATAAGTATTTTTAATATAAGGAGAAAAGAAGGAAAAGTCTGCTACCCCACAAATCCGTTGGGTCCTGATCAGGTCTCCCTGGGCCTGATCAGGCTTAGTAAGCAGCGGTTGGCGTTGAACATGGCCGAGTGGTTCCGAGGCCTCTGATCGGGCCTTGGCCCGTGACATATATTATTTTTAAAATCACTAAAAGTAATTAATTAAATACCTAGTATAAAAGCCTACGACTTATATAAGATTGGTAAGAAGTTCTAGACGGGTTGACCTAAGGAGTCCCTGAACGTCTAAAACTGATTGGTATTGCGAAGGACTGGTCCTAGGCCTTGTCTTAACCGAAAGGTAGCCAAATACTGTTTATTTCAAGCTGAAGAGGAAAAGGGTAAACTACGATATAGCGCCAAATCTCTACTTCCTAGGGGGTGGGCGCTAGTGGGGCGCCGGTGGGGCACCGGTGCGAGCCCGGGCATAGCCCGGGCATAACCACCGGGTTCGGCCCGTGACAAGTATACCCTGATTAGATTTAGAGGTTATTATAAATTCGAAAAGACGCGTATATATACCCGTAGTAAAGTACCTTAATTATGTTATTAAGTATACTATGGTTACTACTAAACGTAAAATACTAGGATAAGCGATAATTACGTAATAATAAAAGGTAACGCTAAATTATTTGGAAACTCATAATAGTTAGTGTAGTTAATTAGATAGTTAATAACCCAATTATAAGAGATGCGGACCACCTAAGTAACCGAGTAAGAGACTCAACGAGAACAAATTCGATTATTATAGGAAGCCCTAGTAGAACCTAGGTACTCGTCCTTAATATTAAACTAGTCCCTAATACCTTTTATAATACCAATTCCCCCTAATTAGGTTTATATACTATTTTTAAAATAAGTTAAATATTAAATTTCTAAACCATTAAAGTTTAATAAATTATATCAAAAGTTTTAATAATAGTATTTTAAAATAAGAGGGTAAATAAGTGTAAATAAAAACCATTACTTTAGAGTTAACTATATTCACTTATATCTACTCTAAATTAAAAAACCATTATATAAGTTATAATAAATACTTATTATACGTAAAAAGGAGCTAATAAATTAAAAAAAAAACCCCGGATAAATTCATAGAATACTTAAAGGGTTATTATGTGGACCTTAACGCAGAAGTACGAGCCCTCAACTAACTAAGGATTATACGGTAAAAGGAGAATAAGAGTTTCACTTACTTTCTCCCTAAGTTTGAAAAGGAGATTGTGTAGCGGTCCAAGTAAGTATATTATAACTAGCTATAGCAACTATTATGAGTATTTTTAAGATAAGGAGAAAGGAAGGAAAAGTCTGCTGCTCTATAAATCCGTTGGGTCCGGATCAGATCTCCCTGGGCTTGATTAGGTTTAGTAAGTAGTGGTTGGTGTTGAATATGGCTGAGTGGTTCTAAGGCCTCTGATTAGGCCTTAGCCTGTAATAATTACCCCCTTCCTCCCTTCTCTTCCTAAGGGATATTCCTATGATTAGCCTTATAATAGTCTAAGGCTATTATATTCGCTAGTATATCCACTAGCTCCTAGGTGAGTTGAGTATAGTCCTTCTACTTAACTAAGACCTTTTATCCACCCTATACCTTTTACGTATTACGGATTGAAACCGTGCAGGGGGAAATGCTTACGCTAAGCGGGTTTTTCCTTAGTCAGGCGACAGCGAGCTATTTGAGAGAGGGGAACTGGGGACGCATTTCTAGTGGAGGACATAACAACGGACCATCAAACAACATATTACAGAACGTTAGTAAGTATTGTTAGTTAGATAGACGTATTCAGAGCTCTTTTTACCCGTTCACTTGGATCATATACTACGAATAGTACGGAGGTTATTTTACCACCGAGTAAATAAGGCCCTAATACTCACCAGTGTCTATATCCAAGGCCGGAACCCCTCTTTGGCCCTGATTAGGTCTTGAGGTGTCTCCTTACTTAGATTATAGTTCTGGTTGAGCGGTTTTGTACGAGTTAATTACCTTCACGGACCCGGGACGGAGAGTACATAACCTATGGTCAATAGAGTGTATATGTTATATAATATAATACATATTATTCATTATATCCCCTGCTCTGTTATACTAATACCTTGTAGGCAAATTGAATGCCCGATCTCCTTATTATTACGATACTATTATCCCTTCCCTAATTTTGCTACGTAATACAATAAAGGTGTAATATTAATAGAACGACGAATATTTGGTTTAATTAGATAATTATGATGGTTTTAATGTATTAAACGTAGGTATACGAAGAACGCCGAAAAACCTTGGGTTTAGTTAAAACACCGAAAAAGATGGCTAAGTAACACCTAAATAAAAAAAAGAAAGTGGACTATAACTGAATAACAACGGCCAAGGAGCTAAGCATGGGCCCATAGACCTAATTAGACCCTGTGAATGGACACTAGACCTAAGAAAAAGGAAAGGATAGTATAAATAAATAGTAAGAACGATAGTACGATTATGAATTATTTTAGGATTTATACTGAGGACTGTGTAAACCTTAAGTATTGCATAGAAGGTTGATATTTGAGTGGGTTAATTTAGATGCGATTCCTCGGCCTGATCAGCTATGTTCGAATAGAATAAACAAATTGAATAGTTTTGGTAGATACGAAAGAATGGTTGTTAGTTAAGAGTACGATATTATAAGTGGGATTATACCTTGTAGATTTTGCTCCTTTGGGATGGTTAATGAAGTAGAGTGCCCTTCACCTTAGGGTATTCAGAAGAACGGCTATGCATTTCGGCCTAATTACTGCGTTTCTCGTTATTAAGATGGTAATGATAGTGGTGGGGGAAGTTGTTTGGTGGGCTTTATTAGAACTATGTTCCCCGATGTAGGCTAACTCCCCCCCCATAAATGATCCCTTTTTATTTATTTAGTTTCCCCGTGCCGTAAAATAGCTAGTTATATAATATATCCGACCTAATTAGCCCGACCAACTTATAATAATACTTATGGACCTTTCTAAATTGTTTTAGAATATATAACCCTAAGTATTTAAGACTTATAAGGATGGGGACACCTCGTAGGACGATATACCCTCACCCTCCTGCGATGTCCTCGATGTTAAGGGCAAAAGGATTGATGAGTAACCTACTTCGTAAACTCTATTGAGCTCTAATCAGGCCCAGAGTATAGCCCCCTATGCTAAGCTAATTAAAGCCCTTAAGGAGGTAACTAGTAATAAGAATAAAGGGGTGACCATTAAGATGCCCCAGCCCGGAGCCTAAGGAGTACTTAAGTTTTACGGTAATAACGTCTTTGATTTTATGGAGAAGTTCGAAATATAAGTTAATTTTGCCCACTTCTCTAATGAGGAAAAGACGAAAATACTATTTTAATACCTTCCCGACGAATACCGACTAGTTATTAAAGCCGAAACCTCTGGAGTTACTTGGGTATCCACTAAGAAGTATATGCTTAACACTTTTGGCCACCTGAATGAGGATTATACCCTTCGACCAAACAAACAGCTTCGCTAGTTTGGTGAAGGAGGCCTGATTAGGGATAATAACCTTAAAGGAGCAGTAAAGCTCTTCTAAAAAATCAAAAACATTAAGGCTAAAGCCCTCCTCCGGAATAAACTTATAATATCCAACCCTAAGTTTATCGAAATTATTACTCACCACTTCTCTAAATCTATTACGATAAATATAATAACTTAGATAGTGACGACTATGGCCTAACTCTTCGAGTATAGTGATTTTGGTAGATATAAGATTAGTTTGTTTGTATGGATTAGCTAGGAATTCCGATACGGTAACGCCTTTAGAGATAACACCACTTCGGATAATAACACTCGAGTTGTTAATACCGTCTATACTGGTAACTTTAGCCCTGATCGACTACATAGCCCCCACTTTAGATGCTTAGCGACCCTGAACACTAAACGCCAACTTATTATAGTGAAGGAGGTGTTTATTAAGGAATTAGTTAATGTTGATGACCTTGTTAATAAACTTAACGCCCTCTAGTTAGCTATTCAGGCCCTTGAGACTTGTCCGTAGACGTCTGATCAGGCTTATGGGCTAGCCCGAGTTGCTTATGTGGGCTACTAAGCAACTTACTTATCGAATTGTCCCCCCCCTAATTAGTAGTACTCTGGTGGATATTAGTAGAGCTTGTACTAATAGTTATATAATGCTCTGTGCTAGAATTTTGAATAACGAGGCCCTTTTAGTTTCTGGAAGCCTGGGTTCCTACTTGGACCGCTGGATTGTTGTTGGTATGATGGGTATACGAGTTGCTTATTCTAGAAGTGCGCCTAGTTGTAAGAAGACGTCCGAGCTGGATTGATCACCTTTCACGGAGGAAGCTATTAATACGGTGACCTCTTAGAAGCTCAAGGGACGATTAATTAAGTTCTGGATACGATTATTTGGGATATTCGGCGCTATTATTAGCCTAATAGACCAGTATTAGTTATTTACCTAATTAACTAGTAATCGTTCTCAAAGGCTATAGTGATGGCTAAGGAGGTTGTAGATAAGGGAATTGGTTGTCCTTATGCCCCCTAGGTCTAGACACCTTAGAGTATGCTTTCCCTAGCAATAATAGGCTTCGTTTTTGTATACCTGCCTGCCCCTTAAACAACGGCGATAATTCTCGTAACTATGGAGGCTAAGACCTTTATAACTATTAGATTAGGTAATAAAAGTGTAGTAGTCCTTCTTTAATTAAAATACGGTGACCCTATTTAATTTCAGAAAATCATTTAGGGTAGAATCGCTAAATTAGTCTCTAAGAAGGTTAGTTCGACTTTGTTAGAATTGTATGAGTTGGAAGTAGAAGAGGTTATCTAAGTAGTAGGGGATAACCCCCGTAACTAAACTCTGCTTGTAACTTAGATTATTATGGACGTTAAGAAGACCGGAAAGCTTGCCCTTATGCCTGATTGGGCGTAGGAAGATGCCGACGATAATATAGTTATTGTTTAGGTTACTCTTAGGAAGTTTAGTGGTTCTGTTTAGGTGCTTAACCATATTATAATAAAGATTTGGCTTGTATACCACTTTTATATGACCAACCTTGCTTAACACCTTTCCGACGAGACCTAGGCCGGCGACGTTTACCTACCCGCACCCTAGGGCCTAATCAGTACTATTAACGATACTATAAGCCAAAAAATAACCATAAAGATCATTAATAAGTATAACAATGAGCTTAATAAAGCCCGGATTCCCGTTGTGTATATTACCAAGGTCGGCATTTTAGCCCCCCTTATTGGAAGTGAGGAAAGGAATTATTTTCCCAGTTCCTAGATGACTTTATACTTTAAGATCAAGGTTTTTATTAGCGGTTTTTCACCTAATTAGAACGAGAAGATTATGGTGATACTTAATTTAGGGGTAATAACCAATATCGTTAACAACTAGTATATTAAGGAGAACGACCTACTTTTGATAAAAACGATGGTTTTTATGTAGACCCTGACGCCAGAAGAGAACGGCTACTCGAAGTTCGATAGAGGTGTCTATAACCACATCTAAATTAGAGATTATAAGGTTCCGACCAACTTCTTCGTGGTACTAGAGAACAGTATAAGCCTCGCTAACACTGCCTTATTTAAAGGACCCTTCTCTATTACTAATTAAGTTACCTAGGAGTATATAAACGACCTAATTAGGGCCGTAATTAGAATAGATAACGTAACGATTTATATCTTAGTGGGTTTTATAAACTTTGGATTAGAAGGGGGAATAGAGTTTTATTTCCCTAACTAGAAAAACTACTAGGCCGCCCTAAAGGAACAGGAAAACTAAATCCTAGTGATAATGCTAATGAGTTTACTGGGGGAATATACGACCTTAGCCCTAATTAGACCTACCCTGACCTGGAAGGTGGGGATGAAATTGTGTATACCCTGGACGAAGACACGGTAACCGAGATTATAATAATATTAGTAAAGCCCGAGCTCCAATTATTGATCGAGGTAGTCTGCAAAGTTGTGTGAGTGATTAGTAACCACTTATATAATTGTAAAAACTATGAAATAGAAACGAAAACACTATATAAACCTAACCAGCCCCTAAAAGTCGACGTATTCTTAACTAAGGTAATAATAAGGAAGGAGGTCCGTTGTAGAGATAAGTACTGGTGCGAGATTAATAAGCTGGTGGTTAGCCTCCTCTGATTATACTACGCCTTCGAATAATAGCAGAAGCGACGATAAGCCCAACGAAATTAGGACCTTCTAATAAACCCCGCACCTAATTAGCCCGTCTCTGTTATTACTATAATGTATAAGAGAAAAGATTAGAAGATCCGGCTAGTTAACGATGAACTATTGGACGGTTTAATTCCGGAGGGAGACCCCTTATGGAAGGTTAAGAAGATGAAGGTTGCGGGATTGAAGATAAGATAATAAACTGGACGCTTTATAGGCCTGATTACCCTATGCTTTGTTAAAACGACCCCTGGGATGCGCTTCACGGATGAGAGGAAAGTGGTGATTCTCTAGAAGTGCCTACACCTATATTAGCCCAAAAAAGATTTGCTGGAAGTAATCCTATTAAATAGAGAGATGGCGTTGGTGTGGGACTAGACTTATACGGGTAGTGTTAACCCCTTGGTGGCCCTATTATAGGAGATTAAGATGGTTTTATATAAGGTATGGTAAGTGAAGGGCATCCTAATCCCTGCGGCGCTATAAGACCATGTCCTAGAGATGCTACGAGACCGGATTAGGCGTAGGACGCTTAAACAATCGCAGGCTGTGTACAGGAACCCTTAGTTTCTTATTAAAAAGAAGGATAGCAACTACCAACTTATTAACTCTATTACAAAGTTTAATAGTGTTACGATTTGAGATATGTTTATCCCCCCTAACGTAGACGCTTTTATAGAAGAATACAACGGTTATTAACTCCTTTTAGTATTAAACTTCTTTTCGGGCTATGATTAGGTTCCCCTTAACCCAGCGAACTAAGATTATACAACCTTTTCGACGCCTTTAGGGCTACTTTAATTCTGTTTTTTACTGATGGGTTAGACTAACTCTGTGGTATACTTCCAACGGATTATAACGAGAATTTTATATAATCTCATCCCCTATTACTATAAAGCCTTCCTCGATAATATCGCTATTAAAGGCCCTACCTCCTAATACAATAATAAAGAGATTACCTCGATCCCTAGTGTACAGCGTTTTATATATAAACATTTAATTAATATTAATAAAGTTCTGGTTAACTTTGAACTAGTGGGGTATACAATAGTGGCCGAGAAATCTTAATAAGTATAAAAAGTGGTGGTGATACTAAGTTATTTCTATGGTTATGATAGCCGGGCACCTAATTAGGCCAAAACTTAGAAAATTACAGAATAGGTGACCTATTATACCGTTAAGGACGTCCAATCCTTTTTAGGTATTATCACTTTTTACCGATCCTAGGTTAAGAAGTTTATTGAAAAGGCGGCCCCTTTGTATGGGCTTTTACGGAAGAACGTATTATTCACCTGGGGATGTATCTAACAATGAGTAATAGACGTCCTAAAAGATGCCTTAACGACGTCTCTTATCCTGATTAGACTTGATTATGGCCCTGAGGCTGGTCAGATTATTATTTGCACTGATGCTAGCTTAGCGGGCTAGGGAGTGGTGCTTTGTTAACTAGTTAACGGGTATTATGTAGTTGCTTAATACGAAAATAGTATCTGGAAGGGCACTAAACTTAAGTATAACTTAGGTAAGTTCGAATTAAGGGCTATTCTAATAGCTCTAAAGAAACTCAGGATATATATTTATAGTATATAATTCACCTTAGAGACCAATACTCAGGTCCTAATCAGTTAATTGAACGGCGGGGTGAGTGATTTACTAGGTGCCCTACTTATACGATGAATCGCATAGATTCAGCTTTTTGATTTTAATATTAAACATTTACCTAGGAAAAAGAACACGGCGGCAGACGGGCTATTACGCAAACCTCTAGGCCCGTCTAATCAGGCTAAATATGAAGACCCCAATAAACTGGAAGAGTTTATTAATACACAAATCTACTTAGTATCCACTTATGCATCCCAAGCCACCTGACCCGATGCTATGTTTATTCCCTTGAACTCCCCTCTCTTTTCTATACTTTACGAATAGCTTAGCCCTTATTAGACCTGGTTAAATGAGATGTAATAGATTGTTTATTATTTAAATACCTTATTGTGACCGAATAGAATTATAAAAGTGGCTTACCCGAGATTTAAGGTCTGGGTGTGGATGTTTATAATAAAGGGCGGTTACCTTTTCTAATACCCGACCCGCTAATACCTAACCCCCCAACGAGTTATCGACGATAAAAAACTCTAAAAAGATCTGATTAAATAAGCCTATAGAGAATTTAGTTATCGGGGATATAATATAACGTTCTAGCGGGTCTTTAAGCTCTACTTTTGGTAAGGGGTATAGGAGGACGTTAAAAAGTAAGTAGCTAAATACCCGACTTACTAGCCAGCCTAACCAGGCCGCTAAGATGACCAGCATATTACTATAATACCTATAGGGTTACCTTAGACCCGGATCTCATTTGATGTATAATGGATTGGTAAATGGGCCCTGATCGAGGTAAGGAATCACCTATTAGGCTGGCCGGAAACCCATCAAACCCTTTTTGTGATATCTAAGGTTATCAGGAATTTCTTATGGGAAGACGTTATTTATTACTATGGGGTCTATAGGATAATAATTATTAATAGAGGATCAGAGAATAAAGGGGTAATAGAAGACCTGAATTGGAAATATAGCTCTCATCGGAAAATTATTTCGGTGTATAACACTAGGGTCAACGGGCTTAATAAGAAAGGTCACTAGGTGCTTACCCATACTCTTCTGACCTGGTTAGATGGAGGAAGAAAGAATTGGGGTACTATACTATATACGGCGTTATTTACAAACTGAACGACTATTAGAGGGCTAACTGGTTTTACACCCTTCTATTTAGAAAACGGCTATAAAGCCGTTACTCTAATTAAGCTTAATACCCTTATATAGAGGATTCTGGATTAGAACGACGTTTATACACCTAATTAGGAGCTTTTAGCGTGGATCTGTGTATTCTAGTAATTGGACGAAAACAGGGAGGAAGCTGCTATTCGCGTTACTAAAGTCCGTTAACGGTGGACTGACCGATTTAATAATATATACACAAAAACCCTCCGGAAGGAGTGATTACAGCTAGGAGACCTTGTACTAGTTTATGATGAGAATTTGTTGTTGTTGTTGTAGTATTTAACGCCATGGCGGCAAGGGCTACGGAACCCTCGCGGCAGACCTCCCTAGGGGTATGTGGCGTGGAGAGCCGCAGCTCAAGCTATATACTACAGTACATGAACCCGGCTAGCGTCCTCCAAATCATGCCTTAGTGGCTACGTAACTGTCATACTATATTGCTAGGTCCCGCTGGGTTGCCTGACTCAAGTTCGAATGTAATGGTGAATGGCGAGTGCAGCTCGCAAATTTGTCATTCCGACCCGCCCATAACGGGTCCTTCACAGGTAGCGCCTTGCCCCTGATTGGTGAATCGGGATTGGTGGGCCCTTAATGGGCACCTTATCCCTCCTTAGTCGCTTAGGCACTAGGCCCTATATTGTTGTCCTGGGCCCTTAATGGACACCTAGAACGTGCTGGTTGGTGGCCCCAGGCCTCCTTTTAGTCTGATTGGTCTCGTTGACGACGTACCGGCCGCCGGTCCCGCATTGTTCTGGCTGGGGGAGACCGGAAGACCCGCATATAGCGGGTCCAACCATTGCCTATGGCGAAGCGCGACCCAAACGCTTTGTACCCGCAGCTGGAATCGAACCAGCCCCCTCTGCGATGGAGAGGGGTTGCCAGACGCACGCCACTGCGCCATGCGGGCGTTTATGATGAGAAATGAGTTATTAATAAGTTGAAGGAGTAAAAAATTCACTATTAATGGACTGGTCCTCTCCGGATTAGGGTTGTACACTTAACGGCTTTTTTATACCACTTAGAGATGTTGGTTGGGGACGAAATAATATAATGAATGTATGGAGGATACCGTTTTAAGAAGTTTGTATAATAAGATAGTGGGTTATGGGAATTAGAAGACCCTTATTAGGCGAAGAATGAACTCTGTGATGAGTTACGAGATGCCCTCCTAAGTTTACTAGACGGCTTAGGAGTTGACGACGATGACGATACACCTGATTAGGCCACTTCATAGCCCTTTACGAAATTATAAATAGTATAAGCTTAATGGGTAGAGGAAAGAAAAGAATTAGAAAAGAATATTGAGATATGGGAACGGTTAGGTAAGAGGGTTATAGTCGACCTGTAACCGTTGTTAGTAGTAGAAAAGGCATAATACTAGAGTTTTACTAGTACTGGGACCTGATTAGCTGAGAGTAAACATGTTTTCTTTGTGCAATTGTTGTAAAGTTGTTACCTTTTTTTTTTTTTTTTTTTTTTGAATTATTATTTGAGTAACCAGATGCCTTGATATTGTGCGCTGTTCCCTTACATTGGCCCCCCCCTTAACATCCAACTAACATCTCCTTACATTTGACTTGCATTTAGCTGCATTTTGCTTGTATCGTAGCCCTGATCAGCCGCATCTAGCTGCATTTCCTTACATTTCGCGCGCATCGAGCTGCATTATGGCAACGTTTTGCTGACATAGGGCGATATTACTATGTATTTCCTTAGTATTTTCCTATATTTCGAAGACACACTAGTGGTATTCAATATCACCTTTAAATACTTAAACAAATACTTTACCCCTAATTAGAGTTTACTTACTATATTCTTTTTGTATTTCGTTATTTATATTAAAAAAAAACTCATAATGTTTATTATAGTAATAGATAAAAGCCCTTCTTTCTAAGACCCTCAAAAGCACTTCAAAGATGAGAAGCACCCTAACTCAAAGACCAGCGCCCTGCTTCCTATCCCGACTAGTATATATAGGCCCGATCAGGGCTAGTCCAAATACTCTATGTCCTTCAGAGTTACGAACCGCTTATTATCGCTGAATAACGTCAACCGCAGGATGGACTGGGCCTTCCCATAACCGCGTTCCTACTACTACTCCACCTCTATTATAACCATATCCTCCTAAAAATAGTATTATAAATTAATCGTCGGGGTGTTATTAGGGATAACTAATTAATTAACTTCACTACGAACACTTTTATCGGGTAATTGAGTGCCGTAGCCGTACATCGTATAAAAATTAGGGTTATAGTAATAGTAGTGGGTTCTAATTTCGTGAAAAAGGTAATTAAAATAAGTATTACTATACTCACCAAATAAAAGCATACACTCCTAAAAAGGAGCTATAATAACACTATGATCAGGGCCGGTGAGCAACGTACACCACCGTTCCTCACAATAACAACAAGGAACACAGTTCTGACCACTAGTTGTATGGATAATAAGAGCCACACTAGTGTTCAGCCGGCCTCTAAACTTCCATTCTAAAAGTCCGAAGTGTTCTTAGTGGGTTAATAATACAAAAACCCAACGGTGAAACGTACTATCAGGACTATATTTACGCATAATCAGGCTTGGATAGGAAGTGGGAAGGGCCTGCTAGAATTATTAAGCCACCTTGGTGTAAGTATTACTATGCTCGATAATGTCGGTAAACTGGACCTTATAGTATAATAACCTAATAGGTGGTTCAAGATGGCCCTAGATAAGAGAGGTTGAGATTTATAACTCTGATTAACCCTAGAGGAAGAAAAGACTATGAAATAGGAGGACCTACGATAAGGTTAGTGTCATTGATGGTGATGTACTAGCTACCCTTTAGGTGGGGGTAATTAAGAAACCATGGAGTCTCAGGGCTCGGAGTAGTGTACTTATGTTTATGATTGATTTCTTTGGGAGGTATTGCGACCATCTAATTAGGTTTAAAAGCGAGGAATTAGGGATGTAATAGTAGAGATTGAGGAGAAGTAGTTAAGGTTATTGTTGGCCGGGAAGAAGTAGATTTAAGAAGGAGAGAAAGGGCTCTTTTATAACGAGTTAACGTAGGGAGCTTATAACCCGGATTCAGTAATAACCAGAAAAAGGAAGGAATAGTTGGTCTAATTAAGACTAAACTAAGTTATTGTACTTATTCTACCAGAAAAGAAAAGCAACATAATAATCAGCCCCCCCTACTTTCCTAATAACCACGTACTTACTTTAATACACCAACTAAATAAATAAAAACAATCCATAGGGTAATATTTCACTACTAATTAATACTCTTATATTAATCTAAGATGTAACTTCAATTTACTCCCTTAACTTTCTACTACCCGAACCTTATAAATAACAACCTACCCTCTTTCCTTTATATACTCGGAGCTCTTTTTCCTACGTCCTTAGCCCTAATTAGGTTTAATACTTTCCTACTAAACTCTTCTTATTTTCAAATAATCCCTTTATTTCCCTCATTTTAATTAATAACTAAACTACGTGATCATATAAACATCACTACACTACCACTTCTTTTTTCTCGGTTAAGTTTAATCGTAATACTCCTTCTATAACAATTATAATACTCCTTCCACAACAAGAATAACCAGAATCATAACTGCCCCCACGAGATAAGTGAGCATCTGGGATGCCCAACAAGCACAGAACCACCTAAATATCTACATCGCTATAAGTAATATTACTAATCACTAATACACACCTAATTAGGTACAGGGCGATATTAAACAAGCAGAAAACTCTACTTTTAAGGTACTAGATAATACGAGACCGCTTAACCCGATATTTAACTTAGGTACCGGATATATAAACCCGAGGTGGCCAGTAGGTACCCCGACGCCTAATAATAAGTTAAACCCTATACTATAATAGTATTCGTCGACGAGCACCATAATAATAATAGAACTCCGGGCTTGTTACGTTACCGGCTTCGTAGTTAATGGTAGTTGGGATTTCTAGAGTTGTACTAAGGCTAATAGTATTTTAAAAAGCCTCTTTAACACTTAGGGTTTTATATAATAGTAGAAGTGGCTTGAGATGGGCTCGGTTAAAGTAGCCATTGCGTTAGCGAGATGGGACCTAGAAAAGGTTGGTGTTACGATTTATTCGACTCTGCGGCCCTAGGGAGATGTGCTCTTTGAGCTAGAACGACTCGGCCTGTACATTGATTATACTAAACTCAAACTCCATAGAGTTGATCTGATCTACTTTGTTATGGTCTACGGTGGTAATCACTTTATTAGCGTCTTCGTAAACTAGACCATAGGATGCGTACTCTAGTATAATAGTTTATGGAGTATGGGTTCCTTTGAGCAGCGCTTTATGATTAATATACACAACCTTTTCTCTTAGTATAAGGTTATGGGTACCCCCGAGACCCTGATTAGGTGTATTCGTATAAGTATAGTTATGGTTAATAGTCCTTAATAGTTTAACGGTTAGGGGTACGGTATTTATATAGTAGAATGGTTCCGCATCATTTTCTACGAGAACGTAGTATCCCATAAGTTGGCCTTTTCTTAGACCTTTTAGCGATTAAATACCTAGAAGTCGATTATATATTACCGATAAGTTGACTGGATTACATAAGAGTTCTGCGATTACCTTAGAGGAGGCCCGTTATACCCGAAACCCCGTAAGGCCTACACTATGTGGACCACTAAGTAGGCCATGGAGGACGCAGCGGCTCTGCCCGATAATAACAATAACGACGTTATACTTATGGAAGGTAAGCCTGATTAGACCTCTAGGAAGGATAAGCCGAGATAGCGACCCCTAAAACCTACTATATTACCTATAACCCGATCACTAATACCTCCCGAGTACCCTTATAATACCGGCGTCCTAAGTAATATTACATATAACATACTTTATAATTATGAAGATAAGTAGTAATACTTTGTATAAGGTTATTAACACCTAATTAGATAACGCAATAAGGTGGTCACCGCGAATCTTTAATTAGTTATAGCTTATAAGGAGGAGGAGTTCGCTGAGCAGGTGGACGACCCTTACGAGTTCGTAGTAATGTGTACGGGAGTATGGGAGCCCTTCCTTACCCCTACTCGGCCCGATAGCTGGTAAGGATATGATTGTAAAGACGAAAAGCGTCGTTGGAGAGAGACGTAGGAGAAAGAGGAGTAAGAGGTTACACGTAAAATAAAGATCGAGGAGGGGCTTAGCGGTTCATAGTGTTATAGCTTATACCACCGACGGACCTGATTAGGCTTTTGTTCATATAGTCTAGTTATTTCCTTTATTTCCCTTCCTATACATTGTTTATTATCTTAGTACACAGGAGCTTAGAGCTAAGATAAGGGGACAATTGAAACCGTATAGGGGGAAATACTTATGCTAAGCGGGCTTTTCCTTAGTTAGGCGATAATGAGTTATTTAAGAGAGGGGAACTAGGGACGTATTTCTAGTGGAGGATATAATAACGGACTATTAAATAACATATTATAGAACGTTAGTAAGCATTATTAGTTAGATAAACGTATTCAGAGCTCTTTTTACCCGTTCACTTGGATTATATACTACGAATAGTATGGAGGTTGCTTTACCACCGAGTAAACAAGGCCCCAACACTCACCAGTATCTATATCCAAGGCCGGAACCCCTCTTTAGCCCTGATCAGGTCTTGAGGTGTCTCCTTACCTAGATTATAGTTTTAGTTAAGCGGTTTCGTACGAGTTAGTCACCCTCACAGACCCGGGACGGAGGGTGCACGACCTGTGGTCAGTAGAGTGTGTGTGTTGTACGATACAGCACATACTGTTCACTGCATCCCCCGCTCCGTTGCAGGATCTCCTTAATTTTAAACTCCTTTTTATTAATTACTAGTATTATAGGTAACTGAGTATCGTCATAGCTCTATAACGGCAACGGATTAACTCTAGTATACCTGATTAGGCTTATATAGAAAACGTTATGGATCCCTAGCGGCGTATCTAGCCAGCAAGTATGGGATTTAACTAATTTAAGGACGGTGTACTTCGTATTAACTTAGTTAAAGTCTTTTAATGGTCGATTAAATTGGATATTCTATAACCTTAACTAAAACTTATCCCTAAACTTAAATTAATTAGATGGTTAGCGCTTTATATTTACGGTAATCTCTTATTTCTCTTATACTACTACTATTACCGCTTAAGCCCACTTAGAAGTGTCTTTTAGCTTTTAAACTAAAACTTTTACTCTTATTATAGGGGTCTTATTACTATTCTATAGGTGTTCCGTTACTCTAATTATGTCTAAGTTATACTTATAAGTAATAAAGAATGGGCTGAGTCTTATTAACGAGGTGACCTAGTTATTAATAGTTATTATTAATATTAGGAGTAGTTTATCCTAATCGTCCTGAGTGTACACTGTGTATACTCTAAGATAAGCTTTTATTACCTAGTTTACTTTTTCTATAACTTTATTTATTTTTAAATAAAACACTATAAAGAGTCTTTATTTAATTTATAGTAACTAGTAGAGTTGTTTTTATATAAAACTCATAAACCATGATCCCCTATTTAATATAATTATATAATGTATCTTATGGTACCTAATTAGACCTCGGATTAGTTAGTTTACTATTATATTCATCATAATATCCTTTAATAACTCAAAAATCACATTATTTAATAAACAATTAATTACCACTATAATATTCATAGCCCCATCACAGCGGGAAGGGGGCAATCCTGTTATAAAGTCAATAAAGACCTCTACTCAGATCTGTCCAGGGATAAGTAGAGGTTTTAATAGGCCCCTCCTTTTGTTATATTATACGTTTTGTCACACGTCTTTTGTCGTTAACGACAGTCACGTGAACTATCACGTGACTAGCGTCGCCCTCATAAGGAGGCGCCGCAAGCTAGAGGACTTAGACGCGTCATCACAAATACACCTAAGATATCGAGATATATATATTCACTGAAATACTGGTGAACTCCTCGATTAAGATATAGCCTTAGTGATCCTTATTGTAGTCCCCGGCTAGTAGGAAAAGGTTGTGATATATGGTAGTACGATTTGTTTTATTTTTTTTTTCGATTCTATTGTTATTATGAGGATTTACGTTAAAATAGAGGAATCGACTAAACTTCTCTGCGTTAACGATCTTATTATCCTGGCCCAAGTGATCGGTTAATAGTAGGAAAGAAGAAGGGCAGAAGGTCGTAGGTTTAGTAGACGATAATACCATTGTTAACGCCGACTTTACCCGTACCAGGTAATACACCACCTACGGAGTGTTAAAACGACGACGTGATAGTAAGCTTTAACCCGGGACACCGAGCCGAAGCTCAAAAACTGTATACCTTCTGGTTAGCCTACGAAGACCATAATTTCACTACCGGCCTTAACGAGAAATTCCACGATCAGACCGTAAACCTCGCTTATGTTAAATAGGGAAATGATGGTTATCTGTATATAAATTCCAATGATATTAACTAGAGAATAATAACCTACGATGCTAGTGGATGGACTACACATCTAAGCGACTATAATAACGTAATTATCAACGGAATCAAAGGTATTATCATAATAAAGGAAATGATTGGCTTAATAATATTCTTTTTGCCCTCGTCGAGAGAAGAGAATTTTTACCTTAAAGGTGAAAAAATCACTCTTTTACCCATAAGAGACGAAAGGACCGTAACCCCCATTCAGTTGACGCTTATAAAGACCAAGCAGAAACCTAAACAGATAACGGAAGCCACCGTCCAGATTAAAGAAATAAAGGGGAAGGGAAAAGACCCTAAAAGCTTAACCGGGTACGTTTTAGGATTTAGGCCCCTAAAATAGGATAAGCCCTTTGGTATAACATAAACTCTATTTCACGGGAATTCCATGATAAATAACGACCTAGTTCCCGAAATAACTTAGTAGTAAAATCCTAGTTAAACACTAAGAGAATTATACACTACGCCGTAGCCACCTCCGTAACCGAGGATACCCCTAGTACCACCGGGGCCGGTGACCTTTATAAATTCTATGCTAAAAATCCTAGACCGAAACTCGGCCCGAGAACGAGACCAGAGATTAGTGGAATTACTAAACTTTAAAGTTATAATAAGGAATACTATGGACCACCCATTAACCATCCCGTAAGGCCAAAAGCTAGGACAAATCCAGCCACGGGAAAAAAAGGAAATAGCGAACCTTGTGGACTACGTTAACGTCGTCAAATTAACTCATAGGAAGCCCACTACGAGGACCATTATATCCAAAGTGGAGCTCAGCGCAGCCACCAATAATTCTAATAATTACGCCTAGTTCACTCAGCTAATAAACCCGTCTAGACCCGGGCCCCCTCACCATCACAACAACGTACCCAGTTATAGGATATTAAAAGTAAACAACGTCCCTATAATTCTTAGTAAAAACGAAGTGGAAATTTATAACACGGATACGGAATTCGCCCAATAAATAAAAACGCTTCTTAATAACTAAGACGTTTACCGTAATAAAGGGATTATCCCTATACCCAACGAGTAACGGATACGAGTTAAACTAGTTAAGGGATAGCAAAATTAGAAGACGATAATTAAGCCCTACCCCCTTAGCGTAGAAAACCTTAAAATCGTTAAGAACATCTATAGTAAACTCTATATAAATGAATTCACTAGTCTACGCTCAGCGATTTATGGACAGACTATTCTACGATTATAAGTATTTCGTTAAAGCTTATATCGACGACATCATCATCTTCAGCGATAACAACGAATAACAATAATACCACGTCTTTTTAACAAGGACGACCAACAACACTTTTAACAACGTCGTTAAACCTGAATTTCTCTTTATTAACGTTCCTTTTAGATTAACGATCTTTTTCGAGGTTTTAAAAGGAAGGAAGGAACGAACCCTCATTTTTACTCGCACCTTCCCCCTATTACTAACCTTTAGAAATAAAGGCACCTATACTCTTTATTTATTAAATTCTTTTTTGTTGCAGCAAAAGCGGAACCGCAATTGCCACTGCAGCAATCGCGCCTTATAAACCCACTAACTGTCACACACCCCCCCAGGGTTGCGGCCTCAGCCAGCCGGAATCCTGTCTATCAGCACTTGAACCTTCTAATGGGGTACATCTCGCCCAAGTCTAGGTGGCTTTCACAGGCCCAGCCCGGGCTCGAACCCAGGGGCCCTAAAAGTGGGGCACAATGCTGCACACGCACGTTAACTCGTAGAGGCAAAGGGCTCATAACTGTGGCAGTAAAAGCGGAACCGCAATTGCCACTGCAGCAATCGCGCCTTATAAACCCACTAACTGTCACATTTTTTTACACAAATATTAGCTAAAACCTCCCCAGATCACATTTACGTTAAGCAACGAAGCAAGCGCAACTCACCTTCAACAACGAGGAAGTCCACTACGCCATTAACCAGTTCAAAACCGACGAAATTGCGAGTCTTCGCACCAAAGTCGAGAATCTTTGCGCCACTATCGAGGCACTCCAGAAGCCAGGCACAAAGCACCCCACGAGCTTCCCCAGCCCTGGCCCGGAGAAGTACTTAAAGACCACCACGTTCACCACACTTCTGCAATAGCACAAGAAGGACTAAGGGATTAAGCGTTAATACAAAGGAATTCATCGTCGTTATCGAGAAAATCGGGATAGTAGGAGGAGGCATTTGTATACAATAAATAAAAATTCTCAGAGTAATCGGGACGATTACTTTTTAAAGGGGGGCACATATTACACGTCTTTTGTCCTTAACGACAGTCACGTGAACTATCACGTGACTAGCGTCGCCCTCATAAGGAGGCGCCGCAAGCTAGAGGACTTAGACGCGTCATCACAAATACACCCAAGATATCGAGACATATATATTCACTGAAATACCGGTGAACTCCTCGATTGAGACATAGCCTTAGTGATCCCTATTGCAGCCCCCGGCTGGTAAGAAAAGGCTGTGACACGTTTCCTTATCCATAAACATCATAGTTCCTTATAAATCTTCGGATATCCTGGGATAGGCCTAGCTAGTAGAACTAGCGGCTAATTAGGGCCTTTAAAGTATCCCTCCCCGGATATTCTGTTAACGTAAAGTCGTAGAACCTCTGGATCAAACCCGTCCTTAGGGGCTTATAATATGGAATTCAGATTTTATCCCTTTATAATAATCTCTTATTATCATTGATCGTATATTCTAATAGTATTATCGGTAACTTTTATTATGAGGAAAGTTATTAGTCTCCTTTTTATACTACCCCCCTAATTAGCTAGTATTAGTTATTCTAATTTAAGGTTTTATCCCACTAGGAGTATAATAGCTCTTTTTTAAAAGGATTTAAGGGGGGTTCCGTCTTATGTAAGTTAGGGTCGTTGGCCTAATCCATATCTCTAGGGGAATCTCTTATACTAAACTTAACATTTTCTATTTACCCTAATCGGGCCTGAACGTTTCTAATTACTACTATGTTATTAATTCGTAATACGTTAATCTTATTTTCTAGGAGTTTAGTTTTTTAACCCTTTAACCTATTATCTTATAAGGTACTAGGGATATCCTATTCGTATTTTGATAGTGTTGGATTCACTCCACTAGGCCTAGTGTGGAAGGTGGGCAAATAACGATATATTCGTCGTATCTGCTCTGTTCTTGTTGAAGGAAGGAATCGGGCCTACGGCAGTGATTTGACGCTGCTGATCTAAAACCGATTCCTGCCTTCTAATTGGCTCGCTAACCGGGCTAATGGGCGATAGGCGGTAATAGGTGGCGCTAGTCCGGCGTGGATATTCCGATACTGGTAATTATCTCTTTTGCTGTAAATTGCCCCTTTTTTAAATAACAAGTGAAAATTGAGTGTTATTCGGCGCGGGCACCAAATTGCTTAAAACACGATAAAAAAAATCGATAGACGGAACGAGTGCGTAAGGTGGTCGGAAGCGGCAGAAGTGCCGTTTTCGGTTGTACCGCCTTCGGTAGAAATGAGCGTATCCCATAGCCAGCTACGGGCAAAGTCCGGCTTGCCGTCGTTAGTGATGGTAACGGTATTCTTCTTATATCCCCTGATCTCCTTTATATTCCTCCTCTTATTCGGCACCGTAGGTGCTCCTTAGGGTTTCGTAACCCATCCCTCCATCCTAATCTTCGCTTTTGCCTCCTCGACAAGCCTTGCGAGGGCTTGGTTTAGTGTAGCCTTTGTTAGGCCGTCGGTAGGGTTGTCGTCTCCGTGGATCCATCGGATCTCGTATAGTTCTCATCTCTCGTAAAACTACCTTAACGCCATAATGTTAATTATTAGGTGTTTCTTTTTTGTAGTTCTAAACTTAACGAGATACTCGTAGAGTGAGTACGAGTTGGTATATACGATGGTCGGGATTGTAGGTATTCGGAGCCTATTGGTTATGATTTTTAGGGTTGTGGAGAGGGCGTAGGCCATATTAACGCCGGCGACCATCCCGTATATCTCGGATACGAGGACGCTCCTTATGACTCTCTTAGATTTTGTTAAAGAGTAGTGGATAATATTTCCTTTTATTATAAAGTCCTCTTCTCCTTTAGTCTTATTTACGAGGAGGATTACGAATCCGAGCTAGGACGTCAGGTCGTTGTTGTTAGTAAAGGAGCTATTAACAAAGACGAAGAGCTTAGTGGTAGTTAGATTGAGGGGTACATAAGTGAGGCCTCGGTCTGGGTGCTCCATTTGCCATAGTAGGCGTCGATTCAGAGCTTTGATCTGCTCTGGCGTTGCTTCTCGGTGTTAGGCTACCGTGGATAGATTGAACGCTGCCTTTGGTTAGTATTTTAAGGCGGTGTATGCACCTCTAGTGCGCTGCTCGATGTATTACTCCTTCGTAATAGCGGATTTAGTGTTAACTAGGTGTATTTTCGCTCCCTAGCCCTTTAGGTGTAGGAAGATGGTTTTTTTATTAGTTAAGATGATCCCTCTATTAAATATGAGTAGTGTTTTAGTGGAGAGGTATTATTTCTCCTTTACCGAGAACATCGCTTTTTGGAGTTCCTCGTCTTCTCGTTGAGTAAAGGTCTTATTACTTAGGCTAATAGTATTATTAGTTTATATACTGATTATTGCGAAGTTCTCGTTTTTGTTGTTTAGTAATAGTAAATAGGGGTTGTACGTAGAAGTCCTTATTTGGAGCTTCTCTTTGTGGTGCTTATTGTATATCGTGTACTAGTGGGTTCCAGCTTTTGCGATGCCGTATAATGGTTGTATAATAGTTATAATGGTTCCTAGAGGGTAATTTTTTTTATTTGGTCTAGTAATCTTACGAGGATCGTCCTTTTAAGTTTTGTTGTTGATTGGGTATACACCTGAGTAATATCTCTTATTTATAGTGAATAGCCCTCCTTTTGGATGAGAGATGGGGCGATGGTGAGAATTAGTTTCTGATTAGTACTCTGAATAGTCGGAGATTATGTGAGGATAGCCTCCTTATTATCGTCTGCGTATCCCTGAATAATAAGTCTGGACTTCTCGTAGGGCGTCTTTATTTTGCTTTTCACTTCGTTGATAATCCTTGAGCGGAATATACGTATCCCTCCGTGTTTTTCTTTATTGTACTAAGTGAATTCAAAGACTCCTCGTTCAATCAGGGCGTCGATTTCCTTTTTAGTGGACTCCTTAAACGGGGGTCCTGGGGCTTTGATTATACCCTTTTTGCGTAGCTCGAGTGCAAGGGCGTGATCTGCCTCTTCCTTGGCGCTTATAAACGCGGCTATTATTGTGGCCTCGCTTTTGGTGTTATTAAAGGCGTTAACTTTTACTAGGAGGTTGATCTGGGTGTTTTTCCGTGGTTTACCTTTTGGGCGTCGAGGTGGTGGTGCTGGTTTTTTCTCCGGGGGTGGTGTATTCGTTTAAACGATAATCTCATCTCGGATTTCCTTTTCCTCGTTAGGGACGTTTTCCTCGTTATTTCTTAGTATCTCTGGGACCGTATTCTCGTCGTCATCCTCTAGGAAGGGTTTAACGATAGTAGACCTAAAAGTTTTTAGTTTAGAGGGTAATTAGATAACGTAGTCTTCACCTTCGTTAACGAGGAGTGTATATAGGCCTATTTAGCCCCTTCTCTTATGCTAAATAATAACTTTTAATTATAGTAGTAGATCTTGTGTAAAGGCCGTATTTAGGCCGTTTCTTATTATGAGAGTGTTAACTATTATATATTCTATGTAAATCTCTCGTAGCTTCGCCATGGCTTTCCGCGTAACTTCTGTGCATTGTAGTATTTCTGGTGATGGTGGTGAGTTTGTATTTATGTGTAGGTATGCCCCGAAGACGAGTAGGGTCGGAATAAGACCGTCTAGGCTAGCCGTATCGTTGATCGCTTTGATTGCGTTTTGTAGGGTGATCTTCGGTGGTGTGGAAGGGGATTTTTGGTGGATAATGTTGTATGCTCGTCGTAGGGGTGTGTGGTATCGCTTTACTTTCCCGATGTTATTGTGGGCTTTAATGGGCACCTTTTTGACTTCGATCGCTATGGATCTCACTGAATTCCTGAATTCCTTAGAGCTGAAGTTTCTGCTAGCGTCCGTGATGATCTAATTAGGGGGTCTAAGGTAGGTATCGATCCAGTATTCGTATAGTGTCTCTTAGGTGTGCTTTGCGTTAACGTTTTCCAGAAACCTGGTTATATTAAAGGAAGTGGTCGTATTAACGACGTGGATTACGGGTTTATTCCCTTTTAGGTAGAAGATATTAATAATGACCTTATAATTAAAGTCCATATTGTCTCTGAGGGTGAATTTGAATCTCCCTGGAGTTTGTCCGTTTATTTAGTACTGGTGGTAGTATTTTGTGAGTTTTTGGATTATTTCGAACGTTACGTTGTTGCTGGCTCTCTTTAGGATTGTATAAAGCCTCTATACTGATGGGTGGCCGAAATGACGGTGAATTCTGTGTAATTCCGTATTTATAAGGTGATTCTATGTAAAACTCTGTTTTAGAGAGTGTATAAGTATCCACGGATGCCCCTATTTGTGTATAATAGGGACTTTCATATTTCCCTATTGGAGGAAGTTGTGGATATTATCGAAATGGATCCCTAAGTCGTCCATATCTCTTAGATAGAGTAAGAATAGTGTACTGGTGTTTATAACGTGGAAGGGTAGTTGTCCGAAGGGTGAATTCATATGGGTTAGTCTTATAGAGGGTATCGGAGGGTTGTCTCCGAAGGTAATGCTCGTCTGGCCTACTTTGGAGGTGTTGAGTTTCACGGTAGTATTGATCTTCTGTAGAGTAAGGAATTGAGGGTATCCAATTGTGGAAACGCCGGTTACTCCTATATTAGGTATAATCCCCTAAAAAATTGTTACTGTGTAGTGGTCATCACTAATAAACGCTTTGTGGGCCGGTAACTTTGTGGGTGTATTGTAGATATCCTTTTCTATGATAACGTGGTAGGCGGTTTGGTTATTTAGGGTTTGAGTAAGGTCTTTACTAGTTAGAGTAGTGGTGTGGCCGAAGAATGAGATGTGGAATTCGTTGTTGTGTTCGTTTTCTTTGTTGAGGGTGGTGTTGGTGAGGTATTGGCTTAGATTTTCCTTATCCCTAGTGTCCTCGTCGTCGAGCACTTTATCTCCTTTGTATTTAGCGAGGAAGTGGCCGTATGCTTTAGGAGAGGTGTTGGAGATGTCCTTATTCAATTTAAAGTGTTTATACGCTTTGCTTTTCTCCTTTGTGGAGTACTTCGTAGATTAATACCCTTCCTTATCGTAGACGTAGTACTTTTTATTGTTGTGAGGGTATCCTCGTTATTGTTGGTGACCTCCGTAGTAGTTATTTCGCCCTTTTCCGTTATAGTGTTAGTTAGTCCAGAACTGCTCGTCTAGCTCTGTTTTTAATGTAAAGTGTTAACGGTGGATATCTCTTCTTCTTTTCTCTAAGTTAAGGTTTATTCTTATTATATTATAGAGTTCCTCCGTTGTATTTGCTCTGGTTAGGTTAGTAGAGTGGCACTCTTTCATAGAAATAGTAGCTCTGATTAGCTTGTTTTTTAGGACCTGGTCTCCTTAGTAGTATAGTACGAGAGTTTGCTGGAGATTTGTTAGGTTATTAAAGAGGGTCTTTAGAGCCTCAATTTTCGTCCTCTCGGGGTTCTTTTAAATAATTTTGTTAAGATCTACTTTATTCTAATTGATAATGTAGGTTTAGCGGCGTTGGTCTTTTTCGAAGTGGTGTTATAGTTTGTTAACTACTTCCTTTGTTAACCGAGTAGTTAGTGTACTACTAATATGGCCGTAGTAGAACTAAGAAGTTCTCCTTTTTAGTATTGTAGGGAGTAGGTTAGTTGTTATGTAGTGGTTAACTCCGATTTTTCTATAGGCTTTGAGGAAGATGTGGAATTTAGTGTTAAGGACGTTAAATTTCTTATTATTGTATCTTATATTATTGGTATATACTTTAATGAGTATACTTTATTACTAAGGGGTTGTTGTTTTATTGATCTCGTTTATGGTATGGTGTTCTTCCTAATTTAATAGTTCTTAGGTGAATATGGGTTGTTTAGGTAGTTATGGCCGATTCTAAGGGCATAGTCTGGTGTGGGCTTAGTTTATTCTTACTTTTTTTGAGGGTAGTGGTATTTACGGGGAGTTCTTCTATGCTGTAATCTCTTTTAGATGGGATTTAAATAATAGTAATACCCATTTCCTCGTTAATTCCTTATGGAGGACTGGGTCCTTTATGAACTTCCTAAAAAACGGGTTTTTAAAATTGATTTTGTTAACTTTTTCTTAGGTCTAATAGTATAGAACTAGGGTTTCCTTAAGGTTGAAGAGTTTAATTAGGATCCTTTATTTTTTTATAGGGATAAATATACTATAGTAGAGTAGGAAGTTGCGTAGTCTTCTTATTACTTAGGTTTCGAGGATATTAAACGTAATTTGGGTTTAGTTTTCGAAATCTAATTTGAATTCTACTTCTAAGTCGTGGTTAATAGTGCCTTCCGCGGTCTATATTTCGATAAGGAATACTACTACTGTTATTATTAATTTGGGGTTGGACTTAAGAGTCGCCTCTTCTGGTCTGTACCTGGCCTATAGTCCCCATTCGTGAAGGTTAACCTCCTTCTTATACTTCGTTAGTAGTGGGACCGAGGAGCTATTCACTATTTAACTCTAAGTATTAGTGGGGGCTAGTGCTCTTACCATCTCTCCTCGTAGAGGGGCCTGAGTATCCTGGACCTCCTCTGGGGTCGGATTCGCTGTAATTAGGTTATTTCCTGATATTTTAATAGATATTCTAGTGTACGATGGTAAGGTTAACGACGTTTCGAATACGGGGTATTTCCTTTAAGCTGCAGCTTCGAGGGTGTATATTATTTATTAGGCGAATTACTGTTTATTATTTATGGAATACCATTTCTAATGGGTAGTATAAGAAGGGAGTCTTCTTTTTTTTAGTGTCGTCTCTGGTTTTATATCCACGTTTAGGTCATCTCTAGGGGCAGGGACGACGATAGTTAAGTCGGGGTTCTCGTTAAATTCAGCCCTTTGAGTATTAGATGTTGTGTTTTTAGTAGGTTGCTTTAATTTCGGTATTGGTTACTAGTTCTCTTTTATGGATGTAATTAAAAGGTAGGGTTATTATTTTTAGTGTTGTGTTTACTGGGTATTTAGGGTTATTACTTTAGAGGTAGGAGTGAATAGTGACGGTGACGACGGTGAAGTCGGGGTTTTTGTGAGGGTTAGCCTTTTGAGTGCTGATTCCGAGGTGTTTCCGTAGTTACTGGGTAACGGAGTAGTGTCTAAAAAAGGAGGGGGTATCGATTATAATGGATGGTTTTTTGTTGAGAGTGAAAGTCGGCGATGGAAGTGCAAAGGTGCTTTGTATTATTATTGATCGCGAGATTTTCGTTGTGAGCTGTGCGTGATAGACGTAGAGGTCGTATTCCGTTACATTAAGTGGAACTTATTGCTCCGGTGATTTTGTATGGACTCCTAGGAAGCTCCTACGGTATCCTATTGTTGATTGTATTATTAACCAAGGGTATCGCAGATTCTTTTTATAGTGCGAATATCGTGAAATCCGTTGGACGGGCTGTTCCGTCCCGGGATTTCGTAATATTGCCTTTTTTAGTAAAAGGTTTACCTTACTGATTTATGGAAGTGGTATTTAACCACTAATTAGTGTTGGATTCACTCTACTAGGCCTAGTGTAGAAGGTGGGTAAATAATGATATATTCGTCGTATCTGCTCTGTTCTTGTTGAAGGAAGGAATCGGGCCTATGGTAGTGATCTGACGCTGCCGATCTAAAACCGATTCCTGCCTTCTGATTGGCTCGCTAACCGGGCCAATGGGCGATAGGCGGCAACAGGTGGCGCCAGTCCGGCGTGGACATTCCGACAGATAGTATATTAGGAACTACTACTTTTTTACTAATTTAAACTAAATAATAAAATTATAATAGAATAATAATTCTAATCACCTAATTGAATATTCACTCAACTATTTCTTTATTATAAAGTACTTCAGATTCAGGTAATTAGTCAGGATAATGAACTTTTTTATACTTTATAATTCTAAATCCTAATACTCTAAGTAGTGTATTATTATCAATAGTTTCTTGTTGTATATTGAGTAATTATACTCTATAGGTAGGTTCTTATATAAAAAGAACACTATAGGTTTTAGGATCCCTTCGTCGTTATACTATGATAAGGCACCTCCTACTACATAACTAGACGAATTGGTCTCGAGTATTATAGTTTAATCAGGATCCCAGTGAGCTAATACAGGTGCACTGATTAGGGGCGTCTTTAGCTCCTCGAACACTCTAGGACACTCCTTGCTCTAAATAAATGGTATGTCCTTTTTAGTTAAGGTTATTAGGGGTTGTGTAATCCCTAAGAAGTTGGGTATAAATTACTAGTAATAGTTAGTAAAACCGATGAACCCATGGACTGCTTATACTAATCGGGATACTTCCTATCCCTGGATTACTTTAATCTTCTCAGGGTTTATGCGAATTCGCACTTATTAATATCCATATACAGGCCTATAACGCCTAGGTGCTCGAGAACCTTCTTAACCTTCTCTCTATAATCAGAGAGGGAGTAATCTAAATAAATTAGGATATCGTTGATATAAGCTGAATAGAACTTATTTAGAAAATCTCATAGGGTGTGGTTAATATATTACTAGAATATCGTAGGGGCTCTAATTAAATTAAAAGGGGTAATTATTTATTTGTATAACTCATACCTCGTCCTAAACACCATCTTTTATTCATCTCCTTTTTTAACACGGATTTTATAAAATATAGTAATAATATCCAGCTTTATTAGCCACTTCGCTTTTACTAGTGCCCTCAGAGTCTCGCTGATTAGGGGTAAGGGGTATTAGTCTTTTTTTGTAATGGTATTAAGGGTATACTAATCGAAGTAGAACCGTAACTGTTGGATTCACTCCACTAGGCCTAGTGTAGAAGGTGGGTAAATAACGATATATTCGTCGTATCTGCTTTGTTATTGTTGAAGGAAGGAATCGGGCCTACGGCAGCGATTTGACGCTACTAATCTAAAACCGATTCCTGCCTTCTGATTGGCTTGTTAACCGGGCTAATGGGCGATAAGCGGTAATAGGTGGCACCAGTCTGGCGTAGACATTCCGATACTAGTAACTATTTCTTTTACTGCAAATCGCCCCTTTCTCAAATAATAAGTAAAAATTGAGTATTATTCGGCGTAGGCGCCAAATTACTTAAAACGCGAAAAAAAATCGATAAACGGAACGAGTGCATAAGGTGGTCGGAAGTGGTAAAAGTGCCGTTTTTGGCTGTACCACCTTTAGTAGAAACGAGCGTATCCCGTAGCTAGTTACGGGTAAAGTCCGGCTCGCCGTCGCTAGCGATGGTAATGGTATTCCTCTTATATCCCCTAATCTCCTTTATATTCCTCCTTTTACTTAGTATTATAGGCGCTCCTTAGGGTCTTATAACCCATCTCTTTATCCTAATCTTTGCTTTTACCTCCTCGATAAGCCTTACGAGGGCTTGGTTTAGTATAACCTTTATTAAGCCGTCGGTAAGGTTATCGTCTCTGTGGATCTATTGGATCTCATATAGTTTTCGTCTCTCATAAGACTATTTTAATACTATAATATTAATTATTAAGTGTTTCTCTTTTATAGTTTTAAGTTTAATAAGATACTTATAAAGTGAGTATGAGTTAGTATATACGATAGTTGGGATCGTAGGTATTCGGAGTTTATTGGTTATAATTTTTAGGGTTATGGAGAGGGCGTAGGTTATATTAACACCGGTAACCATCCCATATATCTCGGATATAAGGACGCTCTTTATAATTCTCTTAGATTTTATTAAGGAGTAGTGGATAATATTTCCTTCTATTATAAAGTCCTCTTCTCCTCTAATCTCATTTATAAGGAGGATCATAAATCCGAACTAGGATATTAAGTTGTTATTATTAACAAAGGAGTTATTAATAAAAACGAAGAGTTTAGCGGTAATTAGATTGAGGGGTACATAAGTGAAGCCTTGGTTTAGGTGCTCCATTTGCCATAGTAGGCGTCAATTCAGAGCTTTGATCTGCTCTAATATCACTTCTCAGTGTTGGGCTACTATGGATAAATTGAACGCTACCTTTGGTTAGCACTTTAAGGTGGCGTACACACCTCTAGTGCGCTGCTTAACGTACTACTCCTTTATAATAGCAGATTTGGCGTTAATTAGGTGTATTTTCGCTCCCTGGCCCTTTAGGTATAGGAAGATGGTTTTTTTATTAGTTAAGATGATCCCTTTATTAAATACGAGTAGTGTTTTAGTAGAGAGGTATTATTTCTCCTTCACCGAGAACATCATTTTCTAGAGTTCCTCGTTTTCTTATTAAGTGAAGGTCTTATCGCTTAGGCCAATAGTATTATTAGTCTACATGCTGATTATTACGAAGTTCTCGTTTTTATTGTTTGGTAATAGTAAATAGGGGTTATACGTAGAAGTCCTTATTTGGAGCTTCTCTTTGTGGTACTTATTGTATGTTGTGTACTAGTGGGTTTTAGTTTTTGTGATGCCGTATAATGGTTATATAATGGTTATGATGGTTTTTGGAGGGTAATTTTTCTTTATTTGGTCTGGTAATGCAACGGAGCGGGGGATGCAGTGAACAGTATGTGCTGTATCGTACAACACACACACTCTACTGACCACAGGTCGTGCACCCTCCGTCCCGGGTCCGTGAGGGTGACTAACTCGTACGAAACCGCTCAACCAGAGCTACAATCTAGGTAAGGAGACACCTCAAGACCTGATCAGGGCCAAAGAGGGGTTCCGGCCTTGGATGTAGACACTGGTGAGTGTTGGGGCCTTGTTTGCTCGGTGGTAAAGCAACCTCCGTACTGTTCGCGGTATATGATCCAAGTGAACGGGTAAAAAGAGCTCTGAATACGTCTGTTTAACTAACGATGCTTGCTGACGTTCCGTGATGTGTTACTTGATGGTCCGTTGTTAGAAATGCGTCCCCAGTTCCCCTCTCTTAAATAGCTCGCTGTCGCCTGACTAAGGAAAAACCCGCTTAGCGTAAGCATTTCCCCCTGCACGGTTTCAATCGTCCCCTTATCTTGGCTCCAAGCTCCTGCGTGCCAAGATAATAAACAACGTGCAGGAAGGGAAATGAAGGAAATGACTAGACTACACGAACAAAAGCCTGATCAAGTCCCGGTACCAGTAAAACTCTGGTATTATGCCTTTTCTACCGCTGATAGTGGTTGCAGGTCGGGTCTTCATTGCGATGTGGTTGGGCACCTGGACGGAACCACCAAACTTCCGAAGAGCAGCCTGAGCGGCAGCTGTATTGTCGTCGGCATCTTCCTGCGCCCGATCAGGCGTAGGGGCAGGCTTTCCGGTCCTCTCGACGTCCATAATGGTCTGGGTTGCGGGCAGAGTCTGGTTACGGGGGTTGTCCCCTGCTGCTTGGATAACCTCTTCTACTTCCGACTCGTGCGATTCTAGCGAAGTCGAGCTGGCCTTCCTAGAGACTGGCTTGGCGATTCCACCCTGAATGATCTTCTGAAGTTGGGTAGGGTCGCCGCGTTTTGATCGAGGAAGGACCGCTACGCTTTTACCGCCCGATCTAGTAGCTGAAAAGGCCTTAGCCTCCGTAGTTGCGAGAATTGTCGCCGCTGTTTGAGGGGCAGGCAGGTATGCAGAAACGAAGCCTACTGTCGCTGGGGAAGGCACGCTCTGAGGTGTCTGGACCTGGGGGGCGTAGGGACGACCAATTCCCTTGTCTGCAACCTCCTTAGCCATCGCTGCAGCCTTTGGGAACGATTGCTGGTTGACCAGGTAAGCAACTAATGCCGGTCTGTCAGGCTGATAATGGCGCCGAGCATCCCAAATAATCGTATCCGGAACCTGATCAGTCGTCCCTTGAGCTTCCAAGAGGTCGCCGTATCGATAACTTCCTCCGTGAAAGGTGATCAATCCGGCTCGGACGTCTTCTTGCAGCTGGGCGCACTTCCAGAATGGGCGACTCGTACACCCATCATACCAACAACGATCCGGCGGTCCAGGCACGAACCCAGGCTTCCAGAAGCTAGACGGGCCTCGTTGTTCAAAATTCTGGCGCGGAGCACTGTATGACTGCTGGTACGAGCTCTGCTGGTATCCGCCAGAGTACTGCTGACTAGGGGGGGGACGATTCGACGAGTAAGTCGCTTGGTAGCCCACATGAGCGACTCGGGCTGGCCCATAGGCCTGATCAGACGTCTGCGGACGAGTCTCAAGGGCCTGAATGGCTAGCTGGAGGGCGTCAAGTTTGTTGGCGAGGTCGTCAACATTAACTGATTCTTTGACGAACACCTCCTTCACTGCAGCAAGTTGGCGTTTGGTGTCCGGGGTCGCTGGGCGTCTGAAGTGGGGGCTGTGCGGTCGATCAGGGCTGGAGTTACCGGTATGGACGGTATTGACGGCTCGAGCGTTGTTGTCCGAAGCGGTGCTGTCTCCAAAGGCGTTGCCGTATCGGAATTCCTGGCTGATCCATGCGAGCAGACTGATCTTGTACCTGCCAAAGTCACCATACTCGAAGAGTTGGGCCGCAGTCGTCGCCATCTGAGTTGCTGCACTTATCGTAGCAGACTTGGAGAAGCGGCGGGCGATAATTTCGATGAGCTCAGGGTCGGACATCACAGGTTTGTTCCGGAGGAGGGCTTTGGCCTTGATGTTTTCGACTTTCTGGAAGAGCTTTGCTGCTCCTTCAAGGTCGTTGTTCCTGATCAGGCCTCCTTCGCCAAGCTGGCGAAGCTGTCTGTTCGGTCGAAGGGTGTAGTCCTCATCCAGGTGGCCAAAGGTGTCAAGCATGTACTTCTTAGCGGATACCCAGGTAGCTCCCGAGGTTTCGGCTTTGATGGCTAGTCGGTATTCGTCGGGAAGGTACCAAGGTAGTATTTTCGTCTTTTCCTCATCAGAGAAGTGGGCAAAGTTGGCTTGTGCTTCGAACTTCTCCATAAAATCAGAGACGTTATTACCGCGAAACTTGGGCGCTCCTTGGGCTCCGGGCTGGGGCATCTTGATGGTCGCCCCTTTGTTCTTACTACCGGTCGCCTCCTTGAGGGCTTCAACCAGCTCAGCGTAGGGGGCTATACTCTGGGCCTGATCAGAGCTCGATAGAGTTTGCGAAGCAGGTTGCTCGTCGATCCTTTTGCCCTTAACGTCGGGGACGTCGCGGGAGGGTGAGGGCATATCGTCCTGCGAGGCGTCCCCATCCTCATGAGTCTCAAGTGCTCGGGGTTGCATATTCTGGAACGATTCGGAAAGGTCCATAGGCATCGTTGTAGGTTGTTCGGGCTGATCAGGTCGGATATGCTGTGTAACTGGCTGTCTTACAGCACGAGGAGGCTGAATAGATGAAAAGGGATCGTCCGTGGGGGGGGAGTCAGCCTGCATCGGGGAACACAGTTCTGATAGAGCCCACCGAGCAACTTCCCCCGCCACTGTCGCTGCCGTCTTAATAACGAGAAACGCGGTAATCAGGCCGAAGCGCACAGCCGTTCTTCCGAATACCCCAAGGTGAAGGGCGCTCTGCTTCATCAACCGTCCCAAGGGAGCAAGATCTGCGAGGCGCAATCCCACTTGTGATGTCGTGCTCCTGACTGACGACCATTCTTTCGTATCTGCCGAAACTGTTCGATCTGTTCGTTCTATTCGAACATGGCTGATCAGGCCGAGGGATCGCATCTGAATTGACCCACTCAAATATCGACCTTCTGTGCGATACTCAAGGTCCGCACGGTCCTCGGTATAAATCCTGAAATAATTCATAGTCGTACTGTCGTTCTTACTGTTCATTCGTACTATTCTTTCCTTTTTCTCAGGTCTAGCGTCCGTTCGCAGGGTCTGATCAGGTCTGTGGGCCCATGCTTAGCTCCTTGGCCGTCGTCGTTCGGTTGCAGTCCACTTTCTTTTTCTCGTTCGGGTGTTACCTAGCCATCTTTCTCGGTGTTTTGGCCAAGCCCGAGGTTTTTCGGGGTTCTTCGTATGCCCACGTTCAACACGTTGAAGCCGTCATAATTGTCTGATCAAGCCGAATATTCGTCGTTCTGTCGATATTGCGCCTTTGTTGTATTGCGTAGCAAGATTGGGGAGGGGATGATGGTATCGTGGTAATGAGGAGATCGGGCGTTCGATTCGCCCACGAGGCACCAGTGCAACGGAGCGGGGGATGCAGTGAACAGTATGTGCTGTATCGTACAACACACACACTCTACTGACCACAGGTCGTGCACCCTCCGTCCCGGGTCCGTGAGGGTGACTAACTCGTACGAAACCGCTCAACCAGAGCTACAATCTAGGTAAGGAGACACCTCAAGACCTGATCAGGGCCAAAGAGGGGTTCCGGCCTTGGATGTAGACACTGGTGAGTGTTGGGGCCTTGTTTGCTCGGTGGTAAAGCAACCTCCGTACTGTTCGCGGTATATGATCCAAGTGAACGGGTAAAAAGAGCTCTGAATACGTCTGTTTAACTAACGATGCTTGCTGACGTTCCGTGATGTGTTACTTGATGGTCCGTTGTTAGAAATGCGTCCCCAGTTCCCCTCTCTTAAATAGCTCGCTGTCGCCTGACTAAGGAAAAACCCGCTTAGCGTAAGCATTTCCCCCTGCACGGTTTCAGTAATCTTACGAGGATCGTCTTTTCAAGCTTTGTTATGGATTGGGTGTACACCTGAGTGATGTCTCTTATCCATAGTGAATAGCCCTCCTTCTAGATGAGAGATGGAGCGATGGTGAGAATTAGTCTCTGATTAGTGCTCTAAATAATCGGAGATTGTGTAAGGATAACCTCCTTACCGTCGTCTGCGTATCCCTGAATAATAAGTCTAGACTTTTCGTAGGGTATCTCTATTTTACCCTTCACTTCGTTGACGATCCTTAAGCAGAATATACGTATCCCTCTGTGTTTTTCTTTATTATACTAAGTAAATTTAAAGACTCCTCGTATAATTAGGGCGTCGATCTCCTTCTTAATGGACTCCTTAAACGGGGGTCCTAGGGCTTTAATTATGCCCTTTTTACGTAGCTCGAATACAAGGGCGTGATCTGCCTCTTCCTTAGCGCTTATAAACACAGCTATTATTATAGCCTCGTTTTTAGCGTCGTTAAAGGTGTCAACTTTTACTAGGAGGTTGATCTGGGCATTCTTCCATGGTCTCCCTCTCGGGCGTCGAAGTGGTAGTGCTAACTCTTCCTCTAGGGGTAGTGTATCCGTTTAAACGATAATCTCATCTTGGATTTCCTCTTCCTCGTTAAGGACGTCTTCCTCGTCATCTCTTAGTATTTCTAGGATTATATTCTCGTCGTCATTTTCTAGGAAGGGTTTAATAATAATAAACCTAAAATTTTTTGGTCCCAAGGGTAATTGGACGACATAGTCTTCGCCTTCGTTAGTAAGGAGTGTATATGGGCTTGTCCAGCCCCTTCTCTTATGCTAAACAATAATTTTCGACTATAATAGTAGATCTCGTGTAGGGGCCGTATTTAGGCTGTTTCTCATCGTAAGAGCGTTAGTTGTTATGTGTTCTACGTAAATCTTTTGTAGTTTTGCTATGGTTTTCTGCGTAGCTTCTGCGCGTTGCCGTATTTCTGGTGCTAGTGGTGAGTTTATATTTATATATAGGTACACTCCGAAGATGAGTAGGGTCGGAATAAGATTATTTAGGCTAGTCGTATTGTTAATTGCTTTAATTATATTTTATAAGGTGATCTTCGGTGGTATAGAAGGGGATTTTTGGTGGATAATATTATATGCTCGTTGTAGGGGTGCGTAGTATTGCTTTACTTTCCCGATATTATTGTGGGCTTTAACGGGTACCTTTTTAATTTCAATTACTATGGATTTCGTTGAATTCCTGAATTCCTTAGAGCTAAAGTTTTTATTAATGTCTGTGATAATCTAGTTAGGGGGTCCGAGGTAGGTATCGATCTAGTATTCGTATAATATCTCTTAGGTGTGCTTTGCGTTAACGTTTTCCAGAAACCTGGCTACGTTAAAGGAAGTGGTCGTATTAATAACGTGGATTATGGGTTTATTCCTTTTTAGGTAAAAGATATTAATAATAACCTTATAATTAAAGTCCATATTGTTTTTAAGGGTGAATTTAAATTTCCTTAGAGTTTGTCCATTTATTTAGTATTGGTGGTAATGCTTTGTGAGCTTTTAGATTACTTTGAACGTCACATTATTGCCGGCTCTCTTTAGGATCGTATGGAGCCTTTGTACTGATGGGTGGCCGAAACGATGGTGGATTCTGTGTAATTCCGTGTTTATAAGGTGATTCTACGTAAAACTCTGTTCTAGAGAGTGTATAAGTATCCACGGATACTCTTATTTACGTATAATAGGGACCTTCATGTTTCCCTGTTGGAGGAAGTTGTGGATATTATTGAAACGGATCCCTAAGTTGTTCATATCTCTTAGATAGAGTAAGAATAGTGTATTAGTGTTCATAACGTGGAAGGGTAGTTATTCGAAGGGTGAATTCACATGGGTTAGCCCTATGGAGGGTATTGGAGGGTTATCTCCGAAGGTAATGCTTGTTTGGCCTACTTTGGAGGTGTTAAGTTTTATGGTAATATTAATCTTTTATAAAGTAAGGAATTGAGGGTATTTAGTCGTAGAAATACTAACTGCTCTTGTATTAGGTATAATCCTTTGGAAGATTATCGCTACGTAATGGTCATCACTAATAAACGCCTCGTAAACCGGTAATTTTACGGGTATACTATTAATATCCTTCCCCGTAATAATATAATAGGCGGCTTAGTTATTTAGGGTTTAAGTAAGGTTTTTACTAGCTAGAGTAGTGGTGTAACTGAAGAATAAGACGTGGAATTCGTTGTTATACTCGTTTTCCTCGTTAAGGGTAGTACTAGTGAGGTATTAACTCAGATCTTCCTCGTCCTTAGTGTCCTCGTCGTCGAGCACTTTATCTCCCTCGTATTCAGCGAGGAAGCGGTTATATACTTTAGGAGAGGTATCGGAGATGTTCTTATTTAATTTAAAATGTTTATATACTTTACTTCTCTCCTTTATAGAGTACTTTGTAGACTAGTACCTTTCCTTACCGTAAATATAGTACTTTTTACTATTGTGAGGGTATCCTTACTATTATTAGTAACCTCCGTAGTAATTACTTCGCCCTTTTTTATTATAGTGTTAGTTAATCTAGAACTACTCGTTTAGTTTTATTTTTAATGTAAAGTGTTAATAGTAGGCGTTTCTTCTTTTTTCCTCTAAGTTAAGGCTTATCCTTATTGTATTATAAAGCTCCTCTACTATATTTACTTTGGTTAGGTTAGTAGAGCGGTACTCTTTTATAGAGATAGTAGCTCTAATTAGCTTATCTTTTAGGACCTGGTCTCCTTGGTAGTATGGTATGAGAGTTTACTAGAAATTTATTAGGTCGTTGAAGAGGGTCTTTAAAGCCTCAACCTTCGTCCTTTCGGGGTTCTTCTAAATGACCTTATTAAGATCTACTCCGTTCTAATCGATAATATAGGTTTAGCGGTGTTAGTCTCCTTCGAAGTGGCGCCGTAGCTTATTAATTACCTCCTTTATTAACCGAATAGTTAATGTACTACTAATATGGCCATAGTAGAACTAAGAAGCTCTCCTTTTTAGTATTGTAAGGAGTAGGTTAGCCGTTGTATAATAGTTAACTCCGATTTTTTTGTAGGCTTCGAGGAAGATGTGGAATTTGGTGTTAAGGACGTCGAATTTCTTATTATTGTACCTTATATCGTTAGTATATACCTTAATAAGTATACTTTGTTACTAAGGGGTCGCTATTTCGCTGATCTCGTCTATGGTGCGGTGTTCTTCTTAATCCGATAGTTCTTAGGTGAATATGAGTTGTTTAGGTAGTTATGGTTGATTCTGAGGGTATAGCCCGGTGCGGGCTTGGCTTGTTCCTGCTTTTTTTAAGGGTGGTGGTACTCGTAGGGAGTTCTTTTATGCTACGATTTCTTTTAGATGGGATTGAATTGGTGGTAATACCCATTTCCTTGTTAATTCCTTATAGAGGACTGGGTCCTCTATAAACTTCCTAAAAAACGGGCTTTTAAAGTTGATTTCATTAACTTTTTCCTGGGTCTAGTAGTATAAAACTGGGGTCTCCTTAAAGTTAAAGAGTTTGATTAGGATCCTCTACTTTTTTATAGGGATAAATATACTATAGTAAAGTAGGAAGTTACGTAGTCTTCTCGCCACTTAGGTCTTAAGGATATTAAACGTAATTTAGGTCTAGTTTTCAAAGTCTAATTTGAATTCTACTTCTAAGTTGTGGTTAATAATACCTTCTATGGTCCATATCTCAATAAGGAATACTATTACTATTACTACTAATTTAGGGTTGGACTTAAGAGTTACCTCTTCTGGCCTGTACTTAGCCTATAATCCCTATTCGTAAAGGTTAACCTCCCTTTTATATTTTGTCGATAATAGGACTAAAAAGCCGTTCACTATTTAACTCTAAGTATTAGCGGGGATTAGTGCTCTTACCATCTCTTCTCATAGAAGGTCCTAAGTATCCTGGACCTCCTCTAGGGTCGGATTCACCGTAATTAGGTCACTTCCCGATATCTTAGTAGATATTCTAGTATACGAAGGTAAAGTTAACGACGTCTTAAATATAGGGCGTTTCCTCTAAGCCGCAGCTTTGAGGGCGTATACCGTTCATTAAGTGAATTACTACTTATTATTTATGGAATACTATTTCTAATAAGTAGTATAGGAAAGGAGTTTTCCTTTTTTTAGTATTGTCTTTGGTCTTATATCCACGTTTAGGTCGTCTCTAGGGGCAGGGACGACGATAATTAAGTCGGGGTTCTCGTTGAATTTAGCCCTTTGAGTGTTAGGTGTTATGTCCTTAGTAGGTTACTCCAGTCTTGGTATTGGTTACCAGCTCTCTTTTGTGGATATAGTCGGAAAGTGGGGTTATCGTCTTTAGTGTTGTATTCACTGGGTATTTAGGGTTACTATTCTAGAGGTAAAAGTGAGTAGTGACGGTGACGATGGTGAAGTTGGGGTTCTCGTGAGGGTTAGCTTTTTGAGCACTGATTCCGAGGTGTTTTCGTAGTTATAGGGTAACGGAGTAGTATCTAAAGAAGAAGAGGGTATCGATTATAATGGATGGCTTTTTATCGAAAATGAAAGTCGGTGATGGAAGTACGAGGGCGTTTTATATCGCTACTAATTATGAGATTTTCGTTATGAATTGTGCATAATGGATATAGAGGTCGTATTCCGTTATGTTGAGTGGAATTTATTGCTTTGGTGACTTCGTATGAACTCCTGGGAAGCTCCTATGGTATCCTATTGTTAATCGTATTATTAACTAAGGGTATCGTAAATTCTTTTTATAACGTAAATATCGTGAGATCCGTTGGACGGGCTATTCCGTCCCGGGACTTCGTAATATTACCTCTTTTAATAAAAGGTTCACCTTATTAATTTACGGAAATGGTATTTAACTATTAATTAGTATTGGATTTACTCTATTAGGCCTAGTGTAGAAGGTGGGTAAATAACGATATATTCGTCGTATCTGCTTTGTTGTTGTTGAAGGAAGGAATTGGGCCTACGGCAGTGATCTAATATTGCCGATCTAAAACCAATTCCTGCCTTCTGATTAGCTCGCTAACCGGGCCAATGGGCGATAGGCGGCAATAGGTGGCGCCAGTCCGGCGTGGACATTCCGACAGTAACCCTCTTTTAGGTTTCCGGATAAACAGAATGGGCGATAATACAAGGGAGCTACTAGCCCTAATAAACCCTTTATTTAATAGTTTTATAAGGGTTCAGTATAATATAATTAGCTTTTGCCTTAATATACTATATAAAGGTCCCTAGGTTATTAGTTTATTTTAATTATAAGAGTCTTTTTAATAGGGATAATATAGTCGACGTTCTTTTAGTGTAACGGTAATTAATTAGCTTTATTTTAGTTAAAGATATACCAAAACTTATGGTAATGCGTAGGGAGTTTCGTCCTAGGGTCTATTTTCATCTTTAGTATTAGGGCCTTTTTAATATCAGTTAAACTTATGGAGAACGTATTTAGGGTGGATATACTAAGAGGGGTCTCTCTTCTCTTCTATACCCACCTTGTCAGATTGAACGCTCCAAAAGCGCCTTAGAACGGGCGCTCGGCGTAAGGTTAATCCCGAGCGCGCCTCAGGCATCCAGGGGCGTCCCCTACCCCTATCCCTAGGGTCAGGGACGCTCCCTGAAGCACTTGGCAGACATAACACATAAATACACACAATTAACCCTCAATTCGACAATTAACAGTCTGATACGTGCTACGTTTACGATAAGCGTCGCCAGCTATCTATTCACTTAATTCTATACACATAAAAGCGCTTCCTAAGTACTTAATTCATATCCACCCATCAAAATGGCCTCCCTAAGCTCGAAGATCCAATTAAAGACCAGTAGTGGCTAGGTTTTATGGGTTGACTAGTTATAATTAAAAGCTAAATTCTATGATTTATGGAAATATATTAATCTAGTACCTCCTGATGCCCTTTGTAGCTCGTAAACGCTCCTTGAACGGCGTATAGAGTGTCCTATGTACCCTGAGATCTACGAATACCCTAAGACCAGCAGAGCCGAAGTCCTCAGCGACGATGCTGAATATGAACTATGTGCATAGGGCCTTAAAGAGCTCTTCGTAGTGAACCTTGTATTATATAAAGAGTGACGGGCGGAGTATATAGAGTAGGTAAAAAACTATGAAGTGTTTTTAAGGGTATTAGAGTATTTAAAGATTAGGTTTGAGAAATAGTTTACGTTAACCTATTATGCTATTGTTATACCGTAGATTATGTATTAGATTAGTGGATTTATGTATTAAAGGAATGAGTAGGGAGTAATATTAAAGAGAGGTGCTTTGAAATGAATAAAGTATATAAGTGGACACTAATGGTGTTTAAGTGGAAGTGTTTTATTATAAAAAGGGACCTAGAGGAGTGGTTTACGAAGTGGGAAAAAGTAATCTATGAAGTTAAATCGGTAAAAGTCCCTAATACTAAGCTCCTAAGTATTTAGTTCTTAGAATTTATTATAGTTATTAATTATAATTATGTGGATATATGGATTTTCTTATATTAAGTAGTTAAGGATAAGTATATTGAAAATGAGAATTTGAGTATTAGAGAGGTTCTTTTAAATACTTAGAGATTCCTTTAAACCATTTTTATACTTAAATTAAAAAAATAAGTTAGTTATAAAGTGTTTAAGTTAACCATAGAATTAATAACCCGAGATAAAGGCGGCTTTAAAGTAATTTCCCCTATGTATTTAGGTGTTTTAGGGAGTAATACTTAGGGTAACCGGGGTTATAGGAGAGGTGGAGCTCCTCGTGACTAATTACGGAAAAGGAGTAACGGAGATTAAGTGAATAACCACCTTTGCCCTATTTGCCTTTACTTACACTAACTCTCTAAATGCTGGTTAATTAATAAGTGAGAATGTTCTAAGTGGTATACCCCTAATTAGGAGCTCCTTAAGAACTTAGAAGAGTATATAAGAAAAGATGAAGACCTAAGAGAGTATATTAGAAAAGTGATGGGAACCCTTAAGGAAGAATACTAATTATATGGATAGTGTAGAGTGAGCGTCCTAAGTATGTTATACACTACTCTAAAAATATATGAGCTTTTTAAATTAGTAATCCTAAACTTAGGTTTAATAATCCATGTTTTTAACGATCCTACATAGTTTACTATATTTACAGGAACACTAATAGGAGACTATCTTTAAGTAAGCACTTAATAAGTGGTTATCGAAGTGTATAATATAGTTAATATTAAAATCAGGGGGTATAGAAGGGCCACTACAAAGCTCCGCTTATACGACGTCGTATTTTATATAAGCTTTATTAATAATCTCATTTCCTTTACTCACCTTTATAAAAGGGGTTTTTAGTGGGATATAAGTCCTCGTAATAACTGCTTATAATACTTGGACGGAACGTTTTTATGTGTATTTATAAAAGTTGCGAATTAATAAGTCCTGGACTATTAGAAGATTAAAGCGTCACTTATAATTATGCTTATTAAATGAAAAGTACCGGAGATTGAGCTTACACTGCCTTGAAAGCATAAATATATAATAACGATGCACAGGAAACTGATTAAGGGTAGTGTAGCCCTTTGGTATTGAAGACTAGGTCACGTAGGCCTTGAGGTTATCCGGTATTTAGTAAACGCTTTGAGAGGGGTTAGGTTGACCTTAGGGGGTGAGCCTATTATAACAATAACCTACGATGTGTGCGGAAAAGGCAAAGCTTATTGAGCAATCCGGTGAGTTTTATGAGAATCCCTTAAGTACGCAAAGCCTGGAGACCGGCTTATAGTGGACTTTTATAATTATGAAGAGGGTTACGAAGGGTATATATTTATGATGCTTATTGTTGACCGAGCTAGTGGCTATGCGTAGGATTTTTACCTTATAAGGTGTATTATAAACGTCTTATTAATGCTCCTAATAGACCTCCTAGAACTTCTTAAAGTTTATTATGGAATAATAGTTAAAACTCTGGAGTCTGATGGTGAGTTCGAGTATGTGTGTGTGTGTAATATTTAACGCCGTTGCTGGCCTCCCGAGGGGCATTCGGCGTGTAGGGCTACCAAAGACATCCTATAAGTCAAGCCTATTAGCACAGAATTTCAAGCGTTTTGCCCGTGACCACTATACGATGGGCCTCCAGGTTAGCATCACTTAACACCTAATAGAGCCTTTACCCAGACCTAGCCGAAGGTTTCCCATGATATCCGCTAGCGATAATTTACTATACCCGTTCCCCGTGTTATAAGCTCCTCCTATTAGTGGCCATAGTTCACCAGTAACTTAAACGGCTTCTATGCATAGCTCCTCCTTCAGAAAATAAGTATAACACTTCGGAGCACTCTTCGTGGTCATAGTATCTCGTTGGTATTAGGCGGTTGTTTGTATGACCGGTAAGAGGAGGAGGTACAGCTTGTTCCTCTCCGTCCTATTCCACCAGGCTCTATAACGGATAAAACACAACTATAACTCTTCGAGGAGTAGTCTTCGTTCGTATAGGGGATTGTGTTAAGAGAGCGAAGCCGAGGAGTCGGTTAATAATAATATAATAGGACCTGGGAGTACCACTTATACCAGGAAAGAACCCGTCTCCTTCGGGAGGCTAGATGGAACCTCTACTTCGTCGATTAAAGACTTTATCTAGCCTACGGAAGGCGATATTGAGTTACCGGCGGTTTATTAGGTTGAATAATCGTCGGTTTGATTCGTGGGAAAACTTTGCGTTATTAAGGGTTCGATTAGTGCATAACCTAATCTACCCCAGCGCACAGCGGCAAACCGCGGGGACTGGGGCCCCCCTTAGCACCGCATTAACAATACGCGCTAAAAGTGGTAGATGTTCGGTGAGTTCGAGCAGTACCTACGAGTTACTTAAATATTCGTTGTGTGGGGTATAACCTTGGAAATCTTAACTCTAAATACGTAAATTTAGAATAGTGGAGTAGAGTGTATTATAACAGTAATTAAAGAGTGTATAAGAATGATGGTTTTAGGTACTGAGCTTCTGAACGTCCTTTGGCCGGAAATAATAAAAACGGTAATGTATATATATAATTGTATACTATTAGTAATAAAAGGATAGAAGTCGTCGTATAAGCTATTTCATAAATACTTTTGGTATAAAGAAAACGGGATATATGCGTACTTAGACCTCTCTTATATGCGCTTATATAAGTGTAAAGTGTTCACTATAACCACTAACACTTAGCTGAAGTGTAATAGGTATCAGAAGTTATTAATGTGCACCTGGATCGGATTCCTAGTCGGCTATATATTAAGTAATTCTTTTTAAATTTGGAATCCCCTATATAACAAAGTTTTTGTTATTTGAAATATAGTATTTAACGAGAAGTGTTACTTTAATGGTAATATTAAGGGCCTAATAAAAGAGATTAATTATATAAGTTTTAAGGTGATTTAATAGTACTTAGAAGAGCTAATTTAATAAGTAACTAATATAGGAATATATAATTAGAGTATTAATAAAGAAATAGAAAAAGTAATAGAGTATATTATCCCCGATGAGCCCACTTTAGAAGTAGCTATAGAAGCGCTTGAGCACCCAGAAGCTAAAGTGGACGCGCCTAAGTAAATAAAAGGGCAATATTCAGAAGTGCGGTTTGCACCCTTTCTAACATCGGAGGTATTACCTTTAACCTTGTTTATTATGGCTTTAATTAAGTTTAATATAAGGGGGTATAAGGAGATATATATAATAGAGTAAATATGTTAAATTCCTGTTTTAATAACGAAATTGAGATGAGTTATACCAAGGACATTATATAAAACTATTTTCTTAGTGGGTATAGTACTCTATAAGAGAAATCCCCGACGTTAAGATGACCCTTAAAGGGACTGTGTTATGCCTGGCTAGTTACACACCCTAGAACAGGGTTCCGAAGAGTCCTTTATGGTAATAGTATTAGATGCTAAAGAGCTCCGTGTATATAAAATACTCCTGGACGACTAAGTTAAAGGTTAATAAGAGGTAAGTGAACTTTAAAAGGAAAGCTCTATAGTAATAGTATTAGAGATAACTGCGCTCCGCTCCCGCAGAAACCGGAGCCAAACGTATATAATAGTCTTTAAGGAGTGAAATGTATACAGTAACTGGAATATAATACAAGTATTAGAGATAACTGAGCTCTGTGTGCACATAAAAGTAAAAGACCCGTGTAGTGCCTTTTAGAGGGATCTACCCCTTTTATTAACATCTTATAATTAATTATAAAACCACTGTTTTAGAAGTGAATTCCTAAATACTAAAAAAAGCCACTTAAATAGGTATAAGTAGTCCTACTCGTAGGAAGAGGTTACGAAAAGTATTTTACGTAGTAATTAGGTCCTGGGATACTACTAGGTATACACTTATAAGCTCGATAAGCATAAGCGCCTAACTAAGGTCAAGGTACACCTAGTTATCCGTGGTAACCAGTAGGCCAGAGATGTACGAGAAATGTATACTATGATGTTCGCAGGTATATTCTTTTAAATTCTAATAGCTATTTTATGCACTTTAACTTAGAACTATTATAATATGATGTGGTAAACGCTTTTATTTATATAAAACTTAATAAAATAATTTTTATAGAGTTTCTACTTAGTTACTATGTTCTTAGAAGAGTCCTATACTTACGGAAAGTGTTATATAGTTTACGATAGTCTCCTTTTTTATAGTAATACCACTTAAAAGTTGGCTTTATAGATCACGGATTCGAGTATATAGTAGGCGAGAACTGCTGCTGGTGGAAAGGTGAAATTGTGTTCTTTTTTTATGTGGATGATTGTATATTAGCGTTCCCCTGTATATAAGAAGTGAGTATGCTTTATGAGGTCTTTGAGTTATGGAAGTGATATTATTTTGAGGGAAGTAATCTATTCTAATAGTTCTTAGGAATTAAGGTTATACGTGACCGAGTAACCCACTGATTATAGTTTTCATAGGTAGTTTACGCTGAGAAGGTGAGGAAACTGCTTTCTCTGCTTACTAATACATTAGAAGATGAATCCGAAGTACGAATATATACCCCGATAACTCTTAAAGAGCTTTTATTATATAAAGGCGAAATGAGTGTATGGGAGGTTAACTAGTATTAGTGTAAAGTTAGAACAATTCTATACGTAGCTATTATAACTCATCCCAATATAGTGTTCATAGTAAGCCGCCTAATACACTTTAATTAGAACCCCGGGCCGAAACACCAGTGCATAGCAGACCGAGTACTCTACTACCTCTATTTTATATGTTATCTCTGTTTCGAATACGATACTGAACTAGGTAACGACGAAGATACTCTGATTATAGTGTTAGATGCTAGTTTCGCAGATAACTCGCTGGATTAGAAGAGTTCTTAGGTGCTCGCTATAAAGCTTTTCGGAGGGCTTATAACGTGGAAAGCTAATAAGCAGGCTATAATTATAACGTCTACAACGGAGGCTAAGCTGCTCTTTTTATTGTAAATAGTAAAGGAGGTCATTTTTGTGAGCTACCTTATTAGTACTTTGAAGGTACAATTACCCATGGAAAATGCTCCGGAAGCAGCCTTCCCCACGTAGAATACGTTAGCACCTATGATTCAACTTTAATGTGATAATGTATAAACCGTACACCTCGTAATAACCAACTTAGTTACACTCTAAATACACTTACACCACGTTAATATACATAACCACTAATTATACTAGGAGGTCGCAGAGAAATACGTTTCCGTTGTATATACTCCGTTAATAAAACTAATAGTAGACGGTCTAATAAAGAGCCTGGTGTTCCCCTAGTTCTAGGAGTTCCGGAAATAGGTTAGGATAATGGAGTAAAAGGAGCTTCTAGAGTATAACAAAAAGCATAATTTAGATAAGGACAAAACCAATTAGCTTTCTAGAGTATTAAAAGAAGACGTCTAGGTAATAGAGGATAGTATAGTGGAACGGAGCTTGTAATTTCTAGCCGACCATAGGAAATTTATAATATTCTTTACTAAGTGCGTTATATATATAAAACGCTTTCTTATAAGAGATAATTAGTAAAATAAGAGGTTAGTGCTTAGAGAGCTTTTTAGGTAGGGAAACCCTTTTTACGAGGCCTCCCCTAAGGGGGTATATTAAATTGAACACTCTAAAAGCGCCTTAGAACGGGCACTCGGTGTAAGGTTAATCCCGAGCGCACCTCAGGCATCCAAGGGCGTCCCCTACCCCTATCCCTAGGGTCAGGGACGCTCCCTGAAGCACTAAGCACACAAGCACAATACACATCACGAATTGACCCCCGACATCGTGCCCATATGCAATTCTTGACAGTTTCAGACCTACATCCACATCGCATGCACCCATCCATCCCTCTGTTACGGTCTGCAATCCGACAGTAGGGAGTTCCGCTACCAGAACCCAAGGATTGAGTTTAATGTTGTTGTAATTGTTACTCTAAAATCCTTAGATTTGGTCGTAAAATTTTCTTTTTATGTTCTCTTTATGCATATGCCGTCCCGGGCATAATTTCTTCGCCCAGAGCTCTCGGCACGTTCGGGGGCAAGGATTACCCCTTTCCGGGCGTACGCCTGTTGACAGGTCATGTCCCAGCCAGCTGTGCCTCACGGGTCGTAATACGGGACAACGGCAGAGTCGTACATCAGCGGCTCGGCCCGGTTGTAAAGTGAAGTGAGTAATTAGGGGAAATATTCCTCTTGTCTTATTCGCACCACCATACTATCGGGGCCGTCCGCATGGCGCAGTGGCGTGCGTCTGGCAACCCCTTGACCATTTCTGTCACAGGGGGCTGGTTCGATTCCAGCTGCGGGCACAGGAGCGTTTGGGGTGCGCTTCGCCATAGGCAATGGTTCGGCCCGCTATATGCGGGCCTTCCGGTCTCCCCCAGCCAGAACAATGCGGGACCGGCGGCCAGTACGTCGTTAACGAGACCAATTAGACCAATCGGTGGCCCGGGGCCACTAACAAAACAGAAAAAAAAAAGACGGTGCCCATTAAGGGCCCAATAGGATAGTAATATCCGCCCGATAAAGGGGAAAAAAGAGGTGCTCATTAAGGGTCCTCTCAGCCCCATAAACAATTAAGGGTTTTTAGCCCTATTCCTATACAAAGGATCCGTACTAAGTATAATATGGGTGTTGCGGGTCTAATTACCAGATTAGCGAACTCTATTCGTTGCTAGTTTACATTCGAACTTGAACCGGGTAACCGAGTGGGGCCTAGTAATATAGTATAACAATTACATAGCTATTATGGCATGATTTAGAGGACGCTAATATGGGTTTATGTACTATATAGTACATAGCTTGAGCTACGGCTCTCCACGCCACATACCCCTCGGGAGGTCTGCGGTAAGGGCCCACGGCCCTTACCGCCATGGCGTTAAATACAACAACAACAACAACAACATACTATCGGGGCCAAGCTTTTGACAACACGCCGTCCGCGATGTACAAGTTGAACATCATTCGCCGTACACAACATGTCGCCAATGCTCTCATCTCGTACATACGCTCGTTTATGTTGGCCTAGCTGAACACTATTGACAAAATGCTCAAAGTCCCAACGCTTCAAATTCCATTGGGCAGGAATTTGCTTCTTGTAGACGGAGTCGCGGCGGCGACGACTTACCTGGTCACAGCTTGGTTGACCACGATTAGTTCATTCCTTTTGTTCAAAGCGCATCACTGGGATTGGGAGGGCAGATCGAGCTTCTATTCAACCTCGATCATTTTGTCACAGGGAGCTGCAACCCCTGTCCGGCCGTCGATGATGGCGGCCAGTTCAGGCAAGAGAACATCCCTCGAGTGCAACACTTTCATCAGAAACTAATATAAAACAGTACCGGCCTAGAGAGGCGGAAGAAGCGACTGCGGCGATGGTGGTGCCGTCCGAGTTTGCATTCGGCATGAACGCAGCTAGGGCCGAACTGGCATCATATAGAGCTACTACATGCTCAAGGTGCCATGAATCAAGGAAAACGACAACTCCTGTCATCACTACTGGGCCAGCATCGTCGACAGGGCCCAAGGTTGGGCTTGCCAAGTCGAAAATGTCTGTCTGGCATGTCGACGTCTCCTTCTCGCCCGGCCGCTTGACGTGGGACGAGGCGGCCGCTGGCGACATTGCTTTTACGTTATATATGATAGGCGTCAAACTGCCAACGTATTACAGAATACAGACATAAGAAAGCTCTATTTCACCCCTTGGCGACGGCGACCTGGACAAGGCGTTCGAGCAAACCATCGTTGGCTGGAAGTCCCCCCAGCACAACGCCGCACAGGCGCTGCCCAAATTCAAGCACGAAGACCAATGTCCCTTTTATTGATGTAAAACTTCAGCGCCAGGGATGCCGCGTACCAGGAGACATTATACGGTGGCCTGAAAGACCGCCAAGGCTGGGACGAAGACGACAGCGCGCCTTGGTGAGGTGGCGGGAGACTCCGAAATGGAAACCTTCGGGCAGCCCCGACAACAAGTGAACACACTTTTAGAAAGTGAACTACCTTATCTGTAGATGCGTTAAAAAGCATCGCCACCATTTGAATACCGTATTTGGAAGTGTATTATGAAGCAACAACTGTGATGCAACTTTGGACCGACGTCTCTAGGGTCAAGTTCTAGGACTGATTGAATCCACATACGATACCCTCAAAAACTTGGTCTATGGCTAGCTCTTAAGGTTCAAGTTTCTAGGCGCCGAATTGCCTGGCTTAGGCAGGATCATCTCACAAGCGAGTTGTCCGTCAACTGCCAAGAGATACTGGCGTTACAGCGGCCGATAGGTTGGCCCCCGCCAACCTCTAAGAGGTGGAGAAACCGCATGCCAAGAAACCACTTTACACCCGCATTTCGAGGCTTCCAAAGGCCTAGGTCGGCCTTCCTAACACGTTCAGCTTTTTGTTAACGATGATACCTTCCTAATACGCTCGGCATGTCAGCAATTGTGCTACCTTCCCGAAAAGACAACAATCCGAGCCTATCGCGAATAAGAGTCGCCTGGCTGTTCGGCATTGTGCGTCTTACTTGCAGTAGTACCAGTTCCTCCTACATCCTCTCCGTTTACCACTTCTTGGCCTGGAAAAGCGGGCATGCGTGCCACTGCCGACTGCATCCAAAGTACCTATTACCTATAATTATTGCTGATGGCTAGACGATTGCGTGCTTCTCCGCAAAGCAACCCTTGACAGGTGGCTGAGGTCTACCGTGGGATTTCCCGCTAGGATCGGCAGCCGGGGAGCCGTATCTTGCGGGCCGGCAGCGTCGATCACTCGATCTGTGGGCCAGAGGCGACAAGGGCCAGAGTGATACCGTTGGCCTGCCGGATTTGAAGATACAGCCGATCCGAGGCCGATGTTCTGGACATGATTTAAGCATATTGCCAAACTCAAAGGAGCGCGGAAAGCGCACGCGCCTGGATTTATTGACCTAGTTATGCTAGCCAAGAGATGCAGCACCATGAATTGCAGCAACTCGTCGACGAAATGCTCCAATCTGATAACCATCTTCGTTTTCACTCCTTCCTATTCGGCTATGTGTCATCGCTTCACGAGGTAGACAGTCTCCAGCGGTACCTACCTTTCAAGCACTGCTCGGCTGATACCACAGTGGAATCGCGGGGCAGATGTCTTCTGAGGTGCCTTTTGAGGAAGGCCCTCCTGATCTCTTGGAAACCTGCGGTAACATCACAGAGTGCATGTCTTCTGAGGTGCCTTTTGCGGAAGGCCCTCCTGATATCATGCAAACCTGCAGTAACATCTCGCGGCGGATTGAGGCGTATTGGGAAGGAGGACGAAACTTGGCAACGGCCGGTGCGATGTCGGGCTTGATGTCGGGCTTGATGTCGGGCTCTGTCTTGGACCATGACAACAAGACTGTGATGCCCATCACAAAAATAGAGCCGGATCAAGTATAAATAAGGATGGATATTCCCCATCCAGTCCAACAGTTTAGATCAGCATCTCACACTCATCTGCCTCACAATCTACTTGTCCTCGCCTTGCCTCAGAACGCCAATCATGGAGCTCACTAAGTTTCTCGGTCTCCTCGCAGTCTTCCTGCCCATCGCCTACGGTGCTCCCACCGCGACCGCGACCAGCCTACACCCCCAGATCCTGGCTGCCATGAAGCGCGACTTTGGCCTCGAGGCCGAGGAGGCGACTGCTCGTGTCGCCTTCGAGCAAGCCTCGACCGATGTCATTGAGACACTCCGCACCACCGCTGGTGACGCCTTCGCTGGCGCCTGGATCTCCGAGGACGGCACCACCCTCAACGTCGCCGTCACCGACGAGGCCCTGGCCGCCGACGTCACCGCCGCTGGCGCTACCCCCGTGGTCGTGGCCAACAGCGTCTCCAAGCTCGAGGAGGCCAAGAAGGCCCTTGACAACATCGACATCGACCAGCCCGAGGCCCGCGACGAGAACTCCGCCGCCTCTGGCATCGCCACCTACTACGTCGACGTCGCCGCCAACAAGCTCATCCTTGAGGCGCTCGCCGGCAGCACCGCCCATGCCGCGTCCCTGGCCACCCAGGTCGGCCTCACCGAGGGCGAGTTCGAGGTTGTCACCGTTGAGTCGGTGCCTTCCATCTTCGCCACGAGCCGAGGCGGCGACGCCTACTACATCAACCGCTCCGCCCGCTGCTCCATCGGTTTCTCCGTCACCACTGGCTTCGTCTCCGCTGGCCACTGCGGTAGCGTCGGTTCCTCTGCCACCACCAGCAGCGGTGAGGCTCTCGGAACCTTCTCCGGCTCGGTCTTCCCCGGTAGCGCTGACATGAGCTACATCCGCACCGTCAGCGGAACCACCCTCTCCGGCACCATCAACGGCTACGGCCGTGGCAACCTCCCCGTCTCCGGCAGCACCGCTGCCGCCGTCGGTGCCAGCATCTGCCGTTCTGGCTCTACCACCGGTGTCTACTGCGGCACCGTCGGTGCCCTGGGCGCCACTGTCAACTACGCGGAGGGCCGTGTCACCGGTCTCACCCGCACCAGTGTCTGCGCTGAGCCCGGCGACTCTGGCGGTTCTTTCTACTCTGGCGCCCAGGCCCAGGGTGTCACCTCTGGAGGCTCCGGCAACTGCGCTGTCGGCGGCACCACCTACTTCCAGCCGGTCAACGAGATTCTGTCTACCTACGGCCTCACCCTGGTCCGGTCTTAATCTGATCGTATTTCAGCCGTCGGGGCCTGGGCTGATGTGAATCTTCCAAGTATTTAGCATGAACTTTGCAAAGAGATAGGCATCAGCAAAGCAAGATTGGCAGGCAGACCCAGGGCCAGTAAATACTTTTTTCCCCTTGTCTATATGAGGAGTATTCCTTACTTGAAGGAAAAGATTTCAGTCAGATAGCTTGAATAAATTTGGTCACGCCCGAAGTATTGCCGGATACCTCTCTATCAATGTGCTGCGCTCGCGCATAAATAAGTAGCTTCGAAGCGAATCACGACATCGTACAACGCAATGTTTCAGTTTGGCTTTTCCAAGAGATTTGACGTCTTTCCGCCTCATAAGCTACAGTGATTAGGCTTAAGTTAACAAACTTCTATAAGACATTAATGCAGAAGAATCAAAGAGTTAAACTAAAAAGGACTAGTTTGCCATACAAGGAATAACAATCGCATTAGACGACGAAAGACTCTTCTCTCTCAGGTTGCGGCACTTGTAAGAATCAGGCCAACCCGATGGAGTGAGGTCAAATCCGTGCCCCTTAGATGGCGGAGCGTCGGGCCGAAAGCAGTGCAGCGAGGGTTGCACCAGAGGCATATTGTAGGAGGCTCAGTTGTTAGTCAGAGCCAGTGTGAAACCATGTTACAGCCATGTCCAGACGAAACCCCCAGTGAACATCGGAAGTAGCCTGGTTCATGGCCCATCTACCAAACCACGAGTTTGCACTGCCGGTCAAACCGTCCTGTGACCCACTACAGAATGCAGGTGTCGTCCATTTCTGCATCTCGAGAAAGCAATATAGGGTAGTATATGCGAAGTAGCTGGATGTTCTAGGTGTTCCCTAGCGGTTATGTTTCAATTTCCACATGTACTGACGGTGATCTCGGGCGATAGAACACGGCAGGGCTCCCGGCTCTCGCCTACTAGAGAAGAGGCAGTGTTCTATGAATACCGTGCGGCTGACAGCTGATGTGGTGTGCCGAGAGCAAACAATGTGTAACACGCAACCATCGTTCCAACCTCTTCGTCTTATATTGTGATGTGGTAACCCAATTACCAATGCACAGGTAGTTAGAACACAATCAGGACCAGGCTTGCCGCGGTCATTGGTGCCACGATGAGGAAGATCAAGAACAAGTATGAGGCCGTGTGAAAAGCGCTAGTCTGTTTGAGAGTCTTCGTGCTGTATCTTTGTAGAGGAGTAGCCCGCTTGCATCTATGCGACACGAAGCTGACATTGGTGGGCCTCTAACGTCGACGCCTTTTACTTGGAAAGGCAACCATTTCTAAGCAAGTATTGTAATAAATCAATTCCTGAGCGACACATCGAAAGACAACCATTTTCAGAGCTCAGGCTACCCAGACCAATGCCAATAATCAATCACATCAATCCCTACATTAAGGTTTCCAGCGGCTAGCTCATAACGGCAGTCGCCGAAATATCAGGCGATTAAGCGCACTGTGAGTGGGGTTAGGAGTCTTTTGCCGTTTTACCTGCAGCGTTGGGGTGGTGGAATGCCGCCCACGGCTCGGAATAAGCCGCCACAGACGTCAGATCCCAGACGAGGGAACGTCCAATCATGCCCAGGTCAATATACTTTCGGGCCAATGAAAATTTTGAATCCACTGTGCTTCTGGAGAAAGACTGGGGATACACGGAGAAGGGTGTGCTGACGTGTTTTAGCTGCCGGTGGGATAAGTGAAGATGCAGCAGTGCACACCAAGAAGGTAGGTTCGCAAGATACAGCATTCGAAGAGAAGCAGCGTAAAAATTGCAAAACCCGATTCGGTTACGTTGGGACTGGCTGTCAGTAAGCATGTGTAAAACAGAAGCCGTAAGAACCTTTCCTTGAGGCTTTGAATTTTTTCTTCTTCTTGAGGCCGTGGTCGGCGCAAACGGGTTCGTCCTCTCGCTTAAGACCCGCTTTTATGCGAGGAAGGTGGCATTGGATCAGATAAGATGCCATCAGATTAGATAAAACGGATCTGATTCGAGGAACTGCATCTCACCCTGAAGAACTTCCTCCACAGGTTCATCCACCGGCGGCTTGGCATTACGTCGGGCTAATCGCAATCGACTGAAAATGGGAAGGAAAGGGCTGGATCTGTACCCCTCCGCGGCTGGTGGGCTGTTCTGTTCCCTGCGACGGCGCAGCACCGAAGGTACTTAGCATCTTTAACATCGTGGCAATTGGAACACGAACCCTCACCAGCGCCCACGCTAGGGTCACATTTGCCGATGATGGATGATCAGCGGAGCCCATTGCGACACTCGTCATTTTTTTTCAACCACGCACAAATACATGGGGTGGTGGTCTCCCAGCCAATATATACCACCTCGACCCCTCCAAAAATGGCGCAGCGAGAATTTTCGTCAGTTTAGGCACTTCGTCCTGAGCCACCACCGTTGCCTGTTCTTCCGAGGTGCAAGCCGAGCTGCCGGTGCAGCTTCCCCCCGATCGCAACATGGCTCTTCTCAGCTTGTTCGAAAAGGTCGACGCGACCGCGCTTCTCCAATGGAAGCTCCTCGTTCTGGCGGCCATCCCGATCGCTGTCGTCTTCTACTTGAAGAGATCGAAGTCGACCGGCCCCGACATCAAGCTGCTCTCTCATTTCCCACAACCCGAGCAGGCTGACCCGAAGCGAGGCCATTGGCCATGGATCGAGAAGGCCGCTGCTCTGGGTGATCCTCGCAGATCTTTCGGTATGTGATGAGCCTCGGTGTCGTCAATAGCGAGGCGTGATTGCGCTGCTACTCTGGAGCGCACGCCCATGCAACAGTGAAGGAAAATGCTGACGCGCCTTTCTTCCTCAGACGAACTCCTCTACGAGCAGGCGCAGAAGCTCGGATATCCGCCCGTTCTCCTGGTCGATTGGCGCCCGATGGAGCCATTCATGATTCTGTTTATCCTGAACAACGAGGTTGCCGAGCAGGTCACAAGACCCTCGAAGCAGTACAGCACTAGTGTCCCCAAGCACCCCGCCATGCAGGATCTCGCTCCTTTGGTCGGCGCACGATCTCTGGTTACTACGGATGTAAGTTGCGACTTGAGCACGCTGCAATGATTGAGGCGGAATAACTCACGACTTGGTCTTAGGGCGATGAGTGGAAGGGCTTGCGCAAGAGAATTCTTCCTGGCATGCAGCCCCAGCATCTTCTCAGTCTCGTCAAGGTTATTCTGGACAAGACGGAGCTCTTCATTAACCTCATGGAGGAGAAGGCTGCATCTGGAGAAGAGTTCAACATCGACGAGTACACCACGAACCTGGCTTTCGATGTCATTGGTGAGTGCTGCCCAAGCGCCAAGGATATGTTTTCCCTTGGACTCTGACAGTGATCCATAGGCATCGTTACCTTTGATATGACCCTCAATGCCCAAGTCTCCGGAAAGCAGAGCAGGGTGCTCACGACGTACCGCGCTCTGTCCCACGCCTACATCAAGCGCGAAGTCGGAAAGCACTGGCTGCGGAGATACTTCTCGGAGAACGAGCGGACCATCAGACGCCTCGACAAGGAGCTCGACCTCATCCTCAAGGAGGAGATCATCAGACAGCACAAAGCCTTCAAGGCCGGCGACGCCACTGCATCTCGAAGCGTGGCGGCGCTGAGTTTGCACGGTATCGACGAGCTGACCCCCGAGATCCTCCAACAAACCAGCGACACCTGCCGAGGATTCCTGTTTGCTGGTCACGACACGACGAGTATCCTGCTGCAATGGTGCTTCTACGAGCTGCACAAGCGCCCCGAGTCCGCCCGAGCTCTGAAGGAGGAGCTCGACGAGGTTTTCGGCCCTGACCCGAGCCCCAAGTCTGTCATTGATCAGCTCTCTGGCCACGAGGCCGGAAAGCTCCTCGCCCGCCTGCCGTGTAAGTCGATCTGAAGCTTCCATGGATGGATCTTGAGTTGACAGAAAGTTTCCAGATACCGATGCGCTCATCAAGGAGGCCCTGCGTCTTCACCCTCCCGGCACCACCGCCCGCGTCGCTCCCATGGGATCTAACTTCACTCTGACTCTCCCCAACGGCCAGCCCCTCGTTGTCGACGACCTCGTCCTCAGCCCGAGAGCCTACATCATCCAGCGTGACCCCAAGATCTTCGGCGAGACCAAGGACGAGTTCAGGCCGGAGCGCTGGCTCGGATCCGAGGCGGAGAAGATTCCCGACAGCTCGTTCAGGCCGTATGAGAGAGGCCCCAGACGTTGCACCGGGTCGGAACTCGCGAACTTGGAGTCGAAGGTCGTCATCGCTTGCATTGCCAGACACTTTGAGTTTGTCAAGGTTGGCCTCGGCGAGCTGGATCTGGATGAGAAGGGACAGCCTCAGCTCGACGACAGGGGATACTACAAGACCAAGTCTACCCTGTTTTCTGTAAGTGACACCCGCGAAGGCGACTTCACGCTCCAACTTCAAGGTGCGCCTATGCTAACCTCTTTTTTCTCGCACAGACGGATTTGGTCACTTCTAAGCCCGTTGACGGCATGAAGCTGAGAGTCGAACTCAAGAACAAGAGCAAGGCATAATTGGATGCCAGGATGTCGCACGCCATCGCAGGTGTCGGGCATTGATGCCCCACCAATGGAGCATTAATGGAAGTATTTCGCTCCGTCATTGATCTAAAAGTGCCATCAACTGGCAATTCAGAATTCGACAACGAGAAGATTACGTATGGAAGAACGGTTAACTATGATCATTGGGCATATCGCTCAGCGGGCTCTCCTGTTGAGGGTCCCCTGTACATACATGTATAATTGATGAGCTGTTGTGTCTCGAAATCCGCACCGGCTGTTTTTGAGTAACCGAGGATGACCACCTGTGTTCATGTTTGTGGACGTCTTGGAGGGGCACAGCACGCCCGCCATGGGTCCGGCACTTGATTCAGGAACTTTGCCCAGTCGGGCGGTGATGTCCGAGGGGTGGAGGAGCTGCCGACAAGGGCCTTCCGTTGTCGGCGAGCCGGATGGCCTGATGCGAGAAAAGGCTTAGCATCACCAATTGACGCCGGGATGTGGCGGAACTTGTGGGGAACCTGCACGCTCTGCTCTGCTGTGTTCGGGTCGGAAGCAAACAAGCTTTCCTATTTTTGCTGCTGCTGAAGAATACGCAGGCGGTAGAACGCAACTCCGGGCCGCTCCGAGGGACCCATTGGAGGATGCAGTCGGATCCAATACAAGCAAATGCTACTACTGTTTGCCATTTCCTTGAGATATTGCGGGCTGCGTAGTAACAATAGTGAGTTGTCCAATCAACTATGCATGGTCACATCAAAACAAGAACCATGAAACAGGAAACCGGTCGCTTCTAAACAGTTCATGTGTAACCCGTTCCGCCGCGTGCTCTGCCTATGACTTATGACGTCAACCGATTATCAGCATTCGTTCCCAGAAAGTTCATCGGTCATCCTCAATTCTGAGACTGCCGTATAGCCTTAAACTACGGTTAACTGAGAGATGGGATCCATAAGAGCGATCTGGGTCAAGCTTCACTGGAGCTGAACACCTGTCTGTATCCAGCGCAGCCGCCAAAGCAAGCAAAGCAAATCGGCCCTCATATTTGATGATTTGCCTCATCGCTGCTAAATCCTTACTTATTTGGCCATGTTGATAAATCCATCAAATCAAAGGCACGTGACTGTTTATATTGCCTGATTAGGAAATAATTGAAGCTATTCACAGGTCTCTCTAGATGTCACGGATGAACTACTAATCCATCGATCCCTGACAGTCGCGTGAAGCTTAGCATGATAAAGATACAGCCATATGAGTGGGAAAATCGACGCCTTATATCGTCGAAGAGAGTCAAAAAGGCAGGTCACAGATCAGTAGAGGGATGAAGGGGCTGGCGGGTGAAAAATGTAGGGTGAGATAAATGACGGAGGGAGGCCGAAATCCGACGATCCTATTGGCCGGATCACCTTAGTCATGAACCAAATCAATCAATCCAAATCTGGGGGGTTGGCTTGCTTGTTTGGCTGGTGGGAGCAGCTTCATTTGCTTGATTTAGTTGGACTTTGCGTTGTTGGCGTTGCTTTGGCGGCTGCGCTGTCTGTATCTTCTGTTGAATCTCGCTGTCCGGGAGGTAATTTACTCATGGGCTCTATTAGTAACAACTATTATTCTTATTATCGTTCTCATTATTACTATCATTGTTGTCGTCATCGTCGTCGCCGCCGTCATTGATGTCATTGTTGTTGTTGCAGTTATTATTATTGTCAGTATTGTTGTTCTCCAGACCATCAGTCAAGGCACCTACTTAGCCCGCGCAGCTGGTACAGATGCTACCGCCCGGATAGCAAAACTCTTTATGTTAGACCCTAAAGTTAATTAGAGATGACTAGTTGAATATTGCCTTCAAACAAGCCACCTTGATCGAGAACGTCGTATCCCGTCTCATGGGCGATGCCAGTGACCTCGGGGTGTCCATGCTAGCGGGAGACGTTTGAGACCACCGTCGCAGAGATACGGAGGAGAAAAGCAGGGGCATTTCTCGTCTTTGGGATTCTGTCGTTCTGGTCACCGCCTGTCATACTAAAAGTTGAGAGGGAAGTTAGCCTTGGAGCACAACGAATGGTTGTAAAGTATTCATGCATGAGCACTATTTTGGAGTAGTTACACAGCCTCGCTCTCGTGGCAAATGGGAACTCGACTTCTATATCATCGCTTCTGCAGCCTGCTGATGTGTTGCCACGTCAGCGTCTTCTGATCAGGCTGAGGGTAAGCGAGGTCCCTCGCCCGACCTGCCTCTCCTTTCTTGTTCTTCACCATTCCACATCCTGCGAAAAGGTCTGAACATCTTGATTAGTCGACAAACACCCCCGATAATCCCATCATACCAACAACTGCCGCTGATCTCGAACCCGATGTCTAGATGGCACAGAGCTACCTGCATGTGGCCCGACGTGGTCGTCGCCGGCGGCCTCCCGTGCTGCAGATCCTGCGACGCCGTTGGCTACATTGACAACATTACGTTCGCACTTCCTCTTTCTATGACACCCCGAGCCCCTTCCGACGAGAGCGACGGTTGGTACCAGCTACGATGGCCGGCAGGCGTGGACTACAAACACGACGACGAGTCGCCAGGCACATCGTTGTCACTTCTTCCCTGTTCAAATCCCAGCGCCAGATTCCAAGACCAGCGAGGACCAAATAACCATGGAGGTCCTTCATCAACTTTTCAAGGCACCAGGGGTAAGCTGGATGACAGCACGCAAATCCAAAGCGCTCGAACTACCTCGGAAAGCAACCCATGCAAGCCCTCAAGATGCTACCCAGTGTTTTGGAGCGACGATGAGATCAGACTTCTGGACTTGGGTTCTTCCAGTAGCGGAAGCCTTCTTCATGGGGCTTTCACCAGAGTGCGACTCGGCTCCGAGCAGGCTCAGTATGAAGCTGTGTCCTATACTTGGGCGGATGAATCTGGCGATTCAACCCGGTGTAGACCAATGTTCATCGGTCCCTTTTGGGACATCGTGCCCATAACCCGAAACTGCGAAAACGCCCTCCGAAGTGTCCGCATCTCTGGAGGCCCTCCTCGGAAATTTTGGATTGACTCGTTATGTATCAATCAAGACGATGAAGAGGAAAGATCTGCTCAGGTGGCTCTCATGCCACGAATCTATGCAGGCGCGACTGGTGTGTGGTCTATCTCGGGCCTGCGTCGCAGGACAGCGACCTGGCGCTAGACGCAATTTCCCGTTCAGTACACAGAAATGAATGTGTTAATTCAAATGACGACATGAAGGAAGCATGCGAACAGTGCGCTGCAGCTGTCAGAAGCCTTTTTCGGCGGGCGTTCTTTCGCAGGCTTTGGGTAGTCCAGGAAGTCACGCTTGCAAAGTCATTGATGATATTCTGCGGATCCAAGTCAACGTTCTGGCCGTTCTACCACATCACGAAAAACCTTCTCGTGTCAGTATGGACACGGGTGCATGAGAAAAGGGTCGCTGATCCTGGATGGGAGCTCCTGGGTCTCATGGCTGAGACCAGCCAGTGTTTCTGTGGCGACCCCAGAGACCGCATCTTTGCCCTCCTGGGCATGATTCGAAGCTTGAATGAAAACGATGTCGCGGCAGATTATAGCCTTACATTCCAGGAGGTCAGCATTGGTATTGCATCGTTTTTAGTTCAGAAGTGTGGCAGAGGCCGAGAAGTACTCCTCTTCGGCGGGATCAATCGAGGCAAGCGACGACGGCTGCCTACTTGGGTTCCTGACTTTGTCTAGCATCTCAGGCCCGATTGGAGAATCAGGGGACTTCTTGACAGGTTATTGGCAATTTCGGGAGACCCGGCGACCGCCAGAGAAGCTGCAAAACGCTTGGAGCTAGCCGATCGGGCATCCCATATTCGAAGGTACAGGCTTTCATTCCAGCCGCTCGATAACCCCGGCATTCAAATAAGCTCACGTACGTCATGCCTTCATCTCCCAGCGATAAAGCTCTCCAAATTCAAGAGTTCTTTCAAGCATTCTGGCACTGGCTGGGACTTTCAGCCTTTTGTTCGGCAAGGACCCACCCACCGAGCAGTTATCATCGTGCCAAAGGCCCCTGGTGGCTCAAAGCACTCTTCCAGCTGGCTGGAGATAATCTCTGCGGAAGATGGTCTTTACTGGCTCTACAGAATTGATGGATTCGCGATTTTGAGACCGAACTATGACGGTGTCACACACAGTCTTGTCTGTGGCTGTGATGTGATTCTCGAAGATATGGGATACGGCGAAATATGGAATCAGCAGTTACCAAGGCCAGTCAACTGGAGCAAACCACTGGCGAGGTTGTCAAAGTCAGAAGATGACTTATGTTCTGAGCAGTTGCAAAGGCTTTTTCAGCAGGTTCCAAGCATATGCAGCTTTGGGACTGCCAATTTACACGCAACATCGGAATTAGACACACTGGACTTGGAAGCGCGAGAGATACTGTTGGACATTGCGTTTTCTTTGAGCCATTCTCAACATCACACTGAAAGTATGCTTTGGGAAAGTTGGAAAAGGATGGATAGGTCGCTTTTGCCGCTATTCAAAAGCGAAAAGGGCTTCAGAATTCTTCAGCACTGTATAAGGGGGGTCAGCGTAGAACCCCGATCAAATCAATCAAATATGTGGGTTGTATTTGGCTGTTTGACGCCTCCATCATCGTATATTTAGCTATTTAATCAAATACTTAATTAATTTAAAAAGTGAAGCTATTCCTAGTCGTATATAAAACCCTCCCCCTTCCCCTTAACGTATTAATCTTTAGCAACGCTATACCTACTCATAACTTAGCCCTTAAGGTGGCTGGTTCAAGGGCGCATTTCGGCCCATCATTATTCCGCGCTGCGCACGGCCCTTCGAGCGCGCCGGAAGCGTACTAGGCGCTTGGTACAGCGGATTCGACAAACACCGCCTCTTCGCCGGTCAGCCCGGCATCGTCGTCGTCCCTCCAGCGTATTCGGGGCCGGCGGCGACGGCGGCTCTTATATACTATACGGGGACCCCCCAACGGTCATCAGGCCACTTCAAAACCAGCTTTAGAGGCACTATAGACACTCAAGAATTATCAGGGTCATCGAAAATCTCTACGACGTCAGGGTAAGCTTCGCCAAGCTGAACACTCTCTCACAGTCAGTTACCATAACGGGGATCGCGAATATATCAAAGACCAGCTTACTAAGGGTCGGGAAAGTCCATTATTAGTCAATCCAAAACTCAATAACGTCCCCTACTAACAACATAACTTCCATACAATAATATCAATCCAACTCAAAAACATCATTAATAGAGACTTATATAACCCTATTATTAAACCACTCACAGAAACCCGAGGCCTCCTAAACAAACTCTCCGAGTAAAGGGGAAAAATCACCCCTCATCAGCGACGGCGTTAATTGTTTTTATAAGGTATTAAGATACCATCACTCCCAATAAGATCGAAGAGCCTCTTTTACCTCAATAAGCCACACCTTCTCTTATTAACTCGTCCAACACTTTTCCAACCATCATAAACCCATACTTAAGTTAAGAATAATAGCAGCAGCATAAAAGGGAAAATTACCAAACTTAGTATAATAATCATTAAACTTCTTCCACACATTCTTTACCAATACACAAAAATAAACTCTCAAATCATCTTTAAGCCTATTATATCACTTAAAGCGGTTGTTGTTGTTGTTGTATTTAACATCAAGGCGGCAAGGGCGTAGCCCTTGCGGCAGACCTCCCGAGGGGTATGTGGCGTAGAGAGTTGCAGGCTCAGACTACCTACTCTATAGTATACAGCCCTTGCCTGCGTCCTCCAAATCATGCTTATTGGCTACTATGCGTTTAATTTATCTCTGGATCCCGCTGGTTCCTCTAGTTCCCTTTCTTATTTGGTTTTTTTAGTAGGGTAGGATGGTTGTTTTAAGGCTTAACCGGAGGTTAGTGTCGAATCCGCTGTACCAAGCGCCTAGTACGCTTCCGGCGCGCTCGAAGGTCCGCGCGCGGCGCGGAACAATGTTGGGCCGAAATGCGCCCTTGCACCAGCCACCTTAAGGGCTAAGTTCGCCCCTAAAGAATAGGGAGAACAAGAACAATTACACAATAATTGAATACATCACGAATTGACCCTTGAATCCGACAATTAACAGTCTAATACGTGCTAAAAACAGCCATTGAACCGAACCCTACCTATAACCACTATTCCTATGCATAATACCTATTCGATAATAACAATAACAACCCCTACTACGAAGATCGCACTTCAGACGACCAAGGATTAGGTCCTTTAGTTTAACCAATTATAATCCTAAGCGAAGACCTATAACTTGTAGGACATTATAGACCCATCAGTTAAATACTCTAAGAACACCGGAGAAGAGACCTACGAAGAGATTACTCGAATACTAGAGTGGCCGGCGATCTCCGATCACCCAAAGGCAATCCGCCGAAGGGCCAGAAGCGCCTCAGGAAACAACGCAACTCAAGAACCCAACAAAGCATTCGTCCTAGGCCCTGAAGCGTCTATAGAACAAGCTTACACTCTCGAAGACCTATCCCCTACGAACCTTACTTTATATAAAAAACAACGAGCGGAATATAACAATAACTATAAATATTACACTGAACAAATAAAAGGTGTATACGCACTTCAGAACTGGTTCTACGAAACTGTTACTCCGGACCTTCTTAAGCACTACTATACTATAAATAAGGGACTTAACGAATAGGTCTCAGAACTGCAAACTCGCATCGGCGGCGCGTTATACGAACACCGAGTAAACACAGCGGAAGCATATTCCAAAGTCTTAAACTATCCTAACAAAAAGAGATTTACTACACAAAAGGATACCGAGGACTAGATCGGCCGCTAGGAGAGCGTTCTCTATAAAGCTCAAGCTATAGACGTCCCATAAACTAAATACTCGAGTACTTAATTTCCAGAGTTTACGTAAGCCCTCAATAGAAACCTTATTAAACCATGGATTTAAGCCTATTAGTTAATAATTAGAACTAAAATAATAAACGACCTACTTATATTAAGTAAAGTCCTCGCTAAGGTTTAATAAGTCCTCCGCTAAATAAAGGATATACGGAAAACCGGATAAGGAGTATTTAGACTTATAGCGATAACCGGCGGACCGGCCAGCAGCGACGATGAACTACAACAAATAAGGACCTAACTACGAAAAGCCCATAATGGAGGCCATGGAGACCGTAGAAGGGGTAACGGGAAAAGTAAAGGGAAATAACCGCGCTCCCCAGCTAATAGATCCAGCGACTCTAATAAGGGCAGGACGTGTACAACATACCTAAAACAAGGTCACCAGTTTTCGAAGTGCTAGCTAGTTTTCCCTAATAAGCGCCCTAACCACATATACTGTAATTAAGCACTTAAGAAGCTGGTTACTGAGCAACTTAAGAATAACGAAGACCTTACTAAGCGTATCCAAAAACTCAAATTTACTATAAAATTAAGTTAACTCATAGAACGTTATTAAGCCCGTGTTCAAGCTACACTGGCAACCTCTTACGAAACGTATTCACTTTATGGATCCGTAATCCTTAACTCCGGAGCTATAATCCACATTTTCAACAACCCCTCATAGTTCATATAACTAACAGGAGCCGCACTTAACGACTATCTCTAAGTAGGTACTCAACAAGTGGCAATTAATAGCTTCGGAATAGTGGATATTCGTATTAAGGGGTGAGACGGTAAGCCGCTTAAGTTTCGCTTATATAACGCAACACTCTATAAAGGGTTTACGAATAACCTTATTTCTTTGAAATACTTACACCAAAAGGGTTTTTAGTGGGATACCAGCCCCGGCAATAACTATATCAGGTGCATAAACCGAAGTTACGTTTATAAACTATTTAAAATCCATAATTAAGATATTCTCGATTATAGACCTATAAAGGACAAAGCGGCACTCACAACGATCGTTCCACTCCCTCAACCTACGCCAAACGAGTTCCCGAGAACCCCGCAAAAAAACCATTTTATAAGCACAACAATCCGCAAACCTATCCAAGTAAGCGTGGAAAAATAGCACCGGAAACTTAGACACCCAAGGAGAGACGCTCTAAATCACCTCAACAACGCAGTAAGGGGAGTGAGACTCCTAGATCGAAAAAGTAAAGACCCCGTAGAATATAACACATATAAGATAACGAATATAATACACTAAATCCGCCAAGCACCAAAAGAGTTAGTTAAACGGGTAAAAGCCGGAGACCGTCTAGTACTCAACTTCCACGACTATAATAAGGAATACGAAGGGTATACGTCCCTTATACTTCTTTCTAACTAAGCCTCAGGGTTAACGTAGGACTTTTATCTACAAAAGAGAATAATAGAGACGATCTCAGAAGTGTTATTCAAATTACTCAACTATTTAGAACGCATTTATAATACGAAGATTAAGTTCCTAGAAACTAATAACAAACTTCTGAGATATCCACGCCTAATAGCAGACCTAAAGGGGTATAGAATAATAATTAAAACATTAACGCCTAATACACAAGCTTAGAACGGAGGTACTAAAAGGCTCACTACGATTATTAAAACTAAAACTAGGGTAATAGCTATTACAACGAATTTCCTAGACTACTTATGACCTAAGATCGTTAAAATAATAGTCTACTTCTATAACTGAACCTTATTATGAATACACGAGTAGAAAACACTTTATAAACAATTCCATAAGCAATTCTAGAGCAGAGAAGATGAGATTTATACGGTCCCTAACCTCTCCCACCTACGATCCTACGGTTATAAGGCCTACGCCCTAACGACCAATACGCAACTTAAGCGTCAACGGCGAAAAAAGCTTACCCCTTATACATAGATCGGCTTTCTAGTGGGCTACACATCAAGCAATTAATTCAAAATATGGAACCCTCTTAAAAAGGACATCTTCATAACGAGGAACATCGTATTCAATAAAAAAGCACACTTCAATGGGAACCTTAAGGGTACTATTAAGGAATTTCACTACCTAAACCTATAAGCAATCAAAATACGAATTCAAAAACTTATTAAGCAAACCTAGATATAAACATTAATACAAAACGCTAACGAGGAAGTAGAAGAGGTCACCCTCACTTTCAAAACAAGTCCAGAGTATAATAAAAGCACTCTAAAAGTGAGCTCCGTTATAAAGATATACTCGGATAAGTCGAAATAATATAATACAAAGTATTTCGCACTGTACCCAACGCCTAAAGTGTTACTACTAAGACCCTTATTATTTTTCACTACCTTAGAAGTGGCTTTGGCCGTAAAGGGGTGGGGGGAAAACGAGGGAGAAGTATAAAATAAAACCACAACTTCGGACCACAGTATAAGTGCGGCGAGGCATAAAATCTCGTTTAAATCTGCTTTCCTAGTAGGAACGGCTCTAAAGCGGAAATAACGCTACGAAACACAATTAATGGACGGTCTCCTAGGTATACGTTTATAGTCTGGCTAACCCAGTACCCTTAACGAGATTGGTCACCTTAGAACCTTTAATAAAAGTATATTAGATTAAAAGGCCGATGGGGAAGTACTCTAATAATATAACCTTTCCAATGAGTTAAGAAAGCCCAGTTAAGAGGGGACTTCCACTAAGGGAAGTACTCTAGGTTATATGTGTAAAGAGTTTTCTCCACTAGGCCGTAAGGGTAGCACGCCCATAAGCACTCACTAGAAAAAACTACCCCCTCTCCCCACATCACACAATCACTTAAAGGATCACTTATATAAGGACGATTTTAGAATAGCTGAAATAAGCTATCTAAGTGGCCATAAAAACTCCTGCTCCTAAGAGGAGGTCAACAAAAAACAAGCATAAGGTAAGCAGATTCTCGGCTACCACTAGGTATATACTTATAAACTTAATAAACATGGGAGGCTTATGAAATTCAAAGTACACCTCGTTATCCGTAAAAATTAACAATTGAGAGATGAGCGAGAAACGTACACTACTATGCTTATAAGTATGTCGTTCCGAATCCTTATTATAACAACTATTCGCTTCGATATAGAGCTTTTATAATACAATGCGGTAAATACTTTTATGTATATAATAATTGATGAGGAAGTATATATATAATTCCCACCTGGATACCGAAAAGTTGGACGAGTATTATACTTAAAAAAAGCACTTTACGGCCTCAGAAGGTCACCTCTACTCTAGTAAAAGCACCTAGAAAGCGGGCTCCTAGAACTCGGCTTTCAACGAGTTACTGGAGAGAACTGCTATTAGTAAAAGGAATAAATTACGTTCTTCTTTTATGTTGATGACTGCGTCTTAGCTTTCCTTTATAAGTTTTATAACGAGGTAATAACGTCGATAAAAGAGCTTTAGAAACACTACTATTTAAAAGGTGGTTACGAACTATAGTGGTTCTTAGGAATCAAGGTTTTAAGAAACCGAGTAATTAAGAAGATTTAGTTATTATAATCAGTATTCGCCGAAAAGGTGAAAAGACTCCTATTAGACGCTAATAAGCTACTTAAAACGCATTTCGAAACCCCTATAACAACCTTTAAGTTATTTCTATATAACAGGGTAGCTAAACCGTGGGAAATCAAAAAATACTAATGTAAAGTTAGAACTATTATGTATATAATTGTAATAACACACCCGGATATCGTATTCACTATAAACCATCTCATACACTTCAATCAGAACCCAGGGCCAAGTCACCAGCGCGCAGCGGATCGAGCACTCTAATACCTCTACTCAACGTATTCTCTCTACTTAGAATACGGAGCTACACCAGGGAGCCCTAAGGACACTTTAGAAATCACTTCTAATACTAGTTTCGCCGATAATACGCTTAATTAGAAGAGCTCTTAAGTGCTCGTAATACGACTTTTTAGCGGAACCGTTACGTGGAAAACAAATAAGTAATAAACAATTACAACATTAACAACAGAAGCCGAACTTCTCACCCTATTATACACAGCAAAGGAAACCATCTTTGTAAGCTAATTAATATCCATTTTATAAATACAACTCCCTACGAAGGACGTTCAGAGCACTAAGTTTACACCTTAAATATACTCTTAACCACGAATTCATATATAATACGATAACTAGTAAACCATGCACCTTATAACCATAGAATAAATGTAGTTATAAACACACCTACGCTACGTTAATATTCACAACCACTGGTTACGTTAAGAAATCGAGAATAACCGCGTTAACGTCGCGTATACACTATTAGCCGAGCTGATGGTAAACGGACTAATAAAAGCGCTTTCAAAGTAGCCATTTCAGGCGTTTCTTACGTAGCTAAATATAAGTAACCAGCGGGCTTATCTTAAGAACAGCCGTCGCTGCGACCTCGCCGAAGATGAGGCCCGCTGGGAGGCCGGGATGGCCAAGGATAACATATGGGACGTTAAGGCTTGTAATCCTCACACTCCTAGGGGCTCGTGAACCCCACAAGAAGGACGTATAAGAAGCACTCTAAACGGAGGAAAACGAAATTCAAATCTCAGGACAATTATAGCACTTGGAAATAGTTATTGAAGGACGGATCAGGTGGCAGGAAGCCCACCAGACGGAGGCCTCCCTAAAGGGGCGTATCGAATCCGCTATACCAAGCGCCTAGTACACTTCCGGCGCACTCGAAGGTCTGCGCGCAGCGCAGAACAATGTTGGGCCGAAATGCGCCCTTACACCAGCCACCTTAAGGGCTAAGTTCGCCCCTAAAGAACAGGGAGAACAAGAACTGTTGGAAAACGTATATGTGCACGATCTCGGGGGTCAATTCGTCATATGTATTGTCTCCGTCCGTCCTGAGACCTCTGCGCTCCCCGGAAGCCCCCTTTCTAATGTGCTTCGTATAACTAAGTGCCCTTTTTACGTAAATAGGGCGGAAATCGTCCTCTAGAGCACTTTGTATATCCTATGTGGCCTACTACCCCCTTTTTAATACACCCCTTTAGCTTACGTAGCTCGAAATCTCGTTCCTAGGGTATTCCTACACTCCTATAAGCGTCTCCTATACGCTTTATATATAGTAGCGGAGACTACCCTTAAGGGTAGTAGGCCTACTAATTTTCTCCCTATTCTTCTCTAAAGATCCCTCCGCTTTATATGGTCTCTTTAAGAGGGTCGTTCTCTTTGCATAATAGTCCTATCTCCTTTATTACTAGGTTTAGTTGTTTCATAAACTCCTTAAACGACTGTTAAATAAGACTTTTTGTGAGCCCGTCGACTATAAGATCCTTTATAGGTGTATGAACAACGTTAATTATACTATTATCGACCTCCTACTTTAACTAATAATTATGTATATTAACATAACAGAGTTTTGTTCACAGAGTAACCAGTTTTTTGTTAATAAAACATATTATCTATAGGTTATTATACTAAATTATTATTCCTTTACTCGGCCTAATAGCGTTAAGAGTGGCTAGTAAACGGCTTATAAAGATTGCTTTGCGTGCTGCTTATGAGAGTACGAGGAGCTCTACTTTTGTTATTGATATTGTGATCGTATTTTGCTTATTTACTCACTATCCGATTAGTTTTCTTATAAATCGTAGGGTATACACTTAAGAACTCTTCTGATTAGTAGAGTTATTAGTAAAACTAGTATTTAATACGATTTCGAAGTATAGGTTATGCTTATTATATTCGAGGTATAGGTAAGTAGTATCGACGATATACTATAATACTCAATTAGCGGCCCGTTAGTGTTTATCACCTGGGTTTTAGTTGAATTTCGCGAGGTGGTTTACTGTGAAGGTGATATTTAGCTGCGTTATGACCACTAAGTATAAAATTAACCCGACTTTACGTTGATACGTAGTGATCTCCTTTTTCGTTGTAATACCCTTATACGAGAATAGTTCCTTATTCGTTATGGGTATTACGTATCGTATACGGTGCTTCGGCGCACCTCCAGTAGTCCCTTCACTAACAAGCCTTGCGAACTTCTTTGCGTAGGCTGCTTAGGATAACCAGATTTTCCGCGTATTTGGATCTCATATAACCTCAATTCCTAGAAATTAGTGAAAAGGGTCTCCGTTTTCTAGGTGGTACTTCTCTTTAAGTTCATTAATAAGGTACTTAGTAGCGTTTCTATACTTAAGGGGAAACATAAGAACATAGTTATCGATATAAAAGAAAAAGAGTATACAACCCTTTCGCTAATAGTAATTCTCACTTATAATGTGTTCTATACCCATTATTTTTAGCCCGTTCTCTAAATGCTATTGTTATAGTAAAGGGGACTTGTGAAGGCCGTATAACGCCTTTTTTAGTTATAGGACTTTCCCCTATTGCTTATGGCCTGGTGGGAACTCCATATATACTACCTCGTTAATCGGAGTGTGGACAAAGGTGTTAACTATGTTATATTATAATAATATGAGTTTCTACTAAGTAGTGATAATAATAAGTATATAGAATAATTATCCTATAAGTGTTATTATATATGTATCCTTAAAAGTGTTTTTAGCTTATTAGTCTCCGTGAATAACAATTCTTATTTTGAGTTTTTAGAGTGCTCCCCTTTCGTCCATTTTATAAACGTATACCCATTAATAACCTAAAATCTAATGTTCAGCGACTTCTCTCCGGTCTACGACAACGTATATGTTCATCTCTTCGTAGTTTACGAGGTGCTTCTCTTTTGCTTTATGGAATCCCCTCTTATAAGGGTGGTTATATAAATTAGTATACTTTTAAGGTATTAGTAGTAGTACACCAACTTGGAATTTTTGTTGGGGTAGAGGGCAGCCCTTTCCTAGAACACTAAAGGCCGGGCTAATAACTACGGGCCCCCTATCACTTAATACGGGCCCTCTATTATGAGATCCTAATATTTTAAAGAGAAGGTGGCCTTTTTCTGAATTAACGTAGTTTATTCCCTAATAAAGGTCTAAGGCCAACTTACACCTAGGAGCCCTATATCTCCCAGGCCCAGGAGTAGGTCCACGATTATTACCACTTCTAATAACGGTGATTCTTTTGAGTTTAGTGTTCCCGTGTACTATTATATCTAAGTAACTTTCGGCGTTTCTCGCCTTTTTTCTGGTCCTTACTTATTATTTACCTATTCTGGTGTTACTTAGGAAGGTGGCCTCCTAGGAGGTATACGGAGTAGTAATTAGAAGTTTTTCGTGAATTAATTTATTTATATAAAATGCCCCTTGGGTGATCGAGGTACGCCTTTTCTTTTACCCCTTTACTCTGAGTGCCTCCTCGAGGTCTGCGAAGAAGGAGGTGGGTGGTGTTTATGGTGGTGTAATTAGTTCGAATTATAATTCTATGTACTTGGGCGACGGTGGTGCAGGGTATTCCTACGCCTCTTCGTCTTTAAAGTATTATATTTTATTGAATTCTTTGTTTGTGGTATGGGTATGCTCCGGAAATGTAACTCTAATTAGTGAGACCTCTAGTTGTGCGAGGGTAGCGTTAAGCTTATTTACGTTAAGGTTTTTAAGGTCGTCTCGTAATTTATTAATATCACCATTAAAGAACTCGGTTTCTTTGAACGTAACGTCTTATTTTATAATAATACGGGTAATAAGTGGGTTTTAAATATGGTATAAGTTACTCATACTATACCCAATAAGGTAGCCGATCCATCCCCTCGGCTAGAGCTTTTTCGACTTATTTTTGCTAAGCTGGGTATCCGTTGTAAGTGTGTACACCTTATAACCATATGCTTAAAGGTGGGTTTAATGAGGTTTTCCGAGGTTTGGGCCTTGGAATTATGTATAGAAATACTCGAAGGGCGTTCTCTAGTTGCGTACTATGGACGGTGTTCTATTATATAAGTACATCGTGGCGGTAATAATCTCTGGTCATAACATCTCTAGGAATTTGCCAACCTTATAGAGGGTTCTAGCCTTTTTTTTGATAATTACTATAATACGCTTAGCACCTCTGTTCTAGGCCTACGTATTCGGCGTAGAAGGTTTAAGGACCACCCCTTGAGATTGAAGGTGGGCGGTAACTTGCTGATAAATTGTTGTGACCTTATGATCATACTCGAAAATCTTGACTTATATGCCGTATTACGTTTTTATTATGACCATATAAAAGTTGAATACTTTTAGGAGCGTCTCTATTATGCGGTCCTTAAGGTAATAATCCTATAAGTAACTTGTTAGTTGATCTAAGAATATTATTATAAACGTATATCCTTTATATCCCTAAGGACTAATTAAGTAGAAGTTGAACACTACTCTTAACCCTGGTTTTGACCACGTTATAAATTCGTGTGGTGCACGTTTAACGATTCGTTTCGTTTTCCCTTTCCTATACGCTGAGTAGTTAGATGATTTGTTGTATAGGTCACCTATGATCTTTATACTGTGTGAGGCGTTAACTAGGTGCTTTAATACCCTTTTACCCGGGTGACCCATTCTTTGGTACTAGTGGAACGGTCTTCCCGTGAATCTTCTGCGTAGTGAGAGTGTTGTTTGGCGTTTCCTCGTATACATAGTAAATGCTGCCTTCGTATTATTTTCGATGACCTGTTGTCCATGGAGATCGTAAAAGTAATAAATAAACATCTTATCGGCCCTTTATACGCAATTTTAACCTAGGCGGTTATCCCACCATATACTTTGTTACTGTAGAAGTTGATAGGAGATTAGATTTATTACGAATTCCTTATAATAAGCGATGTTATAAAAGTGGATTCTCACCTTCTTTCCTTTTTGGGTATTTACTGTTATGTTTACGTTTTCGTAGCTTAGGATGGGGATTTGTGAAGTTCCTGCCCATAAGTAATCTCTTATTTCGGCTATTCTAAAATTTGTGAATTGAGTATAGTCGTTAAATACGTAGAGCAACGATCCTGAGTCATATATCGTAGAGTTATATAAGGGGTATTCGGTCTGGATTATGAACGTAGAATAGTTGTTTGTATACTACTTCTTTTATGTTGTGTTAGCTAATCCTATACACCGACTATATAGTTAGGTTTATTTTGCTTCCTTTTTATGTTACTTACGGATCTTCTTTACGTAGTCTACGAGGTCGTCGTCACTTTTGAGATGCTCGGTGACCTTTCTTATTATATTATTATAGGGTTCCCACCCTTCGGGTACTTCCTCGGGGAAATAATAAAAGTAGTTAACCAGGATGTGACCTTTTTTTTCATATCCGTAGTACTTGGGGACGTTGCTTTGGGTCCGCGAATTGGTTACTCTGTGTTATTTTTTGGACTTATTCCGGGGTATAGTCTCCTCGGGTCCTTCGTCTATTATACTTATTATGGTAAAGGCACCCTTTAAGACTCTTGGTCCTATTAATATGGTGTTTACGTGGATTTGTATATATCGCTGGACCTCCGCTGAGACCTTACTAATTAAGGGATTATCTTCTTCGTGGAACTTTACTTTGAAAGTGGTGTAGAACGTGGAAATCGTGGTTTTTACGATTATTTTAAAAAAGTCTTCGCTCTATTCGCTAAAGTCCTTGGTCTAGGCTAGGTTAATTTCCTAGCCTTTTAGTATTACGGCCTCCCACTACTCAAGCTATTTCTCGATTTCGGCTTTCGTAGTTATCCGCTTTATAGTTACTTACTTAACGATTTTCTCGTATTCTTCACATATAACGCTCTTCTTTTCCCCATTAGAGATCGAGGCTACATCCTTTAACTTTATTATCTAAGTGTAAAGGGATTCCATGGGATTACAATAAGTGTCCACGTACTTCGTAGTAATCGTCGACGAGACCTAGTTACGAAGTTTTTGTAAAGTGGCCGCTTTACACTCGTAAACCTATATATCGTGGTTATAGTCGTTCCGGAGTTGAATATACTCCTCGTGGTCCTCCTTAACGAGGTCTTACAGGCGTCTAGCCGTCTTATTCAATCATACTTCTTCGATATCGGGTATTTAAGACACCTCAATAGTTGACCTACGGGTATATCGCAGTGTATTCTTTTTCTTATAATCGGAGAAGGCCGGAGGCTCCGGCTTCGGCATCCACTTCTCGGGCATTTTAGTACCGGGATTTACTTACTCCTAAACGTCCAAATCGGTAACCTTACCCTAGAAGACCTTATACTAGGTAGGCCATTAGGTGGGGTTATTAAGGACAATGAATTCCTTTGCTTCTATTATTTAGTTTAGGTGTGCTATATGGGTTCTACGGTGTATAGGTGGGTTATTGTGTATTTTTAACGACTAATCGGATTCTCGAATAGCTTCGTCTAGCTCGTAGGCTAGCCAATTAGTAGGTAATCAGATTGTTAATTGTTGGAAAACGTATATGTGTACGATCTCGGGGGTTAATTCGTTATGTGTATTGTCTCCGTCCGTCCTGAGACCTCTGCGCTCCCTGGAAGCCCCCTTTTTAACGTGCTTCGTATGACTAAGCGCCCTTCTTACGTAAGTAGGGCGGAAATCGTCCTCTAGAGCACTCCGTGTATCCCATGTGGCCTACCACCCCCTTTTTGACAAGAACAATTACACAATAATTGAATACATCACGAATTGACCCTTGAATCCGACAGTTAGCCCTTAGTAATATGGGTAGATTTTTTAAAAGAAGTTTATTATACATAGGAAAACCTCGAAGTTTTTAGGATTAATAATTAACCCCTTAAAGTATTACTTAAGTAATCCCATAGGTCCTATGAGTTTTAATAAATTAAAAGGGTAAAAAGTAGGTTATTATTACTTTTTTATTAGGGTTTTTTAGTAATAAACTAAGTAATTTAAATCCTTTATTTCCTTATAAAAATAAGTAAATAGGGTTTTATTATAATTAAAGTATTAGTGATATTGTTCAAAGTCTCCGTGGCCTGATCGGGCTATTAGGAGGTGGTATAGGGTAGTGCGTGGAAGGGCTAGTTTAGGAGGGCTGGATAGGCTGGCTTTGAGTCCTAGTTGGGCGTATCGATTTATTACTTCCTTATGCCACTATTATGTATATTAGGCCCGTATTCGTTTCCTAGTGAGTCGTTTAATCCCTACTAGGGTTATTAGTTGGCTTAAGGGCACTAGGAGTATTGTGTTTTACTTAGTTAGGTGGTCTACTTCTTTGTTGCCTTTTATCCCCTGATGTCCTGGGGCCTAGTGGGTATATATATCTGTCGGAATGTCCACGCTGGACTGGCGCCACCTGTTGCCGCCTATCGCCCATTGGCCCGGTTAGCGAGCCAATCAGAAGGTAGGAATCGGTTTTAGATCGGCAGTGTCAGATCGCTGCCGTAGGCCCGATTCCTTCCTTTAATAACAACAGAGCAGATACGATGAATATATCGTTATTTGCTCACCTTCCACACTAGGCCTAGTAAAGTGAATTTAATACTAATTAGTAATTGAATACCATTTCCGCAGATCAGCAAAGTAAACCTTTTACTAAAAGAGGCAATATTACGAAGTCCCGGGACGGAATAACCCGTCCAACGGATTTCACGATATTCGTACTATAAGAAGAAGCTACGATAACCTTGGTTAGTAATATAATTAACAATAGGATACCACAGGAACTTCCTAGGAGTTTATACAGAATCACCGGAGTAATAAGTTCCACTTAATATAACGGAATACGACCTTTATATCCATTATACATAACTTACAACGAAGATCTCATAATTAATAATAATATAAAGTGCCCTCGTACTTCTATTGCTAACTTTCACTCTTAATAAAAAACCATCTATTATAATTAATACCCTCTTCTTCTTTAGATACTACTCTATTACCCCGCAACTATGAAAACACCTCAGAATCAGTACTTAAAAGGCTAACCCTCATAAAAACCCCGATTTCACTATTGTCGCCATCACCCCTTACTCTTACCTCTAAAATAATAACCCTAAATACTTAACGAACATAACACTAAAAATAATAACCCCACCTTCTAACTACGTTCATAAAAAAAAGCTGGTAACTAATACTAAGATTAGAGCGACCTACTAAGAACATAATATCTAATACTCGAAGGGCTAAATTTAACGAGAACCCCGACTTAATTATTATTGTCCCTACCCCTAGAAATAACCCAAACGTGGATATAAAACTAGAAACAACACTAAAGGAAGGAAGACTCCCTTCCTACACTACCCACCAGAAGTAGTATTTGCGAAGGGCTAGGCCTAGGTGTTTTCGACCTTAGGGTGCTCTATTACTATTTACTTCAAGCTAAGGAGCGAAAGAGAGGAAGTTCCTTATAAGGGGGGGTAGTGTAGGAATTTATACTATTAGAGAATAAAGGGGACCTCTGGTGGGGCACTGGAGGTCACCGGAGGCCCTTTGATCGGAGGCCCCTTTAACCGGAGGGCTCTTTTATTGGATGCTGGTTAACACCTTAAGCAAAACTTAGGTCATCGTGGGCATCAGCCCATAACAAATGCCCCCTCCTTTCTCCCCTCCCTCCCTACTGGTGTTCTGTTGGTGTACCAGCGGCTATTAATTTACTGCCCTCCGACGTCTTCTCGGGGTATACACTGGGTCCCTATCCGCTATATTAATTTCTCTATACCACCGTTTATACTTATCTAAAGCCTCTATTTCCGATACTACTTCTATAAGCTCCTAAGTTAGCTCCACATAACCTTATTATTTAACTAGGGCCTAGTGATGGTGCCCTTTACCCACTAGTTACCACCTTACCACTAATATATCTTCTATAAGCTATTCAGGATCTCCGTTCATATTACGAATCGGGGGTGGTTGTTTATTAGTCGTTTTTTGCCTTAGTAACGGGTTACTGGCTGCTCTACGGAGGAGGTCTACGTAAAAGTGTGGATGGATACTGGTTAGTATACTCAGCTTTACCACGTGAACTGAGATCACTTATATAACTTCATATTTATAGTAAAGTTATACTAATTTCTTATTTAACTTTGGGGATGAGTAGTTGGCGACGTTTAATTACACTTTATTTTTAACCTTATACTACTTAGTTGGTCCCTTAGTGTAGTTCGTGGAGTCTCCACTTCGCTACTAAGTAGCTGCTATTACTGCTTAAACGAACTCTATAACGTCCTTTATCCTCTAGACTAACTGCTTCGCTATTTCCTCTTAATTTATTTCTAATTAGCTATCTCCTTTTACCACTAATAAAGGGTTAACGTAGTATCCATGCTCTATAAAGAATAGGGACATCGTCATAGTAATACTCATTTAGTTCCTAAGGGCTAATTGTATACTAGGTAGTAGTTCCCCCTAATTATCCTGGGTGTATATTACATATGCGCAGAGAATTACTTGGATCTCCTAGTTAAGGCGTTCCGTCCCTCCATCTATTTACGGGTAGTAAATAGTATTTAGTAATTGTTTTATACTAGTTAACTTATAGAATTCCTTCTAAAATCAGCTTATTTAATTCGATCCTCGGTTACTAATTATTATTTATAGTATTCCGTAAAACCTATAATAATAAGAGAGGAACCGCTGAACATAAGCTTCAGCGTCCATAGTCTCCATTTTTTTAACGTGGGGTTCTTCGATAACCTGTCCACAATAACCCATAAGTATCGGGCCTTTTTCTTTTTTATTAGAGGAAAGTTGGTAATAAAGTCTATTAATAAGTTATAGTAAATATGGGTAAGTATTAGTAGGGGTTTAAGGAACCCTTTTTTAGCTTACCTCCAAATGTGTATCCCTGTCACAGTCTAAATCGTTGGTTGAATAAGGGTTGATTCTCCTAAGCTAGTTGCCGTAAGGCGCTGGGCTAGAAGTATGGAGTGAGCACGTGATGCTGACTAAGGTGTGCCACAAAGACGTGTGACATGTGCCCCCCTTTGAAAAGCAATCGTCCCGATTGCTGTGATAACGTTCAAATCGTCGTCAGCAGCAGTAAAATCCATACTTCTAGGGCTTCCCTTTAACGATTATTCGACTGTGGCCTCAGGCTTCTACTAGCCAGGGGCTACAATAGAGGGGTAAGCCTAAGGTTATAATTCGTATGGGTCGTTATAAGGGTCATCGCCGTAGGGATCGTCGCTATCGTCGAATTCCTTGTTTCCATATTCATCCATATTTTTCTCCTCTTCTTCGTTAGATTCCTCTGATCCTTCCTAGTCTTCAGGGCTCTTATTACCACCAGGACCCTGCTGGATCAGGTCGCTGGTCATACTGGTAGTCGTATGCTTGCTGGGCTTCGCGTGCTTGCTGGGCTTCGTATGCTTGCTGGGCTTCGTATGCTTGCTGGGCTTCGCGTGCTTGCTGTTGGGCCTCGATACTGCTAAAGACTCTAAGCATCATAGCTGTAAGGGTCTCTGAGTTTGATTTTTTATAGTCCCCTTTTTGTACTACACTTTGGTCCCTAAGGTAATACTGCCCACGGGCTTTCTTAGCTTTAAGTAGGGGCTTCCAATTGTATCCAACGTATGATTTAGCGTAGGGCCGTTCATTCATCTTAAGGCGCCAAGTAACCTGTTGTATAGCTTCGTTGGCTTTGTGAAAAGCGTCAGCTGCAGTGTTGAATTTCGCAGCAGCGAGAAGGCTCTGTAGGAAGGGTGCTGGTTTGGCTTCCTTCATGGGTGCGGGCTTAAGCTCGGGCTCGGCTTTAGGCTCGTGGCCTGTTTCAGGGCTTGTTTCGGAAGGCTCGGAGCCTGACTCGGGGCACGAGGGGATCGAAGTGGCCACGCTGGCTTCGTCGACGTCTCGGTAGGGTCGCTGAGGGCAGCCTTCAGGGCGTCGAAGGTGGCGGAAGAGGCCGTTCCTTGAAAGGAAGGTATCGTGGCAGAGCCGGCAGCGAAATCGCTGACCGCAGCAATTGGCGTATACGTGGCGGAATAAAGCGTTTTTTGTATTGAATTTCGCACCACATTTACGGCAAGGCTCTGGGCGTTGAAGAGGGTATTTATTGGGTTGAGGCTGGCCTAGGGCTTGGCTTTCGAGGGCCTCGATTGACGGCCATATCGCTGGATTCCACGAATTTTGGCGATAGGTATGGTGTTTCCAGAGAGTAGGTCGGTCTCTGGTTGGATCGGTAGGGCTAGCGAATAGAACAGCTGGTGCGCGCATATTGGCGGCGATTCTGGTGAAGAATATGGCTTCGGTCTGGTGGGCTTCCTGCTGGAATCAGGAAGACAGTGGCATATCGGCCTTTTATTCGTGAAAAAGATCGTGAATATCGAGGGATTCCTCGATACCTTGAAAAAATTCAAGGGCTAGGCCACAGGACCGTAAGGTCAGTCGTGCTACCAATTGTCACAGTCTAAATCGTTGGTTGAATAAGGGTTGATTCTCCTAAGCTAGTTGCCGTAAGGCGCTGGGCTAGAAGTATGGAGTGAGCACGTGATGCTGACTAAGGTGTGCCACAAAGACGTGTGACAATCCCTCTATAAGTATCGTAGTTTCATATAAACCTCTGAACTATCTGGGACTAGCCTGGCCAGAAGAACTGTCTACTTATTATTATTAACGTACCGTTCCGTCCTAGGTGGCTATTAGTGTACGAGTTATAACACTTTTATATAATCTTAGTTCGTAATTCATTTAAGTGGTCGTCGTCGTTTTCCCCCCCCGGTACCCATAATCAATCTCTCCATATTAATCTTCCCAGCCCATTAAGTTCACATTTAGCAATTTAAACCTTTAACTTAAGTTTTAATGGGAAACTTCTCCTCTTTTCTTTTATTACTAAATAAATAGCTTAGTATACTCCATTAGCTTTTATAGTTCTATCCTAAAAGGCTTATAGTATAGGGTCAGCGTTAAAAACAGCGGCTTATGGTATTTTTAGTGTATTTTCGGTAGTTCATCTAATTCGAGGGTCACCAGGTAGAGTACAGCTTAGTTATGCAGAGTCGGGAATCATCTAGATCACCCAGCCCTTTTCCCTCTCATCGTCCCATCCTTAGGGGACATCCTACTCCCTTCTTAACAATACATTAGGTACCATCGCTTCCTTTCTTAGCTAATACTTAATCCTAAAATTATACTAAGATAACTCTTTTACCCAGCGGCTTTATCTCTTAGTTAAGTATTACTTTTTTATAAAATACTTTAGACCCTTATAATCCATTAGGATAATAAAATACTAAATACTACGGAGTTTAGCCCTCCAGGATCGTAAATAGGTGAACACTACGAAAAGCTCCTTATCGTAAATCGGGTAATTATACTCTGCTAATAAGAGTTTCTATAAGTAGAACCCAACTAACCTCCAGTGACCCTCTAGGTCCTTTTATAATAATACACTACCCAAAACGAAACCTAAGTAGTCTATCTCGATGCGTGTTTCATCGTCCGGGTCAAATTTCCATAAGAACAACTCTTCTATGAACATCCTCTTTAGTGTTTCGAATACTTCTCTTTAAGTTATTCCCCAATAAAAAACTACCCCCTTCTTCGTTAATCGGGTTAGGGGCTCCACTAGCCCACTATACCCTAGTATAAATATACGATAATAATTAATGAAACCTAAGAAGCTTCGTACACCCTTAAGGGACCTAGGGGCCAACCACTCCTTAATAACTTTCAACTTATCGGGATCACACAATAGACCCTTTCCCGTAGTAATAATAAAGCCGACGTATTTCACCTTCTCAACACAGAATTCGCACTTCTTCGGGTCTAGGTTCAGGCCAGCTTTAGCTAGGGCCTAGAGAACTACTCATACTTTCTCCTTATAATCCCTCTTCGAACCACTAGTATAAATAAGGACATCATCCATATAAACCATAATAAAGTCGTCTAGGAATTTCCGTAGAAAAGTATTAATATATTACTAGAATATTATTAGGGTACCGGTGAACCTAAAAGGGTAAACCACCCACTTAAATAACCCGTATTTTATTCTAAAAACAGTCTTCTCTAAGTCTCCTTCGGCGATCCGTATCTTATAAAAAGTAACCACAACATTAAGCTTTATAAACTATTTAATAATAATTACTCTACTAAGAGTTTCCGATATTAGTGGGAGTGGGTAACGGTCCTTTTTCGTAATAGCGTTTAGGGCTCTATAATTAACGCAGAATCTCAATCCACCTCCTAACTTCTTAGCGAATAATACGGGGGCACCGGCTACCAAACAGCTAACTCGAATAAACCCCTTATCCAGCAGGTCGTTAAATATCTTTTTTAATACCAGTAACTCTTCTCTTAGTATGGTGTATAGAGGTCCCCAAGGGAGTTAGGGCTCCTTCCCTTCTAGCCTTATCTCTAAAGGGATTACGTAGTCCATACCTGGTCGGTGGGGGGGCACCGGGTGCACTTTGGTTAGGTCAAATAAGTCTCTAAACTCCTTATACACCCATTCTAGTACTAACCTCGAAATGTCTTCCTATTTTTGTGGTTCCAACTTTACGAGAGCCTTCTCGATATCTTATAAACTAACTACCATAACAACAACTAGTGGTCTCTGGTTATCTTTTTGTCTTCTTTTTTACGTCATACAACAAACCATAGTAAACGATACCGCTAATAATAGTCTAACCCAACATATCTCTAATATATTTTCGGGCTCTTTTTTATTAGAAAGGTATACTCTTACTCTTCCTTTCCCATAAGTAAACTAATAAGTACCAACATTATACTTCACCTCATTTTAAATTATCCAAGGATTTCCCAAAAATATATCCGGTTCTAAATCGTCTACTATATATACGTAAACTCATTATATATAACCACTAATTTCCATTTATATCACAACTACTCCCTAGCTTCCACCCGGTAAGGGGCCATTTATTATATAACCTCTCATAAAGCATTTTATTATATTAATAAACGGTAATCGGAGGCGTTATATAAAGGAATAGTTAACCATAGCATAGACTTCGCAGCCGGTGTCCACCAGGGTATTAATTAAATATCCTTTATTAATTCTGACTTTTATAATTATAGACTACTTGCCCTGCTACTACTGGCTCCTTTAGTATTTCTTTTATCCCTTCACTTACTCCTTAGTGAGCTCCGGGGCCTAACTTTATCCCAGAGTTATTCTTTTCCTAATTCATACTCATTACTCGAACTAAGGGTCATCGGTTAGTCTTCTTCTTTTGTGTTTCCTTTTAGGCAAGTTTTAGCCATAAGGGGCCGGTTGGCCTATTGGCGGTGTTCGGCCTTCTTCCAGCAGTTCCGTATAAAGTATCCTTCTTCTCTATACTTAAAGCATTCATAATAGTCCTTATTATATTCCGGGTTTCTTTATTAGGAACGGTTATTATCCGTAGAGGAGCTAAAGCTTCTCCAGGGTCTAATAATAGTTATTTTCTTAACTCCTATAAACTAAACTACTCCTATTATAATAATATCTCCATTATTATCCTTTAGATGAATAACGGGGGAGTGGGTGGACCTCTAAGGGTGATTATATCTAAAGGCCCGTTCAACCTTCTAAATAATATCCTATACTCGGGTAAACCAACCTAAGTAATCCTTAGGAAACTCAACTATGAATAACCGGTCCTTTAGTGAAGGGGTTAAGGTTACCTTTAAGAGTGATATTTGTATAGTGGTGGGCTAATCACTACTATTAGCGTTAACTATTATTCGTTTAAACTTAGGTAAGAATATTGTAAAACTCTTATTCTCTTTTTAGTGTAGGGTTTATAGTTAGGTAATAGTTTGGGACTAGGTATTCGGATCCAAATAAGTGTAATCGAGGTAGTATATAAAGTCCTCGGGGTTTTTAGTTCTATTAGGTCCTTTGGTAGTGTAAAAGGTGTTAATTACCTATTAGGGATTAATTTCTAAGTATAAATTAACTAGGTACTAGAGTTTATAGTTTGTAGGGTAAAAGGGGTAATCCGTTAAAATCTTATCTCTTATTTATTATACCTAAGGGGCGTATTCCTTTTATTTACCCGAAAACTTCGGGGGGTTAAGTAAGGGTTTCCGGTGAGTTGACTCACTAGTGAACACCGGTGGGGTATCGGTGTAAATACCACTAGGAGTGCAAAGGGTTTCGCTCCCAGGGGTCATCAACCTCTGGTTTTAACTCTTCTCCAATTTCTCGTTAATCTCTATTATCTAGGTTTATAGGGATCCTAGAGTAGTGTTTAATATCTCTTCTATAGTTAGCTTATTATGGAGTATCGGGGGTGTAACGGCGTCCATCGGGGCAACTAGGCTATCTCGATTGTTCTTCTGGGGACTAGTGGTCAACTTATTGGAGTTCCGGGAGTGTTGTTCTTTGCAGGGAGCTGTGCTTAACCTATACTCTTTTCTACTTAACTGGTGGGGAGCTGCGCTTAACCTAGTATTATAGTAAGGTTATAATCCTAAACTTAAAGTATACGAAGGGCTAGGCCTAGGTGTTTTCGACCTTAGGGTGCTTTATTACTGTTTATTTTAAACTAAGGAGTGAAAGAGAGGAAGTTCCTTGTAAGGGGGGGCGGTGTAGGAATCTATACTACTGGAGAACAAAGGGGACCTCTAGTGGGGCGCCGGAGATCACCGGAGGCCCTTTGATCGGAGGCCCCTTTGACCGGAGGGCTCTTTTGTTGGATGCTGGTTAACGCCTCAGGCAAAGCTTAGGCCATCGTGGGCATCAGCCCATAACAGTATTCCATAAATAATAAACAATAATTCACCTAACAAATAGTATACGCCCTCGAAGCTGTAACTTAGAGGAAACGCCCCGTATTCGAAACGTTGTTAACTTTACCTTTGTATACTAGAATATCTACTAAAATATTGGGAAATAACCCAACTATAACGAATCCGACCCCGGAGGAGGTCCAGGATACTTAGGACCCTCCACGAAAAGAGACGGCAAAAGCACTAACCCCCGCTAATACTTAGAATCGAATAGTGAACAACTCCTCGGTCCCACTACTAATAAAATACAAAAGGGAGGTTAACCTTCACAAATAGGAACTATGGGCTAGGTATAAACCAAAAGAGGCAACTCTCGAGTCCGACCCCAAATCAGTAACAACAGTAATAGTATTCCTTATCGAGATATGGACCACAAAAAACACTATTAACCATAACCTAAAAATAGAATTCAAATTAGATTTCAAAGACTAAACCCAAATTATATTCAATATCCTTGAAACCCAAGTGGCGAGAAGACTACGCAACTTCCTACTCTACTATAGTATATTCATCCCTATAAAAAAGCAGAGGATCCCAATTAAACTCTTTAACCTTAAAAAGACCCCAACTCTATACTATTAGACCCAAAAAAAAGTCAACAAAATCAACTTTAAAAGCCTGTTTTTTAGGAAACTCATAAAGGACCCAGCCCTCCATAAGGAATTAACGAGGAAATGGGTATTACCATTATTTAAATCCCATTTAGAAGAGATCACAATATAAAAGAACTCCCTATGAACACCACTACCCTTAAAGAGAGCGGGAATAAGCTAAGTCTACACCGTGTCACACGTCTTTTGTCCTTAACGACAGTCACGTGAACTATCACGTGACTAGCGTCGCCCTCATAAGGAGGCGCCGCAAGCTAGAGGACTTAGACGCGTCATCATAAATATACCTAAGATATCGAGATATATATATTCACTGAAATACCGGTGAACTCCTCGATTGAGATATAGCCTTAGTGATCCCTATTGTAGCCCCCGGCTAGTAGGAAAAGGTTGTGATATATAGTAGTACGATTTGTTTTATTTTTTTTTTTCGATTCCACTGTTACCGTGAGGATTCACGTTGAGATAGAGGAATTGATTAGACCTCTTTGCGTTGACGATTTTGCTATCCTGGTCTAAGTGATCGGTTGATGGTAGGAAAGAAGAAGGGTAGAAGGTCGTAGGCTTAGTAGACGATAATACCGTCGTTAACGCCGACTTTACTTGTACCGGGTAATATACTACTTACGGAGTGTTAAAACGACGATGTGATGGTGAGCTTTAACCCGGGATACCGAGCCGAAGTTCGAAAGCTGTGTGCCTTCTGGTTAGCCCACGAAGACCATAATTTCACTACCGGCCTTAGTGAGAGATTCCGCGATTAGACCGTAAACCTCGCTTGTGTTGAATGGGGAGACGATGGTTATTTGTATATAAATTCCGATGATACTAACTAGAGAACAATAACCTACGATGTTAGTGGATGGACTGCATATCCAAGTGATTATAACGACGTAATTATCGACGGAATCAAAGGTATCATCATAGTAAGGGAAACGATTAGCCTAATGATATTCTTTTCGCCCCCGTCGAGGGAAGAGAATCTTTACTTTAAAGGTGAAAAAATTACTCTTTTACTCGTAAAAGACGAAAGGACCATAACCCCCATTTAGTCGACACTTATAGAGACCGAGTAGAAACCCAGATAGATAATGGAAGCCACCGTCTAGACTGAAGAAACGAAGGGGAAGGGAAAAGACCCTGAAAGCTTAACCGGGTACGTTTCAGGATTCAGGCCCCTAAAGCAGGATAAGCCCTTTAGTATAACGTAAACTCTATTTCACGGGAATTCCATAATAAATAATAACCTAGTTCCCGAAATAACTTAGTAGTAAAATCCTAGTTGGACATTAAGAGAATCATACACTACACCGTAACCACTTCCATAACCGAGGATACCCTTAGTACCACCGGGGCCAGTGACCTTTACAAAGTTAACGCCGGAAATCCTAAACCGAAGTTTAACCCGAGAACGAGATTAGAGATTGGCGGAATTACTGAACTTTAAAGTTATAATAAGCAACGTTTTTAGTTGTTTTATGTATAACCTTACCGTATACAGTTAACTAGGATACTCCCCGCTAAGTGGAGGAATTCCATAGAAATACGGAGTTTTTTAGTTAAACCTAGATAAAAAATACGGTTACGAGCTAATCTTCTATAAGAGAAATATCCCCTATTATAGGGAAGTTAATCTATGGATCTCTAATTTAGAAACTAAGATTAGTAACTACGAAGTGTAAATAGAAGTTATTTAGAATTGGATATCCCTTTTTCATAGAAAAACTTTAAGTTAATGGGAATATCACCTAGGTCTACGTGAACGTTAATAGTATAAAGTTAGTGGGTACTTTACGATGTGAGATGTGTTAAAGAAGAGATTCGGCCTAACCTAGTGCGAAACTATAAATTGGATTATTAAAAACCGATTTACTATAGAAAAGATCTACGATAACGCGGATATCCGCGCCTTTACATAGGACTACTTTAAGTATGGAAGAGCGTGGATGGGACTAATATCCATAACCCTCTAATTATTAATAATTTTCTATAACACACTTAATCCAGAACTTCAAACCCTCGTTAATAAGCTAAGTGGTTACAATACTATGGAAGAATATCTTAACCTTGTAAAGAGAAAACGCAAGGTAGTTTACTATAATTTGCAGATGCTCATCGAAATCCACTACTTTATAGAATGGGAAGATGAGGTAATGTGGAGTGGAGATCGAGACCGTTATAAATAATAGTATTGTGATTTTTAGTGCAATAAGTGCAAAGTACCTTAGAGATGCCCGCCTAAAAATAGATTAGCCAATAATAATTAGAATTAGAAGGATAAACACCCCTAGGATACTCTGCGAAAATTCCCTAAATACAGGAGATTCACCAAATATAGTAGACCAGGCTAGACCGACGGAGACGCCCACTATGTTTAGGAAGATGATAATAACGATCAGATGGTCGATAATTTCGTTAATTGTGGATATGTCCTTTAAGAGGTTATTAAAGTCCTTCCCTAGATACCATTAAGTATAAATAATGGTGGACGAGACGCTATAGGATGGACCAGCGAGTTAACTTTCTTAGTAATGGAATCCATACCCCCGCTATTACTAGAGGATTATTTACTTATTATAAGTTTAAGAATCTAATATGTTAATAATAGAGTGGATTTCATCGGTACGGCTACCGGCAATAATATACCTAAGAGGAACTCTCCCCTTAATAAGGGCTAAATTATGGATACCTAAGTTAAGCTAGTTAAGAGAACTATGCTGGTTAAGTGAACGCACCTTCGCCTTAAGGTGAAATCCGATAATAATAGTGTGATTGAGGAAGTTTATATTAATACCGGAACCTCCATAATCCTAGCGGATAAGGCTTGGGTACTCAAATTTGCGAGGAATCCGATGTTCTAAATAATAAAGCCGTGGATAATAAATGTAGTCGAGTCGACCTTTTAGGTAACGGAGTAGGCCATATTCAATTTCTATGTCCCTAGTATAATCGGTAATGTTGAGATTAACGCCTACGTTATAATTACCGTTGGTATAATTAATATATTGGGTGTTAACCTGTTATTAGGAACACTGTTTTATGAAAACTATGGGTTAGTAATTGATTTTAATAAGAGTATTATTAAATTTTAATTTGTTTTTAGAATAGAAGTACTAATTGTTTTTTAGAGGTAATAGTAAATCACGAGATGCATCGATAACGCCTATACCATGATAATTCCCCCATAAATAAACACCTTTGTAGTAACTAATTTCTTTGATCTCCTATAAGCGGAATCTCAACTAAATAAGATATGGTAGTTTTACGCTTTCTACGAGAACGCCGTCGATGGAACCCTTATAGTGGATATACCGAGATTTGTGTTGATGAGGAATACTATGGACTGCTCGTTAACCGTCCTGCGAGGCTAAAGGTTAGGATAAATCCAGCCACGGGAAGAAGAGGAGATAGTGAACTTTGTGGACTACGTTGACGTCGTTAAATTGATTTATGGGAAGCCCACTGCGAGGACCGCTATATCCAAAGTGGAGTTTAGCGCAGTTACCGATAATTCTGACGATTACGCCTGGTTCACTTAGTTAGTAGACCCGTTTAGACCCAGGCCCCCTTATTATTATAACGACGTGCCTAGTTATGGGATATTAAAACTAAACGATGTCCTTGTGATTCTTAGTAAGGACGAAGTGGAAATTTATAATATGGACACGGAATTCGCTTAATAAATGAAAACGCTTCTTAATAGCCGAGACGTTTACCATAATAAAGGGATTATCCTTATACTCGACGAGTAACGGATGCGAGTTGAACTAGTTAAGGGATAGTAGAATTAGAAGATAATAGTTAAGCCCTACCCCCTTAGCGTAGAAGACCTCGAAGTTGTTAAGAATATTTATAGTAAACTCTATATAGATAGTAAGATGACCTAGGGTAATAGACTAATCCCTGTTGTTTACCCCTTTTTCGTTGTTTAGTGAGTTACTAATGGTGTAAAAAAGGGCCGTATTATTATGGATTTACGACCTTTAAACCGAATTACAGTTCTAGACGTATACCCCCTTCCTAATTAAAACGATATAATAACCGCCCTTAGAGGGAAAAAACGTATAATAATGTTCAATACTATGGGATTTTTCCATTAATTACCCATTTATTTAAAATACTATAATAGGATAATTGTGATAAGTCCCCGTAGTATCAAGGTTTTTAATGTTGTCCTTATGGGGTTTAAGAATTCGTTAGCTTATGCTTAGCGATTTATGGATAAACTGTTCTACGATTATAGGTACTTTGTTAGAGCTTATATCGACGACATTATTATCTTCAGTAATAATAACAAAAACCACCTTAAATACATGGAAATTATTCTAAAGATCTTCGAGGACCATTGATTATACATCTCCTCTAAGAAATTGTTTACTGGCTTCCCCTTTGTGAGACTCTTTGGTTACACCGTGGACGTTAATGGTATTTAGTATACAGAAGACCGGATCATAGTATTTAGGAACCTCTAATTCCTGAAAAACCTCTATGACCTCGAGAAATATCTCGGTATAATAGGATGGCTACGAAAAGATGTTCTATGGTTTAATATGATATTAGTACTACTATAGGATAGGAAAACCCGTCTTAACGCAAAACTGTACGACGAGAACCTACTCTTAAACGACCTAAGTAAAGCTGTTAGGACGAAGAGGGTCCAAAAAGTAGTGTTTAAGCTGACCACCGAAGAGCTCGAAGTTTAGAACGCATTATAGGAAAATCTCTGTAATTAGGCTATGAGATTTTACTATGACCCCGTAAAACCCCTTTTTTTTAAAGTTAACACCTATAAAAGCGGCTTTGGACTTATGGTGTTCCAACTAGATATACCCTAAAATAGCACCGATATACTAGGGAAGGAGATTACACAAAAACACATTCTACTCGTGCTTTTCTTCTCTAAAGTTATATCCCCTACAGAAAAGAGATACTTCGTAATAAAGGTAGAGGTCGTAGGTGTTATATGGGCTGTGAAGAAACTTAGGAAACTAGTATAATTTAATAAATAATTAGTCCAAATCCTGACGGATTACGTAGCTATAAAAGGGATATTAATATACACCTTATTAAAAATAATGGATTTTAATAAGGCTAACCTCCGCCTCGTTAACACAGTAAACTACTTATCGTAGTTTAATCTTAACATTACCTATGTCCTAGGGAAGCTTAACGTCGTACTTAATGCCCTTTTTAGGTTACCTCTACTAGTAGTATCCGGGCAAGTAAATAGATTCGAGGATAGCGATATCCTTAATGAGATAATCCACAGCGAAGAAGTGAATAACACCACTAACGTCGTAAGATTCGTCTAGCACAGTGGTGACGAAGCCCCAGAGCTAGGATAAGTAGGAGGAACAGTGATTAGTATCTCTGAAAATCTCATCGCCGAAGTCGTTAATAATTATAGGAACAACAAAAAATATACCTAAGTCCTTTAGTAATTGGATTAATAATAATAAGAAAAGGAACGATAATGGTCTTTAATCGAAGCTGAAGTAGAGGAAAATCGCGCTAAGAGTGAGAACTGCTCCATTATAAAACGGAGAGTCACCCCCTAGAGTATCTCTAAGAGTGGACTATTCTTTTATACTACTACGAATGGAACGAAGTGGTTATGTATTCTACACCGATTAGTGTAAGCGATCCTTTGCTTTGCTTACGATAAGAAACACTATTTTGGAGTGGACCGCATAATGGCCGAAATAACGGCTTTTTAGTTCTATAATAAGAAAACGCTTATAAGGAGATATATCTTACACTATAGTCGCTATAAGGAAAACTAAATCGACAGGTAAAGGCCGCTAGGATTACTCCAGCTTATCCCCGTCGTAGATATCCCCTATAACACCGTGATAATCGACTTTATTACTGATATGCCACGGGTCATATCCGACGGAACCCTTTGGGTACTCCCTGGTTTCCCTGAACTCGATGCGTTAGCAACTGTGATATATAGATTCTCGAAGAAGATATTACTCCTTGCGGGCTATATAACTTATAAAGCCAAGGAATGGGCAAAGTTACTCCTCAGGGTATTTTATTTTGCTGATTAGGGAATGCTGTGTTGTATTATTAGTGACCGGGATCCCAAATTCATTTTAGTAATTTGGAAGACGATCTTCGATGCCCTTAATATGAAACTTCTCCTTTTAATAGTGTATTACCCCTAAACCAATGGTTAAAGCGAAAGAACTAACTAAATGGTTAAGGTGGTAATACGCTTTTATACATTAGAATTCCCGATTATACTATGGACGAATATTCTCCTAGTGCTTTAGTATAATCTCAATAACTTGTTGGTAGTGATAATTGGACGATCCCTTAACGAGTTAGTACTGGGATTTAAACCACGGAGTATTCTCGACGTGGTAGTAGGAAAGGACGCTCCCACCGAGGCCCTTGATGTACTCCGAGAAATGTACTAAAAAGAAGTGTTAATGCTGATTGACACTGTAAGTGTAATCCGTAAGGAAAGGTACGATAACCACCACTTAGACGTAACCTTTAGTGAAGGCGACGAGGTTTGGATTCGCCTAGGACGAGGCTTCCATTTCCCAGGCTAGAAGAACAACAAATGAACTTCCCGCCGTATAGGACCGTTCTGAATTTCACGTATTGTGAGCCCTCTCGTTTATAAGGTGAACCTCCCCAGCCATTAGAGGATACACCCAGTTTTGTCCTTTGCGCAGTTGTATAAGCCAGCTTAGGGAGAAGACCCCTTTGGGCGTAAAGCTCCGCAACCTCGGCTAATAGAAGTCGATGGTAATGAGGAATGGGAAATTGATCACTTCGTCAGTTGTAGGATCTCATGGTGAAAGCGTAACCCGACTACTGAATATCTCATTAGATAAAAGGGTTTTAATATTAAAGATGATACTTGGGAATCTAGAGAGTTTCTTTTACTTAACACTGGAGATCTCGTTTACGAATACGAAAAGAAATTCCCTTTTAATTGGGAGAATGAGTGGAAGTGTAGGAAACGAAATAATAACGAATAATAATAATACTACGTTTTTTTAATAAGGACGACCAACGACGTTTTTAATAACGTCGTTAAGTCTGAATTTCTCTTTGTTAACGTTCTTTTTGGATTAACGATTTTTTTCGAGGTTTTAAAAGGAAGGAAGGAACGAACCCTCGTTTTTACTTATACCTTCCCCCTATTACTAACTTTTAGAAATAAAGGCACCCATACTCTTTATTTATTAAATTCTTCTTTTACATAAATATTAGCTAAAACCTCCCCAAATTATACTCGTATTAAGCAACGAAGTAAGCGTAACTCACCTTTAATAACGTAAAAGTCCGTCACTAGAGCCGTTAAGATGCCGACGAAACAGATCCCTAAACCCGTCTTCGAGGCCTACGAGGTCCCCGAGTCTCCCAACTAGTTACATCTCACCAAGCTACCCGAGCATATCACCGACTTTAACGGTGACGACGAGATACTAAACCCAGTCTTACCCACGGCCACCAACCCTATTAGCCACGGTGTTAGCTAAGACCATAAGGATAACGGTAATAGTATTAAGCTCAGCACCCCAGTTAAGCTGACTCGAGCTGAGAAGAAGGTTGCGCATAAGGAACGCAACAAGTTAAGCAAGGCTACGAAGAAACCCACCGCGAAGAAGCCCACTACTATTAGCGATAATAATAACGATTAGCCCAATAAGGCCACCGGTGATAACGACGTTATTAATATTACTCCTAAAAAGTCCACTATTTTTAATAGGAATACCCCTAAAAAACAGGTTCCCACTAACGCTACTTAGAAGAACGCCATTAAGGAGTGCATCGAGTGAGCTAGAGACGTATTTGAGCCCTACCCTAATGTAGTTCTCTTCGACGAGATCAAGAGTATCCTTTAGGGAATTAAGCCCTCGACCAACGTGTTCTCTAATTCCCTAGTTCACTGCACTTAAAATGTGCTTAAAAAAGTGTATAACTACTTCGCCACCGGCGAGGTTTACTCGGAACATCTCCCAAGCTGCGCCTAGGTCCTCGCCGCGTATTTCATTAACACTAGTGGTTACACTAACAGTCTTATTACGGGACACATCATAAGTATACACTACACTAACCTTTTCTTAGTTACTCTAATAACCAATATCGGTAACGTTAACACTAAGGATACGATGGCCCGCTACGAAGCTAAGGACGCTAACACCACCGCCGAGAAAGTTCATACTAATATTAAGGATCTCATCGACGGTATCTAAAACGAAGTTATACTACGTATCACTAATGCTAAGTATACCACCAACTAAGCGCTCAACGCCGCCGCTACTGCGAATATCTTCGACGGCGCTAACTTCGATAACCGTCTTACACACCTCGAGGACGAGGGAGCAATTATGCAGAGCGTCGCCGAGGAAGTCCGCTACGCTATTAACCGGTTTAAAACCGACGAAATTACGAGTTTTCGCGCCGAAGTCGAGAATCTTTACGCTATTGTCGAGGTACTCTAGAAGCTAGGCATAAAGTGCTCTGCGAACTTCCCTAGCCCTAGCCCGGAGAAGTGCTTAAAGATCACCGTGTTTACTACGCTTTTGTAATAGCGTAAAAAGGACTAAGGGATTAAGTACTAGTATAAAGGAATTCATCGTTGTTATCGAGAAAATCGGGATGGTAAGAGGAGGTATTTATGTATAATAGATAAAAATTCTCAGAGTAATTGGGACGATTACTTTTTAAAGGGGGGCACATGTTATACGTCTTTTATCCTTAACGATAATCACGTGAACTATTATGTGATTAGCGTTGTCTTCATAAGGAGGCGCCGTAAGCTAGAGGACTTAGATGCGTTATCACAAATACACCCAAGATATCGAGATATATATATTCACTGAAATACCGGTGAACTCCTCGATTGAGACATAGCCTTAGTGATCCCTATTGTAGCCCCCGGCTGGTAGGAAAAGGCTGTGACACACCGGGTTATACCCTTAGAATTGACTACAACTACTCAAATAACCCATATTCACCTAGGAATTATTAGATCAAAAAGAATACTATACCATAAACGAAATTAGTAAAACAGCGACCCCTTAGTAACAAAGTATACTCATTAAGGTATATACTAACGACATAAGGTATAATAATAAGAAATTCGACGTCCTTAACACCAAATTCCGTATTTTCCTTAAAACCTATAAAAAAATCGGAGTTAACCACTACACAACAATTAACCTACTCCCTATAATACTAAAAAAGAGAACTTCTTAGTTCTACTATAACCATATTAATAATACGCCGACTACTTAGTTAACAAAGGAAATAGTTAATAAACTACGATGCCACTTTAAAAAAAACCAACACCACTAAACCTATATTATTAATTAAAACAAAGCAAATCTTAACAAGGTTATTCAAAAGAACCCTAAGAAAACAAAAGTTAAAACTCTAAAAACCCTCTTCAATAACCTAACAAATCTCTAATAAACTCTCACACCATACTACCAAGGAGACCAGGTCCTAAAAGATAAACTAATCAAAGCTACCATCTCCATAAAAGAGTATTACTCTACTAACCTAACTAAAGTAAATATAATAAAGGAATTCTATAATACAATAAGGATAAACCGTAACTTAGAGGAAAAAAAAAGAGACGCCCACCATCAACACTTTATATTAAAAACAAAACTAGATGAGCAATTTTAAACTAACTAATACTATAACGGAAAAGGGTAAAACAACCACTATAAAGGTCGTTAATAATAATAAGGATACCCTCATCATAATAAAAAGTACTACGTCTATAATAAGGAAGGGTATTAATCTACGAAGTACTCCATAAAGGAGAAAAGTAAAGTATATAAACACTTCAGATCAAACAAGGACATCTCCAACACCTCTCCCAAAGTATATAGCCACTTCCTCACTAAATATAAAAGAAATAAAGTGCTCAATAATAAGGACACCAGGGATAAGGAAGATCTAAACTAATACCTCACTAACACCACCCTTAACAAAGAAAACAAACACAATAACGAATTCCATATCTCATTCTTCGGCCACACCACTACTCTAACCGGAGAAGACCTCACTCAAACCCTAAATAACTAAACCACCTACCACACCATCACAGGGAAGGATATCAATAATATACCCACAAAATTACTAGCCCATAAAACGTTTATTAACGATGACCACTATATAACAACGATCTTCTAAGGGATTATACCTAATATAGGAGCAGCCGGTATTTCTACAACTAGATACCCTTAATTCCTCACTCTACAAAAAATTAACACTACTATGAAACTTAACACCTCCAAAGTAGGCCAAATAAGCATTACTTTTAGAGATAACCCTCTAATACCCTCCATGGGACTAACCCATGTGAATTCACCCTTCAAACAACTACCCTTCCACGTTATGAACACTAATACACTATTCTTACTTTATCTAAGAGATATGGATAACTTAGGGATCCATTTCGATAATATCCATAACTTCCTCCAATAAGGAGATGTAAAGGTCCCTATTATACATAAATAGGGGTATCCGTGGATACTTATATACTCTCTAGAATAGAGTTTTACATAGAATTACCTCATAAACACGGAATTACACAGAATCCACCGTTATTTCGGCTACCCATTAATACAAAAGCTTTATATAATCCTAAAAAGAACCAGTAACGACGTAACGTTTAAAGTAATCTAGAAGTTTACAAAGCATTGCTGCTAATACTAAATGAATAGATAAGCTCTAAGGAAATTCAAATTCACCCTTAGAGATGATATGGACTTTAATTATAAGGTTATTATTAATATTTTTTACTTAAAAGGGAATAAACCCGTGATTTACGTCGTTAATATAACCACTTCTTTTAACGTAGCCAGGTTTCTAAAAAACGTTAATATAAAGCATACCTAGGAGATATTATACGAATACTAGATTAATACTTACCTCGGACCCCCTAATTAAATTATTATAAATACTAGTAGAAACTTCAGCTCTAAGGAATTCAGGAATTCAATGAGATCCATAGTAATCAAAGTCAAAAAGGTGCTCGTTAAAGCCCATAATAACATCGGGAAGGTAAAATAATACCACGCACCCCTATGATGAGCATATAACATTATCCACTAAAAGTCCCCTTCTACACCACCGAAAATCACCTTACAAAGTATAATTAAAATAATTAATAATACGGTTAGCCTAAATGGTCTTATTCCAACCCTACTCATCTTCGGAGTATACCCACGTATAAATATAAACTCACCATTATTACCAGAAATATAATAACACATAAAAGTTACGCGGAAAGCTATAGTAAAATTATAAAAAATTTACGCAGAACGCATAACAATTAATACTCTCGTAATAAGAAACGGCCTAAATACGACCCCTATATAAGATCTACTATTATAATCGAAAATTATTGTTTAATGTAAGAGAAAGGGTTAAACAGGCTTATATACACTCCTCACTAATAAAAACGAAAACTATATCGTTTAATTACCCTTAGGACCAAAGAATTTTAGGTTTACCATTGTTAAACCCTTCCTAAAAGACGACGAGGAGAATATAGCCCTAGAGACACCACTGGACGACGAGGAAGACGTCCCTAACGAGGAGGAGGAAGTCCGAGACGAGATCATCGTCCAAACGGATACACTATCCCCAGAGGAAGAGCCGGCGTTACCACCTTGACGCCCGAGAAGTAGACTACGGAAGAACGCCCAGATCAACTTCCTAGTAGAAGTTAACGCCTTTAACGACGCTAAAAATGAGACCACAATAATAACCACGTTTATAAACACTAAGGAAGAGGCAGATCACACCCTTATACTCGAGTTATATAAAAAGGGCATAATTAAAGCCCCAGGACCCCCGTTCAAGGAGTCCACTAAGAAGGAGATCGATGCCCTGATTGAACGAGGAGTTTTTAAATTCACAAAATACAATAAAGAAAAACACAAAGGGATATATATATTCCGCTCAAAGATTATTAACAAAGTAAAGGGCAAAATAGAGATGCCCTACGAAAAGTCTAAACTTATTATTCAGGGATATATAGATGATAATAAAGAGGCTATCCTTATACAGTCTCTAATTATTCAGAGTACCAATTAGAGACTAATTCTCGCCGTTGCTCCGTCTCTTATCCAAAAGGAGGGTTATTTACTATAAATAAGAGATATTACTTAGGTGTACACCTAATCCATAATAAAACTCAAAAGGACGATCCTCATAAAATTACTAAACCAAATAAAAAAAATTACCCTCTAAGAACCATCATAACCATCGTATAACCATTATACAATATCGCAAAAGCTAAAATCCACTAATACATAATATATAATAAACACTACAAAGAGAAGCTCTAGATAAGGACTTTTATATATAACCCCTACTTACTATTATTAAATAATAAAAACGAGAACTTCATAATAATTAGTATATAAACTAATAATATTATCGGCCTAAGCGACGAAACCTTTACTCAACGAGAAAACGAGGAACTCCAAAAAATGATATTCTTAGTAAAGGAGAAATAATACCTCTCCACTAAAACACTACTCGTATTTAACAAAAGGATCATCTCAACTAATAAAAAAACCATCTTCCTACACCTAAAGGGCCAGGGAGCGAAAATACACCTAGTTAACACCAAATCCACTACTACAAAGGAGCAGTATATTGAGCAATGCACTAGAGGCGTATACGCCGCCTCAAAATACTAACTAAAAGCAGTGTTCAATTTATCCACGGCAACCCAACACCGAGAAGTGACACCAGAGCAGATCAAAGCTCTAAATCAACGCCTACTATAGCAAATAAAGCACCCAAACTAAGGCCTCACTTACATACCCCTTAATTTAACTACCACTAAGCTCTTTATTTTTATTAATAACTCCTTTATTAATAATAATAACCTAATATCCCAACTTAGATTTGTGATCCTCCTCGTAAATAAGACCAGAGGAGAAAAGGATTTTATAGTAAAAGGAAATATTATCCACTATTCCTTAATAAAATCTAAGAGAGTTACGAGGAGCGTCCTCGTATCCGAGATATACGAAATAATCACTAGCATTAATATAGCCTATACCCTCTCCATAACCCTAAAAATTATAACCAATAAACTCCGAATACCTACGATCCCGACCATCGTATATACTAACTTATACTCACTCTACGAATATCTTATTAAACTTAGAACTATAAAAAAGAAATACCTAATAATTAATATTATAGTATTAAAGTAGTTTTATAAGAAATGAGAATTATACGAAATCCGATGGATCCACGGAGACGATAACCCTACTAACGGCTTAATAAAAGTTACACTAAACTAAGCTCTTATAAGGCTTATCGAGGAGGTAAAAACGAAAATTAGGATAAAGGGATAGGTTATAAGACCCTAAGGAGCGCTTATAACGCTGAGTAAAAAGAGGAATATAAAGGAGATTAGGGGATATAAGAGGAATACTATTATTATCACTAATAACGGCGAGCTGGACCTTGCTCGTAGTTGGTTACGGGATATACTTGTTTTTACTAAAGGTGGTATGGCCGAAAACGGTACTTTTACCGTTTCCGACCACTTTACGCACTCGTTCCGTTTATTGATTTTTTTTATCGTATTTTAAGCAATTTAGCGCCTACGCCGAATAACGCTCAATTTTTACTTGTTATTTAAAAAAGGGGCGATTTACAGCAAAAGAGATAGTTACTAGTGTCGGAATATCTACGCCGGACTTGCGCCACCTATTACCGCTTATTGCCTATTGGCCTAGTTAGTGAGCTAATTAGAAGGTAGGAATCGGTTTTAGATCGGCAGCGTTAGATCGTTGCCGTAGGCCCGATTCCTTCCTTTAACAATAACAGAGTAGATACGACGAATATATTGTTATTTGCCCACCTTCTACACTAGGCTTAGTGAAATGAATCCAATAATATCGAATATCCTAGCCGCTTTGTGGATTTTAAAGAAGGCTTTTTGTGAGGATTCTGGAGCCTCGCCCCGTATCCCCCGGATAATATTAGTATTATTAATATAAATGTGTATTGGCTGACCTTGGGAAGTAAGGAGGGCCCGCCGGAGCCCTGCCCTCGCTCCTTCAACCTCGCCGTCAAACACTTCTACTAAGCCAAGTGGGCCACAACCTTGGGCTATACACTTATTACCTTTATAAATAACGAATCCATATCCCGTAACTCCATTAGACACTTTAGAACCGTCTAAATAGATAATTATATGGTTGTCTAGGACGGTTTTTAACTAATTCTGAAAGGCCTTAGCAGCCTTCTCCTTTATGTGTAGGACTATTAGGTCTTGTGACCCTGGAAGGTGTTATGGTTGGAGTAGTGCTGGCCTTGGGACCCTTGAGACGAGGCTTGCTGTCCATTGGAGCCGTGTTTGCTGCCTCCCTTGTTATGTGAGCTTTAGGACTAATGGGTTTTGTTGGTCGACCTTTTATAGTTGGACTATGAAACGTAGGCGTACCCCTTCTAAAACCACTTTCCTAATGGGCAGGCCAGCATCTCGGAGGAGGTTGCTTGTTGGGGTTATTTTTTAAACTGAGAGGATAGCTCGGGCCACTCTTATAATAACCTTATTAACCTTCTAAACGAGGCCCTTCTAGCTTATACTAATAATCCCTCCCTGAGGAGAGGTGGTGTTGCTTAGGGCTAACTTGGTTAGCCCCCTGAACTAGGTTTCGGCTCCGTATAGGGCTATTAGGAGAACATAGGTGATGACCACTTTTTATATAATAATTATTGGGATCCCTTTTTTTGTGTTTATTAGGTGCCCTAGGTGCTGGGTTGCCTTTTTTGTTATAGTTACCTTTATTTTGATGTGGTATTAGAAAGAGAGTTTTTTATTGAACTAAACCCCTAATCAACGGATCGGCTTGACCGAGGTTTTGATTTTAAGGTCTCTAACTTTAATCCTAGGTAAGTCTTTTGGTTACTTATGTTTCCTAGTGAAGTGGATAGCTTCATATTTAGCTGGGTTAAAGGAGACCTTATTATTAGTACCCTAATCTAGGATTTGGGTAACCTATTGGCTTAAGGATATAGCATTATCTTCGAGGGATGGGCCGGTAATTAGAAGGCCTATATCGTCCGCATATCCAAACTGAAGCCTTGGGTCTTCAGCTAGGATATCGGAAATATAAAATAAGAAGATGATAGGTGATAGTGGGGAACCCTGAGGCAGCCCACAGGTTAGAGGGAAGTCCTCTGTTATCGTCTCTTCGAGCCTGACCCTAGCAGTACGGTCTGTAATTGGCTGTTTAAAAGTGTGAATATTCTTAATGTGGCAGTTATCTCACTGGTACAGGTAGACTTCATATGGGCAGAAAGTGATTGTCTCCTTAAGCTACTGAGAAGGTCTATCCGCACCGCTTAAATAGCTTCCGGTGAGATGACTAAGCGTCGGAAGATCGTTGCGCAGGTCTCGGTGGCCATCCTGCGCTGCGCCACATAGGCAAGCCACGCGCCCACCGCCACACACACCCCCAGCTGCAACCGCAGCTGGACTCTCGCGATGCCCTCATTGTATCCCCCCTTCTCCACGCCAAAGTAGCTATGTATAAACAAATGAAAAATCGTTGGAAGCCGAATTCTAAGTGAATGAGATCCGGCCTTTCAAATGAGCGTAGAATCGTCCCGATCGGACGAGAAAAGTTGTCGCCTCGTAGTATCTTGGGTCCAGGCAGCTCCTGCCTCTCCTGCGTCGCTTCTGAGGGCAGGCGCGCGCAGCCTTTGGCAAGATTTTCTCTCTTTTTTTTTTTTTTTTTTTTTTTTTTTTTTTCACAACAACAAGTACATCGTACGTCGCAACCCTTCTTCGCGCCGCGATTCCAGCTTCGTGCGCCCGATTTTCCGTCGAAACGGCTTCGAAGAGATTGCTGACGATTATTTTAGATGCCCGCCCCCAAGAACCTCGCCGTCGCGGCGTCTTCAGACGCCAAGGCCGCCCGCCGTGAGTGATTTTCCCTCTTCGCATCCTAATTCAGCGGTTCCGCTTTTGCTGCCACAGTTATGAGCCCTTTGCCTCTACGAGTTAACGTTCGTGTGCAGCATTGTGCCCCACTTTTAGGGCCCCTGGGTTCGAGCCCGGGCTGGGCCTGTGAAAGCCACCTAGACTTGGGCGAGATGTACCCCATTAGAAGGTTCAAGTGCTGATAGACAGGATTCCGGCTGGCTGAGGCCGCAACCCTGGGGGTGTGTGTGACAGTTAGTGGGTTTATAAGGCGCGATTGCTGCAGTGGCAATTGCGGTTCCGCTTTTGCTGCCACACTTAACTTATTTGATTGATCGGTTATATTTGATTGGTTGATTTGGCCGGGGTTCTGCGCTGAGCGGGGTGATCGCCTTGCCTTTTGTTGTTGTTGTTGTATTTAACGCCATGGCGGCAAGGGCGCAGCCGCCCTTGCGGCAACCTCCCGAGGGGTATGTGGCGTGGAGAGCCGTAGCCCTATAACTATTGCTAGATACAGTTCAAATCGTCCTCCAAATTCTGCCTACTGGCTACTAAGCGTTCAATCTGTCCCTGGTTCCCGCTGGTGCCCCAGTTTCATTCTTGTTGCGGCTTTAACACCGGATATGTCTGGAGAGGGCGCCTGCCGGAGCAAGGCCCTCGTACATGTTCTGATTTGCACAAGACCATTCCTGCCCCAGTACTAGGTTGACGACGTGTACGCGCCGCATATCCACTTTTTCTCGGTCGGAGGGTGTGGATATGAGAAAACCCTGGCAGGGGTCCGGAAAGGGTCCTAGGCCCCGCATTGGGCTCTGCCCTACCCTTCTCACAGGTAGTTAAAGCAGTTGCCAGCGGCTGGAATCGAACCAGCGACCTCTGGGCTCCAGAGGCCTTGCCAGGTGTATGCCACTACACCACGCCGAAAAAGATTGACCAACGCGGGGCTCGAACCCGCAGCCTTCAGATCGCCTTGCCTTTGAGCAACGACGAAAATGGCAGGCCACGACACATTTATGCTTTCAAAGATTGCCATATACAGTCTTTCGAAGCCATCACCGCCCTTATATGGTCTCTCTTACCATCAGAGAAGCTACGAAATGTTGAGGAAGAAGAGACAGAATCATCGGACCGGTCTGCAGACCAGGTTCTAAGAGACCTTAGGGACTGGGCTGACCTTACAGTGAATCTTTTGTCGGCAATCGACAATCCATCAAGCAGTTCCAACATTGCCATGTCACTCATGCTGCCTTGTTCAGGTATTCGGGAACATTGGCAGACGCAATGGACCAGTTTTCAACAGATGATGAGGCTGTCCGGCCAACTAGGACTTGCTCAACAGATCCTCTGTCTATTCCCGAGATGGAGGAAGACAGACGCGGATATCAAACTATATCGACATATCGCAGCCCAATCGAAACACCTTGCAGCCCAATCGGAACCCCTTTGGGACTGGAAGCTCCTGGGAGAACGCATCACACAGCAAAGAGCTTTCTGGGAGATCATGGAAGGCGATGGGTGGTTGAGATCATGGCGCCACCGTTATCAGCAAGACCTTCCCAAAGACAGCACCAAGGTCCCACAAGACGAAGACAGACTCAATTCCAGGAGCAAACCGTTGCTTCAGTACAACAAAACCTTCCCGAATCTGGACTGAAACGTAAGATGGCCCTTCGACTTCGACTCAGAGAGTTCGGTTTTAATGTGGACTCGCGAATGGATGTTGCCATCAGATGAAGACGAATTTAGGAGCACGCTAGAGAGAGATTTCTTCTTTTATTTTTGTTCTCTTTCTTTTCCTTGAGGCTAGCAAGTTGTGAGACAAGAGAAGGCGAAGGCCGGTAAGCGTGCCCACCTTGCACGTCTTGCCAGGAATGATGGGTGGACCCGGCTTATTGAGGCTTTGCCCGGCCGACTTGTGGCATCCATAACGGCGGTGAGTTGTTGCGTTGCCAATGACTGTAGCCATACAATGGGTTCAAAAGAATGTATTCAAAACTTCCAGGCAGCAAAGTAGCAGCTGGTGGGCTGGTGTTTCGGGCCAAATGCATCTGCTGAGTCACGCCATATCTAAACCTTCTTGCATCAACCAACAACCAACCAACAAGCCAGCCAGCCAATAGTAGCTCGTTGCTCGCTCCCCAAAAAGTGTTTCGGTCACTAGGTCTGTTAAGGAAGGTGAAACAGAGCAGTATTGGCTGTTTTCTTCCCAATACGAGGGGGGCGTCGGGAACGTGAACCAGGTCTGGCGTTATTCACATTCCCGGAGTCGTATCTCCGTGGTATCTCGTATTCAATATGTGTCTCCAACACACTCACCCCTGCATTTTACCCCGTGCATGGAAGCTTATCAGCCGCTGTACCTGCATAATTGAGGCGCATTCGTTTGGGCTCGCCATAAATACTATCCATTCCTGCAGGTCGGAAGGGGCCCCAATCAATGGACGAACGGTGGTAGGTTCACCTTGGAGGCTCTGTTTTGTACCCACAGATCGCGTGCTACAGGCTCCTCAATTGCCCCCTATTTCTCTCCCTCGCCGTCCGTCTAGTATCTATCTTCAATCACCCAGCTGCAGGATCTGTCTTATCGACCACAGATTTGAGACGATTTGATAGAAAACGTTGATTCGGGCTCAAAATGGACGTGTACCTCATGCTTCAGCTTTTTTCTGCTGCAGCATCCATCTTCTTTCTAGTGCTACTCCAATTTCGTCTCTCAAAACTCCGCAAAGAAGAGATCAAGGTTATCCCAGGACACCACGGCCATGTCGAACTTGTGCGTAGCAAATTTGCGGTGTGGTTGGCTGCGTTGTGACTGACCTAGGAGATAGATGGTTGCGATCTTGCTGCTGGTGGTCCAGTTGATCGGTCTGACCACAGCAGCATTCCCAATATCCCGATTCGACGTGAGAAGCTTTTCTACCATCGCCTCACTGGTAGCATCCATAGGTCTTTGCTCGTTGCTGCTCCTGGAGCATACCCGGTCTATCAAACCATCAGATCTCGCGGTTATCTATCTACTTGTGTCTTTAGCGTGCGAGTCCGCTGAGTTGGTAGCATCAGCCTGGGAAACCGGAAGCTTCTCAGCCTCCCTAGCCACGGCGATCGCTTGTCTCAGATTCGTGTTGCTAATGACCGAAAGCCGAGGAAAGAAAGGGATTCTTCGAGATCACCGTGGCCAGTGGCCACCGGAACAGTTGGCTGGCGTGTTGAGTAAGACCTTCTTTTGGTGGACAAATTCAATTCTCGCCCGTGGAAACAAGAGCATCCTTACGGGAGATTGCCTTCCACCAATTGACCGCGAACTGTCATCGAAACTAATGCGACAGCGTGCAATGCGGGCTTGGGATCAGAGAGGTAACCTCGTACTTCGAGCCGGGCACCTGACCTGAGAGTACTGGCTAACAAATTCGTAGCCAAACCAGAGACAAAGGCCACTTTGCCAAAAGTTTTGGTTCAAAGCATGCTCTCGCATTTCTTGGCGCCGACCATACCTCGACTTTCCCTTATTGTGTTCTCCTATGCTCAGCCAGTCCTGATTCGTACCGCAATCCGCTACATGAGCAGGTCATCACACCAAACCTTGGAAGCAGGCTACTCAGTCATCCTGATGTCTATTGTTGTTTACGTTGGCTTGGCGGTAAGCTTGTTGCCCGGGGCTTTGAATTAACTCATAACTGAGTGGTGATAGGTGTCCAGAGCGGTTTACTATCACCGCCTGAACCGGCTCAAAATCACGATTGGAGGCGCTGTTGTTGGGCTCATTAATAACAAGTTGCTAACCCAACGATCCAGCGGCTACGACGACGGCATAGCTGTGACACTCATGAGCACAGATGCAGAAAATGTTGGCCAAACTGCCCGTATGTTCCATGAAACATGGGCGTATGTCATTGAGGTCGGCTTGGGCACAGCAATGCTCGCCAGAGAAGTCGGATGGGCATGCCTTGTCCCGTTTGTCATCATCTTCTGTAAGTGGCCATCGGCCGGCTGATTTCTCATATGCTAAAGATCATCATGAAAGTCTGCTCCCGAGTGAGTCGCTATCTAGCAAAAAACCTTCAGAGCAAGCAGAAGAATTGGACAGTGGCGACTCAAGAACGGCTTGCCATGACTACGTCAATGCTTCAGTCTATGAAAGGCTTGAAGATGCTGGGGATTACCGCAGACATGGAATCTCTGCTCCTCAGACTGCGGTCCCAGGAGCTAGACATGGCTAAGAAGGTGCGATGGATGATGGTCGCTTACAACGCCAGCGGTATGTATCCTGGGCTCACGGTTAGCTCGGTCTGATCCTTTCTTCTTCGCAGCAAACGCCCTGGGTATATTTTCCCCAATCATCACATTCGTGATATTTGTTCTTCTGGCAAGACTGAACGGCTCTGCACTTGACACCGAGACCGCATTTACGACTACCGCGCTTCTTGGGTTGGTTACCCACCCCGCCAATATGATCATGACCATTATACCACAAGCGATCGGTTCTTTGGCGGCATTTGAACGGATTCGGGAGTATCTATTACAGCCGCCTCGACACGATCAGAGGTTGACGTTGAAGAAAACGGACAACGACCCTGCCAAAGTTTCACCAGCCATCTGCGTCCAAGGAGTTACCATACAGCTTACTCCATCAACGCCACCGATTCTCAGAGACCTCAATCTTGAAATCAACAAAAAGTCGATAGTGGTTTGTGCCAGGCCTGTGGGGAGTGGCAAAACAGCACTAGCTAAAGCCCTTTTGGGCGAAGTCCCCACGGCTGACGGAACAATATCGGTGTCTTCGAAACGCATAGGCTGCTGTGAACAGTCACCCTGGTTGCCGAACGTGACTATCAAGGAAGCCGTATGTGGCTTCATGCCGGAAGATTCAAGCTGGTACAATCAAGTTATTCAACTGTGTTGCCTTGATGAGGACCTTCTGGCACTTCCCCACAGAGACGACACGGTGATAGGAAGCCGGGGTCTGAATTTGTCGGGCGGACAAAGACAACGAGTTGTATGTTTCTTCTCTATTATTCTTGGCTTTGCACCATCCGTCTCTTACAACTGCTATTCCCGACTAGTTTTGTCCATTTCCCAAAACCTCTCGTCAATTCTCCTTAGTAATAAGTCTTTAGGCTCTTGCCCGTGCTGTTTACTCTCGTTGTGAGATTGTCATTCTTGACGATTGTCATTCTTGACGATAGTTTCAGTGCCCTTGATGGCAAGACAGAAAGTCAAATTGTGGACAACCTTCTCGGCCCGAATGGTCATTTCAGGAAGACAGGAGCCACTGTATTTCTCATCACCAACTCTGGTACGTCCCTCCCGTCTTTACTTCATGTGCAATGGATCCTCACATGATACAGCCGCGCATTTCCATGTGGCAGATTGGTTAGTTATCCTCGGTGATTCTTCCATCACCTACCAAGGAACGTGGGATGGCTTGACACAAAAGCCCAAAAGTATCCTTAACATGCTTGCCGACGAGACACAACACGGTGGTAGCACTGAGGAACGGCCACAAGTGAATAAAACCGTACAGAGCCAGAGTCTCAAAGTAGCCGAAGCCGTCTCCGATCTTTCCAGGGCCACGGGAGATATCTCACTTTACGGTAAAGTGCCGACTCAGCTCCATGACCTCGTCTTGTCATCGTTCATTCCAGGACCGCTTTTCGCTAATTTGGTTCTCCTGCTTAGGATATTATCTCCACGCGGTGGGCTTTCGGAACTTCATCCTCCTGTTGGCTTGCACAGCATCTTATTCGCTTTTTGTGACATTTCCCCAATACTGGTTGCAAAAGTGGACTGAAGCGCCACCGTCTCAAACAATGTTCTACATCGGCGGTTATCTGATTGTGTCCTTCATGGCATGGATTTCAACCAGCGGCTCGATGTGGTGAGTGCACTATTCATTCACCCACGTCTCGGTCTATGCTAAAGTTGGAAAGGACAACGTCCATTCTCATTGCGCCCGTGTCGGGCACTGAACTTCATCGCCGCCTGCTTTCGACCATCATTGGGTTAGTCTAAGGCCAAACGTATTTGCCAACGTGGTTGTGCTCAGAAGTATCATTAGGGCTCCGCTTTCGTATTTCTCGGTCACTGACACAGGGGTAACATTGAATCGGTGAGTTACACGACCCGTCTTATGGTCTAGACTACATGCTGAGCTGTTACAGATTTAGTCAAGATATCCAATTGGTTGACAAGCAATTGCCGCAAGCTATTCTGTCCATGTCCACTCGTAAGATTATGCGGTCCCCCCCTTACCTGCTGATGTTGACTCATGGTTTTAGAGGTATTCAAGCTTTCGGTGCAAACCGTCTTGCTGTTCAGCTCCCAGAAGCTCATGGCAATAACATTGCCTCTTTGCGCGATAACTGTGTACCTCGTGCAAAGGATATACCTACGTACATCGCGGCAATTACGGTTGCTTGATCTCGAGTCAAATTCGGCAGTATATTCAAGCTTCTTAGAGTCGGCATGTCACATCTCATACATCCTGCTGTCTCATATCTGATAATAGACCGTAGGTCGAGGACGTCACGACGATCCGTGCATTTGGCTGGGAGAACAAGGCCGAGTATGCAAATATCCGACACCTTGAAGAGTCCCAAAAGCCGGCATACATCCTTTTCTGTCTCCATCAATGGCTGGGTGTTGTCCTGGACCTAATGGTTGCCGCTATCGCAACCGGACTCATTACTCTTGCTGTGTTGATGAGCGGAACGACTACGGCTGGAAAGGTTGGTATGGCGCTCAACATTGTCTTGGTTGCGAATGCAACACTTCTCAGCCTCGTGTCCTCTTGGACAAACTTGGAGATATTCTTGGGTGCTATGTAAGTCATCCTCTATCCTCTTTCGCCGCCTGTATACTAACTGCACGACAGATCTCGTCTGAAGAATCTAGAGGCAGACACCCCGAAAGAGGACAACCTGGAGGAAGATTACATACCCATTGAGAGTTGGCCATCCTCGGGAGTTGTTGAATTGGATAATGTCATCGTGGCCTACAAGTAAGCCTAGGCATCTATACTCTATTTCTCTTCGAACTAACTCTCCTCCGCAGCCCAGAAGCATTGGCTCTACAGAATGTCACCATAAACGTTTCAGCAGGCCAACAATTGGTTGTTTGTGGCCGTACTGGCAGGTATGTGACCGCAACAGCCCACAAATCCCTTTTCTTGAACTTTATCTCACACGCTTTGGCGGTCTGTAGCGGGAAGAGCACCCTCCTGCTCACTCTTCTGCGTCTATTGGACCCATTGTCAGGACGAATCAAGGTAGACGGAGTAGATCTGAGCATCGTGGCGCGTTCTTTGGTTCGACAAAGATGCTTCATCACGGTTACGCAGGATCCTCTCGTCATCGGCCAAGCCAGTCTTCGCTTTAATTCGGATGTAAGGAAATACTTGCTTGCGAAATCAAATCAGACTCGTGTGTTACATGTACTCACTTCTCTGCTACATAGACTTCCATTACCCTGCCAGACGAGAACATCGTTGCAGCTCTTATAAGGGTTGGCATTTGGGCCCATTTCACTTCGAGAGACTCTATGGACTCTCCCACAGAATTCGGCCAGATATTAGACAGTTCTATCTCATCCCTGCCGCAAATGTCGACTAGACAGTCACAACTCTTTGCTCTCGCTCGAGCAATTCTCCGACTTCAATCTTCGAACCGCCCAGCCAATCTAGCAAGATCCTTACCTGATCTTGCACGCATCATGCCGATTCTTCTACTCGACGAGGCCACCTCTTCTGTTGATCCAGCGACCGAATCTGTAATGCGCAACATCATACACGAAGAGTTTACGGAGAAAGGTCACACCGTCATTTTCATCACACACAGACTGAGTGGTGCGACTGAAAACGTGGGGTCGGACCAAGGTGTCATAGCATTCTTGTCAAAGGGGAAGGTCGAGAGAGTTGATGGGTTGGGAAATGCCTTGGGTTCTGAATGACGCGGAAGATTAACCTGCCACCTATGTACCGTGGTATCGGAAAGCCCTCGTGAAACTACAGACCTCACTCCGGACACCAGAGCTGACGTACCCTAGCGGCTGAAGGCAGGTCAGCAGGAACCCAAAGTACGTGGTATTGACCCATTGGGTGATATCGGACCCAATGGCGCTTCCATCGTATCAGAGTTTAAAGTTAATGTTGTAGAACCTGCACATGCTGCTTCTAGTCGAAGTTTAATTTGCTCTCCTGAATTGATCGGTGCGCTCTGCGCCGCTTGAACCAAGTATTCGCTTAGAGATAGTAACTAGTGACATCTATAGATACAAAGATAATTTATTGTTGGCCTCCTACTCAATAAGTGCCTGAATCCCAAGGACAGTCACTAGTGGTAGCTATCTCAGGAATTTGAGTCTGAGAATAATTACTGCCCACCCGCTTGCCTCTGCCACACCAACTTTATTTTGATTTTGATCTGAAAGACTCTCTCTGCTAAGCCTCTCTGCTAGCCAAGAAGCTTTTCGAAATCTTGAAGCTTTATTTTCTGTAAATTATTGCCAATAAAACTGTTTCATTTGGCTATTGGGGCTATAGTTCTGGTCATAATCGGCAATAAAGAAGAAAAGACACCAAAAGGGACAACAGAAAAAACGATAAGAGGGACCACAAGAGGGACAACGCCAAGGACGACAACGATGACAATGAAAGCAATGATAACAATAGCTAAAATAATGATAATGCCAATAAAACCCATTAAATAAGTTACCTCCTGGCAGCAAAACTCAAACCTATTTCAGCAACACTCTCGTCACTGGGCCGTAGAATAGACTGAATTAAAAGTAGGGCAGGCTACCCTGAATTGTGTGTTTGTATTGAGGCGGAATCTTTCCGACTGCGTACGTCGTTCAACGCTGGGTTGGACATGAAGGACGACATACGTGTCTACGGATAGAGCAGTAGCATTAAAGATTGATGTTTTCGAACTCTTTTGGACTCTTTCCGAGTATGCCTCCAGGCTGAGTCGGGATGTGTCGACAGCCTGTCCGGTACAAGGCTCCTCCACGCAGTGAAACTCGCGATCTCCGTTTTCCCCCTCAATGTCAGTGAAACTCCATTACATATACCATCAAGAAAACCCGATTATTTTTATGGCTTTGGTCTTGTCAATTCAACCGATTCAGTCCCCAGAATTTACTGCAAATATTAGCTTGGACACTGCGTTAAGTATTAGGCAGCGGCAAGGAACTTACCATTCTCAATGCTTGCTGACTTGCGTTTCGCTCTGTCCACATGAAAAGCAACTGCGCAGACTTCTTGACGTGGGCCTGAATCAGTCTGAATTGGGCCATGATGTCATTGGGGAGACGTAGAGCGCCGCGCAAATTCTTCAGTTGCTCGCCGAGTTGCGTCCAGCTCCGTATAAACTGGGCCGAGAGGTCGATGAAGGTACGTTCATCCTTGGGGCTGATGTCTCCAAGAATGGAGGCCGGTGCCCATTTCCGCAAAATCGAGGCGTTTTCTCGGTGACTTTCACACGTTGCGAGAAGAAGATTCCACGACTTTGCTGGCTGTGCTTTCGGCCCACGTCTCGCATCCTCACGCCAACTTTCCAAAATCCGGTCCTCGAGAGGGCTCATTTCCAGAGCGTGGCAGCAGGATGTTTGCATAGAGAGCAAAAGAGCATCGAATAATGCTTCTCTATCAGTAGTCGTCGAGGTCTGAATCTCAGCTAGGCCAGAACCTTGTGCTGGTAAGTCAAGTGGTAGTGCGCTGGGAGGAGGGAACGGCCAATCAACCGAGGCAACTGAAGCTTGTCGATTTGGAACCAGTCTGCTACCGACAGGTTCCCCGGTTGATATGGTGGCAGAGGAAGGGCCACCAAGATTTTGTGCTTTGGAAACATGAGGTGCAAGGGCAGTCCGCAGTTCCGAGCAGGTGTTGTGCATTTGAAACAACAAGGTTCGGATGTTGTTGATTCCGAATTGTTCGACAATCAGATCGATCTGGCTTGCAATCTCCGAGCATATCTGTGAGTATGCGTCTAAGAGTGTTGTACATGCTTTCGGAAGGCCTTGCTCAGCCTCAATATCCTCCTCTTGGGCCACAAAGTGGACATGAAGCTCCAACTCTCGAAGGTAGATCCCTGCCCGCTTGTGTATTCTTTCTAGATTTGATCTTGAAGTGCCCGGTCGCCAAACCGATCTTGTTAAAGTGAAGACGACTTTGTGCAACTCGGTGAGGCTGCGGATAATGGCACTGGCAACACCCAGCAGCTCGGACTTGGATGGGTAGACCGCGGGCTCGGCATACACTTCTCGCTCAAAGAATTTCAGAATCTGCCTTGTCAGACGAGCATCTGTTGCCTCTTTGCCTGCAGGAGGGTTGAGCACCTCTGGCGGGGGAAACTTCAGGGGATTCCCGCCAATCTTGAGGAATTGTAACGAAGCCAGTTTACCGGTGCAAAATGGCAGGTCCGTGACCAAGTTTTGCTCTATGGAGAGTACTCTGAGTGATGACAGATTTACAATCTCCTCAGGGATCACCCTCAGCCTGTTGCGGCCAAGATCTAGAATCTCAAGAGATGATAGGTAGCATATCTGCGAATGAATTAGATCTTAATAGCAAAGGAGTTGCTTTGAAAACCGCACAGATAATGGAAAGAAGTCTATGCGGTTCTTTCTGGCGTTGAGATATCGGAGGTTTGTGCAGTCGGAAAGCCTGGTGGGGAGAGACCTCAGGCGATTATGGCCCACCGCCAGTCTAAGATGAGAGAAACTCAGCAACGACTCGGCTCCCTTAGAGTTGGCAATTGCTACTCACCGTTCAAGTTTTTCGGCAGTCAAATCGATGACATCCTCGGGGATGGCATGCATACCCTGGTAACTGAGGTCGATTGTGAGAGAAGAGGTTGCATCGGTTCCCCTGTCTGAGGCCTCGCGGTGGTCACGACTCGCAACCTCGGCCCTTGCAACGGCGTCGCGCACGAGCCGTATCACACGACTTTGGTTGGCGGCATAATTCTGGGCTGAGAGCTGGCCTCCTGGAGCGCGCGAATCGCCTTGCGCGTGCAATCTCGATCCATGAGGGGGCATTTGGCCGGCTGCTCTCTCTCTCAACAGTCGAAAGAGGTCGTTGCCGAAAGGAGTGATTGTGTGGTTGGGTTGCGTCGCAGGATCCGATGACCTGGCCCAACGTCGACATGGACCAGGGTTGAAACGCCAGCTTACATAATACATCACAGATCACGTGATGCCGCTTAAGTTGAGTTTGTTCGGAAACGGTTCCCCTCTGTCGCATCGACCGTCAGCCACTCTGTCACTAGCATGCCGGTAGATCTCCCGCCGCCCTGGGGTCGCGCCAGCAGGGTGAGCTTGAGTAAGTAGGGCAAGTTGCGCTAGGTACGATGTTGATGCTATTGGCGGATGGTGTTTTAAGGATACCTATTCGTGGAATGGACTTGCGAAATCGGGCTTGGCTGCTTGCCAAGGACTCACTTTACGCTGGCAATGCCGAATGGCGCGCTTCTCCAGCCACTAAACGGGACCAGAGTCTCCGGGGGTTGCTACGCAGTAATTATTCCGTGGAGCGCTTGGGAACGACATGGTCACGCACACAAGCACGTTGCAACCGTGGTGGGAGTAAGAAAACAAGAACACCATGGCAACGGGGCTACAAAAAGACGATGTCGGAGCGGTTCTTTTCCATTTGTGTTGAGACTCCAAGGCAAAGTTTCATTCATTCTCTAACCCTTGGAACACGCCCGCCCAGACCGCAGGTGTTCGAACAAAGGATACCCGCTGCCCCCGTTCTCCAGCACAGGCATCGTATCACGACTTCGCATCTCTGCTGAAGATGTTGCCCATGTGGAGACAACTCCTTGGCGGCGCCCTTGCCGCCATGTCCATGGTCTCGGGTGTTAGCGCGCAGTATCCTAACCCGGGCGTGGTCACCGGCAACACCCAAGTCCACGACCCGTCTGTCATCAAGACCTCGAGCGGCACGTACCTCATGGCACACACGGGAACCAACATCGCGTTGAAGACGTCCACCGATCGCACTGCGTGGCGCGACGCCGGTGCCGCGTTCCCGAATGGTGCGTCGTGGACCACGCCTTACACGAATGGCGACACCAACCTCTGGGCACCGGATATCTCCTACCGCAACGGGCAGTATTACATGTACTACTCCGCCTCTTCGTTCGGATCTCAAAAATCGGCCATCTTCCTGGCCACGAGTAGCACCGGCGCGTCGGGGTCGTGGATCAATCAGGGCTTGGTTATTGAGTCGTCGAGCTCCGTCGACTACAACGCCATCGACCCCAACCTCATCGTGGATGCCTCCGGCAACTGGTGGCTGTCGTTCGGCTCCTTCTGGACGGGCATCAAGATGATCTCGATCAACCCAAGCACTGGCAAGCGCTCCGGCACGAACCTCGTCTCCCTCGCCCGTCGCACCACGAACGACGGCGCCATCGAGGCACCCTACATCACTCGCCGCGGAAACTACTACTACCTGTGGGTGTCGTTCGACAGGTGCTGCGCCGGTGCCTCCAGCACGTACCGCACCATGGTTGGTCGCTCCACCAGCATCACGGGCCCGTATGTCGACCGCAACGGTGTGCAAATGATGTCCGGCGGTGGCACCGAGGTGTTGGCCAGTCACGGTTCGATCCATGGCCCGGGTCACCCCTCTGTCTTCACAGACGCGGATGCCGACGTGCTCGTGTACCATTACTACAACAACGCCGGCACAGCGCTCTTGGGCATCAACCTGATTCGTTACGAGTCGGACTGGCCAGTTGTCTACTAACCCAGCCCATGGTTGGACTGTGTGAAAAGAGCCTCATACGACGAGGGGCCTCGGGCGGGATTTGGGTAAATACTCTATGTACAGCAAATAGCGTCTCCTCGTTCAAGCTCGATGGAGGCAGTATGCACATCGTACAAATAAATCCCAGCATTTACTCATGTCGCAGACCAACCAGATCATCAGTCAAGTTTGAGTTTCCAGTCTACTTCCCCCGAAGGGAAGTCACGAATCATCACCCCTACGGCGGGATTGTTCCAGACCGTCGTCTCGCCCATGACTAATCCATCGTTGGTGCATCCATCCATGATTCTCCCTGCACTTTGGGCGATCTCCTGGCTACAATGGAGACAGGGATGTTAGCCGAAGACATATTTTGCAGAATGAACGCCAAGCAATCGGAAGATTCTCACCAAGTCGGAGTTTCCAAGGATGTCAAATTAGTCTTCTTCCATCGAGAGATAAATGTGATTCCCTCCGCCTTGCAGTACCCCGTGATCCTCTTCGTGTTGCATTTGGTACTGTTCTTACGAGCGAGGTAGTCGACACAATCGGCAGCGTACGCAACCTAGAGAGTTTTGGACATCCTGTCAGGCAAACTGGCCTTATGCATTAACAACTTCTCCTCTTCGCAAAACACTCACATTCGACTTGTTTCCAGGAAACCCGTTGCATCGGACGTTTGGTGGCATTCGGCCTGACTTCTTGAAATATTTGCCTCTCTCGGCTGGCTTTCTCTCAATGTCCGCCACGCTGAGTGGGGCTCGGTTTTGTAAGGAACCTTCTCGCGAATTTGGCCTGTTAGACGCTGTGTTCTGTTGTCAAAGGAGGAGGTAATCTCACGGCTTAGATTGTGGTTGATAGAGAGCTCGTAGGCCTCATCCACTGATGGATGGTCCGCCAAGGGGTTGTCTACGATGGCCTTGGCCCAGCGCTCAAAGGAGAACGACTCTGGCTCCAGAATCGGCGAGGGAGGGTCAGAGATAGTCGGGGTTGCAGTGATGATTCGACCGACTGCCAGGATGGCCATCACTGATGCAAACGAATGCCGCATTTCGACTAGTAGAGCAAACGCTTAAGATCCCGTGGAGTCAGTTTATAGCCGAAGATGATCATCCAGACTGGCAACCCGCGATTCTGGATGTGATGTACATATACTTATACAAGACCCATCGTCTAATTGAGAGATTTCTCAGTTCTTCCCGGCACTTCGCAATGGGCGTTATGTTCTTGACACTGGGACCGTCTTGCTTGAACAGTGAATACAGTATCTGCTTTGAGCAGCACCGGAATTGATCAATCAAAGTTTCAGCAGCCGAAATTCATTGTTCAATTACAGGCAAACTTGTCACTCCATCATTAAAGCCCGGCCGAATCACGCGTCGCTTCCAGATTGTGGGGTTTAGGGTGAACGAGGCGGGGAGGACAGCGTTCCGGTAAGGGAGATATCCCATTCATATTGTTCAACGCTGGGCACCAAGCAAAATTCCAAGACAAAAGCTGGCTGATCACAGACACGTCGAAATACCTGGCACGTTTGCCCGTTTGCATCTTTCAGCACCACGCTTTTTCTATGTACAGTGAGGCCAACATTTCGCTGGCCAGGCTGGTTCAAATCGGCGACGGCGGTAAGGTTATGTAGGCAGGCATTTTGGTTGCCTCGAGAGCAAAGAACGAGTCAGGAAAGTACCGGGAGTATACTTGGCCTACTTGCTTCCACCAGGGCGGGATAATTAGTTATCAAGCAAGACCATTTTACTTTAAGACTATTGGCGATTTTGCATACGCTGGGTCTGCATAATTCATCAGTGACCAACTATCAAGGTAAATTCCAGTGTATGCATCCTCATTGAGAGCCACATAGGAACAAGTCAAAGCATAAGATCAGTTCTCAAGATTTCTTCGCATTTTTCTTTACTCCAGAATGGAGCATAGTCTATTATTAGGGATTCATGGACTTGAGTCGGCGTAAGTCAGGTATTGCTAGTGCCGTCCAGACGTGACACTGGAATGCGACTCAAGATCGCCACCTCAGGCTGAAGAGGTACCGGCTGCTTTGCCTCGCACTGCCTCACCACGCCTTGTTCAACCGAACACAATCACGAATTACGGTTTCGTAAATATCCAAGACAATGCAGGCTGACGGGTGCACACAGATGCGGCTCCACCTTGCGCCGCAGTGGCTAAGGGTTGCTCACTTGATTAGATATTTGTGTCGTACAGTGAGATTTCACAAGTGCCCTAGCCATCCCAAGTCAGGTTATTCAACGTCATGTCTACGGAGGATCACTGAGCTTTTGGTCGCAGGTGAGCATGGAAACTGAGACAAGGCACCTAAGCACATGTAGCACGTCGCTCAAGCAGAGTTCCAGCCGGGGACTATTTACGCATATGTGAGCCCAACATTCATCTAGACAGCTGAACGTTCTTTCTATTACATTCTCATTCTCAAAACAAAGGTTATTTCTCAGAAATGATGAACTCCGTCGCAACCTCCTCTCCGCCAGACGATAGGAACGGGCATTCCTCCATACCTGATGAAGCGACTGCGACTGGCACCCACACCCAAACTTCATTCTACAACTATCAAAATGATTGCCCCAGGCTTTCTCTACATCTAACCAGCGATATAATCGATGCAATAGCAGAGAAGATTGATAGCGATCACTCCACTATTGTACCTTCCATTATCTCGACTACCCCAAGGCGACAATCAAGCAACTCGGTCGTGGAGTCAGCAAATTCAACAGAACCGTACTCTAATGCCTATTCGACAGATAACACAGCCGTACAAACTGTTGCCAACACGTATTTCGACTATGACCTACGCACAGCACACTCTGGGGAGTCGCAGCCTCTGAAAGATACTGCCACAACACAAAGTGAAGCCACGACCGCTCCTGAAGAGACAAACAACGGCAACGAGGCAATATGAAAGATATGGTGGCTGGAAATATTGAGCAACCTACTTGCACTTGGCTGTATCGCCGCTATCGCCATAATTCTGTCTGTTCATGATGAGAAGCCTCTCCCAGCCTGGCCAGGGCTGATATCTGTGAATTCCTTGGCGGCCATCTTCACATCTGTGTTCAAGGCATCACTCATCATGCCAGTTGCTGAAGGTACGTAAAACTTGCGATTCTGATAGTTCCTATGTCCCTCCCATGTTCTCGTACCTTCTTGGCACAGAGATAGGTCTTTGCATAGGTAGTTAACAAGAAGTTTATCCTTAGGTCTTGGCCAATTAAAATGGAACTGGTTCCACCACCCGCAGAAGCTGGCCGATATTGTTCTGTTCGATGATACTAGCCGTGGACCATGGGGGTCTCTGCTTCTAATTATCAAGCAGCTGCCACGGCCCAAAAAAGCGTAAGAAGATTCTCTCTCCAGTCTTCTGACATGGGAGTTGATCATTATTTAGATACCTAGCCGGACTGGGCTCCCTCATCACTATTGCAGCCCTGGCCATTGACCCGATTTCCCAAGCAATGATCGAGCATAGAGGATGCCATCTTACGAGGAAGCGAGGTCTTTTCGAAGTAGCAGAGGTCCCTAGAACAAACAATTACACGGCGTCTCGAGCAAGTTCTCCCGAACAAATCAACTGGGCAATCCATCCCACCATGGAGGCGGCTCTCAACAAGGGGCTTATGGATCCCGAAGAAACAGAAAGTCAGATTAAAGTTCAATGTACCACCGGCAATTGCACCTTTATGTAAGGAAACAACGGATACTTCTTTTCATCGCTGGCCATGAACCACTCCTGTCACGACGTTACGGACCAAATTGTCAAAGACAATACTCGTAGTTGGCATCTGAAGACCTCGGCAGTCCAGGTTGCGGCCTCTACGAGGAAGCCAATGCTTTCGATTGCACGGACAAATACGACAGTCTACGGTGACGACCAGGAGCCATTTCTCAGCTTCGAAATCCTGATGCTTACCTTTCCTGGGTGCAAAGACGGTAGTACAATATGCTCCGTCGAGTACAGATCTCTTGAGGAGCCAGTGCCGATTGCTTTCCGATGCAGGTTAGACCCGGGTGTGAAGCGGTATAAGGGCCAAATCGTCAACGGAATCTATTCAGAAACAGAGGACAAAGAGCCGATTCAGGTCTTGCACAGCTGCCGTACAAATACCATATGGGATCAATACGCTTGGACTCTCGTAACTAACTCCAATCTCATCGATGGCGAGGAGAAGCAGTATTTTTCAACAGCAGACTGGAGACCGCAGTCAGTCCGAGTTGACTCTACCTGGAGCAGCATATATGGGCTGGGAGACTCACCGAATCCGGACAAGCCTGTTTGGAAGTATTATCCGCAGGAATGCGTCTGGGCAGTGAGTTATCTTGCCGGGACTGCAATCAGTTACTCTCTTCAGATGCTTTTAGGGGAAAACGACACAATCATCTCGGACCAGAGCAATACGGTAGGACAGGCAACTGGTCCAACGTGGCTGAAACAAGTATACGCAGGTGGCCAAGGCAACCTTTCTACGGTAGACAGCATGTTTCGGGGCTTGGCATACTCGATAACAGCCGCTATTCGCAACAACCCCGGTATTGGTCTGGATTCGTCGAACAATTTTCTCAAAAGTGCCCACGGCTATGTCAGCGGCGCACAGACGTGCGTGTACGTGCACTGGGACTGGATCGCATACCCTGCTTCTCTGCTCGTCTTGCAGTGGATATTCTCGGCTTTGGTGCTGGCTAGCCGGCGTCCTAGCGGCGGGAAGGAGCGCGTTCGCACGGCGTGGAAGTCATCACCACTTGTCCTCTTATTCCACGGTCTCGACGAGGATCTGCGCAAGAACAGCGGCAGCTTGAGCACTATCAAGGACATGGACAAACTGGCGGGAAAGGGCAATGTGCAGCTGGCACCAGTTGATGGCTCCAAGGACAAAGGGCTGGCGGTTTTACGAGAGTTAGGTCGTTGTAAGTTGATCTAAAGGACATGGGATGGTCGTGGGGTGAGAGTAAACAAACCATGACGCGCATTTGCCATGTTTTTTCAGTCCACATTTGTTTGTTAGTATGTTTATACTTACCAACTCGCGCCACAAACAGTGTCTTGAAGCTTGAGATGAAGAGAATTTTGACTTGATCTTAATCACCGCACTGAGGGGAAAGCCTTTTGCCATTTCAAGGTGGGCGTCGATGAGTCGAGACTCCCTTCCACATCTGAAAGGCATCATAGCCTACCTTCTGAGGACGGACCGCCTGCCCGGGATGATACCGTAACATTGAAAAAGGTCTCGAAGCGTTCGAGCTTCGCATGTCCTCCCTCTTCTTCGGAGCTGTCATCACTCTCGTTATTGTGGCGGGAACGCCCTCTCCCGTTCTATCACCTCGTCTGGACTCGCATCTTCAAACCGCCTTCTGTCGGTCACTAGACATTCTTGTCCTTTCTTGCACAGGCATCGTCGTCGTCTATGGCCGTCCTTTGTGATCTATCCCGTCCCAATGAGACGCCGACAACGACGACCGGGCCGTCGTTTCCTTTTGGACTGGACTCTTTCTCTCTCTGCATCTGTCATTACTCAGAAGAAACTGGCTTTCTGTCGAAAGACGCGACAGCTCAGACCGCACCAGTGGAAACATTCCAGAAGGGTTATCCTCCTTAGTGAAAAACGAGCAAATTCTTCACTGCCACTGCCTTTTATCATGTGTTGTAGTCGCCCGCGGTGCCCCTCCTTCCTTGAAACTCAGACAGGCCGCCTCCTCCTTCCTACCCAAAACGGAATCAAGATACGCAAAATCTCAATCCCGAAACCTCCTTCTCCATCAGTCGAAACCACCACATTCCAGTTGCGTGGGGTCGAATTCCTCCAGCTCTTGGCACACCATCCACCGCCCACCGCCTCGCCCCGCGCCGCATCCGTACCTCGCCCGCTCCCGTCGAAAGCAGCATTGAAACCTCAGCTCCAGTCCGAAAACCAAATCGTTGGCTCGCATAGAGTCCGAAGTGTGAGACCAGGTCAGCATCCCGTAAGACGCCAGGAAATCCTCCCCGGCTCGGCGCGCGCATCAGCTAGCACAAAGATGACAGTCGGGTCAAAAATATAACCCAGAACAGGCAACACAAAGTCGTCGGAAACCGTGACGGCTCTCGGTCCATTAGTCTATCGGCAGAGGAAAAGGCCATCGACCCAAATATATAAGTTAGGGGGGAACAAAGCACGCAACCTGAAAACAAAATCCCAACATCCGCAACAACCCTAGAAATCTTCAAACGCTTCCCGTTGTAAAAAGTCCTTCTTTTGAACTCCCCCGCTGAAGACAGACCAGATAGGAGACAGAAGCCTCAAACAAAGCAATAAAATGCAGCTCATGTCCCTCATCTGCCTCACCCTCGCAGCCCTGGCCGCCGCCGCCCCCAGCCCAGAGCTCGACGCTCGCGCTCCAACCAAGGCCGAGTGCTGCTGCTGCTATGGCAGCCCCTCGGTCGGCTGCGCCGCCGACATCGATTGCTCAGACATCACGGCCAGCACTTGCAACCACACTCAATGTCTCTTTTGAGACACACCCCAGGATGAGAACAGTTGTCGGTTCAGGGACAAACGTCATGAGGCAGGGTAGATTCGGGGGATGCGTTGCGGAAGCATGGCTAAGGGCAGGTAGCCAGGGTATCTTCGTGGTGAGACAGTGTGGGAGACGGTGAAGATGTAAAGTAGACGATGCCCGGGCCGGCATGCGGGAGAGAGAGCAGACGATGCTCATCGATGACATGAAATAAGAGTCCAGTTGCAACCACTTTGGATGCTTCGCGCCGTTGACATAACCCCTCACACGGATGCCAGCAGGTTGGAAAAGGTATCGCGTGTGATGAGAACATACTCAGAGCAGCCGCCATCAAGCCTCTGATCCGTTGGGTATGTTTGCATGGTGCAGGGCAGAGAGGTTGGGAGCCGGTTCACGAGGGTTTGGAGCTCTCCAACGGCACAGGTAGCTGTTGGTTCACCTGATAAACTGCATGATCGTTGATGGGGTCAGCCACCTCGTCATAATGCAGCTGCATCTTGCATACAATCATCGACCAACCGCAGAATGGGGCCGAAGCCAACGTCGTGCTGTCCGATAAAAGCCAACAGCTTGTATGGTAAGCAAGCAACCTCATCCCCTGCCATCGTCGCCTCATGACGACGACGACTCGTCTGACCGCTGCCTTGATTCCTCCGCTTCCCAGTTGAACTGCCAAATTTGTGCAGTTCAACTCTTCAGTTGGGTTCGAGTTGCGCAATGGTCCGTTTCCTGCAGTCTCTTCTGCACGAACGCAGGGATGCCCATGTTCAAAGAGTCCGCCCTCTTGTCTGCCATCTAGTGAGGCGGTCTTTGCTTGTTGCTTCATCCATTTGGTGCTGAATTCAAGCTGAACGGAAGAGTAATTCGTCATCAGGGCAAGGTTGGTGGTTGTTGTCGATACAACGGGCGTCAGGTACATGGGCGTCGAGGTCTCAAGCGGGAGGTGGCTAGGTCGCCCGACATGCGCGGCGGTTGACGGCGTGACATATGGAGTTCAGTTAGCAATTGCGACCTCTGGCTGACTAGGTATAGCTAGCAGTAGGATGCAAGGTTAAGGATCTTTCGAGATTCGATGTCGTGTATGCTCCCCCTCCAAGTCCCCTCCCCCTCGTATACAGTTTAGCCAAAGAAAGAAAAAAAGACTCGACCGCAAGACGTGTTCGTCTGGGTCTTTTTGCTCCCACCCATTTCCAAGCCGATGATGTCTATCCGATGGTATGTTCTATACGTGAAATCGTTCGTGCGCCGCAAAATCCCTCCATGTCGTTGATGGGGGTGCATGATAAACTTTTGTGTCGCTTGTGGGCGGCATTAACAGGAATCAAGCAGCCCCTGAAGAAGCCGCTGCCTCTTCTCGGCATCGAGTACACATGCACCATCCACCAAGACTTCCCTTGGCCCACTCGCGTCGTTTCCCAACAGGCAGCGTGACATCGCAGTAGTGGTTGAGGACTTCCTCCCCAGCCTTGAGCCCTCCGGGCCCGTTTCCCACAACTCTGTCTCTCCGTGCCCACAAGACCATTCTTCCTCCCCATTCCCATGTAGCGTTCGGGTTACAATCGTGGTTGGCTAGGCACCAGAATGGGTGCACTGCCGCGACATCAGGTCGACCGTCCCGTGGATTTTGGCGCGACGAGGCTACGCCACGAAACTTGCCGTAGAGGGTGTTGAAAACCCACAAGTCATGTTCTGGGAGAGAGGCAAAGATGTCGACATCCATCTTCTCGAGGATATGGAGGGGTGTCTCAATATTGTACTTGAACGAAAATGGTAGCGTCCACTGCGGTGGGGGTACTGGACTGGGCGACACGTCGATGTCGTTGAACTCGGTGGGAAGAAAATCACCCCAGAGATACCTGATCTGCGGCAAATCAAGAGGATGAACACCCTGGTGATTTGACATGGCCAAGACGCGGGCGAGAAGGAGCAGGTGCAACGTCTCCGCAGTCTCAGACGGGTCGGGATCCTTCGCAATGGCGTCCACGTCTTTTTCGCACACCGATGGATGATAAAGCTCTTGCGCCATATCGTGGCAGTACTGGCTGCAGAAGACCGTATCGTAACACTCTTCGCAATTGACAGCAGTCGACTCGGCGCCTAAGGGGGGCAGTTCGGCGCCGCAAGCATCGCAGACCGGCTCTTTGAGACGGTTGTTGGCCGTCACGAGGGAGTACTCCTCGAGAATGGCCTCTCCCGGTGCGATGTCCTCCTTGGCAAAAAGACCCAGTTGTTCGCAGGTCGGTATAATGTCGTAGCCGTCAGTTTCGCTGGCTTCCTCCAGCAGGACAGGAAGCTGGGCGACCCTGACCTCGCACTTGGAAGAGAAGCGAGCGAGCTCGCTATTGAGAAACTCGAGATGCTCAGGGGCATGGCGGTCGGGCTCGTGTGTGTTCCAGGGGTAAATCTCCCTCCGAACGAATCCCCATTCGGGTAGGACGTTGGGGTTGAAGTCGTCCCTCCGGAGCCTCTGACGAGCCACGCGCTTGATATATTGCATCGTCTGAAGCAGCTCTTCGTTGTCAGGGGCGAGCGCCAGGCCTCGTTCGCAGAAGTCGTATGAGGGCTTCAAGCACGAACACAGAAGCAAGCTGAGGGACAGGATCTGGAAGCACCGAACGGACGATAACTTGGCGACATGGGCGACTAGACCCGCTTGGTCCATGGCCTCGCCGTTAACGAAGTCACTTCGGAGCGTCAACAGAAGACCATGGTCAAGGACCAGAGGCAAAGGGTCCAGAGGGCGGGACTGCAGACTCTCAACAGCTTGGTCGTGGTATTCGAAGCCCTCGTTGAGCACCTCGTCGGTCAAGAGCAGAGCTCGGTAGGCATCTCCAGCAGCAAGGTCGAGATAGCCCAGCTCGGAGTGGACAACGGCCCGCTCGAGGTAGAGGATCAAGTCGTAGGGAAGGTATGCCAAATTCTCGGTAAGTTGTTGGCGGCGGTCGCGCAGTTGGAGAATGCGCTGAGAGCCATCGTCGTCCAAAGGCGACTCGTTGCCGGTGGTGCTTGATGTAGACATTGCGACTGCAAAAGAAGGGAGTGCAATGTCCAGTCTGGGTTGGGCCAGCACGGTTCAGGGCCGGGACTGGCGGACAACAGGGTGCAGGAGTCCCTGATAAAAAAAAACAAAAGGAAAAGGCCGCCCAGAGATCGGGATCGAATCGAAAAGGAAAACGACACTGACGTCAGTGAGGAGAACAACGATCCTGGTTCTGCTGGGCTCAAGGTCCAAGTCAGGCGGACGGCTGTGGTACCTAACTGGAACACCGTCTCGGGGACGGGACGGTAAGAAGGTGAACCCTAGAAAACTGGCACAGGCCGTGGTGTCTCAAGGATTTGGTTTTGGGGTTTTTTTCTGGTCAAGCAGAACGGGGCGAGCCCACACGGGTCAGGCCACTTCGAGGCAACCCTGCCGAGACGGGGCCGTTGGAGCTCGAAGTGTGGTGTAAAAAAAAATTCAAGAGAAAAAAGTGAAAAAAGACGCTTGTTGTTGCAACGGTATCCGTATCCGTCCGTGAGATATCCGCAAGGAGCGGCGACAGGGGATGAAGGAGCGTAGGCAGTTGGTGGTTACTGGTTTGGTTTGCGCGCCGCCAGGGCTGGCTGTACTGCGTGTTGTCTGTCCTGTTTGTTTTATGCGAATGCAGATGCAGCAGATGCAGTGTAGGGCCTGAGTCCTGAGTTTAGAGCTGCCGTGTTTTTTTTTTGCTCCGCTCTGCTCTCTCTCTGTCCAGGCGCAACCAGGGGATATTCGACTCGACACCCTTGGCGGAGGTTAGCTGAAGCGCCGCCAGGCCAAGCTAAATGGTCCTGGGATCTCTAGGTAGCAGCTCCCGTCCAGTGATGCCGTTTCGTGATGCCGTTTCGTGATGCCGTTTTGTGAGGGGTAAAAGCGAAGTGACAGTCGCGAGAGGAAGAAATTTGCAACTCAGCAATTGGATATTGGCGCGGATTGGGGTCCGGTGCGTGGTGACAAGTGGGGGGTCTGGACCCTTGAAAAATGGAACTTCAGGGTCCTTCGCGTGGAGGGGTAAGTGCCCAGGTCCAGGTGGCAGCAGCCTAGCCCAGCCAGCGGCCAGCCAGGTCCAGCTAAGGTAAGTGGTCGGTGGTACTGGGTTAGCAGCAGCCAGGTCGGGTGCCTTAGCTAATAAGGTAGGGGAGGCGAGGGGGGGAGGTGTGGCCTGGAGGCACGGCACACACCACACCTCCCCAAGGTCTGAGGTGTGAGTGCAGGCGCGGGTGCGGTCTTGGGGCCGTCGCGTGTACAGAGTACCTGCGCCAGGAAGCCCGTAGCCGCCCAGACTGCGCTCAACACGGCCTCAGCCAGCCCGCTACGCGCTGTGAATGGGGGAGGCGGTTCTCCAGGGTCCATGGTTGGAGGGCTCAGGGAGGCCACGGCGCAGGAGAAACGTACCTCATACCGCCGCCCAACCTCACGCACCACACGCACCACACGCGCATCCCCATGCGCCCCTCCTGATGCGAATTGGGTTGGGGAGCTCTCCAAGGAACATGATGGCCGCTGACGTCACCACCTCATCCAGAAGCCCCTTCGTCCCGTCATGTCCGTTTTGCCTTGCACCTTTTTTATGGGCTCGTTTCCTTCTCTTTCGCATGAACCCTCCGTCGTCGCATTTCACATGCCAGCCCTGTCGCAAGTCGAGACAAGCTTCGAATGACACGGACGCAATAGACGCCGCCGGCAGACTAATTGATGCCCACGAGCCAGTGCTCCGGCGACGGTTTTTTCGCCGCTGTCTGCCAGGCTCTAGCCAGGGAAACCAGATGGTCAGTTAGCCAGGTGTTGCTGTCAAAGGACGCCGTGTCCATGTCCATCCTCGTCAGTGCCTGATCGTCTGCTGCAGCAAGGAATCGTTGGGGCGTGACAGGGAGGCCGGGGGAATCTGAAGAATGAGGCTTACCTACAAGGTCCAAGGGCCAAGAGAAGGGGCCTGGCACTGGCACCCCGGCTCGATGTCTGCGCCGCTGCATCCAGCCGTGATCCGTCAGGGTCCAGTTGCGTTGGTTGACGGTTTGCGAGCATTACCGATCGATTGATTCCCCAGCTCCGTTTGTAGCCCAACTTTGACCTGACTGACAGTTGGTGCAAGACAATGCGAGCGCGAGCAGGCAATGTACGACGGAAAACCTGGACGCAACTGGCATGTTCTGTTCCAAGATGGCTCTCACTTTGGGCCGTTGGCGGGCATGCTGCGCCTTGAAATGCGCATTTGCAGGATCGCACACCGCTCGAGTGATGGCCACGTTCTGCAGAGTCCTGCGACATCGACGCCTCTGACACATCCATCCATCGACAAAGCCCCCCCCTTGTCGTTGCTTTTTTTTTTTGTCGTTTCTGTTTCTGTCCGGCTGCGCGTGCTTCTACTTCTACCGCGGTTCTTCTCGCTGGCAGACGGAGCGACCGTTTGTGGATGTGATGGTATCGCGACGTTCCGTTTCAAAGCGGCTGGTCGGGGTCGTCTGAAGCACTGCGACGCGACCCGCCAGCACCCCTCCCTGCTCCCCATCCAACTCAGGGCAATGACGCCAGTGTCTCCGCAGCGCCGGGCCAGGTTCTTGGTGAACCCCCGCCCGCCCGGCGGTTCGTGATGGTTCCCTTGAGCTCTGAATGGAGGACATCCGAGTCAGTTGGGTGCAACTACGTCATAGTCGTGATGCTTCGATGCTCCGGGCAACACTAAAATACTCCGATGGAATATTCCACCCAACCTCAATCTCACCTCAGGCCGAGTCAATCGAGAGTGCCGTCCGCGTCCGCCGAGTCATGGCGAGCCCTATCAAACAAACCGCGACAAATGACGCAATGGTCCCCTAATTTTGCTGTCCCCCGGAAGTCAGAATCGCGCGCCCTGGACGATGACATTTGACATTGCGGGCGCGGATAAAAGGCTGAAGGCGGATGACGAGGCTTGGTGTGATGACTTCGTGGGAAAATGTCATGCATACTGCGTACTGCGCAAGGGGACATGGGGAGCAGGACCTCACTGGAGGGGCAATGGTGGGTACGTGAGGGTATTTCGTCAAGTTGACATAATGGCTGCTTTGCAACGTACGGATAAGCACTGCATCGCACCCTTACCCTGGACCATTGATCATATGGATTGCTTGTGTAACGTGCAGCCAGAGCAGATCGTATCTCCGCGAGACCGAACGTTAACAGCGCCCACAGTTGTTTCCTTTACGAGAAGAGAGGAGCACATGGGCAAGAGGAGGCTTGAAACGATGGGATGCAGTGCGCTTGGCAACTGGGTTGCTTTGTCGCAAACACCAGCCGTAGCTTCGGCAGATTGGCCAGCTGTCCAAGAACGGGGCGTTGCAGTCGGTGGTGGGAATAGTGTCAACTAGGTAGGACTCGATCGGTGGTTCGCGCGACCACGAGGGCGCGCCGGTTCTGGTGGCACCCGGGCCGGGCTAGGTTGTCCTGCCCCGAGACGCTGATGCTGGCACATGTCAAGACACTCAAGACAAGGCCAGATAAGGCCAGACACAAGTCAGTCTTTGGTGCACCGCGGTGTCGATCCAATGGGTCGCATGGCAGTCCTGGCCAATTTGGCGCGAGAGCACGCAACAGTGGCGGATCACAGCGGCCATGGTTCCGGCGGAAGTCAGTCGAACCATTAGCTGGTCCGTGGCTGCTTGGTGATCTGAGCAGACTGGTGGGCGTGTCAGTGTGGCAGCGTCTATGATATTAGATGGTACGGCTGGCGTGTTCCGTGCAGCATTTGTCTAATTATCAGCAGGCAGGACTTGCATCCGAACCAGCAGTCTGCCTGCCTGACTTGTCTGAGGTGGAAAACGTCTCGTACCAACCTAAGGTATACTTACTGCGTAAGGTAGTAGGTTAGTGGAAAGTACGGAGTACCTGCCTTAGGTTGGCTGTGTGTGCTTTAATTAGGCATCTGGAGACAAGGAAAGAGGAAACGCGGGCCATTTGCTCCTGGTGTCATGGCGTCAGGTACTTTCAAGTCGGGGCACAGGCAGCTACATAGTAGGACACTAAGATATCGTGCATGCCAACCTAACGCGCCCGTGGCCTGACTCCCTTATGGATCTCAATATTAAATTTGGCATCCATGGATGCTCCTGACATTGACTGACGGTCTGATTGCGTCCCTGCCGCCCAGACGCCGCCGCCGCAGCAGCAGCAGCAGCACTAGAGCTTGCGTCGGCGGCCGTTTCCTCTCGTCGGGAGTTGAGGAAGGAGCAGAGGGGCCGAGCCATCGCATGCCGATGCCTTCCCAAAGTCCAAAGTCCAAAGTCCCCAGGCGAGGCGGTGACTGCCTCCCGCGGACCAAAGTTTATTGCCTCGTGCCCGCCCACTTGACGGTGGCGCTTTCTCTCTCCATGTTGTTGGTCTCTCAAGGAAAGTGCAGGAAAGTGGAAAGTGCATAATCACCTTCGTACCTACCCTACCGTTTGTGTTGAGGCAAGCACACTCCAGTGTCCTCTGTCGGATGCCAACGGCCCTGATCCACTGTGCCCGGCCCGCATCTCGAGCTCGGAAACCACGAGATGCATGGATCCATGGATGGCAACATCTAACCTCGAAACCAACTCTCTTGATCCTCTGCTGCATAGGATGGCTCTCCAATCTGCGGGTGTCGTCTGCGTGCTTCGGACTTTGCACCCCAATCCAGCGTGCTCGCCGCTATGCACATTAGACCCTGGCCTTGGAGCCGCTGTCACTGCTTGCTCCAGGTCTAGCTAGCGGCGCTGGTTCCCAACGGCCGGCCTTCGCAGCAGGGCCCGTTCACCTTGGCGGAGCGGCACCACACATGATGCCACCGAAATTGTTCTACTTGCGCTGGCTCGCTCACCACGTTTCCAACGTCTCTGAGTCTGCACCCGCCAGCCAGCCACCCGACGTGCCGACCTCATTCTGAGGGACGCGAGCCAGCAGCTCCCCGGGACTGGCATTCGCACGGTCGCTGCACGAGAAAAAAATTGCGTATCAGTCTTCGTCCAGAGATACCGTGCCGTAGGTACCGGTCTTATCTTTTGCTGGGCTCTCGTCGGCAGTGAGAAATGCGGCCAAACAGAGACATCCGACGGGTGGAAGACTGAATCGCTGACTGGCGGGACCTCGCTTCTTCAACCTGGCAGAAGACGAAGAGATCCGCATCTGCTTCCAGATGACCTGAAGCCAGCACACAACGGGGCATTCGCGATACATAATAGCGCATTGTTGGCCCCCCAAAGTCCACCACAGCGGCCCACCACTGGAAGGACTCGCACTGCACTCACTCGTGCCACCCCCACCACACCACACCCTCTTCCCTCAGCAGGGCCACTCTAACCACTCTCCAGGCTCGCGCCGTTATCGATCGCAATCGACGGTGAAACCTCGCCAGCTCCCACTTGCCTGCAGCGCCCACCGCACACAGCACACGCATCACTATCCCGCCCGCCCCCATCCCACGCTGGCCCTCCAACCACGGCGCACATCCTCCCACTGACCACCAACCACGGCGCCATGATTCGAAGATCATAGCACATACGGCCAAGCCCAGGCCAGCCCGCCCGCGTTCAAGCCACAGCCCGAGCTGCCGTGCCGCGTCCGTGCCGTGCATTCTGCTCCGAAACACACAAAACATTCTAGCCCCGCTATCGTTTTTTATTTGTGTGTGCTCTTCACACATGGTGCAGTGTTCCTCGCAATTGCAGGCATCTGGAAACATCCATGACCCATCCGCCGCTGGATTCTTAGGCCGACCCAGCCTGGTCCACGTCTTCTCGGCCCTTATTACCACTGTCCCGTGTGCCGCTCGTCCTGAGCCTTTTTCGTCTGAACCTCCAGATAAACCACAGCTGCACCACTCTCCTTCGGGGCCAGCCACTGATCCCGCAGATTCCTGTTCCTATTCCTATTCCTGCGTCTGCGTCGCACAGCTTTCCGACCACCCACAAATCGCCCTGCATCAGCAGCATCCGCATACGCACCCAGCGCTGCTGACCGCTTCTACCTGCCGTTCCCTCTTCTTCACAACGTCGCTTCCGACAACTCCTCTCCTCTCCGCCCTCGCCTTCCACCATTCAAACTACCCCACCATGAGCAACAAACAGCCGAATCTCTACGCTTACCCGACGGTCAACGACCTCGCGCCCGCCCTGCGAGCCTACGTCATCCAAGCACAAAATGCCGGTCTGAACCGTCACGGCGTCTTCAAGGTTGCCGTCTCGGGCGGCTCCCTCCCCAAGACGCTGGCCCAGGCCCTCCTCACTCCCTCGTCCGGCCCCGACGACGTCGTCCAATTTGGCAAGTGGGAGATCTTCTTCGCCGACGAGCGCGCCGTGCCTCTCGACCATGAAGACTCCAATTACGCCCTACTGAAGAAGGAGCTCCTCGAAAAGATCCCCGAGGACCTTGGCGCCCCGACCGTCCACCCCATCGACACCACCTACCTGGACGACACCCAGGAGCTGGCCGACCAGTACGAGAAGACTCTCGTCACCAGCTTCGCCAGCCGCGACAGCGTGCGCCTGCCCATCTTCGACCTGCTGCTGCTGGGCTGCGGCCCCGACGGCCACACCTGCAGTCTGTTCCCTGGCCACGAGCTGCTGCGCGAGACCACCGCCTGGATCGCCCCCATCGAGGACTCGCCCAAGCCCCCGCCGAAGCGCATCACCCTCACCCTGCCCGTCGTCAACCACGGCGTCAAGATTGCCTTTGTCGCCACCGGCGGCGGCAAGAAGGAGATGCTGAAGAGGATCTTCGAGCACGGCGACGGCCTGCCCTGCTCCCTGGTCAACGAGGGCGCCGGCGACCGCGTCAGCTGGTTCGTCGACAACCCGGCCGTCGAGGGCGTCAGCTTCCCCCGCCGTCCCTTCTTGTGAACAAAGACGAGCACAATCAAGGGGGGGCCTGGATATATGGAGGCCGGTCGCGTACAAAAGCCCATTGCTCATTTCAATAGACGGGGACCAGACGAGGGCATATCTCTAGAAGGGATTTGATTGCGAAGGAAGAGAGGGGAGGGGACCCGAACAACAGTCGAGCTTGCCTGCGAGCTGCGGGCGTTTCTTGTCACGAATTCATCACTGGGAGCGAAGCTGGGCCCTCTTATTCGTTTCTGCCACTTGTCTTGGGTTTTTCTCCTCAAGAGTTTCCCCCTTCTTTGAGTTGCGCCTTTTTGTCCGCAGGGGTCCCAGCTTTGATATCCACTCACGTCACAAAAAACCATTATGATTTCATGATACGAAAGGGAAATGAAAGGAGGGAGATATATCTGGACTCCCTCTCAGACGGGGAATGGCAGAAGAGAAATCCAAAAAAGATTCTACCCACGGTGGTCGTTTATCCGCAAAAGCATGACAACTCGTTTCGAGTGCTCCCCGTCCCTTTTTTAAATTGCCCCATGTGTGCGTAAACATGTTTCCAACATTTTGTCCCTTCCCCATCTTCCCCTCTCCACGTCGCCCCTCGTCCCAAAGGAGGGAGGGGATGTGGAGAAATAAATGGCTGTCGCTGCCGCTGCCGACTCGCGCACGCGGGTGCATGTGTACATAGAATGTGTGTGTACGCATGTACCTTGGCGGGGAAACGCCACATACCTCACACCCCGCGGGACGACGATCTCCGTAGGGCTGAGGGTTGCAGAGGAGAGTGTGGCCTGCCGTCCGAACCCTCCCTCCATCCATCATCCTGTCTCATGGGTGATCGGCGGGACCTCTGACTCTTTGGTACGACGCGGCTCGTGTCGTTGTTTTTGGCCAAGGAGGGCTGATGAGTAAGGTACAGGCAGCCGAGCTATTCGCTCGGGAGAAGAAGTTGAAAGAGGGCGGGAAGAAGATGAGGATGAAGAGTGTGTATACAAACGAAGGAATGAATAAAAAAGCAAGAGAAACATGATACGTAAAGGGGAGAGGTCCAAAAGAAAACCCCCTTTTCACGGGTCGCTTCTGCTTGTAGTGGGGGGTTGAACCCGCATCCTTTTAAGAACTATGTTGCTTCCAACCCCTATTAGAGCATTTGTATTGGTTTAACTGATGATAGGACTTTATGGAATAGAATCGGCGTGAAGGGTGAAGTAGCAGCGAGAGAAGCTCCTTCCTCGATAGAGATTTGGTGATTTAGGGAAGGGCTAGCAGGGTATCCGGCGAGGTAGCTAGGTCTGTAAAAACCCGGACCATGTCTTGATTTCAGAGGCTGCATTAGTTATTTTTTTCCGGGACTGGGTGGTTGAACGGGGCATGAATTCAGAAGGCGCCCTCCTGACAATGAGCGCAGCCTGGTGATGTCCTCACATATGGCTCAGCAATGGTTGAATCCCAGGAGCACACTGCCTCTATGTTTGCCGTAGAGTAAGTTGACAACGAACGCTTCAGAGCTGAGCAAAGTAAACAAATCAAGACGAGGGGGGCCGGGGGCTTTGCGAAACCCTAAGCCCAACGGTTCACTCGTCAGGCTAACCGGTAACGGAGATTTTGACGTGCCTCTCAAAAGTAAAGTCGCCGATTTTCCATGAAGGGTCCTATTGGATAATCTTTGGATCTGGATACCCAGAGACGTTGCAGCTACGAAGTATCTCTGTGGGCAGCACACAGCTTGAGGTTCCACGTCTCGTCGAAGCCCCGGATACAGACACGCAAGGATTCCATGTCACCTTCCGAGGGCGTAGACCTCCTCCGATGGCCGAATGAACCCTTCCTTGTTGTTTCAGTTGGTCTTTTGAGGAGGCAGCATGGTCTCTCGAGTCCTTTCCTAGTAGATGGTGCGGGCTAAGGCGAGGTCTGATGAACGATGCAAGTCGGTTGGCAAAAACGCGCAGTATGAGTGAGATTGACTACGTCGTTCTTGTCGATGTTTCCTGGACCCGGGCGTCGTCTGTGTCTTCCTCACAGGCCCGTATTAGCTTGACGGACGCCGATGATGGACGACGACGGCAACGGCCACGATTCGGAGGGACCATTTACCGGCAAGTGAGGTCAACCCTCATCCACGATTTGGCAGGCAGCAAGTCGTTTCCAACGACCATTTGCAAAAGCTTAGGTTGGTGTTAGCGAACCATGTGACCTGCCGGTTGCCTCATTCAGACTACGATTTGGGTTCCTATTTATACATTTTAAGACAGAGACAACAGCAGCTTCACCGCGTGCAAGCGACCTGCCCACTCTACGAGCCGCAGGACCCCTACCTCCTATATAAGGCTCACGATGGAGCCCTTTCATCATGGGTTGGCTCAGAGATGATGTGGCAACAGCCCTCCGCAGCAACAGTCGAGCTCTTGGAGTATGATAACCAAAGGAGTGACGAATTTGTAAACGACGTGGACACTTCGTCCGTGGGTTCTCCCTCTTCCCTTCTTCCCCGGCGTCGTCCTGGGAGTATGATGATGAGATTAGATAACCAGAAGCAAGGATGCTCTCAGGGAAACAAGTTCCCACGCGGGCTATCTCGCGGTTTGCGGAAGCCCGACTCGGGTGTCTCTCTTTTAGGAAACGCATATCAATTTCCTTTCTAAGAAATTGCGTGGATTTCATGATGCCAATAACAGGATATGGTCGTATAGAAAGGGCCCGAATGGATGCTGATTTTGAGCCTCACGAATCCCCTGAACCCTCGAATTCCCGGACTACGCGAAAGCGTCACTTGTCAACGGCTTCCAGCAAGCCCTTCCCTTTAGAAAGCATTTGAACAGCATCACACTCAGACACTAGCTTTTGTCTGATCTTGGTTAAGACCCAGTGGGTATGCCTCGACATAGCTGACGAGAGGCCCACACAGCAACTGGCGCCGCGCTTCTGGGTGATGGACTCGCTTTGCTCATTGTTTGCGGTAGCTGCGCTCTTTCACCAACCCTGTCCTTGGTACCCATTCGTCTCGAATGCTCTCTTCGGCAGTTCCGTCTCCGGTGTCCACCTTGATCTTCCCTGTTCAACGTCTCTGGTAACCGCCCCGGACGACGACGACAACGACAATGGCGTGGATTGCATCGCTTACGCATAGATGCAGAGAAGGCATGAGTCTCTACGCTATGCATCCAGGGTCGGATCTTCTCATTCGCTTACACTAGCAACCCCAGCCCTAGCAGCATCTCTTGGTGAAAGAAACCCTCCGAAACCCCGCTGCTGCATTTATATAGGACCTGATGTACATACTGCCCCTCTATTACCAACTCTCAAGGAGGCGGAAGAGAACAGCGCTTGCCAGGAAACTTCCGGCAAGACACCTCTCCCGACGACCGCCGAAAAACAACTAAACTTGGACTCCAGTTGCTTCTTGGCCGCGGTCCTAGCCTGCGCCGGCTCGGCGGGAATAATCCAGGTATCACCAGGCCTTAGCCATTGGAATTCGAAAAGCGCGCGATATAAAGGCGTCTAGACCGAGCCGCAACCAGAAACAATCGACGGACCAACCGTCTCGCTCCAGTTCATTTGCAATGACACTGGCCCCATTCCATGACCAGGAGAGCGCAGATCATAACAAAAGCCAAGCCGACGCGAGGGAGATGTCCAAGGTCGGCGCCGAAACTGGGTGGGTTGAGACTCTGACCCCCCTCACCGCCGCTGCCGTCTCTACTAGACGTCTCGCGCAACTGTCCCGAACGACGACGACGGGAAACGACGACGGTGATGCTCGAGGTCATCGAACAACGCGCACTCTGTTTTGGCCCTAGCGACAGTCGAAGATCGTTAAGACGGATGGTCCAATCCTGCGACCGCTTCGCATACTTCGAAAGGGCTGTACCAGAAAACACGAGCAAAGCGTCACCCAACTGCTGATGACCACTCTCTCCTCCCCCCCTGCAGATTGATATGTCCCCGGGACCATGTTATCGTGACCAGGAGGGCAAGAAAGCCGGTAGGAGTAGCCGAGGGTCCCGTCTGGGATGACATCTTGTGCTTCCAATCCTTCGTCTCATTGCCGGAGCTGACGGCAGTATTTATTGATACGGCTGGCCTTGGTTGACGGTTATGCTCTAGCGATTTCTTTCCTCTCTCGACTAATCCGTTGTACTCTAGCGCACGCTTTATCTCGACTACCTTAGTTCATTGTAGGAGCCCAGGCCCGGTCCGCCTGGCCGTCTGTCATCGCCGTCGTTTGTCATTTCCGCCCTGGTGAATAAACGTGGTGAATACCTAAAGAGGAAGCCAGACGACGGGTTGGTGGGAGAGCGCCCGAGCATCAGTCGGAAATGATTCTGGACGACAGTTACACGAAGACCCAGGCTCGGTCGCAAGGGGTTGCTTTGCGTGATATTTATCGCGAAATGAGGCGCTGGAAGACACGAGAAACTGAAGTGGCTCTTTCTCACTCGAGTTGGGAGTCCAGCTCTCTAAACCTCAAGAATAGTGTAACGGGTGTATGGTATAACTAAGAGAACCGGTAATACCGAAAAACTCAAAGCACCGGGAGAAACTTCTCACGGGAATCCGCGACAGAGCTAACCTTAGTGATGAGCAGCGAGCTGCTGCGAAGTCGTTCGGTAATAAGAAGTCTCTAGTTAAGATTCTAAATCTCACCTTGGCCAGTTCTAAAAGGTCTACGGGCCTCTCCAGCGAGATATCCGGGATATCTTACAGGCACCAGCCGATCAACGGTACCAACCTCACGGCCTCAAGCCGGTCAGTTTATACCCTCGTGGCCAGCGCCAAGGGTGCATATAACGCTCCTTGACCCGTCATCCGCAACCGAGCCAACGACGACTTGAGCTCTTTCAAGCCAAGATGTGAACTGTCGGCAAAGTCGCGGAGCCTCGCCCTTTACACACGCATCCAGGGCTTCGAAACATGATGTGTTGCTGCTGAGCGAAGGGTTTGCAGAGCGATGTTGGAGAAAAGCGACGGATATGGTCAGAATGTACGTCTGATATATTTGCAAGTTATCTGACAAAGCCTCACTGAGAAGCTCGTCGATTATGTTACTCTCTGGAAGCCTGATGATATGGCTCACAGGACCCGATTCCTCCTCTTTTCCCGCATCCACCCACAACCCTTTCGGGCTTTTATACGGCATATCTACAAATGCATGCACCTTTATACACTCCGATACTCCTCTACGGCCAGAGCTCCCACCTCCACATTCTCACTTACTCAAAGCCTTCTCCCGAATAAAAAACGTCGCCAAGAACGCCAGCAGGAGGAAGCCCGTCACAGGCACCATAGCCCCCATCGTCGCAACCTGATAACTAGCCCTCACCTCCCCGGCCACCGCAGGCGGCAGCTCCCTGATATAATCCAAACTCTCCCGCACCCGCTCCTCGACCCTCCGCGCCTCGTCCCCATCACTCAGCCTGAGCGCCAGCTGCGACCGTAGCGTCTGCTGCAGCACCGCGGAGCACACGCTAATCCCAATACTCGACCCGAGCGAGCGGAAGAGGTACGAGCATGCCACCACGACAGCCGTATCACGCGCCGCCGCGTTCGCGAGAAGCGCAACCAGCGTCGTGGTGATGCCCGCCCCGGCACCGAGCGAAATCAGTGCCATCCCCGCCACCGCGCCGCCCGTCGACCGCAAACTCAGCGCCGCGGCCACCGGCCCCGCCGCCGCGAGGAGCATCAGCCCGTAGGCGAGGACCGTCAGGGTGAAGTACCGCCCCGTGCGCCGCATGATCATACCGGACCCCACAGACGCTGTGACGCCCGCCAGCATGGCCGGGACGAGGTACGCGCCCGCAATAGTGGCAGACGCCCCCTGCGCGGCCTGGAAGAAGAGCGGGAGGAAGAAGATGGCCGCCAGCTGGCCCGCCACGCCGAAGAAGTTGGCCAGGTAGGCGGCGAAGAGCGCGCGGTCGAAGATGACGTGTCCCGGCGCGAAGGGGTGGGACGCCACGCGCATCTCGACAAACACGAAGATGGCGAACAGCGCCGGGTTGGCGGCGAGTCCCGCGATGGTGGCCGGGTCCGACCAACCCCGGTTCGAACCCGCGTCAAGACCGACGAGCAGTGCGACGACGGCAGCAACGAGACACGCCGCCCCGAGGAAATCCACGCGACGCACCTTTTCGCGCCAGTGCGCGTGGTCCGTCTGCGGGAGGTCGAGCACGAAGTATACAGCGACGAACGCGGCGACGCAAAGCGGCACCTGGCCGATGAAGGACCAGCGCCAGCCGACGGAGTCGGCGAGCAACCCGCCCAGCGGTGCGCCGGTGGATGTCCCAGCCGCGAAGATGATGTTGATGTAGCCCTGCCACACCCCCCGGTCGCGCAGCGGGACGATGTCGCTCATGAGGATGCTCACCACAGCGTTCATGCCGCCGCCGCCGACGCCGGCGAGGGCGCGAGCTGCGCACAGCTGCGCGAAGGTCGGCGCCAGGCCGCATCCCAGCGAGCCGAGGGCGAAGACGGTGTAGGCGAAGAGGAGGCACTCCTTGCGGCCGAAGATGTCACTGAGTTTGCCGTATAGGGGCTGGAAGCTGGTCAGGGTGATGAAGTAGCTGGGAGTTGTCAGTAAGGGGGGTTTACTGTTGGATTCAAGGGGATACTGACGCTGTTGCCAGCCAGCTCGTGTTGTTCAGAGCGTGCAGCTCGCTGCCGATCTTGGCATAGGTGGCCACGGTGAGCAGCTGGTCGAGGGCGCAGAGGTAGATCTAGGATATCCCGGTGAGCGCGCCGGGCACGGTATCTGGTCGGCGGGGGTGGGGACCTACGCCGATGCCGATGGCCGGGAAGAGGAGGTGCATCTTCTTGGCCATCTCGGGGTTGCCGTCCCGCTTATCATCGTCATTTTGGCTGTTCTCGACGGCGCCGTTGGCTTCGGCATCGGGGTCGCGAAGCAGAGGTGACGCTTCCGTCGGGGCGGGGGCGCCGTTCGGTGAGCCGGTCATTGCTGAGAGCCGAGGGTAATTGGTCGCGGGGTAGAAGAAGCCGGTGATGGGATTTCTTCACTGGAAGTGTCCCGGCAGAAGAAAACCTTGACCAGCGGCCTATTTGAAGCCCGAATTTCCTATCTCTCCCCTCGCGGCCCTTGCAAAGCGGATTGATAATCGACTATCAGTCCGCTTCCTCCATCGTTAAAACTCCTCCGTCGTCGGCCCCTCATCGGACACTTGCCCGCGTGCGATAAGTCGCTGCCGTCGCAGTCGGCAATGACGCCATGCATGCGATAAGGCACGTGATCGCCAACGCCGATCTGGACGAAGAGAACTTCTGCCCGTCAAGCATCGTGAAGCCTGGCCAGAACCTTGGTATCAGATGAAGAGAAACGCAATCGAAACTTGTTCAAACCGGCCTCAGTTGGGCAGAACTCTCTGCTCTCAACCCTCATTTTCCAGCAGGAAAGTCTAAGCGTGCGGAAAGTCTAACGACAGCAGCAGACGAATTCCAAGAAGCGAGAGGCGAGGATAAAGTGGGAAATGCAACGGCGTCGGAGATCAAAATCAGCTTGGCGCCCACTCGGATGCTCCTCAAGATCTTGACAAACTCGTCAACTCCTCACCGCGCGCGGGCTCCGACCGAATCTCTCCGAGGGCCCCCCGGCAACCAATTTGATCAATCACCTCGTCAATCACTGATCAGTGATTCAATCAATCAATCGCCCAGCCATCCAGTAAGCGGGGAAGCGGAAAACGACGACGGGACGCTGGAGCTGGGCAAAAGCGGATCGGGAACAATGGAATGGGCGGAGGTCAACTCATCTTAAAATCCTGCCCGTGTGAAACAAACCGGCGCGTCGCTGCTCCATCGCCCCCAAAAGTCATCTTAATGTTAATCTATTTTCCGTGACGCGGGTTCCTGGGAAGCACGGCCTGCATGCTGCGATGCCACCCCGAGGTGCCTTGGGGATGCTAATCCTCGCATCACGGAGGGACGGCTGACTGATGGTGAGCGCTGGTTGGGCCGACGGGATGCGTCTTTTTTGTCTTTTCTTTCTTTCTTTCTTTCTTTCTTTCTTTCTTTCTTTCTTTCTTTTTTATTTTTTATTTTTTTAAACTCCTCAACTGCCAAGCCCGCGAAGCCGTGTCCTCAATCAAACGGTAGCCTGCCCAGCTGGCTCAGTTCCGAGGAGTGGCACGATGTTGGTTGCTGCTTCTCGTCCCAGCCAAGTCGACTCTATTGGCAGTTGCTCATCTCCCGGTGAACTGTCGGGAGTTGAGCAGATCAGAGCGGTTACAGTGGTAACAGTGGCATCGCATCGCATCGCGGTGTGGTAACGGTTACGGCGCATTTCGACCCCTTATGTCGTCCCAACTTTGTGCGTCTGCAGGGCGGGAACCAACCTTCCGTCGTCATCGAGTGCCAAGGGGAACTGCGAAGGGGCCAAAGATCACAGGGGAGCCTGGCGGGAGCACGGCACACCTCGGTCTGATGTCTGGATCCACAGGGATGCGCCCGGGGCATGCTGGTGAGACTTGGACGAGTACGCTGAAGTACACTTGCAGTCAGAAGCCAAAATGGCTCAAACTGTTCATGCGAGCAGCGAGGCCCCTGCTCGCGATGTGTCGCCAGGCACCGCCTTGCTTGCCCGGTTTTGCCGATTTTGCAGCGGAGACGGATCCTTTTTTTTTTTTTTTTTTTCTTTTTTTGCTGCGGCTGCACTTCTCAGGGGGTCGATCTTATGCTCATCACTCAGCTTCCAAACAGTTTCCTCGTCAGGGGGGGGGGGGGGGGATACTTCGGCGTGGGCGGCAATGGGCGGCCTTTTTTTCTGCTGGGCTTAGCGAGCCGCAAGGCACTACCCCCATATTTCTGATGCCGGGACGCTGGACAGTGGACGGGGGTCGCGCAGTGGAGGTGGCAAGCGAGATGCGACCCCATCGCCGACCCAGACAGTCGTAGGGCTCTGCCGTCTGGTTGGCTTCCCTGGCGCAGATCGCTATTCGCCGCCGTGGCTGAACTTGTGCGCTGGAAGGACAGACCAACTGTCAACCAGTGTCTAGAAGCTGGTGACAACTTGTCACTGCAAGTGCAAAAGAAAGCCAAAGGGTCGGGGAAGCAAGCAAGCGAGAGCCAACAGGCCGTGGCGTAATCAGTGCACTATGAGTGTCTATCAGTGTGTCTATCAGTGCCGTGTCAGCGCATGGGCAAGACATCAGGCGGGTTTAGCTTTCGCCACGTCGAGTGGCTGGCGGCGAAGAGGGCGGCCTCTTCGCCTCAGGGACCAGTGAGCCGTGAGAGACCAGTGAGAGGTCAGCTACAGCAGGAAGCTACCAAAGGTTCCGAGGTACCTACCTAGTGTAGGTGTCTGGCAGCCACTGGCAGCCACTGGACGCCGTCTCCAGGTCTGCAACGGTCCATTCCTTCGCTCCCGCATTCCACGCGAGCGCTGCCGAGCATGGCCTTTCTTTCTGCGGCCGGCGTGCACAACAACTGCAATCAGACGTCGGATTGGAGCATGTCCTGCTGGACCACGATCAAGTGACCTCGTCCTGGTCTATACCGTCCGAAGTCTGGCAGAGGAGCAGAACGGAGGGGTTGGTGGGTGGTGGGATATCGATACGACATTGATGTTGCCTCCATTACGCGGCGGCTGAAATGCTGATGACATGCGCTGCACACCGCAAACAAGTCTTGTCCGCGAGTGCGAGACTCGGACGCTACGCGCGGGTTTGCATTGTTGTGGTGATGCTGCTTATTTGCATCGCCTCATCCTCACCAGTCTGGTTGCTGCATGGCGTCATGTAGGCCCTATGCGGCCGCGGGAATTTGGAGGCGCTCATCTCTTGAATGGTATACTCGTGACAGCGAGCATTCTCGAGGATTGCGACAGACGATCCGTGGTGATTAAACCCACGTCTTGGCCCGGAAGACCCTTTTTTCCCTCCTTTTGGCGGCGGCTTGTTTCAGCCTATCGAGAATCGAGATGACAAACCGAAGACCAGGTTTCCCGTCTGCCAAGTTTGAATTTGGATTAACGGGGAGGTGTGTTTGCAGACACGGCTGGCTGTCAGTGTCTCTCCGTGATTAGTGTCTTGGAGCAACCACGACCGAAGCATGCAGGAATAAGATGGGAGATGGAAGTGATTCACGAGCCGGAGAGAAAGCGGCGGCGGATGATGCATTCAGACTGAGGAATGGCTCGGATAAGGACGAGAGTTGAGGTGTTGGCGTGTTCGTGTTAGCACTGAGCACACACAGCCCGAGAGGTGCAGCAATGAGCAGCAGATTGCCAGTACTACGCCCCAGCCAGCCCCCCAGCCCCGTTTCGGCACCACCAGCACCTGCAGTCTGTTCCTGTTCCTGCTTGCCTGCTCCAGTTGCCTCTTATTACAGGGCTGCTGATGAGAGGTTGCAGCGGCCCTGGGGCCGGATCCAATCTGACGGAGCCAATGGCGCTCGTCGCAGTGTTTTACATCCGACATTTGCGATGCCCGAACAGCGCAGGCATGCACGCTAAGAGCTGAAGCTAAGAGGCTAAGAGCCAAGAGAAGCCCAGCAGTGCCGCTGCGGAGAGCTTGTGCCGGCAGCGTATTCGTTCTTACAACTAAAGTACCTAACTTGACTATCTACCTAGGCAAGGTACAGCAAAGCTATACTTATAACGCAAAAGACGGCAAACAGTACTTTGCCATGCGCTCAACATGGCGTACTTCTACTGGGTTGGATGCCACCACCAGTGACCAGACCAGACCACACCCATGTCGATGACATCCTTGTTCGTCCCGTCCGAAGAGACCCAGGGGACAAGACTCGAACTTCAGACCCAAACCCCCATTGCAGGGTTCTCCGTGGCTGCCAGCATTAAACAGAAACTTGAGCCCGAACTACAACCCCCCCCGGGGTCTCGGTGTCATCGTCCTCATCCTCGTCCACTCTGCCCGCCAAGTTTCCAGCCAACGCCATTCACCTTTCTTCTCCTCTACGCAGTGCTGCATAGTACTTCGTAACCTGCCCCCCTCCACTTGCTGCAGGCACTTGCTGCTGTGCCCGTCGCGAATCCTCGTCCCCTACTCCGTACTCCTTCTACTACACCACCTCATTACTACACTCTTCCTCTCACAACACCCTTGATGCTGGTTGCTCCTAGCATCGTCATGCTGCGGCACTGAACTTGTGCCCAAACTCGATCCTCGCCGCTCCAATAGCCACCTGCCTTTCGCTCCATCCCACGTCGTCCGAGTCCCACCGGCTTGTTTGGTAAAGTTGCTTCCTTGATTCCCCTCCCTCCTGGCTGATTCCTCCCCAGCCGATTGGCGAGGAGCTGGGAGAAGGGGAGAAAAAACACGCCCCAAGGAGAGGCAGGGTAGCATACTGCGGATAGGGGAAAGGGGGCAGCGGATTCCGGAATCACCCCAATTATAGGCCAGCCTACAGCCTCCGATATGGCCATGGACTTCCTACGTTCCTCTAAGAAGGGGACATCGCGCTTCTCAAAAGCCTTGCCCGTCCCGCCGCCGCCTCCTACAGAACCCGTCAGCAGCATCCCTTCGCCTCCTCCTTTCAACACCAGAGCCAAGCAGCTGCCGTCGATACCGCCCATCCAGTCACCGACGAGGCGTCCTGTCATGTCCGACAAACCGTTGCCGCCGCCACAGCCTCTGAATCAGTCTCTGCCGCCTCTGCCTCCCCTCCAGACGAAAGAGCTGCCCCGCATGCGTATCGCTCGCCGCCCCGTCGCGAAGCCGGCTGCGCCGCCGCAGTCCCAGCCACAGCAGCAGCAGCCGGAAGAGCAGCACTCGCCGACGGGTTCCATTGGGAGTATTTTGTCGGCCTACTCGAGGAGCTCGGGCGAGTCGCTGATGAGGTCGCCAGATGGGACCGCCAGCCAACGCGACTCGGCCCCAACTTACACCTCTGAACAGTATGGAACAAGAGAGCAAAAGATGACGCCCAACTCTTTCTCGTCCGGGGACAATGAGGCCTCTTACACCCACTTTGCGGGCACCAACAACCTTGCACAGAAGTTCACGTCCGACAAAGGGCTGCCGCCGGCCCCGGCTTATGAGGATGAGCAGGCCCCGCCGCCGCCAGCCAAGCCGGGGCATGAGGCAACTGGCGGCAGCCCGACAAGCTTTGGATCCAGCTCGTCGCCGCAGAGATCGATCTGGAGGAGAAGATCTGTGAAATCTGATCGCAATATAGAAGTCCCTGATCTAAAACTGGCAGTGAGTCACGGCTCGACTGCCGAATCTACTACACCCAACACAGCAGCGCAACCCGCCATCCCAGCCATTCCTCCCCAACCCAAGCAGCAATATCCTCCTCGCACCACCTCCGGTCTGCCTGGCAGAAATATCCGACCTATCCACCACCCCGAATATAAAGAACCGAAGCCGGTGGCAGCACCGCCGGCAGCCGCAAACGAGATGGGCCAGAAACCGTCGAGCCTGACGAATAAGATCTCGCACCTGCGCGGCGAGGAAGGCGCCAACGTGGGCGTCTCGCACAGCGACACGGCGCTCTCGCCGACCAAGCGCCTCCCGACGCCCGACTATGAGAAGGAAGACGTCAAGACGCCTGTTGTCGAGACCGTCGTCTCTCCTATCTCGCCTGCCTCGTCTCCCGAACCCGCGGCCGCGCAAGGCCAGGCGCCCGCCGCTGAGGCGAAGTCCCCGATCCCGCGCAAGGCTGTCACCGCGCGCAACCTTCACAACGCCCAGAGCCTTCCTCAAATGCGCGTCGATGAGCCCGTTACGAACAACGAGGCGCCCCCGACCGTCACGAGAGACTTCGCCGTCAGCCCCGCCAGCCCCGAGACGCAAGGCCAGTTCCCGGCCCGGACCACATCCAACCAGCAGAGGGCCGGACCTGCGCAGTGGCAGCAGCAACAGCAACAGCTCGCGCCGTCGCCCGCGTTCCCACCGCAGCAGCAGCAGCAGCAGTACCAGCAGTACCCCCAGCAGGGTCACCTGCGGTCCCCCTCGACGGCGTCCAGGGATCCCCGACACCAGGAGCCAGTCGTGTACCGTGAACTCAGGCAGAACGACCTGCCGCCGGCCGACCCGCGGGCATCCTACTTCCCGATCCACACGCTGGAGCCCCCCAGCCCGTCCATCATCTACAACTCCCTGCCGCTCAAGGACAGCATGCTCGACTGCTACGTCAAGCACCGCGTCATGGACCGTACTCGCAACCGCAACTATGCCCTCACCTGCCAGACATGCGGCAAGGCCGACACGGAGGACCGATACAAGTGCCAGTGGTGCTACGTGCGCATGTGCGCCTCGTGCCTCCGCGTCTTCAACAACGAGCGCCGCGACCTCCGCAAGCTGCTCGCCCACCTCGAGGAACAGGCTCAGAACCAGCCGAACGGTGAGTCTCACGAGGAGCCGGCCGAGGCAGCTGTGGTGGATGAGCAGCAACACCGGCATCCGGCTAAGGAGCGGCCGATCGACCAGCAACAGCAGCCCCAGATGGTTGCCGCTTGAGCGTATTTCCATTCTCATTCTGGCCACTTGGCATAGGGAAATAGACGACAATTTTTTTCCAGTACGCCGCATTACGGATCACTCAGGAACGACAAAAACTTCATTTGTGGGGTTAGACAGAGAGAGAGAGAGAGAGAGAGAGAGATTGGATGGTTGATACCCTTCACCCAGATACCATGTTTGTGTATAGGAGCGTAGCAGCAGACAGATGCATACGCCGGATTCTGCCTTTTTGTTTGACGGATTACCTTACTTTACCATACCTTGCTTGAAGCAAGCATTAGCATACGTCAGAAGCTTGATACGAGAAAAAGGATAGCTGCAATGGGATTGACGGGGCCCCATGAGGAGGCCTAATGGATCAAAGTTTCGAACTCTGTACCTCGTATCTGCGCCTCGTGTGTGTGAGAAGAGTAACCCATGTGCTACGCGCCCGCGCCCGGCATTCTCAACAAGATATGCCCAGACCTACCTACTCAAGGGTCGCACGACCAAAATAACCATGAGACCTTGGATTCCTGGCGGGAGAGTCCGCACCTGGCGGCGCGACGCGAGTGTTGAGGGCTGACTGGTGTCCAACGAGGAACCGCCGGCGAGGTGTGTTCCATCGTACCTGCTGTGCTCGGATGCACCGGAAATTACCTTTTTCTTTAGACCCCGAGTTGCTCTCGGAACCGTTCGTGATGGAGTGACGGGAAGGAACGGCGTCGGCAGAGCCCGTGAGCCCGTCCCCCGAGAGTTGGGAGAGGAGACGTCGACGAGCTGGAGGACCCAGCGCCCGGCCGCTAGCCGCTAAGGAAGTAGAGGGCCGGGGGCTCATGCAGGGCGGCGGGTAGATTTCGACAAGCTAAAGCCTCCGAAGGCTGCTAGGACAAATAGTTACTTCTGTACCTAAAAACACACCACGTGGCAGCATGAAATCTAAGTACCCCGTCATCATGTCTGTGCCCTCTCCCCAGCTCGCTCACTGGCGGCGGGTCCCTAGCAACCCACACCGCAAGTACCACCCCCTGAGATCAACATCAACGCCGCCTGCCGACGGTAACCTCACGCCTCCAGCTGCATCTACTCACCAACTCAATTGCACTGACAGACAAGCAACCTTCGTCAAGCAACCACCACCACCTTGATCACCGCCCGCGGGGCGTCGCAACATCCAATTGCCTGCGGTCACCCGGTGGATATCCGACGGCTGCTCGCACGCACGCACGCGCCTTCCGCATGTAGGCCCAAAGACAAAAAAGAAAGGGAAAAAAAAAAAACATACACGAGTTTGTCCCCACGATCATGGCGTCCCTGGCCCGAACCCGCTCGCTTCGGAAGCCGACACAGGGCTCCTCTACCGACCTCTCCGCACCCTCCGGCTCAACCTCTTCGTCCGCCTCCGCCACCGCGAGGACCGCTGCCGCCGGCGCCCCGTCGTCCGAGCGTAACTTCTCCCCCAGCAGGCTCCCCGCGCCGCGTCCCACCGGCGCTGCCATCTCCGCCGCCGCCGCGACTCGCCCCACGACGCGAGCCGTCTCAAGTGGTAGCCTCGCCGACACCGCCGTGAAGAAGAAGCCGAACCCCATCTCCACGCTCCTCGGCCGCACCTCGACCCGACAGCCCGCCGCTGCGGCAGCCCGTCAGAGAGATGCCGGCTCCGCGCCGTCTTCAGCCGGCTCTGGCCCGCCGAGCGCACCCCTGACGAGGTCCAGCGCTCTGGCTTCGTCTACGGTGAGCAGGACATCCTCGACGAGGGAGCCGGGTGCGACCAGGACGCGGTACCCGGCTGGCTCTGCCTCGACGAGCACGCTGCCCTCCGGCGGCGCGACAACGAGACCAACAACTTCAGGCGGTCTGCCTGCCCAGAAACGCTCGACTGCGGCGTCGTCGACATCAGGCCCCGTGTCAGGCCACACGCGTGCGAGGAGCGTTGCGACGCTCAATGGGAGCACCGTTCTCAGACCACCAAGCCAGACGTCGTCCTCTGGAGCCACGGCTGCCCCAAGAGCGCGGCCGACGTCCATGTACGGGGCATCCTCAAGCACAGCACCGAAAACGGACCGTTTAGCAATGTCGAAGCCGAACCTCTCCACGACATCTCTCTCCTCCACGAGCACGTCGACAACGAACACCACCACTACTACCACTACAAAACCCACACGAACCGCGAGAACACCGCCGAAACAACCCCAGAAACCACAGCTTCAAGCGTCCCGACAACCGCCAGCCTCCCCGACGTCCACCTCACCGCCACGGAACAGGAAGCTTCCCCAGAAACAGCTCCAACAGCAACCGCCGGCTTCCCCGACCTCACCGCCGCGCAACAAGCCCCTCCTCCGCCCGGCCTTCAGCACCCTGCAGCAACACTACTCCCCCGCCAGGAACCTCGCCCCGAAGCCCCTGACGGCCTCCTACCTCGCACCGCCCTCCCCCTCCAAGCTGCCCTCCAACGTCGCCATCTCCGCCGAGACCTCCCGCCTTCAGACTGAGCTCCTCCAGCTGCACCTCCTCCACCGCGACCTCCCCTCCGTCACGTCCGCCTGGCACACCAGCGCCCGCACCAAACTCGCCGCCCGCCATGCCGACCTCGGCAAATCCGCCAAAGACCTCGCCGCACTCGAGGCCGACGCCGCCGAGCGCACCAACGTCGCCGCTCTGCACAAGTGGGCGTCCACGGGAAATGAAGGCAGCAGCGGGCGGGGCGTCCTCGAGGAAAAGATCCAGCGCCTCGACGCCCTACTCACGGGCCTCTGGTCTCTCGATTCTCCCGGCGGCAAGCACAACCGCCTCGTGCGGGCCTTCGAGCGCTGGGCTTCGTCCCTCGCCGACCTCGAGACCGCCCGCGCTCGTGCCGACGATGATGCCGACCCCTCGGCCCTCCTCGGCCCCGACGACGAGGTGCGCTTCGGCGGCGGCCTCGACCCCCGCTGGAAGGAGGAGTGCGCCGCCCTCGTCCGTCGTTTGGAAGGGTGGGACGCCCAGCTGCGGGAGTTCGAGTACCCGGGTGACGATGACAACGACGCCGACGCCGAGGACGAGGACAGGGCGCAGGTGTCGAGCCTGAAGCGCATGCTCGACGGATGCGGCAGTCTTGTCAAGGACATGCTGGCCGAACTGGCCGTCATGGAGCAGATCGAGGCCGCGGCCGTCCAGAGAGAAACGGAGTGGATCAGGAAGATGAACAGGGAAGGGGACGACGGCCGCAGAGATACCCCGAGGGCCGGTGCCATATGGAGAGTGGTTTGAGCACGTCCATGGCACCGCGCTATGTACAACTAGCACGACTTTGATGAACGCAGACTCGTAGTCACAAAATTGCCTTATCAGACTACAACAGTCATCACCGGAATAAGAACATCACTACAACCACCGCTCCATGTGCTTCGGTTCAAGTTCCAATGCGTGTTATCTGCATGCTCTCCCGTCGCAAAGATGATTATAGTGCATCCGTCCATCACGTCCCACCAACTTATCAATGCTCTCTCATCCATTAATTGTACAAAACATGCGAACTTTGTGTGTATGCGAGACACCAGCATGCAGTCTCTTCCCCTACCACTGGCTGTGTCTCCCTATCATATCCATGCTTCAAGCCAGCTCAGATCGCCGTTCAAGGCAAACTTCCACCATGCAACCCCAACAACGATGGCGGCCGTGCCGGTGGCCAGCATCCTGCGGACAAAAGTCAACCTGTCAGATTTCGTGAGGAATAAGAATTGCGAAAACAAAAAAGGAGCAAGTCCGATTTTACTTTCGAGAAAAACCGGAAGAGAGAGAGAGAACCTTACGCCTTTCTCTTGCTGCCGAATACCCGGCTGAAAAGACCGCCGATCCAGTCCACGAAGAGCACGCGGAAGAAGGCTTGCAGCCAGTTGCCCTTGCTGTCTGCCACGCTGTGTATGGAGGAAGGGGTTCCCGGACGGTCTGCCGACGAGGATCCCCCGCGCTTCTTAAGCTGGCCCTTGTGTCCGTCGTCTCGGCCGGTGGTTGCGGCCTCGCCGCCGGAGCTTGACACCACGGTCGTTGCCTGGTCGACGTCTCGGGAGCTGCTGGACGCTGCTGCCTCCTCGGGGGGTTGGACCTGGATGCTCGGGCTGTCGGGCTGTGCGGGCTGCGTCTTCGGCGACAAATCCCTAGAATGCTTGCCGTTGGAGTTGCCATTGAGGCCGGGCGACTCTGGTCTTGCAGACTCTGCACTCTTCTTCGACTTGGCCTTGGAGCCCTTCATAACGACGCCCTCGTCCTCGTCACTAGCGGGGGATGCGAAGACGTTGGGCGTGGGGCGTATCGCAGGGCTAGGTATTCGGACCAGGCCTTCGTGCTCGCGGTTCGCTTCGTCCACGCCCGGCGAGTCCTTGCCCTCTTCCTCGGCGATAGAGCCTAGGGAAAGAAGAGATCTCTCCGACACCATAGAGCCGTGCGACTTCCTGGGCAACTCAAGCCTCTTGGCGGAACCTGGACTAGAGGGTCCCGGGGAGACGACAGCCTCCTCGTAGGGGTCAAGACTCGCTCTTATTGACCCGACCACAGGTGACATGGGAGAATGAGTAAAGCATGTCTGGTCTTCGTTCCGGCCAGTCTCGACTTTGCGCACGGCTTCCATGAGACCATCACGGTTGGCCGGCAGCCTCTCCAATGCCGGGTCATTTAGGTCGTACTTGTCGACGTCATATTCCACGGTGCCATGGTGATCCAGGTCCTTCGAATCACCCTCGTCGTCACTTGCGGGGGGCTCGTAGGGTCCGAGGGCTTCGTGAGCAAAGAGCGGCGGGGGAGCGTCGTCTGCGAGATCCTTGTCGAGGTCCTGTGGTCATGTTAGTCCATGTGAAATTTGATCTTGCAGCATTGGGTGAAATCTCACCTGGTCAGCATCCAGCTTTTGAGCAGTATCGGCAACCTCTGCGGCGGTGCTTGCAACCTGCTCAATTGGCGTCGATGAAAGGCGCTTCCTCTCCTCGTCTTTGAGGTGCTCCAGAGGCTTGGAGGGCGGTGCGAGCCGAGCTGAGCCGTCCTCTGCGTCGAGCTTCTGGGCGACGTCGGCAACCTCTGCAGCGGTGTCTGCAACTTGCTCAATTGGGGTCGACGAGAGTCGTCTCCGGTCCTCGTCCTTCAGGTGATCCGCGGCCTTTGGCTTCGGCTCGAGCTGAGCAGCGGAGTCGGTAGCGGTAGCAGTCGTAGCATCCATGTTCATGGCGGTTGTGGAATCTGCAGCAGTGTCTGTACTGACGTCCTGGTCGTCAGGTTTTACACCGTTCGGCTGTGTGTTTTCCTCAGGAGCCGGGACTGTCAAGAGGTTGTTTCGGTTGCCAGAGTCGTCGGTCACTGCAAGGTCACGTCATGTCAGGCAAGTGCGGTTGGAGTCGGAGCAGGATGAAGCCATACCTGAGGCGGCGCCCTCGTTAAGAACCCACCAGTCGCCTACACCGACTCGGAACTTGTATTGGATCTGCGAGCTTGGCGGTGCGTCGAAGGTCTTAGTAAAGGTGTGTTCCCCGCCCTCGTCGGTAGTGAACTGCATCTCTTTCGGTTCCCATTGCGGATCTGAAAAGGTGCCGGCGACGAATATGGGCGGCTGCGTGCCGGGCTGTCGGTAGGTGATTGTGACGGAAACCATTGTCGCTGCTGGTTTCCTGGGCAGGGCTTGTGAAATTCAAGGGTTTGTACAGGTACCAGGTAGATAGTTGTCGCTCGGCCAACTCGATCATGCGAGCAGTTCCAGGTCAGTGGGTTCGAATGCCTTTCCTTCTAGCACGTCTCAAGGTCAGCATAGATAAGGCGGCTCTGGGGAAGGAGACTCGACAAGAAGGGCAGAAAAGGAGGCCGTTCCCTTGGAACCCACGGTGAGGGTGGCGGATTGGAAGAAAACGCTGACGAATGCGGCGGTCTCTGGGTGATGCCTTACGATGCGAGCCGGGGGTGATGAAAGAGGGCGTTGGGGATCGCCTCTGAGAAGAAGAAAAGACAAAGTGACCCAAGACCAATTCTTTGCGAGGAATCCGGGCTGGAGTCCCCGTGTCTGAGTGTTTCACGCAACGAGGAAGAATCGGGGTTACGTATTTGTGGGAGTGAAACAGCAATGAGGGACGAACTGTGCTGGTGCTGGTGCCGGTGCTGGGGTGGAAGACGAGGGCAGAACTTACCAGAGAGCATGCGAGCAGAGGATGCCGTACGGAGCGGAGGAGCAATCAGATACTACCTGGGCTTGGCCACGGTGAGGGGAGCTCAGATAGCAGAGAGATCAAGGCCGGGAGGTCTGGGGATTGGCGTGGGAGGTGCAGGAGCTTAGAACAGGGAAGCTGTAGCACAGGAGGGGTCCATTGCATGATTAATCCATGGGTGCTATGTCAAAGGTTGGGGGACAACCCCCGAGGTAAGAGGGGGAGACAGCACACAGGTAGTAAGAGGTTGGGAAGGTGTGGGAGAGCATCATGGCAAGGTACCTACCTGCCTGCCTCGACCAGGCCAGCTCAGGACGGGAGGCGAGATGAGATGGCCAAGGGAGGCACAGAAACGAAGCGTTGCTTCTTGGCCATCCCGTATTACCTTACCTTAGCTTACGGCATGATGGGGTCTGGTCTACAGCGTACCTAAGGTGCTCCAGCTTGCAGCTCCAGCCACCACCGGCATGGAAGATACCTCGGACGCAAAGGTACGAAGAACGAGGTGGTGAAGGATGGATCTAGTTATCCTGAGGCATGAGACGAGATTGCAGCATCCCTTCGCCGGTTCGCACGAATCTGTTGGCGAAAGCTGCAATCGCACGCGCGGAGGAGCAGGAGCTGTCCTCCGCCCCAATGATTTGTTGATTGCTGAGCGGCTAGCAGTAGCAGTAACAGTAGCAGCGGCCATCAGCACCAGGCAAATGCTGCCCGTTCAGTAACCGTCGGCATGCTTTTTGCGTCACCATCCCTGATATGTCCCGAGCTCGGGAGTTGCGGGAACATGCCCATTGGCTGTGGCTACGCCTGTTTCCAAGGTACTGGGGACTTTCCCGCACTGCACGAGCTAGCCCAGCCCCACACCCGCCGGGCTAGTCGAGGACCCCAGTGAGCCTAGACCGGGACCGACATCCCCAGACCACATCTCGCCGAGAGAGCGTAGAGCCGGAGCTCTCAGCCACCTCCATCATGCCACAGCACTGTCGGGTGGAATGGACAACATGAGTCGACGCATGGTAATCCTGTCTATCTCGTCGTACGCTGCACAACTGCACAAATGGCATGCCAAAGCGGAAGGACCATCTTGTGCATGAACAGCTTTGCCGTTATTTCATCTAGCGCCATCCCCTGCCCAGCCACTGGCTCGCTCAGCTGTCCGGCTCTCGCGCGGCGGCCAAATACTAAGTATATTTCCCCCAACCTTTCCACCGCCTCAACTTGTTCCAGGAAAGCCTCCTCTTTCACGAGGAATCGGTCTGTGAGAGAACACGGCGAAGACCGGGTGGTTTCAAGTGTCACCGAGCTCTGCAAAGTCAACTCCCGCGCTGTCCTGGTGTCAGCCGGACCCTGGTTCCCTGAATTCCCCCGTCCCAAATCGCTAAAGAGTATGAGCTGGTTGTCGGGCGTTCGACGTGTCTCCGCCTCAATTCATGCGTGCAATTGGCTCCTTCTCGCCCAAAGCACTGACTCTCAAGGTATCAAGCACTGAAGCTCAACCTTTCGTGCAGATCAGCGAAGGCGGGGCACCTTCCCCCAACCAGAAATGGCAACCACAAAGGTCGTGGTCTGGGGTTACCTATCTCCGAAAAGAGGGTTCTGCCGAAGGCGGTGAGTCCCCTGGCCAATGATCCGCCCTCCGATAAGGCGTCTTATCAGAGATGGACCTTTGACGTGCAGTCAAGGTTGTCGCGGCCGGTTTCTCTAAAAATCCACTTCGCGAAAAACATTCATCATCACCGCATGAATTGCGACGTGGCATAGTGCAAACACCGAACCAGGGACCGCAGCCGCAACATTTTCTGGTTGATCCCTCCTTTCGAACATCTCATAGAATAGCACCCGCCGGTCCGAACCCATCTACAAACAGCACATCTCTTCCGCTGCCTATTTGCCGCCATGTCTGCCCCTCCGCAGCTGATCCACATCAAACGGAAGCGGGGCGATGAGGATGCGCCGGTTACCTACCTTCGTGAGATGCCCTCTCTTGACTGTTTGTCAGGCTTGGAATGCTTGGACTAACCCGAACCTAGAGCTCGAACAGGGGGTCAAGCGGCATATGACCTACGACAACTGGGTCTACCGACGCCGTATAGCAGGCATCAAGTCCAGCTCCAAATCCGTAGTTACTCAAATTAAGCCCGTCATCCAAACCTCCAAAGCCGGCGACGAGCTCGCGGCTCCGGACCGTCCTCCTCCCACCAGTACCAGTACCCCTCGTAAGGGGACCTCGAATAATGCACCCCCTGCAGATCAGCCAGCCTCCGAGGGCCAGGCACCGGCGCCCTCAACCTCTCCGCCCGCGAACTCTCCGAGCTCACAGCGCCGTACGAGTCCTGCAGCCCAGCCTCGACGATTCCATATGTCTCGCTCCGCAATGAGCTCTCCCGGTGGCAGTACAATCCTCAAAGCCGGTGGTGTTTCCAAGCGGAGCCGATACGGAACAGCCGTCTTTGTTGAAAGAGGAAAGACAAAAGCGGCTCGGAAACTCTTTGGCACACTCAGCGCTGGCAAAACGGATGCCCCCGTTGCTTCTGTAGACGTCGAGATGGGAGATAGTAATAAAACGGCACCCAAGAAGCCGCTGGCTAAGCGCCCGCGGCCAGGCGCAGGAGGAAACGTAGAAACGGACCGCAAGCCCATGCCCAGCGTCGCTCCCAGCCAAGACATGAGCAAGATCGCGGCGGATATGGACCAGTGGGTTCTCCACGAGATCGGGCTGAACCTCAAGGCAATGGAGCAACAGGCACCGCCGCCCGCCGCCGCCTCGCCCTCGCGCTTCAAGCCGAAGGCTCCCGCTAAGCGCTTTGCCGAGCGCCACCCTGAGGTGGCCAAGAAGCTTGAAGGAGGCGAACACCGCGACGAGGCTATGACCGACGTTAGCACCGGCGAAGACGAAGAAGAGAGCGACGACGACTACGTCATCGAGGTGTACGAGCTAGCGCCTGCTAAAGCCGCTCTGGTAAACGTTCCGCCTGAGCAGATCGGCGTTCTCCAGTTCGATACCCAGGAAGATCTGGAGCTGTTTTATGGTAACGATGAGAACGATTCGGATGATTACGATGATGAGGACGAAAATGGTAAGCTACTCACCCTTATCAGACACGAAAGAATTAAGATTTTGGGATTACTGACACGTGCGTGCGCACAGCGGAGAACCACTACACGGCCGACTACCCCGAGGACGAGGTCGACTCGGAGGACGAGTACGACCGCCACGCCTATCTCTTCCGCAACGCCAATGCCTCAGACGGCGAGGAGTTCGACGTAGATGATCAGGACGATGAAGACGACGACATGTACGTCATGGAGGGCGACGAGCGTCGTGACGAGGAGGACGTGTTCCAGGAGAAGATTCGGCGGTACATCCGCCAGCATGGCTCCAACTGAGCGGCAAGGGAGACTCGTGCATTGCTCCTGTTGCTGTTGACGGATACAAGTTACAACTACAGAACATACTTAATCTTGGCGAGACTGCATATACTACCCTTACCCATGACACACATATTAGAGAAACAGAAGGGGAGATCCCTGCATCACAATCATCGGAGGAAACTCCGGCTCCAGGGGCAATCGCTGATGGCAAGGAGTCAATGACGTGGACGAAGCTTTCAATGCTTAAGGCCTGGACATTTGGTATGTTCAATGGGAAATAGCCCCCAGCCAGTCGTCCAATCCATTCATAGATACAGTTAATGGCACGGTTGGCCATTTGTGTGTGTCTCTTCGCACGCAGTCTGCTCTGTTCCCAGGAAACATGGCCGGGGTGTGAAGACAACAAAGTCTCATTTCTTTGTTACCATCCCAAAGCCCAATAAAATGTCACTTGTCGGACCAATGTGTTCCGACCCAATCCCATAAAACACTAGAAGGAAACGGGAGATGGTGTGTGTGGAAGCACGCGTGCGTGTGTGTGTGTTGTGTTGTGTTATGTCTTGAAATGGGGCAGCACAGAAGCGAGAAGAGATGAGAAGGAAATTTGACGCCTTCCCGATGCGAGACCCCGAATCGCCCCGCGGAACCCTCACGAGGAGGCGGGCGGGAGATGCATCCCAAATCTAGCAACGAAGATGATGTTGTCGCCCAGACGCCAGGGGATGAGTATATACTGACATGACCAAGAAAAGAAATGTGAAATGGGGACACGCTCAGGGCAAAGAATTCCGTCCTTTCAAACTCCAGAAAATTCATACCCCGCCAGTAGTTGGGCGGGTGCTTTGTCTCGGGCCTCGGATGATGTCGTAAAAGACGGTGAGTGGTCGTCTCACATGATGGTGCAGGACCCGACGGTCCGGCCGCGCCGCCGGCCACCATTGCCGCCCTCCTCCTCGTCCGCATGCAGTATTTGCGCCTCCCTGGCGCGGCGTCTGCGGCGCCGGTGTCCGGCGCCGGTCGTCCCCGCCTCCTCGTTCGCCTGCATATAATCGGCCCAGCGGCGCTCCAGGCGGTTGGCAGAGGCGAGGTCGCCGCGGAGTACCCGCTTCATGTGTTCGTCAACGGTCATCTGGAACTTGTAGAAGCACTTGAGGCTGATAGCCTCGCCGGGGAATGCGAACTTGCCAACCTCTGACATGGAGGGCTTGGACTGGGCGTTGCGGAAGAGCACCTCGCGGATGCCCGTCCAGGTGACGTTCTGGCAGTCGTAGACGACCATGTGGAGGCCAACCTTGGGCCGCGGCCGCTTGGCGGCACTCTGCGAGCGGTTGCTCATCATGTAGGCCGCCTCGGCCAGGACGAGGTCGCTTATGCGCGTGTTATCGAGGTCAATGCTCCTGAGGTTGACGCAGTTCTTAACTACGGGGAGCACGCCGCTGTCGCCGAGGTTCTCGCAATAGCTGATCGACAGGTGCTCCAGCCAGGGCACACATGGCGCCTTGGCCAGGTGTTCCGATAGGAGGGTGTTGGTGAGGTCTGAGAGGTCTTCCAGCTCAAGATGAGTGAGGCGCGGAGTGGATGCAAAGATGGGCTCCAGCGCGGCGTCCGTCAATGCGGTGCAACCGGATAGTCGCAGGCCTTGTAGGTCTGGAACGTTGTATCCCAGTGCCCTCACTCCCTGGGTCGTGAGACGGGAGCATCGACTGAGGTCGAGATGACGCCATTTCCTCGGCGGTACGACAGGTCGATCCGTCAAGATGTCGATTTCGGGGTTTTCTCCGTGGACCATGATCTTGAGCGCCCGGTCATTGAGCTCTGCGCAGCCGTTCAATACCAGCCTTTCCAGATTGTTGGTGTTGAAGAGTGTCTCGGCAACTTCCAAGTTGTCGAAGCCCCTAACCTCTCCTGCCCTGAGGTCCCTCAACTTGGGGCATCCTTGGAGCACGGCTTTGATCCCTCTAGCATCCATGTGCACGCACCACGAAACGTTGAACATTTCCAGTTGCGGACACGACTCGCCGATGATCTTGCAGGACATGTTGGTCACTGCGGTCAGCCCCGTCAAGTTGAGGTTGGCGAGCTTGTCGTTGCTTCTCAGCAAGCTATGCAGGGTGTTTCGTTGGAAGTTGCGGCATCCTTCAAGGGTGGCGTTGACCAAGTTCTTGCAGGCCTTGACGACCACCTCGGCCCTTTTGTAGTGTTCAACCTGAACGCAGCCCCTCAAGTTGAGATCCTTAATGAATGGGCCAGCGGCCACTATAATCCTTGCCAGAGACTCGGCCGGTATAATCTGGTAAAACTCGGTTGCGTCAAAGCACGTCCATAGCTGCCCGTCGAAGCAGATGCTGTGGAATGCCTTGCTGACACGTGAGGTCCGCACTAGTTCCTTGGGTGTAAGGTAGGAGAAGATATGGACACGCATTTCGTGGGGCATGTTCTCCCAAAAGTTGAAGTCGCGCTTAGGAATCGCCGGGTTGGCGATCTGGGTCTTGCTCGTCGTTCTCAGGTCGGCGGGGAGACCTACCGACTGGGGCCCGGGAGACTGCGTGTTAGGGAACGCATTGTCCACTCGTCGGATGGCCAAGCGACCGTCGATACCGTCGAATTGGACGGTTTCGCTGGACGGAGTTGGCGGCACGGAGCTCGATGCGCTGGCGTAGCCTGATGCCGTCGCTCCTGCGGGGAAGTAAGAGTCGCCGCCAAAGGAGCTTCCGGCAGTCGAGGGTCCCGCCAAGCTCACGCAGGAGATACTGCCGCGACCTCGCTGAGGATTGCTGTGGGATCTAACACGGCCATTTCGGGCAAGCGACGGCGAGGACGACATTCTCTGTATTCCGCAAAGAACGCGATGCCGACTTTTGGTCTTGTTGATCGGCTCTGAGAGGCCGGGGCTCTGTTCGTCGACCACCTCCATGGGGGCGGACGCCATGGAGAACCCGTTGGTATCGGCCATTGTTGGGAGACGTAGTTGGGTTGTTGGGCGGGAATACATGCGACCGAGGAGGCTAGTACAATATCGATTTCTTCAGGAACAAAACTCAAAGCTTAAGCCACAGTCGAAGCCGGCGTTCAAGTTGCGCAGTCTCTTGGGTCCTTTGCGATGCGCAATACGACGACCGGGGCGCGAGGCAGAGAGTCTGAATTGGAGCTCGAAGATCCACTTCGACCCGGACGAGGGCAGAGCGCTCGGAAGTTGGTGGACGGTCCTATTTCATAGTCGGTGTGTCGTAGCGATATGTGAGGGCTGGGTGAAGCAGCTCAATAGACGGACCAGACCTCTAGAAAAACAGTTGAGACATGGACGTGTGAATAATCGGAGAGGGAACTGCCGTCTTGAAGTGCTGCTGGAGGGGGCAACAGCACCAAGCGGAGGGGTGGGCAGGGTCTTGATGGGGGATCTGCTATCAGAACGGGTGCGGGTGTGAGCCGGCTATCGATAATGGAGGTCAGCAGATAGCGGGGAGTGGAGCCTTAGAAGGCTGGAGGAGCAGACCTACGGGATGGGGCGGAGCACATGGCACACCGAAGCTCAGGATATCATGGCCTCTGGTTCTTGCGAGGGAGGTCACACGGGCAGGCAGGAGTCTGGGATACAGATAAGTGCCTGGCTCGAGGCTTTTGAGGAGTATAGGGGCACACACGCGAGAGAGAGAAAAAGAAGTAGAGGAGGGCGGAGGTGAAGAGAGGCAGAGGAAAAAAAGAAGAGAAAAAGAGACGCATGCAGGTGGAAACACAACGAGCACAACCACGACTGACGCCCAGCACACCGCAGGGTAAGGGAAGCTGAAGCTTAAAACGCGTTCAGAACGGATGCACAAAACGGCCCTCCCACCCCTTCCAGTCGGCGACACAAGGTCCCTCCTTCTCGACGGCCACCGATGGATCCCGGTTCGCCTTGCACCCACCAGTCACATCCGCGCATCTGGTCTTGCGGTGCCAGAATGTCGACACTACTATGCAGTAGGTACGGATACCTTACCTAGTTGATGGGTCATTGGATCCGGGGCGGCCACCGGCGAGAAAAAAGAAGACCCTCGGTTCCCCGGCTGCTTTGGGGCAAGCCCAGAGGAGCAAAAATATCGCCGAAAAAGACCAAGCTGGCCGTCCCTTACCTGCCCTTTTGGCTACACGAGCTTCGAAGGCCACCAGGGGCACAGCGGACGAGGGAGAGCGCCTGAGAGAGTCTGGATCAGCAAGCAGAAAGGCCACTTGCAGACTGGACCGGGCTGGCCAGGCTCGGAGGCGGCCTTCAGCCAACAGCTTTGCTAGTGGCCGTACCAGTACACTGTACCAGCTACTAGCCAGCCCAGCACCCAGCGAGAGGAGGCAAGCAAGACATCGGAGGTTGACACCCTCCAAGAACGACATTCACTGCTGCGGGGCCCGTGTCCCGGTGAAAGAGCGGGCAGGTGGGGGAATGGCGAGGGGAAGGCGAGGGGCCCGCCCGGAGTGCAGGCTTGACACTGGCACTGGCAACTCAGCATGGAAAGTGCTCCTGCTTGCCCCAATTGTTCCGAGCGCTGCCAGAGCGAAAAGTGGACCGGGGATGATCCCGACCCCACCAAGCACCGCCAGTCAGATCGCTGCTGACTGACACCACAACACTGTGAACGCCCCCAACCGAGCCAGTTGCCAGAACATGACATGAGCACTTGCCCAACCCAAGTCACCGTCTATCTTCGTGGCACCATCAGCAGCCTCCATCCCGCCATTCGAGCAGTCAACTGATGCGAGGCGAGTACCAGGCGATGCAAGGCCGGTCAAGGCCAGGCACAGGGCATCAAAGACACCATGCAGGAAAAAGAAAAACCGCCAGATGCTGCGCTGTTACGTGGGGGATCAGTCAAGACTCTGCCAGAAGTCCAGGTACCTGACCACCAGAACCTTGCGGCAGGCACATACCTTAGCTACATTAGGTAGCACACCACGTCGGTGTACTCGACGGCATGCATAACGGTACAGATCCGTTCTCACCGCAGGGTCCTCCAAGACTCTGTCTGTACTCTGTAAGCAGGGACCTGAGCATCCAAGCCTGCACGACGGACGAATCCCGTGCAGCCCTCAACACATGTCCGTCTCCCCCAGCTCACTAGCGCCACGGCTGGACCCTTGAACTGTTCTTGATGCGGTCGCACTTGGGCCTATCGACTTGTTGGTCAGCCCGGAATCCCGCCAATTTCTGTCGCTCTTTGCGCTCTTTCGAGGGGCTCGACGCCAACTATTATCCAGCCTCTCCAACCGCCGGTGCGTCTTTCCGTCTCCTCGCTGCACGGCCACGGCGCCGTCTTCCAGGGTGCCGGATGGTGGAGGCGAGGAGCTGCTGGTGCCACCCAGTTACACTTATCTCCATCAAAAATTCGCCAACTCTGACAGAAGACTCTGATGCCGGCTCTCCGGCTCAGGAAAACCCACTTGAAACTGACGGGAAACGGATTGACTCGTTTACCGTATTCTTGACGGCACACTTTTGTTTCTTGTTTCTCCTCTTCCAAGCTCCAAGTTGTGTGGGTGAATGTCAGGAATACGATCTAATACACGGGATGAGCCCCTGCTGCGCGATATTTCTCACCTCAACGTTGACTTCGGGTGATGTTCCAAAACTCCCGGGGGAGGGCATGCGATCCGAGCGTCGCCGCCGTCGGAAAAGTCGCCAGTGCCCGTCTTTCTTAGCTCTTTCCGCATTCGAACGACCCTGGACAAAAAGAACAGTTGCTCCTCGAAATGGAACTGAATTCGAACCTGTTGGCGGGGCTGGCATTTTTGCCCGCACGTTCGACAAGACACCCGGGACAATCGAATCCGTCTTTGAATATCTGAAGATCCCTCGCCACAATCATTTTCTAGGGGTCCAGGACATGCTGGTTGAGACTAAGCGCTGCACATCTTCAGCCGCCACCCCTCGGAGTCCCTGCCGTCGGCGGGCCCAGCTCTGCAACGCAGCATTCGTCTGAAGCTCGACCGAAGCTGACATTGAAGCGCTTTGGGCCTGCGCACAACTCTGCGTTCCGACCGGTCGTATCTGCAGAATCACGACAGCATGGCCGACCTTGAGACAGGTGCATCAGGTTGATCAATACCACGACTCTGTTATCCGGTGTCGCTCACCTCGTCCCGAACTAGCGCCCGCTAATACCACCTTTCACAGGCTTACCGGGTCGGCTGATGCTGCTCACGCCGAACGTCGGGGATCTGGTAGCTACCACGGCGTATCAGGCGACTCAGGTACAAAAGATAAGGACACAGCAAGCGGTGAACCACGCGACACTCCTCTGCTGGACGTCTGGGCTTGGCATGTTGCGAATGATGGCATTTCTTTACATCCGCGGCCACAACCGGCTTGATACCGATACAATGTTTCGACGTGATGTTTGCAGATGCCATTTCTTCGTGCCTTGGGGAAAAAATTAGTCCCTTTCTTGGCCGTGTGGCCACCTGTCTCATTTTGAGTCATCTAAAGAGCTACTCGATGAATGAAGGCATTCCCGCTTCTTGTCCGCTTTCAGAGCCTTCCGCATGACTCGCCAACCGTATGCCAAAGTGTTATACTAGCAAACACTTGCGCGTGGTGATGGCTTCACGATTTTTTTCAGGAGAGTGCGAAGGAACTCGCGAATCTCTGATCATTATCGACCTTCAATCTACTCCAATGATAACATGGTGGGACCCTATCGTTTGGAAAGGATGGTGGACAATCCATTCCACGTGCCACCCAAACCACCTTTGGAACCTCATCACGATAAGATAAGGGACTGTTACTGCGGTCCAGGCCCGGCGAATATCCCGCTGCGTGTGCATCATCGGGTCACTACCACCAGCAACCAGCATCCCCGGCAATATATCAGGGAATAAGTCCAGCTCGCTGATTCGGGCTTACACTTTTCCGGGGATGGGAACTATGCTACTCAACCGGCCGGCTGTCACCCAAGATTGAGGAACAGCTGCGGGTATTTCTCCAGCTTCTGAGAGTAAGCGCGGAGCGGCCAGCCGTCTCTGTAGACAATGAGTCGAAATGCGGGGTTAAACTGCGAAGCGTGACAAGCGCCCAAGTCTCCGACATTCTCGTGGACGGTCATTTGGGTTGCTCGCTTGTGCAGTGTTGCTAAATATGTCTAGGTAAGACGTCGACATGGTCACGCAGAGGACTGCTTACTCGCTTGAGCTCATTCCTATGCATTTTGTTTAAAGGAAAAGGGCTTCCTTGGAACCCAGCCTGTTAAAAGCACCAGTGCACAAACTGGTTGCGCCGTATCCGTATCCAATCTCATTTCAATGTTTTGCTTTCCGTGAATGCAGTAGCATTGGCAAATTGGTCAGAGGCTAAGAGGAGAGGAGAGCCTGCTGAGAAAGAAGAAGAAAAAAAGGAAAAAAAAGGGCAAATAGGTCGGTGCGTGGTCCTCCAGATGATGATTCTCACCCTCGTCACAGACTCTCAATTCGCTCCACACTGCCCAGCTGCCAATCCTTTGCATCCTGATTTCTCAAGCGGACAGACAAGCAGGCGGAAGTCGGCCAGCCACTTTGATGTTTTTGATAGCCACAAATCCTACTCCTGCATTTCGTGCCAGAGCGGATGCCCTGCGAGTTCGGATCAGCGGGCTTGGCAGACCCTTTGCTAGCGGACAGATGAGAGACCGATAGGGGACCTCTTGGGTAGCAGCTTGCGTTGTCATTATGCTGGAGGCTATCCACAGGGAGCTGCCCCGTTGGTGGTGGTTGGTGGGCGGACGACGGAATGTTTGTTTTCTTGGCGACTGTTCGTTTCCCCGTCCCGCTGGCTCCCGTGCCGTCGACGCCGTGCAGCGGCAACGATAGAGTTCGTTTCGACTGGTGAGGTGTGAGTGAGGGTGAGCAGCAAAGTCGTACCCGCAGAACAGAGTCTGCAAGACAGCGTGCGTCGACGCCATTGTCCAATAGCCTGGGCGGGATGTTGCGAAATCTGGCCGACGATCACTTGCAATGCGGCTTCGGCCAGCATGTCGCCGGGCTTGGCTGCGGCACCGTGACGTATCCCGGAGGACGTGCAATCCCTTTTTGCGAGTGGCCCCCGGGAGATTGGCGCCGTCCTTCATACTTACCAGGTGCCTATGGACGAGTCGGATCCACCGTCCAGCTCGCTGCTTCACGTGTCGCACTGCGTAAGGCAGCTTGGGACAGCGGTCCTTCAGTGGATGTGCTCCCTGGCGTGTCCCCCACTCCGCATCCCTCTCAGGCTGAATGCCGCATAGCACGCCCCCCAATCAGTGTTGCATTTTACCTGCGGCCCTGTAAGTCCAGCCCAGAACGGATGCTGTGCGCCCACCAGAAACTGCGCGATGTGCGAATTTTGGGGGGCCCTCTTGGGGAGGGAAGAAGGGTTTTGTGAGGCAGCTGGGCAGCTGGACACACACGCACACGCACCACGAGGGGAGTAGCAACGGACGGATGCATCTCAAATTTTTTGATCACCAGAGCAGAGTGGATTTCAACTTTTTTTTTTTCCTCCCTCGCCCTCTTTTCGCTCCTTTTTTCCCCGTCACCAGACCTCGCACCTCTCCCGAAGCAAAGTCCCCAAAAGTGACATCGAGCCCTTGTGCTGTCTCTGACCCGACGCCGACGGTACCCCCGTTCAATCCTCCGCCGCCGCCGTCTTCGTCCGTGGATTGACGCCCGCTGTTGCCTCACACTCAGAGTCGCTGTTTTGACTTGACAAGGGCAACTTCCAGCTGTCGAGACGCCCCTCTCTTCAGACAAGCATCTGCGGCAACACAGTGGCGCTGGACTGTCCTAGATCACCCGGCTGCCTTACCTCATTGTCCGTCTTAGGTCATCTTGACATTTTACGAAATCCTCCCAAGAGGGCCAGAGACACACGTGGGTGTTTTTTTCCTGGGCGTAGCCAACCAGTCATTCAATCACCTGCTTGCTCGCCCTCAGCAAGCAAGGCAAGCAACTGGTTCCGGCACTAGCATCGGCACTGCCTTGAGACCTACCTATTGGCACCCGCACCGGCTCTGGTTCTGGCTCTATCTGCTCTGGCTCTGGCATTGGCATTGGCATTGGCACTGGCGCTGGCACTCAGGTGGCACTAGCACGGCGACGACTCACGTTCCCTTCCTTTCCTGGTGCTTCGGTGAGTTGGATAGCACCTGGACAGGACCTTGCTTGGACCCGGACCAGATCCAGAACAGACGTCCTTCTCTCCCGTCTCTTTTCTGCACAGCTCGCCTCAATTTCCGACTGCCTGTCGTCGGATCATTCCATCAATCCTTCCCTTTCCAACCTCGCCCTGCCGCACAGGTCGGACCACTTGGAGGGAGACACAACAAAACACAAAACGCTCTTTTATCGCTGAACCGCCAAACACTCTGTTACTCATCCCTGTGGCAAACCTTGCCAACCGACCTGGCCTACGGATACCTACCTACCTACCTACCTTATCTAGTAGCCTCTCACCTTGCCTGCTGGGCCTCTCTTGGGCAGATCCATTTGCACCTTAGCTGGAACAGCCGCTGTCGTACCGCACCCCTTCAAACCACCACCGCCGCCCAACCGCACCTTCCATTCGCTCCCTCTTACAGTCCCAGAGCAGACCGACGACCCGACCGATACCTGCCAGACCGACCGACCGACTTTTGCTGTCTCTCGACCCCGCCGAATCCGAACCTGCTTCGTCAAATCCGCCTCCTGCCCGCATTTATCCCTACATCTTGCTCGAGTTGACTGCCATTTTCTTTTTCAATTATGCTACAGACGCATGGGGGCCCTCACGAAAATGGTACGTGGTGAAGCACAGAAGATCCCGTCTCGAAACCTTTCGACGTGACCCTGACACTCTCGTGCTGCAGCCACCGACACACATCATGAAGAGCCGCGCGGAAGGAGCAGAGTCCCGACGACCCAGCTGCAGCTCCCCAAGAATCGAAGTACCGGCAATCTCGCCGTTGTAACCGACCAACCTGGCCGCGGTCGAATGCGGTTTTCCTTCGATGCCGGCTCCGTTGCCGAAGGCGATGCGATGACACCAAGGTTGGTTTCTTCATTTTTGAACACGCCGAAAATACACTCCCTCCAGCAGACGAACCGAGCCGGTCGCGAGCGGGACGAGGGACATGCTGTGTTGGACCGCCGAGGCTCGTGTCTCGGGTACAGACCGAAACACCGCTTCAAGCCTTTGACGCGCGAGCCCCGCGTGGGCGCATCGCCGTCGGGGAGAAACAGCAGCGCGATTCCAAGTGGGATGTCCAATGCACGTCTAGCAGTGCATTGTGCAGCTTGAAGAGCAGGCGCCGACCGATTTCGGGAATATTGAAGGGCGGCAGGCCTGATGGATGTCACGGGTGCCAGTGTACCACTCGAACTGTCACTGGGTGGCGTTGCACGATCACATGGCATCCCATAATCAGGCAAGGCATCGCTGACAAGACTACATAGCCACAGGTCCTCCATTGTTACCGACCACGACCATGGCCTCGGTCTTTCTGGATTGCGCCGAATTCGACAGCAGCCTTCTTCGCGAGCACCGACATTACCGTCCACCTCGAACCCCGCCTCGAGAAGCTCCTCCATCGGCCTCTCGAGATCAACCTCCATGACTACGTTGCTCGCAAACCCTCCCGGCATGCCCTTCAGCTCGCATCCGTCATCGCCCAACTTCTCCGAAGACTTGTCCCGTTTCCCCTCCGAATCGCTGCACTCGTTCTCTTTCGCCCATCAATCAGAGGAATACATTCATAACCGTCAGAATGTCCTTAAGAGATCTATAGAGTTTATGAAGGATAGGATGGGGTGGTCTGTCTCCCCCGCCAATGTGGCGCTTGCAAGTGCCCAGGCGCGAGCTACGGGAGATGTTGAGACACAAAACATGTTGGATTTGCTGGCCAGGGCACAGCTTGTCGGAGCAGGCAACTTGCCATCTACCGACCAAACCATCATCGGACCTTTGACAGGCCCTGCGCAAGTGTCGGGGGAGAACCTGTTCGACGCAAACTTCATTCCACGAACCTCGAGCCCAGAGCTTTTCCAGTCACCAAGCGCGTCGCCGACCGCGACACATTCCAAGGCGTCGTTTTCCACAAGGGAGGAATCACCTGTGAAAGTGCAAGAAGATCCTCCAAAACCACCAACGGGCGACACGGAGTCTGAGAACTCAAGCAGGACTCCCACGAACGAGAGCGGGACGACAACAAAAACGTCACCGCCGCCGTCACGACGATTGAGTTTGAAGCGTACCTTGACGGACACTCTCCCAATTTCGGTCCACCAACAACTAATGGACACCATGGCCCAACCTTACCTTGCCGCAGAGTCACTCATATCTCCTACAACCGCCCATCCTCTATCTGCAGGAGCCATGCCAAGCGCACTCGCTCCTGCCGTTCATGGCCACTCGACAAGATGGGTCCCCGCCGCCCAGGCCATCTTCACAACAGAATCCAAACCGCCTTGGACGATCATTGCCGCCAATGACCTTGCCTGTTTGGTGTTCGGTGTTACCAAAGCAGAGGTTCGGCGCATGGGGATTTTGGAAGTTGTGCAAGAAGAACGGAGAGCATGGCTGGAAAAGAAACTACTGCAAATGGATACCGAAGACGGCGTTAACGAGGTTGAGGATCTTCCGCAGGCGACCGCGACCCCTTCGACTTCTTCGACATCTTCGCTTTTAGGTGGTCGAGGTGGAATTACAGCCCAGCTATTGAGCAAACCCAATTCCAGATCACAGCCCCCAAAAGCAGTCTCACGCAAAGCACAGACTGTTCACAGTGGAGATCCCAACCCGCCGAAGCTCAGAGGAGGCTCGCGACATCAAAGCAGTAGATCCAGAGGTGTTCTTCTGTGCGGTGACGTGGTTCCGATCCAAAAGCGAAACGGTGCGACCGGCTCCGCAAGTTTGTGGGTAAAGGAGAAGCGGGTTGGCTTAATCTGGGTCCTTGAGGAAATCCACGAAGATGTGGCTATGATCACTCTCGACGACGAGGGCATCATCCAGAAAATCTCGGGTGCCACAGCGCCGATCTGGGGCTTCGAGTCTCTGAGACCTGGCGTGGATGTGGGCAAGCTGATTCCGCGCATTCCACGCCAAGGCATTGACCCGCGCACCGGCGAGGTCGATTTCGCCCAGATTGCGAAGCGCAGGTTTTTCACATGTCCAAACCCGACCAAAGTCAACATTCCCTGCACGGTCGAGCAGGTACGAGGAACGACTGAGCTACGCGTCTCGAGCTTCCCGCATATTGCAGGGATCATCGTCGTTGACCCAGAGAGTCTCAAGATTCAAAGTTCGAACTCGGTGTTCTGCGGGGCTCTATTCGGCTACGAAAAACCGGACAGCATGGACATTGACTCACTGGTGCCGAATTTTGAGAAAATCCTCCATATCCTGACGGAAGAGGATGGCGTTCAGCTGCAGGACGGAATTGTGGTGCCAGAGCACAGCTTCCGCCGGGCATCGGCCATCTTGGGTCTCCGAGAAAACCGCCCAGATGCTGCGGCAACCTTCCTGCGACCGGAAGGCTTGCCCGGAAAGCACAGGGATGGCTCAGAGCTGAAGATTGACGTTCAGATGAGAGTGGTCAGAAGCGCCAAACAATCCACAGTCATCCAAGAGACGGTTATCGAGGACGAAGACGAGGATAAGGGCGGTTCCACCCAGGACGACTCCTTCTCTGTCACGCATTCAGAAGTGGTTTTTGCCCTCTGGATTACCTACTCGAGGCACATGCACGCCGCTCGAACCAGTCTCGGCGTGACATCGGTTACGGCCTCTGGAACAACGACTCCCTTGCATCAGCCATCACCGGGACAGACGCCCGCACACACACCACTGGAGATTAGCTCGGATTCCGACGAGCCTAAGACTAAGGAAACATCGTCGACGGCATCTGCCATAACCAAACAGCTCAAGGAAGTCGCGATGACGGCTGCCGCGAAGCTGACTGGCGCACCACGAACCGCCGAGAAGAAGCAGGAAAAGCCGCCTGTGCCACGAGTAGTCGAACCAGCGCACAAGAAGACCATTGATGATTTCCAGATCATTGAAGACATGGGCCAGGGTGCATACGGGCAAGTCAAATTGGCCAAGTACAAAACGACGCAAAAGAAGGTGGTTTTGAAGTACGTGACCAAGCGCCGGATTCTCGTCGACACCTGGACAAGAGATCGAAAGCTCGGCACAGTGCCTTTGGAAATTCATGTTCTCGACTACCTTCGACGGCCCGACCTACGACACCCGAACATCGTCAACATGGAATCATTCTTTGAGGATGATGTGAACTACTACATCGAGATGGTGCCACACGGGCTACCGGGAATGGACCTCTTCGACTACATCGAGCTTCGCAGCAACATGGAGGAGGCCGAATGCCGCAGCATCTTTGTCCAAGTTGCTAAGGCCATCTGCCATCTCCATACCAAAGCCCTGGTAGTTCATAGGGACATCAAGGACGAGAATGTGATTCTGGATGGTGAGGGCAACATCAAGTTGATCGACTTTGGAAGCGCGGCGTACATCAAGAACGGACCCTTCGACGTGTTTGTGGGTACTATTGGTAAGTCCGACTTGGTCAAGGTTAAGTGAGTAGAGCTAATTCGGCTACCAGACTACGCCGCGCCCGAGGTCCTTGCAGGCAAGCCATACGGCGGCAAAGAGCAAGACGTGTGGGCCCTCGGAATCCTGCTGTACACGATCATCTACAAGGAGAATCCGTTTTACAGTATCGATGAGATCATGGACAGAGACCTTCGGGTACCATGGACTATGAGCGACGAGAGTATAGACTTAGTACGGTGCATGCTCGACCGGGACGTGAAGGCGAGATACGACATTACGCAAGTGCTCGCACACCCCTGGTGCCAGGATGTTGATGCCGAATAATTGACTCGGCTATTCGATGGCGACAACCTAGGGACGACGAACGGAGGGAGACGGCCTGTGGAGAGGTCATGATACAAATTTGGTCAAGATACCCTAAGAGCAATCTTGAACAGCACGGCTTGTCCGATCACGGAGAGCCGGTTGTGCTTAGAGAGAGCCATTTGACGCAGACAAGACTTTCTTCTTTCCTTTTTCTTTCTGATGTGACGACGTTAGGACGGGGTGTACGGCATGAAACTTGAAGACGCTGAGAAGAGGAAAAGTCAAACAAGAGACTGCCGAGGAAACGGCTGGAGGAGGATAGCTGAGAAAGCGAGAAAGTGCTTTGGATTGGGTTTGCATGGAGCTTGGTGGCATTTCAGCGAAGAGAGAACTCAATAGAAGTATTCAGCAAGGTACAAGGTCACGGGTGGGAGGGAAGACGGCGTAGCATACAGGAAATACAAAACATGTGTTTTGCAAAGGGCTCCGGGTGTGATTGCAGCTCATTGCTAGTGCGATGTGCGGGAAGAGTCGTATCAGACTAGATATGGAGACGAGTCTGCCGGCGGCCAGTCGACAAGGGGCTTGAACCAACGCAGGATGGGATCAAGGCAGGCTACCTGGGTTCGTTCCTATGACCACGCCCAGTCGGCACAAGCAATTTGTATGGTAGATTCGCTGCAGTCACCGGACTGGCTGCCCTCGTCGGTCAGTTCAATGACATCCGGCCTTTGAAAGGCAGGGTCAATGAATTCCTCCTTAACGTCGTCGAGGTTCGACATCTGATTCGTGGTCGGAATCTCTAGTCTCCTCGCCCGTCCATACGAGAGAAATACTCGAGAAGAGGAGTTGCCGCCAGGATCAAACAGCCAAGTCTCTCTCAAAAGACCACCCACTCTACTGCCCGGTGCAAGTCAGAGCAGATGAATCTTCCTCACCGTTCACTTCCGCCTACTGGTATTGCCGCCGACAGGCAGGCTAGCTGCGTTTTATATCGCGAGGTTGTGGGAGAGCCGCAGGCTCGCGGCGTAATGACCGATGTTGATTTCCCGTGACCGAAGACGATGTATTTGTAGTAGGCGGGCCTGGCGATCTTCACTATCGACGTAGAGTCGCCTTGGATGATACTTGCTATTGAGTGCTCTCTCTCCGGACGCTTCGATCTAGATATGTTAACCCTTGACTTCGTCTCTCCCTGCGGCGTCCGTTGCTTGGCTTTGGCGTCTTCGGCCCGGGAATTCCATTGGTGTGAGGCAGGGAACACAATGGAACAGCCGCTGGCGTCAGTCCGTCCGACATCTCTAGCTAGCCCTTTGCATCCCATGCTGTTTCCTAAGTGGGGTTTATCATGGCTCTCAGTGGGGACGCCATTACTCGGCTGCAGCTTCAAAGTAGGAGGCAAAGAAGACTTTCCCCTTTTCAATCCTCCGGCTTGGAGAGCCGTGCTCGCACTGAGGCTCCTCGGTGAATTAACACACAACTTGAAGGAAGAAACTTTCCCCCATCGTTCGTGTTTCCAGAGCAGCTCTCGCAACCCAGCAGCATAAGACAGAAGAGGAATGGCACCAAACACACACACACATATATATACCTCGGGTCCATTAGAGGAAGAAGCAGCAGCAGACCGTCCACTTATCGAGAAAATGTGTCGTCCAAGATTTTCGAGATCATAGCAGGGTCACATCGGGAATTGTCTGTTGTCAGGAGCATCGCGAGGGGCATTGGCAGCAGACTTTTGTAAGCGTGAGGTAGTGTCGCTGACAAGCGGAATACTCTCAAACCAGAGGTCAGGGAGGGAGGAGACAGATTGGAGACAAAGTATGGCTGCATCTTCATAAGGGTTACAGTATCCCACACGCCGCCGTCATCGGCAGGAAGTACGGCATCCAATAAGGTACACCAGGGATTTGGAGGTCACCGTCCCGACAAAGCAGATATCTGCCAGAATGCCTCTAACACAACAAGCACAAACTTAACTTCCCAAAATATATATTCACGTACTTTCCGGTATTCGAAAAGGAGACCTCGCAATTCTTTGGACAATCCTCGCTTATGCAAGCCACCAAGCTTAGATTCGCGAAGGCAGGGCAAAACTCCAGGGCCGGTCGAAAGGACGACGTTCATATATGGAGAGGAAGACTCTAGGGAAGATTGTCCTCGAAATTTTCTATCGAGAGTTTCCGATCTTCCTCGAGAGAAGCTGTTAAAGGACAAGTGGGTAGCATGCCGTAGCCCCAAGATGAATCACGAGCTTAGCAGCAGGAGTGATATGCCTAGCGGCATGTGCATCTAGCACCATATTTTGCGCGAATCCGAGTCTCAACCTGACATCAAACGGCTGCTTTACCTTACGAGAGGTATATCTCGAATTCAAGGGGTCTTGGTGAGGTTAGCGGTGGCAGTCGACTAGTCGTGCGAATCCAACTAGCGAGACTAGCGATGGCGGGGTAGCAGCGGTGGAGGGGTGACATGTGCCAGCCGACATCGTGACGACGACTCGGTGTCAAAGAAGCACCTTGAAAATATCGGCAATGAGAAACAAGTTACGCTACAAGACAGAAGTTCGAGTGCGGTTGGTTTGTGAGAAATTGGCTGGCAGTGACATAACGAGATGTTTAGTGACGGATCGCGGGGTAACATCATTGGGCAAGCGGTCGCAAAATCGAGACTGTTCCGCCGCCCCACTTTGCGCCGCACCCCTGCGCGCCCTGGTGCCCCTCCTGCTAGTGTACGTATCTTACCTCACCCAGGTACCAAAACAAGAACTCGGCTTGGCCCAAGCTTCCGCCATCTCCCAATTAGTTCTCACCAGCCACCTTCAACTAACTACATACCGCTCAATCGTCAGGCCAAGCTTGTAATCTGTGGCTCTTCAGGTGCTGGAGCTTGGTCTGGGATGAGAGTCCCGTCGCTTCTGTACTCTTCCAGTCAACAAAACTCCTCATTCAGGGGGTTATCGGTGCACGATGAGAGCCCTCGATGAAGCCCAGTGAGTGCCAGTCACATCATCACAAGCGCCCTGACATCATCGTCACCGACTAATTCGACTCCAAGGGCGCGATGGGCCGAGACACTGCAATATGCTGGAAGCCTTTCTGATTTGCAGCGCGCTGCCAAGTACAATGGCCCATCGAGTCCCTGCATCTCGGGCTGCAGGTCGGTGTGCTGGAAGGTCAGTGAACTCGGTGCGCCTGATCTCATGTCGAGTCCAAGCTGACATGTGCGATTCCAAGGCCTTCCTACTCTTTCAGAACGTCGATGCCGCAGACTGGTCGCAGCGCATAACTGAATCGCGCCGCTTCTATTCTGAGAGTCGGGACCATTTCCTGAAGTTCATCAAGCACCCTGAGGAGCTGGCCAAGGTGGCTGTGGACCCTTTGACCGATGACCCAAAGGTCAGTAATGAGAGGCCTTCTCGTCCTCTGTCCTCTAACTCACGTATTCTCATAGTCCCCATGGAACACGGTCCGGCAAGATGAGATCGTCCGGGCGGAAATCGCTCAAGACGTTCGCCGGCTTCCAGACGAGCCATTCTATCACGAAGAGCGGACGCAGACCATGATCATCGACGCCTTGTTTGTGTACTGCAAGCTACATCCTAACAGCGGCGGCTATCGCCAGGGTATGCATGAGCTGCTGGCACCCATTGCTTATGTTGTCAATCAAGATGCGCTCGATCGCGAAGCCGTCACCGCAAGCGGTGCCTCGGTCGACGAAACGATGCTCGGCATGCTAGACTCGTCTTTTGTGGAACATGACTCTTTTGCACTATTTTCTAAAATCATGGAGAAAGCAAAGGCTTTTTATGAAATCAAAGATTCCATCTCAAAGGCGGCGCTGGCGTCAGCTTCCAGGGATCGGGCGGAAAGCTCGGCAATCGTCGAAAAGAGCAAATACATCCATGAGGTGTGCTTGGCCAAGATTGACCCTGAGCTTGCAAACCATTTGAAAGACATTGAGATTCTTCCGCAGATCTTCCTGATGTGAGTACCCTCCGATACGGCGTCTTCGAGGCATAAATGCTAATGGCGGTATCGCAGTCGATGGATCCGTCTGTTGTTTGGACGCGAGTTTCCCTTTGACCAATTCCTAGTGCTCTGGGATACAATGTTTTCTGTCGATCCGTCTCTCAGCTTGATAGATCTTATCTGTGTTGCAATGCTCATCCGCATTCGTTGGAGTTGTGAGTATCTTCCATGCGTTCGCTTCGTCTCAAGCTGACTGACGTCTTGTAGTACTTGAAGCAGACTACTCTGTTTGCTTGCAATTGCTTCTCAAGTACCCAGCTCCGGAAGCTCCCCACGGACCACACACATTCGTAGACGACGCAGTCTATCTAAGAACTCACTTAAATATGTCAGGCGGAGCATCACTGTTACTTAAATACACGGGCAAAGTGCCGAGCACGACACCGTCGGGTAGCAGTTCGCGGCCTTCGACGCCAATCGGACAAGCATTTTCCTCCTTCAGACACCGGAACAAAGGAGCACATTCGCCAATGCCAGGCCCAGGGAGGTTTCTTCAGCAGCCAGGCGGCATGGAGGCTCTTTTCCAAGGCGCTGCTAAGGGCATGCTTGAGAGAGGAGAGAAGCTTGGCATCAACCAGGCGGTACGAGATGCCATGGGCGAGATCAAACGGAACATGCAGGGCCTCAATGAGGTGCGCTACTCGCCCCGCATGGCGAGGCAATTACTTGGTGATGAGTCGGCGGCACAGGCAGTCGCTTCGTTGGAGAAGAGGAATAAACTGCTGGCGAACATGCTGGATGAGACAGTATCCAGCCTCAGATCTTTGGCAACAACCGACTTAAACGACAAGGTTAAAACCCTGGAGCTCGTCGAGGTTGCTGCCGCCAAGATACAGTTTGTGAAAGTTTACTTGGAGGATTCGACGATGGATGTTCCAGACTTAGAGTTCGTCACGAGCCCGCCACCGGAAGAGGCGAAAGCAGACGTCCCCATGGACATAGAGCAGGAAGACAATGCTACAACTGGAGGCGCTATCGCAGCTGAAAGCATTGCAGACGCCATCTCAACGTTATCCGTGGCAGAACAGGTGAAGGCCACGTCAACCAACCCAGGGCCAGGCCTTCCGGAGGTGATGGAAATCGCAGAAGATTCGCCAGCGGAGCAAACATCGGAGCAGCCGTCAGTATCGGTCTCAAGCCCGACCTCCGGGACTGCTTCGGCAAAGGCGCCAGAACGCCCGCAGCCGCCGATCCCGACGCGATCCACCCTTGCGCAGTCTTCGTTCTCCTGGATGCTGGAGCCAGATCAACCGGCGCACTCGGCCTCGCCACCTCAATTGCCGAAGGCAACTTCGGGAGGTAACCACCGCAAGCGACCATCGGGCAATATTAGCAGGGAGCGCAACGCGTTCCTCTTTGGCGAGGTCGTGGCCGACTCGGACGACCAGAGCAAGCCGATCAAGTCGGATGACATTTTCGGATTGCAGCCCATGGGGAAATCAAAGTCCCCGTTCGCATGATGTATATGACGCGGTGTTAGAGTTGCAGATAACGAAGCCAAGAACCAGGGTGTGAAGACGATATGATTATGAGAGAGTCGCGGTTTGGAGAGGAACGGACTTGTTTGTTAGACGAGGACTCGAAGCCTCCACAAAGCATAATGCTATGGTAATTACCAAGCACCCCTTCGTTTTCATTTTCATGGGTTCAGTAACCTCAGCAGGGCAGGCGAGTGCTCGGAGCTTTTCGCTAGTTCCTACCCCATGCGTTCGACCTCTTGCCACGCTGTTGGTCAACTGCTGTAGATGATTGTCAACAGGCACAATCAATACGATGGGCAACGTCTCTTTCCCTTCTGTTATGATATAAAGGAAGGAGCCGGTGGGTGTATAACCCAGTCCCTCGGTACCTTATCTGTGGCGGCAGTCTCGCTCCGGGTTCTGTTTTCGTCACCGTTTTCATCAATCCCTTCATAACTTGATGATCTGCTTCCCAACGGGGCTTTCCTAGAACCACTCCGGACGTTTGGCTGTTCGTCGCATGAAGCCCTAGCAAGCCAAGAATCTTTATGGAGAAACGTTGTACACTTCCAACGTGCACAACTGGCGTCCCACTTTGCGCACCCTAAACGAATAACGACTACCAACGTTTCCATCTCCTCGGGCCCTTGTGGGGGTGGCGGTGGTGTGTCCGCCTCTCGTCCAACAGCGCAACACCAATACGACAAGTCCAACACTATTTGCTCGAAGATTGCCTGCACTGTCGAGCACCGTGTCTGATTCCAAAATCCTTCGAGAAAGCTTCCACGCGTTTACCAACATGCATCCATCTCGACGCCGCCATGCAAACCCCAAGCCACCCAACTTGCCGATTCAGGAATCACAGATGGACAAAAGAGGCAAATGCTCTTAATCACGGATATCCCAAACCAACACACACCCACCCCCGGAAATCCTTGTTTGGGGTGGAGCAGGCGCATTTGGGAAATTCAGGTCTGGCCCTGAACCCTGTCGTCGAGAAGCAAACATGCAGCAAGACCGCCCTTCTTCATCACCAACAAAGTTTCCACCCTTCTTCATTGAACCCCTCAAAACCATGCGAGAACAATCCGGATGGGAGGCTTGCCAAGGGAGAGACAGAAGATCAGACCGCAAAGCAGCTGTCACTACCAGGGGAGGGGTTCGTCCAACCCGGGCCAGGAAAAACTCGTTCGACACGCTCGGCAGACCGTTGCCCAAAGCCATTCCCATTCTCTTCAACCAACCATTACATGCTGGCAATCCTCCAGACCCTGCGCCACACTGTGAAGAATTTCCCTTTATCCATTCCAACGGTGTCGCCTGTGTAACCACACCACTTCTCTAGTCGACCCCCAGGAAATCTGATGCGTCACATGGCCTCCAGACAACGAATAATCTCCCGGGCAGAGCGAAGCAAACAAGCAAACAATTTAGCAGCCTCACCCAAGACTCCTCTGACAGCACCTCTTTCTCTTACCAAATACCTTCGCATTGTCCAACAGCCTGTCACCTTGCGCCTGCTTACGCCACCAACGGCTGAACGGGCCCGACAGCATGGTCCGTTGCAAACTCTGGATCCTGTGATAGGCGCAGACACGAAGGACAACGCCGCATCTCCAGCAGAGTCGTCATGATTCTTCATTTCCTCCATCACCACGTTCACACCTATCTTCTTCACACCCTTCATACGCCCATCCCTGCAACAATGGCCCCTTGAGATTCGACAACAATGGGCAGCGGGTGGGCTCAGCGTTCCTGCATCGAGGAAACAGCCTCCTTCTGCCGCAGGATGTGGTCTTCTTGCACTGTTCTTGAGTCAAACCCGTCCTGGTTTGCATGGTACACGCCTCTACCGAGCGAAGAACGCCGCCAAGTCCTCGTTCCCTCATCCTCCCCTACCCCTTATCTCTAACACCAACCCCAGCATCGCAGCAATGCGGCAGCATTACGGCTCCGCACGCTCTCACAGACTCGAGTTCAACCTGTCATCTGTACCCAGCCGCATCCCAGATATCGAGTCCCATCCAATCTGCCCCCAAAACCCGGTAAAAGACAGCCGAACCCAAGAAGCATCCTTTCCCCATGAAAACCCGATGCACTGCGATCTAGTTGCAGGGCAGACCACCCTGAGCCACCCAACCCGCTCTCCTAACCCCAAAACTTGGCTTTACGCACCTGAAGAATGCCTATGAATAACTTTTTGTATGATCTCTCTGTTTCCCCTTGGGTCCGCGAGGCCGTGACACGACATTCTGCAAGAAGTGACAGATTTGGGGCGAGGAAGAGAGAAATCAGCCCGATATGCAGGGGCGACACCACCCATCAGACGTCAAAAAAAGGCGTTGCTTGTTTGCTTGTTTGTCTATTCAACCCTTCGTCTCCTCCAAGGCTTCACCCTCATCCTCTTCAACGTGGCCCCAATCCCGCGCCCTCGGCCTGGGGCTGGGTAAGGCGTTTCCCGGTTTCAAGCGGCGAGAACAATGGACTCGTATATCGAACAAAGCAACGCACACGCACACAGACGCACGAGGGTGATCTCTGACATAGTTTCCCAAACTCGAACCAACGCTGCACGTTACCTCACCCAACCCCCAAACCCTCCAAGGGTCTCTCCTCGATGGGCCGATTTGATTCGCAGTGTCACGACCAAATGTCACCTCATCTCGATTACGAACGGTGTCTTCCGGCATTTAGCAAGGCCCTGTAAGCGCATGCTTTATTCGTTGCTGCTGCTGTGTGGTCTAAATCTACTAAGGTCCTTCCCTTCCATCCCTTGTCCGGGGCAAGAAAAAAGCCCATTCTATATACCCAGGGGGGGGGGGCAAGTAAGTCAGTCATACTGCCCGTTCCTGATAAATGTGACATGAACAAAGCGGCCGAGCGTTGCCCCGTCGTCGACGAGGATATCGTCCCCCCTTTCGCCGCATAGATCTCTTCCCCTTTGCCTCGTTGCCCGCCAGGCCCGAGTAGGAACCAGTGTAAACGCAATGAACACACTTTCGTATATCATAAACCCTGCTTGGAGCTGCCCCCATTTTGGGAGATACTGCTTGTGATAGTAGAAAAGGACCAAAACAGGAAAACAGTAACGAAAAAGGAAAAAGAAAGGGGGAAAAAAAAGCAGGTTTGGTGCCATTGCGTTGGCAACTGAACCGTCAGCCTGCGCGCGCGCATGCCACGCCACCACTGTGCCTGGTATCTCTTTTCGTTTTTTGTGTCCCTTTTGCAACCTGCACCAACCCCCCCAAACAACAACTCCTGGTCATTCATCCTGTTGTGTCCCCCCGGCCCAAAGTGCCCGTGCCCATTCCCAAATCCCCGATCGCCCTCCCAGTGTCAGAAAAAACTTAAAAAACAGACTGATGCAAAGAAACCGAAAAGCACCCGAAAAAAAATATTGGGTTGGCTGGCGTGTGTAAGAAGAAAAGAGTACCAGACCCCCGGTTTTACCCTGCGCTCGGCCAAAAACGGTGCGTCCCCTGGGTTAAGGGATGGAAGAATGGAATGAGTGACATGAAAACAAAACCAAAAAAACAGACTGTTGGAACTCCCAGTTCGCCCTAGCCCCTTCTTCGCCTGTTTGTTCGTCTTGATCATCGTACACGATGGGGAAAAGACACGGTGAGTGTGCCTTCCCCCTTTTTCGGTAATTTTTCTCTTCTCACTCGGAAAAACATGAGACGTTGGGCGTTCTTTAAAGATTACACACTAATGACCTGATTTTTGTGTAACCTTTTTTTGGTGTGTGTGTCGTTTTGATGTTCATGATGGGGGAGAAACCCTCTTCCCCCTTGTTTTAACTCCTCTCGTTTTGAGATGTGGATTTTTCCCTCCTTCGCTGTAGAGGTCCCTTAAAAAAAGGAAAGAGAACGCGTAAATAGAAAATGCTTGGATATCAATTATGGACAAAAGAGGGGATGAAGAAGAGAGGTGACGTGAAGGTCTAGAGCCGGCTGTTCTGGATCGCTCGCCTCCGCTTCTTGCGCTGCTCTGCCGCGTCGAGCTGGGCTTGTCTTTCGCGGCCTGCGATGCGTTAGTCTCGTCCACACACGTGTCCATCAAGGGGGAAACCTACCAATCTTCTCGTACTGCCGCTTGTGCTCGTCCGAGACCCAGGAGTAGGTGATGGCGCGCTCGGGGTGCATGGCGAGGAGGCCGATGGAGTTGTTCATCTTCTTGCCCTGCTCCCTGACGTCGCACTGGAAGGTGCGAGGGTTGTCGTCCTCGTCGAAGATGAAGAGGTTGTTCGCGTCTGTGACGGGGATCTGCTTATTCTTGCGGTAGTAGACGCCCTGCAGGCCCTGTGGGCCGCGCTTGTGGCCCTTGGCCGCGTCCTCAGGGAAGACAGAGGCGTACTTGGCCTCGACCTCCTTCCACGAGAGGTGGTGGTCCACGCGGAAGTAGTCGATGAAGTCGACCTGCTGGATCGTGTACTTGACGTTGCAGCGGGAGCCCGTGGGCGAGCGCCGGGGCCGTCGGTTGGGGCTCGTCCCAGTCCGCAGGGTCACGGGTAGCCGCTGCAGACGGCGTCCAGGAGGCGAGAGGGGGTTCCTGTGGCCGCTGCTGAGGGTGGCTGAGGGGAGCGCGTCAGGGTAGGCCATGGCGGCGGGGATGGGCATTCGGTAGGCAGTTGGCGACGGCATGTCGAGCCTCGTGTCGGGGAACGAGCCGAGGGACTCAATGCTCGTCCTCCGCGGTCCCGTCAGCGAGCCCATGAAGCTCGAGGTTGGGGTTGGCGGGGCGAATTCGGGCTCGGGTAGCCGTAGGTCCAGCTCGCGGAGACGGGGGAGCGTGATCTGTGACGAGCTGTCCTTGCCGAACGAGAGCTGGGTATTTACTGGAGGGAGGTCTGGTGAACGGGGCTCTGGCGAGGAGTACTGAGAGTTGGTCGACCTCGTCATTTCTGAGAATGGCGTGAGTTTTCTGGAGAGAAAGCGTCGATAAGACGAAATGTGACCCTACCTTCTGATCTAACTGAAGAGAAGCTCTGTGTTGGGGAAGGGAACGTGGGAGACTTGAGGTTGAAGGAGGCCATGGAGGCAAGCGTCGTGGATACTTCCGCCTCGTGACGCGGGCCCGAAGGCTTCTGCTCGTAGCGGGCGTCAACGTCCATTCTGTCATCGTAGCCGAAGGAAGAGAGGCTGGGAAGGACCCGGGGAACGTCGTCGGTGCGGACCTGGGCGAAACTGCTTGGGGGCGGCAGGCGGTTCATGTCGTGCCGTTGTTCTTGTAAGCCGACGAACATGTTGTCTGAAGCTGTGGTTGTCGAAGTTGGGTGTTGATGGGGAAGCCGAGTCGATTAATATGTGGTGGCCAAAGACAGAGTCAAGCAAGATGTGATGGCTGGCACTTGCGGAGATCTTATCGATGAAGAATGGTGAAGGACTCTGGGGGCGAGGTATGTTGTTGATCGGGGAGAAACGAGACGAGTCATCGACAACGGGTCAGACCCTGATTATCAAGTTCCCGTCCGCGATGGATCTCTGTCTCTGTTATACCCTTTTTTTTTTTAGAGCGGACCTGGGAAAGAAAGGCCAGGACCCTGGTTCGACGGGGTTGACTTGAAGACCAGGTTATGGCTATAGCTCTAAGCAAGGGCCAGGGAGATCGGGCTCCGCCTGGAGGCTTCTTGACAGCGAAAGCCGTTTCTTATTTTTTTCTTCGGTACTATGCAAAGCGCAGACGCAGCCAAAGGGTAGATCCATGGCATGTATCATGCAGGTCGCCCAATCTGTCAAGTCTGGCTGGCGCCGAATGCCCCTCCTCTGGGGACAATATCCTGGTCGTCATCTGGGGAGAGGATACGCCCTCTGAATTGTGCAATGTGAACCCAGGTACTGTGGAGGATGGCTAGCTAATACATTGCTACTGCGTAGTACGCCACCGTCTTATGAATGGGGCATGCGTGGATGTAAGTAAGTACGTACTTGGGTATGTATGTAGACAAACAAGGCCGTGACCTGTTTGGGAATGACGAGGATGGAGCAAAGCATGCCACTGATGGGAGAGCATTGTGAGACGGGGAGGCGTGAGAGTCGAAGGAGGAGGAGGAGGAGGAGGAGGAGCTGCGCCCGCAGGTGAGGGTTGCAGATTCGCAGGGAGAGTTATCCAAGTTGACGAGGCAGGCAACAGAACAGGCCCAATAGTCGAGATGACGGTGCATGAGAGGGTAATGAAGGGGAATAGTGCGCGCATGCCCGGTGAGAGCGAGGAGAGCGTGGGACTGGGTGCAGGTGGTATTCGGGACCTGCTGCACAGTCGATTTTTCTCCTCCGAGGGCGCTAGTCTTAGATCGAGCTGCGCGTCACAACTGGTGCGTGAGGTTGTAGTCGCCGAGGGGTGGTCTACCAGGCCTAGCAGCGAGTCCCACTGTCTTCCGGACGTAGCAGAGACGAACAACGAACGACAAGGCCTTAATCGGGACACTGGGAGGTGTGGGTATAGGTGGTGGGGACACACACCAAAAAGGGACGAGTGTGTGTGTGTGTGTGTGATGAGAGAGAAAGAGCGAGCGAGCAGCGAGAGTGTGCGGGCAGGCAAGCAGGGCAGGCAAGCAGGGCAGGCAGGCAGGGCAGGGCAGGGCCAGGCATAGATAGATAGGTACTAATCATAGGCATGGTGGAATAGGCATACTGTATTCGTACCTTATGTGTGCTTTGCCTTGTGTGACCTCAAGCCTCATTTGCTGCTGGACCAACACGATGTTGTCATTGGCCGGGTTCGGGGCCTCAAGCCGAGTCGAAAATGAGGGTCATGATCCAGTTGGAGCGCTGGAGTATTGTCGTCCCGGAATTCTGGAAGCGAGCGCAATACCACGACCCTCGCCAACCGTCAACGTGCACAAAACGGGCCCTCGAGTTTGCTGGTGCTGTAGCTGTTCATTGTCATCGGCGCCGTTTCGTAACGGCGGGCGAGCTCCATACCAGGCCAGTCCAGGTCGTCCCGTGCCATGCCTTTGCCTTTGCCTTGCCATGCCGTTCGGATTCCGTTCGCGGCCTTCCCATGTGTTTGCAGCGTGGCCGGACCTTCGACTCTGGGGGCCAGCCCTCGCCCTCGCCCTTAACGGTAGGGTACTACATAGTAAGTAAGTACGAATAGAGTCGGTGTGATTCTGATTCTGCATCGCGCTGTGCTGGGGAATGGGCGTCCTTTGGCCACCCGCCTCTCGCTCGCTCGCTCGCTCGCTCGCTCTCCCCTCTCCCACTCTCTCCACTCCACCACACACATTACACACACACATACAATCACCCACATTCGCTGCACGCCCAAATCTCGCAGCCAAAACCCCCCTCGTAACATTTCACGTCTCTGTCTGAGATGCATTTCTGATTTGAGAGAGACACAGACACATCGGTCCCGCTGATGGAGGGATCGATAAATGGCCGCCGATGGATGGCCACGCGGTAGTCGTCGACTGCAGCCGCCTTACCGCCGTCGTCAAGGATCTGGGAACACGGTTTGTGGGGCCGCCGTCTTGTCTGGTCGAGACTGCCCGTTCAATTCCTGCGGGGACCGCCCGCCGAAGTGTGCGAGGGTGCAAGAGCTGGTGAAGACGACGTGCGAAGACGGCCTGGGGTTCGCATGGTTGGGTACGCTTGGGTTGCCCGCGACCAGGGGGGGAGGGCTGCCTTGCAATTTGCCAGACAGAGCCCATGGGCCATAAGCGCATCTGGATCTTCACCATGATTCGAGTCGTAGGAATAAGAAAGTATTCGCCGCCGCAGATTTCATGCCCAGATGGATGGCGGATGCCCGAACACGTCCTTACTACTACGAGTACTGTGAGTACTCCGTCGTGCTGGGGAACCCGACCCGTACTCTCCACCCACCCACAAGACAGACACACACACACAAGAAGCATAACGGCCTCACAGTGGACTCTCCTGTCCTTGTCTTGCCTGGACCTGGACCTGTCCCATCCAGTCCGCCCACCCGCTCCTGTGCGTCTGTTCTGCTTCTGCTTCTGCTTCTGCTCCTGCGCCTGCCTTGCCTTGCGTCGCGTCTGCGAACCTGTTTCAAGCCGGCTCACCTCACCGTCTGGCCGACCATCCCCCCCCAGCTTTCTTCTTTCACGCACGACCAGAGCACCCTGTTTCGTCTGGACTCTTCACTAGATTCAACTCAAGCGCGCTGTCAATCTCAGGGATCATCCTCCCTTTTCGGAGCCACGCGACGATGGCTGGGCCGAGTATGAGCTGCAGGAGTCTTCGCCACGATGCATTGGCTTTTCTTTTCTTCTTTCTTCGCAACTCTCCTTTACCGCTCTGACAACCTGGCGGTCCGATCGGACGACCCGCCATGAAAAAAGAAAGAAAGAGAAGCCTTTTGAGTCCAAGTATCCGTATCGAACCCTTGTCATTGCTTGGTTTTGGTTGGACCACCTCAAACCGCCTCTGTTGTGTTGGTTCTGCAACTCCAGCGTCGCGCTGGCCTTGCTCATCTCGCAGCCTCTTCTTCGGAGCGAATCGCCCAACCGAACACAAGCATTTTCCCACGAGTCCCCTGAGCGCTGGCCCCTTTTCCAGTCAGTCCTGAAACTTGGCCAGTTGTTTGGGCGCCGTTCGTGCCACCCCGCGCTGAATGCCTCGACGCAAACCACTTGCTGGATGCGGGCAGGAGCGCCTTGTCGACGGAACGCAAGCCACGAGATGTGTGCCAGTTGTGCCCCTTCGCCTTCGTACGAGATAAATGGGCACCGCCGTTGGACGCCGTTTTCGGCAACGACCGCAACGTCTTGGGCTTCCCAACTCTGATCATTGCAGCCGCCGCTCGTGCTAGACCCGGCGCTTGCGCTGTTGGCAATAATACCACCCAAAATGCCTCGCCCTGCATTTGTGTGGATCTTCGTCATTCTTTTTCCGCGTTCCCTTTTGGAACCTGACTGCGAATCTCCTCAGGCCAATGCCGCCCGTGGTAATAATCCGAAACAGACAAGCTCCCGGCCGGCTTGTGGCCGCGATCGACAGAAGCATGCCGCCCAATTAAGCAATCGTCTCTGGCGAGCCATCCATCTCCCGCCACCCGTTGCACCCTGAGGCTGGAATCAGGATGGCTGAGGCCACACACGCCCCTCCATCACGGCCTACCCTGCAGTAGATTCAAGGTTGTACTTTCCTTTCCTTGCGAGAGGCACATGCGTTTAATCAAGCCTTCCATCCCCCGTTGTACACATGTCAAGACAGTCGCTCGAGGCCTGGTCCATGGCGAAGCCTCTCTCATAAGAAGAACGGTGAGCGCGTATCCGACCCTCCTCTGCCCGGCGTATGGCTGCCTACGGCCACCGCTCTTTTGGCGAAGTGAGATGATCATGAGCTCCTCGCGAACTGCAGCTTGGCAAAACGATGGTGTTGCGCAGTTCGATCCTGTGTCTACTGGCGACACGCCCCGTGTACCCGCCATCTCAACAGGAACGCTCGTCGTTGAGAAGCCGAGTCAAATAGTGTAAACCTACACCGCCAGGGAGACGATGGTCGAGACAGATTCGACCATGATAGCTGGAGTCTCGGCAAAGACACCTGGCGAACTAGTCGGAAGACGCATCCGGCACGCATCGGACCCCAAGTTGCCGCTCCACCAAGCTCCTGGGAGGATCATGGATGGGGCTTCAGATCTGCGCAGGCCAGGATCGCATCTCAATCCAGGGGACGATAGCTTGGTTAGTTTATATTTTTGCGCACCCGCTGATGGCATTTTCAACTCGTGGTCCCGCGCCGGGCAAGAATCGTTGGGTGGAGCAAGGTGCCGGCGGCACAGCTATGCCAAGCGGGGCTTTCTTCAGCACAGCGTCACACCAGATCGGGCCCTCCTTCGCTGTTGCGGGTTCTTACAGTGTAAGCGGATCTCCTGGTGCTCAGTGAGGGTCCCAGCAAGCGGCGAGGCTGATGGGTGGCGGGTGACGAACGGATACGGTGTTGAGCTGCGCTGTGATAAGAGGTCAGCGGGATGCAGAGGATTCGCCAGCGCGCGGAGACCTGTCGGGAGCCAAGGTGTCAAGGGATCGAGCCACCTGGGAAAGCGGGAGCGGCGAGACGCAAGATGGAAGCACGTCAAGCGTCTTGCATGTGCTCATGACACATTATAGACATTGGGCGCCAATGGGTGTATCTGATACGAGATGATTTCTTCAGCTGAAGGAGCCAATCTGCCCCGAGGACGATCGCGGGAGGAAGACGAAAGCGCCGCTGGTCAGTGAGAGAGGCTTTCCATCGGGCAGTTCGCGGGCTGGAAGGCAATCAAAAAGCGAGCAACGGGTGAGCAGGTGAAGTTGGACGACGGAGGATGGAGCGACGAAATGGTGTGGCAGCTGTAAGATGAAAATGACAGGGGTCTGTCTGTCATGGATTCGGGGCCAGCCGCTGCGCTGACTGCCTCGCAGATTTGATGGCACCCAGTCCGTGCCAAAGACATGCAGATGATGCATCCCGCAGCTGCTAGGCAGGTCTATCCGGCATTAGCTGCCATCGTGTATCGGCCGCAAAGACGGGTGGTGCGGATCGGTCTCTCTAGTCTCTAGTCTCTCTGGTCGCTGGTCTCTGGCCAGGTCGCAGAACTAGAACCTGTCGCAGCCTCGGCCCATGGGCGGCCCAGCGAGGAATTGGCCTCTGGAAAAAGCAATGCAAATGACGAAGCGCGCCGCCAATAAACCTGTTCCTAGAGGCGATGATGACCTGCAGCTCTGTGGGGAGCCTCCTTGTCAGGTCTCACTTTGCCTTCCACCACCACGCCGAGCGCTACACCAGCGTCGGTCTGCGACGATTTCTCGCCCGCGGAAAACGACTCATCGCCTGAGAATCTCCTGGAGATAGACGGTGCGTCAGCTTTCTTCCCGGGCACAGAGTCAGATTGACAGAGAGGGCTTTGGACAGGGGACTGGGGAGGAAAAAGAAAGCGTGGAAGAGGGCCCCGGTGCCGGTGGGCGGCATGGGTGGTGTAACCGAGTGCCCTCATTGGTAGGATCGGGGCGGGAGCGGGAATTCCATCTTACCATCCCCTCTCTTCGCCTCCGCTCAAGAAGCTGCAGTCGCTGTTGAGCTCACATACCCACCCGCCTCCGACTCCTCGCCCATTTCTCCATGAGCTGGTGTCCGCTCCTGGTCCTGTTGGTCGTTAACGGAAAGCCCGTTGCATGATGATGACGTAGGGATCAGAATCCTACCATCGGTTCCTGAGCTTCGTGCCGAAGAGGTCGGTGATTTTCTCCGGTACACGCTGAGGCCGCAGGTGAAGGCTCGGAAGTCTTCCGCGTCGATGTTCTCGGGCATGACCCCGGTCAGCACCCGACCGAGGGCGATGATGGACGCAGCGTGCGAGCACAGCACCACGGCGCGCTTGCCCTCGGCGTCGCACTGCTCGATGATGGCCTGGACGCCCGCGGCGACGCGGTCGTGCAATTGAGCGATGGTCTCGCCGTTGCGGGCGGGAAACACGGCGCTCTGATACGTCTCGTCGAGGTGACGGAACATGGGCTTCAACACATCCGGCGAGGCCGGCGTCGGGTGCTCAAACGGGGCGGCGCCATACCACTCGCAGAGGCCATGCTCGAGGCGGATGACGACGGCATCGCTCTTAGCGCCAACGTCTTTTTCCCGGAGGCGGTTGAGCTCGTCCTCCTTGAGAGACACAAACGGCGTGATGGTTTGAAGGCAGCGGTAGTAGGGGCTGGAATAGACGGCCTCGATTGGCGGCTCAACGGTCAGGAGATGGGCGCCCAGTTCCTTGGCCTGGTCGACGCCGTGTGCTGTCAAGGCCGGATCCGCGGGGATTCCTGTGGGCGAGGGGATGGACGCCGTGTAGCTCCCCGACGACGGGTCAACAAGCCAGTTGGACCGGAACTGGTGAGGAGCGCCAAGGCAGGCTATTGTCAGAATCGGATCCGTCAAGTCAAGCCAACAAAAGCCCACTGTCTGCCGTACACGCCTCACCCTCGCGCCCTGGGCCTTGGTCACCGAGTCACCTCGCAGTCAACGTTGAGCGAGGATCAGCGGGTGCCGGGGTCAGTGGTGATGAAGCGAAGCCTGAAGGGGTTGAAGAGTCAACATGTCCCCAAAGGAGGGAACTTGACCTTGCACAGCATGCTTATCCTCATCCGCGTTGGGACTTTTGGGGGGGGCAGGGCGGAGTCATGGGCGTGGGCGTGGACGGCCTGTGACTGAGAACGGGGTCGGAAACGGGGTCGGGGTTCGGGGACAGAACCGGATACGAAGATGCGAGGACCAAGACTTACTCCGTGGCGGGTGATGTAAATTACTTGCAATGACATGATGGTGAGTGGTGAGGGAACGCGTCGCAGCAACCCTGTCGGACTTCAGTCTGCAGACAGAAAGAGAAGAGAGAGAGAGCGAAAAATGGGTCCCTGTAGTCCCTGTGTCGCGTTGCTGTCGTCGTTTCTGATTCTGTGCCGCCCGTGTTGGTTCCGGGATTGTAGATGGGCAGGATGTGAAGAGGAGAAGTTGGGGGGGGATGGACCCCTGCCGACGGTTGGCTGAAGATGGCTGAAGATGGCTGAAGATGTCGTTCAACTAAGAGTGGTCACTGGAGTGCCCGGGCCAGTTCCCCGTGTGTCCCCAACCAACTGCAGTGACCCTCAGCGACCCTGCCTAGGCAAATAAAACGGTCGCCGTGACCTACCGCGGGCAGCAACGGCTACGGGGGGCTACGGGGTGGTGGGAATACCTTGGGAATACCTTGGGAATACCCGCCGGGGAAGGACACCCAGCGCACCGTGATTGCGCTAAGTGGGGCCCATCCTTCAGCGCCTCATGGCAATAAACATGGAGCGCGGCCTGACTGGCAGCGCGCTGGCAGCACCCATCTTGGGTAGGTAAGCAGGCCCTGACCGGCACACTCTAACGGGAAGACGCCGGCAACCTCACGTAGTATTCCACTGACCGGTCAAGGTCCCCACAAACTGGGAGAGTGCAGGTGATCGATCATTCTGCAGACCGGGACCAGAATGTGACAGCCCACCGCGTCCGCTCGCAGCTGAACACACAAGTTTTGCTCCTATGCTGCCTGTTCCGCCTCATTATAAAGGTACTTGCTCGGTACCAGCACACCTGCAGCCCGCCAGCGTTGCAATTCTCCGCGACACCCTCCACGCCCGGGGAACCGTGACTGCATGGCGCCCAGATACATAATCGTGTCATAACTATCCCGTCAAAACAAAAGAGACCACATCCAGAACATGCCCAGATAAGCCGCCTGCCTGCCGGCTTACGTCCACTGTCCACTGGACAACGTGTCGAACCCGCCCTCCGACCCTCTCCATGATACGACCGTCGTCTGCTTCCGGCTTTAGTGGTAGTTGAGCTCCGGGTTTGCCCTGAAGTTGCAGCGGCAGCGGCACTCGGGCACGGGACACTCGACGTGTCTCGTAAACCACTGCCTGGCGTGATCCAGGTGAAGCACATGCTCGCACTTCAAGCAAAACGTTGGGAAGTTGGCCGCCATGCGTATTTCTGCGTCCCCGTTGAGCTCTGGCCGGTCAGATCTCGGAACCCCCACCACCTCTAGACATACAACGCATCGCGGCAGATGGCGCCCGCAGTTGGGACAGCTGATGCCTGCGTTGATGCTGGTCGCCATGAGGGGGTTCCGCGAGTCGGGTGCTCCGGGTGGTGGTCCCGAGCCAGCCCCTCCTTGCCCGGCGAGCGTTGTCTCCGCGTCACAGTAGACGCATCGAAGGGCAATCTGTCGCGACGGCGGCTTGATCGTGGGGCGCCCGCCACGCTTGCTCTTCTTCGTGCTCTCGACTTCGAACTTGGTCCGCTGGAGGAAGGCCTTGTGCCGCTGGAGGTATGTCCTGTATGCGTTCCGCCACGCCAGGCACCGGTAGTCGTCGATGTATCGCGGTGCACATATTGACATGACCAACGTGGCCGTCTGGAAGTCGTTGAACTTCTCGACGTACTTGGCAAAGATGTCCACCAATCGGTCCGTGATGCCCGTCAGAACGATTCCCTCGATGTCTCCTGTATCCACTGCCATGGAAACCTGTTCCTGGAGCCATTTAGTGAGCTGCTCGTCATCAAAGTTTCTCACGGCCACGTAGGCCCGGTCTGAGAGAGGCAACGACTTCTGGTTCGCGATGACAAACCAATCGCCCGTAGCAATCAGTGACGAGATAGCCCTGAGATACGGGTCCGTCTTGGAAGCAACAGCCTCGTCAAAGTCCAGCTGCTCCTTGCTGAGTTTGTTGTCGCTCTTTCCGATGAGCTGCAAAGCTAGCGAAACGAACAAGAGTTCTGGGTGCGTGACGCTGGCCGTCTTCAGGATTCGAATCGCCTCTTGGGTCTCGCCCTTGAAGAGAGCCCGGGCCGCCGCCATGGTGTGTGCCGTAGTTGGATAGTCCTGCCCCGGATCGTGTGTGGCGCCCCTTGCCTCGTGCGCTGCTGTATCCCCCCATCCGCAAATGACCAGACAGAGTTGTCTGTGAAACGGCTTCTTGGTCTGAATGCCTTCGTACTTTGGCAGCCGCCGCTTTTTGCAGATGCTCCCAATGCACTTCTCCCAGAGCGTAATCTCCGGTATGGGAGATGCTTCAGGTAGCCTCGAAGAGGGCTTTTGGCCTGTCATTTGTCAGTCGGAGCAATCATATTTCGGGTGGTTATTTACGAACCCAGGTCATTGCGCCAGATTGTACAGACACCCATGTAGCTCAAGTCCAAGGGTGATAGCTTCATGCCTCCATCAAGCGCGGCATCCTCCGCGTCTAAAACACTGTTAGTTGTGGATCATCAAGAAGTACAAGTACCGACCTGCAATCCAATCCCACATATACCGCAGCCATGGGTCATCGGAGACAACAGAACGGTTGACATTACAATCGAACAGGTACTTCTCCTTTGCCCGCAGAAGCATGACATGGTCCAAGAGACACTGTGCCTCAGTTGACAGATTTTGCGCCTTCAGAGGCAGTGAAAGAAGAGATTCGTGCATGTGGCGGCAGGAAACAGGCCCTTCTCTCGAAATAGATAGCTGAGTTAGTGAGCTCGTCGACTCCTCCATTCCTGAGCCTTCAGTGCCGTTCGCTTCTGAGTCTTTGGCTTTTTCTTTAAGGTCTGACCTCAAAGCCCTCATCCTTTCTGCGACAGTCTTCGACTTATCAAGGGACGTTGTAGTCCTGTCTATGTTCCCTACCAGCCTGCTGTTGAGATCTGCGGCCGAGAACTTTGACTGTAGGGTCTTGTCGACAATGGATTCGACATCAGCTTTCTCAGGGCCGAAAATAGGGATATCTGAAAGCGCCTCTTCGACGAACAACGGGCCGAGCATGTCGGACCACTGTGATGGCTCAAACTCCATGACACTATGGTACGCTCCGCCCTCTATGTCAAGTTAGACATAGTCTCCTCAAACAGATCATTAACATACCTTCCAATCCACGATGAGGTGGTTGCCAGGGCGTCAGTTTATACAGATAGTCTGAAGTATAAGACGGCTGCTCTAGGATCTCAAAGGTCCCATTGGCGCGCAAGACCACAAGACGAGGTTGCAAGAGAGGCGAATCGAGCGTAACCCAGTCGAATGATACGATTCGGTCGTTCTTCTTACCCCCGTCTCCGTATTGAATGTCCAAGTCATATGACTTGTGGACTTCCAAGAGCTCAGGGCTTCCTTCAAGGGCCAAGTCGCGAGGGGTCAGCTCCTTGTTCGTTTTCAAAACCTTCAGTTGACCAGTGCGCGATAACACCGCAAGGAGACCTCGCTGGTCTCGGCAGTATCGCAGCGAACGAACAATCGAGTGTTTGCTCTCGCTAAGACTTAGGTCATCGTCAGAGTCGACTACTCTGTCGAGTCTCAGGGCGCCACCCCACGGAAGCTCGTCCTCGTCGACCGCACCGAGGTAGGATGGAGAGGCAACTGGACGGGCTGTCGCTCGACGGTCCCAGATCATGATACCCGGTTGGTCAAGTGCGGACGAGGCAAAGTAATTTTGATCTGCATAGTCGATGGCCAGGTTATTGTTACATTTGGTCTGGAATGTAACAACGCTTCCAGCTTCTACATCACGCTGCGTTAGTAAGGACTCAATAACACATACGGTATGCCAGCAGATACCTCTTAAATCATGAATACGCAGTCCCTGGGCTTTTATCCCAACCACCAAAGTCTTCGGGTTGTCCTCGAAGAACTTGACGCTCGACACTGACACGCTAGGTTCGAGTCGATACGCTGGATCTGTAAAAGCATGCATATCTTTGGGGAAGCCCTTGGTGGTTTTGTTCATCGACGACAGCCGGTTGACGTCCCAGATGTGAAGACACTGGTCCATACGCACACGGTCCAATCCAACAGCGAGAAGGCCCTCGGTATTGAATGCGACCGCCTGACACGTTCTAGTCATCTTGAGGTTCAGTTCGATGTAGGCGTTGGAGTTGTCGTCCATCCTCAACAAGTTGACCACACCGGTCTGGGTCCCGACAGCGAGGAGGCCCGGCACCGTGGGCGACCAGTCGTAGGTGGTAAGAGTCGGAAAGTCATCGTGTTTTGAGAGCCTGGTATAGTCGAACTGACTTCTTTGAGCGAGGCCATTGGGCTCGTAAAGCTGCACAACGCGGTGCTGCAGATTGATGTGGATAAAGCTGTCATAGCCGGGGATCTGCGACCATTTGATCAGCCCAGGCTCCGGGCGGTCCATATCGACCGCACGCGCCTGAACTTTGGTTCAGCTCGGCGTCTTGTTTCTTTGGGTGCCGCGTCACGTCAACTGAGTCGAAGACCAGGGCTTCGATCGGCGCACAGAGGGTTGAGAACGATGCGCTGATGAGATGATTGTTCGGTGTGAGACGTAGTGTAATCGAGTGAAATGCTTCAAACGGTAGATCGCTGTTTTCGTAAATTATTCCTCAAGATCTCATCAGGGCCGGCGACAGATTTTGTTTCGTCTAGAAAAGGTTTGCGCAAGATTCAAGTCGTCCTCATTCTCAACTCGGAGCTTTGGGTGGCATTACAGCTCCGAGGTCGAGCAGTTGTAATTGGGACCTGCCATTGGCCTGAGCGGCTCAGTTTCCGCGCTAGTCCCAAAGTAGACTGATAAGCAACCGGGTGGGGTTGGCACCTCCAGGCGGCTGATAACAACCCAAATTTTTGACCAAGAGCTGCTTTGCATTCCAACCCAGCCAAAAGTTGCAAGGCGCTCTTCTTCCCAAACACCCAAATTCACGTAACCCACAAGGGAAACACCAACCCACAGAATCGCCATCATGGGTAAGAAACGAACACATTCCGAGGTCGAGGAGGACACCACAATGCAGGACGCCTCAGAGCAGCGCCATGACTCCCCTGCAGCCTCTGCCGACGGCGACCAGCCCGCGACGAAGCGGACCAAGACAGCCTCCACCAAGAAGAAGCACAAGGCGAAGGAGGGAACGACAAACTGGAACAAGACGCGAGCGCGTACGATTAGGAGGCTTCTGCAGAGCGGAAAGGAACTCCCCGCCACTGTACGAAACGACCTGGAGCAGGAGCTGGGAGCGCTGGAAGAGAGGGTGGAGGAGACGTCGTTCAAGAAGAAGCGGGGCCAGATGATCCAGAAGTACCATATGGTTCGATTTTTCGGTATGTCTACGCCGTTTCTGCATGCTCGCTTTGGGAGGCTTCTTTTCTAACGCAACACGATTTCAGAACGGAAGAAGGCAGAGAGACTATTGAAGCAGCTCCGCAAGAAGATCCAACAAGCCGAGGACCCGGAGGAGAAGCAGCGCCTCGAGGCCGAGGCACACGTGGCTGAGGTCGACGTCGCCTACGCCCGCTTCTTCCCGCTGATGGAGCGCTACGAGAGCTTGTACGCGAACAAGGACGCAGACGGCAAGGAGGGCGAGGAGGATGGGGAGCAAAAGTCGGAGGAGAAGCCCTTCAAGCAGCCCAAGGCGCTACGGGCGCTCCATGTTGAGAGACCCAAAATGTGGGCAACGGTGGAAAAGACGCTTCCAGAGGGCGAAGAAGCGCTCTATAGGTTACGCGACCGCAAGTCGCCGACGGACGCGGCCCCGCCCAAGCGTCACCCACCGATGAAGCGGTCGACGAAGCAGGGCGCGGGCAAGGCGAGGTTCCCCGCACAGGGCCAGAATGACCGAATGCGGGATGGGAAGTACGAGGGCAAGGGACGGAAGTGGCAGGCTCCTGCACAGGAGGCGGAGGATGAGGATGACGACACGGGCTTCTTCGAGTGAGGCGGTCCGGCGCGCAAAAGTGTGGTGTTGAGCGTTTTGGTCATTTTTGTATACCCTCTAAGAGTCTGCGGGATAGCTGTCAAGAAAAAAAATATTCATGACATTTGCAAGACCAACACATAATAGCAGATGTCACCGTGCCTTACCTACGATGCAAGGTAGGCAGCGGCTATGGTGGGCAGACGAGCCAACCACTGTAAACCAGCTTAACAGCCTATGGCGGTCCGTCTTCCATCTAAACTTTGGATAAGTCAAAATCGAACATAATCAATGATTGGAAAACCTTACGGCGACGAATGAGCAGCTGGCGGTTATTTTGACTTCACATTTCAAGTATCCGAGATGGATGCAAGAGGAGTCACAAGAGGGCCAGACCAGTCGGCCTCCCGCATACAGACGCGACCAACAAAGCGACCGGAGAAGGAAGTCGGTCCCCACAGCTGTGCATTTACACTTTCACCTTCCACTTCCACAGGGTTCCTGGGCATTTTCACTTTCTCATCCAGATAAACATAAAGAACCGTCTCATCGGGTCCACGCTTAGAGTTCATCACACGCCCTCTTACGTAAATTCTCATCGGTATTGTCCACGCGATTGATCTAGTTAATTATCACAAATTCTTCGCCTCTTCCCTCTAGCGCCTGTCGGGCTGCCTAACCCCACGCCATGTCTGGTCCATCAACATCAACATCAATCAACGGCGCGGCCGCCCAGCATAGGGTAGACTGGGCGGCTCTGAGATCCTATATATCCCAGAAGGAGGCGTACGAGACACAAACCGGCCGCCCCGCCCCCCTTAACGATGCGGAGCTCTCGGCCATCGCCATCCTCCTCCGACCGGCCGACCCTGACCTCGGCGGACAAAACTGGATCAGTCTGCTTAACCGTAAGACCTCACTCCCCTTTTCTGTGTCTAGCTATTATATTATCTCGTGGTTTTCCTTTGTATTCTCCGCCGCCTTGCCTGAGACCGCAGAAACGCGAGGGAGGCTGCAAAGGGAGAGATACCAGGCTACAACAGTGACAACCCCACGATGAACATCAAGCTAACATCCCCCCAGACTTCCTCCAGGTCCGCCGCCAGGCAGTGAGCTTCAGAGATGAGGCCCGGCAGGAGATTCGGCTCGGCAAGGCCCCCGAACTCCGCTGGGCGTGCTTTGTCGCCTTTGACAGCACGGGCGACCAATTCCCCCAGCCCGGCTACGGCATCGGGGATGGTACACCTAAGAGCCCGGACTTCAGCCGTAAGCAGGACGCCAAGCAGTACGCCGCCAAGTCGGCCTGCGAGTGGCTCATGGCCACCGGCCACATGCTCCCCTCGGGCACGCTTCCCAAGTTTCCCAAGCCGTTCGGCCCGACTGCTGCGGCCGCTCCCGCCGCGCCTGCTATCACCTCCACGGCCTCCGTGCCGGCGAAGCGCTCACTTCCGTCCTCGCCACCGATCGAAGCCAGTGGCAGCACGGTAAAAGTAAAACAGGAGACCCTCCCGACTAGGTTGACCTCGGTATCCCCAAGCCCCAACGACCCGACAACTTCACCCAAGAAAAAGCCCCCCAAAGCCCCTAAGATCGAGGCCGCAAGCTCGCCCCAGAGCAATCCACTCGCCCCCTCGACATCCAACTCTACATCGACGTCGACGTCAACTACCTCATCCTCAGCCGCTACGCCCGCGGCCGGCGTCGCCCTCACAAACCCCCTCGACAACCCTACCAAAGCCCCCAGGAACGGCGACGGGGACGCCGAGATCCCCGCGACGAAACGCGTGGAGGCCCTCTGCAAGTGTCTCAAGTTCCCGGTCCCGCACTACAACATCAAGGCCGACGCCTCCCTCGGCGGCGACTTCTGGTGCGGGAGGCCCGACTTTGACAACGACCCGCGCGTGCCAGACGACCTTGGCGTTGTTAAGAGAGTCTTGACCAAGAAGGCCGCGCGGGAGCGCATAGCCGAGGCCGTCCTGGACTGGATGCTCGAAATGTTTGAACAGCGGGAGGCGAAGGCTAGGGCGATGCTTGGAGAATAAAGTGACACGGGTGTTCCTCCACCCCAAAGCCCAGAAAGACAAGAAAGAATAATCAAGGCGTACGTTGGCGGAGGAAAACTACTGTCACTTGACCGAGGCATTTGTCCAGTTGCAGAAGGTCTTCGAGCAGATTCTGGTGAGAATGGGGTGTCGCACAGGCTTTCGACTTATCGGTGAAGCGAGGACGGATATAGATAGAAATGGCAATGCGGATGGTCTTACCGGAACTTCAATCGAGCGCGTTGCAACGGGCACAGAGCGGGTAGTTTAGGAGGCCGAGGAGGAGGCCACCGAGGACCAGGCCAAAAAGGTCGTGGACGGTGTTACATCAGCATTAAGCAATATTCCAATCAGCAAGTAGCAAAATACTCATCATCAACTGTCCCCTGGAGGCTTTCGCGCTCTGGTCAAGCTGTACCTGCCAGTTTTCGTGGACATAGTGCGCAGAAGAAGGTGGCGGTCGTATCACGCTTGGCCACAGCTGAGGACAGGAACATGGTGTATAGGAGGAAGACATCAGCCAGCAGAAGCTGACGAGAAGCAATACAACTCGCACGAGATTCATGGTCAGAACATACGCCGACGTGTGTCATAACCATGATTGTGATATCAGCATCTAACCTCAGGACCTCCCACCTCGTCCCCCTCTCCCTCCCCGTCCTCCCCTAGCACCCTTCATAGGAGGAGCCTTCATCTTCAACCCCGACGGCAAATCCGCAATCTTCTCCCCATCCTTCCACAACGTCCCGACAACCTTCTCGTCTCTTCCCACAACCTCCTTGAACAACCTCGAGGGCACAACGCCGTCGACGTCTCCCTCCGTCAAGACGACCCCGTTCTCGCTGATCCACCATTTCATACCCTCCTCCTCCCTCAGCGCCCTCTCAACGTCGACGTACACCAGCATCTCGGCGTCTTTCCTCATCCCGCTCACGACGCCCTTCTCATCTCCGGGGAGTCCCGTCGCGAAGTGCACGTGGTTCCGTCCCATCCTCTTCAGCCCGCCCGACTCCTCAATCTTTCCCAAGAAGGCAAAGTAGGTCCCGTGCACCACCACCTCCGGCACGTTGCCCTCCTCCAGCGTGATCGGGCGGAGCAGCGCCTCCGAGTCGAGCTTGATGCTGTGCCCCTGATTCGCGCGGATCAGCCAGTGCGCCGGCTCCGTCGAGGTCTCATCCGCTCCTAGCGCCACCTTCAGACCGAAGCGCTGCTTTTCCGAGCTCGTAACTGCGGACTGTATGTCGTCGAAGGTCACCTTGAGGGACCGGATGGGGCCGTATGCGAGCTAAAAGGGGTGTTAGTCAAGTTGCAAAAGGTTCAGTTGGCGGTGCCAGAAAGTTTCGTGCCCTCCATCCAGCCGCATCGTTTCAGGTTGATCAACGTGACAAGTTAAGCACTCGCTCTCGCCTCATGCCACTATGACTCTCCTCGGACATAGGACCTCCAGAACGAAGAGCACAGGACAGACTCACCACCTTGTCCAGCGGTGCATACCCGCCCTCATCGAGCTGGATTCCCGCGTTCTCGGCCTGATGCCTCAAAAGCTTCGACAGCGCCTTGGACACCAGCACCTCCCTGTTCAGTCCCCCGCCTCCACCTCCCCGTCCGCCTCTGCGCCCGCCCTTCCGGCCCTGCTGCGCCTTGTCTTCCATCGCCGTGACGGCGTTCTCGTCGATCTGGTCAGCTATCTTTAAAATCTCCTTCCCAGAATGATGCTGTAAAGCTTTTGGCAGTGGCTGTGGTGTAAGCTGATGTTGGTTGTGATGAGCAGGAGCGATCCTCTGCTGCCGCTGCGCTGTTTTCCGATGTGTCCCCGACTGTGCGGCGAACCCCGCCAAAAATGCGTCCCGTTTCGGTGCTGTCGCAAACAACGACGATAATCTCAAATTGTATTTCTTGAAAAGTCCCAGGACGGGGGCGTTCATCTATCTGTGTTGTAAGAGACGAGTGCCTTTATATATGGATAAGTGTGTGGTGTGGGAGGTAGACTTCGGAGAGGCCCGCTGAAAAAAAAACCAAAAACGCTTCGGCCAATGGCTCATCCCCTCAATGCCAAAGTTGACCTCACAGCCACCCTAAAAATCCGTCGCCGGTGACTCAACCTCCAGGCTGAGAAGCCGCACCAGGACCAAGCACGAGATAAACGAAGAGTCAAATTATTTCTCCTTCGCACGGATCCGAGTGTAGATTCTCGGCACGAAGCGAGCGCATCGCTACCGTATAAGTACATGACAGCGGCCCGCGGATCTGACAGAACTCAATTGGCCCCCATCTGATCGACCGATCGCCTTCACGGATATGCTCATACGACGACACTCAAGTTTCATACGCAAGGTAATAGCTGATCAAGAGAATACCAAATCATACATTAAACTTTTATCTGTCTGCCCTGCCCCTTCCCTTACCCAAACACCTCGATCAAGTCGGCGTCAAATCCCAGCCATCGGGCTCTCAGTTGTTATAAGCATCGATGGACCAAAAGTGCGGTTTTGACCAAACTTATCAGGGCCTTCGCGGCCCGTATCCTTTACGTTTTGTTTCTCCGTATGGGATGCTTGATATACAAATGCTCCAACCTTCCCAAAAGGGGGCGAGTCCAGTCAACCGGCCGTCCGTCATGGATTGTCATACAAGTACAAAGTGACACCTGCCAAGCCCATGTGGTGTTAACATGCCAAACAAGAATGACGCCAGCGTGATAAAAGAGATCTAATGATACATCATCCGTATGGGTGTCATTCGTCAAGACGTTATCGATAGCTGCCTTGAGCAGCCGTCGATGCATTCGTTGCTATCGTGCTTTCGCGGTTTGGTCTGCGGCTTATGCTGCTCGTCCTGTTCAACAAGGACGTGTGGCTGAGCGAAAAGTGTCGCGGCTGCGCAACAGCCGGCTGAGCGCGTTCTTCGGCCGGCTTGTCAGCTGCGGGAGGCACGTCGCGTTCTGGAGTTCTTTCCAGGTACCGACGTGTTGTAAGTGATGGCGTGGAGGGCGCAACTAGCCGGGATGTGAGGCTTGAAGCGCCGAATCGCCTGCGGGGGAGTGCCGAAGAGGCTGGCGATGCCACTTCGTTTGCCGTAGTTTGAGAGTGGTAAGAGTGGGACACGGCGCGGCCCGGCGTTTGCAGTGGTTGCAGTTCCGTGATAGCCCGCGAAGGGGCACGGAAACGGGACTCATCTTCGTCCTCGCCGCCGATGGTTCCTCGACGAGACCGGAGCAGAGAGGTCTGGCGACCGTTCTCGCGAGAGTCTTCGGGCTCTTCGGTGCCAGCTCGCCGGGTTCTCAGAAGCATTGATGACCGCCGGCCATCTTCAGGTTCCTCGGTGACTGCGCGGCGAGTCCGGCCAATGAAAAGAGAAGATTTGCGGTTTGCGGTCTTGTTACCTTCTCCTGGCGTCGAGGGAATCGTGCCGGGCGGCAGGGCGAACCTGGGGCTGGGTAGAGCGCTCGAGTTGAGCATTGTGCTGCGCCTCTCCTCGTACTTCGACATGGCTCTAGGACTAGTATCCGTGTTCGCATTAGGCTTCGGGAGGGTCTGCTGCTCCGTGGACACCGTGGAAACAGGGGCCACGCTCGGTCGTCGCTGTGCAACCACGGCGCCTGTGAAAGTTTTGTTGATGGTGGGTGTTGAGGGAGTCGTCGTTTCCTTGGGTGTCGGTACGTTGAGCTGGACAGTCTTATCCCGCGCTGATTCCTCGCTCAGGGCCAAGACCAACTCTGTCAAACTCCGGCAGATACTGTCTGCTTTGCGTCGGAGCTGGCGATCTGTCAAATTGGTGCCGACACCAATGGTGCTGGCTCCGCTCGAAATGGGACCCGGCTGGCCAGCTGTGCCCATCATATTGGCGAGCGCCAACGCTTCTTTTGCTGCCGTCTCGAGAGCCCGCGCCACTTCGTCGCTAAGGAACGGCTTCGACTTGTTCACGGCAGAGAGGAGAATAGGCTGCTGGGTCTCGCGCTGTGACGACGTAGTGCTAATCGCGTCTCCGTTCGGATGGCTGCTCCCTGATGTTCTCTTTGGCGATGTCGACATGGTAGTGTTAGTTGCGGTAGGTGGTCTTTCTTCAGATGCTCGAGACATGGCGGCGCCTGACGTAGCGGGCAGTTTCCCTGTCAGCTCCAGTCGGTGAATTCGTGACTTCAGGTCGTCAAGCTCGTCCCAGACAGTCGAAGGTGCCGTTGTTGATGCAGTTGCCGTAGACTCAGTGCCCTCTGGTCCATGCCCAGCGTCGTTCTGCGCGTCGGTTCGTGGCGTCTCCGCCGGTTTCGGTACCAACGGTGATGAGTTGTAGGTGCGGGACTGGCCGTAAGAGAGGTTGGACTGCCTGTATGCGGGGCTGCGAGCAGAATACCCCGTGTTGCTGTCAGTCAAAGACGGTCGTCTCCGCCCGTATGGTGAACTGTCTGATGGTTCTTGGCCAGTGAATGACCGAGGCGTGTTTACGACGGATCTTGTGCTAAAGTTAAAGGTCTTGGAGCGACCCAAGTCCTCGCCAGGGTGAACAGATGAAGGGCGGTCTCGAGTCAAGCTGGAGCGATACGCCAGCGCACGAGCCATTGGTTCTGCTGCACTGTCGTCGTCCGACTGCCGTGACCGCTTCTTCGAGGTCTCTTGTTGGTCGGAAAGACGACGGTTGATTTGGGGCGGGGAGGTCGGGTGATAAGACAATGGAACAGCTGCCGAGAGGGGTCGGCGGTGGGAAAATCTGGTAACACGGGCCTGTTTGTCATTGTCAGTTAGGTCACGGTCGCTCATGGCAAAACTATATCCTCGCATCCAGGGCGCCAGGATTAGCGTCGCCGGAACCTGAGAGAAATGAGGTTGCGCGAACGAGGCGCCAGGCTAGGAGATTCAGATGGGGGATTGTATCGGCAAAGAAAGGAAGTGCGGGACGATCAACTAAAAATATGGAGAGATGGGTCGACATCATGGCGAACAGACACTGTCCATCGTAGGGCACGGCCGTCCGACTCGCGCTAGGAGGCATCCCGAAACAACAGAGCAAACCCATGAGGAGAACTAAACTTACTATGGCATTTGATTCTTCCGCTGGCGCAACATCTCCCGAGCCGCGACGTGGTGTGGGCTCTTGCCTCGCAATTTTCATAAAGACGTCACCTGTCGTGTTGTCGTCGTCCATGGCAGGGTTGGCCGAGTGCGGCGGCGTCATTTGACCGAAGTCATCGTCGGCTCTGCCTTCGAGGGCGCGCAAGGTACGGTCGCGTTGGTTCGAATCTGCGAATTCGTCGCCGAAATCGAAGGACCGCATGGTGGAAGTGCTGCTGTCGAGGCCCAGACTTCGACGGGACCCGGATGACCGAAAGGATCTGATGGGAGCCACACGGACCGAAGGGGTCGAGGTACTGTTGGATGGGGCTCTGAAAGAAACGGGCGGTCGCGACGTTACGGATTTTCGTTTGTCATCTGTCGGGCTCGAATTCTGCAGAGTTTTGGGTAGCAGTAGTTCGCGCTGGCCCTGGGCCCAGTCCTTTGTTGTTCTGTCGGCGGGGGATTGGACCGCGTCGTCGGTTGCGTCAGAGGGATGGGGGTGATGGGAGTCTAGAGGCGGTGACTCGATATCGATAGCATTTGACTCGTGGGATCGAGATGCAACGGCCCTGCGAGTCTGCAGTCTAGTGCTAGGGGCAGATGTCTTGGACTCTGCGACGACACCGACGTGCGAGGATTGCACGATGACGGGGGAATCTGGGAAAGAAGCGGGCCGCCTTGGTGAGATGGCTGGGGTCGCAGGGGTCGACTGGGCGGTCTGATAAGTCGATGCTCGCGATCGCGGACTGAGCCTTGGAGGCGGCTCGGGCAACTCGTCGATAGGACTCGAGATCCGGGGCGAGAGTTGGCGGTGGGAGGGACGGCGGTCGTGGTGAAGGCGCAGTGAGGAAGGACGTTTGTTTGGGTGTGGGCTGGTGTCGGGCGAGTTGTGGTCCTCCAGGTGTTGTTGTGGCTGCTGCAGCGAGTCTGACGTTGCTGGCGCTGGCGCAGGTGCAGGAGCCGGTGCAGGTTCTGTTGTGGTTGCCGTTACTGTTGTCGGGGCGGTGGTAATAGTGGCAGGAGCATCAGTAGCAGCAGCAGTAGAGGCGCCGTTGGCAGTGTCAATGGCAGTGTCAGTGGCGGTGGCGGTAGTGATGCCAATGCCGATGTCAGTGACGGTGCCAGCGGCCGAGTCGTTTTCGTTGGAGCCCGATTTAGGCGAGACAGGCGAGATCGGGATGTGCTGCAGCAGTGAGGGGAGCGCTAAGCGTGGGGATTGGTACTTGTGCAGGTCGGCGAATCGAAAGGCCGGAAGTTTGGACGAGTTGTGGTGCTGGCGGTGCGCGTGATAGGGCGATGCAGGCGATTCTGCTGGCGACGTCGCGGAGGCTGAAGGCGTGTGGAAAGCTGCGCTTTGCGAAGATAGTGAAGAGGAAGGGGACGCAGACGCGGACGCGGACGCTGAAGCAGAAGACAATGTGGGATTCAATGTCGGGGCATGGCCCGCAGCTTCGAAACTAGCCGTGGCCATGTTCGCGTCGCTGGAGTTCCGCTTTCGTTCGCTTCGCTCGCAGCGCGTCTGGCCAGGGCTTGGGCGTTTTTTTCCCTCTCTCGCTTCCCAGGGGGGATCCCTTTTCGCTGTCTGTCTCTGACTGACCCCAGTCCACTGCAGGTGTCGAGGCCTGTCAGTGAATCCACCCACAAAGAGCTGCTCACTCAATTCCTGGTCCGGGGCGCCGAGTGGTGTGTGCGTCGCTGCACCCGTCAGTCGTCGATAACCGTTATCGTAATTTTTTTTTCGGCGGTGTCGCTTTTTTTCTTTTCTTTCTGGAGATGCGATGCTGCAGATGTGTGACTCGGAATGTTCGTTTCTTCTCCTTCTGTGAGATATTCGAGATCTGTCTCCCGACCCCCCAACGGTTTCTGTCTCTCCTTTCTTTTTTCCTGGTGTTCCTTCTTCCGACCTCGTTTTCAGTCTTTGGTCTTGGTGATACGGGGTCCGCGGCCGTTGCGATGGATCGTTGCGTTTCGTTAATTAGGAATTAGCAGTGTGTGAGACACGGATCGTCCGTCTTGATCATCCATCAGATAAACGCCGAAGTCTGTATGCGCGCGTATTCCTTCGCGTACGTCGACGGGAGGGTATTCGTCGGTCGTCGCGGTGTTCGGGTGAGGCGTGCGTATTAGTGTAATCGGATTGTTGGGGTAGTAGTCGTGAGCTGCATACGGGTAGGGAGCGGACGTATAAAGGGCGTCGCAATGGACGAATAGAAGGAATCCAGGAGAGTGCGTCGGAGTCGGCGCTGTAGAAGTCGCTGTAGCTATGGCTGTAGCTGTGAAAAGAAACAAGCCAGCCAGCAGTGGGAGGGAGGGCGAGGAAGAGAGAGAGAGAGAGAGAGATGGAGAGAGAAAGAGTAGGAGAGGAAGGGAGTGTGAGTGAAAGGAGCGAGAGTATGTGATTAGGTATTAGAATGGAGCAGGAAGGAGAGTCGTGAACAAATGCGGGCGAGGGGGTGAAGAGACGACTTCCTTCCGGTGTGTCTGATCTGCCTTCTGCCTCAAAAGGTTAAGTCTGGACCCAATCCAGTCGATCGGATAGACAGACGCAAGAAAGAGAGTCGCAGTCACAGTCGAGACAAGACGGGACTGGACGGGAAGGGCAGGATGGGACAGAAGCTAAAAAGCAAAGGCACACCTCTCACATCAGAAAACGAAAGGCTCGTGGGCGACCACAGTTGCGTGTTACCGCCATGGAGCCATGAAGCGATGGAGCTGCTGGAGCTATCCCGCTGTCTGCTGTCCTGTCACGGACAAGACATGACCGGGCTAGAGCAGCTTGGGCCCTTCCGTCCTTCTCCAGACTCCAGTTCTGCTCTACCGCTACTCTACAAGAAACCCTGAGTGGTCAGTGTACCTCGTGCTGCAATATCGAGTCGTCCACGGGCACCTGAAGATCCATCGTAGAGACCTGAGGACGACGGGTAGGGTACTTGGGTACGAGGAACTCCCGTCAGTCGGTAAGGTACCTAACCCAAGGCAAGGTAGGTACTTGCAACTAGTACCTGAGATAGTGCCTCGAGTTGCTTTGCGATCAAACAACTACAACCTTCGCCGACTCACCACTAACTCTCTTACCACTTACATCCGACGTAAAGCATGTTTCGCGCCATCGCTAGCATTGCAAATACTCCCATCCACTCACAAGCTCTACGACAACCTCGTCTCAGGACATCTGATGCTCTGCTTGTCGTGTGCGAAGTATGTATCCGTACCTCAGGTACCTATTTGCATGTACTTCTTTCCCACAATGCCCCCGGCCGCAGCACCAGCCATCCTCTGCCGTGCGTGCTGCTGGTGCTACTGCTTGCCTGCAAGAAGCACAGCACATTTCACACATCACAATCCGACCGCGCCCAAATTGGCTGGCCCTTCCTGGTCGTGCCCTGGCTCGAGCTGCTGCCCATGTGGTTCACTGGTGGCTCTTGCCGGACCACCCCGGCCAGCAGAAGCACCTGTGAGCTGCACCAGATCCGCCCAAAATCCACACGCGCACCACACAAGCACCACCGCCCACCACTCAGCACCATCCGTCGAAGGCCAGCGAATGCGTCGTGGAGACGTGCGGCGGGCCGTATGCGCGCTTGCCACCACCTCCCGTTGAGACTACACTGCAAACATGTTCTTCTGACCTGGCCGTCGACAGCACTGCCCAATCAGCACCTCACCGCTCCAGCCTGAGCCCATCGTCCCAGAGCCCAACCGTACGGACCCCAGGCCATACTACGTGCTAGGTACCTTAGGTAGGTATCAGCCAGCCTTCCACCACTCGTCCGTACGTTATTCCTTCAGGCCGCCGTAGTCGACGTTTCCACGCATTGGCGAAAGCAACGACATTGGCTCTCGCCACTTATTGCAGGGCCTCTAGCCCCTTTGGTCCGCTCTGTCCAAAATCAGTTCAACCAGCCAGATCGCGACACAGGCTTGCCTCTGGCTTCGCTCGCTCTTCCCGCCGAAGCTTCCCAAGGCAGCTCGCAACGTCGGAGACTCCACCGTTCAGAAAACAAAAAGGCCAAGGCCAGTTTGGTGGAGCAGAGGCAGGGAAACCCAGCACCTTAATCTGGACAAATGAGCTGCAAGGCCAGGGGTGCACGGCTCTCGGGCAATACGCCTTCAGGGGTCCTGTGAACCATTTGCAGCTAGACGACTCGAGAGGCTGGTTGCCAGTGGTTGGTCCAGCAGGAATAGGGGATGGCTTGCGGACTCGCTCAGAGTCAGACGGCACCTTCGGCCAAACCACCGCCGTTAGTCGCCTTAGTGCCGCTCCGAGTCCAGCTCCTAGCCGCAGCCAGAGAGGTCACAGGCTTCGCTCTCGTGCCTGCCTCAGACATGGAACATCGCTGCGCCTCGAAGCATCTTGCGCCATTCTGTCTGCTGGTAGAGACACAGCTACTCTATTCGGTGGGTAAAATGGAGGAGCCAGAGAAGTAGACAAGACACCCCCGACAATCCGTTACCAGGCCAGCAACGACAAACTTTCCTTCTTCGACGGACGCGAAATAGGGGGCTGGGTTGCCTGGGAGTCTGGGACAGAGCAATACGGCGATCCTCGACTCGCAGTCGCCCCGGCCTCGAATCCACGCAGAGACGCGAGATATGATAATATCAACCCATCTGCAGGCGCATCCCTCTGAGCACACTCGCCTCGCTGCCCCTTTACTGCCGGTTTGCGCTCACTCGGGGCCGTGGGGGGGCCAATGCGAATGTTGCATTCCAACAACCAACAACCAACGTCCAATCGGCTGACACCTGCCTGCCAAAATTGATGTGTAAGTGTGCGCTCAGAGGCACTTGCAAGTGCTTGTCAGCCAATCTTCGTTTTCCCCCCAAACTTCGAATGCAACGTACAGGACGAGCGAGGCTCGAGCCCTTCTCCCCAGAATCCACCTCTTACGTGGTGCAGCGTTCAACGACTTGTTGAAGTCGACAGTGGGCCGGTTTGCACGCCAGAATGGAGCGCCATCACATTACGGAATGCAGACCCCCCCCCCCCCCCCAGATATGCAGTCGCTGGGGGCCTGCAGGTCATCACCAGTGACAAGATTCCCAACATGCAGAACCATCTGAGACACCCGCCACCGTGATGTCTGCAAGATCTCGTGCCGAACAACGTCGTCCTCGGCCACTCTTGTTTCGAGGCGTGTCGCTCTGGTTGCCACCTTACTTGGACCTGCTGTTGGACGTTGACAACGAAGACATTGCCCACTCCCCTGCCATGGCAACCTTGGGATCAACCTGGAATTATTTTTGCATTCATTATTATGGGATGGAGCCACTAGTTGCGCCGATCACCCTCAAGCCGGGGGACGCGCAAGACCAGGGTCCTCGAACGAGACATCGCCATACGGTCGTACAAAATTTCCGGCCATTTGCGGCGCGGGCAGGAAACGCAACCTTCGTCGCCCATGGGAACATCAAACAGCTCTGCCCCTCATCCGGTCCAGGGCCCTGGGAGCCTTGAGAGTTCAGCTCAATGCTACGGAATATCGCTCCAGTTCCGCCTCACTTGCATACGGCAGCGATCGTGACACCATTGGTTCAAAGCCGTCCTAACCTACGAACCACACCAAACAGCGCATGCAATGCAACTGCTTGCTCGTGCGACACTTGGCCAAAGTTTGCTCGTCCACGCCCACGGCCTGGATACACCCGCTCCGAACCCCTTCCGCGCCGAAGGATGGAAAGCCTCCCTCCAGCGACGACAGACGTCTCTCTGGGTTCATAGCGCCAGGGGTGACAGCGGCATGCACGGCCTATCTTCGTTCTCTGCGCGCTCCATTCGTCCCCAGCCCGGAAGGATTACTTTCGCCATTATACGCCAGCAGGGGTCGCCTTCCGGGAAGCACAACATGTCCAGCCAAGCAAGTGTGCTGACTTCCAGCGCCCGATGTCGTGTTTGCGATGGAAAAGCAGCCATGGCCCCACGCCGAGATCCCCATCTGCGACAAGCGATCAGATGGCGTTGGAGGCATCATCTTCTCGGCGAGGTGCCCATTTCGCGCTAGCAATCAAGTTGTTGTCTACCCCTTACTCGTACTTGATATAATTTGCAACCTCTCGGGTGCGAAACGAATCGCGCACGGAAGAACACAGTTTCTGTCCCCCGCATCAGTTACTCCGAAAAACACCTTCATTTGAAGCATCCAGCAAGGCCGCTGCTTCAAAGGTTGAGGAATATTCAAGCCCCATCAACAAAGCGACACCAACGATGCCAGTGTGGATTTGTCAGGTTGTCGTCAGAGGAAGGCCCCTCGTCTAGACCGGGGGCACCTGCAGCCGCACGGCCCTCGCATCCTGAAAGTCGCGCTTCAGTTTTATCAGCAGCTTCCAACTTACCAAATTGGCATTTCGATGAAGTCGGGTCCGGACCTGAAGTGCATTTCGGTCAAGGCTGCCGGGGCGAGGTTGCAACGATCTGGGTCGGGCTGTCAGGTCAGTCGGAGACCGGGACTTCAATGAGCACGCCATGGCCAAAACAAGGCCCTGAGTCCATCGGCAATGTTTCCGAGAAACAATAGCCCCTTCCTATAATCCGGCTGATATACGCCAAGCGAGCCTTCTTGGTCGACCCGGATAGGGCCATTTCTTGGTTGACGTCTGCCACTATCGACTCCTCAAACAACAACATTCTCCGGGCTTCTGCTCGCCAACGTTGGCGACCTGAGTCGCGCGCCCACAGCCGAATCGTTCGGATGAACACGAAGGGCGAACCTGCGATATGCGGTTCGGACCATCTCAGATCAACCCGACCGGGCGCGGTTCTGCTTCCGTCAGGAACATCCACGCTCGTTGCCGATCAGGCTCACCATGTCGGCCGGCAAGTGGGTAGTAATTGCGGCCCACCCCATTATTACTTGCATACACTTCAGGTTTGGGATCTTGGCTGATATCGCCTTCGTTGTGGGCCTGATACTGAGGATCAGGACTTGTCGGCTTCAAGCTGCAGTCGACTCCCGCAATCATTTGATGGGATGAATGAAAATAACTGGCAGTCCGGCGCGAGGATCGGCGACATGGAAGCTCACCTGAAGAAGGTTTAGCAAGAAGCTCTGTTCCGGAACTCATCCGAGTGTCACATCAGATTGTCTAGATCGCGGCCAACCCTCCCGATTGACTTTGGAAACACCGCTTGCAATGCTCAACCTTAAATCGGGCGGTTGTCGCGACGCCAACTTCTTCGCTTGCGCTCGGCAGCATGTCTTCCTTCTTGGCCATTCTTGAGGTTATTGTTTGTTATTTCTGCAACGAAACGAAGTTGGTTAGGCGACCCGCAGTCGCAACCAACATCGTCGGTCTCTGGTGCATTTTGAGTGAGACATGTCTAATTTAAGCGTAGACAGAGTTCGCTGGCTTCCGGATTGAGCCTTTCGGTTCCAGACTCTTCATGCGCCTGGCTTCCGGTACTCGGCAATTGCAGGTCTGTCAACTCGTCAATCGGCCAGGTCTGGTTTGTTTCACGAGAATGCGGCGTTGCGCGTCACTTGGTCCGGGCAACTTCTTATTATCAGGACCAGCTATTATTACATGGCCTGCCAAGCACTTGGGCCACTGAGGAGGACCAGATTCCGGAGATCAACTCAAGCCATAGCGTGTCAATTGTAACAGGACAAGGGTGGCCCGGATGCTCTTGGGGACAAAACGTAGACTCTTGACGCCGGCGAAATTTCACAAGTGTCTTCAGTTATGCCGTTTTGCTGGCCAATCCTTTTACTCATGCCCTTGGGGGTAGAAAGCCGGTGAGTGAAGCTCGTAAACATATCATTCTTGCGCATATATGATCAATTATATCCCTTGGATCATCTGTCAACCCAGTCAAGTCGGACTCCTCCCCCTTTCCGCCTCAATTGACATGGCCCAGCATTATATCTCCCGGCAACGAAACGAGAGAATTTGACTCTCTTCGGAAGACCTCTCTTTCAAAATAACAACCCACAACCAAGACTGAGTGCCGTCCCCGCCGTGCCGGGCACCATGACTTACCCCTGGTTCAGCGCGGCCATGCGAATGAGACAGTTACAGTCGTTCGCGGGGAAGGTAGCAGTCTACGAAACATGCACGCCGGCCTGGGGACAGCTAATTAAATGGAACGTTGGATCCCGAAGTCTTGGGTTTAGGTTATCTTATGGTGAGACTCGGTTGCTGGAGACGATGCCGTTGATGTTTGGTATAGGTAGTATCGTGATCTCCCGACAGTCCAACAGCCAGCGCAGGGTTGCAGGATAGGGCTTTAATAACATAGATCGTGCGTTTCTTATACTCTAGAAGTTTATTAACGATCAGCGTTGCTGGCGAAAGGTCTGGAGACCATGAGGCTTGGTTCCGTGATGACTCTTGTGTACGAGCACCGTCGCCGAACATCCGGCTCGTCTTTTGGACCCCGACTCTGTCTCTTTCTTCTTCCCCGTATGTCTCTGGCTCTTGCTGCTTGTTCCTCCGAGATATTTGCTGTCTGTCTCAGGACGACGACGAGCAGGCTTCCGAGATCGGCACAAGCCTGTAGACGTAGAGCATCTTCCAGCCTATCGTGGGCCTAACCAGGCTCCCAAGTCAGGTCAACATTGTCCAACAGAGAGGTTCAAGATAAATCTTAGAAAGCTGAAGCAAACTCGACGCCGCACCAGCCGAAACGCGGGATGGAGATACGGACGAGAGATGAGTGGCGGTGGGAGTGACGTAACGAGATGCACCGAGTCTGGACACTTGCTCTTGACCCTGTGGGAGCTGGGACATAGGTATTTATCAACATGGCTATAAAAAGGCCCAATATGACGGCTCGGTGCGCCTTGATTCCCTCAAACAAGCCGCTCAACGCATTCAGGCTTGCCCCCGGCTCGAGAAAGATCGATCCTATGCTTGACCTGTTTGGTTTCAGTGAGCAGGAGGCACTAAGATGGTTTCTGTCTCTGCCGGCCTCGTCTTTCCCGAGAATTTTGGTTTATTCCTGCTCAATACTGCCACACAAGAAAAGGACGGAGATGACGGGGCCGGAGCTAATAACTCTACCGTAGAGCAAACGCCCGACGAATGACCTTATATCATCCATTCCATAGATAATTCGCAAACCGTCAAAGTCCCATCATACAATCGCTAAGGTTATTCCGAAAATTGTTGCTATGCTCTACTCATCCAGCGCCGGGGAGGTATGGAGCAGTATTTAAGGCACCAGTCTGACCTCTACACAACGCCTGGGACTCAGAACCGAGAAAGCATCGAGGGCAAAGTCTCTCGCGGAAATACGGGGATGGGAGCCAGTTTCATAGATTTCGGCAAAGCTAACCGTCACTATAGAAAAACAGCGGCAAACGCAACGCATACCACTGAGTGTTTTATTCAGCAGCTCAGTGGCATGCGAGAACTTCCGGAGGCTGTTGGCGCAGGGTCTCCACGCATCAAACTCCATCAACTTCGAGAGTCTAGTTTCCTCGCTGAATGGAATCGAGATCCTTGACATTATCGATTCCGGGTCACGTCTCTGTTGCTCTTGTCTTCTCGAGTTGTGCCTGTCTCTTCGCGTTTATTCTCGTCGTGTTAGGTGAGGAAGGCAATGATAGAGACGTCTCCTAGGCTTCCTCGTAATCATGGCCTTCACGAGGATGTGTGAGTACATATCACTCAATGAGCAGACTCGCAATCTCGCGCTCAACGAACTGGCCAAGCCCGGCGTCAAGTGGTAGCCCCTAGCCGACGACAACGTATCCGACCCCAAGGATACTTTCCCGGCTTTTTCTACTGGTACAGCGCAACTGAGCCTGTCTCTAGTCCATGGCTTGACGATTTCAACGTTAAGGGCATGACTAGGGGCTGCAGATGACGGGGAGTTGCAAGTCGCCGGCTTTTGACTGCTGTCAAAGCCCAGACAATATTTATATGCTTCACATCCTCTTTATTCAAGCGTATTAGGACAACCCTCCACACTAGCCTCTGGTACTTGAGGTCATTCATTAAGTGGTGCGGTTGAAGGACCGGTTTGCCTAAGATTTGTTGACACTCCAGGGCGGGCATGCCAGGGTCGTTCCTGTTGTTTTAGATCCTTGATTCCGTCCCCGTCTCTCTTTGCGTCTTTCTCTCTTTGTGTATTTGACCTTCGAATAGTAGTATAAGCCAAAGACTACGGGTACCAGTTCTTTATACGTTAGGGTGGCTTTGGAGACCGTTGGGAGCCAGAGCAGACCATACGGTCCTTCTTGAAGCTCTGATCGAAGACATCGTGGCATAGCGTCACACAAGTCATCAATGGACTTAATTTGCTTGCTTGGATGGTGGCAAAGACGTTCTTGGGGGCTGTGTAGGAGACGTCAAGAGAATTTGCGGACCTGGGTCATGTCAATTATGTTTTTGCGGGTATTCGGGGTGAATACGGCGTGCGTTTGGAATGATGCCCTTGATTCTTCTCCCACCTCCCGCTTATTATTGTACACCTACATGGATCGATTGGAAATGTCTATATATAGCTTCATTCTTCAATTTATGCGCAGAGATTAAGTGATAGGGAAGCCCTCGGAGGAAATGCGGAAGCCTTTCGGTGGGATTATGAACTTCCCATCAAGGGTCCGGTCCATTTTGATGTCATCTGCTTAGGTATTCTGGGGTTCATATGCTCTGAGTTAAACACCGAAGAGCCCCAGAGAGAACAGAACCAATAGCTCAGCCTACAAGGCTTCTCGCCGAGTTCATGTTTCTAGACTTTTCAATCCACGCCGCCAAGTCTACTCATAATTTCAATGTTTACAGATCTTGAGAATAGATTGATATGAATACCTTGCTGCGGGAAGCTTCTAATTGAGAGATAGCCCATTGGTCTTAATAAACTGATCTCCTATTAGAACCAATCTTTCCTCTTCGGAATTCCCAATCGCTACGGCCATGATGGAAGGCTCCTGTCGTACTTCTAAGTCATATCATTGCGCCGAACGCCGAGCTAAGTCAGTCAACAGAAACGGTGGGGTCATTTAGCTTAGCATCTCCGTGTTGACTGTCGGCCTACCTAGGTTGACTCAAACTCATCACCGGTGCTTCGGAAATGAAACTCATCAACCGACTCAAATCCTTGGTTGTTCTTTGCTCGTCCCGAAACGTGATTATTGAATGCCCGAATTGGCGAGCAGACCAACAGAAGAACGGTCAATGTCATGATTCACTTGGGTTCTCTAAGCAGACCTCACCAGGCTTCCAACCCAGACGGTGGAGCGGAATGGAGAATTGCTAACATAATAATAATAGACTTGATGAGTCCTGTAGCAGCCGGAATCTTGTGAGACTAGGGCTTGGTGGAAATGGAACCGAGGTTCTTGATGTAAAATACGTGATTTAGGTATCGTTCAGAAAACATATGTTTTGAATAAGCAGGAGAAGGAGGGCCTGCCAGACAATATCGAAGGCGACGGAGAAGCCCATGGCTGCTCGACGGTCGACATATATCTCCGTCCCATTGGGACACTACGAAGATCCTTAAATCATTAATCTCGGAGGTCTCGGCCGGACGACCATGACAACGTATTCTCGCCACTATCGTTGCCACTACCTCTTGACAATGCCAATTCTTACCGCGAGGATCATGAGTCTGGGGTGCTGGCATAGACCTAACACGCTGTATATTGACGAAGCCCATCCTGTGACATGTATGGCTTCTGGGATTCTTTAGAATGTCACGCGAGAGAGGCCGCAACGTCAGACATTGCCATAAGCTAGGATCGCCCGTCAAACTTCTTGAAGAGCGCCTCGAGCTTTCTGTTGTTGCCACGGCATCACACCGAAGTACGAACGCCTAACATTTATTCATGAATTTGTCCTTTTACTTTGATATACTCGCTGTCGATAGCCTCGGAGAGATTATTGTCCGAATTGAAGCCCAGTATTGTATATCGCCGGCGTAAGGAGATCTAAGTACTTTCGGTCAGGCGGTCTGTAGCACTTCCTGCAATTCAGGCCAGTGAGATAGAGAGACTATTTCTCTGCGGGTGTTGCGTAAGAATAAGACAAAGGAGAAGGGGAGAGGCGACAGCAACGGAGATGAGATATATATATACATATATGGCTGTCTGCCATTGTGCCCATTCGTCAGAGGAAGGGCATCGACAAGACAAGCGTGACCCTCGCCAGCAGCAGAACGCCGCGTTGCCGGCAAGGAAATGAATCTCCAGCAATAGATAGGATAGCCTCTTGCGTCGGCTTACAACCATCGCGGCAGTGATGACTTTCATACAGACGACAACATTCTAGACAGCGTGATATTGGATGTTGGAAGGAAGATAGCACCTCCCTATTGTGCCTCCCGCAAGCTACATCAGTCACGTCGACTGTCTGTGACCGAAACGTATCTCGGTGGCAAAGGGACATCTCTGAAGCAACTTCAAACACACCGGGGAGACAGCGATATGTGCCCCTGTTTCCATAACTAAGGTCATAAGCACACCATTTAGCTCCAATAACCTATCACCGTGTTCTAACAAACCGTCTTCAAAGTCAAGTCCTTTCTTGTCGACCTTTCCCGACTTCGCATCGTCTTGAAGCCAGCCACGCCCCCAGCCGCCGTCAAAAACGTGGCCGCAAGGTTACCCGCGAGCGCCGAATCGCGCGCCACGCCGTAACACAAATCACACCCCGAGAGCCGAATCGGCGGCGACTTACTCCACAAGTCTCCAGCCGCACGCGTCTTCCTCGCCGTCGCTGTCGTTAGCCATGCCACCGGAGTTCGAGGTGGACTGACACGCACATCCCGCGTGACATCTCACCGCCATCGCCGCAGTCCCTCCTCGCCATCACGTCTTACCAAAGACGAGACCGCTTACACACCCATACCACCACCACCACCACGCCTCAAAGCCGCGTAAAGGGGCACGCCGAGCCACGCGGGCTCATCATCAGAGCCCATCGAAAACGTCCTCGTTCTCGAAATCGCCGTGTTTTTGTCCTTCCCGCGATCGCCGAAACCTCCGAAGGAAGGAACCGCCTCCCCGCCCCGGCGGTGCAAACAATGTCACGTCGGGGTTGCTTCGCGCGAAGTTTTTACGAAATTACAAATGCAGCACTAGAACGAACGCACCGTTTCTGCCGCAGATGATCCTCCCGCCACGAGACAAAACAAAACGAAAATCATCAACAAAACGCCGCTTTGTCATTCAAAGGAAACGGATCCTCCGCCTGCCCGCGTGTGCGCGGACGACGCCGTCGGATCCAACCGGGAGGGAGTTGACGCAGGAAAACAAGGCAGCGGAGCCGAAACTTGGCCCACGGGATCCCGGCAACTTATTTTTCTGCTCTCTTTTCACTTTCACGGATCGGCGTCGGGGTCCCGGGGTTGAACAAGAGCAAGCAAGTAAGTTGAGGGAGCACAGCGCAAACACACGCACAGCCCACACGCCTTTCCCGAGTCTTTGTCACTCGCCAAAGCCGAGAGACGCGCACACGCAAATAGAGAGGACTCAGAGGAGAGGGAGAACTACGCGAGCAGCGCCTATCGTGATGGCGTCAGGTCTAGATCTTCGCCCCAGATAGCTGATCATCTTGTCAAAAAAAAAAAAAAATTGCACAGCCGTTGGCGGCGCGGGTTAGGGAGGAAACCCCTCCCCCCCCCTACCTCCTCCAGCGCCCGCAACCTCGCGGTCATGACTTTCCGCATTTAGTAGGCAGATCGCCACCGACTTACGCCGTTCCGGACTAAAGCTGAGCCACAAGCTGCTTTTCCAGACCTTGCCAGCTCGAGGACACTGGAGGCGCAGATACGTGGGGCAGAAGCTAAGAGCTGATCGTGGGAGGGGACGACAACTCCTCAACTTTCCTCCAACCACGACGGGCTGCTCGGCAAGATGCGCTGGGACTTCCCAGACGGAGGTCGGGCGGCCCTTCTCTGGAGATTATCACGTACTCCTTGCAAATGATTGTCGTGATCGGGTTACAGGTGTCAACCTAACTGCGGACAGAGTTTGCGGCGTCCGTTACCAAGGCAGTGGTTTGGTTGTGCGGTAAGGTTTTGCGAGGAAAGTCTCGGCCTACACCTCGCACACACTACACGTCTCATCAAGCGGGCTCATGAGGTCAGAACCGCGTAGGTAATGTCAATGTAGCCGTCCCGGGAAAACCACTAGCGCAATGTCCGTCCGCAGCGTTCGACTTCGCTATCGGTCCGCATCTTGGGACTTGTTTGTGATGCTCGCCAAAATTTGCACACGTCGTTTTCCATCTGTTGTTTTTTCAATTTGTGCATTTCACGTGCACAATCACCCGGGTGACGCTGTCGCGGGCGAAGTGGATGAGACGCTGAAACAGCATGTCGCCGGTTTCGTGTCTGTGCTGGGGCCAGCCAGGAGGCAGAGAGAGGGGGCCGGGGGTGTTGGTCAGGCAAGTCGTGCCAGCATCGCCCGTTTGATCCGCAACTTCGAGTTTGGCGACGAAAAAGAGGTCGACTATGGGATGGCAGACGGGCCCCCGAAGCTGAGACGAGAAGGATCAGAAATCACAATCACATCCGCATCTTGTGTTGATTGAAGGATCCTTAGGACACTTCAAGGCCGCCGGTGGCTTCACGTCGTTTGATGAAATGGCGCGGGTGGAATCATGGCGGGCTGCTGTTAATCTCTGACGCGGTATCTGTTCGAAACCGCCCAGGTGACGAGGTCAACTCAACTCCCAACGGCCAACAGCCCCAAGACGGAAGAAGGTTTTCATGGAGAGAGCGGCCAGCAAAAGAGTCATCGGGACGAAAGTGGGTTTGAGGGGGTCGCAAGGCCGCAGGGAGCCGCAGACAGAGGGCAGACAAGCCGGGATTGCCCAACGAGGCCTGGACCGCCCGTACGAAGTATCCCCAAATCCGGGCACGGGACCGTGGCGCATGAAGCAGAGTGCGGCCTCGAAGGGCTGAAGGGGAGGCTAAAGACCGGACGCGTGCGTGTGTTGCGCGCGTGCGTGGATGATGAGACGAGACGGGACCCCAGTGTCTTCACCATCTCCTCTGCCATGCGAATGCTGCCGAAAAAGCAAAAAAGACGGTCAGCCAAGGCACGTCCGTCGTGGATACAACGCCGAAGCGGGCGACCGGTCAATGCCTCGTCTTGCCGTGGCCCGTGATGGACTGCCTTTGCATTGCCGTTCATTGCTGGGGCGACGAGGAGTCGGAATTTAGAAGGAGCAATAAGCGTCTCTCCCAGACGGTGGTTCCCAAAACGGAAACACAAAGTGTGAATGTGAGGCTCGGCTGAGCAGGGCCCCTTCAGCAAATTAATAGGGACTGGGGGGTTCGCCTTTTTTGTGGCTCTCAGATTCTCGACAGACATGGGTCCTTTTGGTAACTTGCTGATGAGAGCGCGCAAGCTGCGGGCTTGGTCGAAGAAAAGAGAGAAGCAGCCGAGGCTAGTGGAGATACCAGGCACGAATGAAGGATCGAGATCGGGCGGAGAAATTATCACGAGCTCGATATAGGTTTGCTTCGCCCGTGTAAACAGGTTCGCCCGCTGGCCCAAGATCCCAAGCTGTCCGTCGCGCGTGCGACGACGTACGTGGAGCGACCGTCGAAAGGGGGCTTGACGTGAGGTGCCTTACTGATATTACGGCAATGCGGGCGACGCAGGCGCAGTGCGCGAGGAACGCGTCCTGGGGACCAAGTTGGTCGTGGCCGTTTATTTCGGGATCCGGGAGAGCTAAGCCCACCGAGAGTCTGTCCGGCTGGCACTGACGGGCGTTGTGGATATCGGGATGGGATGGTGATGATGTGCATCGTCGCTCACTTACACACACTATCGACGGGTGTATGTGGGGGTGAGGGCGAGGTTGCGTGTGCGCCTTCTGACGTTGTATGGGGACGAGCCGGCGCTCGTGAGATTTGGATTCGCGCGCAAAATTTTTCTTCCATGATCTTCAGAAGCCTAATTGATGAGGCTCATCAGATGGAATGGAGCGCAACTGACTTGTGTCGTCGTCCCATGCCTGCGGGTTGTCGCCGCATTCGTGCGCAAAGGGCGAAGTGAGGGCGGGCAGCTAAAACACCCCCGGATTGCTGGGCAGACGTCGACAAGGGGTCTCGTCGACAATCGACATTTGAGGGTTCTTGGATCCGTTTTGCCAGTTCAGGTGAAGATGTCGGGACAGCAGCGCTGAGCCTGCTCGGTCACAGTGCTGGGGGGCGTGTGTGTCGTTGAGCTTTGGGAATTGGGATCTTGGGACAGAGTCTGCCAGGCCGAAAAGGGTCACCTGCAGAGTCGCAATTTGCGGATTAGACGCCCCAAAATAGACGCGAGCACGAGGGATAGAGTGCGCAGAGTCAAAGACGCGAATGGGATGTTCCCTGTGCGAGGAACGGACGTGTTGCTGATGAGCAGACCGACTTTTCGACATGGCGTTCGCGCTCCTTTTTTCCCCGTCTTGCTTTCTTTCGGCAGTTGCGGTTTTTTGCTTTTGGGCGCAGATGATGGCTAGCTGTGAGCAATCAAGTTTTGACTTGTCAACTGGCAACTGCTCCTGCCTTGCTCCAGCTTCCGCCTCTTCCCGCCTGCTCTTGCGCCTTCGGTTTCTTTCCAGAGGAGGAGCTACCTGGCCCTTGCCCCTTGTCGCCGTCCTTGGTTGCGCGCCTGCTTTCGAGGAGCTGCTGCCACTTTTTCGGATTTGGAGTGGACCCTCCGAACGATCAGGGGGTCCCGTTGTTTCAGATTTCGCCAAGACGTCGAGGAAAATAGCATCAAATTTCTTCCCAAGGCCCGATGGTCCCAATTTCCCGCCCATTGCCAGAACGAGCGCACGCTGCATGGGTGGGGGTCGGGGGTGCGTCCATGTACTGCGTATCTTAACTTACTATGTAATGAAGCAGACGCATAGCACGCGGCGCTATTGCCCTGTGCGAGTGTGCGCGCTCGCAGCCACAGTTTCACGAGACACCGGCCACACTGTCAAATCACCCGAGAAAATATGTAGGTGGTACAGTGCGCCTGTCTCACATCACGCCAACCTCTCGGCCCATCTTCCCATCTCGCGAGAGCGATCTGCTTGCCGCGTTCCTTCAGCGGGTTTGGGCGAGAGACGCAAGCCACGCAGGGAACCCGGCGAGGGGATTGGAGGGGCTGCGATTGACGGATAGGCGAGGTCTCGTTTGTCGCAGGTCTCTTTGCGATTTCCCGCTAGAGTTTTACGGAGTTTTTGGATCTTCGATCGCGAAATTGCGATGAGCCTGGCGGGAGTCTGAGAATGTTTTAGGACGGGGGCCGCTTTGCCGCACGCCGCATTCCGTAGAAACAAAAATCGGGCAACTGGCTTATGCGCGCCCATCTTGGCCAGGGAACAGGAGGCTCTTCTGTTCGTATCACGTCTTCCAGGACTCCAGCATCCGCATCCGCATCCGCATCCGAGCGTCCCTCCATCGAAGGTTGATGATGCAGATGATGACGATGGTGTTCCCCCCTGGGGGGAGGCTAGAAAGTGGAGGGGCAGAACCAACATGGGACGACACGTGGATATTCCCCAAGATTGACGAACTGCGCAAGTGTGTATGACGACCTTGCTCCTAATTTTGTAGAGCAGATAATATCGACCGTTATGGCCGACATCCGTCAGGTGAAGGTATAATCCATGGAAAGGAACAATGAGCCACGAGTGCTGCCCATGCCTCGGCATCTCCCATACGAAGGAAATGGAGTCGCTGGGCCAGGGGTGCCGACGACGGGGGAGGGATGACTCTGGTTGTCAATTCCCACTCTGCAATTAACGGGGACGCCCAGCAACAGCGAGCAGCTTCGCTCACCTCGGTCTCGTACTTCTGGAAATGCTGGCCTCTGAGTTCTAGGTGTGGTTGGCTTCTCAACACCTGACTCTTGACTCAATTCCCCGTCTGCCACGAGGTCTATCAGTCGCGACGCAAACCTTGGGGGAATATGACAAAAATTTCTTTTTAAATTAAACCACCAGAGCTTAATGGCCATGGCATCTCAGTCGTCTGGCATGGAGGCTGACGTCGCAACCCGACCGCGTGTCTCTTCTTTTTTTGACGGGAGCACATGACAACCGTATCCCAGGCACAGTAAAGTGGACAGGCAGCGTGAACCCTTCGTGTGGGAATCTTTCGTGTCGTGCCCTGAAGGTGGGATTCCGCCGTCTCGGTCAGCCGCCGACCACATGAAGCTTGCGCCTTCCTCCTGTTCCGAATGGGTGGTCTATCTGAAGAGGGCGAGGGGACAGAGCCGCAGACGGGCAGCCCGGCCGCTGCCCGCTCAACCTCCTTTTTTAGGGCAGAATTAAGAGATGAATATCTAGATCGGTTCAACTCCCATATTGCTGGCTGCCAGATCGGGACGATGCATTCGTTTCCAACAAATGAAGTGGTCGCCCAGCCCCGTTGCCAACTCTTTTTTTACGAACAGACATTGTGGCGAGACCGAAACGACTGGCTCAGAATGGACTACATGAGACCAGAGCAGGTTTCTATACACCATTTGGACCCAGAAAGTGGCCATAGCTCCTTCTGCTTTTGCCGCTGGTGAGGGGCGGCGGCGGCGGCGGCGGCGGCGCGCGATGCCCCAAAAGATGGCTGTGTTCAGAAGAAGAGTCACTTCGGCGGCTAACGCCGAGCCGCGGAGTGGAGGAGCAGGAGGTGAGGAGGAGGAGGAAGGGGGTGGAAAGAGGGGCCGAGAGAAACTGAACACAGTTTTCACGATATGGCTTGATTCAAACTGAAACCGGTGGTTGGTTGGGTCTGGTTGGCTGGTGACAGCCACGCTCAGCAAGAATGCCCGCCCATCGGCGGCGGGCGGGAAGGAGCCGAAAACATTCATGTTCTAGACTGGCTCCTCCCAAAGGGGCCCGGCGTGCAGCGCATGCGAGCGTGATGTTTGATCGCAGATGTTGCGGCCAAGAAGGGAAACTCTGCAACTGCGGTTGGATTGATCGACTCGCATCGCTGGGGGATCAGGAATCAGTCAGCATCTCTGACACGCCCAACAACACCCGGCCGAGAGCACTCGGACGTCCCGCGCAGGAGAAAGCAGAATTATGGGCTAACAGTGGGTTGAACCTCTCTTTCGTCAGTCGACGAACCCAGAGCCAAGTTTTGGCTAGGCCAGGAAGCAGAAAAGCACTGAGCAAGAGCACCAGAGAGTCGGTATGTGTGCAAGGATGGCAACATGAAGCACAGGACGCCAGAAGGCTCTCGCCACAGCAGCAGACTGCCAGATACACTGGGGCCAAGAGCGATCTGACAACCGAGAGGCACCGAGAGGGACGATCATTCGAGGGTTGGGAAGGGAAGGGGGGGAAGGGGGTGTCGCAGGGCAAGGCAGGCCAGGCCAGCAAGCCAGCGACAGGCCGGCAGGACAGGACCATCTCCAGCTTTCTCCCCCTTCTAAGATCATCAGTCCACACAAACTACCTTAGTTCGTGCTGCTGACACTCGGTAAAGAAACCTGCTGTTGCTGGAGGTGGCAGCAACGCAACCTGGATTGTCGTGTTGTTGTTGGGGCCTGTCAGTTTATCCCGTAATGTTAAGTTTGTTTTGGGCGAGCGGCGTCCGAGAGCCGGCCCTGGTATATGTCGGTAGCAGCAACTCCAGCTCCAGTGTATCATTGCTGTGACTCTGCGTCCCTCCCTCGGCGGCAGGTTGGGTTGGGTTGCTTACTGCGCAAAAAAAGCCTAGCCGTGTGAATGTACTTCATGTGTGCGTGTACGGACACATACTTCGTCCGCGGTAAACATGGCACTGCATAAGTTTTGTTCTCTAGCGAATTTCAAACATGGCGTTTTTGGCTCGACAGCCGGAAATAAAGTGGAAGCCCAGGAACAGCCGAGGGTAAAACCCGAAACCGCAATGGCCGTTCCTGTACTTCCTGATCCTGCGGCGCGAGAGGGGCCCCAAAGTCCTAGGAGATCCATCCTCGAGGCAAGGCTGGGCCCGGCCAAGGCATGGTTGTAGGCAGGAGTTCGTCCCTACCTGAACACTGTGCCTGTAGCCAGCCTATAGTCTGTAGCCTGTAGCCTGTATGTGGCAAGGGCAGCACAGAGCAGCAGAGTTGTCGTGACAGCATAGAAAAGGCAATGGTAATTACAGCAGAGGTATTACATCTGGCGGTATATCCGGAATAAGATGAGGCCAGCGCTGTCGCGAGTCGAGCGAGGTCGTAGTCGCTATTATGAATGCGTGGAAGGCGTTCAGGCGCAGAGACAAGAAAAGCGACGGGCCAAAAAACTGTCCAAGGCGAAAAATTAAAATTAATCCCCTGCACGCACCAAATTGGAGCAGCCGGGACTCCCATTGGCCCAAAATTGGCGCCGAAGCTGGGCTGCGCAGCGCGACGCAGGCGCATGCTGGGCTATTAATAGACCCCGGTCATGTTTCGCAAACACCCTCCAGTCACGATGAAGCCTGTGGCGGCCACCCGGGCCCCACCTGCCCTCCTCTGTGCCTCTGCACCGCTGGCCCCTCCAGCGCGTCGAAGTCCCAGGCCCAGTTCCAGTTCCAGTTCCAGTTCCCCACTCCACAAAGCCTCTGAGGCCTGGATCCACTTGCAGTGTGAGTGTGAGAGTGTGTGGCCCCCCGGCACGCCGCACGCCCTGGCACCTGGACTGGGCTGGGCTGGTTTCCGCCGCTGCCTCCTCCTCTCACAATGGAACTGTTGTTGCCAGGCGCTGTGCCTCCTCTGTGGTTCTCTGCCTCTTGGGAGGGCTTGGGTCTGCGGCCAGTCACCGCCGACTATTTGCATCGCGCAGCGGCAGAGCCAGCGCTGAATGTGAAAGCGAGTGCAGCGGCACGCCGCCCCTTCCATCCCCTTCGATCTGACAAGTTCCCCTCACCGGACAGTCTGCCAGTCTGCCATGCTGCTTATGCTCTGCGTACCTTGCTTTGGTTGGACCGGTCCGGCCTGGATAGTGTCAGTTCAGTCAGAGAGGTGAGGCGGGCAGACAGTTTTCTATGACTTCAGCTAAGGTAGTTTGTGTACTGCACTGCACTGCCTTATCATTTGGTGCCAGGGCCGCAACAATCAACAAGTCAGTCTGTCCCAGGACGGCCACTACCTCTGTCCGCTTCAATGGCGGCTGCGGCTTAGTGCAGTGTATCGCTAGACGAGGCCGCACTAACACCCGATCCGACCCCCAGCAAAGTCCCCGTCCTGCTGGTGTCAGTACCTTGCCTTGCCTGCCTGTGCCTTGCCTGCCCCTCCAGGTCCAGTCTGCCCAGCCAAGGCAAGCTGGTTTGCGCTGCAAGTGCGCGCTCTCTCGCTCTCATCAGCTCCAGCGTCAACCAGCCCAGCCGGCCCAGCCAGCCCTTCTCCCCACTAGCAGCCGTGCCAGGTGTTGTGTGTAAGGTACGGCGTAGAGGGGGAAAACAGAGCAGCAGTAGGTACGAGAAATAGCAGGGCTCCTACCTACACTGGCAGTATGGGCAGTACGAAAGGTACGTACTGCTCAGCAGCCGCCTTTCCCTCCTGGGCCGCTAGCGCCAGTCTCCAGATGTAAGGTAGGTACGTACTGGGTGTGCCTTACGCACCTGTTGCGGTAGCCACTAGCAGCCCAGAAAAGGACCCCTGCCCCGGTCACCTCAGCCAGCAACTAACCCTGGGGACCCTCCCACCACCCGTTGACTTGACCAGCATCTCCAGGTCAGACCCAGCACCCAGCCCGTCCTGTTCGACGAGGGCAACTGACTGGGCGACCGCCGGCCACTCTACCAGGTACAGTGCTCCAGTCGCCTGCGTCCCCCAATCCAATCCAGTCCAATCCCTTCCACTCATCCCCCGTCGCCTTTCCTCGACCACTGCGCCGAACCCTCCATTCAACTCTCAACTACTTCCACCCGCTCCCCTCCAAAACCCTCTTCTTGTCTTCTCACCTACTTCTCAATTCTTCTCCGGCGCTTCACGCATTTTGCTGCACCACCCTTTTCCTTTTACCCGCCTCCCCAATGCTTCCGTTCTGACGGTGCCACACATCTCTTCTCCTACAGCATGTGCTGACCCCAAGCCGCCGTTTTCGTCGTGTCCAGTAGCCATTGTTTTCTCTCCCCATTCTTCCACACCACCACTACTTTTACCTCGCCATTACCTTCTGCCACCCCCCCCATCCTCTCTTTCGATTTGACGACTTGCACCACTACTCACCACGCCCCGCCGCATACGAATAATCCCCCGCCGCTCGTCTACCGACCACGAGCCCTGCCTGACCCGTTCCCGTCGCGAACCTGGTCACCCGTCGTACGGCAACGCCCGGAGTACGAGGAGGAAGAGAGAATAGAAACCGTCGGTCCTGCCGAGTCTGGGCCACACCACAAAAACCACAACCACCCCGCGGAGGAAAAAAGCAGTGAAGGGATTCAGCAGCGCTGTCCTCCGATCTAGGATCGCCCACGATTTTTAACCAACCCGCGATTACGCTCTTTCACGAACAAAACGCAACCATTTCTTTACTCATTTCGCTAACGGTGCCCTCTCCGGCCCTGTTAGTCTCGTCGCCCGAGACTACCGCCACCACGTTTCCATCGCGCAAGAGGAGAGAAAGAGAGAGGGGATACGGGCAGCCTATTCCCAAGGTGCACAAAACCATGCCGTCAGCAGCGGCCAGACGGATCTACGAAGATCAAATCCCCTCTTTCATGTCAGTATTTGACATAGACGCCGAGACCATCGCAGCCCAGGAAACCGTCACACTTGTCGACCCCAAGTTCATCGACATGGAGGCCACTGGAAAGCCGTTGGCCAACCCGGTCCACCACATGCGACCTTCAATACCCTCGGATCCTACGCACAAGCACCACGACAGCACTTCAACCCAGGCATCCGAGTCTGCAGAGTCATCACCCACGACAACGCTGTCAACAAGCGACTCCTCCCCGTTGTCGGACCCGTCGCCCTCCTCTTCCCCGGATTCTCCCGTCAACTTAATACCTCTGTCTTCTTTCCCGGCTACGACTTTTGGTGGCCTTTCGCCCATTTCCTCAATGAACACCCTCACGGCGCCCGAAAACCCCAACTTCGGCCGACCGATGACCTCTCCTGCGCCCCGCCGCCCTAAGAACATGAAGGGCCTGTCTATTCAGCCTCCGTTCATGGGCAACAGCGCCGCGACGCTTGTGTCTGAGCCTGCGTCGCCCTCGTTCATCAAGCCCACCATTCCCGGAATGAAGCGCAAGCCTAGTCAATTGAGCCTCAAGACGAAGACGTCAGATCTTGTCATGCGGAACACGCTGGAGGTTCCCGGCACGCCTGGCGTCGCTCCCATTATGCAAAGACGGGCGTTGAAGCATTCGACTTCTTCTCCGCACATGCTGCCGTCCTTGAAGTCGGCGACCTTCGGTCCCTCGGGTGGTATGACATTCCCCAAGGTTTTGGAACGTAATGAGACGGGCCTTTCCGAGTTTTTGAGACCAACCAAGACAGGCGTCGGTTCCTCGTTCGACACGACCATTGTTGAAGAGGACTCCCCAATCAAGACACAGCTCGCTAGCCGCGCTGCCCTCGATTTTGAGCCGTACCACGAGAACGAGAACAACGAGGACCAGAAGACTCCCGGTTATCCCGATGGTCCGATCGCCATCTACGAGGACAACGTTTACCTCTACTTGGAGCCGACAGCAGAGGAAGCCTCCAAGTTTGACACCGTCATCAATGTCGCCCGAGAAGTTCACAACCCATTTACCTTGCCAAAGCCGGATGTACCTATGACGGACTCACCGGCTGTGCAGAGCCCCATCCCCGACACGGCTGTGTCAAATGCCAGCTTCTCCACGGCATTCGAGTTCCCATCTGGCGAGGAGAAGGTCGAGACCCCGACAACGCCCAAGGCTACTTCGTTCTCTGCGAAGCGCCCGGAGTACATCCACATGCCCTGGGACCACAACACAGATATCGCTCAGGATCTTATGCATCTTTGCGAAACCATCGAGGCACGGACAAAGGACGGAAAGAAGGTCCTCGTTCATTGCCAACAGGGCGCAAGCAGATCCGCCAGTCTCATTATTGCGTACGGTCTCTACCGAAACCCCGAGCTCAGCGTCAACGATGCCTACTATGCCGCCCAGGCGAAGAGCCAGTGGATCAGCCCCAACATGAAGCTCATGTACTGCCTGCAAGACTTCCAGAAGCAGGTGTCGAAGAGAAGGGCGCCTCTCGGATCGGCTTTCCGGCCACGGACGGGACGCAGCCCTACGAAGCACCGCCTCACACTCTCTGCTGATGCGGCTATCGACGCTGGCCCGAAGGAGCCGTTGACCGCCCCCTTGCCAGGAGAGCAGGAGGGCAGCACTGGAAACCTGAGTCCGAAGAAGGGGAGTCCTACCCGCGCCCGAGGACTTTCAACGCCCGGCAGTCAGCCAATTTCACCCGGCCCATCATCAGCACCGTCGAGCTTTACATGCTCAGAAAGCGAGAGCAATCCGAGCAACTCTGCCAGATTTGGCAAATTCGATATCGATCGATTGCTTCCGCAGGTTCTTAAGCCTGCGCCGGCCGACACAGGCTTTGCATCGTCTTCGTCATTTTTTTCCAAGCCCCCGCCGTCGCCTGGCCCGCCTCCCTCGCCTGGCTTTGGCACACACCGATTTGGACCATCGGCAGGCTTCGGTTTCTCCAGCCTGAATCTTGGCCCGCCAAGCGATCACGATGCCGAAGAAATTAAGGAACGACACGTTGTTAGCGCGGTTCCTGAAGACGCGGCTCTCATGTCGCCCAGAGCCGAGAAGATGACCAACAACCCGCTGCACGGCTCCTTCAACGAATTTCCGGGCATGCGATTTGTCGAGGTGCCGCCAACTCCAAGTGAGGGTCTGTTCTCACCTCGAGAAACAATGTTCCCCAGGGATCCTTTCTTCCCCTTCGGACGCCCCACCCAAGTTGCCGACCCGCGAAGTCCGCCTACAATAGGTGAAACGCCAATTGTGAGGTCTATTGACGAGCTGCTATGACCGCAGCCAGGGCGGGACACACCGCCACTAGCGACTAGCACCAAGCCCTCGGGACCGAACTAACTCGGCGATACTCGGCCGGACTAAGGCTATTTGCTGCTATTTCTGCGACGCGGACGGGTCGCCACGCGAGCCTTGCGACGAAGCAGCAAATCCGACGGCCAGCCCCTTGAACATTATACGAGGTCTGCGGATACACAAATCCGCGACCACCATTCGAAACATGCGCACGTCAAACGAGCAAGGTTTTATTTTCTCACCGCGCTGAGCGTCCATACGGCATTTACAGGCGTTGTATCGTTCTGGAAAACAATCGGACAATCGGTGGCATTGTTGGGAATCACACCCCCGACAACCCGATTGAGACATGTTCATATCCGAATCACCTTATCGAAAACAAGAAGCTCCAGAAGCCAGCCCAGCGATCATTTAGCCGGCATTTCATTTGTCTGTTTTTTTCGAGCCTTCTTTTCAGAGCGCAGCGAGTGGCGAACTGGCTGTTGGTTTCGTCACGCGGCACTACGCAAAACGTACTTTACAACCATAAACCGAAATGTGTAATCTAGAATCGAATCCCCCGGGTGCGATATTGGAACGAAAACATGGGACAAACCGCCCATTTGGACACGGAAAGGCAAGGAAGGGGTTCGGCCATATTTATTTTCTCGCAGTCTTTTTTGTCATCTTTCGGGAGTTGGGGGGGATTGGTACACAGGTATCTCATGGAGGCCATTTTATACCCCACGGGGACTGGCCAACTTGGAGAGGACGGCTGTCGAGGATTCCTCAAAAAAGACACCGTTTAGCTTTTGTTTTTTGGTCCTGTTCAGGTTTTTCGCGAGTCAATCTACGGATGGCTACGCACACGCATATGGAGTCCAAGGGAAAGGGTGGAGAGGAACTCGATGAAGGATACCATCATGACCGCATGCATGGCTTGGGGGAGAGAGAAGTAGATGACTTTGAAACAAAACCGAGAAACCACACTACAAGTGTGTCAATTAAATCTTGACCTTTACCTTCGCAACGTGACTGCTTTCGGTGATGATGTGGCAACTGTTGTAATTCCCCCAGTACGGCGGATTGAGTCGCCAAAGAGCAAGTCGTGTTTGTTGCTGTTTAGATGCCGCGTTACTCAAAACCTGCGCGCGCATTCGACCTCAAGGCCAGCATTTCTTCTCAACGCTATCTGCACTGACTCGCTTTATCCAACATTTGAGGATACCTCTCTTGCGAGCGACTATCCAAGACGTTTGAAACTCCAGTATTCTGCCCTCCGCCCAGTTTCCCGTGGGGAGCTCGGCGAGCAAGGACTTGACCACCCATCTGCTTCAATTCATGTTGTGACTTCAGAGTTGAACGTGATCTCGGTCGCACAGTGAAATGGGCGCCTGTTGAGTCTAGTTTTTGGGTACCAAATTTCGCGGGATATATGTAGTTCTGGTAGTATTCTTCTGCTGCTGTCTATGAAACGCCGCCTGAACGCCCGGAAGACTGACAGACTCTGTTGCCCTGTTGCGTACATGTATATATATAGTAATAACGGCCATGCGAGGAAACGGCCTAGTCAAACAAGTTGTTTTGGATATCTCAGAAAGGTCGGGTTGAAAAAGGGACAAAAAAAGAAAGACACAGCGTCAACTGCTGATGTGACTGGTAACTGCGATGACTACTACTCTTCCTCCCTGTAGACTAGAATTAGACATTCCTCTTCTACTCTTCGCCTTCTCTTGCGTCTCGGGGTGCTCAGCTTTGTGGCATTTGGCTTTTGCTGTAGTTACGCTCAACTCTGCGTCAATGGTATCTCTCCACGCTCGTATTAGTTGCATGGGATGAAGAGATGTGAGGAAAAGAGGTCGGAGTAAAGGGAAAAGTAAGGGGACAAGATAGCAGTCTTCATTTACTGCGTCTTGCCGGCCGCAGCGGCGCGCTTCGCGGCCTCCTTGGCCTGCTTCTCCTTGGTGGCGATGCGGGCCTCGGCTCCGATGGCACCGAAGACGAGGGAGACGCCGAGCCACTGCATACTGGTGAGGCTGTGGCCGAAGGCGAAGACGGAGAGGGCCATGGTCACCATCTTGCGGGTGACGGTCACGGTTACGAGGAGTACGGAGGAGAAGGTCGACAGGGTGTAGACTATTGGCAAGAATTAGCCGTCCATCGCACTCAAGGCGGAAGGGGGAGAGGCTTGAAAAGCCATGGGGAAAGAAGAAGACTCACAGATGAAAACCTGCCCAACGGCGCCGCACGCCGCGAAGCCCAGCACATCCCACCACACGGCCGGGTACCGCGCCATGAAGCCCAATGCCGCCTTGAGCTCGCCGGCGCTGCCCGCAACGTCCATGCCGAGGTACTCGCCGAGGCCCGTGTGGACGAGCCAGGGGCTGAGGACGAGGTAGCCCAGCGTGACGGCGGTGCTCATGAGGTTGTTGGCACACATCATCTGGGGGCCCGTGTAGCCGCGGAAGGTGCTGAAGATGTGGTCCTGGGTGCTGTTGGTGAGGCCGTCGAACAGCAGGTTGATGGAGAGCAGGAGCATGCCCCATGGCATGTTGGCGTCCGGGTTGACGACGGTGTGCTTCTTGCCCTTCTTGCTGCCCGAGTGCAGCGTGAAGACGGCGACGCCCGCGGTGACGCCCGCCACGACAAGGTACTTGTACAGCGGGTAGCGCTTGCCAAAGAGCGTCGTGTGGAGGAGCATGACGGGCACGAGCTTGCAGCTCTTGGCGAGGAGGAAGGTGATGTAGTCGATGTGCGCAAGCGAGGCGTAGCCGAAGGGCGAGGCGAGGGATGAGGTAACGGCAACCAGGGCGAGGGGCATGAAGATGGCGCGCGAGGGGAAGACGGGAGGGAGGGAGCCGGCGCCGCGGGAGCTGAAGTAGAGATAAAGAAGACCCGTCGTGGCAGCGAAGAGGGACTGGATCGTGTTGAGGAAGACGGGGTACTTGAAGACCTCGGGCTTATCGGCTGGGCCATACGGCGTCGTCGTGAGCTTCTCTTGGAGGTAGGCCCAGGTCAAGCTGCGCAGGGAGGGGAGTTAGTCGACAGCTTGGAGGACGAAAAGGGAGGATCAGAAGTTGGCAGACATACAATGAGGCATAGATACCGCCCACGGCGATCAGAATCTGCAATGCGCCGGCCTCCTTCGCATCGGTGTGCGCAGGTGCGGTCGCCTTGCCGTTAGCCTCCTTCGCGGCCCCGTTGCCGTGGCTAGGCGTGCGCGCGAGGGTGTCGGCCTTGCTGAAGTACTCCGACGACGTCTGTCGACGGATGGGAGTAGCCTGCTTCGAGCGCGCCATTGTTGCGGACTATGATGTGACTAGCTCGTCGAGGGACAGCAAGTTTGCGCGGTTCGTTGTTGGTCGCGAAAGGTAGACAGTTGACAGGCTCGAGTGTCCAGGAGACAAAGGGGGAGAAAAGAAGAAAAGGGTCCAAGTAAAAATAACAAGCGTCTGTGCAAGCCGTCGCGGGTCCGAGGCTACTTCGCTCCAAGAAAGAAAGTTGAGGATGGAATCGAACGAAAATGAAAGACAAGGGAGCGGATGCAGATTGTTGTCGAGATCAATGGTCAGCGCAGCGCAGCACAGCACACACAGCCTTTGCTAGGCTGATGACAGGTTGGCTTCATCCCAAGAATTAAAAATAAGGTGGAGAGCTTACCCGTTGGAACCCCCGGGCCCCCTGAACCACCCCTTCCACCCAAGCCTCTTCAGGGTCCCCTCCACTGTCCGCTTGCGAACGCCCCTAACCTTATCAGGAATCAGCCCAGCCCGGTGCCTCCTCCGGATCTGCATCGCCAAAGGTACCCAGAACCCCCGCGCGGCATTGGCCAATCACGACAGGATCGCATCTTGATCCTGGACCTGTGCCCGTCCTGCCGTGTCATGTCCGCGCGCCAAACGGGATCTCCAGCCCGCCCGCCCTCCACCCACTGACGGGCGGGTTTTTGCCAATGCTTGGTCATTCGCGGATGGGACAGCATTGGCTTCTGCTTCGGAAAATCGCCCGTGGAATCGTGCGAATCGAAGTTGTGGTGCGCAATGATTTTTCTGGGTTGTTTGGCCACTTCCACACTTGTAACAGTTTTCACGTCACTCTGGGAAAGCCCACACAGGAAAGCACATGATATTTGGAGCAGCCTTGCTCAAAAGTATTTTTGTCTGCCTATCTATGAGCTGGTATCGCTATCTAGAATCCTCCGGGCGTTGGAAAAAACCACTACCAGAAGCGTCCAAGAGTCGCCCTTCGCCCAAGACCAGCAGGGAATACTTCGGCCACTGAGATATGTTCGGTCCAATCGTCGGTGTTTAGAGGGGGGGAAAGGGTTGAGGGGGTGCGGTGCATTGATGTCTGGAATTTTTGGCCGATATCATTATTAATGTTCGAAGCCATGCTTCGAAGAGGTATCCCGCAGTCGTCAAGTCGTTAGTGTTGCCTTCATCCGAGAAAAAAGGCCAAACACCGTATGTCCGAAGAAGCTTCATACAGAATCCCGATCCGCAGACTCAGGGATGTCTTTTGCCTGCCCAAACAACCGGAAGACCTTCCTCCAATTTGAGCAAATTTGTTGCGAGACTGCAACGTGAAAAGTGAAAGCTGAGGTCTCATCTTGCTGGTGACCACGGGTGCTACGCACACGAAGGGCATTTCATAAGCCCGGAAAATCGGAAAAGTTGAGTAAGCAAAGAGTAAAGGTTTTTTTTTCGTCCAGTCCCAGACCAAGAGATGGATGTGGAAGTGTGTCATGTGACACCTCAAACACCTCGGAGATCAAGCCTTGCGGCCAACGTCTGCAATGTCCAGCGTGCGAATGGAGACAACCAACTGAAAAGGGGACGAGAGAACAAGCACGCCTCTACTCGGAGGGAGGAGCCTGAGAGCGACGCATCTTCTCCGCCTCAAGGTTCTCGTACAAGAGGAAGAGAGCGGACTCGTTGGCCTTGGCAGTGCCCATGATGGTGAACATGCGCTCACCGGTCTCGTCATGGGGGGCCTAAAAAGCTGTTAGTCATCATTTCAACAACTGACACAGGAAATTTCCTCACCTTCGCGATCGAGATGCGGGCTCCCGAGGTCTTGCGGATCTCACTGATCTTGCTACCGGCACGACCAATGATGCAACCAACCATATCAGCAGGAATGCTGATGTTCTGGGTCTGGATCTCGTCGCCATTCTCGTCGTGGGTGGGAGGGCCCCGAGAAGCAGCATCCGAGTCGGAGCGACGACCGTAAGGTCGGGTGGCGCCATTGCTGAAATCGGCACCGTTGCCCGTGCGCATGACTCGGGGGCTAGTGTACTCGGATGAGCGGCCACCGGGGGAAGTGTAGCTACCGCTTCCACCGAGGCTAGTGCTGGTGCTGCCAGACTGAGTGCGGACAACCGGGTTGTAGAGAACGGTTCCAGTTCCACGCTGCCAGTCGTCTACGAGGCACTTGCAGATCTCCCAGACGGCAGCCTTGATGCCCTCGGGGGTGCCCTGGACCTCGACAATCCGTTCAGTCGACTGAGGAAGCATCTCCTTCTGGGCCACCATACGAACACCGGAGACGTCCTGAATGTGCTTGATCTTCAAGCCCTGACGACCGATGATGGTACCCATCTGGTTGTGAGAAATGAGAAGCTTGATGGCTAAAACTGGTGTCAGTCACAACTTCCACGAATCAAAAGTAGATGCAAAACCTACGATGAGTGCCGTTGTTCTGGACAACGCCTCCCATGCCCATAGCGGGAGCGCCCTCGAGAAGAGCTTGAGCAACAATAGCATAGGCCTTAGAGATGGCCTGGATTTCACCCGTGATGGTAAGGACACGGTCGTGGACGCCTTGGACGACCTTGCTGACACCGGCCTTCACACCAGTCTCATCGCGGAGATCAGCAACGTTCTTGCCCGCCTTGCCAATGATGACTCCAGCCTCCTTGGAAGAGACAATGGCTCTGAGGGTGAGCTGAGAAGTTGCGTACTCCTCCTCCGTACGGGGAGCAGGCTCTCCGTCTGGGCCCAATCTGGGCTCATCATCGTTGACCTTCAGGTGGTCCAGCTGACCCACAAGGTCATTGCCGTTGGCAGGGATGGAGTCCTGAGCGGCAGACATGATGACTGAGTTACTCGGGAGGTAGTAGGAAGAGTTGTTGATAGGACTGGGGATAGCGAGGGCGGACTCGGTCGCACAGCTATCGGAAAGACCTGGGGCCAAGAGTTAGTAAAATGCGCCATCTGAAATTGAAGAATAGAAAAGCAAAGGGTTGTCAAATCCGAATGTATGGGGATGTGGAATTTGTGTAAGGGAAGGTGCGACCAGTGCATTAGTTAAGATCTGCGACACTGCAAACAATGCATCCAGAATGGAACAGAATGTCTTGGGTTAATGGCGAATAAAACAATCGCTAATGACTGTCCGAGCAGATATACCTGTTGAAATGTGGCGGGTAGATGTGACGGGAAGCTTGGAGGGGGTTGCCCTCGGGGCCTTTGCCGAGAGGACGTGGAGGTGGTGATGTGCGGCGGGGTGGTTTTGTGTGGTGTTAATAATTACCTAGTATTTTTTCCTGAGCTTTGGCGAACAGGAAGGCGCGGGGTTCAAGTTGAGGTCGGTCGAGCGGGCAGGAGCCAAACCACGAGTTGAGAAAGTCGCAGAAAGATGGATCGCGTCGCGAAACTCGAATAGGACGTCCGAGAATACTGTACCTAAGTACGAGATGTCGGGTCTGTTAGAGTTGGTCGGTTAAAGTTGTGAAGCGATGCGATGCGACAGATGCGCGGCGCCAGCGGTGGGTAGAGTGGGTGGTGGATCGGGGAAGAGATCGGGTTGGGAGGGGTGAGGTGTAGTTGGGGAGAGTAAGAGAGTCGGAAGAAGAGAGGCGGGGATGTGATGGAGAGAGGAAGAGAGATGTGAGGCGGAAGAGAGGAAGTTTTGTGAAGAGTTTGGGTGAGGTGTAGAGGTGAAGAAGAGAGAGATGGGGGCCGGGGAGAGAAGTGAGGTTGGTCGTGGCGGGTGAGGTGAAGGACGAAAAGAAGTGCGGGCAGAGAATTGGGGGGGAGAAAAGTCGGTAGGTAATTGTGACTGACGGGGAAGGAAAGTGCGCTGCTGTGTTTTTTCCCTTTTTTCCTTCCTCGACTGGCTAGCAGGTGCGAAAGTGGCAGGCAGGTACTTACGATTTAGCGTGGTGAGGTAAGAGACGGGAGGTACCGTTTTAGTGTCCTTGGTGGTTGATAGCTTCTGGGCTGTACGGCAGGTTCCCGGTGTTGAATTGGGGAGCTTCTTGCTGGAGCAGGGTCGCTTGCAGGGCTTGATATGGGAATGGGGACAGGGCAGGTACGTGATTCACTGGCGGGATGCGCCTCAAGACTCCAACGGCGGCTACCCATCGCCCCACCCTGCAGCACCGAATCACGTGTACCGCAGCTGCGCAAGTTTGCGGTGGATGTACATGAGAGGGCGCTAGGGCCACAATCACAGCAAGTATCCTGCCCCTCCTGCACATGCTTCCCGAGCTGTACTTGTGGCGTACCTCACCATGGACCCCTCCACGCGACATGGAGCTTACCCAGCGTCTGGGCTTCTTCCTTCCGGGGCTCTCTGCTGCTGGTGGTGCTGGTGCTACCTACTTTTTACTGCACCACTCTATCAGGGCCGCTTCCGCAGGACCCCTCAACTGCGTACTCACACCTCCAGCCGTGATGGGGCAACAGCGAGACGAGACGAGACACCAGCAGCACCTGCGCCCAAGCTTTCTCAAACCATGGCTTCTCCATCTCAAATCTCAAGTGTGGTGCTGAACGGGCAATCACTGCCAGCAGTTGTCGACCGTCAATCGCCGAAAGCGACGCCACCCTCACACGAATATACCTACGCCATCCATCAACATGGTCGCGATACCCAGACCTCAAGGGCATAGTGCCCTCTCCCTCCCATCTCCCTCTCTCTCTCTCACACCACTTACACCACTTACACCACTTACACCTCTTGGAGCGGGGCGCAAACCTTGGAGAAAGGTCTGTCTCTAGGCGGCCTCTTGGAGTACGCTACACACACTACTTGTACTGGAGCTCTCTCGGACGGATCCCCGCCAGGGCGCCTCGACAGGGAAGAAGCATTCCAGACCGTCTCGAATCAACCTCCATTCCAGGGTTGAATCTCTCAACGTAATGCGCATTGCTAGTCTCCCCCGGGATCTGTGGTGCCTGACCCGGCAGCATCGGAACAATTCATTGGAAAAGCATCTCGATCGACCAATGTACCCAATAGAACCAGCCCTCTCTGCCCGACTTGCGACACGCGATAGGAACCTAAGGTGCTGCGCACTGTTGTTCAAGACTTGTGCCCTCGGGTTCCGGGCGCCGTGGCTTCAGTCTTCACCTCAGTTCACGAAACGGCTCGCACTCGCAGCTGCAGCTCACTGACAGATGCCCCGTCCTCCCGTCCTCCCCGTCGGGCCTGTCGCAGGGCAGGCGCACAAGACGCAGCGAGCGTCCCAAGCTCCAGTGGCAGTGGCTGGCCACCTCCCACCTCGCTCCCACTTCCACCAGCCCACGCCCATACCCACGCCCACGGCAAGGGCAGGACGCCTTGATCAATAAGGGCCCTTCGCTGCTGTCTACCACCCTTACCTTACTCCGCTCCACCCGTCACGGTGCTGCAGCGTGCGTCGTGGTTGATTTAGCGCGGGTACAAACGACCATTCGTTGCTTGGCTCCCGCCCAATCTTTTACTTTATTGACACGCCGAGCTGCCGGGTTTACCTCCCGCGGCCGACGTTGGGCGAAACGGCTCCGACTTATCCAGCCTCCCCTCTCTCCGTCAGTGGCCGTCGGTGATATCTAATATCAGAAATCCCGTATCAGCATGTGCCGCGACGGCTCACATCATACGGCACATCCCGGCAAACATCTGGCATCTTCAATCCTGCCACCGCCGCTTGGCTGCCGCCAAAGAAGAGGGTCGCTATGCTGTGTAACAGGTAGATGCTGCAGCATCCGTCTACTCGCAGTACTGAGTACACTGGATCGGGGCTGCGCGGGTACACATACGCAGTACGTATTGCCTGATTGACATTGAGCCCGGTGAGAAGACACTGGAAGCGCGACTTTCCAGCCCCCCACCACCAGCCCGGCCGTCACAGGATGCCGCTGCCGCCGTTGCTCACCTTCACCTTAGTCTCCGGCCATCCGTCGCGTCAGGGTCTCTCCACCTTTTGTAAAGACACGATGTCAATGGACGCCATTCTCAAGACACTGTCTCTTCAGCAGCGCGGATTGGCCAGCCAAGGACACCCCGGCGGTGGGTCGAATCGTGCCGTCGACGGCTGTACAAGGAAAACTGCTTTGCTTCGAGCAGCCATCACGTAGCGTCTGCGTTGCAGTAGCCTCCTCACTAATGCCGGTTCCATCTTCACTCATTCGGTGGGCCGTCCGCCTAGCCCCCCGGGGCATTGGGTGCACTTCGTCGCGTTGACTCGTCTGCGACACCCAAAAAGGCGCGCTTACGAAAGCGCCGGCCTCTCGCCCGTGTAGTCTCCGCTGCTGGATCCATGCCCCAGACGACCAGAGCCCTATTATCCGCGCTTTTGGCTCTCTATACCCTCCCATTGGGCACCATTCCGACCTTAAACTGCCGGCCATGTGATGGCCGTGGCCGTTGGGCGCATTGCTAGCGACCGCTAGTGCGACGGGGATACCCTGATGTCCGATGGACGATGCCGGGGCGGGAGATGTACGCATCACGGCCGATCACAGCTATCAAGCAACTAACGTCAAGCAGCCCACGACGCAGGCAGTGGCACTGACTTAACACACGGCAACTTGAAGAAAGCGGGTGAATCATATTCTGTTGACTTTGCTCGAACTAAATGTCCGTATGTGTGTGTGTGAATGTGCCTGCCCGATGCGCTCCAGGTATCATGTATGTCTTCAGTATGTACACTATTGGGGGGATATAACAACCCGCCCCAAACCATTACTACATCCTCTTCCCCCGTCCCCGTCCCCGTCCCCGGCCCCGAGTCATCACCTCTGCCGCAGCTGCTTCTCGTGCTCGACCCAGAAGTTCTTGCACGCCCGGTGGCCCCAGTGCTCGACCCACCACTCGCCGAAGCTGTCCTCGACGTCGAAGTCGACCTTGGCCACGCGCTCGTCCCGCTTTAGGCCGCAGATGATGCACGGCTTGGGCGCCGTGGGGACGACCTTGGCCGTCGAGACGGGCATCGCCTCGCCGAGCTCGGGCACGCGGAGCTGGTTGTGCGTGAGCGACGAGTTGGCCGCCGCGACCGTCGACCGTAGCCGGCCGACATGCTCCCGCCACACGCCCAGGACGTCAGCCGCCTCGCGGTCCTCGCGCGCCGCCTGCGCCTTGTCCACGCCCGCGAGCTTCATGCCCTTGGCACCCGCCGCCGAAATGGCCATGCCCTGGGAGAGAAATTTGTCGCGGTGCCAGCGCAACTTGCGGCCCGCGATGATGCGCGCCGCGACGCTGGCGAGGGCGAGGTAGCCCTGGAGGAAGGTCACAGTGGCCGGGTCGGCGAGGATGCGCTTCTTGACTGGAGGCATCTGGCCAGTGAGGGGCTTGAAGAGGGACGTGTTTGCCGTCTCGAGCAGCTGGGGCAATACAGAGAGCAGGACGGAGGGAGGCGGGATGTTGATGGGCGGCGGGGCGTCGTCGCGCGTCTCCGGGGCTGGTTCTGGGTCCGCCTTCGGCTTTGTCGTCGCTGTAGTGGCGGGAGCTGGGGCTGCTGCTGTCGTGACGCCGTCCACTGCGTCCCAATCCCAGCTTTCAGGGGGTTTGCTAGAGTCAATGGCAGAAGGCTCCTCATCGAAGTCCTCAAAGTCCGGCCAGTCGTCGACTTCTTGTATCTTCTTGGTGGTGGTAGTGGAGGAATTTTTAGCCACGGCTGCCGGATTGTTAGAAGTCTGCCCAAAAGTAGGCCAGGCAGTGACAGGCGAGGGCGATTTAGGCTTCTCGTCCTTTTTGAAGTCTCCAGATGTTGGCGTGGTAAGTCCCAGTCCTGGAAAGGGGTTACGCTCCTGGAATGAAGGAGACTTGGGTGCTTGCGGATAGGGCGACATGGGGGCGTTGAGATTCAAGGACAAGAGCTGAGGCTTCTTTGGAGGGGACTGAGAAACCGGTAGAGGGTCGTCATCAAGGGAAAGTAGATCCACAGATGGCGGCTGTTTCGGCTTCGAATCCAATGTAGGGCTCACGTCTGCACCCGGAAAGGGGGTCTGGACGGTCTCGAAATCGCCAAACTCATCGTCATCTTCGTCGTTGCCGCCCTGAAGCTCAAACTCTTCCGCGTCAAACAAAATGTTGGCATCAGTCTGCCGCGTCTGCTTAGGCTTAGGGTCCGCCTTCTTTGACACCTCGGGCATTTGCCCGCGGAGTCTGGGACTCGGCTGAGGCTTCGAGATTTGAGAAGACGTTTGAGCTGTAATGCCCGGGCTGGCCGGCGGCTTGAGGGCTGATGAGCCGGTCTGCCACGACAACCCCGGGCTAGGCTGTGGGTTTTGCCAGGGAAGGCCGGGACTCGGGATGGGCGACAGGCTCGCACCGGGGGGCAGGTCGACCGCGTCGATCAGGTTGTTGGACATGAGATCAAACGTTGAGGCCCGGGCGACCCGGTTCCTGGGAGGCGGTGACGCCCTCGCCTTATTCGTCTGCGGGGGGACAACGAAAGACTTTTGAGTTGGCGTGGGCTCCGCGACCTCAAAGTCGCCCCAGCCGTCATCCTCCTCAGCATCCTGTTGAGCTTGCTTCGGAGGCTGCGCAGGTGTCGATGACATGAAGCCCGATGAGAACGAGCTTAAGTCGCCCCATCCACCATCGTTGCCGCTGCTAGCACCACTTGGCTGCTGCGTCTGCAAATCAGGCCATGGTTGAGTCTGCTGGGCCGGCGCGGCTGCGGGCCGGCTGGTGACGTTGGTGTTGCCGAAGGACGAAAAGTCAAACAGGTCCGACGACGTCGTTGTTGCCGGCTGTGGGCGCTGAGACTGCCCAAACTGGCCCCCCTGTTGCTGCTGCGGCGGCGGAGGGCTCTGGTAGAAGCTGTCGAGGTCCAAGAGATCGGCGCTCATTGCTTCGGTTTGATCACCTTCGGATGCACATGCTTTTTGACCCGTCTGTTGTCAGGCGTCTCCTGTAGAACGTGGAGCAAGAAGGACGGCGATGGAGAGCGAACGGGAGAAAAAAAAGCAACGGTGAGAGGACAAAAGGTCGACGTCGGGCTACGATGGGGACAAAGGAGGTTAGATAGCCAAGTCTGGTAAGTAGCTGACCGTATTTGAATAGGGACCCTCTCCTCGGGTAGAGTGGTAAATGGGGCTGAATGATGAAGGGAGGTTCCACGGGGCTGGGATGGTGGACGGTTGACGGGCGGCATGGGGAAGAAGGGGCCTAAAAAGCTCGGATAACACCCTGCTGAGAGCCACAGCCACAGCGGACATGCGGCAGATCCTGGGCCAAGACGGCCGGCAAGTCCGCGCTCTGCGAATAGGAACGCCGAACTGCCCTGCCCTACACAGTAGCTACCGAGTCTTCCAGCAAAGTGCCACCCACTTGCGGCCCTGAAAAGTACACGCTTTGTTAACCCTCAGGTTCAATGGATAAACATGTCCAATTCATGTCGGTCTCCCTTGACAGTTGACAAGCCCCAAAGTTTGCCAATGAGAGCAGGACATGAGATTCACTCAGTCAAAAATGGCATCGGAATGGGACTCGTTTGAACGCAGCCTCCCAAGCGTCCGGATATTGCTGGACATCGTTCTCTTGGCAGCAACTCAGCTTTGACTCCGGGCCTCAGCTAGGGGCCTCCAGCGGAGCTCGGATAGTTGACGGATCCTCTGCGTCGGCCCGGAAATATCTAGCACTAAGGCCCGTTGATAAATAGCTCGTAAATAAAGTTGCCATGTTCCTGACCTATCAAAACACATGGTCAAAACTACCGAGAGATGTTTCCGGCGGACTTCTGTGTCTCGATTCAACGCGGTTAACGATGCGTCAGGTGATGGAATGCTGGAGCGTGCCATTGCCAGAAGCGCCGGACGGTGCAAGATCCCTGACGTGGCGTGGCGCTAAGAGCGGTCGGCACGGAGCTTAGACCACGCCGATGCTTGGGGGTTTAGCGCAGAAATCTCACTCAGCTCTAAAATTTCGCTGCCCAGGATGTCGCCTCTTGATACTTTTCCATCAACGCAACGCCACCATCGTGAACGCCTACCATGCCGCCGCGGACTCTGGCATCGCTGTGCCCCCGATGCCAATTGGCATTTCGACCGCAACCCTTCCCTCGGTTGACGACATCGCCATGGTTCACACAAGCCGCCGGCTACCGTGCCGCGACGAAGGCGAAGCCCTCGCGCATGGTCCTATCAGACAATGTCTCGCAACCCCGAGGTCGAGAAAGCAGACCGCCGCGGCGTCTCGTTGAAGGCCCGTTCGGAGGCATGAACCAGACAGTCGCAAGGATTCCCATGAATTCGCGCCGCGCCGCGCATCCGTCCCAGTCGAAGCCTACCACGAACAAGTTCAAGCCGACCACGAGCAAGTTCCGCAGAGGCGACTCCGAGAACTCGGCTGACTCGAGAAAGGCGCTGAAGATGCAGCGGGCTTTGGCAGGCGTGTCCTACGGAAAGAGAAACCATCTGAAGGACAAGATGCAGGAATACGAGTCTTTCGATCAGTTCAACCTCCTTCCTTCCGTCAAAACTGCCATTTCCGAAGACCTTCTGGAGGGTATGGTGGACATCAAGCCGACGCCGGTCCAAAGGCTCGCAATCCCGGCCATGCTTGGTCAGTCCAGCGCGTTCAAGGTCAGGGGCGAAAAGAGAAAAGACTTCTTGCTTGCCGCCGAGACAGGTTCTGGCAAGACGCTGGCCTACATGCTGCCGGCTGTCAACGCCATGAAGATCGCCGAGCAGGAAAACCCCGAAATCCAAGCATACAAGAAGCGGCTCGAGGAAGAAAAGGCCCGAGAAGAGAAGAACAGAGAGAAGGCGCCCAAGTCCAAGAAGGCGTCCACCTTTGACGAGCCTCATCCAACCATGGCGAGACCCCGCATTGTGGTCCTCGTTCCCTCGGCGGAGCTCGTCGACCAGGTTGGCCGTGTGGCCAAGAAGCTCTCGCACGCCGTCAAGTTCAAGTCAGAGAAGCTTTCGGCCAACCTGAACCCAGACGTAATCCAGCGCAACCTCTGGTCGCCCCGTGGCGTTGACATGATCATCACGACACCCCACCTGTTGGCCTCGATCGCGGACTCGGACCCCAACGTGCTCTCTCAGGTCTCTCACTTGATCGTAGATGAGGCCGACTCACTGTTTGATCGAAGCTTTGCTCCCGTGACCACGTCCATCATCGACAGAGCGATGCCGTCGCTGAAGCAGTTTGTCCTTTGTTCCGCCACCATCCCCAAGAGATTGGACAATTACCTGGCCAACAACTTCCCCGACATGACACGAATCACGACACCCAATCTTCACGCTATTCCTCGACGCGTGCAGCTTGGTGTCATCGATGTTGTCAAGGACCCCTACCGCAACAACAAGAACCTCGCATGTGCCGACGCCATTTACACGATCGGCCGCGAGGCATCCAAGCACGAGGGCCCCGTCCAGGGTGAGGTCGACGTTCGTCGCATTATGGTCTTTGTCAATGAGCGCGAGAAGACCGAGGAAGTGGCCGAGTATCTGCAATCCAAGGGCATCGATGCAATTGCGCTGAACAGAGACGCGAAAGAGCAACGGCACTCGGAGATGCTGGCTACCTTTACGTCGGCGGAGCCCTTGCGCTCGGTCGTGTCAGAAAGCTCCACGAGAGGCAAGCGATCGCTGCCGAACACCAAGGTCATCGTCGCTACCGACCTGGCGTCCAGAGGCATTGATACGCTTGCAGTCCGGCATGTCATTCTGTACGACGTTCCGCACACAACCATTGACTTCATCCACCGGCTTGGGCGAGCTGGTCGCATGGGACGACGTGGAAGAGGTATTGTCCTTGTTGGAAAGGACGACAAGAGGGATGTGGTGGCGGAGGTCAAGGAGAGCATGTTCATGGGCCAGGCGCTCATCTAAGTTCTCGTTGTATGAGGGTATGAAGACATGTACAACACGATGTAGAATACCATGTATATCAAGAAAACGGGCTCGGGCAGAGTGGGGATCAACATATACCTGGCATAGACTTGGAATTGGGGTCACCTGGTGAAGGATGGGTCTCAACTCTAAAATAGTTTTCGATCAACCTTGAAGAACAAGCAAGGCGCACGTGTAAATCCATGTTGACCGCAAAGGTAGTTCTGTCTCGCGCCACCTGTCAGCACACAATTGAGGCGCAACTATAGAGGTGTGGCTTGTGTTGTGGCACTAGCTCCAATTGGGTGGGTCGCGAGTTGGGTTGAGCAAGGTTCAAGTTCGCGACGCGTCCCGCTTGCAAGCGTTTCCCTCCCGCACCACATCAAAATATCACGGACCCTCCGCATCATCCTTACTTAACCCAGCTAAGCCACCGACTCGCGGTTGGAAGTCGCCCTTCACGACCAGTATCCTACACAAATAATCCTCTATCGAAGAATCGATCCAGTATCGACAACCAAGCAAGGCAAGCATGCCCCGCCCTAAGAGAGCGCGTCGCGCGCCTGCTCCGGCTGTCGCAGCCGTGCCTGCTGCCGCACCAGAGGACCGATCGAGCCCGGCGCCCGCGTCGGGCAGTGACATCTACAGCCATAGCGATCGCGAACATTCGGTTATTCGGAAGGAGCACGAGAAGGAGGAAACCACGCGTGTGCGCAGAAGCACCAGCTTGCGCCAGAGGCAGCTGCGGGCAGAGAAAGGCGCGCGGGACCTGGCCCCGAGTTTGCTGGACACCGACAGCGACACAGCTTCTAAGGGAAAGACGAAGGACGATCGGCAGAAATCTGACTCGTCGGTCGAGGTCGGTAGAAAAACACTTGCGACGCCGGTCCAGCAGCGGCGGGATACCACGGGATTGGACCTGGATGACGACATGTTTGAGGGACTCGACACTACCTTGGGAGACGACGATGATGACGCGGCACCGCCGAGCGCGCCGCGATCCGACACCTCGACGTTTAGTGTCAGTCACTTTCGACGTCGTGGCCGCGCGCCGAGCATCAGCATCAACAAAGACGATGCTCCCATCAGACCCAGTAGTCGCGGAGTCGGAACCCCAGGCATCAGTTCAACCTTCAATATTGGCGTGTTCAAGCGCCGACAGAGAGAACCAAGTATCTTGGGAACGGCTCAAAAAGAGCGCGCCCAGCGACCCGTCCTCCTCTCGTCGGACTCTGAGTCTGGCGATGATGTCGACGACTTTGAACCTGAGGCTGAATCGACGCCTCTGAATCGGCGCAGGACACAGCCCGCTCCCGCTGCCGAACCTTCATCTGAACCTGAGCCTGAGCCCGAGGCTGAACCCGAGGCTGAGCCCGAGCCCGTGTCCGAGTCTCAACAAATCCTAGCGCCAGATTCGCAGCCAGAGAGAGAAGCCGAACCTACTTCCGCAAGTTCTCGCAAGCGAAAGAGCTTAGAGAGTCACGAGGCAAGGGACCGTCCCGGCAAAGCCTCGCGTACGGAGCCTGATTTGGTCGACGATGACAGCGAATCGGAGCTGTCCGACATGCCGTCGCCTCTTCTGACCCCTACCAGACCCTCAGCCATCCCGCGCCCCATGACGCCGAACCAGGATGCTATCATGGCGCCACCCGAGAGCAGCGGTTCGGAAGAAGACAACGAGGCCTGGCCTGATATCCGCACTCTTGCCAAGCAGCGGCGTCGCCGCGCCTCGCCGACAACGCCAACGCGCGACGATGGCAACGTTTCCGACGTCTCTTCCCCGCCCTCTCTCACTCACTCACCCAACTTCCCCGCGACTCGGAATAAGTCACGGGCGAAGAAGCAACACAAGTCGCCTAAGGTCACAACAGCAGACCTTACCGGCCTGCTTCCCCGCAGACGCCACAAGAAGACTCGAGACCCTTTAGGCATGGATGATTCTGAAGACGAAGAAATCGACGCCTCGGGTCTGGAGGAACACGATGATGAGTTGTTATATGTTGATGCTCGCACACGTTCCCGGCGTGCAAAGGTAACGCCGCTTAACCGCAGCTCGGCTAACAGGCCACCCTCCCGCGGCGGCAAGGGGGCTGTGGCGGCTGCCAAGCCCAGGACAGCATCGAGAGGAAGTCGCCCCTCGACGCGCACTTACGGCCGGCGCCTATCGCACAAGGAGAATGAGATCGACGGCGACGAGATCGAAATTGACGAGGCGGAAGGTGTAGCGGAAGGTGACGGCGAGACTGGGCCTGAAGGTGATAGCTTCGCTCCCGTCCAGGATGAGACATTCGACGGGCAGGAGAGCAGTAGTGACCCGGTCCGCAGCGCGGACGAGCTCAAGAAGGCTGCGCGCAAGTTCAAGGAAGTCGATCGCTGGGAGCTTGAATTCGAGGAGGTGACAGAGAGTTCGTCCCCCAATCGGGATGCGCGATGAGAGAGGGGCGAAGCAGTTTATCGACAATGCGTATGTTTATTTGCCTTCGGGGAAAATGAGAACGGCGGGATCGGGGGAAACGGGAGTTAATGTCATGGTTATGAAGTCGAGGGGGTTATCTTTTTCGCATCGGCACGATACGGGGGTTTCTTCCGTCTACCTTGGTTGATACCTCAGTGTACACTTTGCATCCTTGGCCTCGCTGGAGAATGGCGTTGATGATGCTTATTTTTTCGACTCGGGGGATTTGCAGTCAATACGAATCAAAAAGGAGCTAATACGCAACGTTTCTGCGGCGCCCTGTTGGCCCCGTCACGGTATGGTAGTATCATCATGCCTACCTCGTAGTCTCCCTTTTTGAATGCCCGAAACGCCTGGTCTCCCTCTTCCCAAACCCTAAACGCCGGTCCCTCGTGAGGGAGAACACCATGAAGCCGACTGGAAAGTGAAGAACTGCTCTCATTGCCTGAGCGAAACGGTCTGCACCTGCTGCTCCACGGTAGGCAGGAGGTTCGAGAGCAGGTTCGGGTCCCGCATCGCGATGGTGATATCATCCGGTAACCGACCCTCCATGAACAAAGACTGTGGGTTCGTCTCGTTAGCAAGCAATTCTTTCGCAGCCAGAATGGACTCGACAAAATAGCGAAAGCTCACCCTCCTGACACTATCAAAGCCGTCCTCCTTGGCGGTGTACTCCCGGATGACCTCATCCTTCTCGAAGTCGACGTAGACGCGGGTGTCGCGGATGCGCACGACGACGTTGTCGAGGCGCATGAACAAGCGGCAGAGCAGAAGCATGCGCTTCTCGTGCACGCGCACCTTGACGCTGACGGCCGAGATACCGTTATCGTCGAGCTCGCTCTCGTAGAGCATGACCTCGTCGAAGAAGAGGATGGGGTCGCGCCGCTTGAGCAGCTCGAGGGGGATCTGCTTGGTGGCCGTGTCGGCCAGGCCCTTGCCCTCGGGCTCGCTGAGTGTGCCGCGGTACTCGGTCGAGTAGGACCAGTCGTAGGGCTTGACGACCTCCTTAATGCCGGCGCTCGTCTTCTCGCGCGAAGAGGACCAGTCCTTTGCGTAGGCGACCTTGAGCATCTTCTTTTCCGTCTTGTCGACGCCGTCGAGGGCGTCGTAGGCGTTGAAGGAGACGGACCAGCCCGAGGGGACGTGCTCGATGCGCACGAGGTTGTCGCCGAAGATCATCTCGGGGACGGGGATGCCGAGAGCCGCCGTCATCTCGTCGATCGGGCCGGCTTTGGAGATGGGCAGCTTGCGCGTCGAGATGCGGAAGCGAGACTGCGTGTGCGAGGTAGTCGCTGCCGCGAGGGCGGCCGGCGTCGGGAAGGGCTCGTTCGGGGAGGTTATGTGGTTCATCTTTGCTTGTCGTGCAACTTTCGGTCTCTTATAAATTTCGGCAGGGTTAAAGGGAGAATCTTGGACGCGGTAAAGAGGCCGACGGAGGTTTTTGGGCTGATTGGGTTGGTGCCGATGTGAGGTTGAGGGGAGGTGCGGTTCGGGTCGGAGGTATAGTTGGAGCTCTGGTACAAGATGCGGTGGTGATGGTGGGGTTTGGCGGGGAACACAAGAGTCTCAGCACCTAGACCCCTGCTTGTCTCGGTGAGCGAGGGGCAGACGTCACTTTAATAGACCACACCGAGACGCTTGGACTGGCTGCCTCTACTTCGGCGTATCTCAGTTCTCTCCAAATAATTAGTCAAGATTCCCTTCTGCTCATGATCGCCGTCTTCCCGGCCTTGCCTTTTCCCAATGACCAGACCCCGCCCCAACCACCTCTACTAGGCAATGGACTCATACTCAGTGTAACATCTTGAAGACGTCCATCCATGCCCTACGCGTGTTCTTAAAAACGAGCTTATAATGCTCGGGGGCTGGACAGAATAGAAGAAGCGCGAGTCAGACGAATTCGGTATGTTTTGCACGGCGTTGCACCGAGCTAGCCAAGACTCCAAGTTAAGTTGACAGTCAGACTAAGTCGTTCAATCCCGAAAACAGCTAAACACATAGGACCAGACATTGTACTTTATCTACTGTGATTTTTTTTATTCTTACGAGATGGTGTTCTGCTGCCTTTGAAGTGCTCTGGCTCCCTAACGAGATTGGTCGCCAAGAAGGAGTCATTCTGGCAACTACAGGAGACCCGTTGTGAAAACGGTTGCTGCGTGCATTCACTGTCATTTTCGTGTTCCAGATAGAAGAAAAAGCGACCCACGGAGCAGGTGACTCTAGCTGGGACCAATACTATTTATGAGGTTATACAATTTGATTATTTGAAAGAACACCCAAGCGGTGTGGGCAACTTAGGCTGTCCTAGGGAGATGTGATCCATTGCTCGCATCATTCCGGCAATGTGGGGCGTTCCTGTAGTTGGCCATCGGCGGCGACTCGACTGGCCCGAATTTGACGTGGGAACTCGCGGGTTGAGGTTGATACTGATTCCTGTTGTCTCCTGTCCTTTCCGAGGGCTTTCTTGGTGTCTGTCATTTTCTTCTTCCCCCGATCATGCCAGAGACAGCCTGGATTGGCCAAGGATACAGTCAAAACTTGAAGTCAATTTCTGACTGCCTGGAGTTTTCAAGTCCCCAACGGTCGTCGCCCACGCGTTGACCGCAGCGGAAGCGTCGTAGTATCCGTGTGGCCAATTCCCGAATACGTTCCCCATCGGTCCAGTATGTTTCCACCAGATCGTCGTCGGTAATCACTCTACCATAGTTCAACAAACAGTCCGCGACGGAGTAGCTGCTCAGCTGTTGAAGCTTTGGGTTGCCAGGTTTTGGGTTCCTTTATGGAAGTCTTCAATGCAAGCGGAGAAACAAAAATGCTAAGGGATTCACTGATGCCGAAAACAGTGGATGTAGCCTCAACATGACTATCGCGATGGAAGGCAAATCAAGGAAACCCAAGGTCAGCAGCAACGGCCACTAGGTTAGTAGGCGGGTTGAGGCCAGAAATATGCAATGCCTAAACTTACAACGAAATCAAGGTTCATTTACAAACTTGCCGTTTCTGTCAACCCTGCTCAGAGGTGGCCGGCAGCGGGTTTGCAAACATGGCATCAACTGACTGCCTGCTGAAGGGAGCGCACAAATGCAAAACGGGCGGCAACGTAAATGGGGCGAATATTTCTTTTGGGGATTTCCTTGCTTTCTGTCTCTACCTCTGTCTCTGGTGGCTGGTAATACAACACTAAACAATAGACGGACCCGAAACGTCGTTGCAAAGAAACAGGAGGGCTAAGAAGACATCGCTTAACTGTCAAGCATCAACGAAAAAAGGTTCGCATCAGAGCGAGCTGACAGCACAGGCGGCTGGGGGCATCCTCCAATGAGTGAGAAGTGGGGGGGCTGGGAAGTGGGTCTGTCGCGGCTGGCGCTGCCCTGGTGTTGTTTCCCTAGCAACCCAGCCCACCCCCGTTGTTTAGCTTCCACAGCCGCTCATGCATCGTTACCGAGCCTTCTTATTAACTCGGACGACCACCTCAATTTCTCAATTCCGCAACTCCAGCGCACTTTTTCTAATCAACAGGGAACATTCACTTTTCGGCAACCTCACCACACAGCACAATGGCCACTCGAACGTTGGAGTCGCGTTTTGAGCGCATGTCTGTGAACGACGAGAACGACCCTGGCGATGGCTCCAAGCTCTACTCCAAGGCCCAGGTTCGTCGTCTCTCTTGCCCTCGCTGTCATTCAGCGGCGCACTCCCATTCATCCGGCGACTCGCTTACAGGAGATACAGTCCTTGGTCAAGACGTCGCAGCTCGCACACAGCTCGAGCAGACCGAACCTCATCAAGGTCGCACTCCAGTCGCAGAGCACCAACTCCGTCGCCTCGGTGACGCTGCCGTCGCAAGCCGCTCAGCGCCAGGCCAAGAACCCTACATCACCTACGAGAAGACCCCTTCCTTCGAGCTCCTCCAGGACGTCCGACGAGGTCGTCGAGGTGGAGCGCAAGTCCGTCTCCGTCGTCGTCGAGCCGTCACCGCCCAAGGTCTTCCACCTGGGCATGTTCGAGATCGGCCGGCCCCTCGGCAAGGGCAAGTTCGGACGCGTCTACCTCGCGAGGGAGCGTACGAGCGGCTTCATCTGCGCCCTCAAGGTCTTGCACAAGAACGAGCTGCAGCAGGGTCGTGTCGAGAAGCAGGTCCGCCGCGAGATCGAGATCCAGAGCAACCTGCGCCATCCGAACATCTTGCAATTGTACGGCCACTTCCATGACAGCAAGCGTGTGTTCCTCATTCTCGAGTTCGCCGGCAAGGGCGAGTTGTACAAGCACCTCCGCAAGGAGAACCGCTTCCCCGAGTGGAAGTCGGCCCAGTACATCGCCCAGATGGCGTCGGCCCTGCGCTACCTGCACCGCAAGCACGTCATCCACCGTGACATCAAGCCCGAGAATATCCTCATGGGTATCCACGGGGAGATCAAGATTTCCGACTTTGGCTGGAGCGTCCACGCCCCCAACAACCGCCGCAACACCATGTGCGGCACTCTCGACTATCTGCCGCCTGAGATGATCAAGCCCGGCAGCTCGGATAACTACTATAACGAGAAGGTCGACCTCTGGAGTTTAGGTGTCCTCACGTATGAGTTCCTCGTTGGTGAAGCGCCGTTTGAGGACACACCCGTGATGACGCAGAGGAGAATCGCTCGGGCTGACATGACGGTGCCCTCATTCGTCAGTCCCGAGGCGAAGGACCTCATCAAGAAGGTGAGCAGAAGTGTGCCATGAAACTCACTAGCCGTCGCTAACTCTCGTCCCAGTTGCTCGTCCTTGACCCCGAGAAGAGAATACCCCTGGAGCAGGTCCAAACCCACCCGTGGATTGTCAAGCACTGTGTGAAGGGCGAGAGAGCTGCCAACCGCGAGAAGAGCACCTAATTTACGACTTTATGATTCATGCATACCAACCAAGGCATAACGGTCCTTGTAGGATTAGCGGCGTTTTTTCTTTTTATGCGGGATTAGGCGGGCTCTGATCTACGGCTTGGGGGTTTGGGGTTGTTTCCATTGCATGTATATGGGAGTTGGGTACTTCATGTCGTCCTTTTGCGTAACTGAAACCAAGTAGTAGTCATCATCAAGCATTCATCGCCGCAGCGATGTCCTGTGAGAAGAAATTACATCAGTGGGTATTATTGTACACACGCTCTGTCCCGAGCCATCGCGTCGTCCATCACCTGTAGACCTCGTCAAAGGGCCTCGTGTCGTTGAAGCAGGACTCCCAGACCTGATTTACTACCTTGGTCGCCTGAACGTCGTCCTTGCACCTCGGGCGGTTCAGGACGGACTGAATGGCGCGCTTCCGCACGCAGTCCTGGAACTGCTGAGACAAGCTCCAGTTGCCTCTCGTAAACGTCTCTCTCGTCCACCTGCACTCGCCGCTCAGCGCAGAAGCACGGATCTATCAGCCAGTCAGTCAGCCTCGGCCTCCCTTATCTTCCTTCTAGTATCTCTCTTCAAGACAAACTCACCTCAGTGCACGCGGCATGCTTCAGGTCCAGGTCGCCCATCCAGTCAACATTCCACCGCAGGTGGTCCCAGGCGTGAACCATTTCGTGCGAGAGGGTGTCCTCGAGATGCTTGCGGTCGCGGACCTCGTTAGCGCAGATGAGAATGCCGTGGGCGGGGCTGAAGCCGCCGGACTGGCGGTGCACCTGACCGTCCTCCGTGAGGCGGGCGGGGCAGCGGCGGCAGAGGATGTTCTCCGGGCCGAGCTCGCCATTGAGGGCGGCGATCTTGTCGTTGAGGAAGCGCACGGTGGGCGAGAAGGCGAGGAGCCAGTCGCGGTGCTCCTCGCAGCGGCGGCAGTCGCGCTCCTCGTGCACGCGGTAGCGGTGCTCGCGGTAGTGGAACTGGCCCTCGGGAGTCATGCGGCCCGTCAGCACATTGAAGTAGTTCATCCACCACTTGGTCTGCGGGTCGAAGCCGGTGCGGGCGGGATCGTTGCGGAGCTCGCGCGGCGGTGCGGCGGTGGTGGGTTGTTGTGCGGGAGGGGGCGGCGTCGTAGTCGCCTGCGAAGGGGCCTCGGAAGCCATGCCGGGAATTGGACGTCGGCCGTGATATATAGCTGTGGTCTGCACGGAAGAGGGGATTGAGATGTGTGAGATGCTTCGTCGGTTGTCGTTGACTGCCGCTTCACTGAATGGCGATGATTTCCCAGGTAAGGATGGAGGTTGTCGATGGCAGATCGAGGACGGGAAATTTTGGCCGTTATCGATAACGGCCGAGGAGCTGTATAGGCATGGCGTCCCCGGCCAAACCGCCTAGCTGTAGTGGATCATTCCTTGAACAAAGCATTTCAGCATTCCTTTCTCTGCGCCACCTCGAGCAATAATCTGATGTCTCGAAGCTAAAAGTTGACGTTGTGAAGTTTCCGTCCTCAGACGTGCCTCGTCATTGTAGGTTTTGGTCAGAATCACTTCTGATCGAGCTCTGCGGCTTACAACCTTCCGTCAATGGGGCCCAACGCCAGTGAACCCTAGAGATGCCTAGATCTGCAAAGGCGCGCCCTGTCTAAACGCACTACGACCTGGATCATGACTAGAGTTAGGCGGCCAATACATGCGGCATCCGATTCGGAAAGTTGCGTGTACTCGAAAAGGTGCCAACAAAGCCAGCAGGGGTTGTAAACGTCCAAGAAAACAGCTGACGTCGGGAGGTTAAACGCTGAAGATTGCCCGCTAGAGCAGCGACAGCAGCTCTGCCCCGGATTTTGGGCGGATTACGCGGCCAATCATAGGTCAACTGCCGCTGGCCCCCGTTCCCGTTCCCGGGCAGCATTAGTTCACACCGGACGATCCCGACATCGGGGCCAGGGTTTTCGCAGACCCAGTCATCTCCAAGCACTGGCAACGAAAAAAACCAAGTCGATAAAGGGCGTAACGTACAAACCGCTGACCGGGGCCCTTGAAGCAATGTTCCCCTCGTCCCACATTAACTCGACACCAGATGGTCTGGCAATGGCGGAAGACAGTGGCCCAACATGTAAGAGGATTCAGTAATTTTCTCAAATACGTAATGCGCCCAATGCCTGGGTCGACTCATGAGCTTTGTCTTTGTCGTTCTCTCGTTTCTCCTTCGGTTGCATATACGGTCCTTTGGTTCCCAGTCTGGGGAAGCTGAGCTAAAAGGGAGAGAGTTGTGACTAACTTTGGATACCCTCATCTGCAGCCATGAAGCACCACCGCGAAGGCCCGAAACCCCTGACGGTGGTCCTCAAGCTGGGTAAGTCCCCCTCACGGTCACTCCTATGACCCGATCTAATACTGTTTACAGGCACCAGCTCCATCGTTGACGAAAAGACTCACCAGCCCCTGCTGTCTATCCTCACACTTATTGTCGAGACGGCCGTGAAGTTGAGGAAAGATGGCCATAGGGTAGTCATCGTCTCGTCCGGCGCCATCGGCGTCGGTCTTCTGCGCATGGAGATGGACAGACGGCCGAAGCACCTGTCAACGCTACAGGTCTGCTCAGCCCAGAACCTCCAGCCCAGGAAGGGTTGTACTGATGCAGGTTATAGGCCTTGGCAGCCATCGGACAGTGCAGACTTATCAGCCTGTGGGACAGCCTGTTCGGCCACTTCAGACAACCTGTCGCCCAGATTCTGCTCACCCGGAACGACATAGCAGATGTAAGTGAAATGCCGCCATCAGCAAACCCTGTTTCTAACATGAGCTTAGCGGACACGGTACCTGAATGCTCAAAACACCTTCAACGAGCTTCTCGACCTGGGCGTCATCCCCATCGTCAACGAGAACGACACCCTCGCAGTGTCAGAAATCAAATTTGGTGACAACGACACCCTTTCCGCCATCGCTGCCGGCATGGTCCACGCAGACATGCTCTTCCTCATGACCGACGTGGACTGCCTCTACGACAAGAACCCCAGAACCCACCCGGATGCCCAGGCCATCGAGGTTGTTGAGGACATTGCTAGCATCCAGGCAGATGGTAAGCAGAGAGCTCCCCCTATTCTCACGTCATCCCCTTATTGACGCCCCCAACCAGTCTCAGGTGCGGGCTCTGCCCTCGGCACCGGCGGCATGATGACCAAGATTGTTGCCGCCAGGCTTGCGACCTCAGCTGGCGTGACGACGGTCATCACCCGCTCCTCCAACCCGGGCAACATTGTCAAGATTGTCCGCTACATCCAGGCCCAGCAGAAGCACTCCCCGCGTCTCGACCCCTCTCCGGACGGCGACCACACCGAGGACCCCCTGTCCCAGTCGACCGCCTCCCTCCGCCTCGACCAAGCCGCAGAGAAGCCCCCGCGGCACACGCGCTTCCTCCCCTCCTCGGAGCCCATCCGCGACCGCCACTTCTGGCTTCTCCACGGCCTCAAGCCCCACGGCACCGTCTACATCGACGCCGGCGCCCACAACGCTCTCCTCCGCAAGGCGGGCTTGTTGCCCGTGGGTATCCTCGATGTCGAAGGCAACTTCGCGCAGCACGAGGCGGTTCGTCTCGTCGTCGTCAAGCGGCTCCCTGAGCCAGACCCGAGCACGGGCAAGACTTGGGGCGGCGTCCCCGTCGAGGTTGGACGCGCGCTCGTCAACTACGCCGCGCCCGAGGTGGCGCGCATCAAGGGCCTCCAGAGCTCCAAGATCGGGGCGCTGCTAGGCTACGCCGACAGCGAGTACGTCGCCGAGAGGCAGCACATCCGCATCTTCAGCCACGAGAGCCGGCCGGTGACGCCGAGCCTGGAGAAGGCGGCCAGGGAGCAGGTCAAGGAGCAGGCCGTCGCGGAGGCGGTTGTAGGCATCATGGGGTACGAGCAGAAGGCGTGAGCGGGCAACGGGCGGCGCAATCCGGAGATTTCGGTACACAAAAGAAGGGACTTTGGGCATGCATGACGAGGACATAGGACAAAAAGCAAGTGTCTTGTGATTCGAGGAGCAATCCGCCATATTCCAGCATATATGGGAGGGTCAAGATTAGACTTGCTGTTATGACGAAAAGAATAAATAAGACTGTTTATGACCAACACAAACGCCGTCAAAATGCCCCAGGGGTCTTCTGCTCTCCTTTTTGTGAACCAAGAAACGCCATCCCATATACACAACACATGTCCGGAAAACCATTGGCATTACAGCCTCCCCCGCAACTGTGTTCCTTGCCAGGTCTAGCCAGTCGCAAAGAGGGTATCTTCGTCACGCAGGTACTCGCCGCAGTCAGATTGCCTGAAGCACACGACACCGGTAGGGTCGAGACGGCGCGCCTCGGCCGTCGAGCGGGCGGTGACGCCGAAGCCGAGGGGCTTGTCATCCATGGAGAAGACGATGACACCCTGGTGCTCCGGGCAGTCGTCGGACCAGCGGCCGACGTGAGCCTTGACGATGTTGCCGCCGTACAGGAAGGGCATCTCTCCGTTGGGCTGTGGGAAGGGGAGGTCAGCGAATGGGCGCCTCGACGAGCGCTTTTCCGGACTTTAAACATACCTTGACCCAGATCTTGTATCTCGCGTGCTCGCTGAGAATCGGGAGAGCCGTGACGTGCAGGCGGAACTTGCCAGTCTTCGTGAACTTGCCTGCGAACTGTTAGTCCAAGCTTTCTCTCTCTCTCGGCTGAAGATGCGCCGACATACCAAGGCAGATGCCGATGCTCAGAAGCTTGTCGCGGGCGATGCTGGTCGCCAGATTGGCGACGGACAGGCGCACATAGTAGACACGGTCCTTGATCATGCGGAAGACGTAGCGGTCTGGCTCGGGACCGTTGTCGAGCGGGGCGATGAGGTTCTTCAGCGAGCTGCCCATGTAGCTGGCCAGCTTGTTGAAGAGGGTCTCGGTCTCCTTTTCCGTGAGGGGACGCATCTTGGCGGCTGTGCTGTCGCGGTGTCCCCGGTGGTAACTTTTCTTGGAGAATGGGGACTAAGAGTCTTCTGAAGATCCGTCACCGAGGGTGGGATGTAATCGCGATGCCAAATGCTGGAGTAGCGGCAGAAACCCAAAAAATTTCGGGCGGTCAGAGGGGTTTCCGGGGTTGTGGTTGGCTCAATTGCCATAGCCCCACTAAAAAGTTCTCGACGGTCCCTCTTTCTGCTGCGCCCGTTCCTCGCAGGGTCCATTCAAACCCACTCCAGCATCGAGAAATCTTCCCCGTCGGTGAGAGAGGGCCAGCGAGACTGCACCGGCCAGGAAATCGACGGTTCTTCCCAATCGGCACGACCTCCGCCGCACACACAGACATGATGTCGTCGAGAGCCCCTAAGCGCCGCAGGCTCACGCCGCCCCAGTCCGAAGACGAGGACAATCACACCAAGAGTCGGTCGTCCAAGAAGATCCAGAAAGCCTTCTTCAAGAGCGCCGCCGGCTGGGATCTGGAGCAGGACTACGAGAACCGCAAGCGCAAGGGCAGCAAGAAGGAAAAGAAGGAAAGCAATAGGCTCCCCATTAAGACGGCGGACGGCCGCATTGAGCAGCTACGGGCACTCGAGGATGACAACGACGACGCTGAGTCGGTGGAGAGTGACGGCGACTGGCTCGATGGCCGCGAGGACGATGAGGCCACCGCTGAAGCCGCTGCTGAGCGGATACGTCAGAACCGTAAAGAGGAAGAGGAAAAGGAATCCGACCTGCCTGAGCACGTCCAGGTTCAACAGGCCCAGGAGGAGCTGGCCAAGATCGCCACAGCCTTGCAGGAAGACCCGGAGGAGAACGTCGGCGCCTTCAAGGCGCTCGCCAAGATCGGGCAGTCTCGTCTGATAAAGGTGCAGATATACACGCTGTTGACCCAGCTCGAGGTCTACAAGGACGTTATCCCTGGTTACCGTATCCGGCCCGTCACCGAGGACGCCCCCGGCGAGAAGCTCTCAAAGGAAGTCCGCAAGCTGCGCGCCTTCGAGCAGGCCCTCGTCTCGGGCTATCAGGGCTATGTCAAGGAGCTCGCGCGGTTGGCCAAGGCCGACGTGCCCGCCGCCCGCCGGTCCGGGCCAAGTCTCTCGAGCGTCGCTATCGGCTGCGCGTGCAAGCTCGTCAACGCTGTTCCGCACTTTAACTTCCGCGGCGACCTACTCAAGATCCTCGTAGGCCGGCTCTCGAAGCGCCGTGTTGACGCCGACTTCCGTAAGTGTCGCGACGCTCTCGCCAAGCTCTTCGTTGAGGACGAGGAGGGCCGCCCCGCCATGGAAGCCGTCTCGCTGCTCTCCAAGATGATGAAGGCGCGTGAGTACAACGTCGACGAGAGCGTGCCCAATCTCTTCCTCCACCTACGCCTGCTGGACGAGTTCGCCGGCACGGCGTCCCAGGACCGCGTCGACCGCAAGACAGACCCGGGGGCACCTCCGCCACAGTCCCGCAAGAGCCACAAGAAGGAGTTCCGCACCAAGAAGGAGCGCAAGCAGCTCAAGGAGCAGAAGGCCATCCAGAAGGACATGCAGCTTGCCGACGCCCTCGTCAGCCACGAGGAGCGTGACCGCATGCAGTCCGAAACGCTCAAGCTCGTCTTCGTGACGTACTTCCGCATCCTCAAGCTGCGCGTGCCGCACCTTATGGGTGCCGTGCTCGAAGGCCTGGCCAAGTACGCCCACCTCATCAACCAGGACTTCTTCGGCGACCTCCTCGAGGCCCTGAAGGACCTCATCCGCCACGCACAGGAAGATGCCGAGGGCAACTCCGAGCCCGACGCCGACGGCAACGCGGAAGCACCTGCCCAAGAAGACGACGACGACGCTCCCGTGCGCAACACATCCCGCGAGGCCCTCCTCTGCACAGTGACGGCCTTCGCCCTTCTCGCGGGCCAGGACGCGCACAATGCCCGCGCCACGCTGCACCTCGACCTCTCCCACTTTATCACGCACCTCTTCACGTCCCTCCCGACCCTCTCTCTGAACCCGGACCTCGAGCTCACCTCCAAGTCGCGCCCGGCTAGCGCTTCCACAAGGGATAACCGCGTCAACTACCAGACCACGACCGTGCTCCTCGTCCACTGTCTCAAGGCCGTCCTCCTACCGCCATACCAGATACGCTCCGTCCCGCCCCTGCGGCTCGCCGCCTTCTCCAAGCAGCTCATGTCCGCCGCGTTGCACTTGCCGGACAAGTCAGCCCAGGCCGCCCTCGCGCTGCTGCAGGACGTCGCACGCACGCACGGCAAGAAGATCGCCGCCCTCTGGCGCACCGAGGAGCGCAAAGGCGACGGCACCTACAACGCCCTCAGTGACAGCGTGGAGGGCAGCAACCCCTTCGCGACAACCGTGTGGGAGGGCGAGCTTCTGCGGCGGCACTTCTCGCCCAAGGTCAGGGAGGGCGTCAAGTTGTTAGAAAAGAGCATCGGGAACGCGTAATATCATCGGCATATAGAAGGGTTTGGGAAACGAACAAAAATAAGGAAACTTTGATCATTATTTGGCGAACTTGGAATTTGAACACTGTAGAGCAATTCGTGACTGTTATGCAAGGGATCTGCAACGTCGTCATTGGGCACCAGCGACATCTCACCTGTTGTTGTTGTTGTTGTTGTTGTATTTAACGCCATGGCGGCAAGGGCGTAGCCCTTGCGGCAGACCTCCCGAGGGGTATGTGGCGTAGAGAGCCGCAGGCTCAGACTACCTACTCTACAGTACATAGCCCTTGCCCGCGTCCTCCAAATCTTGCTTATTGGCTACTATGCGTTCAATCTGTCCCTGGATTCCGCTGGTTCCTTTAGTTCCTTTGCTTCTTATTTGGTCCCTTTAGTAGGGTAGGATGGTTATCTTAAGGCCTAGCCGGAGGCTAGCCCCTAGTAGTATGAGTAGATTTTCTAGAAGAAGCTTATTATACATAGGAAGGCCTTGAAGCTTTTAGGATTAGTAATTAACCCCTTAAAGTATTACTTAAGTAATCCCATAAGTCCTATGGGCTTTAATAAACTAAAAGAGTAGAGGGTAAGCCACCGTTACCTCCTCACTAGGGTCATTTAGTAATAAACTAAGTAGTCTATATCCTTTACTTCCCTATAAAAGCAGGTAAATAGGGTTTTATTATAGTTAAACTGTTCATAATATTATTCGAAGTCTCCGTAGCCCGACTAAGCCGCTAAAAGGTAATAAAAGGTAGCCCGTAAAAGGGCCAGTTCAGGGGGGCTAGATAAGGTGACCTTAAGCCTTAGTTGAGCATATTAATCTATTATCTCTTTACACCACTGTTATATATATTAGGCCTAACGTGGTTCATCAGTGAGTAGACCACCATCAGTAACCGGGCCACTTTTCCCACCTTCACCACTAAAAGCTTTTATATCTCAACTACAATTAATTAAATCAATTACAACTACTCAGAATTACTTGAACTACTTATTTCCATAGCCTCTAGATAGGTCCTTGTGTTATGGCCGGTCTTACGATAGATACCATAATATCGTAAACCTATCCAATAACACTTTGATGACCCCTTGTTTTCCTCTTTTTTACACCCTTCCTCCTTAATAATACCCTTTATAGCTATGACTTCCCTCACCTAAGACCTATCTAGTGCCCCTCTATCTTATAGTTTAGTTCTTTTTGGCTTTCCGGCGCTTACTAAGGGCCGTATTTATATCTTAAAGATGGTGTAGCTCTTCCTCTATAAGGGTAGTTATATAGGAAATATATTATAAACCTTTTAAAAGTTTATCGGTAACTTCACAAATTAGAGTTGGTGAGCTTCCCTGATGCCTGGAGATTTTTTTTTATAAGTGAAAACTAAGAAATAGCCTTGTTAGTGGTTTGGGGCGTCTTAGAAACCCAAGGGTCGGGTAGTCTAATGGGGGTGTTCAGGGCTGTTGGTGTCCGTAACTGCATATCCAGCTTAAAAAGGACAGTTTAAGGGTTATAAGGAATAAGCCCAGCCCCTCTAAAACCCCTATAAATGTTTTCCTAAGTAAAGGTTTAAAGGAATACGGCCTTAAATACGAGGAAAAACTTGGGTTTAGTGATATGGGTAATCCGGGCCTTAATGAAGTGCTCAATCTGAGAGCTATATCTCAACTTCAATACACTATAACAGCCGACATTAAGAGGTTAGGTTAGATGTGATAAATGAGCAGGTAAGTAAATAGTTATAATCTTATTTTTTTTTATAATACTCTTCGAAATCACTATTAATATAGCTTTTATAGACATCGACGACTAGCATCCAATATATACCTCTTAATCGCTATTTTAAGTATTTATCGAAATACTAAAGCTATTAGAGGGCAATCTCGTTATCAGTCTATCCATTAAAAGTTGTTTTGACTACCTAGCTGTCCGGAATCTGGGCCTCAGAGTACCAACTCGCGAGGTGGAAGCGGCCCTGAACCACCAAAAAAGGCGGCATCGTATAACCATTACTAATAATACAATAAATCGCCGTTACCTATTCTCGATTACTAAGTTAAACAAACCTTTTTTAATTTCCTAATCTAATTAAAATATATAATAATTATTCTAAGTTGGATTATACCTATTATAAAACCAGTTTTATCAAAGTTATAAAAGTCTTCGTCCATAATACCGTATTTCAATCGCATATTAATTATAAGTCGAAACTAAGGTTTAATAATCGTAGGATTTTCATAAAGACCTCTCTAATAATCATAGACGTGAGAAAATCGCGTTTTAAGCTCTGGGTGTCGCTGGACAAAGCGTTCTATCCAGCACTTCCCGACCAGTCAACCATCACACTTCCGGAGCAGTGTATTAGCCATATCTTCCACATCCATGCGTCGGGGCGAGAATCCTTGAGAATCCAGGTTAATAATATATCGAACAATTACCTCCTCCTCGGTCTCTATCAAATTCAGCTACGTATTCCTATTATCGACCTTCGCACTTTAACCCTTTATTCTGGACCGGAGGGTAGTTCTCGGAACGTTATAAATAGTCGTTGTACGTCGGATACTTAATCGCAGTGTTAATCGGATCACATTAATCACTAGAATGATCCTGTGTTTAGGTGAGGCTTTGGACATTATTTTATAGAAGAAATTATATATTAAAGCTAGAAGGTGGTGAAGGTGGGAAAAGTGGCCCGGTCACTGATGGTGGTCCACTCACTAATGAACCACGTTATACCCATTACTTAGCGAATTACCTAATCCCTATTAGGGTTAATAGTGCGAAGGGCCAGGCCTAGGTGTTTTCGACCTTAGGGTGCTCTATTACTGTTTACTTCAAGCTAAGGAGCGGAAGAGAGGAAGTTCCTCGCAAGGGGGGCGGTGTAGGAATCTATACTGCTGGAGAACAAAGGGGACCTCTGGTGGGGCGCCGGAGGTCACCGGAGGCCCTTTGATCGGAGGCCCCTTTGACCGGAGGGCTCTTTTGTTGGATGCTGGTTAACGCCTCAGGCAAAGCTTAGGCCATCGTGGGCATCAGCCCGTAACAAATAGTTAGCCTAAGAGCACTAGGAGTATTATACCCTACTTAATTAGGTGGTTTACTTCTTTGTTACCTTTTATCCCCTGGTATCCTGGGGCCCAGTGGGTATATATATTATATATCCTAACCACTTTGTGAATTTCGAGGAAGGCCGTTTATAAGGATTCTAAAGCCTTACCCCGTATCCCCCGGATAATACTAGTATTATTAATATAAATGTATATTAGCTGGCCTTAGGAAGTAAGAAGGGCCCACCGGAGACCTGCTCTCGCCCTTTTAACCTCACTATTAAACACTTTTACTAAGCTAAGTTAGCTATAACCCTAGGTTATACACTTTTTACCTCGGTAAATAATAAACTTATACCTAGTGACTTTATTAGACACCTTAGAGTTATCTGAGTAGATAACTATATAAGTATCTGAGATGGTTTTTAATTAGTTCTAAAAGGCCTTAGCAGCCTTCTCCTTTCTTTATAAGACTATTGGGTTTAGTAACCCTAGGAGGTTTTATAGTTAGAGTAGTGTTAGCTTTGGGGCCCTTGAGATAAGGCCTGCTGTTCATTGAAGTTGTGTTTATTGCTTTCTTTATTATAAGAGCCTCAGGATTAATAGGTATTATTGGTTGACCTTTTGTAGGTGAACTACGAAGTATAAGCGTACCCCCTTTAGGACCACCTTCCCGGTAAGTAGGCCAGTATCTTGGAATAGGTTATTTATTAGGGTTGTTTTATAGATTAGAAGAATAGCCCGGGACGTTATTATGATGACCTTATTAATCTTTTGAACGAGGCCCTTTTAGCTTATATTAATTATCCCTCTTTAAGGAGAGGTATTATTACTTAAAGCTGGTTTAGTTAGCCCCCCGAACTAGGTTTTGGATCCGTATAGGGCTATTAGGAGAACATAGGTGATGACCGCCTTTTTGTATAGTAGTTGCTGGGATCCCTCCTTTTGTGTTTATTAGATGACCTAGATGCTGGGCTACCTTCTTCACTATAGTTACGCTTGTTTTAATGTAGTGTCGGAATAAGAGTCTTTTATTAAACCAAACCCCTAATTAACGAATTAGCTTAACTAAGGCTTTAATTTCTAGGGTTTTAGTTTTAATCCCTAGTAAATTCTTAGGTTATTTATGTTTTTAGTAAAATAGATAACTTTGTATTTTACTGGGTCAAAGGAGACCTTATTCTCGGTACCCCAGTCCAAGATCTGGGTTATCTCCTGACCTAGGGATGCGGTGTTTTCTTTGAGGGACGAGCTAGTAATTAAAAGGGTTATATCTGTCACGGGCCGAACCCGGTGGTTATGCCCGGGCTATGCCCGTGCTCGCACCGGTGCCCCACTAGCGCCCACCCCCTAGGAAGCAGAGATTTCGCGCTATATCGTAGTTTACCCTTTTTCTCTTCAGCTTGAAATAAACAATATTTAGCTACCTTTTGGTTAAGACAAGGCCTAGGACCAGCCCTTCGCAATATCGTCTGCATATCCAAACCGAAGCCTTAGATTCTCTACTAGGATCTTAGTAATATAAAGTAAAAAGAGAACGGGCAATAGTAAGGAGCCTTAGGGTAGCTTATAATTAAGAGGGAAGTCCTTTATTACCGTTTTTTAAAACCTAACTCTAGTTATGTGGTTTAAGATAAAAGTATAAACTAACCTAATTAGGCTAATAGGCCAGCTTTGTTACCGTAATCTGATAATAAGGTAGTTCCGAAGAACAGAGTCAAAAGCCCCCTACACATTCATCGTCGCCAGCATGGCTGTAAGCACCTTATTGAGAGCCTGTTCGATATCATATATAAGATAGGTTGTTAGGTCAATAACTGCCCTGCCCGTTAGGGCCCCTATTTACTGTGGGCTGGCCACCTCTTTTAGGATAATGAGGTAGGCTATTCTCCTAGTTATCAGCCTCTTAAGCCCTTTACTAAGGTAGGATAAGAGGGTAATCGGTCTCTAGGATCCAGCCTTTGAAAAATCGGTTTTTCTCGGCTTTTAAATTATAATAACCTTTATTCTATGGAACTACTAGGGAAAGTAGCTGGTTTGGATATAAGTTTAGAAGAGTAGTTAAATTAGCTTAAATATAAAGTCTTGGTAAGTTTTGAGTATTCTTATAGTAATTCCGTTAATACTAGGGGTTATAGTTTTTATTAGGGTAATTACCCTTATTTCTTTTTAACTAATCGTAGCCTATTAGGGTATTTGTTATTTTAGGACCGTAGTTATATTAAAGGGGTCCCTAAGTAGGTTATTTGTATTATTAAACTTCTCTAATAAGGCCCTCCGTAGATCCTGGGCCTTATCCTAGTTATTATTATATATTTAGCCCTCAAATATTAAGGGGGGTTTTTTAACTACTAGGTTGGTTTTATACTAGCCTATTATTTTATAGAGGTCCTGATCCAATTTAACCCCTTTAATCTTAGAAGTCCAGTAGGCCCGCTTAGCCTTCCTTACTATGTCCAGGAAGGCCTTTTGCTCTTCAGGGGCAGGGGGTGGTGAGGTCGGCTTTGGTCCCTGGGATTGTTGGATCCGGGCCTTAAGGTAGGATCGGTGGGCCTCAGAGTACTCTTCTGTTCACCAGGGAGCCCCCTTTCCTAGGTTTTATCGTTTTTTCCCTACTACTTGAATAGTTGTAGATAATAGGCTGGTTATCCGGCTAGCCTGGGCATCTAGCTTAGCTGGGGTTGGCTGGTCCTTAAGAGTAGGTAGGGTTAGAGCTCTTATTCCGATGAGGTTTATAAACCGAGGTAGGGCTGAATCCGGGACCGATATTAGCTTTAATTAATGTATTTAATGTTGTTTATTATTATTAATGAGAGGGATAATAGTTATAATAAGCTGGTAATTAGTTTTTAGATATAGGTATGGATAGGGTTTTGTATATATAAACGGGATATTTAAAAAGACTAGGTCAAGGACGTAACTATAGGTGTGGGTTGGAGCCCCTACTTCTCTAATAAAGGAGAGGCCATAGTTGTTAACCCAGTTAACTAGATCATCTCTCCTATTCCGGCTAACAGATCCGGGTTCCTAAGAATAGTGGTGGGTATTAAAATCCCCAACTATAAGAGCTCATAGTAATAGTTAATATCCTAAGAGGGTAGTCGTTATATAATTATAAAAATCACCTGGTTATCTATAAACGTTTATAATAATAGTATTATTAACTTTTAATTATATAATATCTCTTATTTAAATAAATCTTTACTGTTACACCTATAGCCTTATCCCCTTCTGTATATATATTATCATCCTGGGCCTTAATTCCCTACTATCCCAAAAATCAACTAGGATATAAGAGTTATACCCAGGGTATATATTAATTTACATTCTATTAGTATAGCCTATCCAGGACCCCTAGATTAGTATTATATCAACTTAATTAACCCAATAAAGCTCCAGGAAAGTTGTATGTGTTAGAGGCTTTTCCCCCACGTTGCATTAGGCCATACGTAGCACCCGTGGGGGGCTTGTTTAGGCCTACGCCTCCGAATCGAGGTCCAGGTGGGTGTAGGTATTGGTGATGTTATAATCAGGCTTTTGAGCCACCCTCTAGTTCCTATTTTAGAGAGGGTGGATAGGGTAGTTAGTTTAAAGGAGGGCCTCGGGGTCTTCAGCCTCGTTTTTATTTATACTATTAATTATATCCCTATCACCTAGGTATATAATCGATCTTTAGGAGGGGGTCCTAGTATATAGACACTTAAAGCTAGGTTATTGGCCCTAATCAGGAGGGGAGTCCTAGGGTTATTGAGCGCTGCTTTGGGTAGTGGTCTGGTTAATGCTATCGCGGGCCTCAGAGGCCTTTTACCCAGCCTTCCGAATCCGTCCACGTTCCTTTTAGCTTAGGAGAGTAGGACGACCATTAACTATTAGGGGCCTAACTAAATATTTCGTATAACCAGCCTAAAAGGGCCCCAAATAATTAGCACACTTCGGCTTAATTATATAAGGCTTAGTATTATAGGAGTTTGTAAGCTTATTATAATTATTATAGAATATTAGGTGATTATAGTATTAGTTTATATAGTATCCTTAGTAGCTGGGGTTATACCTTATTAGGGTCTTTTTCTTTTTGGATAAGTTAGGCCCTATTATTTTAGTTGAATAATTTAAAAGGTGGTGCTTTTATTATAAAAGAGACTACCTAAGTGATTTTGTTCGTAGTTAGGTTTAGGCCTAGGTGGGATTACCGGGCTAGGGTAGGTTTGTGGTTAGTCTAGGCGATAACCTCGTCTTCGATTAGGGTTACTACATCTATACTCTCCCCATCTAGGCTTCGGAGCTGGAAAGGGTAGTATGGGACAGCGTATATAAACCACTTTATAGGGGTTTTTATTCTAAAAGCCCTTAGGTAATCTACTAGTTTTTGTTTATTTCTAAGAAGGTTTTGTTGGACTTATTTATTAGAGGCTTTAAGGAGTATTTAGTTGAGATGTGGTAGATGTGTGGGATGTCTCCTAGTTGTAGGCTAAGGGTCTAGCAGTGTAACGGTCCAAGCACGTATATTGCAACTAGCTTATGGCGACTACTACGAGTATCTTCAAGATAAGGAGAAAGGAAGGAAAAGTCTGCTGCCCCACAAATCCGTTGGGTCCTGATCAGGTCTGCCTGGGCCTGATCAGACTTAGTAAGCAGCGGTTGGCGTTGAACATGGCCGAGTGGTTCCGAGGCCTCTGATCGGGCCTTAGCCCGTGACAAGCAGACTGTACGGCGCAGGGCGAAAGGGGCGTTCTTCCGGGCAGCCTCCAGGGCTTCCTCAGGGATATGGACGAAAACCCGGAGGTCTTCTAGTTGTGCCTGGGTCTGTGGGCGGGATGGGATCCGGTTCTGGGCCTGTTTCTGGGCCTGCTTTTGGGCTTGGGCTGGGGCTGGGGCCGGAGTCGGGGCTGAGGCCGTAATAGTGGCCTAGTTCTGGGGTGGGGTTAGAGCAGCTTCGTTATTCATCAGCTTCTTTAAGGCTTGGATCACATAGGCTGTCGCCTCCTTTGCGATCTGCTTTTTAGGCCCCTTAAAGCTAGAGACCACATTGTTAACAGACTGGGCAATAGTCAAAAGGACATCATTTCGGTCTTTATAGTGTCTGGCTTGTTTATTGAAGGCGGTTAGGATAGATCTAGTAGCCACCCCACTTGCGTTTAAGGGCCCCTTTGCCGTAGAGGGGGCTGCATCCGGAGTGTTGGGCTGGCTTCCCACAAGGCTGGGCTGGAATGGCTGGGCCTCAGTGTTGCGGCGGCGCTTAGCCTTTGAGGTAGGGGTTGGCTCCGGAGGTGACCCAGAGCCCCGATCAGGGCCGGCTGGGGGGGCCGGCTGCAGTCCGGTGCCCACCGGAGGCTGTGAGGCCATTACGGGAGGGCTCTAAGAGGGAGAGGTGAAGAGTTTTCAGCTGTTAAGGATTTTGGTGGTATATCACCTATTTCACTAATAGCGGATGCCAAGAAAAATTAGGCGAGAGGGAAGTTGAGGACATCTCACCTGCCTACTCGAATTCCAGCATTCGCAACATCGTGTGTTTCATGTGAAATCTGTTTATTGGGCTACCTGTCTGGCTACCAAGTCGGTGGTCGATCCATCATCCTCGAGCAAATGCAACAACCGGGCGGAGACGATCCTGCTGTGAGAGAGGCTTTCGGTGCCGTAGAAACAGACCCCACGTCAAACCCAAAGGAACCCAATCTATGCCCATGTTAAACCTCGTGTATCCCTCACGTCTCGCTATTACTCCAGCCGAATTCCACCGCATTTTTGTCTTTGATTCTGCCTTCGTGATGGAAGCAGAACCCTGTCTCTTGTGTCTCTCAAAGGTATGTCGCCGTGGCGTTGTTGGCGAGAGCATGTCGAGACATGTCGTTAATATCAAAACAGTTCTATCGAGACATCTTCGCAACCGTTCGCCCATCGAAAAGGCGTGAATATTTGCGGGTATCATACCACAAAAAGGAAAAAAATGGCTGAAGGTATCTGTTGCCACATGTCTATTCTCGCCAAAGAACTGCCCGCTGTGAGGGAAGGCCGATGTTGTGTATCTCGTACGGCAGATGTTTAATCAGCCCACATCGATGCCGTAAGACCTTTTCCGTGTCCAGACGGCTTGCGCTGCGTCGAAGATTCTGCTGCTGCGTTTTGCGAGGACCAGGGAATGACCTCAAGAACATCGGTCGGGTCATGAAAAGCCGCCGGGTTGGCTCCGAATGAAAGGGGATATTTTCTCATTGCCTCTTGGAGGATGGGGCATCCCGGCAAGGGATGATCCTGCAGAATGACGTTGACTGCAAACTTCCGTTTGGCAGCCGAGGAAGACATATCAGATACTTCCACGTCGCCATCTGCGTCAATGTTGTACTTAGAAGCCCCAAGACCGACCACAGGGCGCATCCTCTTCGGGCAGCTACAGGCGGACTTGTGAAGCATTTTCTTGATCTCTTCCGTCCTACCGGCAGTCTGCTTGATCTCCTCAGTTGCGCTGGGCTGTTGAATTGCCGTCGTTGCCGGAAGGGGTCGGTTGGTCACTTCTGTTTGCGTCGTAGTCGCTGGGGACTGCGCCTGCTGTCCTTTGACTCCAGCCATCTTCAGCCGAGCTCTGACCTCCGTCTCGTTGGGCAGCGGGAGGCCCTTTTCGAGTTGAAGAAATGCCCAAAGAGGGGTTCCAAACTTTGCCTCATCCTCAATCTGGTTGGAGCTGCTTGGCATCTCAGTATCATCCTTGAACTTGGCGAGCGAGCTGTCCATTCCAGCAATGAGACATGTGGCCTGTCCGACATGGTCTTTAGCCGGCTTGACGTTCTTAGGCTCCGTAAGGTCAACAAGAGAAGGGCCATCACCGGCCTTGGCCATCCGAGGTTTGACGCCATTGGTTCCGTTGGTTGCCCACATGCTTTTCTCGATGCCGCCGGACGCTGGGGCAACATGAGGAGGGGCATGAGTCGAAGCAGCAGGAACTGAGGCAGCGGCAGCCGGAACAACAGCAGCAGCAGGAGACGGAGCCTCGGAGGTTTCGGTAGCCTTGGTTGGCTTTGCGTCATCCAACCAGTCTGCAAAAGTCTTGTTGACTTTTGTTGAAGCAAGAGCAGGCGCAGGGGGCGGCACAGTGTGTCTGTAGTTGGCATGGTAGTTGGTTTGGGCGACCAGAGGGCGAGCTAGAGTTGTTAGACACTTCTCTCAAGAGGTTACCAATAATAAGTAGAACTTACTCATTGGTGTTCGATAAACAGAGGCAGGCTTCATTCTATAGTTCAAATGGCGAGGGCCAGTGGAAACATATCCGGCTCTGCCGCCACCTCTGCCACCGCCTCTAGAGGAAGGCCGCTGCCTAAACTCGTTCTGGAGCAGCCTGGCTGCCTCCATTTGCTCTGCTTTCTTCTGCTCCGTGATGTTCATGTTGACGTAAGAATCTTGGTCAGTCAGAATAAGCTCAGAAGAGATAGCAGCTGAGAGAAGAAGTGAGACTCACGGCTAGAAAGTAAGGTAGTCAAGGCGGTTGGCGTGTGTCCTTCCCAAAACCACGGTCTTGTAGAAAGTGTGGAAGTGGTGAAAGCAGTGGAATATCTGAGTGATGGAAAACGATGGGTGCGTTCCAGGTAACGGAAGGAAGGGGTCTCTAACGTCTAGGTAGGATGGAAAATGGAAGACGAGAGATTTTCACTCCGTAGAGGGTAGAGTCAGAGAAAGGTGGAAAGAGGTATCTAGGGGAATCCCCAGACTAAATTTTCAAAGGTCGACACCCTGGCCCGGTTGAGGAAGATGAAGGGTAACCTGGGCTTAGAAAGAGTGGAGGAAGATGTGAGGTTGAGAGAAGGATGGAGGGTGGAATTGGAAGATGGAAAGTGGGTGGGAAGTAGAGGAAATAAAAGGATGGTGGCAACCCGCGAAAAGAAATGGGTGAAATAATGGGTGAGGATGTGAGGGAAGGTACTCAGTCAAGGCAGGAGGGCTCCAGGTCTCCTACCTTAGTCCGTGTCAGGAAAGATGGGAAGGAGCTCTGACCGGCACCTTCTGTGACTACCAGGTTCTGAACAGATGGTAAAAAGGCAAGAGCTGGGTCATGTCCAAGGTGACCAAGGAAATCTTACCGAAGGTGAGTGGGCAGGCAAGATCAGGTTCTTGTTTAAGAGTTGGTCGGGTAGAAGAAAGGGAGCTGTGGGATGTCTGATTCTCCTGCCTGCTAAGGTAGTTGGTCTCCCTGGAGGAGTTGGTTGCTCTTGCCTGCCGGGAAGATTGAGTACGCAGGGATCTGTGAGCACCTGCAGTACCTTACTTCTCGGGAAAACTCATGCCTGAAGGGGAGGTGCACAACACAAATAAGACATGGATACCAAGTAGCTTAAGGGTAAACTACCTTACCTAGGCAAGTAAAGAATCTCAATGGAGTCGAGAGACAGAAGGCACAAGGGAAAAGGATTCGTAGAACTCTTTGAGAACCCACGAGGCTTCTTGGAGCCAGGATCACCAACTTCAGTCTTTGCATTTACCCAGAGGCAGGTTCCGACCAAATTCCCCCCTCTAAATAGTTCCGAAATTGCATTTGCTCTGCCCCTACCTGAATTACCGAATATTCATGCTTTGCCCGCCTTCTTCGCAGGGACCATCGTCTCCTCAATCTTCAGCTGCATTTGCCTATAAACAGCGTCCTGCGCCTCCTCAAGCCAAGCTATCCTGACGGGCGGTACGTGCTCCTGAACGTAATCGACCAGTGCTTTGGACATGGGCGCACCGGCCCTTATTCCAACAGACGACACTCTGGGGATCCCAAGACATGCGCTGAGCTTCTCTGCGCAAGGCTTCGAGTACCCTACAAGCATGGTTGGAGGAACGGACGACGAGCTCTTGGATGCCACGGCAACCATTTGCGGTAATTGGCAGTTGAATGCCGAAGACTGCCCCGAACGAGCCACGAAGATGACAGCATACGGAGCAGGGGAGTTGTTGGTTGAGTCGCCTTCCTTCGAGAGTTGTTCCGAGGTCTGTTGCACCGCAGCAAGCTTCTCGAGGTTGCGAGTGATGCTGGCCAGACCGACGTCAACAAATGAGGCGATGTCGGGCATGGGCGGGCGGTCGGTTTTCTCAGGGGCCTGGGTGGCGCTGCCCTCTTCCTTTCTCTTTCTCTTGGCCGCCCTTTTGCCCTCGGACGCCTTCACGTGTCTCTGACGATGTTGGCCGATGGGTGTTAGAAGACTTCATCGTTGTCAGCAAAACCTCTTCCACTGAAGCAATGAATGCAAGAAATGCTATGAGTCCAGGCGCAAAACATAACGGGCCACTGCCCATACAGATCTCCGTCATAGTCATTGGGAAATGCGATTTTGCAATTGAAAACATACCTGCAAAGCAATTCTAGGGTTGCATCTTGGTCCTCTGGTGAGATCTCCGGCCTGTTGTTGACTTATTTCAGCATAACCGAGAACTTCTAGGCTTGAGCCAGGTTGTTCCATACCATTGCGTTGCGGAGAAGGGGGTGTCAACCGAATACGCCAGTTTCTTTCTCAGTGGCGCAGCCATCCTGTATGTTTTTAAGTCCACTGGTTGTGTTGTTTCAAGCCCTGAATATCTTGGGCTCTGGGGAAGATGGTAAGGCAGCGCTTCGATGCGTAAGACAAGTAAAACGTGTCTGTCGAAGACAGATACGTTATTAGATTGTCCTTTCAACTATATGGGGACACCGTTGGTAGTTGAATACTCCGGCTGTAAGAAACATAAGGCGGCCTGGCAATGGGTAAGATAGGCACAGGCTTGATAACACGCCTGTTATTCACAAGTAGCAGCAAGGGCTGAAGACGACAAATTTGTGGTTCAGTGTTTGCGGTCCTCGAAAGGAGACGCGGGTCGTCCGGCCTGGCAACGTTGGAGCGCTAGCAGGGGCGTTGTCAGCCTCCGAATGCTACTTGGATATAATATTGTACCGGGTTTACGGTGACAGAAATATGCTGAAGTCTCGGATCCAGAAACGGCAATGGTGTTGATCAAACGATGAGCGACGACACGTGGGACGGGAGTCACTTGAATAAAAAAAAAATAAAGACAAAAGTAAAAATCAGTCGAAAAACCAGAGATGGGCTAATTGGCCTTAGCGGCCGGTACGCCGATAAGCGAGAGTCCTAGCGCGGGCCTGAGGACGATCAAGGGCAGAAAAAAACACCTCAGACGAACGGTCAGCGCAAGACTGTCTAGGAGCTTCAGATCGAATAGCGACGAAGTAACACCAATTGACGGGAGAAGTTCGTGCCAAGAAAATGAGATTTGATATCCCGAGAAAGCAGGGCGAGTATTGTGCACGTTCCAGGCGCAGCTGTCAGGGCATCATTTGACGTCAGTCTGCGAGACGGAGGGAACATCGGGGTTGGAGTAGGTCAATTAAGATGCAGCAGGGACAAGGGCCAGAGGATTTCGGGCCCCGCATGAGCTCCAAAGGCACTTCCGGAGGGGCACGGACGACGGCGGGAGGAACAAGCCGGTCGAGCAAGGGGCGCCGCGAGGCCGAGTACTACCTTGAGTTGGTGGGCACCGCCGCACACCTTGACGTCGGCTTGGTATTCGGCGTTGGAGACTGCCCTCCTGCCCGGGAATCATGGTGGTCCGTCATGGACAACAAGGTCAGCCAGGGGAAAACGCCTCCCGACTCGATTGGCTGCGGCAGCTTGGGCGCCTTAGCTTAGAAGAGAGCCGTTGTGGCACCAGAAAGCGGTGTCTCCCGGGTTGGCTCTGGCATTTCAGGGTCAGCTGTTGGATAGCCTCGGGCCAGGCCTTCTGCCTGGGGCTTTTGCAAACGATCTGCATTAATCCTATAGCTCAAATGCGTCTGAGGCGCCAAAAAATAGGGCCTGGAAACGCCATGGTAAGGCATTTGGGAACACATGACGGGGCTGTTTCTCGTCAAACATTCAGAGAAATCGGTGGTGATCAATCAGTCAATGGCTGTTCACCTTATCTTTGAGGCATTGAAAACGCGGGCTATTGGTCTCCGCCGATTCCGAGGAGGCTTTTCCCGTCCCTTCGGACCCAATTGCTGAGGTGTCTGCCTAAAGATTGGATAGCAGCTCCTTGCGTCTTCTGCGAACCGGAACATCGTCGATTCGGGAATCGAGCGACTACGTCTTACTTTACGGTTCTCTAGCGGCTGTCTTCCCCAAATCGCAGGCGGAAAAAGGTAGGGAAAAAGACAAAAAAATAACGAAGCCGAGCCTGACCTGGCCCGTCTCCGCTCCGCCTCAACAGGCAGACCGACTGCCCTACCTTATTGTCCATTTGCCTGAAGAATCACAAAAGTCTGATATTCCTAGTATGTACCTGGCTTCTTCTCGACCAACCACAAGCAGCGCGTCGCCCTCCCGCAGCAGCCACAGTCTTCCTGGTCCCCAACCTGCGTCCCTCCATTGACGCAAGAGCTGCCGGGCGAGACAATCACTCGTCATTTGCCCTTTTCTCTCTCCCAGACACCGAACGGACGCCCGTGTCCAGTTTGTTCGTTTGGCCACAGAAAAGGGCTGCAGCTGCTTCTTGCGTCGCCGCAAAACTAAATTTTCTTTTCCGCACAAAGAAACGACCGCAAAGGCCACCAACGACCCTCTGTGCAGCAGCCGCATTTTGCCCATCGCTTCCATCCCACACAAGTTGTCCCGCCAGTCAGCAGGAGGGTTGTATTTTTCTGGGCGTCGCGTACCGCCTCGCCAACCTTGCAAAGCTCAGGTAAGAGAAACAGCAGAGCCCCTCCGAGGAGGAAGACCAAAAAAATGAAAACCGATATCAGAAAAACTAACGTGATAACCATCCAGTCGCGCTCCCGTCCGAATACCTTACGCTGTACCGACCTGCTGCTTCGTTCCCTGCAGGTACCTGACCTCGTGTTGCTCTTGCCTCTGCTATACTGTACACGCCCCTCCCCACCTCAACTACCCAGGTGCCTTGCGATTGTACATTTGTACATAGCTCCTGAGCCACTGCACTGTCACCCCGCACTCACCACCAGGCAAAACTTTCCAGCATCAACGACGCGCCAAAAGAGCGGCCCCCGACAGCCCAAGGTCCCAAGAGGTCCCGGACATCGCCCAATACCTGGCTGGCTGGCCTATTTGCCCACTTGAGCTGCTTGCCTTCCCTTCGCTCCCTTGGACCCAAGCCAAGCCAGTCTATCTGCGTGGGTGCTTGTGAGGAAACACGACCAACAAACATCCATCCTGCTCCGTCCTTTAATGGAAGGTCACTCGTTCGCACGCCCGGGCCTTTTCCTCTGCTGCCTCGCTAACGCGCTGATAAGCTAAGGTAAGGCAATGCTCTGAGCTCCCCTACCTGCCCTACCGACCGGGCCTCACCGCACTACTACTCCTGTCCACCTCAAAGGTTCCAAGGTACCTTCCTTACCTCACCTCACCGTCCCTTACCTCACCTCACCGTCCCTTACCTCATCTGCCCCATTTGTCTGTCTCCAAACGGACGAGCATCTCGCCCCCTCCCCCTCCAAAGCTCCCAGCTCTAGTGGATTCACACCCGCACCGCGTCTGGCTGAAGCACCAAAAAAGGACGACGTGCAACCCCTGCACTCCCCCAAAAAAGCCCACCTTCAACACCTTGCTTGGTTCGCTGGACCTCAGCCTGCACCTTTGACTCTCGCCTCTGGCATCGTCACCTCGACACTTTAGCGGCTCGTCCCAATCATTTTTTACTTTATTTTCCCTTTTGCTGGCCCAGGCACCCAGCCGCGCAGCCTTTTCTCCCATTTTCTCTCTCAACCTTTGTAGCCACTCTGCGCGCCCACCCTGCCACCCGCTCCGATCATCGCTAGGAAAAAAAAAAACACCCACATGCTAATTCTGGCCAGTCGCTGCCGAGTCGTCTCTCGCGCCGGAGTGACGTCTCTGGAGCTCCAGGACCCGCGCTGCAACTCCTCATTGCACCAGCCAGATGGACCAGCCTACAGGATCCTCGGAAGCACCAGAACGCGCGGTCTCCTCTGAGCCAAGCTCAACGAGACCAAACCCCTTCACAGAAGGCGACGACTCATCTCGGAAACGACGTCGTACCTCCATGTCTGGGGGCTCCCGAAGCCGCTCCGTCGAAAGCACCAGGTCGGGCACCTCCAGCTCCTCCGCCACAGGCCATCGCGTCGACGATCCCAATACCCAAGACTCCGCCATGAAGATAGACACCGGCCCCTCCACCCCGCAAACGCCAGAGCTGCAGTCGACTGCCCGAGAACCGCCCACAGAGCCTCCCTCAAGCCGCGTCACGATAAACCTGCGCAACGCCGCCCAACCGGCCCCTTCCTCCTCGTCTCCGGTTTCTCCAACACCTCGTACATTACCGGCCCGGCCGACCGAACCGTCAGATGGCATCAAGAAGAGCGTTGAAGACTTGGAGGAAGTCGACATGGTGCAAGCTCCGATAGAGATCACGGATACCCCGCCATCCACCTCGTCGAGCATGCAGAGCCCGGAGGTCGAGGTCGTTGCGGTCCCAGACGACAGCCAAGATGCTCCATTTGACGACGAAGTAAGCATCATCCGCGAGGATGCTGCTTCTTTTGACCCGACCGCCGAATTCCCATACCGTGACCAGCACGAGTCCTTAACAGACACGGTGACTAAGCTGGTTAACTATGTCTCTCCGTCTCGTAAGTCTTCTTTCCCTGAAATAGCGGCCGTTCTAACCTTGTGCAGAAGCACCTCCGGAAGAAGCAGTCTTGGAAACGCTGCGAAGCTGGATGATATCGTACATCAGATATGTCGGCAGTGTCGGTTCCAAGGCTGCCTACGAGTCTCACATTGCCTATCATAACTTCTGGCACATGTTCCCTGAGATTGCCTGGATGCTGTCGAATAGAAAGTCAGTATTGCAGCCTTCCTTGGGACAAGTCCCTGGCTCACATTTGTCCCGCAGGCCTTCAGTTTCGCGGGATAGCCGGCATATTACCACCGACTTCTTTCTTGTTTACGCCAAGCTGGCCTCTTACATCGTCGAATTCGATTCCCTAACTGCCCAAGCGTTTCAGGCAGCTGTGGGTGTTGAGCGGCGGCAGCCGGAATTCCTGCTGGGCCGTTACGTGCCACCACTGCTCTTTTTCGCTAGAAGAGAAGACTCGCGTTCTCACAATGGACAGCTCCCCGACGAAGAACTGCTGTGGACACGTGCGGCGGACGTCACAGAGATGATGCAGGTGTTTCAGTCGGGAGCTGGCAACATCAAGGGGTTGAACAAACTTACCCAGATGCATCTCAGCAACGCTCCGCGCTACCAACACTTGATGGATGTGTTGCTACCAATCAGCAACATTACAGCGCTCAATCTGCAGAAGACCATGCTGGGTATTCGTGGGCAGACATCGCTTCAAAACATTGAAGTCGCCAAAGTCAGACTAGCCGACGGTCACCTCCTGTACAACATGATTTCCGGGGCTCTTTCCATGTCTATTGAGAAGAACGTCACACAACTCTCAAACGAAACGACACAAGGTCTTATCACATCGCTGTCCGAGATCCTTAGGTTGGTCTTGAATGGCGACCATAAGCTGGCGACTGAGCGACTGAAGGCACACCGGCAAACTCATCCGGAGCTGCCTCTCAGATTCACTCCAGAGGCCGTCTCATTGGAGTGGCGGCTAGGCGTGTTTGGGAAACTCATCACGTCCAGCCAGATGCAGTTGCGTGTTATGGCAGCCTCCACCATGTGCCACGACCTGGTCACCTGCTGGAAAAAGTACAGCGACAATGAAGACGAGAGCGCCAAGTTTTTGACATACATTGCCGAATATTTGCTCGGTACCCAGCTGGTTGACTACATCCTAGGTCCAACCTGCCACCCCGAGATTACCATTGAGAGTGGTAACATCGTTGGTTTTCTGGTAGTCACGCATTTCTACCGCGATGAGCAAACCGACATGCTTTGGCAAACGATCACAACGACCCAAGACCCGCGCGTTTCAGAAGCTTTGATCCGCATGACAACATCCATCGTCAACCTCTTCTACAAGGAGGAGCTACTGTACTTGTGCGAAAAGCTCTACAACCTGCCAATCGACAACTTCACCCCATCCGTGCGTGGTCTTTGCGACTCAATCCTTCGAAATCTTCACACTAAATTCCAACTTGTTGGCGAGGCTCCGAGCACTTTACCTCTGCGCCTCTGCATTCGGCTCCTCCGGGAATCCTCTGTCTCAGTCTACACCTCGGAGTCGCATATTGCCCACCCCGAAGTGCACCAGTTTGCGATGATTAAGTTTCAGGAGCTCGTGAAAGACGGACTTGATCCCGATACCCGCAGGGAATTCTATCTTGATTGTGTCAGGGACATTGTTGCGAAATCCTCCACGACGCTGGGCAGCTTGTGGTGTCTGTTTGTGGCTTTGCGACCCGTTGAGCTTGAATTGGAGGTGCTAACCACAAAGCACAATCTGACAGCATTGCTTGTCGATGAGCTCGAGCACGCAATTCTAGCTGAGCAGAGCAAAGGAGTCAAAAGTCCAATGGTGCTTTGCGAACCCGTCAATTCTCCTCGTCGGGACTTTATCAGCTTGATTCTGGCCCATCAGGCCGACACAATCACCCCGGACCTCGGGCCGCGTCTCTGGGACATGCTTGTTGGCCACGGTGCTGCTTGCCAGAGGGACAGGGGTGCTGGCTGGGCTATTCTTAACACTGTCCCGAGAAAGGACGGTAAGAAAAGCGTACTCGACAATCCCTTTCTGGCAGTTTGCTTCCACGACTATCTGCCTAGTCTTCCGCGCGACTGTCTCTGCGAAGGAGCTCTGCAGTTCGTCAAAAGCGTTGTGCTCCCTCGCGTCAATGATATTAACGAGATCATCTTGGACGACGACCAGAGCCTTGCGCAGAGCGGAGTAGAGCAGCTGTGGCGTATGATCCTCGATGTCGACGACATGGCTCTCGTGGGTGCCGCGATCCAGACACTCGTGGATGACATCTACATCGACAGCAAGTCTATCATGTCATACCCGCATCATAGAGCGTGCCAAGTTCATCTTAGACTGGTGAATCGTTGCCTAAAGCAAATGGAAGGCGCTGCAAAGCGCCTAGAGGCTTTCGGTGAGGGAACTCGCGGCGGAGAGGACGAGCCCATGGTGATTGTGGCAACCGAGGACCAAACGCAGGAGCAGGAACGCATCTTCACGCGTTCACTTGCTGTTCTTCGCCATTTCCTGAAAGCTCACCAAGCGAAGGCGCATTTTTCCGCTCCCGACCTTCGAGCTCTGACCCCTGGCTCGCCGGGTGTAGCCGAAGGAGAGTCGGCGGAACTCAAATTTCAGTCGTTTGATGGCAACAAGCAAACCGACATCATGCCACTGGAAGTTGGACGCCGGAATACGGCTGCCTCTTTGCTAGCGAGTATCCGAAAGGTCACCGGCTTTGAAAACTATCGGATCTACTATCGTGGACATCCATTCGCACCCAACGAAAGCCAGATTTGCAAGTCCTTAGAGGACCTCAAGATCCATGACGGCCTGATCTTGGTCAAACGGGAAGAGAACGGCACGGCCGCGGCATCTAGGATCAAGCCAGGCGCCTCTCTCCTCGAGATTGAGATTCTAGGACATTTCGAGCAGTTGTGGAATTACTTGAGCATGGCTGAAGTCCTTGCTAGAGAGGTAGGTGGTCTCATCCCCCTGTGATTGTGGTGTCGGAACCAAGAACTAACATCACGATAGATCCACTCTTTTCTCATCAAGCTACCCGCAGACGCACACATGTTGGCCGCCTTTGACTCCCCTGACACGTCCTATCAGCAGATTTTCCCTCCTGGGCAGCCTTTCAAATCTCTTTATGCTCTTCATGCAATGAAGGAATACATTGATTCTGCTGCTCGTCGGCTGAGAGACGCCACGTCCACAATCACCGAATCCCAAGATGTAGCCGTCGAGGGGTACCTTGATTCTCTGGTGAGGGTGCGGAAACTGGTTGTCGCGGCCATTTCCGACCCCAAGATAATTGATAGCTGCGATTCAGAGACGTTAAAAAGCCGCGTGATATTCAACTTGATGAATGTCTACCTGTTGACATTCAGAGGTGAGTACGAAAAGCTGCTCGGAAGCAAGCCGTCTAACCGTCTCGCAGAACCTGAAGTGCTTGGCTCCGTCATCAGGCCCAAGGCAGTCGCCATAGCACCAGCAGATCGACTCGTCGATATCCTTACGTCGGCAGTGGCTTTACAGCGCAGCGATACTTCGAACTCTCTCATTGCATCCACGTTCCTGGGGATCCTTCGAAGTGCCTCCGTCGACTTGGCTTTCTGGAATTCTCTGAAAACCCTTCCAAATCTCGAAAGTCTATTGGGGACTCTGCTTCTGGACGAGCCTTCTGACACTATCCGGACCAACATTGCAAAGCTGATAGAGGAGAGAGTCATATCTTCCGATGGGTAAGCAGACCCGTCCAGCATATATTTGCAACCTGTCTAATAGAGTCTACAGGTCCACCGAGAACATTCGCTCGTTCTGCGAGTTTCTGTGGCCCGTGGTTTCACGACTTATTCCAAGAGCGGCACAATCGCCGAGGCAGTGCCAGCAAGTCTTCCAGCTATCACAGGTCCTTGTGGGAGAGCTGGTCCTTGAAGAGAATCAGTCGGTAGTGAGCCTATCTGAATTAGCACGGCAATGCGGCGACCTTTTGCTTAAACATGAGTCCACTGAAGTAAGTCGGATCAAGCCCTGTCTTGAGTCTCCAGCTAACATGACAAGCAACTCGGACACTTCAACTCTGAAGATGCGGTGGCGAGCGGATTAGCGAAGCTCCTTTTCAGCTGCCTTTGTTGTGACCAAACGGATGCCGATGTGGGAAACGATCTCCCGGCGTGAGTAAACCGAGTGAGGAAACGGCCAATGCATCTAGGACTGACCATGACTGCAGACACCTCGCTAGCAAGCTCTTCTGGAAGCACTTGTTTCCGCCCCCTCGGCAGCAAGACGGGGAACCTGGTCAATCCTGCATTTTGTCGACAGAAACGAGGAATGTTTTCACCGACACGATCTTTTACCTGGTCGAGCTTTCCGAGAGAGAGCTTTTTTCTTTGCTCGAAGATTTGGATAACCTGGTACCGTTTGATGAGTTTGACCACGGTTTGTCTTTCCCGTTCACCCCGAGTCAGCGTAAACGCTCACATTTGAGAGAAGATCCGTATCTATACGAACTGCAGCCACAATTCGACCGCATGTCAGCGGTAAGGGCTCCTTGCGGCTACGTTGGTCTTCGAAACCTGTCAAACACTTGCTACCTCAACTCGCTCTTCACACAACTGTTCATGAACACTGGTTTCCGCCAGTTCATGATGAACGCCCGCGTTCCGGATCAGCAAAACTCCCACGGTCTGCTCAGAGAGACTCGTAAGCTGTTTGCGTTCATGCAGAACAGTTCGCGCAAGTTCATCGACCCTAGCTTGCTCGTCGGCTCGATCAAGACGTACGAGGATATGGTCATCGACGTCCACAACCAGATGGACGTTGACGAGTTCTACAATCTGTTGTTCGATCGTTGGGAGGGACAACTATCCACGACAGAGGAGAGAAAGGCCCTGAGGTCTTTTTACGGTGGTCAACTGGTGCAGCAGGTCGCCTCTAAGGAGTGCGAGCACATCTCAGAGCGACTTGAACCTTTCTCGGCCATCCAGTGCGATATTAAGGGCAAATCCACCTTGCAAGACAGTCTCCAGGCTTACGTCGACGGGGAAATCATGGATGGAGGTGGGTTTTTCCGGTTTGAGGCTTGCAAAATGTGGCTAACAATTTCTAGACAACAAGTATAAGTGCTCAAATTGCGACCGACACGTCGATGCCGTCAAGAGGTATGGTTCCATCTACTCAGTTAAGCTTTTGGCATCACGCTTACAGTCTTCTAGGGCATGCTTGAAGGACATCCCTGATAACTTGATCTTCCATCTCAAACGGTTTGACTTCAACTTGCGCACGCTCATGCGCAGCAAAATCAACGATTACTTCTCTTTCCCCACCAAAATCGACATGCGACCTTACACCATCGACCATCTCGGTTCCCCGTCTCCTCCTGGAGAAGAAGACATATTCGAGCTAGTGGGCGTATTGGTCCACGCGGGTACCGCAGAGTCTGGCCATTATTACTCATACATACGAGAGCGGCCGACGACTGGTTCTTCCGAGAGCTGGTACGAGTTCAACGACGATATGGTCTCTCCATGGAATCCGGCGGATTTGGAAAAGTCGACGTTTGGCGGCCCAGATGGTCCTTTTGAAAATGGCGTCTCTTACGACAAGACTTACAGCGCGTACATGCTTTTCTACCAGCGGTCGTCGGTATTGAAAGCGGAGCAGGACAAGTTGCAGAGTCTTTGTCTGTCGACGCCACTAAAGGTCGACGTTCCCGCTGCAGTCGCCGAACACATTATGGGAGAAAACACGATTCTTCTCCGACGCCATTGCCTCTACGACCCGGGTCACGCGAAGTTCGTCCTCAAGATGTTTCAACATGCCGTGCTGCGAGCTGGACACTCTCCTGTGGGCCACACACTACAAAAACGCGCAATGCACATGGTCCTCGGTCATCTTGATCAGGTCATCTCGCGGACGAAAGATCTTCCCGACTTCGAGGAGTTCCGAGACGCGATTGAGCATGCCTGCAACAGCTGCGGTAGGTGCGCTATGGACTTCTTCGAATACTTCCAGGAACGGCACGAGTCTTTTAGGCACTTGCTTCAAAGAAACCCGGACGCTAGTGTGAGATATGCAACCGGCAGCATGTTTATCGCGGCCCTGCGGAAGATCAAGGAGTGGAATCCCGAGGTCTGGAGCCTCTATCACGCGGACTTTGATGAACCCATCATGATGCAGATTGTTCAGCTCTTCGACACTCTATTCATCAACTTCCATGCCAATATTCGATCTTGGGCAGAAGTCTTCCAGACAATTTTGGCATTCGCCAAAATGGGCACTCTGGAGACGGCCCTGCTTTTGTCGGAGGACTGGCTCGTCAAGGTCTTACGGATCATCTTTGCCGACGCAAACATGCAGATGCCGTCCAACTACACCCGCATGCTCTCAAATGTCATTCGCCGGCTTAATAACACGCGAATTGTACAATACGAGATGGTCATTCAGTTGGTCGACCACTTTATGGACACCTTAGAGGACACCATTGACCCGTCCAGCATCGTGGACAACGCTGAGATGCGGCTGGAGATATTCATGGAGACGCACGCACTCAGACTTTCTTGGACCCCTGAGGAAGTGAATATTCTCGCCCACGAGTGGGTCAAGGGAGCCGGTAGCACCTTCATCAAGAAGTTAATCGACATTAACCAGGATCATCCGCATACCGCTTCCATTATCAAGAGGGTCATATACCTGAATCCGGATATGGAACACAGAGTCTTCTTCGCTATTAAGAACATGATCAGCGGGCAGATGGTACCCCAGGCGGTCGCCCCGTACATCATGGCAGCCGTAACATTCTCTGAGCAGAGCAGAGACGCCGGCTTGATCCACAACCTCTTCCGACACATTGCCCTGCAATGCCGAAGCCTGCAAAACTCGGAAGGTGGCGCCTTCCTCGAGTTCTTCAAGTTGGCCTTTGCCAGTCTGCAAACCGACCACGAGGAGGACAGGGCTGCTCGCTACGCCATGTATATCGAGCACATCCCCTTCTGGGGTCCCAGTCTGCTGGGTTACTACCATGCTGACGTGCGACGCGATACGGAAGATTTCCTGTCTCTGTGGTTGTCAACCCACGCACCCGACGGCAACCAGGACGCCGAACTGGCGCTTACTGTGAACATGGCAGCCCGAAAGCTAGCTATGAACTGCCTTCACCACCTCCGGGACAACTTCGTACAGAGGAGGGCCCAGGTAGCGAAGCAGTCTACTGAAAGCCTGCAAAACATCATCGCCGCGTGTGAGATGTTCTTCCAGGTTGATGTGGCGGTCGATGGGGAGCGTGTCGTCTCATATGCGGAATTCCAGGAGCACCTTCGCTGTAAGTCGCCCATATAACCTCCTTTATCGGGACCAGAGTACTGATGGCAAACCACTGCAGCGATCATTGAGCCACTCCGACGCATGACGGTAGAGGAATTGGAGGATGAGGGCTCCGGTATGTCCCCAGGACTCTACAGTGACTCGGACACCATCGCCTCAGAACCCGAGGGCTGACTCGACGGCGTCCAAGACTGGGAAAACTCGTGTGCATCTTCGGAACCACAGGAAAGCTTGGCAGATATTGGCATGCAGGCGGCAGGGGACGTACCAGACTCGGATCTTCATTGACGGATACAAGACAACGCCCATGACGACTTAAATGAATACGGGATTACTTGAACACTTTATGTTGTGCGACATGACAGGGAACAGTCCAACCACGCAAGGCGTCAGGGAGACGAGGAGTACCATTTGGAACGAATATGGGAACTAGCGGCATGAGGCGCTGTACAGGACGGCGGAGGTTTCTTGCATTTCAGCGGCGTGTTGGCGTTTGGACCCAGAAAGGGTAAACGGCTTTTGATGACCTACATGGGAATAGCGATGACGGCAAGGATGATACAAGACGATTCTCTTTTCGACCAACTTCGGCTAGGGGATGATGGCGGACAGCCAGTGGGCTGCCAGCATTGGAACGTGATAGAATGTCGGTGTATCGTACGTTCAACGCTGAGGCAATCAGCGTGGCCCAGAATCGGGAAGATAGCAAACCGCAAATTATTTTTGGCACTCGAGGCCGCGGAGTAGTGCGAAGTGATGGCCGAATGGCTTGTGAGACATGGACCACTGGTCGAAGGTCGAAGAAGCCATGTGGGCCAGCAATGTGATGATGCGCAGCGACTTTGGAGATGAATAATTCCAAGATTAGACTCGGATGAGCAGGTCTACGGGCTTAGGTGACGGTGAGAGAGATGGGGAATGCATCGTGGTTGTATCGGTGGCTTTCTAGCCGCCGAAGGTTGAGGGGAACGAGTGAGCTTTTGACGGGAGCTGCTTCGATTGGTTGGCAGGAGTTGCGGTATTCAGGTGGCATGGGTTGGGGCGGCGGTCGGCCGGGGCAGCTACTTGCCTTAGCTTGCCTGCATACACGTGGGCGGGTGATGGTCGTTTTTATGTTTTAAAAATGGAACTTTTCTCGGTGATTGCAGATCAGTTTTGTAGATCCGGGCGAGGGACCCGGGTTCGATTGGCCAGATTGAGATGTTTGCGCTTACGGGCCTGGGGAGAGAAAAGCACACGAATGCAAGAAGATTGGTCTTTGGAACTGCGCTGTCGTTTTTGGAATCAAACAACACAAGGTCGACAGCATGCAGGGTCGCGCGGGACGAGGCCGCCGGCCGCTGTCTTGGTGCGTCTTGCAGGATCGACTGGCCAGATGGAAATGGAAACATGGTCTGGATTTCGGTCGCAGGCCGAGGCGCGGTGCGGTGCGGTGCGGGCTGGAGACCGAGGGGCGAGTGCGAGGTCGCCGGAGGAGTGGGCATGAAGGAGGCGAGGGATGAGATCAGTCAACGTCCTGCGAGGCGTGTTTTACGAGTGCCGGATGCAATGCCGATTTGGGGCGTGTGATGCGGCCAGATTCCTGTTTGTTGCCTGCCTTCTTCTTTGTCTGTTGCGACGGTCGTGGCCATTGTTTGACCATGACATTACAAACCCCATCAGCTACCGTTTCCATTTGAGCGGGGGCGATTGTCACGAAAGAGGGCAGGACTCCGCGGCCGACGCGGATTGGGTCGCGTCTTGGGAGGTTGCCTCCCGGACAAGTCGGCATCAACATCGATGCTGAATCATTGTCCTTGGCGGTGGTGAGGTATGTTTTGCCCAACTTTTGTGTGCCCTCACGATGTCGTGCCCAGCAGCCTCTCACTGGACGGTGGGCGGTTCTTGGCGCTCGTTTGGCTGGGCGAAACAAAGTTGGCGGTTTGTTCGTGAGGGAGGGTCGCGGGTTTGGTTTTGGAGATCCGGGAGGATGACGATGGTTGACACTTTGACAGCGGATTGAGCAGGAAAACGAGTGCCAACAAGCGAAGCAGGTTTTGACGGGCTTGACGGGTTTCGTGTGGTAGCCTTCAGCCGGAGTGGGTTGAGGCTGGCCGCCTGGAATGTCGTGCGTCAGGGTTTCAAAAAGACCACGCGGTTGTACCACACGGTTGGATTACACACGGGAGGGGCGCATGAGGCATGAGGTGAAGCTCTTCGGACGAAAAAGTTCGGCTCACGTAGAGAGAGGCAAAGAGAGGCGTCGAGATCGTTTTCGATCCTTTTTGCATGGCCTGACTGACAGTTTTCGCCTTCTTGGCGCGATGTGCGAGCCAAGAAGAGGGGAAAAGACGACGCTACGCGCAACGCTGCGACGACGAGGTCGAACGACATCGCGATCGCGATGGGCGAGGGTGGCAGTTGAGGGCCAAGAAGAGGAGTTGTGGCTTCTCCAACATCCAAGAAAACTCTCTTTCGGTGTTAGGCGTCCGAGGCCGCCTGCCACGGCGATTTCTGCCATCGCATCTTCTACACTCTAAAGTCTCAACAAGTCCCGAAGGGGACGAAGTTATCGCCAAGTCTTGGCCCCGTTTCCGCTCCGCTCCAGGTATCCGTGGAATCGTGTGAATGATCGATGGTTCTCTCCCCATGGCCGATCGAGCGTAGCGTGACGAGGTCCTCTGGGGGTTGCAATTTATCTCCAGAGCATGTTGAGACGGCGCGCGGGCTAAGCGAGGTGAGGTGAGGGTCCGACGGGAGGTTATCCTGGGGTAAATTGATGCTTCTTCAGATAATTTTCCCGTCTCTGACGAGGCTACTCGGGTAGATTAAGCCAAAAGTAGCCCGTCGTGGTGTGAGATTGATTTCTCTCTGGGTCGCATCGGGTTTGAAGCGTAGCGTAGCTTGCTCGACGTTGCTGGCGCTACCCACTGACATGAAAGGCGTTCCCGTGATTAATCTCTCTGGTTCGTCGCTTTTCCAAGCAGAACTAAGTCGGTGCTTTGCTGAATCGACAGCGCGCACCGGCCGGCCGAGAGACTGGGGGTGATTTTCCTGTCATCCCTCCTTTTCCGCACGCGCGGGCCCGAACCTGTCCCCTTCAACTGCCAGACCAGCAGCAGCAGCAGCAGCAGACCGGACCACAGAGCAATCTATTTTTGACACTGGCGAGAACGGCGGGCCCGGTCATGCACGAACCCCTGCCGCCCGGCACGCACACGTCGATCTGTGAAGGTACGTACATCCCCCTGCTCGACGGGCTGGCCGCCAATGAACCGTGGGCGCAACGGCGCGGGGAGACCTGAAAATAGCACCGTAGCCGCCGAGAGGAACGGGAGAATGGTGCGCTACTGCAGAGCAGCAGCTGGGGAAATTCTACGATTGGGTCGACTGGCCCTGTCGGGCAGGTCCACGAGCTGCAGTGTGATCTCTGGGTCGGGGAAAATAGCAGCTAACCAAGAGATGAGATGCCCGTTGCCGTAGCCGTCTTCTTTTTTTTGCAAATCCAAATCATGCTTCAATTTTAGGACCGGTCCCCTTGGTCCCCTTCCACCTGCGTGTGACGAAGTGCAGTAGCTTCGCTGGACCTCGACTGCTGAATTTAGGAGGCAGCCTGGCCCAGTAACCACTAACCAGTGGCCACTGACAGCGACGAGAACGGCAGTTACTTTACCTTTCGAGGGATATCGCCGTGCCTGCTAGGGCGAGAGGCGGACGGGGACAGGGGAGGCACACACGTCGCCGTGTTTGATGCCGGGCTGAGATAGATGACAGGAGGCGGGGCCACCACATCACCATCGCGCTTTCACGCTGCCCAGGCCCGGCTCTTCCTTCCAATCCCACCCCATCCGCACCGCACCAGCCCGTCCAACCATCCCACCTCGAAGCCCCTCGTTTCCCCATACCGCTGTACTATGCAGCAGAAGGGCGGCGAACGCAGGCGAGGACCCCAAAAACATCGGAAGATCATGAAACGAAGCTTTGCCCTTTCACCACGCGCCGCCAACGTACGCACATCCCACCCCCCCGTCCGTCATTTAGAAGAGACGGGTTTCATCTTTTTTGGCGCCCAGCCTCACGGCAAGTCCACCGCTGTCAGATACGCCACGCCACGCCTAGAAGTTCGCCCAACCCTTTTTTTATCCCACTCTTTTTTTCTCGTTGCCTCTCTTGGAAGCTGGTATCTCGACCAAACCCCCCCCCCCCCCCCCCGGCCGGTAGCATGGTCCCCTGCTAGTGGGGCTTTGATCCGAAGTCGTTGTCATCGTCGTCGCAGTCGTCGTCGGTATCTTGCGCCGCTCCCAGGCTAGCCCCTTTCGGTCAGCCCAGAGGAGGGACCTATACCCGTAAGGCTGTTTTGGGTCGCATCGCAGCAACAAAGACCTGGATGACGAGAGAGGCGAGGGCTAGCTCCAGGGGACCTGCATACGAAGGCTCTTGTTTCAGATTTTCTAGGCTCTCTTTCGCCTGCTCCTTTGAGGCCGTTGATGATATATATCCTCCCACCGCCTCCTCCTCTTCCGTGTTTTCGGATCCAAGACGCAGATCATCAAACAAAGGGCTCGACACCACAACAGACTCAATCATTCCTTTCAGCTCAAGGCCTGGCGCTCAGAGTCCAATACCATCTTTTAATACCGTTTCAAATCATATTCGATTCAGTATCTCCCCTTCTCTTCTCGGTCCCCAAGGACGCTCAACATCAACATGGCCCTCAAGAGCCGCATCTCATCGCCTCTGGAGGCCGGCACCTCCATCCTCGACGTCCAGAACCTGCCGCCCGCTCTTAATGAAGCCCTCGAGTACGCCTCCAAGAGGCTCGCCCGCAAGTCCCTCCACGTCACCCTCGTTGTCGCCCGCCGCGAGTACCAGCTCCCCTCGCTCCTCCCGTCCTCGTGCCCGTCGTCCGCCCTCTCGTCACCCGCGGGTTCGCCCCCGGCCTCGCCGCCGAGCACCCGCTTCGGCTTCACCACCTCACCAGTCTCCTCCTTCAAGAAGCTCGTGCGCACCAACACCGGCGGCAGTGTCTCGTCTGTGTCGACCGTCTCCTCGTCCGGCAGCGACGCCCAGCGCACCCCCGAGACCTTCACCTTCACACCCTCCTTCCTCATGGACACCAACGGCCCGAGGTTGAGGTGGCCCCTGTCGCCGGGTATTCCCCTCTCGCCCCCTCCCATGACGCCTTCGGTTGCCTCCTCGACCATCACCGACGCCTCTGGCCCCATCTCGCCGAACCCATTTGGCATCCGCCTCATCCACGCCGACTTGCTCACCGACAAGCAAGAGAGGACGCTGCGCCAGACCATTGAGCGGGCCGAGAGGAAGTTCCGCATTGGGTAGGTTCCCAGCTTCACATTGTCCAATGTAACATGTCACTAACATGCTTAGAACCGAGTGGCTTCCTCCCGTTGTTGACGGATCCGCATGTGGCCTCACAAGCAACCTCATCCGCCGCTCAATTGTCCAAAACGAGGTCCTCTTCGCCTCTGAGGGCCTCACCCTGGTCTCCCTGGACCGCCTGTACACCTTCAAGGCCGCGCTGTCGAGCTACTCGCGCACCAACGCCCCCCTGAGGCTCGAAGACGCCGTCGACGAGCTGCGACGCCTCATCCTCTCCCGCGCCGGCCAGAAGGTCTCCAAGTCCGACCTGCTCCGCTCTTACGACTGGCTCAGCGTCACCGACACGGCGCTGGCGGACGTCGACAAGATGTACCGCAGGGCGTACGGAGGCCCCGACCGCATCGGCGCCATCGAGGGCGTTGGATCTAAGGCACAAGTCGAGGAGACTATGAGGGAGCTCGAGCGCGACGTCGACGACACCATGGCGACAGCCATGGCCACCATTAAGATCGCCAAGCCGCCTTCGCCGCCCAAGGGCCCTGTGCTGAAGCTGCAGACCAATTTCGACTCCAAGCCGCTGCCTCTGCCGCCCATGGTCCGCGGGGATGACGTGGTCTCGGACGAGGAGGACGACGACCTGACGGCGCGGCCGGAGCGCCAGCCCAACGTCTCCATCTGGAGCCCCGTCTCCATCGCCGAGGTCCTCCACGAGGACCGCTTCTCCGAGGACCGTTCGCGCCTGGGCCCGATGACGCCCCAGGGCTACGACGACATCTCGCCCATCACTCGCGGCGAGTGGGGTTTCCTCATGGGCCCCGGTGGTGTCGGCGGTGGCCGGACAGCGCCGGTTGTGACTTTCTGAGTGAGCGGGGTTTGCATTCGCATTTGTTAGACGTTAGACTGGGTTTCGGGACCTTTTTCTTCTTTTCGCTTCTTGTATGATAGCAATTTTTGGGTGTGTGTTTGTATGTGTGTATGACCTTCACGAGTACAAAGTTCGGATACCAAGGGGTTGCGGTGCCAACCAGCCGCTGTACATTACCTGCATAGCAAACAATTGGGAATATCATTGTGGGTATCATTAAGCTTGACTCTTCCTCCTCGGTGCTCTCTACCAACCGTACCTGTTCGACGCCTCCTTCCTCTTGTTCTTGCCCTGGGCGAAGCTCTCCTCGAGTGCCTCGCGCTGGTTCTGCACCTGGTTGACCAGCTGCCGCAGGCTGTGCTTGCCAGGGGCGATGGACCGCACGGGGGTGTGGGTCTGCTGCTGGCCCGACGCCCGCAGCTCCTCGTTGTGCTTGTACTCCTCGTCCGTGTTGAAGTTGATGACCCGCGACGCCGTCTGCGGGCCGCCTCCCCTCCCGAAGAGCTCGCGCCGCGCGGCTGCCGAGAGGTTAAGGTCGTTGGCGATGGTGTCTAGAGAGTTGGCGTCGGCGGGCGCTGTCGTGGGCGCGGGATAGTGTGCGTGGGCTGCGCCGCCGTGGTCTGCGTAGTAGCCGTTCGTAGCGTCCGGTGTCTGGTCTGTCTCGAAGAGAGGCTCGTATGCGCCGCTGGTTTTTGGGCCCGCGGCCGAGGACGTCTCCTCCTCTGGTTCTATAGAGAAGAGGGAGACCTTCTTCGGCGCTGGTGATGGTGCCGGTGCTGCGGGGGCCTCCTTCGTCTCTGGCGCTTGGGGTTTCGCGGGCTCTGTCTTTGGGGCTACCGCCGCCGGCGCCTTCTTCTTGGGCTTCCGCGCGACGGACAGAGGCCTAAACATCATCGGCTTCCCGACCAACTTCACCTCGTCCGCCGGCTTCATGCCCTCCGGTATCGTCGGTTGCGGCGCGGCCTTGGGTGGCGGCAAGCTGAGACCCCCGTCGCCCGCTCCCTCGCCACCGTCTCCCCTATCTCGACTGAAGCCGGGCTCGGCGCCGGTCTTGAGCTGGAATACTGGACGCGACGACGAGCTGCTGCTCGTCGACGGGGCAGCGGCCTTGGCGGCGTTCTTGGGTGGCGGGAGGAACGAGTTGAGACCGCTGAAGAGACCGCCCTTTCCGCCGGTTCGCGCGCGCTTGGCCGGCGGCGGTTCGTCGCCTGAAGAGGCTCTGGGATTTTCGGGTTGCGTTGATGGGAGGTTGACGACGATCTTGCCCGGGTTCGACCGGTCGACGACCTTCTGAAAGGGCTTCTTCGAGGTGGATGCGGGCTTCGCGACGGGCGCCTTGACGGGCGCCTCATCCTCTGAGCCCGAGGATTCGGAATAGTCGACCAAGCCCATCTTTCTGATTGGATTTTACGGTCTTTTGTTGCTGAAGTAGAAATTAAAACAATGCGTGACGATCACACATTGATTGCAGATGGCAACAAGGAAACCAGCAGTTCAGGAGCACCGCCACAGGTGTTCTGCAAGGCTGGTGGGACGTCGGCCGCACGAGCCACATCCGTTTCACAAGGCTGAGGGAAGGCGCGACCAGTGCGGTTACCCCTCGACGACCTCCTGCCGTACCTTACCTTTCACCACGTATTGCTTCTGGGTTTGTTGTGAGCTGTGCTCGCAATCATGTTCTTTGTCAGATCGTGGGAGTAGGTTCCATTGATCTGGGCTCTTTCTGGCATGGTTTCTTGCTGAACATTCCCTTCTTCACCGGTGACTGGAAGCACCCCTCCCGACGATGTCGGTCATCCAGAATGAAGAGTACGCTGCCTCGGCTATCCCCACTCGATCGTGGCTTTGCTAACATTCCTTTGCGCGAAAGGCTGGTCGCGTACCAGCTGCGATGCGGCTACCTCACCGAGATTGCCGATGGAGTCGGCGAGCGTCTGATTACTCTTAATGAGAGCTTCATGAACTCCTCGGCTTTCAAGGCCGTCGCGTGGCAGGCCAACCCTGATCTCATCAAGCGATGCTACTCCCCTCCGATTCCGACCGCGATAGCCTCCGAGTATTTCCAGGCCCCGCGACAGGCCGGAGTGACCCTCGAGGACGAGCCCGACGAGGCGGGAATGCTGACCGGCGGGGGCACCGATACGCTCGGTCCCGGTCTAGCTACGAGGCGGCGCAGACGGCGGGAGACGCTGGAAGACGACGACAGCAGTGATTTGAGCGATGAGAGCGACGATGACGACCCGAGCCAGCGGGCCGCTCAGCAGATGAAGTTCGCGAAGATGCCCGTCCGATCGCGTGCGGGCTCCAGCCCAATTCAGTCGTCACAGATTAGACAGTCCCCGGCAATGTCGCCCCGGGCAGCCCCAGGAGCGCGACGGGGCTCGCAGTCCGCATTGGAAATCGTCAAGGAACGCGCGCGCAGAGATACGGTCACTAGCAGCGAGGTTTCCTCCGAGAACGAATTCGACGCATCTGGATTTCACAAGCAGAGAGAGGCTGCGAGAGCCGCTGCCAAGTCTGTCAAGCTGCAGGCTAAGATCATGGAGGAACCGAGCCTGGGAATCAAGCGGGCGGGCACTGATTTGTTGCCGGAGGAGGAGGATGATTCGGATGGATCAGACATGTCCGGCGCCTATGTTGAGAGTATCGATTCAGCATCAATCCTCGATGCGGTCGAGAACCCGGAGCCCCCTCCTCACAAGCAGGTTGTCGGCACGCCTCCTCGTGAGTTTACGAGAACATCTACGATTAGAAAGTCTCAAGCGCCTCCCAGAGTCCTCCAAGCGCTTCCACCGCCTCGCCCGATGAGCACTATTCGGCCCATGAGCATGATCCAGCCGAAGAGTTTGCTGTCTGCGGCTCTCAGAGCACGAAAGACCAAACCCAAGGTGCCGTTCGAGAATTTCGCGGCACTGTCTGGACAGGGGGAGAACAACCCAATCGCCGTTCGCATCTACCCTGCGTTCTCGGACAACCCCGAGAAGCCGTACGAGGTTCTCATCCGACGTATGGTGCACCACGGCGAGGGTGGCGACCGACCCGTGACGGTGTCAGATCTGATCGGCCTTGCGCTCTGGAGATACAATGAAGAAAAGCGGCAGCCGCCCGTGCCGACAGATAAGACCAACATCAATTGGTGGACCCTTAGAATGGTGGAGGAGGACGGAGAGGTCGACGATGACTTCCCGCCCTTTGAGCGAACCAAGGCGTTGACGTCTTTCACTACGGCTAACAACCGTGCGGCGGGAAGAATGCGCGCCAACTCCAAGACGCACGACAACTTTGGTCTGGTCCAGGCGTCCCAGGCCGAGTTCAACGAGAACCAGAGTGTCACACCGCAGCCTGAAGAAGAGGATACGGCCGGGGAGGATACGGCAGACGAGGATACAACCCCCCGCAACACGCCGCAACCGAACCTGCATACGTTCGTACCCGTTGCAGCGGAGCCGCGCCCGAACCCCGTCACGAATACTACCTATCGTCAACAGCATAGTATGTTCGCCGACGCACCTCAGGCCCCCGCCGCGGCACCCAACACCAGTCGAGGTCAACAGAAGCTTTTGCGCGTGCATCTTCACTCGACGGATGTGGCCCCCGGCCAGCTGGTCACACTGGACACCACTACGGAGACGTACATGGCTGAGGTCTTGGACCTGGTATGTCGTAAGAGACAGCTGGACAAGGCCAATCACGTTCTCAAAATGCCTGGTGGCGGGCCCGTGATCCTGCTCGATACCAAGGTGCAGGCGATCGGTAGCCTGTCGGATCTGGAGCTGCACCGGCGGCGCTTCGCCACGGACGGCCCGCTCGCGATGACGGGCTCGCCGGGTAGCTCGTCGCCAAAGCTGCTGCCCTTCGTGGACGGGCAGCCGGGACGCAAGGCGAAGAAGACGCACATTATGGGCACGCACCCGCTCGCACAGGAGGCCGTCAAGCAGGCGGAGCTCACGAGCGCGTACCACAAGTCTTGGGTCGTCTGGCGTCTGCGCACGGTGAGGATGATCACGCAGTCAGAGAAGCGGTTCGAGATTGACGGCGAGTACGTGCACATCAAACCCACGACTCGCGACTCTAAGACGACGACGGCGCACATTTCCCAAGTCATCGGCTGCAAGGTGTCGAGCAAGCATCCTAATCAGTTCAAGGTGAGTACAAGATTGCCGAGCAGGGTCCCTCCCGCATTAGAGGAGCATAAGCTGATGGATCGTGATTATCAAACAGCTCTTCATCTACCGGGACACGGAGAGTAAGCGCTACGATTTCGAGGCCAAATCGGTCGAGGAAGCGCATGAAATTGTGAACGAGCTGAAGAAGGGCGTATCTCAGGTTATGGGCTAAGACTTGCCCCCAGCTCGACCTGCATAAACGGCGATGATTTGACGGCATGATGGATGCGTTGTATGGTCTCCGCCACACGTACGAGGGCTCACGCCACGTATTCACCGCCACAGCGCGAGGGCGATCTCGACTCAGTGATGTCCGGAAGATGCGGTCGGCCAGCACGAGATGCAGCTCCACCTCAATGCTGACATGTCCGGAATTCGGTTGGACGGGACGAATCCGCACCCCGGGGGAGGGAAGGGAGGGATTACGCGTCACCGCCATTGCAGGCTGGTTTGCTGCTGCTTATTTTAGGAAAGGTGGGCTACGCCGCCCGGCCGTCGATAGGTTCATGATGAGAATTATGTAATGTACCAAGTCGGAGCAGGCTGGGCCGACCAAGGAGGATGCCGAGAGCTGCGACTCAGCAAACAGGGAAAACAGGCACGAGCTACGACCACCCAAGCAAAAAGCGAGCAGAGAGGGGTGGTATTGCTGTTGTGGGGTACATGTCCGATTAAGGTTCGCATCCTGGCCTCTGCGTCATGCAGATCAATGCGATTGGAGCCGCGGGCCGGGATGCTTGGCGCCGCGGTCGCCCTCCCTGCTAGACCGGGCTGGGCGGAGGCTAGGCACTCTGTGTGTGCTCACAGGAAGAGAGGATCGATGGCACGATGGATGAGCGAGATGAGGCAATGAGAGAGAGGGGCGATCGTTGGTGCAGTGAGCTGACGACCTCGATTTTTTCCGGCAGCCGAGACAGGCAGAGAGAGAGTGTGTGTGTGTGCGTGAGTGAAGACAATAACATTGAGCAGTGAGCACTTTGAAACGATGCGAGTGAGTGATGCCTACTGCGTAGTAAGAGCTGACGGCGTGCACCGTCCCGCAGAGAGATCGATCCTGATCGCTCCTCGGTGGCTATGTGATCCGAAGATTTTGCGCGCGGTCGGTCGGCCGCTGGTTTGAGTGAGCGATCAATCAATCCCTGGCGGAATCATGCTGGGATGGAGAATCCCGAGTCAACTGCTAATGCTACTTTTTATACAGTGGGACGATGTGGAACGTTCTGGTCGGGGCGGATGCTGTTTCCCAGATGTCGACAGCAGTTGTCCATGCTCGCCGATTGCGGTGCAAACGGGTACTGGCGTAGGCTGTTTGCTGGTTTACTGGGTCAGTATGGACCAACTCTGTGTTTCGCCGTTGCATTCCGCATTCGATTGAGTCTCTCACTGTTGACTATTGTCGTCCTTTTTTGCATGTGCATCGACGTTCCACAAGGGGCTGTTATTTGCGGGTTACAGGAAAACAAAAACACGAATTCGAAATCGCGCGAGAGGAGTCTAGAATGCCACAGTGGTGAAACCACCGACTGAAAAGTCCTGACCCGAGTACGTGCCAAGACCCGCCCTCAACTCAACAGGGACAACAGGGAGCTGTTTATTGGACACCTCAGGCAATTGAGAATCAAAACTTGGGAGGGTCGCTGCATAGACCATCACCTTAATCCGAAGTCTTTTTTCTTTTCAGCCATGGGTTTGTCGGTGACACTGGCGTCTCGCAAGAAGTCGGTCGAAACGAACCGGTGTGCGCATAAAGGGCCCATCCAGAATGACACTGGCCACCTGTGACGCAATCGAGCCTTGACGCGCGGAGACAGGATCCTCCGCCCGTCGCTATTGCCATCGCCAGCGCCAGCGCTTGGCCTTGCCTCGCCTTGACTGACGCGGTATTCGCTGGTTGCGCGTTTTGGCTGCGGCGCTCGTCTTACTCCCAAGGCTGAGCTGAAGCATTTGGGATTCTTGGGGGCGGCGATCCTTAACTCCGTCTGTCTTCTTCCGTCGTTGCTGACGGTTTCCAAGGCTTTAATCCGCCTCTCGGTGTACGTACTTTGCCATTGGCTACCTTACCCTAGGAGGTACCTTGGTAGCGCAAATGTCCCGAATATCCGCCCAGGCAAAAAAAGACGAGGGCAAGGCCGGGCAAGGCAGTTTGGGGACAGACGGGGGGGGGGGGGGGGACTTGCGACGACGCAAGAGACGCCACCGTCCGTCCGCCTGTCCGCAGAGAGAAATCTGCGTCTGATCTGATCCGGCTTCAGAAAGTTCAGATCGCTTGCCATTTCTGCACGGGTTGTTTGGCAGCAGGCACACCGTTACCCCCGTCGTCATGTAGGCCAAGCAGCAATACCAAGACCGTCCAAGAAGCTCCAGACCACAACCGGGGCCGTCACACACGCTCACCTCACCCCAGAAGTGACCGGGGGGGGCCTTTCTCCTCCCCAATCCCCAATGTAATCCCCCCATCCGAGGGAGAGGAGAGCGAGCGATTCCCCAAATCCCCCGATTGTGCATGCTATGATGCTACCCTCCCACAACCGAGAGTAGCAAGTGGTAGTATGACCACACTTCCCCAACCCGAAGGGCCCCCATTGACCACTGCCGTCACAGTTGACGGTTGGGTTGGGCGTCCGGGTTTCATGGATTGATTGATGGCCGTCACTTTCCCGTGATGGGCTCGCTGCTGCCCCCCGTCTTCGGACGGTTGGACGTGCTGGCTGGCTGGGCGACGGACACCCGGCTCAACTGGCAGGCGTTGGGCCTGTCACCGGTACATCATTTGCATAATCCTCCGCGCCGGCGTCCGCGGCGTGGGGACGATTGACCGGTCATGTCATCCGTTTGTCCTCTTGCCTCGTCTCCATTTGCCGCGAGCACATGCGAAGCAACAATTTCAACAAAAAGGGTTGATTCAGATTGAAGGGGGGGTGGGATCGGATCATGTGCTGTAGAACAAGTTGCGATCAGCTTCAGGGTTCCCGCAGCGCGGACGTTTTGCTTTGACTGCTGAGCGGCCAGCGGCCAGCCTGCCCGTCAGTGTGTTTGTTCATGGTTAACAAGTGGTGCCCTTACCTAAGAGCAAACCAGCTGAGCCCTGCGGGCGGGCAAGGTACAGAGGGCGGAAGATTCGTCTTGTCAGCTGGGCTGTAACTGTAGACATAACCCAAAAAAGACCAGCAAACTTTCAGCCTGCGCCCGAATATCCTTCAAGGTTGGGTTTAAGCTGTGCCGCTGTAGTGTACACAGTGTGTTGGAGAGGGACCCGTTGAATTGGGTCGATCCGGGCGACACCGACGGTAACCTTGGAGCAGTCCCCCGAGCCTTCTCCGCCAACTCCAGCTTCGGGGCTTCAGCTTTCAGCTATTGAATGAAAACGCCGTGAAACGTATCCGTATCCGTGACTCTTGAATCGAGAGCTCGCCTTCTCAATGCTTGTAAACCCAGCCATTGCCTCGCCAACCTCCCGCCCCAAACAGTTTCTTTATTTTTTTCTGTCTATTTTTTTTCAACTTCTGCACGGCAGGCTGCACATCTATCCCTAGTTCCTTTTTTACCCCATCGTGTCTTACTGCACTGCCGCAAGGGGGCAAGCAAACCAAACACACAGCGATTTGGTACGTCGCCATTGGTGGTACACACGAAGTACAGCTGTACGTACCCAGCCGCAGCTGGCTGGCCCAAAACGCAGCGAGGCGACTGGCAGAAGCAAAGCGAGACAGGCAGAGAGGTTTCTCCAGCGCCGCCGCCCTGACCCGCCCCAGACCCCGGTCCCCGACCAACCATCAGCTTCCGCTATCTCCACCTCCTGTCGATCGCCCCTCGTCTCCGCCGCGGCCCCTGGGTGTCATTGGACCGCGGTTTTCTAGACCACCGTATTTCGGTACTCGATATTGTTCCCGTTCGCCATCTCCGTAATCATGCTTCTATTTTCCCTGCTTCGCCTTAATTTTTGACTCGCCCCCGCTCCGTTTGTCATGGGCACACGTCCGTTCCAAGTGGAAGTCAGTCTGGTCTGGTACCCGCCCCGGCGTTCCCACTGCGTCATGCTCTCTACCTTGAGCCACTGTAATTCGATGCCTCGGGCATCTTTGGAATTCAGAAGTACCACCACGACTGTGGCTTTGCTAGGTAGCCGTGCCTTTCTGCTGCTATTCTTGGGAACGTCCAGAGACACACGTTCCCGTTTAGCAGCAGCCGGCTCTGGGACGACCGTTAGGCTCCTCTGGTGCAGTTTCCATCGCAAGCCACACCCTGCGTGCGTGCGTGTGCCTACACTATGCATATGTCTGTGTGCGTACCAAACACGGTGCTAACTCAACATTTGTAGCACCAACGATCCACCGTCTGGGCCAAACGGGGAGGCTTGCTGTTAGCCGGTTTGGCTAGCAATTCCCGTGCTTCTCTGGGCTTCTTTCCGAGGGCTTGAGATCGTGGCTCCCCCCAGCTCTGTTGGTAACTCCGGGGCAAGCTAGCAGTAGCTCTCGAGCAAACTCTCTTTCTCTCATTTGGAACGTCGCCATCTCGCCTCTGGGGCCCCCCAGAATGACGAGCATGAGCTTCTGGCTGCTTTCTTGGACATCATCATACTATGCAGCGTGCTATGCCGAACCTCCTCAAGAACCGATGGATCGTAATCCCCGGGGGCGCACACCAGTTTCAGACATGCAGAGTGCCTCCTAAGGCAGGCACCCCTCTAAGCCTCAGACAGCCTGATCCTGATGTCTCTCCTTTTCGGATGCTCTCTCGCACTTAACCCGCTCTGAGGCACTCCAGTGCAGTCCAGCTCCAGAAATGGCACTGCATATGTTGCCTTGGCGAAGACGTGAGGATGTGGGGCCTCCTCCCTTTCGCCCTGCCTGCCTCCGGCCGCGGCCTGCCCTCTCCCAAGGCCTCCTCCCGGGAGGTACTTACATGGGTGTGTAAGTCGGTATGTGGAGCACGGTACCCATTGAAAGTAATAAGATAAAGGTACGTACCGTCGTCATCACACACACTGAGAGTCCTGTCGTCCCAGTCTCGGAGTGCCACCCGTGGTCCGGCCAGGACCTCGCGGGCGCGGTTGTTTTCCTTTCCCTTCTCGCCTCTCCCGCTGGCGCAAGTGGAATGGGGGGGAGACCGGGGAGGGGCGTGTACCGCCTAGGATTTCCCTAGCATTGTGGAGGATTCGGGGGGGCGGTGATGGTGCCTGGCTTGACGACGTGCGGGAAAGGGGGGGGTGTAAGAGAGGAAGCGGGAAGGACGTACACACTCATCCACGCCTACACGCATACCCATCTTGGCGTTCGAACCTGGGCTGGCGAAAGATATATAAGACTCTTTTCCATGGGCCCTCACCATCTTCTCCCTCTCCATCTTCTCCCTCTCCTCCACTTTACCAATCAACCCAGCTGTACTCTCATCCATTCCGGCATCGAAGACTCCGCCAGATATCATCTATCCCCTACCACACCAACTTTAAACCAACATCAACTCAGTCAAAATGCGTTTCTCCGCCGCTTCAGTCGTCGCCCTCGCCGCCCTGGCCTCCGTAAGTCGACCACAGCAGACAACAACAGGCAGCTTCCAGAACAGAGCACTAACTCCCACCTAGGCCCAGACCGTCACCAACCCTGTCCCTACCCCGACTCTCAACCCCACCAGCGCCATCGAGAGCCTCTCCAGCGCCGTGGGCTCCCAGGTCTCGAGCGCCCTCTCTGACGCCTCCGGCATCGCCTCCTCGGCCTCGGGCGCCATCTCATCCGCCATCGCCTCCATCAGCTCTGACGCTTCGGCCGCTCTCTCTTCCGCCTCGGGCGCCCTGTCAACCGCCACCGACGCTTCGGCCTCTGCCAGCGCCTCCGCCAGCGCCTCCGCGGCCAGCTCCGAGGTTTCCGATGCCACCCAGTCTGGCGGCGTCCAGAGCACTTCTGCCCCCGGTGCTGCTCCCGCCCAGACTGCCGCCGTCGCCCTCGGCGCCCTCTTTGGTGGTGTCGCTGTCATTGCCAACCTGTAAACGTCTTGTACACAGACAGGCAGCATCTCGACGAAAAAGACGTAGTCTGAGGAAGAACGATGACTTGGGTGATTTAGCGGAAATGATCGGCAATTCGATGTCGTGATGAATATTACACAGTATTGTTTGGGAACTTTTTTGGGATTTGATCAGAGATATCATGATGTAATACCAGTACGATTTTGTACATCAAATGAACACCGTATATTTCTCAACCTTGGTTTGATTATCGTCTTCGCCGTTGTTTTTTTGTCTGAATGGAAGAGTTGTGTGTTTGCCGCTTGGCCTCTTCATCGAGATTGCCGGAAATTATGGAAGGCTGCCTTCATACGCGCCTTGGCTCTTCCCGGCAGCTTGGCGCCCGATGGCCGTGCTTTGGGGTAGGTAACTTCGGACGAAAAAATGGCGGCATTACTACCCTGGCCTGCGCAATGGTACACTGGCGCACTTGCTCCGGCGCTTCCAAGGATGCGTCAGGCCATGTTTGTGTCCCGTGCCGACTTCGTATCCAGAGCCATGCGTTCCTCTTTTCCAAGGGGCGAAAGTGCATCCCAGGTTCAGCCACTTTGGTTGCACCAACACCGTCTGCTTCACCCAGTGTTTCACAGTACGAAAAGCGAATGGAACATGAACATACGAGTGTAGTTGGCCACGGTGACTCGCAAGCTGCCGAAACAACTAACGCCATACATGGTTTCCCCCTTTGATTGCGCCGAATAGAAATGGTGGTCGAAGCGTTGGTTAGCGTATGCTATGCCTTCGACCGGGTATCTGCCCATAAGTTATCGATAATCTGGAAAATTGCCGTAATGTCTTTCATAACCGCGTCGTCAACCTGCCCGCCAAGCTTCTGCTGCATCTTGTCCGGGTGCCAGCGTACTCGCTCCTCGCGCAATTTCGCGGCAAACTCCTTTTCGCCAATTTCTTCCACTGCTAATCCGTTGACAATAAAGCGTCGAACTTCTTTTTCGTTGATATCTTTGCGCCGTCCGCTTTCCACCGGCCAGGGTATGCTGTCGACATCGCCTGGCCAGCCGGACCAGGCCTGCGTGTAGTCCTCCCAGAGTGACGCCCACATCCTCTTCTTGCGCCGTTCTTCCCCGCGGCGGAGGCTTCGCTCCATGTCCTCCTGTAGCTTCCTGTTCCTCTTCTCCTCTTCCGACTTTCGTTTGCGTGCCTCCTCTCGGCGGGCTCTTTCCTCCAGCAGGCCCTGATGTGTCCTCTCCCACATCTTCTGCCTCACGTGGGTAGCGTACTCCTCGTCTGTCATTCGCTCCAGCTCGCCTTGGGGCCCAGCCCGCTCGTTAGAGTAGACGTGTATTGGCTGCCCGTAGACCCCTTCCCAATATGCCGCGCCCTCATCGTCCGCCATCGCATCAAAGATAGACTCGCGAAATGCGGCGTCTGGGTCGAGGGCTTCGGGTTCGTAAGGGTTCGGGGGTGTTGGGGATCGTGACCGTCTGCGACGTCGGTGGTGGCGACGATGGGAGTCATCGTCGCGGTCGCGATGACGATGCGATCTTGATTTTGAATGTTTCGATTTGAGGCGGATGCGCGATGACCTAGGCCGCAGGTTGTCGTCTTCTTTTACTTCCCCGTGCCTCTGTGGCTCGGTTACGTCTGGCTCGCTGCGCTTCGTGGAGCTTGGTGCAGGCTCGGGACTTTCTTCCGGTTTGATAGACGACAGGATGTGGCGCCGTCGCGGCGAAGTTGACGGGCTGGTCATCGTGTGTGTCCCATAAGCGCGATGGACGAATGTCGTCGAGATGTCTATTTTTCGGGATGATGCAAATAAGGTTTGACTGGAAGAGGTTGGAAGGGCCGTCCTAGGTAGTAGTGGTTTGGGTTGACGTCGAAGGTTTTGGCTTATCTTATCTTGCGGCGTGGATGGTTTCCAGGTTGCGGGGCTTGGCATTTCCGTGCCTGGATCACTCCTGCCGCTCCTACGAGATAAGGTTGAGCCCACTGGCACCTGCTCCGGATGAGGAAGATAAGGTACCTTTCTCATGTATCTTGAGGCTCAACGGACTGCAACGTCGTCTGAAAACACGGCATGCACGTTTTGTGGCACAGTGGTCGCCCCGAGACGTCATCTTTGGGCGTACTGCGAGTCCCGCTCACGATGTCGACTTTGAGGCGCTTGGCAGGGCCGTTTCCCGGGCTTGTATCGACCGGCACTCTACATCGAATCTCTGCAGGCGGATAGCGGTGACAATTTTCGGTAGCCGTTCTTACAATGCTTCGGTGGCGTGCGCCAGCATATGCTCGCCTGCCTTTCTGGGCACCTAAGGAGGGAGGGAACAGGGAGTCCACCTTTGATGACATCCGGGGGACCTGACCTTCTTGCCAATCTCGTTTGAATAGTAGGCGATAAGGCTTGCGCAGCCCGGGCAGCTGCGCTCGGTTACCGTGAGGACGGTGATATCCTCCCGGAGGAGATCTGTCACCTCTTTCCCCGGTAGCAGAACCCCTTCCTGCGACACGGGGGGCATATTGTCGGTGTCTCTCGCCAGGGCAAGAAGCTGCAAACTGAGGATACTGGCTTCGGGATGGCAGGTGCCTTCGAAGCTGTGGGATTCGAGATCGACGCCCGTGTCCCTGGGTGTTGATTGTCTGCGTCGAGCATTGATCCAGTCCACAATCGCCTCCCGGTCTTCCTCTGGTAGTTTCGAGCCATCCTCCATCTTGAAGCTCTGCATTATATCTCGGAGCGGGAGCATTTCGTGGTCACGGGCGTCCGGTACGAGTTCCACGAGGCGGCACTTTGCGTGGGAAATAATGGTTGTCGCTCGTCTGGTATCAAACCTCCGCTCCAATACCCGCCTTTTATTCAAGGCGACCATACTAGTAGCGTGTTGCGTAGCGCTGTCCAGGTACATCAGCGCGGCGGTCGGCCAGCTATGCTATGAGTAATTGTCGAGGACTTGGAGCTCGATGGCTTCACGGCCGTTCTAGGATGCGCGGCCAGTATCGGATTCAGGCTCTGGGCCAGATATCTCAACTTCCGATAGATTGTCGCCCGGACTAAGCCCCCGCACAAGCAACTTCCACTTGGTTTTCAGCATCCTGAGAAAGCCCAATTTGGGTTCGGGCTTTAGACTAGGAGTCATGACTTTCTTTAGACCGTCGTCGAGACCTAGGCCCCACGCAAGCCACTCGAAGTGGGTTTTCAGAACCTCTCGGAATTTGCCAACGAAGCTCTTCAGTCTCTCTGACCACTGTAAGACCCGGTGAACTTGCACTCCAAGGCGATTTGGTTGCGGATCCAGGCTGTCTGTGTTGGAGTGTCGTTTGAGTCGAACTAGGCATTGAAGCTCTTCTACGTATCCGTTGAAGAGACGCTGGAATGTCATGTGGAAGTTGACTCTGCCGTTTTGTTTATGATACCAGTTGTCGGTGTTTAAAGTGTAGTTCTCCAGCCCATTCCCGCGGCCGCTCCGTCGCAGAAGCCCCAGGACCCTCCGCATCTCTTGCTCTTGGTGCCAACCAAGTGGCTTGATGTTCGTCGGCAAGCGCTCCGCGTTGTGCTTCCAGTCAGGGTTGGTGATATTTTATGTTATAGTCGTGTAGAAGTTTCGTTTACTGCTTATGGCGCCTTTACCCACAAGAAGTAGTCGGGATTTCATTTTCTCGGAACCTGAGAAGATGCAATATGCCTCAAAGTTGAGCTGTGCTCTCTTGAGGGCGCAATGCGTGCTGGCCGTTCTTGCTTCCCGTAGTAAAAATGCAAGACTGCCTACATGCCTGGCAAATGGTGTCGTCTCTCCGTGAGTGTCAGTTGCCATCACGTGGGTTGTACGGAACGCATCGCTGTCCAGATCTGTGACTCTGCACTTCGCTTGCTCCAGCTCAGGCCGAGCATTTGCAAATACCACGATATTCGGCGACACGCCTTCTAGATTGGCCAAGGATGTCACTGCAACCTTGGCGTTTCTGATGAGCTTCGATGTGTAATGATAAGCTCTGGCCAAGGGCGTTTTGCTACAGCATGAATCAACCTGGGGATCAGGGTTTAGATGGGGGTTATCGTCTGTCAACGACAAGAACTGCGTCAACGAACGATATCTCAGGTGCTCTTCTCTCGGAAGGAAGTCCATGATGACTGTCTGGTGGAAGCTGTCGGTAAGAGTTTGGGGACAAAGGATGGAAGATAGGCGATGAAGGGTAAAGAGTGGAGTGTAAGGGATGAAGAAAGATTGGTAGAGCTGTAGGTGGAGAATAAGAATTATCGCTGAAAACTGTACGGGCAGTTCCGTAAAGGCGACAGTGAACCCAGATGTAGAAGAACTGTGAGGCAATGCGTAAGAAGAACAAGAGGTTTGCCCTGGCGAAGCCGGCCTTTTCAACGTTTGGGAGGGTCAGTTGGGGATAAGAACTCAAAAGGGTCATTTCTCTCCATTCGTTAGGCAATGTATCCAATTTTCACATCAGAGATACCGTAAATCTGGCTCGCAGACAATCTTAAGCCACAGCTAGGCGGGCTTGTGTGCCATCAAGTTTAGACCCCGTGTACCTTAACCCTTATGGAGATGGAAGGGGTGGTGAGTAGCGGTAGGAAATAGGGACACTGCCCTTGGACGGTATCTTAGCAAGGACAATCTCAGTTATTCCCAATGCACATTGCACGACTAAGCTTTCATCAAGTTTGTTTATTTATTTGGCATCTCCCAATAGGCAGATCCAGGCAGCCATCTTGCCCGGCTGTAGTGTATCCACGCGGAAAATCAGGGTTACCCGAGTAGCATAGATGGAAGACAAGACCAGAAGGCTACCGGTCAGTTATCTAACATGCGACCCTGCGAACCGCTCTCAAAATTGAATCATCCTTCTCGAATCAAGGATGCGGCCCACGTTGGCCTGGACAGCCTCAAAGCGCATGAAGCCACAGCTCTCGCTCTCGAGATGATTCATAGTGGCCGCTAGGGTTGTGAACTCTCTTCCGCAACGCCTGTTCGGGCAATGGTATAACGACTGCTGGTGAGCTGGTGAGCTCAGATGCTGATTGAGTGACTCAAGCTTCCCGAACAGTCTGGCGCACATGTAGCATTGATATGCGTTGAGGCTATGGTTGTAGGCGTACTCGGTGGCAGAGTAGGTAGACGAGCCATGGAATTCAAGGAGCTTTTTAGAGAGAACGCCATTCGGATCCCGGCGGCGGACGGCAAGATAGAGGGCGTCGCGGTCCAAAGGAGCGTTGGGGCATGAGCCTCGCTCGAGATGGTGGATCAGGCCGGTTGCGTTGGTCCGCTCAACCCCACAGAACGGGCAGCGGATGCCCGAGGGGCGATGGATGCGGGATTTCAAATGCTGCCCCGTGTTAGTTGCTGAATGGGCATATCTGGAAACGAGGCCGCCAAACCTGCTGAATGTTATTCCAGTGGCGGAAGTACCGGTCGCAGGGACTGCAGTACAGATGCTCGTCCGCTTCATGATCCTGCTTATCCTCCTCATCGTCGAAGTACTCGTCGCAAATGTCGCATTCGTAACTTGGTGGGGCATGGCCTGTGGCATCGCAGTGTTGTTCCCGGGCGCGGTATCCAGCCGGGAATCCGCGCCAGCAAGTACCGCAGGTGAAGACCATGATTAATTTATTTCCGAAGTCTTTATTGCGAGATGTCGTGATAGTAGACGGTAAAGGAGACGCGCGGGCTGGCCCGACGATGAGGGGCCTGGCAAACTCCAAGACCTGGGGTTGACAGCGCCCAAAAGAAGGTCCGGGTTACTGCCGACAGCAACTGTGCGCGTCGCGCCCATTGTTGAATATCCTTTTAATTGCATACTTATGATAGTGACCGGTGGCTGGCCTTAGTATCCGAGCGGCCTATCTTGGGCCTTTCGAGTTGCCGGGGTGCGGTGCGCGACTCGCAGCACGGCGGGCGACAGGGAACCGGTCTCTTACTCGACAAGCTCAGCGATTTGTGCATGCATCGGAGGTAGCGGATATGTATCGCAAAAGGCCGAATGCGGGACAGGCTTCAATGCACCTCGTCATAGCTCCCCGCTTTTTCCAGAGCTAAACTGCGGTGAGCCCTGTGGTTGGTAGCGCCTCCCCAGTGTTTCGCTACTAGTGGTTGGTCCCCGAACCCGAAGGAGCTGACAAACCATGCAGCGTCACTCAGCGACCCTCGCTTTTTGGATCCTCCTCCACCACGCCTCTGCGCTCGTCGTATCCCGTCTCGACTCGACTCGGTCGTCCCTCCCAAAACTTTTCCCGCCTCGACAAAGTCGCCCGTGGTCGTCCTTTCTTCTCGTGTATATATAAACGACTGCTGCAATCGAAAACGACACCGATCTCGAGCCCCGCGCGTCCAATCGTCCCCGAGTGTTCGTTCTGTCCGGCTTACTTAGCATGCGTTGACAGGCGGGCTTGGGGAACCGCAGAGCAACATTCGCCATGGATTACTCCGACTACCCATCGCAGCGACTTCTGCACACGGGTTCGTTCACTGGATTTCACCGCCTGGGACCGCTCGGCAGCCATTATTTGTCTGCGACCGAGAAAATCAAGCAGCCGCTATGCGGTAACGAGGAGGGCTGGGGCCCGTTGAGCCCCATCCGATACGATTTTACGCCCTGCTTCATCGATGTCTGGATAGCTTCCGTGGCTGTTTTCGGTATCTTCATTGGATCTCTCGCCATAATATGGCTTCTTCAACGGAAGAAGCCGTCTGATGCCCCCAAAGACTGGCACTTTTGGGCAAAGCAAGTGAGTCTCCCGTCGCGCCTGTGCGCTTTGTCGCCTGTTGCCTAGGTGTGCTGACAGCTCTCCTGTCCAGGCGCTGCTCGGACTGATCATCGTCGATACCGTCGTGCAACTTGTAATTCAAATAAACAACTACCCTGGAATCTGGTTCCGCGACTTTAGATTCTGGACGACTGTCGTCACCATCCTTTCCCTCGGTGTTGTCTTCGCTATTCAATGGATCGAGCACGCGCGCCTGCGCAACGCGAACGGTGTTGTCTTGTTCTACTGGCTCTTCCTGTTGATTGCATATGCCGTCAAGCTCCGATCTTTGATTTCGCAACAGCTCTATGTTGAGAACCGAGCCTACTTCATCACCTACACCGTTGGCTTTGCCCTGGCCATTGTGGAGTTCCTGCTCGAATGGCTGTGGCCGAGGAAAGTGAGCGCGTACGAAGCCTTGATCGACGAGGAGGAATGCCCCATTGAGTACGCGACCGTCTTCTCATTGTTGACCTTTTCGTGGATGACCCCTTTGATGCGCCAGGGATACAACCAGTATCTTACCGAAGACGACCTTTGGGGACTCGCTAAGGAGGATCAAACAAACAATACTGGAGAAGCATTCAACAAGGCTTGGGACTACGAGCTGAAACACCACAAGAACCCTTCCTTGTGGCTTGCCATGTTCCGAGCCTACGGTGGTCCCTACGCTGTGGCGGCACTCTTCAAGGTTGTCAACGATGTTACCCAGTACCTCCAGCCCCAGCTCCTCAAGTATCTTATTGCATTCGTAGCCTCCTACGAATTGGGAGGTGATCGCCAGCCCATTATCAAGGGTGTTGCCATTGCATTGGCCATGTTCGCATGCGCCACGCTCCAAACCGCCATGATTGTAAGTGTTGCTGCTGAGAAGGGTTGCGGGCGAAGTTGGTTAACACTCGGCAGCACCAATATTTCCAACTTGCATTCGTTACCGGTATGCGCATCAAAGGCGGTCTGGCGTCGGCTATCTATAAAAAGTCCATGAAGCTGTCTAACGAAGGGCGGTCTTCCAAGACGACGGGCGACATCGTGAACTATATGGCCGTTGATGCGCAACGTCTCCAGGATCTGACCCAGTTCGCCCAACAAGTTTGGTCTGCCCCCTTCCAAATCGTCATCTGCATGGTCTCTCTGTACCAACTAGTTGGCTGGTCCATGCTTGCTGGCATTGGTGTTATGATTATCATGATGCCCGCGCATGGGTTCATTGCCAGAATCATGAGGAACTTGCAAAAGGACCAAATGAAAAACAAGGACAAGCGTAGCCGCCTCATTAACGAGATTATCAACAACATGAAGAGCATCAAGCTTTACGCTTGGGGAACTGCCTTCATGAACAAGTTGAACTTTGTTCGAAACGATCTCGAGTTGAAGAACCTGCGCAAGATTGGAGCGACCCAAGCCTTCGCTAACTTTACATGGAGTACTGCTCCGTTCTTTGTGTCTTGCTCTACCTTCACCGTGTTTGTCTTGACACAGGATAAGCCCTTGACTACTGAGATTGTCTTCCCGGCCCTTAGTAAGTACTACTTTTCTTGGCATATGAAGCTTGCGACTGACATGTTACGCAGCCCTTTTCAACTTGCTTACCTTCCCCTTGGCTGTTCTTCCCATGGTCATCACCTCCATCGTCGAGGCTAGTGTTGCCGTAGGCCGTTTGACCGATTTCCTCACCGCAGAGGAGGTCCAGTCTGATGCTATAATCGTCAAACCTGCACCCGAGGAAATGGGAGAGGAGACTGTCATCATCCGAGATGGCACCTTTTCCTGGAATCGTCATGAGAACAAGGAAGCTCTCAAGGATATTGACTTCACCGCTTACAAGGGAGAGCTTTCGTGCATTGTAGGCAGAGTCGGTGCCGGCAAATCTTCGTTCCTGCAAAGCATCTTGGGCGACCTCTGGAAAATCAAGGGTGAGGTTCAAGTCCACGGAATGGTGGCATACGCTTCACAGTCTGCATGGATTTTGAACGCCACGGTGAAGGAGAACATTGTTTTTGGCTACCGTTATGATCCCGATTTCTACGAAAAGACCGTCAAGGCCTGCGCTCTGCTGGACGATTTCGCCCAACTTCCTGACGGTGACGAAACGGTTGTAGGCGAGAGAGGTATCTCTCTGAGTGGTGGCCAGAAGGCACGTGTTGCGCTGGCCAGAGCCGTATACGCCAGGGCTGATATCTACCTGTTCGACGACGTTCTGTCCGCCGTGGACTCTCACGTTGGAAGGCACATCATCGAGAACGTTCTGGGTCCCAGGGGTCTCCTGAACACAAAGACCCGTATCTTGGCCACGAATGCTATTGCCGTCCTCGTTGAAGCCAGCTACATCACCATGCTCAGGGACGGTGAAATCGCGGAACGCGGAACCTACAAGCAGCTCATGGCTATGAAGGGTATGGTGGCTGACCTCATCAAGACTGCCGGCCAAGACTCGGGCTCGTCTTCGTCCGCCAGCTCAAGCGGTTCTAGCAGCGAGACCTCCACGGTTATCGAGGCTGAGGGCAGCAGCCAAGAGAAGAACGAGATGGAAGAAGCTCAGGAGCAGCTGCCCGAGATGGAGCCCATCAAGACCGGAGCGGCTGTGAAGGACAAGAAGCGATCTGCAAGCATGGCGACCCTGCGTCGCGCTAGTACCGCCAGTTTCAGAGGACCCCGTGGCAAGCTCACCGACGAAGAAGTCGCTGGGGGCAAAACCAAGCAAGCCAAGGAGCACATGGAGCAAGGCAAGGTGAAATGGGACGTCTACCTTGAGTATGCCAAGAACAGCAATGTCGTCGCCGTTGGCATCTACCTACTCACCCTTCTAGCATCCCAGACCGCCCAAATTGGTGGTTCGTTTTGGCTCAAATATTGGGCCGACCAAAACCAAAAATACGGCGGCAACCCCGATGTCGGCAAATACATTGGCGTTTACTTCGCCTTTGGTATTGGCTCCTCGCTCTTGACTGTCGTCCAGACGCTCATTCTGTGGATCTTCTGTTCCATCGAGGTATGTCCCCAGACTTAACGTGGCCAGTGACCCAAGTTGCTAACAAAATGCAAAGGCATCACGAAAGCTGCATGAGATGATGGCCAATGCCATTTTCAGGTCGCCCATGTCTTTCTTCGATGTTACACCTACCGGCCGCATTCTGAACCGATTCTCAAGGTTCGTTTGACTCTTGCTCTGCGCGCCCTATGAGGCTGCGAAACAATGCATGTTAAACGTGACACTAACTTTGGCCTCAGTGATATCTACAGAGTCGACGAGGTCCTTGCTAGGACATTCAACATGCTCTTCGTCAATGCCGCCCGGTCGGGCTTCACCTTGGCAGTTATTTCCGTTGCAACTCCCCCCTTTGTCGCCATAATCATTCCGATTGGCTTCATGTACTACTGGATCCAGCGGTACTACCTTCGCACATCCCGGGAACTCAAGAGACTTGACAGCGTTAGCCGCAGTCCCATCTACGCTCATTTCCAGGAGTCCCTCGGAGGCATCTCGACCATTCGTGCCTACCGACAACAGCAGAGATTCGAGCTTGAGAACGAATGGCGTGTTGATGCCAACCTTAAGGCGTACTTTCCGTCCATCAGCGCCAATCGCTGGCTGGCCGTGCGCCTCGAATTCATTGGTGCCCTGGTCATCCTCGCCGCAGCCGGGTTTTCAGTCTCCTCCGTCAAGGAGTCCTGGGCCCCCGGCGCCGGTTTCGTCGGTCTTGCCATGTCCTATGCCCTGCAGATAACGACTTCTCTCAACTGGATTGTGCGCCAGACCGTCGAGGTTGAGACAAACATTGTGTCTGTCGAACGTGTTCTCGAGTACGCTCGCCTGCCCAGCGAAGCCCCCGAGATCATCAAGAGCAACCGACCACCTGTCGCTTGGCCCGCCAAGGGCTCCCTTGAGCTCAAGAACTACAGCACTCGCTACCGCGAGGGCTTGGATAATGTGCTGAAGAACATCAACCTGGACATCAAGTCTCACGAGAAGATTGGTGTCGTCGGTCGCACGGGAGCGGGCAAGTCTTCGCTGACATTGGCCCTCTTCCGCATCATCGAGCCAACGGCCGGCCACATCAGCATCGACCATCTCAATACTTCCTCAATCGGACTGCTAGACCTGCGCAGAAGACTCGCGATCATTCCACAAGACGCCGCCTTGTTCGAGGGCACCATCCGGGACAACCTGGACCCCGGCAACGTGCATGATGACACCGAGCTCTGGAGCGTGTTGGGTGAGTAATATAGAAAACCCCGTCACCCCTCACCGACCCAATCGTCGCGAAACCCCGCCACACCCCCCATGAGAGAGGGTGTCTTTACCCCTCCATTAACGTAAATTGGAGCTAATGCGCCGTGCTATCACAGAACACGCCCGGTTGAAGGACCACGTATCAAGCATGGACGGCGGCCTGGAGGCAAAGGTTAACGAAGGAGGTAAGTTGCCGCGTTTTTCCATCGCTTTTTATCGGCTTTATCTTTCGGTTGTCCCGCATCATCTCCCACGGCTGTCCACAGTTGTGTGCTCCCGATTACCAGCGTGAAAAAACGCGACATCGTGTTGGAGTCAAGGAGGCGGGGCGGCGGTCACCTTTCACATGCATCCATCACCGAATCCAGAGTCCCCTGCATGATCTCCCGCGCATGCAGTTGATGTCTCGTGCTGGCTTATCTCATCCTGACCGCCGATTCTCTTCTCCATCTTCCCTTCGCTCTTGCCTAAACTGCCGGGTGGATAAGCCGCGTTTTGGATGGAATGAAGGCTGACTTGACTGCGTGTTTCCAGGCTCGAACCTCTCACAGGGTCAGCGGCAGCTCGTGTCGCTCGCCCGTGCCATGCTGACGCCGTCCAACATCCTCGTCCTCGATGAGGCCACGGCGGCCGTCGACGTCGAGACGGACGCCATGCTGCAGGCCACGCTGCGGTCGCCGCTCTTCTCCAACCGCACCATCATCACTGTCGCTCACCGCATCAACACCATCCTTGACAGCGACCGCGTCGTCGTGCTGGACAAGGGACAGGTGGTGGAGTTCGACACGCCCCAGGAGCTCATCAAAAAGCAGGGTGTGTTTTACGGTCTGGTCAAGCAGGCTGGTCTGGACACCGAGTGAGGGGTGGGATGTGAAATGGAAAAATCCTAAGGCCGTCGACAAACTCCGATTCGAAAAGAGAGAAAATGGAAAAGCGTGCATGGAATTTTGTGTAACCTTTAAAATATCGTTTGCATAGGCCGCGAGTAAAAGGGGTGGGGGGCATAGTATGTTTAGATGTAAGGATGAGTACATCATCATCATCAGCCTTGTAGAATTACTCGCGAAGACCTAGATAAACACAGCATCTACTTTCGCTGTACGTTTTGGATCCTGGAGGCACATGGCCGCAGTTCGTGTGTGTCTCTGTTATTGTCCGACGTGCGACGACGACGGCGGCCACTGGTTTAGTAAGACCGAAAGAAAAACGTCATTGTGCGCGCGCGTAGAGCCCCTCAGCCCATCGTACACCTCCACCCCGCGGCTCGAGATGCTGTTCGTATCCGGCGGCCGTCGCTCGGCAGCTCACCTCCGGCTCTTTATTTGATGGTGAAGAAAAAGGTGTGGTGGGTTAGTTGCCTTGATTGTTTGGCCCCTCCTCCGGGTCCCCTCCCTTGTGTAACCCGAGAGACGGTTGGTTGGCTCTCTTGGGGCTTTCGCGAGAGAACATGTGCGTGTGTAACGTCAGGAATGGGCAGACGCGGCAATTCGTGGCTCAGTGGCCGGAGTGTGTGCGTGTGTGTCGTGGGACGAGGGCGACGACGTGCGTTGGAGGTACCCTCGCGTGCGGTGGGTTGTCACACGCTGGGACATGCGGCTTTGATTGCCGGTGAAGAAGGGTCGCTTGGCCTTGGGGGTTTTTGGAGGGAGTGGGTGGTGGATTCGAGAATAGTTGCCTCTTCTTCTCTCGAGATGTCTACTTCCATGTTGTTTGGTCCAGGGCGGGGGGGCAAAGCCTTGAATCTTGAACCCGGACGCCTGCGTGAAAACGGGGCGGTCTGCGGGAGATCTGAGGGCATGCTCCTCACCGCTGCATTCAACCCGCAGACAGCCGTATTCTTGGTTGATAGGACTCGTCATTCGGGATCTCGGACATCTGCTGTAAGTTCTTGGCTTTTTTCTTCGTTGTATCGCCCTACCATTTAACTCTGGTACTCGTAAAGTTCTGGATACCCGGACGAGATAGATCTTTGATGTCTCTTTTTTAACGTACAATGTACTTTGCATGCCCGTTGCAAGTCACTGCCGAAGAAACGCACGAAGGAACAGCCCACACAAAGGTAGACGAGTTCTTTGATGTCTCCGAGTTGAGGACTCCGAGGGTATTGGGGAACCTGCTCGTTTGTTGCCTACCATCCGCTAGCCTCTGCAGACGTGATTCACGATACTTGGAAATAAAGCGGGTACGGTTTCAAGAAGAATCGAAGGGAATCAAGTTGTAAGTACTCCCTTTGGAACGTGTATTTGATGCCTTGGAAAGGAACATGTTCCACCTCGGCGCCTTCAAGAACTCTATATGGACGGATCAGGCCAGCTACTGGTCAGAACCATGCATCTGGAAGTAGACGGCCGCATTCCCCGATCAGAGAACATACCGTGGACGGTTACACGACCGCCGATGTATTTACCCCCATATCACAGAAGCTCTTCGGAAACCCCGACTCTTCGCGGCCTGTCCCCGGTCGCCCCCCGGTCGCCCACCGCCGCAGCCCACCTTTCGTGTTTAACCTCGGTCCTGCCATTGTCCAGTGAGTGTTCTCATCCATGTACGACCTAGCCTCTTGCAGTTTGTCCTGCCGCCGGAGCTCGGCCGAGAGCACCCTCTCCAGCCTCTCTGGATGCTAGAAGAGGTGGTCTCATCGACAAGATATAGAGAAGAGAGACGCTCGTGGCTCAATGTCTCACCGCAACGCAATATTATCCACCGGGCCAATGCCGATATATCTTCTCGAGGTCGACGGCGCGAAGTGGTGGGTGGCATCGATGCCGTAGAGGAGGAGTGTCGGTATCGTAGGGTATCTCGACATAGTATCGAAGCACATGTCTTCGGCATCTGTGGTCGGAGAACTTGCGTTCGTTTGGAAGGAAGTGGGTCGCGGGCCCAATGCCTTTGATGGATTTTTCTCTCGCCATCATGCTTCTTTCAATGCCTAACTCGAGATATCGATCCGCTTGGGAAGGCAACACGCGTCGAAGGCCGGGAAGGGGAGGGAGGTCGAAGTTTGTACCTTCTTTCGGATCTTCGAAATCGTCAGAATCGTCAGAATCGTCGGGGTCGTTGAGGTACCAGGTGTTGTCGAGGCTCGAGACCGTTTTCGTGTCCCCATTGCTTTGAAGATCCGCGGTTGGAGGCTTGTTGTCAAAGTCAGGCTGATCAGGCGTAGGCTCCCGCCTGCTCAGATATCTCCCGCGTTTCTGCTGCAGGACGCCGCCTCTGGTCCCGTGATTCGTTATCTTCATCAAGTATTCCCTTACTCATCTCTACCCTCCCAGATACACATGAACGCGAACAGGAGACTTGTTTGCTGTCTCCATCTCTCTTTTCGTTGTCTGGTCGCAGGATTGTCAGATGGAAAGGGGGCAAGTCCTCGACGTTCTCGACTTTCTCTAGATAGAGAAAAGGCTTTGCGTCGTTCTTCGATGGGATGTCACGCTCATAGCGCGGGAAGCTGAGCAATGGGAACGGCCAGTAACAGGAATTGATGTCGAATCGGAGGTATGGGATTTCTGGGGACGGCAGAAGCTGCGTTTCGGTCGACGGAAATCGATGGGAGAGGGCTGCAAAGACGCCTAGATTCGCCATCAAGTATCGGGGACCCGTCGGATTGGGACACTGGCGAAGTACTAACAAGTGAAGGCCAAATTCTCTGCAAGCGGAGAAAACTGAAAGATTTCTGCAATCTTTGTCGTTCTCTTGCGATGATTTACAAGGTGCAAGTGCTCTTGGCTCGATCGCCACTAGTCCAAGACGAGGAGAAGGTTTAATGGTAGCGGTTTGGGAAGTGGGAGCCATAGCAGACGGTGAATAAGAAGAAACGCGAAAGAGAGAAGTGACGAGCATGGAGAGCACAGATAATGCGACGGCAAAAGTGACGAGATCGGCGAACACCTCGGCGAGGGAATGATAGAGAAACAAAGGCCAAAGGCCCTTGGATTAGTTCAGACCATCCGTGACGCCTGATCTTAATTTTGCGGCGATATCTCCTTCTCCCGATCCGCCAAGGGTAGAGGAAGAAGTGCGACGACGGCAGGACTTCCACATCACGCCAGCTCAACGACCTAGCTCGAAACTCCTGGCAAAGCCAGAATCGGTGGTCTCAAGGAGAATTGCAGTCCAGGTGGGACAGTGACGTTGAACAAACCTTCCGTCCACCTCCAGGCATCGGGTTGGTGCATCTTTCGTCTTGCGACGGCTACACAAACCCTTCTCCGCCTGTCCGACCACAAAAAACCCGTCGCCAGAGCCTCAAGACGCACAAAACACCAAAAAAGAAAATCACGGCCGTTGATATTTATATACAATAAGAAAGGCAACAGGAAGACACGTAGAGCAAAAGACAAAATAATCAAAAAAGTTAGGGTTGGATCGGATCGAACCATTGCCTCGTCTCAACGCCCCCCAGTGTTGTCTATTCCGGGGTTATAAGAGTTTGTTCTCCCTTATTTTTGTAGATTGACTTCTCGTAGATTCGAACAGCAGGACAACTTGATCTGATGATTGAGGAAACGCGCTCTAAACCACCAAGGTAAGCTACGGCCCCTCTGGAGCTTGTTTGGTAATAGAGAAAGTGGCTCCTGCACCTAAGTATCTTCGGGCAAAGGGGAGCGGGTAACGCTGTAGCCTGGCGCGGGAAAAGCTTGATGGGGCCGAAGGGGTGGTGGTGGAAGTCTATCGCGACCATCACGTTTCTGGAGGGGGCAAGGCAGACGCTTGGGGCCCTATCAACGGGACCAGAGGAATCGCAAGTCGTCGAAGAAATGCGACGATGCTTCTTTCGGTGGCGAATTGGGAGATGGAAGATGTTGAGACGGTCACACGACGTAGCACGGAGTCAAGGGCGAGTCGCGACAAGATGTTCGGGGGCGAAAGGTAGAAGGCATCGTGGAGCATTACAGCCCGTCAGATTAATCACGAGGGACTACCAAGGCAGAAGATAGGACCGCGCTGGAAAGAACAGCTGCGTCGCGAGCTTCCGAGCACAAGGCTATCGGTAGGAGTGCGGAGGTTCCACGCGGCATCGCCACCTCCTGACGACAAAGTCCCTATTTGGGACGAACTCGAGACGTAGAGCGAAGACGTGCTGCTCTGCGACGGAGATCAAGCCTCTAACCAGTGTTCGAGTAACCATGGACGTCCAGTTCAAGGGCGTAAGTGCCCCTGAACAGTCCCGCGGTTGTTGAGGAGACGCCGACGAGGACCACGACGACGGCACCACTGAGATGGACACTAGTACAATCTCGAAAGCTATCTAATCTCCTGCTGTACGCCGCAAAGACAGTTCGCAATTCCTTATCGTAAAAACGAGCACGTTTCCCCTACATCTCTGTGCTCTACGTATGTGCTCGGATATCGGGGGGAACTTGTATCGTCCTCAAAAGGTGTACCGGCACGCGAAGGGCGCCTCTCGGACCGGCGGAGCTTCGTGCTCAGGTGAACCGGATAGGAAAGGAGTCGAAAGTAAGTGCCACGAGAATGAACAGTCAACAGTTTGGCGCAGACGCGTCGTCGGTGTTGGGAGATGGGATCTCGCGGCCATCGTCAAAAGGAGGCCGTTCCTGCGGACCTGTCGCTCCGTAAGCAGTTCAACACCAGATAACGGCCTCACCCAGGCGGAAACAGCACAGGCTTTGAATATTGAGGATGCCAGATAGAAAAGAATACTTTTGCACGCGCAAATAGGGGCGGGGCGGTTGTGGAAAAGTCAGCAGGATCACCATGTCAACGAGAAATTCTCCGACCAGACAAAATATGACGGATGTCGATCGGGGGCGACTTCACCAAGCCTTCAGAAAGGACCAACGGATCCGAAAACCATCAACTGATATGCCTTCGCGCGATCACTCAACCGTCTTGTTGCCCGAAGACTCGCTTTGCTAATCATCGCCGCTTCGGAGGGAACTCCGACGCTCTTCAAGGCTCATTGAGGTCGGATTGACCCCAAAAATATCTATCACATTCGCGGCCCGGGCACATAAGTCGCGCCTTAGCTCGAGCGAACCACGACCGCAGGACTTCACGTTGCGCACGGATGGCTCAGCAAATTTGTTGAGGATGCGCTGAGCGAATTGCTGGTGCGACGAAGTCGTCGAGGCGGGAATCGGCGCAGTGCCGCTCCTCCGCGACTCTTCCGCCGCCATCTAGAGCGTCCCGGTGGGCGAGACGGCGATCTCCTGCGCTTGAACCCAGGGGCCTCAGCTGTCATTGAACCTCAGTCGACCGTACGAATGACAGCTGGAAAGGGGTCAAGAGCGAAAACGAGCTCCTGGGAGGATTTGAAATCATTTCCTCCCAACATCTTGTTACCATCAATATTTCTTGTCATGACTTGACTCCTAGGCATCCATGGCATCTGTTCTCTGGTTCTCGTCCCCTGAGCTGAGGCGTCCCCGGTGGTTCATGGCGGGCTCGTGTCCCCGCCATGTCGGGTTCTTTCGAAGCTTGGTTCGCCTCCAATATCTTACAATATCATAGAGTAATGGATGTCCTGTAGACGATTGGGCATAACCTGCCTAGTGCCTCGGTCGCCATGTCCATGTCTTCCACATCGAGTCGCGTCACCAATCACCTTGGCATCCCCTGAAGGATTGGGAAGCAGCTCTCCGAGAAGGGAGAAGCCGTGCCAAAAACAGCACTCGTCCAAGGTGTCCCCAACCCGTTTCGACATCACTAAACTTGGCCTGCTCCATCATGACGAGTTTTGCAAAATTTTGGTCGCAGCGCCCCCTTATGGCGCGGTGGAGACGTGGTGTACTGTCATTAATGACAGACTTCTGGAAGGGCCTGGCTACCAGCTTCGGAGTATCAGTAACCAGTGACCATGAGCAGCTGCGTCTTCGTGATACTCCGGAGATTTTTGGGCATGGGGCGTAATAAAAAGCAAAAATGTCTTGCGACATGGTTACTAAACGTCGCGAGAGTGTTTCTTGTCGGGGAAAAAGAACATCTGGCGTGCTAGTAAACAATACGCTTGGGAAACGGCACCTTTGCTGAGCCCGAGCTTAACGCGAGGTTTAAGGACAAGGGGCGACTTGTTGAAAGCAAACGCAGAATGTCGAAGCGACCAGCATTTGGCGGAACCAAACTTTGCCCTTGTACCCAGTGGGATAGACTTCCTGGACGACCTGCGGGTGCGCAGTAAAGCTTGTGGGAAGTCAGAGCCATTACTGGCTGCATGGGCTATCGAATGAGGATTGGCGTAGCGCGCTCGCCCAAACTGCGATGTCACCGCCAATGCTGTGTAACCCATACGAATATCTGCACCTTCCATATAACCCGTAAAACGGAGAGTACTGATACGGCGATGGGGAAGAGCCAAGCCATCCGTTCTTGTGAGATGGCGTATCCGTGTGTCGGTACATTCAGTGCCTTTATTCCGGACCGAGAGACAGCAACGTTGTAGCTTTTCGACTGGAATCTCGAGGAAGCATCGAAAATGTGGGAACAGGGAGGCAATATTGGGAGAAGCACCTGCCACTTCGCTATCAGTGAGCTGTGAGTGCAGGTGACCCCAGACCAGATGGCATGATGAACTTAGACGGCTGCTTGGTTCCGGTACGGGCTGGCGGACTCCATCGCCGCTTCCGTATTAACAGGGCGGAGAAGAGTGATTTGATGGCACCCGTGACATTTCCACGGATTCTGGAGACATCTGTGGACTAGACGAGGGCTGTAAAGCCGGGAACCTCGTCGTTGCTGCCCACGGGAATGGATCCGGCAATGGGATGAAGCTTCCATTCACTTTCGTCATCCATCGAAGATTTGATTCGGGTTCAATCAGTTCGGGCCGGAACCATTACTCGAGGCGTATGGCTACCTCCCAGTTCCCGGCCAGATGCTCCGGAGACATTTGGAGGATGTTATGGGCCACCGAAGTCACAGCCCGAGCGTATTTGCAGAGCACCAGTGCCGCGTGGCCGTGATAGCGACGACGAACACAAAGATGTCGTTGATCGGACCGGCTGCTTGCGACAGCATCGGCCGCTATCCTGAATCTTTCTCTCCTCCCGAGCTTGGTTTTTCTCGGTCCCAAGTTTCTTCTCCAGTAAGGACTGCAGGCCCGGACGTGACTAGCTGGGGCACTTGGTGCATGGGGCTTTTCTTGCCAGGAATCTCAAAGGCTCTGCAAAAGTTGGGTGCGAAGCAATGGGCATCCGGTATCACTCATCGATGCAGGTTCGAGCGTTGATGAGAGTCAAGCCCGAAATTGGCGGTGCCGCATCAAGATGGGCAGATTTCCGTATCCTCTGCCCGGCACGGCTAGTCAAGGCAGCCCAGCCCAGGCCCTTCTGAATTGACTCCTCCGAGACATGCTGACTGGGATGGAAAATGACAGGAGGAGATTGGAACGAAGAGGGCCCGTGACGCAGCGTGAAAACTTGGCTGTTGTCCCCTTTCTCGTGGTCTGTGAGCCGGTGTAGGCATTCTGGTTGGCCCCTGCGGAATTGGTGTTCCAGAGTTCACAGGTGGCTCGACTCGATCAGGGCTCGTTACCATTCTAGCGGTAAATGAGCAGTGCAGGGCGCCAACGGCCCCGCGCGCAACGTAAGCACATGGCGGTGGCCAAAGGACCGCCTGTGGGCGTTGAAGATCCCCAAGGTCGACGTGATGGCGATTGAGTAGGTACTGCATAGTAGAAACGGCGTTCGGACAGTGATGTTGAAATAGAGTTGAAAGTCAAAAATCGAGCTAATACAGACAGATGCGTTCGTCCGAGCTGGAGACTGTACTTCTAGTGTAAACGTAGTGTATTCGAGTTGGCATGGCATGCGACGCCACGCAGGTGCCGCATCAAGCGCGCACCCGAAAACACGGACATTGAGCTAAGTTTTCGGCCCCAAGCGACGCTATGCCAAGGCCTTCTGGGGCGCGAAAAGATGGGGATGGGAAGTGGTCGACAGGCAAGCCGGCAGGCAGAGCATCTTACGCCTTTGTCTGTAGTGCGCAGAGTAGGCAGTACCTTACCCTGAGGCGTCGGGTGTGGCCGCCCATCATCAATCATCAGATGGCCCGCATGCCCCGGAGTGACGACACAGAGGAGAAAACAGTGTGGTAGTGGAGATGGCTCCAACGGTGAGGCGAGGTGAGGCGAGGTGAGCTGTCAGACCGGGCTGTCGTGGGAGGTAAGGTACGGTTATAAGTGGAGAGGCCCGCTGGGGGTCCAGTGTAATGTCAACGTCCTCTGGGGCTTCCTGGGCTTTAACCCCGGTCGCCGGCCGCTGGCGAGTGGCTTGTATTGCCGCAGCTGATGCTGGCCTGGCCACGGAGCACTGGACTGGGCCACTGACAGCATTGCATGTCTGCCACCCCTGCCCAGAGGGCGAGCCTCGGCTTGAAGGACTCGACGCTGCGAATCACAGCATCAGTCCAAGTACAAGGCCAAGGGCAAGGGGCCTGATGGAGAAGCGGCAAGAGCGAAGCAAAACCTGCAAGGCATGTGAGAGATACATTTGGCTGAGGTGCGCGAGGGTCCGCTTCAGCACTCCCTGCGCAATATCAGAGAAGCACTCAGTGGGCGGGCTGGGAGGGAATCTCGGCCGCTCTCTCCGCCGCCCTTGACGCCAGGGATCTCCGGCAAGCAGCAAGCGAGCAGCTGAGTCAGTCGGTGGATTGATCCCCGGCTTGTGCCCGTCGGTATCGGTACCATGCAAGGCCTCTCTTGTGTTAGAAGCAATGATGCGTGTTTTCTCAGAGAATGGGACATTTTCTTCTACCCGCTGGACTCCAGCGCAGACAGAGAACCCAGATAGAATGCCAAGAAGCAATATGACCGTGTGTGGTGGGAAGCCGAAGGGAGGAGCTAGCTGATGCAACCCCCTCCGTCAAGAACATCCCCTGCCTGGCCGACACCGACATGTTGCTGGTCCCAGTGGGATGGTAGAGTATCTTCGCCAGGCCTGTCGCTCCTTGCAGGCGGAACGGCGGAAGTTGACCAGAGAGGTCGAGACGTGCAGTACCCTCTCCACGAGGAGCTCTCAGCAGCTCAACGCCGCGAACCGATGGTCTGCACCCGGCAAACCTGCATTGCCTCCGGTTGCTGTATCGGACAGGACCTGTAGGCACACTGCGTTTGTTCTTTACCAGCGACAAGACTATGCACCCCAGTGGCCAGTCCTGGTGCCAAGGAATCGCCGATCCGCAGTCGGAGTTGCTCGAGTGAGAAAAAAAAACCAAAAAAAAAACCCAATTCTTGGTAGTAATGCCCCGTTTTGGGAAACAACTCGGCTTGCCAGACTCCAAGCATCGGCATGACGGCGAGAGGCTCGCACTCAATCGACCAGAGCGATAGTGTCGCGCCAATGAGACTGTGACCTGCCCCAAGCGGTTGCCTTGGCCAGAGGTGCAATGGGCGTCGAAGCGAGGGACGGCAATAGAATGGCCGCGCTTTCCTCGGCTGAATAAGGGTCGCGAGGAAAAAGCAATGAAAAACAAGTGGCTGCCGACATGTTTGCTTTTTCCTTTTTTTTTTTTTTTTTTTTTCACCGGTCGCAGTCGCAGTCGCCGTCGCAGTAGCGGGGTATCAGTGTTTTGCGCTGAGACGTCGAGTTTTCCCACTAACCACATTGCCACAGACATGCTTCTGAAATCTGAGTCTGGCAGGCAGCTCTGGAGCAGATTGGCTGGCTGGGGGCGATCTCGTCGACGGCCGCTCGAAAGCAATGGTGTCTTAGAGCATGCATATACTAGAAGTAGATGCACTGCAAGGCCGTCTCTAGCGCGGTGGAGTCCAAGGTTTTTCCAGGCCGGCAGTTTTGGATCGATAGGATGTGACGATATCTTGCTTTTGCACTATTGTTCGAGACGAGCCGGTGCAATATGTGACAGAGTCGAGTGAGAGCTTCCAGGTGGACCGCGCCATCGCCCAATGTGTAAGTGGTTGAGAGCCACGGCCACACATGGGCACATCAGCTTGTAAATGCCAATGGTTGGGCCGGCCCTTGCTGACCCCCCATTCCCATGGGCGGCGTCTTCTCAGCAAAAGTCGAAAGCCGCCTGGTTCTGTACATGTGCGCGGGCAGTCTGCCGTGTAACTTGGGCGCAGATGGGTGCATCGAAGAACGGACTGCGTCGTAGGCCCGACGAGGACAGCTCAAGGGTCTCGGAGGTCCAGAGGACGAGAGTGAGGCCAGCTCGTCCGATGCTATTGTTTGACGGCAGCCCTGCCATGGATGCACTTGCCGGCGAGCAAGTTGTCGTTGTGTCAGGAGTTTTTCTCGGAATTGTTCCAAAGCCCATTCCTGTTCCATGGGGTGGGTGTCTCTCTGTCTTGGTTGTCTTGATCGGGAGTAGGTGCCAATAATGACGTATTCGGGTGTGCGTGCACTTGACTGTGAGCCAGCGCAGCGAGAGGCGAGCGCGAGGTCGATGGATTGAGTCGAACAGGACTCTCAGATGCCATCTTCCTCGTCATGGTGATTTGGGGTTGCGCCAATTTTGGAGACGTTCCTCTGCTGAGTTTGGCGCAGGGAGAACGATCAGGGCAGGGAAGGGGAAGGAGGGGGAAAAAGCACTGTGAGTGTGACTGTGGGATGGATGCCGGAGTTACGGAGTTACCAGTCAGGCGCTGTCGTGCACTGTAAATTAGTGCGTAGTTCAGCAGGTACCTTAGCTGGCGGAGATGACAGGCAATGGACCAATCGCATGTTGGCGAATTCTCTTCTTCAAAGAATCTCGGTGGTTTGTGAGAGCCCCGATGGTCCTCTATTCAGAGGAACCTTGCTCTAGGTACCTTACCGCCTTACCCAAGAGTAGGAAATTACCCAGGTAAGCTATCCCTAGGTAGGTAGATAGGTTGTTTAGGTAAGAAAAGTACGTAACTTCTAGGTAAGGTTAGAAGGCACACTGCCTTGGGAGTGAAGTCTCGATCACCAGAGCAAGAGCAAGAGCAAGAGCAAGAGCAAGAGCATCGCGTGCCGTGGGCACCTTCTCCGGTGCCTGGGTTCACAGTTGCGTTGAAACCGAAGTGGATACTTGGGCGGAAGCTATGGCACCCGTGGGCCTCCGTCAGGGTCCGGGGGAAGAAGGCGGCAGCTGGGAACGAACTGGAAACACTACCTTAACTGGGAACGCTTCCAGTGACTGGGAGCTGGGCGTGGACCTGGCTCGGGACGCTGGAGCTTCCAGGTTGAAACTGGAGCAAAATTGGAACCCGCCCGAGAGACGCCTGGGAGGCTGGAGCCCGCAAAACGGTGAGATACAGGAGGAGGAGCTTCTTCCCCGTCCCCTAAAACGGGCCCTGAACCCAGCTGGACTTGTCAATTGGAGGTCGGGTGACGGGGCCAAACCCCAGGCCTACATACGGCGTCCGCGGTATTACTAGGTAGGTAGGTATTCAGAGGCGGTACTCGGGGGTCAAGTACTTACGTAGGCCAGTGTCCGCATGCGCGCCCGTGACAGCCCAGCTATGAATAACACGCCCCGCCCCGCCTTGGAGGGTGAACGGGACTGTTGTACACGGGCATGGCATGGCATGGCATGTGCCAGGTCTGGTCTGGTAAGGTGAGGTAGGTAGGTGGTCAAGGAAAGGTAATTACTGCGAATGGATACCTGTGACTCGTGAGGTCGACAGCACCGCGATCCGCATTTCATGTATGTTTCCGTCAGGACCTACCTAGTATTCGTAGGTCAGGCCATGTAAGCAGGTAGCCGAATGCTCGGCAACAGGCATCAATCCCGGTACAAGCCAGCCCCAATCCCGACTCGAGATGGACCTGACGGGACGGGAACGGGGGCGGCACTAGGACAGAGTTTTCATCGCTCTGAGCCGAAGGTTCCGGTCAAGAGCGGAAGACGCCGATGCTCACTACTGCGCAGGACATGACCTACGGCGTGCCTCACGGTCCTGAGGCTGCGCCTTAGGTGCAGCGGACGGGGGCTTTGGCCGGTTTCGCCGGCGCAATGCCCGGGCCGTTCCTAATAGACATGGACCTTGTTCGGCTATTTTAAGCCCGAACCACACAGCACTGATCCGGAGCGAGATGAGGATCTCACCGCAAAATGGGAATGGGAATCTAATCACGGGCACCGATGCTTGGGGTAATGATTGTCCCCTTCTCGCACCTCTTGTCCGCATGCGGCCATGACATGTTCGGCCGTTGACAGACTCATTCGCGTGACGGCGGCTCATCAGGCAAGACGAGAGACATCGGGGCCAAGATACAAAACCCCTCCATGCATCACATCACCATGTCCCTGCCTTGCCTCTCAGGAATGCCGTTAGGTTCCGTAATTGGCGTCCGAGGAAGTCGGAGGCGCTGCCGCCAGGGCGCGGGTACGCGAACCTATCACCGATGCTTCCAGTTGTCGCCTCTGCGAGGAAGACTGGACCAGACTGGAAGGCGCAACAACCAACGCAGCAAGACCCCCTTGAAACAGCAGGCGCATGCTGCCGTCCTCTCACATCTGACCTGCCGTCGATGGCATTGGCGCTGCAGCTGCAGGATTCTGTAGACTCTTACCTACCTACATTGGGTACTATGCTAAGGTATGTTATGTTGTAAGGCAGGTAGGTAGGTACCTTGGGTTGGAAGTTGACATGGACTCGACGACGCGGTCACGCCGAGTGAGCTCTGATTCCTGAAGAGTCGAGAGTCAAGAGTGAAGAGCACTGCCGTGTAACCCCCACCCTCCGTCCAGGAGATGCCCTTGTTCGCGCCGAGATGGCTCCCACCGTGGTAGCCGTTTGATTCTATTTCGACGCTGATCCTGGCTTCCTTTTGGGTTTGCCAGTCCCTGGACCCGACCTGACTTCGGCCGATGGAGGGAGGTGCGTAGCTTATCCCGGTAGCCTGACCAGGCCGGCACAACGCTGCTAGTGGTACTAAGGTACGCTTTAGTGGGCATTATCCTCTTTCAGCCAGTGGAGAGGCTGGGCGGCCGCGCCCATTCTCCACCCAGAACGTGTCCCCAGGTACGTACTGCGAGGACCCGCTGGCCTTCCTTGCCTCACCACGCTCAGCGTCCCGTCTCCCGTCGCTCTCCCCCCCAATCCCCACCATTTTATCCGAATTCATGATCGTCCTCTAGCAGTTCCCTCCTCGGTACCTTGCGCAGTACCCGTACATACAGACCACGAATGCCTCGCTGTCGCTGTCATCGCCAGCTCCTGTGTTGCTGCCGCTACCGCTGCCGCTGCTGTCAACCACCCATCCATCATGTCCATCCGCATCCGCATCCGCACCCGCATGCCATGCGTATCCATCATGGACCCCATGCCCAATACCAGCCGATACCCATGTGCTGTGCGTGGTAAACGATTGCCCGGCCTCACGCATATTCGACACCAGGCACGCTACGGTGCGAAGAAAACACTGCGTCTTCGTAGTGGATGCAGAGACGACGCAGCGCACTTCGGCCCCGTCCTTTTCTGATGCTCATGCACCACTGCCACTACCACCAACACCACCACCACTACAGTACGCCCTCCCGCCGTGGTCAGCCGCCCGCCAGCCACCCTAGAGAGCAAGCAAACATGCCTCTCTTGGCTACAAACGTTTCTCGCATTCTCGGGTCCTAAGCGGACGGCGGACGCTGGCACGAAACCGTTGAACCTCCGTGTCTCCCCACACCAACCCGGACTACTCGTCGCCTTTCTTCTTGTCCAAGGCGGCGTGGACTAGACAGAAGTAGGCGTCGGGAAGACACTTCAGCCCAGCCGCCTCTCCACTGCGCAGCCAATACATCGACGCATTGCGGCTTCTTACTTCACCACTGACTGATATGGTGTGTCCTTGCTCGCCGTTTGCTAGCCGTCGATGCCTTTTTCACGAAGCTGACGTTGCTCCAGGTACCTCTGCATGTACAAATAGAGTGCTCTCCTCGATTGGACGCCCCCAAGATGCGAGGGGACGCCAGGGGAAAACGCCAAAAGCCAATCCCCGTTCGGAACCCATCCCCGACCACGCCATGCTTGGTTCTGGTCCGCTTCCCTCTGCAGGCTTCATCCCATCTTGCGGCCCCAGCTTCCCTGAACGACCTGCCATTGAGCACAGCCAACGGACCGGTATTGGCGTTGGTTACCAGTCAGCCAGCCAGCCAGCCCAGCCCAGCCTGGGCCTCCTCTCCGTCCTGTTGCCGGCTTCTAAGCACCAGCAGCAGGAAATAATACGGGTGGGATGGACACCTACCCTACCAGCCTACCACCTCGCGCGGTGAGGGACGAATTAGAAGCATGTTATGCATGTATCAACGGGGCGCTGGGCCCCATCAAAATTTGTTTGCTTGGCAGTCAACGTATCCGTACTAATGGTAAGGTAGCCTCCGCGCCGTACCGCTTCCCGCCGCGGTTCTAAACTGTCAGGAAAAAAGTCGCGCCCGACGGTCACGGACTAAGACGGGCTCTGTTTACCTTGGTCCCCGCCCGACTCCGTCAAAAAGCAAGGGATGGCCTAACCGCTAATAACGGAGACGGCGCCTTGGAGCACCAACACGAAATCTCCGCACTCCTGCGAATACTCTCAACTCGTTCGGCGGCGCACCGTGTCCGCTCAACTCGTCTCCTTCCGCTGCCAGTAAACCTGAGCCAAGCTTCTCATCACCAACGGAGTCCAAAATGTCTGCACATCCATCCACGAGGAAACCCCGCTGTATGTTCTGGGCCTTGGACAAGCAGAATGACTGGCCGGTTGTATGCGAGCAAAGCACCTGGTTAATGACACCACGGACTCCGCAGTGGACGAACGGCATAATTTGAGTCATGGATCCATCTTGCGACCACGCGGCGGCCACCAACTGCCACTATTTCCACCACAGTCTCTGCTCCTCCACAGATCTACACGTAGTGAAATGTTTCTGGAATGGCCATCTCGGCCATTGGCTGGTCTCTCCTGGTTGAGCAATCACGCAGCCAAACAATGGTCCAAGTCCAAGAAGGTCTCAAGCCCAAGGTCTCATGCCAGTTCTCAATCATGCGGGCTCGCTTTCCTAGACTTTTTCCCAAGGACTACGGCAGAGCTGGTCGAATGGAAAACAAACGTGTACTGCGTATGCGCACATAATGCCACCTCAGTCTTTACAACCTACGTACAGCACAATGAGCCGCTACGTGCCACTTGGCTCCGGCCCACCGTTTTCCTCCATGACTGCCGGCCACATGCAAAGCAGAAGGGCAGATGGTGGACAAGGTTGTTACGCCAGCGGTTGCAACGCTCCAGGCCCCCTCGCAGACTCGCTGTTCAGAGCTACGATACGGATCTCGTGGAGGATTTCAGAAGGCCCAGACGCACTTTCAAGGCGTTGTTAGCATGCAGCATCGCGAGAAAAAAAGAAAGGCCTGGGAAGAACAGCACGGCCTTGAAAATGATGCAATCAGCGTCCCTGACGCAGCCAATATCATGCAATTACGGATCCGTATGACTGGCGAGGCTCTTGCCGACCGATGCGCCGTTCAGCCCGGCCCACCGTTGTCTCACTTCAACCCCTGCTCGTCGACATGGGGCGTCTCCCACACCTTCATGCACTCACACAAATTATGATTTTTTTTCCCTCTCTTTTTGCTCGGCGGCGCCCTCAGCACTGCAGAGAATAGCAGCTTACCGTTCAACAAGCCCGCACAGATGCCTGCACGAAACCCCAGCAGGCGCGTTCCCGGGCATCATGGACACTGTACAGGGTGCTACGCAGGTGTTGGCCAGCAGCCCACGCGGCCTATTTGGCCCTTCTGTTGTCAGTGGCCCTCGCGGGGAGCGCGGAACGGCAAGCTTTTGGGATGCGGGTGAATTTGAAATGGCGTGAAGGTGCGAAGAGGAAGAGGTCGACTGCAGCTCCCAGATGTCCCGGCCTGCGTCCGATCAGAAGCCTCACCTGGCGGCCCTGACTGCGGCATCCCTCGGTCTGTCCTGTCCTCTCCTGTCCTGTTGGCGGCGGGGAGCCTGGGGAGAGAGACCAGGGCCAGCCAAGAGGATCGCCCGCTGCAGCACTCACACTCACACTCACTCACACACCCAGTGACAGCGCATGGTGGGCATTTTTACCGGGAGGACGACGGAGGGCCCCTCCATTCTCCATTGGACCACCGTCTCTGGCCGTATTGAGCCTGGTACAGTCCATGTATGTGCAGAGATGCGTACAGTACTGTTTGGTACTGTACATCGTCGACCTTGTCTGCAGTAGCGCAAACACCGCAGGAGGACTGCGAGCCTGGGGGGAGGGGGGAGGGGTGGGTGTCCTCACCTGCAGGCCACATATTGGGACGCCGAGCTGCGGCATTGGGTGGTGGTGTATGGGACTGGGACTGGGACTGGGACTATCGAGCTCCCTCTCTCTCTCTCTCTCCTGGCTGGCACCTGCCACACCTTATCAGGATGGCGGACCAGGGAGGGGTCCTCATGTAGACGTTTCCCCTAGCAGTGCTTCATAAGTACCTTGACCACAGTCCACCACACCTTGGAGGCTTACCTGAGGAAGCCCTTTTTTTTTTTCCTTTTCTCCACTGTCGTCAGTCTCGCGTCGGAAGACCTGTCGTTCTGCTTTAGGCGTGCGTCCGTACAGTTCTTTCTGGATCTGCCTATACTAACTGACTGAGCTGCCCCTCGTTTCGTTTGGTCTCCTCCCGGACGGCAGTGCTGCGGCTCACCCGTGTCATTTTCCCGCTCGCATATCCAGTAGAAGCTAAAGGAGGGTGTAGAGCTCGCCTTGACTATACTGGGGTGTCTTCTGGGCCCGATTTCCTGCCTTTCGGCTTGTCCTTGCTCCTACAACTGCGGGTGCCGGTCTCGCTGCCCCTCGACCTCAAGTCATCTGTGGCCTCGTTATCCACCCCTCGCTTGCGGGAACTGCTGTTTCTCGCCCGCACTCCCCAGCTGTCACATACCACGGCAACAATCGAGATACAGTAAGAAGCCCTAACTCAGATCATTACGAAAGTACTGGACCCGTCGACAAGCTCAAATCGCCTCCGCCTCGCAGGCCCATCCTTCCTCCAAGCTCCACCTCAGCCCGGGAGCCTTGACCTCATCTAGGGCCCTCACCCTCCAGCCCAAAGTCATTGGCTCTTTTTCCTTCTCTGTTTCCCTTCCAAAAACTGCCGTATTCGTTTCCTTCGGCCCGGCTTTGGTTGAGGACACAAACGCGTGCTGTTGGCAGTCGACCAATCCTTCTCACTTATCAACACCTCTTTCCCGGTCTACACATTGTCCCCGAGACATTGCGTGGAGAGTTGCTGTAAGACAGACCGCGAACCAGTGGAGAGATTCCTCCCCCCGATGTCTCAAGTCGTCTTGGAAACAAAGAGGACTTTGAAGTCCTTCCTGGCGCTCAGTTCCGCGAGCTGATAGATCTGTTTGAACCGCCCGAACTCGCCTTCTCCGCCAACTTCTTCCCCAAACACCAGCAGCTCACAACCCCGTCGTCTTTGTCCGTTGTCCCCGTCACCTGGACCTCCAATTTCGTCTCTTCAGCCACGGCACAGTATCCGGCATCTTCTGCGCTCTTGGACTCTGCGTTTGGTAGCCATCCGCTCCGCAAACCCTGACGATCTCAGGCAGGATCCCGTTGCGTCTCCTGACACCCGGATCATCTCGACATACACCCACACGCCCTTTTTTGGCCCAAACCAGCCTAGTATTCTGCGGCTCGACGCTGCAATATCTAGCCAGCAACCCGCCGCCATACAAACATCGGAACGAGTCTCGCTCTCTGCTGCATCTACCCTCGCGCACGCAGCCTGGCACGCCACTCTCAAGTCCTCACGGCCTGCATCGTGCATTGGCCCTGAACGTTCTCCGAACCACATCTTTTCTCGTATACCAGGCTTGAACGCTGTTGAACCACATTGTTATCTCACTTTCGTGCCCTACTCCTCCCCATTGACTTCTGTTCCACGGCAATCCCCTCTCAGAAGTCTTGCCTTGAGGTGTCAACGTAAGATATTCGCCCGCCGATTTCTGTATGTCAACTTCGTCTAACCTTCGCACAGTTACACATCGTATTCGCCTTTCTACCTTCTGGATTTGGCCGGCCAGGTTACACTATTCACCCACAGCCGCTTCTCTGACACCATCTTAAAACTCGCTCAAACGACACCTCAGGTTTCCCAGTTCAGTGTCTGAATGCAAGATACTCATCAGCCATACTGATCGTTGTGTCGTTTGTGCCATCGCAATGGTTCGCGACTTTCCACGGGAACCATTTCCCCGGCAATGGCATCCGGAGCGGTATCCTGCCGATCCTCCGCCCCCCGAAGATGGCCGTTACCATGAGGCTCACGACGCTCGCAGGCCCCCAATTGTAGGTTCACTTATCATTGTCCAGTTGCACGTGATTCTAACCGACGTAAAAGGACATTGGGAAGGCGTTGAGGGACCACTGCAATATCCCAGCCAGACACTACTTTGTTGCAGCCATCCTGGACGATGGCAGCACGCAGATGTTTGGGAACACGCTGTCTGGGCCGGGAGGGAGACACCAACCCAACGCTTTCAACAAGTTCTTCAACATGAAGACCTTTGTTCGTCACGTCAGGGGTGCAGACACTGGTACATCTCCCCCGTCCCATTCAGGTAGAGGAACTCTCGGCTAATCCACAATGCAGTTCCAAGCCCTTTGCACGACGATTCCGAGTTCAGTTTCGACGGCGACGGCTATCACCAGACATTTAGCAGCTATGGGCATCGATCGCAGGACCGCCGCCGCCAGGTTGGCGATGTGTTCGAAGACGACAGCGGCTACAAGGCCCGCAAGAGGCATCGTGGGGGCGTGGGCGGAGGTGCTTATCGAAGGCAGGCTGACGATGATGACGAGCCAATAGTGCTAGTGGCGCATACTAAGAGAGGCCTTAGAGTTGGCAACGAAAAGGAAGTTTGGGACTTTTACGAGCAGCGGTTCAAAAACTGCCAGCAAACAGCCTGCAAGCTCATCGCCAAGGCCTGGGTCAAGGTCGTCGAGCCCAAGAAGCAAACGAATCATCCGTATACCGGTCAGGACGAAAAGGCACCAGAGTGGTGGCCCAAACCATGGGGCCCTACCAAGGAGGAAAAGGTCAGACACAAGGAGCCTGATCATCTCTATAAGCGAGGTACGTCCCCAGTTCGCACATCTTCGCCATTCCCTTGCACTTGCTTATACATGACCCAGAGCGTGTCCATCTGTTGTGCCACATCCTCCGAATGATCGTGGAGCCCCCCGAGAAGCAGCATCCAGCAATCCTGAAGATGAACTTGAACGTTCAGAAGCTCGAAGACGCCACGACGGAGGCGATGTCAGCATTCTTCTCGGACAAGGAAAACAAGGCAAACGCAAAGAAGAAGCCCTACTTGGATGAGATTTTCAAAGTCGCCAAGGGTGAGGAGAGGTACAAGAGGGGCGAGATCGGTACGTATCCTTCAACGCCTGTATGAGCTTCGCATCTAATGTTGAGTAGACGGCGATACGAGCATCCCGGTTATGTCAGAAGACAAATTCCCCGAGAACTATCCATCCGACAATGAAGACAACGGCTTCGTAAAGGAAGAGGACGACCACCACCCCTCGATTACTTCTAGCGCGTCGCCATCCAAGGCTGGCGCGCCTCACGACTTGTTGCACGCCTCAAGCAGTGATCACAGCCCAGCGGGCACTTTGCAAGGGGGCGCATACATAGGCGAAATGCCTATGCGCAACCAGCAGTATTCGGCACAGATGTTACCGTCGAACATCCACCCTGAGCATCACTTCGTGGAGAGCAACAGCATTCATCCACCAGGAGGTATGCCGCTTCAGGAGTTGGTGCCAACAACCCACGACCCACATCGCCGCTCTTCCATCTATGCATCACCAACAGAATACCCGAACGCCGCCTCTGCTGGGATATACACACAGCCTTGGCAGGGTGGTTCCACTGCTCCCGGCGGCGCTTCCGTTTATTCCTTCACACCACAGCAGCAAGGAGCCGCGCAGGGGCACTTTGGTAACGCAAGTGTGCCGTTGCCCCAAAACCAATACATGCCTACGCCGTACGAGAATATCTCGCGAGCTGGATTCGACCAAGGTGGCATGTTCCGACCCGTCGGTACCAGCCAAACGTCTGTCCAAAATTCTCAAGGTTTCTCGAGCTACCTGCCTACCGACACGCGAGGAATGCCTGGTACAAAATCGGAACCCCTTGCTAGAGGTCAAATTCACTGAGCACTGAACTTGGCGACACTATTACGACCCGCGGCCATGACCTCTTATGCAGTCTAAAGCTGGATTCAAAGAACGGCTCGACATTGAATGCCAAAGTTTGATGGAGGGGCAAGAAGCACTCAAGGGATGACGTACAAACTCGCGCTGCCATCGAAGTCGACTCGACGGCTGCATCGGAGCTCCCGAGCTCATCCTTTCCCAACGGTGGCGACATAAACGAACTGTACATACTGCCCATGGGTCTGCAGAAATTGCCAGTTACAATCGAAACGACAGAACGACAAGCAAAGATATGGTGCGGCTGGTGTGTTTTTGGTCTCTTTCTTCTATCACGACCATAGCTCTTGTCTTATGAGTGGTGCGCCTGTTATTTCTTCTTCTCCGCGGCTCTTGAAAAAGTTATATCACGCTACATTGGGAGCATCCCTGAGCACGACGGTCGGCGGTAGCAGTTTCTTGGCAAACAGGTATTGGAGCAAATTGAGCGGTAGGCGCTTGTCTTTTTTTAAGCAGCAAATGTTGGGCGCTGTTCCTTTGAGAGTCCACTGACGGGCGAGTTTTCTGTCAAGCTGGAGTCTGTTTACGAAAGGTCGAGGCAAGATTTCTCACGCAAAGTGGCGAGGCGGGTGGCTTTTCTCTGCTCGAGCAATCGGCTATCACGCTGTCATGACACCAAGCTTTTTTCTTTCTTCTGTTTTCTCCTTAACCCTCGAGCATCAGCAAATACGGATCAACCAACTCGGAACGCAGCAAAATAGGACGGGCGCGACGTTGGATTATTATTTTTATGCGATACCGCTGGCCTTGGCCGTTTGTTTTTGTTTCTTGGTTTTGCACCGCAGTGAGATCGGGGCTTGTTTTGAAATAAAGGGTCGGAGCATGGAAGAAGGCGCAGTCGAGACGGGCATTATCGTAGGAGAAGGGAGTATGGGGGGGGGGAGGAGGGGGCTATCGCTTGAGGCTATTTTGTGTCCGGCAAGGGGAAAGGCAGGAAAAGAAAATAAAAATTCGCCAGAGTTTGGAGGGCTCAAGGAATTGGAGGAGGGAGAAGGAGGACTCGACATGATGTGACGACGACGGAGTACTTTTGGTTTTCTCTTGCGAGAAACGAGTTGCTTGGAAACCCTCTGGGGATTCGCGCTGACACTCTACTTGTAACGAAGGGTCAATATAGATAGGTAATGAGGGCAGTCTGCTCATGAGTTTGTATGCGGTCGCATTCAACGGTCACGATTATGTGTGTAACGCTCAATTCAGCCTCATGGGAAACCAAACGTCAATGAGGCTCTTTGCCTAGTTTAACCGAGTAGGCGGGCGGTTCGTCCCCAGAGATAAACATGGCATGATCAGACCATTAGTGCATGTGTCAAAGCATGCGGTTCAAAGTCCGAGGGGGGAGGGGGGAGGAAACGAGCTTCTTCTCTCCTTCCAATCGGTAACCTTCCAAGCTTTCTTAATGTTTACCTCGCCTTGCCGACGCGCGCTAGAGCGGTAAGATGCGAACAGTCCCAATTCCCACTGTATTAAGGGTCCTACCTCTCTTCGTTTGTGTGTGGGAAGGGGGTGGGAAGGGAAAGGGGGCCTTGCATACACATATGACAATCTGACAGGTAACGACAGTGTGGGCGAGAGCAGAGAAAAAAAAGTGCGCGATCCCGGCTGTTTGGGTCCAAAGGAAGGATTTTGACTTGTCGGATGTCAGAATTCGACTCCATAAAGGTTGGAAAGTGGAGGGGGAGGTGTGGGATGAGGGAAAAATTTGGGCAGAGCAGAGAAGGAGAGAGGAAGGACGGCCGTCGTTCCATGAATCTTTCTCCGGCCGGTGAAGGGGCGGGCCCCACGAGGACGACGAGAGCGGTGCAGCGCCAGGGAAAAGTGGCACCCCGGTCACCGGCCCCCGCAGATCGGTGAAGAAGTGGATACCCTCGGCGGCCAGTCACCGGCCGTCCCCTACCACACCTTGATCTACTGTGCAGGCTCCCGGAAAAGACGTATCGTTTTTTTGTTTCTGCCTCTTGTCGGCGTCCGTCATCAACCTCAACCCGTTTTCTTGCTGATTTCTGCCGTACACCGCACACGCCCCTCCACCCCCGTATCGTCCCTGATATGCCCCCAGGGATTTTTCTTGACAGATGACCGTTACTTTTGCGCATCTCACCACCTCCTCTGTTCTCATATGCTTTCTTTTTTTCTGAGCTACTGGCACGGCCCGAAGGGGGTGCTTTGGCTCCCGCTGCAGAGTCTCGTTGGTCCCTCCCCCCTTCCTCCCGTCCCCCTTCCCTATCATTCCTGCCTTTCCTGCCTTCATCGGTCGTTTCTCTTCTTTTCCCCTTATTTTCCCCCTTTCCCACCCCCCCACACACTTTCACTTTGACAGATGACAACGTATAGATGACGGGATGTTTAGTTCGCAGCCGGGAAGGTGCCATGTATCGGTACCCTTCGTGACCACCCCCCCCTGTTGGCTCACTGACGTGCAGATTTGACAGCTTGGTGGGTAGGAAGCTTCCAAAACGGTACATTGTCTGTTTCGGGACTCCGTTTCCGCAAGCGCCTCACGAAGCGCAGGAATATTCCTCGATATTCTTTTCAGAGTCTGGTGTTTGGAGGTTTGGCGGAGCGACACGCTGCTCTGCTCTGCTCGGCCCTGCTATCCTGGCTCGACTGACTTTTCTTGGCGTCAGACGTTGGAAGGGCTGAGTGCTGTGCCTCTCGGTTCTCGCGGGCCGCACCCCCAAGAGATGAGCGAAGAACAAACAACATGGTTGAGATGAGTTTCGTCATCTTACCAGGAAAAAAGCGACTTCCCGAGGTTTCTTTCGTCTGCGGCGCTCCTGACGAGTGCAGGACATCGCGACTGTTGTGATATCGCGCGAGGCTGCGTCTTGACCTCATACGATCCTCGAGCGACGAAGCGCTCAGGAAAGGTCATTGGCCCAGGCCAGCTGCCGGCACCCATGAGATTCTGCAGCTGGCCAGAAAACAAACATAACCGTTACCAGAAGAAAAAGACAAGCCCCCCTCGCGTTCTTGTCGAGTCGACGATCAAACTGGCTTGACCCATGCGGTCGGCTGGGGGAGCGTTGTTTGCTCGCTTTGTTTGCTTTTTGGCTTTTTGCCGCCCTGCACACGTGTGATTCTGCAGGGCAGGCATTCCAATAGCAAGCTGCATAACACGCTGGATGCGTGTCATTCCAGGGACGGGGGTTGGTCAGGGTCTCCTTCGGAGCCGGCCACGCCTCCGACGACACCCAATCCTCCGAACCTCTCCCGGCGGCGCGGAACGACATCCGGGCCTGGACACCAATCCTCGGTCGCGGCGGACGGCAGTATGCACGCCATATCCCGCCCGTAACCCTCCTACGGCTGCCCACACGATATATAAGTGCAATGTCAATCCTTTCTCCAGATTGAGGTTGCCGCATACGGGATGGATGCGTGTGTCTTCATCCCCTGGCTCCCGTCGGTCCCGTGACGGTGATATGTATGATGTTGGAGAACCAACGCGAATATAGATTGTAGTGCGTTCGAGCATTTTCCTAATTGAGTAGCTTGAAGGCGCTTCCCGGGTTCGGAAGGTTGATGACGATGACCTGACGGGACTGATGTACGAGGTTCATTGCCGGTCCTTTCCGATTCATCAAAGTGCGGATGTTGGAGTGGAGAAGGCGGGAAGAACGTGGCCCTGGCTTCTATGAGGACTTTGCTGCTGCCATCGGAACCTTTCTTTTGAGCCGAAAAGCGTACACTGAGTTACGTGGGAGATGGGAAAATAGCATCCTGTCTCCAAGATCATCGCGAGGAAGAGCAAACGAGCAGACATGAATCGTGCAGTTTTCGTCGTGTAGAAGGCTCCCGCCCGGCTCTGTCCGTATCGTCGTCGTCACCTGCCTCTGAGGATATTCTCTATGCCGAGCCTTTCCAGTTACTAACCCAAACCAAGCCCTTGAGGTTATCGGTGCAAAGCCATCGAGCTTTGCAGCCCACTTAACATATCACCTACCGCTTCAAAACGAGCCTACCCTCAAGGAGGGAGGTATACGAGACTGCGATTTGGTCACCGTTTGCTGTATTTAAGGCTGCGGACGGCGGGAGCTCACATGACATGCATCGCTCGAATGTCGTTGTATCTTGTACAGATTTATATTAGTTACGCCTTTGCAGCCTAGCGTACATTCCCGGGTTCCCATACTGTTTCGCCCAGCTTCACGTGGCCCGCTGAATCATAGTGAAAGATCGTTGTCTCAACGCAGCCCCTTATCGGCCATGTGCCTCGCATAACACAGCCCTTTGCTTGCTTGTTTCTTCATGTGTACCGGCTATGATGAGGCCAGACAAGAATGTGGATACAACCGGTAAAGCCAAACATCTACCACACGGCGTGTTGCTGGATGTCTTGGCACTGGCCGTGACCAAAAGCCGCCTCTCCCATATACACCCCTTCAACCCTAGCAGCGGCCTGGTGTCTCTAGTCGTGCTAGTGGACCGGGTGGACAACTTATAAAAACACAATGGTAGAGACTATGAATTTTTCTACGGGGGTCTCGCAGTGACAATGAAGAATTCCAGTTTAGTTGCATGGAGGCCATGGCGACTGGAAAAGGCTAGATAGTCTGTTCGGACTGCCGATGTGACCGCGCCCGCGTTTTTTTTTTGTTCTGGCTCTGTTCGTCCTCGCCCCGCTCGCATTCCACCAGCCCCCGGGACGGCGAGGATGGCGGCCAAGGCCCAGGACAAAAAGGGGTGTATCTTCTAAGAAGCCAAAAACGATTAGAGGGCCTGGATACGACTACTGTCCCGAAGACCGTGTGCGCCAAGGAGATACGAGAACTCTAGAGTGGCAACTGTCATCGTGGAGTGCAAGAAGAACGATTTGCTGAATCGCTAGCCTTCGTTGGTGATTACGACTTAGTCCGTGCCGATCACGCCGGCATGCATGCAAAAGCCGTTGCCGAAAGACTCTTGCGGGTGACGCTGTAGTAACGCTCGGGTTCTGCCGTAGCGCAACTGGACCGAGCTCGCCACCCAGATATACCACACGCAACCAAAGTGTGAGTCTTGTTTCCACCCTTTTGTTGCACATTGCCTGGGCGGTTACTCATCATGGGCGCAACTTAGACATAGACATGACGCTTAGAATCGATATGCTATTCTTGCCCTAATAACTACCCAGCAGCCTCCAAGGGCAGCTAAGGGCTATCCGACGCCAAGGTCAGGCAGCGCCCGACCTCATGCTAGACTGCGTAATAGAAAAACTTAAATCCTACAATACCATCAAAAAATCTCTTGAACGCTGGGACCGATCCATACACATAAAACTTGAGGAAGAATAAGGCCAGAAAGCATGGCTCATTAGGGCTGTCGCCTGGGTCTGCGGGCGCCTTTCTTTATAATACGAGTAAAACAGCGAAAAATCAGCCTAAGGCTGTTGGGGGGTATAAGATGAATCGAACAAAGACGCAGCTTGCCGACGAAGAAGGATGTAGAGTTCATCCGCAGAGAAGTGCCGAGATACGCCTTGGCCGACAACCAAGTTGTTGGTGGGCGGATAATTAGCCGCCACAGTTGGGCCCTGGGCAGTCGTTGGCTGAGAGTTGTGGTCTTGAGCTTCGACTCCCTAAGTCGCAGCAGCCGGCTCCTCCTTGTTTGCCTGCGGGTACGAGAGGCCGGCATTCTGTGCAACCCGCTTCCAGGTCTCAAGTTCCGTGTAGAGGCGTTCACACTCTTGCTTCAGCTTGTCGTTGGAAGCACTGAGCTCTGCTATAGCTTGCTCCGTAAGCAGCTTCTCAAGAGTCCACTTCTCAATGTTTTGCGTCTCATTCTCCTTGAGCTGGTTGATGAAGGTGACGGCACGTTGAAGGATCGAGCCTTTGTTTTTCTCACAGTTGGGAACGATCTTGGCCAGCTCGTTGATGCCCTCGTTGATAGTCTCACGTCGACGACGCTCCACTGCTTGAAAGTCAGCATACAGCGCCAGAAGCAAGGATCTTTTCGATATACTAACCCTCCTTATGATTGTCTTTCCGCATCTTGTGCCACTCCTCCGAGCCAACGTCAGGTTTCTTAGCCGGAGTGCTGGCAGATCCAGTCGAGTAGCGGTGCTGGGGCGGGGCCTGATGAGGCTGATGGGTCTGGTGAGGAGGCTGAGGCTGAACAGCCTGAACACCGTTGGTCGGTTGAGGGACAGCAGGAAGTTGGGACATGAGTCCGTCCGGGGGAGTGACGTCCGCATGATTGAAGGGATGATCTTGACCATGTGTCTGCTCATTGCTCGTCTGAGCAGCGAATTGCTCTTCTGTCGTAGGAGGGACATGGAGGGTAGGATACATGGATCCAAGGGCAGCTGCAGCAGTACTGGAAGCGTTGGCGGGATCGGCGGCTTCCGAGTGCTCAGCAGCAGTGGCTTGTTGGAGAGCGTTCAAGTCAGCAACATTGAGGCCGCCGTTGGCGGCAGCGGCATGAGCAGCTTCAACAGCATTCTCGATGAAGGCCGCAGTGTCGGGATCGGAGAGGCCGGCACTGATGCGCTTGGCGCGACCGGGGCTCATCGCGTCGGACATGTCGTCGCGCTTTCGTTTCTGGCCAGGAGATGGCGTTCGAGCCAGCTCAGAGAGGTCGGTGTGGTCAGTGATGACGTCGGTCATGGTGATTGTGCGAAGAGAATGTAATAACTGGTGGGCAGTGGGGTCTTTGATTGAGTGAGAATATGACTCTCAAGAGTGCCGCTCACAGTCGATGTATTCAGCACTGAGCAGAGCGTGCCAACATGCGGGTGAAGTTGGGGCTAGCGAAGGCGGTTAGTATCGAAAAAGTGGTCCCAGTGACAGTGGGCTCATCAAGGTGAGGAGCGGGATGTTGTGAAAATAAAGTGAGGATAAGGCACCCTGCCAGTCAAGCCGAGAAGGCGCCGGGTCTCGTTGTGATTGCAGAAATCGGAAGGGAATGATTACATGGTTTAGGACCGAAAACGTAAGAGCGCTTGCTCGTTGGGTGTGAGGCTGTTCTGGCTGTTTTCCATGACCCTACAATCAGAAATGGCACTGAATCACGAAAGGGTAAGTGTGTCCGAATGTTGTGGTAGCAGGTCAGTGTAGGCTTCTTCGTTCTGACTGAGCACCCCATGATCGAGACGAGACAACTGTGGGGATTGAGGGAAAATGCATCGCCATAACAATAGATAGAGGAGAGTGTTGGTTTCCAATATGAAAGGGGCCCATCGTGAATCGCTTGATTGGAGTTGAGAAGCAAGTCGCGATGCGCGTTTGGGCGAGGCGACGTGACAGAAAATGGCGCAAGCGAGGCAGGCCAGCGACGGGCAGCTCTCGCAAAAGCTTGCCTTGCAGTCGCATTGCATAGTGATAGTGATGGAAGCGATAGGGCAGATTGAAAGATCGTCGGGAAAAATGGGACAGGGCGCATACCTCTGGATCATGTGCTTCGCTGCGTGGTCTGGGCGGCGAGCTGCCAGATCACGGGTTTTGCTGGAGTTCACGTGTTGGCGGCGTGATCAAACTCGTGATATCGCGCGGCAGCTGGGGGGAGGGTCCTCTTATGGCCGGATGGAGCCCGCGTCAAGGTGTAAGCCTTCAAGGTTGAAAGACGAGAACCCGGCCGAAAATTGTCGAAAATGGCGATTCTTGAAGGAAAACTCCAGCAGGCAAGAAGAATCGTAGGTTTGCGTTTCTCTTTTATTTCTGACCAGTTAAAGGGGGTGGTTGAGTCGGGCGGCTTTGGTCGACTTGGGGGGGCAGCAAGCAGCGACGGCGGCGGGAAGCTCTGGTCACGCGGCGAAGGAAGAGGGTGAACACGTGCAAAGTGGGTGAGGCTGGAGATAAATACGCTGAAGGGTGAGGGAGGATCAGCGCCTGAGGCAGAAGTTCGCTGCGGGCCAATCAGAGGCTGGGAAGCCACACCCCCCAGGCGTCCGGTCGCCTGTGGGTGCCTCCTTCCCGACTGCCCCGACCCAATCCCAGTTCCTCAGAGGGGCACACGCCGCAACAGACGGCCCTGGGCTGGGACATGCGAGTGATGAGCGTCGCTCCCTATCGGCCCCTCTGCTGTCGCCTCACTCGGCCTGTTAGTAGGGCACAAGTCACCCCAAGCCGCTATCCGGGCAAGCTACGGGCAAGCTACAGGCAGCTTACAGCAGGGGTAGCTTCCAACCGGTCTGAGGAGTGTGGGCTTATTAGCCTCAGCAGCCCCTCCAGTGCACCCATCCATCAGCCTGCGTCGAGAAATGCCGAGCCTCACCAATCACCTGATGCCGCCGTGGGCTGCCAGCATGAATCACTTGACTGATGAGCTGTGAGACATTCCACTTTGAAGACAAGCACAGCAGATACCCCGGCTCCGAGATAGAGTCGACCGTTGCTCGTCGTGGTCCAATAGGTCTCTGCCCAGGCTCGCTGTTCCTGCTTACTATTTCGCCGTCTCAGTGTCTACTACTACCTTACCTGCCTACAGGGATCTTACGCCACAGACACGGTGAGGTGAGGTGGGGTTGCGGGACCGAGCTCCAGAACCCGGGTCTTATGTAAGCTGACGCGAGCCACAGACGTGGTCTGTGCGTCGAGGCAGATCCATCATTGTGGGGGTCAGAGGTGAAGCGTAACCGGAGCATTCCACAGCTGTGGTGTCGTCGAACTGTCAGTTAGCGGGAGGAAAGTTGTGTTGGAGCTGGAAAGTCATGCCAGATACTCAGGAATAATGTTTTAAATATAAAGTTAAAATCACTGGGCCGAAATCGTTCCCGAAAGACGCTGCTGAGGAGTCACCCCGGCCCCGCCACGTCGGGCCGGATAACGTCAACGCCTACCCTGTAGGCCGCTGTATCAGTGCACCTGTGCTTCATTCAACCTCTCAACTCTAGTTTCCAGCACCACTCAAGCCACACCACACGTCGCCTTGTACCGCAACACTCCTCCCGCGAGGAGGCTCCAACGAGTTAACAGAATTCCCCAACCCATTGCCTTGGATACAGCGAGAATAGCCTTCAACAGACGCCAATATGGCCGACCACGAGCATTCGACAATCAAACACCAGGACCATCTCCTCCTCGTACGCCCCTCATCCAGCTCCCGGACCAAAGCCCACGTGTGAAAGCTAACCTCCAGCCGTCACAGGACCAACCCCTCCTCCGCCTCCCGTACGAGCTCCTCCGCAAGAACTTCCGCTCTGCTCATTTCACCGTCGAAAAGGACTCGACCGCGATCAAGTCCCTGCTCAAGGACACGGCCACGGCGTCGGTTAACGGCCGCGCCTCCCCCGATGATGTCCTCCGCAACCTCGACACCATGATCGCCCGCATGCGCGGCGTCAAGCGCAAGCTCGCCGCCCACGCCGATGAGGAGGCCCGCCTCACCCGCCAGGCCGGCGCCCGCATCTCCCACCTAGGCGATCTCTACGCCATGCACTCGGTCGACGACGTCAAGTACGAGGGCTGGAGCCGTGCCCGCCTCGACCGTCTGCTCGTCGACTACCTCCTACGCCACGGCTACAACGAGAGCGCGAAAGCCTTGACTACCGAGCGAGGCATGGTCGATCTTGTCGACGTGGAAACGTTTGTGCAGATGAGCTGCATCCAGGAGTCGCTGCGGGGAGGGAGCGTCGTCGAGGCGCTGTCCTGGTGCCAGGATAACAAGAAGGAGCTCAGGAAGATGGATGTACGATTTCCATCCTATAATCCCAATAGCCACCCTTTGCAGAATGCAACGAAATTACTGACACCCCTGCCAGAGCAACCTCGAGTTCATGCTCCGCTTCCAGCAATACATCGAGCTTGTTCGCACCCAATCCCAGCCCAAGCTTCTCGAGGCTATTGCCCACGCCAAGAAATACCTCGTCCCGTTCAAGGCTACTTACCCGGAGGAGCTCCGCAAAGCCTTCGGCCTGCTCGCCTATCCGCCCAACGCCGCCAATGCCGTCTACTCGGATCTCTACAGCCCGGACCGCTGGAGCACGCTGGCCGACCTCTTCACCCGCACCCATAACAGCCTTCTCGCCCTCCCCTCCTTCCCGCTGCTCCACATCGCCCTGTCGTCGGGTCTGTCTGCTCTCAAGACGCCTGCCTGCCACTCGGCCAACTCCTCCCACGTCGCCCGCTCGGACGCCAACACGGCGACCAACGCCTCCGCCAGCGCCGGCACCCAGTCGGTCTGCCCCATCTGCTCCACCGAGCTCAATGACCTCGCCCGCAACGTGCCCTACGCCCACCACACGAAGAGCTACGTCGAGCACGACCTGCTGCTGCTGCCCAACAGCCGCGCTTATGGCAAGGAGCGCCTCGAGGAGTACGCCAAGAAGTCGGGCCTGCCACCCGACCAGGTCCGGGATTTGCGCACCGGCGAGGTCTACCCGATGGACAAGCTCAAGAAGGTCTACATCACATGATTTTGCGCGCCCCAAGCAGAAAAAAAAAGAAGAAAAGCAGCCTTGTGGAGTTCGCTTCGCATATTGTTTCCGGCCCGCCCCTTTCAACTACAGAGGGGATGGGCTTATTCACCACTTGTCTTGTTGAAACACTACGTATCAGATTGCAGGTCTTATTCACAGTGCAGCGGAGTTATTCAACGGGGAAATCTGGAGTTCAAGGCGCAGGGTCATTGGGTGGGGTTTCGGAAACTGGGAGGCTGTTTCATTACTCTCATTGTCAAAGGCATACACAACACTGTATCAGACAACACCAAGACTAGACCGTCCAACGCCATTAAAACAGATCAAACTGATCAAAACATATCTTACACTTTCCATGCCTACCTCAAAGGCAATACTGAAAAAAGGGACAGGGCCGAGTAAGAGACAGTCAAACTAAACTTGCGGTTGAATTCCAGTCATTCCAACCCCTCGCAACCGACCGACCTGGCCCTCGGTCCTTTCCTTTGATCCAGGTATTCACAATACAGATACATGATTACGAGAGGGTTCGTACCCCCGTCCCCTCTCGCTCTCTCCCGTAACCCGCTATTTCTTCGCGCTCGCTTGTTAAAAGACTATTCTCCTTCGCTCCAACCCCTGGACAGGGCGTTCTGCAGGTAGTAATGCATATAAAAGTGTCGAGATAGTACACGATGAAATGTTTGTTTCCTCCTTCCCCCTTTCCCAGTCCGTAGCAAGCAAAAAGAATAAAGACCGCCCTTTCCCCGCCAGCCGTTTGCTCGTCCCTTGACGTTTACGTGATTCATGAAAACCAGGTCCTTATCCGGAATCCTAAACACCCATACGCGCAGAAGGACGAATAGAAAAAGAAGTCGCAAGAAGGGCCCCGAATTCGCCCGAAGACGAAACCCCATCTACTCCCGGCTTTTCCTCCCAGCGAAAGTCGAGCTTTTTTTCTTCTTTTCGGAAAAAAAGGAGCGGTGGAAAACATCCGCGTGGATGTAGACAAAAGTATGCAATACTCAACCCAGCGACACGCTTCCCCCTCGAGATCAAGTCACCATGGCCAGTCCCGAGGCATCAAACACGCGCCAGTTTCCCCAGCAGAAGCCCCAGATAGGGAAGATCGGGATGCGCCGGAAAAACTTATCTGCTGCCGCCAAAGGCAAAGCTTCCGAAGACGCCGCCGCCTCCACCTGGTGTCATCGGACCCATCGACAGACCGTTGGTGTTATGCGACTGCGCGGCAGGTGTGCTGACGAGGCCGACGCTAGCGGTGTTGGGTGTTGTCGGCCCCCCGTTCTGTTGGCCGTTAGGTCCCTGGCCCTGAGCCTGGTCCTGGTTGCCGCCGTTGTTCCCGAACGTCATCCGCTCAGGCACCAGAATGTCCGGTACGCCAAGACCCCACACCTTGCCGACGTGCTCCTCAGGAATTTCGCCGTTGAAGATCTTGTCTCGCATCTGGAAGAACACCTTGCCTGTTAGTAGCGAGTCGGAGCCAGCCTGGTGAGCACTCCCAACCCGCTTAATTTTGAGAGAGTCGGCGATATTTTCAAGACCAGATTTGTGCTCGAACTTCTGAAGGATGTCAGCGCTGCTGGGATCGCTAGGCGTGAGCAGCCCTGAGTTGTGAAGTCGAATCGCATGCTTCATCAAGTGCTTGACGTCATATGCTGACGGGAAGTACTTCTTCATGACGCTTTCAAAATCTCCTTCATCGTTGGGTAGATCTGTGCAGGTGAGGAGCTTAGTGAGATATCCGAAGTCGTAGCCGCCGTGGAACGATATCCACTTTACGGTGTTGAAGCACACGAGACCGGACGGAATGAGGAGGGCAGCGAACTCGTGGGGGTCGATGCCGTTTCTGTCGAGCTCATCAAAGTTGATACCAGCGCTTTTTAATGAGTCGATCGATTTCTCGTTGTACATATCGTCGCGTTCAGAGAATTTGAAGTTGAACTGCCACGCATAGGGGAACGGTCCACCTTGTGACGCGGCTCTCTTGCCTGCCGCACCTAGCTCCATATCCTGCGTCGAATTTGGTCGCGCGGGAGGGGTCTCGCCATCTTCATTAAACAGAGTCAGTCCGATCTGGATGACCTTGAGCAAGTCGACATTGGTCCGCAGGCACTGGTAGTGATAGTCGCTCTTTCCTCTGAAAGAGCCCATTGGCCGTGCTACCACGCCTGGAAATTCAGTATCCTGCGAAATTGCCTCGTCAGTCTAGGTCCCCCACCCGAGATGCTATTGGGTCGGCTAACCATAGCAATATAAGGGTACTTTTCGACGAGCTCTCTAAGCACCGCCATCTCCTCTTGGAGGTTGCTCCTCCAGACTTCACGTATCCTCCCCTTGTTCTGCGTTCGCGCAGGCGCACCATGGTCAAGACCAAAGCCGTGCTGCGGCTGGCCGTGCTGCTGCTGCTGCTGCAGGTTCGCCGCGTGTGCGAACCCCATGCGCGCGGCGTGGCTCCCGAGACCGGTGTCGGCGCCGAGTGGGAAGCCGCCATTCAGGCCGGGTGTGCCGCCGAGGACGTTGCCATTCGTCGAGAAGGGGCTGATCTGGGCGTTGGCGTTGAGATAGGAGGGGTTCGCACCGAGGGGAGGCCCATGGCTCGCGCCATGGCTCGCGCCATGCGAGGGGAACTGCTGGTGGTAGGGCGATATGGTGTTGGGCCCGCCAGGAAACCGAGGCAGCGGTGGCGGCATATTAGGAGGTGGAAGCCTGAAAGGGCCAGGCGCTGGGAGTGTTTGGTAGAAGGGTGATTCGTGATTCTATCGTTTCGTTGGGTGAAATTCGTTCGATCTCTGAGGGTATGTGTACTGTCCACGGCCCTGCATTTGTATGTGCGGGTGGTGAGGCACGGGGGCTGGCAGCGGAGAGCGCCTTTGTTCGTTGTCGCCGGTCGTCGGAATTGATGTAGCGTCGGGCAAGCGCGTTAAGAATTTCGTCCACGTGTAGATATAGCTGCGTCGATTGATTTTCATTCGTTCGTCCAAGGTCGTGCTGGCGAAGGCGCTGGCAAGAACGTCTGGTCTATCTAGGTTTTAGGACAGAATGTGTGAATGAGGCCTGAAGCCTTGCTGAGTTGACTGACCGCGAGGGGTGGTCTGTGCGGGGCCCCGTCCTAGACAGGTACGTACCGTGCACGGGACTTTCCGACGACAACACTTTCAGAATCTCCAATCAGCTTCCTCCCAACTCGACTGACCACCACACCGAAGTGTTCGTTGTTGTGCGGCAGAGCGACATTGATACAGCAATCATGCAGCCGACGAGGTACGCTTCCTCTAGAGAGCTCCATTTGCTCCAGAAACGTGAGAGCGGCCCGCTGACAGTTCCTCAACTTCAGGTTAGTAATGGCGTCCCACGGCCCGAAGGCCAACATCACGGGCTTCAACGTCAGGGCCTTCAAGGAGGCCGCCGGTCAGCCCAGATACGATCCCTGGGAGAGAGCGTTAGTGACAACTGGACCTTATAAATCACCCCGTAATGTCCGGCATTCCGCTGACGGTTGAGATTGCAGAGAGGCCTGGAGATACACTGGCAAGTTCTCGAGATTCAACCGTTTCAAGAGTTCGTTCCCTGGCTTGGGCATCGCCACCGTCGCTTTCGCCGGCTACTGCGCGTTCGAGCAATTCTTCCTGAAAGACGACCACCACCACGGCGACGGCCACGGCAATGACCACCACTAGAGGGGCTGTTGTGAGGGGAAGGAAGACGGAGGGGTTGCTCCGCTGTACATTTACCTCGGGAGCCGGCCGACCGGCTCGCTGGATGGGTCTAGACGAAGACGAAATTGAAATCTCGCGATCAAGAATATCCTTGCACCGTGATAACGGCCCAGGGTGCCGGTTGTTTCGAGAGACGACTAACCGTGCTGGGTTGAAGACTTCACGGACGCCAGGCAAAGCCACGCAGAGGACTGCCATCGATTCCGCCTGCGTTAACCCTCTACTATTTTGCACAACCAGAGTTTTGGCGTCTCGGCGTTGGCTGATGTTTGTCTTTGGATTGCTTAGAGGTTGACTCCAAACCCGACTTCCACATCTTACCGGCTGTGGCAAGCCGCGGCTGAAGTCTAGCGAACGCATCAGCAGGCAATTTCGAATTTCAGGCACATCATGGCGTGCAGGGACTAGTGACTCCTCTGGTCACCTTGACGAGCTTAGAGTTGATGCTTGGAGTTATCTCCCTCTACTACAAGCATCATCAGGGAACTCTTCGTCACAGGAGGATGACGGGAAAGGGCTGAAAAGTACGTGCTACCGGCGTCATGGCCGGGGTTTCGGCATGCTTTCGACGGTCGAGTATGCTAAGCCTGGCCAGCTTGAATGGCTTCAACGCAGCAACAGCATCCCAAGTCAATGACGATGGATGCAAAGATCCACCGGGCTACCGGGCCTTTTACGGCCTCTTGGATCAGTAGTGACCATCGTTCTTTTAGCTAGCAATCTGCCTATTGCATCCGGAATCCATTTTTCAGCGTGGCGGCTTACGAGTACGGCAATCAGCACCAGGCACACTCATCCAGTTTCTTCGACATGCACTGCCTCATTACCCAGGACGCGGGTCCAACCAACAAGCTTTTCACGTCAGACCGTTCCTGCATATGAGAAAAAGGCAATTTGGCGAGGCTGACAGCTGTCTGCTGCCAACTGTCCTTCTTCACAGCTCCAATGACCTAGTTCTCATCCCCCACTCGGTGACACAACAAATCGTCCGGTCTATTCGCAGGTACTCTTCTTCTCGGCTTCTAGTGGCCCTCGACATAATATTGCAATCCTGCAACAGTAGCATTCTACCCCGGAAAAAGTATTTCCGGATGTGTGTATGTGTATGTGTGTTTCCGCCTTCCAGAAACAATACTGCACAGACGCTGGTTTCAACTCATCATCCCATCAACCCATCAACGCTGTCATCCACTTCTGCCCCAGTCCGCCATGTAACGCTCCCCTGCCGAATAAGTCAATTTGCAAGCTACCATCGTACGGTACGCCATCCAAGCCGCATGTTCAGTGGTTTGGACAGGGGTAAGCGCAACATCACTCGTAGAGACTAGGCTAAAGGCAAGTGCTTGACAAGATGCCATTCTCTACCGACTTAGCTCATACGTTGTGAAGTGGTATATCCCATATATCGCCAAACGTCAATAATGCCAGCTCATTGGTATCGCGTTATCCGTAGTATCCCAGAACCGGCCCATATCCAAAATGGTGCCTTTGAACGCCATGATGCAAAATATCCCTAAATATGTCGTAGAAATAGCGTCTCCTCCTAATCAAGTCTAAGACCGTTCACCGCATCCAACGCACTGTCCACGCAAGTCTCCAACTCCGCGACACGATGCTTCAGTCCCCGGTTCTCGTCTCTCAGCAGGCTGACCGTGTCCCAGGCAGCCCGTCCGTCCTGGCCCCGGCAATTCGTACACGATGTTGAGGTTGGCTGATTCGCCGGGTCGCCAGTAACTCCTCTCATGAGCTTCTGGAATACACTGGCTTGCTGCGGCGGCGCCTTCTGTGAAGCTGGCCGCGTCGGTTTGGGTGGCCCGAGGGTATTGGCCTTGGCCATCGACGGCGTGGGAGTCTCGGCGATACTGCCCTCGAAGACGCTCGGGGCGGCGGTAGTAGGGCTCCGAGATCTCGAGAAGACGCTCGCGTCCTCAATGCTCTCGTCATCCGTGTCGAAGCCCGCGCTCTTTCTCCACTTTCTCCTGGCCTGATCTTCTTCGACGCCAAGATCCTCAGATATTGACGATCCTTCGGAAATAGGCCGGCCCCGTTGCATCGTCATACGTTCCTCTTGTCTAGCCTTCTTCTCGGCCGCCAGCTCCGCCATGAGCTGCTGCATCGACTCCTCTTGCTCTGCGACCTTGGCAGCCATGTTTTCCAGCTGGACTCTGAGGTGCTGGATACGGGTATCCGCCTCGTCGTTCTCGTCCGTCTGGGCGTCTCTTTCCTCCCGCAGTTCCTGGAGGGCGGTGTTCTGCCGTTGATAGGCATTTTGGAATTTGGTCAAAAGGCCAACGGCCGTGGCCTCGAGGTTCTTGAACGCTGCGGGCGAGAAGGCGTCGCGGTGGGTGGGAGACGTTGGGGGGAACAGAGCCTCCTGGATATTCAGGGTCAAAAGCTCTGCGTCTTGCTTCGGGTCGACCTCTGCCTGGTTGTTCTTCGAAAAGGGAGAGCTGAAGAAGGCGAACCGCGAGGTGCTCGGCGAGTTTGATTTGGACGTTTGCTGTTCTGTTGCTCTCCTGCGTAACCTTGTCGAAGGCGGCCCGTCCATGCCGATGTCGTTCATCTTGGCCCCCGGGCTGGTGTCCTCCGCGCTTGTGGGTGATCCGGAACCCAGCCAGCCGCTCAGTATGCCTCCCCGAGCGGACTCTGACGATCTCTTGGGTCTGTTGTCTCCAGTAAGAGGCATGTTCACCGACAAGGGACGGCCGTTCCCACGCTCGGTGGATGGCGAGAGCGTCACTTGCGGGATAGGGTAGTTGTTGGAGGAGGAAGGGAAGTTTGGAGTTGAATGCTGTCTCTGATGGCCAGTCTTCAGTCGAGGAAAGCTTCGATTGGCGGTGGTCGTACTGATGCGACACGGCTCGGGCTGGGTAGGCGGGTGGATGTTTATGGCAGCGCCGGGGGCAGCGCTCGGGGAAGTTGGAACGTCCTTCGGATCGACGCTCGCGGGCCCATGTGCAGGGCGTAAAGTTTGAGTCCCGTCCATTCCTAAGTCCGTCGTTGGGCGCGGCACAGTCGACGGGAAGCCTGGTGTGGAGGCGGCGGCGTGACGACTTAGCATAATACGTTAATGTTTCGTGTGGGACGGGCAATATCTCTCGCCTCCCGCTTGAGTATAGCTAGGAAGCTGGGCTTGCCAGGCTTGCTGGGATGGACTGAGCCGGGATGGACTGAGCCGGGATTCGCGGGCTTGTTGGTGCCAGGAATGTGTGAAATGGGCCGACACAACTTGGGCCCAGATCAACGAACGAGGTAGGGCTTCCCCCCCGAACTAGGAGCACCCCGATGACGGCCGACTCGCGAAAGGAAGAGAAGGGTGTTGGGTGAGGTTGTTGGTAAGGAAAACCAGGGAGCCAGAGCTGGACAAAGGGGACAGAGTCGGACAGACTTCAGGCCAGAGGCCGGGTCCCCCTGCAAGCGAATATAGTGAGCGTCGGTGGACTAGGGACGGTGACAGGCGGCCGACTGCACAACTTGCATGAACCTCTGGCTGGAATACTGCGTAACTGGATGAAGACGGGGGCCCGGTCCTTGCAGACGATGCGCAAACTGCCGGATCGAGAACGAAAAGAGGTGAGAGGCGCTGCGGCGGCGTCGTCGTCGTCGTCGTCTGCTTGCGCGGGGTGCTGGTAGTATAGCCGTCGAGCTGTCAAAGTCGCAGGTGAGTGCCCAACTGCGCTTGTGGCTGAGAGCTAGTGTGCGTATCTTGAGTCGTTGTGTTTATATTGATACTGCAGCTGGCATCCCCTATCGCGGGAGGAGAAAAGGCGGGGTCTCCGAGGTACACCGTAAGGTACCTTCTTGTCGGTGTTGGGTTGGCGAAATGGACGCGTGAGAGAGAGGCCGAGTCAGCTTCGTTAGACAGGTATCCGTTCTAAGGCATTCCGTAGAAGAGTTCGCACGAAGTAGCGTCAGTGTACGTGGAAATGGTGAGGCCGCAAAGTGCCGTCGGAGAAGAGGCGGTCGGCGGATTTGGACAACGAGGGATCCTTGACTTTGGTGCAGGAATCTTGTGTTTGCTTCCCACGAGGCCGGATTACAGAGTTGCAGGCCGTTATGACGAGAGGGACGGAGAAAAGCAAAAACCTTGGAGAGCGAGGAAGAGACGCCCAAAGCCAAGCCAGAGCCAAAGCCAAAGCCAGAGGGGGTCCCTGAAGAACAAAAACGACGCGCCAGCCGACGGCATGGGCGTCGATTGGAGGAGGCTGGGAAAGTTGCTCCCTGGCCCCCGTCGGCCACTGGTTCCATCCAGAAGGGCCTCCGCTGGACCCAGTGGCTGCCAGCTCCTCACGGGCTGTGGAGGAGACACACTGGACTGGTGGACCACTGTGGGCCCACTGATCACACGCTGCAGTTGACCCAGTCCCAACCCATCCAGTGGCGGCGGCGGCCCAGCGCCGGCCTGCCAGCCCGGCCTCGGCAAGGAAAAGCCACCAGTCGCCCAAGCAAGCCCGTCCATCGCTGGCTTGGGGGCCCGTTTCTTCCGTCGGGCCTCGACTCTTTGCGGACGCAATACGCAGAAAGGCACCTAGTAAGGTACACTACCAGGTATAGGTAGTGCAAGGTAAGGTATTAGCGGGCACAGCGGCACAGCCTTCAGCACAGCATTCAACCTCGTGCACGCACCACTTATCCCCTGCGCAGGGACTCCGATGGACCCTGGAAGTTGCAGTGCAGTGCACTCTGCAGCGGCCACCCGGGAGTCCGCCCTTGCGCTGCTGGTCCGGTCCAGGCCGTGCTTGGGAGACTCGGCATATACGCAGTGAGGTAAGCCTCAATTCCTCCCGAACTATGCCTTGTGGTGCCGTCATTTCCCTATAGAATCTTACCTTACGAAATAGTCGCATCAATACGTAGCCCATAATCCGGCGTCGTCATAAAAACGACTCCCGCCTCCTGCATCGCGCCCTCCGCGTGCCCGTCCTCCGTGGCAGATCGGTCCCTCCGTCTAGCTTGGTTGGAGGCCGCACCCTTCCTTAGCTGAACTCTGATAACCTACGCATGCGGTCATCGAGCCGCCGTTGAAAAATCTAAATCCCCAACCCACCCTCACCACTCGAACGGCGCCATCGGGCATCTCCAGAGCAGGCATCGAAACGACCGACCCCCTTCGACAAACCGCTCAGGCACGCAAACCGCAATCCCAAGATTCCACACGGGTCGTCCGCCGCCAAGTCTGCATCTCAGATGACCCTAGCGGGACGTGGCCGATGGTGCTAAGTGCGCCGCCCCTGGTCCATACCGTACAAAGAAACAGGATCGAAGATCGAAGGAAACACCCTTTCCCCAGTCGCACGGGCGATCAAACCGCTGCCCTCTAGCGAAGAAACAACACTAAATTGGAAGGGAAAAGCTTCCACCACCCGCCCTATCCATTCTTCCAGGTGGCTGGCGAAGAAGCCTAAAGATATCCTCCTCATCATCGATTCCAGCCTCTCCCCCCCTTCGCATCCCTCCCCACGGGCCTCACGCACGCGCCATGCCCGCCGCGGTGGTGTTTCCCCTCATGCCTCCCAGAGCTCTGATTTTCCAGAACCCTTCGATGGTCGGTGCTTCGTGCCAAACGTCTGAGGGGCCCGAGACGTGTCGCCAGATGTTCGGCCAAAGGCAAACACTCCCAGAAAACCCTCCAGCAAGCTCTGGCTTGCAGACTGTGACACGTGTGACAGAGGGGCAACCTGTTTCGCGGGATTTGAAGCCGACGTTGAGAGCTGCCGTGCACATTCCGAGGGTCCTTTTCCGACTCGCTTCAGTTGGCTTGTAAGCAGAATTAACTCGAGATGGCGTCTACGACAGACGTGTCGGGTCTAAGCAGTCGGGCCATCCTTACTGTCGACTGATCTACAGCTTCTGAGCAAAATCCGGAAGGGGCATTATCCGATGTCACGATGGATATTACGATGTTCGCGCGTTGGCGTATATCGAAAGGCATAATAGTTTTCCAAGTAGAAACTCACGTCGACGAAGACCGAACGTTCGACGACTAGCCTCTGTGGGTAGGCGGCCGTGGCCGAGCCCCGCACGCCCGCGTGCCGTGCGCCGCATTCGGGACGAGAACGCCGGCCTGCCGATCTGACGTACTGCCTCGTGGACGTGCCCTGAACAACTCAAGACGAAGCTCGGGAGATTGGCCAAGTGGAGTCGGCGACATGCAAGATGAGATCAAGTCTGGTACGATTGAACTGTTTAATGATCCTGCCTGCAACATCATCTCCTTTCGTCGCCCATACTAGACCTCGGCGCGCCTCACCATGCTCCACCACGTAAATGGCGTCAACTGCCTGGTTACCTCCTTGCGGAGCTCAGGGTCCCTCGCCGGTGGCAACCTGGCCTCGTCAACCTCGAAGTGACTCTCCTCGATCACCTCGAGCCCGTACCTCTCATACAGCGGCCTGCCCTCCCTCGTGACTTCTATGTACACATCTAGACCTCGTCTATCAGCCCTCTCCACGCCCCAGTCCATGATGAGTGAGGCCGCCCCTCTGCGACGGTACTGAGGCATAGTGAATAGGATGTTCAAGACTTCTCCCGCACCCCATGATCAGCATCAATCCCATAACTAAAGCCTCAGCGTCATGGATTCTGCAGCGAGCAACTCACACGCATGAGGCCGGTTCGCGTTCTTCGCCGCTGTCGCGAGAAAATCATCCAACAGCAAGCTCGCCACGATCCGCGGCTCTCCCTCGGGGAACCACGTCGCCTCGACCGGTCCATGGCCGTCGTACGGATTCGGCCCGCCGTTCTCGTGTATGCTCCACCGCCCGCCCGCGACAATCTCCCCCGTCGCCTCCTCAACAACCTTGAGCCACGTGCTCGTCGGGTCCGCGCGGTGCCACGACCGCATGCGCGCCGTGGCTTCGGCGAGGGCGGCCTCGCGGGCGACCGGGTCAACTGGCCTCCAGTCGCCCGTGAATAGCGGCCACAGGACCGTCCCAGGGTCGGCGAACGCCGAGCGGAACGCCACGAGGAGCGGGCCGAACTCGTCGTCGTCTCTGACTTCTAGCAGCATCAGGCCCCTTTTCATTTTGCGCTACCGATTCTGTCGACGCCTTCTCCGAGGGTGTACGGAGGCCTGGTGTCACTGGGCGATACTCATCGACCTATATACTGTCTGGATTTTAGCAGGAGCAATATAGTTCAAATAGCGGTTTCAGTGGGAGAGGCCCATTCGCCGGTCGGAGGATAACTTGCTCTTACAAAGACTTGACACAATCAGATCAGCTTCTAGCACTCAAACACAAAACACGGGTTCCGAACTGCCCGTAGGCTGTTATATTCATGCCGGCCTTGGAATATGCCCGCAATATATTGAACCCTAAGAGTGGCTCTCGGGACGAGCCTGCCAAACCATGCTCAACCCATTAATGGTATCCCAAACCAAACAAAGACCTGCTCGACCATGAGCGATACTGTCCCGCCACGCACCAAACCCTGTTTCCATTTTCTTTCTTTCCTTAGTAGAACGATTCGACCATGGTGTCCTTGAGGTTGGTGTTGACGTTGCTCGGGCCCATACCCTCGCCGAGTCTGAAGACGCTCTCGATGACGCTGAGCTCCGTGGCCGTGGTGTCGAGGCCGGTGACGGCCATCCAGTCGTTGACAACCATGCCAGCGCCGACGACGTTACTGCCGCGGTTGACACTGCCAGCAACAAGAGGCACCTGCAGAAGGCTTGATAGTTCGTCCTGGTCCTGTATCGACGTCTTGGGGTGCACGAGACCGCCCTGGTTGGAGAGCGACATGTACGAGCCCACCAGTACGTTGTCGGCGATAGTCTGCCGGAACACCTCGACGCCGAGCACGTCGGCAATGATCTCCTCTGTCTCGCGCTCCAGATCCGGGTGGATAAGGGCGATGTGGTCGTTGGTCACAATGACGTTGCCGAGGGCTGATAGACGCTCCTCTATTCTCTGGATTCGGATCTCGTCGGGCAGGCTGTTTCGCAGATGTTGCAGTTCCTGGTCTGTTGTGCTCGTGGGGACCAAGAGACCCTTGCGGTTACTGTAGGGGAATGTTGGTCAGCGGAACTGCTCTTGCTCACAGAAACTCTAGACCGAATTCAGCTCGAGAGGCGTCGTTGCTGTACTCACCCAGCTGTTAAGCGGCCGATGATTCTGGTACCGGCGATAGTTGTCCGGCAGATGGGGATGACATCTTGCAGCTCTGCCTCAAAGACACTGTAGAAGTTCTCGCTCGCACCGAGGGCGACGAGAGCGTAGGAGTTGGTGAGGGTCGAGAAGACGCCGACCCTAGATTCCTCCAAGTCAGCACATCATGTCTGGCTGGCGATGGGTGCAAAAATGCAGCATGGCGGGGTCGCTCGGCGGGGCATTTCTTACTCGTTGGAATTCTCAAATTGCGCGCGCACCGCCATGATTGTGTCTGGTCCGGTTTGCTCGGTGCTGACTGCTAGAATGGTGTCTGGGGTCGAGAAAAGTACCGACGAGGCTCGTAAGGAGTTTCGTCAGATAATGCCCTGGCCTAGTGGTAAGGGTGTTGCGGTGTCAGGGTCCTGTTGTATGGTTGCTTGTTGCTGATGGAATTTTTGCAGAGGCAGAAGTCCCAATTAATAGCAGCCCCCTCCGGTTGGTTGTCTGCCGCCCGTGGTCTGGGCTGGCAGGCGGGGCGGGGCACACCGAGCTGAGTGGACCCTTCCAACTTGAAGACCGCCTCGAGCCAGTAGGGGAGAAAAAAAAGAGTCAACCGACACTGATGGCTGATGATGAGTCACTCTTCGTCAAGATGCACGAAACCGTGCTAATTCTCGCGTTTCCATTACCAACCTTCCTGGTTCGGATCCTGCTTTGCTGCGGATGCATTGCCACCGTGACTCTCCACCCTGTTTCCATGTCTGATCAATCATTCCAACGCCAAGCTAGTCCCCATCGAGGTTTCTGACGAACAGTCACCCTCGCGCTCAGCCCACGAGGCGGCGCCTAACCCCAGACACACGGTTCATCTAATTCGCCGGTCGAATCACTTCAATGGCCTGTCATGATGATTGCATTTACTTTGCTCCATTTGGACTACGGATTCTCTTAGTAACATCCGGCAACTCAACTGACTTCTCTCGTAGCCCAACTCGAAGACGAGGGTTGTTTAGACTAAGTACGCCTTGCTTTGCTCTTTTCCTGCTTGGCTACAAACTCGTCCAAGTCGACGTGTATTCGCAACCCCTTGGACGTGATCGTATTGAAAACAGACCTGAGCTCGAACTCGTCCATTACATTGATAAGCGTGGTATATGCCTCGAGAGCCAAGTCCTTGGACCAAGGGCAATGTCGCAGACCTCGGAAAAAGACGTCCTTAGCCTTGGATCGGAATTGCTTCCTTGCGTAGCTGAACTTGATGTAGCATCGCCAGAGATCCGGATTGGATCTGCATGCTGGGCTATCGAGCGCCCGCTCAAATGCCGCCTGCGCAGAGTGCACATTTCCTCTTTGCAGCTCGTATCGGATGGCAAACATGCGGTTGCTGATACAGTCGTTCGCGTCCGTGAGGCTAACTTTGCGGAATATTTCGCGAACAGGGTCGTCGATGCCGAAAGTGGTTGACGCCCAGGAGAACAGGGTGAGGAACATGGTGTTTCGCGGGAACAGCTCAATGCATCGTGTAAGTTGCTCTCTCAAGTACACGCGCCGGAACGGGCTGCTCGGAGTTAGCCGGAAGTTCCTTCAACATCGTGGAGCTTGCTTACCCTCTACTGGCATGGTGGTAAAGAAGCCGCGCCCCGGCTTGTAAGAGTCTTTCGTGAGTCTGCGACTTAGTCTTGCTTTGAGCGCACAGCTCTGAAGAAACGGTCCAGATTCTTTCCATCGCCATTGAAATGCTTCCCTGGGCTTCAGATGTGGGCTCAGAGCTCTCCTGCGCAGTCATGTACACCAGCAGCGCAAGACACTCGGCACTCAAAGCGGCGTCGTCTGGCTGTCTTGTGGAAAGCTTATGCTCAACGTCGTCCAATAGCGCCTGACGGGCCTTCAGAAGTTGTGCAGGACTGGCAGCTACCGATCGTGGGGTACTTCGCAGAGAGTCGTCCACTGCAGCACAAAGACGCACCACCGCCAGGACTTTGTTCCCAGCCTCCAGTTCCATCCAGGCCCATGTCTTCCACAGTACAAGCCCTTGGCTAAGGCTCGAGGACTAAGAAGCAGGTTAGAAACATGATCAATAAGGGAAATAACTCGACTGAATGGGCACTTACGGAAGCAAGTCCAGTAGCCGAAGTGACCACCTGGCGTCCGATGTCCGTATTGCCATTGGCAGACTCGGCCAGGGCGTAGGCGTTGTAAAGCCCCAGATTGGCGGGATCCTGCTTGATAACAGCTTTCGCACGCTTCTTGATGCTGCTGGGTTCGTTGGCCACGTCTATGGCGAGGGAATATTCGGCTAATGCTTTGAGACCGCCCAATGCCACCAACTGTCTCAGAGTATTCGCAACCCACGTCAGATCTACTGGCCCGTCAAAACTCTTGGATGTGCTGATCCAACCAGAGAGGGAAGAGAACCAGTCGGAACCAGCGAAGAGCAAGTCAGAAGAGATTGCAGCCCGTGGTCCGTCATGCTTGAACGTCGGGACCTTCTTGGTTTCATCCATGACGTCTGGCTCGTTCGGCTTTTGAAATACCTCGCCTGCGAAGAGGCTCAGGCTGCCCACAATGAAACTGTCGTTTTCCGCAGTGTCGGTCCACTCGCTTGATCGAAATGCAGGAGGAAGGCAGCAGAACAGTAGAAACGCGTCGACAAGTTGTTTCCAGACCCTAGACACGACGTCACTTGGTATGACGAAGAGCAATTCCTCGATATCTGAAAACATGACGACGCGGTACGGATCGTCCTCGAGCACATCGTCGGTGGCTCGCGCCGATTTCCTCGAGTTCGTCGCCCGAAGTCTTTCAGTCGTACCCCAAGATTTGTACACGTCTCGTGACTTTGAGACTGCATCATCATCCCGTTGCGTTTCTGGAGGATCCACCCCGCCATTTGTCTGGACGTAATGACTCCAGCCGGAAGCGTTTCTCTCCCCTATTCTTGGCGCCTCATCTTCCCAAAAGTCTCGGAAGGAGTCGAGAAGTTGCGGTTCTGGCATCGCGAGACAGGTTGACGGCCGCTGTAGATTAAGCTCTAGAAGCGCCTGCCATGCTGCGATGGCCAATTCGCGGTAGCCAGCGTCGTACACGAATCTGGTGGTTCTGAGAAACACGTATATCATCTGCTCATAACGTGGAGCTCCGCCATCACTTCTGCTGTAACCTGGCCCAGGAGAAGCCGAAACGGATGCATGTTTGCCCACAGCTCGTAGTCGATCAACGTGCAACGCTTTGATGTCGTTGTATTGGAAAGTCGTCAGGCTCGCGAGTTTGTGATCCGCTCTCGCTTTCCAAAGGCAGAAACTTGATTCGTGCTTCTTCGCCACTTCGTCCCAGCGAGTGTCGATTTTCGAAGAAGACCACACCTTGGAGCCTTCAAGCATCAATCCAAGTAATAGTCGTTCTTCGTCTTCTGGGTTCTTTGCTTGCGCCAAGGCTGATTCGTACATTGACATCTTTATCTCTGCAAAGCTGTGGATTTCACCTTTGGTTGCTTCGCGATCCAAACTCTCGCCGGCCTTCAAAAGAACGTCTTGGTGAGCAATGAGTTCGAGCCAACCTGCGATGTCGTCTGGATACTCCTTGACTTGGCGGGACAACTGAATCGACCGCTGCTTCAAGGGGTCGTCTGAATCGAGATGCAGACCGTTGCTATTTGGATCGGAGTCGTAGTCCAGATCGCTGTCGGAATATTCATGGGCCTTGGCCTTGCCTTCGATCGATCTGTACGACGGCTTTTCGTCTTCAGAAGACTCAGGTTCCTCGATGCGCCGCCGCTTCGACGAGGTGCCCAGGGGCACAAAATCCTCCTCGGCGTTGAGAGCTTCGATCCCCTGAGGTTCGTTCCGCACCCGTATACGCTTTGTTTTGGCCCGGTGGACCTTGGTTTGGAACAGAGCTCTGTCTCGCAACAATGAACTGCCCTCGCCGGGTTGCCGGATACTAAATTGCTCTTGGGGGCCATCTCTGTGAATATAAATGTATCCGTCAGAACCGAGGACTCGTCCGCGACCGCCACGGCGATACAAGGGTACGCGAGCACGATCGTTGCCACCATATCTCCTAATCAAGGGGTCTCCCTTTTTGTCAACCACGAAGAAGACGATATCCTCAGCTTTCTCGTCAATACCATTGACCGCATCGGGATTCGCAGCAGCTAACGACCGTTCCCGGCTGCGGCTGCGTTTGCGATCACGGTGACGGTGACAGTGCTCTGAGCGGTGTTCTGATGAGCGCCCTTCATAGTGCCTGGACTCATGCCGTGGCCGCCTCTCTTTGGCCGGCCCATTTGGACCATCGATTCGGTCATGGGCGACTTCACTATCTGATTGTCGCGCCGAAGATGCGGAAGTTGAGTCTTTGGGTTTGAACGACGAAAACTTCGGCACCGTCAACTTTTTACCCCCATTGCCCGACATGTCGACGCCAATCTGCGGCTCACCAGGTCATAATTAAGGTGTGCGCAGCCAGCCGTCTAGTATTGGCCTACAGAATGGTCCGACGCAAGCTTCGGTTGTCGGATGTGGTGCTTGATTAAAATTGCAGTGATGAGGTGAGGTCGATCGCGCAGCGCCAGACGCGTCGTTAGCTCTAGACGGTGGCGTAAACGGGCATTCGCCGGCAGTCGACGAACCAAAACCGTGGCCGTGCCTCGGTGGTGGAAATATCGGCTTATATAAGCACAACGAGTGAACCAACTAAGGTAGGTCAGGGGCTGGCTCCGTTCCGCCCGCCGTCCGCACCTGGTACACTAAGGTAAACCGTGGCACCGTTACAGCGTCGAGACACAGTACACTGTAGCACGTGTGTGCGTTCACAGTGTGTTGGAACGGAGTCCCACCCGACGCCCTCGAATAAACGGGGCGTAAACTAGTGGCATCTGGGGAACTTGTGGACAGCACCGGGCCAGGCCAACGTCGACCCGAGATATTGGGTTGTGTGCTCCGAGGGCGGTGTTTCTGGGTCCAATTATTTGGAAACAAGACCGAAACGGGTTGTTCTGTTGGTTGGGATAATAACAGTGTTTGGAGGAGAAGTTGCCCCCATTGAGAGCGCCTTGTGTGAGCTGCTGGGCTGTTCAGTGTCACCTTGCTAGGTTCGCTGTCAGGTTGGCTGTCTGCCTGTCAGGTCTCGGCAGGCGGATTCAGCCGTTGCAAGGTGCGGAGCGAAGTAACAGGGAACGAAATACAGTACCTACAGCGTCCATGACTCGGAATATTCCAGATAGCCGCCCGTATCCGTAAAGCCATCACCCCAAACTGGTGACTGCTGCTGGAACGGACGTGGAGGCAGCTTGCAGTGATTGGCGCATGGCACTGCAGTTCACAGTGTTGATGTTGGCCCCGCGGGCCAGTTCGGCTGAATGGGTACAATGGTGCAATCTCAGGGTCCTCGACCTGTCCGTTTCGGCGGGAAATGCGCTAGAGCGCCAGCCAATTAGTGTCTCACAGTGGCACCCACCCTAAGGGTCATCCGATACAATGACCTCACAGCCAAGATCGCCGACCGCTACAAATTATTTGCAGCGCGGGTTAGGGTGGATCACGCCGTCAACTTACCGCGCGTGCCACAGCGCTGCACAGCCCGCCCAGGCCTGGAGGAAAGGAAAGTGGACGGGGGCCGTCTGTCGCAGTGATCTCTCGTCTGCCTCGCCTTGCTTCGTTGATGTGCCTTTGACGCTGCGGTGTGGGTGTCTGAGACTCTTGATACCTCCTTTCTTCTTCCTCCGCGCGCCGCGATCCTTCATTTCCCCCCACCGTTCATTCGTCTGGCTGCCCGAGCGACGCAGACCTCCCGACGCGACACGAGCTGCCGAGCACTTGCAATGTCTCGCCCACGATAGTCATCCACCAGCCCATACATCCTCGCCGCACCTGATACCGAGCCTCATGTTGTGATCCGTGCATCCCGCCGCCACCCCCCAAACCAACTCTTGTCGTGCTTGGGGCTGCCCGCAACCTTGGAAGAGGATTCAACTTGGCTCACGTGCAAAGCTACTGCCTGCTACAAACCAGCCCAACAAGCCGCCGGCTACAAGAGCTTACCTGTCAAAGAAGCCGCCCTCCGAGTGCCCGTCAAACTACTGTCTACTACCCCTGGTCCTTCTTTAAATGTTCTAGACCACCTCTCTCCACGACCTCAACCACGACGTGTGCTATTGCCGTCCATCCTGCCTACGAAGGGCCTGCGTATCACTTGCAGCCATCTTACCTTTCGACGACTGGTAAACATCGGCTAAACCCAATCAAGGCGGCCTCGAAACGATACCGAGAACTCTAACCGCTCAAGCCGCCTTCATCAGCCCTGCTGCCATGGCGGACTTACCGAACGACCAGGCGCCCTCGGCGCCTCCATCGCCCATGAGCACGAGAAGGCCGAGGTTCGATCGGAGAGGCTCGCCCGGCGAGCCAGACGAGCGCTCACCTTTACTCCTCAGTTCGAGATCCCGGATACGGCGTCACCAGAGCGGGCCAGAGAGCCCAAAATATCTCACGCCTCGCCTGTCGAGGAACCATAGCACCGCGGGTAAGTTTGTTGGGACGTCGTGGTCTTCACATGCTATGGTTACCAAGATGCCGAGAAAGCTAATCCATGTACTTGCTATCTCAGGAAGCATCAGGAACCATAGTCGCAACCCGTCGTTCGGCCAGCGCTTGTCCCATGCGTTCTCCGACTTCCCCGATCCCATGAGCGAGTCAAAACGATCTCTACAGCCCAACGAGCGTGTCTGGTATGACCAATTTACATCTACCGATTGGGTGCACGACAACATCGTCGATGCCCATCGAGCCAAGGCTCTGAAGATGCGCAAGGACTTTTGGGGAAGGATATACGCCATATTCGACGCCTCCCAGGGTTGGATCCTCAGTGCTGTGTGCGGTTTCATCGTTGCCCTCGTCGCCTACATCGTAAACCTGTCCGAGGCAACGGTCTTCGACTGCAAGTACGGATACTGTGCGCGCGGCTGGTACATCAGCGAGAGAGTGCGTTTTGATGCCCCTGGCAGATGCGGCGCGAAGCTAACAGCCCTTAGAATTGCTGCCCCAAGGGCCCCTGCGACGATTGGCGGACCTGGTCCGAAACATTGAGATTCTGGCCCTTTGGAGATGTGGGAACAGAATTCACGATCTACCTCTTCGGATGCATTGCGCTGGCCTGTATCGCCTGCGCGATGACCCTGACCACCAAGACGGTGGTGCCCTCGGCGTATCGTATGACGACCTTCGACGAGAACCTCGCAGCAGAGCTTGCGCCGTACGCTGATGAACCGACGAGTGATGAGAGCCCTACACCTCCAGAGGTTATCGAGGCAGTGGAGGCACCAGCTGAAGCGGCCGTGCCACCCCCAATGGTGTACTACTCGGCGGCTGGGAGCGGAGTTGCTGAAGTTCGCGTCATTCTCAGCGGCTTCGTGCTGCACGGATTCCTGGGCCTGAAGACGTTGGGAATCAAGTCTGCCGCCCTCATCCTCAGCGTGGCCTCTGGTCTTAGTCTCGGGAAGGAAGGACCGTACGTTCACATTGCCACCTGCATCGGAAACATTGCTTGCCGTTTGTTCTCGAAATACGACCAGAATGACGCCAAAAGGCGTGAGGTACTGTCCGCTGCCGCCGCCGCCGGCGTTGCTGTGGCTTTCGGTGCCCCCTTGGGAGGCGTTCTTTTCGGCCTTGAGGAGGTCTCGTACTTCTTCCCAGCAAAGACGCTGTTCCGGACCTTTTTCTGCTGTATCGTGGCCGCGCTGTCGCTCAAGTTTCTCAACCCCTACGGCACCCACAAGATTGTCATGTTTCAGGTCAAGTACGTGGAAGACTGGCACTATTTCGAAATCGTTTTCTTTATCGTCATCGGGTTTCTGGGCGGCGCGGCCGGGGCTCTTTTCATCAAAGCTTCGAAGCACTGGGCCAAATCGTTCCGCAGGATTACAGTCATCAAGACCTACCCCATGTTTGAGGTGTTCCTGGTTGCCATTGTCACTGGCATTATGAGCTACTGGAATGTGCACACGAAACAGCCAGTAGCAAAGCTCATGCTCAACTTGGCAGCCCCGTGCCGGGATGGCTCCGATCGCGATACCTACGGTCTTTGCCCCACCACCCTCGACGACATCCCTCCTGTACTCCTGAGCCTCTTCTCGGCATTCCTCATAAAGGGCTTTTTGACTATTATCACATTTGGCATAGTAAGTCATGTGGCACAGAAGTTGCTGACAAAGGCTAAATCATGCTTTAGAAAGTTCCCGCAGGCATCTACGTCCCGTCCATGGTTGTTGGTGGCTTGATGGGTAGGTTGGTCGGTCATGTCGTGCAGTATCTTGTGCTGGTATACCCGAACTTCGGACTCTGGACGGCTTGCGCCGCGGAGGGGCCGGGATCTTGCATCCAGCCCGGTGTCTACGGTCTCATTGCTGCCGGTTCAACAATGTGTGGCGTCACTCGACTTTCGGTAACCCTGGCTGTTATTCTCTTCGAGTTGACAGGCAGTTTGGATTATGTCCTGCCGTTTTCCCTGGCAATTCTGGTGGCTAAGTGGACCGCCGACGCCATCGAGCCCAACAGCATCTATGTGAGTACAGCTCGGCCCCCCAAGCTCAAGCAAGCAGCTGACAGGAGTAGGACCTCCTCACCAACATGAACTCATACCCCTTCCTGGACAACAAGCACAAACCAATCTTTACCTCGGATCTTGCCGAAATCGTCCCTCGCGTTCGCCGAGAAAGAATTATTGATGTTAGCGCCTCTCCAGTGATATCTGCCATCAGCCTCCGCAACAAACTTCAAACCCTCCAAAGGGCTGGGGAGATCGACGGCGGCTTACCCATCATCCGTGACGGGATCCTTGTTGGCCTTATCCCGGCCCCTGACCTCGAATTTGCCCTGGACAACCTTGATGACGAAGCCACAAGCATGTGCCTCATGGCCCATGTTCCAAGCATCGAGGATTCTGACGACGAGGAAGAGCGGGATAAGACCGATTTCACTCCTTATATTGATCCGGTGAGTGCGACAAGAGTTTCTGCCTCTTTGTCACTTGCTAATTTATTCAATGATAGGCGCCCGTAGCTTTGGACATGAGGTCCCCGATGGACCTTGTATACGAATGTTTCGTCAAGCTGGGCCTTCGCTACATATGCGTGCTGAAGAATGGACGTTACGCCGGAATGGTAAGTCGATCAAGCCTTCATGGGCACGGTCGCGTGTGGCTAATGGCGGGCAGGTACACAAGAAGACTTTTGTGAAGTATATGCGGGAACTCGAAGAAAAGGAAGGGCATTGATTGTCGCCCTCGTTCGAGCAGCCGCGCGGTCGCTTGTTTCGTTTCTATCTTTTATCAGCATGAGCTTGTCGCTATCAGTAGCCACACATCTGGAGCAGGAAGAAGCCTGCATAGCATCAAGTCTGTCACCACAGCAGGCTTGCGGTTCAGCATGCATGGGCGCGGCGTTTCATATTTTTATACTGTTTTCTTTATATACCTTCTCTGGAAATGCTCCAGAAGTGGCAGGTTTCGCCATGGAGTCAGATCGCATAGCATTGTCGTTGTACGACCCGAACATTACAGGATATATGGGATGGGCTAGCTTGTTCTTACATGACGCACGTTCTCTCCCTTTTAGCACCGAGTTGCCTCATTGGGGTTAAGCCACACCTCGGCAGTAAGAAATGCAGTAAATAAAAGACGGAATTTGAGTGCAATGGAGGGCTTGAAAAGGTGGCCATCTGCCGCCGGTGTCGTTCTGGTGCGGCACCATGCCGTTGTCTGCGTCTGCGCGGAGGACCTGGCCGCCGTTCTCGGGCTCGGCAGGTTCCCGTCCTTACTCCGAAGTGGATCCTAACCCGGCGGCGATGCAGTCGCAAGGGCAAGGCGACATTGCGCTAGTGTAGGTAGTCTCGGGCTTTTCGCAGGATGACAAAACCAAAACGAATTCGTGTTACGAAGCTGCGTCGAACCGCGGTCGCAAGGCCAATCTATTATTCAAGCAAACAGACCGGCAATGCTTTCCCGGTCCCGGTTTCCGGTCCCGCCATCGGCGTTCCCCAGCGCCTCAGATGGATAGCTCAAACAGGGCGCTACACCAGTCCCCAGGTGCTCCCCTGGCTGCGGTGGATAAGTTTCCACCAAGTCCTTATCGCGGAGGAGGCGCGGGCACGGCGGAAGCACACTTATCGCCTGAAATACCCGGCGGGGTTGAGATAGTTCTGCGGAGTGACGCCGAGAGCATTTTGTAACAAAAAGACGGACATTGGGGCATACGGCGTTGCGGTGAGTCGTGTGCTCTGCGACAGCATCACCATGGCCTGCAGCGGACAAGCGCGAGGCGGCTCCGGAGCGGCTAAGACGGGCGCTGGCGGGCGGCGTAAACGGCGTAAACTGCGTAAGAAGGTACTTACCCCTCCTCCCCCAAGCAGCGGGCTCCGCAGCGCTGGTTGCGTGCGTGAGGTCACTGAGGTCAGCTTGGGAGGTACCCAGGTCACTCCCCCAGCTTTGCTGCCCCGCAATTTCTCATTGGCACGTAATCTTGGCTCCATCCTCCCTACATTGCTAGCCCAAAGCTAACGCAGCTTCGCTCCTCGTTCCGGTAAGGTGGGATCAAGCACCGCGCCGGTGTACTATGTCTGCGTCTGATCGCCTCGCATGCACCGCAGATACCACACATGCCTTGACTCAACACCAGACGGGGTTGGGGCCGAAGACCCAAAGCTCCCAAAACAAGGTACACGAGGTGCAATGCACCTCTCCACCACCAAACCTCTGGCGAAGCTGATAAGCCGTGGCCACCCGCTATCTATAAACCCCCTCCCCCGCGCCCGCCAGTTCCTTTCCAGTTCCTGTCCAGCTGCTTCCTCTTTTCCATTGTCTATACCCAATTGGCCAATTGACTGAATCAACCCGACAACCTTATCTTCTCCGATATCGCATAGCTCCTGCATTCGCGATACCACGAGAGTTGTGCCGTTGAGAGACTGCGTGGGACAGTCAGACAGGGAGCTCGAGCGAGAGAGAAAGAGTCGGCCACAAAAGAAACACAGAAGGAACGGGAAGTAATGGCGTTCATGCGAGCTTCCGCGGCTCTGCGTCCTGCCGCCCGCGCGGCGACGAGGACATCAACCCTCCCCCGCAGGACACTGTGCGTCTCTGCCCCGCGCATGGCCGCCTCGAGCCTCTTCCCCGGCGAGCCCTCCGGCCCCTTGGTCAAGACTGAGATCCCGGGCCCCGAGTCCAAGAAGCACACGCAAGACCTTCACAAGGTCTTCGACACCCGAAGCTTGAACATGCTCACCGACTACAAGAAGAGCAAGGGCAACTACATTGTTGATGCTGACGGCAACGTCCTGCTCGATGTGTGAGTCCAATCCGCCCTCATCCGGGCGCAATGCAGCGCTACCAGATGAAGATGGCAGAACCCATGGCTAACACGCGATCCCCGACAGTTACGCTCAAATCGCCTCCATCCCCGTTGGCTACAACAACCCCGCCCTCGCCAAGGTGGCCCAGACCCCCGAGATGGTCAACGCAATCATCAACCGTCCGGCTCTCGGCAACTTCCCTCCGGAGGACTGGGCCGAGGTTCTTCGCACCGGTATCCTAAAGGTCGCGCCTAAGGGCCTCGACCAGGTCTTCACCGCCATGGCCGGCTCTGACGCCAATGAGACTGCGTACAAGGCTGCCTTCATGTGGCGCCGCCAGCAAGAGCGCGGCGGCTACGACGTCGACTTCACCCCCGAGGAGACGGCCTCCGCCATGAACAACCAGGCTCCGGGCGCCTCGCAGCTCTCCATCCTCTCCTTCCGCACCGGTTTCCACGGCCGCCTTTTCGGCTCCCTCTCCACCACTCGCTCCAAGCCAATCCACAAGCTCGACATCCCCGCCTTCGACTGGCCTCAAGCTACCTTCCCCCAGCTCAAGTACCCGCTCGAGGAGCACGTCGAGGAGAACGCCGCTGCTGAGAAGGCCGCCCTTGAGGAGGTCGAGCACCTTATCAAGAACTACCACGTCCCGCCCGCCGCCGTCATCGTCGAGCCCATCCAGTCTGAGGGTGGCGACAACCACGCCTCGCCCGCCTTCTTCCGCGGCCTGCGCGAGATCACCAAGAAGCACAATGTCCTCCTCATCGTTGACGAGGTCCAGACGGGTGTCGGCGCCACCGGCAAGTTCTGGGCCCACGAGCACTGGGACCTCCCCACCCCGCCCGACATGGTCACTTTCAGCAAGAAGGCCCAAACTGCCGGCTACTACTTCGGCAACCCGGAGCTGCGCCCCAACAAGCCCTACCGCCAGTTCAACACCTGGATGGGCGACCCCGCCCGCGCCCTCCTCTTCCGTGAGATCATCAACGAGGTCGAGCGCCTCAACCTCGTCGAGAACACGGCTCGCGTCGGCGACTACCTCTTCGGCAAGCTCGAGGCTCTCGCCAAGAAGTACCCCGGCCAGTTCGCCAACCTGCGCGGCAAGGGCCAGGGCACCTTCATCGCCTTCGACAACCCGCGCCGCGACGAGTTCCTCAAGAAGGCCAAGGCGCTCGGCGTCAACATCGGCGGCTCCGGTGAGAGCGCCGTCCGCCTGCGGCCCATGCTCATCTTCCAGGAGCACCACGCCGACATCCTGCTCGAGGCCCTCGAGAAGATTGTCAAGTCGTGGTAATGGGGAACTAGTCGTTGGTCTTCGGTAGTTTTGTATATGTTTTTGGAAAGCATCAACACGGGAGCTTCTAGGTTTGGGGTTATTTGATTTTTATCTAAACTAGTGTTTTACGGAAAGGTCTCCGGAAAACCCCACGAGGGACGTAGACAGAATGGTTTTGAAGAAATACCAATCATAATACTTTATGGCTCTATGAATACTTCCCATGGTCCCCGATGTGATGTACTTGACGACGTCAATGACCCCGAATCCCCATCGTATTGTACAAGTCGTTCAACGTACAGACCCGGCACGTCTCAAACTCCACAAATCCCGGTAAAAACCGGTCCAAAATGTCAATTCTAGCCTCCCCCGTAGACCAACCAACCCCGCCCAGACCGAACAGTAACAGCAAAAGGCCGACAACGCCGTTCCGTATAGTGTACAAGCGCAGCATAACGATGATGTTCTTGCTCAAAAGAATCATCCGCATGGTCTCCAAGTCCCCTCATGGGAGGTTGTTCCAAACAGTCCGACATCTCGGCGAGGTCCTGCTCCAGTGTGAGAGCGTCTGCCTCGGCGTGATCGTCGCCGTCTCCGTCGTCGAATCCGTCATCTCAGAGAGTAAAGTCGCCAGCATCGCCCCTTTACCTCGCCAGGCCCTCCTGTGTCAAGGGGCTAATATGGGTAATGGCCCTTTCCTTCTGAGGTTCCGATAGCTGGGGGCGCTCGGTGTAAGGAGATCGGGGAACCTCGTCGGACCGCCCGCGGGGCGGCTCGCTGGGTGTTGATCGCCCGGAATGCGTCCTCGGTTGATCCGCTCTATAGCTACCCTGTCACCAAACCAAAATCAGAACCCTACTTGGCAGGGGTTGAGACGATTACTTGCCGGTTGTGACTTATCCGCAGATCTCGGCCGGCCGCGTTTCTTCTTGGGAGGCTCGCTAGCCGTCTCCGACACTGGGCCGGGTGACAGACTGTAGGCAGAGCCCTCCGCTGGGGTACCAGGGCTCTCTCTGGCTGGAGGGCGCGGTGCCGGCGCCAAAGGGGTAAGGTGCTGCGGGAGTAGAGGCCTAAGCTGTCGGGCCTTGTCGGCTCGGGAGGGCCGGCCTCTCTTTCGAGGCGGATGCGGGGCCGGCTGCGGTGGTTGATTCGGGCTTGGGTAACCGTTGGATGCAGCCCCGCTCTCCATGCTGGCAGCTATGGGTCGGGGCTGTATGTTCGCAAGTTGGGGGTTGTGCAGCTGCGCGGGCGCCGGCAGGATCGAAGGTACAGGCATCAGGTTCGAGTAGGCAGCCGAGCCTTGACCGGCGGAGGCATGGGGTAACGGCATCGGCAGCTGTGCTGGTGGTTCCATCGGGGATGCCGCCGCCAGCCGTTTGGGTGGTTGCTCGAGAAGGTCGTTCATGGATTTGCGCTTCAGATCTGGTATTCTCATGGGGCCTTGAAACATCTGCTCGATTGTTGATATGCACTGCTCCATGGTGCGGCCTAGTTCTCAACTGTCAGCACAGAGGGGGAGGAGGACGCGGAGGTTGGAAACCGCAAACATACCGCTCGGCAGCTGCATTTTGAGCCAGTCTGGTTCGATGTTGTATGACTTTAGAAACCCAACCAGATGGCCCACGTCTAAGTTACTGGTCTTGATAACTTCTGCGAGGATAAACCTCTAATGACAAGCTGCACGTCAGCATGGAAGACCCGAGTCAGATGGAAACGCGCTTGCCTTTTCTTCTTCTGTAAAGGAGTAGGCCATCGTGAGAACAGTTGAGCACTGCCTAGCCGAGTATCATGAAAGCACAAGGTAGTATTGGCGAGTGACCTTGGGACCGGCATTTGCGGCGTGGGGGTTTAGCAAACGAGCGTCTCGGCGCTGTCAGCCAGAGGGAGGCGTGGGCGACGAAGGGGCGCGAGGACAGAAGCAGTGTTGAAGTGAAGGTAAGTGGTCAACAACGTGCAAGATCAAGAACAGGAGCGAGTGAAATAGACGGAGCCGGCACCGTCAACTGGAGGGGTTGCGCAAGGCGAGCAGGCAGTTTGCCAGGCAAACAAGCGCAGCAGAGGGGCGGCAGCAGGTCGTCGCAAAGCGAGAGAACAGCCGCCGCGGGGGTTCGTTTCGCTTTGCCGCGTCCAGAAGACTGGTGACCGAGCCTGCAGGAACGAAACCCGACGTGAATGCAAGTGCGACTGAAGATAATGAAAGTTATTAGGCCTGCGCAAGCGCGCGTCTTTGACCTGTGGCCGCCGCGAAGAAGCCCCGTCCCACGGCGTCGTCGAGGGGAAGTTGGACGAGGCGCGAGATGGAGGGGGTAACACAGCCTAGACAGGCCGCAGAAGTGGAAGTGGAGGCTTCGAATGTTTCGTTTGCTCCTGGGAACCTGGACCACCTTGCGACTACGGCCGCGGGAGGCCTGCACGGCGCGCGGTCGGGGACTTGCTGGCGTGACTAGGGTTGGGCTGGCAGGTATGAGGCGTGTTTTTGGACGTGAGAGACTCCGGGGGAATAAGCGAGACAAGACAGGTTTGCCGAGTCAAGTCGTTAATTACGCGTTAGGCCTGTCCAGGAGGCTGTCCGGAGGCTTTCCAGGGTGGCGGTCCAGTCGATGGCCCGATACGTTCTGCTGCGCCGGCTGTTCGCAACAAAGATGGGATTCCCGAGAAGTCGAAAGGTCGTTTGCTCCTCCTCTAGACCCGAGCAACGGGCGACGAGGACGTTGTTTGTCTTAAGATGCGAGGCGATGGGAGGCGAATTGGTCAGTCGCGATTACCAGCAGGCCTCCCTTGGCATCATTGCTCGTCGTGCTGAGTGAGATTCATGAAGCATGCGCAAAATGGATAAACAGGTCACAACTCCAAAGGCGCCCTTCCCTTGTTGGAGTAGTGCAGAGTTGCAATGTCCGAGCGAGGGTGGCTGGGGAATGCCCGCGGATCTAACGACGGATGGCGATGAGATGACTGACAGAGACGGCGCGGCGCCCGGGGCCTGGAATGGCCAAGGCGAGACGAGGCCGATAAAAAAGTGGTTGCGTTTCTGCTTCTGGCGTGACTGGACTGACGTCGAGGTCGAGGAGGGTGCGAGAAGGTGGAGGGATTGCCGAAAATCAAGCGGGAATCTCAGGGAAGGCTTCCGGTAGGGTTGCAGAGCGTCGTCGCCGCCTGTCGTCTGTGTCTCTGTGCTTGTCGATGTCGATGCACTGCGGCACTGCCAATCTGGGCACAAGTCTAATGTAATGATGTACGCAGGTTGGTGTTGGTGGGTGTGTGGTGGGATGGAGGGATGGATGGGTGGATGGATGTTGGCACAACCAGTTGTGCGCGTCCAGGGTAGAATCGGGTCAACGACACAGCGCTGTTTGTGGTGTAATGGACAGACAGTCAGTCAGTCAATCCTCTCTGCTCCAGCTCTGGACGTCGTTCTGGGAGTCGATGGTGATGCCGCACCCTCGGATGCTCGCCCCTTGTCGTCTTCTTGTCTCCCTTTCTCGTGAAATATTGTCCCTTGCGGCAAGCCTCTGGTCTGACCCGGCAGTCGCTTTGTCTCACGCGCCTCTCGCGCCTCTCTTTCCGTCGTCGGATTCTTGCTTTTTCTCGGCATGCGAATCCCTCTTTCCCAATTTTCTTGTGCATGTCTCACCAGTCCCCCAAAGAAGAAGAGGGCGCCTGGTTGGTCGGCGGCCACATCGGGGGGCCTCTTTCGTTCGCATTCGAGTTCGAGAATGGGGCTCCCAGAGCTCCCACATACTGCCAGCGACTGCACCAGAGTGCTTTGGGGGCGTTGCTCGCTGGAGCATCACATATGACTGCATGGGCATGGGCATGGCTCCATGCAATCGACACACACAGCAGTTATCCCTGTCTCCCGCTCGTCCTGCACACACTGCTTGCTGCAAGCACCGTCTCCTCTGCCCGGCTGTTAAAGGCCGGGACGGGGCTGAGAAGAGCGATATGCAGCCAATTTTGTGCAGGCTGGAATGGGAGAGCGGCGTGCAGCTGCAGTGCAATGTCTGATGCAGCGGAAGGGGAAGGGCTGCGTCAACTGACCAATCCGGTTGGGGCGACCTCTGCGCCTGACTAGCCTTTGCTGCCACTTGCAGGACGTCATTGTCGTTGTATTTGCCGGAAACATGGCCTGGCCCTCCATCCCGGGCCTCGGTTTGGGTAGGGTATACGGATGGTAAGCTTAAGAAACAAACATTAAGAGAGGCATCAGCACTAAGGCCGGTGACGAGGAAAGCAACCAGAAGGAAGCCTCGGAAGCGAGCCGAGATTTCAGCCAGGCCAGATGACAGTTCTCGGCTCCTGCGTCTTGCCTGCTTGCCTGCTTGCTTGCTCGCTGATGCTCGCTGCATTGCGCTTGCAGTGCAGCTGCGGTTGCAGCGGCCGCCAATCTTCTGCCCGCCGCCGGCCTGTGGAGCTGGCGCTGGAGATGCAGTGCAGTGAGTTGCGCTGTGCTGTGCTGTGCTGTGCTGCGCTGTACTCGTATCGGGGGCCGGCCCCTCCCCCACCAACTCCAGTGTCTGCTGTGCGCCAGCGTGTGTGTGTTCCGTCAGCAACTGCCCCTTCCTCTTTTTCTCGTCCGTTCAGTGTCCCGCCCTGGCCGCACTCTCTCTCCCCTCCCACCTTCGCCCTGAACTCAATCCGTCATCCCATCATTCCTCTCAAATTTGCGCGCCGTTTTTCGCCCGTCGGGGGCCCTTTGACGATGGAAAGACAGAAAGGAAACATGATCGACAGACGACCGAATAAGGAAACAAGGGACTTTTTAGTGCCCGCGCAATGCGAACGGGCGGAATCGCATCCGTCGCCCTCATTGGCCGTCGCTCAGCCAAACCCAGAACTCTGGTGACTGTCGCAGGAAACCACTGGATTCCCTCCTCGCCAATCATGGCCCAACAACGACACAAGAGCCAGCACGGGGCACGCGTTCGTCACATTTCCCGCTCTCTCCTCTTCTCAGAGGGAGCCGCAGCAGAAGCCGTGCTGCACCTGAGTGGACTTGTCACCCGCGCAGTCTGGGGCCTGGCCCCAAATGTGGCCCGAAGAAGAGGGATCGAAGCAATGAGGCTGAAAAAACAGAAAACCGGCCACACGGTGATGACCATCACGACAAAACAACATCAAGACGACGAGTCGAGGAATTGACGGCCCGTCATGGTCGCTGCGTTCATCCACCGCCTCTTTATACTCTTTGCCTCCTTAGGCCACTTCATCCGGCTTCAGCGACGTCTGCTGCACAATGAGTTGGCATCTTCCCACTGGGAGGACCCACCCATGTACAACCCGTCCATGCCAATGGCTCCGCCATCGACAGACGACAGCAAACGGCACCGACCGGCCGTGGCTAGCAGGGCATCGTTGCCAAAGTCGGGCACGGCTACATGCTTGTTCCTCTCTCTCCCTCATTCTACTAGGAAGGCAGATAGCCAAGCCAAGGTAGCTCAGCCATGTCACCGCTCCCGCGTGGCCTCCCGGCGCTGTGCGTCATGCTGCTTCAAACTCCCCTTACCCTCCAGACTAGTCGTCGCCTCGTGCTGGTCCATCGCGCATGCCGCCCAGAAGTTGATCCACGATTGCTCGACCCTTCAGGTTGCACCTGAGTCTTACTTATCGGATGAACATATGCGCGTGGCCTCTCTCTAGTGGAGCGACGACCATCAGCGGTGGGCAGAAGTTGCAGTTGCTTCCGAATCCAGCTTTTTTGCTGCCCATTCAGCATCAACAGCGGTCCACGCCTGGATGACCAAGCACTGCCAAATCCTCGCCCTCAGATTTTGCGAACTGAAAATGGAACACAAAACTGCCTGAAAATGGTCATGTCCAGGGGTGCTTTCCTGATTCCGTGCAGGCCAGGTGGGTGCAAAGTGTCGGTGAAGACGAACCGAGAACTGTGCTTCTCCTAGTTCTAGAGACAAACCCTAGCCGGCGGCAGGACAATACTACCCAGGTAAGGTAGACGCTGCAAGCCGTTTGGAAGCATGCACTCGGATCTAAAATGCAACAATTGCAACATGGGCTCCCGAGAACCGATTCGAGCGCTGAAGAGGCCGGTTCGAGACTTTGGGCTCCAACCGACGTTACACAACCTTACTGACTGACCTCTGTGATTCAGATTCGACCCGTACATCAATCGAGGCTACTCTCAATGCTAGCTTGTAGCAGCACAATGACATGCTCCAGCAGTATGTATAGCATTGTAGTTTGGTTACCTTAGACGGCTGGTCCCTGAAGCCTGCTTACGCTCCAGTGGACAGCATTGGGCAATTGGGCCTGCCCTTCTACTCTGTGGAGGCGTCGGTGACGTGGGATCTCCATCGCCAATTCGGGCTCTCTATTGCAAAGTACCTGTGTACCTGTAGGGTGGGATCGATTCTCACGCGGCCATTGGCCGGATCTCGCGTGTGCTTTCTGGGGAAGCTACGATCGGATTTTTAAAAGTCTAGGCCTCGGGGTCCGGCTGCATAGATATTCCGATACGCCCTCGGCGGGTTGGCTCCACCCGAACGAATTCGCTGTTGGTAAGCCCGGCGCACACTCGCTCCAGGTACGGAAGTGGCTAGGTTTGGCCCGAGCGCGACGGGCTGGGTGGCTGCTCACTGCTCAGGTCCAGTCGGAAACTGCTGAGATTATTCTCGCCTGTCTCTTCCTGTCCTTTGCGATCGCCCCGGGATCTTTATCTTTTTTTTTCTGGAGGGCGACAGCGCAATCTTCTTCGGGCTCTGAACCGTCACTTTCTGGCACTGCCATTGCCCAATCGCTGATCTGTTTGCCGTCGATTTCCGTGCGACCAACTTTTGCAATGTGGGAAACCTTTGGCTCGGACTACTAACCGATCTCTCCTAACGCGCCGCCGCCGCCTCTCGCAACTCGTCCCCCATTTCCTCTCTCTACATTGCCTACCTACCATACTTATTCTTCCCTCCTTCTCCACCCAACACAAACCCTGCAGCTCCCTACATGCGCACCGACCTGCCGGCATCCGCATTCTTTTGCGTCTCGCGCCCGACGTCCTTTGACCCTTAGCCCCAATTCAGCCCTCTGGACGACACGACCCGCGACACCGTACCGCCTTCCCTGTCTCGCGCGCCCGCCCTGCCGAGGCCTTTCCTGTTTGCTTGATGGAGGATGAGGCTCTGGCGACGGTGAAGATGGAGGGGGTAAAAATTGAGGACAGCGCTGTCCCGAATGGCGTCAAGCCGGAGCGGGACACGAGCAGAACACCGTCGCAGAACAACAGCAACCAGGGCTCTCGCGCCGCCAGCATGTCGCCCGGCGCCGAAAACACGAACGACGATGGTGTATCGACGCCCGGAACGAACAGCCGACCGAGGCTCTCCCGCAAAGCGTCGCAGAAGCCCACCAAGCGCGAGGCGCCGCTCTTTGGCGACTTGCCAGACGTCACGGAGGATTCCTGCAATACCTTCCAAGTCATTCCCGACTGTCTATACGGATCCAAGCACATGGGATCTACCGACAATGATGCGTTGGACTGCGACTGCCGTTCTGAGTGGCGTAAGTCCTACCCACCCTCCCTCGTTGCCTATCGCGAGGCAATCGCGAGCGCTCCCTGACTGACCATTTTCGCGGTGCAGAAGATGGAAAAAATTACTCATGTGGCGAGGACTCCGACTGCATCAATAGAGCGACGAAGATGGAGTGTGTCGTGGGTGCCGGAAATTGCGGCGACGGCTGCCAGAACCAGAGATTTCAGCGCAAGCAGTACGCCGACGTTTCAGTCATCAAAACAGAGAAGAAGGGTTTCGGTCTCCGCGCCAACGTCGACTTGCAAGCTAACGACTTCATTTTCGAGTACATTGGCGAAGTAATTAACGAGCCGACCTTTCGGCGGCGCATGATGCAATACGATGACGAGGGCATCAAGCATTTCTACTTCATGTCGCTAACCAAGCACGAATTCGTCGATGCGACCAAGAAGGGCAACTTGGGCAGATTCTGCAATCACTCCTGCAACCCGAACTGCTATGTCGACAAATGGGTCGTCGGAGAAAAGCTGCGCATGGGAATTTTCTCCTCTCGCAAGATCAAGGCTGGCGAGGAGTTGGTGTTCAACTACAATGTTGACCGATACGGCGCGGATCCCCAGCCCTGCTACTGTGGCGAGCCCAATTGCACTGGCTTCATTGGTGGCAAGACCCAGACCGAGCGAGCAACCAAACTACCCCTTGCGACAGTGGAGGCGCTCGGCATCGACGATGGCGAAAACTGGGACACTGCCGTGGCCAAGAAGCCTCGCAAGAAGAAGCCTGAGGAGGACGACGAGGAGTACGTTAATAGCGTGCAGGCCCGAAGCCTCGACGATGATGGTGCACGCAAGGTCATGGCGACTTTGATGCAGTGCAAGGAGAAGTGGATTGCGGTCAAGCTGTTGGAGCGCATTCAGCAGTGCCAGGATGAGCGTGTGATCCACTGTGTCATGCGCATGCATGCCTACCAAATTCTCAAGACAACCCTCAACAGCTTCATCGATGACCGCAATGTCGTCCTCCAGGTCTTGGATATCCTTGACAAACTTCCGCGACTGACCCGAAACAAGATCGAAGGCTCCAAGATTGAAACGACAATTGACGGGCTCACTCACTCGGAACATGCAGAGGTCAGCGAAAGGTCAAAAAGGCTGTTGGACGAATGGGCCAAGCTGGAGCTTGGTTACCGCATCGGGAAGCGCAAGTTTGACCCCAACGCCCCCGCGACCAACTCCTTCCAAGAGCGGCGCAACATGGACCGCGAAGAAGATATCACAGCCAAGTCAACCCCTGACCCCCTTCAGAATGTCGAGATTCCCAAGGGGCCCCGAAGCAATATGCCACAGCGGAACCCGCATTTTTTCAATGGCCCGCTTCGTCATCGACGACACCAGAACTTCCACAACAGCGGCCCTTTGCCAGCTGGGTGGTACACGGCGACAGACCAACGTGGAAACACCTACTTCTATAGTAAGAATGGTGTTACGACGTGGCAGCGCCCTACAAAGCCCGCCGATGCACAGAAATCAACGCCCAAGGTGCTGCAGGAGCAACAGTTGCTGAAAAACATCATCGACCAAGTCACCAAGGAGCAAACTCCCAGGCCCTCAGCTTCACAAACCCCGCAAAGAGCAGAAACCCCTGTGCAGGAGACGAAGCAAGAGAAGTGGCGCTCTCTGGCCACTGAGAAGCAAATGAAGATCTACGAGAACACGGTATGGATTTAATGCTAACCATCTGAGCATCTGCTGACTTTTCTTGTCAGCTCTTCCCTCACGTCAAGTACGTCATCGACAAGTACAGACACAAACTGCCCAAGGACGACCTCAAGAAACTGGGCAAAGATGTCAACAAGAAGCTGGTCGCGTCAGACTACAAACGGAACCGGGTTCAGGATCCGACAGCTCCTCTCGACCAGAAGCAAGCCAGGAAGGTCAAGACCTATGTCAAGGACTTCCTAGACAAGGCTGTCGTGAAGCTCAGAAACTATGAGAAGGAAAAGGCAGCTCGTCAAAGCGATCCGAGCAAGGCAAAAGGCCCGGCTTCTGCGGCAGGTGATGCTGCAACCGGTCCCGAGCCCGACACTACCATGGCCGATGTTGCTGCCGAGGTGACGCTGTCTGATGATGAGGAGGCGGGTTCAACAGGCAGTATAGAGCGGAAGCGCAAGCACGAGGAGGTGATGGGAGGATCACCGAATCTGACCCCACCAGACGGTCCATCGACGAAGCGCCTAAGGGAGGACGATGTGGAGGACGGTGCACCTCCGCCTCCTCCCCCGCCTCCACCTCCCACCGATACCCCAGAGGAGCCTCTAACTGAAGAGCAACAAGCATTTAGGGAGCAGGAAGAAGCTCTGATGAGGGAAAATGAGGAGGCTGAGGAGGCCGAGCGGCTTGAGGAAGAAGCCAAGGGGAAAATTGAAGCACCCGCTGATGTTTACCCACGCATCAATGGCGGCGTAATAGTGGCTGGAGATGGAGAAGCCGCCGACAAGTCAGCGTACCCCGCCGGCGACCCTAGTAACAAGAACAACTCGACGGCCCGGCAGCGAGAAGTTCTCGGCCACTAGAGCTATGCCAAGGACGCAAAGAAACATTTCATCCCTCCACGGGGAGAGTGAGACAGCCGAGAGAACTCAGCATTGTACGTATAAGCAAGCATATGGCATTTTCTGGTAGGGAATCAGCAGACCCCCGAATCATCCAATTGTTCTTTTCCTTCTTTCAGTTTTCTTCATGTGGATATTCAAAACTGCGGAATTGGTCGTGGCTCGATGAGGTCGTCTGACCTATTTGCAAGTTTCTGCGACATGGCGTGTGGCGGCATTTGGGACGGACCATTGGACAGGCGGGCATTCACAGCATGTTTTTTTTTGCTCTCTCGGATAGGCAGGGGAAAAGGCGTTATGTAGGTCATTTTTCTCAGGAGGTCCTTATGTATCTCACTCAAAAAGCATACCCACATCACATGGCATTAATGGCATATGCATACTTCGAAGCAATGGAACCTGTTCATTTTGTGCAAACCAGAGACTGTCTTGCTTTTCGAGACATTTTTACAAGGGTGCACAGTAACTACCAGAAATACCTCGGCAAACTCTGCATCTGACCAGTGCTTGAACGTGTGGCATCCTTCTCTTTGTTCCCAAAATTTTTTGTATCCGGCCCTGTCCTTTGAAAACGCCGTGCTGCCCATGCTAGATTATGCTGCCTCAAAAGGCTGCCCGGTCCTCCAGTTTTGAGCCGCATCCTCTATGAAATGATATGCTCCTAACCCATGAATATGAGACGTCCCTTCGCAAGGGCAACAGTATGGTATATCCTTAAGGTGTATATATCATGACGAGTGGACTCTTCTCCCTAATCATCATCCCCGTCAAAGTCGGATTCCTCGCTGCTGCTCTCCTCTCCTCCCTTCCTCTTCTTTTTCTGCGCCGGGAGGGCTTCGGGCGCCTCGCCCTTGCGCATGAAGACGTAGCTCCGCGCAGGCCTCTCCTCGCCCTTCCACGCGGCGCCGCTGGCCTCGCCGCTGCGCTTCTCCTTGACGACGCCCAGCGTGCGCGCGTGGCGGTAGCCCGGGTAGGCCTTGGAGTGGAAGCGGAAGCTCTGCAGGGCCTGCAGGCCGGCGTGGCGGCCGAGGTCCTTGACGTTCCAGAGGGTGTAGGGGTCGCCCTCGAAGAGGGTGACGATAATGGTGCCGCCGGGGGCGAGGGACGGCAAGGCGGAGGTGAAGAACGAGACGAGAAGCTCCTGGTTGTAGCGGACCTGGCGGTTGCGGTCGGTGGACTTGCCGCCGACGTGCGGGAAGTTGAAGATGATGCGCTTGAAGACGCCTGTCTTGGTAGTAGAGGCGGTGCCGTGATGCGAGGTCGTCGTGGCGCGCTTGGTGAAGGGCTTCATTGTCCGGGCGTCGGTGTTGTAGAGGATTTTGTTGTTATTGGGGAGAACGGGCTTGTATGCGTCTTCGTCGTCGGGATCCACGTCGTCTTCGGCGGGTTCTTGGTCATCGTCGGCGTCGTCGCTGGATGCTTCGTCGTCTTCGGCATTATCGCTGTCCGCGGGGTCGTCGCCCTCGGCGGCTTTCGGTTTCGATTTCGACGTCGCGGGTTTGACGGCGCCAGTGATTATGGCAATGTTCTCCGCGGCGTGCGGATATTTCTCGAGAAGCTCCCTCTCGTTCTTCTCGAGAACAGTGGCTTTCACGTTGCGACAGCCGTGGTGCGCGGCCAAGCTCGCCGCGAAGCTGAGGTCGCCCTCGCCGATGAGGAGAATGGCATCCTCCGGGCTGAAGGGGATGACGGGCTCCTGGTTCTGGTGGTACTGCTTCTGCTCCTTCTTCTTGGCGCCATTGTCGTTTGCGGCGCCGTTGTTCTTCTTGTTCTTGGACGGTCCCGGAGCACGGCCGCCGGAGTTTGGCTTCCTCTTCTTGACGGTGTCAACGAAGTGGTTGGCGTGGACCTTGCGCTTTTTGCCCATTGTAAAGCAGTCGAGAAGTGTGTCGAGTCTTGGTGGTTGCGCGCGGGCGCGTTTATCCGGACCGGACCGTTAGAACGGACGGGTTGAGGCAAAGTCCCGGCGTGCGTGGCGGCGTAGGCAGGCGGGATATGGTGGTGGTCGTTGCTGGATACCCGTGTCCGCGCCGTACCCCACGCTGACCGAACTTTTTTCTTCTTTTTTTTTTCTACCTTGACCGAAGGTGAGTAACGCGCCCCGGCGGCTCGGGAATAGACGAGGTTCAGCCGTGGTCCGTGGCTGGTGCGCTGGGCGTGCTTTCCCTTTGGAAACTTAAGCCCCGTCCGTCCACCCCCCCCTGGGCGGGCGACACCGGATTATGGAGAACCGCAGGGGGTGCTGATGGGACTTGGAGGCGCGAGGTACACGGTACTTTTCCACGTTAACCGTGCTGTAAGGTGCTGTTCAGGGACCTTGAGTGGGCTCTCCTCCACCTCGGGCGTGTGCGTGCGGTGTGGACTTTTTTTTTTCTCCTGCTGCGGAACAACGAGAGCTGTGCAGGGAGAAGAAGAATTTCGGTATCCTGTAAGGCAATGCTCTCGTGGAATTGGTAGATCTGTTGCATGAAATCACACCGTGATCTGGACCTGCTTCGCTGGCTGATTTACTGGGTCGTTGCCTTTGAGGCGCGGCATCGTGTAGCTTATTGCTTGTCCCTATTGCCCCCTCCCCTTAGTGGACCGACTGACCTCAAATGAGGCTTACCTGGAACCTTGAGTAATTAGCACCTTAGCAAACGCAAGGGAGAATATCAGCATGCCAGGAGTCTAGACTGAGGCAGACGGCTTGGTCCTGCTACCGGAGCGGGCTGTTGCCTCGGGGAGCGCATTCATGGATGTCAACAGAGGAGAGTACACTCAGGACACCAGCGCCAGGGTCCCAGTGACTACGTAATCTGATCTCATTTCTCCTCGCATCATGGGATCTCGTCACAGCCAACACTCACTTGCATCTGACTGGGCACCAGACACTAGACACTGGACACGCGCAGAGAAAGCCGGCTGGAGCTCGGGATCTGGCTGAAGGAAGCCCACTTCTCGGACGGAACCAGGACCTGTAAAAGTGACCCTGTCCGACTCGTCCGAACATGGGACACTGGGGGAGGAGGGAAAATGTCTGCCTCTGGATATGCTTCCATGGTGAGATGAAAATTGCCGGAACAATAGGAAGTCGAGGAAGGATGCAAGGAACAGCAGGGCCCCGTCCCAGTGCGCCAGACCGGTAGACGGCGCTGCCACTTGGTCCAACGGTGGCCCGTTTCCCAGACCCGAGTAAGGTAGAGATGCAGACTGATGGGTGGCCTTCGTCACGTCAGAGGCAACGAGGTGGCATGGGATGGGCCACCAGAGTCGGGAGTCGGGGACAGGCCACACCCTCGTTGGCGACATTTTGCACTCTCTTTGATGCTGGGGAGGTACACCGTAGACGCGCTCCCCATGCTTGCTTGTCTGTCCGAAAGTATCTGTCTGCTGCTGGCTTGCTTTCTGCTGACTCCGACTGTGTTCTGTTCTGCATCCGGAGTGGTTGTTATGCGACGATGCGACACCTTGGCTTAAAGGACCGTCGTCATACAGTCCAGTCCAATCCTTAGACGCCGCCCGTCAGCCCGTCCCTGGGGGAATAAGCGGGCGGGCGGCAGTGAGGAGAATTACGGGACGGACTGGATGAAAGGGTGAGAGACCGCCCTGCCTTACGTACACCAAAGTACACGGTAGCCAACACCGCATCTCAGGCATTTTGCATCGGTTGGCCTGCCAAGTCGCAAATCCCCGTTGTGAGGACCTGAGCGGCCAGCCAGAAGCTTACACTGAGAGCTGAGCCCTGGGCCTGTCGACGCATCGCTGTAGGCACGCGACGGGCAGACTGCCAGTGGCAGGCCGCAAAGTACCGAGTACCTCCTCACCTGGCAGGGGTAAGAAACTATTTTCGGTTATCGGATTATCCTGCTATCCGGGCCAATCAGCACGCGAGAAATCCTGCCGACTCCTACCAGATTGGTGTAAGTGTGTGCAGGACAGTGCTGGGCTGGGCATTGCCTTCCGCCTCGTTGTAGCAGGGTGGTCACGTCTGCTCCTGCCACTGCTGCTCTGCGCTCCGCCTGGTATTATTTGCAAAAGGCAGGAAGGGGGAAAAGCAGAACAGTCTTCACCCACGCCGCAATTCACCAGCCCATTCGCCCCCGTCAAGAGCGACAGCGGCGTCTGCGGAAGACGTCCATCTTTGTCCTGATCATATTTTTCCCCGGCCCAAGCTGGTCTCTCATCGAGAAAATTGAGGTCGTTGCGAGAGAGAGGCCAGGCGGCTGCTTTTTCTTAGCCCACACCCATTGCCGTCCGTCCAATCCACACCCTCGCCTTTCCCTCCCAGCAGCCAACAACGAACCTCTTCAACCCAAAAGCTCTACACCTACACGCATCTGAAAGACAATCCACGCTGGCTCACCCTCTCTGACGGCGACTGAATCACCATCGGCCGCCTCGTCTCCTCATTTTTCTGCCAGCCGCGTCCTTCACTGACCTCTCATTGTCACGTCTCATTACACATACCCGCTCTCACTTTTGCCTCCACTTACCTACCCCCATTTCCCCCAGTCCGTCACGTATCTTTCATGAGCGGCTACCGCCATCATGTCAGACACAGAGACACCGGAGCAGTCTGCTTCGACTCCGACGCCTCAGCCCACGCCCAAGGCCAAGGGCAGAGGTAGGGGACGAGGCAGGAAACCCGCTGTTCCCAAGAAGGAAGCGTCAAAACCTGCGCCCACAGCCGGCACTGGTCGACGCGGCCGCTTCAAGCAGTTCAGCGACGACAAAGTCCAGGCCTGCTACGAGCGACAGCGCGAGCTCAAGGCCACTTATGCGGCGCTTGCTAATGCCGTGAAGCCCGCGCTTCAGGACCTGGCCTCCCGCTCCGTCAGGAAACTGACCAAGGACGCCGAGTACTACACTCAGGTGCCAGAGTTTGAGGTCGTCGACGACCACCTCCGGGACCGCCTGGAGAGGCGACTGGCGGTCGCTCACAACAAGCTTGAGATTGACACGCAGATGACCGTCGAGGCCAGAGAGCACCAGCGCAAAGCGGTGCAAGAGATTTTTCAGGTACGTGAGACCCTGACTGACATGTCATGTTTTGACCCCGGCCCTCCGCTAACTGGCGGTGATCCGCGGCATTAGAACGGATTTGAAGAACTTGAAGACAGATTTTTGGATGCGCAAATTCATCGCCTCGACATTTTGGAGTATCTCCATGATCACGCGTTGCCTATTGACGTGAGTTCGCTTCGTTTCTCATTTTTTTCGTGGGCCAATTTTATTCACACGCAGCCTCAGCTTGTCGATGGCGGCTGGAACTACAAGCCAATCTCGGACAAGGAAGCCTCGGAGTTTGGCATCTACGAAGTCTACGTCGATGGCCACCTCGTCCCCTACCCTCAGCTCGTCGAGGGAACCGAAGCCCATGCCCTTCGTCAAGTTGCCTGGGCGGAGCCTCAGACCAAGGAGACGGCGGCACCTGCCGCCACCGCGCCCCGTTCCAAGCGCAAGGCCAAGGACCAACCCGATGGCCAGCCTGCTTCTAAGAGGACCGCCGGTGAACTCGCGCCTGCTAATCACATCGCGGGTATCATGTCGGCTCAGCATGCTCCCGTCGAAGACGAGTCTAACGAGAGCACGCCGGCCCCCGAGGGTCCGCTTGCCGCCGACCAGAGAGAACCTGCCTTGCCTGCCAAGGCAACCGAGCCGGACGAGTACGGCTGTAGGCAAGTCAACCGACCACCGGCCAAGAACGGCGCCATGATTGCCAATCGCATCATCGTACCTCCTGCTTTCCAGTACGACGACGATGAAATTGGATACCGCGATTCAACCAACTCCGCGAAGCATGGCGCCACCGTCGCCAAGCGCGGCAAGTACTACGGCAAGCCTAATTCAAACACATGGCACTATGATCCTTTGCTTGCCCGCTGGGACGCTCGTCTCGTCGAAGAAGACGACATGGACAAGGAGCTCGTTGACAAGTTTGCTGTCCACCCGCGCTACGGCTATTTTCTTCCCAACAGTAAGAACGAGTCGGAGCCGTCGAAGCCAGAAGCCAACCCGATGCACCCAACTGTTTATCTCACGCCATCTGGTCAGACTATTCACGCTTCCCGTGTTATTCCCGCAGCAAAGGCCGAGGCTGCCGTGGAGGACAAGCCTTACCAGGATCAAATGGCCGCAGTCCTCGCTGCAGTTTGTGAAGCGCACGACATTTCTGCGGAAGATATCGAAGGACCTGAACTGCAGCGTCTCAAGGAGATCCAGGTCGAGTACGCTGAGCAGAGAGCTCTTGCCGAAGCAATCAAGTCGCAGGAGCCCGAGAGCGTCGAAGACAGCCCGGCCGGTTCCCCCCTGCCCGCAAACGAGTCTGCTCTCAATGTCGCCGGTCTTGAGGATCTTATCAACGCTACCGAAGTTGTTGAGGCCGAGTTTAAAGAGACCAAGCCTGTCGAAGAGAAGCCAGTCAACATCCTGCCTCCCACACCGGCTAGACCGGCCACTCGCGCTTACGATGCCATCCGGGATGTGTTTGGAGATGCTGAACCGGCTGCAACCGAACCTCCTACGCCTGTCATTCCGCAGGAATCTCTCGACATCACGGCGCTTGCGCTCCTCGCCGATGTTTCGACATCTACTTATCCGGCTCAGCCTGTCGACGTGCCGATGGCTGACGTACCTGCTGTTCACGCTATTCCCGTCGATGGTCTACCTCCCCATCACTATCATATGGAACCTAGCTATTCTATGCAAGCCATGCCCGCTGAGTCGCAATTGCCGATGCCTCATCCAAGCGAGTCCGCCAGCTGGGTTGAGCCTCGTCTCGCCTCGCCTCGACCTGACGCCCGTGTCCATCCTTCCATTGAGAATCCGCCCATGGGGAGTCCTTATCACAATCAGCTACCCCCCGCTCGTCCAGTTGAGATGACACATATGAGATCTTCAATTGACGCCTCGAACGACACGCGTCGCCAGTCAATGTACGCCGAGCACAATGCCCCTCCGTACAACGAGCAGCACATTCCGCCGCCTCATCCACAGCAGCATTACATATCGCAGGACCCCATGATTGATCCACGCCTTTATTCTGCGCCCATGGAGGCGTCAGCCGGGCACCACGACTACCACAATACATACAACCAACCTCAGCAGCCGTACCAAACCTCGGCTCTTCCTATGCAAGGAGGCCCTCTGGCACCTGCCCCTCCACCGCTCCAGCAATCCGGCTCTACATCCCGGATGCCCTTCACGAATCCTTCTCAGGATAGAAGCTCGCCGCTTCCTCCGCTGCGACCGTCTCGTGGCCGGAAAAGCGTCCCCGGAGGACCAGCGGAGAGCATGCCTGTTGAACACCAGCAGGTCCAACAGCAACAGCCACCCCCCTTCATGAGCTCTAACAGCGGATCTTTCTACCCTCCCGGCCCACCGAGGCCGTACCACAACGGCTACACCAATGAGCAGCCCGGTATGCCCATGATGGCACCGTACCCTCCATATGGCGGCTCACAGCCTCCGCCGCCCCCACCTCCCGGTCAGCCTTCTTACGGCCCTCCGGGCATGTCTCCGACTTATTCCACCATTGCGCCTGCCCAGAGTCCGCCGTCTCTCCAGTTTGTGCCTCAAGGGCCGAACGACCCGCTACCAAGAAGTCGTGCGGGAAGCGGTTCGTCAACGCCGAACTCTGGGGCAAACAACCGGTATCCGAAGCTAGCGCCGGCTCCCATCCCCCCTCATCGGGTTGGGTGGCCTACGGGCCCTGAGCTGCGGACAGTTCAGTATGACTACAAGGAGAACATCAAGGACTATGCGCCGACAGAGCCCCCGCCACGCCGTGGCCCCGTCCAGATCCGCGGCTGGAACATCAATAACAGCAAGATCCAGCGTCAAAGGTCAGACGAGAACGTAGAAGAGCGCCGCGGCTCCCGCTAGACGCCACTGAGTGAGGCATACACACCATTTTCAGAGCGATAGAGGCACATCAGAAGCGAAAATCACATGTATTATAGTTATCTTTACCACCTTGGGTTATACCACGGGGCGGATACTCCCCGCCAAAGAGCGAGAGAGAAGAAGCGAGCTTGGACTGAGAGGGTTGGCTCCCAAAAAGGAATGGGAGCTAGGGCCGAGAGGCCAATGGTCAAAAAGGCCTGAATAGATAGATTTTGCATGATAATGAATACGACAACAATACTTGGAATCGCGACGCGGACTTGCAAGTTCGGGAACTCAGACAGTGACTTGGGAAATTTTGTGTGATGAAAGCGCTGTTACTTGATGCTGTGCCCCAGACCGTTCAGTTGACATGATCTCATTTTATGAGCCACAAAGGCTTCAACCTCATCTGTATACTGAAGTGGTTGTAGCCTGTAAGGGACATGTTTAAACTCGATGATCCGGGTAGAAATACGGTGAGAAAACTGCCCGTTCCTTGTCAACGGCGACGGGGGAAAGAAGCCGAGACAGATAGCAGTAAGGTAAACCACCCCTGAACATCATGCCATGTTCTACCCACCGCTGGAGGTTTTGAGTCAAAACGATGGGCGATTTTTTTTGTTTCTCGTGTTTGCTTTCTTACTTTCGGTTGTACAATGGAGACAAGCGTGCTCGTCATCGGGAGGAAACGGTTCTACTCGAGCTTGAGCTGCGTCTCGGTCTGCGCTGTGGTGTAACAAAGGAACAAGGAGGTTGGCAGGCGACCAGGTCCTTTACTGCAAGGTGCAATGGCCACATAAAGCGCAGCTTCTCAATCCCCTTAGGTTTCGTACTCGTCCGTCGGGCTTCGTTTAACAGAAGAGTATCGCGTCCATCAGGGGTGTTTGTTTGTGGTTTGGGGTTTTGGGCGGACCCCTGAGAGCCGTTGTCGTGGTCGATTGTTGTGCTGGCCCATATATATATAAGCACCTCAGGGAGTATATTGGTCGATGGACAGTACCTTAATGAAATTGATACGGGACAGCAAACATGTTTTGAAAGGGCAATATAATTCTGAGCGTGAGCCGAGTCGATTTTTTTTGCTGATTACAGTCAGTGTAGCTAATATTACATGTTGCCAACCCATTTTTCTTCTCTGTTTCCCTCCGCACCAACATGGGTGCCAAGATGAAATTCCTGTATCTCAACTCCTCGGAAACAGATTTTTTGTTGTACACTGAAGCGAAGACTGAAGTAGATCGCTCTAGACCGCCCATTTTTTCTTGTGATTCTATCCAGGGCAACCGGTGCGGCTACCATCAGAGCATCGCAAAATCCAACACCAAGTAGATGGCTACTGAGTAGTGATGATCGGGTTACCAAAGTCCACCGCGCCGTCCATGGTCATCATCATGCTCGGGTCCGGGGCCACCATGCCGCCGCCGTTGGGGATGAGACCGCCCGTGCCGCCCAGCGAGAGCAGGCCGCGGCCCAGCTCGCCGACGGGGTGCAAGGGGTACACGGACGCCTCCATACTGTTACCGTCGAAGACGACCATGTTTTGGATGGGCTGCTGGGTCTGGCCGAGGACGTTGATGACGTCCTGGGCGAGCTGGCCGCCGAGGATGGCGGTGACGGGGGCCATCTCGCTGCCGATATTCTGCAGGAAGCTGCGCAGCACCTCGGAGCGCAACGTCTCGGACGGCAGGCCGAGCTGGGCGTGTTTGGCCGTTGCGAGCTTGGTGAAGAGGCCCAGGTCCTCCTTAGTGTGGCTGGGCAGGCGGCCGCCGTTGAGGACTTGGAAATCCCAGAGGGCGCGCAAGCACGAGATGACAGGGCTAACGGCCTTCCTGCGCCGCACACTTTTGGCGTACTCCTCGGGCAATGTGGCCCCGTCACTAGCAAGGTACCAGGTCGAGTAGAGCTCGCGCTTCGTCACCATCTCGATGGTTTTGCCGCCCTCCTTTTTGGTGTTCACGGCGACGACACTGCGGGTTCGCGTCTCGGGCTGCAACTTGGTCGCAACGTTTCCAAGGTCGCGCTCGATGACGTAGTCGTGCTCAATGAGGTCGGAGAAAATGAAGCCGTACATGCCGTGCGTGCCCGCGGCGTAGAAGGCCTTTTGGTGCAGGCGGGTGGCGGTGTTGATGATGTTAAGGGAATCCGGGTCGAGGTCGGTAGCAATAACAATGTCGAAACCAGAGAAGTAGCTTGTACCCTTGGACTTAATACCCTCGGCGTCAACATGCACCTTGACGCGAGGGTTGAGTTTCTGGATGGACGCGGCGGCGGCCTGGGCGCGGTTTTGGCCGACGTGGCTCTCCTCCAGGAAGAACTGTGAGCCGAGATCTGATTCTGAGACGACAGCACCATCGAGGATGGTCAATGTTCCAATGCCGGCGAGGACGAGGCTCTTGGCGATCTCGTTTGCCAGGGCCTTCATGGTGATGAGGAGGATGTTGGCGTTGCGGATCTTCTCCTGGGCCTTCATGCCCCAAAGACGGATCTGACGGTCGTAGAGCGCAATTTCATCTAGTGCAAGTTAGTCATCCGTCGTATAAGGCAGTAGGGATGGGATTCGCACCTGCGCTCATTCCGTTAGTAGGAACATTTGGCAACGTGCCCGTGCCGTCGGGGAAGGGCAGCGGTTGTCCGTTTGGTTGAATGAGTTGCGGCATGAACATCTCGCCCGTGGGCAGCATACCCGGGAGGATCTCAGGCATAGCTCCCGGGATGACCTCCTGCAGCGCTTCCGGAAGGACCTGGTCCATCGCCGCGGCTTGGAGACTCGGGTCAAAGCCGTTGGCAGGGTTGGGGAGAGGGTGGCTCGGGATGGAAATGTTGTGAGCCGGCGCGGGCGCGCTATTGCTGGGAGGGTTGGACGGGTTGGGGTTGGGCGGGTTAGGCGCAGTGGCCTCATGAGGTTGTGTTTGGTCCTCCATGGTGGGTGAGATGAAATCGGAAATCGGGTTGACAGACGGAGGTGTAGTAGGCCAGGAAAGAGGTTGTTATTGTTGTTCGGATGGACTGCGCCGATGGTCGACAGCTTCTTTGGATGAGTTTGCGCGCAAGGTCCCGACGTATGAATGCACCGGCGCAAGATTCGGTAGATGGAGGTGAAACCGCGTCGAGTGTCGAGTGAGAGCTAAGCTGACTGCACCGAGAGCTGTCGGGGGTATCGCAGTTCGCGCCAGGGGTAGCGGGAGTCGCAAGCACGGAGAGGTAGAAGTCGTCAGAAGAACGCGCCTTCCACAGAGAAGTGATGTCGATATAAGGTGCCTCAGCTCATGAGGCATAGGCAAAGGCAAGGCTGAAGGTGAAGGGGTCAGACAGGTTCAATGAGACGGAGGCTAAGGTACAGCAAACAGAAATTGTTAACGCGACGACCAGGCGCATCCGACATAGGCCTCGGAGTGGCACGGATAACGCGCTAGAGCCACGCTTAAGTGGTACTTGCCTTTACCGGATGCCCTAGTGGAAACTGCAGGTACCTGCTAGCATTTCCGGCCGCGGCCGCCTTCCTTGCATCAGTGGCTCTTACAGGCACGGAACCCCGCGGTGAACAGGGCCAGGGGCTTGGTCTAGTGGGTGCATCAGGGCGATCCCACCGCTGCCACTGGCCACCGGTCCGTTTGCTCGCCTCCTGTTGGATTGGACAGAGGTGCTGCAATCCAACCTCATCATCGACCAACCTCCTCCCGCCCACCGCTGACCTGCTGACGACACAAACCGAGCTGCTGTAACGGCTCGCCGCGGCAACATCGTTTGGCTCCCTCGAAACCCTCGCTTCCGACCCTTTCACCCCCCGTTTCGAACCCATCGCTTGCTGTCCTTCGTTTGCGACGATTGACGACATCTGCTGCCCGACCGCCCCTCGCCTGTAAATACCGACTGTGTGAGTTCCCCCCCCCCAGGTGGAGGAGGTTCCGCCCTTGCCTTCGAGCCCTGCCTACCTTCGGCAGCCTGCAGCCGTCGCCGTGTTTTCCTGGCCCTCTAACAGGTCTTTCCAGCTTTCAAGTCTCCCAATCGGCACCCTACAGCTTGCTCCTCAGCCTACCTCGTTTGCACACCTCAACGCCAACGCTCGATCCCTCCGAAGCCACCGCCCGCACGCCCACAATTACTACATCGATTCGACACAGCCAATCCCCCCGCCGCCTTCCTCCAACCTGGTATCGACAGCAAGGAGCTCCGAGACAAACGGCCTTGCCTCCTGGTGTCTGTGTCGCTGGGCCCTTGTATCGTCCCCGACGAAGCATGTCGTCACAGCGGCCGGGCCCGAGTCAGAATCCTCAGCGTCGAGACGACGGCTATCCGTCCTTACCACCATATCGCAGACTACCCCCGCTACCGCCCTTGCCTTCGTCCCGTGGGCTTCATCCCCCATCACGACGTCACCTGTGGGAAGTTGAGCCTTTCGCCTCTCACGACGAACCGGAGAGCTATCTCCATCGCACACGACAGATGGCAGATCGGAATTTCCAGGCCGAATACGACGAGCTTCTGGGCAATTTTGTGGGCAACACCTTGAATGGTTTGTCGGCCTTCATGTCCGCGGCGCAAGACGACATCAATTTCGACCGCAACAACGCACGCAACCGAACTCAGGCGTGGAGCTTTCTGGATACCTTGCACAACGACCAAAGAGAAGAGGACGACGACACCCGGCGCCAGAGACTACAGCTGCCTCCGGTGTTTGGTTACAGGGCCGTTCGATCTGTGAGCGGGCGCCAGAGACCCGAAGGTGCCGAAGACGATCTGGAGGCGGTCAGAGCCTTGTGGAATCGGAGGGCCCAGTACAGCTCTTCTCCTTTCTCGCCGCCCAGGATGCCTCCCAATTTGTCCCCGCCCAGCTTGTCGCCGCTTCCTCACTCAGAGGAATATCCCGAGGAGAACCGTCGAGTCAAGAGAAGAAAGCTGGATTCTGAGCGGGCCTCTCAAATTTTCAAGGGATTTAGGTATGGGCGATATGGACAGGTCGAACCGGGTCAACTGAAGATGGAAATTTTGAGTTGCGATGGAGGGCTCTTCGAAAACGCATCTTCCTATGCCTACGACAACATTTTAAGGGACGACAAGACCGTCTACTGCACGCAGTCTAACCGGTGCAACATCATTTTGAGGCACCAGGGCGGCACGGCCTTCAGTTTGAAAGAGCTTGTAATCAAGGCACCGGCTTCAAACTACTCTTCACCGTAAGTGGTCCCAGTATACCAAATCTGCGAGCAATACCTGATAATGCCTGACAGAGTCCGTGAGGGTATGGTTTTTGTGTCGATGAACCAAGATGATATCTTGAACCGAACGGCTCAATATGAAATACAATATGCTCCGCTGAGGTCGAACCGGGCAACAGCCACAAGTGCGTTGGCGCCGATCATCTCTATTCGGCACCATGAGGACGGCACAACGGTGACGAGAACGCACACTCGGCAGAGACGACTGTACAGCCTGGGCGGCGATGACGATGAGAATGAGCAGCGGACGGCGCAGGTTCCAATAGAATTCGCCAACCAGCTATCCCCTTTCAACATCACAACCGAATGTAGTTACGAAGAGACGGATGATGAGGACACGCCGAGAATCTCCGTTAATCGGCGAGCGCCGCCCAATAGGATCGGGTCACTACCGTTTGAAAGCGATAGCAGCGACGACGGTAACCCATTCGCATCAGACGAATACGGCCTCGAGGACTACTCTTTTGGCGGTAATAGACGTCGAGAACCTGGGGAGACGTCGCTGGCGGAGGCTGTCGAGGCAAACCAGACGGCAACCCAGGAGGCTGTGCGGGCCGTTGGCGGCGAGCTGATGGCCCCGCACGCCAAGTTCTTTATCGAGAAAGACAGGAGCAAATGCACGATCCGGTTTGATCCTCCCGTGTCTGGGAGGTTCATTCTACTCAAGATGTGGAGTAGCAGCCGGGCATCCGGCAGCAACATCGACATCCAGGCGGTGCTCGCCAAGGGCTTCGCGGGGCCGCGGTATTTCCCCTCGGTGGAGTTGCGATGAGGTCTGCAGAGTTCGTTCCATGGACGTAGAAGGCAAGGGAACATCACCCGAATTTCATAATGATAGCAAGGTCCGCTACATTTGCTCATGAGGTAGCACGGATGGAGTTTGGTTCTTGGGCATCAGAAGGCCGGGCTAGCGACATGTGACACAGGGAGTTACGCCCATCATATACCACCTACGAACGTATTTGAAGTTTTTATAATCGACCTAAGTGCGTTACTGAGAAGCTACACTGATTGATACCGTGATGTGAGAGAAACTTACCGGTTCTTCGCTTAAATTTGTTTTAAAGTGGTATTCGGTCGAATGATGTCCTTAACAAGCAGCAGCTCACAGATGCCGTCTAGTGAGTCTCGAGTTTATGATGTAATGCTTGGGTACTGTATCGCGAGTTGTCCTGCTCGTCGAGCCTGATTCGGCGGTTCATCGGAGAACCCACCAATCGCCCGACCGGTCCCTGTCGCGCAAAACTCAGAATGAACCACACACATCCATGGTTCATGCAAACAAACGTGCAGTTCACATTGCCAAAAATTCTCAATTCCCACAACTCGACGTCATTCTACCTGTTCCTCATTCGAGAATCTCATTGAACTCGGACAATGAGATAAGAGAAGAAGAACCTTGAAGCGGAGGAAAAGAAACAGCCGACAGCCATGAGCCACGAACTCACCCTCATCGTCGCGGCGACGCGCAACATGGGCATCGGGGCCAAAGGGGGTCTGCCCTGGACAGGACTCAAGAAGGAGATGGCCTATTTTGCGCGCGTGACAAAGAGGCTTCCGACTCAGGTAACGAACGATCTCATAAGCATCCCCTCTCACTTTCACTTGCATTATCCTTTTCCATGACGATGTGGCTAGCGGCTGCCCCTCATCTCCATTTACAAACCCCACCCTCCCCAACTCCGTTTACCCTCACGACGACGCAAACAGAAGCTTTGCTAACGCGCAGAGCCAAAGGCCCCCTCCGGTGCACGGAACACCGTCATCATGGGCCGCAAGACCTGGGAGAGCATCCCGCCGCGCTTCCGCCCGCTCAAGGGCCGCCTCAACATCGTCGTTAGCCGGTCACACCCCGCCCTCGACTCGGCGGCCACGACGGCGGCGGCGGCAGCGGACTTTGACAAGGAGCCGGTCAAGGTCAGCTCGCTGGAGCAGGCGCTCGTGTTCCTTCGCGGCCACGGCGCCGACGATAACGTGAACGTGGGCAAGGTGTTCGTCATCGGCGGCGCGCAGATCTACGCCGCGGCATTGGGCCTGCCGGAGGCGAAACGGGTGCTCCTGACGCGGGTGCTGGGAGACTTCGAGTGCGATGCCTTCTTTCCTCTCAAGCTCGGGGGCGATAGTGAGGAGTCAGTGGGATGGAGGAGGGCGGGGAAGGAGGAGCTCGACGCCTGGGTTGGCGAAGAGGTCGAGGCGGGCGAAATCGAGGAGAACGGGACGAAGTACGAGTTCCAGATGTGGGAGAAGGCGTGACGCTGAACGATTTTGTGGTTCTCTCCTTATTTTTATGACGGAGAAGGGGGTGGCTACATTTACAAAGCTGCTTGATCCGGAAAACTTTTATGCCTTCCCATCCCAATGCCTCCGGTATGCCTCGATAATCGTACAGGATTACAAAAGCGAATCCCCTTGCGTTCTATCGACAGGCCTACCAAGCCCAAATATGACATAGCCTCGAGGGTATACAAGGCACAATTTTACTGGTAATACACATCACGAGCCCGGAGCCTTCGCGGCCGTCTCCCCCACCGGCTCGGCCTCCTCAAAAACCAAGTCGCCCTGCCTGGCCGCCACTGGCTCCGGCGGCGGCATCGCCTCCTTCTGAACACCCATCGCCGCGAACTCACCCTCGAGCTGGGGACTGACGGCGTCCACGAGCTTGAACATGTCGGCGATGTCACGCTTGAAGACGTTGCGGGGGGCGACGAGCAGGTCCTCGACGGCGCCGGCCTCGAGGTCGCGGATGGTCGCGCGGATCCAAGCGACGACGGCGGCGACATGACGCACGTCAGCGTCCTCGCGCGACTTGAACAGGTTGCGCCAGACAGCGGCGGCGAGCACACGGTCGTCCTTGACAACGCCTTCGTCGTAGGCGGCGATGAGACCCCGCCACTGCACGAAGATCTCCTTGAGGTAGCGCTGGCGCAGCGCTGACGACGTCATGCCGTGGTTCAGGTGCATCATGCGCTCGCAGTCGAAGAAGAACTGGTCAATGAACTGGTGCTGCAATGCCTGCGAAGGCTCGCGCTCGAGGCAGCGCAGCCGCGCGAGGACGAGATACATGTGCAACATCGTTGTCTGGGACCAGGAGCTGAAGGAGGGTTGGAGGTCGAGGACTATTGGACAAGGGTTTGTTAGTCTACAATAATTCTTCCTGAATGATTTTGTTTCGTGGCAATCTGTGCCGAGAGAAAGGGAAAGGCTACGCACCATCAAGCCAGGGTCCTTTCGGGTCTCCCAACTCCTCGCCGTCCTCCGTCATGCGAACAGCGTCCTTGTAACGGTCCTGCTCGAGGATTTTGTACAGCGCCGGCGCCGCGCAGACCTCGTAAAGCGCCTCGAGGCGCGAGGTCGTCAGGCCGGCGGCCATAGTCTTGGGCGCGGCGGCGAGCATGCCGGCCCGGATGGCCTGCTTGAAGTTGTCGTCCTGCAGAGCCGCCGACTGGCTGAAGAGCCTCCTCCCCGCCTGGACCGTCCTCGGTGTCCTCGGGATCATGGAAGCTGTCGCCGCCCGGCGCGCCGTGGTGGCGAGGGGGGATGTCTGGAGGGGTGCGGCGCTCGCGAGATCGGCGGTTGCCCGCAGGCTCCGGGCTAGGAGCCTGGCCTGATATCGGCAGCTTTGGCAGGCCATTGCTGTGAGTTTTTAATGTGTCGACGTCGAGCTGTGCATGGGTGACGGAGGGTGTCGTCGGATTGGCGTGGGACTCTTTTTTCTAGCAGCCCGGGCCCGATTCGCGAGGGTCGAGTCTGGACGTCATCCAAAAATTCCATGAACACATCGAATTGGAAATTTCGATGCTAGGTCGGCGGAACTTCGGGTCACTTATCACACAGTGCTTATGGCTTACACACTGCTATGTAATCGCACCTGCTGCAATTGGACGGGTATCACAGTGCTTCCTGACTCCCATATTCCTCACCACTACCACCAACACTACAAGAGAACATCTGCGAACCAAACAATTCTAGAAACAAGGGGAAATGAAATCACGCTCCTTACAGAACTCCCATAAATTTCCCAATTAACCAATAACAAAGGCTTCACCACGGAGCAGATACTCGTGTGCTATGCCGATTACCCTGGTGCAGACAAGCAGCCAAGTTCCATTTCTTCCTCTTCCCCTTCGGCAAGGGTGGACATGGGGGAACAAGATCAATAAAACCAGTCCCAATCATCTCTCTCTCTCTCTCTCTCTCTTCTCGATGTCCTTCTTCTTCTGCGTTGAAGTATTTCACTTGTGGATAACATAATACACCAGGGGTAATAGAAGAGAACCGGTATAGACAAATGCAAAAGAAGAATGCCATTTTTGAATATTCTAAAAACTATACCTAGCGGATCAAGTACCCCAACAAGTTTTGCGTCTGGCTGTTCCTTAAAAATCTAGAAACCATTCGTAATCATCCACACGTTTTGTCAGACTGTGAAGATAGAACAGTAGGTGAACAGCTCTATACTATCGCCTGCCTGACCAATACCTCTCTGAGCCACGTCCCTTTCTATACGGCTTTGTCATGGTTTTGGGTCTGTCTGACCGATGAATCTTTGGTAGCATGCATGTACGTACGCTTTGTGGGAACTTCCGCTGTGCTACCAGAGACAAATCTTCTGCCGGTAGCCGCCGGCGCTGTGATGCATCGAATGCCGACTTGTTGTGTACCTCGTACTCGTTAACCTTCTGGTTATTCGGGAGGAAGATCCAAGTCAACAGTTTATCCAGAAGTCTCGATCCGGGACTAACAGACTTTGAGATGATGGTTTGACGCTGCGTACTGCGCATAGTGAAGCGTGCATTAGGGCCGCTGGACTACCACAATTCCGTTATAGCTGGCGCTATTCGAGACACTTCTGATTGCGTGTGTCTGTATTGTACACACTCAAATCCAATAATACAGCGAGATTGACGACGACAGAGTTCGGCTCATCTCATCGCGTGGCCCTGGATGTGAAGTCTGATGGAGGCCCCCATCGGCTCACACGCAAGCTACATGGTTCTTTCTTTTCCCGTCGGGAACGATTTCCGTTGACTACAGAACCTTGGAGAAAACCAATGAGGCATTCGTCCCGCCGAATCCAAAGCTGTTGGACATGGCAACGTTGACCTGTTTCGCCTGTGCCTGGAGGGGCACCAGATTCATGGAACCCCCGACGTCTGGGTGCTCGAGATTCAGCGTGGGCGGCACAATATCCTTTCCCAGAGTCAGTGATGTGTTCATTCGGTCAAAATCTGGGGAAGATAAGGTTTCGGTTTCAGAAGCCAATAGCCGCGACTACTCACCTCCGCCACTGAGAGCACAGAAAACAGGGCCTCGATTGCGCCAGCCGCTCCGAGGAGGTGGCCGACGGCGCCCTTGGTGCTGCTCACAGTCACTTGCGACTCGTCCGCGTGTCCCTCCTCGCCCGTCATGATGCGCCGAATTGCGGAAGCTTCGGCCACGTCGCCCACCAGCGTCCCTGTCGCGTGAGCGTTAATGTAGCTCACCTCCGCCGGCCGGATCCCCGCGTTCTTCAGCGCAAGCTTCATGGCACGGAAAGCGCCGTGGCCGTCATCTCGCGGGGCCGTCATGTGATTGGCGTCGCCGCTGCAGCCGTAGCCCCTCACCTCCGCGTAGATGCGAGCACCCCGGGCCTTGGCATGCTCGAGTTCCTCCAGGGCCAGGACTGCCGCACCCTCCGAGACGACGAAACCATTGCGGTCACGGTCGAAGGGACGACAGCTTGCGTGGGGCACATCGTTATAGGCTGTAGATAGGGACCTTGCTCTCCCGAAACCAGCAAATGTCAAGGGGTGGATGCAGGATTCTGTTCCGCCAGCAACCATGACGTCTGCGTCTCCAAAAGCGATGAATCGCAACGCGTCGCCGATGGAGTGCGCTCCGGTGGTACAGGCGGTCGTGACAGCATGATTGGGGCCTTGCAGGCCATATTTGATGGAAATATGGCCGGCCGCCAAATTGATGAGGATTTTGGGGATGAACAGCGGCGAAACCTTCTTGTAGCCCTATCCGAATAGACTTTAGCTTGGCTTCGCTCGTCGATCACTCCGGGCGAAATCTCACTTGTTCGTTGAACGCCAAGCTCGTCTCGTAAACCTCCTCGAGATTGCCTATACCACTGCCAAGACATACGCCCGTCGCCTCGAGATCTTCTTGGCTCTCCGGTTTCCATCCGGCATCGCTCATTGCCATGTCCGCACAGGCCACAGCATACTGAGCAAACTTGGACATCCGCCGTTGCTCTGTGGCGCTGAGCCAGTCTGCGGGACGCCAATGCTCAGGAGCAGGGCCATCGCTGGGTACTACGCCAGCAACTGTGCTCGTCAGATCTTTCCACCGGTTCTGCGGCTCGAACCTAGCCACGCTGGTAATGGCCGACTCTCCAGCCAACAGACGGTTCCACGTGGTGCGCACCCCGACACCGAATGGCGATATGGCGCCGAGCCCTGTCACGACAACTCGTCGCATAATGTGGCCATGTCCGGGATGATCTGTGTAGTGTAGTTATAGACGCACCGGCATATGGAAACGGGGCGGAGGAAAACGACAAGGAATAAAAGGCGAGGGACGGGGGGCCTGCCGCGATTGACCGATCCGAGGGTAGGGATGAAGATAAGAAGGGCCTCAGAAAAGAGGGCACGGTAGGGTTCAGGTACAAGTGAGAGTGTCAAGTTGCCAGTGGCCAAGCTGGCAGTGGTAGAGAAACAGAAAATTGAAGTCGGAACAATGTTAGAGACTGCAGTCAAGACGTGGTCGGGTCGCTTCTGCTGCGCCGCACAGATGCAGATTTAGCGCGGCTCGATAAGGAAGTACGTACTCTCCAGCGGGCTTCTGCAGGGGGGCCGCAGAGCAGACACTGTGCTGTCAGAGGCCGTCATAGCGGGTGATTGGGCACTTTGGGGTGCTGCTGCCACAGTGTCGGGATCGAGCAGCCATTGCTAGACCCCTATGGGCCTGGCCTACTGCGGTAAGGCAGTTTGCAGCGGGAAGCGGGGGACGCTACTGAAGGAAGTCGCCCCAATTGGGTCCTGGGCCCGCATCCAGCCAACAGGGACTCAGGGGCGGAACCGGGGCTGACTTCTGCGCCGCAGACGCAGACGCAACGCAACGCTACGCAACGACACACGTTGCGTTGCGGCTGCACATGCTCACTCAACTTACCCCCACGAGCCGACAAACTCTCTCACTCACTTACAACCTTCTCACCACCGCCAAACTCCCGTTCACTGTGGCTTCGTCCAGGTCGTGAGACTGAGGGGTGACATTCTCATCCAGCCCGTCGGATCAGGGGCCACCCAATCCAACCCTCCAACAGAACGAACCGCAGTGGACGACATCTCAACTCTGCCCTGCGTTCCATTGAGCCACGTTTCAGACAGTCGACGTCTTGCCGGCATTCCAAATCGACATCGTCGCCAGGCTACCTGTACTGCTACGATTCTGGGCCTCGAGAAACAAACGCAGGCTCAGGAACAAGAGGCAACATCGAAGCTTGGCCATCCCGTCTGACAGGGTCTCCCATTGCATTTCGGTTGCTGCGGCCCCAAACAGACGTCGCCATCCCCGCAACTTGCGGCTCTCCCTTCGGGCCTCTAGTCGCCACACGCTCACGGATCTGTGCTGAGTTGTGCCGCAGCTTGGTTTCAGCGTCACATTTGTTTCCCTTCTTCTCGATGGCCTCTCGTCCTATGAGAGCACCGCAACTACATCTCGCCCAACCTTTGCTCGAGCATTGATACCAGAGTCGGGAGAATCGCCCTCCTTGAGACTAGCCCCTTTCACGCCCTCGTCCACCTTTCCTATCGACATCTTCGGCCGTCCGATCATCGTGCATCTCACACCCTCAACGTCACCTTGCTCCAGTCGCCAACTTCGTCCCCCTTCAGTCTGATCCCGGTTCGTTGATCGCCCGTTCTCTCTGCCGACCGAGCATCACCCTGTTTCCTCGAGCACGGGGCCAGTCAGCTTCTGCTCAGCGCCTGCGGGTTGATTCATCCAAGTCCCAGGTCCAATCACGCCACCGCCGCCCTCGAGAGACTCATCAGAGGGCAATCGGGTACATCCAAAGGTCAATTTAGCGTTTGCTTCATGTTCGTCTGGGATCGGCGCTTGTAGCTCAGCGGGTTCCCAATACCCGTCTTTCAACGCCATCCACCTACGCCGAAGTAGACACTTTAGACTCTCTCCTATATAGAAACCCACTGCCTTCTCCTGCTTTTGGAAGTTTTAGCCCTTGCGTCGATGATTGTGCTCCCTCACTGTCGTTCAGTCCGGGAATACCTTCACCATGCCCCAACCATCTAATGGCAAGTCGTCTGGCACGACTTCTGAACCTATGATGGCTGACGGCGATCGCGGGTACGACACCAAAGCGGAGGTTGAGGTCAGTGGGCGCGAGATCAACCAAGCCTCCAACTCGACCACGTCGAGATATCAAGACCAACCCGACCCGGTTGAGGACTTGAAGGAGCGCCTCTCGCAATGGGGTGAGTCTAGTGTCTATCAAGGCTATGATGAAGATGAGCAAGGGTCCGAACATGAACTTCTCTTAGATCCCAACCTGCCCGAAGAGTACGAGACGAGAGTCCGGCGAGTATCGACCCCGACCGACGAGGTTGACGACGAGTTGGCGATGAAGAGGGAGGAGGAGGAGGATTCGCCATATGCCGAAGTTCGCGCTGCCGTTCGCAACTACGACGAGGACATGCCGTGCAACACCATCCGAGCCTGGACGATCGGTCTGTTCCTGGTCACCGTCGGTGCCTCGATGAACACGCTGTTCTCTCTTCGACAGCCGTCTATCGGTCTCGGCCCTCTTATCGCCCAGATTATCGCGTGGCCTATTGGACACGGATGGGCCAAGGTCATGCCCAAGAAGCAGTTCAGGACTTTCGGCATCTCATGGAGCTTAAATCCCGGCCCGTTCAACATCAAGGAGCACTCCATCATCGTCGTGATGGCCGGTGTATCCTTCTCTGTCGCCTATGCCACGGATATCATTCTAGCTCAGCTTGTCTTTTACAAGCAGGACTTCGGCCTTGGCTTCCAGCTTCTCCTGACCATTTCGACACAGTCGCTTGGCTACGGAATTGCCGGCATTATGAGAAAGTTTCTTGGTACGTGGCCCTCAATAAGCTCACGACTAGGTTTGCTAACCCTGTCTCTTAGTTTACCCGGCTGCTATGATCTGGCCCGGAAACTTGGTGTCCGTCACTCTGATGAACGCTATGTACGAGAAGAATGACCGGCCTGACCCCAGCTTCATTGGAGGCACAATGCCGCGGTACAAGTGGTTTGCTATCATCACTCTCGCTTCGTTCTGCTACTACTGGATTCCTGGCTTCCTCGCCCAGTTCCTGAGTATTATGGCATTTGTGACCTGGATTGCGCCCAACAACGTCATCGTCAACCAACTGTTTGGTGGTACCAGTGGCCTGTCAATCCTTCCGTTGACGCTGGACTGGACCCAGATCTCCGGTTTCGTTGGCTCTCCCCTCATTCCCCCATGGTGAGTAGCATCTCGAACACTCATCTGTGCCGTGTCTAACCGTGTCACAGGCACGCCATTGCCAACACTTTGATTGGTGTTATCACTTTCTTTGTTATCGGTTGCTCTATTTTCCACTACACCGGTGTTTGGTATGCGCAGTTCCTGCCCATGAGCGACTCGGGCACCTACGACAACACCGGCCAGCCGTACAACACGACCCGGATCCTGACTCCCCAGCTCACGCTGAACGAGGAGGCTTACAAGAGCTACTCGCCTCTGTTCATCAGCACCACGTTCGCCATGTCCTACGGCCTTTCTTTTGCTGCCATTGCCTCCCTCATCGTGTACACTTATCTCCACAATGGCAAGCAGATTTGGGCGCAGTACCGCAACAGCAACAAGGAGAAGCCCGACATCCACATGAAGCTGATGAAGAAGTACAAGGAAGCGCCGACGTGGTGGTACATGGGCCTGTTCGTGATTGTAAGTTTTTACGGCGCTGGTTATCATGGGTGTCTACTGACGGTCCCAGATGCTTGGCCTTGGTTTCGTTACCGTCCTTGCGTACCCGACCAACCTGACCTGGTGGGCCTTCCTCCTGGCGGTGGCCATTTCCTTCGGCTTCTCGCTGCCCATCGGCATTATCCAGGCCGTCACAAACAACCAGATTGGTTTGAACGTGCTTACGGAGTTCATCTACGGATATATTCAACCTGGACGTCCCCTCGCTCTCATGATGTTAGTATAGCCTTGGTACTCGCCATGCGCGACTGGCCGCTAACCCCTCGACAGTTTCAAGACTTTTGGCTACATCACCATGTCTCAGTCGCTCAGCTTCGTCTCTGATTTGAAGTTCGGACATTACATGAAGATTCCACCTAGAACCATGTTTATGTGCCAGGTCGTCGCGACGACATTCTCGTGCTTTATCCAGATCGCAGTGCTCAACGCTGCCCTGAAGAACATCCCCGATGTTTGCACGCCGCACCAGGAGAACAAGTTCAGCTGTCCAGGTGGCCGCGTCTTCTTCGCCGCCTCGGTCATTTGGGGCCTTATTGGACCCGCGCGTATGTTCTCCCCCGGGCAGGTCTATTCAGGCCTCTTCATCTTCTTCGGCCTGGGCGCCGTCGTGCCCGTCATATTCTACTTCGCGGCCATCAAGTGGCCCAAGTCGCCGATCAAGTACCTCATGGCGCCCGTCATCTTCGGCGGTGCCGGCGCGATCCCGCCCGCGACGCCGCTCAACTACCTCAGCTGGGGTCTTGTCGGCTACATCTTCCAGCACCACATTCGCAAGAGGCAGTTTGGCTGGTGGTCGCGCCTCAACTACCTCACGTCCTCCGGTCTCGACCTCGGCCTGGCCCTCGCGACGCTCGTCATCTTCCTGGCCTTCACCCTCAACAAGATCGAGCCGCCGAAGTGGTGGGGCAACGACATCGTCACCTCGACGATGGACGCCCAGGGCACGGCCGTCCAGACGGTGCCGCCTCCTGGACAGAAGTTTGGACCGACGTCCTGGTAAAGAAAGATGTGTGTTGGCGCTGCGGCGTAGGCTTCTGGGTCTGGGGGATTTTTTTTACATAGGGACAACAAGGTATGGATTATGGGGGAAACATAGGTTGGAAACCAAGATATGTAGATGGCTGGTCACCACGACACTAGTATGATTCAATTATTGTGTATATTCCGTACTTAGCCGCGCTACGTCGACTTTTAGTTTAATCTGTACTGTTGTCTTTATATACACTGGATTTAGAAAAACACCTAGATCAGACAGACGATTTGCCAGGAGAAGTGAGTGAGGCCTGGTCAAAAGGACTTGTCCTACAGGCTGCGGAATGGTTCATGACTAAAAGCCCAACATTCCCGTCAAGTGTATGAGCTGTTGCTCGCCATACAGTCTGCAAACTTCTTTCGCAACATACCGAAGAAGCCAAGTCCAGCTCAACCTCGGCTATTTAGTCTCGCTAGCTAGCGGATGGGATACCGCAAGTTCTTCTATACTGCAAAGGATCACTACGCAGCCGCGCTACAGGAGTAATCCACCCTTAAGCGCGCTGCGTCGCGCGCCATGATGCAAAATCGAACCACCTGACAGTGGCTAACATCGAACAAATTGAGACTTTCGTCACCGAAGGAGCACTTTGGGGGCGATTTCGAGTGTTTGTCAGGACTGACAGGTCGATCAATCAGCCAAAGTCCCTTCAAAACTCCGAAAGTCCGCTGACGACAGGCCCTGCTCCTGGAGAAGATGGCAGCTGCCCCGTACTTCTAGTGCAATGTGCAATGCAGCCTTGGCATTGCAAGACCGAGCGAGAGGGCCAGCCAGCTTCAGTTGTAGATCTTACAATCTCTCTTGGCGCTTGGCCCCTCTGGGCAATGCAGGCTGTGTGTGTGCATCCCCACGCATCTTTGTGAAACCAGCGACGTAGTAGCGGCACTCGAAATTAAGTGCGTCGCGTCGGCGGTGGACTGAGTGTTTGCCCTCGCCTCTCCGCTCTCCGCCCGCTCGCCCACAGCAGCAGCAAGCCAGCCCACCGTGGAAACGTTTTAGCGGGTGGGCCCGGGCGCTAGCATCCTCGGGGGCTATAGGAACACGGCCGGGGCCGTTGGAGCCGTGGGACTGACGGGGCGGACGGTCGGTCCTTGGCAGGGAATGACGCTGAAGGAACGGGAGGAAGGGAAACGCATTGAGTCTTGTTGGGGGCGGGAAAAAACAAAGATGGAGACACTAGAACACGACGATGGGGTCTTGGTGGGTTTCGCTATCAGTTGTTCAACGTTGGTTGCGAGCTATCGTTTCCTGTGGGCGCGCGAGTTGACCAAAGTTGCCCCGTCTCATTCCGGGCCGAATACCCCATCGAGGCTCGAGGAGGAGCAAGAGTCAAGAGAAATGACGACGTCGTCTGTGCTTCTATGTTATCCATGTGTCATTGGCTGCCAAGTGCATCTCGATAGAGTAAAGTCACTGGCGACGAGTCAGGGCTCGTGAGTGGCACTGGTACTGGCTTTGGGACTTCAGTTGAGTCGTTAGACGACAGTTGCTTTCGCAGGCCGAGAAGGGTACATAGGAAATATGGTGCAGGCATCGTGAATTGCCGGCTGGATGTGTGGGACTCAGCTGTATGATGCTTCTTCTATTGCATGGTAGGGAAAGCCGTTGGTTCCCACATAACGTTGAGGGCCAAGAGGAGATTTCTGGATGTGGGCGGTTCGGGTGCGTTGGCTCGTTGGAACGCAATGGGCAAAGAGGGCCGCTGGATCCAAGAGATGTCTCCATTGTTCAGGTCACAATGAGCAGGGCGGCAGGGAAGGAATGTGACCTGTAAATGGTCCTTGGCCGCGACGATGCTTTGCTGTCGTCTCAATTGTCGAGTGAGCAGCCTCAGAGAATACCAACACCGGATTGGACGATGCCGGTGCCGGGTACAGCAACCAAGGTTGAAGGTCTGGAGTTACCCTACAATAAGGTACCTTACGTTGGCGTAAGGTAGGTACCCGCGTCCCGTCGAGCCCACTGGAGCCCACAAGCAAAGCAACAGCAATCTGAGTCGGACTTTCTCGAAATAATGGGATAGTTTAGCGCCTGCTTATTCCCAGTGTTCATGCAGAGGGGCAAGAGGGGCAAGAGGGGAGGGGGGAGGGGGCCTGTTGCTTGTTGCTGTCGGGGCAGGCAAGTGGCAAGCAGCACGCAGTCAGGGAAGGCAAGAGGAAGCTACTGCGTAGCACTTGCACGATGCAACTATCCTCTGCCGCCTTCCTTGTGCTTTCCACTTTATTTCGACATCCAACAGGACGTGGATCATCGCCAATCTTTTTTTCTTCTTCTTTTCCTTCTTCCCTGAACCTGCGTCGCCAACAAGCCTTTCGCGCTCAATTTCTCTTCTGGAAATCTTTTTACGCGGGAAACGTTTGCTTTTTCCAACTCCACGCCGGTTATGCACAAATCGTACGAAGATCGATGGCCCAGACTAAATCTGGATCACGGATTCACCGTTGGGCTACAGGCTGCACTGCGTATTCACCGCCACGAAAAATGTCCTTGCTGGAATCCCGGCGCCCCGGGGCGGCCTATCGGAATTTGCTATCGGCCGCAGGTGGCTTGACCGAACCCCGTCCCCGAATCTAGCCCAGGGCCTAGAAGCTGTCACTGGAGGGTGGGAGCTGAAATTGCTCCTACCCACGTCCCATCAGCACCTGCACCGGCACCCAGCAGTCTAATCATGTCGTACCAGCCCAGACACTCGGCCTGCCTGCTTCTGCTTGCTGCTTGCGTGCCCACGCCCTGCACAAGCTAGCTCTCACGACTCACTGGCCCTGCCTGGTCTTGCATCTCGTGTGTCCAACATGCCCCTGCAGGGGAGTTGGAGTTGGCCGAAGCAAAGAGGCTAACGACAAACAACCAAGACACAATCTCATAGTGGCTGGAAACGGTCCATGACCTGCATGAACAGCGATCGATCTCGACCACGGACGCACACAGTCATATCGAGAGCGGCAATCACTCTTTTTTCTTTTCTTTTTCCTGACACCCCCACAAGGCCCCCTCGATGCTCCGACGTCGAAGGCGTCGCATTGCATCTGCATTCAACGCCCCCCCCCCCCCCCCCCCCCAGACGACACCACAACGTGCCACTCGCGTGCCCCTGGCTCGAATTTCGATGTCATGGCAACCTCAACTGATCCGTGGCCTGCGCAGGGTCTGGAGCTGGCTCGTTCTGTTCTCGCCAATTCTCTGGAGTTTTGTGCCTCATCCCGCCCAAAAAGCCAACAGACTGTCTGCGAGACGAGATATTCTAGGTTCTCACTCAGCAAGACTACCCACTGCGGGGTGCCACCTTTGGTCAATGTCGCTTGGCCGCCCTCGACATCGTCGCCAATACAGAGACAATGGATTCTCAGACGATGACTCCTGCAGGGCTAATGCACAGCGCAGGCATTGCTGTCATCACGGCCATGGTCTAGCTCCTCCTAGCAGATCCCAACCCGATATACCTTGGTTTGAGCCACCCACCCTTTGGTGGTTTAGACCGCAGAGCCCCGGCGAAGGCTGCCAGGACCCTGACTCTTGTCTGCGTCTCTGACACGGTGGAATTTACCCATCGCCCCCGCCTCTGGTTGCTGGTGGTGTCCCGGGTCTATGGAACTTTTCCTGTGCCTTCCGCGCTCTTCGCACACAACTATGCGCCTCTCAATGGCACATTCTGCGCTGTGTCTGCCGCTAACATCCTCTACCACCACCGAGACATCCGTTCTGATATCCCCTCGCTCTTGCCGCACCCTCTGCCCCGTCAACTCCAGCACGAAGTTTGTGCCATAGGTATCTTGGCACTGCCAGCGTTGCAACTCCTTGGCCTCAACCATTGGCCATGCCTGCGAGAAGCGGTTTAGCCGCATCCTTCTCCGTGATGGCTGCGAATACCACCTGCCTTTCCCTGCCCTGGCTCCCCTCAGTGATCCAGTGACAAAGAATGCTTCTCAAATGCGAGAGGCCGGATTGAACGGCCAGGCATGCCGCATCCGGCCTACCAACGGCGTGGATCCTGGCGTTCGTCTCCTTGGGTGAGGCTCTACTTCTAGTAGAGATGCGTCTGAAGGATTGGCTCTGCCTGCCCGTCCTTCTCATGGTAACCAGACATTGCTCTTGCAGTCTGACGAGAGATCACTATTTTCTCATCTCACCCCAAGAAAGAACAACTCAGAGCTTAGCCGCCTAACCAATAGCCCGGGGTTATTGTCTGCACCTTACTCTTGAGGTAGACCGACTGCATCGGCAGAGGAAAGGTCCATGAACAGCGGAAAGTCGCCAATACGTATTTAGAGTTTCGACTCTTCCGACGAACCCTTCCCACTCCCGGGCCATCATTCGAACCCTAACCGTCTTCCATCCCAGTCACCTTCGAAACCAATTCAGGCATAACATACTTCCAACTCTTAGAGGCCATGGCGGACAGGCAAGCTTCTGGCGTGAACGGCTCCGCCGCGGCCACGAAGGCCATCTACGACCCAGAGTTCACTGACCTGGTTATCGCCGCAACTGGTCCAAATGCCAACCCTCGCCTGGCTCAGATTATGCCGAGCCTGCTCCGGCACCTCCATGACTTTGCCAGAGAAGTCGACCTGACCGTCGGCGAGTGGATGGCGGGCGTGCAAATGGTCGGTGTTCTTGTCCCTGATCCTTATCCCCCCTTTTCCTGGGATGTCTTCCGGCTACTAAGACATTGCCTGATTCCTAGATCAATGAAGCCGGCCAGATGTCCAACGACTCCCGCAACGAGACGCAACTCCTCTGCGACATCATTGGCCTCGAGTCCCTCGTCGATGAAATTACTTCGAAGCAGCTTCAGCTGCAGACGACCTCCTCCCTCGCGACCAACCCCACCTCGTCCGCCATCCTCGGCCCCTTCTACCGCCACGATGCCCCCGTCCTTCCCAACGGCAGCTCCATCGTCTCCTCTATCGAGGCTCCCGAGTACCGTGATGCCTCAACGCACATCTCCGGCCGCGTCATCGATCAGGAGGGCAAGCCCATCCCCGGCGCCGTCGTTGATCTATGGCATACGGCACCGAATGGCATGTACGAGCAGCAGGATGCGGCCCAGCCCGACATGGACCTCCGCGGGCGCTTCCGCACCAACGATGACGGAAGCTACTCGCTCTACTGCCTCCGTCCTGTCCCCTACCCCGTCCCCGACGACGGGCCCGGCGGCAGGCTGCTCAAGCTCCTCGACAGGCACCCCTACCGGCCCGCGCACGTCCACTTCATCGTCTCGGCCGACGGGTACCGGCCCCTGACGACGCAGCTGTTCGACAGCGAGGGCAAGTACCTCACCAACGACACCGTCTTCGCCGTCAAGGAGGACTTGGTTGTCGACTACAAGCCCTGCGACTCGGACCCCAAGGCGAAGTGGACCCTGGAATACGACTTTGTCCTGACCACCGCCTGAGCGCGGCCGCTCCATTTCGAGAGCGTGTTTGGCAGCCCTGTATAGCGGAACATCGGTCTTTTAAGAGGAGGACAAAGCGAATGGGGAGGGGGATACAAATCAGAAGACGCCTTTGGACTTCTTGGATACGAAAGCCTACAACTACGAGTAATGAAGATATGAAGTATGCAACGATACCACACACTGGCGTCTCTGGAATTCGCTTTGTATTGTTGGAAGTTTTCCCTTCCTCGGCCGTCCGTCCCATGTCTCTAGTTACCTTGTCGTGGCATAAATCCCATGCCCCTTTTCCTCAGCCCAGCCCAACCCAACCAGCCGTTTTGTCTCACCAAACTCCGTTTCCCAACCTTGTGGCATACATCCCGTTGGTTAAACACATGCCAGTGTTTGAACGCCTCATTAACCGTGAAACCCCGTCGTACCATACCCTCTCTAATGCGGATACAATGCGGCACACACTCAACACAGTAGTACAGACAGTAGTGGTAGTAAAAGTTTGCCCCGCCCTCGGTGGTGTGTCCTCTCTCGCTCGTACAGTAAAATAAGCACGCACAACCGGTGCTGTGCAGCCCCCCACCTCGAACCGTCGTACTGGTATCTCTCTTGCTCTCTCCAGCCGCGCGTGCCAGCGTACCTTTCGTTTCATTCCTTGACCTATACTTGAACAAAAGCCCCGTCCCCACTTGGTCGGGCTCCTCCGTATAATGATAATACCTTGACAAGTTACAGCAGCCTCCGTTCTAAAAAACATGCTTGCTGACGAACCGCTCCTAACGTGATATTCTCGTAATATTTTCAACCCGCTATTACTTCAAAAGACCGCTGTTCCCAGAAAAAAAAAGGTATCCCCGGCCGCATTTAGAAGCGCCCGCGGCAACCCATTCATGAATAGTCTGCTGGAACATACATCGGTACGTTGGGCGGCACTACGTACGGCTCAGCACCGGGGGCAGAACCAGGAATGTTGCCGTTGGGTCCGGCAGGTACGACGTAGTTTGCAAAGCCCTGCATGCGCGGCCCGGGGCCTTGTAACGGATACGCCTGGGGAGCCGCCGTTGGCCCCGCTGGCACCGGCACCGTGGGTGCTGCCCCAGCGGCAGCCGCTCCCGCCGAAACGGCCCCGAAGCTCCATAGTTGATCAAACTCGACATCGTTGTCAACGTCCGAGTCGCCCATCCTTGCGCTCAGGTCGCCCCCAGAGTGGGACATGGGCGTGCTGCCCGCCGGGGAGACGCCGGCGGACGGCCCGGCCTGTGAGGAGAAGCTGTGCTCCGTCTTCATTGACAGCGGCGGTGGGGCCATTGCCTTGAGACTTGCAGCCGAGGGGCCTGAGGTGGCGGTCGCGAACGAGTTCTTGCGCGTGGCAGACGGCTTGAACAGGCTGCTAATCGGATCATGAACCGCCGTTGGTGAGGCCGTCGGCAGGGCGGCCATAGCCGGCGCGTCATGCTTCCTTTGCCGCAAGTTGTCAATGACGTTCCGAAACGATGTCAGAATAAAAACGAGCCTGTTTGCCTGCGGGTCGCTCGTTGCGCAGTAGTTCATAATGGCAATAGTGTTGGATATCGAGGTTCCGTAAGTCGGATTGGGATAAATCGCCGCGAATTCATTGCTCAAGATGATAAGCGAGGCTGCGAAGAGAAAGTAGCTACGACAGTATTAGCATCAGACGAGACTTTGGCGTGGAGTTCTCGGGAACGAACAGGACAAATGGATTGCGCTGGGGCAGATAGTTGCTCTCGAATGCCTTTTGAATCAGAACAATAGTGTGGTTGGCAGCACTGAGGCATGCTTCGCAGTATTTTGACATGCGGTTGATCCATCGCGGGACGGGAAGGGCGTAGCCGCTCCGCTCATTGTGGACTTTGCTCAGGAGGCAAATGAAGAACGGCCGGGTCAAGAGGATAATGGAATGACAGTACATAAGGTTGACGTGCAGGGCAGCGATGCCTTGTGCTGGGCTTGCGGGATCGGCAGCCACATGCCTCCAGGCCAGATCGGGGCTGAGCGAAGCGTGCCAGGTGCTGCACTGCTCCCAAATCTCTGACGCCAGGCGAACCGAAATTCGCCGGCGGGCGTAGATCTTTTTCAGGATATGGCCGATGATGCGACAAGACCGAATGGCGGCATCGAGCCCATCGTTTGGGTTTTTAACCTGTACCAAGTCTCCCTCGGGCGTCTTCTCGAATACCAAAAGGGCATCGCTTGAGCATTCTTCTTCGTCGATCGCGACGGGACGACCAAGGGACGCCGCAAGAAACCGGTCCAGCACAAATAAGCTTCTCCAGAGGTTCCGACGGAGTCTGATTTCGTCGCTTTTGAAGATGAAGTGGTTTTCGTGGACTCTGTGTAAACCTAAAGCGAAGCCAGACCGAACCGCCATACCTGAAGCCAAGGTTAGACGCCACTCTGCGGGATCGACGGGGATACATAGCATAGTGCTATGCAGTAGTAAGGCTCACCGAAATAGGCATAAGCTGCATTGCGCTTGGACACCGCCAGCATGTAAACCGCCATCAATGACAGGGCCTGCACAGACCAGAAATCGGCGTCTTCAAAACCGGATATAGGGTCACCCAGTGCTTTCGCACTCCTAAAGAAAAGCTCTGCGCGATCAAGCTGGTCTGATCGGAGCTTCTTGAAGATAACGTCCTCCTTGCTGTTCGGGAGCGGCGTAGCGAGGACCATGCCGATTGCGAAAACTAGATTCAAAAGGCAGAGGAAGGACGATTGCGCCGCGAGAGGATCCGAGTAGCACGCGTCCAGGGACTTCTCGAAAGCTGGCCTGTAGAAAATCTCAATCAAGCCGTTTGTCTGCATCATGTTAGAAGGCCTTCTTCTCATGGCAGAGAGGCACGCTCACGTTGGTGAAAAATGAATCGGCTAGGGCGTTGGCTGTGTCCCTGTCGGGCAAGATCGGTGGAGGCCGTATATTTGCCGGCATGGCTATGGTAGCTTCCATGATTTTGTGGCGGCTTGGGTCCAGTGTGAAGTCACTCGGTCCCTGGCTGCTCTCGACAATCATACGAATAAGTTGGAGATATGCCAACGACGCCGAGTCACCAACGTAGACTGGGGGTTAGGTTAGCAAATTTGATGCAAGTGGTTGCACGGGATTTGATCATACGAAGTCTGCCCGTGGGGTCTTGGAGCATTCTTGTTGATTGGAGGAGTGAGGTCTCTTCGTCTGGGCCAGAAGCTGTGCTATGTCTGGAGCGGATGTCAAACTCTCGGTCTGCCGCTGGCTCTTCATGGTCTCGTTCGATCGACGGCTTTATATCAAAGCCGACGTGCGGCTTCTCGTCGTTGACTGGCTGTTGTGGCTTCGAGTTCCATGGCGTGGTGGCCGCCGCGGGGCTCTCAGATGCATGCGCGGCATCTGGGACAGCTGGCTTCGCTGCGGGGAGCTCTTCGATATTACGGCGCTTGGAAGGGGAGGCTAGTTGGTCTGGGGGACTCTGGTCTGAGCCGTGATTTGACGTGTAGGTACACACCAGGCTTCTCTTGGTACACGTTGTACATGGCCGAGAACCGTTGCACTTTGGAGATATTGGTCAGTTATTGAAGCAGGCTTGGAAGCAAAGTGCGCCATCAAGACCTGGCAAGGACTCGGCAAAATGTAACGGGCCAGCACTTGCCGACCCCTGAGGTCTTTGAAGACCCCTGGCCACGGTGGACACGAGACCGGCAAGATGGCAGCCCGCGGTAGATCGAGACTGGGGGCCTTCCATGGGATGAACCAATTACCCATGTGAACTCTGTGACCAGATCGTCGGGTTGGCAGCCGAGGTATGCTCAAAATCGAGGGACACCCCGGGCATTTTACCAAGAGGATTCCCCATTTAAGGGTCCAGTGATATTGCGAATAATGCCGCGAGAAACACTCTGAAAACCCATTCGAGGTACATCTACACCCGCCACTCACTCGAGATGGTCCAACCTAGTTGGCAACGTGACATTGACGATCGGGGCAGGAGAGGGGAATACATGGACAGGCGCGGTGAAACTGGGATTCAATAGAACTGTGAGACCCCGGTGATCTTAACTCTGGGGTTTGATGCTATATCGGGACGGGTGGTGACCGGACTATGAGATGACAGCCGGTACCAAGGCTAGGGTTAGGAGGCGGGTGATGCGCGGACGGATTCCCATTATTGGGAGTTGATATGTGACTGGTTTGACTTCTTTAGGCAACTAGCCAAGCCGGGGCGAGGGGACGGTGGGGATCGGGCAAGATGTATGCAACGCCATTAAAAACTCATGTGCCGGCGGTGACAGGTCGATTAAAACAAAGACGGGACGAGGGGGCCAGGAACAAGTCAAGACCAGGGACGGAAGGGGTGATGTGATGTGGTGGTGATAACATCTTTTAGGTTCCGGGTCGATTCAGGTTCAGGGTCAGGGCGGGAGACAGGGAAAAGGGAGGGCTTACCTTCTGCTTTCGGCGCTTACAAGTGTCACAGGCCTGGGCGGTGCGTTGGCGTTTGTCGTCGGGGACCTTGGGTCGGGTCATTGTCGACGATAATGCAGCAGCCGACAGTCCATGGACTCTAAGCAATACCCGTTATCCGATGGTTGAGTCGAGGTGGTGGAGGTGGGTTTGGGACAACGGCCGCAGTAAGGTGAGGTACGGTACTGTCCTGTACCAGCAGCAGCAGCAGCAGCCGGTCTGTCGAAACGCGGAAGCGGCGCCGAGGATTCACACGTTACTGCACGCGCTGTGTCGGAGAGGGTGGACTGTGGACTGCAATGAGACGGATAGCAGGCACCAGGTAGGCATGCTTTTCTTCCGGTGCAGCAAGCGACGGGAGAAGGCCGCCGGTAGGGTAGGATAGGAGCAGCCAGAGAACGGACGCCGCAATGGGGATCCTGTTCCGTGCTTGCTCCGACACGGGAAACTAGTAAGGATCGGTTCTTCGGGCAAGCTTTCCTGACATGATCCGACGACGGCAGGGAAGCAAGACAAGTAGGCAAGTAGGCAAGCAAGCAAGCAAGCAAGCAAGCAAGCAAGCGCCGGTCTGGAGGTGATGGGCGACGAGGATAACTGCAAGTGGGGACCTTGAGCGTCGGGTATGGGGTTGGTTACTTTAAAGAGCAACAAGACCACCCACAATAGATGAGATGTGACGTGGGGAGTGGTAGATCTAAGCTTGCTCTCTGCTTCTGCTTCTGTGTCTGCGGTGCGGTGCGGTGCTGGGCTGGGCCTGCTGCTGCGGACAAGTGAGAAAGGAAGTGCAAGGCGAAGAGGAGGGGGGGGGCCGCCGTTGCGGCAACGGGTGTCGGCGAAGGCGGGGACGGAAGAGAGGGAGAGAGACAAGTAGAGACGGCGAGGATGAGAGGACAGAGAAGAGCCTGACCGGGTGAGGGAGGGAACGGCGACACTTTGATCGGATATGGGACAGGCGGCCAGGCCGGGCTCGAATTGGGCGAACAGCACTGCGCCTGATGGGAGTCAAGTCAGGTCAGGGACTGGGCCGGGGGCATTGGAGCCCTCAGCGCCGTCGAGCAGGGTCGCCCGAGTCGAGTCGAGTCGCGGCTTCGTCGCGCGACAAAGATGCAGACCAGAGCGGGGGCCAAGAGGGTCAAGGATCCAGACGGGCGACAGGGGTGCGGGCAAGGAGGCGGCAGCGGTAGGGGTCTCGAGATTGATGGGCGCCCCCCCCCCCCCCCCGGTTGTCTGGATCTGGGATGGATCAAGCTCGAATTTGGGGAATTCGTGAGGGGCTCAAGTCAAGCCAAGGGGGGGTGGACCTTGGATGGAGGGTGGCCGAGGTGGGTGTGTGAGGTGAGGTGAGTGAGCCAACAAGTCTGTCTCTTTTTCTTTTTTTTAGTCTGGAGAAAAGAGGAGGCGAGACGAGACGAGGCGAGGCCCTAATGTCCGTTCCAGCAGTTCAGACAAACCGGGCCCAGATCCAAACCGTTTTTTTGCTCGTCGATATGGCACAACGACTGCAGGCCGCGGGTGATGAAGATACGCCCGTAGGTGGTGCCATGGGTGCCAGAAGGGCGGGCGCGCCGCCGCCGCTTGCTCACCACCAATACACGCCTTGCCTTGTGGACATGAAGAAGAAGAGAAGAGCTGGGCACGCAGCGTCTGTGTTAGCGTTGTTGGCGCTGGCGTCGGCGGCGGGAGGACCTTGGCATCTTGCACCATGCATTGTCTCTTGCGTGTGGGTAGCATGTACGATGTACGCAGTACGCAGTAATAATCACAAGCGAGCGAGCTCCCCGGTGGAGGCCATCCCATCCCCGTTGAGCTCCGTGCATTCGCAGTCCAACGTTCGGTGCCCCGGTCTGCTGATGGTGTGCTCCCCGTGGTGTGGTTTTGACGTCGGCACTGCTGCCGTGATGATGAGAAATCCTCCTTGGCGAAACCCGTCATTCCCCTGGCGTGTAGTTGTAGTGTACGATGCCATATCATGGAAACGCGCCAGAGGGAACACAGACGAGGGGAAAGCTGAGGCGAACAGACGGCCGGCATGGAGGGATCAGGGAGCTGTCAGAGCTGCAGCCCGCAATCTGCAGATTGGACGTTGAATGACTGGAGCGGACAACCTGTCTGTTTGCCGCGGCGGAAACATCAACGTCAATGCCCAAGCTGCCGTTGGCGTGGCGCCTAGAGTCCTGATTCTGTGTGTCAAGCATGCTTCTGCGTGTGCGAGTGCGAGGTGACAAGGCCGCCATGGTGACGATGGCCAATATTGCGTCCATGAGGTGCAAGGTTAGCCTTCCTCGTATTACACAGACTTCCGCGCAGCATCGTCCTCGTAGCTCCAGCGGTTTGGGCAATGCCCTAGCAGACAATGGCAGTCGTCGTAGAACAGACTCAATTTTTCACAAGCCTTCAAGCCAGTGGCGTCGCCGCTAGCGTTGATGGGAAAAGCAATAGGCGGCGAGACAACACATGGCGTCTGGCCAGACAATGTCGGCCTGTTGCTGCATGCGAAGCCCTGCGCGCAGCGCACGCAGGGAGGGGCAGAATGTTCGATGTGGCTGGACCATGGTCATGCTTTGGCTGGACTCTCTGGCTGGACTGGGCTGGGCTCTTGGGGAGAGTGAACACATAGGGCGGGCGGGCGCGGTGTGTGAACCCGGTCCCGGTGACAGCCGAGATGCAGATGCAGCTTCCTCCCTTTTCTTGGCCGCGGCATCGAGAAAGGCTATTTGCCATGTTTCGGACGACTTCTCTCGATCGATATCTCCAGCGCCCACTGGAATGCCACCGACGATATGGAACCTCAGTAATGCTTCTCGGATTGGCCCCCATTCCTGGGCGTCAAACGACCGCCCGTTGCCATCAAATCGTGATCCTGCGCTCGCCCACCTCGTGGCCGTTTTGCCTCTGATGGTGTTGCTGAAGCTGATGCTGGGAGCTAGCAAGAGCAAGGGGATCGGGATCGGATTGGGTGTGTCGGCCAAGAGTCAGACGTGTTGCTGATCTGCAATCTAAAGCTCTCCATGCCGGCGAGGAACTGTGTCATGTCCTGCGGTGCGATGCCAAGCGACTGGAGGAAACAGAAGAGAGGGATGGTCGGTAGAAGTCCGAATCTTTACAGCACGACTCGTGATGTAGTATTCGCATTGGCCGTTGGGAGCTCGAGGCACAGTTGCAGCTGCTTTGCCTGGTTAGGGCGTGTGCCTGCTGTCAGGTTCCGTCGCTTAATCCCACCTTGAAGCGACCACCTGCCCTATAACCGAGTACACTCTGTTTTGATATATAATTATGTAGATAAAAGAATTTTCCGTCCGTGCACGGGTTATTCAACTAGCCGTGCAGAGCTGCCATGACCAAAAACGGTCCTCAGGCCCTCTTCTCTCCCACATCTCACAGACCACAGGCACACCACGGATACAGATCGTCACCTCCAACACGATTCCTTAACAACTGCGGGCTTCCGCCGGAAGCAGGGCAGCCATGCCATGCGCCTAGATATGGTTGGCGGCCGGATAACACTGCATCGGATCCAAGGCCGGTCCGGACAAGGTGCAGCACCGCCCTGTCTCTACCCGAGTTCCGATGCAGTCACAATTGGCCAAGTCCGGAGTCTCTAATCGTCGTCCACTAGGATGCTGCCAATTGTACCTCGTGCGGTCACGTCGCTACTGCGAAGTCTTTCTTCCAGCGATCTACTAATTCCACAGCAATTGATCAAGCTGTTCTCGACATCGTCGGATAATGCACCCAAGTCGGGAGCCAAACATGAATCGCAACAGCCGACAGGGGGAGTTTTGCGGGACGGGAGACGAGAAACAACCACCCTACACCTTGCTCCATGCCTCCTCCACGTAGCGCACTCAAGAGTCCAACGTCTTTACTGCAAGCACTTGCGGTACGTCGCCATATTCAACGACCATTCCCCGCAGCAGATATTCTGCCCGTTCATCTTCACCACCATAACCGCCTCTCGTCACCTTCAACTGCGTCTTGCCAAATACTACGATGCTATGTCGTCTATTGCAGCATGGCATTTGAATTTGCAGCCGCCGTCTCGTCTGCTCGACAAGCTCTATATAACGAGCTACTTGCTGCAAGCAGTCGCAGTCGTCGGATGTTGCATCTCCAACATATCCTTGCCGTCTTTCAAGTGCCGGATCCGGTCTCCTTTGTTCTATCAACGAGCTAGTAGCTCACCCTCTGGTTTTTCAGTCTGTCTTCGTCGCCAACCAGGGCTGGCGCAAGCTGCCAGCGGCTCATATCACTTTGTTTGTTGCTCGAGTGAGACACGATGACGAGATACAGCTATAGATCGGCCAGCTTGCGTCCAACACATGAGAGGTGAAGTAGTCGCTTCAGGCTCTGTCGGTGCACTAGCTTGGTTAGCCAAACCTTGGGCTGGTCCCAGGACCAACCCTCGTCCTCTTTCGTCGTGCTCCCACTCTTCTCCACAGGTTCCGCGCCCACGGTCCTACCATAGAGAAAAGGACCCCTCCTTCTTCAGCGTGTACAGACGGCCTGCGGACGCCATGTTTCGTCAACCCCGGCTGGAGCGGATCCGGTCGACTACATTCCATCCGCACGCTATTCCCTCCTCTTCATTTGTATTTGCTCCCCTGCACCTGGTCCAAGCCGTCGGTCGCTCGCTTTCCCATCTGGTTAAGCTAAGCTCATCATGAGGAGAATCTCCGGAATTTGGCAGCCGCAGCCGCTCCTGGTGGCGGGTCCTCCTGTTCTGATCCTTGCCGCCATCCATCTTCCCCAAATAGAAGCTGCTGCTAGCTAAGGTGGTGTAGACCCCCCCCGCCTGGCGGACCGTCTTCCTGTTTGTCAAGTTGCCGTGCGGCTGTCCCCGTCTGTAGCCACTCAGGGCCCCGAGATCCCATCTTCGGACCCCGGACTCTGTGCCGCGAGGTTACCCTGGCGCGGGTACCGTCAACTATCAGGTACATGGTATATACACGTAGCCGACGGCTCTCTCGCCGAACCCCTTTCCTTTTCTTTCCTGCTCCGACGCTACAAGGGCCGTTGGAGCTGCTGCTCGTTTCTAGCTCCACATCATCTCTTTCGCCCTACTTCGGCGTACCTTAGTGGAGTGATCAACATGCCCCTAGCCGACCAGCTGTTCTCCTAGATCCGACCTATTGTTGGCACCTGATACATATAACTTTAGCCTCGTACAAAAATATGGCTGCCGGAAAGTTTCCTGCCCTATGGTCTTTCTTGCTGTATCACGGTCTCGACCTCGCACCGCATGTGTTCTCCTTCACCATGGTGCCCAAAAGACCTGGAATTCAACAAAGAACGGTGCCGAGCTACTCTGTCAAGGAGGGTTCTGAGAATGCCCTAGCTGCCCTCATCACCGCATGCCAAAGGCAACTCCCGCCCGAGTTCGTCGAGCATCTGCGCAACGTTGCCTTCAGCACGCCACTCGGTGACACCGCTTTCTTCCCATGCCCCCTAAAGGAACAGGAGGCTACGGCCTCCATCAAAGCCCTCGAGGGCATGGCCGCCGCCGCAATTGCTGACCTTCGCTCCGGTCCCCGGGCGAGGAGGGATATCGATGTCGACGTAGCTCGCACCGCCTGCTTCCTCATCTCGGCCTACTTGACCACGGTTGATGGCATGGACAAAGCTCACCCCAACGTTAAGTCCAAAATACCGGGTATATCGTCAGACGTGGGACAGCAGACTTGCTGGCTAACGCCCTGCAGATACGGACCTGAACCAGTCGCAGTCCATTCTCTACCGCCGCCTCTCGGCCAACCTATATGAAACCAAGAACCCGGGTGAATACTACCACCTCCATGGCTCACTTGAGGCCAGCAAGGCCCTGAACATGGTCGGGCTACCCGCCTTCAACCCAGAGCTTCAGAGCTATGGCGAGTGCATCAAGACTATTGAGACGGCCATGAAGCGCTTCACCATCGAGGAACTGGAGGAAATGAACCGTAGAGAAGGCCAGGCCGGCGTCCCTGTTCTCAAGAAGGAGCAGTTCTTGGAGACGCCGCACGGCAAGGCGCTCGACAAACTTCCTCCCCTGACCGTTAAACCGGTCGAATCCACCACGCCTCCCGTCCCGTTTGAGTCCCAGAGCAGCCACTCGGCCGTTGAGCAGTGTCTGCAGGGAATCAAGGTTCTCGAACTCTGCCGTGTGATCGCCGGTCCCACCATCGGCCGTTCTCTCGCAGCCCATGGCGCCTCGGTCCTCAAGGTAACGTCCTCGCAGCTCCCGGACGTCCCCTTCTTCCAGGTGGACGTCAACACCGGCAAGCACACCACCTCCCTGCACCTCAAGGATCCCAAAGACCGCGCGACATTTGACTCACTCCTGGCCAGCGCAGATGTCATCCTGGACGGCTACCGCCCGGGTGTCGTCGAGCGTCTGGGCTACGGTCCGGATAAGCTGGCAGCCATCGCGGCCAAGCGGGGCCGGGGCTTCGTCTACGTAGCGGAAGACTGCTTCGGCGGCACGGAGGAGCGGGCGGAGTGGGCGGGACGGCCCGGGTGGCAGCAGATCGCGGACTGCGTGACGGGGGTCGCGTGGGCGCAGGGCCACTTCATGGGCCTCGACGCGCCGGTGGTGCCGCCGTTCCCCATGTCCGACTACGGCACGGGGGCGCTGGGGGCCGTCGCCGCCATGGCGGGGCTGTACCGGCGAGCGACCGAGGGCGGGTCGTGGGCGTGTCGGACGAGTCTGTGCCAGTACGACGTGTTTCTGCTCTCGCTCGGTGCGTACTCACCCGAGGTGCAGGCGCGGCTGCGAAAGGCGCACGATGCCGCCTTCTTCGACCTCAGGCACCACGACTCCGTGGACGAGGTCAGCAAGCGCGCGCTGCGCAGCGTGAAGCGGCTGCACCCGGGCCTGTTCTCGGGGGACATGATGCACGCCGCGTGGAGCGAGGGCTTCGATGCCGAGGTGAGGTGGCCGAAGGAGGCGATTCGTGTTGAGGGGTTGAGGGTGGGACACAACCGTGCGTCGAGGCCCAACGGGGCCGATCTGCCTTCGTGGGAGGACTGGGAGGTGCAGGATGATATAGTCAGGGCGCAATGAGCTTTTGGTGGGAAGTCAGAAGTGTAGATGTGAGGGGTGATGGAGGCATTTTGGCGGCGATTCTTACGTACATGGACCGAGCCCTCAGGGTAGTATACTTGGACGAGCGACGAATGGTGTGATGCCATCCATGTGGGATTTGGTCTGGATGTTAACGAATTTGATACCACACAATATATGTACGTTGCTATTTCTCAAACCTCTGAGTTGCATTCATATTTGTCGATGGTTGTGAGCTTTGACCTGTGAGTACTAATTCTAGACCACGAGACGAGCGGTGGGCAGAGTGGACATACCAGCCAAAGGGTGGACCTAAGAACCGGACCATTTGAAAACAAGAGGAACTGGGGAATCGTGTGACCAAGACCCGATTATTGACGATGTGCTAAGCCAGGTGCCATTCGTCCAGAATGAGGGTGAATGTAGCCAGCCGCCAACGACGCGTACCACCAGACACTCCCCCTTTTCGACGCCAACTCAACAACATTCGTGCTCCGGTTCGGGCTTGTCAACAATATCTTTACGGTTCCCGAACGGTCAGCGCTGTTCCTCTTCGCCAGATACTCGAACACCGTGGCGACGTAGTGAAGATCGGCCGTCCACGGAACCTGCTCGTACCACGAAATGCCGTCGACGATGCAGAAGACGGCCATGTGCGGCGGCACTTGCTTGACGATTTCGACAAAGACCTCACATAGGGCATGGCAGTCGCCCTGACCGCACGCCTCCAACATGTTCTCGTTCATGAAGCCTAGGTCGGGCTTCGGCAGGTCGCCGAGCAGCAATTGGGCAAACAGGCTCCTCATGATAGCCGTGGGGCCTCTTCCCAGATCCCTCCTGTCAACATGCAGTCCGGCGAAGAAGAACGCGACTATTGAGTCCTCCTCGTTGGCAAGACTTCCGGCGAGACCACCGCAGATACCGGAGAGTGGAGACACGAATACGTGGTTCAGATAGCCATCCACGAGGAGAATGGAAGAGTGTTCTTCTTGGAACCAGCCAAAGAATTCGTCCGTCTTGAAAAGCCACTGCGCCCGGCCTCTTGCGTCGGCGTCAAAGTGCTCCGACTGTCGCAATACGCAATCAAGGTCGTCCCAGAAATCCTCCGGTTTGAGCCCGAGAACACCCAGAAGCTGGATCGGCTCGATACTTCATCTTACGCTACCCCTGAGACTGATCCCTGACACCTGTCGACTAAGGAATTCGAATTGGCTGTTGACATAAAGCCTATCTGTTGTTTGTAAGTAAGCATTAGCAGATAAAAATTCCTCGCTGTTCCTACCTTGCTCAAGTTGGTACTTCTCCCGCGAGATACTCTCCCGCTCCCATTCCAGCATCTGTTCAAACTTTTCTTCTTCCATCTTTCTATCCCGCAGACGCCCCTTTACATCATCCATGATCATCGTCTCCACGTCCGCGACGATCCTAGTCGCAGCAGCCTTCATAGTAGCCTTCATAGCGGCCATTCCATCCTTCAACACGTCCATCAGAGCTCGCTTCATCTCGTTGTTGTCTGCCAGTAGGGCGCGAATTCCTTCCTTGATGCTATCCAGGTCTGAGGGGAATTTGGACTGCAGTCGGATCTTCAGCCTCTCCACGTGTTCCTTGAGTCTTGCAAGTTGACGATCCCATCGCGACAAGATCTCGCCAATGGTGGACTCCTCGAGGACTTTCAGCGTGACAATTCCGAGGACCTTCTTATACCCTAGCAAATGGTAATCATCAGTCACGGGAGTCAAGATGTGGCTAAGGTTGGTGGGCTCTGCTTGAGATTTACTTACAAGGCTCTTTTCCAAGAAGTATCTTGATTAGAGCCGGAATATCTCTGATCAGCATGCCGATGAAGTCCGCTTGAAACTTGGTGTCTAAAGGTTCCGGTTCCAGAAGTGCATAGGCAGTGTCGATGGTGAGGATACTATCAGGGAGGGTTTCAAAAGTGTTGAGAATCCTGCCCCGGTTGTCTTCATGCCGTTTCGTAGCCTATTGGTATTGTCAAATGCTGGATCAAACAAGGCAACTGGAGGGACCAGTACATCGAATATGAGGGCCAGTCCTCCTTTGAGGACCCCAAGACCGTACTCCTTAGGTATCACATCAACATAGGCGGACATGACATTAGTGCCAGCTACCATCTTGGATCCGTGGTGAGTCTTCTGTTGGTACGACCGCTTGGCATCTTCCATCAGATCAAAAACAAGATCCCAAGAGGTGTTCGCCACCTTGAGCTTCGTTTGTTTGTCGCTGTCGTGAATATGGATGATCTTCTCCAAGTTCCTGGGCATTTCGTTTCAGCCTTCTGAACCCGGACTGGGTGATACTAGCCAGGCTACGCACTCTATCGCAACTTCGTCCTGGGTCTTGAATCTGTCTTCTTCATGGTCATATTGGGTCGGATCTGGAGGCGCCTCGCGAAAGCTAGGGACGCGTTCTCGAAGAAACTTGTCCACCGTCTCCGGGCTCGGTGACTCGTCTTTGATTTTCGAATGCCACGGACGCCTACGCAGGCGCGGGAGTAGGTGGCGATTGCTGCCTTCTCCCATGGTCAAATATATTGAAGGAGAATGACTGGTCTCTGCAGCAAGTTGCTCGTCAGCTCTAACTTGAAGATTAGAGCAGGCGAAACCGAGGTTTAGCGTAATCTGACGGTGCCTGGATCTGGCCAAAAACCTGGTATTTCCGTTGATACCAACGAGGCTGCATACAGGGCCGAAAGCCTGTCTACCTAAAACGGGCGCTTCCGTCCAACAAGAGAATGGCACGCAGACTCACAGTTCGGCGATAGTCGTAGGCCAGTAATACGGCCACTACAAGCGAGGAACTTGGGACACGACATCAATCCAAGCCGCTTCTGGCCAGCTCTGCATCGAGCTAATCGTCCCGCCCAACGGATTGACGCCAGATCCACCGCAGCCTGCTGCAATATTGGATGGCGCATATCTCAAAGGAAGAAAGAGGGTCAGACAACTGGATGCAATGCAATGTAACGACGACAAGGCTCCGTGAAGACGGAAAGTCCTGCCACAAGCGCCGACAAATGCTCCGCGGCACACAAAACTAAAGGCGTCCCGCGGCATACGAAATAACTTGCGTTTCCAGCCCGAATACCTACGCGACCATTTGTTTCCTCCATTTCAAGGAATCCATTTCGTTCGAATACACCTCGCAAGCGCAAACCGAATCGAACCACCTGCTGTCGGTTCTTCCTCCGAATTTTCACGATGGCGGAGGAAGCATCTATCCCTGAATCGACACCCCCAGACCCAGCCGCGGCCCCTGCTTCTCTCTCCGGCATGGAGGACGAGGAAACGGGAAAAGATGGCCTGGACCCCGTCGCGACAGCACCGTCTGCCGCCTTGATGGACGATAAGGGAATTCAACCGGTGCAAGATATCTCAGACTCCGAACCCAAGGCGACACAAGATGACGATGCTGCTGTGCAGATAGATGATAACGTATCTGAAGCGTCATATGCAACAGCATCATCGCGCTCTATCGACAACGGCCTGCCAGCCAAGGCACGACCTGTAATCTCAGAGGTTCGCTACTACAACTATGAAGGATCCATGAATCGACTGGACGACGACCAAGATTTTGTGATTGAAGTTCTCGTCACAAGACCCGACTGGCATGAGGATGTGCTAGCAGAGAGTGAGAAAAGAGGCCAACGACGGCTGATTCCTCAAGAGACGGACCCGCGTAAAGACAAGACCAAGTCCAACCCCGGTCGGCAATTGAAGCTAGCAAGAGGCTCCAAGACTCGCCCAGAAGAAGGAAAAATCATGCGCATCAGGGTACGCTCCGAAACAGTCCTTAGGGCCCTCGAATCTTTCAGTGGTCGCAGCCCTTTGATAGCGGCTAGACCGGTGTTTGAGTTTAGCCGACCCTTTAGAATCATAGAGGATTCTCACAAGGACATGGAACGAAAGTTGGCAGAGACGAAGGCGGGATCAAACACCACAACTGGCGCACCGGGCAAGGAAGAAGCCGAAGTGCCGGCGACTAAGTCCGACGACGCGGAAAAGGAACAAGAGGGTGATCCACACGAGAGCACAGAGAGCTCCAGACACAACGACGTGGAGGCCGAACAGGATGGCGCCTGTCCTGACGAGACAAAAGACACTACCAAGGATGAAAGCGACAACGGCGCGGAACTACCGTGGAAGACTTCTTTGACGGAGATGAAATGCTTCGTCGATTTCGTAAAGCAGTCGATACTACCCATCCGAAAAACCTTTGAGGAATATGACATAAAGAATCGACCTCGCGTCAGCTTCCAAGAGATACCATATCTTTTCCAGCCCGGATCTCTGGTTTTCCTGGCCCGATTGTCCCAGCAGGCGAGATCTGGCCGGGCTCTTCATAGATCTGCGGCACAACAGATTTGGAGGTTGGCTTCTTGCGAGCCTGCTTTCCTCTATGCGTACCCTGCGGACCATTCCCTAGATGAGGAAACCCACAGTGGATATATGGTCACCAAGTTGAGCCTGTACTGTCTCGACTATGATGGTGATATAGTGGTGCCGGTTTGGACTACCATCGAGATCAACATATTTTGGGGAGAGCGGGAGGTCACCTCGCTACCGTATTATCCGCTGCATTTCCATCCAGACCAGACAAGTATTCTTCAGAAGCAAAAAGCACAGGGCGAGAAATCTCTGTCTTGTGTTTTTGGAGGTTTCAAACACCTCTACTACTCTGGATGGACTTTCATCACGGGACTTCGGGTAGAGCCCTTAGAGGACGATAAGGGTAATCAAATCCAGTATCCCGAGCACATCGAAAGTGAGGTGGTTGTCGACTTCAAGGAGACTCTTCAAAACTACCCCAAACCTGCCCGGTACTGGATGGAATCATCATTCATGGCCAGAGATAAGGTTTAGGGTGTGGGAAGAGCACCCCAATGGCACCGACGCTACCAGGCGCTGGACAACGGAGTGAAGCAACATCATTGTTGACGAAAGCGAACTTTACAGGCGTCAAGCAGATAAATATATGGAGGAAGACAAGTTTATTTCCGACCAGCGTACTCCTGAATATGCGGGATGGACCGAGCAAGACCTGGCTCTTTTGCCTAAGAGAGTTTTTGGCTACATCTTGCGGGAGAGGAGATTCGCCCGTCTCGATCTGGGTGGCTTGAAGACCAACACAAAACAGAAGGGTGTCACTTTGGCTGACATACAGATGAAGGAGTCCCGCAGGAAAATGATCCGGTCGGCGGTCTCGGCTCGCTTCAGGGAGAAAAGGGGGCTTTCAAGCTTTGATCTCGACGTGATCCGGGGAAAGGGCAAAGGCCTTGTGATACTCTTGCATGGTGCTCCGGGCGTCGGAAAGACGGCAACTGCGGAGGCGGTTGCTGTCGAGAACGGCAGACCGCTGTTCCCCATCACCTGCGGCGACCTAGGGTTCTCGCCTAGCGCAGTTGACAAGTCTTTGCGAGACATATTCCGCTTCGCACACTTGTGGGACTGCATCCTGCTATTTGACGAAGCCGACGTTTTTCTTACACAGCGAGATCGTAGCAGCGGTCATCTCGAGCAAAACGCGCTTGTTGGAGGTGGGTGATAAGACGTTGCCCCCATTTGAAGTCTGAATCCCGTTACTGACAATGCCCGCATTATAGTGTTTCTGCGGGTCTTGGAATACTACAGCGGGATTCTTTTCCTCACGACTAACAGGCCAGGGGCTCTTGACGAAGCTTTCCGGTCGTGTGTTCACCTAAGTCTCTACTATCCGCACCTGAGTTTGGATGATACGATGGAGATCCTTCGGACCAATCTTAGCCGTCTGCCCAGGTTCGAGGGTACAGAAGGCAAACCCGCTGCGGAAGGCTGCCTCAAGATGAAGGACGCTGCGATCAAGGACTTCATCAAGACCGAGTGTATTAGGTACTCCAGAGAAACTGGGCAGAACAAAGGCCCATGGAATGGACGTCAGATCCGGAACGCCGTGCAAATCGCTGCCGGCCTGGCTTTGTACGACAAGGAGATAGATGTTAAGGAAAACAATGGGAAGGACGACGGCGCCCCAGCTTATCTCACTATCGAACATTTTAGGGCGGTCTCTGAGACAACGACCGAGTTCGAGGATTATCTCAAGGTCACCAAGGCGGCAGACGATGCCAAGCTCGCCCACATGCGCGCAGATCGCGCGGACCATTTCCAGGAGGAGGACCACGAGGAACACGAGCCCTACCAGGGTCATTTTGACGATGGCAGCTGGAATACGCCACAGAGGAACAGGAACAGTGGCTACGCGTCGTCGAGGAGAGGTGGACAGAGGCTGGGACTGCCAGCCCCCGGCATGCCCGAGAGGAGCCGCTCCTCGAACTCGCGACGCCCCGATGGGGCGGGTGGAAAGCATCCCTCGTCGTCCAGAGCATTCCCCAGTCCAGGGTTCGGGAGAGAACAGCTGTGCCCCAAAGCAAGAACACCTCGTCGCTCGCAGGAGCCTGAGTTCGAGGACTGTTTGGACGAGGCACCCGACAGCGGGCAGGACTTCCCGGGAGAAGAGAACGACCAAGATGACTGGGACCAGGGTAATCCATCCCAGTTCACGAATCGAGGCGGGAGGCCGTCCCCGGCTTCGCAGTTCGGGAGGAGGAGCAATAAACAGTATGACTAGCAAGAGGAGCAATAAACGGGTCTTGGCCCGGAGAGAGAGGGTCTCGAGGTCTTTAGACTGAGATTAGACTAGTACTAGAAACAGACATATGCTTGGGTTTAGAATGTAGTAAACGACGGAGGCAGAGAGGTTTCTGATAGCCTTGCATAGAAATGGTCTCATTTGTGTCAGGGTCAAGAAATATGGCTACAGTGACACGCCCACCCCAATGATATAAACAACTGCATGTCTCCCCTCCCACCCAGTACTGACCATATGTACGCCGTCTTCTGTGCCTGTCGTCGCATTGGAAAAGACGGTCCGAACTCGGATATTTTGTTGTAGCCAGGTGCTTGCTGGAATGTCGATGGTGCAGGCGTAAAAAGAGTCTGTTTACTGTATTCGAACCCCCCACGAAACGGCTGGGATGCCCCTTTATCGACGTCCTGCAGTCTAGTGCTTGTTCTTCTATACGTAGAAGCTGCCGCCGGTGGAGAGCAACGAGGGAAAGGAATACTGTGCGGTCATTCAAACCCCTTTCTTTGCAATAAAACAATGCACACAACGGCTGCCGCCAGATCAAGCTCTGAATGCGTCTCGAAGACCTCGTTACTAAGATCTAACTGGTGGTCCGTTCCAGATCTTCCAGATGGTCACGTAGGAGTTGACGCCCGCCGATAATCCTCGATTGAGCTAGTTTTGTGAAGTGGTTGATTTATTAATCGCTCACTATGATTTGCATTTCTATGTCGGTTTAGAGAGTGGGTAGTAATAGGGGTCTACATGTAGAGCAGAAAGGTGTCCGGTCTTGAATCTCAGCAATCGCCTCTTTGACACGGGCGCTTGGATGCCACCTTTCGAGCACGAAATGGCCCGAGGTGCGCAAAGAGAGGGCAGGTTCCCTGGGACCAGCAGTAAGTCCCCTCCCCCCGCGCTCATACATTTGATGGTCCTGTACTCCGGTGCTTGTTCTCTCTTGAATTCGTAGAGCATGTCAGTGATGGAAAAGGGCAGGGAGGGAATCCGGAGACGGTGAGTCTACTGCTCCAAATCCCAATTTGAGCAGCAGTCAACTTCGTGTTCAACTACGTGGTATCTTCACATCAACCCGATTATCAAGAAGCGATAATTGCCCGTCTGCAGATCGAGACAGCTTGTCGAGGAGCTGGTAGATATCGAGAACCGCCCGGCGTATTCCCCAGCTTGGAGATGGTCACTCAGGGGCCGACAAAACTATAATCCATGAAATCTGCTCCATAGCAAAGACACGACACTTCTCTACATGTGTCTTTTTTTTTCTTGAAAATAACCACTTCAAAAAACCAGCTCAGCTAAGGGGCCGTGGGGAGCCCAGCTACTTCTGCCGCCTAAATCGTCGTCCCTGTGTTCCGATATTTATTCTTTCTTGGAGACAAGGCAGTTACAGTTACGTACACAAATAAGAATCTCCAGCGCCTCTGGTAAAGTTCCAGAATTGAGCTGGGTATAAAAGAGCTGGCCAGCAGTGGAGATCATTCGATGTATCACCGGCCAAGTCAAGGCTAATACTTGCCAGAGGCCCTCCTACTCCGGGTCTGTTTGCTATTAGTAATATTTCCCCTTCAAGCGCAATGAAACCAAGACCTGCAAAGATAGAATTACTGCCAAGCAGTCGGGTATTGGAGAGGGCCAGTAGCTGAAGCGATTCATTCAAGTGTTGGAGAAACGGAGTTACCCTTCTCAGTACAGGCAGAAAGTTACTTATATAGGAGACATGTCTAATTACGACAAGAGCGATAAAGGTGAACACAAGGGCATTATGGGAAGAGACGAGGGCAGCGGGCATTGTTTTGGGGAAACCCACAACGGGACTGAACAGTGTGTCAATGGGGCGAGTTGGAACGAAGACACTGAACACTCTGAATCGCATCTGAATAAGAACACCCTTTCTTCTTTTGCCGCCTGTTCTACCCTCTCGTCCGCTGTTTTCCATCGTGTTCACTCAAACAACAGCGTCGACAGCGGCCCAGGGCAGAGGAAGAGAAGAATATTCAAAAACAACCTCGCCAGACTTTACTCTGATTCCGATCAGTCACCCGTGATCTCCACATTACCAGCTTGAACACTTGGTTATCTCAACATGAGCTACGTTTCTCCAGAAAACATCAGCCCCGCTCCTCGTTTGTTCGATTTTTGGAGAGCATAGGGAGATATCCCCTGTTTCAAGAAGTGGCCGAAGAACGACAAGACCCAGCATGTATTGACCTCAGCGACGCAGTTTTGGGCGAGGTCGTCGCGGGCCAATACCAAACTCCACCCATATGTCTACATAATCTAGAGACTTAGCAATCAAAGCAACATCAACATGGGCTACTAGCACGCATCGCCTGGCGTTACAACAGACACATGGCGACGATGGCCAGGCTGCGTACAAGTCAAGTCATCACAAGTGCCACGGGAGGAAACGTCAACTTGATCGACAAAAATGCATTTCTTCATGTATTAAGAGCCGCCCAAACCAGCTTGTCTGTCTCCACGACAAGTGTTTCATCTACCATACCGCAAGAAAAAGACCAATGCAGAAACGCAAAGACTTTCATGCGGGAAATTTTTTTCATGCCCCATGATACCAATAAAATGACCAAAGTCACTCGAAACAGGAATCCGCCAACGCCAGTTCCAAAGAGAGAAAAACATGTGCTAGAAAGCGAGTCTTGAAGATGGAGAAGAGAAGATGAAGGGGAGCCTGCACGCCAATGTCACTCGCTTTTTGTAAACCCGCCCATCCCTATGATGCCCTAGACATAGGACCTCGTCGAGGTCCGCGCCGGAGAAACCAAAACAGACGGGGAAGCGACAAGATCTACTGTGGCCTTCTACCACCTCAGGCGCTGCAATCTGCTGAAGAAAATAATGCGTAAGAAAAAATAAAGACTGCCTGCCAAACCCGGGACGCCTTGTACGCTATGCTCTAACATGCTAGGTGAAAATGACCAATAACACAATGGGTGGACGTGAATTGAATGTCCATGCTCCTAACAATGCTAGATGCAATGCTGCAGAACGAGAATTCGAGAATGCAGCCCAGCTTTAGAATTGAACCTCAAGAGGGGGGTGGGGTATCATGAAGGGTATCATGTGAAGGTGACTTTTTTAACCAAGGGTGCGACCGCTGTGGATGGCCGGAGGGTGATGTGTGGGAGTAGTACGGGGTGTTGTAGGGCTGGGCCGTACGGTCGAGGCTGGGCTGAAATCGGGTACGGTGTATGTCGGCGGGCGGGAGGGATCCCAGTTCTCCTCACTGAGCACGCTGAGGTAGCCGTTTCCAACCTTGTCCCGCAACGCCTCGATCTTGCGGCGGTACATCTCTCCGCTGACGTCCCAGTCCTGGGAGTCTGCCGGAGAGTCGCGGGTCGTATAGATGGGGGGAAGCTCGGGAACAACGCTGGTGTCGATACGGGGCACCTCGGGTTGCGAGTTGGCTTTTCGGCTGTCGGAGGAGAATACCGCAGATGGCAGCGGAGGGACCTCGGGAGCCTGAGAGATGCGGTAGTTGCTATCGGACCCAGCGGCGGTAGCGGTCGCGTCCGCAGCAAGCACCTTGATGTCCGTCGAGTTCGCCGGAGCGATACCCTTCAGGACTGCAGCCGTATCCGCGGTGGAGAGGTCCACTATCCGCCGCTTCGGTGTCTTTCGGCGGCGCGTTGAGCTGGTGTTGACCTCGCTCGTGACAGCCCTCGGCACCGGCCGTTCCTTGCGGAGAACGGAGGACTCCTTCGGGATGTCGTAGATGATGGCAGGCTTGCTGACGTCGACAGCAGGGATGTCGGCAGGAGCAGGCTTGACAACCGGTACGGCGGCGGGGACAGGCGCGCGCTCAACCAGGTACCTCCTTTCCGAGTAGGTGGGGCCGGAGTTGTCAATGATGATGTCCTCGGTGTAGCCCGGGGTCTTACGGAAGAGGTTGAAGATGGTGATGCGGTAGTTGCGGTGGGTGCGGGTGAAGGGGTTGCCCTCGACCCAAATTTCCCGGATGTCGGGAATGCCGGTGAGTCTGGCAAACTCAAGCGGATCCGTCAGGCGGTTGTCTCTGAGGTCCAATCGCTCGAGAGGGAACAGCTTCTCAATGCCAGCGATAGATTGCAACCGGTTGGCCCGGAGGTTGAGGGCGCTGATGGCCGGGAGGGGATTGCGCGTCAGAGAGTGGAGCCCGTCAATCATGCAGTGTGAGAGGTTCAGTGCGCGGAGCGCGGTAAGGGTAGCCAGGCTATCGGGAATCTGAGTGAACAGATTCGACGACAGGTCCAGCGAGTGGAGGGTGTTTGCGAGCGGTGCCAAGCTGGTGGCAGGGATAGAGGTCATAGAGTTGTCTGCAAGACTGAGGTGCTTCAGGAATCTCCACTTGGACGCGGGCAGAATGCCCATGTTGAGAAGGTTGGAAGAGCTTCCGGTACGGCTGTGGTGCCACGAGTCCGACAAGCTCGAGTGCGAGCTGCCAGAGCCGGAGCGCCGAACCTTGTGACCGCCCCTCATGTGGGAGTGGTTACGGGAGCTGGCAGGGCGAGTAGGCGAGTTGCTGCGCGGCCTGGTGCCCTTCGGGGGCGACATGGCCTCGAACGTATCGACACGGGCGATCGAGGGTCTCCGGCTTTCGCCAGATGACTCGTCGACAGCATTGTCATGTGTGCTCAGAGATCCGATCCCCAAGTCACCGATGGAGTTCCTCGGCTCTGGCGAGCCCGGTGCCGAGACGGCTTTGTGAAGCTCGGCATGGGGGAGGGCCGGGCTTCTACGAGGGCTCGAGCTTGCCGGCCAAGGCGTTGTCGGCGATGACTGCTGCTTGGCACTTCTTCTGCGTCTCTTGTCCATATCGTCGAGCACGATGTCAATGAGAATGTCGGCAGGGTCCTCAACGCCGGCACGCTTGAGAGTGAGCGACCTCAGCTGCTCGGCCATACGGTCCCAGCCAAAGAACTGTCTAAAGTCGATGCTGTTGACCTCGAGGGCTTGCACGTTCTTGAAGACATACAACGGGACGGCAGAATCGAAGGGGAACTCTTCGTAACCGCGAATCAGACGAGCGCGCCAGTCGGGGGCGAGACGCAGGCACGGGATCTTGGTAAAAGCCGAGTATAGGTATTTCAGGTCGGCCTGGATGGCAGCCTTCTGTCGCTCTGTCCTCGCGGCCGAGATGCTGGCACCGATGCCGAAGCTGGCCCAGAGAGCAGACATGCCCGACATGACGCTGCGGACACTAGATACGGAGTGTATGGAACCAACATCGGAGCCTCTGCTTCTGGATCGTTGGGTATTGCTAAGGAAAGACACGTAGTTGGCGGATGTAGAGCTATCGTGGAGGTTCTCGAGACGAATCTTCATAGGGCCAACAGGAATGGCGAGTTCTTCGAATCGGGACAGGAGGTAGAATAGATGGTGAGGAGTAAGGGCCAGCTTCGCAGACTTAACATTGTGCGAAGTGAAGTTCAGAGTACCGAGAGAGAGAGCGTTTGCGAGGGTGCTCGAAGTCGAAGCCGAAGTCGAGGGCCGCTCGGGAACGGTCGGAGACTGCGCCGTTGGCAGCGAGCTGACGCTCTGGGAGGAGCCATGGCGAGCCGTCTGTCTCCGGAATTGTAAGGCGTTGGCGAGAGCCTTTTCGTGCGTCCGCACGAAGCTGGCCAGTTGCTGCGAGAAAATCGTGAGCAAAACGGGCACGGAGGGCCAGGCGGCGTGCCTGGCAGGAGCAGCGAGCCGAGATATCATGCAGACATACCTTTATGAACAACTCCCCGTCTTCAGAATCCATGATTAAGGACGCATCGGGGGCATGCGGAGCGCAGGGTATAGGGTATCTGGGTTCGGGAAAGGAGGGAACGGCGAATATTGGCGCCTAATATGGTCGAAATGTCTTTCGACTCTGATACCAGATTCCGCTGCTGGGTCGGACGACGAGGTTCGGTCGTGACCGGTTCTACCGCAGGCTGTGCGACTCGGGTTAGTATGTTATTATTGCGTGGCTGAGCGTCAAAGTAGGTGACAGTCGGGATATCGGGCCAAAGGGTTCTCGAGGGAAGCGCCGATGCGACACTTCGCTGGGCAGCACAGTCGGGATGACAGAGCAGGCTCGTGAGAGGGGCCACAAATGATGTATCCCGTTGCAGATGCTGCAGGGCCTGTCCTGTCTCACGACGCAGGAATTCTGAAGGGGAGGACAAGAAGTCGAAGGGCGGCGAGGGGAATGTGATATGTGTGTCGAGAGAGAAACCACGGGGCGGCCGGTGCTGGTGAATAGTGACAGGCAGACGAAGCAGGCGAACACCACGGGCGGATAGACAGGACAAGACAGCAGCGCGCAGTTGTGCGAGTTGAGGCCGAAACTCTCGTCATTCCTCGAAAACGAGGCGGAGAGATAGGCGGCCCCTGGGGGGGGGGAGGCGTCACGGGGACGAGGCAGATTGCTGGGCAGGCAAAAGGCAAAAGACAGTTGTGATAACCATGGTTTTTGGTTTTGTTCTGTTTCCCTCTTCTGAACGTAGAGCAGGTGACGACGACGACGCAGAGCAGCAGCAACAGCAGCAGCAGCAGCAAAAACACAGACCAGTCAAAGAGAGAACACTCACCTTGTGTTATCGTCGTCGGAGAAACACACCGTGAACAGTGGTTCTCTTCTCGTGTATCGGGCTCCCCGTTTCGGAAGATGGGGGATATCGTGTCGTCGCAGCGAAGGACGAGACGGGCGAAGATGAGGCGATAACGGGCGAGGCGAGGCTCGGAGGAAGAAGGGACAGGTTGTTTTCGGGGAAGTCGAGGGCCGAGGAAGCTATTTCCAACTCCTCTCGACGACTCTGCACGACACAGAGAAAGGAGTGTGAGGAAAGGGTCTTTCTTAGATCGAGGGGGGTGGTCGGACGGGGTCCGGGTTTAATAATAACAAAAGCGGCCTCTGGCTCTGCTCTGCGTCTGCCTTTTCAGCAGAGCGAAGGTGCTGGGGGGTCGGAGACTGGGGACGGGGGGGGGCAGAGTACCTACCCAGTACACAGTACCGCCCGCCTACCGCTCTACCCACGCACCCACGCACCCAAGCACCCAAGCACTCCTCGCCCATGGATGATGGGATGGACAGGACAGAGGACGGGGGCACATCGTCGCCAGCCAGCCAGAGGCAGCGCCAGGCCACCCACCCACCCATCCAGCACCCACACCCACATCTTTTTTACTGCGTCCCCACCCTGCAGCGCAGAAAGCGACCAGCAGCCAGCCTTCCCTGACGGGTGACCCTGCACCAGACAACCCTGGCGGGCACTGGCGCTGGCGCTGGCGCTGGATACGCAGACGCAGCCAGTATGGGTATCGGTACGGCCATGGCCATAGCAGTCACCAGTGGGACGGCCAGTCGTCCACTCGACAGTGGGCACTGGGCTCAGCGACCAAGAGCATCCACAGCAGAGGACCTGACCCTGTCGTGCTTGACTAGCATCCCCCCAGCAGCTACCCTTAGCACCCTAGCCTCCATCTCTGTCTCTTCCTTAGCCTCTCCCCTGTCGCCGTCCACAGGAGCGCCAAGGAGTGTTCGCCAGCGGCAGCAGCGAGAGCAGGAGCGACAGTCGGGTGTGTCCAGTGGGAGACGGTCGACGATGGGCAGAACCCGCGAGAGATAGACAGACGCTGGCCTCACTGAGCGAGCGATTAGCTGCTAGGGGCACCCCTGCTCACGCCGGCGGGTCATTCACTGGAAGCAGAGCGAGCGAGCAGCGGGCTGGCTGGCGGCGCTCGCTCTGGGAAGGTGCGTAAGTACCCGGCACATTTGAGAATATGCGAGATGGGCCCTTCCATTTCGACTACGACTGCCTCTTTTTTTTTATTTTTTATTTTTATTTTTTTTCCCTCGTCCCTCCCCGGTGTTGGTTGGCCGCCCACCTTCAGATTACCAGATACGGGAGAGTAAGGACCACGAAACGAGAACTCACGATGCTTGCTGATGCTCTTGCTGCTGCTGCTGCCGCTTCTCGTGCTGCTCCCGCTCCTGCTGCGCTGCTCCTCGCTGCCTTCCCCAAAAGTCTCAACCCCCCGGCGTCTCAGCCAATAATTGCGCGCCGAGGCGGTCTGCATGTGCTCCCTCTTGCAGCCTCCGTGTGTTTCTGTTTGTCTCTTGTCATTCGGCCGTCCGTCCAGTCATCACATTCTTTCCAGCTGCACGTCGTTTGACTTGCACCTCCAGACGTGCATCGCAAGCGCGGCATGCGGCGGCCACAGTTCCGCTGCATTTCGTTTGAATTGAGCGGTCCTGGGCTCTAGGCCCCTCCCCCGTGTCCCGAACACTCAACAGCATCCAGCATCGTGTCGACTCGACTCGCCCGTCCACGTCCAGCGTCTCGACTCGGTCATGATGCCGCCATCTCCACGCCCCGAAGCCGCCCCCCGTCCGCCGGCTCCTCTTTCTCCCCTATTTCCCACATTACATGTCCGAAAACACCCTGAGCCGTGAGATGAGATGCACGTGTGTCCGTATCGTATTCCCAGGTGCTCTCGTCACCGGCTCCAGACAGATGGATACATAAGCGTCAAATCCGTCGAGCCCTCCGGCGCACGGCCGGATCGTCGACAACCCCCTACCTCCTTATTTTTTTCTCCGTGGCAGTGGCAGCGGCTGCACACATCACATCAGCGCAGTCAAAACAGCCATCGCGGCGCGCCCTGAGCCCATCCTGAGCCCGTCATTTGTCCGTTTCTGTCTCGCGAGCGGTGGCCGGGCGACGACAGGACTGGCGGGTGTGCGGGCGGTCGGTCGTCAGATGACACGGCCAGCGCCATCAGGAGGAATGGAACGCCTACGAAGACACACGATTGTTCGCTGTAGTTGTTGCGGCGTGGGAGGAGGCCAGTCAAGTTGCAAGTCGCTGGTACAAAGGGCCCCAGACGGTAGACCCGAACCCCAGCCTGGGTCGCCCGTTTGTCGCCGAGATTTCGGAGCTCCTTTGGGGGGTGCGAGGAGGGGTCGACCGACCAGCGACCCTGGCCTGCGGATGGGGCTTGCTTGGCTCCCAAAAGGTGTGACAAGACGAGCCAGCAGAGACGGCGACAAAAAAAAATACACCCCAGCCCAGCATTATCATCACATCGTCGGCCTCGTTTCCACCGTTGCCAGCCGGCCCTTCGCGACGACTTAGGCGACTTATTTCCCTCCGTCTATGCCGCTGGAATTCGTCAGGCTGAAAAAGAACAACAAGCAGAGTCTGGGTCAGGCTTTGCTGGCTGCGGCATTCCTCTCACACGAGACAATCACATCATCGCAACCCCATCCGGATCCAGCGCATTGGGAAGGCCCTACCTACACTCCTGTGTAGTGTGCAGCCAGAGCCAATTCGCTGCCCCGACTCGTTCGGCCTCGGGTCCGGCTGGTGTGCATTTCCACCTCATTTTGTTCATGCGAGCTAGCATCAAGGGTCTCCGAGCGAGTCCAACCGCCGCTTTTTATTTTGTTTACACATGGCAGTCGTTGTTTTTGTTGACGGGTTGCCCGTTGCTAGATCCGACAAGACGCCTTTTTCTCCGCGGGTCGTCCGAAGACAACGGCAGCCATCTGCCAGACGCGGTGGGGAGAGCCAAGCCCAACAAGTCCACGGGCCGTTGATAAAGCATTCCAGCAACCATCGTGAGGCGTCATGCGCAGGACATTACCGTAATGCTGTTGCCCGTTGCGAATAGCCTGATTACGCCATGTTGTCTGATAGCTGCGGCTCCACGCTTGCTATGCGAACCGATGCAGCATGATGCCATCTCCATGTGTGCTGTCTTGTCTGTCGCCTGTTGGCCAAACCCCATCGTCCTCCGTCGTCATCCGACGCGCGACAACACACGCCTACAGAGCGCGACGAAGGATGCGCGTGGCACGGTGCCTGTCGACCTTTCCACAAGGTGGATGTGCGCCACGGATACGTGCGGCATTTGCCTGGACCATGGCCTTGACGTGCACGACGAGCGACGCCTGCCCCAATGCAGAACATATTCGGGGTCCTGGCCGTCTGTGCCTGTGAAGGCCCTGGCTGCAGTATCCAGTATCCAGCATCCGTACCAGGCACAGACAATATTGATGCCGGCGATGGTTGATCAATAGCGCATGCTGCAAAAGCAAAGCATACGCGCAAGTAAAATTGCATTGCCGTCCACGGTCCAACGACGCCGGGCGGGCCATGGATTGTCACAACGACATTGGATCGTGGCGGAGAGATCAATTTCGTCTTTTCGTCGCCTGTTTCGCCTGTCGGTCCACTCGAGGCCCCAGCACGGTCGTCTCATGTCCCACGCTAAGGGACCCCGGTGCTGGTCCACCCTGCGCGCCACCCCACTCCCAGTGGCCGGCGCTGGCTCTCCAGGGCCCTCCCCAGCCTGAACCCAGCGAGCAGTGGCCACGGCACAGTGAGGTCAGGAAGCGCCTGGCAGCCCTGGCTTGGCCTGAAGTGCGGTGCGAGGTGCGAGCAGATATCGCCCAGGGCAGCGGCCTCTGACCGGCTCGCTGCTGCTGGCGTCCGTGCGCTGGGCTCTTTAGTTTAGCGTCGCCAGATGGGCGTCGACAGGGCCGCCATGCCCGCCGTAGCCACTGTGGACGCTATCGGACATGGACATCTCGTCTGCCAGGCCGCAGAAAACGCGTTGCGCCATGCTTGCTTCTGTGCCAATCCTGCTCCATATCCAACGGCTGCTATTGATTTTTCGGGGTCTCATATTGCTGCTTGATTGCGGTTCCCCCTTTACGGCGGCGACTGGCAATCAGTCTGCATCGGTCGCGCTTTTTTCCCGCGACAATCCCCGCTACTCATGCCCACGTCAAGTATATGAAGCAAACCAGTTCGTTCCCCAGAGGCGACTTCAGCCGCAATACACGCTAAACGGAACGCTCGCATCCAGATAGACGGTACGATGGAAATAGACGGGCCGTTGCAACGCTGCCAGCCCTTTGTGTTTAAACCATCTACCCGTTTCTCCAGATCCAGGCTTTATTATATTGAATGTTTGCCACTACACAATTAGAACTGGGCTGAATAAACCTGGGGAAGAGAAACATCTCCCTGAGTAAGGTAAGTAGGTAGGGTGTCTTGTCGGCGGTACTTCGTAAGGCAGGCAGGTACCTCTAAACGCCGCCATGCCACTCTATCTCAGATCGGCGCCTCAAACTCGCCGCTCCAAAATAGCATAGTAGAAAAACCACGGCCGTCTCGTCCGCAAGCGCAATCCGCACTCGGACCCGACGCTGATGCTATTCCAAGAACAGCCCCGACGACATGGCAAGTGCGCGTGCCGTCTACATTGCCCGTCTAAATTGCCGTGCCATTCCATGCCATGTTTTTCTTCTCGTTTCTCTATTTCTCTTTATTGTCTTGCGCTCCCCCTTCCGGCCGGTGTTGGGATCGCCGTGCACCGAGCGGCGCCGAAACTGGGGATCTTCGTCGTCTTCCCCATGTGGCCGTTACAGACTCGTCCCGCTGGTTTCCGCCCCGGCGATCTCGTCTTTCCCTTTTCGTCCTTCCGCCAGCGACCCAATTGCGATGCGGCTCGGAGTGGCATCGCGAGTGCTCATCACCCTTGACCCCACGCGACGGCGTCACTTACACAATAATCTCAGGAGACACGCAGTATCCTGTTTCCCCCTCCTCCACCGCCGTGCATTGCGATGCATGCAGCATTCATCGTCGCAGCACACTCCTTTCACAGTTGGAAAACCTACGATGGCTGGTGCTGGTAGGGCCACAAGACCGGCGCAAGGCCCAGTAGCAGGAGACCGAGTGTCAAGAAGGTTCCGTCAGGACGGAGGATATCCGTGGCTGCACCCTGGGCGCAACGGGCACAATTATGTCATATCTCCACCGCGCCAAACCCACGATGCCTCTTGATTGGGAACAGGAAGCTGCGATGGGATGTCATCCTGCCTCCAACCCTCACTGATCCCTGCACGACCCTCCCCTCTCCCCTCCACGTCCATCAGCGTTGGCCCCCCCTGCCCTCCTTGACCCCACCTTCGCCTGGTCGCTGCCGCATCGAGCGAGGCCGTCCATTCCTGTCGCGGGCACGTCTTTGCTCGTTCTTTCCACAGCAGGATCACGCCGCGGCCCCAATTGGCCACCCATCGTCGCAGACGCAGAAGTCGCAGCACCCAGCACGCAGCACCCACGCCGCCGGCCCCGTGGGAAATCCAAAAAAGGCCCAGCCGTGGCTGTCGCGCGTGGAAATATCGTCGTCGTCCTTGTCTCCAGCAGCAGGGGCGCAGGCGCGCCGTTACATAACCGCATCGGCTCGGCATTCATCATTGTGGACTCGGTCCCCGTCGTCGACGCCTCAATCTGCGAATAGCTACATTTCAGATTCGCGACCACCTCGACAGGCTTGAGACCCGAACCAGCCCGTCGCAATAGTGTCGGTCAGCCGGCGGAGCGCACGGCCGAGCCATCTCTCTCACGGGTGGTTGCAGCAGCGAGAAGAGCCTGTAGCCTGTGTGTTGGGTGTGGTGTGCGCGCACCACTGCCCATGGTTGTAGTGTGCGAGTCTCTCCGAGGTAGACAATACATGCCATCCTGGATTTGCGCGGATACGCTACACCACCCTCAACGTCCTGCATGCTGAATGGGTGGCCCGCGACAAATACCCATTCAACCCAGCCAGCCGCCATATCGTCTGCCCTATGCTCGATGCCGCGCTGCCCCTCCTTTACGTTCCTGCCTGGAGGGGCATACCACCATGCGCGACGAACTTCACTCACACTCTGCAACACCAGCCATTTTGCGCCTTCACGTCGCTATGCGAGCCCTCACCGCTTCTCTATGCTGCTGCCGTCGCAGCGGGCTGGAATCACGAAATTCCAGAAGCGTAGCAAACGGCATGCCACAACGAAAATGATGCGACTCCATGTCTCGCGTGAAGGTTGCAACGGTGACTTTTACGCCGATTTAGATTTAAGCTTCCCATCACAGCATTCGTCTGGGAGGGTCAGCCTCAGCGCCATCCCCGCGCGGGAACTGGTGAGAAACAGGGCCGTCAGTCATGTGGGTGTCGCTGGGCCTCTGCGACACCAGCGACGGTGAGTCGTCGGTTCCTCGCCCCTTCCGCCCTCTACGAACAGCGGTTCGGCTGGTTGGTGGTGGTGGTGGTGGTGCTGCTGGTGTTAGTGCTCTTTCTGATGTTGGACGAACAACAAAAAAATGGTGAGGCCGGAAAGCGAAGGCGCAATCGCTAATTGCGAGTCAGTCCGCATATCTCAGGTGTCGCGGGCGCTTTACGCTGACCCAGGCACGAGAGAAGCGATCATCAGGCACTTGAGGCTCGTCTCAGGGATGGCTCTGGTTGGGAGGTCGCCAGGAGGCGGTGGAGATGCAGATGGTACAGCCATCTCCGACCTAAAGATATGATGGAGGGTGCGGGTTGTCAGATACCGTTTCCCCATTCGACGTCGTCAACCCCATCGTCGTCCCTATCAGTGAAACAAGGGCCAGACCGAACCAGGCGGCCTGCGCACCCGGCCCTCAAGGTCGCGACCTGACCTGCGGGCAAAAAATCATTTGACATTCAGACATTTTCTGCACCGCGCTGGGGCCATTTGCGTCCAGGCGTCGAGAGCAAACACAGTCCGGATGATTCCTGTATCGGGGATGAAAGACACGAGAGGGAAAAAGAAGAAAAAAAAAGGCGCGCCATGGCAGTTCGACGACGGGCTAACGTCGACCAACCACCGCGTCCAGAGGTCTTGGACTTGGTTCCGATGCCAAGCACCACCAGGGAAGAGCGGCCCATGTGGCCATCCATGGCTCAATCCGTGCAACGGCGCGCACGCCAATGAGATGCCAGGCATGCGAGGCTGGAGGTCTGGAGACCGGGGACCGCTGACTCGCCGGCCAAGAGAGATCGGCCAACTGTGCGATTCACGTTTTGACCGTGAGTCGTCCCTTCATGCTCACCGTCGAGCGGTGACTGCCGAACATCCGGCGATCTCGCCGAATCAGGAAGACCCAGGGTCCATAGCAGACCGAATATCGCAACTTGCCATTCGACATGTCGACCGCAGAGGAATTCCCATCTCCCAGTCACCGGCGGCTAGCGAGGGGCCATCGTCATCCGTCGGAAAGGCCGCTGATTTTCGCCGCCAACCAAAACGCCATGGCCGGGATTGGTAACTCCACGGAAGACGGCTGGCGTTCCAAGCACGCTTACGTACCGGTCAAGCCAGCGCTGGACTACTGCGGCTTTTGCGATTTCGCTATATGTCACGGAGTATAGCCGCTGCGGGAGCCACGGCTTCCGTTGAAGCTGACGTTGGACACCAAACCTGACGCCTGGGACCGGATGGCGGATGCAGGGACGTTGTCGTTGGCGGTCGTCGTCGGCACGAAGATGATCCAGTATCCGAACAACGTCCCCATAATCCCATACCCATACTACATACGTACCACGACTGCGTGCGCTGCGCTGCGGTGCTGGGCAAAAGACCCCTGCCCAGGCCATGTCCCGTTCCGACGAGAGGTATCCGTATCTTGCTTGCACGGCGCTACTCGCGCAATACGCAGATTGTACAGTAAACAGGGCTGTTTGAACCCTGAAGATCCCAAAGGACATCTACCGAACTCGCCGAGAATGGGATTTTGACCACATGATTTGAAAACGGAGGCGAGTCTGGCAAACTGGGTAGCGAGGGAACGCAGAATGCTGAGCATTCGTCTCACCAGGTTCGCAGGGGAAGGCGATACGCCGATTGCTCGCTCACCGCTCCGTCGCAAAAAATCTTTTTCCTGCAGACTCGCACACCTCCTGCAAGCAAGAGCAGAGAGTGGATATCGCAGGCCACACTGGAACGGTTGAGCAGGGTTTACGGGCCTCGTTCCACTCGTACTCAGCGACGCTATTCCCAGGCGGTGCTAGCGGGAACGACAGGGATTGAGGCTTGTGGTCCGTGCTGTTATCGGCTCATGACGAGCCAAAATTCAAAAGGAGGGGCCATCTGGATGGACCCTTGGGCCCTTGGGACCCCTCGATCTCGTGGGGAATTGGCGATGGCCATTTGGCTGCGGCCAACCAGACGCCATTCCCGCCTTCACTGCGCTTTCCGACACCACGCCTGCCTGCCTGCCCGCCCACGGGAATACGTAGGACCTTGGAAGGATGCCGCAAATAGACACTTCGTCGTTTTGGCAGGTTCCACGCACCTTCGCGAAGCCCAGAGACACTGGAGCCCACGCCTTTTGGCTTTTGCGGGGGCCTCATGCAACTACTTTACCTGCCATTGGGCGCAGTGGGTGCCATCTCTCGGCGGATGTACCGAGTACAGATACGCAGATGCGTAGATGCTGCAGGCTCCTCCTCGCCTGAGACGGGCAGCGCAGCAGCATCTGTCCGTCCCGTCTCTCGTTGGCTCTCCTTACCGCAGGATACCTTAGGTTACCTTATGTGCCGTACGTACAGTGACAAGATGCACATTCCAAATTTCTTATTCCAGCCGGCACCGCAGAGGCTCCAGTGCCTGCCTACCTTACGCTACCTTATGTAAGGTACTGAAGTACGCTGTAATCGGGTGGCCCCCCACACTGCTCATCTCGGGAGTCTGCACCGCATAGGCTCCTGTCAGACCCCGGACCTTGTCTTGCGCGACCACATCTCCGCTTTCGCACGTCAACAGGCCAGTTCTGCTCTGTTTTGTTTCTTTTGCGGGCATCGTATGAATTGCCCCGACTGTCAGGAGTTGATGATCTGACCTCAACACCACGAAGCATGACGGGCGTCATGCTGTGATGGAGGATCGCGGGGAAGCCATTCATCGCATCATGCTCAACGCACGCTTACCCGCACACACGACCAGGCTGGCCCAGGCTGCCACTGTCCTGCGGCGCGGTACACTGTAACTGTAGGTAAGGTAAGCATCCGGGGCCCCGTTGGTTGTCTGTTGCTCATCCAATCTGCAATTTCCCACACCGCAAATGCAAACCGCATGTTTCGTGCGACGGCCGTCCGCTGTGGTGCAACCACCCCTCCAATCCTCAATCCCTCTGCCGTACCGCCTCGCCCTCATGCCGCTCTTTGCTCGGCCGGAGAATCGCTCACGCCAGGCACTCGACGGCTCTCCTCGTCCCATGCCGGTGCCCGGAGCCGCGATCTCGGAGGTGGGGACTGGATCGAGTCTGGCTGCACGTCCCCTACACACATTGTTCTGGCTCCGTGACGCCTCTGCCACCCAACAGACACCCGCCTTGCGATGCCAGTGGAAAGTGACATGGCATCGGTCGTTGTTCCACTCAATTCGGTGGGTCCCATCGGCAGAGATATTATCGCTCACTTGTTACTGCTGGACAACCCGGTCGAGGGATGGCCCTGATGACGGCATTGTTCGAGCAATGCATGGCGGGGTGAATGGCGACCCCGAACCAAGATGACGGCAGTCGGTCACGATGCCTCTGGCCCTCCGTCTGACGGCGGAGGTTGATTGTTCGACGCAACCAATCCAGCGCGGCGAGAAACCGCTCACCTCACACCGCTTCAGCAAACGCTGCCCGCCTGTTCGCCAATCCGTACCTGTGCCGTACCGGTACCAGTGCCTGGGAATGACCTCACCCCGAGAAAGCAACCCCGCATGCATCCCCTCCTCTCAAGACGAGGCGATCGACGGTGGGTGTGTGTGTCTGGGTCGAGACGAACGCTTCGGCGTGCGGGCGTCGGTGAGCTCGCCGAGATTCTGCATTTCTTCAATTGCCCCTGGAGGGGAAGTGTTTGTTGATCGCGGTTCCGTTGAAGGTTCGACGTGGCTTTGGCAGGCAGGGATAGCCTCGTTTCGAGGCTTGAACTTTGAGGCTGACTGACCGCCATAGATCGCCAGAACCGTCTATGGCTACCGACCAAGTGGGACTGACACCTAGCAACCAACTTTTTCCAACCACCACAACGACGACCGGCCACCACCACCCCTCCTACAACAACACATCTCCCGGATCACGTTCGATCTGGTAGCCTTTTTTCGATTCGCACCTGTCAAAATTCGACGCCCTGTGATCGCCCGCCGCTGCTTCGTCCACGTATCCAGGAGCCTTCAAGATTTTTTCCTTTCCAATCCCACAATGCCATGTTCAGCCCCATGGATATCACGGGTAACCCCGCCATTAGGTGGTCGGAGTCGATTCCGGAGGCGTGCCAGTGGTACATGCCCTCCCGTCTCCCGTCTCCCGTCCCCCGTCCCTGGCGCACACGCCCAAGGACGAGGCGAGACATTGCTGCTAGACATGGCCCGTTGGGCATGCGGGTGATGGTCAGGGACGCGACAGCCGATCAGGGGCATCGTGATGATCTGTGCCTGGCGCGTCGACCCCTCCTGTTCCATTTTTGGATGTCTGATTGTGGACGTCCTCTGAATGAAGCGATGCATGTGGTTGTCCATGGAGGGTCTGCGAGGAGCGGTGACGGTCTTGCGTGGTGTTCGATCAAGGCACTTGCTCTCTCCCGCCATGTCTCCTATAGACGCGGGTGCCGTCGATGAGGTCTATGCCTGCGACGCGGTCAGCACGGGGGGGGGGGGGGGGGGGGGGTTGTTTGTTTGTGAGGCTGCATGGCGTCTGCGGGATGGTCCGCTTGAGGACATCGTGCTGTCGGGAGATCGGCGATGAGTTGATGTCTGCTACGTTCTGGGAAATGTCACTTCTTCATTGGAGAAGGCCGTTGGAAAACCACGCATCTGTGTCTCAGATGATGTTCAAATTTTTTCTCGCAGAGGGATAGACGCGGTTCCCCGTCGAGCGCGGTGGCATCGCTGCGTAGCATTCCCAACGCCCGCCTGGCGTCTCCAGTCTCCCGTCCTGTCTCTCATTCTCTCTTCAACCCAGTCGTAGTACGTGAGGCTTGCGTAGCCCAGTGGGAGCCTCCGTGGACACACAATTCCATGTTCGTCAAGTGAAGCAGTCCTTTGGTCGTCAGTCTCGTCTCCGAGAACCCATCTACGTTGAGTGTCTTAAGGTATTTGATATACAGTGTTTTTACAGATGTGCTGCAACCCAAACGCCCGTTCCCCGGAGATATCCCGCCAGCACCTCAGATGCCAATCTTGACCAGCCGTTCCAGCACGCGCCCGTTCTCCAGCGCCCATCCGGACTCAATATCCAGCTTGAGCTTCTGCCCGTCGGCCTTCATGGGCGTGAAGCCCGACTTTGTCAGCGCGCGCGTCACGCCGTGCCAGGCCGCCCGCATGCCCTTGCCGGCATGCCGGAAGGGCACCGTCATAAGGTGCTCGCGGTCGTACTCCCACTGCTTCTTCGCCTCGGCCGCCTCCTTGCGCGAGAGGGCGCGCTCCTGCGCGGCGGTGGTCGCCTTCGGTCTCGTCGTCGTGGCCAGGACAGACGCGCGGTGCGCGAGGGCGACTTCGTGCGGCGGCACGATGATGATCTTGGACTTGACCGGGAGCAGGCGCTTGACGGTCACCTCGAGGTGGATGGGCGTCGTCTTTGGGTTGACACCCACGGGGATCTTGGCCATGGAGGCCGTCGGGACGGCGCGGATGGTGCGCACGATGTTGGCGGAGGCGAGGAAGAAGTAGGAGCCGAAGCCGGCGGTGGCTGCGCATATGGCCGTGAAGGCGTAGGGCACCCAGGCGCCGATGTCAGCAGGCGCGTGCAGGACCATGGTGTACCAGTTGATGGCGGCGTAGCCGTAAAACATGGCCGCGGCGGACCAGGAGGAGAGCTTCATCCAGAAGTGGGAGCCGGCTTCGTATAGGAGCGTCGGAGCGCCGCGCTGCGAGAGCTGGTGGATGAGGGCGTAGGAAGAGGCGTTTGGGGGCAGAACTGGTGCTGCTGCTGCTGCCACCCGGGACGGCCGCGGGGGTTGGCTCGTGACGGGCTTCGGAGCCGTTGAGCTAGGAAGCTTCGTCGGAGTCTTCGCCTGAGTCTTCGTCTGGGTCTTCGCGGGGGATTTGGCGTCTCGGAGGGAGCTGAAGAGGAGGCGCGGGGAGAGTCGGAGGGGGAGGGGTTGTCGACATGTCGTCGCGAGGAGGGACGGGCGGAGGCGGAGGCCCCTTGAGAAGGCGGCCATGCTGGGCTAGGGGAATTCGTAGTCACGCAGACAGAGTATAAATGAAGCAGACTTCCAAACTGAAGTGTTCGTGCTGTGTTCCGCGGAGGTGGGAGGTCAATTGGCCGTCAACGTCGTCAGGCCACACCGCGGAGCCGCAGACATTGGATGAAGCTATCCAGAAAAATTCGGTGGGGACTGATCCCGGCTCCGAAAAGCTGCAGCCAGCCACGGGCAGCGGCGGTCGGACGACCCACAGTTAGGAAATGCGACGGTCCAATCTGCAGCAGGGATTTTTTGGGCCCTGCCTGCCCGTGCCCGGCGTATGTTCGGAGCCCGGCACAACGATACGGCGCCGTGGGTCCTGTCCTGGCTGGCTTTGGGGCGTCTTGCGGCAGAGCAAAAGCACGCAGGTACGTACCGTTGACGTTCTCTCCCTCGTCCGATCTAGAAGTACCTAACGGCCACCAATGAGCCAACAAATTGGAGCAGCCGCCCTCGCGGGCCCGTGCGCACGCCTTCCGCCGCCAAACGTCGGCGGGAAATCCCAACAAGGTGGGTTCGGAGCTCACGCCAAAGCTCGCTGTCTCGACAATTTTGCCTGGGTCCAGTCTCCCGACGAAAAAGATTCCCGGACCGGGGCGCGCGCTTTGCTGAGGCTCTCTCGACCGAACCACCGAACCACCACCACCTCAACCCACTCTGGTCCTCCCTTTTTCCTCCGATCCTCACATCACGACGACGCCGCCCTCCCCCCGTCCCCCCCTCCACGCTCTTTCAATTGAGGAGGATCCCGACATCACGCCAGCTTCGCTAATTCCCTCCTCCGGTCGGCAGAAGAAGATTGAACGATGGCTTCCCTTGCGACGGCGGCCCGTCTCTCGGCGAGGGTGGTAGGCCGGAGAATACCCTCCGAGTCGGCGTCTCGAGGTCCGTAAACCTGCACAATTGCCCTGTCCCAGTATGCGCAGCTGCACCCGAAAGCCGCGAACACACCAACCCCTCCCTTGGTCGCGATGCACCGAAAGACCTCGAAGCTGATTGTCGTCGTTGCGTCCCCACAGGCTTCCGAAGCTCGGCACGCTGCCTCGCCGCCCAGAACTTCTCCATGCCCGCCCTCTCCCCGACCATGACGGAGGGTAACATCGCCAGCTGGAAGGTCAAGGAGGGCGAGTCCTTCTCTGCCGGCGATGTGCTCCTCGAGATCGAGACCGACAAGGCCACCATGGACGTTGAGGCCCAGGACGACGGCGTCATGTTCAAGATCACCACCGGCGACGGCGCCAAGGCCGTCCAGGTCGGCACCCGCATCGCCGTCATCGCCGAGCCCGGCGACGACCTCTCCTCCCTCGAGATCCCCGCCGACGACAAGGCTGCCGCCGGCGCCTCCAAGCCCGCCGAGACCAAGGCCGAAGCCCCGAAGAGCAGCGCCCCCGAGCAGCCCCGCGAAGCGCCCAAGCCCGCCGCCAGGAACGCCGGCGGCAAGCCGCGCGAGCAAAAGTACCCGCTGCTCCCCTCGGTTCAGCACCTCGTCAACGAGCACGGCATCGACAAGGACGCCGTCAGCAGGATCGAGCCCACGGGCCCCGGCGGCCGCCTGCTTAAGGGCGACGTGCTCGCCTACCTGGGCACTATCAACGCCGAGACTCCGGGCAAGATCATGGACCGCGCCGTCAAGCTGTCGCACCTCGACCTGAGTAACATCAAGGTCGCCCCCAAGAAGGAGGCGCCGAAGAAGGAGGAGCCCAAGAAGGCCGCCCCTGCCCCGCCCACCAAGTCCGAGATTGCCCTCCAGGTCTCGCTCTCCAAGGTCCTCGAGGTGCAGGCCCGCATCAACAAGAAGCTGCACGTCTTCCTGCCTGTGTCCACCTTCGTCGCCCGCGCCTCCGAGATCGCCAACGACGACCTGCCCCCCTCGGCCCGCCAGCCCACCGCCGACGAGCTGTTCGACCAGGTCCTCGGCCTCGACAAGCTGGCACCCCGCGGCACCCGCGGTTACTACATCCCCCAGGTCTCCGCCTTCCCCGAGCCGTCCTTCCGCGCCGCCGCCCCCAGACGTGCCAGCGACGACATCATCGACGTCCTCACGGGCTCGGTCAAGAAGGCCGTTCCCAAGCCCCGCCCCGCCCCCGCTACCGCCAGCATCTCGTCCCGCGCCAACTTGTTCCGCCTGACGGTGCCCAAGGGCGACGAGAAGCGTGCCAAGGTGTTTTTGGAGAGGGTCAAGCTTATCCTGGAGGAGGAGCCCGGAAGACTCGTCTTGTAAAGAAAGAAAGAGACGTTTGATGTCGAAATGAGCAGGGTGAGTGGGCGCGAGATGCTTGATGTCGAAATGAGGAGGAGACGATGCTGTGGAGCCTTTTCCGCTAGGGAAAATGTACTTGTAGCGTTTGCCGTGGACGGATACAATAGATGACATATACACCCGAATTTCAATGATACTTCGTCTTCCCTTTAGAGAGAGATACAAAATGGCAAGCACGAGAAAGGGGGTTTTGTGTGGTTGTGAGGTGTGGGATCTTATCACATGTTACATACATTGGTTCACAATAATACCAGAACCTGTTAATGGGTGTGTGAGGGGCTAGGAAAGACACTTCTTTGGTACATTAAAAATGTTATCTATCACTTATGCCCTCGCCGGAGCATGGAATGTTTTGCTTCTCTTCTTGTTGTCGTGATGACCCTAACATGAGAGTTTGTGGACTTTCCATACATTGGTGCAGAATAATTCCAGAGCCCGGTAGTGGGCTTCTGTCAAGGACAGGGAGAGAAACTTCTCTAAAGCATTGACAAGTTCATTCATCACCAATACCTAGACCAGAACAACATTATCAAGTTTTCTCTCGTTGTTGCCAAAATCAGTACCTTTTCGTCCTTTGTGACTTTCGTTCTTGGATTGCTATTCCCGTCTTGATACATATCATGGGCATTCCTTGGGGGGGCTGTTAGTGAGATTGCCGGCTCGCGACAGCTCTTTCTCGCTTGCCGTCCGTTCTCTTTGATATCCAGGGAAAACGTTGGCGAAACTGAGTACGACGGACGATAAAGAAGAAAGAGCGATTTTGGGGTGGTTGTCTCTTTCATGACCAAGCAGAGTAGCATGCATTTGATGTGTGTGCTGTGATTCCAGTGGCCTGAAGCTCTTCTACTTCAAAAACGCGAATCCGTAAGCACTGCGTGGGTATGGGAACCTTGATGGGTTTGCCTGCTCTTCTCCTGCCTAGGAGGCGGTATTCTTGACACTTTATAGTCACTGTGGAGGTGGTTGGTTTGAGCTGTAGTCATGTGACTATTCCTTGGCCACGCATGATTTCCCGGGTGTCTCCAGGAACCCTTCTGGAGACACCCGGGAAGACTGGATTTCGCTGGTGCTGGTGCTGGTGGGGTGCTTGTGCAGGGTCGATGTTGGGACTGCGTCAGTTGCGGATTCCTTGGATAGCGGCGGCACTACAGATTCTACAAATTAATAACTGCCACTGTCGTTTTCTTCGCCTGGTTCCAGTACCACATGGCTTATCCAGCCTCGAATACTAGTCCGATTATAGAGTCGCCTCGGCTAACGAGATTACGGTTCTCTCCCTCACGTGGGTACATATTATGGAGGTGATCGACCAAATTAGACCAGACCAGTCACTGAGACTTATTGAAGCCACAAACCCAGCTGTGCCATCGGCGTTGGTCAGAAAACTCCCAAAATCACAGAACCATGTATTCTTATACCAGATTCCCCGTATAGAGAACAGAAGGTTGTCATCGGTTTGAGAGGTCCCTTGTCCATAGCTTCTCCCGGTGATACGACCTCTTATGGCTACAAGTGCACCGCGGCGCAGGTTTGCCCGTTGTACCTCTGAGTTGACTGTGGCAACGCTCTTCAATTTGATACTACTTCCGTTGCCTACATTGTAATCTCGGGGTTACTATATGGGCGTCCGCGTCTCTCTTTCCTTTTCCCGGCGCCCATACCTATTCAGATCTGCGAGATTGTTGCGCCACTACAGATTCCAAACCGAAAGAAAAGCCAGGCACGAATTTCGGCGACTTGTGGATAGCGAGTGGTCTGCGAGGGGGTGAACATCGAAGTTCGGCGTTGCGAGAGATCAGCTGCTGACATGTTTCTTGAGATGTATTATCTGAGACTGTGAATTCGATAGACGGGGCTCTTCTGGACGATATGGCATCTTAGCAGGTGTCTCTACGCCAATGGCAAGAGAACCAACGTTGGTAGGAGCGTGATTCACAACCATGCTGTGACACAATGAAGCCCAGGGGGGCTTCTAAGGAAATGCTTCGAGCAGTCCTACCCACTGAAGACGTCAGCAATCGAGAGCATAGTTCGTCATGGGCAGCTAGAGACATCCACAGAAGGGTCGGCAGGCTCATCGGCTCACTTACGCCATAAAATCCTGATTCATATTGCCGTATCAAGTGAGACCAGATACGATTCATAGTAGCTGGCCTTGGGCAGCGTTGTATTCTGAGGAGTACCGCGAATGGGCTTGTATCATCTGGCTCCTCGGACTGTATGGCACTGCTGCTGGGAGCTGATCTACCTAGCCTTGTTGAGACTCGACTCTATAATCACACGTAACATATGCGTCGAGATGTGGAAGTTTGTGTGGCTGTTACCTCTTCCAGACACTGTTGTCTGGATGTTTGATTAGACCACGAAGAGAAAGCCCCAATAATTCAGAGCTAGGACTATTCTTTCCTCGGCACATGGCAGTTCGCAGTCATATTTCGTCGAGATATTCGTTAAAATCTATAAACGACCTTATTTGAGACGAGAATCCCAAGAAAACGGGGCTTTAGACCGCCCCAAGAATGCTTTTACGTTCTCTGCCGTTGCTTTGACCTCGTTGACCTTGGAAGTCGACATTACCTGGTGCTGAGGGAAACCAATAAGATGCATGCGAGGTGTGGTTCAGTCTTAGTCCTGCTATGTTATGGGCTCAACGAGTCTCGAATCATGGTCATATAGTGTCCGAGAATTAGCTATCATGGCCGTATAAGAGCCGTACTCAAGGCCGTCGACCTTTTCATATCTTGGGACCGTAGTTCAGAAGATAGTGGAAGACCATGAACCACCCATTGGGGTGAGAGTTTATCGGAAACAGCTGTAATATGGTGCCATCGAGCCAAACGAGTTCAAGAGTCACCTGCAGACAGATACTCTTCCAACATGATGCCTACTCTCCATCGCTTTAGAATATCAAAACTTAGAGGTAGTCTTCTGCCACTTTCAGAGAGATTCGATAAGTATAATAAGACTTTTTACCAGTATTTCTGTCCGTGGGATCTATGATAGTATATAATTTGTCGTCCTGCAGGCATGCTCGACCTGGCGACTGTCTCCTGCCACATTACTGTATGGGCACGCCTTTGGTCTCAAGTACATATATATTCCATTCGCAAGTAGAGCGGGAGCTTGTCTTGTTGGCTTGGGTTGGCGCCCTTTCCCATGGATCTATTAACACAACCGATCATCCCACCATAAGACCTTGTTGTGACAGGAAATTTTAGGCTCAATTCGCGTTTTACTCTTGCCCGTCTCTTTTGTTTGCTTTCATTTTTCTCGTTTCAACTTTTCTTTTATAAGTCCTTGTCTCAAATCGATAGGATTTATAATTTTTTCAGTTCAACTTTTGTTGTTCCTGAAGGTCAGGAACCACCATGTGTTAATACCCAACCACCTAGCGCAGCTGCTCTAGTATGTTCACTTGAATTTGGCCCTCCTTCGTCCTTTTTGAGGAGACGCCAGAGAAAAGGCGAGAAGAACAGGAAGGACGACGAAAAGGAGTGGCGGGTGCTAACGGTGTTGCAGAGGGCCATCTCAGCCTCAGACGAACATTCGCCTACTGCTGCGAATGGGAGTGAGTGAAGCCTAATCAGGTTCCGATCATAAGGCCGAATGGGCACTTCCAAATGATCTGAGCTTCGTACAGCAGCCTCCGAAGCTGTCGGTTTTGTGGCCTGGCTCGTCTAGACGGTCGCTTTTATCTGCGACCATGACGAAGGGACTAGGCCGCAAGATTATCGTCCAGGAAAGCCATGAGCAGAGCAAGATAAAAGAGCAAGATACAAAAGGAGTTCAATTCTCAGCTCAGGAGGCTTTCAACTAAATTAAAACTACAGCCGAACTGTCACGCCTTGCATAGAGACCTTCTCTGAGCAAGCAGCCATCGTATGCCGAGCCGACATACGACTGTTCACGGCCATCCAGAAGACAAGCGGTTTCTTGGAGTAACCAAGTCTAAAGAACAGCAAGGCAGCCTCTGACAAAAGTCTGTGAGTTCATGGAGCAGGGATAGCTCTAAGAGAACAATGTCTACGTTTCCAGGCTGCCAGTCTCAAGTTGAAAATGAACGGCTATAGCTATCTGATTAGTTCGTCGGCGGCCTGAAGGTGCTTCCACAAGAAGGAGACAAGGCCATTTGGTAGAAATCCCTCGGGACTGCGTTCAATTGCTCGGCAGTCTTAGCTCCCGAGCGGAGACCGCCCACCGTCATCGGTGTCTCAATAGCTATACCTGCAAGCCCGCGAAGAGGGAGAAAGTGGAAGAAGAAACCGCGAAGGGCGAAGAAATATTGCCCGATGGTCGTGGCAAGAACGGATCGCGGTCCAAGGTCGGAGAATTGGGAAAAGTGCCCGTTTTAACAGGCTAAGGAGGCGTGAATGGGTCGCCTGGCATTCAATACAGTTTGACGCTCTCGTTGGCTCTATTGCTGTTCTACGTGTGCGTGCGGATGCTGCAGCTCGTCCAACAATCGAAGCGTAAAATAACACGAGAGCGATCGCTAGGCCCTTTGGACTGTACAGAACAAATCGACATTATAGGCATAGAAAGATGCATGAAAACCCCAGAGACCACCGGCTGACGTGGGATATTAAATATGGGAGGAACCACACATCTTCAAAAAACCTACCAATATCCGCGGGAAGTGCATTTACCAATTTCCAGGGCTTCACTGAGTTTCTTGGTCTATGCCATCGTTCATCTCAAACGTTGCAAGCGAAGCCTTCATTCCACAGGAAAAGACGGTGAATCCCGGTGGGGACTTCGTAGGCGAAGGCGACGATGTTCGCTTTGACTCTCCTCGAAGCAATACCAAGGTCACGTCTATTTCTGACTCAAATCAGCGCCCGCCCTCACCTCCGCGTAAGCTGTGCGTTACTGAGGGGCGCCCGTTTCGAAGACGAAGGCCTCGGATAGGTTCGTCTGAATGGTCAGCGAACGCGAAAGCGACCATCTTGCAGCAAACTTGGTGCAGATTGGAAAGAAGCAATTCGCGTCTCGAACGACGATTAGGAACCTGCCTGTGATTTGGTAAAATTGCCATATGAGCGAGAAAATGAACAGTAAACCTGGAAGCGCAAACAATTTCGCAAGAAAAATTATGCGATGATGTATTGGGGTTCCACAGGTGCAGAGACTGACGGAGGGTTTCCCCACCGCCGTGCCGACAGACCGCTACATTGAAGCCCATGACAACCGCCCGATCTTCTTGCGAAGCTCGCAGTTCGCCTTGCGAAAAAGAGCTCGACTATTCGCACGGAGTGTAAGGGAGAATCCAGTACGAAAGATGCCGACGGTGATAAGGAATAAGTAATGTCGGGGCTGTCGGCAGAGAGCTTTCAAATTCCGGCGTCAATAAATAAATCGGCAAAATTAAACACGAAGCCCAATATTGGGCCTTCGCTGATGCATGGGGCGTTAAATTTGAAGCGAAGTGTGCCGCTCGGCTAGTGTGTTGAAATTGCTTAACCGGAGAACACCATGTTTTCAAGTTGCTGTTGTGGATGTAAGTCAACGGGCGAAGGACGTGCGGTGGGCGTGCGATGGATAAGCAGCCAGACGAAAAGAAAACGAATGGGTCGAAAAAAACTCACTTAGGTTAAGGAACCTTCGTGCCTGGGCTGGCCGGTCTTGTCGGTGCTGCTGATTCGCGGAGGGTGTTCTCGGTGTGGTGTGGAATCATCGGTCGGCTTGGGGGCGACGATGAGGGCATGAAGATCAACCCACACAGCAACTGAGACGAATTAACAAAGCAAAAACTCCATCGTGCAACAAGCGACTGGGCCATTGGCTGCGTTCTCGACGTTGTCGCGGAATAAAAGTTCGTCGAAGGCTGAAGTTGGGATTGAGACGATGCCAACCAGAGACGGCGAATAAGAGGCGCCAGATCGGGAACTCTCAGGCCTCGTCTTTCAAGGTGTACCTAATCAGATCTCTGAGCGCAAAACTTCGAGCTGACGTCGGACCCTGAATAACGGCGTGTCAAACAGGGAGGCCATGTGGTGGTGGGTTACCGGCGGCCGATCGAGGAGGGGCGGCAAGGCACATTGGCCGCTTGGCCGCCTCGGGAAGCGACCCGGAATTGTGGAGAGGGATCCGGGGTAAAGAGCGGTGACATCAATTGCGGTCGCAAGATCTGGAGAATGATGGCGTCTGTGAAGGAGATGTGTGTCTGCGCTGGCATGCGACGCACGTCTGATTGGGTCAGCGGCCTGCAAAGTGCAAAGCTGGATCTCGACGTGATATGCGACGGGCCCGTCTCAGCCACGGCGTGCCGGACGATGCGCCTTCGCATTTATCGCCCGAGTCGCAAAGCGTCTTTGGGCCATTCCGCAATGCTTGAGAGAATCAAGATCGTGTGTATTTGAGCATTCGCAGAATGACTCGCTGCATCCGGAGTTGCGTTGTGGAGAGAGATGCGTTCGCCATCACTGGCAAGGTCGCAGTCACGACGGCCGGTTGCAGCGATGCATGGGTAAGGTGACTGACTGACTGGTGACTGGCACCAGAAGCGGCGGAACAATGACAATTGTCGCACTGACAAAAAGACGGGCGCGATTCCCGAGGAATGACGAGGCGATGCGATGGGATGGTCCTTGGTGTCAACCGTCAAAAGTCTCTTGTTGGCAGAGAGTAGCTGCGCCAGGTTCGGCGACCAGGGACTTGTGGCCCGGGAATGCCAACTCGATCTGATGAAATGGGCAGGTACAGTGGCTGTGGCCAATCAGATTCGGCGCAGGAGGTGCTAGTGCGGAGGTGGATGCGGGTGCGGCTGCCCCCCCCAAGCACATTGTGGATGAAGCGAACCCCAGCGGCCCCTGCTGATACCCGTGGATGACTAATAGCGCGTCCCCCCTGCGGCTAACAATGGTAGCCGGGTCCGTGCGTTTCAACTTCACGCGTTCTCTGTTTTTCGCAGGAGTAACTCTGAGCCGCCAGTTCGACGTCACCCCGTCTCCTGATGACCAGATCACATCTTTTCCTGCTCAGCATAGCCTTTGCAACCGCACTGTAACCCTGTTGCGTGCCGGAGAATCGTGCGCGGAACCGTTTCGCCAATGCCCCGCCCCTTCTTTCAGCCGCACCACGACTCCGCGCGCCACCTCCTCCTGACGCGGTGATTCTCGACACTCTCCTTCCCGAGCCATCAAAACAGCCACCAAACCTGGGAATAGAATCGCAAGAGATGGCGCCGAAGCCTTCTACACCGCGCCGCCCGCCTACTGGCCGAAAACGGGGTCGTCCCCCCGGCACCACCAACGCCGCTCGCATCGCGCGCGAGCTCGGCGGCTCCCCCGCAGCAGCTCCGTCCGGCCGATCGTCGCGCGAACTCGCCACGCCTTCTGCAGTGCCACAGACAGAACCACCCCCTAAGCGAAGAAGGTACATACCTGGCGGTGCTGGCGGCGGCGGACGCTTTATCGAGGATGATGGAACCGAGACACCCATCACGGTGCGCAGACAGCCAAGGGAGCCGCGCAGCGTATCTGCTCTCGTCCCAAGGCGAGAAAGAAGCGCAAGATTGCGCACCGCCGCAGACCGTGATGATATGGAATTCAGCTCAGCTGCCGCAGTTGCTGCGGCCGTTGCCGAGAACGAGGGCTACAAGCCCCGAGAGGAGCGTGGCTGGGAAGAGTTCCACCCCAAACTCGATATCGATGCCCCCTTCATGGTATTCCGTTCCGAAGAAGTCGATGGACTTCCTCTTCCAGCCGCAAAATCGCCGCCTTCCACCCCTGCGCTAGTTCGACCTTCTACACCCATGAACGGCTCCCATACTCCCTTGAAGGAGATGAATCCAGCCTCGACAGGCAATACCCCAGCTCCACAAACGGCAAACTCCTACTTTTCGCTTCCCAATGGCGGAAGTGAGACACCGCAAAAGCGCCGAACAACTCGGCCAACTCGCGAATCTGTATCTTTCCTTCATCGAGATTTGGCACCCGTATCAACTCCAAAAGTGCCCCAGGTGCTACCGATCCGGAACCAAACTCCCAAGGAGCGCCTTGACCTGAAGGCGCCTTCATACCGCAGATCGGACCAAGTTGAACAGTTCGAGAGCAAGAGCTTCGGCCAAGCGCGATACGTCGACAAATCGATGATGAATGTGGGATATCAAGAAACTGATAGATATATCCGACCAGAAGGCAGGCTCATCAAGGCCACCGAGTCAAACCTGGAAGAAGATCCGGATCAGTCCGCCGTCAAACCCGACGGCGAAGCAGTTCCGACATCTGGCACTAACGTTGGCCGCGTCGAGTACGACATGGACGAGCAAGATGATCAGTGGCTAGAAGTGTACAACAAGGAACAACGGAAGGCCCACGAACTCGAGACAATAACACGGGAGGTGTTCGAGATTGCAATTACTAAGATCGAAAAGGAATGGCATGCCCTGGAGAAGCGGATACCAAAGCCGAACCCCAAACCACCTCAGACGCATCGTCCGCGGTCATCCTCGGCTGCGGCCGTCAATGGCGAGCCGCAAGTTGGCGAGGAGCAAGACAGCAAATGCGCAATCTGCGATGATGGTGACTGCGAAAACACCAATGCCATTGTGTTCTGCGATGGCTGCGATCTAGCAGTGCACCAAGAGTGTTATGGCGTGCCTTTTATTCCTGAGGGACAATGGCTCTGTAGGAAGTGCCAGCTTATTGGGCGAGGCATTCCGGTTAGTCTTCTTCCATCCATCGGGTCGCATGGAGCGCTTACTAACGTCGCGTACAGACTTGCATATTCTGTCCCAACACTGATGGTGCTTTCAAGCAAACGAACTCCTCGAAATGGGCTCATTTGCTCTGCGCCATTTGGATTCCAGAAGTGTCCCTGGGAAATCATACCTTTATGGAACCCGTTATGGAGGTAGAGAAGGTGCCCAAAACACGCTGGAAGCTGCAATGCTATATCTGCAATCAGAAGATGGGCGCCTGCATCCAATGCAGCAACAAGTCTTGCTACCAGGCCTTCCACGTAACCTGCGCAAGGCGATCGCGGCTCTGTCTTAAGATGAAGAACCCCCATGGCGGCCTTACGCTGGAGTCCAATGCGCCTATGAAAGCTTATTGCGACAAACACACTCCCGCCGATCATGCAAAGGACAATGGAGTTGCGCAGGCGACCCGGGAAGCTAAGAGATTCTACAAGCGAGCTATGAAAGGGCGTATATGGGCGGACAGCCAGGCAACAGCTCACGCCCTGGCTGCCAATCACCGTCACGCGTTGACAGAGCATCCACCCGACGAAAGCCAAATGACGGGCGCTAAGTTCGCATCGTACGTTGGCGGGGACAAGAAGAAGGGGCAGCCTGGCAAGCAGATCTGGAAACTCCCTTCCGGCGCTCCCGTTATACCTCAAGCGGTCTTCGATATTGTCGAGCAAGCGCTGTCTCGATTCCCGTTCCGAAAGCGCAAGGACTTCGTTAGCGAGGCATGTCGCTACTGGACGCTGAAGCGCGAGGCCCGCCGCGGTGCTGCTCTTCTCAAGCGTTTGCAGTTGCAAATGGAAACATTCTCGTCGATGGAACTCACGAGACGAAACTTTGCTCAAATGGGACCGTCAGGTAAGGCGAGGCTTGCCAGACGTATCGAATTCGCCGAGACGTTGCTCAAGGACTTGTGGGAGCTCAAACAGCTCTCCGAAAGCATCGTTGAAAGGGAGAAGGAGAAGCTCGAAGCGGCAGAGCTCGAGCAAGAATTCGTGGATACTTGCTACTTTCCGATCGCTAAACTGTTCGTGCCAGTGGCCGAGAAGGCCATCTTGTTAGTGCAATCAGAACCCCTGCCGACTAACATTGCTAACCGAGAACACAGCCTCGACAAACATATCTTTAAGGACGGTCTCTTGGAGCTACAGGAGAAGCTCGAGAGACGCTTCTATACAAATACTCTTGTCTTCACCCACGATTTGTGCGAGGTCATCAATGTCGGCATCAATACGGAGCCTCAGCACCTTGAGAGCGCGGCGCAAGGTGGCGCTCTCTCGCCCGTCAAGCAGAATTTCCATGATCCAAGGCAAAGGAAGGCACTTGGGAAACGTATATTGAAGGCTGTTCAGCCGTCGCTCGAAATTGCTCTGAAGACTGAGGCCGAAATTACGCACAAACCACTGGATACCCTGACCAAGGAGCTCGAGGGCATGTTGGAAGCCAGCATCGAGTTCCGACAGCCTTCGATCACGGTCTGTCGCACGGAAGCGAGCACAGAGCCCAGCCAGGACGTCATCATGGTGGACGCGGCCAGCGAGCAAATAACAGTGGCAAACGATGAAAAGCCCAAGGAGGAGGAGCCAGTCGCTCACGAGGAGGAGATGGATGTGGATGCCGAAGGCGAGGATGACGACGAGGGCAATATCGAGGTTAACACGTCGACTCTGGAGAAGCCCAATGATGTACATTCATCAAACTCGTCCGTGGCAGGTCACGAAGGCAACGGCAAGGCGGCAGAAAAAACTGAAGGCGTAGTGACAACTGCCATGCCGCCGTCAGACACACCGCCAGAAACAAACGGCTACGTTTCTATGGCTCGGCTGTCTCAACCAGCGCCTCCGACACCGCCACAATCGAACGGCAGCCTGGGCAACGAGTCGATAGATCCCTTGTCCGAGGGCGGCGTGCCCTGGTACTTCAAGGAGTTCAAGCCCAAGGGCACCACCATCGTGGAGGAGCAGTGGGCGGGTCGTGAGGCCCTCCGCAGCCTTAGCGAGGACTTGACGGACATGGATGAGCAAGAACTCGAGGGTCTCGCGTTTGACGTCGAGGACAGCACGATTACGGCGTCGCCCACCGTCAGCGGCGAGATCATGGCTGACACGATTGTCAGCAAGGCCAAGTCCAGCAGTAAGGTGCGCAAGCGCACAAGTGCCCGGTCGTCGGCCAGGAGGCGATGAACACTCTACTGCCCACCACAAGAGCGACTGTACGCGTATTACGGATCTGTTTTTATGAACTTGTATTTGTATCTGGTGGAGGAAACCCACACTACCTATTTTCTTTTCATCGCTTCCCGTCACGATTCCCCCTTGCTACACGGCGTCTCTCTGTGGGACCCACTCTGCCCCTTTTTACTCTTACCCTTTAACTTCTCGCGTACCTATAGCGTCCTAGTTTCTCACTTCTTCTTTCTTTTTTGACTGGGTGCCGGAGGCGTTTAAGAAACGGGGCGTCGGGCAACTATCGATGTTTTTGCAGAGACAAATTACCGATACACCGCGAATGCAACCCCGAATCATAGCTTCAAAGGGCGTTTGTCGGCGGGCTGGGGGTTGGGTTTCTATTTTCCCTAAACTCCGGGAGGGTTACTGAAGTACCCATGAGAACGATGACGTTGCGTTCTGTATTGCTTCGAGGGAGAAGAAGAACCAGCAGGGTTTCTCGCCCTGGAGCACAGCGACCCCAGCGCGATTTTAGCGGAGGGAGGGAGGGCGGCGGCGGCAGCGATTTGTGGTTGGGGGAATGAGGTGTTCTTTCTGGAATGAGATAATGTAAAGCAATGGGATTTTCCGTCTTGCGCGTCGCGATATATACTAGTTGTATGTCTGAGAGTCAAGGGATATGTTCTTCGGTACGACATGCTTACTTGGGGCCTTTCCAGCCTGTCCGTGATGTCGAGTTTATCTTGTCTTCTTTTCTGTTTTTATCCAAACTAACCAGCCAACGTCCTGAACGAGAAATGCCCAAGTCACGATTTCGTCGCCGCTCTTCGTTCGCCCAGCCTCAAATTTCGGCTGTCCGTCCTGGGGCTTGGCTTGGGCCCAAACACATTCGCTCAAAGTCATATACTACGTCATTTGTAGTCATCGGTGGTCCGGGGCTCTAAACAATCCTCCAGGCAACTTACTAAAAATACTTTGGCAGTCGGTGGTCGTTTCCGGGCTCACCTGAGGTGTTTTCGTGGGCGTATACCAAAGCGGGATTGGAGGGACGTGGGGGTTTAAGTTAGAAGGCTGGGATACAAGACTGGAATCTTGTAAACTTTCTCGGGTGACATTCACCTGCACGCAGTTGGTAGAAGCAACTGTTCACCGACTCCAAGGCCGTGAATTGAATGGGAAGGATATTGCATGTGAGCCTGGAGTCTATGACATTGCAAAACATACCAGTAACAACATACGCCAGCGAACTCGGGCCTTGTTCTCATAAAATAAGATAGATGGGACGACCTCATACATAGGCTCGTCAGACTCCAAGACGCCGACAACCAGGAGCCCAGCAAATGGGGGCAAAAATAGAGCGCAGACTTTCAATCAAGCATCACAGCGTCTATACCTATACTGCAACCTAAAACATTTCAAAATTCATAAAATAATACTTATAAAATCCTTAGAAATCTAAGGATTAAAACGGGTATAATTTTATTACATTGAGACTCTTTTTGTTACTCTGAGAGTGTTGGGAGTAGCTGTCCAAGAATCGCAGTCTGCGCTGTAATTTCGCCCCCACTTGCCCAGGAACCCTTTTAACTCGAGTCTAGAAAGCAAACGGAAGCAGGATCATCTGACTTAATGTCGAGTTGGGCAGGCAACCCCTTCGATGGCTGAACAAGTTGCGCTCCTTACTCCTCAAGTCCGACCATGGAGACTTGGTTTTCTCTCTTGTGCACGCATGGCGTTGGTCTACGATGTCTGCCTTCGCAGGTTGCGGGAACCCCCTCGTATATCTGCTAGTCTCCAACTAGCGCGCGAACCACATCTTCATGCAGGCGGCGATGGCGGACTGAAGAAAAAAAGACGCAGAAACTCGGAGGCTTGCAGAGCCTCTTGCGAGCGTGGTCATCCCGCCTCGAGTCTGGCGGTGAGTTGACTCGTTGCGAGGCTGTCAACTGCGACGGACGGACGGACAACGAATCAGGAACCGGGGACATCAAAGTCAATTGATAGGCCCGATCAGCTGAGCAGGTTATCGCACGCAATATGACAAGGCTTTATGGGGGGCCATGCCTTTCTGCCTGGGCGCACGTCGAGATGGGGGGGAGAAAGGGGGGGCAGCACTAAGGACGCGCTGCCACGTCGCTCAAGCCTGTCGTGGGGGGAAAGGCAAGGTGCGGGATGGTAAATCGACACACCGGTAAGTTGGAGGCAAAAAGTGGTGGCCTCTCGAGCCAATGTCGACGGCGGGCTTGCAAAGGATGTTGAGTGTGGTATGGGATGGGACGTCGTGGGGCAGTCATGTGATGCGTTACCCGAAAAAGACGGGGGACTGGCAGTGGTCTCTTGTTTCTGGTCGGTGCTGAAGAATGAGATCGAGAAGGCGAATGCCTGCTTCTTTCCCAGGCTGGCTGTGCCTCATTGGACGGGTCGGGGGACGACACTCAGGCGGTCCAGTGCTGTGGGGCCTTCTGGGGCAGTAAATCAGACTCCACCCGATCTCAGATGGCACCAATTGGACCGCCAAATGCCTGAGGTACTTGGGTGTAGCCCTGCCTAGCCCAAGTCAGTGTTGAGTCCCTGTTGGCTGTCCCCCTCCTCCCCTCCGTCATTCAGTGAGCGAGTGAGTTGAGGGCAGCAAGGAAGCTGCGCTGCACGACATGGCCCTGATGCACTCTCCATACATGCTGTACATCGTCCGTGGCTGCAGGCTGACAGACAGGCAGACCTGCGCATGCTGCGAGTTGCATGGTCGACTGACGTAGTCGGCCTCGTTCTTCTGTGGACGACGCCTCCGTCGTCGCCGTTTGTCCCAGACCTTGTGTTATCTGCTTGTCCGTCTTCTCTGCTTCCCTTGAGTTGGTCGTGCGTTAACTTCGATCTGATCCCGTCGATTTTGCTTGGGAGGTGGAAAGGGATGGGACGTCCCGTGCGACGTGAAGGATCAGGTGAAGTATTTGTAATGCAGCGAGGTCAGCTCTCCTTTTGACTGGTAGACTGAGCCCTGATTTTCGGGGGTGATGACTCTTCCCACGAGTGCCCGTGCAAATCTTCGCCTTGACCGCTTCAGGTCTTGGTCGCCCAAACCTTGAGTGCCATGGCTGTGATGGGAAAGCCGCCAACAGCCTTTGGCCGTAAGTGCCAAGTAAGGCGCTGGACGAGAGGACGAATAGGCGTCGCGCCGGTGAAGGGTAAATGGTGGGTTGGCCTATCTTAGTAGCTCCATGGGCCCGTCCGATTAGAAATCCTGCTTGGTAGGCTTGATAGTTGGAACTTGGAAGAGACCGTAGTGACCAGTCTGGATACCGAAGCATAGATTTGCCTTGAGTTGCCGTTTCATGGGAAAGCCGTGATCGAACTCGTAGAGTCTTGACTTTTCACATATCGGCGATGTCGCCGTGAGGAATTTCTGCCAACAACCACATCCTAGCCGAGGTTTCTTAGCCAAGCTTTTCTTCATAAAGTCATGATTTTAGCCATGGCAACCTTTTCCCGACGCCGTCGTGGTCGCTTGGAGGACTTGGTTCAGAGGAAGACGCGCGAAGCTGGAGATTGGCGTAGGAGGTGTGGAAACGGGTGGGATAAAAGGGAAAGGAGTGTCTTGCATCGCGATGGCTTGTGTTGATTCAGCTGATCTGTTGGTTTTTGCTCGAAGATGGCCGTGCCACGCGGGGAAGCTTAGGAGAGATTGTTCTTGGCATTGGTTGGGTAGTGAGATGGCAGAGAAGATGGAGGGTTCGGGTGTTAGCGGTGGCTGAGAGCGGCGGATGTGGTGCCGCAGCTTCCTGTCGACCAAGGGCGCAGGGATGTAGGCGACTATACTGCATAGTATGTGCGTCGGCAAGACGGATTCGTACATCCCTAGAGAAGCTGTGTGTTTGTCAGTTCCCAATGCCGGAATGCGTCTGTCTTGGGACAAGGAGAGTTGTAGCAGAAAGCGTCCGAGTCGCCGTTGCCAGCTGGGACATGTTGACAGAGTTAAAGACTTGATGGGTATACTACGCAGTATGGAGAAGTTTAGTCAGTTGTGTTGGTTGTGGCTTGAGCTTCAGATGAATGCGGCGGTGGTCTCGGAGAGTACCTTTGCTTGCGCGGACGCCGGCGGACCATCCAACAGAGCGTTCCTCAGAGGCCTATTCGGGGTCGGACCCTGATGATCACGGTTATAGCTGAGGGATGACACTCGGGATCTGGTCGCGCGCAGAGACGAGGGAGGGAGATGCCGAGGAGGGGCGGCATGGATGGGATCGTTTCCGAGGCGCTGACGAACAGCGACACAACCGGTGCTGTCGGGGAAATACGACGTAAAAGGTTGATCGCTGTTGGTCGTCGGCCCACGTCTCGTTCAGGTCTGCCGGCCCAGCGTCGCAGATGTTGCAGCACGTGTAATGCCGGGGTATGGAAGACAAGGCTGAAGTGAAGGGCATGTGAGAAGCTGGTGGGTGTGTTGTTGCGGCATTGTCTGTGTTTTGATCCTTTGCTTCTTCCTTGACTCGAAGATGAATAAAAAGAAAACGCAATACTATGCAGTAGATATGCGGAGTGGAATGTGCCAATCGGCAGAAGCTGCAGATGCGGTTGGAAGCGAAAGGTCCAACAAAGTGGTGCCAAGACGTAGTAAGAAAGGAAAGCTTAAGGGCCTCCAGCTGAGCGCCCGCGCAAGCCACCGAAGGACACAGCGCCGTATCAAGCAGGGAAGGTATAAGACGTGGAGTGCCGACGCGATAGGACGTGGCCGCAGCCGTTGAACCAAGACTTTAGGCTTGATTTGAGCCGGAGTTGTTGGTAGTTGTTGACACGACGGGAGGCACAGCACCTAGCACCTAGCACCTACCTAGCACTCAGTACCAAGCTGCAGGGCCAGGGACAGCCCACGCAAGACAGGGCTGCAAACACGCGGGTATGACTCGGGCGGGAGCCCTCATATTTCTCAGCCCAGCCCAACCCGAGTGCAGCTCGCAAGGGCCAGCGCTGCGTCGGTTCGTGCCCAAAAAATCAACGTGCAACTGCCAGGCCAGGGAGGGAGAGACAGGAAATACGCAGTACTATGAGAAACATGTCGACCCGGGGTCCATGGTCAACCACACAAGTGGGAACCCGGCCCAAGGAGCCAAGGGGGAGCCAAAGAGTAGAGAATAATGGAAGGGGGAGGCTGAGTCCACAGAGGAGGGTACCTACCTAACCTAGTAGGGCCCTGCGGTGGACGGGATTACAAGTTTAGCAACAGCTCCAACGGGCCTCGACCTCTCCAGCTCCAGTGGGTTTTCTTCATCTATGGAGATGCCGCCCACCACCTCCAGACGCCTTACTATGTAAGCTTTCAGGCTCGCTGAGGGCCCCTGTGGCGGACTCTTGCTGCTGGGCCGTGGAACCTCGACTGCCCTGGCTGCCATTACGGCGTAGGATCAGGATTTGCCAAACTGGCATTGGGATTGGCCGTGGCAGTGGCACTGGTGCTGCACATCAGGGCGAGCAAAATCCCATGGTGGTTTGCCATAACGGTTTCTTGGAAACCCGGTCGGCGTGTTTGTCTCTGGTGCAACCGGGCGCGCCCTGATATCTCGTCCGGCGACCTCGGCCGTGACCATCGCATCTCGCTGGACTGCTAGGTGCCTCGGTGCCATCAGGCCAGGTCAAAAGTGAGATCAGATATGTAACCACATGGGCCTTAAATGCGAGGTATCCGCGCTGCACCACGACGCAGGCAAGAGCCAGAACAGCAAGGCCGGCCAAGGTACTGCGTGGGTAGGCATGGTGGGCATGGTAGACACGGTAAGGTAGGTAGGTACGGTACGGGTAAGGTAAGAAAGAAGTGCCAGGAAGGTGCGATCAGAAAATGGAAAGTCGCCCCCTGCCGCTGCTACGCACGCCTGCGTCGCGCTCCCCCATTCCTCCCGTCGCCGAGAGAAACGTGCCTGCCCAGCCTGACGCTCGCTGACTGGCTGGCCGGCTGACCGGCGTGCTGAGAAACGGCAAGCGGGAGGCGCTTGCTGATGCACCACCACCACCACTAAGGTGCCGTCCACACCCTCCGCGTTCGCTGCCCGCGTAAACCACCTGCCCCCGCTGAGGAGCTGCTGCTGGAGTGCACCACAACACCCCCCCTCCCCCCATAGCGACTGCGCACTCTCTCCTTCAGGGAGCAAACCCAGTGGAGCGCAGAGCAGCAGTGGTAGCAGCAGGTATTCGTAGCCGTAGACGGCCGTGGCCATAGCAGGAGCAGCAGACGTGGACGGGGAAAGGTCTCGACTACTCATTGACCCCAATTTTTCCCTTCCAGATCTCCCTCTCACTTTTTTTTTCGTCCTCTCTCTCTCTACACCATCCCTGACATTTTTTCTCGGTCTCTTATTTCCACTGTCTCCAGAGAAACCCTTTTTCCCTCTCTCCTGCACCTGTCCTGTGAATGCGCAAAAGAAGCGAGCGAGCAGAGGCAATCTCCCACCGACTCTCCGGGGTTTTTTTTTTCTCAGGTCTTGCTGCCCGAGAAGAACCCATAATACCTGCACAACCACGACCGGCGATCGCATAGTGCCCATAGCACTATCCCTCTTTAACAAACCCCCCCTGTAGTACGAGCGGCCCCCTCACGCCCACGCAGAGAAAAAGAGCGATCCCTCCATCTCTCCTCTCCTGCGCTTGCCTGTCTTTCCGACCGAGCAGCCCGCCGCCCAACACAAAACACGAAAATCCTCCCCTCAAACCCACCCTCACCTCTCCTCCCTCCAAAAGCCTCTTTTTCCCCCACGAGGCCACCTTTCGACCCAACGGCGACGACACGTCTAATCAAGACGACAACGCGAAATAGAGATTTTCATCTCTCGAGCAGACGTAAAAACACGGCGATTTATCATACATACGGCCATTCGCACCGCTGATACCGGCCAGAGCGGCTCCTGCTGAACAAAGCGAAGCTATCAACAGCGACGGCCCTCAGCGGCGAATTTCCCCCCATACAGGCGAACCTGATCCCGCACCCGGGACGACGAAAATTTTCTCGTCGACGACGCGAGACGCTACCACGCTCCAAGGTCTGCGCAGATTTGTAAACAATCCGCCTGTCCGTCGCCGCTTTCTCCCCCCAGGAAGAAAGGCCACCAAGAGCTGAGATCACTTCGCCGTAAGTCTTTTCGCCCCAGTGCCTTCCACATTTCCCCTCCCGAGCCTTCTCACCACATCACCCGCTACTTCCTGGGCGCTGTCGCTTCCCAGACAGCATCCCCAACAAATCTCTGCTGCATCGCGCCGAGTGCTAATTTCGCGCTGCCGACACAGTCCCGAGAAGTGCATCATCCCCGTAATCTGGGGTCCCTTTGTCTACAGCCGCTGCAAAAAGTACATACCCGGTACACTTGCTTGCCGCACACGCGAACCATTCCCTCGGTATCAGCGGGCCATCTTTCTGGCTGGTGAGGATAAAAGATGGCGGACCAACACGAGGTCGACCTTGACTCGATAATCGACCGTCTCCTCGAGGTTCGGGGAAGCCGTCCCGGCAAGCAGGTTCAGCTCCTCGAGGCCGAAATTCGCTACCTGTGCACCAAGGCTCGTGAGATCTTCATCTCTCAGCCCATCCTCCTTGAGCTGGAGGCTCCCATCAAGGTAAGCACCACCGCACCGCCTGACTCGCACTGGTCGTCTCGGTTGCCTCGCTTTGTTTTCCCCGAGTAGCACAGACCTGCTGACACCGACCCCTCACCCCCAGATCTGCGGCGATATCCACGGACAATATTACGATTTGCTGCGTCTCTTCGAGTACGGCGGTTTCCCCCCCGAGGCCAACTACCTGTTCCTCGGCGACTACGTTGATCGAGGCAAGCAGTCTCTCGAGACCATCTGCCTGCTACTCGCATACAAGATCAAGTACCCTGAGAACTTCTTCATCCTCCGCGGAAACCACGAGTGTGCCTCCATCAACCGTATCTATGGCTTCTACGACGAGTGCAAGCGCCGATACAACATCAAGCTGTGGAAGACCTTCACCGACTGCTTCAACTGCTTGCCCATCGCCGCCATCATCGACGAGAAGATCTTCACCATGCACGGTGGTCTCAGCCCTGATCTGAACTCCATGGAGCAGATTCGCCGCGTCATGCGACCCACTGACGTATGTACCGCTCTCCCCTCGAGGCCAAGCCTTGGGCCCTCGTCTAGTATTCTCAGATCATTGACATGTTATCTTGCAGATCCCCGACTGCGGTCTCCTCTGCGATCTTCTGTGGTCAGACCCCGACAAGGACATCACCGGCTGGAGCGAAAACGACAGAGGTGTCTCATTTACCTTTGGTCCCGATGTTGTGTCTCGATTCCTGCAGAAGCACGATATGGACCTCATTTGCCGTGCCCATCAAGTCGTAGAAGACGGTTACGAGTTCTTCTCGAAGCGCCAGCTTGTTACTCTGTTCAGCGCACCCAACTACTGCGGAGAATTCGACAACGCTGGAGCCATGATGAGCGTGGACGAGAGCTTGCTCTGCTCGTTCCAGGTTAGCATTCTTGGCGAGTTCCTACCTACTAACCCAGTTTGCTGACATTGGGCCACCGCAGATCCTGAAACCTGCTGAGAAGAAACAAAAGTACGTCCCTGGTGGTCTCGGAGGCAACAGCCGACCAGTCACATCTCCCTGGAAGTCCGCTTCCAAGTGATTTTAAGAGTTTATGCGAACATGCACGTCTTTCTAGGTTCGGCCGTCGTTAATTGCCTCCTCGCCCATCTCGACCGTACGACTTCTTCGTCACTTGACGAGGGTCTCCGCCACCGCACTCCTACTCCCGCTTTCTGGCCCTTCTCAAGATGGTCACCTTCCGCCAACTCTTCAACCTGTCCGAGTCTTCCCGAGTCCTCCCACCCGACTACATCCGCGCAACTGTTCACGTTTACGGCTGTCTGGTAGCTGAAGATAAACACAAAAACACTGGAATTTGCAATGGTTTCCACAACGGTTCACGTGTCTCTATGCGAGCCCCCTTGGTGGCCATGAAGTCACTCGGGGGCTCTAAAATGTGTGATTTGCACGCAATGCCATATGGAAAAGAGATTCGATAACGACACCGTGCTCTGCATTGTCGACTCTTGGTCTTTTCGACCGCCGTTGCTGAAGCTACACGGGATCGCCACCATGCCAAACGACGACGTGCCAGCTGGCAAGGGGCCACCGCACTCACGGGACCGACGTGACATGGAACATCCACTTGTCTTCTCGGAACCAGATGCTCGTACCCGGGTCTCAGCCTGGAGATCGTTACATTGCGCTTCCTGGAGCTATGTTTCAGCCCATGTCATTGTGGCACATTGTAGGACTACCTTTCTCAAAAGATGAGGACCAAGTCGTGGGGTTGGCATTGTTAATTTTTTGGTTTTTTTTGGTTCGTGGAGGACACGGGGAAGCGCCGCATCGACTGGGCAACAGAGCCGGCTATCGGCTCCGGGCGGCTCTGCTCATTTGTCTCTTTACTTGTACTCTTTCCACTCTTGCTTTCTATTTCTCACTGTAACACGCTGGAGGGGGTATCTGGTGGTCTGCTAGCGGGGATTTGGTACCGAGACCTACGTTCGGGGGATCGTCATGCGGCGCTATCTTGAAATTGGGGGTTCTCTGGCGTCCTGACCCTCGTTGGCGGTCTTTTTTTCTGTACACAATGCATTTGCGCGGACCAAGTTTGACCGGGCGTGGTCGTGGGGTCCAAGCAGAATGCAGCGGGATAGGATGCTACAGCGGCTAATGATTGCAATGAAAAGCCTCTCTATGCTTTCAACGTCTCTTGACCCAGGGTGCCTCGTCTCGGTTTGGGTGGACTTGACGTGGTTTGTAACCCTTCCAATTATTATAGGCAACGTTGTCTGGGCCGATGGCACAGCTCTATTAGTAACTCTTCTCAAGAGCGCATCTCTCATCGCGTCCAAGAGAGACATGTGCTCCGATTAGGTGTTGCGTGCCATTCAGGTCTCAACTGTCACATGGAAGCGACAGGACGGCACCAGCGAGCTGCCATGCAAGTGGGTATTGGGTATATAGGTTGCTCCAGGTCAAAAATCGTTGTCGATGTTTAACGAGCCCGCCGGCATTGATCTTCGTTGTCTAATTAAACCAAAGCCAGTGAAAGCCGAGACGTTCCCGTCGATGCTCATGCCAACTGAGCCCGCGTTGCTAGCACGGGTATCCACATTCCTGAGGTTCTCTCGCTCGTCGCTGTCGATCACTGAACGACGGCCAACGTGGAATGTGTGCGCGTCGTCTGCTCGCATGATCTCCGGAACGGGTAGTCCCGTTCAGGTACCCGGTTTAACAGGGCAAGCCCGTTCGAAAGGTAGCTACGAACACCACACACACACCATGAGGTCCGTCTCCGAACCTCAGGCACAATCCTCACATACTTCCTTCTTGTCCTTTGGCTGTGTCTGCTGTTGCAAATCGCTGAGGGTCTGGTCGCCGGGCGCAGAGACCTCAGCCCTGTCCTGCTGCCCCTTATTCGCGCGGGCGGCAGAAATGGCAGCGAGCGCGTCGTCGCCGAGAAGGTTCTCTCCCGCGGTAGTAGCTTTGTCGCTGCCAATGTTGGTATTTGCATTTGTGGGATGCTTTTTGAGGTGGGGAATGACCTCTGCGGCGGAGGGGAGGTTGTCAGCAAAGCTGCTGCTGGGGGGTTTATCTTGAGACGACATGGTGGTTGTCGCCGTAGTCGGCTTGCTGTGCTTGCGGTCGACGTGACCTAGGTCCCTGCTGGGCTCGATAACGTCGCGGAGGCGGCGCTTGAGCTCTTTAGTCTCGGGAAAGCCGCCTTCAGTCTTGCGGTCCCAGAGGATCGTGGTCGAGGTCGTGGAGGCGCCTTCGGGAAGGTGGGTAAGGGTGACGGTGAAGGTGCCGCCGGTTGCTGGCTGAAGGGCGACTTCGCCAAGTGAGGTGGAGAAGGTCGATAGGAGTTCCTGGGCAAACTGTTTGTTCGCGCAACCTAGTATTAGTTCGCGGAATACGTCGCTGGTGATACGAGGGTGATAGTAGGGTGATGCGGATTGCGTATGTGAGAAACGTGTGTAAAGGCGAGGCGAGGCAGTGGTGGGACAGGGGGACAGAGAGGATGAGGTCATTGGGGGTCATCCATTCCCGCCTGGAGTAAGACCGGCGCCTGCTCAGGCCAAGGTAGGATCGAGTGCAGGCGAGGTAGAGATGGCGCGAAGCGAGGAACGTGAGGTAAAAGCTGAGCTGAGCTCCTTGGCCGGCACTTACATAGGCTGCGCGGAGCATCCACTTACACTGGGTGCAAAACTGGATGGCCACGCGGGGTAGGGGGAAGGGCGCAGGCGCCGGCGTTGATGTTGACTGCGTGGTGGGAGTGGCTTCTGCCATTTTGTTCGGGAAATAGGGAGCGACGCCTCGGTGAACTGGATGAAAGAGAAGGAAAGATGGCTAGAAAGTGGCGTAGAAAACCCGAATCCCGCTTGTTCACCACCGTCCGTGAGCTGCTGCTAGCTAGGCCTTGCTCGGCACAGCTTGCGGCTGGACTTGAGGCCAGAGGTATCGTTATCGGACCGGCCCCGGTAGATGGATGGGGATGGGTTGGAGATGCGGGGGAGGGAATCAGCTCGGGAGGTTCCTTGCTCTTGGAGATATCCGGGGTTCTTTGCCCGGGAGACTTTGAACCTTAACCGTCAAAACAGGGGATGCTCCCAATTACTCGGTAGAAGATCGTTGACACAGATCGTCTGCTTTTCGGTCGGATGTGCGTTTACGCGGCTAAAGGTCTTTGGCGGGTGGAGGGGAAAAGGAAGGAACGGTACGGGCTGCGTCATCGGCGGTGACGCCGTTGTCCTGCGCGAAGCGGGGAGGAGGGGAGTTGCGCCACGGATCCCCAGCTTGCCTATTTGGGACGAGCTGTGGCGCGACTCATGCAAGCGAGCAAGCCACACTGGATGCTGACAAAGAAAGTGGCCGGCCCTCCACGCAAGCTCAGGGAGCGCCGCCGGAGGGTAAAATGGGAAAATGTTTTAGCCCCCAGCCCGCCAGTCCGCCATTTTAGCCCGCGGCACAAGGTAAACATGGGAGGTCGCATGTGCTGCACTGGCAGGCACCTGGGCCCATCTGCAAGCTCGATGGGGACAACGCGATAGGTACCTTAGTATAAGCAGTTAAGAGAAGAAGAACACGACGGAAAGCGGGCAAGAATGGAGGAAAAGGAGGACACTCGTGGAGACACCAGAGCTTGTGGCAGGAGGTGGCTCCGACGCTGCCGGGCCTTGCAGGAAGATCCGGCAGGAATTCAGGTACGGGTGGGTAAAGAATGTAACCGCAAGGGCCAGTCAGGCAAGCGCGATGTGCAGTACGCCCAAGTACATTGAGGAGAGCCCTGTCCCGGAGAGGGGATGACCTGGCTTGGCCTGCGAGAAGACGGGCATCCGCTGCCGCACGCAGCGAAGTGCCCTCTGTAAAGTGCACTAAAAACTGGAAGACTGAACGAACGGGTGGGTTTGGTTGGTTCTGCGTGAAGTGGTCCGTCCCAGACGAGTGGAGAAGCAGAAAAACAAGATAAAGTCGACCAGGAAACTCGGCTTCCTCTTTGGAAAATTGGACAGTATATAGAAAAGTTTAAGAGTCGCAGTAGAAAAAAGAAAAAGGGCGTCGTCAGAAGAGGAAGTGTAGATCCGAGGAAAAGAGGGCACGCCTGCGTCCAATAGTGGCTGGAAAGAGTAGCCATCGACCGCAAGCAAGATGAGTTGACAAGGGCTCCGGCCGATGTACCCCCAGGGAAATGAAATGGGCCTCTTGCCGTCCCCATCCCGGCCAGTAGTACCACAGCACGGCACGCTGTAGCCCGTCCATCCTCCTCTCCTGGACCGCTGAGGCTCCTCCTCTCCTGCTCCCGGTTCCAGGTCGGTCGTCCAGGCGAAATAACAGACAGCACCACATGTCTCCGAGCTCCTCTTCTGACCTGAGAAATCTGGCTCAAGAGATGGCAGACGAAAAAAAAAAAAAAAGCTTGTCCCATTATTCTTGCTTCTTCAACGCCTCGTTGGCGGCTTAATGGCCTGATGTCTTTTTCTGCTCCCGCTTCCCACGCCTCTGGGTCCTCCCCCATCTAATCCTCCTGTGCCTGTTGGCTGTCGGCCGCAGCCAGCCCGTCCCAGTTGGCATTCATAAAAGCCGGCCGCGGTCCTCAGCTCACAAGTGGTTCAATCCCCCGGGCCCGCCAATGCGGCCATTGGTTGGCCGAAATGACCTGATATGGAACCACAACAGATGCGAGTGATTTCGTCGCTCCATGGGGCGTGGCGCACCACTGAGAGTCAGGAGCCATTTGGCGATCAGCCCTCTCCTGTGAGACCCCCTTTGCTTGCAGAGGCTGAATGTGTGCTCGCGTTAAAAATGCTAAGACATGTGAAGACTCAAAGACATTCACTCGATCATCGTGGCCCAGTCGATTAGTCGGGGAGACAGGCAATTGTGGATTGAAGCTATTCACACACTCGGTGCGGGATATAGTAAGGGAGCAGACAGACCCAAAAAGGAAAAAGAGTACAGGACATCAAGAGAATTATTACATGCTGAAGAGCTGCCCACGAATAAGCCCTGCCTCCCCGACAACCACCTCCCCCCAGTAACAACAGAAAAGAACAACATAGAAGCCATTATCGTAGCGGGGGCCATTGCCTCTTTTCCCTCGTCTCGAATCGCCCTCCTCCCGACTCCTCGCCTAGCTTGCTCGCCCCCGAAGATATTACTGACCCGTATTCGCTGTCCGTTTCCATTTATCTTGATCCATCGAAGGAGGTCAAAGGATCCTTTCTCTTGACTGGCAATGTCGGGACCTTGCGTCGTCTTTCCCAATCCTGGGGAACTTTTTTTCGTTTCCTCTTCGACTCCGCGCTAGTCTAGGACTTTTGATTTCCGGTGATTCCACGACCGCGTTAAACAAAACAACATCGTCTCTTCTCGGTTCTTCGGGATGGGGTTGCTCGCTGTTTCCGGGAGGTTTGCTGCATTGCCCGATGGCCCTCGGGGGCTTGGTATTCCACGCGTAAAAACAAAATGACAATCCGATCGGAGCATCGAGATGGTTCCGATAAAAACAACATCGCTACCCATGATTTCCGTTGCTTTTTTTTTTTTTACATCACCACACAGCATCCGCCGCTTTGTTGTGGTGCGTAGGGATCTTCGCCGCGAGGGACAGCGCCCCAGACCGATGGGACCATGTAGTCTCTCGTGCTGTTGCAGTAGGCAATGATGCTAGAGAACAATTAGTCGCCGATTCTCTCCGGTCGCGATGGCCTGGGCGATGCCAGATTGATGGCTGGCATTGACAAGCCGCGGATGAAAAGTTGATGACAAAGAAAACCACATACCTCTTAGAAGCATTGCTCACGGGGATCCTTTCTCTCTCGAGATCTTCGCGCAGGCGGTTGTTAAGCTCCGTCAATCGCCGCAGCTTGAGGTCGGCCATCGACTGCTTGTTCTTCTTAATCTGCGACGGGTCGCCGACATCACGGGAGGTGTACTGAGGCATCGTGGTCGCGGATCGGGGGGCTGGAGCCTTGGACGACGATGGGGTTGAGGACGACGCGGCGGCGGGAGCGGCACTGGCAGCAGCGGAAGAAGCGGCAGCTGGTTGTCGTCGCGGTGGATTGTCGTCGGAAAGTGACGGTGCGTCCTGGTCCTGCCGCTGGCGAGAAGTTGAAGAAGACGCTGTTGCGGCGGCGGGTGCGGCAGCAGGTGTCGAGGTGTTGGCGGCGGTGGTGGTAGTGGTGGTGTTGTGAGAAGGACGGTCCTGGTGAGAGAGCATATCGTGTCAGTTTGATTAGAGTTTCCCTCCTTTGGCTCCGCTTTGGCGGTGGTTGCCAAGTTTTCCCATCACACCGTGGAACGAGCGTTTGATCGGGGCGGGAGATGGGGGGAATAAATGAACGGGAAGGGGGCGAAAACTTACAGCTGCAATGCCGTGGGGGCAGGAGGAGGAATTGAGAGAGAGAGTGATCAAGGCCGGGTTCGATCGAAGCGAATCGACAAAGGAAAGAGCGTCGGGGGTGGAATGGGATTGGATTTGGGGGGGATTACGGGTGTCGAGGTTTTGGGTAGGCTGGTTGCTCGGATAATGGATTTGGATTTGGGAAAGCAAAGCAAAGGCAAAGGAGAGGACGGACGGACGTGGACGGGACGGGGAAGGAGGAGGAAAGGTAGGAGGGAAGGTCTGCCACTGGCGCTGGGAGGAAGGGAATTGGCATTGGGATTGGATTGCGGAGCCTGGGAAGGTTCCCCTAACGTGAAAGGAAAGGTCCAGGACTGCAAGGTTACCTTGCGCTAGGGCCACCGAGTGCACCATTGAAGCGAGCACCGCTCCTCCGTACCGCGCGCGCGAAGCGAGTCGAAGCGAGTCTATTACCAGGTGTGAACAGCTGTGGCCGCCTCCACATGTACCTGACGGCGCAGGTACCAGGCAGCGGGCAGCTGGCGGTGGAGGGTACCTGCCCTGGCCCTGAGATGAGGTGCATGCGCAGGTGCAGGCAAGCAGCAGGCCTGGTGCAGTGCTCGCACCTCAGACGACCCGGGCATGGGTGGGTACGGTACTGCGTCTGTACCACTGCTGCTAGGGCAGCGGGGGGGTTCGCTGGCCGGGGCCTGGGTCTTTTGGTAGTGCAGCGCTCTCCCACTGAGAGAGGGAAATTTTGAGAGACGGCCTCTGCACGGACCCGTCCGGTGCTGGCCCAGCGCTGGCGGGATTGGCTGGAAATTGGCCGGAGCGGGCAATCTCTCATTTTGGGTTTTCGTCTAGCTGGCCGGCACCCCGTTTTCCCGCATAACATCGCCTACAGGCATCACGAGACGCGACATCCATGATCTCAAGCCCTCGCAGCATGTGGTGTTGATGACGGCTAGGACGAACATCTTGGGCATCGTGTGGCGAACCGACGAACTCACCCCTCGTGCTCTCTTGCTTCCCGCATGGCACTGCTGCCCGGCATCTCGATCTGACTTTGAGTCTGCACTGCCGACTTTACTGAATCTATGGCCATCTTGCGGCACTCTGCCTCCGGCTCGCCTCGGTGCCGAAGCCAATAGATGGCATACTACGCAGTATGTTCTTGCTGGGGGTTTGCGCCGTGGAGTATCACTGGGAGTCAATGACGATTCGCATCGAGACGTGCGATGGAACTCAACTGTGCTGCTTTCGGCCGGCCTGGCTCCCTCGACATGCCGGAAAGACAAAGGACTGGGTACTGCCGAGGGCCCGGCTGAAGGTACCAGGCTCGTGGGAGATGGCGCAATGCTCTAAGGTATACTGGGGATAAGGATACTAATAGATATGCCGTTCCATTCTGTATCGGACCTTTTCGACCATCTTGGCCAACCGCCAGGAACTGCTCTTTGGTTGCCTCGCTCCAGCCTGGGGAATCCGAATTCCACCGTTCCCCCGAGCGTACGTACAAAATACACAATGTCCCCTGTAAGGAGGTAATTGTTTGAATACGAGTCGAGGCTGTTCTAGCGAGATGCGTGAAGTCAGCGACAGTTTGGCTCGGGGTCGCGTGTGGGGGGAGAGGCGGGATTAAGCCGCGTCAAGCGTTGGAGATAACGTGGCACAGAAAGGTTGATGTCCAGTAAGTTCGTGGAGTTGCGTTGCTGGAAAACTGACAAGGCTGGCAAATCGGGCTGCGATTCGTGGGTGACACACGGACTGACGGGGCCTGTCACTTGGAAAAGAAGGTTTGCGTGACAAAGGGTAATCTGGCCGCATAATTCACTCGAAATGGCAACGATCTAACGGTCCATCGGCGACCTCTCCTCGTCCGTCCCTGAGCCGTCAACCCAACATGCCCCCATCTTGCATCATCGTCATCCATTCACTTCGCTTTCGCAGGCTGGGATGGGACGAGAGGCCTTCCTGCCATCGGCGCCGGCAGCGGCAGTAAACCGGCAGCGAGCGGCAGCACACAGGCAGGACACCGGCAGGCCGGCCAGCCGCGACAGCGAGTTTCTTGGGATGTGGGATGCGCACCTCAGCCTCGGCTGACATAATCCTCCACATCACGTGATTTTCGTTTCGCACCACGCACGGACTGGCTAGCCCCTCAGGACTCGCATAGACGGCCACACACGAAATTGAAAAATTCCTCTTGCGTGTGTATCGCCTCTTCCGCAACGCCAACGCCAACTCGAGCGACAGCCAAGTCGATATCTCGCTCGCACCACAAGGCTTGCAGGCTGAAACCCCTGATATAGACATTTCCTCGAGAATACAGTTTTCCCGCAGAGGAGGTCGCCCATCATGGTGAGTCCTGCCTGTCTCCGTGCCTCCCGCGCCTAAATGATTCCCGCCCGTTTTTGACGCTACCCCTCTCTCACCTTCCTATCACGAGGCGTCATCTTGCGCTGCCATCGACCCTGCCGAACAATACTAACAATGCTCGCCAGCCTCCTCCACCTCACCAGAAGCCCGAAAATGTCCTGAAGCGAGCCCACGAGCTCATCGGCGTCAACCAGGCCCCGGCTGCCCTGACTCTCTTGCACGAGCACATCACCTCCAAGAGAAGCCGAAATGTTCCTATTGCGTCGCTGGAGCCGGTGATGCTCCTGTTGGTCGAGCTCTCCGTCGAGCAGAAGAAGGGAAAGCTTGCCAAGGATGCCCTCTACCAATACAAGAACATCAGCCAGAACACCAACGTCGGAACGATAGAGGTATGCCGCCCTGCTGTCGCGAGCATCTGCGCGGGGTGGAACGGTCGCTAACAAAGGATGTGTACAGCTGGTGCTGAAGAAGTTCATCGAGCTCGCCGCCGAGAAGGTCACCGCCGCCCAGCAAAAGGCCGACGAGGTCCAGTCTAGCATCGAGGCCACCACCGCCACCTCCAACATCGACGATCTGGAGGCCAGCGAAACCCCCGAGTCCATCCTCCTCGCTACCGTCTCCGGTGAGCAGTCCCGCGACCGTACCGACCGTGCCATCGTCACTCCCTGGCTCAAGTTCCTCTGGGAGGCCTACCGCACCGTCCTCGACATCCTCCGAAACAATGCTCGCCTCGAGGTCTTCTACCAGAGCACGGCCATGCAGGCCTTCGACTTCTGCCTGAAGTACACCAGAAAGACCGAGTTCCGCAGACTCTGCGAGCTGCTCCGCAACCATGTCCAGACTGCCGCGAAGTACTCCGCGCAGATGCACGCCATCAACCTGAGCGACCCCGACACCCTGCAGCGCCACCTGGAGACTCGTTTCCAGCAGCTCAACGTCGCTGTCGAGCTCGAGCTCTGGCAGGAGGCCTTCCGCTCCGTTGAGGACATCCACACCCTCCTCAACCTCAGCAAACGCCCTCCCAAGAACATCATGATGGCCAACTACTACGAGAAGCTCACTCGTATCTTCCTCGTCGGCGAGAACTACCTCTTCCACGCTGCCGCCTGGTCCCGATACTACACTCTGCTGCGCCAGTCCGCGGCCATGGTTGCCACGGGCCAGAGCAAGAAGGCCGACAACCCCCCTGCCACCGAGGCCGACCTCCAGAAGGCCGCCTCCTTCGTCCTGTTGTCCGCCCTGGCCATCCCCGTCATCAGCACTACCCGTTCGCGCGGTGCCATGGTCGACTTTGACGAGTCGAGGAAGAACAAGAACGCCCGCCTTACCCACCTGCTGGGCATGTCCCAGGCCCCCACCCGTGCTGGTCTCTTCCGTGACGCCCTCGCCAAGCAGCTGTTGAAGCGCGCTCGCCCCGAGATCCGTGACCTCTACAACATCCTGGAGGTCGACTTCCACCCCCTTTCCATCTGCCAGAAGATCTCCCCCATCCTCACCAAGATCGGCGCCGACTCCGAGATGGAGAAGTACATCCTCCCTCTCCAGCAGGTCATCCTCACCAGACTGTTCCAGCAGCTGTCCCAGGTGTACGAGACTGTCGATCTCAGCTTCGTTGAGCGCCTGGCCGAATTCCCCGAGCCCTTCCAGGTCACTCGTGGCACCATTGAGAAGTTCATCATGAACGGCAACAAGAAGGGCGATTTGGCCATCCGTATGGACCACGCCACGGGCGTCCTCAGCTTCGACAATGACGTTTTCTCGTCCGCCAAGGCTGCTCACGCCGGCTCTTCCGCTGGATCTGCTGAGGCTGACGGCAGCTCTGTCCAGCGCCTGCAGAGCACTCCTTCCGAGATCGTTCGCTCGCAACTCACCCGCCTCGTCAAGTCCCTCCACAGCACCTGCTTCTACATCGACCCCAGCTACAACAAGTCTCTCGTTGACGCCAGGGAAGCCGCGCTGGCCCGTGCTCGTGCCGGCGCCGAGAAGGAGCACCACGACATTCTGGCGAGAAAGGATGTCATCCAGAAGCGCAAGGAGGAGGCTTCCGAGATCCAGGCCCGTAAGGAGAGAGAGAACGCCCGCCAGAAGCGTCTCCGCGAGCAGCTGCTCCAGGAGGCTGAGGACAAGCGTCTCGCTGCCGAGCAGAAGGAACGTGAGGAGAAGCGTATGAAGGCCGAGCGCGATCGTGTCCGCAAGGAGGAGCTCAAGAAGCAGATCGCCGACCTGAAGATCGGCCCCAAGGTCATCGACCTGGACTTGGAGAACCTCGACAACCTCGACTCCAGCGCCATCCACGCCATCAAGCTGGAGCAGCTCAAGCGCGAGAAGAACGATGTCAACGAGAAGCTCCGCATCGTCTGGAAGCGCATCGACCACTTGGAGCGTGCTTTCAGAAAGGAGGAAGCCAAGAAGCTGGGCGAGGACTACCAAAAGCAGGTCGAGCGGGACCGCGCCACGTACGAGGCCGTCAAGACGCAGACGCTCAAGGAGGCCGAGCTGAAGCACAAGGAGAACGTCGAGCTGAAGCACCGCCTGAGCCGTCTGATGCCCGAGTACGAGTCCTTCCGCTCCAACCTCCACGAACGCCGCCGCGACGAGTTCGAGAAGCGTCGTCGGGACGCCGAGAGGGAGTTGGAGAAGCAGATCGCCGCCCGCAAGAAGGAGTACCGCGAGCGCAAGCTGCGGGAGAAGCGCGAGCGCGAGGAGAAGGAGAGGGCCCTGCGCGAGGCCGAGGAGCGCGCTGCCCGCGAGAAGGAGGAGCAGGAGAGACGCGCCGAGGCCAAGAGAGCCGAGATGCAGCGTCTCAAGGAACAGCGCGAGAAGGAGCGCCAGGAGGGTCTGGAGAAGGCCGCTCTCCAAGCGAGACGCGAGGAGGAGGCTCTGGCTCGTCGCAAGGCCGAGAGAGAAGCCCAGCGGACGGCACCGCCATCCCGCGTCCCCGAGCGTGCCGCCCCCGAGCCTTCCAGCGAGAGTCGGCGCCCGCTCAACCTGCCTGGAGGCGGCAAGTGGCGCGAGCGCGAGGCTGCCAAGACTACTTCCGGCCCATCGGATTCCGCATCCCCTCCGGCCCGCGCTCCCCCGGCCGAGCGTTTCGAGCGCCCTGAGCGTGCTGAGCGTGCCGACTCTGGTGACCGCCCCAGTGGACCGCCCCGGCTCAACCTCGCCGGCAACAAGCCTAGTTGGCGTGAGCGCGAGGCCGCCAAGGCCGCTGCTGGTGGTGGCGACAGCAGCTCCGCACCCCCGCCTCGCACCGCCTCTGGCGGTGGCGCCCCTCTCAACCGCGACGGCTCTGGACGCGGCGGCGAGAACGGCCGCCCCGACCGGGCCGGCTCGCCCGCGTCTGCTGCTGAGCCGCTCAAGCCTTCAGGCGCCCCCGGCAAGTGGGTGCCCCGTCACCTCCGCGACAAGGCCTAAGGGTGTTGTCAGACACGGCATAAGTATGAGAGGGAGTGAGGTGGCGGTAACTGCAGTCTACATCGGCGTTTTAGGTTAGGCAGGAAGTTCGTTTTCAAAAAGGATGTAACTCTAGAGCCCCCTGAGGATGGTCTCCCTCCTGTCGATCGAGGGGATCTAGAATGGAAGTAACAGATAGCCTTTAATCGTTGGTCAGGGCGGAAGTGAAATGTGATGACGACTCTTTGGCATGGTTAAGGCTGGTCTAGACTTTTAAAATTGCATATGATCCATGATTCGTTCTTTTATCTGGCGAAGAAATCAGGTTACTGTTAGTGTGACTGATGTATACAAATATGACGTGGAATAGTAGTTCGAGTCCGCACCACGCGGTTGAAGTTAAACCCCTATTGTAGGCCATCGATGGAAAGCCAAATAAAATCCGATGTCCCGACTCCAGCTCGGGATGTCACCTACACTATGTGTGTCCCCATGCATGACGTCGAAGACAACATTCAACTTGCCTTACCTGTCATCTGACTGAGCCGAAGATCTTTGCAATCTCCTCTGGGCCTCACCAGGGTGAAGCCAGAGCTGCAAGCCTCGTCGACAGACTTCGGGGAATATCCGCGCCTGATCTGCTGCCTGTTAGGCTTAGGGACGGCCTCCTTTACACGAGGAATGAAAAAGTCATGTGCAGCAGAGAAAAGGGGCTGAGAGTGGAGCTTGGGGCCTTCGGGCCGTCCTCCGCGCTTATCCAGAGCCTCCGGGCCAGAAAAAGAAGCCGCTGCCGTGTATCAGAGCGAAGCCACGGTGCGGTACAGTGCCGTGATCCGAAAGACAGGCAGTCTAGACAATCACGTGTGTGGCTCCTGGGCTGTTGAAGCCGCATTTTTGGATCTTACTCGGTGCTCAGGCCCTTTCGCCGAGCCGTCGAAGCTCGTTGACGGACGGACGGACTCTGAAGCTCCCCTAGCTTCTCTGGGAGAGCGCCGCTAGTCGTATTCTCAGGTGTGCATTGTCCAGTTGCATTGGCACTTGGGCCAGCGCCGTCGAAGGGTGATGGAGGCGCAGCACCTCTCTCCCGTGCCTTTGTGTGTATCAGTCGAGGACAACGAGAGGGACCTTGAGCTAAGGTCTTTGGAATTTGGAGTTCCTATCCAGGCAAAGCGCTCGATCGCGAGTATTGCCAACGTTTCTTGAAGAAAGGACCTGCGAGACAATGGCCTAGTTGGCCTCGCCGTCGGATGATAAAAAGAAGCATGATGTACTAAACTGAGCTTAACCACTGACTGGTTGATGTGTGCAGTAAGGGGCACACAGAGCCAGCGAGTCGTTGGGCTGGCTCGGGCAGATGACGAAGTCAAGCTTAGGGTTAAGCTTGAAAACATGAATATGCTTCTTTCAGCTGTATCTCGTATCCTATTTCCCTCCCGAGGCGTGGCCGTGCATTGAGGGCCCAGCAACGCTCACCTGCAGCTGAGCGGCCTGTGTCTTGGAATATGGCGGATGTCGGCACGTCTGACAGCCCTATCAGTGATCAGCAAATGGACGAGGTGCCCGAACCCCATCCCTGGAGGCGGGAGCGCCCTTGTTTTGGGTCAGCGATCTTCAAAACCTCCATGTTCGGCATGGTTCCACCCCGCCGCACAGGAAGAAGAAGAAGAAGAAGAAGCTGGACGTCTGGGCTTTCGACGTCGCTCGCACCGACGCAGCCGAGACCCGAGGCGCTGGAAGAAGGATACGAGGCTGAAGCACAGAGGCCGGAGACGTCGCATCCCCGTCAATATTTGCCTAAGCGTGTGCCACGGACGGATATACGAGCGCCTGCGTTTAAAGCTTCCCTGTTCTTCGAAGCCGTGCCTGGACGGATCGAATGGTAGCGCCAAGCATGACGGGGGACTACACTACTGCGTACTGCTAATCCCAGTCACCTGGGGAAGGATGTAACCCACACTGCATTGTGCATAATATCGAGGCTGATATTGGTGTTGACAGGTCGACCAGCCAGCCAGGACAGGACGCACGACCGATGCAGAGCTCGTCCGATATTGACCTCGCACTTCGCGTCTATCGAGAGGACATGGTCGCCGGCGGGAAATGAGCATGACGCAGGTGAAGGCAATGAAGAGAGCAGAGACGCTGCTGGTGCCGAGTCAGGTATCCGTAAACTCCTTTGTGGTTTAGTGAGGACAAGAAGGCCGGGCGAGGATGGCTCCTGGGCATCGTGACGGTGGTTCCTTACATCCACGCGATGACAAAGATATTCTTGGCCAGCGTCTCCCCTGATCCAGAGCGAAACCAAGTTCCAAAGACCACGTTCTGCGCCTGTGGCTCAAGCGTGGTCTGGAAAGGCGACTTTGCGAGATTGGGTCTGACGGCATCAAGAACCCAACAAGGGTCTAGCGCTTTCGGGGGTTGAAAGCACCAGTGCTTGCAGTAAGATTAGCAGCTGGCTACAGAAGGGTCTAATGCAGGTACAGAGTCTCTTGCCCCCTGTTGCTGCTGATGGGACGGGATAATACTGACCTGAGCTTAACAGCGGATGCGCCAATGGGACTGAGCGCTGGCCCACTGGCGGGGCTCCCAGTGTTTATGCTTCTTTCCCAAAGTGGAAATGCCCCGGTCTCGCTCGTCTGTTGTTTGTTTCCTCGCTCCCGACTCTTTGTGTGTTTTAGCCAGAACACTTGTGAAGCCTGCACCCGCTCACCGTCATCCGCCAACACTTGTGAACTCCCGATAGCCGAAAAGGGCCTGGCCCCTCGACATCATGCCTGCCTCCTTACCTGTTCTGGTCTGGGCTCACGTTGCTCGGACTATTGGACTCTGCACTTTTGCATCTACTAGGGAACCAGGCCCAACCAAGTTGGCGGGTAACCCAGCGTGACTGCATCTTGGCCCTGGCCCTGGCCCTTGTCCACTTAGAATGGCACTCGCCAACCGAGTCTGCAAAGGCCAACGCCAACGCCAACGCCAACGCAGGTGAAGCTGGTTTAGCCGCTGCCCCTAGTCGATGCTGTCCTGGGCTGTCTTCATCGTCCTCGTCCGGTGGCGTCCGGCCTTCACCTTGCCTACCTAGCTCTAGTCCATCACTTCCTGGCATCGATGCCACGACCTGACCGTTTCTTGCCGTGTCTTCCGGGAGGGAGAGACAAACAGTCAGGCGACAAGTCAACGTGCCATCGACGCAGAAGCAAACGTCGGGTCTTTCATTCTATCCTTGGATATCGCACTAACATGCTACCTCACCTTAGCCATGGCGCCCTCCCGTTCAACCTGACACGACCCCATCGGCCACTACGCACATCTCCCGCCCCCTTACTGTTGCCGCCCCGCGTCCGCCATCGTGAGGTTTTGGATATGATCAAATTTTACTATATATGGAGGCCTTCCATGCCTGTCATGCCGGTCTCCTTCCCATCTCATCACACACAACCCTCTCCGGGATAGCATTCACACTCTTTTCTTGTGCTCTTTTGCTCAGGACCTGTCCATTCGTTCCAACTCAATAACACCACTCGCTCACTCGCAATGGCTCCTCTCATTAGAGCCGTGGCTGCTCTTGCAGCTGCTACCCTCTTTACTCAGGTCACAGCGACTAACGTCGAGTTGCCGCCCTGCCTCGATCCCTTCAAGCCCTTTGCCCCGGCCGGCTGCTTCGCCGACAAGGGTACCAAGGGCGAGAATGCTCTTGACTTCCGCTCTACTACCGATCAGTACACCATGACTACCGAGAAGTGTGTGGCTGAATGCAAGGGTATGCACTCTCATCGCACTTGGAACAGACATACAGACTAATACATTGACAGGCAATGGATACCGCTACGCTGGTCTCACCTACTACGGTGTCTGCTACTGCAGTCAGACTATCAACAGCCCTTCTGTGCCCGAAGAGACTTGCAACTACCCATGCGGCGGCAACAAGACGGAGATCTGCGGTGGCCCCTCGGCCTTCACCGTCTGGGCTGATCCCACATTCCCTGATTCTTCCGGTGTCACTGTGAACTCCTACCAGTCCATTGGCTGCTACAGCGATGACACCAACCACGGACGCACCGTCGCTGAGCGCCAGAACCAGGTCGACTCTGCCACCATGACGCCTTCCTCCTGTATCTCGGCTTGCGCTGGCCAGGGCTTCGCCTTCGCTGGTGTCGAATATGGCGGCGAGTGCTATTGCGGTGTTGTCATCGGTAACTACACTCAGCAGATCGACATGGAGAACTGTAAGAAGCCCTGCAACGGCGACAGCACCAAGTACTGCGGTGGATCTTCCACGGTCGAGATCTACGCTGCCAAGGAGCTCCTGTCTCTTGAGCCCTGCGGCTACGTCCCGCCTGCCAACTCGCCCTCGTCCTCGCTGCCTCCTGTCTCCTCCTCGGTCTCAGTTTCCAGCTCTACTTCGGTCCCGGTTGTGTCAACCAGCTCCCAGTCTCCCCCTGACACGCTCACTACGTCCTCCTCCACCACCGTGTCGACCCAGAGTCCTCCTCCCAACACTCCCAGCACTTCCACGACAGTCTCTACCCAGGGTCCTCCTCCTGCCAGCACTACGAGCACTTCAACAACTGTCTCCACTCACGCTCCTCCTCCCCCCAGCACTTCTATGACCGTCTCTACCCAGGCTCCCCCTCCCGGGACGACTTCGCAGCCCCTTGTCACCACTAAGCCTCCCACGACCACCCTCACCACCCCTACCACGACTAAGCCCGCCATGTGCTCGACCACGATCGTGACCCCTGCTACTTGTGAGTATGGCTGCGGCTCTTGGTGCAACAAGAACCTTCCCGACTTTGACGACAGCACCACCTGCCAGCACTCCCACAACCGCTGCATGCTCCAGGTCAACGCCTGCTTCAAGAGTGCTGGCTGGCCTGGCTCTCAAAACTGCCTCGACTTCAAGGCCTGGTGCAAGGATGTTGGCAGCTACTGCTCCAACACCTGCAAGGGCAAGGGCTCCTGCAGCAAGAAGGACTGCTTCCAGAAGAAGGTTCCTAAGGGCTACAAGCCTGGTACCACCTCCGTCTCCACCTTCCCCTGCCCTTCCAAATCGACGTCCACCTCCACCCCGGTTACCGTCGTCCCTCCTCCTCCCACCGGTATCTGCAAGCAGCCCTCCAGCTGGATCTACAACTACGGCCCTGGCAACCCTGTTGGCGGCATTGAGATCCCTGTCGTCACCTGCAACGATATTCTCGAGGACTTCAAGGCCGGCAACCAGTTCAAGCTCTACACCGAGTCCGACTCCAAGAGCTGCAAGAGCTACAACCGCAACAACGTCCCCAACGCTTGCTCCGCCGCCTGCTTGGAACAGTACAACGAGTGTCAGGACGTCTACGCCCAGGGCTGCAAGGCTTACAACAACCGCCGCAGCGGTGGCTCCTACTCCTCCGCCCCCGACGTCGCCAAGCGCTGGTTCTTCAGCGACAACTACAACGGCGCCATCAACAAGTGCACCATCCAGTACAAGGACTGCCTCAGCGAGAACAAGAACGCTCTGGCCGCGAACAAGTGCGGAACCTTCGGCACCAACTACTAGTTGGGGCGATGCCGACGACGATCAAGGGAACGACATGTTGAGTATGACGCATAGAGGCTATAAAATCGGAGTTTTGTCTTTTAGAGCGGCATGGCTGCATCATCACACTCCTTAAACCACTGTTTCGAAGTTTGGTTCAAAAATTATATTATCTAATAGCTAGTCTTCTCAGAATCGATTTGCCGGGTTTCGGCTCGGTTGTTTAATATTAAACCTCTCTTCTCCTAATTTGCGTCGTGCTCCGACGAATGCATGTCTCGGTCGAGGGCCATTTGAAATAACATGGACTTGAAGATTGTCGCATTCTTCTATTCGAAACTATGGGAGAGGGGTATTCCGGGCTTTGAGTCAACCATCGTATGTGATTCCCAACTTCGCTTCCCCCTTGCTTGGAGGTCTCGAGTACCCAGAAAGTGACAAAATGCAAATGGAACATTGAAAATTTGTTATATCTGTATTACATATTTCTGTATCCGAGTGATTCTCAATTCCTTAATTGGCCCGAAGTGTATTATTTGTCATGCGATATTGAAGTCGTAGTCCATACGGCTGCCAGTTGAGGGTTTTGGGGGGACCTATTCAGCCTCGGAGTTAGTTCCAGGTTGCTCGTCGAGGACCGGCTTCTCCAACTTTTACTGTTCAATTTTCATGTTCGTAACATAGAAAACGAGCTTTCAGACCTTTCCAGAACACCGTTAAGTCCACAAGAGGTAGATTAGCCGCACCCTCATCATGAACTGTTTGGGCCCTATTCCTGGTTAATATCCCTTGAACAGCCCTTTCGGCGCCCAGAGATTTCGGATGTTAGCCCATTCAAATTTGATCTGTCCCTAATAGTGATATTGGCTTTCTTGAGACGTCATCTGACTCTTTTGCTGTCTCTGAGCGTCGAGACACGGCCTCTTTTTGGCTGGTGGATGCTGGCTGCCATGCCACTGACACCGCAGCGTGCGTCTCCCTTTGAAGAATAGTTCCTTTGCATCTCTCGACTCTTCCCCTTTATGGTGGAAGAAATACGCAAGGCAAGCAGATTTTAAGATTCGCGTTCGACGAGATTAAGTCATTCGAATCCAGAGCTTCTGGAGAGTCGGGCAACATTGGGGTCAGGGATAGTGAACTAGCCCTTCTCAGCATGGTACCAGTAGACTCAGGTCGTCCTACGGCGCCGTATCATGCGTATTTCGAACAACTCGCCGGAGTAATCCGTTGGTAGCGGTTTGGGTCGTGCGATTCAGAACAGAGTGCTTGCCGTTGAGAACGCAGGCGAAGCCTCCAAAAAGCACATCGATCCTCGGTTCCGAAGATGCCTTGGCTCGCCCCGTCAGCTACTTCCAAGAAGATCTTGTAAAGAGCAGCGATTTCATGCCCGACTGGGATCGTTGAGGTTGCAGGTTTGGAACTTGACCTAGAAATCTGGTAGATTCTGCGCAGACTGGCAGACAGAACTGAACACCACCAACCCTTCGTGGAATCGACCAAAATGTGTCTCAATGCGAGTTGGATGGTCGGGCGAGAGGTAGAGTAATATACGCTTTATCAACGAGTGAAGGGGTCAATGACGAATGACATGGCCTCATTCTGCATCGCTGCCCCTATTCTATTACACCAAAGAAAGGCACAGCACCGAGGTCTGGATATTTAGGCTCTGGCTTTGCGCTCCTTCACGTTGTTACTATGTCTTCCTCTAGGATAACTGGACGAAGTGACACAAAGAAGCATCGAGGTTCTGGGTAGCTGCCGAGTGTCCGACTTCGCTGGCCGGCACAAACGTATTTATCAGAAGCCTTCTCGTAATTCTCAAGATTAGAAGACAACGTTAGGGACAAAGGGCTAACCTAGCACTACCTGGATGATAGTCTGAGCAGGCTCAGGCCGGTGAGACGCGAACCTGTCATTAGCTTCCGACGAAGACTGGATCTTCACATCGTACCGTCATCCGCTTAGCCGAGTCACCAGAATCGGCTTGACACTGGTATGTTTGATTCTGCCAACACCTTCTTCAATGCAGAGAAGCTGCAGGAGATGGGCTTCCTCGGCACTGCGTTCTATCCATGCAAGTTTCCCGAGACAAAATTTTCTTGTGTGACTAGATGCCTACGGAGTCGGTTATGGCTTCTCAAGATATGGGCTACAGCAACTGACCGGTCTCTGAGGCCCGGCTAGTACCACGTAACCGGAGACATCACCACTTTCCCTGCGGTCCCGCAGCCCGAGAGAGCCATATCAGCGGACAGATATTCGTATTTGATAACCAGTAAGTGCATTTTGTTGTTAGGACTCAGAGTAACTAGCGCAAAGCCGATTCTCAACCGGTGAGTAATTGTTGGGGGGTCTTGACGGTCACGTATGTCTCTCCATCGTCCCTTATTAACTATGTACCGGATAGCGTTCTCTCGGGAACCAGCATCAATATCCGCGGATGCCTCAATGATACAATTGTTTTCGTGTGCAATCAATTGCTTTGGCGGATGATCAACCCCCAAGACGGGCTGCCGAGGGGAGACAGCTCCCACCCTAGTGTGGAATAGCTTCTGGTCTCCATCGAAACAACCGTCAAGGTCTTCCACATATTGTGTGGTTCATGATCATCAGACAGATGGGTAGACTTTGGGGCTTTCAAGGTTCCCCCAAACGTGAGCCACTGCGCCTCGTCCGAAAGTTTGTTTCCTCGAATACGTCGCACCAAAATCGGTAAGCCCCTTGAAAGTGTCTCGAGTGCATGACTGAACTCTCGCACAAACCTCCTTAGCACACCCTGCCAGCCCACATATTGATGAAAGAGTAATGCGACGTGCAAAAAAGAATGCAGGCCACTGAATATGGTAGTCATTGACCCTAAATAGACAAAAAGCGAATGCTGGTTGCCAACACTGTGGATCGAACACAGGATCCCCGCATTACAAGTGCGATGCCTTACCACTTGGCCATGCTGGCGAATCAGTTACAAGGATGATTGCGTCGCAGCGAATCCAATTTCGCTGTCTTGAATGGCATGTGAGGAGATCGGGTTGGATCTTGAGGGGGCGGCCGTGCCCATTGCTCCGGGTTATTTCCGGCTGACAGGTGCCCCTCGTGCCCCCTCATTGCCGCCGCGCACAACACCAGCGTCTGTTTCTGGTGACAACTGACCTGCATCGTGGAGCCATTGCTGTTGACATGCAGCTTCATGGTTGGGCACCCGCAACTACTGAATCGCAGTTTAACCGTACATATATTTTCTTGCTTCGGCAGTTAGTGGGGTAGGGAGCACTGAACGTTACACGGTTGTTTTTTGCGCACTCATAGAGCTCATACGCTGTGGTTAATAGACGAAGGTAGCACGCGTTCTAAAATACAGGATCGCACGAGAATGATTCGCGAAGGAAAACCGACTAGTAATGTAAGTTAACGATGACCTCCCTTCTAGTGGAAGCGGCCTGGGTTGAGAAGCAGCGCTTGCCTACTGCTGCCTACTGCTGAAGGTCCCTGCCCGACACATCTCCCCAGCTTCGCCATTGCCTTCCATGTCCCGGGAAAGACAAAAGCCTGGGTAGGTGCGTGCCTTCCATACGATTACCCAAGAAGAAGAAGAAGAAGAAGTACCTAGTCTGGGTTGCCGGGAAAGGGAGAAAACCTCAGCCAGCTCAACGGGCCAATGCGTCGTCGCCCAACTCACACCATCCCACTTGAAGACCGGACTATTTGCGATTATCGTCGCACCACTTCCAACATTTCGGACATATTAAACCCGTAAATTTACTTGGTTACCGAAGAAGACCACAGGAGAGTTTCCTACGCATGCCTCCCACTTGATCTCCCACAACTCAACTACGAGCCAAGCGCGCTGGGCATCCACCTCACTGACAAACAACCACCGGCCCATTATGGACCCCTCGGGAGATTCTTCATCGGAGGACGACCGTTTCTTACGCTTTGATTTCTTTGGGAAATTAAGGGCACACTCAGTCAGACTCCGTCTCGAACCCGATTGCCGAATAGAAGAGGACTTCTCCGATGATGATGATGATGACCCGAAAAGGGAAGCGCAACGACATTATCACGATGTAAGCGATATACTAGCCGATGCAGCACGACTCTCTGTTCTAGCGTCGGAATGGCAACGGGAATTGAGAAAAGAATGGGGTCCGACGCAGCGTCAGAAACGGCTTCAGAAGAAGACCCAGAGACGGCGCCTTTTGTTGCAGGAAATCATTTCGCCCACGACCATAGCAAAAGCAAATGCGCTACTCAATCTAGAACTGGAACGCGACAATAAGGAAGTCAAGAAGTTCTGTAAACTTGCACGATTGGAGATGAAGCGTGGCACTTCAGTCTTTTCAGGCAAGACTTCTTCATTCGCATCCGCTGCGCGAAAGTTCATCACTGATTTCAGGACCTTGGCTTTCCCCAATGGTCGATTCAAGATTCTGGCAGTCGTTACACATGCACCATATATACCCTTCTTGGATCAGGCCGTGGATGGGACCGAGCACACCTAGGCAGGCTATTTGCGAGACGCCACGACATTAGCCTTCATCGGAGAACTCTGGGAAAACCAACAATGCATGAATTGGAAAAAAGATGTGCCTCAATACGCCGTTTAGAGAGCAGTGGAAACTTTCAAAAAACTGGGAAAGCGCTCGACTGAGGAGTTGACCGAACTCTTCGTGCAAGACCTCAAAGATGGAGCTGTACCACTCTTCAAGCAAGTCCTCAAAGATAAGAAAGAAGAGGCAAAAGAACGTCAAGACGAAATATAGCAACTTTTCGAGCGCTTCTTGGCTGTCTCTTCGAAGTACACATTAAGAGATACATCGAACGACCAGGAACGCGAGATGGAGCGTAGGAGAGTTGAAGTCAAGGTGACAGAAGACGATTCTGATGATCTTCCTCGGCATACCGTCATGCGGATCAAGGCTGTATTTTCACACAGCCAGCACTAAGTTCCGATGAACCGTTACCAACCCAGACAACTATGGATCATCGTGGGCACTCTGGACAACGAAGGAAACATGGGTATTCGAGTTGCAGCCGGAAGTCTGGCAATGACAAATGGGACGACAGACTTAACATTCCGGAGAAGGCTCTCGGCCAGTTTTATATTTCGTGGGCCGGCGGTCTCCATCATCAGCAGATGGCTAAATTGTACAGCGGGTGAAGCAATACTTGGGCATACAGGTTCACGGCTTCGGATTCTTCTCTCGGTTGGCACTTGGGTCATTGACAGTATGAAGTAGCGAACCAAAGAGCTTATTAAAAATCAATTTGCTTCAAGCGATTTCCCACCACCTCGGAGTTTCCCTGCGTTCCGGTCGTGTCTACATGCTGTCGTTCAAGAAGGCAGACACATGATAAGGTAACTCCTCTGACACGACTAAGGGAGTCCGGTTGAGACGGCGGAACCGGGTCCTTCAGATTGAAAACGCAGCGCAAGAAACGCAAGCTGGCTTTTTCAGGAGTTTCTTGATGTTGTTTGTCGTCTTGGCCTGCAGAAGCTGCTGAAGCTGGGTCGAGGGAGGTACGGTCGCAATGCCATCGGATTCTCGGATTCCGGTCAGACTCGGATGTGAGTTGCGTCCCTAGCCGGTCGAAGTATAGACACAGTTGATCAGAGAGTAACGCTTATAGGACAGCGTCGCCGGTGACGTCCCTCTTTTACCCGGGTCTTGCGTCTGACAGCGGGTCGTCTATTTGCTCTTTGGAGGTGTATTGTAAGTGGGATTCATCCAGATGGGACATCAGTGTGTTTGCTGAAGGCTTCCAAAGTCGTTGCGCGTTAGCCACGTCGATGAGAGGTTTGCAAAGGCCTTTCCCGCCCGTTGGCGTACGAGTGGAGGCTACAGGGTGTACCTGAGTCACATCTCAGGAACAAGAGACTCCGTCTCACAACCCAAAGTCGACGCGGTGGAAGATCTGGGTCTCGCAACGACTCTGACAACGGCTTCGACACCGGGGTTCGACAGAGACCAACACACAAGTCACCCCCTTGTCGACCCAGGCCAGATGCGGATTGAGTTTTCCCCAGCTTTGGAGCGTATGTGGAGCTGGCGCTCAGATGACATTGGCGGGCATCGGGTACCTGTAGCCACCGAGGCTTAGCTTGCATCTTGCATCCGAAAAACGGCGTGCCTCGACCGGCGCTGGGTTTCAAGAGCTCGGGGGGTGGTCAGGGCAGAGAGGCGCACCGAGCTTTCCCCATGTTTACGCAGTAATCAAGTAGCAGCAACAACAACAGCAACACACACGCACGTAGCAGTGACGATTTGGATGAGAGTTTGTGCTCGGTTTGGTTTCCGGATGGAGCTCCTCGCAGCAGGGTCGTTGGAAACATGCCGAGCATCCCGCCCCTCCTTTTCGCATTTCGCATTTCGCGATCCGAGGAGCGAGCTGGAGCGAAGCCGGTGCTGAGAGTTCCTTTCCGGTTCGCTTCAGTCCAGTCCAGTCCAGTCCAGTCCAGTCCAATCCAGTCCAATCCAGTACGGTCCAGTACGGTCCAGTACGGTCCAGTACGGACGGGTCCAGATCCAGAGCCACCCAAAGTACCGTCCCTTACCTTACACAGTACCTGGCGCGGAGCTGTGATTCCGGGATCGGGACAGCAGATTGGCCGAGGTTGGGCGCTGTGTTGGCCCCGGCAAACGAGAGAGGCAGGTGCGACTCGAACCCTAAAAGTGAGGTAAGAAGCCACTGAAAAATAGCACCAAAACAGCAAAATTACGTACAGGCGGAAGAATTAAGCGAACCGGAGGCCCGATCTTGCTAAAATGCCCGGAGGGGGAGGGGAGGGGGCGCCAGGTCAGTGTGTGTGCGCCCTGTGTGTGTACCTAGTTAGGGTGCAGTGTGTGCACAGGCTGTGGCCAGAGCCGGGCTCCCATTGGCGGCAGGCGGCCTTCGTGCCCTGCGCTGCCCTGCCTGCCCTGCCTGCCCGACCTAATTTGCTCCGTGCTCGTGGCTTCCTCCAGCTGTGATTTGTCCCGCTCGCAACCCCAGTGCCCCATTGCGCAGTTTCTTCACCTCATCGTAACATCACCACCCGCACCAATTGGTCCATATCCCCATTGAGCATCATCACCACCGCCAGGTCATGGTGTTCTAACCTTGTCTCTTACCCCAATCATCATCCTAGACTAGGTCGCTATTGTATACACAATCCAGGCGACAAGATGTCGGTCGCTAGCAAGGTGAGCGAGCTCTGTTTCCTTCTGTCTACCAGTGTGTTTCAAAATTACCTGTTGTCGCTGTCGCCTCGCCGTTGTGTGCGTCGTCATCCCGCTCGACCTCGTCGTCGTCGCCCATGATTTTTTTTCTTTGCCATGTCGTCTGCCTCATAAGCCTCAGCTAACAATCCCTCTAGAACCTGTTCGAGCTCCTCGGTATGATCCTCGATCACGACCCGACGAACCCTCGCTCTCTGGACGTGCCCTAACCTCCCACAACAGGCAACGATGCGGAGGATGACACCCCTCAGGCGCCCGTGAAGACGGTCGAGAAGACCACCATGCGCTCTACCAAGCGTAACGCCGAGCCTGAGGCCCCCTCGCGTGCCGCCGCTAACACCGGTGCTCGCCGCGGCAACGCCTCTGGCAACGACGCTGGTAAGTTGTGCTGCATTGCCGTCTCCCGCCCTCGGAGACCAAAACTCCGCTTTGTGGCTCGGCTCGCTGATACCACTCTTTACCGACAGCCTTCCGCGACCGCAACGCCGGCAGCGACCGCAACCGTGGTAAGACCACCGAGGAGCCTGCTAGAGGCGGCCCCCGTGGCGGCTATGGTGCCCGTGTCCGTGGAGGTTCGTACCTTCCCGTCGTCGCCTTGCGCGAGAAACCAGCCTAGGGCTGCATGACGCTTTAGATTTATTGACACGACGGATAGGTCGCGGTGGCCGCTTCCCCCGCGAGCGTGATGACCGACACACTAAGGGTCTGGCCAGGTAATTTTAATGCCTCCTGCCGCTGCCCAAACCCTCGTTGCTAACCCGCAGTAGCGGCTCTGAGAAGCAAGCTGCCCAGTCTTGGGGCGCCACTGAGGGCGAGGCCGAGCGCAAGGACGAGCAGGCTGGTGAGGCCATCGCCCAGGCCGAGCAGAAGGACGCTGAGGCCGAGGCCGCTGCTCCTGAGGAGCCCGCCGAGCCCGAGGAGAAGCACATCTCCTACTCCGACTACCTTGCCCAGCAGGCCGAGAAGAAGCTTGCCCTGGACGCCGGCATCGAGGTCCGCAAGGCCAACGAGGGCACCAAGCTTAAGAAGGAGTGGGCCAACGCCAAGGAGGTCGTCCGCGAGGATGAGGACTTCATGATCGGCACTGGCGGCAAGACCAAGCGTGAGCGTGAGCGCAAGACTAAGCAGCTCATCGACATCGACCAGCGCTACGTCGAGCCTGAGCGCCCCGGCCGCGGCGGCCGTGGTGGTGGCCGTGGTGGTCCCCGAGGCGGTGCTCGTGGCGGTGACCGCGGTGGACGCGGTGCTCCCCGTGGAGGCGCTCCCCGTGGAGGCGCTCCCCGTGGCGGTGCTCGTGAGGGCGGTCGTGCCCCCATCAACACCAAGGACGAGTCTGCCTTCCCCAGCCTCGGCGGCAAATAAATGCCATCATATCTGCCAATACATAGGCAAAAGTGTGCCTCGACACATATTTCCGCTCTAGCCAACGAAGGATACGGAAGGGAAGGGCCAGTTTTTCGGGGGAAATTGAAGAAGGGTTACGTCATGGTTTCCGAGGACTCGGCCGGCTGATTTCAGGTCGTTGCACAATGAATGAAAAGGCTTTTTCATCTAGGTACTTACGGACGGTATCGTTCAAAAAGTCAAATGGTCTCTTTTACATGCTTTTACTACTGTTTGGCCCCCGAGCGACTGCAATGGTATGAGTACGCGCGTAGGTTCCGGACTATGGAGAGTTTTGAAGAGATGCCTGTTCAAGGAAGTCCTTGCCGCATACCTTGACGTGTCGTGATGTTTGTGATGTATGTGCTGTATCCAAGGTCGGCCGCACTATCGATCATTGAGTCTGACGAGGGTTGCAGACACCAACAGCTGGCTACTCCATTCCACATTGTTTCTGAAGCCGAGTCCAAGACGAAACCCCGCTAAGCCCTGCAATGCCGGCAAAGAACATCCTCCCTTTCTCCACGGGCGCCCCTCCATCCACGTCCTATGTCTGCTTAGACTTCAGCTTTCCGGTTTCGCATTTTATACGTGTAGTACAACCTTACACTTCAAATCCTGACCGAAGTGCTCTTTTACTTAATCTGATGGGCATGTGGTGACATGAGTTGGGGGCCGATCTCGGGGTTCCTTTTTCATTCCCTCGAGAAGACCCGATGACCTCACAAGGTAGCTTACCGCTCAGCCAGTGTCGTGGTTTTGTATAGTCCCACTCCGAGGAACGATAATCAGGGGGTGACACACTTACCATCAGCTTGGATTGCTGGTCGATATCTGGGCCGAGCACGTTGGTAGAGATTGTTAACGTGACCCTCTCTAGCTACAGATTCTCTCGGATGAGGGGGAAGATGCGTAGGATGCGGGCTGACGCCCTTCGGCCTCGAGGCCAACCTCGATACACCCCCGACATGTTTTGTTCAGTAATGTGGTTACGTTGTAACACTTGGGGATCAAGCGAACGAACGGATATAGGACATCATTCTTCTTAGCTTAATTGTTGATGGATGGCCCCGGAAAATAGGGAAAACTGGGCTTTGATTGGTTTTGTCGTTTTCTTTTTCGCGCGGATGACGATGGCCTGTAGATGACGTCTTCGAGGGCAACTCGCCTTTTGGGGCCCATGTTGCTTGATTTATCGAGATGTTGATGTCGGCTGTGAGATAGTTGCCGGTTACGAATCTGTAGTCCACAATGCTTCCCGTATATCGTCTGAGTCGTCTTCCCCTATCGCAATCACCGTATTCCATGTCCGCGTATTGCTTAGGGTATATAACAAGGAAGATATCGATGGAGGACATGCCTCGTCGGGGCGAGGGTTACGCCTACAGCACGTGGACGATGCCTACTAGTCCGCCTGAGTTTACAATCGAGAGACAATTGGGTTGTTCCAAAGAATGAGTTTACCGCTTTGACGTTGCCCCAAAGCCCATGCCATCAAGCGAGGTCATGACCACAATATTCATGTGGAGGAAAGGCGGCCCCGAGTTGGACAACGGTAGCTTGTTGAACGTCCAACCAGTCTCTCGGCGACTGTGCAGATGTGACGCGCGGCGTGAGATTGATAAGGCGAGGTAGAAACCGCGCAATTCCAGCTATCTGGTGTACCATAAGAGATGTGAGAGGACGGGCCCGTAGCTTGTGGACCCGTAGATGCCTCATTGTCCATCAACGGGGCCTAACCCCGTTGTGTCCAATCCCGCTTGTGTTCGTCGACACGCCGTATCTCAGTTTTGTGACTCCATCGCCTCGCTGGATCAATGTCAGCCGATGGCAACGCAAGAGCCCACAATCAGGGAGAGTAAGTTTGACTTCACCAACCTCGTCGCAATGCAAGACCTTCAACTCAAACTTTGTGGAAAGCTTTCTCCGAGAGGATCAAGAAGACCGCGTGGACGAAGCCTAGTATTACTTAGTTCTGTAGCTTCCGTCTTTGACCCAGAAGCAGCTCTGCTCCGAAGTTTACAACTCCTCGTCTCAAGTGGACTCCAGCTGAAGGACCTCAAGATGGCTCTTGAGCGCACGCACAGATGTCCGACAACGAGAGCTCAATTGGACGACGCCCAAAAGAGCTTTTTTTATCACCTGAAAAGGGGACCGGAAGGAAGACCTGGTTCAAAGGCCCAGAGTTCTCGAGTCCCTTTCGACAGACCCGAACATCACAAAGCACAAAATCTTCCACACAAAGACCTCGCGTCAACAACGGCCTCTTTTAACAACCACGTAACACGCTCGAGACCTTAGCAATGGAATTGTTCCAACTCTTTGTCTTTCAGTGCTAAAGGCGGCCGTTGGGCCCCTTGAACTCTCAACAACAGATCAGAGTCCCAATAGTTATAAGGTAGCCTTCAAGACCTCAACTCCTGTCCCGAATCACCAAGTTTACACTCACAAATCCACAGAAACCGCTTGCAACATAGCTCCATCGACAAGAATCATGCCTCTCAGACACCGCACCACCGTGCCTCCCGGCCGCCCCGCCTCCACTCTCCTCTCCATCCCCACGCCCTGCCGCTACTGCACCGCAGGCCGACGCGCCGGTGCCAAGCACAACACCCTCCGCAACCGCCTACGCCGCCTTCTCAAGCAGGGAAGGGTCCGCTCGCTCCCGCCGTCCGTGTGCCACGCCTGCGGCATGTCAGGCCGGATGGCTATCGAGTTCAAGCAAGTCGACTGGTCTGGCAGCCGCAGCAGCAGTAGTGCGGCCGCTGACAAGCAGCCGGTAGGACCTATGAATGAAAGTTGCGAGGACGACGCCACCAGCGACCAGGTCGTCAACCTCTATGGCGCATCGCGGTTTCACTCTCGACGGCCGGCCATAAAGGACTCGCAGTTCGTGGAAACTTGGGTTGAGCAGCAGCGCGCCATTGTTGCCACCATGCAGCGCCGATGGCGATCCCGCGAGCGGTGGCAGCGGTGGTCCCGCCATAATCTGATCAAGAAGAAGCCTGGTAGCCGTCGTCCCCCGCCCGGCTGGTTCGTCAGCTCCGCGCCGCGCGGCCTGAAGACGATCCCCGAAGAGGATGAGCTAGTGGAAGGCACGCGACGCATTTGCATCGAGTGAGAGGGTAAGTCCCCTGATGTCAAGGCGATGGTAACAGTCGAAAGATCTAAGAGTACCGGGGATTACCGGTCATGTGGTGGGTTAATGTGACTTGTAAGTAAAGACAGGTGAGTATGCCGTCTCTTATATCATGATAGAGAACCAGAAGGGCAGGTCATTAGGAAGGTCACCGGCTTGAAGGGGAAAAAAGAAATATAATCAGAGAAAGTTAAGTGTATTTGTTGTGGTTTCTCTCAATATGTGTCTTCACTGTCTGTCTCTGTAGAAACGGGCAGCATCAATGCCCAAGCTGGCAATGAGTAGGATGGCGTTAAAGGACGCCATCATGTAGAACGGCGCGCCGGTCGACACTGCGTCAAACATAAAGCCTCCCAGCTTCGTGAGCAGCAGAATGGCCGCCCCTCCAAACCAGGAGTACATGCCGGCGATGGAGCCCTTGAGCCGCACTCGCGACACGGCGTCTACGCTCGCATTATGCTCTAGCAACGGCGCAGATTCGGTAGGTGTCTCCATGGCCTCGGTAGATTCCTCAACCGTGTCGATGCGCTGAGACTTGGGGATATCTGCGGTCAGCACGCCACGACCGAGGGAACCCAGACTGCAGACAATGGCACCAATCTGACTGATGCCAACCAAGATTACAATAAGGAAAACAACAGGGCTGCCACCCCGACCGTCAACGTCCTTGAACTCCGGGCTAGGCAGCTGAGGCAGGATGATGTAGCCGACAATGCCGAAGGTGGTGGCAATGAGAATGGGGTAATTGATGCGGCCCCGTTTTCTGTTTAGGTAACCGAATATGGGCGCGGCAATCAGACCTAGAAGCTGAGCTACGCCGGACAAGATCGACGCAAGAATGTAAGCTGAGCGGCATTCCTTCTTCAACTCAGGAGAAGAGTCATGGGGAGATCCGTGGCAGTACCCGTTGTTGATGAAGAACGTGTTGATGTAAAGTGGGATGAAGAGGGAGATGGCCACAGTCGAGGCCCGGGCAACAAAACCACCCATGTATCCCAGTGCGATCTGGGAGTCGGTGAAGCCAAGAGTGATGGAGTCTCGGAGGAGACGGAAGTACGGAAGAACCTTCTACATATTGTTAGTCGATCCCTAAAGTCGGGTACGAACAACTTACCGGTCTTGATGGGTGGTCTGAACCATCAGCGGAACCATCCTCGGAACCATCCTCGGAGCTCGTGTTCGTTCTGTATCCAAGCAGGACGCTCCAACCCTTTTCATCCTCCCCCTTCAGGTTTCTCAACCCGAAGAACACAAAGATGGCCACCGCAAACGCAACAATTCCAACCACATAGAAGCTGTCGGCTACAGCTTCGCTCGGGGTCACGCCATCCACCTCGCCAAAACGTGCGGGAAGCGGAAGGAAGAGGGAGAGCGCAACCAGCGCGCCGCATCCCGTGAACAGTCCGACATAGCCCGCGAGCGCAGATGGCTTGCCAGTCCTGGCCTCATCTTCCTCCTCCGACCCCTCCTGTCCGTTTCCGCCGGAGCTGTGGAACCTCGCCGGGGTGATGGTCATGTCGGACTCGAGAGACATGGTGACGCTGTTCCGCTGGTTATGGATTGGCTTGTTCGCCGCGTTCGCCGTCTCGGATTTGTCGCTCTCGTCTGTCAATGACGGCAGAATAGCAGTCACCATGGTGGCGCTAGCAAAGCAGCCGTCAGCCCAGTTGTCCGTCCACGAGGTTGTTCGTAGTTACTCACGCGGCTGTCGCTCCGATGGCGAAGAAGATGCGCGCCAGGAGCAGCTGCGGATAGACGTTCCGCGCCTGAACGAATAGGATCAAGGCCGCACCAATGATGGCATACCCAATGACAGCCACCCATCTTACACCGAGGCGATCCGAGACCAGGCCCCAGACCGGGCATGCGACAAGCGCAACGAGCTCGTCGACAAAGCCGAGAGTGCCGACGATGTCGCCGACGCCATCCTTGACGCCAATTAGGTCGGTAATGACAAACGATATGCTGCTGTTGAGAAAGACCAGAAAGGATATGGAGAAGAGAGAGATGCCGAGGAGGTACGTCACTGCTTGCAGCGTGGTAGTCGCCTCGGCGAAGGGCAGGTAGCGAGAGAGGACGGCCATGGCGACGGTCGCGTGTAGCTGTAGCTTTAGTGATGTTGGGCTGAGCAATTGAGGGTATTCTCCTTTCTGCCGCAGACCACCGTCCGGTCCGAAGCTTACATCTCGCGGCGCGCGGCAGGAGATGCGAAGAAGAGAGGCGGCGAGGAGGTGTGTTTTTGTTTGTTGTTGATCACAAGGGAGAAAGTCAGGTAGCTGCGACTGCGGATGCGGGACGGTGGGTGAGCATCATACACCTGATGTCCCTGCAACTCCGGATGAGCCGCCTTACATAAGCTCGTACCGCACCTATACTGTCTACCTACCTACGCTCCTACGCGCACCATTACGTACTCAGCCGGACACCCGCCTCGGGGCCCCGAGCCGCCGAGGCCGACCGCGAGAAGGCGGGATGCTTACTGAATCTAGTGCGACGACGGACTTTTGTGTTTTGACGTAGAGCTCGGTTCCTTGTGATGGCCGAGCGATTGGCTCTGATTTGCCTAAGTACATAACTTACTCTAAGATGCCTCCCCAAGATATTCGTAATAACGCCAAACGCCCGACGCGAGGCGCTCTCATCGTTCTGCCCCCAGAAATGTCAAATGTGATTGTCCTTGTTCAAACCCCGACTCCGTTGCTTTCCCAAACCGTATCATTTTCAAGGGAGGGCCAAAGTCTCCCGTTCCTAGCCTACCACGCCCAGAGCACCTTGTGATGTAGCACACGCGCCCCGAGCCGTTCGAACTCGAATGGTGTGATCCACGAGTCGTTCGCCGGAAGTTTGGCAAAGACGCTAGCTCCCTTCCATGTCACGACTTGCTCGTCCATATCTCTGGCACTCCTACTCACGAGGATGCGGTCGAAAAGGTCGGGCCTACGTGCCTTGAGCTTCTCCTCGAGAACGACGGTGAATTGGGGCGTCTTTGAGCCGCCGCCAATCACCATGATACTACCCAGGAAATCTCGCAGCTTCTTGTCCTCGCCCTTGGCTGCATTGTAGATGCTGGTAAGAATGGCAAGATCCAAAGGCGCCGTTGGCAGGACGGCATCACGCTCAGCTGCGATGGCCTTCGCACTACGCGCTGAGGGGTCGACAAAAATGCCAGCAGGTGGCTGCGCAGCCGTGGCGCCATTCGGCCCTGGAGTGCCGCCGTTACGCACAGGGGGAGCAGGACTGCCTCCGTTCGCGCCCTCCTTGCCTCCAAAGACGAACGGGGCTGGTACTGGCGTGCTGACGCCCTCCGGCGCGGGCGACGGAGCATTGGACCCGGAGGGAGTGCCGTTTATGCCGTTCTCGCCTCTCTTGAGGAAGTCAAACGGTTGTGGCTTTTCCTTGACTGGCGTTGAGACGTCATTCTGTGATTGAGTGAAGCCGTTGGTGGACGCTGAGTTCAGCGACGGCTTGACAAGGGCAAGGATTCCAAACTGTGCCGCTGAGGTCGGGTCGTCAGGAATATCTACGTCGTAAGCGTTGTACGACCGGTCAATCAGCTTCCGCCGACCTCTGAGTTTCGCGCTGTTGTCAAAAATAGCTGGGTCGTAGAAGCCCATAGGGGCGAGGATGACCTCATCGTATGTCTTGAACTGGTACTTGTGTGTTGGCTGGTTCGGGGCTCGCAGGTGGAACTGGTACAGCTGGACAGAGATATCCGCTTGGGACATCGTGCAGTGCTTGATCTTGAGCTCCTCGGCCAGCAAAAAGTCGTATCGCCTCCGCAGGTTGATGTCCTGATAGGGGAAGTTGTCATAAAGGAGCATCTTGATGAAGGTCTCCGTCACGTCGTATCCGCCATATTTCAGGTTGATACGGGAGTCTTCTATGCAAAGCCCATCCTCAACACAAGTGATTGAGGTCTTCTGGGCTCCAACATCGACGACGCAGGCCTGTGTGTATCCGGCTCCGAACGTAGCCGCCATGCTCTCCTGAATGAAGCATATCCGATTGAACTCGAACCATGTCATGCAAGACCTGAGCACCTGCTCGACATATCTCTTGTCGTAGAGATCGGGAATGACAAAGACGCAGCTGTATTGTTTCCATGTGCTGTTCTTGGTGAGGCCGAGCTCCTGGCGGATGGCATTGTCCAGTAGAGTCTCAAAGTCATCGTAAAGGTGCTCGGCATTTGTGTACTCGTCCTCGTTCAGCACTCCCTGCTGGATCGGCCACCAGAGCTTAAATTTCGGCTGAGAGTCGTCCGGCACTCGCTGAGCCTGGTTTCCAATGAAGCAGGAGGCCGACGAGTTGGGATCTTCAAGGTCGTTGATGTCGGCCCACTCGATCTGCAACGGATCGTTGTGTGTTTGGATGATCTCGGGCTCGGTCCGGCGGTTGTAGTTGAGCACCAGCTCTTTGGAGTTTGGCAGAACCTTGCGCTTGTTCGCGCGCATCTCCAGCTTAAGATCGTTGCACATCTTCCCATACTTCTTGGACCACTCCTCACCGTACTGCTGGTCTTGAGTCTTCGCTTCGAACTGCCGACGGGGAAGGGCTTCGTGAATCTCTGCCTCGGTCTGTGGGAACTTTGTCGCAAGGGTCATGGGAATCGACTTGGGAAGGGCGTCGCTGGCGAAGCCGATGCGTAGGTTCTGGCTGCCAGGGTGAATGACGATGACCTTGGAAGGATCCAAGCCAGCCGCGGCATCAGCGGGTGCCTCCTCGGGTTGAAGTTCGGGGATGACGAGAGGGACTTCAGCACGGCTGCTTTGGGCAAGGGCGCGGTCTCTATCCTTGGCCGCTTGCACGATTCTATCGCGGGTGGCATCGCCTTGCAGTCGCAGAGCAAGGATCTGGTCATCGCGCTTCATATAATCTCTAATGATGGCATAGGTATTAGCATCGACGCGATTCGTAGTAGAATCTAATAGTCGCTAGGAACTTACGTATAGTAGTTCTTCTGATTGATGGGCGTGACGTCCGGCCAGCTGGTCTGCTTCATGCCATTGTCGGTCCTCTCGAGGCCTGGGGTGCGCGGTCAGCTTGCTTGCGTCAAAAGGTCGGCATCGTGTTAGACTTACCCTCCCGAAGGAGAACCCTCTCGCTGACTTTTCCTACCATTTTGTCGTCTTGCTCCTGATGTTCGGAGCCAGATGGCGGACTGACACTGCTGGCATGGGAATCCAATTGCGAAAAACAGATCAAAATCACAGCCTCAGATTCAGAGGTTCGCAGCCTCCTGCAGCTACCAGCCATCGTCTGCAGCCGCCAGCCCGATGGGCCGTGCACACTAGCTAATCCATAATTGGATTCGCTCTTCAAAATCGGGATTTGCATTGATCCAGGCCCGATAATTACATAATACGCCGGCGATGTGCGCCTGAGGCGTGACGACAAGGTGCGTGACATCGTTGCCGCTCAGGACTCGGTTGCTCTTTCCAGTTTCCTTAGATAATCATCGCGCACAGATCTTCAGCAACCACCGCAGTGGGACATCGACACGTCGCATTTCATGCCTCGGACACAGGCACCTTACGGCAGAAACAGGACTCTTGGCATGGCGCGAAATGCCCACAGTGGCGGCAGTTCCAATGGTAATGACTGCACAGGAACCAGCAGGTGATCCTTGTGTTGTCGCTGCATGGCGTGCACAGTTGGGCTCAGTTGAGAGGGCGGGAATGACATGATTCCGTCCCCCTCCAAAGAAGCTTAGATTTCGCGATTCAACGCGGTCCAAGCACCTCCCGGCACGGTAGGTAGCAGGCCGTCTTGTGGCTCCAGTCGCCGGCAGGCCATTGGTAATGGTCACAAGCTTGGCCCTCCGCTCCGGCCGTGGATGCCTGCCCGCTTGATGCTTTGCAGCTTGACTGTTGCTTGTTGCTTGTTTGCATGAGCGACCACTGAGTGGATGAACTTGACACAACGCTCCCGCCGAATCAAAGCCCAAACAACACGGCTCGATGCCAGCATGTCCCGGGAACCTTCGGTGGGAGCTCATCCTAGCTCCATGTCCACGGAGCGCGATCTCGCTTTTCGGGAGCTACTTGGGTGAGCGATTTTGAGAGGCCAACGGCCTTACCTGGGTTCCAGTTGTTGGGCACGATGGCCCTGCCAAGGCGACAATCAGCAGCTTCCTTTCTTCACCTTAGCGTCGGCCTGCCTGCGGGCCATTGTTCATGCTCTCCTTTGTTTCCTCACCGAAGGCAACCCGTCAATCCCTTCCTGCCTCAATGCATCCTGCCAGGCACCAGGAACCACAATGGCGCCAGCAGTAACGAGTAGGTACCTCCTGCCTTAGCTTGCCTGCCACTTCAGGCACCCGACAGCTTGCCTTTGCCTGCGTCGTCGGTCACGGCCACGGCCACGGCCACGGCCACGCTTTGGGTCACCTGACGTCCTCCGACCACAAAAGCAATGACGTCGTCACGTAAGGTTTCGCCTGCCACAGAGGAAACCACCCAACGTGCCACGTCTGCTTCATGACACCGAGCCGATTTCAGAGACACATTGTGTAGGGACGGCCGCGATCTCGCTGGATTCAACTTAAAGCCCTCTGACAGTCTAGCCATCCCACGCACTATTCACACGCGCCAAAACCCCCCACTCCCGCACCTCTCACAGCTTGGCCAAGAGCACCAACTTGCAACATCAACCATGCCTCCCATTCCCGTCTTCAGCGACAGCCCAATCAACGCCTCCAAGGCTTCGGGCTTGACTCCGCAGACCAAGGCACCGCAGGCCCAGGACAGCGCCAGTAATCCTTCGGTGCTATCGCAAGCTCAGGTCGGCGCAACCGCATCAACACCCACCCGCCAGCAGCCATACCCGCCGGCACAGCCTGGTGCCGCCCCATCTCTCCCTGTCCAGACGGCTTCCGCACAAGCATATCCTGTGTCGGCACCGCAGCCAACTCCAACCCAGAAAACGGATGATGTCAGCGGCCCTCCGCCGCCACAGCCAGGTGCCGTCCCCGTGCCTGTGGCAGCCAAGTCGACGCTGCCTCCGCCTCCGACGCCCGCAACTCAGGCCACCGTTCCTTACCCTCCCCAGATGGCCATTCCTCCTCCAACCATGTCCTACTCCGCGCAGCGAGGGTCTTCCACATCCACCACTGCTAATGGACCTCAGATGACTGGACCGCGACCCGTACCACTAGGAGGCGATCCTGCATCCAGTCTTGAACACCCTCCGGGATACCAGCAAGACGTTAGTGCGTCTGAATTCAATAGCCATCAGAGAGCGGCTCATGATGCCGCAGTAGCATCAGCGGCGGAGAGAGGCCCCCAGGCTCAGTCAGAGGAGGGTGTATGGGACGCGGCAAAGAAGTGGGCGCAAGCTGCCGGTGGCTCTCTGGCAGCTGCTGAGCAGGAAGTTTGGCGAAGAATCAACAAAGACTAGGACGGCCTCAGGGGCATCGTGTCAATCTACTTATCAATATCTTACCATAAAGAACCAAACCACTTGGTTTGACAACTGCATTGGACCGGCAATATCGTGAACTCGATGAAGATCGATCAAACGTCTTGCCATCGATTGCTCAGAAGTCCCCTCGGCCGGGTATGGCTGGTGATGGCTTGTCAGTTTCCAACCTCAAGCATCAGACGCCCAGCCCTGCAGCCCCTCATCCCTACCAGATTTTCGCCAGGTTGACCCATTGCACGATCTCGCTCCGTTGGCCCAACGTTTCCCTCTTCATCTTCGCTACCAAAGTCGGCCCTATGTCCACATTGTGGTCTAGTTGTACCAGCGTTGTTTTTGCTATTGACTCCAAGCCCGGCTAGGGTCACGATCTGGCGAGAGCGCGTCCAGGAGCGAGAGCGTCACAAGCACCCGTGGTATCTGTAACGTTCTATTTCCGTCTGTCCTGTCCCTTGCATTCGACTTTCACTAATACGATGCGCAGGCGGCCGGGACTACTGCTCCTGTCGAGCCAGTTATTTCCTGCCGTCCCGTGAACGACTTGGACCGGCTCGGGCTAGGTAAACATCAAACACATCGATAAGACTGATAAAACGCCGACTAACATAGCGCAGTAGAGAGTTCATCGCTACCCTGCTCGCCCCCTTTCCCCTTGCGGCTGCCGATGGGATCTTGTCAGCCTCCCAATGATCCGCCTGATGTCGGGTGCCCAATATCGAGCCGAGTCGACAAGCAATCGATGGCGGGGTAGGGTCGCGTCATCATTGGTCTGTGATCTCCATAAGAGCCGACTTATAGGCAGCGGCCACCGCTGTAGAGTTGATGTAATTTCCCAAAACGTCCGAGGTTGTCATGCAAGCGACGCAGCCAGTCCCTGTCGGCGGCCAGTCCGGAAGACCCACAGAACAACTCATCGAAGACTCGGTAGAAGCTACTCAAGTACCAGCGGGACCGGAGGACTGAGGGAGGCCACCGGCGCCAGCAGCAGCCTCTTCGCACAGACGAAGAGGTCAAAGACGGTAGGCTGAGTTGTCGCTCTCGGACGTGCAAATCGATCTGACGGGATGTCTGGGTCGCCGAGGTGGCCAGTGGCGTGTGACGGCATCCAGACGGATGTCCGCGACCGATATCCTACTAGGGAAGGCAACGCTAAGTTTCACTAACGCTGAACAACACACAGAGCCCTATGAGAGAGTTTTTAACGGACTCGAGATGTGCGTGGTTAGCGCCATGTCTATTCTCGCAGTGGCCAGATTGTCGCCAACGGCTGGACGCAACAAGCTTTAGCAGCACACGGATTCTCTCCTTTTGGTGACGATGGATGACGGGAACCACTTTACGCGTGTACAATCCGCGGGCTGGCGGTCCCCGGGCGTCAAGTCGTGCCCGCCATCTAGGATGCGATGGCGGGAGTAGGCGGCCATCATAGGCTGGCGTGTTCTGACAGTTGTCAAGGAGATCCATGGCGGGGGAAGCTATAGCGAATTTCCGTTATACGGCAAACAACTCCCCATCAGCTACACAGAGCTTCGAGGCATTAACATGACGCGTGTTATTGCCGCCAAGAGGACGGTTAGTCGCTGAATGATTGGGGTTTTTTCTGTCCGTTCGAATCGTTTTCAGTACGGCAGGTTTTCTTTTGTTCCGTTCTCGACCTTCAGCCTGTTTTCAGCCCTCGAATTTGTGGCTCCGGGAGGCAGTCATACCGGCCCATCGTGGCACAAGTCAGGAGCACTTCAGAGTAGACGCAGGGACGAATCACAGCGTACAGAAGACGAGGTGGGCGCGGCTTGCCGCAGAGTCGCGTCAAGGGACGGGAGCGCGGGGCGATGGTGAGGGGGAGGGAGGGGAAGGGGTAACCAGTTACGAAGCCAGATGTGTTGGATCGTCAACACCAGTGAACCCTCTTGGCAACAGTCAAACCGGAGAAGCCTCCCAGTATACGGAAGAGGAAGGTTAAGGTTGCGACGACAACGACGTCGATGTGTGGGTGAATAAGCAGACGAACAACGACACGGGGTCAACAAGAGGCCAGAGTATCCGGTTCGATCTTTGGTCTTGGGGTGCCGTCTGGAACTGGCCAGTTGCGGGCCAGTCTCACGTCTCACACGAGAGCCCCAAACGCCAACAGGTGTGCGGGGTAGTATTTGATTTAATTTGAGGCCGGTTTGATTTTGGTGAAAGACTGAGTTTTTAGCAGCCTCAGTACTGGTAGTGGTAGAGGGCGGATTAGATGGAGATGAACCTCACAGACGCAGGCCGTTGACATGGGACCAGATTGACAGAGGAGGGTGTTGGGTGTTGGGATAGAGAGGCCGCCGCCACAGCGAGAGCAGAGCAGACGTGCGAGCGAGACCGAAGACGACATTGGCTCGTCTGCAACTGACAGCAGCACCTGCAGGCAAGACAGGCGCAAGGTCTGCCGGGTATGGACGGAAGCAGGTGGGATGAGGCAATGAACGAGATGTGGTACATGCGTTGAGAGGCGAGGTGAGGTGAAGTGTAGGCTACCGCATGCGGAAGCAACGCCTATGAGGTGTAGTGAAGCCGAGAGAGAGAGAGAGAGACAGAGGTCCAGGCCCAGGCTCCAGGCTAGGCTCATCAGTCTACGCAGAGGTCATCCATCGCGAGGCGGACGGACGGGTACGTACTGCGTACTGGGGCGCAGGAGTGAGGACGAGCAAAAGGAGGGATGGACGGGGTGTCGCCTTACAGAACAGCTGCCGCGGCCAACGAAGAGGAGGGGGTGGATGATGACGGGGACGGGTACGGGTACGGGTGAGCGACAACGACAGCGACAGCGACAGCGACAGCACACGACACACGCGAGAGAGGGCGAAGGACACGGAAAGGCGTCGAGAGGTTGGCGCGGTGGGATGCGTGAATGAGTGGATGAGTGGATGAATGAGTGAGAGAGAGAGGCGCTCCGAGGGACTACGGTCAACGGTCAACCCAGTCAAGGGGTTGAAGCGAGACAAGGGTGTGTCGTTCTGCGACAGATCTGAGACAGCTATGGCCCCTGCAAAACCCCTGGCACTGCCCCCGCGTCCCCCAGTGGCCTTGCAGTAGACCAGACCCAAATCCAGCGAGTCACGGCGCGAGTCAGCGGTAGCGGGTGGGACTGGACACGCTGTACAGGCCAAAAAAAAAAAAAGAAGACGTGCTCCGCTATCAGGGCCTAGGGAGCAGGAAGAGCTTCCGTACCGTGGCTCCCGGCGGGACCGCGTCGACGCCTAGACTTGCCCGGGTGGAAAGCAGACGCGACAACGGCGGACGGGGCGGAAGCAAGGCGAGGCGAGGCGAGCCTCGGACGAGGACGGGGAGGAGAACAAAGGCATGTCAAGAACAGACAGTCGGGCAACAGGATGAGGACAGAGTGGGCGAAGACGGAACCGAAGATCTGGACGAGACCGAGGACGGGCATCCACCGACTGACTTGTCCCGTGCCAAGTCGGTTGGTTGGGACTTGTGAAGAGAGTCAAGGCACATATGACATGGCAGAAGCGCTATTGCGGCGTCTGCGGATGACTGAGTATAGTGTGGGTGCTGAGGTGAAGTACTTTTTGCGCGAGGTACCTTAGATACGTGCCGCGTACCTACCTTACCTGATAAAGTACCCTCCTTGCCTTTTTTGGTGGTGAGGCACTTGTGGGTACGGTACCTTAGGCACTCTGCAGGGGCAGGGCAGTCGCAGCTCACAGAAGGGCAGGTCCCTTGCGGATACGGATACAGGGCAGTGAAGGGCCTGGAGGCCAAGGCAACGACTGCCAACAGTGCAGGCTGCAAGGCATCTACCACTTGCACTTTACCCTACGGCACAGCACCATGGGACTGCGACTGCTCTCTCAGCAAGACAAGACCAGACCAAGACACGCACGCCCACACACCACACACCCGCAGACCCCCCAGCCCCACCCCCTGCAGATGCTTACCTCAGCGACAAATCAGATCGCGTGGTGGCCCAGCTCAAAGTCAACTTCAAACGTGTCTGCTCCGTGCCACCAGCACCAGCAACGCCCGTTGACCAACGACGTCGACCACGGCTGGCTCCATCATTGCGCACCATATACCCTCCATCACTGCTGATAATTGATCAATTTCTCGACTTTGGCTGGAGCTGGCGCTGTTGGTTGGCACAGGCGATGCTGTTACCGGCATTGGAATATGGCTCTGGCTCGCTCTGGCTCTGGCTCTAGCTCTGGTTCAGGTGCTGCTCCTGTTGGGCCGCCCCTCATCTGGACTACCTTGCCTGGCCTGCCATGGTCCATGGTTGATGGTTGATGGTTGATGGCCCATGGCTCGTGGCTCGTGGCTCGTGGTCCACGGTCCATGGTCCGGTCTCCTCTCCATCGTCGCAAGGTTTCTGTGCGCCGTCACGTCGTCTCTCTGGGGACGCGGTGCCTGTCGCGTGGGCTCTCGCCCATCCCGCCCGTGTTGCTGGCCAACGACAGACGTCTCCTCCTTCCCTCAACCAAACAAGACCCGGCCGTCGTCGAACCCACTCGCTGTCCAGGACAGGCCGAAAAGATTCCAATTCTTCGATGGATCGCGCTTCAGGGCGCAATTGGGCCTGGCCTGGAAACTGGACCTGCAGCTGGAACTTCTTCGTCTGACCCCCTCATCCACATGGTCCCGAGGCTGCCCCCTCGGCAACACTCCGCCCATGATTCCCCTGCAGCTCCGGAACGAAGCCAAACAGACATATGGAGAGACGAACAGACGGTCATCCACTCACAGCAACCCTTTTCTCGCATTTTCTCCGATCTCTCAGTCGTCCCCCAGCCATACCATACCTTAGCACACACATGCGTGTGTGCGCGTGTGCTCTGCATGCTGCGGCCAGCTTCTGTGTACGCAGTAGTGTATAGTATACATCGTGTACATGGCAAGAAGCTAAGCTCTGGTGCAAGCAAGCTAGCTGGAGCCAAGCCGAGCTCAGGTCCCCTGTCTCGAGCTAGCTTTCAGCCATTAAAGCAAGCACTTGCTTCTTCATCAGCCGCCGCCGCCAATCCTCGGCCCTATCTGACTACTGACAGACGCAGGTGCAGCGAGCCAAGCTGCGCAGCGACGTGCCTCCATCTGTGCTGCCTTATGCCAGCGCTTCCGGCTCTCGTCATTGGCACAACGGCCGAGCCAGGAGCAGGAAAAAGGAAGCCCGAGGGCGGATCTGCTGGAAAGGATAGGAGACCGGGTTCGTTATGTGGGGAGTCAGGGATTCGACAAAACAGGAACAGGAGCTACCCCTGCTCCGCCCTCGCTGCCAAAACAAGAGCCCGACGTCAGGATTCTCTTGCCAAACACTCTCGTTCATGATCTTCGTAGCCGGGCCTGATTGGCCCTGGGGAGCCGTGGGTAAAAAACTCGGCGTGCCCACACCAGCTGCTACACAGACATTGCCCGAGGCCCCTCCCCATGGCCCCCATGCCCCATTGCCCTGGGACGGCTGCTGGGCCTGCGGCGGATTTACCTTGCAGGCGTGCCGTACTCGGCCTGCTAGCCTCTACCAGGTAGTACACTAGGTACGGAGTACGGAGTACTGACACTCCAGACAACCTGGAAATCGTATCGTATCATTCCGATACTTGACTGAGGTTCGTCCGTGAACCCTGGCTCTGGCTCTCTGGCTGTGGCTCTTGCCTGGTTCCGCCGCCGAAAAAAAGAGTTGGAATGCAAAACTTGCTTGTCCTGCCCGCGCAAAGAGACGAGAAAGGCGGGAACAGGAAACAAGACAGCAGCACGAGACCAACACCACAAAACAACACCCCCATAACGACGGATACCGCGAAACTACCTTACCACCAGCCCAGGGCGCGTTAGTTTCGGCTCCGGCGCCCACTCCCTTGACCGGGCCATCGCCCAGCGCGCAGCACAGTAGTAGCCGGCGCGGCACCTCGCACTCAGCAGCAGCCAGAGTCGCAGTTGCCGGCCCTCGGTCACAGGTCACTAACCATGATCCATCCCGATGCCTCACCTCTCTCTTGTCTTTCTCCCCGAAGCCCCTCCGGGACCATGCCGCCCACATACATGTACATGTGGGTGTATGGGATGAGACAAGTCACCTCCTCGGGAACTATTTCCTTCGGATCGCTAGGGTCCTCGTCAAATCTCAGCCCTGATGGCCCTAACCGGAGACCACCGACAGAGCCCTTCTAGCTCATACGTCAAGTGCGGTTGTCATCGATCCAAGGCGATCGAGTGGGTGGCCTATCGTCCAAGACTGGTCCTGTATTTCGTCACGACGAATTTCTCTGCTACAAATCCACAGTGCACCGCCGCGGACGACAGCAAAAAATATGGCGAGGTGACGGGGACGGGGAGGGGGGGCTACAAGGTCTAGAAGGGGGAGGGGCGTTCGTTTTGGTAATTGGCAAGGTCCAGCAGGTGTATCCGTATGGATTCTGGATGGACGAGCTTCACGACGAGGTACGTCGAAGAGTGTGCTCCATACGGAAAGGCATTCCCTTTTTTTACCTTCTGCCCTTCTCCTCCATCCCATGGCTGCCTGTCCTCTGACTGGCTGGCCGCGCTGCTCTCTTCATGGGCTCTTCCCTTCAGGTTGCTCTCAGTCTCTTCTCTCTCTCGCACCCCTCCCCATCGCTGCTCTCAGTCCCTCGGACTCCCCACACCACCATCAGCCTTCCTCCTCTCAGTCCCTCTCAGGTACGATGATACTCTGTGTATCCGGGCCTCTCGCGCGTTCTCTCTCTCGCTTTCTCTCCCCAGCTTCCCATGTTCCCCTATCGTGGTCTCCCACAGCCCCGAGTTCGTGCCATGTACACGCCTACCTGCCAACCTTCCTTGCCTTACTTTCGTGAACACACATACACACACACACACACACATATGTGATCTGGGTATAGCCCTGTCGGCGTGTTTGATCCTTGTCCCCCGTCTTCCAAAAACAGCTGGCGGTAGGCCTGTCCCTGGTTCATCGGCATCTCACTCCCACACATCCACATCGACGAACAGATGTTACCTTGTCTACCACCAAAAGTCCACCCCTGCAACTCTTGCCCTCTTGGTGAGCCTGGCCAAGCACTTTCTCGCACACCTGCCTCTGCCCCCAAGTTCACAGACAGGAAGAGGTTTGTATCAGGGAATCCGGCTTAGCTCCAACCGACGTTCCGAACCTGACCGTGCAGTCCTATTGGCCTGTCCATGGATGATGCTTCTTTTTCCACACTACTTCTTTTATACCTCCAGGATCCGTCTGCACCGCCCCTCGACCTGCCTTCTTTTTGCTCTCCTTTCGCGTCCCACTCACCAAGGCCTCTCTGCCCATGATTCCCATTGCTAGTCACTCTTTTTTTTTTTTTTTACTGAGCCTTGTTACCTATAATTTTTTTTTCTCGAAGGGGGGGGCTGCCTCTTCGCATCTATAATACCTACTCTCCGGGAGCTGGCTCTCTTCACCCGCCAGGACCAGGACGGTCAGTTGCGCGCATCTCATCCTCATCCTCATCACATCAAACGCTCCAAACGAGTTGCTGATTCTGCTGCACACTCACCACGCTCCTTTTTTTGCTGGCTTTGAGGATTACAATACAATATACGCATACATACATATACGTACAAGCGCCCGACACACACCACTCACATCCACGCTGTCTAGTTGAGGACGGGAATCCCTACCGCCACCAACACCCACTAGCCTCATCGCGAGGGCCCGCTGTCCTTAACGCCGCCACCATCACCACATCCACCAGCCTGCGAGGAAAGAGACTAGGAAAAAGAGTCAAGGGGCTAGAAAGAGAGAGGAGCGTGAACCTGTGTGCCTAGAAAGGAAGGAAAATCTACGCGTTCCCTACGGTATCCCCAACAGCACCAGCGTTCACCACTCACGCCGCCCGCCCATTACTCGCCTGGCCCGGAGATTATTTGGTTCTCTCTCCGCCCAGGTTGGCCACTGCGCCAGATTCTTCCAAGTAAGTTCCATGGAAGCCCTCCTTCGGCCTGTCGGATCGCGCTCTCGTCGATACGTGGGCAGTGTGGAACCCCCCGACTGCCGTCAGAACAACTGCCACCCTTGGTGTCCCTCGTCCGAGGATCAATGCTAACAACCCACCGTCCCCGCTCAGCATCAACCCAATAATTGATTAACCGCACGCTCCCTTGTTCCTGTCTAAGCACCATGGACTCTGGTCAGGCACAGCTGTAGGCCCCATCTCGCCCCTGCAGCCTCTCCGACATACATGACTTACAAGTACAATTTAGCCGGCAACAAATACAGACACCTTCCTTCACCTTCAACCCCAACAACAAGTTCAGAAGAGACGTCCCGCCGCCACGCACAACGCCCATCGTCAACATGAACGGTAGTGATATGCCCGTCAAGACTGAGGGCGCGGGAGCCCCCGCCGGCGTATGGACGACCCCGACGTCTCAGGGCATGCGCCCGAGACCTGCCACCATCCACGAGGGCTTCTCCTACAGCATGAGCGACGACTACGGCACCCTCTCATCATGGGATTCATCGCCACTCCCCATGCAGCAGACCCCCAGCGACGCCATGTCCCGACCCGTCTCGGTTCATCAGCAAGACTTCTATCCCGTCACAACCATGGAGAACAGTGAGTCATCATCTCAGAGGTTACCTCGCAAGCTAATCAGTTCGTCAGGCTGGCAACAAAAGCCCTGCGGCGAGGAGACCTTTGAATTCCCGCAATTGGACACGGAGATGATAGGCCAGGCCTACACCACTGATGAAGCCATTCCCGTCCTCGATCTGAGGTACGGCCAACAGAACGATGGCGATTTCAACTTCGACTGCGGTCCCAACCCGAGACGCATGTCAGGATCGTCCTTCACCATGTCGACGTCGGGCGCCCTCTCCGATATGCCATCCTACGAGGACTTCTCTGCCGCTCTATCGGAAGCGCCGTCTTTCAGCTCAGACTACCCGCCGCCGTCCAACCGCAACTCATTGATGTCGTCGACGCAATTGTCTCCCGTAGCCTCCCCGCGAATGACGCCCCAGAGCCGATCGGAACTTGTGAGGACTCAGAGTCGAGGCCGGGCCTCTCCGTCACCCCGCCCGGGCATGCGATCTGCTCCCTACAGTGTTGAGCGTGGAACGACCAAGAGATGGTCGACTGGATCTTACGGAACCCAGCAGAACCGCCGTCAAACCCCATTCGTCTTCCACCCTGGCCACCCCGGCCACCCTGGTCACGATGCTTTCGGTGCTCACCAGCGTATGTCTTCGAGGCACTCCTCGCCAACGATCCAGCACACCCAGGTTCCTCTCAGTTTTACCAACCTGCAAGCCGCACAACAGCACCCGTTCATGATGGCCGGCCCGCCGCAGTTCCAGAGAAACAGCATGAACAGCATGCTTCTGCCGTCTCAATTGCCGTCCAATGGCTTCCATCCCGAGCCTCATCACTTCGAGGCCCCGCCCCCGCTGCTGTCCCATGGGCTCTTCCGGATGCTTCAGAGCAATGGCGATCCCCACTCTCTTCACAGCCATTACACGGATTTGTCTGACCCGCCCGATTTGTACGCCTCTCTCCACGAGGAACAAGTCCCGCCGCCTCCCGAGGACATGAACCCATCCGATCCCGATCTCGTTCCCCACGAGCAAGAACTTCGGTTTGAGGGCGATCTGTACACTCCCAGATGGGTGCGAGGCCACGGCAACAAGCGTGAAGGATGGTGCGGAATTTGCAAGCCTGGTCGCTGGCTGGTGCTCAAGAACTCGGCATTCTGGTACGACAAGTCGTTCACTCACGGCATCAGCGCCGCCACGGGCAATCCGTTCCAAGAACCCCAAGAGACGCGACGCATGGACGGCAACCCAGACGTTTGGGAAGGACTCTGCGGTAGCTGCAACGATTGGATTGCTCTAGTCAGCAGCAAGAAGAAGGGTACCACATGGTTCAGGCACGCGTACAAGGTAAGTTGCACCGCAGCCGCACGCGGCAAACATTCACTGTGTCACTCCAAATTGCTAACACCGTCATTAGTGTCACACTCACCCCAAGATCAAGGACGCCCCGAAGCGTCGGCGGGAAAGCAGCCACAACCGCGCTCTAGCGGCATCGCAGATGGCCAAGCCCAAGGTCGAGCCCCAGCAGGCTCCTCCCATGCCGCACGCCCCGATCACGCCCCCGTCAGCCATCTCCGTCACGAGCACGCCGACGCCCGCGCAGATGCAGCAGCAACAGCAGCAACAGCAACAGCAGCAACAGCAGCAACAGCAGCACCAGCACCAGCACCAGCACCAGCAACACCTTCAACAGGTGCCGCCGCCCATGCCCCAGATGAGCCAAGGCCAGATGGTTCAAGGCCAAGGCCAACCGAGGAACGTCATCAACCCTCTAGAAGGCATGCCTGGCATGATTTAAGAAGGCTGGCTGGCCCGCACCGGGCTGCGACTGCTTCCTTGATCTCGAGAGACTCTGCACAACGTACACGACTGATACCACCTATTCCTGTTTCTTTTTCCTTTGTCTCATCATCACAACTACCCCTGGCCGCAGCGCGCGCTGTGGTACACACTCGAAACGTCGTCACGAAAACAACCTTTCTTGCTCAGCCGTTCTTCCCCGATTCATGAATTACGGAAAAGGGAACGCAACCTCTTTATAGAATGGGCATCATGGGATACCTCTGGAGGATGGGAAATGTTTGGGAAGAGGTGCTTTGGGTGTTTTTTTTTTCTCTTACTATTTGAATGTTGACGGGAGTGAGAAGGGACAAAAACAACGCCGATTTTTTACGCAGAGCCCCCAAAAGAGAAAAGGGAAAAGAATGTGTCATGACGATTTCCCCACACTCACAAAATCTACTTACTACCTCTATCACACATCCACCCAAAAGAAGAAAAAAACATCCCCTCTCCTCGTCAACAGTAACTTGGATTTTTCTTTCCTTTCGTCTCCTTTCTTCCTTCTTGAATTTCATGCGAGCAAGCAACGTACCTTTATGCCCCGATAAGAGGAGGATACCACCCACCATGTTCACATTACTCGCCACATCAAACAACGCAAGTCAGTGCAGGAATCGCTAATGGCCAGTCATCATCATCACATTCGAACTCATCATTGTCAACGGAAGAAAAGGAAACGGGGCCAGTTTTTTGTCCGATGTTTTTCTGATTCTTTGTCTGTCCTTTACCGAGTCCACCCCTTTTTTTTTTCTATTTGCGAGCAGCAGCAGCAGCAGCAGTTTATCAAGCCCCCCGCGAATCCGCTTCCGACCGAACAACAAACCTAATCGTAGATAGCTAAATCCTCTGCCGGGTCCAAAACGCAGCTTCTTCTTTTTTTATATAGTTGGCTTTTTTTTTATCTGTTGAGGAGGACATACCATATGATATCATAAGGGGAGGAAAAGGTGGAAAATCTTTGTTGTTTACTGGGGAGGATCAAAATTCAAAGGGTATCAATCAACAAGGCGATGGGGTGGTGTGGAAAAAAAGGGCGGCGCGTGCCGGACAGCCTGGGAAGCTATTTTGGTTCTCCCAGGCAAGGCAAAAGGGATTTTTTTTCTTTTACTCGGTGAACCTCGCAGCAGCAGCACAACTTAGTTAGAATTTTTTTCTTTCCACGCAGAATGAGGAACACGGTCATTTCAGAAACGTCCTAGCACACTTTGTCCGAGACTTGATATCGCCCAGGCCCCCCTTCCGAGATATTGGCCATGGGAGTATAGAGAGAATTTCCTCGTCGAGATATTCTTTCAAAAATAACTCCCGCGTTGCGTAAACTTGCCCCCTAACGCAAGTATGCCACATTCCGTGACCGAGCGGACGCGCGCGCTGAGCCTGGGCGGGTTACGAACTCTTGTCGCCGCGCCCTATAGTACGTGGGCGCACCTGTTTATGAGGAAAAGCGGAAGCTGGAGGCGGCCGGCACGTAGTCCGCGGTTGGTTTGGCCCTCACCCCTCGACCAACAACCCCGCCCATAGTCCGTGTATACTAAACGCCTAACCCTGGACGCGAATCGCGATGGCAGAGAGAAGCACATGGAAAGGGGGGAAGGGGGAAGGGAGGGAGAGCGAGCGCAGCGCGCAGCCACTTCGTACCCGCCCCTGGTCATCTGCGAACGACGTGGCTCAGCTCAGGGGTGTTAGTTAGTATGGGTGGTGGGCAAGGGACTTTTTTTTTTTTTTTTTTTTTTTTTGCTGTGTTTGCCAGGGACGGGGACGGACGGACGCGGAGGGGGGTAAGAGGGACAGAAGGACGTGGCGCCGAATTGTAGTTGCCGATGTCGTCGGTTCGCAGGTTCGCGGGATCCGGGGGGAGGGGAGGATGAGGGGCGCAAGGATAGGAGAAGGGAGGGGACGATGACGAAGGGCCACGGATGCCGATGACAGAAGATCGGTGGAGGCTGTTGGCTGAGCGAGAGGTGCGTAGGCAGTGGGCTGTGGACTCTGTGGACTGTGGACTGTGGACTGTGGACTGTGGGCTGGGCTGGGCTGGGCAGTAGGAGCGTGGAGTCGGGGTCCTCGTCGTCCGTCCCTTCAATTCTTCCATCTACATCCCCCCCGAAAAGGGCATGGTTCAGGAACGGCCATCTGCCGATGGGGCCTGCAAACCAACCGCTGCGGCGGGCGGCCACGCCCACGATGTGCCCCTCCGTCCCAAAGAGGAGTAGAACAGCCTCATGCGAGCGTGTGCGTGTCGGCGGAGGGTTTTTGAGAGAGATGGCAAGTGGGCGAAGTGGGCGGGAATGCCTGTCAACACCAAAGGGGAACAAACTGGATAGGGCAAGGGGTGGGAGGAAAAAAAGAAGAACATCAGACCAGGAACCAAACAAGACTAAAGAAGCCAAGCCAGGAACCCGGCATGCCCGGCGAGGTGGAGGACGATGCTACGGGGCTCGGGGTGGTGGAGGCGCGCGCGGAGGAGGAAGAGAGGAACATGGCCTTGTTCGCTTCGGTTACCCGTCGCCGACGTCGACCGAGGACGAAGAGAGGGCATGAAGCGACGGCCTGCCGTGCCTGGGCGCCATGTGGATGCCAACGCCCGTCACTGAGGGGCTTTTACTTCTTCGTTGGCCGTTATGGATGACGCTTCAGCTGGCGGCGCTTGGATGTTCGGGCTTCGTGGGGTTTTGTCTTGTGTGCTGGCTGTTGCGCGTCTGTGGCCCTGCAAAGGGGCATAAGACATTATGGGCGACACTGTGATATGCGCCTATTGGAAACAAAACGTCCGCGGCATTTCTGTAAAGTTGGGGTGACGGCGGTTACTGCGACCGAGTCTCTGATCGAGTTTGGACGACCAAGGAGATGCCGCCCAGCTGCTCGACGAGAGTGGTCGACGATTCAAGACAACCCAGGACCAGAGCTGCAACAACCGCGTTTCGGTGGAGGACAGGCGTGACAGCAGAGCTCGGTGTCGGAGGCCAGGCCGGCTGCCCCTCTGGCCCCTCTGCCCCCCTCGCCGGAGGAGCCCGTTTGTGTTTCCAGGTTATTCCAGGAACACTCGCAAAACTTTTCCCCTGGCGCTTTCTTTTACGGTTGTTTCGATTCGACGGTTATCCCGGGGGGAGATCCTTTGGGCAAGAGGATATAAGGGTCTTTGGCCGGCGTGCGGTACGAGAGGGACGTCGTCCCGGGGGCGTGTGCAATCTCCTAAATTCATGCGTCTCGACGGGGAGACCCCGCCGATATATCTTATACTGGGTGCTGCGTATAGTAAGTACCAGCGCACAGCTTCTCTCCTTTTCTGTTCGGCCCTCGGCCATGATAGGCAGACGATCGTTCTTATTCTTGCCCTACAGCGGATGACGACAAGGACCGGGGACGGCTGCGGTTCCAAGTTTGTGGTATCGATGGTCGTTCCTTTTGCTCGGCCACGACCAGTCGGCGATGGCGGGAAGTCGTATCCGGAGCGCCAGCTATTGGGGAAAGGGGCATGGGACATGCCAGGACGCAAAAGGGGGCAGCCGTACGCGGGCCAAAACGACTGGTGAGGGAGATAGGACTCATCTCATGCCCCGGTCCCTGGAAGAAACTCAACGACGGCCACCTGCCACTGCTGAGGTCTTGGATGAGATTGAGGACAGAATGCGCCGTCTCGGTATCGCACAATGTCCCGCGGCAGAAAGGAGTTGAAAAAAAAAATTGCCATGAGCAAGGTAGTCAGTCGACTTTGGCAACCTAGAAAAAGCTTCCAGGTACTTCAGCAGCGCAAATGGCACTTCAGTGCCGCTAACGAGCCACCCGATGCAACCACTTAAACCCCTTGCAGCAGCACAGCAGTATCAGAAACGATTCGCTTGACGACAGGCGAGCCAATCAGGCGCTGGCGGGACACGTGCTGTCCAACGCCAATTGGGAGCACTGCAGCTGTCATCAATTGTTCTCGCCCAGTCGATCCGCCGCCAACATCATGTGCTGCCGCAGCTTATTTGGTGCCTATTTGGCGCCCCTGCACTCGGCAGAAACTTGGCTTCGAGTTGACTTGTCATACCATGCCCATTGTCCTATCATGTTGATTGGACTGGGCTGAAAAGAAGCCTGCATGTGTGGCGCTGCCCATTGTCCAACTTGCGCTCTTCGCCAAACATTCTCTCGGGAGCTCCGTATGGGAATGGCAGCAAACAAGATCTCGCAGACCAAGTCGAGATTGGGCATTGTCTGAAGCAGTGAGGTAGTTGCCACAATGGGGGACCAGTCTGCCGGCCTCAGCAGCCGTCGGTTCCCGCACTAGTTGCTGACATTGCAGATATCATTTCGCCTCTTCCACTAGGACCTGCTGACGTACGACTTCTAGAGCCGTGTCGCCTGATCACTGCAGACTGCATTGCGCTGAGTGGCTGGCTGTCTGTCGTGAAGCGGCTGCCATTGATGGACCTGGCAGCAAAGCGCAATCCCTATGCAGAGAGTCGACTTGCGCAGGTACAGTGGTACAGCTCCGATGCGAAAGCTCGCCTGATATCGGTTCAGCCGCCGAGCGGACTGCCTGGTAATCTCGCATGTACTTTGTGTGCGTGCCAAGATATACCAGCTGTCCGACTTGCTTCGAGCAAATAGATGACACTGCAGCCGGAAAATGGTCAGGCCATTCAAATGTCAGTTTGAAGGCCGGATAAACAAATCAGGCGGACAACGCCAGAGCCATCTTCCTTTGAATGGGCTTTCGACATGAGGTGTAAGTCTGAGTTGACGAATAGCCTTCAACAGTTCGTTGAGCGGCTCTTAACACCTGCTCGTCTAAAATTATTCAGCTGACTCTAGAGCATTCAGTTTGGCGTGGTTGGCATGGTAAGTGTTGGTTTACTGGATATCCCAAGTAAGGGCATATCTGCTTTGGCCTTCGTCTCAACAACACGGTTTTAACGTCCGATCTGCATCTCCGAATTTCGTCGGAAAACGGGGCCGGTCGAGTCGTGAAGCCATGGGCTTGGTGACCGATCTGCCGCTTAGCTTGAAACCCGAGAGGAAACAAGTGCTTGTGCTGAGAAGGGTCTTGGCGATATGCTGAATCGACGCGAGTCCGAAGCCACGATAACTGCTAGCGTTTTCCATCCCGCAGTCTTGTCTTCTTGAGCATGCGCATACGCGGTTCCCCACTTGGCAAACTGCAAGCACCAAAGCACTGCTGTTGACTGTGCAGCACAGCACAGCCTTGCAACGGGCATCCAAGGGGCGTGACGAAACAGGGCGGGAGGAAACCTCGAGCGTCGATTGTATGATGTCTGTTGCGGGCCGCTGACCTGTCGGAGGAACTGAGTGACCATTGCCTCGTAGTAAGCGGCTCAGACATGTTTCTCAACAGCGGCGCATGGTCTCTCTCTGGAGTCTGGGGTGTCGGCCGAAACCTGCTCGCGAAGGGAACGTCGGGCGGGGAGACGAAGCAAAAGAGTTCAACTACTGAACGAATAGTTCGCAGACGATGAAGCTAGCTGGGCGGCCCATGAGAACCCTTGGGTGACCATCAAGTGTTTCGCCGCGTGCCCCTTGGCGTCCGGCCCAGTCGGCAATTATCTTTGTCGTCCTTTCAACGTCTGAAACTCCAGGAGGCTGAACCAAGGGAAGGGAAGTGGGAGAGAACCTCGAGGGGAGGCTTGTAAGTCCGAAGCAAACGCTGTACATGGTGGTATTCGCAGTTGGTCGACATCGGACGGACGGCTTCCTTTCCGTTTTCCACAGTCGTTGTCTCTCCAACCGATCGATTTGATGTTTGAAGGTGCAAGGTCGGCTCCGCGAGGTTTCAGTGCGCCAGAGCCAGACCCCTTGCTGGATTCAGCTGAAGCCTGCTGAAGCTGGCCCCGAAACAGTGGGGATCTCCCGGGCGGCGGCGGCTTACTCTGCCTTATTCATCCCGTCCAGGGCGAGCTGCCCGATATGGTAATGCAATGGTGGGACTGGGCAGCTCTATGAGCACAGGTGGCATCACCACCACGGTATCGATCAATGATACGATCCAATAGCGGGGGAGTGATACGGTCACTCGGACGAGTTCCAGAGCCAGTGGTTTCTGGCTCCCCTATTTCCTATTCCCTATTTCCTTGGCGCATACAAGCACTGCGATCCGGTGCAGTGCGGGAGGTGCACCAACGGGGCTAGTCCGGTAGCGCAGCGCCGCGTTGACTCACACCTGCCGCTTACATGCTTCGGGAGTTTTGGCGGCCAGTCGACGTCTTCGAGGAGGGGTTGCCGGGTCGTATCTGGAGGACGTGGAATGGATGGACTGGTGGCCATGGGGAATTGGTGATGGTCATTCATGATGGACCATGGGCGCCCTGATGTCTCACTGGCAAGGCTGCAGTGCCAGTGCCACATTTAAATCATCTTTCGTCATCATCATCACCATCGCATCGACTCGACGAAAGATTAACCTTGAGAGGGCAGGAGAGAGATGCCCTGGAGTTTACTCCGGAGGCTACTGCCCAGTGAGTTCAGTTCACAGTCACAGTCACAGTGTTGAGGTGGGAATGAGTGGATGAGTAGATGAGTGGCTCTGGCAGTGGCAGCTGCCATCTCATCCATGTGCTGTTGGCCATCGTCAGTGGCACCCGGTGGCCGCTGCTCGCTCGGCCTACTGTCACCTGCCCAGACATTCATGCATGGACTTACAGCGAGGCTACGACCTAGCTGGGCTTGGTGCTCTGCACGGCGTCCCTGTTTTCCTGTCTTCGGAGAGTCGTCTCCCTGCCTGTTCTAACCTTTTCCCCGCCTTACGGTGCAGCAGCTGCGAAAGATATGGCTGCATTTGGAGAAGTACCTTGCATGGCTCTGCGCGAGATCTGCTCGCAGCACATTTGAACATTTCGCTTGCTCCGTAGCCGAGCCGTTGCAACCAGCAACCGCCTCAGCAACTACATTACCTACCGTCCCGCCAGGTAACCAACCTCCTGACTAAGACCCTGGGCAGTCGAGGTACCTGAAGTTATCGGCCAGTTATCTTAGTTACCTACCTCAGGTATCTCGCGGCTCAAGGGACTTTGGCCAGATTTTGATTCTAGCCCGCAGAGGGAAAGTCTCAGAGAGCGTGTGCCAGAGCATACGCAGTAGAGGACAGCACCAAACCAGACCGGAGCACTCAGTCCAACCAAAATCAGGCCAGGGCAAGTTAGATTGACGCTGATTTGCATATCTTAACCGCAGGTAACCTCAAAGTGCCCGAGACAGTCCATGCCACGCAGGAACATCCTTGAAGCAGCCCTTTCTTCAGCCCCTAGAGTTCATCGCATCCCACCATCACCTGCTCTCTCCCAGTTAGCTCCAGCAGTAACAGACAGTACTTTGGTGTTAGCCGCCGCCCGGATCAGCGCCAATCTCAGCACGAGAGACGTGCTGCTCCCCCAACCCTCCTTCCATTGCGCCATTGCCATTGCTGGTCCTCAGCTGCATTGATTCGCATTTGCTGCCATGCCATGCAAGTTGGCCATGCAGATAGACAGCTGGACGTCAACACCAGTGCCAGTGCCAGTGCCAGTCTGGCGCCAGTTGAAGCTTACAACCCCCCATCATCCCGTCTTCACAACCCTTGAAACCCTGGATACCTGAACAGGCGCTGTCGTCGCCAGAAGGAGAAACACCTCAAATCCTGCCACCGAGACGCATCATCTGTGCGAGAAACGGGCTTGCTGGATCTGGCATCCATCTGAACACCTCTCGCCGTCAGTGCGGGAGCTGGCGATCAGCACCTGACCTCACGCCTCACGCTGCTTGGACGCTGGACTACCCTTCCAGCCTCCCTGCTGAGCCACGCCGCCCTAGATCTCGAAAATGCTCAACTTCTTCTCCTCTTCAAGTCAAGGTCGGCAGGGACGCAAAAGCTCAAGACTGTGCGTTCTGGACTCGACGACGCATGTGGCTTCGGTCCAGCGAAACGTCGTTTCCTTTCAATGAATGGACACTAATTACCAGATACCCAGCCAGCCAGCACTGGCCCAGGGACCCCCTAGCAGGGCGGCCATTGAGTGCCTGTATCTTAGCGGTTCAGTCATACAAACAGCGCTGTGCTCCGCTGGACGGTGCTGGCCCTCGGCCAATAGAATGTGGTGCTCGGAAGATACGTACCCGGTGTTGTCCTTAACTCGAGGTACTTGCGCACCCCGACACCAGAAAATTTAGCCATCTCCAACGGGTCTCCAACGAGGGAAGACCGCCTCTGCCTAGCCTGATCTACGTACCGCTGTGCTCCGTACTACCCTACTACCTGACTGGCACTGCAAACCGATGTGGTAAAGGTACTTCGAGGTCACCTACAACCACTCGACGAGGTCTCCCGTTTTCCCATTCCTCTTCCACGGTGAACGATTGGATCCTGGACGCTCCTTTCCTCTCGCTCTCTGCTCTTGTGCGGCCTCGTCGAACTTGCGCTCTGTTAGAAGCGCCAAACTTACGGATAAGGCGCTGTGTCGTGTTTGACGACTCAGTATCCGGATATTCACCCGCCTCCTGTAACATCTTTCCACTGGTATGTGCTTCCTCCTGACCGCACCCCTCGGCTCCCTTCTCGCAGTCCTGCACTCTGCAACCTCCCAACCTCCAGCTTCGGTCCTGGGAAATCCTTCTGCTCACGCGAATCTCCGGCCTGCAGTGTAATGCTATTTTCATGATTCAACCGACCCACGAGCTCCTGTAATGATCAATGACATACGAATCTGAAGTCGCCCCCGCTTGATCCGCTTCGCTTCGTTCACGAGCCGAGACTTCGATAGCCTTCGCCCTGCCTCTCCTTCCCTCCGACCTGACGATTGCGATCCGATTGCGGCTCTTGGTCATACTAGGAATACTTCTAGATCACCGAGCCCCGACAATTCCGTTTGCGAGGGTACTCCTGTCATGTTCGAGTTAGGGTTGTGTGAACTACAGTAGAATTGCTATGAGTGGGGATCAGCTGGCTTCCAGGCAAGATTTCAACCAACCCACCTCGTTCATGTTGGTCCTCTGTCTTCCAACAGATCGACAGGCCAACAGGCCGCCTTTCTGCCAAAGCTCCTTTTGCTAACCTGAGGCTGTGTCTGCAGCTTTGGAAACCCAAACGCTCAGCCGCCTACACCCAAAGAGACTCCCACGTCGGCCGTTTTCCCGAGTCCCGTCTTCGAAACCCCCAAGCAACGGCAGGGCAACTTCGACGACGCCGGCGGCTGGACGCCTCGCTTTGCGGAGGAATATTCCGTCTTCAACACCACACCGGGTAACCTCAGAGGCTCCCAGGGCTCCTTCGCCGACTTCTCGCCCGTAGCGACACATCCCCCTTCGGCCGGCCAGAAGAGGCCCTTGTCCACCGAGAGCCTTGCTGCTCAGATAGCAACCCATGCCAATCACTTTTCGCCCAACCCAAGCTTACCCCTGCCGCCAGTCGAACCCTCTCGACGATTAGCTTCTAGCCCCAGGCCCCCGACCGAGCAAGCCGACTTTTCTACCCAGGAGGACCGGTCGAGCCCGGAGGCTGCTGCGCGAGACACCACTTCCAAGAACACAAGGGGCAGAGAGAGTGCCGCGGACCTAAACGGGCAAACAGCTACTCCTCCCCCATCTTCCCACAAAGGTGGACGGAAGCTTGCGGCGAAGATCCAGGTCGACAATATGCAGAATGACCATGGCTACGGCCAGCCAGACTTTTCCGGGACCCCACAGCAGCCCAATATGGCGGCCGCCTTCGTGACCGCCACCGACATGTTCGGCTATCCCATGTCGGCTCCGGCATCCGCACCGACCAGCTTCTGGGATCCCAGCGCCGACATGTCAGGCATGGACATTGATTTCTCGTTTGGTCCTAACGTTTTCCAGCCCTCTGGTCACCGTCATATGCCCTCCTTCGACGCGTCGCAGATGTTCCAGGAAACAGCCCCCCTGCCGCCATCGAATAGCCAAGAAAATGCTCAACCAGCGAAGCGAAGCCGGCCTCTGGCCCCCAAACCTGCCGTGCCTAATGCTCAATCCAGTTCTGCGGATATTCCCATGGCTTCGGCCTCCTTTTCGACGTCGATGGACGATCCTTTCGGTATTGTTAGCCCTGGTGCAGGAGTGGACCCAGGCCTGCTGTTCAGCCGGCCGTCGTCTTCCAACATGGATGCGAATATCCCGGTGACGCAAGGCTCGGCCCAGTTTGCCCTCGCTGCCGCCACTGAAACCCAGTCAAGAGCACCAATACACGGCGACATCCGCCGATCCCTGAGTTCTAGGGAGCTGGCACCTAGTAAAATGCCCGAGTATGGGTCAGGCGTCTCGCCCAACAAATCGAATGGACGCCCCAATGGGCTTCAACGAAGCGTTAGTGAAAACCGTGGTCGCCGGGTGTTGGCAAAGGCAGCATTGCCGACATTGGCTCCGGCCATTCAGCCAAGGCCGCAGGTCCACAACGGACCGGTAGTCGGGCCCAGTCGGCCCCTGAGTCGACCTTCAGGCAGGACATCGCCTCTCAAGCAGCAACATTCTCGCCTGTCAAGCCTGACTTCGATCCCCGAGTCTTCGAGCTCCCGTACCCGAACTTCTGTTAAGTTCACCATTGATTCAAAAGGCAGAGCACGAGCCGAGACTACTGTTGTTGTGGACGAACCTGGCTCGAATAGCGTGCAAAGGAGGCCGGTCCCACGCGAAATGCCACACAGGGAGAAGAGCTGGGACTCGGACGACGACGAGTCTTCGACAGACGACGAGCCTATCATCATCCCCAGTCGAAACACTTCCTTTGCGTTGCCGGATCCTCTCAAGCCTACCTCGGCCTCTATGTTTCACGCGTCTCGGAGAAGCGTAAGTGAGCATAGCTCAAGCAGCCATGGGGCGTCGGTCTCGCATAATGATGCCGAGAGTGAAGCGGAGACGGTCAAGAACGAGGCGCATGGAAAGGGCGGCGACGCGGCCAGCGAGTTGCGGAAGCTAGTCGAGAATCGACAGAAGCGTGGCCCTCAGGTGCCCAGCAGCCAGCGATCGCAACGGTTCGCTTCGGCAAGCTTTGGGAACTACCAGGGAGGCCTGATGTCGCCGAGCGCCCTAACCGAGGCCAGCTTGCCGTCGCCGACAAAGGCTACGTACAATGTGCGGTGCGTCTGCAGAAATGCCACAGACCGACAGGGAGAGTACATGGTTCAATGGTATGAGGCCGACCCGTTTGACACGCTCAGCGACTAGCCCACGATCTGTGTTGCAAGACTAACACCCGCTAGCGAGTCCTGCCGAATGTGGCTCCATGGTTCCTGCATCAACATATCGCGGCGGACCCTTCCAATTGTATATATCTGCGCTTTCTGTTCGAATACACCCAACATGCGAGGCGGTCGGCTTCGCGGTAACGGTCCGGTGTTGGGTCCGTCAGGGGCGAGCCCATTAGCTCACAAATCATTCCGGTAGCTCGTGGGCAGTTGAGCCTTCTGTGTAATAACTAGGCTTCCACGCTCTGATAATGGTTCGCAAGGAGAGAAGAAAAGTTTAGAGAGAGAACGGGCAATCCGTCATCAGATCATTATGGATCTTGAGTACATATGATACCCGGGTACACACTCGTGGTTTAATGAATAAAATGAGACGATGCGTTTTTTGCTCGAAGCCAAGCCAACATGTGTATTCTTGAATGCAATGAGAAAGGTGCTCACGAAGGCAACAGAGAAGAAAGAACGGCATTGTGCAGTGAGAGACTGCTGTATCCCGGGTTAAGCTACTGTGCATGGCCAGGGGGTTTCCGATCGTCAACTGCGCCAAAGACAACTACGAGGATCAGGGTTTCTACATCCCCAGGTGTAAAGAGGGCCATATTGTCGACGTCATATTTAGGTGTAGGTGTCGAACTGGAATAAGAGAATGCTATGGTAGCTCAACGGACCGATGCCCAAGTACTTGAAAACGGGCTCTGCGTCCACGCAGTACACAGTGAGAAAGCTCTTGTATAGTCAAATGCCGGGCGGGATGGACTAAAGAGCCAGTAGCCACAACACCGCCGACCTTCAGAAGTTCTTCTGCCCTCTTTCGGGGCCTTACAATGCTCGACCGACTTGGAGCAACTTTTTCGATGCCCTCTGGGCCCCTTCCGTCTGGCAAATTGATGGCCTGTTGGTGCTCAGAAACATCCGAACAGACTAAGCTCTAAGAGACAGTGGTGGACCATGTGTGTACCGACGGCGGGGCGTTGCCAGCCGAAGCAGCCGAGCAAACGGCGTGCTCGGCGTCCTATTCCTCAGTTCTCACCATAAGAGGATGGCGAAGACGAGGAAATGTGACCCTTACCTATGGTCTAACCCGTGAATCTGGTCAGCAGCCTCTCCCTCGCTCCGTGGAACCCCGATCAGAGCTCTTCTAGGTATTTCGACTCACGCCATCGCCATAACAACACTCCCCTCCTGGTACTTTAGTAAAGCCCTGTCGTCTTGCGCTCCCCTGTACGTCACTCTCTTATTCCTACCCGATAATGTCTGGGGAAGTGTGGATAGCATAGGGGAAGAAGGCGACAGAGAAAGGAGCGGAGAAGGAGAAAACCTCGTGGGCTGGGATTTTACCATCAGCCTCACATCCAATCACAAGCGATACTTGTCGCTGTTTTCTCGATGTCACCGGTGTCTCCCAAGTCCCTCCCGCCTATCGAGCGGCAAGCTTCAGAAACGACAGCGACACCGCCTATGCCTGGGGCTACTCCTCTCGATCCGAGAAGCTGCTCGACTTCTGTACAAGCCGCTACTTCATGTTCTTTTGCGATTTTGATCCGAATGGAAAGTTTCAACCTGGCAAGCGTGTCCTAGATCGTGTGGTTGGTAAAGTCTCATGAACATACCCGTTGTCAATCGGTCATGTGACCCGAAGCTTCCGTGAAGTCCAGTGAGGCTTAGAACGCAATTGTATACTACATCGAGATTCAAGGTTCAGAAGAGTATAATGATTTGTTCTTTGTGGGGTCTCCGAACCGGGCTGACATGCACATGATGGCGAGAACGAAAACAAGAGGGCGAGCTGTCGCGAAGGTTTGCTGGCCTTTTAACCAGAGCGGGCCGGAAGTATTCAGGAAGACGGGCAGATATGTGGGGTTCTTCATCACTTGAAAACATATAGAAATCAAATTTTGGAATGGTCGTATGTTCTGTTGCGCGGGCGCAAGCCTCCGTCTCATGAGGTGGAAGATGTCGTAGGATCGGCCCCACCTTGTCGGGCTTACACCGGCGACGGCGCACCGATGGATCCACAATTCCGGCGACGTCGGTGGATACCTTTACGGCGATCAGCTCTCGAGTGTGTGGGGCAGTAGGCCGTAATTGAATCAACATGATTGCTTCCCCCTAGCACATGCAAGGGGATGTCCACAGGCAATTCCCGCTTCGGTAACACAAACAGTCCTATGAGATATTACATGAGAGAGTCAGATTTGTTCTCGAGTGTACGCTTCCGCTTTCAAGTCTAATGTGCCGAGTACCAATTCCGCTGTGAGACTAGACTGCCTATACGTATGTCTTTGCTTGGTACGAAGGCCCCAGATCCTGCTCAGACCGGGCTTCGTGGCTGATGAAATGCTCCTGCTTCACGGTGATCCCCTCCTGGCTCTCGTTGTCACCCTCTCCGACCATGGTGTTGTCGTTTTGGCGCTTGTAGCTCTTGTTGGACTTGCGCCCGATTGTGACCAGTTCCGTCGATTAGACATAGCCTTCCTCCTTGCTGGAACCACGAGCGAGGCCCTTGACCAAGGAGCGGAGCATGGGGAGGGATCCGGCGATGAGCGCCAGATCGCACTCCACAACCGTCCACAGGATGATGTGGCCGATGCCAACTGAACACATTGTTAGTTCCTGTAACAACTAAACAGGTAGATTCCGCGCAGTTTGAACGTACCCAGATAGTCGCTTGTGGCGAAGTATGCGATCGCGAACGGAAGACGGGCGATGGTGGCGACGGAGGCGAGGACACCGAGCGAGAGGACGACCGTGATGGCGGTCTTGCGCTTTCGGTTCATCTGGATCGTCTTCAACATAAGGAAAGGCAGAACGGCCGTGGTGACGTCGGTGATGATGTTGAGGGCCGAGATGACGAAAGTGATAACGACGGTGGTCTCGCCCCAGGCGCGGGGGATCGGCTGGCACTGCGCGAGGACGTAGATTGTGACGAAGACGCTGGAGACGGAGGTGACGGCGATCAGGACCCAGAGGGTAATGCGGTGCCAACGGACGACGGCGATGCGCAGCAGCGTCAGGCAGATGCTGCACTTGTTGAAGACCAAGCCGCTGAGGAAGAAGACCTGCCAGAGGAAAACGGACTTTCAGGGGTTAGGTGGCTGGCTGGTGGACTTTTGCCGGCTCGAATCGACGAACCTTGATTCCTTCCATGTATATCACACCGGTCGGCCCCCTCGGGATTCCGGAGTCTGGAGTGCCGAGCCCGGTGAACGTGCCGTAGCAGATGACGGAGTTGTGCACCATGTTAATCAACTTGACGGGATGGGCCAGCTGCTATAATATCCAACAAAGGAGACCTTACAGAAACCTACGAAGCCGATACACATGAGCCAGTCCTCGACGGAGAACATGCGCAGCCACAGGCGGACGCCCACTCGCAGCGATACGACGATGAAGGACAGAATGGAAAACGTCAGCGCCACACCGGAGATGGCGGCGGCGAGGCCCGTCGGCTGGATCGGATGCCAGCCGGGCAGCGCCATGGTGACGGGTAGGACGAATGGGGAATTACGACAGGCGAGAATGTCTTGCTAGCTGAAAGTCCCAAAATAGGAGGACGCGCCCCCATTCTTAAGCGGCCTTGAGATAGAGTTTTTCCACCCCCGGATCAACAACGGGAACGGTAATGTCGAAAAAGTACCAACGATATGTGCCTCGCTTACAGCAGAGGAGACTAAAAAAGATGTAGAGGCCCCAGGCCGGTTACCAACTCGAGCATGGCTACCCACCGCCGGCCGGCGATCCTCGTTCGATACGCGCTAGAACTCTAGCAACAAGGTCGCTTCCGTTGGCACTACCGTCTCTTCTCAGTAATGAAATCCCGCTGACCCAGCCATCGGCAAATCAGAGCTCACTAGTTGGCCGTTAACGAACCTCCAACGCTATGTATCAACCCCTGGCTACTCCCGTATGATATCCTTGCCTATCTAGGTGAGCTACGAGTCAAGCAGGGCGCAGGGGGTTATAACATGGCGATTCCCATTCGGTCGAGGAAATACGCTATGTGTTTGTATGGGGGTTGAAAGCAGAGTTTCCGTCTTGCTGATCCATTCCCTCCTGGGTCCGGCCATCAGTTGTAGGATCCCACTGGCAGCTAGCTCTCATGAGAAATGGGTCCAACATCCAACAGCTGAGCCATCCCTGATGAAAGACGGGTCTTGCGGGCGGGAAAGGGGCGGGCGGAACAGCTGATAGCGACCCGGGCCGTGGGACTCGCCTGCGCGAAATTTACTACCAACCACACGTGTGTGCCAACATATGCATGCATCATGTCATTCAAATTGCGCTCTTGTGCTCCGTACTACGTTACAAACCTAAAGCGAAGCTTTGCGGCTTTTCTCTCTCACGGCCTCGGTGACGATGCGCAGCATGACCTGGGCGCACTCGGTGGCAGTCATGTTCATGTCGATCTCGCGGACCTTGTCCTTGCAGTAGTCCTTGACGACGGCGGGCGTGAAGGTGGTGGCGGGGCACATGGAGGCGAAGCGGATGCCGAGGCGGGCCTTCATCTGGGCCAGGCTTAGCGTGAAGGAGTCAAGGGCGCCCTTGGTGGCGTTGTAGAGCGGCGTGCCGATGGTGGGTAGGTAGGCGCTCAGCGACGATATGAAGATCAGGTTGCCCGCGATCTTGTTCTGCGTCCAGTAGTCGATGGCGATCTGGGCGAAGCGGATGGGGCCCATGACGTTGACGGCGAAGATGTTGTAGACGCCGAGCGCGCCGTTGGGATCGTCCTTGGCCAGCGGCGAGGCTCCTGGTGGGTTCCAGAAGGTGGTGCTGGGAGGCTCCCTAGGCGTTCGTGTTAGAAACATACTCCACGTCGCGTACGCGGTCAGAAGCTTAGGGGGCCCATACCAAATACCAGCGCCGGGGCACAGCAGGTCAACCCTGCCAAAGGTCTTCAGGGCAAAGTCCCAGGCCTCGGAGATCTGAGCCCAGTTGGACTGGTCCATCCTGTGGAAGATGGCTGAGGCCGCCCCTTCATTGCTGGGAGGGTGAGGGAACTTGGCAACGAGGGCCTCTGCCTCGGGGCGCAGCTCGATGTCGGCAAAGATGACAGAGGTGCCGGCGTTGAGCAGCTGCTCGGCGAAGGCCAGGTTGATGCCTAGAGTGCGCTGTTATGAGACGGGCTGCTCCGCGAGGGCGTTGCAGAGGCGGGGGAGGTACATACCACTACCGGAGCCGGTAACGATGGCAAATTTGTTCTTGGCGTCCCACGAAGCCATTTTTACTTATTAGTCCTTGTTTCGATGACAAGAGGAGGAGTTCCTGGTACGTCCCAAGCGAGCGAGGAAGGAAGAACAAGCCTTTATGAAAACGTCGCAACGCCGCTAGAGGGGCCCGCGTCACTTGACAGCAGGTCCAGACTCCAGCTGCTGCTGCTGCCTTTGCATTGGGTCACCGCGGGACTGACCCAGTGCTCTGGGATGGATCATGAAGCAAACAGCTGGCCGCCCTTGGCGCCTAGGAATTTCTTCAACGGCAGAGGCTATGCAGTCTGCAGAAGCAGGGTCTCAGGCACAAGGGGTCAAGGGATGTGGACGCCCAGAACGGCCAGAAAGGACGACCAACAACGCCATTTGGGGACTTTGGGATAAGTCCCAATCACTCGGGAGGTAACGCCCTCCACCACCCGGCAGGTGTGATTTTGTGAGGGTAGGGGGATGGAGTTGAGCCGATGACTAAGGGGGCCGAAGTCGAGATACGTACCCACAGTTCATTCCGGACCCGTTATGTGGTACGATTTGGGCCGTGCTGCCGTCCGCCGGACCAGGGGCTGGGCACCCGCGAGGCCGGGCCCCGGCTGACCGTTGGTGTGCACTGTGGAAAGGCCCGACCAACAGTGAATTAATGGCACCCTGCACACGACATCCCTTGTCATTATGGGGCCGGAGCAAGCAGCCCACCAGCAAGATCCAGCCGATCTTCTCCTGCACGCTGAAGATAAGTCCGGCCATCAACCTGAGCAGGTCAACTAAACTGATTTGGAAGGGGTTTACGGTGCTGGGTCGTGCTCTGCAGCAGCCTATAGGTCCGTTGCACATCTATCTCGCAGCCCGAAGCATCTTCTCCGTGTTAATTCTACGCTCCCTCGCGTCGAGCTCTGAAGCTATCGAGTGGGGATCCTGTGCGTCGAGCTCGACCTGTCTCCGCACGTCATCTCCTTGTAATTCTGCAGTAGAATAAGAAGAGATATTCCCACTGAGCTCAGAGGTCCCATGCTCTCCTTGCAGCTGGGAGGGGGAAGTGGTTGTTGGCGCTAGCAAGAACTCTGACTTGTTGCGACGGCCGGCTCCGGCTTCCTCTACCTGGGCCTGCTTCTTCTTATTCCGCTGCCTGATGAGAAAAAAAACACCCACACTGATCAACGCAACCCCCACGACGCTTCCCCCGACCGCGCCCCCTATTGCAGCAGGGCTGAGCGAGTTGTCGGCGTCTCCGGGGCTGCCAACAACGTCGTTATCGCTGGGAGAGAGATTCAGAAATTTTGCGACTTCCGGGCTGTACTGAGTTCGATTCCTACTTTAGAATTAGTCAGTCTTGCCGGTGAGGAACAGCAGCTCAGAATTTGCCCCTCGTCATACCAGAGCTTGACGGCGTCTGGAGAGTCGTAAGTGGCAGCCCCAGGGTCGAAACCGTCTTTCCATTCCAACTTGGTCAAGTCAAAAATTCCGAGGCCTTGGGGAAACGGATCCTTCTCCTCGGGGGGCTGTGCACGGCGAGTGCCGCCGACGACAATCATTTGACGCTGGCCGGCAAGAACACAAGACATCTGAGTGCGCGGTCTCTCAGACCTGTAGTCTGCTTTCTTCCAAAAGAACCCAGGGAGGCTCAAGACCCAGACATCATCGTACGTGTTGATGCGGCTCTGCGCCCCAACTGTGCAATGAAATCTGCGCCTTTCCGGAGCGTTGCCGCTCGTCCTCTGGGAGTACCAATTCTCCGGTGCTGCGGGGTCCATGAACCAGAGCGTCTCCATGCTGCGATCCTGGGGTTCCCGGATGCGCGGGTTGAACTCCTGTCCGCCCAAGAGCATGACCAACCCATTAGGCCCGAGCGTAGGAACATAGTGAGCACTACCAGCGTACAGGGTGCCGGAATCAGAATACGGTGTGCTGGTATAGTTGGTCCAGACCGGTCGCTGAGAGGTGTAATTCACCTGTAAGAAGCCTGGCACAAGGCGGCCGAGCGGGTCGGCGGATTTAACTTGCTGTCCACGCTCATTGAAGCCTCCAAAATAGAAGCCCGATCCAGGCGTGCTCACGAAGGCGCCGCCGTGAGAGCGGGTCAAGTTGGATTCGGTCGCTTCAATCCAGGATCCGCCTCCAGTATCACTGGCTTCGAACTTCCACACCTGCGTCTGTCTTTGTGGAGGACTTTCGTACACAAGCCCTCCCCAAGCATAGAATGAGGAAGGGCTGTCCTTAAATATTGCCTGTCTCATAATCACGGGGGCATCTTTCCGAATCTGTCTTATCTCGACATCTCTGGGTGCCCATGGTTTTGAAAGGTCGACAGAGAGGGTACTGTTAACTACCAAAGAGATCAGTCTCATGTCAGACTATTAACGAATCAGGAGATACAATGACGAACCTTGGTTGCGCTGGCCATTCTCCGAATCGGGATTTATGGCCCCGCCATCGATGTATAAGTAATTCCCGAGAACCACCGCTGTCCCTTGTTAGCAGGCTTCAAAGCCCGTTAAAAGAACAGAATAGCCAGGTAACGACATACATCGAGCCCAGATTCGTCGAAGTAACTCGTCAGGTTCTGGCACATCAGACAACTGACTGTTGTTCTGGGCACCGCAAACTGTCAATAGTTGCCCAGCAGCCAGAAATGAGATCGGTAACCTCGATATCATGTTAGATGGTCGAAGGCGCGAGACAAGGATTAGTTTTAAGAAACCGTATAGTGTCTTCCGAGAAAATTATGAATGGATTGCTGCAGAATGACTTGAGTGATGTGATTCGCAGGTCGAGTGTGACGACCGACAGAGACTGCATCGAGTCCTGAGACCGGGAGGAGGACGAGCATACGCTACCCAACAATTAATATGTCCAATTGCCAAGTACTCAAACTAGATCCGCAAGAAACATGCCTAATAAGGATTAAAGATTTCGTAAGTTGGGGTAACACAATGGGGCTGACATTCCGACCTTGGTTTCATGCCAAGGTACTTTGTTTGACAGCCCTCTCAGCTCTGACGGATGTGTGTTAGTGTCTATTCACAGCAGGGAAAACCGAAACCACATGACAAACATCAGAATCTCATATGTCCTTCCCAATCCCGAATTATCATCTTGCTTGTAGCCGGGGATCGGCGCACTTACCTATATGCCAATGGCTGATTTCAACCCATTTTGGACTTCTTTCAGAGTCTACCCAAACAAGGCTCGGGATTCTCTTCACGGAACGTCTCTCATGTGCGAGGTTTCCGGTGGATTCAGCAGGTAAGGGGCTGGTGATGGCGTCTCACGTTGACACTGTAGCCAAGGGTTGTCTCACATGGGAATGGAAGGTGCTTTGCACTTTTGTCTGTCCTGGTGAATTCTGCTCCTCTCATGGGAGGCGCCGAACGGGCGTTACTCCACGAAAGTTCAAACCCAAGACGGGATCCTCCGCCACTATTTTAGCCTTGCCGAATGGTGTTTGCAACGGTATGAAGTTGGCGACGGTAGTCTTGAGGGTAGGATAGCGGCAAGGATCGTGGCGCCAATAAGTAGCAGTGGTTGGCAAGAAAGTGCTACAGGCGCTCTCTCTCAGTGTGGTCTACTGACTACGTATGTCTTTGGCAGGTGGTGCGTATCACCTTTTGGTCGCCTACTTGGCTGGGTTCTCAAACACCGGGTTTATAGGTCTGACAAAAGTACCGGAGGGAAATTCCAACCGACATCAGTTGCCTGAGACACATGACCAATGTGAGTGGCTGTATTGGCGACGAGAATGGAGAAAATGCAGAAAGTCGTAGTTGGCGCAGTCGTTTTGGGCAGCTTCTTGCGAGAGCCAAGGCAACTAGTTGAAGACACGACAAGGCATCTACCAACTCAAAGGATGAGCGCAACAGATGTCAGGAATTGAAACCAGCCACCTAGTTATGCGTCAGCCTCAACGGATGTGGCTTATCGAATCTTCCCGATAGAATATACTGACCAGCTTTCTGTACGCCAGCCTCCGCCCGGTGCCACCTGCAAACAACCTTGAGAGTCCTTTCATTCAACAATCCAATGGTTAGCCCATCCGGGTAGCATCATTGTTCGTCAAAACGCGTGGCCGAGTCGTCATGAAAGCATCCAACCGAGCCTTTCTCTATCTCAGTTAACCCGCGGTACTTGGCGAGCCATACATAACATCCGCCCACCTAGCCAGTTTGTTTTCCGTTTTCCGTTTTCCAGTTGGCAAAAATCAGCCCCTTAAATGACATCCGCTTACAAACATTCCGTATGTTCTCCTCCTTACGCCTTCAGGGCCTTCGTCAGCTCCGCAACAATGGCATCGCCGATCTCCTTGGTGCCGGCGTTGCCGCCGAGGTCCTTCGTCCGCAGGCCGTTGTCGATGACGGCCTTGACGGAGTCCTCAACAGCCTGGGCCTCCTTGGGCAGGTTGAGGGAGTAGCGCAGCATCATAGCGACAGACAGGATGGTGCCGATAGGGTTCACGATGCCCTTGCCGGAGATATCAGGGGCGGAGCCTAGCGCATTGTCAACATACAGCCTTCGAAAATTGAGAAAACGGGGCACATACCGTGGATAGGCTCATAAATGCCGTTGCACTTGCCCTTGCCGTCGGGGATACCGCTCAAGCTGGCACTGGGCAGCAGGCCGATGCTACCGGGGATAACGCTGGCCTCGTCGGAGATGATGTCGCCGAAGAGGTTGCTGGTGACGACGACACCGTTCAGGGCGCGGGGGTTCTTGACGAGCAGCATGGCGGCCGAGTCGATGAGCTGGTGCTCAATCTTGAGCTGGGGGAACTCCTTCTCGAAAAGCTCGGTAATGACCTTGCGCCACAGACGGCTCGTCGCCAAGACGTTGGCCTTATCCAGGGACCAGACGGTCTTCTCGCCACGGGCGATGGCCAGGAAACCAGCGAGGCGTCCGATGCGCTCAACCTCCTCGCGCGAGTACGGCTCGGTGTCCCAGGCCTTGCCATCGCCAGAGTCCTCGCTGCGCTCGCCAAAGTAGATGCCGCCCGTCAGCTCACGGACGATGACCATGTCGGTGCCGCGGCACACGTCGGCCTTGAGCGGGGAGAAGTCAACGAGGGCCTCAGAGGCGAAGCTGCAAGGACGCAGGTTGCCGTAGGTGCCCATCTCCTTGCGCAGCTTCAGCAGACCCTGCTCCGGGCGCACGGCGCCGGTACCCCATTTTGGTCCGCCAATGGCACCGAGGAGGACGGCGTCGGCGGCGTTGGCGGCAGCGAGGGCCTCGTCGGTCAGGGGGGAGCCAGTGGCGTCGATAGAGGCCTAGGAGTTGGGCGCATGGTCAGTTTGTCGTGTTCGGTTGGAATCGGGCGGGATCGGAGAGACTTACACCACCCAGGAGGTGGTCCTGCAGGTTGAACTTGCCGGCGGAGGGGCTGTTGGCCTCAATGGTCTTGAGGACCTATATTGCGACAAAACTGATCAGCTTCACGATGCATTGCGTATCCTGCGAGGTGATTGGCGGCGTACCTTAACTGCCTCAGCGACAACCTAGAACAGGGTTTCGTTAGCTTCGTTCCGTACGCGTATCTGCCGAATACAGGTCCCATGTTGCGCGAGCTCACCTCAGGACCGCAGTGGTCACCGGCAAACACCACAATGTTATGCGTCGCCATTTTGTCGTTGTCGAAAACCGGAAATGCTGTTGAAATCGGAGGAAAGGGGGTATCGGGTGCAATTGGGCAGGTGAAGAGGAGAGGAAGATGCAAAGTGACTCCCGTTCGACAGACAGGTGAGCTGTTGCCCCGCATCCGCACAAGATTTAAATGTTAAGGTAGGCGCAGTTTCAACCCCGCCTTCCGAAGTCGGAGGGGCAGCTTCAGTGCGCCCCGCAGCCTTGGCGAACCTTCGGGGCTTCGTTCGGCTTGTGTCGGCGCCGGTTCGTCCCGGCGCCCCACAAGTCTGCCCTCTTCCGGTCGCGTCTCCGGTGACGATCCCACACCACCGCGCGTTTTCTCGGGGATATTCAGGCCGAGCATGCAAACCGACTTGCCGGATCTGCTGCCGTGAGATCGCCCCGGTATTATCGGGTCATCAAGGAGTCCCTTTTCCGAGTCGGGTTGGGTTTCAAGACTTGCTCGGGCATCTTTTTCCGATTGCGGTTTATGTCTGACCAACAAAAGCCAACGCAAAGGTCGACTCTTGATATATTCAGGGCGGGAATTGGGGCTTCAGTTTTGTCTCCGTTTGGGGAAGAAACTCCCGTTCTTTTTTCAGACCTCCCACATTAAGTGAGGTCGGGGCCGACCTGGCTGCCTCCTCGCTGGACTGACCCCTAAGCTAGCTACGGCCTATTTCGAAAGACATGCTTCGGGTGCTTCATCGTCTATGGACGGTACTGGCGGTAGTGGCTGAGACCCTCTCATAACCTCAGCGTTCGAGATCTGCACTCAAGCAGCGTGTGGTTGTATTCTGGCCATCTAGTGCTGAATCCCATATTCGACGAATCTCATCTAGGCCGTGTCCATCACCTTAGCTAAACCCAAACACAATCTCAACGATCCGTCGTCATCGGAGCATTTCTTCCACCCACGTAACTCCCTTCCTCCTTTGTCACTGACACCATCCAGCCTCGACCACTGCCGAAGTACCTCAGGATCGTCTTTTAGCGCCTCACCTACTACGCCTTATCACCACCTGCCAATCACCGCCTTACTTCGCTAGTAACCGTCCTACCTTAACGGGCGACAAATCTGACCAACCAACCGGCTACCCCAGAAAGATCGCCGAACCAAACAAAGTACAACCCACAAAGCCCCAACCTTCGGTAACTGACGCAGCAAACATCGTATTCCCCTCGGAAAGAAAACAAAGAGGGTGTCCGGCGCCCGACTCCAACCACCTTTGCCTGCACACCTTCTTTCGCCTTTAGCACCAACCACCGCCTCGGCAACGTTATTGGCATTGGGTGGTGCCATCCACTCTCCGCAGGGCAACCGCTAACCGCCCTCAATACTATGCAGTAACGTCTTCCTGCAGACAACCGTCCCAGCCACACCTAGACTAACCGGGTAAGCTTCTTTCTCCCCCCTTCTCGCCTTGTGCAGAATGACGTCCAATCACACCCCTCCAAAGCAGCCGCCGACCATTACCCAACTGCGAAGCGCCACACACCGCATCCCGTCCCCCGCTCTCCACCCAAGGCCCGGACCAAAGTCCCAACGTCGCATCCGCATCCGAATCCCGTTCCCCACTCACGGCTTACACGAGGTGACATCGTCCCGATCGGCGGCCAACGCATCGGATGCTGTTATTATGTATCCCAATCGTTCGATCGCGAGTGCATACACAAACTCGCGCAAAAACCCAATAATTATGTTTTCGTTTGGTCGTGAATCGATCGTGGCATTCCATAAAAAAAAGCCTAACTAATGTCGACTCCACCACTCCCTTTCTCCATGACATCTCGCCGCGTTACCGCAACCGAGCGCCTCTCGCCTTGAACAAGTGTCTATGTACAAGAAGAGAATTAAGGTCTACTACTAGATTTGGTCGATTTTGGGTCTCCACCGTAGGACCTTTTCGCGAAGAAAAAATGTTTGAAGAGAATTACCCATCCCCTTTCCAACCGGGATGTCTCATTATTCCAAGCACCGTATTCACCCTTTGCCGCCTAAAAGGCGCCTGTGTACCCAACCTTCCATGTTTTCTCACATGTTCCATTTATCGTCGTTAGGGAGCGTGATTTGGGTATAATTGTATATCCGTAATGCCGTCGTAGCCTTGAGTTGGTCGTAAAAGTCGTTGGTATAAAAAGGGCAACAAAAACCGATCCGTTCATTAAAAGCCCCGCGACTGCCCATCAGGCCGCCGGGAGAAAAGCCGTGGTTGAATGTAGACAAATGTCCAAGCGAGGGGCGAAATCATATCAATAAGACATTAAAAAATCGAGAAAAAACGGACGTCCCATATTTCAGGGCTGAGCCGTCTAGAGCAGCGCCACGGCGCCGAAAACACCAGCCAGGAGGGCCGCGGCAGGGGCCTTCTGGGCGTTGGCGCCGGCAGTCGGGACGACGGCAGGGGCGGTGGAGGCGACGGTGGTCGCCGGGACGGTCACGGCGCTGGTCTCCGGGACGACGACGGTCGAGGGAGGAGCCTGGTGGGTCTGGTAGACGGTGCCGCCGACCGTCACGTAGACCCACGACTTCTGGGTGACGACCTGCTCGCCGCTGACGGTGACGGGGATGGTAACGTCGACCTCCTTGGTCTTGGTGACGGGGATGACCTCGGTGATGGTGTGCACCTGGGTCACGTAGACCTTCTGGGTGCCGGTCTTGGTGACCCAGATGGTCTCGCCGTGCTCGACCGTCTTGTAGGTCGTCTCGGGCTTGGTGATGGTCTCGTAGACCTCAGTCTCGACGTGCTTGGTGGTCTTCAGGGTGGTGTACACGTCCACGGTGGTCTGGGCCTTGGTGACGATGGTGCTGGTGGTGGTGTAAACAATGGTCTTGGTCTCACCGTTGATGACCTTGGTCTCAGTCACGGGGCAAAGAGACGTGATTGTCACGTAATCAACGTCCTTCTGGGTCTTGGTGACGTCGGGAAGCTTCTCAGTCTCGTAGACCTTGGTCGGGACCTTGGTCACGATGGTGGAGGTCTCGGTCCAGGTCTTGGTGTAGGTCTTGCCGCCCTCGGTGACAGTCTCCGTCTGTTTAGAGCTGTTAGTGAATAGTCCCATGGAAAATGTTTTTGGAATCACGCACAATGGGGCACAGGCTCGTCAGAGTAGTGTACTCGACCTCCTTGGTCTTCTCGATCACAGTAGGACCGGGGACCGTCTCGATGATCTTGGTGGGCTTCTTCTCGACCACGGTGCTGAGCGTGGTGTAGGTCTTCGTGTAAGTGACTCCCTCGCCAGTGACGGTCTCAGTCTGTTTGGAGTTGTTAGCAAATAGTCCCACGGAGAATGCTTTTACAACCACTCACAACTGGGCAGTAGGTCGTGTAAGTTGTGTAGTCGACGTCGGTCTCCGTGACGTAGTCAGTCGGACCGGGCACGGTCTCGTAGATGGTGGTGGGAACCTTCGTCACGATGGTGCTGGTCTCGGTCACGGTCTCGTACTCCGTCTTTCCGGGGCCGTGGTGGGTCTTTGTAACCGGGCACAGGGTAGTTATCGTGGTGATAATTTCTGTGGTGATCGTCTTTGTCTTGTCCTTGCCGTGGTCCCAGTCGCCGCCAGCGATGGCGGTGGTGGCCAGGGCCAGGAGAGCAGAGGTGTACTTCATGGCTGCGGGTGGATGGGGTTGAGAGTATGTTCAACGAGGGATAACTCTTTGAAACGATGGTTGGAGGAAACAACTTGAGCGAGAGTCTCTTGAGTAACCTTAGCGAACGAGTTACTTGATAGCGCAACGAGACCACGAGGGGGTTGGTTGGCTAGGAGATGGATGGGAGAGAGGCTGGAGAAGAGCTGAAAGAGGATGGAGAGGCCAGGAGAGAAGGTTCGAAGAAGATGGGATGGCTGGTTTGCTTATATCTTGGGAAGGGCCGAACAGGCGGCCGGCCTGCTCGGGCCTGCCTTTGCAGAGCGGCAGCCATGGCGGGCATGGCGGGCATGCCAGGAAAGCATGGAGGAGGCAGAGGAAGTGCGGAGGTCGCGATGACATCTTGCCCGAGTCGACCAACAGCCCTCGACGATCTCCACTGCGGCTTGCATTAGTCGTAGGCCATGTGGACAGCAGGACAGCCCACGGTCTGACCCTTGGAGGGAAGGGCCAGATGGGATGGGTGGAAAGACAGGGAAGAGACGCCAAGTCTGTGATACGAGAAAAGGCGATCTTGGGGATGCAGAACAGCAGTTGGAGACGAAGCTCAGAGCAGCTTCGACGTGTGGCTGGAGAATAATAGCCTCGATGCACGAGTGACTCCGAGGGTGTGCTGGGCAATCCCGGCGGGGTGAGCATACAAAGACTAGAGTCTCGGCCGAATGGCGACACGGCAGACGAGGGCGCATCTTAACCAATAGTCACGGAGCAAGGCACACGCCATCCGGTAGGCGTATCGCGGGCTGCAAGTGGGCAAGTGAGCGACGGTTGGACGAGGGCGACAACAACAAGGCTCGACAAGGTTCAGCGCTACCCATGTCAGATTGTGCGTCAGACAGTAGCTTGGTCGATGACAGCGACGAATAAGCAAGAGGCCAGGAAGCTGACCAGGGCCGATGGCATTGCAGACTGCAGACTGCAGAGCGAGAGCTAAAGAAGTACTGCGACTGCGGACTGCTGGGCAGACCCAGACCACACCAGACCAGACCGCCCGGTAGACCCCTGTCAATGATGTCGAGACGGATGCGGTTGCTTGGCCGCGTACCGTCTGATGGACCGGCGGGCTGTCGTCGGGCACGGCCGCCTCTCTCTGACGATGACGGCACACGACGGTGTGGTTAATATATTTCGGGTCTGTTATGTGGTGAGCTCCTCCCGGGATCGCTCGTTCGGCCCAATGGTGACCAAAAGGAATGCTCTGCAGGCTGCGACGAAGAGGCAATGGCCGGTTTACCAGGGCCTTGTGCCAATCCGCGTCTGAGTAGACGGTCCAGAGTGCGGGCAAGGCAGCACTGCAGGCCGGTGAGCGACGATGTTCGCTGGCGATCAATATGCCTCTCGTTCTTGTTGTTCGTACACAGGCAAGCAGACGCTGAGCAGGTTTCATGGCCAGCACACGCGGCTCGAAATGAAGCTGGACTGGAGCCTTGCGCGGCTCATTCGTATTCTCACGGCAGAGACTAGGCTGTCATTTCTTTTCTAGCCGCATGTCTGGTGGTTGAACGGCGGCGGCAGAGGCTGGCGGGCTGGAGCGAAGCACAAAGATTCTCGTGGTTCTACAGAGACAGTGAGCGCTGGGCGCCTTGGTCGGTCTGCGTCTGCGTCTGCGTCGAGGAGGGCTCGTGTCCAGGTCGTGGCACCAGAGCCAAGGATCTGCAGCTCGCGGGACAGGGCCAACGAAGCCAATTGGGAGACGCATCATCATGCAGTCTAAAATCCCTAGTGTACAGGAACGCGTCCAACCAAGGCGGCCAGCCCAGGCCCCGGGCGAGGTACAAAAACTTGCTTGGGTGTGGTCGCCAGAAAACTCTGTCAGCGAGCAGCGACTAAGACCATGACCATGATCGTGGTAACCAGGCAGCGTCGGGCGGGATTCAAGAAACCGCAAACCGCAAACCGGAAATCGGGCGAGGGCTTGCTTGGGGTTGTGTCGCCCATCCGACCATGTCGGCCAAGATGTGACTGTGGCTGGTGATGGTGATTTCGTCTCATTGCTGAGCTTCCGTTAATGGGCGCAACGCCCGGACGGGTGCCGAGAAGTCGAGCTGAGCCATGCCATCCGAAGACCCGACATTCATGGATAATTGTTTGTGGGTTGACAACGAAAAGCTTGGCCAGGATCAGATGTGCCGCTGTTGCCCGAGCATTGTCAAGTCCATGTTCAAGATCGCCCCAGTGGCTTTGCCTTTGCCGCGGGGCACCCCTGGTTCGCCCGGGCTGTGGATTGGATTGGGTATGTCGAGTATCGATTGCCAACAGGAATAGCAGCAGCATTTGCCGATGGCGCCGGATGAAAGCCCCGGGAGGGCAGCTAACTCGCCGACCCGGGGTGCCGGCGACTCTGGAGTGGGCAGATAGGGCTCGAGGGGCGCAGAGCACGCCATGCTGGTTCGGGAGCACTGCTGGTCGATGGTCGATAGTCGTGTGTAGGCCGACAAGCTTAAAATCTGATGACTCGAGATCCTTGGAAGCTGTACGAATAAAATAAGCTGCGGCTCGGTGGCACCACGGCATGCTGATGTGCTAGTGCCTAGTGAGGCCTAGTGAGTGCTAGCGCTGGGTGACCGTGAGCTGCCCGGCCGGGGCTGCTGGCTGACCGTCAGCAGGGCCACGAAGCTGCCTCTTTGCATGACATGCCTGTTCTTTTCGCACCAGCGAAAGATGGCTGCACGTTGGTCGTAGTGTATCTGCTCTCCTGCCTCGCTCGATCTATGCACTAGTACCGACGCCCGTCCCAAGACATGCACCGCATTGCCGCTCCAGGTGAACGAGGTGTTCGTGCTGAGGCAGGAGGATGCTTCTCGGCCTGCTCTCCTCTTCCGCTCGAGACAAGACCACTGCTGTGATACACTGGCCAGTGTCGGCTGTGGACGGTGGGCAAACTCTCGTGACCAAGTTTCTCCAGAGAAGGATGAGCGATGAGCACCAGCAGCAGCAGGCAGCGGGGCGGGGCGGCGTGGCAGGCTTCCAACGGATAATCGACGGCGACCGTGGAAGATGGCTGGCGTGATGATGGCCTCGTCGGGTGCGGCACGGGCGCCCAGACCCAGGCCCAGGAACTGGTTGCTGCAGGTGGAATGCAGAGGGCGAGGCCGGGCAAGGGGACGGGCGATGTGGGTTGAGCAAGTCGGTGTGGTGTGGAAGTGAGAGTGCGTGAGTGTGAGTGCGCGAGTGCGAGGAAGGTGTGGGGAAGGCGAGGAATATTGGAACCAGGACCGGGATAGCCTGACAACTGACGAGCAGGCAAGTCGGAGCGGATGAACCAGAAGGCCCAGCTGCGCCGGAATCAGGAAACGGGGCCACCGCAAGAAAAGGCAAGAAGGTTGGGGAGGTGAGATGAGCTGAGCTGATGGTGTTGATGCGCCATTGTTGCCCTCTCAACCCCTCGGTGCATTCGCCTTTCCCATTCCCATTCCCATCCCCATTCTACGTCTTCCCGCCATCCCCACAACTTACACCACTGTGGATTGTCGTCGGCGATTATTTCCGGCCCCCAACAGCTGCCCGAGACTGAGGTACTTCAAGCCAAGGCAGACGAACTGTCTGGACCGCCGTTATGCAGCCACATGCGAATCGAACTAGATGTGCTTCTCCGAGCATGCACATTGCACTGGGCTGCATATCCAAATTGCTTATACGAGCGAGCATCGAGTGAATAGAGACAACTGGCGCTGGCAGCTAAGGTAAGGTAAGTACCAGGTAAGGTAAGGTAAGCATAAGGCGCCGCGCGGGGCTTTCAGGCGGGGGATTTGCATAGCATAGAGCGGCCCAGTGGGACTCCTTACCTCTTACAGACAGTAGGCAGGCTACCTAGGTACAGCTAGCTGCCTGTCTGCCACCTCAGATCGTGATGCGCCTGTGGGCTGTCGCCCCTCCTGGCACATCGTCCTCTCAGGTACCGGCCGCCCTAGGCTGCAATCCAGTTAGCGTACCAGACTCTGGTGTTCCGCCGTGTGGTGCTGTGCGCCGCTGAACTCACCAGCCACGCCCGCCCGTTCTCCCGCGGATTCTCGAACTTTACAGCGCCAGTGACATCTGCCACAGGCCAGCCACACCTCGTGTTGCCCCCGTAGCGCACCTGGGCAGGCGCCAAGGACCGTGCGCCAGTGCAGTGCACCTACCTTACCTTAATCTGCGTCTGTGCGCTCAAGCTCGGTACGTACCCACCTCGCTTCCAGCTTCGTTCCCTGCTTTGGCTTCCTACCGTTGGTGTTGGGTAACTTCCTCTCGGGCTGCTTGTCCTTCCCGCCTTGCGTCATCAACACAACGTCGCCTGCTAGTTGCTCCTTGGTTGCTTGGAAGTCAATTGCGCCAACCTTTCCGAAAATCCCTCACTGATCCAGCCCTGTCACACCTCTTGACTAATTGCACCTGCGAGCTCCGATAGATGTGACAAACAACGGCAGTAAGGCAGCCTCTACTGCATGGTCCTGTACTGCAGACCCTAACCCGCTGCAGGTCTCACTCTTTACGACCCTCAACATCGTTCAATCTGCTTTTTCAGCCACTGCTTCCCCGGCCGTCAGCTGAAGCCCACGTCTCTGCCTCGCCCGCTTTTCAGCAGTTTCTCCCGAGCATAAAGCGGGCAATATCCAGTTTGACTCAGCCATCACCACGCGGTTAGCCCCTCTCCCGAGGTTGTTGTCACGCGTGCAGCCTCCCTGATCGGCCAGACTCCGCTCCTCATCACGCTCGATGGATCCGAGGCAGAGTCTGTCTTGCTCTTCCGCTGGGGAGATCACCGTCAGAGAGCCCACGGTCCCTGGTCAATCTGTGGACCTTTGACCAAACATCGACCTCGGCCGACCAGCGATCCACGCCGGGTATTCCAGAAACCACTGTTCAAAGGTTCCGGCGTCCCGCTCGTCCCGCGAACCTGTTCCGCTGCGTCAACTCCACTCCTCGTTGCTTACCATTAGACTGACAAGCAAACATCTATCCCATGACACCAAAAAGCCCATCATGTTGACGGAAACCTGATAGCACGATCGTCGTCGCTCCACCTCCGCTCTCCCCTTCTTTTCTCCGGCGTTCCTGATTATCTTCGGGCTAAGGCATGTTCTTGGCAGGAACATCGGCGATTCGGCCTTCGCCTCGCTGCCAATGGCCTCGTTCAACCATGACATCTGCAAGTGGGGATCTGCCTGTGACGGGATGTGATGGGAAGAGGTCGCTTTTCGCGACAATCCCGGAGATGTGGCTCCGCAGCTGTCAAGTTGCAGCTGTCAAGTCTTGTGTCGATGGGCGCCTATTGCTTTTGATGATCCGTCATTGACAACGCCAGATCGCCGACATTCTTGCTTTTCGTTGAGCCGTACCTTCCTAGCCAAGCGGTCTTGTCTCAAAGGGAGTACCATTGAGACATTGGAATGATTCAAGGTGCAATTGGCGTGGCTAAATGAAAGCCGCGTTGTCACAATACGTCCCTGTGTTGACAACGTGGAAGGTCAAGCGCGGGGCACTAAATCCCACCGTGAGAACCTCTTGTCCGTCGGCTGTATTCATGGGTTGCGCTGGCCGGACAATGTCCCTAGTTTCATCAAGCGATCCTGATGAAAGCATACAAGCAAAGCGACCTAAACAATGAACCGGATATTTGATTTTGTTTATCTATACAGTCTCCCATTCCCCAATTCCTCTATTCCCTCTATTGAAACGCCTGCACGAGAGTATAATGCAAATTTACATGTATAAAAACCATTGCCGCCTGGAAGAAACGCCGAGAGAAAATTGTGCGTGATTGTTCCACGTTGCATCCAAGTGGATTGTTTTTAGGAAATGCTATGAGGAATTTAATTCATTGGTTGTTGATCCTGAGCCCGAGAGCCTGCCGAACCGAGTGTCGGCAGCAGCCCTCAGATTGTTGGGCAATGGACGAGATGAGTTGCATGAGCCTTTGCAGAGTTGGCATTGTACTGCGAGTTTGAACATTCCTCGACAGACTATTGCTTGTGATCATTGGCTGCGTCGTTCTGTTATTTTCGTCCCGTATGGTTTCGTTTGGGCACCGACGATGTCAGGCAAACCAAGCGAGCCAACTGCTTTACTCTGCAACGTTGCGGTGCGTTGTCCTGGAAGGAACCCGCTCAACCTGCCCAGAGCCAGCTGCAGTACGGCGTCTGTTGTCTGAAGCCACGTCTCCGCCGCAATCCTTTTCGACGCGCGGACGTCCGAGTTGCATGACCTGCTCCTCGTTCTCAGGAAGACCATTCATGTCGTTGACTGCATCGTTGGCGAGGTTTGGTTCGGCAAAACCGGTCTGGCGAGCGGAAGTAATTGCGACATTGCGGCTGTCGCTCGCTCGCACGGTTCTCATTGGTGTCGTCGCACCGGGGGAAGAAGCCTTCGAGGATTCCGGCATGTGGTGCTCGAATCCGCTTTGCCTAAAACCCGAAAGTCAGGAAGCGAAAGCATAGTAGGCTTTTCGGGACGGGGCTGACAGGCTGTTTTCGCATTCCTCAATACTCTTGCATGCATCTTCCTTCCTCATCCTACGGCTGCTTCTGACGTGAGATGAAGCCCGGTCGAAGATAGCTCCAGATCTGATTTGTGATTCGTCAAGCCAAGTCTGGAGTCGACCGCGTCTTAAATCTTGTTGATCCTAAAACATGAGAAAGTCAGCTTGGATCAATTGAACAGAACCTTGGTCACCTCATCCCGGTGCTGATGTCATCGGCCCGTTCCCGACCTCAACCCCGGGTTCGGGATCTGAGGTGGGTCAGGATCCGACCGCCGGTGCACCGGTTGAGTGGAGAAATCGGGGCCACTCACCGCCGTGCGAGCCGCATGTCGCCACGTCGGAGTCGGAGTCGGAGACAGACATGGTTTATTTGGTTGCACGTGGAAGTTGAATCTGTAATCTGTGTGGCTCACGGTACCGGCGCAATTGCGAGATGGTGTGTCGGGTAAGAGGGAGGGCTATTGTGATAAAATAGGGCATACTCAAGTATTTATGTCGATACTAACATTATGCTTACCTAGATAATGGCACGAGCCTTTTGCGCCCCGCGTCCACTAGGGAAGTTTTGCTCTCTTCTTTGCCTTTTGAAAGCTGTTTTTTTGCTAAGGCATTAATGCGCATCTAAGCCAGAGTCCGGCAAAGCGAAAGTCGGGGTTGTTTTTTTTTTCGAAAGACCATTAAAACTTCAATTGGACTGCTTCGTTTCAAGAGAGATGGAGAGCGCTTTGCACCTGCTCGGAGAAACAGACTCAAATGCCCAATAGGTCATGCCGGTTCGCTGAGCGAGAGCACAGCCACCACGCAACCAGCAGTCGAGTACGTGGTTGACGTACTAAGCAGAAAGCCCTGCCTCTTCCACTGGGGTGGAAGTCGCGAGAGCGTGTTTCCTGCAGCCACCGATTATTGAAACAAGCAGCTTGCTCAAAATGGACGATTAAACAGTCGCTAGCGACGTAATGCAGTAGCTTAGGAGACTATCTGTAGCGTTCATGCGGGCAATAGGGGTGAAGAGGGGTATATTAGGGCCAAAGTTTCCTCCAGAGCAAGCTTATTTTGACGGACGTCTCTCTGACCCCGCGGACGTGGTGATTACGATCATGAAATGGGATCATCTCGATTAATCGGTGCGTCATGAGACTTATACAACCTTTTCTTCACCGAGGAGCGTTTGACGCGGCGAGATCGTCTCGAAAAGTGAGCGTGCCAGGCTCAACGACACCAGCCTATAGATGGCGCTGCTTGGAGCGGGGCGACGGGTCCTCCTCCTCCAGGCACACATTGTCCCGGGCCAATAGCCACGGAAGCAGCGATAATGCGACTTGGAGGAAGCCGCGGTAATTTCTATTAGGCGACGGATGAGAGACGTGGGCCCCAGGCGCTGTATTAAGGAGATAGCTGATGTTGCAGTGGCCAGATAAGACAATATCGTCATGTGAGACACAGCTCCCGACACAACCCTCAATATTTTGGGCTTCCTTTGTTGACACAAGAGCCCCCGTCACATGCCCATTGGATTCAAATCATGGTACCGTTGCCTCGGCTCTCTGTCGGACTTCTTCTCCCAAGTCTGCCCGGAAGATGGACGCCTTGAATCGTCCGCCCGTGGTCCGCCCGGACCGCAGTGCCTCTTACCGGCCCCGGGAAGTGTAGGGTCAGAGGCACCTCTGCAGCCGTAGCAGTTCCTTGACGACTAGACTCTTCTCTGTCCCTCCTGCACAGCCAAGTTTTGTCTCGAGGAAATTGCGTCCACTTTCGGGGAGGGATTGTCATCGCCTTCAAGTTTAGCCCGCCGCATGTTACAGCCTTAACAATTGAGGTATTAAACTTGTGAGCTAATTGTGTAGAATAGCCAGTACTTGGGGACAGATTGTTTGGATGATGTTGTTTCTTCTGGGCTTGGTTCACCGCAGTATAGAACGGGAAAGAGCAGGTATAGGCTGTAGTTATACCTAGGTAGCATACTTTCCTTTCAAGTATAACACATTTATTTAATCCTAGCGAAACAACTGGGACCTTTACTACTCATGGATAATTACAAGCCCGTATTAATAACATCGGCATTACAATTTTGACTCTTTTGGGGCCCCAACCTGAATAACTAGGAAATGACACCCACTGCTACGAAAGGCAGTGCCCGCAGTAGTGGGTGGATAGTTGGGTGCAACGATTCTAAAAACGCTCACAACGCTTGACCACGATTGGGAGATTCAATAATTAGTAAGCGTTATCCAACAGCGGTAGGGTGTGCGGCACAGTTGTATGGCAACGCGTACCCCAGTAAGGTGCCTCAGAAAACTTCCTACTTACATACAACTGTCCCATTCGAGATGGCGGAACCACGCAACCTGGACTCTTACCCTGGAGCCTCCGGAACCATGGAGGAGGACTTGACCGACGTCGATGGAGATTTCGACACAGAGGAAGGGGCCGAGGCCATGCGGCGCGCTGATGCTGCTTTACACACGACTATTGAGCGCTCTATTTGTCAACGATACGCGCAATCGGCCCACGATACTATCCCACAAACCCTTTATATCAAAGCACAGAACCACCAGGACCAGCTTACAGAGGAGGAACGGCAACTCCTCCTTAACCGTGGCGACGTTGTGGGCAAGGCACTTGCTTATCCCGATTCCCTTACGGTCGACGAGATGCACCAAGCCCTCCTTTGGCCACCGCCAGACATCGTACGTGCCAATATTCAACGCGCTACGGGCGGAGAGCTTAGTACTCCCAACGAACTCTACGCCAAGGGCAAGGATGCAGTGGATCGCGGCCAATTCAGAACAATGCTGAACGCCGATGAGAATGCGTTGCTGGCGCGCCGCTTCCACGCCAGGGAAGACGCAACCTTCTCCGAGGTAGCCTTATCGCGGGCTCTAGGCGAGCCGGGGGTCACACAGGCCGTGGAGTTACTGTCGAGCAGGCTGGGACTGGAATTCGCCGTCTATCATGCTGCTTTGCTGCGTCACGTGGAACAGATGCACCCAATGCGACAGATGGCGCCGCCGTTTCCCAGCCCAGGTCCCGGTCCTAGTCAGATGCAGTCTCCCCCAATGTCAGCACTGGGATTTTCCGTACCACAAAGTCAGTTTGGGCAGAGACGACATCAACAACAGCAGCAACAGCCTGGCGACATCATCCGCGCCATGACCTCTCTCGACGAGCAGCGCCGGCTCGGCAACGTGACAGACGAAGATGCCGCCGCTCGTATCAAGGACTACCTCGCCGCCCTCCGAGCCTCTTCCCAGGTTCCCTCTCTGTTCCCCCCAACCGGCCTCCCGTCACCATGGCCCGCGACACCTCGCCCCTCGCATGTCGACCTCTGCGGATCTGGCCCCTAGCCACCCACCACCGCGCCGTGCAACCCAATCAACCTGTTCGCCAACGAAACGCAGCTCTCGGGCTTTGGCGTCGAACCGGGATGGTCTGCCCTCCCCGAAGACCAAAAAGAAGCCTACCGCGCCCGATCCGAGACGCTGCGTCGCGAGGCTTGGGCCGAGCATGAGAGAGCCCTGGTACAGGGGTCGTCACCTTTTGCCCTTCCAAGTCCAGGTCAGCGGCAGCGGCAGCAGCCCTCGCGGGACTTAGCGGCGCTTGCGGCCCCTGGAGAGAGGCTCCCTAGGGTTCCGGCCAGGCCGACACCGGTCACAGGGTTCAGCGTGTTTCGCGACGAGCAAGGGACGGAGTGGCAGGAGGTGTTGAGAAGGTGGGAGGCCCTGTCTGAGGAGCAGAGGCAGGCGTACGAGGCAAGGGCCGCAACGGACTATGCTGCCGCTATGGCTGCGTTCCGGGAGGGAAGGGTTGTGTAGATTACATCAGTCATCGCCCAAGGCACCGGCTTCCTTTGAAGAGGGGTTCGTATTCAAAGACGACATGATCTTCACCAACTGCCCTGCTAGCTCTGAGACGTGCTGCGCACGATAGATTTCACAAAAATCTACTTCATCAGCAGTAGCTTCTACACCTGGTCCAGGACCCTCTCGCAGGACGAACTGCGTCAACAGCGGCTGCCAGCTGAGCATCTTTCATATTGAGCGGAGCTACGATGCCTGGGCCTTCAGCCGCATTACCATCGGCGCCAACTAGACAATGGACGCAGAAACATCACCAGATACATGTTCTATACCATCAGAGTTTGTTGAGCGGGACGAGGATGCTGACGACATGGGACATTAACGTCCTCGGGGATATATAACTAACCAGTTCGATTTTTTTACAGCTTACATCTCTCGCCGTATATTTCCACAAGAACGCTACTGCCGCAAACGACCATCTTCTCCATTTCCCCCCTCCTGCAGTGTGGGTTCGAGGTGCGACATCAAAAATAGCTCGGATCTGAGAAATCCGGCCCATTGAGGTCGGACATTCTGGGCTGCTGAACATCCAGTTGCTGTCTCACGAAATCCGAAGAAGGCGACAGTTGGCCGAGAGGGGCTTCAGGGGCAATCTGAGAGTCGTCGGCAAGACCTTGCACCCAAGTGGGTGCCAGTGGTGCCACTGGGTTTGGCAGAAGGGGCTGCGAAGAGGTAGCCTGGTAGAATGGTTTTTGGTAAGGGGCTTGGACGCCTCCTCCCATGATAAATGTTGGCGGTAGTCCAGAAGATGCTGAGAACGGCATGGGAATTTGCTGTCGTTGAGCAGCGAGACCCACGAGTTGCTGAAGACCTTGGATCTGGTGTTGCATAGCTTGCATCTGCTGCTGTTGTTGTTCCATTTGACGCTGTAGGATTTGAAATAGTGTCGCAAGTTTTTCTTGGGCTGAGATGGTCTCTGGTTGTTGCGATGCCAGATTTACCACAGGAAGATCCGGGGCTGACGACGTCCCGCCATACTGGTTCACTGAAGGAGATGGTGGCATGGATATTCCCACAGTAGGCTGCAGCGTAGAACTCGCCACGAGATCCCCCGGTGCGGGAAGGGCTTCTAGAGGCTGCTGTGTTGGGTTCGCCATGTGTTGCTGTTGGGTTGAGTGTGTTGCGGGCCCTGCTTGTAGTAGCGACAAGTCGGCCGTAGCCTGCTGTTCTTCCGGAGTTCGTCCAGCAGAGTAGGTAGCATTCTCTGAAACAACTGCTTGAGAAAGATCCAGAGCCATGTCTGATGCTGGAGAAGCCGAGTCTTGAGCTCGCGAAGATGCGTTGCCCGAACTATCCTTATGCTGCATTGATTCCGGAGTCCGTGAGGTGACGTTTCCCCGCGAGTCGACAGATGTCGAGGCGGTTGTCTGTGTCGTCGCTGAGTTGCTAGGCTGTGTGCTGCTTTGTGCAGGACCGGATACCGTAGGCGATGGGGCTGTTGGGTCCGATACCTCTCTTCGACTCCCGATACCAGCTGATAAGAGGGGCAAGAATGATAGTGTTCGTTGTATCAGCAAACTGCAGAGTTCTCTATCCGCTCGGAAGTTGTCCACAGAATCAACTTCACCACGTTCAACAGCCTGCCTGGCTCTGGCGTCCAGAATCTCTTCTAGCAGCATGTCCCTGATGTGAGAACAAGAGATATCTTGCGAGTCTAGTAATTTTTAGTTTATGAAAATAGCAATTCGCCTGAAGAGCGCGGTATAAGTGGAAGATGAGGGACTTACAGGGTGACTCGAGAATGAATCTCACATTGGGGAACAAGATCTCCCAAATCCTTCTATACCGCTCCAGGCTCTTCTTTAGTGAGGCATCAGTGTTGTTTTTCGGCTTTGTTTTGCTGAACTCTTCTGGTTCATCGCAAATTCTTTCCCATTGCCCTTGAAACATGAGCAATTCTCGGCACGTATGATGCGCGCCGCTGGTCAGGGTTTCCCACCGATGTTTTCTATTCAAGTGTTGCCTGAGAAAGCCTCAATGTTAATATTGATAAACCAAAGCGCAGGCGGCAATGTACTCACTTCAAGTCTGCGAACGACCTAAAGGGGGTCCGAGAGTTCCGAGGCAGGCAACATTTGAAAGGATTCGGGTGAGTGAGGGAATATGGGCAGAGCAAGGTATTCTCTCCTTCTTCACCTCGTGCCCTTTTGTTAGGGGTTTGAATTCTCTTAGGTTCATTGCCATCTCCGTTGTTCCCGTTGTCTGCTGCTCCCCTCTTTCTGCCGGCTCGTAACGAAGCCTTCCCGATTGACTTGCTGGATGATCCAGATGCACTAGTTGATGTTGCTCGATGACTCTTTGGGTTGTTTCCCTGAGACGAGTCGCCCTCGAGAAGTTCATGGTCGGTATCAGCATCGTCGCTCTCACGTTCATCATCAGTGTCGTCGCCTTCTTCATCGTCTTCGTGATGGGATGTGCTGTTCTCGTCCTCCTTTCCACATGTACAACCATGGCTCAAAATCTCTACCTTATCTTCCGAAAGGTTCTTGACGAATCCAATGACTCCTGTGACAAGTTCCGGTTCGGTAGCTAGGATCTGTCGAATAGAGGCAAGTAGGGCCCCGACGTCGAGTTCCCTCTTCTTCTCCAGGCCATGTGACGCTGCCGCCTCCGAGGGGTCTTTTTGTTTGGCTTTGCTGTGTCATAGACAAAATTCAACCGCCAGAATTGAGAGCATAAGCTTGATACTGGTTCGTGGGATCATACTAATTCATTGGGTAATTCATATTGTACGGGGACTGTCAGAAAGGCCGCTATTCCGGGAACTCCGAAATACGCTTCTCCGGGTTCCCCGGAAGGAAGTTCGTTCAATACCTTTTTGATGCATCTATTTCTGCTAGACCTGTTTCTTGCTACTTCGGGCCATGCGGTGTCGAACACACCCACGGACCTGTCATTCTGGTCGTCAAGATAAGTCTGCAGCCTTTGAGACAAAAGCTGCTGGGATTGATGCTTCTGGATCACATTTTTCAAACGTCAGCAGTAGCCACCCCGTTTTGGTCAAAGAAATATTGGCGTCTGTGTTATTAGCCGGCCATCGAGTCCGTTTCATAGGAATCCGAGATAGACGAAATGTAACCGCTAGCAACCTGTTTGGGTGTCTTGGGGTGGAGTTTATATCGATTCACTCACTTCCTCGGCTGCTGGCGAGGCCCTGGTGTAGTAGGTTCTCTGGAGCCAAATTCCACGTCGGCGTCAGAATCGGAGGAATGCATGTTGGAATTCCTGAGGCGCCTGGTGCAAAGCTGTCGTCCCTCTACTCACTTGCGCTGCATAGGTGGGTTGTGAGTAAGAGATTAAAGCAATCGCTGGGCAAGAGGGATCATCCTTTAAGTATATAAATGCAGCGGGTGCTGCTGGTCCCTTGTCCAGGTGACTGTCCATTTCTTCTTGTCCGCGGTTGTGGTGATGTTTTTTGATTGGGCCTCATGAATCCTCCGAGGTCATCTCTAGCAACCGGCTGTGTGACACAGGCAGATGAAATCGGTGATGATCTGGATCGGGCCGCCATATCGTGAGCTGGGATCGATCATGGAGGGATCGATAAATGGCCGCCGATGGATGGCCACACGGTAGTCGTCAACTGCAGCCGCCTTCCCACCGCTGTCAGGGGTCTGGGAAGACGGTTTGTGGGGCCGCCGTCGTGTCTGGTCGAGACTGTCCTTCCCTTCCTGCGGGGAGCGCCCGAGGTGTGAGGGAGCTGCAGACGCCGCATGATGGGGGGGGGGGGGGCATTCGCACCTGATAGGCTGGAGATGAGGCGTCCTCGGAGTCGGAATGGCGGTGGGATCAAAAAGCTCTTGTAAGCCGTGTGAGAAGGGAATAGCCAGCGAAAAGCCCGGAGGTCTGGGTATTGAGGCTGTGCAAACAGAAAAGTGCAAAAAGACGCTGATGAGCGAAAGGCGTTCCAGACGTGGATAGGTACCTAGTGACTTTGCTGTCGAGTCTGCAGGAGCGCTGGGCCTCAGCAGTGTCCACGCATCCGCGGATTTAATGGACATTCCAACAATAAGCGACCGTTGAGGAAGTGCCATACCAGCATGACGTATTGTTGGAGGCTTTTTTCCTTGCTGAAATTGAAGGCAGCAATATTGGCACACAGTTTCATTGTCTGCTTTCTCAGAATTAGGTCTACGCTTTCAGGTGGTATTTGAATATATACGCAAGTACTCGACAGGAGTCGGGATGATAGAAGAAGTCATCGAGCACGAACGTGCTATTATGTGCTATTTCCTATCTTTTTCTTAGGGTTAACTATCAATTCAAACAGGGAAAGTAGTTCAGGCGCTCCATGCTAATAATGCAACTCCTTACTGAGAACAGTGCGACGGTTTGTTAACATCATGCATGACAAGAAGCCTCGGTTTGCCCGTGGACGTAAAAAGAGAGGTAGCCAAGAAACATTCCAAGTATCTTATTGTAATAGGATATCTCAAAGACAAAGAAAACTTATTTACCCTTGTAGACCAACTATATGCCGTGTACCGGATTTCATTGGTACAATTTGGGGCAGATCTGGTACGTGGAGTAGTTCCATTAAAAAAGGGGAGCAAAAACGAAAAACATACAACACCGGTTATTCGCTGGTCGTCACCGACCCAACTACTAATCCAGCCCTCACTGGCTTATCTATGGGAGAGCGGACGGGATCCCGAATTTTCCATTGGGTATGGTCGTATGTGGTAGAAGGCAAACCAAAAGGTTACTATATTGCCAGCCGGGAGGCGCAGTACTGACTTGGCGCCTAACACGATATACAACGACCAGAGTTCAAGCATCCAGTCATCAAACCTCGGTCTTTGACCTTAGAATAGTGGCAAACTTGTGAGGAACATCAAACCCATCAATCTCATCCGCCCAAGGGATGCCGTCTTGAGCTCCCACACTTCGAATGGTGATAACAGCAGCTTTGTTCCCGCGAACAACTGCGTTCCTAATGTCCCAAGTTCCATTTCCATTGGCTTTTTGACGCAGACAGTCAGATGCGTACGCTCCAGTGAAGGTATCACTGATTGTCCAGGTCAGTGTCTACATACGAGAACTCAGAAAAGAAAGGAGAACTCACCCCGCACCTGTGGTATCCTTAACTTTGACATCGAACGCCGGGCAATGGCTACGCCCATTTGCATTGGCGTAGGATGCACCTTTAGCACCGAGGGTGATGACTGCGTTCTTGACACCGCGGTTCAAGAACTCCTAGGCAATGACCGGCCAAGTCTCCTCGTTGACGTCGTCCCTATGGCGGCCAGACATGATGGCTGCTTCGGACTCATTGACCAAGAGATGAGTGATATGCTGGTATAAACTCTCTTTGATGGGGGTTGCCGGCGCCGCATTCAAGCAGAACTCAACTCCAGCTTTACCAGCAGTCGCGGTCATAGTCTCGACAACGTTCTTGTCGATTTCCATCTGAGCCACGACCAAGTCTGGTCGTATACCACCTCCAAGCTGCTCAGCTCTGATGAAGTCTTCTTTCTTCCAGCTTGCGGTTGCACCCAAGGTGAAAAGACACCGATTTGCGCGCGTGGTATCATCGACCATGACGAAGCAGATGCTCGAACATGTGTCGGGCACCATCCTAATCCCAGACGCATCGACGCCATTCTTGGCTAAGTCCGTAATGAACCTCTCTCCGTATCGGTCATCACCAACCGTACCGATCATCTTGACCTGAATGTTGTTCTCGCTTGAGCTGTAGATGGCAGGTTGGCTCAAGGCCGACGAGAGCATCTTGGTACCCGTGGTTGGTACAACATTGCCATGGTCCGGCTTCTCCGTAGCCCTAACCGCAGGTAGTCCTGTGTGTTCCAACAACCTTTTGTGACAAGCACGGTACGTCGCGATTGTAGAGTGTGCCCCTTTGCCCCCTAAGGCTTCTAGATGTTCGTTTGCTTGAACGCTCTCCCCGGGATCTGGAATACGATTTGCGATCATGGTCAGGTCAGCATCCAGACCCCCAATAACTGCAATGGTTAGCGGTGCCATGTTACAATCCCCAGAAGGGAGTTAGAAAAGTCCTTTCGTGACGGTAACCAGCCTAGAATTGCAAAGTCGTTGTAGATGATTCTTCGTCAGACTAGACGAATAACGGGGTGGGCAAGCAGACCGACCATAGTAGCTCGTTGGTAAACAGACGGTAGATAAACTTAACAAATACCAGTCATTTCTGGGCACCCTGCAGGTTAATGGTCATATCCCATTGGGAAGTTGGCGGTATCTGTTTAGGTGTCGCAACGCCAATAGTCACAGACAAAGAAGACATGTAGCTCTGGCGGTTAAGGGCGTCCCCAAGGTTTTTCGAATCGGAGTCTTCGTCGACAGAACGTGCGGTAATGATATCCTCCCCTGAACCTTCGCAAAGGCCGATACTCCCATTGAACTAGTAAAGCCTCAAAACAGGCTGAAAACAGGTCGGCTGGTTGGGACTCAGGCGGCTGCGCTGCTGGAACCCAACCCCCGAAACGAGCTCCGACTCAGCCCACCAACACGACATGCATTCCGCGCCTGAACACCATCATTGTCCAAGACTTCCCATTTCGCACTAGCTTCAACTAGAATGCTACTGACGTCTTCATATCCGTTCTGCCTGGCAACATGAAGTGCTGTCCACCCGTGAAAACCCCTCGCGTCCAAATAAGCCCCGCCACTGATCAACTCTGCGACAGCTTGGACATGCCCATACCTCGCCGCGAGCATGAGCGGCGTCCACTCCGGCCGACTTCTTACATCAGGCCTGGTGCCCGCACGGAGCAAGTTGGGGACGCACGCCTCTGCGCAACCGCGCCGCGCGGCAACGTGTAGCGCCGTCTCGCCTTGAGCGTTGACGTCATCTAGGGGAATTCCGAGAGCTAGGAGTGCTGCCATAATGCCGTGTAAGCCATCGCGACAGGCGAGATGGAGGTAGGATCCCTTTTCCCAAATGTCCCCCTACTTGAACCTCATCTCTGCGGCCACTCGCTTGAGAATGTGTGGGTGACACACGGCGGAGAAGGCGCGGTTGGTCAGGCGGAGGATTAAAAGGGTTTGTTTGTCAAGTTGCTGCAACTGTGTCAGATTCGTGTACAGATGTACCTTTAGGAAGAAACCAGGTAGGAGGTTGGTTTGTTGGGTTGAAAAAGGGGGTGTTCTTACCTCTAGTACCACTTCGACGAGTTCTACATGAAGGTTGCTTAGTATTTGAAGCCTCACGATGGTGAATCCTGATCACATATTCCCAAAGAGACATGAACCTGAAGACCTTACTGACAGCTAAGATTGACGGATTTCCCTGTTGCGGCCATGACGGGATGTCGTCTGGGGCCGACGGCGCCAACCCTGCTACTGCTGGTGACTTTCTGCCTGCGGTACCTATTAACAGATCGGCGGTGGTAATGGGGCCCAAAGTCATAATGTCCAACTTGGAGATTAGGTAGACCGTGTGCCGAGAACATCCCACGTGTATCGCCATTCGGCCACACAGGTACAATAAAACATACCAATCCTGTGACAGAGATTGGTTTCTTCTTGTCGGTAACCTGAGGCGGGCGAGAGAAAGAAACAGACACGTCTTCGAGACGGCGTCTCTTCTCCGCGTCAAGGAGCTCTTCTAGGGCCCGCACCCGAGCTTTGCTGTCTCCTTCTGCTGGTGAGACTTATGTCCTCCTTCGTCTTCTCTGTTGCCCATCCCTCTCTCTGGCAGCTTATTCTGAGTATTCTTGGGTACTACAAAAGCGATGGCGGTGGCGCGGGCCAGCTAGCTAGCTTTCACCTCGACAGGCGGCTAGATGGGACATTGTCTTGCAAGTGGACGTTATCTGTGGCCAATTCCAAATTCCGCGAGTGCTCGAATACACCTCCCGAATCTACTCGGCTGGGGGCGGGGGCGAGGGCGAGGGCTGTGGGATTCTACAATGACCCTACCTGCGGGTTGCTGTACACGGCAAATCGCTCATGTCAGAGTTGACCATTAGGCTCTGAGAGCATGCCTTCTTCATCTTCCACATTACCTCCATCTATTATATCTCATCTAGAGTTTCCAAAACACCCTCCAACCCACCTCCAGACTCTCTCCCACCACTCCTCTCCCGGGCCAGGAACCATCCCCAACCCCCTCTCGTCAAACAGCCAAGCCCTCAGCCTCTGCACATCCCACCAGTCCCCCTCAACATCGACAACCCTCCCCAAAGCGCCGTCATCAAAGGCTATGCCCCTCCACAGCAGCACCCCTAGCACCTGCGCCCATTTCGCCTTTCTCACGACTTCCTCGTCGTCCACAACCTTCCCGACCTCATCCCAGAAAAGCGCCCGCAGCTCCTCGGCTTCGGGGTAGTATTCGAACCTGCTGCTTCCCGTCACGAGGGCGTCGTCGTCGACGAGGACGTCTTCCCCGAGGACCTCCTCGAGGCCGTACATCCCCACGCCAAAGGGCAGCCACTCCGCCTCGGCCCAGTCGATCAATCCCACCAGTCCGCCGGGGCGGTCTCCATTAGGTCGAACCATGATGTTATCCGACACCAGGTCCCCGTGCGTGATAACCCAAGGCAATCCCTCAATGCCTCCCATCTCCTTCGCAACCCTCTTCAAGACGCCCCGAAACTCGGCCGGTAGCCCCTCTTGCATGATCCCCAGCCTCCACCGCAGACTCCCGCCCACCTTCCCCCGCTGGATGGCCCTCCCGTCTCGGCGTCCCGTCCAGGAATTGGCAAATACCCCCGCGAGGTTCCTCACCACCTCCCTCCTGCTCTCTCTTCTTCCGTCCAACGGAATCATCATCCTCCGGAACTCCGTCAACGACAACCCCCCGACCATCTCAATCACATACCCATACAACACTCCCCCGTTCCCGCCGTCTTCCGTCTCCAAGTCCCTCGAGACACCGACCTCCTCGACCTCGGGCACGACGCCGCATCCGAGAACCTTCCTCGCCTCAGCACATACTTTGACGTCGATTCCATGCCGCCGCGGCCGGAACTGCACCAATCTGTCTCCGTCATTGACACTGCTGCCGGGCTTCCCTTTCCCGACCTCGCATCCGCTGTCGCGTCGTCCGTCGGGCGGGAGCAGGAGAAGCGTGTAGGAGCAATACCCCTGGAATGGTGCGACCGCAACCTCACGCCCAGGAAAGTTCCGCCTCGCAAACTCATGCGCTCTGGGTATCGCCGATGCGCGCAGGCCGCATCGCGATAGGAACGCGGATATCTTCTCCTCGTTGCCGGGGCTCGTTGCGTTACATTCGACTTCGTCGCTGTCGTGGGGATCACTAACAGCCATTGTGATTTAGGAGGCCGGTTATCGCACTCCGTCGTCATCTTCTCTCTTCTCCCGGCCGGTAGCTGCATCGGGCGAGGATGCGTGGTTTTTTAAAGTTTCCGTCCTTCAGCCGCGCCGCGCGAATGTGGTGGTGGAGGAGGGTGGCCCGACTAACGGTCGGGGGAGGTTCACATGACGGGTCAGCTCCTATCGGCGGCGTCTGCGGCCTGCAGCGAGTGGTTTCGGGAAGAGGAGGGAGAGGGGGCAATCCCGTTGGAGAGGAGGGGGATGAGGGATCGGTCCGGGGCGGGCATGGCCTGGACCCGACCACACCACCTTCTTCACCACCACCTCGCGCCCGCGTGGGGATGCGTGATGACATGTCATTCCTCGTCGGCTGGTCGGGCGGTTTAATGCTCCTTCGCTGAGCGCTTATGTCGTGCCTCCGGAACACAGAAAAGCGTTGAGGGTCCGAGACAGCGTCGAGGGGAAACATGAGGCGCCAATCGCAAAACCCCTAATTTGGTCAGGAATGAGTCTCAGTCACGAGGAAGTTCTTTAGAAAAGGTTGGTTTAGTGACATGGCACATGAACGTTAAATGCTTGAAATGCTTAAAAATGGTAAGTTTGAATTATTACCGTGTCTGAATCTAGAAAAGGGGCGGGACAAAAATGTTCTACAAGACAAATGAAGCTTTTAAAAAAAAGAAGAGCCCCTTTGTGTGTGACCGTTGACGAAAAGGAAAATAAAAACATCCCGTGTTTATGCCCGTTTCCTTTACTCCTATGCAGAGGGTATATAAACGATGCTCGTCCCCATGGACTTGCATGCATGCTTGATTGAAGAAACCCCTGGTCCCATCGTACACGTCGGCGTTTCTTCTCTGGGGTTTAATGGGGGCCGACCGGCGACAATGTGCCCAAGCAGGCTCCAGCTCGTCGACTTCCGTCGGCTTCGCCGTATCCCATCCTCATTTCGGATGCCACGACGCAGGCAGCAACATCTCGCTGCCGCGGGCGCGGGACATCGAAACCACCGACCGCGAAATGGCGTCGAGTAATTCCACCTGGACGCCCCGTGCCCACGTCCCACCGACTCGACCCGGCTCGGCCTGGCGCCCCGACTCTATAATTTTCGGCCGTTACTGATATTCGTTACGCGCGCCTTCGCAGCGCAGCTTCGCTCACCCTCATCGCAGGCGAGTAGCTTATTTGCGACTCTTGCGGTCGAGCTCGACCTTGCTGTACCAGGCGGCACCAAGCATGGTGAGGAGCATTCCGGAGCCGTTGAAGAGGTGGACTTCGACGCCGCCGAAGGCGACGATGCCGAGGAGGACCGTGAGGCACTGCTTGAGGTTGCCGCAGACGCTGATGGTCAGGGCGCCGGCGACCTTGTTGGTCTGGAAGGAGGCGACGTTGAGGGCGAAGGCGAGGATGCCGTTGCCGATGATGGCGATAGTGGTGCCGAAGCCGAACTCGCCGCTGACGCGCATCTCGTTAAGGTTGCCCAGCTCGCCAGCAGCCACAGCGCAGGCCAGAGACTGCATAGCCGCGAAGGGCGACATGCGCAGCAGGACCTCCATGGCGGGGAGGGCCAGGGGGCCCGTCATAATGCGGTTGGTCGCAACGGTCTGGTGGCGTGTTCGTCAGCGCTTGATTTCATGCATTGCGGGCAAAACTGTAAATGGGACCAAGGTTTGCTTGGGCAAGAAGATGGTGAGTTTCAGAGCTGGCGGAGACGACGGGTCCAATTGGAGCGCCGGACCCCCAACGACTCGGGCAACTCAAAAAGCTCGGATGATGGACGGGTGATGAGCGAACCAAAATAACATACCTTGACCGCAGCGAGGATGACACCCGCAAAGGTGAGGAGGAAGCCCAGGTCGGTGAAGGTGTACTCGCCGACGGTGGTGAGGGCGGCACCGAGCATGACGGGCACCAGCGTGAGGTAGGTCATGTTCTCATAGGTACGACCAAAGACGACGCGGTAGATCAGGACGGTGAAGACCGGGACGGTGGTACGGAGGACCTGGTAGAAGGGCACCGACACCATGGCGCTGAGAGTGAGTTAGCATCATGCTTGTAGTTTTGCAGTCTTGGCTCCGCCCCCGGAAGTGGCGGAGCCACGGGCGGGATTCCACGATAGCGCGGTCGGAGCCCGAGACGATGGGTTTGGCCGCTTACAGTGAGAGGTTCGACACGGCGATGTTGGTGGTGAAGAGCAAGCTGAAGGCGAGCAGGATGAGGTTCTCGCGGCGGCCCAGGTGGGACATGGTGAAGTAGCCGCATTGCATCAGGACATAGCAGCCGATGCTCGCGCACGTCGCGTGGAGCGAGGTGAGAAGCCACGGGAAGGGGAACTGGACAAACTGTCAGTAATGCTCTTTGGAAGGCTGTTGAATGCTGCGTGTCATAGTCCGGTTGTCGCTCGTGAAGCTTTGCCAAGACATGGTGACATTCGAGAAGGGAGGCGACGTACAAATCCGAGGACCAGCTTGTTGTAGAGGGTGAGGACCAAACTGAACATGAAGTAGGCGCTCAACCAGGCAAACTTGACCTGAGGTGAGATGGTGTATTCGACGGGGTTGGCGTTGCGGTTCCTGTCGGACTCGGCCTGCTGTTCGGTGGCATGGCTAGAGTTGGCCTCGAGATCGTACTCCTCGCCGCGCTTCTCATCGCCGTTGAGGAGGCCGTGGCCCTCCTCGCTCCTCCGGACCTCATTCTTCAGGTTGCTGTGGTCGGCCATTTTGGATGTCGTTTTTCTGGTTTTCTGGTTTTCTGGTTTTCTGGTTACTCGAAAGTCGAAGTTGACTCGTTTCCCGTTCGTCGCAAAGTTGAAATGCTAATTTGTTTATAGGCTGTGTGCTGCCTCAAGATAGACCCTGCCCAGAAGGGGGTGGGAATGGCTGACGACTGTGCAGGTTTCACGACGCAGATCGGTGCCAGGCGTGGGGAGTTTGAGCGGCAAACGGGCGTGCGCAAGGTGTCGTCGAGCTTAAAAAATCGGACTAAACAGTGACGGATGAAGAAATGACTGAGGTGGGAGGGAAAGGCGTAAAAACAGGAGGAGAAAATAAAAAAAAAGTCCAAACGAGAGGCAGAGCGTTCAAAGGAGGTGCTCGAGGGGGTGAAGGAGAGAAAAAAAAAAAGCGCCGATGGGGGCGCTGCAGCGGGAGCAGTGCAGGTTGCTGACGAAAGGGGGCGAGACGCTGTTTGTTCAGTGGAACAGCACCAAATGAACCCAAGACTTCGGATCGCAGGCTTGCAAGGCAGCACCTAAATCGGATGCACCAATGTTAATGTCGAAACCCGGGAGAAGGATGGGCCTGGGAGCATGGGGGTGGGACGCAAATAAGGATTGGATCAGAAAGTACCTTATTGCAGGCACTTCAAGTAGAAGGGTAGAAGGGAGCGACAGGAACTGGAGGGAATGAAAACGTGTGGAGAGTGAGGGCCTGGAGTGGGCGAATGGCAGAGAGCGGCGGACCTCAGAGTGGGAATGGGAGTGGGAAGAAGAGGAGACGGACGGGGGGGTTGATGAAGGCTGGTGGTGCTGGGTGGAGAGGGGGAGGAGGCGAGGCACAAGAAGAGGAACGAGAGGATGCCGAGATACTCAAACGGGCATCTTTCTCGCTTCCGCGCTTGGCATCAATGACGTTTCGGCTGGCGGCATTGGCAGACACAGCGTGGTGTTGCTCTCCCTCCCTCTGTCTCCGTCTCCGTGTCTCCCTTTGCTATCTATCTACGCAGTACCTACTTCAGGTACCTCAGCTTGGGTAGTGGTGTTATTACTGATTCTGCCTCTGGTGGTGTCCGTCTCGACCTGTTCCTGTGCCTGTGCCTGTACCGCCTGCCTCCCTGCATGGTGTTTGTTCCTCCCGCATTTTGCTCCTCTCAAGATGGATATGCCCAGGCTTGGTCTTACTGCGGATGGAGACGGATGTACGAATGTACGTGTGCTCTCTCTCTCTCTCCCCAGCCCAGGCCTGTCTCCGCCGCCCATCTCCCGGCCCGGATGGAGATGAGAGAGCAAATTACACGTACTGCGTACGTCTCTCCCGTCGCGGGCGAGGCAAGGAAGGTCTGATAGCGTCTCCTTCAGGTCCGGTAGGGGGGTAAGGTAGCGTCGCTGCGGTTGTGAATCACGTCTGAGGGGTGAGGGCGCTCTCTCGCATCAACTTCTACGGGCTGACGTGGAGGAGAGGGAGACACGACGCGACACGCAGCAATAGACCCCGCTACGGGACTCAGACTCTGCTCACGAGTCACAGCAAGTCAGATACCTACCAGGTAGTACGCCGACGACAACAACACCAATGGCAAACCGGCCATGGGGGCGGCGTTTGGGCATGATGACGTCGCCAAGTAAGAATCTCGCCGGTCGCCGGGCTCCAGTCTGGATGCGTCCACAGGAATCCGAATAGCCGTAGCTGGGGAGCTAGTTGCCGCGGGGGAATAAGAAAGGCAAACAGCAATGGCCACGTTACTTGGGCTTGATTGAGGGCCATCGTGGGCGTGTGTGATGTACATTGGCTACCTGCTCATCACACGCTGCCGCTTGCCTCGCTGCGTTTGTTTATCAAAGCGCGCGCACTCTACCTCAGATCCATTGTGTGTTGGAAGGCAAGGTACAGGTATCTGAGAAAACTTTACACTTGTACCTGGCCGCCGTTCTTAATTACTCCGTTGCCCGCTGCGTGACGAACAGCAGCTTCAGCAAACCTACTTAGCTGCGGCGCCCCGCGTCCAGTCGGTCCTCCACCGATTAATACCGGCGCACGGGAGCACGCGACGGGGCTTCAGCACTACATACTAGGCAGAGATAGTAAAAGCCCGGGCAAGCCGCCGCCCACTGCTGCCACTGGCATCATCTATCCTCCTCTCTGGTCTGGCAACGATGGGCTCTCTCAGGTCTGGGACATAGTGCTCGTCGTCCACTAAACGGCCCAAAGCCAGGTGCACCTTGCTATGGTCAGTGGTGGTGGTGGTGGGTAGCCCCGCCCAGACTTGCCCTGGCTCCGTCTGAACTGAGCTTGTCTTGGACCTCCCTTGGCAGCCGCGTAAGCCTGGGCCCTGAATCATCCTGGTGCGACCGGATGGCAGGGGCTCGACTTGAAGCAAAACGGGGTCAGCTAATAAGAAGGCCAGGGTCAGATAGAGTGCCATCGCGGGATGGGAGAGGGGCGCGACCGGGGCGATGGGGGTGGTGCTCAATTTGATTCTGGAAGACCGGCGCGCACTCAATAAATCGCCGCTCGACACTGGCCGACACGGGACCGAGACCGGGATGTGCTGTCGAGGGGGCGAACGAATGAAGAAGGAAAAGAACAGATTGGACTGTTCCCAGAGCCTAATGGAGCGTTCCGTTGAATGATGAGATGAAGATCAATTCGAGGCCCGGGGTTCAGGTCGTAGCTCCCGTCGTGTCTTAATACCTCCCCAGCCAATACCTACACTCTAACAAGTACGTACCGCTGCCTGGAACACACCCGACGTTTTTTATGGGGTCCAACCAGGCTTTGGCTCGTCTGTTTTCTTCCAGAAATTCCACCAAATGCCAGTCCAGTCCAGACTCGAAAGACGGGCACTCACTTATTGTGGCGGCAGTCCTGCTTACATGATGCAATTCTTTCCAACAAGGCATATCGTCAAGAAAAAGAAGGCACGGGTGGGGACAGCGCGGCCAAGGGGCGCGTGGGTAAGAGTTATTGTCACTGGCTGATGTCATTTAAATGCGGCTCTGGGCAAGGACCGGCGTCCAAGGAACAATACCGCCAAGCCGATTGACGGGGACGCAATTCACGGCACCCACGGCGAGGGAGCGTCATGTTTGCTTTCTGCTGCTTGGCTCATCGTTAGAGCGGCTGCTTACAGTTGACGGGAAGGGAAGTAAGGCACCTTAGCTCGAGGCTTGCTGAAAATAGGGCCCAAGGAGGTGCGATGCGAATAGTATCAGGACTAGCACGGATAAAGCAGCGCATCGGATTCGCGGTAGGCACCTCAGGTCTAGGTACCTGAAGGTAGGGCGCATGCGCCTCGTGTGCCGGAAGCTGCACGGAGAAGAAACAATGCACCACTGAAAGCGCAGCCGACGAAGCCGAAATCTCGCGATGCCCAGACTCCTTTGGCCCTGCGGTCTGGTTTTTTTTTTTTTTTTTTTTTTTTTTGGTTCCCTCCCTTGGCCTTGGGTGGGTGGTCGGGTCTTGGGAGGAGCGGAACTCTGGGTGGAAAGCAGGGAGGGGGGTGGAAGGATCGCAGATGCTCAGAAAATAGGGGAAGCGCCAAGACCTTCCCAGGCGGAAAGCACCTCAGAGACACAGGATGCGACTGGCTCGGTCGATGCAGGGCGGAAATGACGACAGGAGCCCGAAAGCCTCTGTTAACAGCTACTGGCCAGTGCCCACTGGTGCCAGCTGGAGGTAGATGGCCGACGGAGCCCAGAGCCCAGCACCCAGGTCGGTTCTGCAGGGAAAGGATGGACGGGACGGTGGAGCTGCGGCGGCGGAAATCTTGCTGAGTGGCAGTGAGGGCCTCCTTTATCTGGAGTCGCCTTCCCCCAGGTAGATTTGCACACCGAAACGCTGTGGAGTTACAAGTGTCGCTCATCATTACAGTTGCCCATCAGGCAGACCCTCGTCGACCGACATCTGGATCTCACAAACAGGCACAAGGTGACACTCGAGACACCGCAGCTGGTTACCTTTGCAGTCTGCAATCAGGGAGACGCGACGCGGACGCAGGGACGGTTTGCGGTACTCATCCTCGCCTCAGACACCTTCAGCCACGCCGATAACCCCTCCGCTAGGTTATTCCAACGGCTGCCCGGGGGCTCGGGCGGACCCCAGGAGACGTGCGGCCTTTTGCCGTGCGCCTATCGGGTACTTGGGTACCTTACTTGCCGCTGCCCGTAGAGGTACTCGTGGATTAGATTGGGCCACGGCGCAGAGGAGGCCACCCATGACCTCAGCAAACTGGGTCTGCCATGGCTGCCAACGCCGCTCGCCAGACACTCCAACAGCCAACTGTGAGAATCGGCTGGAGTCAGCTGAGGCAGCGACGATACCAAGCATCCAAGCCGGCACAACACGGCAACTTTGATATCTTGGGATCACCACTTTTGCCCACCTCTCTCCGTCAGCCCCGTGCGGTTCGGCCAATGGGGGCGACACAAAACGCCTCGCAGACAGGCCATGCCTGTCAGCCCCCATCACCGGCGCGGTAGTGCTCGTCGCCCGAGTTCCTGGCGGATGCTGCCCCCAATGGCCAATCCTGAACGGACCCAGTAGGCTATTTCTCACACCTTCTGTTGTAGAAATACCAACCAGGTAGGCCATGCAACAACGTGTTCGGCGGTCGCTCACCCTGATGTCCGGTAAGTTACCGCAGCATCACGCACGCGGGAGATGAGACGCTTGGTTGCGTGTCCCTCTCCTCTTCCGCGGCCATCTCTGTCAGGGCTCAGGGTCTGGAGGGTTGATCACTGCGCGCGCGCACGTCAGCTCCCGATCATCATCGCGCCTATAGCAAAGTACCTGGTAGCAAAGTTAGAAACCCAGCGCTGCGGTGCCGTCTACCGGCGGGATTAGGCTCGGGCGCAAGACACGAACCTAACTAAGCAGCCGCTAGGTAGCCAGTACCTGGCGCCGTGCATTAACAGTGGTGTCTCCCGCATCGTCCGTGGCAGCCAGATGCTCTCCGCCAGTCCCGACGTCCCGCGACGCCACGCTGCGCCGCCGCTCCCCCTAATTGCTTGCCCTGTGTCTGCACTCATCGCTGCAGCTTCACCTGCACCTGCACCATCCTCCCGCCTCTTAGTGCCTGTCTCCCCTTCCCTTGGGTGCTCACTTTCCCTTTCGTCCTGCACCTGACAGGCCACCACTGTTCTTGGCCGCGGCCTCAGCCCAGACACTGACTGACTGCACTGCGGGTTGTCACTGACATCCGACCCCAAACTCCGCCCCCCCCCCCCCCCCCCCCCTTTGCGAGCCCTCCTCCAGTGTGCCTGGCCGCACTCGCTCACCCTCCTCTCCTCCCTTTTATCCCGTATATTATTCTTTTTTTTATTTCGTTATTTGTTCTTCCTGCCCTCTCGGTCCAATCCAACCTTGGGTGAATGACCTCGTGCATCCGATCCACACCGTTGCCGTTGCGGCCTAGCTCCAATTTCCTTCCCATCCCAACCTTCCGCTCTCTTCCCCAGACTCCCTCTGCAGGACGACATCGCTGCTCGCTAAACCACCAGTGCGGCTCAATTACAGGCCTCCACTGCCAGTAGCGTGTGTCTCTCCGCTGCCACCTGACCGCTTTCCTGCACTGCATATCCGCCCTTACCTCACCTTAGCCCCAACAGAAGCCCAAGACGCACTAGACGGGGTCGAGACAAACAAGACACGACAAGACGTGGAGTGAGGACCCTCGAGAAAAAAAGGGAGGGTGCCGTCGATCTCGGGGTCTTCCTCTCACTGACAAGCTCTTGGGAATACTGTCGCTGGCATTGGCATTTGGCATTGGCGTTGGCATTTCGTCCACAGTCAGCCAGCGCTGTCCCTTTTGCTGTCCCTTTCCCCTTCCCCATCGGCCAATTTTCTTGCCACACTGCGCAGTCGCTCTTTCCACTCTTTTTTATCTCCTTCTTTCCCCCGTCACCCCTGACCGACGACGACCCGCCCGAGTGCATTCATTCACTTCCAACTTCCTCTCCTTACTAACGGTCCGCCCTTTTGGTTCGCTACAACTTTTCTAATAACCGACTGCACCCGTCTTCGTCATCCACGCTGCTGTCGTCGCGTCCCCCGTCGCTTCGACACCCATCACGACCTCGCGCCCGCGCTTCACCACCCCCCAAATCGCCCACCGTGGATCTCAAGCCGATCCGGCAGCTAAATGAAACCCGCCTTGCCCCCATGCTGATGGCACTGAAAGGCCGCAGATTCTTTCTGCTGGCTGCGTTTGTCATCGTCACTGCCCTCCTGATCTTTTCGCAATCCATTTACCCGGAAAGTTTGAGTTGGGTAAGATCCTCACCAAAGTTCCTCCTTTGATCGTCGTCGCAAGTCGCATCTGCCGGGGCAGCGTTCCTTCAAGAGAGAGGAACACGCCCACGTGCCGACTTGGGCTGAAAAGTCGACCGAACTCGATCTACGGGGTGCCGAGACAGCCGCCGTAACTGACACTGACGTTTGCATCTGCTCCAGTCCGAGATCTCAGCTTCTCTCCCGACCGGAAGTAAGTCGTCTGCTCCAGCCAGCAAGGGCAGCAAGTCCGGCTCTCCGGGCGTCGGCCGCTTCCACTTCCTCATCGCCGCCAGCGCCCCGAACCTGCAGTTCTGCCGCGCCCTCGTTTCGTCGACCGTGACCCGATTCGGCGCCCCGGTCATCGCAGGATGGAACGGCACTGGTGAAAATGACGCCGCCCTGTCGCACTTGGCCAAGATCCGCGTCGTGACCAAGTACCTCGAGGAACTGCCACAGGCCGACGATGACGACCTCTTCCTCATGATTGACGGCTACGATGTCCTCCTCCAGTTTGGCCCCGACGTTCTCATCGAGCGCTATTTCAAGGCCTCGGAGATGGAGGACGAGCGCATCATCCAGCAGCTCGGACCCGAAAAGGCCGCGACCCTCGCCGGACCCCTGGGACGACACATCTTCTTCGGCGCCGATAAGGTCTGCTGGCCCGTAGACTGGCGCCGACCAGCATGCTGGGCTGTTCCGCCCGTGCCTGACATGGACGGCAAGGAGTTTGGCCCGCTGACAAACTCCGGGGACATGGTTTACAACCACCCGAGGTGGCTCAACAGCGGTACCATCATGGGCCCGATCAAGGAGGTTCGCGAGATGTTCCGCGCTACGCTGGACCTTATCAACGAGGTGTATGACGAAGAGTACGAATTCAGGGAGAGCGACCAATTCTACATGAGCGACGTTTGGGGCTTGCAGGAGCTCGAGCGAATCGAGATGCAAAAGGAGGAGAACCCCGACGCCCATGTCATGCAGCCCCCCGAAGACGGTTTCATTCCCCAGCTGGAGCCTGCGTACAGCTACAACTTCCACATCGCCATGGACTACTGGAGTCTCTTGTTCCAGACGTGGGCCGGCTTCACGGAGTGGGTGGACTGGCGCAAGTTCATCGGACCTCTGTACTCGGTTGAGATCGACCAGAACGTTCGCAACAACACCAACTTTGTGCCTTGGCACCTGCACATGCAGGCCGACGGCATGAAGTCGCTCAAGCGCATCTTCAACTCGACCGCCGACGAAACCATGGGCTCAACGGTAAACGAGCTGATCCGCAAGTCCGAATTCGGAGCGAACATCATCACGAAGCAGACATTCCCCCTGCTTCACGTCACGGGTGAAAAGTCGGCGTTGGATGCTTTCTGGCCCCGCTTGTGGTTCTTCCCCTACGGCCGGTCCTTGATCCGCTCTGCTATCAACTGGTTCCAGGCTGGTGAGGCTTACTCGCCCGAGCCCATCAACAACCGCATCTGGTACCCTGCGCACCCATACCCCAAGGAGATTCGGGAGACGGATGGCGGCGCTTGGTCGGACGCCAGCAATGACAACAACACCGTGTACTGGCTGGGCTTTGACAAGCTCTGCGCAGAGCACCACGATATTCTGTTTGGGGAGGATTGAGCCTATGGGGCTGGGCGTACCGCGTTTACTTGATTTGAGCATATTTTAGCGCCTTGGGTTATAAGGTCTGGAAAAAACATTTGCAGGTTCTACGGGAACAGATGCATTAGAACGGCAGCAGAGAGAACTGCTGCAGAAGGGGGGCACCAATAGTCCGCGCAAAATGTCACGGCCGGCATTGCATGTTTGTCACAACATGTAGAAGATTTAATACCCACACCATCCATGTGTTTATACGCTTTCTTTTCGTTTGTTCCTTTATAATGCAGCGTGGCCTGTCATATTTAGCACTAGCACGGCGACGAAGAAGCAATAGACAGTCCGCGACAGGAGCGGCACATTTTAGAGTTCACTCTGGCAGTTGCTTTTCATCAGTGAGGCTCTTGGGAGCTGAAATACCAGCCGCAGGGGGTGGTGAATATATGAGGTGTCTTGAATAAGACCGTCTCAGGGCTACTGCAGCATGCATGGCTCGGTAACGAGGTGAAGTCGACTTTGGCTTTGCTGGCGGCGCCGGGCATCTGCTGTGCGCAACGGCGGCGTGGACTTGGATCTGGGCCGCTGGCCATTCCGATTCCTGTAGGGCTGGAACGAAACTATTGGAACGCGGAGAGACGGTGGCTGAAGATGGCGGCGGTAGTTCATCTTGAGAGTCGCGGGGGCGTTTTATAAGGGAGGATTTAGGTTAAGCGTGGTTTCTTCACCCTTGCATTTAGCTGAGCTGGGGGTGCAGGTGTTTTTGGCTTTTGTTAAGTTTTTTCCTAATCTGGGTGTCGTTGGCTGTAGATGCTTGGCGTGATTGGTCGGGCGCCAACCGTGACCACCTGGCTGCAGCTACGGGCAAAAGCTGACCCGACCGAGTGGCCAACTGCCATGCCAGCCTGCCACGGTTGGCGTTTCTTTTGGACTTTTAAACTAGATGTAATGGCGCTGGGGGTGGTTTTGGAGACGGAGGCGAAAGGGGGGACGCAGGGAGAGTTTGCCGAGATGCCGAGGAGAGAGACAAACGTGGGAACGAAGACGACGGCGCCTTGGGGTCTTGTAGCATATTTCCGGCTGGGAAAGTTTGAACATTCCGGCAGTGCCTCGGGATGGATGGATGGATGAGACGGCGGGTGGCTTGGTGGCTTGTTGGTTGGTTTCAGTCGCTGCACGCTTTAGGATTGGCGATTGAGGAGTTGAGGAGGGGAACTACGTGGGTCGGCAATCGCTCAGAGTCAGACGGGAGTCATCCCATCCGTCGATATGTGTGTGCGTGATGCTGCAAGATGATGTAGGTTTTTTGGGTAGAGTACAGTCAGACGGGATACGGGTGTGGCGGAGGCTGAGGGATGTGTTCATGTGAGGCATCACTATCTCTCTCTATCTACTCCGCAACTGGGGAGATGGGGGTTTTTCGGCGGCAAGTTGGAACGTATCATGTGCCGAGGCCTGCATTGCCTTGCCTTTGCCTTGGCTGATTCAGATGGAGGTGGATTGCGGCTCAGTTGAGTTTGGCTGATGTTGGCGAGCGCGCCGGGTTCGTCTCGTCTTACGGACGAACAAAGGCAATGGACGGTAAACATGTTGCAGGCAGCAAACATTCTTGAAATGACCTCGTGAATGTCGTGTAAACGTCGGGCAAGGTCTTAGGTAAGACGCACTTCTTAGCGATCGTAGGGCTGCTTCGGGAGGACCGCCCAAAATGACATCTCACCTTGAGAGGTCGAATCCATTCGATTCCCCTCCGGTACGTATACCGAAAGGTCGGGCTTTGGCGAATGGAAAGGAGGAGGCCCACTTTCACCCGCACGACGTCCAACTGTGCTTCTGCAGGTTCGAATTTCTGTCTCTGATTCTCTTCAATCTGTCGTCGAATAGCAACGAGCGATGTGACACACGGCGGATGACACCTCTGTTCTGCCAGAGGCAGATCGCAACTGGGGACCAATGAGTCGGCACGCTGTTCTACGAGTTAACCGTCAATCAATTCCATAAAGGGACGTTGGGCGAATCTCACACACGCATAAATTATGTTACACTGAATGAGAATGAGCCTCCACTGCCATTGCCTCGCCTTCCAAGCCCTTTTTGCAACACAGCGTCCAATTGGATCGCGGCGTCGCCCATTTACCCCTTTCGTGGGCGGAACATCACCTGCCACTTACGGCAGCGGCTGTTTGTTTCTTCGCCCCCAGGCCTCTCCTCTCCTCGCTTCTCTCATGGTCGGGCGGCCCATCTCACTTCTTGGGGGATGTGGGTGTGAGGCGCCGCTCTCGCGTTTCTATTCCAGGTTCTTCTTTTCGGCCATTGAGCGGCGCCAATTCCTTGCGGAACCCAAAAGATGTGTTCTCGTGCCACTGACCGAACCTACGAGAGCTGACGATGCTAGAGGAAGAGGCTTTCGCCGAGAGTGGAGAGCTAATGTAGTGGAATGCTACCCTCCAATGGATGAGGCGGGCGGTCACGTTGAGAGTCCTCAGCAGCGGCGCCGTCGCCCGTTCCTGCAGGTCACAGAGGCTTAGCCCACCCTCGGTGAATGTTCACATTGCTATCATTTGTCTCTGCCCGTTTCCGTCTCTTCGAATTCACTTAATCGGACGACGCCGTCGGCACCCCGTTCTCCCGTACGGCCATCCCCCGCCTCCATTCCAGTGTCCTGCCTGCCTTGTGCAACAATCCCCACCAAGTGACGGCCGAACGGCTCGCTCTTTCCCGCGCCGCTTCGCTGGGGAGTTGCAAGGCAGGTCCGCAAGGCAGCCAATGGGCTTACCAACCGCGACTCTGGATGCCTGCCAGTCTCACTTGCCTTACTGGGTACCTGTCTTCAGCAAGGGTGTCTTTCGCTGCAGTGATGTAGTTACCGCTCGCTTGTCCTATTTTTCTCTCTCTTTCTCTTTGCGGTCTCCATGTCAGACTTCAGCCTCGTTCTTGGCCAGCAGGGAGCAGCACGACGCGCCTCCACTCACACACCGCACCGCGTTCCTGTGGTGCCTCTGGCGTCTTTCCTGCACCTCCACCGATGCCTCCCGCGCGCCGCCTGGCTTCCCATAGGGCAGCCTTGTGAAGTTGACCGATTCCGTTAGTTCTGCTCTCCGCGGCCCATGCCTCCCGCCCATCTGGGTGCCTAGACAGGGGCGTTCGTCGACTGCCCCTGCTTGTATAAAGGGAGCAGCCGCAGCCCGGACAGTCCAGACCGCGAAGATCGCAACTCATCAATATCCACACAAACAGACAAGACCAAGTTTTCGGCAACTCATCCGAACCGCTTGTTCTTTTTTGCTTCAAACCAAACGTATTTGGCAACAGCTTTTTCTGCCGTTGTCAAGCCACACAACTCCTTGCCTAAGCCCACCTAGTACCTACCTCCCTGTAATCCCTTCGCGTTGTCGCCCTCAACCCTTGCCGATACACCTCGGGTCACATCGCCATCTACAATGGCCGCCTCAATCGCCTCCACTACTGGTAACTACTCTCCAAAGAGGTTGATCGTGTGCTGCGATGGTACTTGGATGAACTCGTAAGTGCTTATTCGGCCCTGCCTCTACGTTGTTACGCCATCACCTTCCGCCATGCCCGTTTCTCTGCATGTTCAACGCTAACCGACCTTCGCAGAGAGACCGGCTACATCAAGCCAACCATTTGGCATCCCAAGGGCAAACTCCAGGTTCCGTCCAACGTAACACGCATCTCGAGGTGTTTCCGGCGAAAGTGTAGCGATGGCCGTGTACAAGTCATAGAGTACGAGTCCGGTGTCGGCACTGGGAGCAACACCCTCGACGCCATTACTGGAGGCGCCTTCGGGCTTGGTCTGGCAGAGGTAAGTGGCCGTTATACTCCTTCCAGTTTCTTCCACTCTTGGTCCATCAGATACTAACACAGCTCGCAGCGAGTCCGTCAAGTGTACAGCTTTCTGTGTGCCAACTACTGCGATGGCGACGAGATAATACTCATCGGCTTCTCCCGCGGCGCATACACTGTTCGCTCAGTCGCCGGCATGATTGCCGACCTAGGCCTCTTGACCCGCGAGGGCGTGGAGAACTTCTATCCCATCTTCAAAGACATGGAGAACTGGATGAACGACAAATACCGCGACGAGTTCCCGTCCATGCCTTTCCCCGACAAGCCCAAGGGTGACAATGCCGCCGACCTGTACAGAGCGAAACTAGAAGAGGTGAGTCGGCGTCTTGACCTTAGTCAATGCTGCGGAATACTGACTTCAAATAGAGAGGCATGACCCGTGTTCGTCAGCAGGAAGGCAAGGGAGACATCATCAAAGTCAAGGCCGTCGCTGTCTGGGACACCGTCGGTAGCCTTGGCGTCCCTCAAATCCGCTGGTTGAACAAGATCGGCATCTACGCATCGAACGATGAGTACAGATTTTGGGACACGAATCTTTCGGATCGCATCGAGCACGCCTTCCAAGCCCTCGCGCTCGATGAGACCCGATACTCCTTCCAGCCCGCGATCTGGCAGCGCCTGGAGGCCAACCGACTGTCGACGGATCTTCGGCAGGTCTGGTTCCCCGGAAACCACGGCAACTGCGGCGGCGGGTGGCTCGACCAGGGAATGTCCAACATTACCCTTGCTTGTAAGCCGATCTTCTTGCCAACCTTAATAACAGCGGTGAGCTAACTCGCGCATCAGGGATGATGGACCAGCTGGCATCGATCGGTGTCGAATTTAACCACCTCGCCCTCGAACGCTGTGTCAAGCAACAAAAGTCGTTCTACCAGGCACAAAAGAAGGACTCAGAAACGAAGTGGGCAATGGAGCCCATCTACAGCCAGAACTTTCCCCTCCGGCCCTGGGGTCTGGGATCCATCCAGAAGACGTCGAGTCTCCTGTATACCCTGGCCGGGAAGATCACCCGCTCTCCTGGCTTGTACCGACAAGTTAACCCCAAGACGGAGGTCAGAGACGGGCCCTATCTCAAAGACACAAACGAGCGGATCCACTCGTCTGTGCGCGTCCGTCTGGCCTGCGAGGGTCTCGGTCTGAACGACGTCGGCGTCTGGAAGAACCCCGCCCTCAGGAACTGGAAACTCGTTCGCACTAAGACAACCTACGATGACCCTGTGCCGCAACACCCGAGCTGGGAGCCGGAGGAGGACAGAGAAAACTGTATTAAGCACCCAGCAGAGTCCGAGCACGGCCGCTGGGTCTGGGAGTACCACGGCTACGAGAGGCTTAACTCGCGCGTCATGGTCGAGGAGCCCCTTGGGCCGTACGAGCGGCATCTGCTGAAGCTGACAGGTGGCGCGCCCAGCGTGTACGCGTACGCTAACGATGCTGGCGTATAAAGGTGGTGTCAGGCGCGTGCTTTTTCTGTCTTGTTTGAACTGCATTTTCCCGGCGTCTAGATACCACACCTCTGTATTCTAATTAGCATGGCTTTGGTGTTCCGCATAGCATTGTTTTCAAGACATAGAAATGGCTTGATAGACCAGGATAGAATTATTAGGAGCATAATTATTTTTCGGCACTTGTCTTTTTCCGTGTCCAGAAACAGTGGATCATCATATTCAGAAGAGCTGCTTCTCTGCAACATATTTCTGCTCACCACCGGCCTCCCTTCTTCCTCCATGTGTCTCCCGACGCCCCATATCTCCTCATCATGTTAGCTGCGTGCAAGATGTGGTAAGCTACACTCTTCTTCACTGAGCATCTTATTATAGTTGGACAGGAATCTGTGCTGCTCAGACACTAGAATCCCCTCTCAAATGCCCCTCCAGAATCGTCGCTGTCACCGTCGCGCTTGTCCCCCCTCCTCCCCTCTTTACTGTTTCCTTATCCAGAAGCCTAGAGAAGGGTTACAGTTCTACGTTAATTACCGTACCCTTAACACCATTACAAAAAAGGACTAATACCCTTTACCCCTAATTAACAAAACTCTAAGGGCATTAGCAAAAGTAAAGTGGCTAATAAAGCTGGATATTATTACTGTGTTTTATAAGATCCGGGTTAGGAAAGGAGATAAATAGAAGACGGCGTTTAGGACGAGGTATGGGTTATACGAATAAATAGTTACCCCCTTTAGTTTAACTGGAGCCCCTACGACGTTCCAGCAATATATTAACCACACCCTACGAGACTTCCTAAATAAGTTCTACTTAACTTATATCGACGATATCCTAATTTATTCGATTAGCTCCCTTTCTAATTATAGAGAGAAAGTTAAGAAGGTCCTCGAGCACCTAAGCACTACAAGCCTGTATGTGGATATTAATAAGTATGAATTCGAGGTTAAGAGTATTAAATATTTAGAGCTTATTATTAATACTAATAAGGGAATTCGCGTGGACCCTAAGAAGATTAAGGCAATCCAGGGATAAGAAGTACCCCGATCAGTGCAAAGAGTCCGTGGGTTCATCGGTTTTACCAACTACTACCAGCAATTTATACCCAACTTCTCAGGGATCGCACAACCCCTAACAGCCTTAACCAAAAAGGACATACCGTTCATTTGGAGCAAGGAGTGCACTAGAGCGTTCAAGGAGCTGAAGACACTCCTAATTAGTGTACCTATATTAGCTCAGTAGGACCCTAATTGAATTATAATACTCAAAACCGATTCGTCTAGTTATATAATAGGAGGTGCTTTATCGTAGTATAACAACGAAGGGATCCTGAAGCTTATAGTGTTCTTTTCACATAAGAACCTACTTATAAAGTATAATTACTTAATATACAATAAGGAACTATTAGTAATAATACACTACTTAAAGCACTGGGATTCAAAGTTGTAGAGTATAAAAAAGTTCACTATTTTAACTAATTACTTAAATTTAAAATACTTTATGAAAAAAAAATTAAATAAACATCAAATTAGGTAATTAGAATTACTATCCTATTACAACTTTATTATCCAATTTAGACCTAATAAAAAAGTAGTAATTCCTAATACACTATTAAGACGCGAATAGGACATCCCTAGCACCCCACAGGACGACAAGTTAGAGGGTCGGAAGATAAAACTCCTAAAAAACAGGATTAACACATTACAAGTTAATAACGCAGTAGTGATTAGAGAAGTTCGGGCCCGATCAGGGTAAGTAGAAGGGGTTAAGTCTATGCGAAGGGCCAGGCCTAGGTGTTTTCGACCTTAGGGTGCTCTATTACTATTTACTTTAAGTTAAGGAGTGGAAGAGAGGAAGTTCCTCGTAAAGGGGCTAGTATAGGAATCTATACTATTAAAGAATAAAGGGGACCTCTGGTGGGGCACCGGAGGTCACCAAAGGCCCTTTAACTGGAGGCCCCTTTGACCGGAGGGCTCTTTTATTGGATGCTAGTTAACACCTCAGGCAAAGCTTAGGCCATCGTGGGCATTAGCCCGTAACAAAGTCTAATATAAGAGATTCCCCCGGAGACATAAATCAGGCCGAGGACCCCAGACTAAATAAAATGGAACCCCTCTTAAACTCTTTAAAAAAAAAGCTATTATACTCCTAATAAGATGAAACCTTAGACCAGAATAACTAATACTAACTAATCAGGGGGGCAATACAAAAAGGAGACCAATAACTTTCCTTATAATAGAAATTATCAATAATACTATTAGAATATATAATCAACAATAATAAGAGACTACTATAGAGGGACAGAATCTGGATTCCATATTACGAGCCCCTAAAGACGAGTTTAATCCAAAAGTTCCACAACTCCACGTTAACGGGTTATCCAGGGAGGGACACTTTAAAGGCCCTAATTAGCTGCTAGTTCCATTAACCAGGCCTATCCTAGGATGTTCAAAGATTTATAAGGAACTACGACGTTTATAGACGAGGAAACGTATAACGCAATAAGAAGAGGGGCCTATTAAAGCCTCTACTTATCCCTGGACGGATCTGAGCAGAGGTCTCTATTAACTTTATAACAGGACTACCCCCTTCCCACTATAATAGGGCTACTAATATTATAATAGTGACCAATCATCTATTAAAAAACGTGATTTTCGAGTTATTAAAGGACATCACAACGAATACAATAACAAACCAACTAATCCGAGGTCTAATTAGGTATTATAGGATACCTCATATAATTATATTAAATAAGGGGCTATAATTTACGAGTTTTATATAAAAATAACTCTATTAGTTATTATGAACTAAATAAAAACTCTCTATAACGTTTTACCCAAAAATAAACAAAGTTATAAAAAGGGTAAACCAGGTAATAGAAGCCTATCTTAGAGTATACACAATATATACTCAGGACGATTAGGACAAACTACTCCTAATAATAATAATAATTATTAATAACCAGGTCACCTCATTAATAAAACTTAGCTCGTTCTTTATTACTTATGGGTATAACTTAGACCTAATTAGAGTAGAGGAACCCCTATGGAATAGCAATAAGACCCCTATAATAAGAGTAGAGGCTTTAGTCCAAAAGCTGAAGGACGCTTCTAAGTGGGCTTAGGCGGCGATAATAATCATATAAGAGAAATAAAAGATTACCGTAAACGTAAAGCACTAATTGTTTAATTAGTTTAAGCCTAGGGATAAGGTTTAGCTAAGGTTACGGAATATCTAATTTGATCGATTATTAGAAAAGTTCGATTAGGTTAATATAAAGTATATTATCCTTAAACTAATTAAATCCTATGCTTACTAGTTAAATACGCCGCTAGGGATTTATAATATTTTCTACGTAAACCTAATTAAGTATACTAGAGTTAATCTATTATTATTATAAAACTATAACAATGCCTAACCACTTATAATACTAATAACTAATAAAAAGGAGTTTGAAGTTAAGAAGATCCGTAATATATAAAAAGTATAGGGTAAATAGAAGGCTTTAATTAAGTAAAAAGACTATACTTAACACACCTAGGAGCCAGTGGATATACTAGCGGATACAACGACCTTAGACCGTTATAAGGCCTATCACGGGAATATCCCTTAGGAAAGGAGGGGAGGAAGGGGGTAATTATCATAAACTAAAGCCCGATCAGAGGCCTCGGAACCACTCAGCTATGTTCAACGCTAACTACTACTTACTAAGCCTGATCAGGCCCAGGCAGACCTGATCAGGATCTAACGGATTTGTGGGGTAGTAGACTTTTCCTTCTTTTCTCCTTATCTTAAAGATACTCGTAGTAGTCGTCATAGCTAGTTGCAATATACGTGCTTGGACCGTTACACAGACAAGCGAGCCGATCACCCAACCACAATAATCCATCTTCCCACTTTTAACACGTGTCCATCCACCAAAAAAATACCATCATCAAACAAAGAAGCCCAGGTCATACTAGCGGTCCAAGCGATCGCAAAGACCCCAAATCTTAGTATCCGAGTAGCCGCCCAGATCTACTCTATACCATTTTCAACTTTACACAACCAATTAAAGGGCATAGTATCACAATATAATAATATACCAAACTCACGGAATTTAACGTTACTTAAAGAGGAGAAGTTAGTTAAGTATATTTTTAACTTAAATTCCTAATCATTTCCTCCCCGGTTAACTAGTATAGAAGAAATGGCTAATTATTTGCTCACTGACCGTGACGCACCCCCGGTCGGCAAACACTGGGCGTCGAACTTCGTTAAATAATAACCACAACTCTGGACACGATTTTTTCGCAAATATAACTATAAGAGAGCCTAATACGAAGATACTATTATAATAAACGCGTGGTTTCGGCTTATGACAAACATAATTGTAAAGTATAATATCGAGGACTTAAATATCTATAACTTCGATGAAACTAGGTTTATAATAAACTAAATCTTAACTGGATTAATTATTATAAGCTCCAAAAGGCGTTCAAACACAAAAATAACACAACCTAGTAATTAGGAATAGGTTATAGTAATTCAGGCCATCGGCTCGTCGGGCTACAGTTTGCCGCCGTACATCATCGTCGCAGGCCAATATCACCTCTCCACTTAGTATACTAAATTGGGTCTCCTACCCAACTAGATCATCACAACGTCTAAAAACGGATAAACAATAAATAAAAGAGGCCTAAATTAGCTCTAGTACTTTAATTGGTATACAAAACCGTATTCAAAAGGTTAATATCACCTCCTCGTCGTCGATAAACATGAAAATCACTACTCCACTAATTTTGAGATATTTTATAAAGAGAATAACATTATCATACTTTGTATACCAGCTCATTCGTTGTATATACTCTAGCCCTTGGACGTTGGCTATTTTGGGCCCTTTAAGATGGTGTATAGTCGAGAAATCGAGAATAAGATACGCCGAGGTAATACCTATATTACGAAGGAAGACTTCTTCCCCGCCTTCTATAATGCTTTTATATAAGCTCTTATAGAAAAGAATATCCAGGGGGGTTTTAGAGGGTCCGGACTTATTCCTTTAAGTGCAGGGAGTGTTTTGTTGAAGTTGGACATCAAATTATACACTCTAACGCCCCCGGGGTCCCTCCCAGTAACACCACCACCTTAGGTTTCCAAAACACCAAATAACCCAACCAAGGCGAGTTCTCAATCAATTCTAATCAAAGAACGAGTCTCCTATTATCAGAATAGCTCCCCAACACCTATTTTATAAACTATTAGTTATACTACAAAAAAATAATAAGAGTTATGTATAAGCTTGCCTTAATACGGTCTAAGCTTAAAGTGCTTTAGGAGGAAAATAACCTACTTAGTTAACGCTGGAGGGCTAAGAAAATACGTCTAAGGTAAGGAGGGAGTCTTACTGTAGCTGAGGTAGAGGAGATATAGTCCTAGAGGGAGGCGATAGCCTAGGTGGAAGAGGAAATGCGCCGGAGTAGTGGTCGTAAACCGAGGACCGAATTAGGTCAACGGCGATATAGTGTTTATGGGAACACTGGACATAATACATGAACGTGTCTAATTAATAAAGCGATGTTTAAGGAAGAGGATTCCAAGTAGTTTTAATTAATTTGAAGTTTTTGTTGTTATTTCTTAGTTGTATTTGTGAAGTGGTCGTGGTTAGGTGATCGGCTCGCTTGTCTGATCGGCTCGCTTATTATGTACGTTATGTATATATTATATTATTATAGAGATATTATAGGAATAATAAATATATTAATTAGAATATATTAACGTGGTTTATTATTAAGTAGTATATTATTATTAACTAGTATACTTTTTTAACTTTAATTACTAAAAGATTTTATTTCTTGACTATTATTAATTAAATTAATTATAATTATTCGGAATTACTTAAATTATTTATTTCCATAACCTCTAAATAAGTCCTTGTATTATAGCTAGTCTTATAATAAATATTATAATATCGTAAACTTATTTAATAATACTTTAATAACCCCTCGTTTTTACCCTTTTTACGTCCTTCCTTTTTAATAATACCCTTTTTAATTATAACCTCCCTCACCTAAAATCTATTAATTACCCCACTATCCTATAATCGGGCTTTTTTTAATTCTCTATTATTTACTAAGAATTATATTTATATTCTAAAAATATTATACTTTTTCTTATAATAGGGTAATTAAATAAGAAATAAATTATAAACCTTTAAAAAGTTTGTTAATTATATTGAAAATCGGAGTTAGGGAGCTTTCTTAATGTTTTAAGATCCTTTCCTTTATAAGTGAAGACTAGTAAATAACTTTGTTAGTGGTTTGGGGTGTTTTAGAAACCTAAGTGTTAGGTAGTTTAATTAGGGTATTCGGGGTAGTTGGTGTTTGTAATTATATATTAAGGTTAGAAAGTGTTGGAATCCGAATCGGGCAATAGCCCCACTTTCGGGTTCCTGATTGGCCGGTTCCGACCGGACCAATCAGGAGGCAGGGATTCTGGCGCACCGACTAGATCTGGCAACAGCCGGCCTAGCCCACGTCGGAATAACCTCCTTCCAACAACAACAACAACAACAACAACAACACTACGTATTCAATATATCGATTATTGCTGTTCAACCCTATCGCCTAGGCGACCCTTTGACCTAGGGTCAAACCTACACTAATCAGTAGTAAATTTGACCACTACCGTAGATTAGTAAGGAACGACTACTGGAAAAGACGACTTCACCAAACAAACAAAAGATCGGACTCTGCTAACGCGCAGAACCCGTGGTTAAGTTTAACTATTTTGGCGACGCCGTGCTAGAAGAGGAGGTTTTAAGACGGAGACATCGGAGATTGTATGGACAGGGGAAGCATTATCTTCAACGAGGTATTCCGTTTACGACGACTATGCTTAACCACCTGCGTTAACCACGCATAAGGACGTCGAAGATCTCATAGAACGGACAAAGCTTAGCCTTCGGCGTGGGTTCCATTATCGACGCTCTTCACCCTTAATACCCTTCTCTACTACTATTCTTAGCTACCGACTATGTGTTCTATACGAATACCGAGGTGATGCCCAAAAAGGACAGTAGAACTAAAAGAATTCCCTAACTTCCACCTACTACGACCCTCCCTCCTACACCACCCCTTAGAGGAAAACGACGACCACAGCCGCGGGTGCACTACCAAAGGCTACGAAAGACTACCTCTTTTCTTACCCTCGGGGAGGACACCGTAAATAAGTCCCCCACAAACCTCAAACGCAGAAGGATCCCCGAGAAGATTATCTTAGTAGTTGAAATATTATCTTAGACTACCTCAGTAATCAGAATAACACTTAGATTACCCCAAGGACACCGAGATCACCGCTGTTGCTATCGTCCAACTAGATCGCCCGGTGTGACTACTTAGAATACCCGAGCCATATAGGGATACTAAGGAAGACGCTCCTCCTCTCCTCTAACCATAAGGGATCCGTTTACTAGGATACCGACGATATTAGAGGTTGCGCCAGAATACTTGGAAGGACGATGCTAGAGACGACGAGCCCCTTAGGGAGACGCGGGAGATGTACCCTCACCCTTAGGATCCCACAACACACAGCAAACACCACCAAAAAGTAATCAAATCAAGGAATTCAACGAGATCCTACGTAAAAAAAAAGACCACCACTAAAGGACACTCACCCCTTAATATATACCCTCCGGATATCAGAATACACGGAATACACCACCACCAACGGAAACACCAATGCTCTGACCTAATAACCAGCGGTAATTCGTTTAACGAACACTATACGCCCTCGAAGCTGCGGCCTAGGGGAAACGCAGCGTGTTCGAGGCGTCGTCAGGCTAACTAAACGACCAGAGTATTATTGACTTCCCAGGATAAACCAGTAATCAGGAGAAAGCTCCGAGAGGAGTACCCCTCTAGAAGACTCTTCTCGGGTAACTACCCCTTAAAGGACTACATAACCCGAGGGAACATAGTAGACCCTCGTAAAAAGGACGATTTCACTGGTCCTAATCCTAAAGGAATACGCTGTCCACGTAAACCCAGAGATATGGGGGAAGTGGATGGACTTCGAGCTTATTAAAGGAACGGTCTAACCGGAGAAGGACACTATCGTCGCTTTCCTCCTGATTATCTATGAACGGAAGAAACTGATGACGACGGACCTATGGATACAATTCCAATCAGACTTCGAAGGCTGGACCAGGGAGATATGGAACGGCGTCAGCAAGGCGATGGTAACTAACACGGTTAACGTACTTAGGAGAGGTGTGGTCTACGTCCCCTTAGATAATACTACCCATAATACGAAGAAGCTCGCAGATATCATCGCTGAGGAAGAGTTCCATATATGAATAGACGAGGAGATCCAACACTTTAAAAGGAGTGGACAACGCGGCCTAAGGGAGCTCCTCGAAGACCCAGCGATCATCAAGGAGATTATAGACGGCTATAACAACCCTCCCCACCAAGCCACTTAGGAGGCCACCCCTCCTACCAAGACAAGGAGAAAGGCACTATGAACAACAACGGAACCACAAAGAGAGACTCCGTTAACGTCAGGGCAACCAATAATGGAACCCAGCCTGCCATATCGGACGAGACCGCCTGTAGACTCGCAAATCCAGCTGACCTTCAGGGACTCCCCGGTAACCACTACCGATAACCCATATATATCTCCTCCAACAAGCAACCAGATCCAGGCGCTCGCGAAGCAGATGAAGGAAGTGAACAAATACAGAGGAGAACACTACGAGGTCCTAGAGAACTCACTACGGTTATGGAGGCACCACTATAAGGTTCTACAAATACCAGCGGAATCAGCCACCCTAGTCATTAATACCACACTAAAGGACAAGGCCCTAGACTTCTTCACGGAACATATCATGCAGCTAGGCGCACCAGGGACCTTCCTATCCCAGGAAACTATCGTCAGGAGACTAAAAGACCGGTTTAAGACGAAGGAGGCCCATAGAGACTACCTAATGGAGTAGTAGACGACCAACTGGGCAACGATCAGAGACGAGAACTATGGGAAGAAGCCCAACGAGGTACTCGAGCTACTAGTTGAGAGGTTGAGGAAGATACAACGCACACTCAGCAGCGAATATAATACTAATAAAATACTATGAGATTAACTCCTTTTCGTAGTTAATAACGTAAGGGAGTGTGCCTACGCTCTCTAGGACCCGAAAAACACGTTTAAAGACCTCTATAACCAGTTACAAAGTACTGTTCGAAACTCTATAAAACTTAACTCGGGTACTAAATAACACTTCCTATAATAACCCACCAACGAGGAAATAGACTACTTCTTCATAAAGAGATGCTATAATGGCCGAGGAAAGCAAGTAAGATTCGGCCAGCGAGGAGGATTTAGTAGAGGGCGAGGTAACCAATACTCCGCCCCGAGATGACCCCTAAGGGATAAGAAGTACTATATTTGCGGGAAGGACGGCTACTGGTCCTCCAACCACCCAAAAAAGGAAGCAGATAAAGCCTTCTAAGCGTTCCGAGATAGGTATAAGAAATAATTCCATATACAACCTCCTAAGGGAGCTATGGAATCCTTCCTTCTCGAATACGAAGGCCCCTAGGGCAACGAAGCCGAGGATAAGGATAATAGAATCCGCGAGTTCTTCGTTATGGACCCAGAAAAAGAAGACTACAAGGATTAGACCTACGGAGACCAGTTTTACACTTCGATATTAGGCCCAGAGACCACTCTTAACGGTGAGATTATCATAATAACCCTCAGGGACCAGGTAATATACCATGCCCTCACAAAGGAAGACCTATTTAACGAAACTACTTTTATGAAGACCTCGGAGGCTTATACACTCAAAGGAAGATACGCCGACACTGTATTCTATGGAATTATACCGGATATAAGTGTAGTTAAGTCGTTAACAACGGGAGAGCCTCAGTTTAACACTCTTAGACGCCTATACCTAGAAATTACCCTTAATAAAACTCGAGCCGGCTAGGTAAGCGTCAAATTCGGCCCAGGGGAGGTCATCTCGTTAATAGGAACAACTATAATTACAACGCCCCTCGGACCGCTTACTTTCCACGTTGTCCCTTATAATACTCCGTTCCTCCTTTGCCTTAAGGATATGGACCGCTTAGAGGTCTACTTTGATAATCTAAGGAATACTCTAAGGTAGGGAGACGTCGTTATACTAATTACTAGGAAGTTCGGCCACGCCTGGATGAAACTGGGTCACTAGGACAAATCCGTTGTATAGAGCCACCTCATAAACGTTGAATTGCGATGCCTACACCGGCGTTTTAGTCACCCTTTAGTATAGAAACTCTACAAAATCCTTTAGAGGACCGGAGAGGAAGTGGAATTGGCAGCCATCGAATACTTAACAAAGTACTACCACCACTACCAGATGAACCAGAAGGCTCCCCACCACTTCAAATTCACTATCCGGGACGATATACCCTTCAACTACGAGATCGTTGTCGATATACTGTACCTCGACGGAAAGCCCGCCCTTCAGGTCGTCGACACGGCCATAGGCTTTAACGTAGGACGATTCCTGAGTAATATGAGTACAAAGACGGCGTGGGAGATGCTCAGACTATGCTGGATCGACGTATACCAAGGGCCACCCGACTGGATCGTTGCGGACGCCGGCACCAACTTCAAGGCGTCCGAATTCAAGTAAGCAGCGAAGTCCATGGGGATTGAGGTTAAGATTGTCCCTATGGAAGCCCATAACAGCATCGGGAAGGTTAAGAGGTACTATACGTAGCTCAAACGGGCGTACAATATCATCCGGTAGGAATCCCATTCTACGACGCCGGAAACCGCCCTTCAGAGCACACTCAAGGCCATAAATAATACTACAGGACTAAACGGGATCGTACCAACCCTACTGGTCTTTAGTGTATACCCTAGGACGTCAAACAGCTCTCCCCCATCACCAGAAGTAACCCAACGCGCAGAGGCCGTTAGGAAGGCCACGGAAGACCTTAGGAAGGTTAACGCAAAACGTTAAGTCTCAGATGCCCTCGTAATAAGGAACGGACCTAATAATACCGCCCTAAAGAGCCTCCCACTAAGCTCGGAAATCAGGGTATAACGCAAAAAGAAGGGATGGAGAGGCCTATTCACACTAGTGGCCACGGACAGCGAGAACTACGTTGTTCAAATACCCAAAGGCCCTAAGACCTTCCGCTTAACAATCATTAAGCCCTACTATCACGACCCTAAAGAAGAGCTGCCAGAGGAGCCCGCCACCACTGATGACGGAGCAGGAAACGAGGCCCCAAAAGGCAACAATAGCAAAGGAGAAGAAAATAACGAGGACAACGTTAAATTAGTAGCTATAGACGAGATTATTGTTAAATCGTCCCCTCTACTAGAGGAGGAAGAGCCTTAACCACCTAAGAGACGACGAGGCCGGCCATAAAAGAACCCGGCCGTTACCCACGAAGTCAGCACCGTCTACTTCTAAGTAGAGACCGACGAGCTAAAGAGACCTTACTTCGCAGCGTACCTATTAGCGAAGGAGAAGAACGACCTCACACTAGCCCACGAACTTCAGAAGAAAAACGTAATAATTACACCGGGTACCCCCTACGAGAAATCAACGGAAGAGGAGATCGCCAACCTCATAAGCCGAGGTGTATTCGAATTCGTCCCCTACGACGAAGCGGAGTATAGTAATACCAGGATTTTCAAATCTAGAATCGTCAACGAGATTAAAGGGAAGACCGAGAAGCCCTATAAGAAGAGCCGCCTCGTAATTCAGGGCTACACCGACGACGGCAAGGAGGCCGTCCTCACATAATCCCCCACAATACAACGAATAAGCTAGCGACTAATTCTCACCCTAGCCCCTTACTTTCTGGCGAAGGGCCATTCACTCTAGCTACGAAACATCACTCAGGCCTACACCTAGTCGAAAACGAGACTCACCCGGACAATCCTAGCCCGTATACCGGATCAAATTAGGGATAAGTATCCTCCCAGGATAATTATAAAGGTCGTGAAGCCCCTCTATAGAATCGCCGAAGCAGGGACCCATTAGTACACGACATACAACAATCACCATAAGGAGAGACTCCAGATGAGGACTTCCACGTATAACCCGTGCCTACTGTTATCAACGCCCGAAAACGAAAGCCTCGCAATAATCGGGATGCAAACAGACGATACAATAAGCCTAAACGACGAGAAGTTCTCCCAAAAGGAAAAAGAAAAACTAAAGAAAGCAACGTTCACAGCGAAGGCGAAGCAACGGCTAACCACGAAGGAACCCCTCGCGTTTAATAGAGGGATCGTCTATTTAAACAACAAAACTATTAAACTACGGCAAAAGGGGCAAGGAAAGAAAATCCAACTTATGGAGATCGGGACGACGTCGAGCCACCAGCAATACGTCGTCCAGAGAGCTCGCAGAGCATACATTGCCTCAGTCTGCGATATCGAGGCCTACTACGACCTCTCCGTAACGGCCCAACACCAAAAGCCCACAGAAGAACAGATAAAGGCCCTCAATAAGCGATTAAAGAGGCAGATGGAGACCCCGGACGCAGGGCTAAACTACAACTTCGTCCAGCTCGAGACAGCAACCCTCTTCGTCTTCGTGGACGGCTCGTTTGCCAACAACAGTGACCTCTCATCACAACTAGGATTCCTCATTATCCTAGCCAACGAGACCCAAGCCGACGAGAGCTTCACCCTGACGGGCAACATCGTCCATTATTCCTCCACCAAATCGAAGCGAGTAACGCGCAGCGTTCTAGCGTCCAAGATCTACGGCATAGTGGCCGGCGTGGACACGGCCTACGCTATCTCCACGACCCTAAAACTGGTGACCAATCACCTAGAGCTTCCCGAGATCCCCACGGTTATCTATACCAACTCATACTCGCTATACGAGTACCTCGTCAAGCTTAGAACCACTAAGGAGAAGCGCCTTATAATCGATATTATGGCGCTCCAACAGTCCTACGAGCGACGAGAGCTCTACGAGATCCGCTGGATCAACGGGGAAGACAACTTGGCCGACTACTTCACGAAAGCAGTATCGAACGGAGCTCTAAAGCATTTTCTCGAAAAAGGAAAGGCAACGGTTCATATGGATGGATGGGTAACGCGGGCCTAGGAGGAAAAGACATCAGCAGGGCTCGAGAAACCACGAGGAACGGAGGGATCGTCAATACCATGGCCAGCACCGGCGACAACGTCAATTAACCGGTCCGATATAGGGGCCGGAAGGCCGGCTACGCCGCCAAGGGCAGAATCTGATTCTGCCGCCTCTCGCCGCCTTGCGCACTCGAGCGAATTCATCGTTTTATTGCGTTTTTGAACATTTTAAGAGAAAAGTGGCCTTTACCCGATTAGCGAGCATAAAAAGAGAGTTTCCAGTATTAGAATCCGAATCGGGCAATAACCCCACTTTCGGGTTCCTAATTGGCCGGTTCCGACCGGACCAATCAGAAGGCAGGGATTCTGGCGCACCGACTAGATCTGGCAACAGCCGGCCTAGCCCACGTCGGAATAACCTCCTTCCAACAACAACAACAACAACAACAACAACACTACGTATTCAATATATCAATTATTGCTGTTCAACCCTATCGCCTAGGCGACCCTTTGACCTAGGGTCAAACCTACAGAAAGTATAGTTTAAGGGTTAAATGAAATAAGCCCTACTCCTTTAAAATCCTTAAGAACATTTTCTGGGCTGAAGGTTTGGAAGAAGGTGGCCTTGAATATGAGAAAGAACTCGGGTTTAGTGATGTGTGTAATTCGAGCTTTAATGAAGTGCTTAATCTGAGAACTATATTTTAACTTTAATATACTATAATAATTAATATTAAGAGGTTAGGTAAGATGTGATAAATGAGTAGGTAAATAAATAGTTACGATGTTGTTTTTTTATAATATTTTTTAAAAATTATTATTAATATAGTTTTTATAATTATTAATTATAAGTATTTAATATGTGTCCCTTAATTGTGGTTTTGTATATTTATTAAAATGCTAAAGTTATTTTAGAGTAATTTTATTATTAGTTTATTTATTAGAGGTTATTTTAATTACTTAGGTGTTTGGAATCTGGGCCTTAGAGTACTAATTCGTAAGGTGGAAGTGGCCCTGAACCACTAAAAAAGGTGGTATTACGTAGCTATTACTAGTAACATAATAAATAGCTACTGCTTATTTTTAATTACTAAGCTGAATTATTTTTAGTTTCCTAATTTAATTAGACTAAGTAATAATTATTCTAAGTTGAATTATACTTATTATAAAAACAATTTTATTAAAATTATAGAAATCGTAGTTCTAGTGGAACCGGGCAGGGAAAACAGGTGTCCCGAGAAAGGGGTGAGCCTCCACATCGGCGACGACATGGTATAAAAAGCGAAGTCCCGGCATTTTCTAGGCTAGATAGCACAGACGAGAACAGATAGCAATAGAGATACATCTCTTTAGACATTCAATTCGAGTATTAGCCCCCTTTTTCCCATCATAAGTTCAGAGAACGTCGTTCAGACGTGAAACGAGGTCGCTTCACCACTAAGTAACAAAGCACCCTTTCTCGCTAATGGAACCCTATTCGGAGAGTTATCTAAATATCTTCGGCCCTAATTAGGTCTAAGTGAGCCCGGATACTCAAAGAATTGTGTTCTTAACGCTATTTCGTACAAGTTAGTCACCTCTTTGGACGTGGGACGAGAGGTGCACAACCTATGGTCAGTAGGGTGTATGTATTATAGGCGATACGATATACACTGTCCACTACATCCCCCGCTCCGTTCTAATGGTGCCTCGTAGGCGAATCGAATACCCGGTCTCCTCATTACCAACTCCTACTCCGTCCTCCCCCCTCCTCCTTAAAGAATAATACGATAAGTGAATTAGTAAAAATAACGTATAGCACTCCTAATTAGAACACAAAAGTCAAATCGACAAATACAAAAGAGGGGGATACGAAGAACCCTAAGAATTTTATTAAAAAGATTATAACTCCGATTACCCGTCGAAATCTCCGAGCATACGACCATAAATAGGGAAACACTAAGGGATAACCCTATTTAGAAACTGGGAATATCCATTAAATACGACCTAACCAGGGCGATAAGCACCTAAAACCAATGGTAGAACAAAAAGAATAGTATGAAAAACCAATAAGAATCGTAAATAAGTATAGACCAGTTTAGACTCTTCACAGAGGACCACTCTAATTTCGAATAGTGTGCCGACGGCTAGACATTAGAGGGACTAATTCATAAACGATCTCTTGGCCTAATCAGCGTTACCCGAGTATTGTGGATAAGCTAAGTGGTTTCAGTAAATAGTAAAAAAGAAACCTTAGTTAAAAGGTCGGTATTGTCACGGGCCGAACCCGGTGGTTATGCCCGGGCTATGCCCGTGCTCGCACTGGTGCCCCACCGGTGCCCCACTAGTGCCCACCCCCTAAGAAGCAGAGATTTCGCGCTATATCGTAGTTTACCCTTTTCCTCTTCAACTTAAAATAAATAGTATTTGGCTACTTTTCGGTTAAGATAAGGCCTAGTGTAACGGTCCAAGCACGTATATTGCAACTAGCTATGGTGATTACTATGAGTATCTTTAAGATGAGAGAGAAAAGGAGAAAATGTCTTTTGCCCCATAGGACCCGTTTGCTCTGATTAGGCCTAAGGTTGATCCGTCTTAGGTAAGCCGGGCTTAGGTAAGCGGAGTCCATGGCTGAGAGGTTGCGAAGCCTCTAAGAGGGCCTAGCCCGTCATAATTACCCCCCCTCTCCCTCCTCCCCGTTTAGAGGGATTCGTCCATAATTAACCTTGTAACGATCCAAAGTTGTAGTCTCTGTTAATAACTTAACTAGTTCCTAAATAAGCTCTACGTAGCCCTTCTACTTAACTAAAACCTTCTAAGAACTATGAATTTTCTTAGTGCCCTGGATTTCTTCGATTTCGAATTCCTCTTCGTCGTTTACTAGTAGAGGTGGTGGTTAAGTGTCGTTTTGTTTTTGTGATAGTAATGGGTTGATTCTCGTATACCTAATTAGGGATATATAAAAGACGTTATGAATACCCGGTGGTGTATTGAGTTAGTAGGTATGGGATCCGACTATTTCTAATATAATGTACTTCGTATTTATTTAGTCTAACTTCTTAGATGGTCTCTTAGAATGGACGTTCTTAAACCTTAATTAGACCTTATCCCCTGGTCGAAACTGGTTAAAAGGCTAGTGTTGTATATTTACCGAGGCTTCTTATTGCTTTTAGGTGGAGGCCATCGCTGCTTATGCCCATTTGGAGGCCTCCTTTAACTTCGAGACTAGGGCCTCTGCCTGAGCTGCGGGGGTTTTTCTTTTAGTCCGTAGAGTCTCCTTTACTCTAATTAGGTCGATGTTATAGTCGTGGGTGGTGAAGAAAGGGCTGAGGCCTGTTAACGAGGTAACCTTGTTATTAATAACTATTATTGTTATTGGAAGTAGGTCGTCCTAATTATTTTAAGTATACGAAATATAAGTTCGGAGGTAGGTTTCTATTACCTGGTTAGCTCGTTTTATGGCGCCGTTTATCTCTGGGTGGAAGGCTGTAGATAAACGTTGTTTTATCCGTAATAGTTGATAGAGCCGTTTCTATATACGATTAGTAAATTAGGGGCCTTTATCCGAAATAATAGCTCTCGGGGGTCCGTGGTGTTTGATCAGGCCAAGCATTAACACTGTAGCTATAACGTCCGTCGTTATATCCTTAAGTGGTTCGAAAATCATGTTTTTAGATAGTCGGTTTGTTATTACTATAATGTTTGTTGTTCCTATACGGTGGGTTGGTGGTAACCCTATAATAAAGTCGACTAATATCTTTGTTTAAACCTGATTAGGGATGGGTAAGGGCTTTAGAAGACCCCTTTTTTTATCCCGCTATATATTACCCCGTCCGTAGATGTCGCAGTTCCTTATGAAGTGTTGGACATCCTGCGATAGGCCTGGCCAGTGAAAGCGGCGGCTGATCAAAGCCTTTAACGCATCTTTATTAAGATGGCCACTAAGTGTTGAGTTATGGAACTCTTGGATTAACCGGGTTCGTAAGGGTTTGTAATAAGGGACCCAGATCCTCTCCCTCTAAAGGAGTTTACCGTCGTCGTCCACTGAGTACTCTAATAGTATTATGGGTAATTTCCATTGTGATGGTAATTAATGGTCCCCCCTTTTTATAACTGTTCTGATTAGCTAATAATAATTATTTGATTGTAGTCCTTTAGTCTAAGTGGACTTTAGGGGCTCCTCTTTAAAGGGGTTTAGGATGGGTTCCGACCAATCAGCCTCAGGATCATCGTCTTAATCCATATCACCTATTATGGTGCTTTCCACGGATTCCATTATATTTATTTAATTCGTCTCGAGAATTACCCGGTTCACCATAACTATATTCCATTTCCCCTTTAGGAGCTATATCCTCCGTCCTTTTAGTTGATCATCTCGTTGGGTATTAGGAACGTCTTATTCTCGTTTAAATAGTGTATCAGGGATTATCGCTTGTTTACTGGGTCGGAACTGGATTGTGAAGTTATAACGGGATAAGAGCTCCGACCATCTAACCTAGTATTTACTTAATTACCTTTTAATTATAAAATACTTAAAGTTAAGGTGATCGGTTAGAATAATAAACTCTTTTACACTCCTTAATTCGGAGTCCTAGTATTCTAAACAATGGACTATAACTAATAGTTCCTTGTTGTATATTGGGTAGTTGTATTCTGTTGGTAAGTTTTTCCGTGAAAAGAATGCAACAGGCCATAAAATACCCTCGTCGTCATATTATAATAAAGCGCTACCCACCATATAACCTGATAAGTCTATTTCTAGTATAGTGGCTCGATTAGGATCCCAATGTACTAGTACGGGGGCACTAATTAGGAGGGCCTTTAATTTATTAAATACTTTTGTATACTTGTTACTCTATACGAATAGGATATCCCTTTTTATTAAAATTATAAGGGGGTATACTAACCCTAAGAAGTCCGGTATGAATTAACGGTAATAATTTACAAAACCAACGAAGGCACGGACTCCTCGTACTGATCGGGGGACCTCCTATGTCTAGATGGCCTTAATTTTCTCTGGGTTAATGCGGATACCCTTCCCTGTATCGATGATGAACCCTAAGTATTTAACCCTCTTCGTTTCGAAGTCGTATTTATTGATATCGATTTATAGGCCGGTAACACCTAGACGACTTAAGACCTTCTTAACTTTCTCCTTATGATTAGTGAGTGAGCTATCTAAATAAATTAGAACGTTATCGATATAAGTGGTGCAGAATTCGTTTAGGAAGTCCCGTAAAGTGTGGTTAATGTACCTCTGGAACGTAGTAGGGGCCCCTATTAGGCTAAAAGGAGTTACCATCTATTCGTATAGGCCGTATCTTATTCTAAAGGCCGTCTTCTATTCGTCGCCTTTTTTAACCCTGATTTTATGGAATATAATAATAACGTTTAACTTCGTTAACCACTTAACCTTAGTTAAGGCTCTTAGAGTTTCGCTGATTAGGGGTAAGGGATATTTGTTTTTTTTAGTGATAGTGTTTAGAGCCCGGTAATTAATATAAAACCTTAATCCTCCCCCGGGTTTTCGAATAAATAGAATGGGTGATGAAGTAGGAGAACTATTAGTACGAATAAAGCCTTTATCTAGTAGTTCTGTGAGGGTCCGTCGAAGTACGATTAGCTCCTCCTTAGATATCCCATATAGGGGTCCCCATGTAATTGGTTTATTTTGCTTTGTTGAGTCTTTTTTAATGGGAATTACGTGGTCGATGTTGTCTCGATGTGGTGGTAACTGATTAGCTTTATTTTGGTCGAAGATATATAGAAATTTATAGTAATACGTAGGGAGTTTCGTCCTTAGGTTTATTTTTATTTTTAGTGTTAGGGCCTTCTCGATATCGGCTAAACTTATGGAGAATGCGTTTAGGGTAGATATACTAAGAGGGGTCTCTTTTCTCTTTTATGTTCACCTAATTAGAGCTAAGAATACTAATTTAGTTTACTATTGGATTGGGAACTTTGGATTTTGCTGGGCCTGACCCGGTTTCCTTTTTGTTACTTAGTGGTCCACAATACTTATATGTAGAGTACTTTGTGCTGGGTAAACCGTAACGTTATCGTTAATTATCCAGGACCTTCTAAGGATAACGTTATTTTTTTAGTTAGGAATAATATAAAAGAATAATTGGTGTTGTTTATAGTTATTAATATCGATATTAGTGTAAGTGATGTAGTGGATTGTACTAGGAACTGTAGTGGTGATTTATATTAAGTTCCGAGGTGTAATACTAATACGTGGTAAGCGGAGTTTCTTAGTGAAGGCGTCGCTGATCAGGGCGTATATTAAACATCCTATATTAATAAGGGTAGTTGTGTAATATATCTTATTAATCCTGATATTAACGTAAAATAGGTCATAATCTATACTCTTTTTAATAACCTTCTATTCCTTTATAGTTTGTTCCTCCTAATGACGATTTTTACTAGGAGTTACTCTTTTCCCGAGTCCTCAGAGTTCTGATTAGAGCTAATATCTGTTTTGCTATGCTTTTTGGTCTTCCTTTTCGAGGTTTTGGTCTCCTTGTTTTTCCGGTCTCTAGGGTATCTCCATTGTATATGCCCCTTTTTACTGCAATTGTAGTATTTGCGGGTTTCCTCTTGGTTTGACCTTCTTCGGACTAGTTTGTCCTTGGCTATCCGGCTTGCTTTAGTGGGTTCCTAATCCATTTGATTAGGTTGAGGTGATCCTGTCCGACTGTCCTGTCCGGTTGGTGACTCAACTTTGTTCTAGCCGGGTGTTGGCGATCTCTTGTATTGACGCTCACGGTGAGCTTAGTACGATTTACTGTCCAGTTCTGATCCTATCGTCAGGAGTATCTGGGTGTATATATTATAGGTCGTTGGTTTATTGATTATACTGATTAAAGGGGTTCTCATCGTAATATTTAGAGCTCTTTTTAGGTAGTTGATCCTGATGTTGTCCAGCTAGTGTCCTCCTCCCGCTTCTACGAGCTCCTTTTCGAATTTGGGAAGGAAGTGGGTAAAACTCTTGTTCTCCTTTTAATGTATTATTCTTAGTTGGTCGAGGGCTCGTACTTCTATGTTAGGGTCTACGTAGTAACCCTTTAGGTATTCCATGAATTGTTCAGGGTTCTTCGACCCATCGGCTCCTCCCTGTGAATAATAGGCGCTTGCCATAGTTTGTGTAGTGTTTTCCAGTTTAGAGTAGATATAAGTAAATACTACTAATGCTGAACCAAAGGCTTCCCTGTCTACACTTATCTTCCCTTTTATTTTGAGGTGCTATTATTGAAATCTCTTATGCGATCCGTTAAACTTCGGTGGATCGGGGATCTGGTATTTCGGTTGTTTAGGAGGTGGTGCGTAGGCCTGATCGGGTGGGATCGGTGTTATGGAGGGTGTAGGGGCTTCGTGTGATGTTGAGGTTGGGTGCTTGGGTTCTGCTAGGGTTTATTGTAGTATTCGAATCTGTTTTCGTTGGGCCTTTCGTTCGGCCGCTTGGGTGGTCCGCATCTCCTGTAGCTGGGCTGATAATTGACCGATTAACTATACCAGTTACTGCGGGTTTCCGGATAGGTCGACGTTGTCTTCTATTGTGATACGGTTGTCGTTCCTTTTGTACGTCTTCATTTAGTAGTGACCGTAGTATACTAATCGACGTTGTTAAGGTACTCTATTACGCGGAATACGTTTTTTCGAGTTTATTAAAACCTCCTAGCCCTAATTAGACCTCGCTGATCAGCTTTAAGTGTTCAGGGACCTTCAGGTTAACCCGCTTAGGACTTTTTACTATTCCCATTAAGGTCGTAGACTTACCTTTCGTCGACAATTATTTCCGTACCCAGTGTACTCTTGTTATCTCCGATGATACTAAGATTTTAAAGATAATATAACGGTCCAAGTACGTATATTACAACTAGCTATGGTGACTACTACGAGTATCTTCAAGATAAGAGAGAAAAGGAGAAAATGTCTTCCGCCCCACAGGACCCGTTTGCTCTGATCAGGCCTAAGGTTGATCCGTCTTAGGTAAGCCGGGCTTAGGTAAGCGGAGTCCATGGCTGAGAGGCTGCGAAGCCTCCAAGAGGGCCCAGCCCGTCACACCTAGGACCAACCCTTCGCATATTTCAAGCTTAGTTTTATTTATTATATAAGATACTATTAGGTTAAGTATAACTCCTTACCGGTTACGAAGTGGAATCCTAGGTTAAGCGTAGCTCCTTGATGATAGATTGATGAACGTTGGACGCTGGGTAGAATGCGGCTCCCCACCGGTTAAGAAGAGGATACTAATTAATATAATGGCTGATAAACTGTAGGCCTAATTGTAGTTAGCCTTAAACGAGGTCCTCGGGCCCTTATAAGCGAGGATTACTAAGCTCTTTAATGAGCTAGAGCGAAGCTGAGGTTTAGGGGTAACGATACCGACCCCTATAAAAGATGTAAAAACCGAAGCCCCGCTAGTGGGTAACCGCTACCTCGTAATAGAGATACCGATGTACTATAAACCACTACTAATACCCTTAAAATTCTCGGGGAAGTGGAAGGATTACCCTTCTTAGGTATAGTAGATGAGGGATAAGATTACTATGAATAAAGTGTTTTACCCTATTAACTAGGAACTATAGTACCTAATTAACTCTTATCTAGATACTAGTCCCTAGTAGGTGGTTACTACTGTGACGGGCTGGGCCCCCTCTTGGAGGTGTCGGATTCAATGGTCAATTCGTGATGTATTCAATTATTGTGTAATTGTTCTTGTTCTCCCTGTTCTTTAGGGGCGAACTTAGCCCTTAAGGTGGCTGGTGCAAGGGCGCATTTCGGCCCATCATTGTTCCGCGCTGTGCGCGGACCTTCGAGCGTACCGGAAGCGTACTAGGCGCTTAGTATAGTGGATTCGATACGCCCCTTTAGGGAGGCCTCCGTCTAGTGGGCTTCCTGCCACCTGATCCGCCCTTTAATAACTATTTCTAAGTACTGTAATTATCTCGAGATGTGAATTTCGTCTTCCTCCGTCTAAAATACTTCTCATATATCCTTCCTACGGGGTTCACGAGCCCCTAGGAGTGTGAGGATTACGAGCCTTAACGTCCCATATATTATCCTTGGCCATCCCGGCCTCCCAGCGGGCCTCATCTTCGGTGAGGTCGCATCGACGGTTGTTCTCGAGATGAGCCCGCTGGTTACTCATATTCAACTACGTAAGAAACGCCTAAAATGGTTACTTCGAAAGCGCTTTTGTTAGTCCATCTACTATCAGCTCGGTTAATGGTGTATATGCGATGTTAATGCGGTTATTTTCGATTTCTTAACATAACTAATAGTTATGAATATCGACGTAGTATAAGCGTATTTATAACTATACTTGTTCTATGGTTATAAGGCGCATAGTTTACTGGTTATCGTATTATATATGAATTCGTAGTTAAGAGTATATTTAAGGTGTAAACTTAGTACTCTAAACGTCCTCCGTGGGGAGTTATATTTATAAAGCGGATATTAATTGGTTTACGAAGATGGTTTCCTTTACTGTGTATGATAAGGCGAGAAGTTCAGCTTCTATTATTAATATTATAACTATTTATTACTTATTTACTTTCTACGCAACGGTTCCGCCAAAAAATCGCATTATGAACACTTAAGAGCTCTTCTAATCAAGTGTATTATCGGCGAAACTAGTATTAGAAGCGACTTCCAAAGTGTTCTTAGGGCTCCCCGGCGTAGCTCCGTATTCTAAGTAAAGAGAACGTGTTAAGTAGAGGTATTAGAGTACTCGATCCACTGTGCACTAGTAACTCGGCCCTAGGTTCTAATTAAAGTATACGAAACAGTTTACGGCGAATACAATATCCGGGCACATCATCACAACTATATACATAATAATTCCAACCTTACGTTAGTACTTCTTAATCTCCCACAGTTCAGCTACCCCATTGTATAAAAACAACTTAAAGGTTGTTATAGGGGTTTCTAAATACACTTTAAGTAACTTATTAACGTCTAATAAGAGTTTTCTCACCTTCTCAGTGAATACTAATTATAATAGCTAAATCTTCCTAATTGCTTAGTCTCTTAAGACCTCAATTCCTAAAAACCACTATAGCTCGTGACCGCCTTCTAGATAGTAGCGTTTCTGAAGCTTTTTTATTAACATTATTACCTCGTTATAAAACTTATAAGGGAAAACTAAGACGTAGTCGTTAATATAAAAAAAGAACATAACTTATTCCTTTTACTAACAGTAGTTCTCTCCAGTAACTCATTGAAAGCTGAGTTCTAGGAGCCCGCTTTCCAGGTGCTTTTGCTAAAACAAAGGTGACCTCCTAAGGCCATAAAACACCTTTCTTAAGCGTAGTACCCGTCCAACTTTTCGGTATCCAAGTGGGAGTTGTATATACACTTCCTCATCGATTATTATATACACAAAGGCATTTACTGCGTTATACTATAGAAGCTCTATATCGAAGCGAGTAGCTATTGTAATAAGGATTTAGAATAACATACCTATGAGCATAGTAGTATACATTTCTCGCTCATCTCTTAATTATTAATCTCCACGGATAACGAGGTGTACCTTGAATTTCACAAGCCTCCCGTGCTTATCAAGTTTATAGGTATATACCCAGTAGTAACTAAGAATCTACTTACCTCGTGCTTATTCTTTGCTAACCTCCTCCTAGGAGCGGGAGTCTTTATGGCCACTTAGATGGCTTATTTCAGCTATTCTAAAGTCGTCCCTATACGAGTAATCCTTCAAGTAATCGTATAATATGAGGAGAGGGGGTAGTTTTTTTTAGTGAGTATTTATGGGCATACTACCCTCATAGCCCAGTAGAGAAAATTCTCTATACATATGACCCGGAGTATTTCCCTTAGTAAAAGTCCCCTCTTAACTGGGCTTTCTTAACTCACCGGAAAAGTCGCGTTATTAGAGCACTTCCCCATTAGCCTTTTAATCCAATATACTTCTATTAAAGGTTCTAAGGTGACCAATCTCGTTAAGGGTACTGGGTTAACCAAACTATAAACGTATGCCTAGGAGACCGTCCATTAATTGTGTTTCGTAGCGTTATTTCCACTTTAAAGCTGTTCCTACTAGGAAAGCAGATTTGAATGAGACTCTATGCCTCGCTGCACTTATACTGCGGTCCGAGGTTGTGGTTTTGTATTACACTTCTCCTTTACCTTCCCCCTGCCCCTTCACGGCCAAAGCCATTTTTAAGGTAATAAAAAATAATAAGGGTTTTAGTGGTGACGTTTTAGGCGTTGGGTACAGCGCAAAGCGCCTTGTGTCGTATTATCTTAACTTATCTGAGTATATCTCTATAACAGAGCTCACTTTTAGAGCACTTTTATTGTGTTCTGGACTTGTTTTGAGAACGAGGGTGACCTCTTCTGCTTCCTTGTTAGTATCTTATATTAATATTTGTATCTAAGTTTACTTAATAAGCTCTTGAATTCACATTTCGATCACTTGTAGGTTTAGGTAATGAAATTCCTTAATGGTACCCTTAAGGTTCCCATTGAAGTGCACCTTTTTATTAAATACGATGTCCCTTGTTGTAAAGATGTCCTTTTTGAGAGGGTTCCATATTCTAAATTGATTACTTAATGTGTAACCCATTAGAAAGCCGATCCACGTACGAGGGGCGAGCTTCTTTCGCCGTTGGTGCTTAAGTTGCGTATTAGTTATTAGGGTATAGGCTTTATAGTCGTAGGATTGTAGGTGGGAGAGGTTAGGGACTGTATAAATCTCATCTTCTCTGCTCCAGAATTGCTTATAGAACTGCTCGTAAAGCGTTTTTCACCTGTGTATTCGTAATGGGGTTCAGTTATAGAAGTAGACTACTATTTTAACGATCTTAGGCCATAAGTAGTCTGGGAAATTCGTTATAATAGCTATTACCCTAACTTTAGCTTTAATAATCGTAGCGAGCCTTTTAGCACCTCCATTCTGAGCCTACGTATTAGGCGTTAACGTTTTAATTGTTATTCCACGCCCCTTCAGGTCTACTACTAAACACAGATATCTTAGAAGCTCGTTATTAGTTTCTAGGAACTTAACCTTCGTATCGTAAACGCGTTCTAAATGGTTAAGTAACTCGAATAACACTTCTGAGATCATCTCTATTATTCTCTTTTATAGGTAAAAGTCCCATACTAACCCTGAGGCTCGGTTAAAAAGAAGTATAAGGGACGTATACCCTTCGTATCCCTCGTTATAATCGTGGAAGTCGAGTACTAGATGGTCTCCGGCTTTTGCCCGTTTAACTAACTCTTTTGGTGCTCAGCGGATTTAGCGTATTATATTCGCCATCCCACACGCATCGTATTCTACGGGGTCTCTATTTTTTTGATCTAGGAGTCTCACCCCCCTTACTACGTTACTGAGGTAATTCAGAGTATCTCTCCCTGGGTATCCGAGTCTCTGGTACCATTTTTCTACACTTACCTGGATAGGTTTACGGATTATTGCACTTATAAAGCGGTTTCTTTGCGGGGCTCTCAGGAGCTCGTTTAGCGTAGGTTAAGGGAATGGAACGATTGTTACGAGTACCACTTTGTCCTCTATAAGTTTATAATCGAGAACATCTTAATTATGGATTTTAAATAGCTTGTAAACGTAGCTTCGGTCTACGCACCTAATACAGTTATTACCGGGGCTAGTATCCCACCAAAAACCCTTTCAGCGTATACATTTCAAAAAAACAAGGTTACTCGTAAACCCTTTATAAAGCACTACGTTATATAAGCGAAACTTGAGTAGCTTACCGTCTCACCCCTTAACGCGAATATCCACTATTCCAAAGCCATTAATTACCATTTGCTGAGTACCTACCCAGAAATAGTCATTAAGTGCAGCTCCCGTTAGTTATATGAACTATAAGGGGTCGTTGAAAACGTGGATTATAGCTCCGGAGTTAAGGATTACGGATCCATAAAATGAGTATATTTTGTGAAAAGTTACCAGCGCAGCTCGAACACGGGCTTAACAACGTCCTATGAGTCAACTTAATTCTATAATAAGTTTAAGCTTCTGGACACACTTAGTAAGGTCTTCGTTATTCTTAAGTCGCTCAGCAACCAGCTTCTCAAACACTCAATCACAGTATATATAATCAGGGCACTTATCAGGGAAGACTAACCAGCACTTCGAAAACTGGTGACCTCGTTTTAGGCATACTACACACGTCCTACCCTCATTAGAGTCACTAGATCTATTAACTAAGGAGCACAACCATTTCCCTTCACTCTTCCCGTTACCCCTTCCGCGGCCTCCACGGCCTCCACCACGGGCTCTTCGCAATTAGGTCCTTGTTTATTATAGTTCATCGTCGCTACTAGCCGGTCCACTGGTTATCGTTATAGGTCCAAATACTCCTCGTCCAGTTTTCCGTATATCCTTCATTTAACGGAGGACTTATCGAACCTCAACGAGGACTTTACCTAGTGTAAATAGGTCATTCATTACTTCGGTTCTAATTATTAACTAATAAGCTTAAATCCATAGTTCAATAAGGCTTCCACTAAGGGCTCGCATAAACTCTAGAAACCAAGTACTCGAATATTTAGCTTATGGGACGTCTACAACTTGAGCTTCATAGAGAACACTCTCCCAGCGGCCAATCCAGTCCTCGGTATCCTTTCGTATAACAAATCTCTTCTTATCAGGATAGCTTAAAACTTTGGAATATGCTTCCACTATGTTCACTTAGTGCTCGTATAATACACCACTAACGCGAGTTTGCAGTTCTGAGACCTATTCGTCAAGTCCCTTATCCACAGTACAACAATACTTAAGAAGGTCCAGAGTAACAGTCTCGCGGAACCAGTTCTAAAGCACACATACACCTTTCATCTATTCAGTATAATATTTATAATTATTATTATATTCCACTTATCGTTCTTTATATAAAGCGAGGTTCACAGGGGATAGGTCTTCGAGAGCATAAGCTCGTTCCACAAACACTTTAGGGCCTAGAACAAATACTTCGTCGGGTTCTTAAATTACACTACTTCCTAAGGTACTTCTAGCTCTTCGGCGGATTACCTTTGGGTAATCGGAGATCGCCGGTCACTCCAGCATTCAAGTAATCTCTTCGTAAGTCTCTTCTCCGGTGTTCTCAGAGTACTCAACCAATAGGTCTATAGTGTCCCATAAGTTATAGGTCTTCGCTTAGGATTATAATTAGTCGAACTAAAGGACCCAGTCCCTGGTCATCTAAAGTGCGATCTTCGTAGTAGGGGTCATCATCATTATTATCGAATGGGTATTACGCATAGGAATAGCGGTTATAGGTAGGGTTCGGTTTAATGGCTGTTTTTAGCACGTATCAGACTATTAATTGTCGGATTCAATGGTCAATTCGTGATGTATTCAATTATTGTGTAATTGTTCTTGTTCTCCCTGTTCTTTAGGGGCGAACTTAGCCCTTAAGGTGGCTGGTGCAAGGGCGCATTTCGGCCCATCATTGTTCCGCGCCGCGCGCGGACCTTCGAGCGCGCCGGAAGCGTACTAGGCGCTTGGTACAGCGGATTCGACAGGAGGCTTCGCAGCCTCTCAGCCATGGACTCCGCTTACCTAAGCCCGGCTTACCTAAAACGGATCAACCTTAGGCCTAATCAGAGCAAACGGGTCCTATGGGGCAGAAGACATTTTCTCCTTTTCTATCTCATCTTAAAGATATTCGTAATAATCGCCATAGCTAATTGCAATATACGTACTTAGACCGTTACATTATCTTTAAAATCTTAGTATTATCGGAGATAACAAGAGTACACTGGGTACAGAAATAATTGTCGACGAAAAGTAAATCTACGACCTTAATAGGAGTAGTAAAAAATCCTAAGCGGGTTGACCTAAAGGTCCCTAAACACTTAAAGCTGATTAGCGAGGTTTAATTAGAGTTAAGAGGTTTTAATAAACTCGAAAAAACGTATTCCGTATAGTAGAGTACCTTAACAACATCGATTAGTATACTATGGTCACTACTAAATGAAAATATACAAAAGGAACGATAACCGTATTATAATAGAAGACAACGTCGACTTATCCGGAAACCCACAGTAACTAGTATAATTAATCGGTCAGTTATTAGCCCAGCTATAAGAGATATGGACCACCTAAGTGGCTAAACGAGAGGCCCAACGAGAGCAGATTCGAATACTACAATAGACCCTAGCAAAACCTAGGCACCCAACCTTAACATTACACAAAGCCCCTATACCCTCCACGACGCCGATCCTACCCGATCAGGCCTACACACCACCTCCCAAATAACCAAGACACCAGATCCCCGATCCACCGAAGTTTAACGGATTACACAAGAGATTTCAATAATGGCACCTTAAGATAGGAGGGAAGATAAGCGTGGATAAAAAAGCCTTCGGTTCGGAGTCAACCGTATTCACCTACATCTACTCCAAGCTAAAAAACACCGCACAAGCCATAGTGAGCGCCTACTATGCGCAAGGAGGGGCCGATGGGTCGAAGAACCCGGATAAATTTATGGAATACTTAAAGGGTTACTATGCGGACCCTAACACAGAAGTACGAGCCCTCGACCAACTAAGGACTATACAGTAAAAAAAGAACGAGAGTTTCGCTTACTTCCTCCCTAAGTTTAAAAAGGAGCTCATAGAAGTAGGAGGAGGACACTGGTTAGACGTTATAAGGATCAACTACCTTAAAGGAGCCCTGAACACCATAATAAGAGCCCCCCTCATTAGCATAATTAACAAACCAACGATATACGCTATATACACTCAGATGCTCCTAAATATAAGCTTAGAATTAGACAGCGAATCCTACTAAGCCCGCCGTGAGCGTCGGCGTAGGAGATCGCTGACCCCTGACCGAACAAGAACTAAGTCCCCTCGGAAGTAGAACGGTCGATTAGAGTCCCCCCAACCTGATCAGATGGAGTGGGAACCTACGAAGGCAAACAAGCTAGCCAAGGACAAGAAAGTCCGTAAACAGCTAAGCCAAGAGGAAGCTCGCAGATATTACAACTGCAACAAAAAAGGGCACATACAATAGCAATGCCCTGAGGATCGAAAAGAGACAAGGAAGACCAAGACTTCTAAAGGAAAAACTAAGGAACAGAGTGAAACGGATAGTAGCTCTGATTAGGACTCTGAGGACTCGGGAAAAGAGTAACTCCTAGTAAAAGTCGTCATTAGGAGGAACAAGCTGTAGAGGAATGGAAGGTCATTAAAAAGAGTATGGATTATGACCTATTTTACGTTAATATTGGGATTAATGGGATATACTATATAACTGCCCTTATTAATACAGGGTGTTTGATATACGCCCTGATTAGTAACGCCTTTGCTAAGAAACTCCGTTTACTATGCATTAGTATTACACCTCGGAACTTAATATAAGTCACCACTATAATTCTTAGTATAATCCACTATATCACTTATACTAATATTGATATTAATAGCTATAAATAATACCGATTATTCTTTTATATTATTTTTAATTAAAAAAACGACGTTATCCTTGGAAGGTCCTGGATAATTGACGATGATGTTACGGTTTACCCAGTGTAAGGCACTTTGCATATAAGTATTGTGGACCACTAGGTAATAGAAAGGAAACCGGGTTAGGCCCGGCAAGATCCAAAGTTCCCAATCTAGTAGTAAACTAGATTGGTATTCTTAGCCCTAATTAGATGAGTATAAAAAAGAAGAGAGACCCCTCTTAATATATCTACCTTAAATACGTTCTCCATAAGTTTACCTGATATTAAGAAGGCCCTAATATTAAAAATAAAAATAAACCCGAGGACGAAACTCCCTACGCATTACTATAAGTTTTTATATATTTTTAATTAAAATAAGGCTAATTAGTTATTACTATATCGAAACAACATCGACCACGCAATTCCTATTAAAAAAGACTTAACAGGGTAAAATAAGCTAGTTATATGGGGACCCTTATATAAGATATTTAGGGAGGAGCTAATCGTATTTCGATGGACCCTCATAGAACTACTAGATAAAGGCTTTATTTATATTAGTAGCTCTCCTGCTTTATCACCTATTTTATTTGTTCAAAAACCCAGGGGAGGATTGAGGTTTTGTGTTAATTACCGGGCTCTAAATACTATCACTAAAAAAAATAGATATCCCTTACCCTTGATTAGTGAAACTCTAAGAGCCCTAACTAAGGCTAAGTGGCTAACAAAGTTAGATGTTATTGTTGTATTCCATAAGATCAGGGTTAAAGAAGGCGATGAATGGAAGACGGCTTTTAGAATAAGATACGGCTTATACGAATGGATAGTGACTCCTTTTAGCTTAATAGGGGCCCCCACTACATTCCAGAGGTACATTAACCACACTTTACGGGACTTCCTGGACGAATTCTGTACCACTTATATCGACAACGTTCTAATCTATTTAGATGGCTCACTCGCTGATCATAAGAAGAAAATCAAGAAGGTCTTAAGCCGTCTAAGTGTTACTAGCCTATAAATCGATATTAATAAATGCGACTTTGAGATGAAGAGGGTTAAATACTTAGGGTTCATCATTGATGTAGGGAAGGGTATCCGCGTTAACCCAGAGAAAATTAAGGCCATCCAGACATAAGAGGTCCCCCAATCAGTACAAGGAGTCTATGCCTTTGTTAGTTTTACAAATTATTACCGTCAATTTATACTGGACTTCTCAGGGTTAGCACACCCCCTTACAACTTTAATAAAGAGGGATATCCCATTCGTATAGAGTAATGAGTGTATAAAAGTGTTTAATAAGTTGAAGGCCCTCCTAATTAGTACCCCTATACTAGCATATTAGGATCCTAATCGAGCTACTATACTAAAAACAAACTTATTAGGTTATATGGTGGGTGGTGCTTTATCATAATACGACGATGAGGGTATTTTATGGCCTATTGCGTTCTTTTCACAGAAGAACTTACCAACAAAATGCAACTACCCAATATACGATAAGGAACTATTAGTTATAGTCCACTGTTTAGAATACTGGGACTCCGAATTAAGGAGTGTAAAGGAGTTTACTATCCTAATTAACCACCTCAACCTTAAGTATTTTATGACTAAGAGGTAATTAAGTGAATACCAGGTTAGATAGTCGGAGCTCCTATTCCGTTATAACTTTATAATCCAATTCTAACCCAGCAAATAAGTAATAATCCCTAATACACTATTTAGATGAGAATAAGACGTTCCTAATACCCAGCGAGACGATTAATTAGAAGGATAGAGGATATAACTCATAAAGGGGAAACGGAATATGGTTATGGTGAACCGGGTAACTCTCGAGACGAATTAAATGGATATAACGGAATCCGTGGAAAGCACTATAGCAAGCGATATGGATTAGGACGACGATCCTGAGGCTGATCGGTCGGAACCCATCCTGAACCCCTTTAAAGAGGAGCCCCTAAAATCCACTTAGATTAAAGGACTATAATTAAATAATCGTTATTAGCTAATTAGGACAACTGTGAAAAGGGGGGACTATTAGTTATTATTATAATAAAAGTTACTTATAATACTATTAGAGTACTTAGTGGACGATAATAATAAACTCCTTTAGAGGGAGAGGATTTGGGTCCCTTATTATGAACCCTTATAAACCCGGTTAATCTAAGAGTCCCATAACTCAACACTTAGTGACCATCTCAGTAGAGACGCGTTAAAGGCTTTAATTAGCCGTCGCTTTCACTGGCCAGGCCTATCGCAGGATGTCCAACACTTCATAAGGAACTACGACGTCTATGGATAGGGTAATATATGGTGGGATAAAAAGAGGGGTCTTCTAAAACCCTTACCCGTCCCTAATCAGATCTAAACAAAGATATTAGTCGACTTTATTATAGGGCTACCACTAACCCACCATATAGGAGTAATAAATATTATAGTGGTAATAGACCAACTATTTAAGAACGTGATTTTTAAGTTATTTAAGGATATAACGATGGACGTTGTGGCTACGGCGTTAATACTTGGCCTGATTAGATACCACGGACCCCTGAGAGTTATTGTTTCGGATAGAGGCCCCTAATTTACTAGTTGTATGTGGAAACAGCTTTGTTAACTGTTATGGATAAAACGACGTTTATTTACGGCTTTCCACTTAGAGATAGACGGTGCCATAGAACGAGCTAACCAAGTAATAGAAACTTATCTCCGAGTTTATACTTTGTACACTTAAGATAATTGGGACGACCTACTTCTAATAACGATGATGGCTATTAATAATAGGGTTGCCTTATTAATAGGCCTTAGCCCTTTCTTCACTATCCACGGCTATGATATTGACCTAATTAGAGTAAGGGAGACTCTATGAACTAAAGGAAAGACCTTCGCAGCTCGGGCAGAGGCCTTAGTTTTGAAGTTGAAGGAGGTCTCCGAATGGGTATAAGCGGCGATGACCTCCACCTAAGAGCGACAAGAAGCCTCGGTAAATATACAACGTTAGCCTTTTAACTAATTTTAATTAGGGGATAAGGTCTGGTTAAGGTTTAAGAATATCCGTTCTAAGAGACTATTTAAGAAGTTGGACTAGATGAATGTGAAGTACACTATGTTAGAAATAGTCGGATCCTATGCTTGCCGGCTTAATACGCCGCCGGGTATTCATAACGTCTTTTATATATCCCTGATTAGGTATACGGGAGTCGACCCACTACTATTATAAGAATAAGACGACGCCTAACCACCGCCTCTACTAGTAGATGACGAAGAGGAATTCGAAGTCGAAGAGATCTAGGGCGCTAAGAAGATTCGTGGTTCTTAGAAGGTTTTGGTTAAGTGGAAGGGTTATGTAGAGCTTATTTGGGAACTAGTTGAGTTATTAACGGAGACTGCAGCTTTGGATCGTTACGAGGTTAGTTATGGACAAGTCCCTCTGAACGGGGAGGAGGGAGAGGGGGGGTAATTGTAATGGGCTAGGCCCTCTTAGAGGCTTCGTAACCTCTCAGCCATGGACTCCGCTTACCTAAGCCCGGTTTACCTAAGACGGATTAACCTTAGGCCTAATTAGAGTAAACGGGTCCTATGGGGTGGAAGACATTTTCTCCTTTTTTCTCTTATCTTGAAGATACTCGTAGTAGTCGCCATAGCTAGTTGTAATATACGTGCTTGGACCGTTACAACTACGTTCTACGTAGCCGGGGGGCCTAGAGGTTAACGTAACCCCGAAGATTTTATGTCCTACCTCGATAAGACTTACCGAGACCCGAATACCTAACCCTAAGCCGTAGCCTAGTTATAGACCCTCCGTTAGAAAAATAATGAGAAGCTGGTTATTTTCTTACCGAAGTTCGAACGAATAATAGTAGACGTAGGAGGTAATATATAACCCAACACTATTAAAATTATTATATTAGAAAACGCCCTTACTTCCCACCTAAAGGAGCACCTAGTCACCGTTTCTCTACTAGGGGAATACACTTAGTGGTTTACTAGGGTATAGGATGTTACCTAGAAACTAGAGTGTATAATACCCGTTACTATTAAACGGGAGCGTCGCTGGTCCTTAACCCTAGCCCCTTTATGGAAGGATTATAATGGAGATGTTTAGATAATTAGTATTATTTATATTTTATTGATTCGAAGAGAGGAAAAGGACCACCACCGCCGCTACTCCTCGGGTAACCCGCCGGTGAACCGCTATAAGTACTTTTATTATAGTGAAGAAGGCTATATTACTAGGAATTATTAGAAGAAGGTTCCTAGGTAGGCGAAGGTTGCTCGTATTAAGGCGACGAAGAAGTAGAAGGATCCCGGGTTAAAAGAAGAGGACTGAGAGGCCACTAGTGCCTCTTTTAGTGAGGACGACTCGGGAAAAGAGTAACTCTGGTACGAAGTCGGGTACTAGAGCTAACGAAGGAGGAAGCTAAAGGATAGGAGTTCCACTAAGAAGAGTAGTAGTAGAGGAGCTAAGGGTTAGCTATTATTTAGGTAAGGATTAATAAAGGATACTTAATATACGCCCTCATCGATACTGGCTGCGATGTTTATGTAATGGTGGATTAGTCTCTTTTTAGACGCCTCCGATTACCGTTAATGGATTGGAAGAAGTGTGCCCTGCGAGGGTATACATAAGACGGGCTATCACTTGGTGATGCCTAGGGTGTGGCTGTTCTGGATTTGGAATTAAGTGGCCATACTCAGAAAGTTTACGTATATATGGTAAAGGGCCTAGACCCCCCTATATGCTTAGGGAAGCCATGGATAGAAGTGAACTGTGTAGTGTGTGACGCCGTTACCTAGTGGGCGTACTACGGTAAGGGAGGAGTAGACGTATACCTCTCTAATTAGGAAGAACTAGTTGTTATAAAAGAGATTCGTATAACCCGATTACTAATGGCCCCTATGTTTGTAGTTGTATATTGACGAGTGAAGTGTTAGAGGGCACTAGAGGCCTAGGTTATAGTTGTGAGTTTGAGGGATATCGAGGATGCGCTAAAAGAAAAGAAGCTTGTGGATGTAAAGGAATTCGTCCTAGGCTGGGTCTATGAGGTGTACTTGGTGCCCCCTAAGAGGCCAGGGGTTAACCATAAGATCCCCCTTATTAAGGACGCTCACGGCCGGGAGCCTACACTTCTATAGGGACCCTTATATGGGATATCCCGTGAGGAACTCTTGGTCCTAAAGAAGATACTAGAGGACCTACTGGATAAAGGGTTTATTCGAGCTAGCAGCTCACCAGCGGGTACCCTAGTGTTGTTTATTAAGAAGCTTAGTGGGGGAATTCGGTTTTATGTTAATTACCGAGCCCTTAATAGTATTACAAAAAAGGACTATTATCCACTATTACTTATATTAGAGACCCTCTAATGGGTAGCTGCTGTGTAATAGTATACGAAGTTTAATGTTATGGCCGTGTTTTATAAGATTCGGATCGTAGAAGAAGACGTCGAGAAAATAGTGTTTTACACGAAATACGGACTCTTTGAGTAGTTGGTTTACCTTTTTGGACTCACCGGGGCCCTAACTACGTTCCAATAATATATTAGTATAACTCTCTAAAACTTCCTAAACAACTTTATTACCACTTATTTAGATAATATCCTAATTTATATATTTAGATTAAAGAAGAAGTACGAAGAGAAGGTATAGGTGGTCCTCCGGCGCCTAGTAAAGGCTGGACTACGATTAGACCCTAAGAAGTATACTTTTTTAGTTAAAACTATAAAAATTGTAAAAGGGGTTAAAAGTTTCCTTGGGTTTACGAATTATTATCGCATTTTTATACCCAATTATACCATTATTATTAAGCCCCTTATAAGGTTTACGAAGAAGTCGACTATGTTCCATTGGGGACCTAATTAGGAAGAAGGATTCTAAGAGCTTAAGTGGTTATTTAGTATAAAGCCGGTACTTCGCTGCTTTAACCCTAAAGGAAAGACAATAGTAGAGATAAATTATTCAGGGTTTACTTTGGGTAGTACCCTTATATAAGAAGACTCCGATGAGCACCAGAGTTGCAGTTAAAGGGCTAGATCGTAGAATATGCGATTAATAAGTAGTAGAGGTTGATGTTCTAGGACGAAGCATGGGTTCCCAGAGGAAGAGATAATAATAACCCTTTGAACTTATTATGGATAAGGGTTATATAAAAGTGCTATAATTCTAGTATAAGTAGTTACCTAGGGAAATAGATGGTGAGGATAAGTAGTAAGTAGAGGAGATTTACGTTATTAGATAGAAAATGGTGGGTAAAGGGAGAAGATGTAAAGCCCTGGTGAAGTGGGAGGGCTATATTAACCCCACGTAGGAACTAGCCGGTGTTGTAGAGGAAACGGAGGTGTTAGACCGTTATGAGGAGCGTTATAGGCCGATATTGGAGAACGACGGGGACGTAGCGTGTACGCAGGTGCCCCCCCAGGAGGCCAGCTAGGAACTAGAGGCTGCGTAGGGGGAGGAGGGGGGTAGTATCACGGGCTGAACCCGGTGGTTATACCCGGGCTATACCCGTACTCGCATTAGTGCCCCACCGGTGCCCCATTAACGCCCACCCCCTAAGAAGCAGAGATTTCGCGCCATATCATAGTTTACCCTTTTCCTCTTCAGCTTGAAATAAACAGTATTTGGCTACCTTTCGGTTGAGACAAGGCCTAGGACCAGCCCTTCGCAGGTATTATAGGTGGGGATATACCTCCCTAATTTTGAACCCACTTTCCGGGTAATAAGAATAGTTACTCTTCGGCTTTGGGGAACAGGATGAGAACTTAGGTGAGTAGGCCTAATTGGGACGCTTCTTATTATATAGGTAATTACTAAAATTGCGAAGAAGGCTATGTAGTAGGCCCTAGAGGAGCTCTACTCACCAACCTAAATCGTCTTTCCTCCTCTCCTTAGTAACCCCCTTATACCATTTTAACTATAAATAAATAAACCAAATTCACAATATACACACTTTAAGTAACCTCTTCGACCACCAACGATGTCTTCCTTACTCCTAAAGTTATTCTGAACTATATAGCTCCGTGTTATAGAAGTGGATAATAGGGATAATACCCCGCGTATTAGCCCCGTGGTACCCCCCTACGATGCCCCTAATATCCTAGGAAAGGTGGCCACGACTTTACCGTCGTCTTTAACGCCGACCAGCTCTAATTAGGCCTAATATACGGATCCCTTTACTAAGCTGGTTTATACTTTTAAAGAGGTCGCTAGTGTAAAAAGCCCTAAGGTAACTATTAAAATACCTTAACCTAGGATTAAAAGTATACTTTAATTTATTAGTAATAATATTTTGGATTTCCTAAAAAAGTTCAAAGTATAAGTGGACTTTATGTATTTCTCTAATTGGGATAAGACGAGGGTTCTCCTATAGTATCTCCTAGACGAATACTAAGTGATAGTTAAAGTTGAGATAACCGGTGATACTTAGGCCGGAGTTAAGAAGTATATACTCACCACCTTTGGTTATTTGGATAAGGATTATATCCTTTGCCCAAATAAACAGTTTCGAGATCTTGTTATGGGAGCTCTAATTAAGGATAAGGACCTTGAAGGTGCTGTTAAATTATTTTAGAAAGTTGAGAATATTAAGGTAAAGGCTCTCTTTCGGGGAAAGATAGTTATGCTGGACCCTGAGTTAATCGAAATTCTCGTTAGATGATTCACCAAAAATGCTATAACTAATATAGTATTATAGATGAGGACGATGGTTATAGAGCTCTTTAAGTCCAGAGACTTCAACGACTATAAAATGAACCTACTTTTTTAGATTAGTTAGGAGTCCCGCTATAACCAGGCCTTCGGAGACTCGGCGTAAGCTGAGGAATTGGATTAGATTACCCGGTAAAGAGATAGTATTCCTAATTAGGCTTAGAGTCCTTTGCTTAAGTGTCCCGGCACGCCTAATTCGTCTCACTTACCCATAATTATTAAGGATGTGACTGTCGAATCCGCTGTACCAAGCGCCTAGTACGCTTCCGGCGCGCTCGAAGGTCCGCGCGCGGCGCGGAACAATGATGGGCCGAAATGCGCCCTTGCACCAGCCACCTTAAGGGCTAAGTTCGCCCCTAAAGAACAGGGAGAACAAGAACAATTACACATTATTGAATACATCACGAATTGACCCTTGAATCCGACAGTGACCGTCCAAGGGCCGGCTAGAGTTAACGACATTACTAATAAGCTCGACGCCCTTTAGTTAATTATGGAAACCATAGAATAAAGACAACGACACTCTGACCAGGGGTATAGCATAGGATAGGTCGTGCACATCGGGTACTAGGCGACTATATTAATACATTGATCCCCGGTAAGCCAATAATAGCCCGGCGGTTACCAGTAAACCTTGTATAAATAACCCTATACCCAGAACCGTTCTGGTTTTGCGGAAAGAGGTCCAATAAGCTAGTTTAAACCCGGCTTTATTCCCAGGCCACTAAATTACTACTAGTATAATAAGTATAATAGTTATCTGTTTTAGAGATATAACCAACTCTAAGAGGATGTGAGAGCTGGACTACTCACTTTCCATAGTGGGGGGTACCTCTATGGAGACCTAGTCCGTATTCCGGCCTAGTCTAATCAGGTCTTAGATACTATTATTTAGGATACCCAGCGTTTATATTAACCTAACCGCTTAGTGATTATTATATACTTAGTAAACTAGTAATCGTTCCCTTAGATAACGGTGATAGCGAAGATGATCTCAGATCAGGGTATTAGGTGACCATACTCCTCCTAGGTGTAAGTACCCCAGAGTCCTCTGCCCTTAGCGACGGCCGTGTATACTTCGGCGTATCTACTACCACCACGAACAGCCGCAACGGTCCTTACGATAGCCGAAACTAAGGCCTATACCATTATTCGATTATAAGGCCGACTTATAATAATTCTTTAATAAAAAAAAAGGTGAACCTAATTAGGTCCACAAAATAATATAAAAAGGAATCGTAAAACCTATTTCCTGGAAGGCTAGTACTATGTTGTTAAAATCGTATACCTTGGATATTAAAGATGTTATCCGGGTGGAAGCTAAAGTTCCCCGGATCCTTATTTCGCCCCTAACCACACCCACCTAGGACACCAAAATAATAAATAAACCTTTCCTTCCATCTAATTAGGTCTACGAAACTACGGAGAACGACGCCGTAGTAGCTTAAAATGCCCTATGGAAACTAGGTAGTTCCGTTCAAATACTAAACTGGATAATAATAAAAATCTGGTCCGCATACCATTTCCACATAACTAACCTCGCTTAACAATTATCCAATAAGCAATTAGTAACCGACATCTACTTAAAAACCCCTAATAATCTAATCAACTTAATAAACAACTCCGTAAACCAAAAAATAGCAGAAAGGATTATTAAACGATATAATACGGAGACTAATAAGGCCCGGATCCCCGTTATTTATACCACCAAGGTCATAACTATTATACCCCCGGCGGGTAATAAGGAAAGGAATCGCCTTCCCAACTCTTAAATAACCCCTTATTTTAAAATTAAGGTTTTAATCGGAGGCTCTACCCCTAATTAAAACAAGAAAATCATAGCCGTACTAGATTCAGGGGCGATAACGAACATCGTAAACGACCATTATATTAGGGACTATAATTTTCTAATAACGAAGACGATGGTTGTTATGCAAACCCTAACACCGGAGGTGAGTAGGCGGTCAAAGTTCGAAAGCGGCGTCGCAAGCCATGTATAGATCGGAGATTATAAGGTCCCTACCAACTTTTTTATAGCACCAGAAGGGAGCTTAAGTTTAGCGAAGATGATACTATTTAGAGGACCCTTTTCTATTATGGGATAAGTAACCTAGGAATATACTTATAACCTAATTAGAATAATTATAAGGACGGGTAATATAAGAATCCATATTCTAATTAAGTTTATACATTTTAGGTTAAAAAAAAAGGATAAAATATTATTTTCCTAATTAAAAAAACTACTAAGTTACCCTAAAGGAGTAGGAAAACTAAAGCCTAGTAACGATACTAATGAGTTTGCTAGGGGAGCCTGAGATGCTAGCCCTAATCCGACCGATCTTGACTTAGATAAAGGAGATGAGATTGTTTACGATATAACCGAGGATATCACCGTGGAAATCCTAATAATGGCTACTTATTGTAAATTCGAGCTATTAGTTAACATAATTTGTAAAACTGCGCAGGTATCCGGAAAGTATAATAAGAGCTATTAGAATTGCTGAGCAGGGTTATTAACCACGTACCCACCAAAGGAATAACTAAATCAGACCCCGAAGGTTAACGTCCTTCTTATGGCTATTATAACGAGAAAGGAGAGTTGGAATAGAGATAAGTACCGGAAAAAGGTGAAAAAGTTCATATCCAGCCTCCTTCGACCCTATTATACCTTTAAGAAATAATAATAATAACGAAAAGAAAAAGGGACCTACCCTGAAACTAATATAAGTCTAAATTAGGTAAATCCTATTATTACCATAATATATAAACACAAAGATTAGAAAATATACTTAGTGGATAATTTTTTGCCTAATAGTACGACTCCCGAAGGGGACCCTTTATAGAAATTAAAGAAGATGGAGACTATTGGCTTGATCGGAAGAAGGCAAGAGGGACGGTTTGCAGGCCTGATCACCCCTTGCTTTGCCGACACCACCCCTAGTATACACTTGACGGACGAGTGGAAAGCGGCGATTCTACAAAAATGCCCACACCTACAACAACCAGAGAAGGATCTACTAGAGGCCATCTTACTTAACAGGGAAATAGCCCTTACGTAGGACTGGACCTATACTAGTCGAGTCGACCCCCTAGTCGCCCCTTTATAGGAGATCAAAACGGTTTTATATAACGCTTAGTAAGCGAAAAGTATTCTAATTCTAGGTGTAATTCAAGATAAGGTTCTAGAGATACTCTGAGACTGGATTAGGCGAGGAACGCTCGAACAAAGTTATATAGTTTACTATAACCCGTGGCTTTTTATTAAAAAAAAGGATAATAATTACTAACTCATTAATTCAATAACTTAACTAAATAACATTATTATCCGGGATACCTTTATCCCCCCTAACACTAACACCTTCACCAAAAAATACAATACCTATTAACTCTTTTCTATTTTAAACTTCTTCTCTAATTATAATTAGGTGCCCCTTAACTAGGCTAATAGGGATTATACTACGTTTTCCACTCTAATTAGCTTATTTTAGTTCTACTCTTTACTAATGGGATAAACGAATTCTATGGCTTACTTTCAACGGATTATAACGAGGATCTTATATGACCTTATACCCCATTATTATAAAGCCTTCCTAAACGATATTACGATAAAATGCCCCCTTTTGTAATATAATGAGAAGGACATCGCCTTGGTCCCGGGCCTTCGCCGCTTCGTTTACGAACATCTCACTAATATTAATAAGGTCCTAGTTAACCTTGAACTTTCGGGCTATACAACCTTAACTGAGAAGTCATAATGGGCATAGGAAGCAGCGATTATCCTTGGGTATTTATGCGAGTGTGACGGCTATAGACCTAATTAGGTTAAGATCCGTAAAATTAAGGAATAAGTAAAGTATTTTAGTATTTTAGAGGTTTAATCCTTTTTAGGGATTATTACGTTTTATAAAGTATAGGTCGAGCATTTTACGGAAATAATTACACTTTTATATAGACTCCTATGGAAGGGCGCCCCCTTCACCTAGGGACGAATTTAGTAGGAGGTAATAGATATACTAAAAGGAGCCCTTACGAGTTCTCTAATCCTGATCAGGCTCGATTATGGCCCCGAGGCGGGCTAGATCATTATTTATATTAATGCTAGCCTGTCGGGCTAGGGCACAATCCTCTACTAGATAATTAGGGATCGATGTGTTATTGACCGGTTTAAGAGCGGCATATGGAGGGGCCCTAAGCTTAACTATAATTCGGGAAAACTTGAACTTCGAGCTGTTTTAATAGCATTAAAGAAGCTTAGGATATACGTATATGGTATGTAATTTTGCGAAGGGCTGGTCCTAGGCCTTGTCTCAACCGAAAAGTAGCCAAATACTGTTTATTTCAAGCTAAAGAGGAAAAGGGTAAACTATGATATGGTGCGAAATCTCTGTTTCCTAGGGGGTGGGCGCTAGTGGGGCACCGGTGGGGCACCAGTGCGAGTACGGGCATAGCCCGGGTATAACCACCGGGTTCAGCCCGTGACACTACCCCCCTCTTCCCCCCTGCGCGGCCTTTAGTTCCTGGCTGGCCTCCTGGGGGGGGGGGCACCTGCGTATACGCCGCGTCCCCGTCGTTCTCCAATATCGGCCTATAATGCTCCTTATAACGGTCCAGTGCCTCCGTTTCCTTTATAGCATTGGCTGGTTCCTACGTGGGGTTAATATAATCTTCCCACTTTACTAGGGTTTCACGTCTTCTCCTTTTACCCACCATCTTCTATTTAGTAGTGTAAATCTCCTTTATTTGCTACTTATCCTTACTATCTGCTTCCCCGGGTGACCACTGGTGCTAGAATTGTGGTACTCTTGTATAACCCTTGTCCGTAGTAGGTTCGAAGGGTCGTTATTATTTCTTCCTCCGGGAACCCATACTTTGTCCTAGAACGTCAGCCTTTGTTACTTATTAATCGCATATTCTACGATCTGGCCCTTTAACTATAACTCTAGTGGGAAGTTGCGTTATCCCTACTTCACCGCTTTATAAGCTTAGTGGTATAACCTATTTTCTTTAATAGTTTAGTCCTAAAGTGTTTATAACTTGTTATTATTTATGAATACTATTATGTATAAGAGTATTAGTAAGTTGTTTATGGTGTGGTCCACCTGGGGGGTATTAGTTCCTTCCTTAGGGATAGTGTGGTTAGGTATTAATTAGAGTATACGTCCCTATTCTCTTTTATTATCCTAGCCCTGGAGGGTGTCCTGCTCCCTCCGAGAGAGGGTATCAGGGATTACTGCTTCTTTTCTTGGCCAGTACTCTAAATAAAAGTTGTATTAGGTTAACTCTTTTGCTCACCAACTCTACTTCTTGGTGAGGTGCTGCTTCCTCATAAAGTATTTAAGGTTTTTGTGATCTATAAGAATCTTAAAGTTACTTATATTTCGTAGTTCTACTCTTTAGGCCCTAAGGTACATAAGTATAGTGAGTAGTTCCTTATTATGGATAGGGTAGTTATACTTAGCTGGCGATAGTTTTTGTGAGTAGAACGCGATGGGGTGCTAGTACTTATCGGAGTCTTCTTATATAAGGGTGCTACCTAAGGTAAACTTTGAATAGTTTATCTCTATTATTGTTTTTCCTTTAGGGTTAAAGCGGCGAGGTACCAGCTCCATACTAAATAACCACTTAAGCTCCTAGAATCCTTCTTCTTAACTAGGTCCCTAGTGGAATATAACCGACTTCTTTATAAACCTCGTAAAAGGCTTAATAATAATAGTATAGTTGAGTATAAAAATACAATAATAATTCGTAAACCCAAGGAAACTTTTAACCCCCTTTACAATCTTCATAATCTTAACTAAAAAAATATACTTCTTAGGGTTTAATCGTAGTCCGGCCTCTACTAGGCGCCAGAGGACCACCCATACCTTCTCTTTATACTTCTTCTTTAATCTAAATATGTAAATTAGGACATTATCTAAATAGGTGGTAACGAAGTTATCTAGGAAGTTTTAGAGAGTTATACTAATATACTATTAGAACATAGTTAAAGCCCTAGTAAGTCCAAAAGGGTAAACCAACTACTTAAAGAGTTCGTATTTTATACAAAACGTTATCTTCTCAACGTCTTCTTTTGTAATCCGAATTTTACAGAACACAACCACAACGTTAAACTTTGTATACCATTATATAGTGGCTACCCGTCGGAGGGTTTCTAATATAAGTAGTAGTGGATAATGGTCCTTCTTTATAATATTATTAAAGACTCGGTAATTAACATAAAACCGAATTCCCCCACTAGGCTTCTTAATAAATAACACTAGGGTACCCACTAGTGAACTGCTAGCTCAAATAAACCCTTTGTTTAGTAGGTCCTTTAGTGTCTTTTTTAGGACTAAGAGTTCTTCACGGGATATCCCATATAAGGGTCCCCATAGAAGTGTAAGCTCCCGGTTATGAGCATCCTTAATAAGGGGGATTTTATGGTTAACCCTTGGTCTCTTAGGGGGCACTAAGTACACCTTTTCTAGGTCGAATAGGTCTCTAAACTCCTTATAAACTTAGCCTAGGACGAGTTCCTTTATATCCTTAATGTTCCTTAAGCTTATAGTTATAACTTAGGTTTTTAGTGCTCTTTAATGCTTTACTCGTCGGTATACAACTATAAACGTAGGGGCCATTAGTAATCGGATTATATAAATCTCTTTTATAATAGTTGGTTTTTCCTAATTAGAGAGGTATACGTTTACTCTTCTTTTACTATGGTGTACTTACTGGGTAGTGGTGTTATACACTATACGGTTCACTTCTATTTATGGCTTCCCTAGGAATATGGGGGGGTTTAGGCCCTTTACTACGTATACGTAAACTTTCTAAGTATGGCCATTTAATTCCAGATCTAGGACAGCTATACCCTAGGTATCACCAGGTGATAGCCCGTTTTATGTATATCCTCGTAGGGTACGCTTTTTCCGATCCACTAGTAGTAATCGGAGGTATCTAAAAAGAGACTGATCCACTATTACGTAGACGTCGTAGTTAGTATTGATGAGGGCGTGTATTAAGTGTCCTTTGTTAATCCTTACCTGAATAGTGGCTGACCCTTGGCTCCTCTGCTGCTGCTCTTTTTGGTGGGACTCCCATCCTTTGGTTTCCTCCTTCGTCGGCTCTGGCACCCGACTTCGTACCAGAGTTACTCTTTTCCCGAGTTATCCTCACTAGAGGAGGTATTAGTGGCCTCTCGGTCCTCTTCTGACCCGGGATCCTTCTGCTTTTTCGTCGCCTTAGTACGGGCGACCTTCGCCTACCTAGGAACCTTCTTCCGGCAATTCCTGGTGATATGGCCTTCTTCGCCACAATGAAAGCACTTACAGTGGTCCACTAGTGGGCTACCCGAGGAGCGGCGGCGGTGGTGGTCCTTCTCCTCCCTTCGAGTTGATGAGGTGCGGGCAACGCCAGTCATCTGAACATCTCCATTATAATCCTTCCATGGAGGGGCTAGGGTTAGGGATTAACAACGTTCCCGTTTAGTAGTAATAGGTGTTATATACTCTAATTTCTAGGTAACGTCCTATACCCTAATAAATTACTTAATATATTCCCTTAATAAGGAAATAGTGATTAGGTGCTCTTTTAGGTGGGAAATAAGGGCGTTTTTTAATATAATAATCTTAATAGTATTAGGCTACGTACTACCTCCTACGTTTACTATTATTTATTTGAACTTTGGTAGGAAAATAATTAGTTTTTTATTATTTTTCTAATAGAGAGTTTATAATTAGGTTATGGTTTAGGGTTAGGTGTTCGGGTTTCGGTAAATCCTATTAAAGTAGGATATAAAATTTTCGGGGTTATATTGGCCTCTAGGCCCCCCGGCTACGTAGAACGTAGTAACCACTTATTGAGGATTAGTGTCCAAATAAAAGTTAATTAGGTATTATAATTCCTAGTTAATAGAATAGAATACTTTGTTCATAGTGATCTTATCCCTTATTTATTACACTTAAAAAGGGTAATTCTTTTATTTCCCCGAGAACTTTAAGGGTATTAGTAGTAGTTTACGGTGTATCGGTATCTCTATTACGAGGTAGTGGTTACCCACTAGTGGGGCTTCGGTGCCTACATCTTCTATAGGGGTTAGTATCGTCACCCCTGAACTTCGGCTTCACTCTAGCTTATTAGAGAGCTTAGTAATCCTCGCTTATAGGGGTTTGAGGGCCTTGTTTAAGGTTAACCGTAGTTGGGCTTGTAGTTCGTTAGCTATTATGCTAGTTAGTATCCTCTTTTTAATTGGTGGGGAGCTGTGCTCTACTTAGTGTTCGATGTTCATCGATTTGTTATTAGGGAGCTGCGCTTAACCTAGGATTCCACTTCATAACTAGTAGGGAGCTAGGCTTAACCTAGTAGTATTTTATATAGTAGATAAAACTGAGTTTGAAATATGCGAAGGGCTGGTCCTAGGCCTTATCTTAACTAAAAGGTAGTTAAATACTGTTTATTTTAAGCTGAAGAGGAAAAGGGTAAACTACGATATGGCGCGAAATCTCTGCTTCCTAGGGGGTGGGCGCTAGTGGGGCACCGGTGGGGCACCAGTGCGAGCACGGGCATAGCCCGGGCATAACCACCGGGTTCGGCCCGTGACAAATTTACCCTTAAAATAAACGTAGAGGTGTTTATAGGCCAGTTTAATGGAGGGGTGAATAATATACCCGGTACCTTATTTACATAATGGATTACTTGGATTCGTTTATTTAACTTTAATATTAAGTGTATCTCCAGTAAAAAGAACTCTACGGTAAACGGTCTTTCCTATAAGCCCCCAGGGCCTTTTAATTAGGCCGAATACGAGGACCCAAAAGCTTTATAGGACTTCATCGATACACACATCTTCTTCTTAACTACCTACAATACATAAGAAGCTTACACGGATTCCACTATAGTACCCTTTAACTCACCTTTATTCTCTATACCCCGGGAATAGTTTACACCTAATAAGAAGTGGATACTAAAATCCTAGTAAATAACCTATTATTTAAAAACCCTTATCCACTTAAACGGAATTACTTTGAGGGGGTATAAGAGGTTTAAGACTAAAACTTAGCGGTTTATATACACCGACGGGTACCTCTTCCGACGGCTAACATAACGGTACCCAACACTATAACGAGTAATAGACGGTAAAGAGTTATAAAGAGACCTAATTAGGGTAATACATAGGGAATCCGGGCATCGGGGATATAACGGGACCTTTGGCTACGTTTTTAAATTGTACTATTAGCTGGGTATATAAAAAAACATTAAACAATAAATCGCAGAATGCCCCCAATACTAGCCAACGAGGCCAGGGCAGCAAAATAACTTACATATTACTATAATCCCCACGGGACTCCCCTAGACCCGGATTTCCCTCGACGTTCAGTGGATTAGTAAATGGGCCCTAATAAAGGTAAGGAATCACTTAACGGGATGGCCCGAAGTGTATTAGATACTTTTTGTGATATCCAAAGTAGTTAAGAATTTTATATAGGAGGATGTGATTTACTACTACGGAGTTTACGGGGAAATAATTATTAATAATGGACCTAAAAATAAAGGAGTAATAGAAGAGCTAAATAATTAATACGGCTCACAGCGAAAAGTGATTTCAGCATACAATACAAAAGCCAATGGACTAAATAAGAAGGGCCACCAGGTCCTCGTATACACCTTTTTAACCTAGTTAAACGGAGGAAAAAGGAACTAGAGTACGTTATTATACACGGTACTATTCATAAATAAAACAACAATTCATAAGCTAACCGGATTCACCCCCTTCTACCTCGAGAACGGCTATAAGACCATAACACCAAATAAGTTCACTACCCTAATTTAGAGGATCCTAGATTAGGATAATATCCATACACATAATTAGGAACTTTTAGCCCGCATTTAAACCTTTTAATAATTGGACGAAAATAGGGAGACTGCCGTTAGGAGAGTTACGGAGGTTCGTAGGCGATGAACGGACCTTTTTAACAGAAACCATACCCAAACCCTACGACAAGAGTAACTCCAGCCTGGTGACCTTATCCTCGTTTATGATAAATCGAGGGTAATCGATAAGTTAAAAGAGTATAAAGTATATTACCGATGGACTGGGCCCCTCTGGATCAGGTCTATACACCCATCGAAATCATCATATCACCTTAAAACATTTACTAAGGACAAGATCACTTAATAATTATATAGCGGATACCACCTTAAGAAATTTATATGATAGGATAGTGGCTTATAGGAACCCGAGGACCCCCATTAAACAAAGAAACAATTCCACGATAAACTTAAACAAGCGCTCCTAAACATAACTAAGGGCATAACGGTGAACGACGATAATAACGCCCCTAATCCGACCTTATCATAACCGTTAATACGACTATAAGCAGCTTAAGTATACTAGAACATAAAAAGGGAAGAGTTAAAAAAGAGTATTGCGGTGTGAGAGCGCCTAGGTAAGAGATTTAAAGTTAAGTTATAACTATTATTAGCCGCTAAAAAGCGATTTACTAGGACCTTTCCTAGTGATTCCACCTAATTAAAACCATAAGCACCTATTTCCCTTTTGTTTTAATTTAAGTAATACAATTTTATTTAAAATTTAATTAAGTCCCCGATTAGCTAAGTGACCCTAATATTTCCTTTACAATTCCCTTTTATAACTTCCAGATTATTAGACATTAGTAGACATTTGGCCTGTATTCTAGGGCATTTACTTAAGAATTAGACCTAATTAGCTAACATTCGCTTATATTTACTAGTATTTAACCAACATTCGTAAATATTTTACTAACATTTTCTTATACTTAGTTATTATTTCCTTACCTCTCCGCTGTATTTTCACACTATTTCACATATTTAACATCGTAGTTAAACGTATTTAGTAGGCATTTTACCCCTAATTAAACACCTTTCCTTGTATTTTCTTTATTACCTACTTATTAGGGTTATTTAACTGATTTATACTACTATTACTATACTAAAGTTAAAAGTTCTTTGTTGGTGAACCTCCGGAAATACTTCGGGGACGAAGGGAATAATATAACTCCATTTCTATTACCCTTCCTAAAAACCTTCCCACCGAATCAGGCTTAATCTGAGTCTTAGAAATCCGCTAACTTCACGAGCCACTTCCTATAATAAAAAGGAGTTAATTAGAGGATGGATATAGCTCTCTTATGGCTATATTCCTTCCACTAAGCCGCCTCCATAACCACGAAGCTCTTTTAGAAACAATACTTCGAATCCACCGAAGAGATATTATTAGGAATAGCTAATTTAATACCACCACCTTTATTATAATGAGTACCATTAAGTAATTAAGTGTTATAGTTGTACTGGATGTAAAAGTTGGGGTCGTAGTAATAATAAGCGGTTCTAGTCTCGTAGAAAAGATAATTAGAGTAAATATTCTAGTATTCGCTGGGTAAGAGGACGTATTCCCAAAAAGGAACCATAATAGTACTCTAATTAGGGCTAGTAATTAACGTCTATTAATATTCCTTATAATAATAGTAAGGGACGCAATGCGATGGGCTAGGCCTAGGTGCTTTCGACCTTAGGGTGCTCTATTACTGTTTACTTCAAGCTAAGGAGCAAAAGAGATGAAGTTCCTCGCAAGGGGGGCGGTGTAGGAATCTATACTACTGGAGAACAAAGGGGACCTCTGGTGGGGCGCCGGAGGTCACCAGAGGCCCTTTGATCGGAGGCCCCTTTAACCGGAGGGCTCTTTTATTGGATGCTGGTTAACGCCACAGGCAAAGCTTAGGCCATCGTGGGCATCAGCCCGTAACAGGAAGATATAGTTAATACACCACTCTAGAAGTGTGCTTCCCGACCGGTCGGGAAGTGTTAGACAGAACACTTCGTCTAGTAATACCCAGAGCTCAAAATACGATTTTCTTATGTTTATGATTATCAGAGAGGCCTCTACGAAGATCCTACGATTATTAAGCCTTGGTTTCGACTTATAGCTAATATGTAATTAAAATACAGTATTATGGATAAAGATTTTTATAATTTTAATAAGACCAATTTTATAATAAGTATAATCCAACTTAAAATAGTTATTATATATTCTAATCGGATTAGGAAACTAAAAAAAGTTTAATCTAATAATTAAGAATAAGTAATAGTAATTTATTATATTATTAGTAATAGTTACATAATACCACCTTTTTTAATAGTTTAAGGCCACTTCCACCTTATGAGTTAGTACTCCGAGGCCCAGATTCTGGACAGCTAGGCAATCAAAACAACTTCCAATGGATGGACCGATAACGAGACTACCCTCTAATGGCTTCAGCATTTCGATAAATACTCAAAACAGTGATTAAGAGGTACATATCGGATACTAGTCGTTAATAGTTATAAAAACCACATTGACAGCGATTTTGAAGAGTATTATAAAGAAAATAAGATTATAACTATCTACCTACCTACTCATTCATCACATCTAACCCAGCCTCTTAACGTTGGCTACTATAGTGTATTAAAGTTGAAATATAACTCTTAGATTAAACACTTCATTGAGGCCCGGATTACCCACATCACCAAACCCAAGTTCTTCCTCGCATTTAAGGCCGCATTCCTTTAAACCTTTACCTAGGAAAATATTTATGGGGGCTTTAGAGGGGTTAAGCTTATTCCTTATAACCCTTAAACTATCCTTTCTAAGCTAGATGTGTAATTATGGACACCAATAACCCTGAACACCCCTATTAGGTTACCCGACCCTTAGGTTTCTAAGACGCCCTAAACCACTAACAAAGCTATTTCTTAGTTTTCACTTATAAAAAAAAGAATCTCCAGGTGTCAGGGAAGCTCGCCAACTCTAATTTATAAAACTACTAATAAACTTTTAAAAGGTTTATAATACATTTCCTATATAGTTGCCCTCATGGAGGAAGAGCTATGCTATTTTTAAGATGTAAATACGGCCCTTAGTAAACACCAGAGAGCTAAAAGAACTAAACTATAAGATGGAGGGGCATTAGATAGGTCTTAGGTGAGGGAAATTATAATTATAAAAGGTATTATTAAGGAGGAAGGGTGTAAAAAAGAGGAAAATGAGGGGTTATCGAAGCGTCGTCGGATAAGTTCATAATATTATGGTATTTATTATAAGACCAGCTATAACATAAGGACCTATCCAGAGGTTATGGAAATAAGTAGTTCAAGTAATTCTAAGTAATTGTAATTAATTTAATTGATTATGGTTGAGATATAAAAGCTTTTAGTGGTGAAGGTGGGAAAAGTGGCCCGGTCACTGATGGTGGTCCACTCACTGATGAACCACGTTACTCATTACATCTTACTTAACCTTTTAACTTTAATTATTATAATATATTAAAATTAACATATAACTCTCAGATTAAGCATTTTATTAAGGCCCGAATTATACACACTACTAAACCCGAGTTCTTTCTCGTATTCAAGGCCGCCTTCTTCCAGACCTTCAACTCAGAAAATGTTCTTAGGGGTTTTAAAAGGGCAGGGCTTATTCCATATAACCCTCAAACTATACTTTCAAAACTTAATATGCATTTACGGACACCAATAACCCCAAACACCCCCATTAAGCTACCTGACCCTTAGGTTTTTAAAACACCTTAAACTATTAATAAAGTAATCTCTTAGTCTTCTCTTATAAAGGAAAGAATCTCTAAACATCAAGGAAACTCTCTAACTCTAATTTATAACGTAGTTAATAAGTTTTTTTAAAGGTTTATAATTTATTTCTCACCAGATAACCCTTTTAAAAGAAGAGGTGCAATATCTTCGGGATACAAATACGGCCCTAAGTAAACGGCGGAGGACCAAAAAAAACCCAACTACAAGATGGAGGGGCAATTAATGGATTACAGGCGAGGGAGGTTATAGCTAAAAAGGGTGTTATTGAAGAGGAAGTGTTACGGGCTGATGCCCACGATGGCCTAAGCTTTGCCTGAGGCGTTAACCAGCATCCAACAAAAGAGCCCTCCGGTCAAAGGGGCCTCCGATCAAAGGGCCTCCGGTGACCTCCGGCGCCCCACCAGAGGTCCCCTTTGTTCTCCAGCAGTATAGATTCCTACACCGCCCCCCTTGCGAGGAACTTCCTCTCTTTCGCTCCTTAGCTTGAAGTAAACAGTAATAGAGCACCCTAAGGTCGAAAACACCTAGGCCTAGCCCTTCGCAGGAAGGACGTAAAGAGGATGAAAATAAGGCGTCGTCGAAGCGTCGTCGGACAGGTTTACGACACTGTGGTATCTGTCATAAGACTGGCCACAATGCAAGAACCTGTCCAGAGGCCGTGGAAATAAGTAGTTCAAGTGATTCAGAGTAATTGCAATTAATTTAATTGATTGTAGCTGAGATATGGAAGCTTTTAGTGATAAAGGTGGGAAAAGTGCGTCGCTCGATGATGAACCACGTTACCTCCTATAATTAACCCTTTAACACTACCACCTTAGTAATTATAAACGCCCTTTAACCCATAATAAATTATCTCATAGTCTAATTTTATTAAAAGTCGGATCTCTGCTTATTAAGAAAGTTTACTAATACTAATTATTATTATAGTTAAATAATTATTAAAAAGTATATAAGTAATAGTATACTTAATTACTATTTTAAATAATCGGCTTCATACTCTTAAGAATACGAATATAATACTTACTAAGTATTAGAGGGCCAAAAGATTACGTATACAACTTAGAGGGGTACTTAGTATAAAGGAATTTCAGGGTTTATTAGAAAAGAAATAAAAAAGTAAACATTTAGTACCTCGAGAAGACGACGAGGGGGGTCCATTAAAAAGAGCCCAGCTAGCTCAGAGACGCTATGGTATATATAATAAGACTGGGTATAACGCACAAACCTGTTCCAAAAATGTTAAATGATTAGGAGATTCTAATAACAACTGTTGGAATCCGAATCGGGCAATAGCCCCACTTTCGGGTTCCTGATTGGCCGGTTCCGACCGGACCAATCAGAAGGCAGGGATTCTGGCGCACCGGCTAGATCTGGCAACAGCCGGCCTATGTAACGGTCCAAGCACGTATATTACAACTAACTATAGCGACTACTACGAGTATCTTCAAGATAAGGAGAAAAGAAGGAAAAGTCTACTACCCCACAAATCCGTTAAATCCTAATCAGGTCTACTTAGGCCTGGTCAGGCTTAATAAGTAGTGGTTGGCGTTAGACATAGCCGAGTGGTTCCGAGGCCTCTAATCGGGCCTTAGCCCATAACAATTACCCCCTTCCTCCCCTCCCTTCCCAAGGATATTCCCGTGATCAGCCTCGTAATAATCCAAGGCCACTATATCCACTAGCATATCCACTAATTCCTAGGTGAGTTAGGTATAATCCTTCCACTTCACTAAGACCTTCTATCTACCCCATACTTTCCGCGTATTATGGATCTCCTTAACTTCAAACTCCTCCCCATTAGTTACTAGTATCGTAGGTGGCTAAGCGTCGTCACAGCTTTGTAACAGCAACGGATCAACTCCAGCGTACCTAATCAGGCTTACGTAGAAGACGTTATGGATCCCTAGCAACGTATCTAGCCGGTAAACGTAGGATCCAACTAGTTCAAGGACAGTATACTTCGCATTAACCTAATTAAACTTCTTTAATAATTAATTAGATTAGATATTCTATAACCTTAACTAAACCTTATCCCTAAACTTAAACTAATTAAATAATTAACACCTTATATTTACGGTAATCTCTTATTTCTCTTATATTACCATTATCACTATTTAAACCCACTTAAAGGTGTCCTTTAGCTTCTAGATTAGAGCCTCTACTCTTATTATAGGGGTCTTATTACTATTCCATAGGGGTTCCTCTACTCTAATTAGATCTAAGTTATACCTATGAGTAATAAAGAATGGGCTAAGTCCTATTAATAAGGTAACCTAATTATTAATAATTATTATTACTACTAAGAGTAGTTCATCCTAATCGTCCTAAGTATACACTATATATACTCTAAAATAGGTTTCCATCACTTAGTTTACCCTCTCCATAACTCCATCTATTTCTAGGTAAAACACTATAAAAAGTCTTTATTTAATTTATAATAACTAGTAAAGTTATTTCCATATAAAACTTATAAATTATAATCCTTTATTTAATATAATTATATAAGGTATCCCATAATACTTAATTAGACCTCGGATTAGTTAATCTACCATTATATCCATTATAATATCCTTTAATAACTCGAAAATTACGTTCTTTAATAAATAATTAGTTACTATTATAACGTTTATAACCCCATCGTAGTAGGAAGGGGGTAATCCTATTATAAAATTAATAAAGACCTTTACCCAAATCCATCCAGGGATAAGCAAAGGTTTTAATAAGCTCCTCTTCTTATTGTACTATACATTTCCTCGTCCATAAACATCACAGTTCCTTATAAATCTTCGGACATCCTAGGATAGGCCTAGCTAATAGAACTAGTAGTTAATTAGGGCCTTTAAAGTGTCCTTCCCTGGATATTCCGTTAATATAGAGTTATAAAACTTCTAAATTAAACCCGTCCTTAAAAGCTTATAATATGGAATCCAAATTCTATCCTTTTATAATAATCTCTTATTATTATTAATTATATATTCTAATAACATCATCAGCAACTTCCATTATAAGGGAAATTATTAGTCTTTTTTTATATTACCCCCCTAATTAACTAATATTAGTTATTCTAATCTAAGACTTCATCCCACTAAAAGCATAATAGCTCTTCTTTAAAAGGGTTCAAGGGGGGTTCCGTCTTATCTAAGCTAGGGTTATCGGTCTAATCCATGTCTCCAGGGGAGTCTCTTATATTAGACTTATCCCTCTCTACTTACCCTAATCAGGCCTATACTTCTCTGATCACTACTATGTTGTTAACTTATAATATGTTAATCCTGTTCTTTAGGAGTTTAATCTTCTGACCCTTTAACCTATCGTCCTATAGGGTGCTAGGGATATCCTGTTTACGTTTCGATAGTGTATTAGGAACTATTACTTTTTTACTAGGTTTGAACTAGATAATAAAGTTATAGTGGGATAGTAATTCTGATCACCTAATCTAATATTTACTTAACTGTTTTTTTATTATAAAGTACTTTAGATTTAGGTGATTAATTAGGATAGTGAACTCTTTTATACTCCGTAGTTCTGAATCCCAGTGCTCTAAGTAACGTATTATTATTAATAGTTCCTTATTGTGTATTAGGTAATTACACTCCGTAGGTACGTTCTTGTGTAAAAAGAATGTTGTAGGTTTTAGGATCCCTTTATTATTATACTATAATAAGGTACCTCTTACTACATAACCAGATAAATCGGTCTCGAGTATTGTAGCTCGATCAGGGTCCCAGTAAGCTAATATAAGTGCACTAATTAGGAGCATCTTCAACTCCTCGAACACTCTAGTGTACTCTTTACTCTAAATAAATAGTATATCCCTTTTAGTTAAGGCTATTAGGGGTTATACAATCCCCGAAAAGTTAGGTATAAACTACTGGTAGTAGTTAGTAAAACCGATGAACCCACGGACTCTTTACACTAATTAGAGTACTTCCCATCCCTGGATTACCTTAATTTTCTTAGGGTCCACGTAAATTCCCTTATTAACATTAACAATAAACCCTAAATACTTAATACTCTTAGTTTCGAATTCGTACTTATTAATATCCATATACAGGCTTATAGCGCCTAGGTGCTCGAGGACCTTCTTGACCTTCTCTCTATAATCAGAGAGGGAGCCGTCCAAATAAATCAGGACATCGTTAATATAAGCTAAATAAAACTTATTTAGGAAATCTCGTAGGGTGTAGTTAATATATTACTAGAACGTTACGGGGGCTCTAATTAAACCAAAGGGGGTAACCATTTATTCGTATAACTTATACCTTGTCCTAAACACCGTCTTTTATTTATCTCTTTTCTTAACCCGGATCTTATAAAACATAGTAATAATATCTAATTTTGTTAACCACTTCGCTTTTATTAATACCCTTAGGGTTTCACTAATTAGGGGTAAGGGGTATTAGTCCTTTTTTATAATAGTATTAAGGGTACGGTAATCGACGTAGAACTATAACCCTCCTCTAAGTTTCCGGATAAATAAAACGGGCAATAATATAGGAGAACTACTAGCCCTAATAAACCTTTTATTTAATAATTTTATAAAGGTTTAGCGTAGTATAATTAACTCTTCCCTTAATATGCTATATAAAGGTCCCTAGGTCACTAGTTTATTTTAATTATAGGAGTTCTTCTTAATAGGGATAATATAATTAACGTTTTTCCAGTATAGTAGTAGTTAATTAGCCTTATTTCGGTTAAAGATATATAAAAACTTATAGTAATATATAAGGAATTTCGTCCTTAGGTCTATTTTTATTTTTAGTATTAAGGCCTTCTTAATATCAGCTAAACTTACAGAGAACGCATTTAGGGTGGATATACTAAGAGGAGTCTCTCTTCTCTTTTATACCCACCTAATTAGGGCTAAGAATACTAATCCAATCTACTACTAAATTAGGAACTTTGGATCTTACTAGGCCTAACCCAGTTTCCTTTTTATTACCTAGTAGTCCATAACACTTATATATAAAGTACCTTATACTAAGTAAACCATAACGTTATCGTTAATTATCCAGGACCTTCTAAGGATAACGTCGTTTTCTTAGTTAAGAATAATATAAAAGAATAATCGGTATTGTTTATAGTTATTAATATTAATATTAGTGTAAATAATATAACGGATTATACTAAGAACTATAATAGTAATTTATATTAAGTTCCGAGGTGTAATACTAATACATAGTAAACGGAGTTTCTTAGTAAAGGCGTCACTAATCAGGGCGTATATCAAACACCCTATATTAACAAGGGCAATTATATAGTGTATCCCATTAATCCCAATATTAACGTAAAATAAGTTATAATCCATACTCTTTTTAATAACCTTCCATTCCTCCACAGCTTGTTCCTCCTGATGACGACTTTCACCAGGAGTTACTCTTTTCTCGAGTCCTTAGAGTCCTAATTAGAGCTACTATTCGTTTTACTTTATTCCTTAGTTTTTCCTTTAAAAATCTTAGTCTTCCTTATCTCTTTTCGATCCTCAGGGTATTACTATTATATATACCCTTTTTTATTATAGTTATAATATTTATAAGCTTCCTCTTAGCTTAGCCGTTTACGGACTTTCTTATCCTTAGTTAACTTATTTATTTTTATAGGTTCCCACTCCATCTAATTAGGTTAGGGGGACTCTAATTAACCGTTCTATTTCTAAGGGGACTTAGTTCTTATTTAGTTAGGGGTCAGCGATCTCCTACGCTAACGCTCACAATAAGCTTAATAGGATTCGTTATCCAATTCTAAGCTTATACTTAGGAGCATCTGGGTATATATAATGTATATCGTTAGTTTATTAATTATACTAATAAGGGGGGCTCTTATTATGGTGTTTAGGGCTCCTTTAAGGTAATTAATCCTTATAACATTTAACTAGTGTCCTCCTCCTACTTTTATAAGCTCCTTTTTAAATTTAGGGAGGAAATAAGCAAAACTCTCGTTCTCCTTTTATTATATAATCCTTAGTTAATTAAGGGTTTATACTTCTACGTTAAAGTCCATATAATAACCCTTTAAGTATTCCATAAATTTATCCGGGTTCTTCGACCCATCGGCCCCTCTTTACGTATAATAGGCGCTCACCATAGCTTACATAATGTTTTTTAGCTTAAAATAAATATAAGTGAATACAATTAACTCTAAACCAAAGGCTTTTTTATCCACACTTATCTTCCCTCCCATCTCAAAGTACTATTATTAAAACTTTTTACATAATCCATTAAACTTCAGTGAATCGGGAATTTAATATCTAACTTATCTCAGAGGTAATACGTAAACCTAATTAGGGGGAATTAGTATTATAAAAGGTATTAGGGACTAGTTTATTATTAATATCGGGTACCTAGGTTCTACTAGGGCTTCTTATAATAGTCGAATCTGTTCTCGTTAGGTCTCTTGCTCGATTACTTAGGTGGTCCGCATCTCCTATAGTTGGGTTATAAGTTATCCGATTAGTTACACTAACTACTACGGGTTTCCAGATAGTTTAGCGTTACTTTCCATCGTTACATGGTTATCACTTATCCTAGCGTTTTATGTTCAATAGTGACCATAGTATACTTAATGACGTAGTCGAGGTACTCTATTACAAATATATACACACGTCATTTTGAGTTTATAATAACCTCTAGGTCTAATTAGGCCATACTAATCAACTTTAAACGTTCAGGGACTCCTCAGGTCAACTCATCTAAAACTTCTTACTACTCTTACACAAATCGTAGGCTTTTATACTAGGTGTTCAATTGATTGCCTTTGATGATCTTAAAGATAATGTAATGGTCTAAGCACGTATATTGCAACTAGCTATGGCGACTACTACGAGTATTTTTAAGATAAGGAGAAAGGAAGGAAAAGTCTGCTGCCCCACAAATCCGTTGGATCCTGATCAGGTCTGCCTGGGCCTGGTCAGGCTTAGTAAGCAGCGGTTGGCGTTGGACATGGCCGAGTGGTTCCGAGGCCTCTGATCGGGCCTTGGCCCGTGACAGCCTAGCCCACGTCGGAATAACCTCCCTCCAACAACAACAACACTACGTATTCAATATATCGATTATTGCTGTTCAACCCTATCGCCTAGGCGACCCTTTTACCTAGGGTCAAACCTACAACAACAACTAATAATTAATTTAATACGTTATAAATAAGAAATACTAAATGTTATTATAAATATAAAAAAGTGTATAATTAACTAATAAACTACGTTATAATTATATATAATAAAATTAATTTTCTTATTATAAATAATATTATTTATAAAAAATATAATTTTATTAAAAAAACCACCTTTTTTATATATATTATAAATTAAATTCTTTTAATATTTTAATTATTAAAAAAACCTTAAAACCTTTTTAATTAAAATAACTTTATATTTTTAATAATAATATATTAAAATTAGGTAAGTTAGTGTGTGTGTGTGGCTGTAGTAGACTATTTAGCTAATAAAAATACTCTAGCGGCGCAAAATACCAATTCGCCCCTGTGAAAATACCAGCACCCGGACGTGTCGCCGGGAGCAGGATAGGGACCCGAACTGGACTCGCGAACGGTGACCGCAGGATTGATGATCCGGCAGAACACGCTAAATCCCCGCCCCCCGCCTTACCAAAACCTTAGGCTGGCACTGTGCAACCATATCCTCACGCACGGGAACGCACAGGAATGAGGGTCTCCCAAGCCCGCCCTTTCACCCATGGCCTCCCTTACAACAGCAGCCGTCGAGGCCCTCCCGGCGCTCACACCCGCCCAATGGTGCCAGGTTTTCTTCGGCCTCTCGTCGGCTGCCGTCCTGGCCATCCAAGCTGTCCCTAAGGCGGCCCAGCGCCTGCTGCTCGACTACGGCGCTCGCTCGCCGGCCGGCGCCGATGACCAGACGAAGGAAGGCAGGGAGACGGCGACAACCAAGAACCGCTTCAACGCGCTCGTCAAAGCGGTTGCTTCCATAGGCCAGATCCCGCACGCGTGGTTTACGCACTTTTACGTCGCGTCTATCGCGGGCTCGGCATTCTGGGCGTGGGAGTACCTTCGAGGCGGCCCGGTAATTGGGTTCATCACTGCGAGACAGGCGCGTTCGGCGAGCCCCTCGATGGGTTTGGAGCAGACGGTGCTTGTCTGGACGCTGATGGTTCTGCAGGGCACGAGAAGGCTGTATGAGTGCTTCTTCGTGATGAAGCCTGGGTATTCCAAGATGTGGTTTGTCCATTGGCTCCTTGGGTTGGGCTTCTACCTCTGCATGAGCGTCTCGGTCTGGGTCGATGGATCAGGCGAGTCTTTCCGGCCCGCGCCATCGCTCGCTCCCACTGACTTCCCCCCAGGTTCTCTGCAGTCACCGTCCGACCCAAATTTCGGCAGCCTGCTGTCACCCACGGCCATCATCGGAATCTCTGTCTTCTTGTATGGCTGGACGAACCAGCACAAGTGCCATAAGCATCTCGCCAGCCTGAAAAAGTACTCGCTTCCGGACCAAGGCTTGTTCCGATACCTCGTCTGCCCTCACTACACTTGCGAATGCCTCCTCTACTTCGGACTCGCTATCACAGCCGCGCCGGAGGGCCAATGGATCAATCGCACGCTCTTGTACGCATTTTGGTTTATCGTGGCCAACCTCGGTACAACAGCCGACGGGACAAAGCAGTGGTATACGCAAAAGTTCGGTGCCGAAAAGGTAGCCAGTAGATGGAGGATGATACCGTTCGTCTTTTAAACTCACTTGAGCCGCAATATCATCTCTTCCCGAACAAGCCAAACTTGGCCCCGAGCTTCGATACCTGCAACACGTCACGATATGTGAGGCTGGTCCGGGTCGCGCGCACGTTCCGGCCGGTGACGAACTCGTCCTTGGATCGTAAGAGGTCCCAATTCACGACGGTATCAGCTGACAACTCCACGTCTTCCTCGATATCGGCAATGCCGTGCAGGTAGTCGGTGTAGAGACTGTCGGTAGTGATGAGCAGGCTCCTGGGTTCTTGTAGAATGCGCCACACGGGCTCCGGATCCAGTGCACCGTCCTCTTTGCTTTGGTAGAGATTCAGACACAGACTTGCTCCCAGGCTGACAGTGCACACGACTGAATGATAGGCAGCCCCGTCCTGTAGCCACTATGAGATTCAAGCCTCTCCACGTGGACACCTACCATGTACTCAACTTATGCGGCATGATTCCAACTCCCGGAGGATACTCGTTGATCAGTACGTGGTTCGGTCGCTGGTGAGGACTGGCGGCAAAGAGGTTGGACGAATCAGGACCGGGGGCGAGAGGTAGGGAAAGAATTCGCGAGATCACAGGCTCTTGCAGCCACTGTGGCAAGGGGGCATCAATCAGCTTATTCTGGACGAGATCGGACGGCCATGTTTGGAGACGTCGATGAGTCAGTTGTTTCCAGCGGGGTTTCGGCGCATCAGCTATCTGTCGGGCCAAGCACGTCAGTTGCAGGTCGGTGCATAGTTCTCGAATAAAAGAGTGCTTACCTTTCGCAAAATGGCTTGTTCTTCCTCTTCAGAGATGAAGTCCGCAATGTAAAAGGCCGAGGGCGGAAGTTTGCTGATTCTGACGTCGTCGAGGGATGTGGGCAGGTTCACAGCTCCCGAGGCCATTTTCCTGGCTTCGAAGGCTGCGCCTGGTGGTTGTGTGGTTGAGAATGTTTGATAGCTGGGACACGAGGGGTATGATCAGGTGCTTAGTCCAACCTTATGTAGGCGTTCGAGTAAGGCGAGGTGGTGGTGAAGTCGGGTACGTCAGGTACGGCGAAGCTTGTCGACGCGAGGGGTAGCAGATGGAAGCTCCAAGCTCGAATGGGAAGTGGTGTGGGTAGGCCAGCTGCGGCAGCCAAGCGTCAAACGGTTCTGCGTCAAGCTGGGGGGAACCAGGCAAATGGGCAACCGGACGGGAAAGGTCGGGTGGAGAAGCAAGGCGGGAGCTGACAGCGCAAGGAGGCGCGCGAGGACGTGGAATGCGTCAAGCCTCTTCTTGAGTCTTGAGGAGGTTTGAGCGCGTGGGCTCACCAGTCGCCTCAGAGAGCCGGCGGATGGAGGTGTGGCGCTGCAACAAAGGGGGCGAACGGACGTTGGCGACAGTAGTTGAAGGGACGCTAAGCCGAAGGGGGACGCGGCAGAAGGATTAGTCACCGCCAAGTGCAAGCAACCGTAAGGTGTTCGTTCTCAGTTGCCAGAGCTCCGTTTTCAATGTGGCTCGTGATTCGTTCGTTCAATTCAAGATGCGACGACGGGGACCGCTGGCGGCGGGGGGAGAGAGGAGGAAGAGGAGCCGCTGCGACGCTGGAGGGGGCTGGGATTGGCTGGTGTGGGTCCGACGAAATCGAAGGCTTCGGTACGTACTTTTCGCGTAGCAGCGACAATGCTAGCCTGGCTTCTGGAGGTGCGCTACCAAGGCCACCATCTTGGTGCCGGCCAGTAGAAGTACGTATTCGCCTGGGAGCCTTGGTTGCCGCGAATTCAACTTTGAGCAAACGGCCGAATTTGCAGGGCCACAGCCAGCCAGCGTCATGTTTGGATGGTCGGGCCTTGTTTTGAATTGAATCCAAGGGAAATTTCGCAGGCTGGTGGCCAGGGTCATGTGGCCTGCTGCCGCTCGCCCAAGGCACGTTGCTTGATCGCCTCCTAGACCCAAGGGAAGGTGCCTTACTGAGGTGCAGCTGCAGTCAGAATGAGCGCAGAAACAGCACGCTATCTCACTCTATCTTTCTGAAGCAAGGTGGGTGCTGGGGCGACTTCCAGGCTGCATCCTCGTCCGTTCTCGTGTGGCCTGCTACCTGGTAGTGCGCCGCCCGCGGGTATTTGGTGCACCCGCCGGCGGTGGCAGCAGCAGCAGGTACCTCGAACTCGAATACGTACTGCACTAAGTAAGGTCGATACCTTGGAAGGTGTCCCGTACTGCGGTAGCGGCGTCCTTGTCCACCTCAGGCGTCAGGCTGCCACTGTCTCTGCCACTGCCGCTCTCTGCCTGCTGCTGGCCGCCCACCCTGCCCGTATCCCAAGCGTCCCCCGTCGGGTCCAATCAAAGAGGTGGCGATCAGACTTTTTGACTCTGAAAGACTCTTGCGGCCCCATTTCCACCTTCAGCCAAACCGAACGAAGCATCCAGCGTCACCAAGACAGCCTTTCCACCATTTCCACGCCGCGCCCATCGAACCACACGCATCATTATTCCGGCCAGGCGCTTCTTTTGTTTTTTTCCCTTTCAACTTCGTCGTGCTCCGGTCCCATTTTTGCTCCCCCCCGACCCGGACAGCCGTCGCCTACGCCTGCGCGCCCCCGTGATTGACCTAGCCACTTTCTCTTAGGGGGGCCTCTGGCGACCGAAGCAATCGTTCTTCGACCCGACCGCGACTCAATCCGCCAGTCAATTCACCACCATCTCATCCCTCTCACTCGTGGCCGACCTTTGGCCAGGATGGTGCTGGCCAGTTTTTCGACCTTCAGATAAATGATATGGATGCGCAGAATGCTGCCGGGTCCGACAAGCCGAAGCCCGTCGCTGCTGCGGAGAAGCGACCGGGCAATCACCAGCCTGACGAGTCCAAGGAGTCAAACAATAACAAACCGCCAAAGGGTGCCGACGAGTCCATCAAATCTCCGCCACCCCTACCCAAGGACATCAAGCCCAGCGTAACTGTGTCTCGTGCGCCGCTTGCTGCCGATGATGGTCCCGCTGAGAGAGACTCGGACGCCGAAACCATCGTGTTGCCTGGTAAGGACGGCCACTCGCCCTCCAAGGCGAGGAAGGTAAAGCACGAGGATCGCAGCGATGGAGAGCCTCCCGTCCCCCGCAAGATTCGTGATGCCAGTGCTACCAGAGACGGCGACAAAGACAAGCCCCCAAATGCTCCCCGTCTGTCCGAAGGGCCCTCCTCGCTTGGATTAAAAAAGAAACGGCTTCACGATCAATCGTCCAGAAACAAAGATGGCTCCAGCGGCCTCAGCTCGGCTCCCGCCTCTCCCCCGAGACGTCGATCTGGCGGACATTCCGACTCCGACACGGGTGCTGACCGTAGGAAATCTCCCAAGCTGTCCATGAAAGACCGAGCCAAGTCTACCGACCGAACTGTACCCCACAAACGCAAAGCTCCCAAGGCAGACTCGGACGATGAGGCCGAAAATCGAAAGGCTCGACGGCAACGCATCTCGGACGCCGGCACCGATTCTCGACCGAACCGCCCTGTCAAAGAACACAGGCAGTCTTCCAAGAGAGAAAACGAGGGCCACTCAGGATCACGCACCAGATCCGTATCTCCCCACCACCCACGTGCCCACCGACGGAGCATTTCAACGCAACTTCCTGCAAACTCGTCTAATGGCCTGAGCCACAAGAAGAAGCGCCTACCTCCACCGCTCCAGTCGACCGACTATCATTCAGACGAATCTTCTGCGAGCGGCAGCCCCCACCCCCGTAGCTCCAAGCTGCGAAACCTCTCAACGCCTGCTACTGCCGACTCAAACATGTCGCCCGCCAAGATCGCGCCACACAAGAAGCATCTTGACGCCCATGGTCAAACGTTCCTCGCTAGGGCCTGCGCCCGAGGCGAGTACGAAATTGCCAAGCAACGACTGGGCGAGCGGCCCGAGGACCTCAATGTTGCCGACTATGCTGGGAACACGCCACTCCAAATCGCTGCGATTAATGGTTACGAGGACATTGTCAAGCTTCTCATCGACGCCGGCTGCAACCTGGATTGTGTGAATTATGACAAGGACACACCATTGCTGGACGCCGTCGATAACGGCCACCTCGGAGTCGTCAAGCTGCTACTCAACGCCGGGGTCAACCCGCGGAAGGCCAACGTGAGCGGGGAAGAACCCCTTGACCGGGTCAGCGACGACTTGGATAATGCCCAAGAGTTCCGTAATGCACTCATCGAAGCCAAGTCGAGACAGGGTGAACGGAGACGTACTTCCGAGGACCACCATCCTGCCGATCACTTGGACAGTCGTTCATCCCACGGGCCAGACAGCCCTCGACGGTCGCCTGCGCCCTCATCCTCTCACGCCAGCGGCCGACGAGCCGGGACAGTGAGAGCGACAAAGACGAGCAACTACTTGTTGTATATGTCGCTTGATGACAAGACGCTCAGACAGGCCGCTGCGAGAGGCGACGAGGAAACCGTGACTAGAATTTTACAGGTCAAGGATGGCTGCGACGACTCTGAAGCAATGGTCGCTGCTGCTAGAGGTGGGCACGAGGTGGTGATACAGTTGCTGCTGGCCTTGGGCGGCGCGAACCCGGATCCTGCCCCAGTTCCCAGCATGCAACCAGAGTTTGCGACACCGATGCTGGCTGCCATTGGACAGGAGAACATCAAGGTGGTCAGGTTGCTGCTAGACCAGGGAAACTTTGACCCGACCCGTCGGTTCAAAGGGGAGACATACTACGAAATCGCACGACGTCGACAGGGGACCAACTGGAAGGACGAGGAGCACATGCTCAAGGAAGCTTACGATGCGTACAGGAAGTCGCACCGTGACATTTCCAAGACCAAGTCTCCGAACAGGCGCGAGCGCGAAAAGGAACGCGAACGGGATCGTGATCGCGAATCAGAACGGGAGGCAAAGCGCCAGGGCCGCCATGAACTCAAAGACGAAGCCCGAGCTCACAAGCGCAACCTATCCAGTCCTTGTCGCGATCCTGAGAGCAGGAAAAAATCTTCGGTCAGCCGAAACGTTACCAGCCCCAAAGAAAAGCGGCGATCGGATTCTCTCCACGACGACCAGACTTCACCAAAGCGCGGCCCTGGCAGACCCAGAAAAGAAGATCGTGTTCCCACGATTGCCGTCTCAGACAGAGAAGCATCCCCTGCACCATCACATAAGCAATCTGCCAAAGCGGCGAAGCGAGCTGAATCCGACGTTGCCGCAATGTCATCTGAAGGTGAGGCCGTCAAGCCCCGGAGGAAGTTGATTTCCAAGGGTGAACTTCGGGGTGAGAGAGAGAAGAACCGACGCGCAAGCATGGTGTCCACCACTTCATCCCTCAAGGATCCGTCGAGCCCGCGTGACCCCAAACATGACGACCATCCCGAGAGACCAAAGGGCGAGCCTTTGTCAGAGAAATACCACGACCGGACGAGAGCCCTCAAAAGGGACGAATCCAGAGATCGACTTTCGGTTTCGGGCGACCACTCCTCCAAGAGGCACCGGTCTAGTGTCACACCGCCTCACTCGAGTACTGGAGAAAAAGATGATGGGGAGGTTCCCACGAAGAGAAGACGACTCGATGTCGATGGCAAGGAGCGACGACCAAAGTCGACAGCCTCGCCAGACGATCCTCACAGATTATCGCGCGATGGCCCGCCTCGGTCGAAGTCGAACCTCAGAGAACATGACGATGGAGAGCGCAGGCCTACCAAGTCCAAGTCAGACTCTGACGGCCACAGACGGGAATCCGGGAAATCAAGCAACAGCGACAAGTCTAGCATTCACGTTAAGTCCGAGGACGTCGACATCGAGATGCCAGATGCCTCAGATGCAAAGGACGCCGAGGAGTCGGAAGTGCGCGTCAAGAAGGAGCGCGACGAGGAGAAGAGACGCCTTGAGGAGAAGGAAAGGCGCAGAGAAGAAAAGCGCCAAGAGGAGAGGAAGCGCCGTGAGGCAGAGGCTGAAGAAAACCGTAAGAAGGAGGAAGAGCGCCGGCAACGGGAGGCTGAGGAAAAGAAGCGTGAAGCCGAGCAGAAGCGCCGAGAAGCCGAACAAAGGGAGCGGGAGGCCGAGGAGAAACGTCTGAAAGAGGAAGAGGAAGCCAAGCAGCGCGAGGAGCAAGAACGCAAACGCAAGGCCGAACTCGAGAAGAAGCGCCAAGAGGAAGAAGAGCGGCAGCGACGCGAGGCTGAAGAGAAGAAGCGGCGCGAAGAGGAAGAGAAGCGACTCCGGGAAGAGGAGGAAAAGAAGCGGCGCGAAGAAGAGGAACGGAAGCGGAAGGAGGAGGAAGCTCGGAAGCAACGCGAGGAAGAGGAGAGACTCCGCAGAGAACAACTTGAACGAGAGGCTGCAGAAGAGGCCCGCCGCCTTCGAGAAGAAGAGGAGCGCAAAGAGCGGGAGCGCAAGGAGCGCCTGCAGCGCGAGGAGATGGAACGCAAGCGTGCTGCGAGAGAGGCAGAACAACGCCGAATCCAGCAGGAACAAGAACGGTTGCGACTGGCAAAGCTCCCACCTCTTCTGCGCTGGCTGGATGGCTGCCCCAACCCCAAAACTTCCGAACTCGCGGCGAAGTTCAAGCACATGCAAGGTGTGCGATACGACACCATTCGCCCACAGGCCACGGGTACCCCCGACGGCAGGGAACAGTGGGTGCTCAACACCCACGTTGCTCTGTTGCTCGGGGAGAAAGACCTCGCCTTGTCAAGATGTATGTGTTTTCCTGCCTTGACGGTGCGCTTGATACGCTAACACAAATCTAGATACGGCCTGGGAACATATTCCTGTCTCGGATCTTGCGAAGAAGGTCATTTGGAGACTCGAGTCGGATCGATATGCCTTGCTCAACGAGAGCCTCTACGAGCTTGGAGCCTGCCTGCCGGAATATTATGGCGAAGGCCAGGACCCCTTCAAGATGGGTCATCGTGTCAAGGAAAAGCTTCGCGGAGAAGCGCGAGATAAGTTCTTGAAGATGGACATGTTCTTTGTCAAGGTACGTCATCTAATGTCGGATCTAACGCCAATGCGAATCGTCGCTCACGTTTTTGCAGGTATCGGACTTGATGTTCATCATCCCCAACATCCCTCACCTCCGGAGCCTCAAGATGAGCGTTGAGTATCGTGAGCTTCCAGAGGATGAAAGTCAACTTTATGGATGGAAAGTCCCGCAAAAGTGGAAACAAGACCCGAACGCAGACCGATTCTACGGATTTGCGCCGAGGAACAAGTACTACATCAACGGTGTCATGGTTGAGGAGCAGAAGCCCGGACTGTCTGCCACGAGCAGCACACCGTTTCCCGAGAAGCGGGTTCCTCGAAAGGGACTGCAGCAGATTTTCCCGGGCGACCCCGATTATGCTCGCCTGTGCAAGGAGCAAGGGCTTGAGCACCTCCTGAACGGCACAAAAACTCCCGCGCTGGCCAACGGCGGGCACTTGTCGCCAAGGAGCCAGTCGAATGCAACGGAGATATCGGCCGAGCCCGTTAATGGCATCCACGCCGTCGCTTCTGCGCCTTTGCCTGCGCCCGCGCCCGTGCCGGCCGAGGCGAGACCTCTTCCTAACGGTGTTAACGGCATCTCGGCTTCGGGACCCAGCTAGGCTGGATCTCTTACGAATTAGAGTAACGGGCGACGGACTTTTTAATATACACATGCATCACGCGCCGCAGCGGCCCCCCGGTGACGACTGAGCCAGTCAACTGCCGACAGGAACCCTAGAAGGAGCTTTCTCAACAGCAGTTCGGGGGACCAGATCCAGCTGCCTCCCATGGTTTTTCCTTGTGTCAGGGACAACATAAACGAACGCAAGCTCGGCTGTATCTTATTACCAGTCGGCTCGAAGGGATTCGATGAACCAAGCAGTCTCCGTTAGAACAGACTGCTACTACTAGCTCAGTTATCTTTTGTTGGATGAGGCTATACCAGCGCAACAGCCCCTATCAGTATTATAAACCTACAAGAATCAGACTTGCAAGTGGGCAGTTGATTACTCGTTGGCAGAGAGAAATGCCACGGCTCGGATGGGATGGAACGAGGGTGATGGGACGGGTTTTCCAGGCGGGGAGACGTAGATAATGAAATAAAGCAAAACAAACAAAACGACGTCTTTGAATTGTGAAATAACATCCGTTCCTTTGTAGGATTCCCGAGCTTTGGCCAAACTTTTGCAGACGTAAAAGATTTATCGAAAGTGAAAGATTTTTGAGTGAATGATTCGCCAAACCGATTCTGACATCACCGGCAGGACATTGGCCAGAAAACCCAAACTGCGGGCGGCAAAACCCGCGCCCCGCCAAAATTTTATACCGCCCTCTCTCGCCCCTCGGACCCTCCCCGCCATTTGCCCACGAAAGCCCACAACCACCATCGCCAAACCGAACCAAACCGGAACCGGGCACACACCTCGCTGCATCACGAACCCCCCGTACGCATCACAAGGCTGACGGAAGCTCTCGTACGACAACGCCGCTTTCTTCTCTTTTCCTCTGACCCCCTCACCTTGGCCATCGAGGCCGATTCAACCAATACATAGACAGCGTCTGCGATCAATAACCGCAAACATGTCGACCACGGTGGACAAGGTATGCGCGGGCTCCATCGCATTCCCTTGCGCTCGTCATTCCTTTTTAAAGGACGTTAAGAAATGGGCTCGCTAACGTGTTGCTTGCGCAGATCAAAGAGATTGAGGCCGAAGTACGTTGCCCCCACCCCCACTATTTCACGATGACCTCGTCGACGACGACGACGCCCATAAGACTCCAAGGATCTGCCATCGGAGCTTCTTAGGATCTCTATCCAGGCTTCGTCGACGACGCATCGGCCTCACGTCCCTTTCTTCCATCCCCCAGCGAATCTCGTAATGCCAAAGCTTCCAAGAGCAAGGAGGGCTGACGAAAATCCCCACCGTTAGATGGCCAAGACTCAAAAGAACAAAGCCACATCATTCCACTTGGGCCAGCTGAAAGCGAAGCTCGCCAAGCTCAAGCGCGAGCTTCTGACCCCATCGAGCAGCGGTGGCGGCGGCGGTGCTGGCTTCGACGTCGCGCGTACGGGTGTCGCGAGTGTCGGCTTCATCGGCTTTCCATCGGTCGGCAAGAGTACGCTCATGAGCAGGCTGACAGGTCAGCACTCCGAGGCGGCCGCGTATGAGTTCACGACCCTGACGTCCGTTCCGGGTCAGGTCGTCTACAATGGTATGTCGATTCCCGCGGGCGTGCTCGAGACCATGGCTCAGCTTGCGCTGTGTGCCGAGTCCGATATGTACGATAGGACAGGAGACTGATGTTACGATCGCGTAGGTGCGCCGCTGCAAATAATTGACTTGCCGGGTATCATCGAGGGAGCGAAGGACGGTCGTGGTCGTGGTCGCCAGGTTATCGCTGTGGCCAAGACATGCCATCTCATCTTCATCGTGCTGGACGTCAACAAGCCCCTGACGGACAAGCGCGTCATCGAGACGGAACTCGAGGGTTTCGGCATCCGCATCAACAAGCAGCCGCCCAACATCACCTTCAAGAAGAAGGAGAAGGGCGGCCTCAACATCACGAGCACGGTGCCGCTCACGCACATTGACCACGACGAGATCAAAGCCGTCATGAACGAGTACCGCATCAACTCTGCCGATATCGCCATCCGCTGCGACGCCACTATCGACGACCTCATCGACATCCTCGAGGCCAAGAGCCGGAGCTACATCCCCGTCATCTACGTCCTCAACAAGATCGACGCCATCAGCATCGAGGAGCTCGACCTTCTCTACCGCATTCCCAACGCCGTGCCAATCAGCTCCGAGCACGGTTGGAACATTGACGAGCTGATGGAGGCAATGTAAGAGCATTCCCTGACCCCCTACCTATAGATCCTATGTTGGCCGGGGAGGCGCAATCGAGCCGGACAAGGATCCCCCAATATTGGCGCGGGACAATGGCTAACAATCCGCGTTTCGCGTGCAGGTGGGAGAAGCTGAACCTGGTTCGCGTGTATACGAAGCCCAAGGGTCGCTTGCCTGATTATGACCAGCCCGTCGTGCTGCGCTCGTCACGGTGCACGGTCGAGGACTTTGTGAGTAGTGACCCGTTGCCAGCCTCGTCGCCCGAGCACCTTTCCCGTACGGGAAGAGGATGCGCCAGTGTTCCTTGCTTCGTACTGACTTAAATGCTCCCTTCCAGTGTAATGCCATCCACAGGAGCATTCTCGAGCAGTTCAAGACGGCCATCGTCTACGGCAAGTCTGTCAAGCATCAGCCTCAACGCGTCGGACTGTCCCATGAGCTAGCCGACGAAGATATCGGTACGGACGTGTCCCCGCGGCTCCCTGTCTCCGGGGAGGGCGCGTTCCCCCAGCCGTAATGATCGGCAAAGCTAGTGGAAGAGGCAAGCAAACATGCTAACATCTGGTGACTTTAGTAACAATCGTCAAGCGCTGACGAACGCGGCAACGATCTCAATTGCGCTCACGCCTGGGCCGTGGTCGCCATGCCCCCATGTGCTTCCTGTCTGGAATACACCGCCGGCCTCCGATTGGGAAGCAAAAAAGCCGCTGGTCTCCTTCCTCTTGCCTCACAAGATATCTTCGTGGGACCCTGAAGGTCTTTGCTCGCGCAATCTCACCTTAGCACCGATCCGACGGGATCGCGGTTCACTCAAAATATTTCAGCGAATTAGTGACATGTACCAACAAGCATACAACACACACACGGGCGTGTACCGGAAGAGAGCCGGGAAAAGGACGGACGGGCTACCAGTTGCGACTTTGAAGCTTCAGTCAATCAGGGCAGGGCTGAGCGGCCTGGGCGCAAACCGCAAGCAGTCAGACAGGTTTTGACGGCGGCGCCAAGGCATCACTACCTTGCGGCCGAGACCAGATGGCACGAGGAGAGGTGACGTTGGGTTCCAGCAGGTATGTCATGTCGTTCTAGCATCATAGAAGAGAGATTTCAAAAAAAAAAAAAAAAAAAAAAAAAAAGGGGAGGCCGGGGACCTGGCTTGCGGAATGACTGTCTCAGCCAAAACGGCGTCTGGCGGATAATGTCTCCATATTTCTGTCTCTTCTCCTTGATAGAAATTGTGTACGGATATGCCATGCCCAGATAAAGATGCGTGACTCGGCTGCACATGGCGGCGGCGAAGTGGTGATGGCCGTCGGGCACCAGGCCACCCACCAACAGGCGCCTGGGATTTGGGGGTTTTTTTTTTTTTGGCGAGCCGTGGCGGAGACGATAGCCTTGCGAAAGCCGCGTCCTTGCCCAGCCCTCGCCGCTCCCGCGTGTGGCCTTCGCAACAGCCATCGCAACCATCGTGGCCAAGGGGGCGGGAAAGCCGTGATTCGAGAGATAGACGGCCGTCCTCTACTACCCCACACACGCCACCATCTGAAGTCGCGGGACAGAGGTATGAAGCAAATCGTGGGCGACCTGCATAGCCGAGGGCCTCTGGTTCTGCGGCCGTAAGTTTCCCAGCAGAAGCGTGGGATGCATGCTCTCTCTCTGCAATGGCTCCGCTGCACGCGAGAGAGGGCGAAGGGCCACATGGAGAGAGAGACGGAGAGAGTGGGAGAAGCGTAACTGCGTACTGCGTACTGCGTATGCAGCTTCCGCACGCACTACCCTCCTCTGATGCATGGGGTGACAGGCGAGTGTGGATAAGCACGGGCGGGTGTGTGGGTGAGCGGACGGGAGACTCCCTGGATCGAGGGCAACGTCGGCGCTTAAAACAGAGCTAAGACGACACCCTTCCTCTGCTCCCACGCTCACCACGCCGCCATTTCGCTGACGGTGTGCCTCGAGTCGTCTGCACCACTGGCGCGATGCATTTTCACTGCAAATCCCCGATGAGAAACGTGCCCGGCAGAATGGCGGCGGCGCAGGATGTATGTTTTCCTCAGCGAAACAAAAAGAGGAGAAGTTCGCGGTCGCAGCTAGTCAGGCGCAAATCCTTCCCACCCCTCTTGCGCCCACCTTTCACAAGGCTTGCTTTGCCGCCCATGTCTTGACTTCTCGCAGGCCCGTTTTTTGTTTGCGCTGGGCAGTGGTGCTGGTGGTGGGTCGCCCGTGGTCCTCTCGAGCCGTGATCTCATCTCATCTCATCTTGGGAGCGAGACGAGAAGAGGGGGGGTGGGCCGGGTCCGCGATATGCGACGAAAGCGAAGGAGGGCGGAGAGCCGTTGCGGAGCATGGTAGCATGGCAGCAGGGCCGTCTCAATCATCTTGGCTTCTCATCTCGAGGTTGTCTGCGGAAGATGAGTGTATCCGTACCTTGCATCGAATCGAACGTAAATGAGGCGAACGGAGGGTAATAGGACACAGACCACGCACGGGAGAACGGCTGCAGGGAAGAGAAGACAGGCGCAGGGGCAACACAGACGGCGGCGGCGGATGCTGCGCTGCAATGTTGCTCGTGCTGCCCTGGCCCCCTCCCCTTGCTTGCTTCAAGGCGCAACTTGCTCTGTTCAGTTCCAGCGGGATTGAGGGCAGCTCAGGAACAAGCAAGCTACTGCGTATGCTCCACCGGATGCCCTGAGCAGCTCTCCCACTGCTTGCGGGAGCCCTTGAGGGTTGGAGGGTTTGTTCGGAAGGCAGAGTTGGGACTAAACGTGCCGTGTGTGCATGCATAGTAAGCATGTTCTCCAAGGGCCGTATGCAGCCTCCTTGGAACGAGATGGTGTGCCGGCCCCAAGCTCCAATCGTTGTGACGGTCTCTGAGTAGCCGGCCGGCGCCTTCACCTTCGTCGGGGGGCTATGCAATGTGACATGCTGTAATTCTGCGTCGACGAAGCGTCCGTGTCCAGGTCGTGACTCTTGATCTTGGGCGTCTGAAGCCTTGGAGCGACGACAGCTTATTGATCCTGTGTCTTCATCATGGTCGTGCGCCTCAAGTCGACTGCGACTGGCTCGACGCCACTAATATGACGCGGTCTGGGCCCCCAGATTCCTTCCCGTATGGCGCCCTCCACACGGCGATTGGCCCTTAGATTGAGTCCGCTGCCACGTTTTGGGATGGCTTCGAACGGGACGGCCGTCGGTTTCGATGAACGCTCGCGTGTACAGGCGTAAACGCAGAATGGAGCAAACGGGTCTCCAGAAAACAACCGTCTGCCTCTTCGGTCTCTCCCCCGCCTGGCCCATAAGCATTATGCATGTTACCCGTCCAACAGGGCGTAAATGAGACGTCTTTTTTTCCGTGACGGCCGCGAGGTCTGTGCCTGCCGAGCGATCAGACACTGGCCCGGTTGGGTGTTGAAGGAGAGTGACAAGTTTGCCAGGATGCCTCCGGAAGGGCCCGCTTCATATTGAGAACGGCGCACGTTGCGGGCCAACGCGGGTGGATGCTGGTCGACCCTGGATCGCTGCCGGCCTATGCCCCAATCGCAATAGTACGCCCATGACTGCCCTCTGCTCCCCCAGGATGAAGCCTTCGCCCTTGTGTACCGTAGCGTCGAGACGGACACACCTTGAGAGGCTTGGCCAGACCCCTCCATCCTTCCACGCCGCCTCTGGGAAGCAAGCAGTGGTCTGAATGGTCCAGCATTTCCTCGTATGCGGCGAGCTGATCAACTGGAAGTAGCCCGGCCTGCGAAATGGCTTCGCTAGGACCGCCTCATGCGCAAAGAATCCTTTTCTAGCCAATGGCGGGCGCGAAGAATGGTGATGAATTCGGAAATTATATCCAATGAGAATTCCGAAAACGATTCGCGCACTGCCGTTGGCCAACGGTCATCCTCCAAGCCATGGGGACCCAGACCCCAGATGGCGAGTCTTCTTGTCTTCTGACTGGAGTCTGGAATCGGGTGACCTCATGGCGACCGCTCCTGAGGTGCCCATCGCGGTGGACAGCGGGATTAAAGAGGAAGTTCGAGAGATTGGGGGTTTCGGCGGTTTGAACATGTCGACCGGGTGTCGGCCAACAAACCCTGGCAGTCCCTTCTTGGCCAGAGAAAAGTTTTATAGGCCCGTCCCATGATGAGCTAGCCAGATCTATCAAACTGTATCGAAGCTCTCCTCCGACCCCATGACCATTGAGCAGGCTAGGCTGGCTGGGGCAGACCACAGGCCGGACGGCAAGGACCGAAAATCTAGCCGACCGCAAGTCTTGATGAAGAGCATTACGTGCAATGTTGGAGGGTGAAGTTGGATTCCCCATCGCGACCGTCAGCTCGCCCAACGAGGAGCGACGTCGTTCAATTGCGGTCCACGAGGGATGCAACGGTGGTGGTTGTCGGTTCCATGAAGGCTGGAAGGCGTTGCGACAAGTCCCTGTATGTAGTTGTCGGAAACGGTCTTCGTGATGCTGCGTGGATGCGTCAGGTTGTGGCTCGGGTAGGCCTCAAGGTCAGCCCAACATCGGGCAGCAGCAAGGCTTAGGGGACTGCCGTTGACGTCGGCACATCAAACTTAGATTGAGGATCAAAGCGTTGTTCGCATCTTGGCTCGTTTGACCTGGGAGAGTTGGTGGGATTCCGGGTGCTCGCGAGGCGAGTTGGAGGAGTACAGGTGAAGGAATCAGACCAGATTGGGGAGCCCCGTCGTCATATGCATTGATCGTCATGGACCGCCGCGACGGTTTATGCTGGCGGAGCGGGCTCGATTCGACTTGGCCGAGGCTGACAAAATGGCAAGCTATTTTGATGGCTGCTGACAAGGAATTGAGGGCTTGAGGAGCAATAGCAGTCCGTGAGCGAATGAACTGGTGTCCGCAAGAGGTTCTAGGTCCCATCAAGCCACGTCCCTCCAATGTTCAATGGTTCTCTCGGACGGCTGTGAGGAGGGTGGGACGTCTGGGGGTATCCCGGCAAGGCCAGGATGGGTCAGGTCGCCGACGGGCCCTCTCTCAAAGTATCAGTCGATCGCTTGACAGCTGCTGAGAGGGGACGGTCCGGGAAAAAAAAAGCAGCGAGGACGTAACGTATGCCTGGCGAGGTACAGCGGTACAGCGGTACAGCGGCCGCGGCAACGGGTTGGTTGGAGATTTGAATTGGAGAAGGGTGCGAGCAGATGAGGAGTCAGTCGCAGTTGTCGGAGCGCCGCAAGATGCGCGTCTGGCGGCCGGACGCCTTGGGACTTGGGGGAGGAGACTGGAGACGGCGGAGCAGGGTCAGAAGGCCGAAGCGCCGGGGGGGGGGGGTCGCTTATGTGGTACGAAATGCGCCTCTTGGTGTTTAATTCGCGCTTCGGGGCGGCTCGTATTCTTCGATGGATAACGAATCGACAGAATGACGAATAGTCGGTCAGAGTGGCAGCAAAAGCTATCAGATGATGAGACGTCTGAGTGGATGTGTTTCTGGCTTCTGGTAGGACAGGGTGAAGACAAGCCGACAGGTACTGTGCCTCAGCTGGGTTGGGCGGCTGGAGGGCGTGGAGGCATGCGCCGGCGCGGTCGAATGGCAGCGAACCAAGACCAGAGATGAAGGTGAGAAAGCTGGAGCTCCGATCCAGCGGCAGCCAGGGCGTTGAGATTGCTCATTCGCACTGGTGTTGCTACTGGCGGCCCCCCGGCGAGACTGGCGGGCAGAAAGGCTGCGCTGCGGCGGGTTGGGAATTTGGAAGAGAGGAGCCCCCTTCGGAGGAAGAGGACCATGGGAATGGAGCTCTCAATCCAGAGCTCAGGCGTCATGAGTCGCAGCCAGCGCGGATTGGGCACCCACGGCCCTATGGGAGGAGAGAAGCGGCGGGCGACCCCTCATGAACGGGGGCATGAACGGGGGCATGAACGGGACCATGGTGGTTTTTTTTGGGGTTGAAGTTGCCCTGTTCGAGCTCTGAAGCTCCTTCCTCGGGGGAGGGACGGAGAGGTGGACGGAGCAGTGCGGTACAAAGTGGGGCTGATACCTTGGGTGGGGCTGCGACGGGGAGTTTGAGTGAGCGTGCGAGCGACACTGGACACCAGGTAGGTAGGTACTGCGTAGAGCGCGCAAAGCTCACCCTGCTGCCCCTGCCCAGAACCCCTGCCGCGTGCGTCCAGAGGTACAAGACTACAAGTAAGGTCAGTGTGGTTAGTGCTCGTGGTGGGGTGGCAACGCCGGAGTGGACCAGTGAGGGTGCGCGCCCGGCCGCCGGTCCACTGCCCAAGATGGGACGACGCTGTTCTTCCTTTCCTTTTGGCATCCGTATCCGTCCAAGTTGATCCTGCCTGCCCTCTGGCCCTTATGGCTGCTCCAGGTGTCAGTCAAATATCTCTGTACCTGCGTACCTCCCCTTGAGGTATCCGTCCGGGAGGTACCTCCTCTGGCATTGCTTCCCGTCCGGGCGGACAGGGAATGGAAGGAAGCCACCGAGGGCCACGAGGCAGGGCCTGGTACCTTGGCTCGAGGTACCTGCCCAAAGTACCTGGCCTACTAGGTAGGGTAGGTAGGAACTCCAGATACGGCTTGACTCTCACATTGGGGATCATCCCATCCACAGGCCTCACCCGCACTCTGCGCCATCGGCATCGCCAGGGAAGGGAAGAGAAGAGGGAAGCCAACCGCGCGATTCGCAGCCATCGGCTTGACTCTTGTTCCGTTGGCTTGCTCTTGCTCGCGGCCGCGGCCTCTCAGGAATCCCTGTCGTCACACCATGTATCGCTCGCTGCTGGCGATGTGCCGTCTCCCTTCCCACCGTATCAGGTAGTTACGGCGAAATCTTGGGGCGTCAAGGGCGCGCAAATGCTCCGTCACTGCCCTAGAACCGACAACTCTCCGTCTCCGATGAAGCCCCCCGAGAGCAGGACTACTACTACTGCTACTGCTACTGCTACTACGACGACGGACATGTCACCCAGTGCGTATGTGTCTGCATCTGCGTCGACGCCAGTACCAATGTGAGTGTGTGTGGGTGGTAATCTCAGCAGGAAACAGGTACTAATGTCAGCTAATTGGCGCGCACTTGTTCCGTTTCTTCGTCTCGGACGCCCATTTCTCCTGATTATTGAACATCAGTCTCCGTACGAAGTACCCGTCCCTTATCCAACCAGCCGTTTTCTGTAACATTTCGCTTTTGGTCTTGCTTTTTCCTCGGTCGGGCCCAGACTCACCTTCACCTGTCTGTCTGTTGCCAGCAGTTGTGGCCATTGAGTGATACGAAATCTGGTTTTCTCTACAGAATCTCGCTCCCGTCGGGCGATCTATGGTCACCTCGCAGCAGGCTGACGGGTCCAGCTGCCTCTGCGTCTGCCTCAATCACGGCCCGAGGGCACAGCAAAAGAGAGAGAGAGGAACGAAGGGCAAAGATGAGGATGCAGCGTGTTTGGTTTGGTTCGGCTGTCTGTGTCTAGCTGGCTGGCTAGTGGCCGTTCCCCCTCCAGCGTGGGAAAGAACCGAGACATCAGAGAGAGAAAGCGAGGCGAAGCCTGGCCCAGGCAAGGCGCGACAGGACGAGACGAGACGAGACGAGACGGAAGCAAATCAACGTCCCAACTAGTGTCTGTGTGTGGCTTGCCCCATTCCCGTCGTTTCTGCCCATGCGGCAACGGAGACAAACCGAGCCAGTGGCTTCTTCTAGCTTGTCCTCAGTCCTCTAGCCGTGGCGGTTGTCAATGGTCTAGCCATTACTAGTTGGCCGACTATGATGTCTTCATGGATGAAAACACTCATAGCCTCCCTCCTTCGTCGACGAAATACGCAACCTCACCAGCAACCAGCAACCAGACACACACACACGCACACACGCACACGCACACACTTACAGACTTACAGACTTTCTGGAATCTAGCTTGACGGCGTTTTGCCTCGCCACGTTCACGGCCACGTTCCCCTTTCTCTCTTGTCTTGTTAGCCCGCTGGTTGCAAGATGCTCCTGTCTACGCTTCCTCCCACCTCGGTTGACCTCGTTCCCTGCCAATATCATGATACTTCATGCATAAGAGTGTGCTGCACCGCGGTCTTGTTGTCGCCATCCTCCCCTCATTCTTGGGCCTATCACAACCACAACCGCTTTTCTCGTCGAGGGCCTTGCTCTGACAGGTGATCCGCCCGTCGAAGTCCGACCTCCGACCCGGGCACTTCCCATAAACCAAAGCCGACGAACCCTGGCCCGGTCATCTCTGGCTCCCTTTTTTTTTTCTCCTTCGCTATCCTGAGTTGAGAGTTGCTGCTCACGCACCAGCGGCCATACCCATACCATACACACATAGCTGGGCAAGGTACGGACCAGAAACAGAAAGCTCCATCTTATCCTTCACAAGGCCCGCTGCCACACACACACACCCAAGTCAAGACCCCAGTCCTACTTAGATTCAATCCTACCCACCACCCCCCCAGGAGGAGACGACACACCCCCGTACCCTTGCCGGTACTTACATGGAAAACATCCGCCGTCTCTGCCTGCATGCCCTTTACATATGTGCACTACGGCCCACCACCGCACCGCACACCTCCCATCCTTTCGTGCGTCTGATAGTATTACTATCTTGACAAGCCCGCCTACCCCAACCCCGACCTGCTGCTAGCTCTGCCTTTCAAGCCTTGCCTCGTGCGTCGCGGCGTCTGATTCTTGCAGGATACCGCTGCCCGCCCTTCTCTTCCTACTGGTCCGATCCGACTCTCCAGACCTGTCAGGCTTGGTTTCTTTTGCCCTTCACTGGCCGACCGAGTAGAACACCCAATTCTTCTCCGCAGCCATCGATACTCTCTTCTCATCAGCCGACCATCGCACTTTGCTCCCGCTCCATCACCGCCATCTCGTCGCGGACTCAAGCAACGCACAAGGCATCTGATCTGGCCCGCTTCGAGCCGGAAGACAAGCCAATTGCCGGGGCCTGTTGCAGTGTCAGAGAGCGCCGCCGTACGAAGGAAGCGCCCCCAGACCAGAAGGCGTGGGCAAGTCCGGGGGTTCTTGATAGGGTAAATGATCAACTTGGGTGGTTGCCGCGTCAAAAAGGCAGTTGCTTTTGCACCCACACTTGGTGCCAGCCCGCCCTCGCCCTCGCCCTCGCCATCGACCTCGACCTCGAAGCCCAAAACCCGCACCCGGGACCGGCTCTTTTCGTTTAAGAGGCGCTGCCTTGCTCCGTACCGCCTACCTTGCCAGACGGCCAGACTCGACAGGCAGGCAGTTGGTCAGTCCCGGACTCTGAAAGACGACCTTCCTTCCCCCCTCCAAACACAAACACCCTTCTGCAGCCTGCAACGCACTTGCATCTAAGTCACCACCCCCCAGGCCCAGGGCTTCTTGACCTACACAGCAGACCGCCTGCACTGCACGCCGCGCCTCCAGGAACCAATTGGCCGTCCCTATCATGCATGCCGTCTTCCGTTCATGAAGTCAAACCCACCAATATCTGTCGGGACCAGGCATCCCCACACTTGGCCCGAGTGCCATCCATCAGTTAAGGCAAACCTACCGGCGCGATCCCCTCTCGCAATCACCAGCCTGGAACCTGGATTGAACAACTACAGGCTAGCCACAGCCAAACACTTGCCGCGCAGAGCCTTGCCGAGTTGGCTTACAAGCCGACCGAGTCATATAAACAATGGACCACTCCATCGTGGGCACCTCCACCATGGACCAGGACAACCACATGGCTCAGGACGAAGATAGCCACATGTCCCAGAACCACCCATCCTTCGGCAATGACAGCTGGGCCGACATGAATTCATATAGCCATCAAAATGCCATGCCGGACTACTCAGGCTTCGCCTTCATGTCCGCCGTCCCTCACGGCTTGCCGTCTGAGTCGATCGGCAGGATGCCTCCTCCGCCAGCACCCGCCCAGCCGATACAGCCTCAACACCAGCAATCCCACTCGCAGCTCCCAATGCTGATGATCCCCTCCCATCCAACATGGCCCAGCATGTTGACAAACCCCAACAGCTATTCGGCACCGCCCTTGGGCATGGCGCCTGTGGTTGCCCCTGCGCCATCCAGGGCCACGCGCCTGCCCAACGGGCCACAGCCCCAGCAGCGAAGGGTTTTGACCGACGATGACAGGAAGAAGATGTGCCAATACGCTTTTGAACACCCAAACGTCAAGCAGACGGATATCGGTGCCATGTTCGGCGTTGAGCGAAGGTAGGCTCGGGCATCGATACGAGAAGGACACCCAAGGTTACTGACATGTGGCATCGTAGCACCGTTTCCAAGGTTCTTCGGAACAAGGAAAAGTACCTGAACCCAGAGGCAGACCGGAGCCAGTCTCCCGCAGGCAGACGACACACCAAGGGCAAGTTTCCTGACATTGACCGTGCCGTTACGTCGTGGTACAGGAGACAGCGTACCGCCGGAGTGGACCCGGGTGATGAAGAGATACTCAATCAAGCCAGACACTTCATCAAAACTACCAACGGCGGGAGTGACGCCAATCAGATGAAGGGAATCAACTCTACGTGGTTGGAAAAGTTCAAGCATAGGAACATTCAAGGAAAGCTTCCGCGGAGAGCATCGGAAACCAACATTACGAATCACGCAAAGCTATCTGGCTCGCCATCCCTAGGAGCATCCGGCATCTCTCCAGCGTCCCCAACAGCACAACCATCTCCGCTTTCGGCTGATAGGAGCGATGAAGATGCTGTTCACGGTCTTGGTTTCGTCAGTTACGGGGAAGGCGGCGCCTACAAGCACTCCAACTCCCAAAGCACGACGTCCCTCAACAGCGCGTTGACTGACGCAGGGAATTCGTCCTTCTCCGGAAGCGCTCTGAGTCCTACGGCGACATTTACTTTCTCTCCTGACCCGAACACAGGGGGGTTTCTTCCCTCTGATTCATCCCGCCAACTGCACGGAGGGGTCGTTTCCAACTTCCAAAGACCGAGAAGCCAGACTTTCCCGACCCTCGACTTGGAGTACATGAACCAGACTGCGACGACGGGGCCTATGACGCCAAAATACCATCCTGCAGCCACGGCGCCATCTTCCGCACTAGAGTCGCCGGTCTATGAAATGACAGCGCCGCACTTTGGTTTGGACACGGCCATTACATCGTCTCCCCACTTGCATCACAGCAGCAGCAACAGCAGCATTGCTGGTCGATCGGCAACCACGCCAGCAGGCTCCTCACCAACATCGCCCACCCAGGAGGATGCTCGGAAAGCGGCGGACACCTTGCTCAGTTTCTTCCAAAGCACGGCCGCGAATGGCCTGGTCGACCATACAGACTACCAGGTGATGCTGAAACTGACGGAGAAGCTTCGAGTCCATCAGCAACAGGCCACCAAAAGTGGTGCTCCTCAGTCTTTGGGCGTCCTGGATCGGATCCCCGAAGGTGATACGGAGATGCTACCGCACCACCCAGCTCCGATGTCACTTGGGGTCAAACCCGAGCCTGTCTTGACCCAGTGAAATTCAGTTCGGCGTCTCGCTGATTCCAGTTGACACTCTAGACTGGGCTGTCGGCTTACGTCGCAAGGAAACTGAGAGGATCAAGGGGTCTTCCTTTTCTACCAGAATTCCTATCCTTGGCACCGGCGTTCTCATGCTTTATTTTGGGCTTGGGCTTGGACAGGGGCTGGGAGAATCCGCGCATCCACGCGTGAGCAGCAACAAGAGGAGAACGGCCAGCATCATGGACTCACCAACCCCTAGACTCGGCGAGAGTTCTGCAAAGAACGCATACATATTACCGTGATCGGGTCACGGTTTTGAAAATCATCATCGGCGATATCTATTGTGGGGATTCAATGGCCCCAGGAATACACGGTTAATGTCTCACGACAACCTCCAGGCTTCTCTCGAAAAGCTTCGAGGACTCTTCCTTCTCGGCCACGATCTCGAGCGTCTTTTTCCCCGGCCCCAAGTCTCGCGACATTTGGAACATGGGCAGAATATATCTTATCATTACAGGGCTGGGGAGGAGCACGACAAGAAACGAAGCCGCAGGAGATCTTTCTTTCACTTGGAACACATCATCCGCACTTTTCGATCCCGAATTCGACATCTTCTATATACCCCCTTTCCGCATCCTTACCGCCGCTCACCAAGGAAAGACCTTGCCGCTCACGCGAACACCGAAAATTCCCCCTTTGCGCGACTTTTTCAACTTTTATTCTTTTTATTTCTAGTTACCATCTCGTCTAACCTTATATCGCACCGTTCCAAGCGCAGCCTCATCCAGTTTTCGCTATTTTCTCTGCTTTCGTACTTTCTTTTTCCCTCTTGGTTCTGCGATCCCCGCCGAACTCGACGATTCGCCGGTATTATCCTTCCCACAAAGATGTACATGACTGGCCACTGTATTATTTTCCGAAATCTTTCTTTCCGCGCTCTGCATTGCGAGATAAGGGGGGATGGTTTTAGGGGTGGCTGGGACAGCCAGGCATTTGGGATCCAGGGGGGAAGGGGACCCTCGGGGGCTAAACTCATCAACGGCAAGGTTGGAAGGAAACATGACCACGCCCTGAAACGGGTGAACTCCCTGGAATGGGTGACTGGTCTTCTTAATCGGAACAGACTTGGGACGATTTTGACAAGAGAGGGAAACCGAGAAAAAACAAGGGCAGCGAGAGTTTTTGGGAGTGTGGGAGGAGGACGGGGACGAGAAATGGAGGCCCGAGGATGATGGGGAGACGATTGGGAAGAGAGGTGAAAGGCGATCCACCTCCCGAGTCCAAGGTCAGAGGGGCAGAATCAACTCTCTTACGCACGCACACATGCTCTCTGACCAAACAAGAGACTCGCGTTGCCCCGGCCAGAGTATGCGCGAAATCCGAAAAAAACTGGGCGGCCCCTTCTGCATTTGTTTCCAGGGATTTGCCCCCTTTTTTTTTTCCTTCGACTGGTCTGCAAATCACAGAAAAAAAACATCGTTTCTCTCTCGCGCGCATTCTTCTACAGTGACATGTTGTGTGACTCCAGTGCGGTTTCAAAATGACGCGAAACAGTGGCGGAAAATGGTGTAACTTGGACGGCAAAGCGATATATTTTGCGTAACCTCCTGGGGCATAATAATCGTGACTATTCTGAATCGAAACACTCCGCATCTTGACAGAAGGGTATCTAAACTGAAACGGGAAACAAGAAGACAAGAGCACTCAAGCAAGACATTACATACTCAGCCGGTCCTCCCAGAGCTCGACCACGCCCTTCTCCGCCAGCTCCGGCATCAGCCTCACGAGGATCAACTCGAGCATGCCGTAGACCAGGTGCCTGTTGCAGTACTCGTCCGAAAATATGTCGAGGATACCGTCCTCAATCTCGGACAGCAGCTGATCCTCATCCTCATCGCCCGCAGGGGACTTTGTGCCGCTTTCATCACCTGAAATATCAGCATCGCTAGTCCCAATGGCAACCGCCTCGTCGGCTTTACCTTGACCCCTGCCAGGGGCGGCGGTGTCTTCGTCGTCACCGTCAGCGTCTGGTGCTCTTGAGGCCGGACCGGACTGCCACCGGAGGCCAAGGCCACGCCCGCCCAGATAGAGCCTGGCTAGCCAGGGCGGGATTCTGGCCAAAAGCGCGCTAGCGCACCTGCGGCGCAGAGCACGCAGCGCCTCGTCGGATGAGGGGGCCACCAGGGTCGAGACGCCTGGGGCGTTGTTGGGGAAGAGGGCGGCGCGGACGGAGCGGAGGAGGGTGGGCAGGTACGCGGCGTCGAGAAGGCGTTGGTGGATGGTGTGCGAGATGAGCCTATATTTCACGCGCGGCGCGGCAAGCGCTCTTTGTCAGTCCCGGGTTTGCTTCCGACTCGGACAGTCAAAACGGTCAATGCGTGGGGGTGCAGGGTCTTTTGTGTGAACTGAGAAAGGGGAGCAACGATCTGCAGGAGGGGAATCGGGTGAGGGTATGAGGACGCAAGAGGCTGGAAATGAATGGAAATGGCCAGGGAGTAGAAACACGAGCTGGAACAGGGATCAGGAACGGCCGAAGAGGAGGTTGCGGTTAGTGTTTTTGCTGTTGGTGAGGTAGGTCGTTGGCTAGGCGTTGACTTGGAAATGTGAGGGGTACCAGTCGCAACGTGCGAAGCTCAGTAGCCTGGGGGCGAAGAATCTGGTGACTGCGGCCCAGACTTCCTCTGGATGCGCGGAGATGGCCATAGGATTTGTCCTGGTGTATCCTGGGATCGGCGAGTGAAGCTGGATGCTCCTCGAGCAAGGCTGCGTCCTATTCCCGTATTGTGCGTGATTTCCATGGTACGGAGGGTGGTATGTTCGGCATCTCCAGACGGCGAGGCCAGGGCTACGCAGCAGGCCATCCAAAGACGGGGATTTGAGACGTCAGCTGGGACGCACCTCGTCTTTCCATGTTGGGCTAACCGTCCAATCGCCAAGGGACCAATCGGATCATGGTGAGGAGGCAGCTAGGCGCTGAATGAAGGCGACCTGCCAGCCTTTCCCTCGGGACGGATCAAGTCAGTGGTTGTGTCAGGACCGTGCCGCATGAGCAATCACGATGCACTGACAGGCGGTCAGGGACGCAAACCCAGGGAAAGCCCCATCGTGGCCCAGATCGTGAAAGCAGCCCCAGCAACAACAAGACTTGGGCCCCAACATGGACATGCGCACCAACTTCCAACGACGGGATGACGGGCGGGCGGTGGGGCGAGGGGAAGCGAAGCAGAGGGAGAGGAGAGTCGAGTGACTGAATGCCGGGTCCGCGTAGTGTAGGCGTGCGCGGATGAAGGAGATGACGGTGGTGACGGGACCCATGTAAGCGATGCTTGTCGTTGGACCTCGGCGCGTAAATGAGGCTTGCTGGTGGATGGAAGCGCAGCCCCGCGAGGGCCTATCAAGCAAATCGGAGGCGAGCAGAGGTGACGCCGTCTGCGATTGGCTGGCGGCCACGAGGTCCTGCAAATGCAACCGCATTTTCGATGAATCGGGGGAGGAGGTCAAGTCAGGGTTGGGTCGCAGAATGGGCCGGGTGGGAGTGTCGCACAGCATATTTCGGCCTTTTTCGCGCAGTGCTGCGGCAGGCTCGACTCCTCACTGCGTTCACCCCGAGCCGTGCCGTTGTAAGCCGTATCAACCCCCATCGCAACGCAATTCGCACCTGCGGATACTGAGCAGCCCGCTAGGCTGTCATTGTCATGGAAGCGACTGTCCCGTCTGACGCACTTGCTCGACAGGGCGCTTCTGAGTGCTCACTGGAGCAGGAGGCCAGGTCCAGTGACTTGAACCTCATGTGGTGTGACGTGAATTTGCCAAAAGGAGGGAAGGAATGGCGAATGATGGATGCCTACCTATCCATGGGTCCGTTCAAACCGGCGACACGGCCTGGACCTTTCATGGCCCCGAGCTGGAGCATCGAGAGCGTTCCACTCAACCAAGGCATGCGAGTGTCCATTTCCATCAAGTCCGATATGCAGGTCCACAGTTTGAAGGCAAAGATGGGAGTCTTCACTGGCTGCGCTTCGCCCGGGCTAGCGAGAGGATCCGGCGTCTTCGAATCCGATATTTGATCAGTCACCTCGTGTTTCTCACTCAGAGCATCCTCTGACCTGGGAGGCAAGGATGAAGACATGGCGAGAGTGGTGACGAGGAGGCGGATCGTCGCGAATGCAAGGAAAGACCAGTGCACGAGTGACCAAAACGCGCCGTGGATGGACCAGCTGCGGCGAGCCGGTTTAGGCAGAGCGACGGCTGAGCCGGCCTGCAACACCTCCACGACACCCTCTTCGATCGGTTCTGACGCTCTCCTTTCGAGGACTCTCGCAAGAATGATCAGACACTCGTAGATGAGCCATGGTTGCGAAAGACGATTGGCGAGAACATTGCCAATAATGAGCTCGGAGAATATTTGGCCGACCAGGGAGGTTAGGCAGCTGTTTTCGAGGTCCTCGGTTGGCAAGAGAACGGCCAAGACGCCTTGCACTAGGAGCTGACGGTAAAGTGCCTCGTTTTCTTGCTGCTTCGCGACGGACTGGGGGTCTTCCGGGCGCGGAATAGGCGATAAAGGGGCCGTAGGGCACAGCGAATGATAGACTTCTCGTGGGTCTATCTCGGTTGGAGGTCTGGAGACAGGATCATGCGCCGCGCGATAGGCTAACAGAAGAGTCGTCAGTGACTGTTTAGACGAGGGGGGAGCAGGCACTCTCACCAAGAATGTGTCTGTCAAGCAAGTCGGGGAGCTCATCAAACAGAAGACTTTCCAAGTCGACCTTTCTAAGTCGCTGCTCCAACGCCCTCATGCAATGGGCTATTATCTGGACGATCTCGTCGACGAAGTTCTCGTCCGGTGTGATCTTGCTGTACCACACCTGGACATATTCTCTCAAGATGACTGCAATGAGGGCGTAAAGTTGTACGTCGACATCGTTTCGACTCGTCAGGGGCGGCAACAGCTCCTCGATGGGGGCGGGGGTGTTCCTCCCCTTATCGGCCAGGTGGCGGGAGCATAGGACGCGACGGATGAAGGCAGCGGTGGCCTTGTCGGAGAGGAAGTCTGTGGACGTGGGCCGGGCAGATCGGCGACCGGCAGGAGTGCCCTGCTGCTGTTGCTGCGGGGGATGGAGCCGGTCGGCACCGGGCGTAGCTAAGGGTGTCGGGGCGGCGGTGGTCTCGTTCGAGAAGCTGACTGTCGCGGGGGCCTTTGGGCGCGGCGTGGGAGCGCGAGGAGTGACGACAGCTATCATGGCCGTCTATCGTCGGGGAAGTCGCAGTTTCATGGTACGGCGAGTGGGGGTTTGGGCGCACACAGCATATGGCCCGGGTGGTGATGTAGACGGAGGAGAGTTGTCGTCGACTTTGACTCGTAGCCAGCAAGATTTCGGACAACGCTGATCTGTGATTAAGTGACGGCGGGCGGAAACTGTGGACTTGCCCCCGGTGCTGGTCGCTTGCAGGGAATGGCTGGTCCCAAGGTGCAGGTCCAGTGCGTTAAGCGGCTCAACCTCTGTGGCCCCGTGCGCTGCAGCCCAGGCACAGGCACCTCAGGTGGTAGGTACGCCGCACCTAGGCACCTTACATAAGGCATCTCCAACCGTGACTGCATGCGTGCCAGCTGGCAGCCCGAGGGGAGGGGCCGCATGTGCAGAGGGCGACCCCGTCACCTTGCCCCGGCCTCCGGACTCAGCCCGCCGGCTCGGGAACATGGACCTAGGCAATATGCATGTTGTCTTGTAAGTGCGAGGCATGTTCCACGTCACGGAAAACTTCCAGAAGCGTTCCGATCTTGGCCCTGCGTGATCAAAACTAGCCATACGCTGAACAATTTTATGCATCAGATCCAAGTGTCTCTGCATCTCAACTTACACAACCTGAAAATGCAACTTCTGCCTCAGATTGAAATCAAGCGACTTAACCCAAGGCCGGACATGGCATAGGAGAGCGACTGAGGGCTCATTTGGCCAGTGCATGCCATGCGATCCTTCTAGCCGCAAGAGGCAGCACACACTAACAACGAAGCAGAGTCGACTTGGTCTTATTTTACCTCCCACCTCCTGTTGTACAATGCACATGTCATAGACAGTATAGTACACTTATTTACAGGGCCTCCGCTATGGCCTGGCTTATTGAATGCGTCACCCTCTCGTCTCATGTCCGGACGTACTTATTCGTCCTTCGTGGTCGTCTCATATCTAGTTGATGTTAGTGCTAAGATCTCGAAACGAAAACAGAGTTCCTTACCTCTTTCCACGGAACGCCCATACTCCCCAGTTTCCGCAGCTGACATCCTGAGGGTCCAGGTCATTGAGATCCCACCTCAAGCTGCGGAACCGGTTCTCGCCAGGTTCCAACAGGATATCGAATTCGCCGGCGGCTGTCTTTCGGACCCATTCGATGTCTCGCTCCATGTCGAATTGCGTGTAGCCGGTGGAGATGATGGGAAGCTTCGTCTCGAGAAGCAACGGCAGCGTCTCAGACCACTCGTGGCTGCTCGCAGGGTGACCCAGGCCGGGGTGGAAGAGACAAAAGCAGTCAAAGTACGGGTCGTACGGCGCAAAGTATCCGGTCTTGTGGATCGTGTGATAGTAGTCCACAATGGTGCTGATCTTCAACTTATGCGATATCCGGTCCTCCACGACCATACCGAAGGGGTTCTCGGGAGTTCGCGGGGGCAGCGGGAACTCATCATCTCTGTTCGCCATGCTCTCGGGTCCGATGAAGATAAGATGGATCTTGCTTTCAGGGAACAGGTGGGCAAGCTGCAGCCAAACGTTTCTGGGCAGCGACGATTCGGCCCGCGCGCCCAGGCAGAACACACGCACAGGAGGAGCTTCAGGACGAAGATCCTTCATGGAAATACCCTTCCCAGACAGCGGCGGGTGAAGAGTGTACCTCAAAGCTATTGCGATGTCAATCCCTTGACTCAACGACCAACATACGTAGATACTCACCACTCAAGCTCTTCAGACCCTCGCCAGTCAACCTGTTGCCTTGCTTAACATTGTAGGGGCTCAGCTCGTGCAATATGCTGCCAATAGTGATAGGGTATGTAAGCATCTTTGTGACCTGTCTCATGCTGCGCTCGTCATTGATGGCCTCGAATTCACGGCTGTACATGAAGGTATCCCAGTTCGTCATGTTGACAACGGCCTCGGGCATTTGATCGTCAGCCATGACAAACTCCGGAAATGCGCGGCCAGACCTCAGATCATGGTCGTCCTCGTTGATCTCCTTCAAAGTATCACAGATTTCGAGATGGGCCTCGTAGTCATCCATCCAGTGCTCCTGGCTGCAGTAAACAGGAATGCCGCAATCAGGGCATTCGAAGTCGACATGCGCCGGCGCAAGCTGGCCTGTCTGTGCCGAACGTTCCTCTCCATGGGGAGCAATCGTGGGTACTCGGGTCGCTCGGTGCTCGGGATGCGGGCAATACGCATGCTGTCTCATGAAAGCCGCACGGCGTCGGATGTCTGGGATGGGCGAGTTCGTGAAGGAGTGGAAGAGATTGTCCGACTTGAGTTTCCAGGTTGCGGAATCGGTGCTCGCGCTCGCAGACTTGGCCGCAGCTGCTTCGTGAGCGGCCTTCGGGGTTGAGGAGAACTGTCTCGTCGTTGCGTTGTTGGCCTTCGATTTCCTCGGGACAGTGGAATGCAGGCCTCGGGTCGAGAGGGCTGATGCGATGCGGGTAACAGTTCTGGACGCCGTGTTGGCAACCAATTGTCTCCTCAGCGTCGCGGAACATTGTCCACAGACACCAGAGGCTGCTCGTCGCAATGCCGGCTCCATTTTGGGCAGCGCGGTATCGTGGAACCAGTTGCGTCGTGCGATAATAGCTGCTGCGCTGTTCTAGACGGCTGCCGGAGCTCTGCGGCATGGATCTGACCCGAAATTTTGGGTGGTGCCCGGATCAACAAAGCGCCGGCGCCGCTGGTCCCGCCGAACCTCGTTCAATGGCCAAGTGGGACCTTGAGCTTCTGAAATTTTGTGCTGGAGCTCTCCAACCTCCCAGCCCACTGCACCTCAAAACACCACTCGCGTCTCGTGTCTCGCACATCCATTCGAGCTCGAACCCTGAGGCCGCGCAGGCTTTCTGCGCCCAGCTGCAATCATGGCGACGACTTCGAATATGTTCCTTTATTCGCTGACCCTTCAGCAGCCCACCAACGTCACGTTGGCGGTGTTGGGTCAGTTCTCAGGAACGAAGGAGCAGAACATCGCGACGGCGTCGGGGTCGCGACTGACGCTGCTGCGCCCCGATCCATCGCAGGGCAAGGTCGTCACCCTGCTCTCGCACGACATCTTTGGCATCATTCGGTCCATGTCGGCGTTCCGGCTGGCTGGAAGCAACAAAGGTAAGTCTCGTAACCCGTTCCTTTTGAAGCTTCACTTAGTGATTCGAGAAGCTTGCCGGTCGCGACAGGCGCCGCTGCAGTCAATGCCGATCGGCGCTGGCGGCGATACATGATCGTCGAAGACTTTGCTGACCTTGTGTCAAAGACTATCTCATTCTTGCGACTGACTCTGGAAGGATCGCAATCATCGAGTACATTCCCGCGCAGAACCGCTTTCAACGGCTGCACCTGGAGACCTTTGGCAAGTCGGGAGTGCGACGAGTCATACCCGGAGAGTACCTTGCTTGCGATCCCAAAGGCAGAGCATGTCTGATCGCCTCCGTGGAAAAGAACAAGCTTGTCTACGTCCTTAACCGGAATGCGCAAGCCGAACTTACGATCTCTTCGCCTCTTGAGGCGCACAAGCCCGGAGTTCTCGTTCTGTCCATGGTTGCGCTGGACGTTGGGTACGCGAACCCTGTCTTTGCCGCGTTGGAAATCGAGTACACGGAAGCAGACCAAGACCCTACAGGGGAGGCCGCTCGCGAAGCTGAGACCCAGCTGGTCTACTACGAGCTGGACCTTGGACTGAATCACGTGGTCCGAAAATGGTCCGAGCCCGTCGACCCAACGGCATCCATGCTCTTCCAAGTCCCAGGCGGTCAAGACGGCCCCAGCGGTGTCTTGGTTTGCGGGGAGGAGAACATCACTTACAGGCATTCCAACCAAGAGGCCTTCCGCGTGCCGATACCGCGAAGACGGGGCGCCACAGAAGACCCGTTACGGAAGCGCCACATCGTTTCGGGTGTCATGCACAAGCTGAAGGGCAGCGCAGGAGCATTTTTCTTCCTGTTGCAGACCGAAGACGGTGACCTGTTCAAGGCAACCATCGATATGGTTGAGGACGCAGACGGCAACCCCACCGGCGAAGTGAAGAGGCTAAAGATCAAGTACTTTGACACGGTGCCGGTGTCGTCCAGCTTGTGCATTCTCAAGAGTGGTTTCTTGTACGCCACCAGTCAGTTCGGAAACCATCAGTTTTTCCAGTTTGAAAAGCTCGGCGACGACGACGAAGAGCTAGAGTTTTCAAGCGACGACTTTCCTGCGGATCCCAAGGCCGGTTACGATGCCGTGTATTTTTACCCGAGACCGCTGGAGAACCTTGCTCTGGTTGAGAGCATCGATTCCATGAATCCTCTCCTTGACTGCAAGGTGGCCAACCTTACAGGAGAAGACGCCCCCCAAATTTACACAGCCTGCGGCAACGGTGCCCGTAGCACGTTCAGGATGTTGAAGCACGGGCTGGAGGTCAACGAGATTGTTGCCTCTGAGCTACCTGGCATTCCGTCAGCAGTGTGGACGCTGAAACTGAACCGTGGCGACCAGTACGACGCCTATATCGTATTATCCTTCACCAACGGAACCCTCGTGCTGAGCATTGGCGAGACTGTTGAGGAGGTTAACGACTCTGGCTTCTTGACATCAGTGCCCACATTGGCAGCCCAGCTGCTGGGTGAGGATGGTCTCATCCAGGTCCACCCCAAAGGCATTCGTCACATCCGACATGGCCAGGTGAACGAATGGGCGGCTCCGCAACATCGCTCCATTGTCGCGGCGACGACAAACGAGCACCAGGTTGCTGTCGCACTCAGCTCGGGCGAGATTGTCTACTTCGAAATGGACGGCGACGGATCTTTGGCGGAGTACGACGAGAAGAAGGAGATGTTCGGAACCGTCACGTGCTTGAGCTTGGGCGAGGTTCCGGAAGGCCGCCTGAGAAGCTCATTCTTGGCCGTGGGTTGCGACGACAGCACTGTGCGTGTCCTGTCGCTGGATCCTGAGTCGACTCTTGAGAGCAAGTCAGTCCAGGCTTTGACTGCACCTCCATCGTCTTTGGCCATCATTGCCATGGATGATTCCTCATCTGGCGGGTCGACGCTGTACCTCCACATCGGTCTTCATTCAGGTGTCTACCTCCGTACGGTGTTGGACGAAATCACAGGCGAACTGACGGACACCCGGCAAAAGTTCCTCGGTCCCAAGCCGGTGCGGCTATTCCAAGTGACGGTCCAAGGACGGACATGCGTGATTGGCTTGAGCTCACGTCCATGGCTTGGATACTCCGACCCGATCACCAGAGGTTTCGTCGTCACCCCGTTGAACTACGTGGACCTGGAGTGGGTGTGGAACTTCAGCAGTGAACAATGCGAAGAGGGTGTTGTTGGCATTCAAGGCCAGTCCTTGAGGTAAGCATTTTTCTTTTTCTTTCCTCCTCCCTTCCAAACATGATGACAAAATGGATCCTACGCCTAAGCGCAATGAGGTCTTTACGCATTAATACCAATTGTTCCTACTGAAGTTTGTTGTTGAATTCGCATTTGATGAAGTTGGATTTCGCGATCAGCAGCTAACAAGAGTCAGGATATTTGCTATTGAGAATCTCGGAGACACCATTACACAAAAATCGATACCCCTCACCTACACCCCGAGGCGTCTTCTGAAGCACCCTGATCTCCCAATGTTTTATACAATCGAGGCAGACAACAACACACTGCCTCCCGAGCTCCGAGCTAAGCTCATCGCGGACCCCAAAGTTGTCAACGGTGACGCTCAGGTGCTCCCACCCGATGAATTCGGGTACCCCAAGGGCAGGGGTCGCTGGGCTTCATGCATCAGCGTGATCGATCCCTTGTCGGAAGAGCAGCGGGTCTTGCAGACCGTTGATCTCGACAACAACGAAGCAGCTGTCAGTGCTGCAATTGTGTCTTTCGCCAGCCAGGACAACGAGAGTTTCCTGATTGTCGGCACAGGAAAAGACATGATTGTAAATCCTCGACAGTTCTCGGAAGGCTACATCCACGTCTACCGCTTCAGCGAGGATGGCCACGAGCTGGAATTCATTCACAAGACCAAGGTCGAGGAGCCTCCCATGGCGCTTCTCGGGTTCCAGGGCAGATTGCTCGCTGGCATCGGCAAGACTCTGAGGATATACGACCTCGGTCTGAAACAAATGCTCAGAAAGGCCCAAGCAGATGTGGCGCCTCAGTTGATTGTGTCCCTGAGCACACAAGGAAGCCGCATCATCGTAGGAGACGTCCAGCACGGTGTCACCTACGTTGTCTACAAGCCTACCACCAACAAGCTCATTCCGTTCGTCGACGACACGATATCGAGATGGGTCACCTGCACCACCATGGTGGACTACGAGTCAGTTGCCGGAGGAGACAAGTTTGGAAATATGTTCCTCGTCCGTTGCCCAGAGAAGGCAAGCCAAGAGGCGGACGAGGAGCAGGCCGGCCTACACCTCCTAAACACGAGGGACTACCTCCACGGCACGCCGCACCGAGTCAACCTTCTCAGCCATTCGTACACGCAAGACGTGCCCACAAGCATCACGAAGACGAGCCTGGTCGTCGGCGGCCAGGATGTGCTCCTCTGGAGCGGCATCAACGGCACCATCGGGGTCTTCATTCCGTTTGTGACGCGTGAGGACGTGGACTTCTTCCAGAATCTCGAGCAGCACATGCGCACCGAGGATCCGCCGCTCGCGGGCAGAGACCACCTCATGTACCGCAGCTACTATGTGCCCGTCAAGGGCGTCATCGACGGCGACCTCTGCGAGAGGTATACGCTCCTACCCAACGACAAGAAGCAGATGATTGCCGGGGAGCTGGATCGATCAGTGAGAGAGATCGAGAGGAAGATCTCGGACATTCGGACACGGTCTGCGTTCTAGGAGCGGAGTTCGTACTTGGTTTTAAATATCCGACCTTTCTTAGGAGGGAGGCAGCGTTGGAATGTTGCGTGTATTGTGTACAAAGCGTGGCAAAGGTATATGGCAACGGCGTTTCATACAGGCCAAAGAGCCGTAGGGTGGAACAGACATGATGACGATGCAATGAAGAAGAGCTCTAATCCAAACAAGACGACAAACGCCAGTGTGTGCAAAGCTGCAAGTGAAGCCCCCGTATCAGACGCCAGGATCGAGACAGACAGGCTCAGGCCGATCCCCTCCAAAACGGCCCCCGGTTCCGCGGGGCGCCCTTCCCCCTCGGGCCGCCCTCCTGGACGGGGTGGTCCCGCTCCCAGGCCTCGTCGGCGGCGAAGGCCTCCATGGCGGCAGCCAGGTCGTAGGCGGCCTGCTCGAGGTACAGGACGGCGACGTCGTAGTCGGAGACCTTGCAGCCGGTCATGAAGCGGCGGATGCGGCTTTTGCGCAGCTCCTCCTCCTCGCCCTCGACAGGGCGCGGCGACAGGCTCACGCCGGCGGCGTAGTACTCGCCCGGTATCAGCACGGTGCGGCGGGCGTGGAGGAGGTGGTCGCTCGTGATGTTGTTCGCGCGACGGAGGACGGCAGCTGGCACGCCATAGCTGAGGGAGAGGGAGGCGATGGTGTCCTTGTCGTGGTCGATGAAGTGGAGGGTGTCCTCGGGCGGGGGTGTCGCGGACGAGGAGCCCGCCTTCTCGTCGCCGGGCGGGGCGGCGCCGTCGGCAGTGTACGGCGGGGGCGGGGCGGAGGTGCCGGAGGAGAGATGTTGAGTTGGCGCAAAGGGGGAATAGGACGGCGGGTCCCTGAGGTTGTCGGGCAGCACAGAGGGAGTCGAAGAGGTCTGGCAGTAGGGGCAGTAGGATGCGAAGCGGGTGTTATTCTGCGGTTTCGTCAGTGCCGGTTCTACGGGGTATTGAAGACAAGAAGGTGACTGACGTGGATGCAGCTCCCGCAGATTACGCGAGCGCAGCACTCCAGTCGGCGGTCGTCGGGCAGTGGTTTCTCGGTCGAGGAGCAGTACCGGGGCACGGAGGCGAGGAGCTTGGCGCAGGTGCAGCAGGCCTCGCCGCCTACGGTCGGGAGGGGCTTGTTCTTCATGGTTTGGTCTTCTCTTCTTTTTGGTATTTCTATCTGACGAGACGAGGAAGAGCCGGGATGGTATGCAGGTACAGGTGGGTTGGAACTTTGGGACACGTAGGAAGGAGACGAAGAGAAAGTCACACCTGCATGGAGCACGAATCCGGCGGACCGGGAAAAGTGATGAACCTAAGTCCGCGATGAGGCGTGCCCTGGTGAGCCGTCCATGTCCACAGGTCCAATACGGCGGGTGTTTTGGGGCGAGGTACAGTGTTCATTCAGTGTTCGTCCCCGCAGTCACAGTACAGCGTATGTCGCCACCCCCACTGCGCCCGCACCGCCACGGCCGAACTCACTGCAGAGGAAACACTAGACAGTGACAGTGACTGACTGACGTCTTCCATCTGGCGCTAGTTTAGAGTCGGCCAGATCACAAAATGCAGGTGGGCGCGGCGCAGCGGAAGCCCGCGGCCCGACGTGCCCCAAGTCTGCACCTGCAGAGCCCGTTTAACGACCGCCAAGGGCAAACGACGCAGAGAGAATCCTCCATAGTTTAGTCTGGTCCCATTATTGTTTCGGGTTCTCAAGCAACGCGACGCTGGCTTGCCGATACGAACAAGTACGTATTGGTGGTTCTTTCTCGTCCGGTCGGTGATTATTTCCCTATCAGAAGAGGATGAAAGCTTCTGAGAGAGGACGACGCTTCATGTTTTTTACCTCGAAGCCCACAAAATCTACGGTTCTGACGGCCAGAGATATCGTAATTCTCTCTTCTCAACCTGGTCCGGACGATTATGCATAAGCTGACGTGCGTTTGCCCCAAGACACATTTCGCCATTTTGGACAAGATTGTCTGTCTTGCTTGACGCGACTTCTGGAGTGCCCCTGTTTTTCTGTCACCCGCTTGCATCCGAGTAAGCGACAGTTACAAATGGGTTGTATTTATCATCAGCCACATCCACACGAGTTCGCGTCTGCGGCACGCGTGCGAGCTTCTCGCTTTCCAGCTGGACACGCGGCGTCTCAGACAGGAAGTCCTTTTGGACGTATGATTCACTCGGAACCAGATATCAGAAACTACAGAAGGCGGCAAGCGGCCATCGAACCCGTAAGAAAAGAAGAATCCTATCGGGGTTGTCGGGATCAGAAAATCACGCACTTCTTCCCCATGGTACTTTGGTCAAGCCAGACGCACAAGAGTCCGTCTGTAAGCTTGGTTTTATACAACCGCCGTCCTTGGTGTGTGGGTACGCACAACTGCGGCCCCGCGTAGGATCGGTCCCCTCCTCCACGTTTTCGGCTTCGGGAGGCCAAGGACGCGGCTGCCCGTCCGGTGGAGTAACCAGACCGAGTGGACGACTTGTTAAAAGCTCACCTTTTGGCCCCTTTCTCAGCGAGGAAAAGAGAGGGAAATCTGCACGTCGGGTAAAGCTTACGTGCCATGTCCTCTTCTTGACCTGTCTTGTCAGCCTCCTTTTGCCCCGGTCCGGCCAGCACTAATGCAAGTTGTCGAGCTCCTGCCGCCCAGTCTTACACGAAGAGCCTAGCGTCGAGATGCGCATCTGCGGGAGTGGTTTGTCATACGGGATCTGCCTTGAAGGTTCGTCCGGTACTCCCGTCCGTCGGCTCGAAGCGAGAGGAAGCTTGGTCCTGCAAAGAGATGGGCCTTCGACGCCCTGAAGTTCCTCAACCGGAAAGTCGTTCAGGACCTCCCAGCGCATCCCATCGGGACAAACCAGAACCTCCCGTTTGACCCAATTGGTCATCGACACCGATGGGAATGGGTGTATGGAGAAGCCCTTCTTGGCCGTCAGCTTGACGTCCCATCGTACAAGGCGAGATAGCCTTTTTTCGTACCATGCTGTCCAAAGACAGACTTCATCCCTCTTAGGGCAAACCGGGTTTGAGGGGCCTCATGCTTCGCCTCGACGACTGAGTTTTGCCTGAATCCGTCGCGCTGCCTGGAAGAGAACTATGCTGGTCCGGCCACGAAGACCCTGCGGCGCAGTCTCGGCCCATAGCGGCCCGTGGGATCTTGCAGCGGCTCGCGGATCCGATTAGACGGATGTTTGGAGGGTGGTGTGGACGGGGGCTCGCCCGAGAGGTGTCTGATAACAGTCGCCCGGGTTCCCAGTGCTGCGAGAGGCTCTGGGACGGGCGTAGGATGACTCCAGGGAACTAGCAAGGGGCCATGCCTTCTCATTGGGATCAGTCGTGAAACTCTGGATCTGCGGATGCATGGCAAACGGCAGCCAGTGGCCGGAGGGCGGCTATGCAGGCCGAGGATAGCGTCAACCACCGCCGTAAGATGTTGTTCGTGCCCCATAAGTATTGGGGGGGGGGGGGGCAAAGGTGTTGATGCTGACGGAGACTGTGGCATGCTCGGAGCTGATGATGTTTAAAAGGAGAGGTCTGGAGCCTGGTTGATAAGTTCCAGGAAGGTCAGTAAGCGCTCTTGCAACCATCTCATCTATCCACGGAGAACCAGCATGGCTCTCATCGAAGCTATACCCCGTCAAGCCAACGGCTACGTCGTAGCTGCGGCCTTCATTTTCCTGATCTTATATGGCCTCCGTCAACTATTGGTTGCCAGGGTGGACTCAGCAGAGCCTCCGGTCCTGAAGCCCCGTATACCCTTGGTCGGGCATATTATAGGGCTGATCAAGCACCAGCACAGCTACTACAAGTTGCTCTTGTAAGTCATGTACACCACGTTCTTCTCGGCTCCCAACTCACACCCACAGGGGAAAGTCCCCAGTTCCGATCTGCACCCTCCCGTTGCTCAGCGGCAAGGGCTATGTCATCACCGACCCGGACCTCGCGCGCGCGGCCTTCAAGAGCCGGACGCTCAGCCTGGGACCCCTTATCAGTGAGATGATCCATCGCATTACTGGCTTGCCGGAGGAGATCATGGACATCTACAACAGCGCGGCCTTCCACACCCAATGGACCAAGATTGTCCACTCGTCGCTGACAGGCGAAAACCTGCGCCTCATTAACGTCGGGGGGCTGCGTGACCTCGCCCGCACCCTCAATGCCGTTCCCGCCACGACAGGGATTGCCGTGCCAGACCTCTACCTCTGGACGCGGAGCACCATGACGCAGGCTACCACGTCGGCGCTCTATGGCGACGAGAACCCCTGGAAGAAAGATCCGTCCCTTACGGACTCCTACTGGGGCTACGAGAGCTACATGCTCGCCATCATTGCCAACATCTTCCCGAGCCTGCTCGTCCCGCGCGCGATCCGCTTCCGCAACAAGCTGAGGACGGGGTTCAGGGCGTATTTCGCGGCCGCGGGCGACCAGCGCCCCTCGACGCACGCGTTCATGAGGCATCGTGGCCGGTTGGAGCGTGCGAGCGGGTTGTCGGTTGACGACATGGCTGCGCTTGAGGTGGTGGTCGTCCACGGCGCGCTGTCCAACACAATTCCGTCCTTGTTTTGGTCCCTAGTACACGTCTTCAGCTGTCCGGACCTGGTGAAGCGTCTGCGCGAGGAGTTGGCTGGCATCGTCACCCCCGGCGAGGGCTCGCACGAGATGGTCATCGACATCGCGCGCATGGAGGAGTTGTGTCCGCTGCTTGTGTCCTCGTTCCGTGAGAGTCACCGGCTCAGCAGCGTCGGCACGTCGATCCGCCGCGTGATGAAGGATACAGTCCTCTCGGGCGGGGGCCGCAGCTATCTGCTAAAGGAGGGTTGTTTTGTGCATGTGCCGATGAGTGTGGTGCACGTCGACCCTGAGGGCTGGGGCGCCGACGCGGAGGAATTTGTCGGGCCGCGGTTTTTGGGACTGTCGGCGGAGGGCTCCGAGAAGCAGGAGAAGAGGGTGTACTTCCCGTTCGGGGCCGGCCGGCACGCCTGTCCCGGACGGCACTTTGCCTCCGCCGAGAGCTGGGGGTTCCTCGTGATTTTGCTGATGGGCTTCGAGGTGACCGGGGCCGACGGGCGCCCGATCCGTGCGCCGCAGCCCAAGTTGCCCAACATGACGACTTCGATCTGGCGTCCGCTGGCCGGGGAGGATTTGAAGGCGAACATTTCTCGGAGGACGGGATGGGAGGATGTGGTTTGGAAGATCAAGGAGTAGATAGCTAGATTTAGAGTTTGGATGTTTTTCATTACAGGAAATAGAGATCTAGACGTGCTCAATGACCCCGAGCTCACTCGTGAGATGTTTCTGGCATTTCAATCATTTTTAGATAAGCCAAGTTGAATCCAAACAGGACTGTTATAGACAGGCAGTATGAGTAGGCTTGGAATGGTCCTCAATATACTCGGATATAGGTTATGCTTTTTATCACTGCGGCGGATCAACCGGTATCTCTTGGAAACTGAAGCATACATGTGTTTTGAGGCTCTCTTGTGTTACAGGATACTATGAAAACGATAACGTCCTCAGTTCTTGAAGTTGAAACTGTCGGCATCAGCCACTCATCACGAGTAGTGGTCAGATGTCGTGCCCTTATCATCCACAACGGATGTAAATACCGAAAGAGTTCCCAAGACATTAAGACCTGTTTTCAAGCAACCCAGCTAGCCACTGTGAATGTCATCGGTACGGATCGAGCCTCGCGATGCCTTGAGTTGAACATCATCCTTGCAGAGCCGCCACAAATCAACCTAGATGGCGCATACGGGCGCGATGTTCTCGCCGTCCCCTTGTTTGTCCCATCACAGCCGGTGGGTTTTTTTGCTGAGGAACCACCTTTCATTACACGGACTGCGGACGATAACGTTCGAAAATCATAAAAAGGTAGGTTTTCAGGAGCTTCTGCCTCAAGATTGAGGGTCATCCCAGAACATCACTAACTTGCAAAAAGTCTCGGTGCTGGCATCGCGAACATTCACCACTCAGTCATTATACCCGTGAACCTGCAAGAAACAGCGTCCAGGTTTTATCGATATGAGCAGTTTGCGCTTTCGAGATCATCAGTCGCTAGCTAGTCTTGGTTCATTTTCGCCTTGTGAACAAATGTCGTGCTGAGATGAAATGCCCTCAATAACCTTACGATGAACTGGTAGCGTTGTATTGCAGCGATGAAAGGCAAGGAGAAACCAACCCGCGTTAGTCTTGGGTGGCGGACCAAGTCTTTGAGAAGATGTTCTGTTTTATTCTTGTTCAAGTGCTCAAGTGCATAGTTCCGGGCTTGGTGTCGGGAACACTTCGAGAATTGGGTAGTTGCGCCGTAAGGGGATCTGTGGGGCGAAGTAATCACACCTTCCACTTCAGCGATCGTCGACACAGGCTTTCGGTTATCACCAGATCTTATAGTGAGATGTTTGTCAAAAGCGGTTCCGTCCCTCTCTCCAGAACCAGCCGGCGTAACCATTCTGGTCATATTGTACGCAGTCTCTTTAGCCTGAAACTCGTGTATGCCATCGATTTGCTGTCATATCAGAGAAGCCCCGGCCTCTTTGATAAGTTCCATTCTCTCTACCTTCTGCCATTTCTGTTGCTGTTGTCTCTCATTTCCGAAGTATTACTGCATAGTCTACCCAAATACCTAAGATATGCCGCCGAGGCCGACGATCAGGCACTGTAAGTGCGCCCGGATGCGGTCATTACTTCGACGAATTTCTTAGATGCCTTGAAATGTCGTCAAAAAGGTCACATTTGATTTGGAGGTTCTTCCTACACTGTGAGCCACGCAGCCGTTGGCGAGTCCTGTCCATGGCGGCCTCCCTTGCGTGACCTCGACTTACCATCCGAGTTTGTCTCCTGCAAAGTCCACTGTCGAAGCCCAATGACCAGCTCAGAATCAAGCAGTCTCGACAGTACTGCAAGCTGTTAATCCATGACCCGGCTTTGGCGCTGAGGTGTCCGGCGCGCAATGCCCGTCGCCTTTGTGTGACTTCATGCAATCCACGACCACAGCTAATATGGTTCCAACGCCAAAATGAGTGGTATGCTCCGCGCGAGCAGTTGCGCCTGCTAGAAAAAGAAACGAGCAACCTCCACACAACATCATCTGTCACCGACCTGCTCGCGGCGTGTCAACCACGAGGCTGACCTATTCGGCAACGAGAAAATACTATAGGAAATATTGCAATGAAGTCTGGGATTGTAGGCATTTCGCGCATAGACCAATTTCGCTCATTGTCGACACCCAGATACGGCCGCGATGCTCTCACATCTGGTGTTTGAGAGCCACAGCCCAACGTGCCTCACCTACCTACTACACTCATGCAACCGCCAACCACCACCACCTCAGGGAATCACTTGAGAAAAATCTTTCAGACATTAATCTAAGGCAAGAGCAACGTTGATTACCTAATTTAGAGTTGTCTTTCCTCTGCGTGCACGTGATTTCGCCGCCATCCGCCACAACACCACTCAACTATCACCAAAACCTCCGGACACCTCCGGACATCAAAGATAAACATTCCATGCTCAGAAACATAAAGAAAAAAGAACTTTCCGCCGCCGGGAATCGAACCCGGGGCTCTCCGGAGCTTCCAGGAGATGATTCAGATGATGAGAATCACTCGTTGAAAGCGGAGTATGTTAACCCCTACACTACGGCGGATGTTGATGGTTTGGGATTTTACATATCCCTTAATGCCTTGGCACCCTGCTGGAGCCTGTTGGAGCCTGCTGGAATTTACTGGAGTTAATTCCCGATTGGCTAAGCTCTGTGTTGGGGGTCCGAGAATGGGATGGTGGCACACACTTGGGTTGAGACATGGGGGTGTGTGGAGAGCACGAGTTGTGTCATGGCAACTCCAGAAGGACAATCAAACGTGCCCCTTGAGAGATCTATCGGCCGTTTGTTTTATTTCTTGTTCTATGAGATGAAATGCTATCTCATGTTGAGACGCCTGTCATGTCAACGGATTCCAAACCACCCACCACAAACAAACTTTGCGGTGTGGATGGCAGAAAGTTTCGACAACGACGTCTGCATCTGTTGCCAGCTGGCCGAGATGGGAGCACAACCCAGAATGCACAAGGGCACAAGAGGGTCGTCGGTCGGAATGGCGTGGCAGGGAGTAGCGGGACAAGATACGGATATAGTATGGATACTCCATGTCAACTGAATGAATCAAGAGACTCTTGCTACTGTCTAGTGAGCTCGAGACATTAAAAAGGCCAGCATGCCCGCTTCTCCTTCCCTGCCGTCTGTTTTGACTTTTTCATCTTCAACACACGCCAAACGGTGTTCAGCCTCATCCCAACACCAAGACTCGCGATTCACAGCACGCCTGCAGAGCAAACAATCAGACTTGGACGGCATTTGGACCGCTGCCTCGTCGGACTTTCATCCCGCCACGGGCAAGGTTTCACATTAGGAAGACTTCGGACACGGCGGCATCTTCAGCTTGGCAAGAAAGCGGACTCAAGCCGAGCGCGTTTGTGAGGCATCAAGCCAAGCATCGTGACGGACGAAAGGTGCCAATGGAATGTCCGATGTCTAATTACTGCAGCACGTCTCCCCACAGCCTACTGAAGATCACGATCTATCCAGCTTCGCAGTGATTCGGGACCCCTTGTGAGTCACTGGGGTACGCATCACCTGACCGCTACGTAACCGTGGCAGAACTAGCAGGTCGTGTTCGTAGGACTTTGGGGGCCTGGGCAGGTGCTGACATGGTTGGTGGCCGGCGGCCAGCTCTCAGTAAGCCGGCCGGTACAACACACCCCTTGACGGAATTGACCCGAAGAGGCAATGAAACGACAGTACTCGCGTCCGAGAAATCGATCCCCACCGCGACCCACTTACCAAGTGCCCCGCCCTAGGGCTTGCCAGGTTGGATGGATGAGTGCAGAAATCAAGAAAGGAAGAGAAGAGGGAAAATCTCGTTGCTGTAATGCGACGCAGGCAGGGCCTTTTTGCTTCGTGTCAGATGATTGGCTTTCCGATGTTCGGATGCCGCGGCGAATGATGCGGGAACCTTTGCAGGCGCAAAGGGTCCGGCCTCGGGGACTAGAAGTTTTCTCGAAGAATGCCCCGCTTTTCGTGTTCCTGCGGGCTCGGACCATCAGGACCCCGATCCGACGCTAGGACCAATTCTCCCAAACGGTCAGCTGAACGGACTTGGGACTTGAACGCCTGACGGTGTGAACGGGCCACCCAAAGACCACAACTGCACTGTCCGCACGTCCTCCAGACTGCCATGCCAGTTCGGCAAAACTTTGCACATGGCGCGAATAAAACAGCATCTTGGCTTCGCAGACTGCAAGAGAGAAAAAGACGAACATCGGTTGCCGAGAAAAGTCTGATGAGATCGGGCCAATCCCGCGACCGGAGGATGACGGCAACGCCAGGCATGGAGGCCGGTGAAAATTTATTCGACGAGGATGTGACGAAACACGGCCAATGCCTCTCCCAATTGCTCGGTTCCTGCCGTAACAGCAGGTGCACGTTTCCTGGGGGTCGAGTCCGTCAATTATTGGTCGTCATTGCTCGTCAAACCTTTCCTATACCAGGACAGGTAGGCCACCACACCAACAGCTTCCAGCAGTCGCGGCGTCACGACTGACGAGGAGCTGCGAGGTCCTCCGCGGAGATGTAAATTTCGCCTCTCAAGGATCTGAGGCAAGCATCCCTTAGTGCATCGCTAATGTTGCCGTACCGTGCAGTTCGCAGGGATGCCGTCCAACGCTAGGCCTTTCGCCGCAGCAGACTCCTGCCAGCTTTTGTGTCTCTAACACGGCGTCCGCTTTCAGACTGCTGCGTCAGTTACGGCACTTCCTCTGCTCCCGTCGCTGATCGTCGCGTCGCTACCGCACAAGGGCCCAGGCGACGCCGGCGCCCAGCCTGTCCACCGAAAGCTTCAGCGCGGGGAATGCAATCCAGCAAGTCTTTGCTTCTCGAGATGCCCCAGAGCCTGGCGATCATCAATGGGGAGTTGCTGGGGTTGATGGCTTGGGCCTGTCTCTAACTTGACAGCTTCCTATCTCGAGTTCACACTCAGCCTCGCCTTGAGCGAGTCGTCTCACCCGCTTCGGAATTTCTTTTTCGATAGCTTCCGACTTCCGCCACCAGACCAACAAGCGCACAAGTTCTTGACGGCGCACAAAGACTTCTAACGTTTCGCCGCCAAAGGTACATCGGACGCAAGTACCTCGATTACGCTGGTGGAGGGGTGTTGGTTTTGGGTGTGCCGCGCAACTGGACGACAGGTTGGAGCTCTCCGCTTCCCGGTGCTGGCTGGAGCTCAGGTGATCTGAAAATTTGTTCGATGCGAACGTGGCTCCGCTCCCGTTCAAAGTCCGGCCCCAGCTTCGTCTGATGACCGCCAGGCTCGACCAGTCGCCAGCAACACCGGCTGCCGCGAACACGCCTGGGACAAAGTGCGTCTGAAAGGTCTGGTGAAATGACCCTTCCCATGCCAAGGATGGCCGTGGTGATGCTCGAGTGCAGAACCGGTCTGTGGTCTGGGTGTCTTTTTGCCAGGCAATGCTTGTGGAGAGACTCCGGTTCGGAGCTTGGGAGATTGTGCTGATGGAACCTTAACATTTGCATCGTTGCCTAGGTTTATTTCCGCCCATCGTAACTCTGCGCCCACAGCATTGAACAGTGGAACTTGGCGCAAATCGGATAGTTGGATCGCGCATCACGATGAATATAAATACCGCCCCTATCATTTTACGGCTCGCATCCCTGTGGAGGAGCTCTGTTCCTTGGTTTGACTGAGCACGCGCATGTTGGTCTGCTGGAAGTCTGTCGCCGAGGCAGCTACAAGCTTCGCTGTGAAGGACGGATGCAGAAGCTCTCGCGGCAGCCTTGAGTCAGCAATTGGATTTCCCTGGGTTAGCTGTCGCGGGGCATATCCAGGTTTGGCGAAGCTTGCCGTTTTGGAGCGCTGCCGCAGCGATCCGACGAGGACGGCTTTGGTGTTATGGGAGGCGAGGTTGCCGACACGACGCCTTCCCTGAGCCTCGAGATGAGCGCCAAAGAGCCAAGAGATGCTGCGGGCAGGTCCTTGTCAGACACCACGAGACGCACAGCATTGTCAGGAACGTGACGAAAAGCTGCCCGGTGGTCGGAGGAGGCTACGACGCTGCACAGCAATTGACGGCGTACTATGCGGTAGGGCGCAATGGACAGCCATATCCTTCCAAAGAGCGAAGGTCGTCGTCGGCACCCATGGCCATGGATGGACAGAGCAATTTGGGCCAATAATTGCGCACTTTGCAAGACGACGCAAGTGCCTTGCTTTCAGGCCAGCTTCCGACCTTGCTTCCCCACGGCCAAATCCTCATGTTAATGCTTTGTGTGCCACAAAACATGCCAGTTGAACCGGGGGCGTGTGGTTTGGGGACTGGTTAACACCTGGACACCCAGAGTGACCTGGAGCCAAATACCATTCCCAAGGCCAGACATATAACCAGTCCCACCCTAATGTCCTGATGGGACTTGGGAAAGGAGAGCGGTTGATGAAAAGCTTTTCGGCTATCGACCACTTTCTTCGCCTCTGGAAACTGCATTGGAATCGCACACCTGATCCGCGAGCACGACGAGAAACGAGACGCCGTCGGGACCGGGCAGACGGTCGAGAAGCTACGATCGAACGACAGGGAGGCCGAGACAGCGCTACGAGCACATCGCGCTGCAAGCCATCATCACGCCCCAAGACCGCACACAACGACACACTGGACCGACCCTCCACCAGGCGAGCGGGGTTTCTGGGCTGGCGCAGCAGCCGCGCAACCTGATCAGTGAGCCTGCATCGTTCTCGAACTGAGCTGAGTTGCCGCCCCGGGGTCTGCTGCTGCTGCATCGCATCCACCAGCTCGCATTGGCCTTCCCTTTCTTGGATTACCTTTCTGGCTGGGGGCGACGAGCATCCAGTCCTCCATCTACCGATTATCGTCGTGTGCTGCTGGTCGTCGAGGTTCCACGGCGCATTGCTGGTCGGTTTGTCGAGGGGATACGGACAGACACCACGGGGTCCATCGTCATCTGCTGCTGACCCCCTTCCTTCGCTTGTCGTCTCACACCGTCGAATTGACCACCATCCTTCCTCACAACCAGCCGTGGTCTTCAGAGGGTGAAGGAACATAGCAGCAGCAAGAAAATCTTGGCCGACGTCCAGAACACGTTGCCGCGCTGCACCCATCTGCACGTTCAAAACGTGGAGAAGACACAGGAAAGGACGGTCAGTCCGGCCAGCCAACGGCAGCAGAGGAGCAGACCCGAGAAGACATTGAGAGGAGGAAAGGAGGAGAGACAAGCAAGTCCCGTCCTGTCAACGAGTGTGGGCTGGGTGAAGCAGAGCATCCCGTCCTTTTTAACAGGAACATCGACTTGGCCGGAGCTTGGCTACAGCTCCAGGCGCATCCCCACACCCCCCTCGCTGGTTCGCACTTCGCACACTCTCCTGACCTGGCAGCGCTCGCTGGGCTGGTGACCGCACCGCACACGCCCCCCCTCTTCCAGGCCAGGCCAGGACAGGACCCTCTCCCTGAATCCCCTCCTCCACCCACGTCCACGTCCACACACGTCCACCACCATGTCCAGTCCAGGTCCATCCCCACCGCACCGCAGCACCGTCCGTCGCCCATCCATCATCCACCATCCACCATCCCTCACCCCTCTCTCGCCCTCTCTCTCCGCTTGCCGCTGCACGCCCACTCCCACGCCGGCGGCCCTGGGTCTGGGCGAATGGCTGGAGCGCGCCCCTCCTCGGGCTGGCAGTTTATTATCATTACATAAAAGACCGCCGCTCTCTTCCATTTCCTTACACACTGCAACCTCTCATCGCTGCATCCCTTATCTCTGGGCTGGCAGAAAATAACTGTCAAAGATTCAACTGAAGCTCGATTGCGTCCGCTTGGATGCCTTTCCCCCCAGTCACAGTCTCAGCAGCAGTCCGCTCTGTACCTTATCTTGCGGCAGCTTAGATTTTCCCACCCTTTTCAGGTCGCGTCTACCACGCTGGCGGTTTCGCCCCAATTCCCGTGCGGGCGCTCATAGGCGCCACTGGCAACTCTTCCCCCGGATATCCCTTTTTCGGGCAATTGTTTACGACCCCGTCCCTGCTTGTCATCTCTCTTGCGCCCGCAACCACGCGCAATCGCCCATACACGAACACTTCCAGAACATCGTAGGGCTGGAGTGTGGAACGCCCGACGTCACAACGGCGCTCCTATCAACTCAGATCCTCCTGCTGCGCAGCGCTTGCTGCCGCTGTCACTGCCGCTGCCGACCGGCACGCTGCCTCAAACCCCCGTGTGCGAGATAAGGAATGGCAGATAAGATGTCCATCGACAACAAAGATCCCGTCAAGGAGGACACTCCCGAGACCACGGGCTCTAGCCCCGAGGCCGACCAGCCCGTTGCGACCAACGGCGCCGCTACCAACAACGCCAATGCCGCCCCCGAGAATCAGCAGCCCAAGCGAAAGGGCGGCCGCAAGCCTGTGAGTAAAACCCCTTCTCGTCATCTCAAAAATCCATCACTGCCTCTCCGCGCCTTCGGTGTCAACACCACACTGCCCCGGACTTACGTCTGTGTCACGCAGTCTTAGAGTTTCGCTTGGGACGAAACCTTGTTTAGTCTTATCTCCCATCCCGACCGAATGCTAATCGCTACCCCAAGATTTACGCTACCTCTGAGGAGCGCAAGCAGCGCAACCGCCAGGCCCAGGCTGCTTTTCGCGAGCGTCGAACTGAGTACATCAAGCAGCTCGAGGAGGCCATTCGCGTCCATGAGTCTAACCTGCACAACCTCCAGGCGGCCCATCGCACTGCTGCCGACGAGTGTTTGATGCTGCGCTACAAGAACTCCTTGCTGGAACGTATCCTCCTGGAGAAGGGTAAGCTTACGCTGCCGTCATCCTAAACGACCCTTCACTCACTAATGCTATCACAGGCATCGATGTTCAGGCTGAGCTTCGAGCAAAAACGGGCAGTCCCAACCTGGGGCCGACCCATGCTCCGCAGAACATGGTTCAACCACCGCCCATTCAGCGGGCCATCTTGAACCGCCACCATCAGTCTCGAAGGTCGAATTCGAGCATCGCACCAAAGCTCGAGCCCGGCATCAGCCCGCTGCCCCCGCCAATACAGGCAGCTCACTCGGCGGCGTCGCCCAAGACCCGGCCGACGCCTTCATCGCACTCCAACTCGCCGACAAACACGGCCGCGTACGGCAGCCAGCCGGCGTTGTCGCCGGCGGCCTCTGACCATGGCCCGCTGCGCACCACCATGGCGCCGTCCATGAAGTCGCAGCTCAGTCCCATGGCCCCGATGAACCCGGCCGCACGAGCTCACATGATGTCCGGCGGTCCCCCCAGAGTCGGCACCAACGGCCCATATTATTCGACTCCAGCGTTCCAGAACCATATTGAGCAGCTAGGCAAGCTGACCCCCTCCCCGTCAATAGGACTCTGTTCGTCCTAGGCTGATAAACGTGCGTACAGAACAGGAGTATGATGCCCCTGCAGACATGATCGAAGACTCGGAAATCGACACGCCGAGCGGCCCTGGGCCATATCCCAGCGCCTTCTCCGGAGACGCGCCACAACCCATGATGGCGTCCCCGACATCCGTCGGCCCCGGCCAGCAGCAGATGACGACCCAGGCCGAGTCTGCTCAGCCCACCCAGACGACTCAGGGAGCATATCCCTCCATGACGCAGCTCCTGGACACTGGTATCGACTGGGACCCCTTTGGGCTGAGCGCCAGCATGGCATTCCCGTCGCAGTTCTCCTTTGACACGAGCAACATGCGGTAACGATACGCCCCCGACGGATTGAGCGTTCGACATCATCTGTCCCGACGACCAGACCGAGCCAGCCTCTGTCTAGAGTTCGTTCGGTGACACGGAAAGAGGAGGAAAGAGTTTCAAAATGTTTCATCACCACTGTTTTATTTCCAAAAGAAAAAGAAAAGTAATTATGAATTGGGAGGTCGGCGAGCGAAAAACTCGATACCCGGGCGAGAGACACGACTATCAGCATTCGGACGGCGAGATTGTTTTCTGGGCGAAGCATTGTCGCAGCGTCCTTAATCACAACAAAGCGAGGGGAAACAAAATTTCACGATGGCTTCCGATACCCGAGCCGCAGTCATCAACGGGAAACGCGACCACGAACATAAAAGTACCAACAAATCTACTGTCATTGTGTTTTCGTTTTTCAACAAGTCTTTTTCAATCACGGACAGGCAAGTCGGCGACGGAAATACCCCACAGGGTGGACGGGCGGCCTGCAGTACTTGTCTTTTGAAACTTATCTGGTTCTTGTTCAAGCCTCTGTTTGGTCTTTTTTGAATGGCGTTTAAACACAACCACACATCACGTATGATGATGCATAAGGGGGGAAAACAGGAGAAGGGATAAAAAAGTTTTCTATTTTTTCGCTGGTTTCAAAAGGCTTCATTTTTCCTTTGGGCTTCGTGGATCTGATCTCGGTGCGTGTCGTGTCCATCTGTGAATGCGGTCTCTGCCGTATGGGATGTCACTTCGGTGCCGTCATCGTCGACGACGTCGTTGTCGTTGCTGGAGACAGACCCGCTGGGGGGGAGAAGGTCCAGATCGGCCGCCGGCGGGCAGAAGTGGGACACACGGGGTTCCCAGGACCGGTGTGTGTGCGTGTGTGCGGTTTCGCAAACGAAACCGTTCCCCCAAATCCCACCTCGCAGCACCCATTTCGTCACGTCTCTCGGCACGGCGGGCTGACGGCACCGGAGTCGATTCCGCGCCGTTTTCCCTTGGCTATTTGGGGGTTGAGTCATTGACCGGGGCTGCAGGTCTTTTTTTTTTATCCTGCCTTTTTTTTTTTTTCATCTTTGCGATCTGTTTGCTTGGGTTTCCCGGAAATATGAGGCATCAGAAGCGAGCGATGGGGAGAGATGCATCGGCCTGCGTGGCCTTGTTCCTGCTTGGCTATTGGTCTGTTTCTTCTTTTCTCATGTGAACCCGGTCCCCGGCCTTGCGAAAGCGTTGGTGCAATCTTCGTCATGTATTGTCCCCATCGCGGGACGTGTGGCACACCCCCCCTCCATCCATGTAACTTAGGTAATGGCCAAGAGATTACCGGGGGTCGGAGATGGAGCTTGACTCGAGGGAGCGAGGAAGCGGAAAGACGAGCTGGGCCCGCGGCCAAGAGACGCTGGAAATGCCCAGAAGGTGAGTTCCTCTTCTATCTCTCCCGGATTTTCGTGAACGACACGTGGAAATGGGGTCATGTGTGTGTGGGCTTTTGGCAGGTCTGGCACGAAGCTTGTGTGTTTCCCGTTTTGTCTGTATCCCTTTGCGTACTTCTCTTTTCCCCTGCAGATGGGAAAGAGATTGACGACGACAAGCCTCGCGGGACAAGAAAAAGGGTCGCCCGGCTAGGCCATATTGGCTTGGCCCGCGTTGGTCCTTTCTCGTTCCAGTTCCAGCTCCCTGATTCCTCTTGGTCATGAAATGTATGAGACGCATGGTCCGAGTTGGGGATTTTCCATGGCAGTGTAAGCTTAGGTTTTAGCCAGCGAGCCAATAGAAACGACAAAGTTCGAACGTGTTAGTAACAATATTGTATCGGGCGGTTGAATCTCTCGCTCCTTTCGGGGGCTGGCTGGCTGGGCCCAGGGCAAGCAAGGCCCGGACCCGGGCTGGGGCAAAGGGCGCCCGGGGAGCTACAGCTACACACGACATACGGATACAGGCTGGCGTTTAAAGATTGGGGCCAGGCAGAAGCCAGCGGAGAGGAAGGTCAAGGCGTCTTGGTCCTGTCTGGTGACGTGACGCGACTGATGAGTGACAGGACGGCAGTTGGGGGCTTTCCATGGCGTGCGCGTATGCATCCGTGTATGCATCCGGCTGGGTACCTGGGGCATCGTGTACTGTACCTGTGCGCCTGTTAAGTTTTGCGTCTGACGTTTTTTTCTGGTGCCTGGATTTGGGATCTTTTGAAAAATCTGGGGGGCCCCGTTCCGTTTGATTGATTGCATGTTCCGGTGCGCGTGGTGTGTGACGGGGAAGTGGAGGTATCACCTAATGGTAACTCCCCCCCGGAGAGGCATGAGCCATCAAGATTCAAGACAAGACACCTTGGGAGAGTTCGTACGGGGAGCCCCACCGAGGGCATTCGGGATTACGTAAGTAGGACTTTTTGATCGATGCGAGGGCTGAGGGGGGGTTGCCCCTTGGGGCCTAGGTGAGGCGGAAAGTCCTTGATTTGCAGCGTGCCTGTATGCCAGTGTGGTGAGGTGCGTGGTGCCCGCAGGCCGCAGGCGAGATGTGGGGAGCAAGGAGCTCCTCCTCCTCCTGGAGCGTACCAGGCGCGGACGGAGATTGGAGTCCGTTGGGACCGAACGCGTCCCGGGGCACAGGGAGGTGTGATGGGGGATCGGGTTGGCCGGGAGGTGGAGAGTTGGTTTCGGGGCGCCGTTGGCCTCTGGAGACTGCGATGCGCGTTTCTGTCCCGGAACTGGCTCCAAGGTCGAGGTGCCAGGTTGTCCGGGCGAGCGGGCTCTGCGGTGCGGCCGCCGGCCGCGAGGTGAAGTCTGGTCAGGCGTACGTGGAACCTCTTGGCTGCGGAAAGGCGGCCAGGATGTATCGTCGGATCTGTTGGTTGACTGGTTGCTTGGACTCCTCGCCCATATTGAATATTGCGCCAAGAGGCAGCCTTTAGAGTCATCGCCCTTCGGGCATCAACGGGAGGGAGCATATGTCAGCTTCAAAAGGTCTAGACCTCGTATGGTGGCTTTGGTGATCTGAGCCAAGGCTGCCGGCAATAGAGTTTGGGGACATGGCGTGAGGTTGGTTGGTTGGTTTCTTGGCACTTGAGCTGCAGTTATCCTCCATCTTTTTCATGGCCTCACGAGTTGGTCTAAACCTTGGAAGCTTTCCGACTTGTTTTGGTGCTAGTTGGTTGGGCTTAGATGGCTCTGTAAATTCGTTGGCTTACGTGGGTTTCTGACAGTGTTAAAGACCAAATCAGCTTTTATTGGATAGGTAAGGGATATCCAGATACAGGAACTATGGCCAAGAGACTCTACATATTACACATCACACTTCGTCCCCGACAAAGACCTATGACGGAAACTCCTAAATGTGTTAAGGTTGTGATTGTCACTCTTCATGTCAATAATGTTTTGCTGAGCGATGTTTCGTTATTGCCGCGAGACCTTGCACATTTAGGGGTACACTCATCCTCCATAGAGGGGAAAGCAAGCAGCAGTGTGAGCATTTCAGAGTTCTGAAAGCTCCATACAGATGCCGTAGGGAACCTGGAACCAGAAATGCAGAGATATTGATGTGACTGGAAGCTCTGGTTTCTCCTTCTTTTGGAGACATGGAGCTCCTCCGGCTTCACCCCCACGGAGTTCAGTGCAACACGGAGAGGATAAGTTCATGTCTAACAGCAAAACAACACCTCAATTGTATTATCAGTAGCATAGCTATTGTTACTTCCAGTTTGGGACGATTTGAGTTCAGTAGCTGAGTCCAACTCTGAGGCAAGATAATGGCCGGGCAAGGAAGTAGCAGCCCTGTGACTTCTACTTGGCTGCTCTTTCCTCATGAGCAAAGCAAATGCGACAGCCCTCCAAAAAATTCACCCATTTATTGTAGACAGGAAGCCACTCAGAACACGAATATCCAGCAGGAACACAAAAAGGTCTCACCTCCATCACCCGATACCTGAGAAAAAAGCGCCTCATACCGTCACGCGATGAAGACCACAACTCGACACGACGGACCGCAGGAGGTCAATCAGGCGACGAACCCCAAGAACTCTCGAGGCGGGAAGCACACGGGAAAGGACGATGCAGCCTACTATGAGTTCATGACGATGTACATGGAGATGACGAAGAAGATCATGGACGACTGCGCGGCTATGGGTTGCCCCGTGTCACCAACCACATACGCAATGATGCTTGAAATTCCCCCCAAGAACAACTAGCCGATTCCTTGATGATGAGACGGCTTTGGGCGGTGCCCGTCGCCAACTTCAATACTTCGGAGAGCCACATCAGTCAGAGCCATGTGCACCTGCTGGTAAGTCAAATCTTGCCATGCCCGGCCAAACTTCTCCAGAATAACAAATCATTGCGAAATAGATAACTGGAACAGAACGTCATGCATCGGAGGGATAGTAAGTCAAATCAAGCCTGGGCCTGGGCCATAGGTTGGGTGCGGGTGTAAGTGGATGGGATCGTTCGCCGGATAGCCCGTAGCTCTCTGAAAAATCAATCCTACGATTATCGTGAAAATAAAACTTGAGCTTCAAAATGACACTGCATTCCTGCTGCAGCAGTAGAAAAAAAAATAGTGACAGTAAAATTCTCGCGGTGGTGGTAAAGGCGCCTTCCCCTCGCGCCATCGCTAGGAACCCGCCGGCGACATGTCACGGATGGCATCATGTGCATGACCATCTGGCACTTTCGAGAAGAAAGGTCTATAGGCGTTAGAAAAATGGTCAGCAATCACCACAGGTTTTCTGGTTTTCGACGGGATGGTCTGAGGCAACGGGACCAGATCCAGCGCCAGTCCGGGAAGGGCTGAGTTCTTATGTTCCAGCCCTCCTTTGGCCTTCCCTTCGGGATACGGTCAAGCCGACCGCGTACTTGTACCGCCACTTTTTTTTGCCTTTTTTCTATGTATATTTTTTGATCTCTTTGTTCCTCGGTGCCTACGGCGGAGGTGGCAGGAGCGGTGGGTACCTCCGTGGCCGGCATCTGGAGCCGCATCGTGTCGGCGCCGGTGGGTCCACCCTGTCTAACCTCCAAGATTGAGGAAGGTGCGCGTGGTCGAGGGGCGGCGACTGTCAGTTGCTTTCGAAGGTGCGAATACAGTCGAAAATGAGGGTCGAGGGTTCGAGTCTGAGGAAAGACGAGAGTTACGTTTTATTTTTTGTATTCCTCGACTGGAGCTCGGCAACTTCCTCAGCGAGACTAATACACCATCGCTATACGATGGACCGCGAAGCGACAACCAACTGCAGTTCGGAGGGGCATCCTGGAGGAGGCCTGGAAGAAGAAGATCTGAAATGGCGATCGCGTTGGTTCTGAGCGTCTGCCTGATTTCGCCTCAAGCAACTGCGCCTCTGGCAGATTCTACCACCCAGCTGTAACACCCGCCTGCCTAGTAGGCGTCCACAAAACCCTCATGTCTTCATAACAGGCCATTGCATGCCAAAGCCGGTGTGGAGAGAAACATGCTAACAAATTTATGACTGGACGGGCCCAACGTGAGATACTTTGATGGCTCTCAGTCTCTGGTGCTTCGTGGAGTCGGACATTGAGACTCATATCGTGTATGAATGGAGTGTGCATACAAGTTACCTGCATCTCTACCATGACGTAACTTGTTAGTTGCCGTGTTTGAAGAGCAGCCCCCGGAACAGCATCGCTGTCTTCGGTATTGGTTGACTTTGTTGGGTATACTTGGCGAATATGTGAAGGAGGGAGTTGGCGGACGAAAGCGACACTGTACAATATAGATACTGTTTCATACGAACCATGTGTGTCCTCAATTCTTTAGATGTATTACTCTAGAAAATCATAATCGCCCGCAACCCGTCCACACGACCCAGACGCCACGCCCAAAACACACCTGTATCATAGCCTGCTCGACCTGCTCTCATCCATAATCGCGCCGCTCATCATGACAGCCTGCTGCCGGTCTCGACCATAGACCAACTCACGGCCGCCAAGGGTGGTCCACCACGCGACGCCGATCGTCGCCCTATCGACGTCCAGCTCCCCGCTGACGAGCAGCTCCTGGAACCGTTCCCTGACGGGCTGGCGCATGACCGGGTCGGCGATCTCGTTCATCGTCTGCGCCGTCAGCGTAAACCAGTCCTTGACGATGTCTAGCGGCAGGAACGGCAGGGAGTCGATGAGGGTCAGGACGAGCGAGCTCTGCTCCGAGAGAGGCTCCTGTGGCGCCAGCCCCTTCTCGGCCTGGTTGATCACGTCTTGTGTTAGCGGCAGCGGTGCCGCGTCTGCGCCCATGGCCTTGAAGCGGACCATCTCGAGCAGGGTCTCGGGGAGGTGCGGCTCCGTAAGGGAGATGGGGAACGGCGGGGAGACGATCTGCATGACCGTCTTGAAGGCGAGGCGGAACTGCCGCGTTGAAATTTGTGAAGGGAAGGAGGCGAAGAGAGCGTCGATATAGAAGGGTACAAGCCCAATGGTCAAGGGGCTGTTATGAGGGCAGGACAGGACAGAAAGGGTGGCACTGTGGGCGGCTTCGAAAAGCTCAACCATGGTCGATGTCATTACGCCAGTGTGAGTGAGGTATGCGGTTGCCGGCTGGACAATGAGCGCGTCGCAGGTCTCGGTGGGCATATTGAGTGGCAGGTGTTCCGCCACGTTTAGGTAGAAAAGATCCATAGTCCTATCCAGGGCGTTGGGGGGCACAATGCCTGCATGAGGGGGCTTGGTCTCTGTCAAGAAGGCGACGCAAGCATCTGCGAATCGTGACAAAATGTCGAGCGAAGTGAGGTAAGTAAAGGAGTAGGCCTGGAACGCGCTGGCTCCCTGCCTCGAGGAAACGAAGAACAAGTTCCTCAGGGTGAGTAATGCCTTGGTCGCGACCTGAGGAGCGATTGCGTCGTTTCTCATATGAGGGTCGAGCAGACCCCGCCGCACGATGGCCTGCATAACTGCGACTGTCGCGTACATCGTCTTCTTCAAGACCTGCCACAGGACCGGCCAAGTGCCCTCCAGTGTGTTTTGGTCCAGTCGTATCGTCTCTTCGGCGGCATCGACGGTCGACAGAGGGTTGTGCTGCCAACGCTGCATCACCTTTTGTGTGAACTCCATCACAGAGTCTTGGGCCTGGAGGACGACGGCCGAATCGGTCGCATTCGTAACGGCAAAGCCTGCCAACTTGGACAACGGCCCCATGCCGCCCATCAGCGGCTTACTCTCGATCGATTGCAGCAGCTGGAACGACGTAGAGTTCGGAGGCCAGTTGACGATCTCACCGTACTGCTTCACGTCTTTTCGGATGTCGTCGAGGAACCGCCCATCTTGAAAGCCGTCCTCCCCGGTAATGGCCAGCACGGTGATGGGCAGAAGCGCGTTGCAGTTGATGGCGCTCTGGTGGAAGTCGGACAGAAGCGGGAAGACGTAGTTGAGCGCAAGCACAATCGACGCCGAGGCGAACGACCCGTCCTGGCGCTCCAGCGCAAGGTTCGCGGCTGTGACGACGGCCTCCTCCAGCGTGTGCCGCAGACCCCTCGAAAGAGACTGCTTATCATTCCCTTCCATGCCCATCAGGACGCCTGTCAGGACCAGCAGGTGCTGCCACCGGTTGGAGCGGTCGTCGGCGCCCTTGACAACGGCGCGCACCCAGGCATCGCAGCCGAGGCCCCCGCCCTGGCGCGGACCGTAGGGATTCTTCTCGTTGTCGATCTCGTTCTGGCGCACGCGGATCGCGGCGCTGTTGTAGATGCTGATGATGCGCAGGCTGGTCCGGAGCCCGTCACGGCGGTGCCAGACGGCCGGCGCGATCAGCAGCTGTGAGGTGAGGACGCCGAGGTTCAGAGGGTTCGAGAGGGTCGTCAAGAGGTTGGTCGTCGAGCCGACGATTTGGTCCGTTTTGCGGTCATCGTGGACATTTTGGTACAGTTGCAGGACTGTGTTGAGGTGTCTATCGGCGGGCATCGTGCATCGGCTCAGTGAGGACGGGAGCGACAGGCTGTACGGGAATTCGTTTGTGGTCGGCAGGAAATGCGGTTGTCGCGTTACTGGCTGCGATCGACGGCGATGGCAGGACGTCGGGACTGGCGCGGGCGTTTTGCCGAGGCACCTGAAGGCCCCTAAAGCCACACCTTGAGCTTCCCCCGGAAGCTGCGCCATCCCTGCAACACCTACAAGATCGCCTGCCCAACCCCAGCACCGACGATCGCAGCAGCTCCCCAGCCTCAAAAGCACGCCTCACCCGTCAATCCACCGCCTTGCAACCTCTGTCCTCGATCCGCCAGAAACTCGAAATGTCTTCGCGCGCGGCAAACTACCCGCCGGCGACTTACAACCGGCCCTCGTTCCCTAGCATCAACTGGCAGTTGCGGGACCTCACGGACGACCACCGCTGGAGCCTCTTCTACATTCGCGACATATGGCGGTTCACCGTGATATGGACCTTCATCATCTACGCCGCCGTGCACATGGGCGCTGCCGCCATCACGATCGCGATGCACACGAATAAGCGGGGGTCGCTGACCTATCTGTGGGCGGTGCCGCTGCTGTACGCTTTCGTGGCCGGCGTGCAGGCGCTCTTTGCAGGCAGCGTTGTAGGCCTCATGTAAGTACACTCGTACCGTCGCCGAGGACGAAGCTGACTGGAATATTGACAGCCTCGGGGCGGTCTACAACGCCGGCTACTTCTCCATGTCGACATGGGTTCCGCTGCTTTGGGGCGTCATCAACGTCCTGGTACTCATCATCTCGTCTTTCTCCATCCAAGGCGGTCTCTGAACGAGCGACACGTGCACGCAAATACGCGAAGAAATACGAGACATTAAACTACATAGTAGAGCTATAATTGATGGATGTCATATGCGCCGCCGCCCCGTTGGTCGGCTCTGGTGGCTCGATCTTTTTGATAACGCGCGCCGGGTTGCCCGCGACACATACATAATCCGGCACATCCTTGGTCACGACGCTCCCGGCGCCGACGGTCACACCCTTGCCGATGGTGATGCCGGGCAGTACGATGACGTTACCGGCGATCCAGCAGTCCTCGCTGATGGTAATGGGCTTCCCGCTTTCCGGGCCGCGGGTGCCGTTACGGAGGGTAGGATCCAGCGGGTGCGTGCCGCTGTAGAAGGAGCAGTTGGGCCCGATGAGGGTACGCGAGCCAACGGTGATCAGGCAGGTATCGATCCACGTGCTGTTTGAGTTGACATAGACGTTCTCACCGAATCTGCAAGCGGGTGAGACGGTGGGCTTTGGCATGGCATGGCAGCGTGGGATTCAAGGGTGGTCACATACTTTACGTTGTAACCGTAGTCCATCTTTATGGGGCCGTCAATCCACGGCCAGTCCTCAAGGAGGGCATCGTCCTCGTCACGGCGGGGACGCGGTGGAGGGAGAGGGATTGTGTCCCCGTTGATGCTGCGATTCGGGTTAGGTCCGTACCTAGGTGGCTTGCTGGGCAGGGGAAGTGAAGCCGATATGAGCCAGGGGTGGGCGTCTGGAGTCTGGAGTCTGGACCGAGACTCTGGATGCCCAGAAAATAGACGATTGAGGCGCAGACTTACTCTTTCCACATGCCGACCAGCGTGCGGCGGCTCACGTCACCGGCGTTGTTGAACCTGGCGCATGCGGCCTGGCACCGTTTCCGATCCGCGATCAGGTCCGGGGTGAAGGCATGGTACAGCTCGCCGTTCCTCATCCGCCGCCGATTCTCTTCTCTGTCAATAGTGCGGATGTCCATGACCGGCTTATGCATGAGCGTGGCTCGAAGCGGCTTCTTGAGTATGTAGGGCGTTTCTCTCGGTGGGAGCAGCGGTCGGTGTGCAACGTATGATTTGCCTGTGCTCAGGTTGGTGTAAGAGGGCGGTAAGCGTGTGTTTGTGTGTGTATGTGTGTGTCGGGCCACCGGAGACTCTGGGGAAAAGAAGACCCGAGACTTTTTGTACACCAGAATCAGCCCTATGGAGAGAGAGCAGACCAGAGAAGAACAGAGAGCAGATTCCCAGCCGAAGGGCAAGAGATCTCGGGATGGATGTGCCGGGGCCGGACGTACTCGCTGCTAAGGTACTAATATGAGTAGTTTATTTGCGTTCGTCTGCCCCCCTCTCTCTTTCTGAGAGCGAACCCGCCGGTCGAGAGGTTAAGTCGGTGAGCCCGACAGGGCCTGGAAAGGAGCCGCCGTCCGTTACTAGGTACAGCAGTCGTCAGCACCTTGCCGTACGTCCCAAAGCGCATCGAAGACCGCCGCGGGGGTCCACGCACTTGCGTCATCCGCCCCTGACCTTCGGCCCGCGAGCGCGCTTGGCCTTACCCGTCCCACCCAAACACCCCCACCCCAAACTGCAGTGCACCACCTGCCAGCGCGTCGCTCCCCCCAAACAACATTGTGAGCCTGTGCTACAGCGTGCCCTCGGTGAGGGGAACAGTAAAAGTGCGCTGGGGAAACAGTGGGCACAGCGCCAACTGCCATTGCCGACTGCAGGAAGAGAGAGGTGCCCACGGGACAACTCGCCTTCCTGGGCTGAAGTGGGCCTCTTCCTCCGGCGGACCCTCCGCACTCCAACGTCCCCTTTCTATTTTTTCCTCCCATTCTTTTGAGTCCCGAAGGCCGGTGAGCCGCTTCTCGCAACCACCTAGCTCCACGTCTTGGAACCGAGCATTACAGCGCAAACCCGCAACCACCCGCCCAACCGACAGCTGCAGCAGGGGAACCGACGCGCGGAGCATCGCCGCTCACTTCTGCGTCCCGAGTCACCAGACGGGATTACTCACCTGTCCGCCCAAGCGCTATGGTCCGGCCCTGAACAAGGTTATCGAGAAGCAAGAGAGAAAAAAAAGAGCTCTTAGCGGACACGAGTTCATGCATGGAATGACGGCAACTGGGAGATAGAGCCCGCCACCCTCACCGTCCCTGCTTGTCACACTGTCCGCGACCCGCGGCCCCCATCGTCCGCAACACGCTCTACCTTGCTCTTTTACGCAGTACCTCACAACATCGGATTGAAGCCCGCCCAATTCGGCCCTACAGAGCACGGTACACAATGTCCAGCTTCCGTCGGGTGTAAGTAGACCAACTCACCCCCCATCCCTCGGTCCCGTTCAGCCCTCATCCCGCCCGATCTGCCTGTGAAATCTCCGTCTCCAGACGCCCCCTGGCTGGCCATGCCTACGCATTCCCTCCCCCTCAACACCAAACCCCACCATCGCGATGTCATCGCGACGCAGGCCCGTGAACCCCCTTTACCAGGACCCGGCCGTGCTACTCGACGACCACCACAGCGAGGCCGCCTCCCATCCACAGCTACCAGACAACCCTCATTTCAGCCTCACACCACCTCACCCCACACCCTCGTCCTCTTCCTCTTCGTCCGAGACTGACCCCCCTCCCAGCGGCGCCCGCCCCCCCTCCCCCACCGACGCCGCTGCCACGGCTCCGGGGAAGGAATACTACCCGCATCAGCGCAAGTCACTCGCCGGCATCGCCCTCCGTGCTTTCCTTCTCGGCGCGGCCCACCTCCTCGGCCTCATCTCCACCATTCTCCTCATATCCTTGACTTCCTCGCCCCTCTGGCGGCTCCCTTTCTTCCTCGCCGCCCTCTCTTGCTTTCACTTCCTCGAGTTCTGGACCACGGCCGCATATAATACCCCACAGGCCACCGTTCACGCTTTCCTCCTAACCGCCAACTGGCCCGCCTACGCCATCGCCCACGCTACCGCCTTCGCCGAGTGCTTGCTCACAAATGCCGTCTTCAGCGGCTCCGTCTGGGCGCCCTTCGGTCTCCGGCCCGTGATCCTCGCTGTCGGCCTGCTGCTCGTCGCTGTCGGCCAGGCCGTACGTTCGCTGGCCATGGTCACTGCCGGCGAGAGCTTCAACCATACCATCCAGCACTACAAGGCCGAATCGCACACGCTCGTCACGACCGGCATCTATGCCTGGCTGCGGCACCCCTCTTACTTTGGCTTCTTCTGGTGGGCCATTGGGACCCAACTGGTCATGGGCAACGTCCTCTCCTTCTTCGCCTACGCCGGCGTGTTATGGTACTTCTTCTCCAAGCGGATTCGTCACGAGGAGGACCTTCTGATTAGGTTCTTCGGGGACGACTACGTCAGCTACCGCAAGCGCGTTGGAACCATGATTCCATTCTGTAGATGAGGCAAAGGTGGTCAACCGAGGAGCGCGTATTATTATATATGTTATATGTTGTGTTACACAGCGCCATTATTATTTTCTCTATAGCCCGTGATAGATACAAAAGAGATGGCAGGCTTACGCCCGTCTTTAATGAGATACTACATATACTACTTAGGCCTTTGACCAAGCCATCTGCCTGCTCACGCTGCCGTACTTGGCCTGCCAGGCGTAAAAGTACATCAATGCAGCAAACGGCTGTCCGAGGATGGTAAAGGAGACCCAGAAGATGCAGTTGCCAATCATACGGCCAGTGGGTGACTGCATCTTCTCCAGCGGCGTGGTGATGGCGATGAGAGGAAGCTGTAAGAACATGCCAGCAAAGGCAACCCCTGAATGGTGTTAGCCCGTGGCTGCTGACATACGCAACATGTGACTTACCAATGATGTTGTGGGTCGGGATGCCAACGAGAACCTCGTGGAGAACTGCCGAGACGAAGAAAACTGCAAGCTGAGACGCCCTCGGGCTCCAGCCACGACCAATCATGGGGGAATACACGTGGCGCTTGAAGTACTGGTATACCGGCTTGTTCCACAGGCGCCAGTAGGCGCCCAAGCTCTCACTGTTCCACCAGTCGTCGTAGAAGCAGCGGTCGCCAAACCGCGTGACCTCGGCAAGCGCATTGAGGAATGACTGGAACAGGGCGAAGAAGCCGGCCAGCCAAATAACCAGCGAGATGGTCGAGAGCTTCAGCAACCGCTCGACGATCATGGGTACGTCCAAAGACGCGATCTTGTCGAGGGAGTTGATCAGAACAGGGGCTGCGTACTGAGCGCTGGCGAACCAGATGAAGACGCCGAGACCAAAGACCTCAGCCATCCGCTTGGCGACGAAGAGCCATCTGATCTTGTCTGTCCTCGGGTACGCGGGCTGGTAGACCAGTGTCGGTGCCCACCAGAAGTAGACCAGGTTGCCCATAGTGATGTTTTGAGGGTAAGGGCACTTCTGGTAGATCTCGGGCATGGCAGCGAGCTCGCCCTTGACGGGATGCAAGTAAGCGTGTCGCAAGTCTCGGTTCGTGAAGGCGTAGGAGGCCGCCTTGAGCCACACGATGATGGCGTGGAGCTCCGTCAGGGTGCCGATCAAGGGATGGTGGATATGGAAGTACACCATGTAGCTCGTGACAGCCAGGGCGAGGGTGATGTTAACGGCATGGATCCAGGCAATGACCTTCCAAGTCGAGTTAAATGTTGCTCGCTGGTCTGGCGTCGGACTGGCAGCGCCATCCTTTGACTTGAGTCGCAAGCCTCTAGCCTGCTGGGCGGCGGCCAATTCGATCAAATAGGCAGCGAAAAGGTGGCAGGGGATGAGGAGGTATAGCCCCAGGCCGAGGACGATATCTTGATGGCGGAAGTCGTGGCAACGAACGCAGATCAAGACTCCATACTGCTATATGTCAGTGGGCGTAACTGGGATTATTCTGGCAGAAACAGCCTACTTTTTGGATGTTCTCGATCATCAGACGAAGATTACCGACAACTACACATGGTCAGCCAAAGCCATCGAGTAGCCCGGCGTCGTTTCGACCTACTTAATACGATTACCATTAAGTTCCTGAAGCCCAGGAAACTAGGAGCAGCGTTGGAGTCGTGGCTCAGGGTGGACGGGCGCGATGTTCTGTGAACGGCGGCGACGTGTCTGTATTTCCATTGGACCGCCCTCCTCAGGTCCTCGGTCGAGCGCTGGATCTCGGGTGCGGCAGGCTTGGCGGCGGGCATCGGCTCGGAGCTGCCATTGTGTGTGTTACGCAGGGAGGAGCTGGTTGTTGAGCTCTCGAGGCTCGTCACCGTGGCCGTGTTCATGACGGGCAAAGCGTGCTGGGGGTAATTGTGGCCAGACACGAAGGCAAAGAGGAGAAGGGAACAGAGGGAAAAGTGCCGCGACAAGTGACGAGGGGAAAGATGGGTTAAAGTTTAAAAGTGAGGAGACTTATGGTGAGGAAGCTATGTATAATGTATATGCAATGCAGGAAGTGAGTGGCAAGCGCGATAAGATATCGGAGTGCAAATATGCAAGACACCAAGAGCGGAAAGACGAATCGACTTCGTGGCCGGTGTTTCCAAGGGAAGACGCCAGGCGCCCTTGATTCTATCCGAGCTCCCTCACTAAGCTTGGGGAGAAGCTATTGGGATGGCGAACGCATTGGCATTGGCCTCTGCTTGGATGATGAGGGGCAAGTCGCGCGAGGGGATCGAAAGCAGAAAGGGTACGTCAAGGCACAGGACAGGGGGAAGGGGGGAAACAGGTGGAGGAGGCTGCACTAGCACCTAGGCCGACGCCATCAGCCTCTGAGAGCGTGGGGATTCGTTGGGGACGCGGAGGACTGATGGAAGAGGAGGTTGCGCTGACGATGAGAATGCGGGTGGGCGTGCAGATGGCCAGCTGAAGAGAGGCGGAGAAGCAGAGACAATATGTAAGACACAACAAAACCAAAAAAAAAAGTAAGGAGATGAGAGGTGATGATGGAGATGGGGAGACGGACAGGAGCTGCGAGCGAACTGATTGACACTGGATGGCACGGCCCCGCGGATTGGAAGATTGGAAGGGGTGCCCTTGGGAATGTCAGGGTCGTTGAACCGTCTGGTCTGGATTTCAGGTCGTGGCCAAGCCGTAGAGCAGGGCCGACAGCAGGGCCGTCATGTCCAAATCACCTTACATAGCACGCCGTGCTAGCGCTGCAACAAGAAAAGCGCAGCATGCAGTCCCAGGGGTGCCGCGGCTCCACGGATAGCGACGGCGATCCCTGGCCGCTGCTGTGAGTGGCCGACAACGGGGCGCCGTGGGGCGTGGGAGAGAAATTGAAGAGGGAGCCGTGGCTGAACTCTATCACATGCCAATGCGAAGGGGATGCTATTTCCTGGGCTAGAAAAAGACGATAGGGGCATAAATTGTACCTAATCATCACCTCATCTAGTCGGCCGTGACGTCCTCGGCTCGGCACTGAGGTGTTCTTCACGTCGGGTGATACCTAAATAAAAACTCACTTGGCCCGATGCTGGCTCGATAAGAAGCTGACCTAATGTGGCTGCCGATAAGGAACCGTGGGAGCTAAGGTAAGGTAACGAAGCTGGCTCCTTCAGCACTAACATCGGCCAGGTCACATGACCTTCACGCGCGGAAGGTGGCCAGTGCACGCGTCGCGGTCCTTCGGTTTTCATGCCAACGGAAACCCGCTTCGTGGACCTCCCGAACAATGAGAACCTGGAAGCACGTCCACCAGCACACGCCAACTTGCAACAAAATTAGCACTCGCAATCTTACTCATCAGCCCTAGACACTGCCTGTTGATCAACTGGTTGCATGAGAACCCTCTCATGATATTTTAAAGATGGCATACGATCCTCGAGGGGATCACCATGACAGGAGAGGTCCTGGCGGAGAAGGTCAAGACGGAGGCTTCGTTAGAGCCCGAGGACGTCGTGAGTTGCATCGGATACTCTAAAACCCCATCCTTCGGTTTTTTTTGGGGTCGTAATGCGCACTTTTCTTGCCCATGACTGCCCGAGGGCTGCAGCGCAACACGTCTCCATGAAGCTCATCATGAGGCCTGAGACACGCACCAGAGGTCATCAAGAAGCAGACCGCTGACATCACGCTGCTAGGTCCTGTCACCGATTATGGCTCAACGGTTGCCAACTGGATGCGCCACCGCGCCCCGGTAGAAGGGGATGCGTATACTGGAGAAGCCGAGAGGCCCAGTGCCAGTTTCATTGTCAACGTCGGTTGTGTTCCTCGCTTTCGGAGGCACTTTCTAACATCATCCAGTTCACACCTCCCGCCGCAAGAAGGACGGATCCCGGTGAAACGATACCCGTCAAACACCTTCATTCTTCGCTCAACAAGATCAAACACCCCGTCAACGTGGTCAGGTGGACGCCGGAAGGCCGTCGCCTGTTGACTGCCTCGAGCAGCGGTGAATTCACATTATGGAACGGCACGGGGTTCAACTTCGAAACCATCATGCAAGCTCACGACTCCGCAATCAGAGCGCTGGCCTACTCTCACAATGACGACTGGCTCATCTCCGCTGATCATGACGGCAGCGTCAAGTACTGGCAGCCTAACTTCAACAATCTGCAGAGCATTGCCGCACACAACGACCCGGTGAGAGACCTCGCCTTCAGCCCGAACGATTCCAAATTTGTCACGGCATGCGACGATTCGACGTTGAAGATCTTCGACTTTGCCGGTGGAGTGGAGGAGTCGATTCTGAAGGGTCACGGCTGGGATGCTAAGAGCTGCGATTGGCACCCGACCAAAGGCCTGTTGGTGTCAGGTTCCAAGGACCATCTAGTCAAGCTGTGGGACCCCAGGACCGGCCGGTGCTTGACCACTCTCCACGGCCACAAGAACACCATCACCAAAACCCTGTTTGAGAAGGTTCGGGGCGATTGCTTAGCAACATCAGCAAGGGACCAAACGGCTCGCGTCTTTGATCTCCGAATGATGCGTGATATATGTCTGCTGAAAGGCCACGAAAAGGACATTTCGACTATCGCATGGCATCCGGTTCACTCAAACTTTCTCAGCACCGGCGGCCACGACGGTGCTCTGCACCACTACATCTTGGACGAGCCGAACACGCCCGTCGGCCATGCTAGCTCCATCGCGCCGTACGATAGTTCCGACCCTTCCACGACTAGTGCGCAGACCATATTCCCGGCCCACAAGATTCCGCACGCTCACGACTTCGCCATCTGGTCCTTGGATTGGCACCCGCTGGGCCACATCCTGGCTTCAGGTTCCAACGACCGTATTACCAGGTTCTGGTCGAGGAAGCGACCCGGCGATAACGACGTCTTCCAGGACCGGTATCACATCGGCGAGGCAGCTGCAGAGGCTCAAGGAACCTGGGACCGCCGTGGAGGCCGTCGCCAGCGGCAAGAGGAAGAGGAACAGGAGATGGAGGACGAGATGGACGGACTCGTCGACCAGAAGATGCCCCTCAAGCAGCCAGTGGTACCCGGATTCCCTGGCCTGCCTGGCCTGCCTGGTCTCCCCGGCCTGCCCGGCCTGTCTGTCCCGCAAAACGGCGGAGCGCCCCCACCACTCCCCTTCCCCCTGCCCGGCTTGAACGGGGCGCCACCGCCGCCCATCCCCTTGCCAGGGGGCATCGACCCGAGCAACCCTGCCGACCTCGCCAAGATCGCGGAGATGATCCAGAAGGCCGGAGGCACCATCCCGCCGCCACCCCCTGGTGGTTTCGGCCACGGTTTGGTCCCGCCGCCCAACTTCGTGCCACCCCCTGGATTTCCGCCCATGCCGATTCCCCCGCCGGCGAACGATCTCAACGACGGTCGCGGTGGTAGGAGAGCCCCTCTCCCTAGCCAGGAAGAGAGCCTTAAGGCCGAGCAGCGGCGGGGTAACTACACCAGAGCGCGTTAGGGCCGTGCAGGGAGATGGGCGTAGCTACGTGATAGCGACAGATGTGGCTGAGGGCCATATCTCAGCGTTGGAACCCTCCATGTATGATATTGACATTAAGCTGGATAACGGGTTGATACCCTGGCGTTATATGGAAACCAAAACGACATGGTTATGCTGGCGAACACGAGCCGTTTCCAAGTACATCGCCTCTCAATCTTCGTGTGATGTGTTGTATACGGATAGCAGTCTCGCCGACTGCCTATTCGGCGGACCTAGTGTACATGTGCGTCGTTGCCGGAAGAAATCCCCGGCCCTGTGCTTGCGCCATAACTCTCCTCTTATGCAAATGTGATGCGACCATCCTTGTGATTGCTTCTTTCAAACGTACAGGTCATAGTACAGGCTTGAAGAATGGAACCGCCTCGTCAACCGTATGAACTCTCCAGCCAAGGAGAAAACCCTGTAGACCGAGGTGAAACGTGATATGCGTAGCTTCCTATGGGCTCCCGTATGTGACAGTTCCCCTCGCCTATCCCTCTGTCCAGCTTTATGTATTCCAAATCTAGTTCTTGCCGCCCTTTTTACCGAACGCATTTTGCCTCTGGGCGTATTCCTGCACGATGATGGCGCACGAGGTCTCGGTGCACAGGCGCTTGCGGCGCTGCGGGGCGAGCTTGGACGCGAACTCGAGGCCGGCGGCGCGCTCGACGGCCTCGAGGGGCATCTCGAAGTCGGCGAGGGGCTTGTCGTTGGGGATCTTGGCGTTGGGCATGACAAAGGCGCCGATGGCGACGTTTCCGCCCTGCTTGCCGTCCTCGGCGAAGATGACCTTGTAGAAGTGCGTCGGCACGGCGACATTGGGCGGGCTGCCGATGACCTCGTACTTTGTGTACCACTTGCCGTCGACGGGGTCGCGCTTGGGCAGGTAGAGCGGGCCGGTGACAATGCGCACCGAAGGGTAGCGGTGGGTCAGGCGGCGGCAGAAGTCCTCGAAATGGGCCCAGTAGTCGCGGTTGAAGCCGTCACCGACCTGCGGGCACATGTTGGTGAGGTAGAAGGTGTCGTCCATGGCCCTCTGGGACCACTTACAGTCGGCGGCGGGAACCTGGTGGCCGCGGTCGTAGCCGCTGCGGAAGTAGTCCTTGAGCTTGGCCTGGAACTTCTCCGGGACGTCGGGGTCCTCGAGGAAGGCACTGTTCTTGCGGTCGCCGCCCTTGTGCGCGAGCGAGGCGGGCGTGATGTGCTCGACGACCCAGTGTGGGTTACGGGTGCGGCGGTCGTAGCTCGAGATGAGGCCGGCGCGGGTGGCTACGTCGGCGACGGGACCGGGGAAGCCATACTCGAAGAGGCCGGCCGGGTCGACGAAGGCGCCGGCAACGGCACCGGGGACGGGCGCGGGGGCGGGGGCCGAGGGGGCCGAGGGGAGGGGTGCGTTCTTGTGGCTGTCGAAGACTTGGGTGCTGGGAACCGGGACGGTGGGAGCGGTGGAGAAGGAGTTCGTGGTTGTCGTGGCGGGGGCAGTCGCGGAGGGAGGCTGCTTCTGGGAGCGGAGCGAGAACACGGTCGCGGTGAGCGCGGCGCCGCCTCCCGCGCCCAGAGCTGCGATGAGGGCGACAGATGTGGCTTTAGACATGGCGACGGTTTATTTTCCTCGGCGCGCAGCCGGGGCCTTTTAGATGGGATTTTGGGTTTGAGGAGAAGAAAAAACGGCAATGGTGCCGACGGCAGGCGTCCGGCGGTTATGACAGTCTTATGACCACGAGAGCGGAAGCGAGTGCATGTGGTTGGGGTGGTGTGGAGGATGTCTCAGTTGGTCTTCACGGGACTGGGATTTGGAGCTCGGAGCTGGAAAATTTTTGGGTTACGGCGCCTGGTCCGCCGAGCGATCTCCAAAGCCGCCGGCCGGAAGGGGGAGCTTGTGTGGGCCGGCAAGCTGCAGTCACAATCCTCCGAGCATTTGCCGGGGAAGGTGGGGTCCAGAAGGATTCAGGGTGCAGGAGCGTTGGGGTGAGGCTGGCGCTGGTCTCGGTCACTCGGTGTAAGGCGTTCACCGACGCCAGGTGAGGCTCGGGTAATGATGGGGGATGACCAAAAGCCAACCTCCGATTCGCGGCTCGTCAAAACCCTGCGATGTTAGCAAGTTTCTTTTTTCGTGAGGGGTTCGGGTTCCCAGTTGACCAAAGCCACGACGGATATAAGACAACAACCATATCCGCAGAGTGAAAAGTCATTTCACGTGCGTTGGCATCTCCCTAGCCAGCGCTTCAGGCGGCTTCAATGAGCTGGCGCACATTGCAACGGGTCACGGGGCTCGAGGGAGTACGAGGATACCTAGTATCTAGCCGCCATCCGGGTTCTCAAGCCAAGGCTCAGGCTGGTTTTTGTGGTGTGTTGTCACCGCATGCTTGACTCGCTGGGAACATGGGCGAGGGAATCCCAACAAAGGGGCTGACAACGTGCGCCGGGACGTTCTGTTTCCCTGCATCGACACTGCAGGACAAACAAAACCCTAGAACAGTCCGCCCTCGACTCTGCACCTGTGAGAAAGAGCCGCATACGAGTACTTGAACGACGATGGCAAGCAGGTGGGTTGCTTCCGAGGAGGGTCAGACGGCAAGCTGCAGCATGCCGATGGCCAACTGGAAGTAGTACAGGCACCAAGGGGCAAATGTGAGTGATAATGAATGGGAAACGAGGCTTTGTCTGGGTGTGAGACTTTCGTGTGAGACTTTCGGGTGATGACTGGTCTAGGGAAGGAATTTTGAGAACCTTGATGGCCTCGCCCAAACCATGGATAAGACCCCCAACCCCCGGCCGCCTGCACAGAAACAACGCAGCGGCTCCAGCGACCAGCGCCATATCCAGCGCCCCAAAATCCACTATTCCGCGCCGCTGGAAAGCTTAAGGCCGCAGAGTCTCCCCACTCTGCCTGCAGTCCCGCGCACCGCACCGCAGCGCTCTGTTCCCATTTGATCTCATTGGCAACCATCGACATCATTTCTCTCCAGCAACCCTATACGCTTTCTTCCTGAACATCGCGTTTTCCTTCTTCCCTATAACCCCCACCAACACATGCTTCAATCATCTGCCGACAGTTCACATCTCTTCGAAGCCTACGACATACACTCGCTCTCGACACGCCGACACCCTACGCCCCTGACGACCATCTTACCACCCGTCTGAGTCTCTTGCGCTGTACTACGTCAGAGGTTACCCGCCCTCCTGCAGAACGTTGAAGCAGCCACACCATCACCGTTACCCAGATTCCTGGGAATTCGACAAGACCCTGATCTCCATTCCAGCGAATCCCGATACGCGAAAAGACCCTGAACTCTCTCTTGGCCCCTCCATGCACTGAGCATCGAGACTACTGCAGGCACCGATTGGAGGCGTTGAGCCCAAGCTGCTCGTCATGGAGTCAACAGAGGTCGACAACGATACCAGGGGGTGGATCATGTGTATCGTGAGCGGCATTGGTGAGTGACCCAGCAGTTTAGGTCATGGTGATTACATTTTACTGACTGGCGACAGCCTGCGTGGTTGGCGCATCTATCATTTGCGTCGACCTGGTTGTGCGCTGCTTTCCTGGGAGGCGCAATTTCAGAATACAAGACAGTAATGTCTTCCTTGCCTGCTCCCTAAGCTTGAGCTTCGGCGTCATGGTCAGTTGTTTCCACGTGCACTATGCTCTCACCATCGAGAATAATTATTAATGATGTTCCTGGGTTGCAGCTTTACTCAGCTTTAAACAACATGCTACCGTCAGCAAAACAATACCTTAAGGAGGACGGCTTTCAAGATCAAGCGACAGGCTTCCTAATGATGGGCTGCTTCATTGGGGGCTTTGTTGGTATCCAAGCAATTTCGCGCCTGCTACACCAGTACATGCCATCACACGTAGTCGACTGCGACCACACGCACAATGAAAGCGACACCCGGTCGCGCAGCCAAAGCAGGAAAACATCCCTATACTCTTCAAGCCGTCGCTCGTCGAGGCGCCCGTTTGTTGAACCCGTAGCTAAGAATGGTCACGCCACCGAGTCTACACCTCTACTCAACGGCGAGATGACGCAAGATGGTGGACGGCTCATGGCTAAGCGTCACGCATCCAGGGGCAACTTGACTGTTAACACCACACATTCGGCACCAGCTCGGACTTCGCGTAGCCGCGGCGCCACGGTGGAAAGGCGCCCGTCCATGGCCCAAGTTCAACAGAGGGTGTTGTCCTTCGTCAAGGACACCAAAACTAACTGTGATGAGGAGGGACCTTGCTTCGGATACACCGACCCATGTGGCCAGGAGTGCTTCAAGCACCTAGGCAACCGCTCAGCGGCTTCATCTAGGCACCCGACGCTGCTGAGGACAAGTCTGGGCCAGTTCTACCCCCATAGCCACACCGACCTCGAAGATTTGGAGGAGGGCAGTTCTTCATGCCACTCGCCAATCAGCGGCAAAGTCCGAACCAGCCGAGCGGCATCAAGAGAGCCCTTGCCAAGCCTTGAACACGTAGAGCATGACGGGCACGATGGGCACGGCCAGCACAACCATGCGGACCACGGCGACCATGATCATGACCATGACCACGACTACGACCACGACCACGATCATGAGCACATGGATGAGGATGTCGAGGCCCAACACCACCACCACGTTCCTACGAACGCGTTTCTCTCACTCGGATTGCAAACTTCGATCGCCATCGCCCTCCACAAGTTCCCTGAGGGCTTCATCACCTACGCCACGAACCACGCCAACCCGGCGCTTGGCTTCAACGTCTTCATGGCCCTGTTCGTGCACAACATCACCGAGGGCTTCGCCATGGCCCTGCCGCTGTACATGGCTCTCGGAAGCCGCCTCAAGGCCATGTTCTGGGCCGCAATCCTGGGCGGCCTTAGCCAGCCCTTCGGCGCGGGCATTGCCGTTCTGTGGTTCAAGCTCGCAAACCACACCAACCTCACCCCCAACGCCGTTGCGTATGCTTGCATGTTCGCCATCACCGCCGGCATCATGGTTAGCGTGGGGCTGCAGCTCTTCGTGGAAGCTCTCAGTCTGAACCACAACCGAAACCTTTGCATTTTCTTTGGATTCATGGGCATGGCTCTCCTCGGACTGACCGGCGCAATTGCGTCTACGCATTAATGAATGGAAAGCATTCGTATGAGGCACGTTTGAATTTTCAAAGTCGGAAAAACTTTTGGAGTCATGGGTCGGCTCTTCGTTTTTTGGGGGTCGCGGGTCAGGACAGGCAAGGCATATATATATATTTTTCCCTTATACCATCGCACGTTATCGGATGAGAAGGTTGCACTTGCTTAGATCGCACGGACAAGCTCGTCATTCGAGCATTGGGTTAGTCGGCTTCAAATAGTGGCGGGACTCGGGCACGAGGTTATTACGCCCTTAGGACATCATAGACGCGGGCATCAGAAATGGATCATTTCAGAACAATGTAAATCACGTCGCAAGGTTCATGACGGAGCGCCACACTTGTCTTTTCTGGTGGCATGCACCGTACGCTACGGTATATACACTTGAACAAAGCAACAACTTTTGGCGACCCCCCCGTCTATCAACTTTTTTGTGGCGTGGCCAGTTCGCCGGGTATCGATGTGTCGTTAAAATCATACAAATGTGCTTGTCTCCTTTCTTTTATGCCATTTCTCCGAGCGCCGGATCGAGCCAGGGGTGAGGGTAAGCATGGCCAGGGAAGGCTTGGTCAGGGTAGGCTTCAATGAGCGCGTGCATGTCGGCCATTTCCTGCTGCCACGCCTGTGGAGGCGAGTCGAAGTCTTCACCGGCGGCGAAGTAGAAGGTGTCGCCTATCGGGTCTTGGCCTACGCCATCGGCCATGCTGTCCGGCACGCTGGGGATGATGCCCACCAGAGGCAGCTCTGGCATGAGGCGGTCCTCGCCGAAGGGCGCGGCGCTCGCGTCCTCAGAGGTGTCTCTCAGGCCCAGGACGGCGGCGTCAACCTGGTCCATCTGAGGAGCGGCCGGGGCCATCGGCGGGTGGTTCTCGAGGTGCATCTGGAGGTCGTGGTGGCGGATGAAGCTGGCATTGCAGCCCTCAATCGTGCACGGGATGTTGCGCTTCGTGCCAGCAATGGTGTCGATGAGGTTGGCCGCGCCCTCGGCGAGCTTGCCAGGCTGCGGTCGCTTGAATCCCAGGTGGACATAGCGGATGTGGTCCTCCAGGTTCGCCTTGGTAATGAAGCCTGCGCCGCAGCCGTGGTCGTCCGACCAGGCCTTCAGGTCCGCAGTGCTGCTGACATCGACCTCACCGCAGACAAAACGGAAACCCTCATGCGCGGTGCGAATGTGAACAGTGAGGTTGTGCTTCTTGGTGAACTTCTTGTCACATCCCTCCCAGTTGCAGGCAATGGTCTTACGGTCCTCGACCTTCTTGCCCGAGTGGTACATCTCGAGGTGCCGATCCAGCTCCCACTGGCCGGTGCACCGGAAGTCGCAGAATATGCAGTTGAGGTGCTCCTTGCGAATGTGCGCCTGCAGGAGTGATATGGAGGTGAAGCCCACCGGGGGGCGGCCGTCGCCGCCGCACTCCTCGCACCAGAACTGGGGCTCGCTGTGCTCGCGGCGAGTGTGGTTGCGCAGAGCGCCCTGGGAGTCGAAACCGGCGTCACAGCCAGCCTCCGGGCAGGGGTAGGGATGGGCGCCGAGGTGCACAGCGCGGATATGACGCTGGAGTGTGTTGTGCTTGCGGAAGCTCTGGTCGCAGGGCGGGTAGTCGCGGCAGCGGAAGCGCTCCTGGCCGGCGTGGACGTCCTGGTGCCGGCGCAGGCGGGTCGCCGTCAGGAAGGACTTGCCGCAGCCCTCGTGGGTACAGGTGTAGGCTCGCTCTTGGGTGTGAGAGCCTTTGATGTGCTGACGGAGGTGCTTCTCCTCGCGGTAGTCTTTGTCGCAACCAGGGTAGGTGCACTTGAAAGGCCGGTCGTCCGTGTGAGAGCGGAGGTGAGCGGCCAGGCGGGCCGGCCGGTTGAAAGTCTTGTGGCAACCGGGGTGGGTGCAGGGGATCGTCTTGAGGTCCGAGGGGAACTTGCGGGAGCGGGTGGTGAGGGAGGTTTGGCCCGTCAAGACGGTTTCTGCGCCGACGGTGGCCGTCGATCCCGAGTTGCTGGCGGTATCATTGTAGTCGTCGTCGCTATGGCCTTTGCGACGTCATGTTAGTGAGTGGGCTCACACTGCCGCAGGAAGAGATCAATTACCAGTGGCTTCCTGCCACTCAACCCTAGATCTCTTGGGTTCCGAGACAACGGCATCCTCTTCAGCCTGTCTTTTCATCATGACGGGCAATTGAGGAAGGTCATGCCTTCCTTGACGTTGAGAAGAAGTTTCGTCGTCGTCCGAGATGCCCTCTGGTGAACTTATTCTGGCAGAATGTAGGCGGTGAGACGAAATTTTGTGCGCACCAGCCACATTTTGAGCTCAGTCCGGATAAGCTTTATCGTGCTGATAAGGCTAGTGCGGACCCACTTTCGAACTGATTCAATCGCAGCCTCGTCAATAATTTTTTACGGCTGGACCCAGCGCAGACATTATCGCCTTCCCCCGCGACAACAACATCAAGACGCGATTAAAGAACACCACAACGTCACAACCCAACCTCACTAGCATCTTTCAGCTATTAGGATTTTAAATCTTCAGGAAAGATGTCTGACTTTGGCGACGACGATGTCGGTGGAGGGTACGTATAGCGAAGTTTTCGTAGGCAGACGCGACTCTAACGAATCCGTAGCGACGAGACCATGTACGAGGAGGAGGCCGGTGACTACTGGGACCCCGAGGTTCCTGTCGAGGACGAGGAGGTCGGCAGAGCTGAAGGCGACGAGGAGGACGCCGATAACGTCGTTGTGTCGGGTGACCCCTCGGCCGCGGCGAACGCAGGCAAGGGTAACGAAAAGTCCCATCGCGACAAGAAGATTCCCGACGACCAGCGCACCACGACGCCCTACATGACCAAGTACGAGCGTGCCCGCATCCTCGGCACTCGCGCCCTCCAGATCAGGTACGAATCGCAATGCTACCAAGCTCGTCATTCTTGCGGTCAGAGAGATGCTAATATTGGGTGGCTGTGTAGCATGAATGCGCCCGTCCTTGTCGACCTGGAAGGAGAGACGGATCCTCTTCAAATCGCGATCAAGGAGCTCCGAGAGAAGAAGATTCCGTTGATTGTGCGCCGGTACATGCCTGATGGATAGTAAGTGCCGGAAAACCACTTCCCCTCTGGCCACGCAACACCTCTCGTGGACCCTGCTGCAAACCTTGCCGGCTAACCGTGCGCTAGCTACGAGGATTGGACCTGCGAGGAGCTTCTCCAGTGAGAAATACTGGCTTTGTTATCCGGGGCAAAGAGATACGCGACTAGATGCAGGCACTTATACCCATCTCCTATTATCGTCGCCTGAAAATAGTCAGATCCCGAGCTGAGTCCCAGTCTTTTCTCTCTCTCTCTTCTGCATTGGAGGTTCCTACTTCGCCCCTGCGTGGGAAGTTCGAGAAGAAAAACACGACACAAAAAAAGAGACAAAAACAAGACACATAAAGAAGTGTACTTAACATTCGATTGCATTGAGCGAGGCGTTTTCTAGGAAATGGAATTTCTTCAGACTCAGAACTCTTGCTTGCAGTGAGAAAACAGCCCTCCCCTCTTTTGCTCAAGCCTGTCTCTTTTTTTTTTGGTGTGTTTGCTAGAGTCGTCGTGGAATGCTCGGTGTGATCCATCACAGGATTACGTGTCTCCGCTCTCGGATCGTCGCTTCAGTGGCACCTCGTCCTGCAGTGTAACAGGTGGGAGCGAGACCTACAAGCCCCGGGGGCTTCTGGCTGCAATGTACCTTTTAGACACCGGGCTTGGCGAGTCAGCAGGCCCGATCGTTACTCCCCCTCCGGGCCGCATGGCCTCCCGCCTTCCGGAGGACCTCGACGGGGAATCCAACGGGTACGCACGGGGAACCCGCCCGATTGTTTCCCTTTTTGGCACATTGCGATCGACAAAAACAAAACGTTGACAGCCGAGCCACGCTCTTCCCCATTCCACGCAACTTCTGTGCAGGGTTTTAGACTACCGTGCACCACGCAAAGAAGAAGCCTTTTTTGCTAAAGTGGAAGAAGGTTGTCAAGGGGATTCCTAAAACACGTCAACACAAGCTGATTGGGCGTCCAAGACCAGGGTATTTGGTCTGTCAATCTGAAGGGGATCCTGTCAATCTATATGGCGAAAAGGCAATTAGATGCAATCTGATTTTGACAGTTTATGCTCTCGCACTTTGGGTTTCCACTAAGCCTTGCCATGGCCGCCTTGGCGATGGTTGACAGAACCGTTTTGACGATTTGATGTGAAATGCTCACGATGGTATCCCGCGCTCTCACCCAAGCGAGCGGAAAAGCCTTGTGGAATTTTTGCTAACCGAGTCTTCCGCACCCCTCGCGTTCAGCTTCTTATCGCTCCTGGACCTCCTTCGCTTGCCTGTCAGGTTGCGTAAGACCGCTTGTGGCCGTTGGACTGCCCCCCTCTCCCCCAGACGGTGGGATAGCAAATTGCAACCGCCCGCAGTGAGAAACGACGCTCCCCGTCCTGTCAGACGCCAACCCGGCGTCCATCACGGAAGTTCCTTACCGGACCAGTGACCACACACGTTCGTCTTGGCTTTCCCCACAAGCTTCCGTATGACAGACAAAGAGAACCACCGTCCACCGTCAACGAGGGATCGCGCCCTATCAAAACCGCCCTAACCCGCTGCAACCCACACATTTCGTGCAGCTTCGCCCCTCTCTCCAGGGCTTGATCAATCTAGCGAAGCTTTGCGGCGGCGCATACGCTTCTTGGCGCGGCTCTGCATGCTACCTCGGACTCTGTTGGTTCCCCTTCTCACCGAGTCATCCAGCCCCCCCTAATGCAGTGCTGCTGCTGCTTCGCTCTGCTGCGCGGTGGATAGGCGTTACGTGTCGAGCGTCGAAATGCGAGTCGTCATGGACTCCTCTTCGGCGTGATGATCCCGGTGGAACCCCCGTTATCCTACCAGCTGGGAAGCTTGGCACTCCGACGTGCCCCCTCCGTCTGTCAGCGGGAAACCGTTGGGAGAGAATGGGAATGGCAGCGGGAGAACATGACCGATGGCTCGAGATCGTCGTCTCGGCGCTCATAGGCCAAGCTTGGCTCAACCCACAAATAGTCGTGAATTATAAAGGCATCCGAACTTCTCGGGCCAAGAGGATTTGGGTTAGGAGGTTCACCATCCACCGGGTCTCGCTTCTTTCGTTTTATACTCTAATACAAAAGACCAAAAAAACCATTCTTTCTTTTTTCCTTGTCTCTCTCAAGTTTCCTACTTCCCTCTTCTTCTTGCCGCAATCGCTCCCACGATGCTTCGCCAGGCCGCCGTTCTCGCGGTTTCTCTGCCGCTCTTCGCCTCCGCGCTCGTCATGCCCCGGGCTGTCAACCACACCCAGGAGGCCATCGACAACGGCAGCGTCCTCGCCTCCCTCAACAGAGAGGCTCACGACAAGGTCTTCCAGCGTCTGGCCGGCACCGCCGCCGGCGTCAACGGCACTACTGGCTCTCAGTGCACCAAGGACAACGTCCGCGTCCGTCGCGAGTGGTATGTTCCATTCTAGCCCCTGGATATTCAGTCTCTTTCTTCTTCTTTGCTTCCTTCATCTTACCCCCTTCCGTGAATATGGCGAAGAGATCTCAAGGACTAATGAATATAACCCCTTTTCAGGAGAAACATGCCCGACGAGGACCGCATCGCCTACACCAACGCTGTCACCTGCCTCCAGCAGAAGCCTGACACTTACCCCGACGTTCCCGGCGCGGTGACCCGGTTCGACGACTTCGTCGCCCTGCACCAGAACCTGACTGGCTACGTCCACTTGTCGGTACGTGACCCCGAGAAAAGCCCCCGAGATATCAAGGAAGCATGAAATGCTCACTTGTCGCAGGCCACCTTCCTCACCTGGCACCGATACTTCCTCTGGACCTACGAGGAGACACTCAAGTCTGAGTGCGGCTACACTGGTGAGCAAAGCACCGCCCACCTCTTTGAAACCTCGTCAGACATCCCCTAATATCACCGCCACAGGAACCCTTCCCTACTGGGAATGGGGAATGGACGTCAACGACCCCTCCAAGAGCCCCGTCTTCGACGGCTCCGCGACCTCCATGGGCGGCGACGGCGCCTACGTGCCCCACGCCGGCCTTGTCCTCGAGAACTCGCTTGATAACTCGACCATCATTCTCGAGCCCGGTACTGGCGGCGGCTGCGTCACCAAGGGCCCTTTCTCCAACATGACGGTCCACCTCGGTCCGGAGGCGCTGCCCTCCCTCGGCAACGTCACCGCCGCCAACTCGGACACGCCGCTCGAGGACAACCCGCGCTGCCTCAAGCGCGACCTCAACGGCTACCCTCTGCGCACCTCGGCCACCTTCCGCAACACCACGGACCTCATCCGCAACAACGACGATATTGAGATGTTCCAGGCCGTCGCCCAGGGTGACTCTCGCTACGTCGGCCTCGGCAAGCTCGGTGTCCACGGAGGCGGTCACTACGCCATCGGGTAGGCTTGAGAACTATACCACCTTTCTGTCCGGGACTGAAGCTGATAATGTCGTACAGTGGCGACCCTGGTGCTGACGTCTACATCAGCCCTGGTGACCCGGCTTTCTACCTCCACCACGCCCAGCTCGACCGCGTTTACTGGATCTGGCAGAACCTGGACTGGGAGAACCGTCAGGTGAGTCGCTTTCCGCCCTGATTATCATTTTATCCTGTTCAACTTACTGACCACCGCCTAGAACATCTCCGGCACCGGCACGATGGCCAACGCCCCGCCCAGCGACGAGGTGCAGCTCGACGATCTACTCACCTTGGGACCTCTCGGCGACGACATGGCCATTCGGGACGCGATGGACACGGTCAACGGACCCTTCTGCTATGTGTACGTGGTGGACTAAAGGGGCATGCCTTAAGTCAAGGAGTGTTGTGGTCATGGTTAAGTTTCAGGCAGCGACGTTCGGACATCATCTCATTCCCTAGTTTTCGATTTTGGTAATATTAATGAGAAGGGCGCTTCTGCCCAGTTCCTTGTCTTGAAAAAATTCCGTCGCCATGCGAACGTAGTTCTGGGCAGTGAACATGTTGAGCATAGCGTTGGGTCTCGGGCCTGCTTGGGAACTTCAGATGAGCAGGTGAAGCTGGATCACGACTTTGATGAAGGAAGGTTGTTTTCCTGAGTCAAGCAGACCCGACAACTAGAGCTGGTTTAAGAGGGCATTTGAAAATAGAACGGAGTTTCTTCCGACGTGGCGTATTATGCGCGTGCTCCGTCATGCAGCGGACGTGGCACAGAAGTGGCACAGAAGTCCGGCGTAGATGCATGGCAAAACCGCATTCCGCTTCTTGCCGGAGCGGCGCCCCGAAAGCTGGTCTCGCAAGGGACAACCTAGCTGCACAACACCCGAGCATGCCGGCCGCCCGGCCATGACGTTCTTCCGGTCTGGCCAAACGTACGCAGGTGCCACAAGGCGGCCTGTCGCACGAGCGGCGGGCCCCTTTCCCGTGTTCGTCACTTATAGACGGATCGCGACGAACGCCCTCCCAAGGCCCGAAGGTGCGACGGGAAAAGGTGGAACCATCCGACTTCATGCCTTCATGCTCTATCCCTTCTGCTTCACCCCATCGTTCACGATAGATCCGCTCTCCGCTCCGTGGTGGGCGAAATTGCGGCCTCCCAGACGATGTAGTCGTCCGCTTCGCCCGACGTGGTTATCCAGAGGCGATTACTAGGCAAGGCAATAGCTGACGGAACGACGGTTAGGCGGCTTCATGGGACATTTGATAAGCTAGGCCACCCTTACTCAATGTCCACCAAAAGCAAGCAGCCAGGACCCGATCAAGCCGTCCGATGCCGTGGTTGCCCGTCTCACCATGTGTTGAACTTCCTTGGCGTCTCGACTCCGAAGAGCCTAGTAAGACGGCTGGACGAGGCTCGTCCTTTTGGCCCAGTGCTGTTGACGACAGCACAAGCCCTCGTGGCCTCGCTTGCTCATCCGAACCCGAGTCACCGGCGTCGTGAATCAGTCGCTCAAACTCGTTCATCGCTCGAGTTCCCACGACTGTCTCGTCTCCTCTTGCCATTACTCGAACAGGCTCTCGGGCCTCCTGATTCCGTCCCATCAGTTGTGGTCTCTGACAAGATAGCATGAACCACTCAGATGCTGAAAATGCTCCGGCAGTAACGTATGCGGCATGCGTGGCTACGAGTTACATTTGCTCAACGGTGAATGTTGCTAAGAGCCGGCTCGTTCGGCGCGAGATGTCCGACGGATTTGCGGCCAATCCGGCCCCGTCATTTGCGGTCTTTGGCCCTCGGCCGACGCCATGCCTGCAAGTTCCGGCGAGATGCGACTTCTGACGGCTTCTGATTAGATCCCAGATGGAAGCTGTCGATCAACGGCTGGCATGGCGCCTGGTCGTGGTGGACTGCTCGGACTGCTTTGCGAAGAACGCCTGGTGAGACAGAACCAGGATGGAACGCCTAGAACAGCCCTGGAAGCTTGTGAGTGAGCGTGTGGACGCCATGTCCGTCAAGTTTGCTGCCACGTCGAACCAGTCCTCTTAATGCATATCACTCAGTAAACAGAGGCCAGTCGATCCTTGGCGAGAGTTCACATGTTGACCAATGCTGTGGAGGCGCGAGAAGTAGTTGGCTAAAGGCGATATACACAAAACCCATCGAAAGTTTCAATGCCTTGGGCCGGGAGTTTGACTTTCCGCGCTCTGGACGTCTCCCAAGGATGTTCGCAGGAGAAAGGCGGAGGGCGGAGTGAGGCCGTGAGTGGAGGAGTGAATTGGTTGCATATCTTGGAGAAGTTGAGTTGGGGCTTACCAAAGTCAGCTGGGAAGGGAGCTCTAAATCGGGTATCTGGGCTTGGTGTTGGAGGAGGGGTACCTGCCGGCTTACCTAAAGCTTAGGTACCTCTCAGCGCTCTGAGGTGCCATCCCCTCATGCCGATGACGCACCCCCCACCTCTCACACGCCAACAGCTGAGCTCTCCGGTCCCGCACGACAATGCGGGGTTCGTTGCAGCATGAGCGAAAAGACCACCACCAAGCACCCACACACACTGAGAATCCGCGATAGCTACAGGCCTACAGGTACCTTTCCGGGTAGCCTTACTGTTCTTGGGCATGTACTTGCTCCGATACGCTGGAATGGACGCCAAGATACCCTGCCCAGGGCGCTGGACGAGACTTTCTAGCGGGGTCGATACCTGCGAGACAGCACCCCCTCCTCTCCTCCCAGCTGGGCCGTTCGGCGGTCATGGTGGGGTAGAACGAGCATCATCACGACTAGGTCAACGGTCAATGGCAGACGAGCACGAAAAAAGCCACGGCCAAGGCCGCCCGTCCTCCACTTTCTGCCTCCGATCTGATCTCAATGGACATAACTCGGTGTTTTATTTATTAGACGCCTCCGATGCCACCTCTCCATGCCGACTCCTCCCACCATCTCCTCTTTATCCAGGCATAGAATAATTCCATCCAATTCTTCTTCTACTCTTGCTCTCCCGCTTCTCTCTCCTCTTTCATCTCCTCTTGCTCTTGACTTTGCAGAAAGCATTATACCCCCGCCTTCCAATTGAGAAAAACAGAGACCGTCGATATACCCAATCTTGAGCCAAGTTAGCAACAACACACATCCACAATGTCCGGATTCCAGACCAAAGCGACCATTACCTCCTTCGGGGGTCAGCTCCTCAAGCTCTCCCACAAGTCCAGCACCACCGGCACCGACATGGCCGTAAACCTCTACCTGCCGCCCCAGGCCACCACCCGCGCCGTTCCCGTCCTCTTCTACCTCTCGGGCCTGACCTGCACCCCGGACAACTGCACCGAGAAGGGCTTCTTCCAGTCCCAGGCCTCGGCCCGCGGCCTTGCCGTCGTCTACCCGGACACCTCCCCGCGCGGCCTCGACCTTCCCGGCGAGCGCGACAGCTGGGACTTTGGTGAGGCCGCCTCCTTCTATCTCGACGCCACCCGCGAGCCTTTCCGCCAGAACTACCGCATGGAGACCTACATCACCAAGGAGCTCCCCGAGCTGCTCTTCCGCGAGTTTGCCGGCAAGCTCGACCGCTCCCGCGTCTCCATCACTGGCCACTCCATGGGCGGCCACGGCGCCCTCTCGCTTTACTTGCGCCACCCCGGCATGTACCGCAGCGTCAGCGCCTTCGCCCCCATTGCCAACCCCTCCAAGTGCCCTTGGGGCGAGAAGGCCTTCACCGGCTACCTTGGCGACGACAAGGCCGAGTGGGCTAAGCACGACGCGACCGAGCTTGCCAGGAACTGGAGCTACGGCCCCCTGAACGCCCTCATCGACGTGGTAAGTGGAGCCTTGCTAAGATAGTCTTTTAAGCGTATGGAGACCTAAGCGGGAACTAACAACTTTATAACAGGGTCTCGGCGACAACTTCTACATCCAGAAGCAGCTGCTGCCCGAGAACTTTGAGAAGGTTGTCAAGGAGAAGAACCTCCAGGGCTTGAGCCTGAGATACCACTACGTAAGTTGAGCAGTCTCACACAAAGTCGGGGAAATGGACATATTAGAAGCTGACCGGGCGGCTAGGGCTACGACCACTCCTACTTCTTCATGGCCTCCTTCGCCAAGGACCACGTAGACCACGCCGCCAAGCACCTGGGCCTCGGTTCCGCCTGACTAGATGGTCGGAACCAAAGACTGTAAAAGAAGGTAAATGATAATCTTTGAAGTCGCAGGCAGGTGTCAGTTTGAAGGCGCATGTGTCTGGCAGGTGACGGACAAGTTTGAGAGGATACCATAAAGTTGTCAGTGTGTGTGAGTTAGGACAAAGTTGTGCTCGCGCGTAGTCGACCAAGTTAGTTTTAGTAGTATGCTGCTGCTGCTGAGATTCTTGAAATTGAGAATAGCCGACAGTTCATCCACCCATTCTATCATAACCTTCGTGAAGAGAACCAAAACAGGACAGCAATCCTCCCAGAGTTCTGCGCGCGACACTTTCCGCGCATGATGATGAGCGCTACAAGCAAGAAACGCCGGGGGTAACAAAAAGATATCAGCGCCCGCCATGATGTGGAGTATAACAAAGTCTAGAAGAAGCACGCAACAACGGATGAAGCCGGGAAGAGCGTCTAACTGATCCGCCTCTCCACCTCGGGGCTCACGCCCTCCTTCTCTAGCCTCGCCCGCATCTCCGCATCCGCCTCCTTGCGGATGCGGTTGTATGCCAGCTTCTCGAACCGGCTGAGCGCCTTCCACCAGTGCTGCCCGGCCTCGTGCTCGCCGATGCGCTCCAGCAGATCCGCTGTCTTGAGCCGCACCTCGCGGTCCTTGTGGAAGAGGCCCAACGCCACATAGAAGAGCCCCGCGTGCGACTCGGGCGCCACGCTGAGGAGCAGGCAGATCTCGTCGTACGAGTGCACGTATCGCGAGAAGGCCACGTAGATCTCCTTGCTCTGCGCCGGGTTGAGCCGCTGCGTGCGCAGTCGGTCGTGCATGTGGTGCAGGTCGAGACCCTTGAGCGGCCTGACTTGGTACATCTGTGCGAGATCCTGAGACAAGTCAACCGGAGGTTCCCACCGCGGGGGACCAGTTCCTCGAGGCTTACCTGGATGAAGCTGTAGTAGCTCCTTGTGTTTCGCCATCCTTCGATCCTCGTCACGTTGCCCGCAAGCTCCTTGTGTTTCGACTGCTCGTCCGGCCACACGTAGCCGTGCCCGTTGATGCCGATAGCCCCCGTCTCCAGCTCATCACCGCCGATGTAGAGCGCGCTCGCACCATACACGCTCTCTTCAAAAGCGGCTGCGATTCGGGTGAACCTTATCACCCAGTCTCGCCACTTGGCCCGAATAACTCTCTCGCCGTGCCTCGCTGCAATGCTTCTCAATATATCCTGCATAAATGCCGCGTCTCCCGTGAGGTCACTTTCGGCCGCAACCTTGGATGTACCGCCGACAAGTCCGGCATATGACGGGTTTTGCTGCTGGAAATACACCATCCCTTCTGTCACTGGCGCAGGCTCAATCTTGCTGCTGATCTTGACTCGTCCAGTGGGCAGATCGCACAGAATATCCCACCATTCGGGGTGCAGTTCGAATGTCGGGTTCGTAACTCCGGCGATGAAGCCGGGTACATTGAGGAGGTCGTCAATTTTGGTCAGATCCGTGTAGGGGAATGCATGTCTTGTGAAGCCCCTTAGTGTTCCGCCGGATGCCAAGGCGCAGGCCGCCAAGACCGCTTCAGCAACCTCACCCGATGGCATATTGTGCCCCAAGAAAATCACTCGCTTTTGCGTCAACAGCGCATTGACAAGTACAATAATCGGGTGCGTATGCGGGCCGTTTGTCGTCAACTGTGGGTGTAGAGGGAACGGTTGTTTATCCTTGCCTTGAGGCTCCGAGAATTTCTGAATCAACTTGATCAAGGAGAAGTCGCCTACGGTTTCCGGCATGACGGCGACCGGGACCTTGATCGGGACCGGTATGCCCTTGTACATGACCTTGCTTTCGAACTCATGTGTGTCGCGGGGGACCGAATACGTTGAGCCGAGCTCGATGTGAGCCTTTGTCCCTTTCCTTGACACGCCTGGCAGCTTCGGGGGTTCCCGACTCGCATCAAAAGGTTGGTCAGCGACATTCTCGCCGCGATCCTCGGCCATCCGCATCTGAATCATCTGCTCGAATTTCTCAACAAACAGGTCCTTGTTGTCGCTGGCCTGAAGCAAGTGTCTTTCGAGCAAGCTGAGCTTCGGCATCAGGGACAGGTCCATTCCGTTTACGGCATCGTACAGCAGGGCCAACGTCTCGGGAACGGGCGACTTAAAGTACTCGTCCAATGCCAGTAGCAGAAGGGGCTTGAACAGTTTAGCTGTCTGAATGCGCACATCACAACAGATGCATTCTTACCTTGTATATGTGCAAGAACGGATGCCTGGTGCAGATCGCCATGGCCTTGACGATAGCACCTCTCTTGACCGTCTTGTCTTGTTTGGTGTTGACTAAGTTCAGCACATAGATCAGCGGAGGGCCTTCACCTCCTTCGGGCTCGTCGTCCGTGGAGTCGTCGTCGTCGTCCCAGTCATCCAAATCGTCCAGGTCCTCCTCATCGTCGTCTAGGTCGTCGACCTCGTCTTCCTCGTCAATGATACCCGCGGCTCGGTTCCGCAACCGCCTCCGCCTCCTCTTCCTGGCCTCCTTTGCCTTGCGCTCCTCGTCCTCCTCTTCCTGACTTGTGTCCTTGTGCAGAAAGAAAATAGTCCAGTCCTGGTTCCGCACGTGAGCCTGATCAGGCAACATGAGCTCGGCCAACATATGTTCGTCGCCGGTGATGGAGACGGGGTACTGGTGCTCCATGACGGGACCGCGGTCAATGTCGAAAGAGGCGACTAAGATGTACTCGACATGGTTTTCGGTTGAGCCCCGCGGATACTGCGAGCGCAACTTGCGAGACGGGTGCGCATCGGGGTTGTAGCGCCGCGGGGCGGACAGCGACGAGTGCTGCGACGACACGCCGGTGGAAGGCGTCTTTGACTTTGAGCTGGGGTTCGAGGAACGGTCCGTCTCGGCGATGGGCGGCGGCTGAGGGGATCGCGAGGGGCGAGAGGTGCTTGACATTTGCGACGGTGATCTCGAGGCAGGGAAACTGGAGAGCGAAGTCCGGCGACTGGGCCAGGGGCCGTTGGAAGCGGGATATTGAGCGTTTGAATAGTTGCGCGTTAGGAACGGCAAAGCCGTCTGTGTCGATGCCATGCTGGAGCTGCAATGTTAAATTGCGGAGTCGTTCAGCAGATCGATATTTGGGGAGATCGAGGCGTGCGCAGGCTGCGGGTAGCCAGAGCCATCCAATGCAGTGCAGGGCGGTCGAGAGGTCCGTTCGGGCAGATGCAGCAGCAGCAGCACTGAACAGCAGACCAAGTCGGTAGAGACAATGCGACGGTGGGAGGCCTTGCAGTTGCTTGTTGCTGGTGGTCGCAAGGAAAGTCGGATTAAAGGCTCGCAGCCAGCGTCAGCGACATTCGACGGCAGTCCGGGTGCGACATGAACGATGCGACCGAAGGGGCGGAACTCTGAGCTTGACTATCGTCGGGTTCGGGAGCGGGCGTCGTGTGTGTAAGGTGCGTGGGGAGGTACTACTTCTGGGCGGTGCTGCGTCGTATGGCGGGCAGACCTGGAAGCCAAGTACGAGTCGTGGGTCCCCCGAGATGCAGAGATGCAGAGTTGCGGATAGGGAGGGCGACGATAAGGGTCACTTTAGGTAGTGCAGTGCAGAGAGAGGGAGGGACTGAACAGCAGCAGCAGCCTTGGAAGAAGTGTTGTTGGTACGTAGAGGCAGCGAGGAGGCAGGCCTGTTGCGGTAAAGGGCAGGTATTCGAGGCACACAGCGAGTAGAGTAGTGTACTAGGTCAGGTAGTGGTAGTGAGTATTTCGGCCCAGGCCAGGGTAGCGCGTGGAGGCGTTCTCAGACGACAGCCGAATGCGCTTTTCGAAACGTCAGATCCGGGCAGCGACTGACAGAAGCTGGTGTACTGCGGTACAGCGGAAACAGGATCGCCCTCGGGACTTGGAGGCGGCAGAGAAGGAATATCCTGTTTGGAGGGCGTCAATGCGTGGAAGAGAAGAACACCGAGACATGATCTGCTACGACGTTTGGTCTGGTCTTTTCGTCGGCCTCCCACCTCAACTTGTACTTGTATCCTGACTGATTCTCCCCTCCCCGTTCCTAGGTGGTAGGTACGTGGGCAGGGCCAAATGCCAAATGCGTCCAGAGGTGGTGAACTCCTGACAGGGGATGGTTTAAGGTGTGGTGCTTCTTTTTTCCTCTTTTTTAAAATTGTGCAATCCCATTCGATCTCCCACCGCCACCGGCACGAATAATGCTCAGCTGAGGGCCGCCCGAAGCAAGGCACGCCTATTTGGGCCAAACAGCGCGTCTGATTGAAAGATGGAGGGAGGTCTGCCCCTGGATGGCCGCTACGCTGCGACGTCGTACCTCAAGTAGTACCCCAGGTACCTTACCTGACTCCGTCGCCGCGTGCTGCCCTGCCACTTTGGTTGGTGCCCGTCGTGCGCCCCGTGGCCCCTCGCGACTGCACCTGGGCGACTCGCGGAGGCGACTAGCAGCCCAGCTGGTGGTTACGGATGGATTCTCAGACTGGCCGCCTTCTTCACCAGCGCGCGCGCGCGCTCTCTCGCTCGCTCTCTCACTCTCTCTCTCACTCTTCTCGCTGTGCCTCGGAAGCGCAAGGGCCACGGGCAGGGCGGCGAGGACGGGCAGCACGCAGCACGCAGCGCCCATCGGCGCCAGTGCCAGCAACGGGCAGACAGCGACACACAGACACGCGCTGCCCGTCCGTCAGGCAAGACAGGAGGAACAGACAGCCAGCCCGGTGCCGGGCGGACAACAAAGAGACAGGGCGGTGGAAACCGCAATAGATAGTATCCGTGGGTACGCGCGCCGTGGTACTTGGTAGCGGGCTTCGGGCGGTGCGAGAGTGGGCAGTGTCTTGCGAAAGCGCCGACGAATGCGTACGAAAGCATTGTTGATCAGAGTCCAGCGTCCTCCCAAATTCCCCTCCCCTCCTTTTTTTTCTGGATTTTCTCGGCGGCCCTCCTTGGTCCCAAGTCCCCTCCTTGCCTTCCCCTTTCCACCCTCCTTTCCCCTTTTGATACCGTGCTTGCCCATGCTGCCACATCCAACCTAAAATCCGCTTAGCGCCTAGGGTCCTTACATGAAACCTCTGTGGCTGAGCCCTTTCCCGCAAGCGCACGCAGCTGGAACCTCTTGAGCCACATATCACTAGCCACACCTATTCCCTGACCCACTTCCGCGCCGGTCGCTTGCACGCGGGATGCATGCAAGGCTGCCGTTGTCCTGGAAAAGACGCCTCTGTTTACATTCAGCCCCGAGCAGCCAACGTCTAGCATCTGGATCAGACATTCCCCAGACAAGACGCCGCCAGCTTTACTCTAACACAGAAGCCAACGTCGAGCAGCTCTACCTGATACGGACTTGCAGCTCTCAATTTTGGAATTGCTTTTTTCTTGCACCGTCACTGCCCCTCTCCCGCACCAGACCGCCCGCGCTTGGCCTCTCCATATTTCGCATTGTTTACTTTCGTGCCAAGTGGGCGCGCGAGATCGCAGTTCCAGAGCAAGGCATTCCCTATTACCGCCCACATCTTTTGCCCGCCCCAAATCCCTTCAAATGGTAAGCCGGGGCCCATCTTGCGCGTAGATCAACAAAACTCTTGGAAGTGCGCATGAATTTTGACGTTGCAAACCCACACAGGCAATGCCCGCTGGCTACAAACCTTCTCCACTAGGGCCTTATGGCTCTCCGCGTAGCTCACCTTTCCGACGACCAGATCCAGAGTCTCCAGCATCACCATCAGCTGTGCGACAACCCTCATCGACACGAGTAACGCCTTCTGGATCGCCTACCAAAGCATCCTACGCTACCAACAACGGACGTTTCGGCAACCCGACCACGCCGACAGAGACGGCCGAGAGCCGGACACCACGAGGACGAACCCCTCCTGCTGAGATTGACGATAACATCATGACCTCGCCACTCGCCGCGCGACCAGGCCTGAAGAAGACCGTTAGCCACGGAAATGCGCTTTCACAGCTGCAGCCCGCCCAAGTGAGAACGCTCAGAGAAGGATTCGAGATTCTGGATCGCGACAGTGACGGCACCATCAACAGGGAGGATGTGGCGGATATGCTGAGCCAGCTGGGTAAGACCGAATACTCGCAAAACAGAAGGCGCAATGTGTTGACGCTCCCCAGGTTTATCTTCGAACGCATCCGACGTATCGCAATTCTTCCCCCCTTCTGCGCCTCAAACAATGACGATGGCTGCCTTCCTCAACTCCGTGGCCACGATGCTGGCGTCATTATCACCCCAATCTGAGCTGCTCTCCGCGTTCTCTGCGTTCGACGATGATGATAGCGGCCAGATCAACCTTAACGAGCTGCGGGATGCGCTGCTACACACGGTGCCGGAGCCGGGCGAGCGTCCGCTGACTGAGGACGAGGTTGAAAAGGTGATTGAGGGATTCACGGGCCGGAGGGCGTTCAACCGCAACATGCAAGGCGGACTGGGCAAGCGCGGCGAGGTATTCAGATACCAGGATTTCGTCAACTCCATCATGGGGTCCAATACGACGTCAGAAGCAGCCTCGGCGGAAGGATCTGAGGACTGAGGCTGTTTGAGTAGGGCAAGCGTCTTGGGGCGCGTGGGAAATTGGGTGTGACGACATTGGGCGACCGGCATGTGGAGACGAGCAGGCGCGGGGGAGAAGCGAGCACAATTTAGCGGAAACGTGGGATCGGATTGACGAACAAATTCGGACATGACTGTACTTTTATTCATTGTTAGGGAACGCCAGATCGCAGTGGTGTCAAGTATAATTTCGGCTCGGTTTCACAGCATCGCGCGCTTGGTGCGCAGGCACCCATCGTGACGATGTTTGTTAGCCGTCGAGGGAACGAGGGACGAGACAAACAGGCCGTCGAGGTCTTGCTCCCACATGGAACAAGGCACGGCGGATGGGGATTTGTAAAATGGGAAAGGCTGGGAGACAGGCCGTTGAGGGCAGTGCATGCATGTCTTCTGCATTTGCTGCGTCTTGCATATAGAGAAGACGTTTGGGACCTGCCGTATCCTTGGCTGCGGTGGCCTCGAGCGGCAATCTGGAGGGGAAATCAGCGGGTGGATGGGCAAGACGACAGGACGGTGATGCCATCAGTTCGGTTTGGAGGAGGCTGGGGATGCAAATCAGCAAAAGGCCAGGCAGGCGGGCGACAGGCCCCTTCTGCAGCCTGTAGAAGCACGCTGTGCTGCGTACGGTGTAGCGCATGCGCAAGCCAAGGGCGATTCAAGGGGCGGGCGGCAGTGACTGGGATAAGGGGTGTTCCGAGCTTCCAGGGGACTTTTCAGTCAGTGGTCGGGTGGCATCAGCGACAGCAACTTCGGGCGGTTCGGCGGCCTGGGTTGACAGCGGGCGACGGTGGGCGACGGCGGCGTCTGATTCGTTAACCTTCGCAGGGTCCGGGACGGGGCCCCACCGAACCTTCTCGAACCGGCCCGCCGGGTTGCAGCAAGCTGGAAGAGCAACTGCCGTTTGTTGCAAACCACTCGATATACCGATTCGCCTGTATCCGAGTCCGGCTGCCTTGGTGCTCTCACCTGCGCTCTGCTCTGCCGGATGCCTGGGCTCAACTAAGGTCCCGGGTACCTTTACTCGCGTGTCCAGTAGGCAGGTACTCGCTTGTGACGCAAGAAACGCCATAGACCTTGGTACCGGTGCTCGCCAGCGCTCGCCGTCTCATTCTCTCCATCTTATACCCATTGACCCAACTGTTAAGAAAACTGACAGCCCGGATCCCCTGCAACGCCTTGACGCCATCGTCCCTAGGGCCCGGAGCTGGAGACCCTCTAATATGGAGGCTGAAGTCTGAACAGGCGAAGCTCCTCCTCCTCTCGGTGCTAGGCTCTAGCCGCCATCCCGGTCCGTCTCTAGCCATTGAGTCCAGTCCATCTTGGGCAAGATGACATGGCCCCCGTCGAGCCTGATACTTTGCGCGTGGTGCGCCATTGGGCGAGGACAACAACAGAAAATAGAGGTGGCTAGGAGACCGAGGACAGCATCATCCGCTGCCAGTGGCAGTCAGTCATCCGACGATCTCTTCATCCACAACTGTGCAGGTAAACAAGAGCGTACCTTGGGCTCGCCATTGGTCCCCCGGCGGCTGCGAGTAGTCATCGGGAGACGGGACTGGACCGTTTGGACAAGCTTCCTGTGGGGGGGAATGGATAAGGTGGCGGCGACCGGTCTTGGTTACATCAACTGCACGCCCGGCACACGCGACTCTGCAGGTATCAGATACACGTGTTGCCGACGATGACCTCCAATGAGGAACCCCATGCGCCATGCCGCGCCCAGGCAAGAGAAGGCAGGCAGTTGGTAGCCACGATGAATTTCCTGCCTTCTTTGCCATGGGGTTTTGAGCCAGCAGCTCGGCGCCAGCTGGAGCCGTAAGCCTGTGGGAGCCGTAGCAGGAGCAACAGCGGCAGTGCCCCCCGCCAGCTCTCTGGCAGGTGTACGGAGTACGGTATTTTTATTTGGCTGGCACATTTCCCACATCACGCACGCCCAGCCCAGCACATGGGCGTCCAGGGCCTTGTCCAGTCTCCGTCTCCCCCGTATCCATAGTCTAGGTAAAAGGTACCCAGGGCCGGTAAGGCAGGAAGGAGAAGAAAAAAATTGTGCACACAGCTGATAAATCGCGAGAGTCCCCCGAGCGAGCTTCGCTCGCCTCGCTTGTTGTTTGGATTGTTATTTCATCCAGTTCCTGCCTTGGGCCACCCCGCGATGACAGCGACAGACGAAAAGCAACTTTGTGCAATCCAGCTCTGAGCTTCTGCTGCTCTCCACTACTTGTCCCTCCCTCTCTACCTTACCTTACCTTACCTTGCTGACAATCTGCCTGCCGACCTTTGCGGTTTACCTTATCTCCCTCCACGTCCCTCTATTCGTACGGATACCTCTACCGTACCTACGGATACGACGTCTCCTCCCCTCGAGCACCCTGCCTCCTCGCCGGCTGCATCTCCCCTCCAGTGCCCACTCCCAATGGGCTGTGTGTCGTCCGGCTGAGCCTCCTCGCTGAACGGTGTACCTACTGCCTGCCTGGGCTTCCTTCCTCTCCCGCCCTCGCCTTCCGCCTTCGCCTTTCCTCGACCTCGCGGCGCCGCTGGCCTCTCTTCTCTTTCTCGCCCTCATCCTCCTCTTCGACTTTGTATTCTTGGACTTCTTTGAAATCAGCACCAGCCAGCCCCTCAGCCCTCCCATCTGCACCGGTCGAGCCTCTCCGCATTCCTCCCATTGAGTCAAGGTACCTGTGCGGCTGCTGCAGCACACCCAAGGGAGAGAAAAAAAAAAGTTGCTTCAGCCTGTCCCTCACTAGGCCCGTTATTTCGCTTTGGGGAATCCGGCACAAGCATAACCTTGCAACGAGGCCTTCCGACCCCCCTTAGCTAATTAACCAAAAAATAAGCCTGCGCATTCTTTTAGTTCCCCTCAGAGGGCGCTTGCTTTATCAATGAAGCTCTTTGCAAAGAAGCCGTCCAAGAAGCAAGCCGGCCAGGACGAAGACAACCACCAGGATCCCAACTTCTTTCCTCCTTCAGAGGCCTCTTCACCGACCAAGTCGCCGACAAAGTCCCCCACCAAAAAACCTTCTCAGCCCGCATCCCCGGGCCCTCGGGAGACAAAGTCGTCGCGCACATCCCGCACCTTTGGTCGCCACGCTACCGACCCAGGCTCACGCAGGAGCAAAATCGATCCCAACACTCACCCTCTCAACCTGCCCCCCGAAGAGCGTGAGAAGAGATTGTCCGCCCTGTCAGCCATGAGCGGCCGCAACTCCATGGACGTCGACCGTGAGTCGAACGCCGCTCCCTCCTCACCTGCTCCGGCCCAGCCCCAGCCCTCGGCCCAGGCTTCCTTCTCCGTCCCCATTCCCAATGGCATCAACACCAACGTGAACGGCGACGCTCCTCCCCCGCCCCCTCACAAGTCAAACCCCTCCAGCCCGGTCCCCACCACCGAGGAGGAGGCTGAGGGCTACAAGTCCCACGGCAACAAGTTCTTCAAGGAGAAGGATTACAAGAATGCTATCATTCAGTACTCCAAGGGTATGTGTCCAGCTGGAAGTCCGTCCGCTGTACCGCAATCACTAAGTATGCCACAGCTATTGAGTTGGTCCCCGACTCGGCTACCTACCTGAGCAACCGGGCTGCTGCCTACATGTCCAACACCCAATACGAATACGCCCTCGATGATTGCACCCGTGCGGCCGACCTGGACCCCGAGAACCCCAAGATCCTTCTCCGTCTGGCCCGTATCTACACCAGCCTGGGTCAGCCCCAGGAAGCGTTGCTGGTCTTCGGTCGCATCAACCCTCCTCCCTCCGCCAAGGATCAGGCTCCGGCCAAGGAGATGCTTAAGCACGTCAACGCAGCCCAGAGCGCCCTGCGTGATGGTACGGCTGGGTCCATGGTCCTCCACGCCCTGGACCAAGCCGAGAGGCAACTGGGTTTTGGCGCTTCCAAGCCCCGCAAGTGGCAACTTATGCGGGGTGAGGCTTACCTCAAGATGGGCACTGTCAACGCTCTTGGCGAGGCGCAGAACATTGCCATGAATCTGTTGAGGAACAACAGCCAGGACCCCGAGGCCCTGGTGCTCCGTGGCCGTGCTCTCTACGCTATGGGCGAAAACGACAAGGCTGTCAGCCACTTCCGCAAGGCCATCAGCTGCGATCCCGACATGCGTGACGCTGTCAAGTACCTCAGGATCGTCCAGAAGCTCGACCGCATGAAGGAAGAGGGCAACCAGGACTACAAGGCCGGCCGCTGGCAGTCCGCTATTGAGAAGTACACCACGGCGTTGGAGGTCGACCCCGCTAACCGGGGCACAAACTCCAAGATTCTGCAGAACAGAGCGCTCTGCAAGATCAAGCTTAAGGAGTACGATGCGGCCATTGCCGACTGCGAGCGGGCCATCAGCCTCGACTCCTCGTATATCAAGGCCCGTAAGACCAAAGCCAACGCTTTCGGTCATGCAGGCAAGTGGGAGGATGCCGTGCGCGAATGGAAGTCGATCCAAGAGCTGGAGCCCGAGGACCGCACTATCGCCAAAGAGATCCGCAAGGCCGAGCTCGAGCTCAAGAAGAGCCAGCGCAAGGACTACTACAAGATTCTTGGCGTCGAGAAGGATGCGGATGACAACCAGATCAAGAAGGCCTACCGCAAGCTGGCTATCATCCACCACCCTGACAAGAACCCCAACGACGAGCAGGCCGCTGAGCGCTTCAAGGACATTGGCGAAGCCTACGAGACCTTGAGCGACTCTCAGTAAGTACCCCCACCTACACTCAAACCTTGATCGGTGCTAACCCTCAACAGAAAGCGCGCCCGTTATGACAGTGGTGAGGACCTCATCGACCCGTCTGACATGTTCGGCGGCGGTGGTATGAGTGGCGGCATGGGAGGCATGCACGGCGGCATCGACCCCGAGATCCTCTTCAACATGATGGGAGGCGGCATGGGAGGCGGCATGGGAGGCGGTGGTGGATTCGCCGGCGGCGGCGGCTTCAACGGCGGCGGCTTCCCTGGTGGCGCGCACTTCTCCTTCGCCGATGGCTCGGGCCGTCCCCGCGGAGGTGCGGGCGGCTATGGCGGACGGGGCTTCAACTTCTCGACCTGACAATCCGAGTCGGAGGAAGATGAAGCAGAGACATACGACGACGAGCCAGCCGAGCCGGGGCGCAAGCCGGGCAGCTCATTCGCCCAAGAGACGATGAAGAACCACACGAAACGGCGCCGAGACGAAGGCGACCGACTTGTGGACAAGGTGCGTCAGTACGGAGTCTGGGTCGTGGCCGCCCTGGTCCTCGTCCCAGCACAGCTCCTGATATTGGCGGCAACAGCAGTGGGATTCGTGTACATTTGCATCATAGGGACCCGGAAGCTGGGCGCACGGCTTCGCGGCGGGGAATGAGTTTCGACTGCAGCAGACTGGCATCCAGGATTTTTCTTTCGGGATAGACATGACGCGCGATAAAAGTCACCGGCGGCGTTTACCAGGCATCGATCGTCTTTTTTTTTCTGGAACCCCTTTACGTTTTTTGTTAGAGTCACGACCAACAAATTCCACAAACCGAAATCATGAGCAAGAAAGGGGTACACATCAGCCGTTTGTTTTTCTCTACACGGGGACGGGGGAGGCGTCTTGCATATCTCACCGCATCGAGGCTTTCTTGTGCGAGGTTGGGCATAGTTCACACCTGTAATTGAGCTCTAGACGTCGTCTCGTCGACAGACTATGCCACCTGTTCTGAGCTGACCATTTACCGTCCTGTATTTTTGTGATTGCCGCGTCATGCACGGCCTGGGTATCAAATATCTAACGCGCCTTTCTGTGCGCTCCAACGTCCATTCATCCAAGCATCATTCTTCCCCTTTACTAAAAGGAAACCTTCGCACCATGCCATCCACGCTGGGCATGGGCATCTAGACCGCCCGGCTGCTCCCACCCGGTCGTCCATCTCCAACGGCCCTCGTTGCCTCAATGACCTTGCCCACGTCCTCCCGCAGCTCCGGCATACCCCTCTCAATGTGGTCGGCCAGCACGTCGCGGAACTGCGCAAAGGCCGACATCTTGCCGCGCATGAGCTGGTTGCCGCGCCGCACAAGCTCGACGAACTCGCGCGTGTAGATGTCAGGGTTGCGGCCGTTCTCGACGTACTGCACCAGCTCGGGCGGGATTTTCGGAAGAGCGCCAGGCAGGTCGGGGGAGGGTGGCGCGCCGGCGGTCGCGGTGACGTGCACGCGCTGCAGCGAGGACGAGAGGGCCTGCACCGATTCAGCGAGGGCCGGGCCCGTCGGATTGGACGGCGTCGCATTGTAGGTCGTCACCTGCACCATGATCTGGTACAGGTCCTGGATCGTGTCCTTGAGCTGTTCTGCGGGGGACGGTTAACTGCGGCGGGATGGTGGAGGGGGAGGGAAGGGACGCGTACGCTCCAGCTCTGCCGGGGTCGGTTTGTCGAGGGGCGCCATTTGAGTGCGACGGAGAGAAGAGTGACAGGCGACGCGCACAGGATAGGTGATGGTCTCGTGGCGGGTGTTGAGGTCCGCGAGGTTGAGATGCGGCGACGTGGACGAGGCTGAAGCTTACGCTGCGGGAAAAGGATGGATGGGTGGATGGGTAGGTTTGTTTTAGTGCTGGCGGTTGGCGGGATGAGCCGGCGGCGGTACCTCCAAAGGGTTGGTGTGGGGTCGCGGGCAGGGGTACGGGGTCGGCAGGCCGGGGCCGGCGGCACCCCCCTGGCACGCGGCCAGAATTGCGACCCCGGTCACTAATACCAATCGGACCCCTCTGCATAACTTCAACCGGCAGTCGTTCCTTGGCTGCTGCTTACTATGTGCCGGGAAGAGCCCACGAGGGCGACGGGGCCAGCGATTAGAGTCGGAATGTTGGTTATGCAGTCTATTTTGGGTGATTCCACTCTTTAGCACTACTGCTACTAGTAACGATGCCACCTAAGTTTGAACCTCGTGGCTCTAGAGTACCCGGCCGCGCTCTTCTTTCCCGCCAAACAGCCTCCGTAACGCGGCGAAGTTCTTCCGACTCAGCTCGCCCTGGGGCGAGTCCGCTCCGTCACCGGAGAACCTTCCCCTGTCCTCCTGCAACTTGCCCCCGCTCCTCTCTGCCGTCTCACGCGTGATCCCGAGACCAACCTCAGCGCGGGCCGTCCATCCAAAGACCGCTCTAGCCGGCTCCGTTGCCCCCAGGTGCGGCGATGGCGATGGCGATGGCGACCGAATCGGGTTGTACCGCTCCAGGTACTCGGACGACTGCGGCGGTGGCGATCGGCGGACGGCGTTGCGGCGCCGGGCGCCCATGGTCGCTAACGGGCTCTGGGACCTCACGCGTCTGAGCTGCGGCGGCGGGGCTTGATACCCTGGCGACTTTTCTGGGGGTGTCTCGGGAGGAGTCGTATAGCCTAGTGAGGCCGTCGCTTCAGACTTTTCGTGGCGGGCCACCAGGCGGGAAGAAGGGCGCTTAAGGGGCTCGTGACTTACCCAGGTGGGCTGGGTGCGTCTGGTTTCCGATGGGGGCCAGGCAGGAAAAGAGTTGAACGAAGAGCGGGGACGCGACGAATATCGCAGCTTTCGGGTCGGTTGAGGGGCTGGGGAGGGTGATCTGCCCGTGCTTATCATCGAGCCTCCAGACTCTGATGTTGCTGGAGTCTGAGAGGAGCCGACCACAGTATACGGTGTACCGATTGCTTGTCGACGCTGGCTACTTGGTGGCGTCATTTGCTGGAACGGCTGCATCCATGTTGGAATCGGCTTTGTCGGGCTCGGTTTGAAGGCAGACTCTTCCAGGGGGTCGCTCATGGAGACGTATATCGTAGAGTCCGGCGGCACCTCTCGTTCTCTTTCGCTGTCATGCGATCCGTCTCCGACTCGACGCAACGACGACGATTCCCGACTAGCAGGCTGGATAGGTTGCTACATATTAGCAAGAAACCTCCCGCACGTTCTGGGGACCTACCGCCGGAGCCCTCCTCAACTGCCCAGTCCTCCGCTCACCAATCTCCCACCGCGCCCGACTCAACCCACCATCGACCCTCTCAACCTGCTTTAAGCTCTCTTGGACCACATCTTGGTCATCCATGCCGACAAGGCAGGCCGCACACACCGGAGGGACTTCCACATCCTTCCCCTTTCCCCTCCCCATCGTGCCTCTGTCTCTGGCCGTGCCCTTGTGGACGTCCTTCCCATCCTCGCCAAAGAGCTCCGACAAGCGCATACCGCGATAGATGGCCTTGCTCCCGCAGAACAGACAGCCGTAGCAAGCGCGGTGCCAGAAGCACTAACCCAGGCTGACGCAGTCGTCGTTGCGGAAGACGATTTCACCACAGACCCAGCAGATGGACAGGTCAATGATCGCGGCGTAACATGTCGAGCAGGTGAGGCGTGCCGAGCGGCCGAGGGTATGTGGTCGGTCGAGGGAGGGCTGCTAGCAGAAGGTGCAGGTAAAGGGGGTCGATACTATTGACTGCATTCTCTAAGCTTGAAAGATTGTGATATTGCCTGATGATGCCGTAGACTGCCGCGAAATGAACGATTCAATCTTGGCGATGTTGATCAGATTGACCCGAGCTGGCAGTCGACGATTTCGGGAACTAAAGCCTCGCTTCGGTGCAGTTGCTTGGAGACGTCAAGACACACCTTCCTCAAGTAAAGACCTCAATCACAACTGCAAGACCAACCGATTCACTTTCCCCAAACATAATAAGCTCAAAATCATGATGCCATTCTGGCGTGCAACTTTTAAAACCTACAAACTAGTTGAGGCAAGACCTTGGCCGTGACAAGGACCAAAGACTAAAACAACCCTCATGATAACGCCCATCGTATTGTACAAAATAATCAAACGCCATGACCAAGCCGTATCCGCATCCAACCCCCAACCCCCATAGCCCAGCCAACTCAATCATTCTGCGAATCAAAGCATCCTGGTTACGCCTTTCGTGATCCTCGGACCCCGGGCTGCAGTTGGACGGACATCAGTCTCCTGATGCAATGTGCAGCCATGTGAACCACTTGCAAAACTCGTTCGTCATAATATAGTACAATTCAGCAACACCAAGCCAAAGTATCGCGAAACAAATGTGTTTGTTGGTTTGTGTCTCAAGTAGTGATTCATGCCGCGTTCAGTTCCGCACCTTGGGCTTCGCGAGCATGTTAAGTCGGCTCAGGCTCATGCCAGTGCGCTTCTTCGTGGGGCTGGGGGACGCGGCAACGCGAGAGCCCTGAGCCTTCTTGCCGACGGTGTTCGGCGTCGCTCCCATAAGTCTGGGGGCGAGCAAAGCTTCTCCCTCAGGGACGTGTTCAGCCTTGCGTCTCTTGCCAGCTCTGCTGGCAGATTCGTCTTCAATGTCTTCTTCGTCGCGAGCACGAGCGCGCTTCTTGTTGGGCATTCCGTGCGGCTTTCCGGGGAGTAGATGCATGGGAGACCGGTTCTCCTTGTTAGAGAGGGTGTCGGAGCCGTCAGGAAAGCTACCTGGCATGTCCAGCGACCTCCGCACATGACGGATGCTAGATTGTCCAGCAGACGAGCCAAAGCCAGTAGGCGAGGCGCTACCAAACCGAATAGTGTGGTCGCTGCGGAAGGTGAAGGTGCCGGGGATGGTGGGAGGCAGCTCGTCGGTGGTCTCGGCCACCTTTGTTGACGGACTCTCGACCGTCAGAGCCGGGTACAACCCGTCGTCTTCCTTCCTCTGGGTAACATTTCCAAGAACAGCATCGAGGTTCGGGTACTGGACCTCGTCCTGCTTGCGGGTTGGAGTGATGGCGGAGAACGCTCTGTGTGAGACTGTGCTAGGAAGAGGAGCGATGTGGTCGGTGTCGGGAGTGAAGTTGACTCTCTTGAAGAGCTTGCGTCGAGGGGTGGTGAAGGGTATAGCAGGCACCTGCTTCTCCACGTTCTGCGGAGCAGGAGTTTGGGAGACGCCAGCAGCAGGCAGGGGGATAGCGCTCTTGGCCTTGTCAAAGGCTCCCTTTCCGCCGCGCAGGATCGACTTGACCCTTTCAAATCGGCCAGGGCTCACAATCCGGCGTTTCAGCTCGGCCGTCTTCTCCAGCGTACCCAAGTTGGTAGTGGCGGACTTTGTGAGGGTGCCCAAATCTGGCTTGGATGGTGCCCTTCTAAGAGTTCCAAGCTCGGGCTTCGAGGGCGACTTTCTGAGACTTGGAAGGTCAGGCTTTGATGGAGACTTAGCGAGGCTTCGCAGGTCGCCCTTGCTAGCAGACTTAGCCAGGGAGCTGGGCAGTGGCATCTTGCTGCCAGCAGCGCGGCCTATGGAAGACTTGGTAGGATTAGTCAATGACGCGAGGCTAGGCTGAGATCGGAGGCCAGCAGGGGCGTCGGTTCCACTGGATGCCGGGCAAGGCAGGGAGCTGCCATCGCGAGATCCAGGACGAGAAGATGACGCGTCGTCTTCAAATCGCTGTCGCACACGCTTGACAGATGAAGGCTGCTCAAGGTTGGCAAAGATACGGGCTCTCGGGCCAGGGCCAGTCCAAGCCTTCTTCGCATCGGAGTCAGTGTCATCGAGGTTCGCCTTGGATGGAGACCGTTTAAGGCTGGGTGTACTGGTGGCAGCCAAGTTAGGCCTGGAGGGCTTCTTCAGGATGTATTTCGGATGGGTCGGGGTGTCTTCAAGGTTCGCCTTGGAAGGCGACCGCTTCAGGCTCGATTTGGGCTGAGTGGGGGTGTCGTCCATGTTGAGGTTGGCCTTAGACTGAGTGCGCTTCAGTGAGCTCTTGAGAGGCGTGGTTCGACCAGGCTGGGCTCGGAAGGCTGAGGCATGACCTTCGATGGAGTCCATCTTCTTGAACTCGGCCATGTGTGCAGCACTAAAGCGTCCGGATTTGCCTCTCGCCTTCGCAATTTTGCGCCCCTCTTCCTCCTTCTCAAGGTCTCGCTTAGCGAGCAAGTCGGCTTTGATTCTAGCAGCTTCCTCGCGGAGTTCGTTCATCATCTTCTGAGCATCGCTGCTCAGACCAGTGTCCCCAAGGTCCTGGGCGACTCGGAAGGTGAAAGGCGACTCAGGAACGCCATTGGTCTTGGAAGGCGTCGCCTGAGTATCGGCAGTCTTATCGGACGTGTTCATATCTCTGAACCCGAGCCACGTAGCGGAGGGAGGCGCAACACCTGTGTGAGCCTTGCTGGGGTGCATTTCAGAAAGCGGAGCTTTGATTTGCGAGGTGGAAGGCGTGGCGGGATCGTGATCGGGAACGACGAGGGCGTTCAAGCTCTCAGCGACGTTCTTGGAAGGAGGAGTATCATCGCGCTCGGCGACGGAAGCCAGAGTTGATTTGGCCTTGGGCTAGAAAAGGACGTGAGTCGGGGCCCGCGAGTCGTTTGTTTACAGTGGCGGTCAAAGTGTCTTACCTTGGGCGTGTTCGTGCTGGCCAACCGGGCCGAACGGCGACGAGGCGGCGTCATCTTGGATTGCTGCTCGTGATTGCTGTCCGTCGTTGGATTGTGTTTGCTGCGGGTTAGTAGACAGTGAGCATCAAGACGAAGACGCAGGACGAAGACGTCGATCCGGGGGAGCCCTCTTTGGTGAGAGATTTGATGATGTCAGGCGAGGTGGGTGTGGTTCGGGTCGGTGCCTATATCTAAGTAGGACGCGCTGGGGGATGTTTTTGGAGGGGGTGTTTGTTTACATAGCTTCCCGTTTTGATTGGTGAAAGAGAGGAAGGGGGCCCAAGCTCCCTGCTCCTGCTTTCCAAGGTTGCAGGGGGATCAAGTGGGGCCACTGTGGCGCAACTATGTTTGCACCGTTTTACAGTGAGTTTGTTTGTTGCTCCTCGTGGCAGTCACCCACTGTTTACGTGGGTTCACCCTGAACGTCTTCTCGTGGGTCGAGGCAGGAGCACGTGTCAGGGGGCCCACGCCTACTCTTTCTCGAACCCTCTTTCGTTTCACTAGACTTGTGTTGGTCGTCTTGATTCGAATGGCCAGCTTCAATGCGACGTTCACCAAGAACTAACTATTGTTTCGTCAACCCCTTTGCAACGGTTGCTTGACTCGGGAGAATCGTAATCTTCATCAGATACATGATGGCACAACACACAGTCTCTTCAGTGCTATCCCGCTTAGCTCGCGCCGGTTCGTGAGATAGTGGCCAGGAACACAGCCGAAGCCATAACGCGGGAGACTTGATTTCAGCCGGGAGGCGTGAAACCGTGTTTGTTTGGCTGTTGTCAACGTTGTAAGTTCAAGCCATGCGGGCCCGGATGGCAAGCCCAATGTACACAATCCCGCCTCTCTCATCGTTGCCAGTCTCTCTGATATTGTCTTAGAGAACATGCCGTTGTGTTCGCTGGGAGTGAAGGACCCCAAGAAGACATCCTTTGACATGGACTGCCCCGCTGCTTGTCTGCAAGGTGACCCAAGACAGTGGTCGTCGATGAAGCGGCCCCAGAAAATCTCCCGTCCGTATGGAGCGGCCCTGGTCTGCGTCCGGTTGACCAGTGCCGAAGATTAGCGAGATTCAACTCGCCCCGTGTGGTCAGAATGCCTTGCAACAGGTTCCCAGCTACCTCCAGGTCCGGCTCGGGCCCAGCTGGGCCCGGCAAGCGAAAGACACACGGAAGCAGACTTCTCGACCTCACCAGAGCGGTGCCTCTCTCACATGAAAGTAAACAACAGGGTTGCCATGGTGCCACACCGACTCGACAACATGTCCAAGCAACTGACGTTTTGACGTTCCGTTAAAGTCTGCCTTGTCGACGTGCCAAGTCACAACGAGCAGGGCTGAAACGAAGAAAGCACCGCGGGCCCATGTGATGGCCGCATTCGATGCCATGGAGTTCTCCTACTTATTCGGATGAAGTCGATCGGACGGCCCGACATGACCACGCTGCACTACGGGGTGCTGTCGTCCGAGAAACGCCGGCCGGAACCCAAGATCTCGCCATCGCACCTCGCGAATCGACAACGGCTTAGCTCCGCTATCGTCTAGCTTTGTGGCGTCGTCGCCTCGAGTCGTAGGCCGAATGTGACCCAGATTCTTGGACATCTCAACTGTCCGCGAAAACCACGTTACGAGGCCAGGCAAGCCACTCACTCCATTCTGGACCCAAATACACGGCGACGATGCGCAGCAGATGCGCCCCCGCGTCGCCAATCTGCCACATGTCCCGCGCCAGATGCAGTATTACGGCATAGTGGCCCAGCACCGCAACGGCTTCCGGCTGTCGCTGCGCCAGCAACTCGTTGAAGGCCTCGGGCACAAGAAACGCCCACGAGAAGATCATCTGGATGATGAACTTCATGCCCGAAACGGCCCGCTTCCCCCAGCTGTCGTACGCAGCCTGGACAAGCTCGACCGCCCGCGCACACGCTTGTTTGAGTGAGGCGTCCTCGAATGTCGACCGCGACATGATCAGGTCCAGAACACCGTCGCAGTCATGGCCCTCGCCCCTCGCCTCGATCAGGGACGGGCCCCAGGTCAGGAAAGGGCTGAGCTCGGAACCCTCCAACGCGGCCCTCGCACTCCTAATAACAAGCGTGCCCCGCTGGCGGAGCTGAACAAAGTCGAGGTACAACGCGACGAAGCCTTCGAGACCGGAGTCGCGGGTCGTCATGGTGTCGACGCAGAGGTGGCGGCCGAGTATGGAGGAGAACATGGCGATGGCGACGCAGTTGGAGTCATCAATGTCGGGCTTGGTGCTGTTAAACAGCGAGATCGCCTCTGTCTGCAGCTGGGCCGCCTGCTCCAGGTAAAACTGCCTCCTCTCTGGTCTAGCATGGGCGAGGTGGCGCGCCGAGAGGGACAGCAACTCGTCCAGGAGATAGGGTGCCTCGATCGCGGACTTCAAGGCCAGTTTGGTCCCGGGCTCGCGGAGATGCGCGTCGAGCTCAAGGATGATCAGGTCCAGGGAAAAGCTGATGAGGAGCTCCATGTGGTCCATGTTAACCTTGGGCCCGGACTGCGCTGGTGGCTGGTCCGGGCATTCGGACGGGGGGCCTGCCGGAGGTGCCGGACTCACTGCCGGTCCCAAGCAGGCTATGGACTCATCAGGTACGACATCGCCGGAAGGGGAGCCCCTGGAGCTTCTCGAGGGTGTGCTCGGCCCGGACGGACAGTTTTGGGAGCCGCCTTCGACGCCGATCCTGGCCGCGGCCGAATGAATCGCGACTCGGTACACACAGTCCCGTTCGATGATGGTGCAGTTCTTGCACTTTGGTCGCGTCTCGTCACACTGGCGGCTGTTAGATCACCCCCTTCGACGGCTCTTCGAGTTACCTCTTCCAGTCGACTATTAATACTCACCTTGATGTGACGGTGTTTGCACTCGACAGCCATTCCGCGACTTCTTGTGGGCACGGCGGTTCATCGCCGTGGGTTTGATGTCTCTACGGCCCTGAACGTGGCATGCTCGTGCGGTATCTTAAGTAAGGACAGGAAAGCGAATTATAGCGGGAAGCGAAGGCGAAGACGCTTGAATAGAGAGCCCCGAACAACCCGGCACCCGGGCACCTTGGCTTGCAGGGGTTGGCCGCCTGCTGCGAGTGCCCCACACCTGTTGTATTAGTGCCTGTTAACTCTACAGGGTGGTCGGAATGCTCTCCGAATCTCTTTTTCGCAACTGGTATAGTTGTAGTGAACGACTACCATGAGTTCTGTAGATGTAAAGCGAGGACAAGGTCCTTCGTGATCTGATGTTGTAACTTCACTGCTTTGAAACGGAAAGCAAAAAGCTAGGACCGAAACAAAACAACCTGGAAACCAACATGTGAGTTAGAAACCTGGCACCCGCAAGTCACGATGCTGCCAGTGAAGCATGAACTTAGCCTGAGCTTACACAATTAGCTACCAGCTATGTTGTTTGCAGGGCTCAGTCAGCAGCGCCTCGGCGAGTGAAGCCACGTATACTTACCAATTGACTAAGAAAGGGGTAAGTAAAGAGAAGAGAAAAGCAGAAGCCAAACTACTGCGTACAGCGTCCATCATTGCAGGGCTGGAAAGCAGGGATCCAGAGGACTGGTAGAGGTCAGAAACTCGGCGCCAGCCCTGCAACATTACATAAACCAGCCTATGGCAGCCGCCCTACCAGAACGTGTCGTCCCAAGCTCTGCACGAGCTACCCTCCCATAGCGGGGAAGCCACACCAACGCCCACTGAAGAACGTGCCGAATCGCCCCCAATGCTGTCATACCATACCTATTAGACCTAGCTCTCCAGTTGCGCCTCTGCCACTGACACCAACTCCAACACCTTGGATCCCACCACCTCGGGGGGCGGCCGCGCAATGCCTTCTCCGTTATGACGCCATTACGGTGGACCGGGCGCCGGTCCGCCACGACACCTGCCGTCTGCCGTGTAATACACTACCTCCCAGTTTGACATCGAGATATGCGCTGCCCTGTTTTTGCGTCTCTCCAACGGCGGGCAAGCCAGCCAGAAACGCGGCATTCGCAAGTCTGTCATCTTGCCTGGGTGACGGCGCCGCCGACCGTTTCTGTCCTTCCGTGTCAACAGCCATCCATTCCCACCAAGACCGACGATCAGGGTCTCTCTTCAATGCCCTCCCTGCACCCTCCTACCCCTCCATGACAGGCTGAAGACCAAGAACAGGACCATGCCAGTCCGATTTTGGGATAGGAGAGCTCACAAGCGTTTCCCAATCGGCGCGCCAAGTGGCGCTGCGCTACATGCATCGCGCCAATATTCAATGCCACGAACCTGTTCAGGTCCCAGAATGCCCTCGACCAGGCAAAAATAGGATCCGGACGGCGACCAAATCAAGCTTCTTGGTGCCATTCCCTACCCCCCCCCCTCTTGTCCTTCCTCCCAGCTCGCATTTCCCCCGACGCGGGGATTCCCAGGAAGAATGTCGTAAACATGCGTTTCCTAGCGTCCGAACCCTCCCTCGATGGGCCACTGCCTTGTCGATCGGGAGGGTCTGCCAGGGACGGGCGCATGTGAGAGAAAAGACCTTGGGACTGGGCACAATGGCGCAGGCTGGACGGCCCGGTGGTGTCAGTTCATAATAAATACCCTCCCCGATCCCCTTTGTTAACGCCCCCCAGCTCTTTGCATCATCCCATCATCATCTGAACTTACTGTATACCGTATACCCAAACCCATACGCTCCAGCAACTATGTCTTACGGCGGCAACGACAGCGTAAGTGGCTGCCCTCTTGGCGCAACTAGTTCCTGACCACTAATACTGACTTGCCTTAGACCAGCTACGGGGACAGCTACGGCTCCTCTCGCAGGGATGACAACAACAACGACAGCTATGGCTCTTCTCGCAGGGATGACAACAACAACGACAGCTATGGCTCTTCTCGTAGGGACAACAACGACAGCTACGGCTCCCGCGAGAACCAGGACTCGTACGGCGCCGGCCTCCGCGAGAACGAGAGCTCCTACAGCTCCTCGCGCCGCAACGACAACGAAAACTCCTACGGCTCTTCCGACGCGCCCGTGAAGCACTCCTCCTTCGGCGAGTCCACCTCTTCCAACCTCGCCGGCGCCGACTCCCTCTCCTACAACCCCTCGGAGAACAAGGGCCGCACCTACGACAACGACCCCTCGTCCTACGGCACCACCACTTCCAGCAGCAGCAACAATAACAACCGCCGCGGCAACGACAGTGACTCGTACGGCACAACCGGCCGCAACATCGATTCCTACGGTGTCACCGGTGGCCTTGGCAGCAACACCTCTGAGTCGTATGGCTCCTCCAACAAGAAAAACAACGACTCCTACGGCTCCTCCTGCCGCGACGACGACAACTCGTACGGCAGCGGCAACAAGGGGGACAGTAAGGCCGGCAAGATCCTCGAGAAGGCTGGCAGCATTCTCCACAGCGAGAAGCTCGAGACCAAGGGCCACCAGAAGCGCGAGGACAAGGGCTTCGGTCAGAGCGACTACTAGGTCCTTCGGCTGCTTGCTTGATCTAATGACTGGACGTCCTTGCGTCGTTTGGGTGTTGTATTGCTCTCGGAGAGCTGTTGTAATCTTGCTTAATATGGCCTAGCGAAGTTCTTAATACAATTTAATGAATTTGTTGCAACAGTCCCAGATGTAAATGTGACACTGACATGTTAATGTTGCGCTATGGTTTCCTCCCCTGAATAAATAACTAGCAAGCACCTCATCGCATTCTGTTGTTTTTCCGTCTGCCGACTAATACATAACTTTTCGAGTCGCAGCTAGTAAACTTTCTTGGTAACCTTGACCAAAATCACACTCTCTGTAAGCCGTCCCTCGCAGTCCATAAGATGAACGAACCGGTATCCGGCCCTCAGCCGGTCCAGCCTCACAGCCGCCCACGCCGCAAGGTCGTCCCTTCCAATCTCGTCGTCACGCACGGTGAATCGCACGAACGTCAATTCCTCCACCACGCCCGGCACCTTTGTGAACTGCAGCGTCTCGCCCTTATAGTCTGGGTCGACGGCGCCCTTAGCCGACTTAGTCTTGGCCTTGTACTCGCCCTCCTGCTCATGGCCGTCGTTCTTGATGCGCGCGCCCGGCAGTCTCTCCTCGGGCGACTCGACGTGGATCTCGACTTTAACATAGGGCTTAAAGCCCGAGACCTTGGTGTCGCCCGGCGGGAGGGGTAGATTCTGCGCCGCGAGGACGTCGATCTGGAGGTCGAGCGTCTTGTAGGCAATGTGCTCGACGCCGGGCTGGACTGCGTCGGGCGGCGAGTCGGCCTTGAGGCAGCGGTATCCTTGAGATAGTTAGCACTCGTCCGTGATCCGAACGAAAATAATAACATACCCTCTGGCTTCAAGACGTAGCCGGCTGTGCCCGCAAACATGGCTTCGTTGAGCATCATTCCCTCATCCCAGTTCTGCCAGTTGAGGGCGACAACCTGGATGCCCCTGCGCCAAAACACGGGAGCATCGAGATTAGAACTTCGAATCCGCAGACCCGAGGGGTATGCTCGCATCATAAAGTGCTTGTTATGGTGGAACAGTGCGTCGCCCTCCTTTTCGTGCATCTCCATCACGGCCTTCTCTGAGAGCGAAAAGATGTGTGTCGGCATTGCGGCCTCGGGCTGCGTTAGCGACTTGAAAGACACGCCCCGCGTGTAGATACCGAGCCGGCTCAGCGCCTGGATGATCTTGGACGGCTTTGTGTTGGCGGCTTTCTTGTTCGCGGCGTCCGGCGGAGGCACCCTGTCCTCGCTGTCGTCATCCTCTGCCGGCGATGATGCCGCTTCGCCCGTCGGCGGGGCGTACTTCACCTTGACCAGGATTTTGCCCCTGAGGTCCGCGGGACGAGGCAGCTCCGGGGCGTCGACGTCGGGCGTGGGGATTAGGAGGCCCGCCCACGCGTCCTCCATGATCTGCACCATGACTTCCTGCTGCTGCGGGCTGCAGTGCACTTCCAGGCTAACAATGAGCGGCGTGTCGGCCGCGATGAAGCCATAGTCACGGATCGTCTCGCAGACGTGCCGGAACGGTACCTCCTTGGTGAGAGTATAGCCGTGGAAGACCTGTGGCTCGATGGCGTACGACCTGGGAGAGGTCGTCATCTGCAGAGACTCGGTCTTCTGCAGCGTCTCAGACTCTGCTGCCTGGCCTTCTACCGTAGCTTCTCCCGCAGCTTCTCCCGCAGCGCCTGCCGCAGCGCCTGCCGTAGCACCTGCCGTAGCATCTGCCGTAGGCTGGCTGCCCACAGTCGTTGTCGTCCTCTTCGGGGGACTAGTGCCAGCTGCGGACTTCTCGATCCTCTCATCAACCTTCTTTCCCAGCGACGTCTTCTCAAACCTGCTCGCTAGGGACCCAGGCATCTTGTCCTTGAGCATCGAAAGTTTACTTTTCTTTGGTTTCTTCGTCACTGCCGCCTCTTCGTCGCTGCTGCTGACGGACGTGCCGTCCTCGTTGTCGGAGTCGTCGCCGTCCCAGACATCAATCTCAATGCACCGGCATCCTCTGAGTAGCACGTTCTTGTACGCCTCGGTGCTCGACTCGCTGTATAGCTGGTTGCCCGTCAGGTATGTGTTGTGACTGGAACTGATGAAATAGCTCGACAGCGGGTACGTCAGGTCCTGCTCACTGGCCGGGGCGGTGATGGCCGAGGCTGACGAAGTCATGTAGCTGAGGAAGCCGTTGAAGTCCAGCTCATCGGTCGAAGTTGCGGCAGCGGTAGCGGCAGCATCGTCGCGGGCCCCGGTCGCGGCAGTGCCCTTCAGAGCATCGGCAGCTGTGTCGTCGGCCTGTACGTTCTTGACGAAGGAAGCAATTTGCTCCTTGTGCCACTTCTTGTCATCCTTGCCGGCGTGGACGTTGAAGATCTTGGTCAGGTACGGGAGGACGGACTCGTTGAGCGTCTTGATGTTGCGGTGCCGCTCGCTGGCGCCGCCGCCGGCCTGGGGGGTGCTGGTGCCCGTGGATTGTTTGGATGCCGTCTCTGCCATGGCTGACCGAATCTGGATGTTGTGAGGCGGTGGGGATGAGGGGCGGCGATGAGAGAGATGAAAAAGGGCTTTGAGAGGCGAGAGAGCAAGGGAAGAAAAAAGTGAGACGCTGGATGAAGCAAAAGAGGATGATGAGATACAGAATGTGTCCCGTATGCCGGTATCTAGCCACTCAGCGCAGTTGAGCCGCGTGTCGAGAAGGTTCGCAGGTAGGTCTGATTCCGGATTGCCGCGCCGATTCTGATATATGTGGCTGTACGTCAACACGCCAAGCAACCCTTCAGCAGAGGCAAAGCAATATAAATCTTGCTTTTTGACCCGCCCCTCGAAAAATGAAATGACGATCCAAAGGAGGGAGGTCTCAGCTGGGCAAGGGTGGCACAGAGCAAGCTAAGTGGTTCCTTTCCTCCAGGGGACCGAGCTACGCAAAAAAAGGGCAAGGTGCTTGCTCAATGGCCTGTTTCTCCAGATGTCGTCGAATCGTGGCAGCTCGTCAGTTGCCCGCGGGAGGACGTGTCCAGGTGTCCCTCTCACCCCTGAACTCTGGGCGTGCAATGTCGTCACAGGGTCTAGCTCTTTAGCGGTAAGGACGACCCCGAGCCGAGACCTGCCCCTACCTATTGTCCCCCCCAATCTCGCCCTGGGGCTGATATTTATAGGGTGCCCCTTATCGATAGCAGCGACGCCGACCCCGCCATTAGCCCCTTCTTTACCCCTCATTTTAGTGCCAGTTTAGTGCCAGTCTGTCGGTCTGCTATCACCCCTGTAGCTCGAAGTTGATAGGGCTCTGGTCGTAGTACCTACCTCGACATCACTTTGAAGGAAGGGTACGAGGTCGTGAAGTGATAGAAACAACGGCCTTTGACTCGCGTGTAGTCCGATGTCCGTACCATGCCAAGCAATGAGACTGACCAGCCCCGAGTCCGGGCATGAACACCTCCAAAGTCAGAGGGACGGGCCGCGCCGGTCAGGTGGGCCACTCTCATGCTGTAGTTACGTTCATCCTGGCTGTGTAGTCGGACCTGGGTCCCTTATAAGTGAAGCTAGTATTGTATTGCTGCCATGTTTCCGCTCTCAGATTTGTATCTATGGTCGTTTATTCATAATTTTTATCTCGCTCGTAAATGTCGTCAGGTCGTAAGGCGTAGTAGCGGTAGTATGTACATATCCATCCACCATTCCACCTCCTCTCTTTTTCTGAATGTAAGATCTTTCCAAACTTTGATTATACACTGGCGTATATCTGCCGTCTCATTTTTCTTTCTTTATAATGTCCATTAGACTGCCTGGTTCCGTACGGGTCTACGGCCGAATGGGCGACGTGACGGATGTCCACGTGTTGGCTTTACTCATCGTCCGCTTCCGCATCATGGCCATGATTTCGGCCTCCATGTGCTCAATGTTCCTCTCCAGATCGGCGTCTTCGACAGCGAACTGGCCCTCGCGCCGCCTGTCAAACCAGATCCAGCCGACAACGATAAGGATTGTTATGGGTATAGTGATGGCGAAGTAAACCCAGAGCTGTTTCGAAATGACAGGGTCGGCGTCTGGAGCTGTTAGCATTTGGTCCCCACTGCATGCCCATAAAACAAGAGGCCACCGCCTCGTCCTCCACTCATGATATACTCACCGCTTCCAAAGTCGAAAAACGTCATGCTAAATACCGACGCGAGGAACGTGCCGGGCAGGAACAGGGCACCGAGCAGCGAGATGGTCTTCATCGCCGTGCTGTCCCGCTTGCTCGCGTGAGCCAGTCGTCGCTGCTCACCGGCCATCTGGAACTGAATCTTCGACTCTCGCTGGGAAAGCAAGTTGTACAACTGTCTTAAGCGTCAGCATTCTTCGTGCCCTTGAACAGACGGACGGCGCGGGGTCGAGACATACCGCGCTTCGCTGGATGTGGAGCCTCTCCAGCGTCGTGGCCTGGTAGTTTTCGATTCCCTTGAGCTTAATCCTGTAGAACTCCAACCGCGCAACCATACTGCGGTGCAGCTTGTCCAGGTCGAGTGTAAGCTTGTCCGGCGGGGCCTTTCCCTTAAACAAGTCCATCGCCGTCGCAAGCTCCTTGACGACCTCCTGGTACGCCTGGGGCCGCTTCCAGAGCACCTGGCTGTGGCACTCGACAAGATCGCGGCTGATGGCGTCGACCTCGAGGTAGCCGTCCTTGCTGACGTAGCCCTCCTCGTCCTCGATTTCGTTGCGCATGCTGACGGCGTGCTCGAGCCGGCGCAACCAGTCGCGCGCATCGCGCTGCTTCTGGTCGTTCTGTGACGACAAGTCGTGCGAGAGGATGATGACTGGCAGCAGCATTGGGTGCCCGACCTGCTGCGCGCAGAATGTCAGGTGGTTGATGGCCGCGACGATGTCGGAGCTCGGCGTGCCCTTGACGTATCCGCATGTGATACCCGTGCTGAAACGGTGAGAAAGCATCAGCTCCCACCCCCGCGTCTTGCCCTTCTTGCGCACATCGGACTTGCGGAAGATGATTTCTGGATTGGCCTGTCAGTATACTGTTGATGGTGATGAGAACCGGGAACGGGTAGACCAACGCAGGGTCGGGTCGTCGTCTTCCTGGTCGTACGCGCACCAGAAAAAGGGACCGACGACGCTGGTGCCCTCAATGGCTCTGAAGGGCATGCGCATGACCCGGACCATGGACTCATAAGCGTCGGCAGTGAATGAGATTGTGTGAGGCGCAAAAGTGTCCTTGTGCTTGGCATTCTTCTGGAGTCTGTTGGCTGGTTAGTCTATTGCTTCCCTAAACGCCGTCTCCCGGCATCTGCGTACACTAATCGAATGCCGTTGACCAACTTGACCCCTTCCCTGACCTTTGGGGGTTCGAATGCGCCCTGAGTGAAGCGGACCTGTCAGCCAACACAACGCCCATGATGCATCTCAGCAGTTCGTGTAAATGGTGCAATGTACTTACCCGTCGGTAGAGGAAGTTGTCAAATTCGTCCATGGTGAGCGGGTGCTCCTCACACGAATTGTAGAAAGGGTCCTGTAATTGCTTAGTCTCAATTCTTTCCGTGCCGACGCCAGGGATCCATCCTCGACTCCAAAACACCCCCAAAACCTCACAGACTCACCGAATAGTTGAGTATCTCGACATAGTGCGTCGTCTCCGTGACTTGGCGGCACTTGCTGACATGCTCGCGGAACATGTAGTCGTCCATCTTGAACCTCAATTGAGCCCGCTGTATGCCACCGACCAGAAAGCAATGCCTGCCAGACCCTCGGACGCTGGATGCCAGAAGCAAGACTACACCGATGAAGAGGAAAAGAGTTTTGTAGGTTCCTGCAGTCCGCCATCACGGCTCCAGACGGACTCCTTTCATAAGCCGCCCAGCCCCGTGACTTTCCACCTCGTCTGCAGCGGTCGGGTCCAATCCGGCCCACGCCAGGTGCGCTCTGGAACCCCCCGCCAATGGGCCGGGTGCACCACCCACCGCGCCGTCGTTCAGTGGACGTTCCCCTTTCCATGGCGGCCTCCGCAGGGGACTTGGGCGGGCTCCCAATGTCGCCTACGAAAGCTTGTAGCGTGTCTCTGGACACCGTCCCGTGGCCCTGGCAACAATCCCCGCACTCCACCCTGTCACCGCCAGAACGAACCGCTGTTCCCTCTGCATTAATAGGCCCGGATAAGAACCCATTGGAGCTTGTTTGAACTCTTAGCTCGCGGCAGCGTGGGGGGCATGTCGCTCTAGTGCAATCGCCTGGTGTCGAGGTCCTGAGAATCGAGAGCGCACCCAAAGAAAGGGCCGACGACACGCGTGACGATGCAGCGCATGCTGTTGTATGCCGTGCCAGACGCCCGTCATTTTGGTGCTGCAGTTCACGTTGCTGCTGCCGGTACCAATTTCCACAATGCTAACCATCGTCCCGATTATTCGCTAGCCCGGCCTCCCCATCAAGTTCTAGCACTTTCTGCAGTGGCTCTTCGCCCTGGTCAATGAGGACCACACCCCTGGCAGCCAATTGGAAGATAATCGCTGTTAGGTATTGATGTAACCAAGTAATACGGTGACAAGTCTCGTCTTGTTTGCACTTTTCCACCTTCCAGGTCCTTTCGGGCATCCAACCGACCCCCCATCATTGCTTTCCTGTCCTTTTCCAAACCACCAACCAGGCGCCCAAAGCAGTGCAGACATGATTTACGAGACCCCGCCTCCCAGCGTCTGTCCGGCGCCCTATACTATTCGAACACTGCTCGCAGCCTGCGGCACGCGAGTACATTCACGGTCCCAACTCGATTCTGATCCAAGCGGGACATTAGAAGTCGGTGAAGAGATGGCCGTATCTGAAACACTACGTTAGCAACATCCCCGACTGCTCGGTAGAGATCAACCCACTCGTCATGCCCGTTGGAGCCGTAGCGCTCGGGATCCTCAGGGTATCTGTCGAACTGGCTCGCGTCACCCGCGCCGGCCTTGACCGGGGGAGTGTAGGGCGCGTCAATGTCCTTGCGGGCGAGTCTGTCCCAGGTAACCTCCGTGAACCACGGGTGGTTCTTGACGTCGTTTGGACCGCCGTACAAGTTGCCCAACCGCTTGGTGAGATCAGCCGTGATCAGCTTCTCCAGCAGGTCCTGCGCATCCGGGTTGATGTAGGCAGGATATTTCACCTTGCCCTTGAGGATGTTTTCGTAGATCTTCATTGGCGACCCGCTGTCCCAAAACGGCGTGTACCCGCACAACATCTCGTATATCAAAATACCAAGTGACCACCTGAGACCGGGGTCAACAACTCAAAAGGACTCTCACCCCGCGGCGAGGACAACTTACCAATCCACGGATTTGTTGTAACCCTTGTTTGAGACGACCTCGGGAGCCAGATAGTCCGGAGTACCGCAGAGAGTCCACGTCTTGTCCGGCACTCGCTTGGCGAAACCAAAATCTGTTATTTTCAGGTGTCCATGCCGATCGAGCAGCAGATTCTCGGGCTTGAGATCTCTGTAGATGATGTTCCTCGAGTGTAGGTATTCGAGCGCTAACGTGACTTCAGCGGCGTAGAATTTCGCGACGGGATTGGGAAAGCGCTGTGAGGCTTGGTTAGCTCGGTCTCGGCGAGCAGCGAGATTTGCTTAGATTTGCACGTACACCGGATTTCCTCAGCAGCGAAAACAGCTCGCCACCTTCAACAAAGTCCATCACCATGTACAGGTTTTTGGAATCCTGAAACGTGCCCCATAACGTGATCAAGAATGGGTGCTTGACCTCGCCCAACATCCGCCTCTCGTCGTTGGTGTGCTCAACCTGCTTCATTTTGACGACCTGCGCCTTCTTCAGCACCTTCACGGCATAGAAGCGCTGGTTGTGCTTGGACTGCACAAGATGCACTCGTCCGAAGCTTCCCGTTCCTAGCGTCCGCAGGATGTCAAAGTCTTGCAGGGTGTATTTTCCCTTGGTCTGGCGGACCTGGTCCGCGGCGGCCTGCTGCTGCATGTTGTGCTGTTGCTGCTGTTGCTGCTGCTGCTGGAGGCGCGCGGGATCGGTACCGGGGCTCGGATTGGGCTGGGAGGTTTGCGACGGCTGCGCTAGGTAGTGACCGTTGTTCGCACCGTCATGCTGGGGCGGATTGATGAGGTTGCTGATGCTCGGTAGGTTCTGCTGCGGCTCGCCTTGTTGGTTGTAGTGCGGCTGGTGGGGTGCCGACTGATTGGGCGGGGGATGGACAGTGACGGGATACATCTGCTGGTGCTGCTTCGCGGCCTCGGAAGAGGCCGACTCCTCCTGCTGCTTCTGTCCGGAGTGGGAGGGCGCCTGCGAGGCGGCGGACAGCGTGGAGAGGGTTGTCGAAATGGAACTGTCGAAGGGCTTCGCAGAGGTAGGCGTCACTGGGCTGGTGGGCAGACTGGAGCCTGGGTCTTGATTACCCTCCCTCGTCCGTTTTTTCTTGAGGAAGCCGAGGGTAGGCATATGTATGTCGGGAAAGGAAGAAGGGCGGCGTGCCCTGCGAGGAAACGGCGTAAGTGCGCAGGTGTCGGGGGGCCCACGACGTTTGCAAGATGGCTATGGGGGAGGAACGGTCGCAAAGTGATTCGTCGATTCAAGGAACAGCCCGGTTGGGCTGGAGGTGAGCAGCGAATTGGCCGACAGAGGAGCGCGGGGGGGAGCTGGCTTCACCTGCTGCTCAAGAGGGAAAGCCGCCTGAGGTATTGTCGTTAGGAACAATGGGGCCCAGACGGGCGCATCCTTTGGCCTTTTGGGAAGGAGAGAAGGGACATTGGGAACGTACGGGTTTGGGTTTGGGTTTGTGCGAGCGGCAAGTATTACAAGAGGCAGGAGCGAGCCGGCCAGTTGGCAATTGTCGCAATTGGGGATTGCAATGCCAGAGCGGAGAATTCGGGAGCTTCTATTTCTTGGACGCTAGGCAAAAGACTGGTGTAAGTTTACGTCGCAGGTCGAAGTCTAACCAATGAGCACCAGCTTCCAAGGTCAAAGGGTGAATACACGGCAGCCCGGGATCCCAGGAAATGCAGACGGGAAGAGGAGCGCTGCAATAAAGAATATAAAAAAAACCGACGGGGTTTTTTTTGGTTGTTGTTTTTTTTTTCTTTTTTTTTTTTTTTTTTGCGAAAAGCGAAGATAAGATGAAGGAGGAGAGGAGGAAAGGGGAAAAACGAACAGATGACGAAGCAAGCTCGCGCTCTTCGGGGGCCCTTTCTAGGTAAGGTAATACAATACAGACGGAGGCGGCAGAGACACCCCAAGGTAAGGTAGGATTTGGTGGCTCGTTTCTTTTTCCAGCCGGAAGCGACAGATGGCTCGAGTGACAAGGACGAGACGGCGTCAGGTCGGCTGCTGCGTCTGGGTCTGGTCTGGGTCTGGGTCTGGGTCTGGGATGCTGGCCGGGCCAACTGCAGGTGCCGGGTCTGTTGCTCTGTATGGACGAGCGACGGTGGGCGGAGTAATTAAGGTAGGAGGTGCCGGCTGGCGACTGAGTCGTTGCGCGCACTGATAACTGGGGACAAGATGGGACCAAGATTAAATGACAGCTGGTGCGATCAATTGCTTGTATAGATGATACTGGGATTCCGGTGAATTTCAACCGAGGCCTGGAGAAGTCGGAGAGAGAAGTCGGAGAGAGAAGTGAGAGATGAGAGGAGGGGAAGAGGAGAGAAGAGGAAGAGCCGGGCCAGTCGAAGCTGAGGTCGGTGATGATGTAGTAGCCGTCGCTAACTGCGAGGGTGAGGTCAAGAGAGAGAGCTAAGGCACGGTGCGGTACCTTAACCGGAGCAGGAGCTTCGCTTCTGGCGCGCGGCGTGGGCGTGGGCGTGGGTGTGGATGTGGATGTGGATGTGGATGTGGGCGGAGGCGGAGGCGGAAGTGGTTCAGTTCAGACTCGTCGACGCCCGCGTTTAGACGGGAACGGCGTGGGCAGGGAACAGCAGTGTAATTGGACGGGCCGAGGACGGTCCAATGATTGAATGGATTGGCGAAGAGAGAGACACAGTGAGCGGCGGGCGAGGACCAAGACGGCGATCACGTCCCAAGTCAGGGTTCAGGTCCAGACAGACGCAGAAGGGCGAGCGAGGGCTGGCGGCAGGCGAGACTCGAGAGGGCGAAGACGATCCGGGGCCAGTTGGAGAGGTGTGAGAAAGCGTAGCCGTGTGCCTTACACTGCCGCATTGTGGGAAGGCAGGGTATTTTTTATTTTTATTTTTTTTTGGTATTCGCGGAGTGGGAGGAAGGGATGTCGGTCGATGGGACAGGATGTGATGGGACAGGATGTGATGGGATGGGATCGGATGGTACCTTGCAAGGCACCTCAGCGCCTTAGGGAAGCCGTAGCGAGTACCATGGGCTGGGTTACCTTACAGCTTACTGGGAAGATACCTATGGACAAATCACGCGCGCACAACTGCCCACCTACCTACCTCACAGCTCAGCGTGCGTGCGTTTGGTTGAGGGCATTGCTGCCGTCCTACCGCCGCTGCTGCTGGTGGTGCTCTGTTCTGTTGCAGGCTGTTGATGCTGATGCTCCTCACCAAGATCGCAGGCCCGGCGCACGCAGCATGGTAGTGGTATTTAGCCCAGCCCAGCAAAGGTGGGGTAGGGGCCGCCAAGTAACCTGACCTGAATCTCGACGGGTCACAGTTGCAGCGACCAGAGACATCCGACTGGGTGACGGGGCCAGGGCCTCGACGCCGATTCCAACATGAGTCGGCGACTTGCCTCTGCTGCTCTCTTCTTTCTGTTCTGCCCATCTGCCCACGGAGCGCGTCACACGGTGCTGGAGGATGAGTTGTCAGCGCACCTGTCTTCCCGTCTCCAAGGTACGGCACCTTTCTCGTAAGAGCCGCCGATGTCCTGATACCTCCTACCAACCTACCTACCTTAGCTGCAGCTGAGGTCAGGACCCCTCACTAGAAGTAGATAACCTGGGAGGCGCCGCAGGGCAGCTCGGGGCCCAGTAATGTCCCTTGCCATCCCCAACTTACCTGAAAATTGTGGGAAAGAGACGTCAGGGACTGGTTCTTGGTAAAGTACCTTGCCCTACTACAGTGCCTTACCTTACCTGCTGCCCGCAGTGCCCGCAGCGCCGGCGTTCCTCCCCTCACTTGAATCCTGAGCTCAGCTCACCTCGGGCAGAAAAAGATACGTACCGCGACCGACGTCACCTCACCACTTCAACCACCACCATCACCATCACGCTACGCCCAGAATGTAAGACGTCGAATTCAATTCCTCCCCCTCCTCACTCCCAGGATCCAAACTATCCCGCCAACCCCCCCCCCATTTCACGTTCCCGTCCTTCGCCTCCGTCCGCACTTGTCAGCGATCGCCCATCCCACCCCCGCTGACCCTCCGACCGACGATTGCCGCCATTGTGATTCTCGTCGCTCCACCTCTCTGCTGGCCCAATCGCGCCGCTACCGTCCTTCTACGATCCGAAACCTTAACCAACCTTTTGCCCTACACGCCCTGCTTCAGTGCTTCGACATCTGATGCCCCTGCCTTTGGATGCTTTCCTCCTCACAGCGTCGTGTCTGTCTAAGCTGTCCCGTCTCCCAGCCACTCTTCTGAATGAGACATGATGAGACGCTCGCCCCTGCGCGGAAAGCGGCCGCCGGATGCGAACACGGGAGAAACCAGACATTCCAGCAAATGTCTTTTTTCTTTTCTTTTCCCGCCTTCCCAGCAACCCGGATCTGCCAGCATGCCGCCGTGCCAGCAATTCAATTTCGTCCGATGGTCCCTGGCCTGGCACCGGCCGGCCAACGCGATGGAAATTCCCGAGAGTGACGTGCCGGGAACGGCGTCGTTCCCTCTCCGTTTCTCATACAAGTACCTCCGGCGCAATCTATCACTAGCTGCACTTGCGACTGCAACCAGCCATTGAAAGCAGGTTTCCAACCCGATCTGCCAGAAAACCGCGGGGCCCCTCTGTGGAATCATAGTCTCAGCCTGCCTTGAAAGTTCATTGTGTGCTGAGCCGCCAATTATCCTTTGAGGCAATGGACGTAGATTGTGGGATATGGTGGGAGTATCCTGCGCCACACTCAGTGGCACCCACTGTGTAGGCGACACCCAACACCCATTTACCATATAACCTTGCACGTGTCTTGCTCTCGCTATATCGCGACATGTTGGGTTCGAGCAAGTTAGGGTCCATCGCATCCCACCGAAGCCGACGCCGAGGCTCGTGCCGTTTCCCCCAGAACTCTTATTCCTGGCTCTGACCCCTTGGCGACCCCGTCAAAGCTCAACATTATCCGCTGACTATCTCATGACCCTACCTACGCCCCTTGAAAGTGAAAGTGAGCAGACGTCCGTCCGGTCATCAGGGTAGGTCGGCATTGCACCGAGAATCGTCCCGTCATTGGCTTTCGATCCGGCAAAGTTGACAGCACGGCTGTGCCAGGCGGACGGCCCTCCGTAGCTTTTGCCGGTTTCTCTCTAGCCTCGAAGCGTATCAATCCGGCATGAAATAACCAGCCTCTCTCGAGATTCCACAGGAGAGGACTCGGGTCTGGAACCGTTCTGGGGCAGATTGGCGAACAACCGCGGCGAGAAAGGCCACAGCCGCTGGTGTCCCTCGCTCGCGGAAATATGCATGCGCCACCCCTCATGAACACGATTCGCGTCGCCTGGTCAATGGTCGTATAGTACACTTGAATTCATCTCAGACTGAGTATCATAAGAGGTAAAGAAACATGAGTGGGAGAGCGAAAAAAAATCAAACCAGGAGCTGTCGGTTCTTTTTTCTGGCCTGCCCCATCCATGCGATATTGTTTGTGTGAGTGTTGGTATGTACGATCATCTTCCGATCCAACCAAAACTATCCCCTTTTTCATTCATTCTGCTTCCCCAGACAACCATTGAAGCCTCAATACTTGCCACGAAAAAGATATTTAGAAACGATGTCTCTTGTCGTTCTTCGCTCTCCAGGCCGTGTATCCGACGTAGCCGCCACCAAGGACGCCAAAGAAGAGGAAAATCTTCATGAAGAACCAGGTCCAGCTGCCGCCCTCCTTGGGGGGCTTGACAGAGCCGGAGCCCTTCTTGCCCTTACCGCTTCCCGGAGTCGGTCGGCTGCTACCGCCCTTACCGGCCTGCGTCGTGTAGAGGTTCTTGGCCTGCACGGAGATGATATCGTGGTTGTCGCTGAGCTCACCGGTCTCGGCGCTGAAGCCGAGGTACGCGATCTGCGGGATGGCGGGGGGCTCGTTCGTCTCGAAGCACAGGGTCCAGTCGCCCTCGGACTTGTACTGCAACTCGAGCTTGAGCAGCTTGTCCTGGAAGTACGTCACCTTGGCCTTGGTCGGCACGCTGGCGTGGCGGATGCCACGCGCGGAGCAGCCGGCAAGCTCGGTGCCCTTGCCGTCGTTGTCCTTGTCGTAGGGCGTCTTGCCATCGCCGTACATGGCCATGACGTACGGGAAGACGGTGCCAGGGCGGTTGTTCTTGTACGTGTCGAAGAAGATGCCGAGACCCTCGAAGTTGTCCGGGCTGCCGAAGACGGTGCCCTGGGCGCCGCGGCTCTTGGTCACCCACATGGCGAAGCCGTCGCCGTAAAGCTGGTTCTTGCCGTGGATCTTGAACTCGACCTCGATCTCCCAGTTGGTCGCCGTCAGGGGAACTCTCGAAAAGAGCCAGCCGGTTTGCGACGGGCGGTCAGACGTTAACCGAATGTAGCTGCAATACCCCTTTGTTTTAGCCACTCTTTCTCTTTCTCGAGCACACAATATTCGTAAATAAAAAGGCGACATACGAGTCCGTCCGGATGATGGTGTCTCCGCCAAAGTCGTACCACCGACTCGCCATGTCGGAATCGAGGTAGGGCTACATCGTGAATATGTCTCAGTAAATCGCATTCAGGGGCGTGCACGTGGGAAGCAGGAATCGCGAACCTGGTTCAGGGAGTGGGTTCGGAGCTGTAAATCCTCAGTCAGTCTCTCTCATCCTCTATTCAACTGCGCGCGACTGCGCTGCAGCGGTAGGAGCCAAGACGAACCGCAATGCTCTTGACCTCATCATCATCCGCCTTTGCGGTGCCCCAGGCCATTGCGGCCAGCCACAGGGCCGACAGGGACGGCTTGAACCACATGGCTGCTCGAATCGAAAATAAGAAAACCCGGGAGAAGAAAAGGCAGGATTAGACGTTGCGTGGAAGGGAGATCGTCGTCGTCGTTGTCGGGGGAGGGAGGGCCGCCGATGAGGGTAGGAGTAGCCGCAAAGGTCCAGCGACGAAAAGACGTCGTTCGGCGAAAGGTGGTGGTGGGTTTTGCTCGTGTGTTCTTCCCAGCCGTTAGCTGTCCTCTTTTTTTGGCCGATGGATCCTGATTCCCGGGGTCAGCACGTTTTGGAGAGCTCCTACCCCTGTCCAGCCGCGCTAAGAAGGCTTCCAGGGGGAGGTACACTGCTAGGTACCTTACCTTTACCACCAAAAGCACTCTAACGCGACCGCTGCTGGAGCGGGTCTGGTCTCTGTAGAGATGCCCTTGTTCTGCCAATGAGGCGCCTGTGGCTAGCCCGCCGTTCGCCTCAGAATTTGCAGCGGACCTCAGCCACAGCAGCCTTGCCGTGCAAGTCTCTCCAACTTTTTCAGTTCAATGCGAAGCTAGCCGTGCCTCTCTGAAATCCGGTGCATCCACCACAGCCAAATCACCCGCCAACACCACCAAAACCTCCATCACCTCCTCTCTCGACCGCCAACCACTAGCCACAATGGAATCCTCCTCGGTCAAGCAGGCTGTTATGAAGCAGGTCCTCCAGGAGGCCAACCTGGCGAACGCGCGCGTTCTCATCGACGTATGTGGGAGCCTCAACTCAGATGCTCAAGGTAGAGAGACCAGAGACTGACTTGGTGCTCCACCAACAGAAGCTCCAGGAGAACTGCTTCGAGAAATGCATTCCCAAGCCCGGCACTTCCCTGTCCAGCGGCGAGACGACCTGCATGACCTCATGCATGGAGAAGTACATGGCCGCCTGGAACCAGGTCAACACTGCCTACATCAACAGGATAAAGCAGGAGTCCAGCAACCAGGGCAACTTCCTGTGATTGGATTCGCCGATCTTGGATATCCGAACCAACGAAGGGTTGGGGGCGTTTTTTTATGTACTACCACTGTACAACAAATCTCGTAGAGGGGCTTGAGAAGCCCGGGAAGCATCGGCGGGGCAGAATTTCATACACAGGATTTTCGCATCGACGACTCAGCATGAGGCTGCGGCATGAATACAAAGAATCAACGAAGACAATGGGTGGGGGCATGGACCAATCTCATGAAGGCATAAAGAGCAAAAGAGAAAACATCGTTCTCAGGGTATCTTTGTTGATGAACGGTTGAAAACCTTGCTATTCCGCCAACCCCTTCTTCTTGGCTTCCTCCGCCTCGCGCTTTCTCGCAAGGTAACGCTCTCTCGCGCTCGAGATCTCCCCCTCCGTCTTCCTCGTCTTCGTGGCCCGCTCAACCTGCTCCCGCTCCGCCTCCTCGTTCTCCCGAGTTCGCTTGAGCGCCGCCTCCAGCTGCGCCTCCAGCATCCGCGTCTGTCGCTCGTGCATCGCGCCCTTGCCGCCCGAGCCAACAAAGCCCGTTCCGGCACCGCGATCCGGCCTGCTCTCCCGCGGCCGCGCCGCCTCCTGCCTTGCTTGCGCCTCCTTCTTGGCCCCGACGTTGAGACCACCCTTGAGGAGCTGCCGCTTATCAACGATTTGGCCCTCCTCGTTAACGGCGACGGAGCCGCCCTTCTCGTTGATCTCTCGCGCAATATCAGCCTCGGACTTCTCCTTGGAGACTTCTTCATCTTCCGTGGCGGTTGGGCCGGACTTGGCCTTGTCCTCCGCCGCTTTGAGGACCTCGGCATGTCTCTCCTCGCCCTTGTTCAGGAGATTCTTGTAGAAAGCGCTCATGCCGCCCGTCTTGTTCTTCTTCGCCTCCTCTTCCTCCCTCCTCTTCTCTTCTTCTTCTATCCGTCGGTTCTCTTCTTGCTGCTTCTTGTACGCCTCCGTGACAAATTTCTCTTTGCCGGCGTATTCCTCGCCTTCGGCCTCACGCTCCCTCGCAATCTTCTTCTCTTCCGCGATGAGCGCGTCGCGTTTCCGTACCGACGCCGCGGCGAGCAAGCTGCTCATGTACTTTGGCTTCCGCTCGACGTCTTCCTGCGTAGTCTTCTTCTGGGGCTTGAACGACTCGTAAACGCCGTCATAGTCGTACACGCTGGGGTCTAGCTCCTCGGCAGCTTCAGCGTGTTTCCGAGAGGCGAGCGAGCTAGACAGATCGCCAAACATGGCGCTCTCTTGTTTCTTCGTTCTGCTTGTCGGCGGATGGGCGGGCGGTCTATTTTTGTTCTTGTTCTTTCGGCCATTTTCTTGCTTAGAGGCTGACGAGGACGAGCCGACGTCGAAGCCGCCTAGCTCGTCCAATGTCTCGACCTTGCCGCCCGCATTTGGTGCATCGTCGTCTGAGTCGTCGCCGCCGCCGAACGCTTTCCGTTTCGGGGGTGCCGCTTTCGCTGCGCCGGGCTTTTTGGACAGACTGAGGCCGAATGATAGTCCTGGTTTGCTCATTTTGGCGGTTGAAGTTGTTGATGGAAAGCTCAGAAGCCTGAGAGATGCACTGTCACCCTGTACTTTGCGCCGCACAGTCCAGGTAGGACCCACTTATGCAGCCGGCTTCTAGACCCCTTCGTCACCGGCACCGAGCTGCAGCCGGAGCGGGTCTCCGACTCGGCCGCTATGCACGATCCTGTTGCTTGCCTCTTGATCAGGTGCTTCGTACCACACATTCACTCGACATCTTTTGTGGCGTTCGCCTTTGACTACTAATACTTTGATTCGTGTCGAGGAATCTATAGAACGTACATTTATCTCATACACGTGCGGCGGCTGCCATTACAGCATGTCTATATAGTGAAGTGCGCGAGACTGGACAAATTTCCGTCTCTTCCTCTGGCGCGGGAACTCAAGCCGAAACTCCTAGCAATGCGTTCTCCCCAGCTCTTGGGTAGAGACTCAAAATTGATGAAACGAGAAATATCCAAAGAACGAAGGAAAGGCAGCTCTGTCTGACGCATCTGCCAGGCATTAAAGCCGGACACGGCCCTCACCACCAAACCATCGACGAATGTCCGACTCTACGCCACCACCGCTGCTGCTGCCTGGCTCGTCGTCATCGCCGCCCATCCACTTGGGCTTCTTGATATCCTGCCACCACTGAGGTGGCTCAAATGTGTCAATCGTGTTCTTCATACGATGGCCGATCGACTCGAAGAAGTTCTCGTCCTCGGGCTCTTCATCACGGTACGGCGTCGTGCGCGAAGTTTGTCCTGGTCGACGGTTGTGTGTAGCTCGAACGGGAGATCTTGCCGGAGAGGTCGCCGCAGCGCCACGTCCACCGGGAATCGTCAAGACGGGGGCAGACCTTCCGTTTGCCTCGAGCCGTGCAAATGCCTCTTCACGACAACGCAGGGCAGAATTGCCTCCCAGCTCGCGCTCGATCAAATCCCGACCTTCGCGCCAAGGACCTGAGCCAAAGATTCGGCCGCCTTCATTTTCGTCGTCGTCGAGGAAGTCCGCACCGAAACCGAACATGCGCTTGATCTTGCCGTAGAGGCCGAAAAGTGTGGCTGCCACGGGGATGAGCACGAAAATGGGGAAAAGATAGTCAGCCCAGCGGCCCATCGGGGTAAAGTCGATGAGCGATCCGAGGAAGGCGTAGAACCGAGTCTTCTCGTAGATTGTGCGGGACAAAAAGGTCATGAAGTTGTAAGAAAGAGGAACGCTGAGCTTAGCGACTTGCCCAGCGTACCAAAATGCCGATTCATATGCTGTGTTGCGTCTCACAAGCGCGCGTCCTCGCCATGTCTTAACCTCAGTCATGGTGATGAAAGTAGCTGCACACATGTACAGAAGCCAGAGGACAGAGATAACCTGTCCAGCGAAACCAACTTGGCCCTTTTCGCCAACCCAATGGTGAACAACCGTAAGGCGGATAACTGACAACTGGGGAAAGGCAGCCTTGATCAATTCAGACCAAATAATCAAAGCCGATGACGCTGCGAGAAAAGCTCCAAGGGCAATGCTGGCGTAGGGCTCGAAGTGGTAGTAGTAGAGGTAACGGGTATATGGCGTATGGATGGTGAACCGGTCCCAGAATCCGGCGTGAGGCGACGGCGTACCGAACTCGAGCTTCTTGGAAGCGGCCGAGTCCAGAATGGCCTGCGTTTCCGCAGCCTCCTTCAGAAGATCGTTCCACTCAGTCGTGTAGCGTGAACGCGCGTGCCGGGCCCGCATCAGCTTCCTCGTCAGATCGGCCATGAACTTCTCCGTAATGACTGTCGGCAAATTGGGGTTCTCGGCAGGTCCACCCAGCACCGACCGAGGCTGCGATTCAGGTAGGTTGGCGGTCTCAACGAGCTCATCAATCCATTCGCTAAATTTGGCGGCGCTGCCCGTCTTCCGGCGGCCCAACTCCGACACCTGCAACTCGACGTCCTCCAGGTTCAGCAGCGAATCCTCCATCTTCTCGTGCAGCTGCGGGGCACGACTCTGCAGTCTGCGCAACCTGCCGCTAATGGACGAGTATCGGAACAGTCGTCGAGGGATCGAGACAAGGCCATGACCCATCAAGTATATAGCGAAAACCAAGCCGTAAAAATATGCAAGTGCCATAAAGGATGTTTTGACCGTCATAAGACTAGGCTGGTACCGGATGAAGAGGTACGCCAGGCCAACGCCGGCCGTTCCCAGCACCATGATGTGGTACTGCGCATTTTGTCGGAGAGAGTACTTGAGACTATCTTGTGGTTCGCGGTAGCCAGAGTCGGAGTATTCGCCAAGGATGGGGAGAATGAACCTGTCGCAAGATCGTCAGTGGATGCGAAAGTCCAGTCGCTCAGCGGTTACATACCAAGTTAAGGCGAACGTAAGCCAGTACGTGATCCTCCACGATACCAACAAGACCCGTTGGGGGAGCCAGACGCCGCGCGAGGCCTCATCGTCGGTTCTCGCACTTGAGGCCAAGTCGATGGGGACGAGCAGAACCATACACGCGGGCAGCCATAACGCAAAGAAGATGGGAACCAGGTAAAAGGCTGGGGTTGTCCGCAGGGGCAGGTAGTGGCGCAGAATCAGAAGGACACCGACGGAGATGACGAGCAGCGCGACGAGCGCAAAGATTTCGGGGGGCACTGGCGACGAAGCGCTCACGATGTGGAACATTTTGTCGACAGTGTCAGGGGCGCGTCCATGGAGTGCTGTGGCATTCGACTCGGAAAATGTGATTTGACTGCCCTCGCTTTTTGTTGGAGCTGCAAAAAAAACAAAAAAAGAAAAAAAAAAAGTCGACGTTGGTGGGTTGGCGAACGGACGGAGGTTTCGCAGCGCTCAACGGAGGCGGGAGAGTGCCATAGATGGATGTACCGTCAGGCTCACCGAGTAGCATGGTTCCTGCCCTTTGGAAAGTGTTTTGGACATGGACAGAACAGGGACAGCGAGGACAGGGTCACATGTGCACGGGCCCGGAGAGTGTGGAAGGTCCGCAAGCAATAGGCGATAGAAGCGGGTTACGTCATCTGCACGGCACTCTCAGGTATCCACCCTGCACTGTTCGCTCCATTTTAATTGATGAAGACCTCCATGCCCAATTTTGGCTCCCGACAGGTCCGCTTTTTGCCCCTTGGAGCGCCCGTTCTGGCCGTACTTGCTGTGCAGTGTTTGATAAGCTCCGGTCTTGTGCTTGTGCCTCCTGCTCCTCCACTTGAGACTCGGCCAAGATCAGTGACAATCCGCAACCGTGGAATAGTTGCTGTACGCGGCCAGCCTGGTTTATTCGCTGCGTCCCAATGGCTTTCAGCTGGGCTCATGTTTTATTCAGGTTCTCTTGAGAGTGTCTCTGTCATTTCCTCAGTTATTCCCAGCCGGAACAAACCTAAACATCACTCCAAATTACACATTTCGCATATCTTTGTGCGAATTTCTTGATTGGGTTTTTGGTGATATATGATATATCTAGGTATAAAGTAAACATTAAATCATTTCATGGACCTATCCATAATGATATTGGTCGTCGTCAAGACAGTAGACTAAGAAGAAAAGGCCCATGTCGCTTGGGCCCTGTGATAAACAACACCGCCGTTGTTCTATGCCGTCAAACACCTGCAAAAAGCAACTCCGTCTATGTGTCCCACTTTATAATCCCAAGATTGTTGACAAAATATGTGATTTTAGAATGTGAACTTCATCAAGGCCGGGTTCAGGAGCACCGGCAGCGCAAAGTGCGACACGATGGTGACCGCTAACGGGAAGATAGTCGCAAACGTGCGGATCTGCCATTGAACCGGGAAGACGTAGTAGCCGCACACAAGGAGCGCTGTCAGGCCGAAGCAGAACATGAAGGTACCCGCAAAGCTCTTGATGATCTTGGGGATTTCCTCGAGGAAGTTGCAGCGCTCGACTTCCTTGGATGTCGCGCCCCACTGAATGTTGATTTCGAAGAAGTGGCAGAGGAGCGCCTTGGACACATGCAGCGGAATGCCTCCGAGGAACAAGCAAAAGATTGGCATCCACTTGAAGTTGTCCCACACTGGTTCGGATGTTAGTGTATGTGAATCATGAGGGCCTTGATGGGAAGACTTACGAGCTGCGAGGAGAGATTTCTCGCCGAGTCTGTACCGGAGGACGGCCAGAGAGATGTTGCCAGTCAGAGGGAAAACAATCATGAGGGAAAAATAGGTGGCGAAAGAATCAAGGTAGTACTTGTCGTACTCGCCAAAGAACCAGCCAGTGAAGAAGTAGTTAAAGAGAGTTAGACTCCACGAGGCTCCAATGGCATAGTAGGTACCAATGTAGGCCATAATCGTAATCTTTCTGTAGAAGGCGATGTTGGAGAAAATGAACTTAAGGAAGAGGGGAGTGAAGGGGCCGCGGATGATCCAGAAACGCAACGGGTGGAAGAGCAGCTCGTTGCAACCGTAGGCATACTTCTCCCAGCGAGCTAACTCGTCGTAGACAGTCAAAGAGACGCCCTCCTTGAAGCCGTCGCCGGTGTAGGCGCCGTAGCGAATGGAGTAACCGGAAGTCTGCAGACGCAGAGCCATGTCGAAATCCTCAGAGACGTGAGATTCGGACCAGAACTTCTCGTATCCGTCCTCCTGGTCCATGTATGAGGCGGCATCCTGAAGAGCGGACCAGCGAAGGACAGCGTTGTGGCCGACAAAGGGAGAAATATCTCCATTGGCCACAGCGAAAGTGATCATGGTGTAAATCATCTGCGTGAACCACGTGACGCCCTTCTCGAAGAATGAGTCCGAAACGTTCATGACGCCGGAAGTGTACTGGATGATGGCCACCTCGGGAGAACCGTCCATCTCGCTGACAGCATCCAGGAGGCAGTCGCGAGGAACACGGGTATCGGAATCAATGAGCAGGATGTAGTCGCCAATGCGAATGTTGCCTTCGGCCCATGTTCGACCCCCAGATTCTTCGATAACTGCCGCAAGAGCGTCTTGGTAGACCTGGTCCTCGCTGTCTTGGCTCCATCTACTGCCGCGCTTGACGTCCTTGAGCTTTTCTTCGACTTTGTTGCTGGTCATAAGAGCGTAGTTCATGTTGGATGCCTTCTTGAACCTGCCTCTGCGGAGGAAGGGCTGCTCGCCAGGGTCCTTGGGGGTAGGGTTGTGGCCGGGACGGGCAACCCATCCAATGTTGTGCTCCTCGTAGAAATCTCTGCGGGCTTGGGCCTCGTCCCCGTCGATGAGCTGCATACCGTCGTCGTTGACGAGGATGGTGGCAGTGCCTCCCTGCATTTCGTAGGTCGAGATAGCGGCCTTGAGTGAAAGGACAGTCGGCTTAATGACACCAGTCAAACCTTCCTTGTACACGGGCATCTGGATGGTGACATGGGGAAGCTCGCCTCGTTGAGGGCTCAGCCGCCGGGGTGGTTTGCCGGAGTAGTTCTTGGAGTTGGCGTTGACGCCAGAAATGGGACCAAAGATCTGGAAAAAGTTGCTGGCGATGGAGAGGAAAAAGAACTGAAAGCATGTAAGTGTCATGAAACGAAGCTTCCTAGGTATCGCTTTGCTCACCAAGCTGATGAAGAGAGTAGCTGGGGTCACTGCCACCAAAGCCCAGCGTGTATAAACGGAATCAACAGCCGATTGCAACGCAAGGGCTCGATAACCGAGACCCAGACACGTCACAGACAGGCACAAAGCCACCGATACAACAACAGAACTGACCAGCCGAATGGGTCGCACTTCAGCCTTGAGGGCCTCCTCCAACGCGGCGGGCGACAGTTCTTCGATGGCAACAGCAGGCCCCTTTTCGTTCTTCTCCTCGCCCTCCTCCTCGTCGTCAACTTCATTTCGCCAGATGTAGGAAATGATCATGTGCTCGAGACTCTCGGCTCGTGCGTGAATCCTGTTCGCGTCATCATCCCACACCACGAGAAGCGGTGGTTCAATAATAAACGCCGCATATTGATGTTTCTGGCACCGTGGCAAGTCGGATATTCTCGGGAGCACCTGAAGTTGCAGTCCTCCGGCAAGAGGAATCGAGTCCGCGGCCTCGCCGCTGCTGAGAAGACCGTGGATGATAGATTGAATTACTGGCGTGTTCACCGTCATGGCACACTGTTATCGGTCAGCGCTGGTGAGGATACAAGGTTGTCGGTTTCACTTACGCTGACGTTGAGCTGGCGAACCATGTCAAAGAAACCGTAAGGCACGGTCGACAACTGAGGAGGTGCGCAAACGAATTCGTTACGGCATTTCTTGAGCACAACACCCTCGCCGAGATTCCATGCCGACGCATACATCTTCCTAAGCTGGTCCTGATAGATACTGTGAACCGTGACATCGGCCCTGAGATCGATGATACTGCTGGCGTGTTTGTCTCTCATGCCAGCAGTGAGTGCCAAGCTCACTGTCGACTGTCGAGCTGAGTTCCTGTTGCTTTGGTTTCGGTAAGGACCCGGCTTCTCGGATGGTTGTGTTGTGGTTGGTGTAGACAATGTGTTACTTGGTTGAGGTGGTTGTTGTCGAGTCGGCGTCGGCGTTGTTGAGCTCGGCAGTTGGCGAAGCTCAGCACCTGCCGCCTGGGCAGGCGTGAAGTAGGACTTGAAGGCCTGCATATTGTGGGTAGTGTGAAACGAGCGAACCACAGCGTGGTCAAAACCACTTTCAGCCTCTGGGTAAGGAATGAGTGAATCAGAACCTGTGTAAGCGGGCGGGTGCTGGCGAAAGAGCCCAGTAACCGAGGGGATGGGAAACGGGCCCAAGATATGTGAGATGGGATCGAGTATAGGCTTTGCAAGTGTGTCCAAGGCAAGTGGGCTTGGGACAAAGACTAGACCAAGCCACGCACACGGGGGCACCGGGAGCTGATGGCAATATTGCTTGGCCTGGCCGGCACCGCCATCACGATACGGGCTGCCATGAGGGGCTTCCTGTGCGGCACAAAAGCCCACGCCCAAGGATCGTTTAGGGGACAAACAACGGCTGGGCTCGTTGGAACTCGACGGCCTTGGAGCGAAGCTGGGCTCCGCTGGGCCAAGTTGCCCGCTCGAGACGGACTATTTGGTTAGTAGGAATTGGTGACAAGCGGCATTATCCTGACTCCGTAGTCGAGAAGTTGGCGCCACCCGTGCGTTGTGTGGGAGACGGGCAGGCAGGTACAAAGAAGGATGGAATTTCCACCCATCGTGAGGTGGTAGCGCCTCGGAGGCAACAAAGAGGAGTCGAGCCCTTATCGCGTGTACATGCCCACCCAAGCGCTGCATAGCCAAGCCGTTAGACCGTGAAGCAGGCATAACATTCTTGCGAAGCCAAATACAACCTGGTCCGTCGGCCTGCCCTGTCCAAGCCCAGCGGGGGGGGGGGGGGGGGATGCTGCCATATGAAGTCGCCATTTTGGGATGAACCATAGGCGCCAAGGCGGCGGGAGGACGCGAGATGCCAGCGTACGCGGACGCATGTTGGCCAGCCCTGGCATCCAGAATGGTTGCTTCCGTGTTGATCGAGGCGATCGTTCTGCTGGCCCAGGCCGCTGCAACAGCAGCCAGTTTGCTGAGAGAGGCCTCACGCCGTTGATCAATTCCGTGCTGGGGTGGTATAAGGCAGTGGGATGAGGAACAGGGGAATGGCACGGTCGGGTGTATGTGCCTAGCTCAGGAACGTCGAGGGCCGCCTTGACCTGGCGCCCTCTTAGTCGACGACGATGTGAGGCTTCAGGATGTACTCCGAGCCGCCGCGTGCAAAAAGCAGGACAGAGGCCGCTAGCAGATATCTGTAGCCAAGAACGGCAAAGAAGCCTTTTCCCCTTTCCGTTCCTGGGATTGGCTTGCCGCGAAACAAGCCTCACGAAGGCCTTGGACCACTGAAAACGATCAGCTGTCTGTGTGGCTTGAGACGGGGCAGCTTAGACGCAGGCGCTAAAACTTGCACAGTCCGCAAGCTTGAGCCCGCCTGTTCTTAGTCGGCACGCTCAAGTCAACCCTGACCCTGGCGAAGGCAAGACACGGCAAGCATTTCCATGGTCTTGGTAACTTTATTCGCTGCCGACTTGTGAGAACAATCTAGCGCCGCTGCGCCAGTAGTGTAAGAATATCTCACAATCCCCCAGGCGAACACTGGCTGGCCAAGACACGGCCGCGGGCCCCGCTGTCTTTGCGTGCACAGTGAGGAGACCCTCGTATAACAAAGATCCCCCCAATTTAGTCTTGTTTCGACTGCAGAGAAAGAGACTTGTCTCTGGACGGCCTCAACGGTGTGCCTGAGACCTGAGTCGCCGGGGTTCATGATTCTTCACTGGGCACTACCCGCGGTGAAAGTTGGACGCCTAAGACCAACGAGTAACATTATGGATTCGACTTGAAGCAAGTCTCGAGAGATTGGCGTAGATGCCATTTCCAAATCCTGAAGAGAAGGTTTGGATGCGACGACCGAACGCACCTACTTAGGCGCTGGTGGTGAAGCAAGTATGGAAACTTTCAAGACACCTTTCGGCGTCTCGACGGTGGCGTCCTCTCTCCCCTTATCCATCGTGTCTGAGAGTCACGCAGATAAAAGCATTCGTCAGCGGCCGAGTAGGATTGTGGCTCTAGCCGGGAGACCTCATCGTCCCAAGTGGCAACGCCGTTCGGATGAGAGATGAGACGACACGAGTGAGCGAGGAGAGGTGGGCAAGTTGGCGCACGCCCTGTGGCTTGCTGTATCCTTGACATGGCCTACCTCGGGTAGGTTAGTGTCGCGTTCCAGGAGAGCGCATAAGCCCGCCCTTCCAGCAAATGGGTACTTTGTGTTTGCATGATAGTCGCTCAATAGTGGCTATGGAAGAGGGAGGGCAGAGGAGGACGATAGAGGGACGGGTGGATGCAGTCGCAGATGCAGTCGCGGACGACGGCAGGGCCCAGACACAGACGGCAAACCCGCATCCGTTGGCAACCACGATGGACGTTGTGCCTTGCAGAAGCGCGACACCCATTCCCATTGATGCCATTTATGCATATGCAGCAATTGGGGTACTTGGACACGGACCACTTTGCCAGATACGCAAGAGCCCCCCATTGGCCACAGCCCAAGCTGATGAATATATGAGGCATATCTATTTAAACAGTATTATGTGTTGATAAGTCGACCATTCCCGTCTTGGGCTACGACAATTAAATCTTTCCGCACCTCTGCCGCCTCAATACTGCAGAGCCCCCCCCCCCCCCCCCTCCATGTCGCTGCATGCACCCGTCTCGCTACGCAGACATCGTCCTCGAATCCGATACGTCGCTGGGCCGTCGACATCAAATGGTGCGCTGCACAATCCAGAGTATTGGCCAAGCCGTCGCATCGAGAATCCTTTCCCGATGGTGGCGCTTTTTCGGCCCTCTGATTGCTTCTACCGCTTCGCATGCCGGCGCCGTATCATCGGCCCCTTTATTTCGAGTTGACTCGCTGCCGCCGCCACGCCAACGGAATGACGAATGTGGGCTTGCATCCCAACAAAGAATGCCATCGACGACATTGTGACGGTGCTCAAAGATTCAATAAGTCGACAAGTGTCGGCTCGTCGGTCCAGAAGAGCCAAGCTCCTGCTCGTCCTACCATTGCTGCCGGTCTGGACGGGCTTGCTACCGTCCCGCACTCCGTCGCTCAACCATGCCCGTTTTGAAGCTCTGGGTCAACTTTCTTCTCGCCCGTTTTGCAGGGCTTTCAACCGCGCGATTAGCGCTGAGCGAAGCTGTCCTTACTGAAAATGAATACATCCATGATTCCAATTCCTTTCAAGGCCATCAAGTAAGCGTCATCATGGCCGCTGGATGTTATGGCTTGTCAAGGCCACAAATCGCCAAGATGCTTGGCTTTCAGTTTCATTCGGCCGCCAGCAAACCCACAGAGCCGACCCCTGGGCCTGCGCAGATCCCATCTCCCACCAGATATCACATCCTCATATACCCTCCGGCTCGCGACTTTGCCGGCTTACAAGCGCCTATTCTTGCCATTGGGCTAACCATGCCGGCGACTGAAACCTCTGGCCTCTAGTGGACCGACGAGGGCTCGACGAGAAAGCTGGTACCAGGGTTATGATCCTCGCCCGACCTCCCAGCAAGCCAGCTGAAAGATCGAGACTTCAGTAGCGTCCTGCCCTTTAATGGTCGTTTCCCCGATAAGAGGCTGCGTACGAACCTTATGTCACGGACATTTTTCCGCCCGGGCTCTCAATACAACCAGGATGGTGAGTCCCTATCACACCTGGACTGGGGCATCGAATTTCTTCGATATCAGTATGGTCGCACAGCCTAGCCACGGGTCGATATTGCAACCGCCTTGGATCCAACTTTCCCAACCGTCTCATGCAGCCAAATACGAGTTGGCCGCACTAGACTCGTGGCGTAAGTGCTTGGTCCAGTCAAACTGCAGTCAAGCTGCAGTCCCCAAATAAGGCTGTTCCCTCCCGCAGCCGGTAGGCCTGGAACGACAATGCCAATGGCTAGACTGCGAGCTACCGCATCTGCCCGCTTATCAAGTCGCATCCCGCATGGACGGGGCCTACAGTCTATATTTGGGGAGACAATCGTCCCAATGTAGCAGTTAAAGCGAAGCAGGCGTCCAAGAAACCAAACATTTCTTTTTTCTCTCGTGTTTGCTGCATCAAACGTCAGATGGGCGGAGAAGCGCACGACCAAGCCTGCGAGGCTCTTGACGCCGTCTTCTTCATCCTGAGCGTAAGGCAGTTCCTGAATCACGCAGTCGGCCGAAGGACGACGGAAGCCGGTAGTCCTCGGCTTCAGGAGAACAAATTTACCCCTGAAAAGCCTCTTTTTTGGTGCCAAGGCGTCAGCTGTCAGTCCTCCCTGAGGTTCATGATGGGCTCGGACCTTTGCCATGAGCCCAGAACGCACTATCGAGACCGGAGACAGCCTTCATTTAAACTCGAAAATTTGCATTTGACAACCGGGCCACGCGATATGGACAAGCATTTTCAGGTCCATCTTGGAGCCGGTTCCAAGGCCTTGGGATTCCCTCGGCCATGGGACAATTCCAGATTGCCAAGGCCACCGGTTCGTGACTGGACCAGGAATAATCTCCTCGTCTTCAGTCTGTTCTCTGTCCACTCGATCGGTGACTCGCCAGCGCGATCGTCACGGTAGCTATAACATCTCCAGATATCCTTTATCGAAACCCTTAGATGGACCTGCCAGCTCGGCCACGCGGCTCATGTAGTTCATGAGGCTCCCGTTTCCCAAGGGCATTCCATGTCACATCCCCTACCATCCAGTCCGTTCCGCCAAGCGGCCGTCGACCACTCAACACGCGGTCAACCGTAGTGAACTCGCCCTACCACAGACCATGGCAGGTCATACCGGTGCTTCAAGGGCTTGTGAATCCGCCGAGAAGATCCTTCTAGCCCGGGAGGCCCAAGGCGAACCAGCCGGCTGGTATTTTTGGCCATCGAGCTTCGAGTGTTGCCGATGCCCTGAGCGGAAACATGAACAGGGGCTTCTTCCTTGGGCCCATGGCACTTGGTTAGCCAGCCAGCTAGGCGGCCCGTTGCCGACATGCCGACTGATAACGAGGCATCTATGGATGGCGAGACTCGGGACTAGACTTGGCCCAATAGCTTGGGTCTGCAAATTTCAGGGACCTACCCCTCCTTTCGACTACCAGAATAGCGAGGCAGCGATGTCGGGAGATAGGAATGCTAGGCTCTCCTGGCACCGTGTTCTGGCTTTTTGCTGCGCGTTGGCTTTGGTTGTTTCGGAGTTGGTGCCCGATCAAGCTGCCTAGACGCGGGCTACCTCTGAGCCTCTCGAGGGACCAGTAGTAGTGTGGCTGGCTGACCAAGTGGGATTCAGTTGTGGAAGAATCCTTTGGCTTTCTCGAGTCTTGACTGCGGTTTTGGGGTTGCGGGCGGGTATCGCTCGTCAACATGAGTTCGTGATCACGAAGCTGACTGGTGTCAGACCAAAGCATTGATTGCTGTGAAGCAGACATCTGTTTTGACCGTATTTACGAAAATGGGCGCGCTAGCCTCTGATATGAACCCCTAAATACACAACCGAAGGGAAACCGCCAGCCGGTCTATGCGAAAGGCGGCAAACCCATCCTCTCTACTTCATCAGAGCAATCGTCTTCATCTGCTCAAAGTTGGGGAGGCCCAGCCCCGTCACCGGATCCCAGCCCTGCGTCCCGTTCCACGTCGCGAAGGGAATGACGCCCGCGCCCTGCAGCGGTTTGCCGGATTGGAGATCGACGCCGCCGCAGCCCTGGGCTACGCCCGTGTTGACGTCCGTCAGGCCCTGGAACCCCCTCTTGTACAACCACGGGTTCATGAAGCCCATGGTTGGTTGTCCCACGCGGATGCGCGCGTCATTGAGCAAGCCAACGAGTCCCGCGACGAGCGGGGCCGAGGCCGAGGTACCTCCCGTTCCGACGAGCTTGTCGGCGTTGACGATGGCGAAAGGTGGACTCGCCGAGTGCGCCGAGATATCCGGGAATCCGCGGCCCGAGAAGTTGGCAAAGGGCTCGTAATACTTCTTGACGTCGCCGGGGATGCCTGTCGTCAAGTACTGCTTGACGGCGGCCTCTTGGTACCAGGCCTGCTTGAAGTAGTTGCTGAAGCCGCTGCCCGAGGCGATCCAGGTGATCTCGGGGCCGAAGGCCTGGGTGCCGCCGACGGCCGTGATGTACGGGCACGTGGCGGGGAAGGTGGGCGTGAACTGCAGCGCGTTGCTGCCGTCGTTGGCGCGGCAGGGGGCGCCGACGCCCGTGTCGCCGCTCGACTCGAGGACGGTGACGCCGCGCAGGCCCATCATGCCGATGAAGTCGCAGACACGCGTGGCGTACTCGATGGGCACCGTCTGCTCGTCGTCACCGTACGAGACGGAGAGCACCTGCGGGATGGCAGCGTTGTCCTGAGTCATCATGAACTGGTAGAAGTCGAGGAAGGGCTCGTTCTGGTTCTCGGCCTGGGTAGGCGTGCGCAGGTTGGGGATCAGCGGGCCGTTGCCGCCCGTGATGAATTGCGTAATGGGCAGGTTCTTGACGGCGGCGGCCATGACCTGGGCATCGAGGTTGGCCTCGCCGATGGCGCCCTTGGGGTCCTGGTGGTCCAGGCCGCCGTTTACGAGCACACTCTTGAACTGCTGCGGCGGCAGCTGGAAGCGCGACAGGAACGCCGTCAGGTCGGGCTGCCGCGCCGACTGATTGAGGAAGCTAGCGAAGCCCACACGGCTGCCGGCCGCCGGGTCCGCCTGGTACGCGCCGTAGTTGTAGGCCAGCTCGAAGCACGCCGGCGTAAAGGCCCTGGAGCAGTTGGCCGTGGCGCCGGGGTTGGTGCCTTGTCTACGGGCTAGGGGCGGCGGCTGCTCCATCTGCGGCATCGGCCGGTTGGTGAAGGCCGGGTCGGACTTCATGTTGCCAAAGTAGGTGGTAGGGGTGACGAGCTGGATGTGCTGCGCCATGGCGTCCGGGAGGGAGTACTCCTTGGTGCGCAGCTTCATAGTGCCCTGGACGTCGTAGTTGGCGAAGCTGGCGCCGAGCATCTTGTTGGCGGTCGAGACGTTCGTCGCGAAGTTGACGAAGCGCCCGCCGTCGGTGTAGGAAACGTCCTTGACGCCGGCGTCGGCGAGCCAGGCTTGCACGGCGGCGACGGACTGCTGGGCGGGCTTGAAGATGTCGTTGACCTGGGTGTTTGTCAGGTACTTGCCGTAGTTGGGGCTATCCGGGTCGGAGACGTCCTTGAGCATGGACTCGAGCTTCTCGATGTTCTGTAGCTTCAGGCCGATCTGGAGATTGATCTGCTGGTCCTCGGCGGCCATGTTGACCATGGACACGCCCTGGGCGAGGGCGGCGGCTCGCGACATGAGGACGGCGTCGACGCCGGGCAGGACGGCCGCGGCCGCCAGGACCAGTAGGGCCTTGAGAGGAGCCATTCCGGCTGGCCTGTTCTCTGTCTGGAGGACTCGAGTTGGTTGGGGGGGGCGAAGGATTACCGAGCCGTGAACTCGGGGTCTCTCAGAGGGCCGAGGATAATTAGTGTTCACGAGACTAGAAGGCGGATAGCCGGCTATAGAGAGAGACAAAATAGAAAGGCATGAGCAGCGAACGAGACAAAAGTATACCTGAGAGCGCCGGGGGGGGGGGGGGGGGAGAAAGGGAAGGATGAGGAGGAAGGATCGCGAGTCAAAGGGAGTGTCAAATCTTGCGCGGCTGTAGCCGTCCTGTCGACCTCAACCTCGAACGTTCTCCCCTGTTCGGAAGGGGACCTACATAGTACCCCTCCAACCAACTCAATGCCTTGCCGGGGCCCAGGTGCGGCAGTTCAGACAGTACATGTCGTAGGATACCACCCTGCGAGAGAGGGCCTGCGGTAGCGCGCTGCCTTTCTCATGTGTTTTTCGTCCCAAGTAGTGGCCGTGTTTGGCTCGCCCCAAGCGGGCTCAGACTTTAAGGTTGCAAGATCCCAAACGTGCGAGTCTGCACGTTTCGATACCCGGACCTTGCTCCGGCGCAACACACACATAAAATAATACAAATCCCGTCCTGTCGCGGGATGGCCGACGGGGGCCGGGGGATGCGATGCAGAAACGCTGAACCTTCTTTTCTTTTTTTCTTTTTTTTAATACCCGTGTGGGAAGGAGAGAAGGAAAGAGGGAACAAACCCGAGGCAGCGTCTCCGGCGAGGAATCATCCCTTGCCGAGAAACCTTCTCCTCCTGACCTGGAAGATCATGGCGCCCTGTTTTGTGGTCGAGGGCAAGGCGAATTAGGACGACTCGTATGTGTTGGAACTCTGCAGCAGCATGACTTGTCCATCACCCGTCTACGAGCTCGAGATTACTTTTCTCTTGCGTGTTCCCGTCTCCCTCCTCTAGGTTTGGCTTGGCGCGTGAAGTTGAAGTGCCGTCGTAGAACGACATGATCTCCGGAACGATCTCCACAGCCAGCCGCGGGGAAACAAGACACGAAGTTGCATCGCTTGGCAAATTCCAAAGCTTGATCACCGTACCGAGAGAAACACCCCACGAATCGTGCGCCGTCTTGGGCAAACAAGCAATTTCAACCGCCGCTAGCGCCGCGGATCCAATTAATCTCAGACTCGGAGAACAAGTATTCCCTCGAGGCCACAAGATGGTGGCCCCCTCCCCGACGCCTCCACGTTATTTGGATTTGGAACGGATGGTTCTGGGACCAGAGGTACAGGCATAGTTGTTCCCTATTTCACCCGGAAAAAGGTCAAGACGGTCCCTTTTGCCCTTCCGCACCGGACGGCAAAACGGATGACAAGGTCACGGCGGCCACAGCATCTGTTTAGGTTACGAATCCGAGCCGCATTCGGGTCTGGCGCCAACCCCATTCGGTCTGGAAAGCCGCCGGTTGATCACCAAGATGGGACGGCCCGGGAGAGCATCACCAGCGATCTGGATCTTCAGTCTAACAGTTCGTCGACGTAAACAATTATGGTCCTCCTAGACGACTCATCATCACATTCTGATCCCATACAGAGTTTGTCCCAATTATATCCCAATATTCGCAGTGTCTCCCCAGCGACGTCCACAAAACGCCCAAGTTCAGAACAGGCACTATCGTCCCAACTTCTCCAACATGAGGCGTTGGTAAAACACCAAGGAAAGTTCTTCCCGCCAGCGGCACACACTCAACGAACAACGTGACTTTCCAAGGTACATCAGACTGGAACCTTCACCACTCATTCATCGCTACGACAACCCGTCTGTGCGCCGTGAAATCGGCGCCGTGGCTATGAATTCGAATTGGTTCACCGGGGGAACATATGGTGCAAGTGGAGGCAGCGGGTGCGCTTCTGGAATCTTGATCTGAACTATGGCTTTCCGGCCATCATACGGGGGCTTAAAGAACCTAAGTCCGGCGGTGGTTAGCAAAGAGTCTCTTGTTCTGTGTACTGCAAGCATCTCTACCTTGAGTCCCTGTACAAGTGGGTGGCGTAAAGCTCAAACTTCGAGGCGGACCGGAACGCGAGAAACTTGAACATGAACGCATTTGCGGATTTACTCCAGCACAAGGAGTACTCGTTCGGGTAGTAGTTGTTGGGGCCGTGTTCGGGCGTAATCCCATCCCAGAGCCATGTGGAGTTGCAATGCGCGCCGTTGACGTCGACGACGCCTTCTGTATTGTAGTCGTAGAAGTCGACTGAAGTCCGATGTCAGCATCCAACAATATATAATGTCTGCTTTACTCACATTGGAGGTTACAAGAGTACATCTTTTGGCCTTCCCCCCTGCGGCAGATGGACTCCAGGTTGCTCAAGGTCATGTTCAGCCAAGGGTACTTGAACCGGCTGGCCGTCTGGAGGTCCAAAGCTGGAAAGGCAGATATCAGGGGTATGAGAGACAAAATTGTGATGAATGTTACGGGAAGCATCTTGTTGAGCGGCAACTAGTTATGTGAATACAAGGTTTCGGCAGATGATGTCTATGTCTTTGAGTGGCCTTTTATCTTCCTCGCGACTCTCTCATCCACAACAGGGTCTGAAGCCCGTACCCGCGACGTACTTATAGATGCCGTCTAAGAACACCTGTCAAGCGTTCTTACGGTGGCGATGACGGGATGCCATGTCAGACCGCCTCGGCCTGGAGTGTCATTGGACAACGGCGCCCTGTATCCAACCGACGATATGCCCACGCGGGCCGGTGCGAGAAGCCGTCATTGTACACAGTTATACGCCAGTCCCGTCGTCGAAGATACGAAGTTCGACGGTTGTCGAGGAGAGCTAGATGCGGTGTTAGCCGGTGGTCGGAGCAAGGGAGCCGAAATCAGGGGAGGGTACCTGCCGAGTGTCGCCCGTGTTTCCCGGAGATTGCTGTCCCACCGAAGATCACCATGGCCTTGAGGTCACAGCAAAAGATACAACGGCCGTGGCGCAGGCTGGGAGATAACCGGCCTCGAGCCACTGGTTGTCGCTTCCCCACTCGTTCCAGGCAGAGGCGACTTTTTGTCTGGGTCACCGCAAGTTGAGGCGGTCGAGAGTAACGCGATCTCGTCTCCTGGATCAACGTGACTGACCTCCAGGGCAGAGTGAAACCCCGAGCCTAACCAACGGTCGGTGTGTAGAACGGTCATGGGGCGCAATTTTCCGTCGTCGGTCACTCGTGGTGGTGGATGACTGTGTAATTCGGGACGCCAGCTCGCAGGTTATCAATTCGGGGAAGAACCAGCATGCCAACACAGGTCATACCGATCTGGAATGTCAATTTCCTCCAAATATCAGGCGAGACTGGACCAATCATAGCGGTGTGACAAGATGGTGTGAATGTATGGCGGCTGGTCACAGATGATTAGTTGCTATGTGTAACGGCCACGGCAACTTGCCTCTTGACCCTGCTTGTGGCATCTTGTTGGGTTGGCGGAAGAGGTGCCGGACCAGCATTGTTTGCCTGAAAGTGTCTCTTCTCGGGTTTCTTCGAACCAAAAGGCAAGGAACTTCGGCTTCCAGCAAGAAGCATACCCGACCGCTTGGAATGCCTTATGTAGCAAAATCAATGCAGCCATCCTGCCATCGATGCTGCGCCCTGAGACCAAAACAGCCCACGGGGTGTTCCAGTCTGACCATGTTTGTAAGTCGGATAAGTGAGAGAGCAAAATCGACGACCGTCGATTCTCCCCAAGGCTGCGCAACTCGATCGTATCAACAGCCATACGATGTCAGAATGCGTTTGCAGCAATCGCTTGTTGGTTCCGATTTGGGCAGGATGAGCGAGGTTCCAGCGGTGAAGAGCTGTCATGACGAGCCAATGAACCACCTCGCCTTGTCAACGCCCTCGCCATGATGTGTGTGCTGTCGATCTCCGAGGTGAAGCCGTCGTACTGCCTGCCTGCAAGGGCCACCGCTTCGCGGACCGACTGGATCCCGCAACCGCCGGTGTAAAAATCAATCGAGCTGTGTTCGGTGTGTCGAGAACGTTGAATTCTGCAGACGGACACACCGCTTTTCAACCACTGGCCAGCAGAACAGGTCTTGATGCAGTTGCGCCATAGACCTCCCCACCAAGGCTCACCGGTCGTGTAACCAAGGTCTGCAACGGCTCAAGGCTAAGAAAGAAGCAGTGACTCGTGCTTCCAGACACAACGTGACGAGTATCAGTGCTGGACCCATGGCATTTGCCACGAGGGTTTGGAAGGTCGGACGACAGCCCTTGGTCCAACGGGCCGTCTTTGGCGGGACTGGCCGTGACAGGCAAACAGGAGGTCTCTTTCCAGTCGGTAAGAGAGATCATTTCAGGAAACGTTAATCGAACTTCTCTCCAGGCCCAGGGGTTCGCCTTACCACAACATCTTTTGAGCGTCGCTCAGGTTTGAGCACACGCGGATTGACCTATGGTAAACATTGTAGCCGTTTGAAGGGGTGTTACAGGAATGAGGTTGTGGCAATTGTATGATCTGTTCAAACCAGCTCAGCTTCTGTAGGCTGTAATTCGCTCACGGGAGGTGACTTGTGAGAGGAGATCTCAGATCGATCGTCACTTGACACTCTTCTACTTACGACCTACGATGGATCGAGGTCTCGATGTGGCAAAGAAACTTTGACCTCGAAGGGTGTGTGGAAGACAGCCAGAGAATGGTAGAAGTGGGAATAGGGGCAATTCAGAATAGAAGTTCGAGAGGACAGTAAAACCATCGAACGGATTTGACCTGTCATGCTCAGAAAGCCTACGTTTTGTTGCCACCCGCAAGGGTTTTGGGCGCAAATGTGAGACGAAGATGTCATAGGAAAAGAAGCTCGAATATGCCTTGAGTAGATGTGGGAAAGTAAACTTGGGATAGACTGGGACAGTTCCTTCCCTTCCTACTCTCCGTGAGTCCCAAGTGGGGTGCCACGGCCAGGCAGAGACAGAATCAGAAGGACCGCATCTCGAGGCAACTGCTACCTGAACTCACAATAGGGCGTACGTAATCCAATAGCATGGCACAGTACCTCTAGGCTCTTAGCTGGAGAATTGGGTCAACCGTATTGGCCGTTCCCTTTGTGTTAGTGGCTGAGCTCAGGGCAGCATGGAGCTGCTGATGATGAACCGGGCAAGTCAAGAAAATGTCCAACCACGTGAACAACGGGCAAATTAGTTCAAGTGAAGTTTTTGCTGGTAAGACGGAGATCCCACTCCCACATCTAAAAGGCTAGCACGATGGAAAACAGATCACCAAAGGCAGTCGCTCAAGCCAAGGAATTCTCCGAGAACCGCTCCAGAACCGCTCCGTATGCTCGTGGAGTTAGGAATAGATTGGCTACACTTCGAAGTATGGCAATTCTACAGAGCGACGGTTTCAGATAACAACGGTGACCGAGGTAGAGTGAAGACATGGGGTTTTTTTTTTCTTCTCCCCCCCAACTTGCTTCTATTCTTATTGTACCCGTTAAATAGGCACTTTAGTCTAACTGGCAAAGTAATAATTTTGAGGCGCAAAAGATTTCTTTTAGACCTATTGAATGACCATACACTCGCAATAAGTTTAGATCCCGACATCGCGGGGGCAAAGAGATGCGATACTACTCGAGCAAAACCAACAGCGATTTCCTGACTACTGGCGTCCGCCCGGTCCCGTTCAGATGCCGCGGGCCACGGACGGGACGGGACGGGACGGGAAAAGCGTCCGGTCAAATTTACGGCCGGCATCCCCGACGCTCGGGCTCATGTCGGATACTACCTGCCGGTGGCGGTGCCGCCTTGGAAGTGGATTGGGAGGAAGACAGTTCAGCCTTACTGACGGCAATTCTTATTCGGGGCGGAAACCAAGGCCTTGGCTTCTATTTTCCGCTCGGGTTGGGGGTTCATTAGCATGTGGTTCTAAGGCAAGTTAGATGAATCGAGAGTTCGGGTTGCGTGCCGCATCTGGCATGTTTGGGGGCCGACGGACGTTGCATCGACAGGCCCGGCGAGCCGTGGGTGGTAGTGTAGCTCCCGAGCTAGGCCGAAGCAAGAAACGTTATACTGTTACGTGGACAAGAGCTCCTCGTGTTCGTGGTGAGCTGTTCCGTTCTAGAACAATGCGTGTGCCCGCATGTGATTCCAATATATTGGCATGCGCTGTCGACGCAGGAAACCTGGAACTATTGGACTCAGCCATGATGCCCACGCCGGTTGGGCTGTTCAGCCTCACATGGGTGGCCGCCGGCATCGTGAATATGCCGTGGAAACAAGATGCTCCTAATGCGACAGGGCGATCATCTCGTCATGTGAGCTTGCGGGAGGCCATGTGCCTGCAGAGTAACGTCATCTGAAGCAGTTCCTCGCACCAGGGGGACGAGGTTTTCGGACGCATCTTTCTCGAAACTTGTTGACATGTCGTTATCTCGCCGGGCTTTGCCAGGTTTTCCTAGGCATAAAGGTCGGATGGCATGGCATGGCATTGGACATGCAGCGCATGGTGGTGCTGCGTCGTATGGTGTTGTGTGGTGAGATCTGCGGCAGGCGAAGCCGTCAAGCGGTGCAAGGCCCCGAACGGATGGGGATGGGATCCCTGCAGAGCGGTTTCTTAGGTGAGCTGAGCCCGAGCTAAGGCTGAATTGGGGTTAGCGGGTTTGTGGAGAGATCCGACATCCCACTGGAAGAAAGGAATTTTTGGGGGTCGCCCCTTTTTTTCGCGTGCGTCTTTTGGTGCTGAGGTGCTATTATTAGATTGGATGGACATCGTACATAGTACACGATTTTCGCCTGCAAACTAACTTTTTCGTGTTGTCGTACCAAGGGAGAGGGAAAGGGAAAAGGGTCCCCAGGGGTTCCTGCCGACATTGAACCGTGCCCGATCGCTCCCAGCTGACTGGCTCCAGTGAGTGGTGGAAGATCGCAACTAGAATGGGCGAGAGTCGCGTTTGTTTGAGAGTGACCGAACGGTGCAGCAATCATCTCGTGACGGCGAGGAGGTTGTATTCTCTTCACAAAACTGGAGCTCCCAACGTTCTGGAGCCGCCATTTAGAGTATGGCCAAGCCCTAGAGCAATCATTTGGAGATAGCGGTGAGCTTATTGCTATCCGTAACTCGAGCAATACAGTCAGCCCATCAACCGCAGACCCGGCACTCTGGAAGGATCATAACTCAGCCTGAAGCTGATTATGTAGCTCGCTGCTCATCAACTTGAAGAAAATTTGCTGAGCTTGCTGGTCGGCCTCGAGGTCGGTGTTTCGTCTGCGGGAAGTGGGCTATTAGTAGCTGGTTTCCTCAAGTGAAAGGGCTCCACCTGAGCTCTTGGGGACCGAGGTTTGCGACTGGAACCCGCGCAGCCTGACGTATGCCGCTGTCGTTGGGTACATATTAAGATGCTAGAGAACAAGGTCTCGAGTTGTAAATGTCTTCATGATATACCCCGGAAATGGCAGGTCTCGAATCCGGGGAAACAGTCCACCGCCGTCGACGCATAAGCCGAGACTTGGACGAGAAACCGGTGGTTAGACGTCATGAGACGACAGAGGGCCTTCCTCTGGCTTCTGCGGGATGAATCAAGAAGTGCCAAGCATGGCTTATCAAGAGACAAAAGTTATGCACCCTCATGCTGTAGCTCTTCCTTGACGCCCAATGATGGCACGTACTGTGCAGAGAGCCCAGAAGACGATGAAGCTGACGCTGTGTGCGGAATTCCATTCCATGGTGCGGGGCATAGGTAAGGTATCGTGAGGTGGGGGATTATTGCAGGCTTCGCCTCTGTAATTGAGCTCACCACTGGGCGAACAGAAGAGCAAAGTTTCCGAAGAGAGGCGGACGCCAAAAAAACACCTTGGCACCTTGGAGCTCCCAGAGCAAGGTTCCTCTAGGGCTGAGATGGCCGAGAGCTGCTGCGCCTGCTTGCTGGGGTAAGGCGTGGGAGGGGGAGCTCAAATGCAGTGCACTCGCCTTGGCTGCCAAGAGAAGTATTCCTCACGGATCTTGAAATCTCTCCCAAACATGATTTTGCTGTTGTTCTGTCAAGATGGTGCGATATCTGGGTAAGAGAGACAGAGGCACCGACGAGGGTTTGCATTACCCTGTTGTTGCTTGCGCGGAGACATGAGGCTGTGGCATCGCGGCCGCAATTCGCTGCAGTGTGCAGTGACACGGCCCGCATGCATGCCATGGCCGGGGTCCAGCGTGAGTGAGAGCCCAAAACTCTGTTGTAATCCGGGTCCGGGTCCGGGTCCAGGTTAGGTCCAGTCAGCCAACCCCTCCCCCTCTCTCGGCTGCTGCTAGCAAGGCTGCCCCTCCCTGGCGCGAATAAATGAGCCTGCTCAGCTCGGGACAGTAGAAAAGAGGTGTCCGCCTTTCCGCCCGCGGCGCTGCAGGCAGACTGGCGTCGACTCGGGATTTTGACTCGAGACTGAAGGTTCGTTAACGAGGAGGATGTGAGCTCGGGGCTGGACGTCAGCCGCAGCACTTAGTATGTAGGCATGTGTCGGTGATTTTTGACAGCCGGGGACGCAGAGCCAAGCGGGCATCCAGCCTGCCAGGTTGCAAAGCTAAGCCCGGGTCTGGCCCTGCGGTGTGGGCAGGGTGGCATCAGGAGGCGGCGGGCAGCAGCCTCCTTCCTCCCCGCCAGTACGTTACCGAATGACCGAGAGAGAGCGCCGAAGAGGGTTGTGGCTGCTGAAGGATGTGCGCCCGCTGGGTGTGGTTGAATATCGATGGAGAATGTGGTCAGGCTTGGTGCTGCTGGAATCTTGGACGAAGCTTCTGTCTAATTATCGAGCGCCGGCGGGTCGAAGGCCAATTCCATTTCATCTTAAGTTCGAGCCAGAGCCAGAGCCAGAACCAGAGCCAGAGCCAGCCAGGAAATCCGATGTTGAGATGCCCCTCCTCGTGATTGGGTTCGGGCCTTCATCTCATTTTGTGTGTGTATTTTTGTTGTCCGCCGCCAGTGAATCTTACTGAGCGCCAAGTGTTGACATGCCGACCGCACTGCATGTATGACCGGAGCCGGGTTGACTGTGTTGACTCCGCGCGCTCCGGACATGGACGAGCAATACTGCGTAGAAAGGTAGAAGGAGAGAAAGCCCAAAGGAAGCGAGACATGGGATCTGCTGCCGTCCCCTTCCCTCGGGGCTTTCTGGTGCTATTCCTGAAGGGCTTCTCCTCCTCGCCCAAGTCCTTCCTGTCCATGTCCATGTCCATGTTCTCCTCATCCTTGCCCCGGCTTGGGACCGTCTGGTGAGGTATCCAGAGCCAGAGTCCGAGTCCGCCGTAGTCCGCAGTGTGAGGGAGAGAGGTGTCGGCGGGCGAAAAGGCAATTGATCAGCCCTATCCTGGCGTGGCATCCCAACACGACGCCATTCGCCTCTCTTACTGAGTGAAGTACGGAGTAAGTACTCTCCCGTCTGAGTCTGATTACCTACCCTCTCTCGCATTCCCCTGCTCAACCTTATTCGGTCCTGTTGACTTTTTGCCTTTGCCATCTTTCTCCCGTCATTAGCAAACCCAGAACACTCGTTCGTTGTCGCCTGGGCTGTCAGCCGTCCATCATCGTCGACTCGTCTGCGCCATCCGCATCCGCATCCAACAAGAGGCTTTTATTACCTTGTCTACCCCATCCCGCTGACAGGAGGAGCTCTGCAATAACCCCCCTGACGCAGCGGATCGAAACCAGTCTGTGTTTCACCAAACGACCCCAGATCCCTCCCCCGCAGCGCAGCATTTGCAGCACTCGCAGCGCGCTGGAGCGTGTCGCCCATCCGTCCCCTCACCGCGGGTTGAGTGTCGAGTAGCGAGTAGACCAGCAGTATTAACCGCTGTTCGTCTGAACAGAGGGCAACCACCCCCGCCAACAGCCTGAACCCTCGCCAGAGTCAGCGACGAAGCCGACCACACAGACGGTCGAGACAGCGCGCGCGCCGACCCCTTTTGGCACCCATCCATTTGCTTTTTGGCCTGCCATTGCTGGTCGAGAATGGCATAGCGCTGCACGCCGGGACTGGACGGACAGAAAGACGGCGTCCATCAAATCAGCCATCGGCAACCATCCTAGCCTGGGCTAGCTAGCAGCAAGCCATCGGCAGCACCCAACACCCAGCACCTAGCATCCAGCACCTAGCATCCAGTATATCCTTACCCTACACTACTACTGCGCGTACTGCACTGCACAGGCACAAGGTAGACAGACAGACAGACAGACAGACAGACTCCAGCTTGGGATCTGACCTCTGACCTGTGTCTGTGTGCACAGCCCCAAGGAAGCCCCTCCAAGGAACCCAGCACGGCATCCGCTTCTGCAGCTGGTGAGCCAATCCGACCCAGCGCGTCTGATTCTGCCTAGTTGCTGGTGCTTCTTTGCTGCTGGGCCTCTCTTCCTTTGGCGGGCACAGCGCAGCATACGCATCCAATCCGTACGTACATTTGATTGATCTGAGTGAGAAGTGGACAGACTGGACAGGGTCGACGCGCAAAAAATAGGAACAGGGACCGGCAGGGCGGGCTGATCAGGCTGCAATCTCTCTCGTCTCGTCCGTCATCCATCCTCTTGCTTCTTCCCGCTGTCGCTGTCGCTGTCGCTGCCGCTGCCGCTGCCGCTCACTCGCCCCTCGGCTGCCTGCCTGCTTGCTGCCGTTCCTTGTCGAGCTTGGAAAGTTGGCCCTGACTGACGAGACCGACTGACTGACTCTGAGAGAGAGAGAGGGAGAGAGAGAGGGAGAGAGAGAGAGAGAGAGAGAGAGAGAAGCTGTCTGTCCCCAGCCAAGCAAGCTGCCAGCTCCGTCCCCCGTCCCCACGTTCCCGTCTTGTGTCTCTCTCTCTCTGCTGCTGCTCATTGCCAGTCACCAATACGGATACCATACCATACCATACCATCCTGTCCGGGCTGTGCCGTACTCCTTGTCTGCCTGCTTGCCTTTCTCGCCGGCTCGCTCGCTGTACCGCCAGCGCACTCGCACTTGCACTTGTGCAGAGTGCCATCTGAATATCCCTATCCCTCTCCCTATCCCCCCCCGCGGCGGCTGCGCACCGCACGACAACTCAACATCGCAATTATAATGCCGGCCTTTGGTCGCATGGGCAAGCACCACAACCGCTCGCAGCAAGCACTCGTCGAGCCTGGCGGAGGGGTTGCTGGATCCGCGAGCTCAACTGGCCCAGGTCCAGGTCAAGGCCAAGGCCAACAACAAATCCCTCCTGCGCAGCCGCAGTCGCAGTCTCAATCTCACCACTCGCACTCTCACTCCCTCGCTGCACCACCCGCGCCGGCCTCCTCCTCGACCGCGACCACTCCCACCAGCGCCGTCGGCGCTAACAACCCAATTACCCCCCTTTCAGCCTCGTCGACCGCCTTCAGCTCCCGCGAATCCTTTGACCTCCAAAACCAGCTGCAGCATCAACATCAACAGCAGCAGCAGCAGCAGCAGTTCCAGCAGCAACACCAACAACAACTCCAGCATCAGCATCAGCAAGGGCAGCAAGGGCCTCCTCCACCGCCCCACGATTATCCTCCTCCCTCAGCTGCCGCTGCTGCCTCGCGCAACTCGCTCCTCTTGCAGCAGCAGCAGCTCAACCCCCCCGCGGCCGCCGTCGATTCGCGCCAGAGCCAGAGCCAGAGCCAGAGGAGTCAGCAGGAATTCGCCGACCCCGTCTCCCGCTCCCAGTCCCAGCGCTACTCACCGGCCGCCCCCTACCCCAACACCCAATACGGTGCAGCCTCCACCTCCGTCGACAACTTGAACCTCAGAGCATCCCTCAACAACACCTCGCCCGCTCCCGTCCAGACCCAGGCCACCTCGCCTCTTCCGCAACCTGCACCCGCCGAAAAACAGCGTTCTGGTGCTCGGAGGCTGCTCAAGACTATACTGGGCGGATCGGGCCGAGATCATCATAGCACCCCTCCCTCCCAGCCTACCCCGCCAGCCTATGATAACACTGGTGGCCTTGCTCGCCGTCCGTCCAAGAGAGTGAGCAAACCACCACCCGCACGAACTGCCCTGTCCCAGCAGCCCTCCCAGCTGTCCCTGGACGAGCAGCCCGCCGACTGGCCGCTTCAGCCTCTTCACCAACAACCCTCCCCGCTGCAGGGCGTCGGCGAGATCGAGGACCAACACCTCTTTGCACAAGATCCTAACAGAGACCCTCGTCTGCAGAACCCCGATTCTCACCGCAACTCGATCCGCTACGTTCCCAGCGATCTGGACAATTCCCCGTACGAGGACCCTGCATACCAGCAACAGCAGGCCCAGCAGCTGCACGCCTTGCAAGAGCAACACCAGCTCACCCAGCAGGCTGCTTACGACCCCGCTCAGCAGCAACAATCACAACAATACCAACAGCAATTCGCCCTCCAGCAGCAACAGCAGCGTGCCCAGTACCAAGGCGGCCCGCCTCACATCTACACTGGCCATCTGGGTACCGGCTCTCACCAGAACCCCGAAACCGTTTCCCAGCTGTCGCATGAATCACCCATCACTGATTCAGACGCTCGTTCGGCAAACGTCCAGTCCGCCCAAACCTCCCCCGCAGTGAAGTACGCCGTGCAGACCACCGACAACCCGCTGCCTCCTACACTCCCTCCCGCACAGCAAGGAACGCCTCAAGCCCAGCAGCAAAATATGGCACCCCCTCCTGGAGGCCCGCCTCCCCGCTCCGACCGGCGGTCGCAAGAGACGGAGAAGGCCCTGCGGAGCCAGGTCGATGCGCCCCAAGGGCCGCCTCCCGGCTACCGCCAGAGCCAGACCATGCCTCCTGCTACCGGTGGCGCCAATGCCGCCGTCTACCGGACCAGCAGCGCCCAAGAAGGACGTCAGTTCGAGGGAGCGGCAGGAGAGCAAGGCCGCAACAGCCCGCAGCCGTCGAACCCCGACCGCGACGGCAACGATCCCGATAAGTTCAAGGAGCTGCGTAAGGTGGATGCGGGCAATTGATTAAACAGCATGCTAACGGATTCCAGTGACCAAGTACAAGAATGTTAAGCGACTGTACTTCGACGGCAAGACCCAGATCGATAGCCTGAACTCCCAGATTGAGCAGCTGCAAAACGCTGTCGCGAACCAGCGGATGTCCCAATCGCGCACCGCTCTCGACGACAGCGAGTACATAACCAGATTTAGCCGCCTCAACGGCGCCATTAACAACCTTTCCTTCAACATCCGCAAGGACTGGCGGACAGTGCCGCAGTTCCTAACCATGTACATCAGCATCGATGCGTTGAAGACGGGCAAGCAGGAGATGACGGCGGTCGGCCGCGCCGTCATCACGAGATGGATTGTGGAAGAGATCTTCAACAAGTGCTTCCACCCGGGCCTCAACTTCGACCTCAGCCGGCAGCTGAAGGAGATTGAGCTCAACATCCGGCGGTTCTCGTACACCATGAACAGCCAAGAAGAGTTCGACGCCCTGACGAACAAGGTCGTCAGCTGGCGTATGGCGACGCTCGAGGGCCTCCAGAGGATTCTGGGCTCGCCGGAGAGCGCAGACAACCGGGCGGACTTCACCCGCATGTGCACGTCGAACCTCACGGCGCACCTGTTCCAGTACATGACGGACCCGCCGCCGCCCGGCGTGGAAGGCAGCGCCTCCATGATTGTGGAGCTGGCGGTGGGCATCGCCGCCAACCTGCCGCTAGAGAGCAGAGACGTGGCCATCACGTACCCGCTGCCCGGGGACCAGATCAACCTCAACATCATGGAGGTGGAGAAGGCGCCCCTGCCGCCGCTGGAAGCGCAGAAGCCCGAGGGCGAGAGCGACGACAGCCGGGGCGAGGAGGCTGACAAGGACAAGAACGGCAAGGACCGGCGGGCGGACAAGACCAGAAGCGGTATGTTCACAACCATACTCGGCGGCGGCCCAGCGGGCCGCAAGGGCAGCACCGCGTCGTCGATTGTCCCCACAAGTACTGATGCAGCCCCTCCTTCAGCGCTCCCACCCAAAGACATAAACAAGGTGCGGCTTGCCGGCTTCTTTGCCGTGGAAGTCCGGGGCCGCCAGGTGTTGGTGAAGTGTCCTGTCTGGACGCTGTGAGCCGGAGGCAAACGCTGGAGTATGGTGTGAGAGAGATGATGAAATAGAGAAGAAGAAGAAGGGCTGTCTATGGGGGGAGGCTGCCCAACGGTCTCCACCGTATAGAGGAGCAAAATTTCTTCCCTTTTGATGATGTGACTAAATGTGAGGGATCTGGCGGAGGAAACAGAAACACGTTGGTTGAAAACTGGTCATATTGGGAAGTAAAGGGGGCGTGGGACTGGCAAACCAACGATCTGGGTCGGAACAACAAGGGGCTGGGGGGTGGACGACATTTTTCATGACTGAAGATTCACATTCATACCAGGAGAAGTAATACTTGGACACTGGGGTGGTTTAACTCTCTTTGAAAAGAAGAAGAGCTGCCTAAGATAGTTGCCAAGGTTACCTCCAAGTTGCTCGCTTCTTTTTTTTCTTCTCGGTCTCCTCGTTGCCTTCTTCCGATCTCGTCGCTCTCTCGATTTCTCTTTTCAAGTGCCGCCAAGGTATCCGCACCGCACTTCGGGTTTCCGGCTCGAGTCGCCCTTGGGCTCGATGAGGACGCATGGGGCCGCGTCAAAGGGGCACTGCGCGATGTGATGTCAGCTTACACGCTTCTCATGTGAGTATGGGAATGTAGGTGATGTAGCAGGATTGCGGCGCGGGATTCGCCATGGAACGAAAGGGGAAGGGGACCACGTGCCCTGTTATAGTCTGCCGGACAGACTTGATCGTCCCGGCCCTCGAGGTGGCATTTGTTGGTCATCTGCGTGCAGGTCTGGACAGACATCGAGCGTCAGTAACTCTGGCTTTTTTTGCGGTTTCGTGGGTTAGGGGTGTAATGGTGACTTACACCTCTGGTCCTCGTCTCGTCTTGGCCCTGGGGGCTTCGGATGTTGAGGAACATCTGGCGGTTGAGCTGGCGCGCGGAGACGGCCCCGATGGCCAGAAGGACGGTGAGAAGGAGGACGTGTAAGTTGTACATTGCAGGTTGTTTTCCTGTGTCTGAAGACAAACTTTTCCTGACTAATTTCGTCGACAGGGCAGTGTCTGGATTTGCTGGGTATGGTGTAGGTCAAGCGAGCGTGGTACCTGCTCCGTCAAGGTGAGGAGAGGGTGTAGTTGAGCAGACAATGTGGCCAAGTCCAAAGTTCAAATGAGGGCGGGCGCGGAGGGCGTTTCGTTTTTCTATTCCTCTGCCCTATGACTCTACCGCACGAGAACTCCAGACGAAACTTCACCTCCCGTGTCTCTGCTTTCCTTTGGAGTACTTGGGGGGGGGGGGCGCGGGGAAGGAGCAGATGCGTGTGTGCGTGTGTGTGGCATGTCCGACGACGTTTACCGTGGCGACGCCGAATCACTCTGTCATCGGACACAATAACACAGACCTTCTCTCGAGGAGGGGGAAAATGCTTACGTACTACGCGTTTCTCCCTCGCACCCAACTAGAAATGGTCAAATTGTTTTACAAACGGTCTCGCAAGTGGTTGGTTGTGGAAGTCGCTCGTGTGGTTGCAGTAGCCTGTCTTACGCACTCTCGTTCGCGAGGAAACATCATCAATGCGGCGGTGGGATGACAAACATCGGACCAAACCTCGGAGGCATATTTGCTTCCTTGAATACGCCTAAACGAAGGAGTTCCTTCTCTTCTTAGGGCCTTTGCTTCACCGACTCCAAAGTTGCGCCACGCCCTCGTCTCCCAACTCAACCAACAGGAACGCTACCAAGCTTGTGTAACCTGTCGATGTAAAGTTCAGTTTTGCCCCTCCATCTCGCAGTGTACCTAGGTAGGTTACATGGAAGGGGACCTCTGGCAAGGGTGGGGTCGGTGCTTGGCCCCCTCACCGCCTGCCATTTTGGACGGACATCCCAAACACCCCGCCAAAAACAATTCGCGATGGCATCAAAATCTGGGTTGAAGTAGCGGCGCATTGCGATCTTACTTAGTCGAACCCCCCCTGAAGTTTTCAAGAACCTGAGCATTCAGACAGCAAAATTGAGCGCCCGTCTGGCCAGAAATCCCAGTTCAGTTCCAAAATGGCCTCCAAACCCAACCACCTGGAGCCCTCCAAGCTCGGGACGAAAGAATAGTTCGTCCTCTGCCCCTACATCCCCTCATTGTGACGCTTATTCCTCAATCCCCTGCCCCCGTTCCCGCTTGATAATCATCCGTCTAGCTGACATTCGCCTCTCGCAGCTGGTCCTCTCTCTACACGACCGAGCTCACAAACCACGCCTCCAACCCCGAGGACAGGGGCACCGTCTGGTTCGACGACTCGGATGCCGAGTCCAAGCTCCTCACCTACCTCGAGGACCTCACCGAGTCCGCCCCCTTCGACCACTCCCTCCGCCAGACCGATGCCTCCTTCCTCGACCTCGGCTGCGGTAACGGCTCGCTACTGTTCGCCCTGCACGACGAGGGCTGGGCCGGCCGCGCCCTCGGTGTCGACTACGCCCCGGAGAGCGTCGAGCTCGCCCGCCGCATCGCTACCCAGCGCGCCCAGGCTCCCGCCGAGGATGAGGACATGCCCGACGCTAGCTCCCTCGCCCCTCCTACAGCACAAGATGAAGAAGACGAAGAGGTGAAAGAGCCCGAGTTCGCCGAGTGGGATCTACTCAACGGGCCCTGGGAAACGGTTCTCAACGGCCCGCAGCGCGAGGGTTGGGACGTTGTCCTCGACAAGGGCACCTTTGACGCCATCTGCCTTAGCAACGAAAAGGACGCGCAGGGGCGGCGCATCTGTGAGGGTTACAGGGCCCGAGTGCTTCGGCTCGTCAGGCCCGGCGGCCTGCTGCTCATTACGAGCTGCAACTGGACCGAGGAAGAGCTCAAGGCGTGGTTCGAGGGCCCCGCGGTCGAGGGCGACGTCGGCAGGTTTGTCAACGTCGGCAAGGTCGACTATCCTAGCTTCACCTTTGGCGGCGCCAAGGGTCAGACGATTAGCAGCTTGTGCTTCCAGAGACAGGCCTAGGTTAGACTTCACGACGGAAATGAATTAGACGAATAAAAACGTGCATATACCCCATCAAGAGGTAGTCCGATGACCACCACGCTCACGGTGACCCACACAGACTGTTGATCGTTGCCTCGCGTTCTTCTGACTGCTGCTCTGTATCATACATACGGTTGCTTTTTTCGACGGGGAATCCAGGCAGCATCACCTACCCTCGCGCACCCACGTCCTCCAATCTACTCCGTCATCCCAGCGTGCAATCGATGCCTTGGAGCCGACACGCCACAATGTCTGCTCGAATGACCTCTGAACATCCGTTCCCCTCTTTCTAGTTGTCTTTTTTTTTTTCGTGAACCGATTGGGTGAACTGAAGTAAGCACCAAAGAACCGTATTGTGTTGATCGAAGCATGCAGGATAAGATGTTGGGACGGGCTCGAATGAAAAGATTGGGAATTGCTTCATTACGTCTCTCATCTATGGTGATGTATTCATAGGCTCGCCGGCTCCGTTCACGCTGTTAGCGGACGTTGTCGCGAAGTACCGCACGTCGACATCATCATCCTTTTGCAGCTTCTCAAGCTTGGGAAGGACGCGCGACTGGATCAGCTCCATTCCTCTGGGGGACGGGCTGAAGGTGGTACCCTCCTTCTCCAGCGAGTAGATGGTGCCTTGCTCCGGCAAACGCCGCAACACATCGATCAGGACTCCGTAAGTCTTGGCGACGTTGAAGCGAATGTTGGGGATCTCATCGTCGACCAGCTTGTCCAGCATAGGGAGGATCTTGTCCGCGATGACGTCCATGCTGACGACCGAGGCGAGAGTCTGTGGTTGTTAGGATACTGACCGCGTCGTAAGTGCCAAGAGAGACTTACAGTGATAGCAAAGCAAGTGGTCATCCGGTACAAATAGTTGGGATGGTTGCCCATCGCCATCACCTTGGGAATGATCGCCTCGCTTGCCCACTCGACTCCGAAAACTTCGGTGAGCTTCTTCAAGTTGTGCGTCGCAGCTTCGCGGATAGAGAAGACTGTGTCGCCGAGCCAGCTCATGCACAGGTTGCTCAACTTATCATCAAAGAACTTGACGCCGAGCTGACTGGCCAGGAGAGGGATGTACTCGATGATTGCCAGCCTCACACGCCATTGCTTGTCCTCGGCAAGCTGGACAATGGCGGGGAGAAGAGATTGCGAGAGGAGGTCAATGCCAATAACTATGAATCGATTAGAGTCCGTTCGTGTCCGTTGAGAGCGCCACATACCCTGGTTGACCAGCTCAAGCTTGGAAATGATGTGGAGGCGGACCTCGGGGAACTCATCCTTCAACATCTGTAGGAACATGGGCAGAAGATGATCGATAGTCCTGGGAGACGTCAGCGATTCGAACGACACCTGCAGCAATAAACGTACTCTTGCTTGCCCAGAATGGGCGCAAGGCCGCTGATCTGGGTTCCGAGAGCAGCTCTAACGTGCTGGGAGGTGTCGGAAACGAGGTCCTCAACGCTGCTCATGATGTCGTTCAACAGGACGCTTCTTTCGACCAGAGCGCAGAACCCGGGTATTTGTCCAGCAATAGCGGTCCGAACTTCGGCTTCGTTGTCCTTCAGAAGCTTGACGAAGGACGGCACCAAATCTCTTGAAACGACCTCCTCGTCGACCGCCTTGGAAATCTATGCGCGCGTTTAGCAGGGGCCGTTGGACGCGGACATCGACCAAACCGACCTTCTCAAATCTGTCCGCAATCATGTACCGGACCCTCCAGCTCTTGTCCTCAATCAGGTTGCGCAGCGAGGTGAGGAGAACGCCATGGCTCGACTGCTGCTCCTTAGGCACGACTTCGGCGATCGCGATGAGGATCTCGACGGTGAGTAATCGGACGCTGTCCTGGTCGTCTTGGGCGAGGTGCTGGAAAAGGGGTATCATCTCTTCAACAACAACGGCAGCCGGCATCTCCTTGACGAACTTTGCCAGGTTGGTGGCAGCTTGACGTCTGACCATGGGCGTCTCATCGTGAACGAGCTGACCAAACTGCTTCCGGAGCTCTTCTTGGACGGGCGGGGACACCTTCTTGTAGGGAGTTGTGTAAAGGCCGCAGCCAGAGACCTTGGAGGTGAACCAGTCTGCTTTTGACAGGCGGACTGTCAAGGGGATGAAATATTCTTCGACTTGTTGGGAGGAAAGCTCCTCGCAGATCTTGTTGAGGGACTCGACGGCCTGTGGCGGTTAGGCGACGTAGCTCGCGGGTGGAGTAGGGGGCGATAGCTACCTTGTCCCGCACGACGGGCTCCTCGATGGCAGCGAGGTTCTCAAGGGGAGAGAGAAGCACATGGCCCCATTGGGCGCCTCCGACGTATTCGATGAAGTTGCCCAGCTCACCACTCAGGGCGACCAGGACCTCATCCTCGTCCTCGACGGACTCTGGGGGATTGTTTAGATATGGCTCAAGGAGGGATGGATGCGCGACACTAACCGTCGAGGAAGGGAATCAATTCCTCTCGCGTGCGCTCGGCGCCCAGGGCCAGGGCGATGGTGGAGAGGCGGTGGATGGCATTGAGACGCAGGAGGACATCGTCGTGCTGGGCGTGCGAGGTTAGCCTGGGGGGTGCGCGGGCGGCGGAAGGGGGCAGGCGAATGGTGGCCTCGGGCAAGCCGAGGACGGGGAGGAGAGTCACCGCCATACCTTCAGCTCGTCGATGAGGACGGCGATGGGGTAAAGCTCGTCCTGAGTATTCGGCGCGTCTGCCATGGCGAGCGAGAAGGCGCAGGCGCGTCTGTCGATGGGCGGTTCAGGCGATGAGGAGGAGCGTCGACGTCTTTTGGGCGATCGGGGTGGATCGCGTGCGAGTGATGCAATGGGTTGGTTGAGGGCGAGCGGCGGTCGTTGTGGGATGGGGGGGCTCTAAAATCTGAGACGACGCAACCGGGATGGTGGACGGTAATTACTATGAGGCGGAGGGTGCAGGCAAGCGACCATGCCACGATCCGAGGGGTTGGCGACAGAGGCAGCAGGATATCGCGGCAATGGTGGAGTGGGAGGAAGTGGTGTTGATTTGAGGTTGGCAGCGGCAGCACAAGGCATGGAGAGGGAAGTTTGACGTTTCTGAGGTCGACCTTCGCTTCTGCTTCTGTCCTGTGCCGTCCAGTCCAGTCCAGTCTTCCAGTTCTGCTAGTTCCACCACCCAGGTAGGTAGGTACCTAAGGTGGCCAGTGACCACTGCGAAGTGTGGAAGCTTCCACTGATCGAATGGGAGCCCCAGGCACGCGGGAGCCCTGTACAGCGTAGGCTTGTCTGGCTGTATCGGTGACGAGCCCAGCTGGAGCGCTGCCTTAGGGAAGGTACGTACCCAGGACTTTGTGGATGTCGTAAGGCAGGGGTGCAGGAGAAGTGGTGGTGCCGTGGTGCCCTCTTTAGTATGGACCTTACTTTACCTCAAGGTTGTGGTGAGGGGCTGCCTCTGAGCAGCGCGCGGATGTCATGCAATACGTACCTACCTTGCGCCGTAGTCTATTTTTCTCATTGCTCGAGAATTCCGTGTGCCAGGTAGATAATCGGTATTTTCTCTAGGTAGTGAGCGAAGCAAGCAGCGACCGCAGTGTTCCCTGCTAGCAGCTGCAGACGGACCGTTTCCTGCGCTGCCTCGTCACAGGCCATAGGCCACAGGCCACAGGATGACAGACCAAGGGAGGGGCGCCTACCACTACGCAGTGTATGTGGTGCAGCCGAGCTACGCAATCAACAAGCATGAGAGCGTTGCAAAGTGCCTTGCGGATATCTCCTCCGTGCGCACCAGTAAGGACACTAGATTACATGGCGACGGCAAGCCTACAAGGCGACGTGTCAACCGACAACCAAGTGCAGGGCAGCTGGCTATTCTCCTATATGGCAATACCGCGACAGCTATCATCTCCCGCCTTCAACTGTCACGGTTAAAAAGAAGAAGAAAAAACATGTGGCACCTAGACAGCGGCTGGACGCACTGGGCGCCAGCTGTCAGCGGCCATGGAAGGGCATACGGTAGATCAGCCCAGCCCATATCTGGGTGCGCAGTGTGCTGCAGCAGCGCCCAGTCACCCGGCTCTGGAGGTGTTCCCGGTCTCGGTTGCACGAGCCACACACATCGAACCCTGGAAAATTGAGCTGCCGAGTCTGCACGCCGCTTTTGCTGCCCCTCAACCCCGCACTCCCTCGAATGGCTGCCACAGAGCGCCGATGACTCCTCGCAGCCCGTAAAGCAGCAACTTCATCCCGCCAGAACCCTCCGTCGTGCAGCTGCTTCACCTCCGACCGTCCCCAAAATTTCTGTGACTCAAGGCCATATTGGAGAAGAACAGCGACCATTCTCCGGATCCTCTCCTGCCCCTGACGACCGCCGGACCGCCCATTTCCTCGAGAGATTCTCGCCAATCCGCACCATGCCTACCATATCCGTCAACAAGTACGACTTGTACAAGGCCCTGGGTCAAAAGTGAGTTGCGCCGCCGTCGCACTGTCGCCCCAATGCCCGTCGCGACCCCGCCATTCCGAGAGGACCCCTCCGCTAAACTTCACCGCGCAGCTTCACCACCCAGGAGTTTGAAGACCTCTGCTTCGAATTCGGCATCGAGCTCGACGAGGACACCGAGAATGACGACCGACCCATCGTCAATGGCGTGCAGGAGCCGCCTCAGCTCAAGATCGAGATCCCCGCCAACCGATACGATATGCTGTGCTTCGAGGGCATAGCGCTCATGCTCAACATCTTCAGGGGCAAGGTTCCCGCCCCCAACTATAAGGTCGTCGAGCCCAAGGATCCCGAGGCCCAGGTTATTACCGTCGCCCAAGATACCACCAAGATCCGCCCCCTCGTCGCCGGTGCCATCCTCAGAAACATCAAGTTCACCCAAGAAAGCTACGAATCCTTCATTGCCCTCCAGGACAAGCTGCACATGAACCTGGCGAGACAAAGGACGCTCGTCGCGATCGGTACTCACGATCTCGACACGATACAAGGACCCTGGACCTACGAGGCTCTGCCCCCCAAGGACATCAAGTTCAAGCCCCTGAACCAGTCCAAGGAGATGAACGGCGAGGAGCTGATGCAGTTCTACGAGGGCGACAAGCACCTCGGCAAGTACCTGCACATCATCAAGGACTCGCCCGTCTACCCCGTCATCTACGACAAGAACCGCGTCGTCTGCTCTCTGCCGCCCATCATCAACAGCGACCACTCCAAGATCACTGTTGACACCAAGAACGTCTTCATCGAGATGACGGCCACCGACGCCACCAAACTCGACATCGTCTGCGACATGATGGTCACCATGTTCTCTACGTACTGCGCTGAGCCCTTCACCGTCGAGCCCGTTAAGATCGTTTCCGAGCACAACGGCGCGTCGAGGACGACGCCGAGCCTTGAGCCCCGCACCATGGACGTCGAGATTGACTATCTCAACGCCTGCACTGGCCTGAGCGAGTCGCCTGAGACGCTCTGCAAGCTCCTTACCAAGATGGCCTACATCGCGAAGCCTTCGGACAAGGACAGCAACCTCCTGAACGTCTCCATCCCCGTCACCCGTGCCGATGTGCTTCACCAGTGCGACGTCATGGAGGACCTCGCCATCTGCTACGGTTACAACAACCTCCCTAGATCTTCTCCCAACAAAAGCGCAACCATTGGCGCGCCTCTTATGATCAACAAGCTCGCTGATATCATCCGGACAGAGGCCGCCATGGCCGGCTGGAGCGAGGTGATGCCCCTTATCCTGTGCAGCCATGACGAGAACTTTGCCTGGCTCAACCGGAAAGACGACGGCAAGACGGCCGTCAAGCTGGCCAACCCCAAGACCGCCGAGTACCAGGTCGTTCGGACGTCGCTGGTCCCCGGTCTTCTCAAGACCATCCGCGAGAACAAGAAGCATAGCGTGCCCATCAAGATCTTTGAGGCGTCAGACGTCGTCTTCAAGGACGAGTCCCTGGAGCGCAAGGCCCGCAACGAGCGTCATCTCGCCGCCGCCTGGTATGGCAAGACGTCAGGCTTCGAGGTCGTCCACGGTCTCCTCGACCGCATCCTGTTGATGCTCCGCACCGCCTTCCTCACCCACGACGAGGGCCTCACGGCCGCCAAGAGCCTTGATTTCAAGGTTGCTGAGAACCCTGGCAAGCCCGACGGCTACTGGATCGAGGAGATTGACGAGCCCACCTTCTTCCCTGGCCACGCGGCCGCCATCTACCTACGCCTTGGCGGAAAGGAGCAGCGCATCGGCGAGTTTGGCATTCTGCACCCTACCGTGCTGGAGAAGTTTGACTTGAGGTATTATTGATCCCTTGATTTCGATGGAGAAAAAGGAAGCTAATTCTAGACAGATACCCCGTGAGCACCCTTGAGATCAACCTCGAGGTCTTCTTGTAGTGATGAGCATAATGGGACATGGGATATGATGGATGGCAATGGACACATTAAAATAAAAAAAACTCGTAAAAAGCTCTGCTAGGCGTGGGCGGTTGGACATAGACTAGTTCTTTGCTCCATGAGGGGCCCAATTGATGCTAGATGAAGAAATAGACTCAAAAGAAAAAAAAGATCAAACCATCAAGGTCCTTGGCTGTGTGTATGCTGGACTGATTTGCTCAAGTGCTACCTTGCAATCACTTTTTGATGTATTATCTTGACTTCACCCGTCACAAAGAACCGGAATATGACCAGACTGATTAGAATTAAGAAACTGAGTGCACGAGGTTCGAAATCCAAGCGGATCTATATAAGGAGCCCCGTTTCCCCTCCCTCATCACCATCTCCGTCGCCATTTTTCTTTTCCAGGCCATACTGTGTGTGTATGTATGGCCCATTCGTGCCGTCTGTCCCTTTACCGCCGCTCTTTGGATGCAACTCGTTTCGCCTTGACGCCAGGAACCAGGAAACAGAGTCCGTAAGAAGTACCCCTTGTTGGCACCACGCAGCAGCGGCAAAGACGAAGAAAGATGAAAAAAATCGTAGTACAAGTACAAAACTTCTCGGCTCTTGTGAAAGCCGTTGACAAGATCGATACCATTTTCCCTTTTGCCAAACTCCCAAGTCATTTGTTCGTTGTTTCTTCGTGAGCTGCGAACGCTGGAAAGAAGTCCCACCAAATGCTTGAGACGCTGAATGGAACCGGATAATCGAATGGGATCTTCATAAGCCTTCCGTTACGGTCCGCAAAGGCCTGCCGTTATCAGCGGAGGGAGCATCCGTGCTGTCGTCCACCAAGATGAATGCACTACCATTGGCAGTATCTTCAGAGGTAGAAAGCGCGAGAGGTGGCCAGATTCCGATACTGGGGTTGCTCTCGACCATCCTCTCGTGGAAGCTCATTATACCCCAATCTCTCTGCCCCTTGGTTCCCCATGCACAGAGCGATTCCGAGTCCCAATCGCTAATCTCATAATCCGGATCCGCCCAATTCTCCTGATAGTAGAGCTCGGGGCTTTGCTGCAAAGCTGGCTCCTCATTGTGATGCTCGCGGTCGCGCTCCATTGCTGTGTCGTCATAATCGAATAGGTCATGCGCTTCTTGCAATTGATCGTTCGTGACGTCCTATGTCATCTCCCGGAGTTCTTGCTCGCTGCGGCTTGGAACCCTCGAGGTGGAGGCAGGGCTGGCATTGCGACCGCCCAGGTTGTTGATCATGCCACTCACGTTCCGGCCGATGTTCAGGTTGGCAATTCCGTCTCTCAAAGATGTGAAGGCATTGGTGTTTTCAGCTGACAGACTCCTGTGTAATGTCGGGGGCTGTCGTTCCTGTTGATCGGGCGTGAGCGTGGTGTGTGCTGATTCTACAGCTGCCAAGACGGACTGACTGGCCACCAGCGACGGTGGCTTGGCGCCTGGAATGTCTGAATCCGGAGGAGTGCCGGGCTGGCTGGCGGCGTAGGACTCCTCTGTCGCTGGCTGGAAGTTTGCCATGGCTGAGGCTCTGCTCTGGGCCGCTGCAAAGCCAGCATGGATGTCCGAGTTCATTTCCTCATCTGTGCGGTTAAAGAGCTGATACCACCAGCAAATATCCTTCAGATTTGGCTTGATGATCGAATCACGGCCCTTAACGTATTCGTCAATAGTGGCATCATAGTCCTTGTTGAGGAACTCGGCCTTTCGGCACAAGAAGTAGTCCCAGACGGAAGCTGTCCGTTCAGCAACTCGGGCATCACGCCTCTGCTTCTCGGAGTTATAGAGAAACGTTCCGTATTGGCATGAATAGAGGTGGTAGAGCAGGCGGCGGAGGAATCGCTCATTAAACTCAAACTTGGTCGGGTTCTGCCGCAGAAGCTGGTAGACGCAGTCCAGGAATTGGTGGAACACAGGACTGATCATTTTAGGGACAGTGGCCTCATCGTTGGCAACCTTGCCAGTGGCAGCTTCGCCAATGGCATCTAGGTCGGCCGGGTCGTCCTTGTTCTGGTTGAAGAACCGGCGTGCACCAGCAATGACGTTCTGGAATGCATCTGCCCGTCCGTCGTTCTCCCCTGGCTGAATGGTCTGACCAGCCATTGCGTCTCTCTGAACAGTGAACCAGCTCTCATGGTTCAAGTGACCAGACCGCAGTCTGAACATGTGACCAAACGACAACCAGTCCTTCTCAACGAGAACCATGAATCCTTCGATAGTTCGGAAGTACGGATCCAGCAGGATCTGGGCGAGGGCGCTGAGCTGACTCGTCCGATCCCAGCCATCAGAGCAGTGAATCAAGACGTGGGAGTGCTTGTACCAAATTTGTCGAGCGATGATATCGGCACCGTTGAGGACAGCTGCTGTATGTTTGAGCCACCCGGTGCTCAGTAGGGCGTTCTGGTCAGGCGGCAAGGGAGACACGTCCGCGCCCTTGAGGACGTCCACAACCTTGTTAAGTGAGCTCCTCATGACATGAATGTTTTCGATGTTCATGAATGCCTTCGATGCACCAGGGTACCTGTCCATTGGTTCAGACCCCATCCCTTGGACTTGGTTGACCATAGCATTGACCGTGGGTCGGGCGTCGACAATCATGTTGGCCTGTTGAGCACCGTAGACCAATCGCTTTCCAGTCTTCTCATCATACACCTTGGGCGCCGCCTCATCGATCAGACTGTCCTCATATCTCTCCAGCTCCGAGAGGCTTGCATTCTCCGAGCTCTCTGATTGGCTCTGGCGGGGAGGCTGTTCCGAGTCGATGCTGGTCCGCGGGACTCGGGCTGTAAATGAAGCCATGACAAGCTTCTCATCCTGGACATTGTTCTTTCTGGTGATGCCGGACAGCGGCTGGGCGCTGCGCGTAATGGTGCAGTTATTGACGCCGTGTATGTAACTAAGGACCGGTATTCTGTTCCTCGATCGATATTCCTTGGCATATTTCAGGACGTTGTCGGAGATTGTAGAAGGAACCACCAGGACAGCTGGGTAGGTGTCGCAAAAGGTGTAGTCCTTATTGATGTTGGTAATCCTCCAACCCTTGTCTGCTGACTTCTCGCTGATGCCCTGGCGACGGAATTCGGCACTTGGGTCGTAGACATTCCAACCATTGACCTGTCTTTCGGCCTTGGAGGGCTTGTGATGGAATGCAAAGAGCTGGTCGATGCCGCCAAGCTTGCATGTTTTTGTCTTGACAAACTCGAAGACGTCTCGGGCAACCTTGTCATCGGGGAAGTGGAAGGTGACAAAGATGAAGTCGCGGCAGCGGATTCGCATGGAGCTGTGGAAGCTGCTAGTCGGAGGCATAAGCCGCAGTGTGCATTGTGAGAGGATCGGGTATGTAATCCATGATTCGCGGGGCTTCGGTGGGTGAGCTGGCTTGGGATGGTCCTTGGGAGTAGGCGGCGGTGCGCAGAAGACGAGGTGGAAGTCGGTCAGACGAAGGGTGCCAACAGAGATAACTCCTCCGCTAAGGCACTGAACGTTTTCGACTACCTGTAATCAGATCGCGGCATGTTAGATCACAGGTTGCGTGCTTCAAAGAAAAAAACAACAAGGGTGTGTGAGAGACTTACCTTCCTGGCCTCCATGTTGAACTGCGAATGAAGATGATGCTTCTTTGAGCTAGAAGAGCATGGCCGCACGGAAGGACCGGAAGGCAAGGGTTGCAGGTGAGAGAGATCACTTGAAGAAGAGCAGCAGTGATGCTGCGCAACTCCAGTGATGTGAGAGAGCTTGGATAAGAAAGTAAGCAAATGCAAATGTAACAGCGCAGAGTTGAAAATTGGAGGTTGCGCAGGTAAGGTTCAAAAGCAGAGGTGGTACTTGGTAGGCACGGTGGTCACGTCGGCTGTTGTGTTGTCGCAGGGCAGGCGCAGGTGCTGCTGTAGGTGCTGCAGAAGGAAGGAAGGGTCGGCTGTATCCCCACTAGTGCGGGGCTGAAAGCAGACGTCACGGCCTTTTGGGCCTTTGGGCCTCTGGGCTTCTGGGAGTGGCCTTTCCCCCCCCCCAAGACTGACACAAGACAGCCCCTGGGGCAAGCTGTACTGTTGTTTGTCCCAGTGCTGGCTTGCCTGCTGCGGACAGGTTTCAAAGTTCTGTTTGCTGTGGGGGGAATTGTTTATTTATGCGGAAAACAACACTAAAAGCGCATCACTGGGGAGCTGGCTGATTGCTGCATCGTGAATCGCAGCTGGCCCAGATGCTGATTGTCGAAATGTCATCCACCTGACGTCTTCAGCTGTGTGACCTGTGACCTGTGGCTTGATAGCTACCTTACCAGGGACTTTCACCGGGCCCCACCTAGGTCGACCCGACTCCCTTGAAACCCCACACCGGCAAACGGAACCAGCTGTCCCGATTTCCCGGCGTTCTCCCAGACCCAGCACGTGGAGGACCGCTCTGAGGTACGTACCTCGCTGCTGGAGGGCAGCTGGCGGCACCTCAATCACACTGAGCAGCCAGCAGTGGGCCAGAGAAAAAAGAGAGCACGGGCCACCACAGTGTCCCTTATCGCCTAGGGCTTCACACAGAATTTCCGCCCACAGGAAGGAGCCAAAATTCGCCAGAGCCAGACTGATCGGTAGGAGCCGCTTGACAACCTCACCTCTCGCAACACCACCCCCGACGACGTCGAACTTCCACAACCCGTCCAACAATTCCACCCCTCTCGACACCGGGCACACAAGTCAAGATGGCTGTTCCAGGCACTCAGATGTAAGACTCTCTCCTCCTGCCCGTCAATTACGGTTTTCGACGCTGCGACACGTCCCTCCACCCCGCCAAGCGGAGGCAGTTCGCGATCTCGAAAAAAAAAAGTTGCATCCACTAGATTGGCTGGACAATGTGCTGACGATGCCTTCGCAAACAGCTCCAAGCGCAGAAAGTTCGTCGCCGATGGCGTCTTCTACGCTGAGCTGAACGAGTTCTTCCAGCGCGAGCTGGCCGAGGAGGGCTACTCGGGCGTCGAGGTCCGCGTCACCCCCACGGTTACCGACATCATCATCCGCGCCACGCACACCCAGGAGGTTCTCGGCGAGCAGGGCCGCCGCATCCGCGAGCTCACCTCGCTCATCCAGAAGCGCTTCAAGTTCCCCGAGAACTCGGTCTCCCTCTACGCCGCCAAGGTCCAGAACCGCGGTCTGTCCGCCGTCGCTCAGTGCGAGTCCCTCCGCTACAAGCTTCTTAACGGTCTCGCCGTCCGCCGTGCCTGCTACGGTGTCCTCCGCTTCATCATGGAGTCCGGCGCCAAGGGCTGCGAGGTCGTCGTCTCCGGCAAGCTCCGTGCTGCTCGTGCCAAGTCCATGAAGTTCACCGATGGCTTCATGATCCACTCCGGCCAGCCCGCCAAGGACTTCATCGACTCCGCCACCCGCCACGTCCTCCTCCGCCAGGGTGTCCTGGGTATCAAGGTCAAGATCATGCGCGGCTCCGACCCTGAGGGCAAGGCCGGCCCCCAGAAGACCCTCCCCGACGCCGTCTCTATCCTCGAGCCCAAGGAGGAGCAGAGCGTCGTCCAGCCCATGTCCCAGGACTACGGCGCCAAGGCCGCCCAGGCCCAGGCCGCCGCCGAGGCGCAACAAGCGGAGCAGGAGGGCGGCGAGGAGGCCGAGGCTCAGTCGTAGGACGACGCCGAGCTTCGGGTTGCTGCTTTCGATGGCGCTGAAGAGTTCGGCGCCGACGTTCCGTCGGCCGTAGGCTGGTAAAGGTTCGGACAACTGCTTCGGCTTCCTCTTCTCTTTCTCCAAAAAGATCCGCATTTGGGAAATTAAAAAGTGGTTGCGCGAACAGCAAAGGGAGGACCGGGGGTGGAATACTACTCAGGCGTCTTGATCACATTTGCATCACTGCGGAAGGGAATTCGGATAGTTGCGACTGGCTTGTAATGGTACAAAAACCATGAAATGAGCAACGAAATCTTTCAAATCAAACTGCAGCGTCCAATGTGCAATGGAATGGGTCTTGTGACGTCTGCAGTCCAAGGTTTTCGGATTGAAACCGTTGGACGCCAAGTAGATTATTGCTTCCAAGATTGCAGTTGTGCAATTCCCCATAGAGAACCTGTCCTTGAGGACATGACGCGCAATAAGCGATGCCGGCTGCTAAGAAGCCGGCGCAAAAGTCAGCAGTGTCGGCTCATGCTACTCAATTGTCGAGGCTCTGAATAGCCTACGTCTATGGTGCTTCGAATGCTTTGGACGATGAACAAAATGCCCGTTCTCCCGGCGAACTGGGGTGTGCCTCTCTCACACCCTCTTCTCGTTCGCCCCCGTAATCGTACAGCAAGAGGTGCTTCCCCACATGGTACCATGGAATCCCCGATGAACGCCCCGATTGTCCCTCCCGTCCTGTAATACCCCTCGTGCCGCAGCAGAAGTGAAAATAGTGTGGAAACCCGATTCTGTTTCCCGGTGCTCCCCTCCCTGACTCGGGGTGCGCCTGCACCTGTTCCGTAGGTCTCTGCCTCTTTCATTGGATCCGATCATGTCGTGGAGAACTTCTCAGTCATATGGCTTTCGAGAAAATGTACAATGCTGCCCCTGAAGTCGGGCCCTGGATAAGAAATGCTCTGAAGAAAAGACAATCGCCGCCTCAACGTCTACCGATAACAAGGAAACAGACTTGCGCGTCTTGTCTTCTCACCTATCAGACCTCTGATTTTGGAGCTCAATGGTCTCGTTGTAGGACTTGGAGTGACCGTTGGCATTTCCATTCATTCGGCGGTTGTCGTTGTCGTCGTCGCTTTCCTCGGCCAGGTCGGTAAGACCAAACTCAGCGCCAGCCTCCTCGTCGTAAGCCCTCATCAGACCCGTCGTGTCGCCGTGGCGGCTGCCTATGCTCAATCGGGGATCCTGGCTTCTGCGAGCCTGCATGCTCAGGCGGGTCTGAATGGTTGAGACCATGTCCGTGCCCATGGAATCGGAACCGCCACGACCAGCAATCATGCGCTGTCCATTCGGATCCGATCTCGAGAGGTTCAGCAGGTAGACACCGGTGAAGGTAACCAAGAAACCGCAAATGAGCGAGATCGTGTTCACGGTGTCGGTGGTGTTGAAGCCGCCAAACAGAATGAAGGAGGCGCAAAGGGTCGCGGTCGTGAAGGTCACGTAGTAGAGGGGGTTGACGCTACGTGTCACCTCATTAGCGCGGTCTATGGCACTCGACGCGACTCTGGTTTTGACTTACATGTTTGTGGGGAATTGCGCAAGCGCCTTGTTGAAGTAGTTCATTTGCGTCAAGATGCAAACGGCTGTCAATATCATGAATACGTAAGTCGACGGGTGGCTGAATTGGTTGTTTCCGGCGAATGTGAGCTTCAGGGCGATCCCGAAAGCCTTGACCGACATGACCGAAACCGAACCGACCGTCGAGCAGATAGAGAGGTAGATGAGCGCGTTCTTCTTTCCGTGGACCGGCGCAACCTTGTAGATCATGACAACAGCAAAGACGGTAACTGCAAAGGCGTACAGCAGGAAGCCTAGCTGGCCGTTAGTTTTCCGTCGCACGCTCGGCCCAGAGTCGCATTAGACTTACCCGGCTGGATAGCGTAGTGCAGAATCTGGTCAATGGTCTGGATGTCCTCGTCTGGGGGTGCATGGAGAACGATGATGACAGCGCCAATCAAGCAGATTGCACTGCCGAGACGGCCCAGGGTTCCAAGCTCTTCCTTCAAGAAATATGAGCCCAGTACGGCTCCGATCAGGACGGACAAAGCTCCAAGCGGCGTGACGAGGATTGCTGGCGCAAAGGCGTAGGCTGCAAAGTTGCAGACTTCTCCGACAACCACTGTGCACGTGTTAGCAACTAGGCGCCATGCACTGAGAGCCGATGCAGCTCACAAGTCGAGATACCAGCCCACCACACTGGGCTCTTCAGGTACACGAAGCCATCTCCTTCAAACCCATGGCGTTCCTCTGCTTGCATGAGGCCCTGGAGCCGACCGTTAGCTTTGAATATCGCCAGAATAGTCGACGACCGTGCCGGAGCGGCTGCGGCGGCTAAGAGTTGCGCACCTTTTTTGTGATCACGAAGCTGATACCTGCGAGTTGAGAGTTAGCGACGCACTTGAGCTGTAGACAAGAAGACCACGGGCATACCAATGGCTAAACTTGATGCCATGGCCAAGGCCAGGCCAATGTATCTGCGCGAGTAGACTGTCAGCGAACTCGGGTCTCGAGGCCAGGTGGACGTATCGGCTGGGTGGGCGGAATGGCACAGGCCGACCGGGTCGCAAACATACTTCTCGTCTAGCATCATCTTGCCAAAAATGAGCGCGTCGACGGCGAAGAAGGGCGAAAAGAGCGTCGGGGTGTATTAAGCGTGTGCGCCGTGGCGAGGCGGTCGCTAAATGAGAGTGTCGTGTCCCGTGAAGGGGAGCGGGCGAGGCTCGCGCCGGGCGAGAAAGAGAGATGGGAGGAACAGGTCGGACCTCGTCAGCAGCGACACATGGAAATGCGGGAGACACGAGAGACTCTAGCGGGGGGAGGCCGAGTCACAGAATCGTCGTCGTCGTGATGATCGTGGCCGTCGTCGTTCGAGTCGGAGTCGAGAGCGAGGGAGTCGTCGTGGGCTCGTCGTGTCGGGTTGGTGGGTTGGCGCAAATGGGAGGCCGAAAGGGGAGGGAGACTGTTTCGTGGGATTTTGCAGATAAAAGTGTGAGGGCAGTACGTAGCGCGACGGTTTTGGAGCAGATCAGGTACTTTGCCAGGTTGATTGGGACGGCGACACCGCAAGGCAAAAGGCAAGGCAGGGCAGGTATATCGGTCAGGTAATGAGGTAGCAGTGGTCTTCGCAGTGGGTAGGTGCGTGGGCGTGGGCGAGGAAGAGGAATGCCAACCAGCCAGATAGGGACAGGTTTGAGTTTCAGAGGCCCCTGGGAAGGGTGGAAAGTGCCCTGTTGCAAGTCACAAGTGTTGGAGTGCAAGTGCCAGGTGGTAGGCACCTGGGGACGAGTACCTCTTTTGCCGTGGCTTGCAGGCGGCAGCAGAGGTACCTGGGCCGACAGTGGTTCTGGATTGGCTAAGAGTATGCTGCGATAGGTCCCTTTCCCACTGCAGGACGAGCTTGGCTGCGCGCCAGAGTTGTTGAGCAGTGGATACACCTTTATCGACCCTCTTGCTTCCGCCGGGGTACCTGGGTACCTTGGTGAGTGTGCCGAGGGGCTGAGGGCCGAGGGACACCTCAGTCTGCAAAGTCAAGATACGGACGGGGAGGGAGGGCCTGGACGGACACGACGGGGTGCTGCGCCGTTCCTCGGGTCAGGTACCTTACTCCCGCTACTCAGCCTGCTGGGGCTGGACCGGCACGTTGCTGATCGTTGGTGGGTGATGGACGTGATGAGGTGAGGCGAAAACGAGGTGGTGTGTTTTAGCGTGCTGCAGGATGCAGGGCGGGCAGGGCAGTCAGCACAGGTGCGAGCAGTGTTCTGCTGGCTGGTGGCACGCTGTGCTGCTGCTGCTGCTGCTATGTTGCTGTGCTGCGGCGGGCGGCCGATGCGATAGCGGGTGCGCGGCGGATCATGGTCGGAATCAGGAGGATGGAACACGTCTGTCCCTCGCATGCGATTTTGGACGGAAGGCGATTTTTCTGACACAGACAAATTCTGCAGGGACGCCAAGATCCCGAGCCGATTTCTTCTTCCTTTCTTATTCCGTCTGAATTCGTCTCTCTCCCCGATCAGCCTTTCTTGCTTCCCGCCTCCACCGCATCTGATTCTGGTGCCTTGACTTCATACCCGTACCCTCAATTCTCCAATTCAATCCTCATAACCAAGGCAAGCGCCGAGGCCCTGTCGACTGAGGTCACTGGCGGCCGGGGGGGTTCAGGAAGCAGAACTGAAAATCGGTCCCTGGACCAACCCGGCCTGACTTGAACCTCGACTCGCCGACAGGGGACACGCCGGGCTGTCTAGGTACCTACCTCACTTAGGTAAAGTACCTAGGCAGGAGAGGGAGAACTGGCCAGGTGGTGAGAGTGTGGGAGGCTCCGCTTGGCTCTCCGCAAGGGGCCTGTTGGCAGCGCTCTCCAGTGTCAGCGAGGGGCTTGGGGCCCTTGGGGCTGGACTCTTGCAGCTGGTTACATCCACACTGAACTTACGACGCCCGCCCTCCAAGTGTTCCCACCCTCCACTCTCCAGAAACCCCCCGGGCCCCTGGCTGGATGTGCTGTGTGCCAGTTAATTAGCGTCCTGACGGCCAGCCCAGATGGCCGCGGGTCCACTGTACAGAAAAGGCGGGATGGCTGCTCTTTTCGGCCAGCCAGGCCAGCGCCCACCCAGCCAAAAATCTCCATACGAGATCGATCCAAGGACAAATCGGCATTTCTATTTTTCACCTCACCAACCAAGTGGGGCTGTTGAAACAGGTTCATTACGAATGACACTTGTGAACCCGCTGCCTCTTGACACAACCAAACCAAGCTCCTCTTTAATTAAACCACAGCCACACCCTTCAATACACACGTCGTCATCACCGGACGGCGAACGCGACTGACTCAAATGTCCGCCTGCCCGAAGGCCGACCGACTCGGCCTCTTAGGTAAGATGGATGCCCATGCCCTTGGAGCTCAACTGTCAGAAAATGCTTCCAGAGCTCAGAGGAAGCAAGGAATGAATGCTGGAGGCGCAACATCCGCGAACCTTCATCTCACGTGGACCGTCCGCCCTAAAACAGGACGAGCAGCCCATTCTCCAGATCCTCCTCATCCTCCTCTCAACATGCCTGCCTCCCATTCCTCCCCCGGATTCCGTCTCCGAACCAAAAAAAGAGCCCGCTCTCGGAAACAACTTGCCCAGGTCGCAGAGAACATGCCCCTCGTTGACAGATCGTTTGCGCTTCTGTTCCTGGCCGCCCATCATTCTTCCCCCCTCTCTCTGCCAGCACCAGTTAATGCGGCAACGCGGCAGCCCGGGACCGCATGAGCGAGAACGGTTGTCGAAACAAACTGCCATAACGTCTCCCCTCCTAAGGACCGGGCAGCAGCACAGGGGTTCCTAAGCCTTGGACGATCGAGCCCTCCAAGGAGGAAGGGGGGAAACTATCCAACACACTCACACACGCACTTGCGACTGGTGTATCGACATTCCCGGCCAGCATCATCACCGACCGCGTGGCTAGCATTGAATCACTTGCAGCAAAGAAGCCCAAGCTTCTAATAACCCTCTTCCTCGCAGGGTTCCTCACCTCCCGTGCCTTTGCTTTCCCTGTCCGTTCCTGAACCATTGTAACCTCGAACTCTACCAGACGTTTAAAATACAGGCTACATAAGATGAAGAACAGTCGGGTGCAAGCGGGGTTGGCAAGATTGTCGCTCCCTCGTTCATCAATCATCTTGTCAAACCGAACCAGCCGAAACACATCTGATTTACGATTGCTTTGATCTGAAAGTCGATTTCTCGTCATCAAATCACCATCTCGGCAACCGTCAAACACATGCCGTTTGATGACTGATCCTAGATGAGTCCAATAGCCCGTTCGCTGTCTTCAGCCTCGTCATCCCATTGGCAGCAGAGAGGTCTCGATTTCACGTGACGATAGTCATGAAGTCGGGCTGAGGGTTAGTAAATCTTGCGGAGGAGCACTCCCATCTGAGAAGAGTTCGACCGCCCCGACACATCATGTGTTTACCATTGTTTCGCGGCTACGCAGCGAATTGTGTTTTCATCATGAACTAGTGTATATTCGAAGCAAGTCGCGCATACTAGAAGGAAATACTTCAACCTGGGAGTTTGGGCATGTAGACATGCCTACATCTTCCTTGCAGGCACCCCAACGCCAAAGCAGATTCCGTTCCTCCCCAAGTAGAAACAAGCTTTCGGATGCTAGTCCTGTCCGACTCTCTTCTCGAGAAGATTCTCGTGTCATCTTGCCGAGTAGGCCTGTTTAAGAACAGAGACCGTGGACCATCAACTGGTCAGCTTGTACAAGAAATATCGACCCATCCCGCGGGTCATTCCACCACTTTTCAGCCGTTCATACGCCAGAAATCCACCAACATCGCCAAATAGTAGACGGGGGGGTATCGAGAAGATTCAAGGAATGCTATGTGAAGAACGTAACGTCCGATCAATATGCCAGGGCGTCGCCTGAAGGCGGGAGTTGTGCCGTTGAGGAGCTGTGAGTCAGTATGAGAATCATCAACGGAATCCTACCTGAATTACGGGCCCCGGTGTGCGTGTAATCAACCTGCTGTTACCTGGTAATTCGTCGTTGCGTCGACCGACCCGGTCGTCAGTTTCGAGTGTGCATCAAGCCGTTTGGCTCAACTTTGGGACACCGAAGGCCCGAGAGTCCTAGATCCGGTTTGTATCGGAAGACACCAAGACAAGTTAGTTGTGGATGACTTCGATTCAAGAGCGACGACGCTTGACGTCTGCGTGTTTGTTAGCCCATGCATATTTAAGTCTTTTTGGGGCTTGCCACATACCTTTTTGAGCTTCGTCATCCAACAGGTCGTCTACGTCCGATCGAGGGCGTTTGCCAAAGACCGAAGGAGACTCCGCAAGTTCATCGTCACCCTCTCCGGGAAACTCTCTCCAATCAATTTCCGCCAGTTCGTCGTCCCGTCCCGCAGCAGGGGCTCCGTCGTCTCCATCTCCAGGGATGTCGGCGTTAAGATCCAGGTCGTTGTTATCGTATGAGACCTCGTCGCCGTTCAAGGTTGATGTGGCACTGGTGTTAGGGGTTACCTTGTTCGTCGAGCTTTCATCGGGATCTTGGGCGACCTGGTCTACTACGGCCGAGCTGCCCTCATCTTCCGGCAAGCGCTGGTCGTCACCAACCGTGTTGAGCAAATCTACTTCTTCCGTATCCCAGTTGGCAAGTGGGTTAGAGGCATCGGTTTCTGGAGCTTGAATAGCATTGTCAGCGTCTGGTGTCGAAGAAAATGTGATACTAGCATCCGAAATAGAATGAATATGGCGAAAACGGGACCGAGGGAAGTTCTCCGTAGGAATTTCTAGGTACGAACAGTCAAGCTGGGTCTGTTGAGCGCGTCGGGCAACCTGTTTTGTCGTCCGTACCAAAGATTCATACCCGAAGTTATCCTCTTCTACCATTTGATCGGCGACAAATGTCGAAGCGCAAGTGGTGCAAATGCAGAAATTGGGGCGGAAACAAGGGGAAACAAGATGAGAGCCGAAATTACCATTTTCCCCAGATGTTTGGGGTTCTTGGTCCTCCATCGTGTCCGTCATGGCGTTGCCCTCGAGGTTGTCGACATCCGCAACCACAGTGGATTCGTCCATCAGGGGAATATCTGCGTCGACCATGGTTGTCTCTGCGTCCACTTCTTCCACGGAAGTGAGTTCTGGGAGGGGGGCATCATCAACATCGGTGGTGGTATGAGCATGGTTCTCCTCTTCTTCACTGAGACCATCGCCAACATCATCATCCTCCCTGTTGGCTTCCACGTCTTCGGACTGGCTTTGGCTGTCATCCTGGCCATTCTGGTCGCCTTGTTCGCTCTCACCCGGAGAGTTCAGCCATGCAGCAGCTTCGGCGTTGTCTTCCTCTCCTATCATGCCGGGTTCGTCATCCATTATTTCAGGCGCCTCGCTGTGTGCCTGTGATGCGAAGTAGTAGCTCACTTCATCAAGGCCTTTGCCGTTGTAGGCATCATCGACCAGCGAGAGCCATCGCTTCTTGCAGTTTGGTCGCGTTACAAGGAACGCGTACAGAGGCTTCGAAGCATCCGGATCTTGGTTCTTGACCAGTGAGTCAAACACGGAGATAACTTGGCCCAACGTGATGTCAGAGAACATCTCTGGCTGGCTAGACTTGAAGCGGGTTAGCAGGATGTCCGTTTCCCATAAAGGAGAACTTACTTCGGCAAACTCAAGTCCCAACTCATCGATCTGGAACACCAGCTCGTCGAAGGGACCCAATTCGCTGGCAAGCTCCCGGCGAAACCCCGCCAACACGCCTTCCATCTTGCAATGCAAAAGAGATAGATCGTCAAAAAAGCACTCCTTGCCCTCGCTATCCGGGGAATTGTAGAAGAAAGGGTACTCGACCCCCTTGTATGAAACCGTGATGACTGGGATTTCCATGTCTTCATTCGACGGCGTATCTGCCGACACAGGCGACTGCGCCTCGACACGTACTTCATCTTCATATTCCATTTGTTCGTGGGCCGACGCGTTGTCACCGGCCGCGACATATTCTTGTTCATCACCTGCCTGGCCTTCAACTTCCTGGGCGTCGGCATCATCATCATCGATCGCAACAACAGTGCTTTCAGCTTCATGCTGGGCGGGGAGAACGGGACCTTCACCCATGGCACGGTCCTCGGCATTTGGATCCGAACGGTTCTCAGCCGCCTCCGCGGAGCTGTCGGCAGCTATGTTTCCATCTTCGAAATAATCTATTTCGTGCAAATCACCATCCGCCTCTGTGTCTTGAATGTCGGCGGCTTGCTCTCGAAGGGCGGGGTCAGCATCGTCAACGGCGGACTCTCGAGGACTCGTGTCGATATCTTCGGCGATGTCGCCAGGGTCATGGTGATCCTTTTTGCTTTCATGGCTTTCATGGCCGTCCAACTCGACATCCGCAATTGCGCCATCAGCAAAGTCATGGTTGTCCTCCACGAAGTGGTCTCCATTATCAATGAGTTGCCAATCTCCTTTCTCAGGTTCGGGGTGGCTGTTGTCTTGGTCTTCAGCTTGTCCACAATTGGGATCATCATCCCAGCTTATCTCATTTTCGTTGAAGGATGCGCCCTCAACTTCTTCGGGCTGTTGCTCGGTCGGGTCGGCGCTCCCAGAGTTGGCTGCGTCAGCAGACTCTTGATCTCTACCCTCTCGCTGGGCATCACTCGCCACAGCGACAGTCTCAGCCGCAACTTGCACATCGATGGTTTGATAGTCTG